>CM060907.1:873607692-878607692 GCA_030737815.1 Allium fistulosum
GCTTCTTCTTCATTAATTTTGTGAAAAGGTGAGATTTTTATCTCACATCTATGTCTATATTTACCTTTGATTGTTGGGTATGAATTCCTAACACTTCTTTATGTGCATTTGCTTTCGATTTGGATTGAATTGGTGAATTGTTCGATTTTTAGTTTTTGGAATCCAATTTTTATAAAAATCCAATCTTTGATGTTTGAACACGTTAGGGGAGTGTTTCGGAGGGTCATACAAGGATAGGTTGTCGTTAGGCGTAAATCCTCAGTCGTAGATGCTCGTTCGTCCACTTCCGTCCGCGATATCGAATTTGCCCCAAAGGGGCCTAGACTGAAAATGCTTCTGGAGCAGGTTCGGTCGACCGAACCAGGGGTTCAGCCGACCAAACTAGAAACAGAATGTCTCGGAAGCAGGTTCGGTCGACCGATCCAGGGGTTCAGTCGACCGAACCAGGGGTTCAATCGACCGAACCAGACCCAAGAAATTGCCTGGGTCTGTATCGGTCGACCGACCCTCTGGTCCAGTCGACCGACCTGCTCATCTCAACCTACCTAATTATTTTGTTTTGATTTCCAGCCTTTATCGATTCAAGGTTATCCGATTTGTTGTTATCTTTTATTATCTACCGTGATGACTTCTTTTTTGATATTTTTGTGGTTATCCATTTTTGATGGATTTGGTATCGATTTCGTTGGAATTGATTCACGTCTTCGGATGTGAATTTTTGATGGTTGATTGTTTCTACAATCATTTCTATGACTTGTCACTTTAAAAATACAAAGGTTTCTATACTAATAGTAAATATTCAAACTCTTTCACAAAGATGATTTCAACTCTATTTTTAATACAAAGTTCGTTTATAAAACCGTTTTCCAATCTATTAGTATATACAAACCTTTATCTCATTCGTATGAGAAAATATAATTAAACGGCTTAGCAAAACAAGTGGTATGAAACGCTCGCGTTTACTTCGCCGGTTAATTCTTTGACTTGTTCGTTTGAAACTCTTGTGACAATTTTCGAGTGGAAATCTACAATTTATTTGCAAATATTTAAGTTAAGCTAGTGGTTATGGGACATGAAGCTAAACTCATATATTTACTAGCTTATTGAAATTGACACTTCTTGATGATCGATGATGATCATTTTATGGTTTAGACCAGCAATGTGCGATGTCTCTTTGTCTGCACGGAGGATTGTACCTCATTTTATTGAGCTTCGTCTCATTTCCTTGTGGGCTAGCGACCCATGTGCTTTTAATGTGTTTCTATTCATTGGTTGTACCGTTTGTACTACATCGATGTCTCGGCTTTTCGATTCATTGGACGTACCGTTTGTACTGCGTCGATGTTCCGAATTATTTTGTGTTTCGATTCATTAGATGTACCGTTTGTACTACATCGATGTCTCGGCTTTTCGATTCATTGGACGTACCGTTTGTACTGCGTCGATGTTCCGAATTGTTTTGTGTTTTGATTCATTGGATGTACCATTTGTACTACATCGATGTCTCGGCTTTTCGATTCATTGGACGTACCGTTTGTACTGCGTCGATGTTCCGAATTGTTTTGTGTTTCGATTCATTGGATGTACCGTTTGTACTACATCGATGTCTCGGCTTTTCGATTCATTGGACGTACCGTTTGTACTGCGTCGATGTTCCAAATTGTTTGTGATACACGTGTTGGTGAGTTTTCATGCTTCCGCTTGGGATTGGCCATCCTTTTCTTGTGATTTATGGATTTCTAATTATTGATTTCTAGGATTTATGTTTCACCACCTTTTTCAGTTGGCATTGATATGTATGTCATTTATTATGGCTTGGTGAATTAAATTAAGAATATGACATTCTTTTAATCTTTGAGAAGATTCTTGTGATATTGATTAATCTTTGGATTGATTTTCGATTAGATACTTATCACTGTATGGCTTTATGGTTATCATACGTTTTTGTCATATCTCTTATTCTATATCACTTTATCTGATATTTATAGCTGGACTGATCTGTTTATTATTTTCTTCTTAAATAATACTCGGGTCAGACTGAGATTTTACAGGTGCTTCCTCATGACTTCTTATCTGGGACTATCATCTGACTTTTGGCTAACTACTTTAGCATTGTAGTTTTTTGTTGTATACATTCGATATATTGACTCATTGATGTATACATATTCTGTTGTCTAGCACCTGTATCTTTTCTTTTGTGATATTGTGGATCTTATTTGACCACTACTCTGATGTACACTTTCATGTGTTATATTCATATCTATTTCCGCCTTTGTGATATGAATTGTCTGTGACTGATTTGTGTTATGTTTATTTCTATATTTGTTTCCGAAGATATATATAGCCACTGTGTGGTAGCTTTGAGTTTGTATCGGTATGTCGGATTTCCTAGTTTAAATTTACTTTCATCATTTATCTCTCTACACAATCTTTCTTAACGAGGTTAGTGACCAATTTTGGTGCTAACACTTTGGTGCTTTCATTGAGAGCTGAATTCTCAGACCTCAAGGATCTTCTTTGAAGCTACTGGATTGAATAAATCCTCCAAAGAAGATCCGACTCATTCATAGGACGTCCGTTGATTCTACTCAGAGTTCTTACTAATAACTCTACCATGGCAAGACCATGTATCAGATCAGCCTCTCATAATGCGGATGCCCATGAGTCTACTAGCGTACAACAAGCAAGGCCTGGCAATCAGCAGGCAATGCTAGGTGTAGGGACTACCGCCCAAGACCAAATGCCGGTTGTCACCAGAATACAGTTCAACGACTTGATGAGAGAACTCAGGGAAAGCAGAAGACAACTCGAAGAGCAGATGCAAGCCAACGCCAACCTCATGGCACAACTCACTCAACAACCGCATCAGAATGCTGGGGGCAATCCCGCTCCTTATTCTTCATCCGACAGCTCAACTTTGTCCGATGAACCTCCCCAGTGTAGACGCCGTAAGACTGAAACTACGCAGGCAGGTGCTGATGTCCGAACAGCTGGAGACCGTGACCAAGCAGGAGCTGGAAACTTAGGAGCTGGAGTGCAGGTGGAGGCTGGAGGCCCAGATCATCAAGATGCCAATGATGTCGAACCTCAAGATGCACATTTGGTAGATCGTCAGCAGAGGAGGCATCAGCCTGATCAATCACGTAGAACAGACTCCAATCGTCCACCTTCTATACAAACACCAGACCTGACAACCATGATCAGACAATTGATGAAAGAGAATCAAGGCTTATCAAACGATGATTGGGTAATGTCAAGAAGTCATACTCCGTTCACAGACATTGTTCTACAGGCAGCATACCCCAGGAAGTTTAGTATGCCAACTATCCCGGCATATGAAGGAAAGACTGATCCCAGGCAGCATGTCATGAGGTACGAATGGATGATGGATTCAGCTAGAGCAAATGATGCAACCAAGTGTAGATGCTTTCGAATAACTCTATCTGGGATCGCTACCATGTGGTTCACTCGACTTCCTCCATGGTCTGTATCCAGTTTCGAGGAGTTGGCGAAGAAATTTATAGAACAGTTCAGGATACATACTACTCGTCCAAAGGACGTGATGTCTCTATCAAGCGTAATCCAGACTCCTGGGGAATCATTGAAGGAGTATTTGCAGAGATTCCATGTTGCAGCAACTGAAGTCAGCAATCCCAATGATCATGCAATTCTTATGGCTATGATGCGAGGCGTGGATCCGGATTCAGAGTTTGGAGACTGGCTGGCAGGAAAACCTCCGACTACGCTAGAGCGTTTTTACTCAAAGGCACGTCAGTTCATAAGAAGAGAGGAAGCCAGGTGGGTAAGGCGAGATAAGGCACCGGGGCTTGTCCAGGAGTCCGTGAAAAGCAACATTGCTGTGAAGCAGTACGGAGACAACTCGGGAAAAGTTCAAGTCAATGTCCAGAACAAGCTCGGGCAACCTAAGGAATCCGGAGGAAGAAATCAAGGGAAGAAGAGAGAAGCGGGGAAGTGGAAGCCAAGGATTCCAACCTACAACGAGTATACCCCGCTGAATGCATCTCTTGAGAACATTTACCTATCAACCTACAATACCTTTCAGTACAGAAAGCCACGTCCAAAGGAGTCAACCGAAGAACAAAAGCGGACTGGGAAATACTGCTGCTTCCATGAGACTTATGGGCACAATACGGAAGAGTGCAGACACCTACACGATGCTATAAGGAAGCTGATTAGGCAGAAAAGGTTATAGGAGTTTGTAAAGAATCCATAGGAAGGAGGACAGGGAACGTCCAATCCAGGTCGTACACCAGCTCCGCGTCATCCCGAGGAGTCTGCCCGGACTGTGGGCAGACTAGTCATAAACACGATCATCGGCGGGCCTCACCCTGCGGATAAGAACTGGCAAGAGATGGAGCGGTATGCTAGTTCCCTGAAGCACACAGATTTCGAGTGTTGTTCCAACATAGAGGATGGGACCCCTGCTAAACAGCTGCGCGTGATGACAAACGATATAGTATTCAGGAGCAGAGATGCTGACCAAGTAGAGGCTCCTACCATCAACCCGATGGTCATATCTGCGACAATCGGGCCGGCTTATGTGAAGAGAATTTTGATTGATTGTGGAAGTTCTGTCAATATCATCTTTAAGAAGGCTTATGACCAGATGAAGATGGAGACGAAGGATTTGAAACCGTCTAAAGCTCGTATACATGGCTTTAATGGTGCAGCAACCGAGGCAGTGGGGTATGTTGAGTTACCAGTTGAATTGGGGCAAGGCGAGCGTAGGAGGGTACGAATCCTACCCTTCGTAGTTTTGGATGTGGATTCTCCATACAATGTGTTCTTGGGTCGACCGGCCCTGGCTGAGTTTAGGGCAGCATTAGCCCCATGGTGCTTGACTTTGAAGTTTCCGACTGACAAAGGAGTAGGTGTTGTTCATGGCGACCAGGCGGCTGATCGTGCTTGTTATGTGGCTGAGCTCCGAGAGGCCCATCGGAGGGAGAAAGGAAAGGTTGCGGACAATCCCATCCGCATCCATAATACTGACAATTGACAAGTAATGCCCGAGCCCTAGCTCGGGCATAATTATCGGATCTTCAGAGACATAGATCCGAGAGACGACGATGAGAAACCCAGGGAAGAAAAGGCAGCGCCGGCTGAATTGACAATTGACATTTCAGTCAGCCGAGACGATCCATCGCGAGTACTGAAGATCGGATCACATTTCAGCCCCGCAATGACTGAAGATCTCAGTGATTTCCTCCGAGCGAATCTTGATTTGTTTGCTTGGACACATTCTGACATGTGTGGGATTTCTCCCGCTATTACGAGTCATTTGTTGAACATAGACCCGAAGTACGTCCCGGTTAAACAAAAGAGGAGAGGGATGGACCCGGAGAGGTCCGCTGCTCTTAGAGAGGAGGTGGACAAACTCAAAGCCAATGGGTTCATTTGCGACGCCCTCTACCCTGAATGGGTATCAAACCCCGTGCTGGTGAAAAGGACGAACGGCAAATGGAGAACTTGCGTAGATTATTCCGATTTGAACAAAGCGTGCCCCAAGGACAGTTTTCCATTGCCTCGGATTGATCAGTTGGTCGACTCCACTGCAGGACACGAGTTGTTGTCATTCATGGATGCGTACTCGGGATACAATCAAATCCCGATGCATATTCCGGACCAAGAAAACACCAGTTTTGTCACAGACGTTGGGCTATATTGCTATGTAGTAATGCCTTTCGGATTGAAAAACGCGGGAGCGACCTATCAGCGTTTGGTGAACCGAATGTTCAAAGACCAAATTGGTAGGACGATGGAAGTCTATGTGGATGACATGCTCGTGAGGTCACGACAATCAAACGACCACATTCGAGACTTATCAGAGATGTTCGATATACTCAGATATTATGGGATGAAGATCAACCCACTGAAGTGTTCCTTCGGCGTTGCGTCGGGGAAGTTTTTGGGATTCATTGTTAATGCCAGGGGAATTGAAGCGAACCCAGAAAAGATTCAAGCTATTCGAGATGTGCAAGTGCCCAGAACTATAAAACAGGTGCAAAGCTTGAATGGAAAGGTGGCTGCGCTGAACCGGTTTATATCCAGAGCCACGGATAAGTGCATTCCCTTCTTCGGTATAATAAAGAAAGGGAAGAGAAATTTCGAATGGACATCCAACTGTGAGGAAGCATTCCGAGATCTGGTGAGGCATCTGGAGAGTCCTCCAGTGCTTTCGAAACCAATAGACCACGAGATGTTGTACGTATACTTGGTCGTGTCCCCGCATGCTATAAGTGCGGCTTTAGTCCGCGAGGAGGACCGGGTCCAAAAGCCGGTGTATTATGTTAGCAAACGTTTAACGGGGGCAGAAAGAAATTACCCTAAAATTGAGAAATTGGCCTATTGCTTGGTGATTACATCACGTAAGCTGCGTCCATACTTTCAAGCACACTCAGTCAGTGTTTATACCGATCAGCCCTTACGGTAGGTACTCCAACGACCAGAACTTTCTGGAAGGATGTTCAAATGGAATATCGAGTTGAGTCAGTTCGATATTACCTACCTGCCACGAAGAGCCATACAAGGGCAAGCATTAGCAGATTTCATCACTGAGTTTACTGTATCTAGCGAACCGGACGGTCACATTGTCATTCCCCCCATTGAATGGAAATTGTACACCGATGGGGCATCAAACGACCGCTGCTCCGGAGCTGGGGTAGTTCTCGTGACTCTAGAAAATTGATCGATTTGTTATGCTTTGAAGCTCAATTTCCCGGCTACGAATAATGAAGCAGAATATGAAGCATTGATTGCTGGTTTGAAGCTTATTGGAGAACTCGGGGTAAGGTCAGTCGAAATATTTTGTGACTCACATTTGGTGGTCTACCAAGTGCGGGGAGATTACCAAGCCAGGGTACAGAAGCTTGCTCCGTACCTTGTTCTGGTTCAGGAACTATTGTCGAACCTTGAACATTATGACATTTTGCATGTCCTGTGTGAACAGAACAAAGAAGCCGACTCATTGGCTAAATTCGCAAGCACTGCGATGCGCAGCAAATGGGATTGGTTCCCGTTGAAACCTTGCATGCTCCAAGCATAGACGCAATGAAAGTTGATTTAGTGTTGGAAACGGGAATCGAGAGGGAATCATGGATGACCCCATTCAAACTATACCTGACGACCAGGACTTTACCGGAAAAAAGGAGCGAAAGACGACAGGTCATTCGAAAAGCCGCACGATATGTGATGCAGGATGGAGTAATGTATCGGAAGGGGTTCTCGGTCCCCTTATTACGATGCATTGCCCATGATGAGACAAAGCGGGTCTTGAAGGAGGTTCATGAGGGAGAATGTGGCGACCATACTGGGGGGCAAACGCTAGCGGAAAAGATCCTCCGTTACGGGTACTATTGGCCAACTGTGAATCGGGATGCTGCAGATTATGCAAGAAAATGTGACAAGTGTCAAAGATATGCGAAAATCCCGAGAGCTCCACCAACAGAACTCACACAAATGGTTAGTCCCTGGCCATTTGCAATCTAGGGAATCAACATAATCGGCTCTTTGCCTATATCCAAAGGTGGTGCAAAATACGCGATAGTTGCAGTCGACTACTTCACGAAGTGGGCCGAGGCAGAGCCTTTAGCCACAATCACCTCCAAGAAGGTCATTAATTTCGTTGTATGAAACATTATATGCCGCTTTGGCCTCCCGCGAACCATCATTACGAACAACGGAACTCAGTTCGAAAGTAACGAGTTCAAAGATTTCTATTCAAAGTACGGCATTGAGAAAAAGTTCGCCGCCGTTGCTCATCCGAAGGCTAATGGACAAGTTGAAGCCGTGAACAAAATAATCAAGTCCATATTGAAGAAGCGTTTGGAAAAGGCTGGGGCAAGTGGGTAGATGAACTCCCAACAGCGCTATGGGCGTATAGAACTACCCACAAGTCCGCGACTGGTCATACTCCATTTGCATTGGCATACGGCTCGGAAGCTGTTATCCCCGTGAAGCTTGAAGTTCAATCACATCGAGTGACACATTATGATTCTAAGACGAATCGAGATCTCTTGTTGGAATCACTGGACTGCGTTGATGAAAAACGTGAAGAGGCTGAATTAAGGGCGGCAGCATATAGGCATCGAGTCAAGCGATACTACGACGAGAAAGTCCACCCAAGAATCCTTGATGTAGGTGATCTCGTTTTGAAACGAGTTTTCCCGGTACCATCATGTATGAATGCCAACTAGGAAGGTCCATATGTCATTGAACGGAAGCTTGGAGAGGGAACTTTCAAGCTAGCGACCGTGGCGTGACGCTCCCCCGAGCGTGGAACAGTGAACATTTGTGACGTTATTACACTTAGCTTGTTTCTTTCATGTTTTAGGTGCAGTTATTTCCTGTATGTTTTTGTTTCGTTATCTCTTAGTTTCTTTTTGACCGTGTAATTAGGCAATTTAGTTGGTTTTCATTAATAAAGGCTTGAAGCCGTCTTTTTATGAATTATTGATGTTCCTGAGCCTTATAGCCCAGTGATAAACAACTGAAGTTGTATTCTGCCTGACATACGAACTCGCATAAACGATTTCAATCTCCGAGCCCCCTGAGTGTGGACCGGAGTACTCTAAGTCCCCGGAGCGCGGACTAGAGTATAAACGACTTCAATCTCCGAGTCCCCTGAGTGCGGACCGGAGTACTCTAAGTCCCCGGAGCGCGGACTAGAGTGTAAAAGAATTGAATCTCCGGGTCCCCTGAGTGCGGACCGGAGTACTCTAAGTCCCCGGAGCGCGGACTAGAGTATAAACGACTTCAATCTCCGAGTCCCCTGAGTGCGGACCAGAGTACTCTAAGTCCCTGGAGCGCGGACTAGAGTATAAACGACTTGAATCTCCGAGTCCCCTGAGTGCGGACCAGAGTACTCTAAGTCCCCGGAGCGTGGACTAGAGTATAAACGACTTCAATCTCCGAGTTCCCTGAGTGCGGACCGGAGTACTCTAAGTCCCCGAAGAGCGGACTAGAGTATAAACGACTTCGATCTCCGAGTTCCCTGAGTGTGGACCGGAGTACTCTAAGTCCCCGGAGTGTGGACTAGAGTATAGACGATTTGAATCTCTGAGTCCCCTGAGTGCGGACCGGAGTACTCTAAGTCCCCGGAGCGCGGATTAGAGTATAAACGACTTCAATCTCCGTGTCCCCTGAGTGCGGACCGGAGTACTCTAAGTCCCCGGAGCGCGGACTAGAGTATAAACGACTTGAATCTCGGAGTCCCCTGAGTGCGGACCGGAGTACTCTAAGTCCCCGGAGCGTGGACTAGAGTATAAACGACTTCAATCTCTGAGTTCTCTGAGTGCGGACCAGAGTACTCTAAGTCCCCGGAGAGCGGACTAGAGTATAAATGACTTCGATCTCCGAGTTCCCTGAGTGCGGACCGGAGTACTCTAAGTCCCCGGAGTGCGGACTAGAGTATAGACGATTCGAATCTCCGATTCCCCTGAATGCGGACCGAATTACTCTAAATCCCCAGAGCGCGGATTTAGAAAGAATTCTAAGTACCCAAGAATGTGAAACGAGAAATATGCCACTCCAAAGAATGTTCGAACAATGTAAGAATGGATTGGGAAATTATGCAACTCATAAGAACTTGAGTTTCGACCATAGTTATACAGAAAGCTAAAAAAGCAAAAGAATCGTTCAAGTGACAAAGAAACTAAACTTTATTTAATAATCCAAAACGGGGTTACACAACTATTCCTCCAAAACTTGGAGTCAAAAATCTATCTACACAAACTACGAAAATGAAAAAATAAAAGTGGTTACAAGACCTAAGCAAAATCTCGTTGAACGAGAATAGTGGCTATTTCTTCGGCTTCTTCTTCTTGTATTCCTTTGTTTTCTCAGATGACTCCTCTCCCTCACGCTTCCTCTTGGATTTTTTGCTTGCCAAAGAAGCGGAGTCAGGAGTGGGAGAAGGAACATCCAACGGTTTGGATTTTCCGGGGAGAATGATTTTCAAAGGCCTATTCAGCGGGTCAGTAAGTTCCAGTATTTGAGGCTCGACCTTGATCTCGACCTTCTTTTTCTTCTCTTCTGCGAGTCGTTCCTTCATGCTCATCTTCGAAGTATGTTCTGAGACGCCAGTGATTTCGATTTCATCACTCCCTTCAACGGGAGATGAAGTGTCAAACTTATCATCATCTAGCGCCCCGATCACTTGAGCGTCAGGGCCAGGAGTTACTCCCGCATGAGCGACATCGCTTGTTTTCCCCGCCTCCTCCTTGGCGTCATCGCTCCTCGGAGTTAGTTTAGGATCAGAGCGGCCTGCATAAAAACATAAAGAGCGAACATTAGAACCAATAACCGATCGCAGAAAGCGACGGATCTTTGAACTTCTAGAGGAAGAGTTTTATACCAGTCTCTTGCGTGCGTGGAGTTTCACCCTCCAGAATATAAGACAGCACGTGAATGCCAAGACCGGGGTCTTCCGGATCATAGCCGGCATGCTGCTCAAACGGGTCAAGTGCTGGTCGATCGGCCGGTTGAGTAGGAGGAGGGGCTGCAGCATCGGTTCCAGACGGACCGGCTTCGTCATCTTTCTTTTGTGACAGGGAAGAGCCTTTACCAAAGAGAGCCATAGCTGTGGACAAATCCGATGGCTCATTCCCCCTGAGAAACTCTCTCACTAAAGCCTCCTCGTCAACCTCCTCAGTTCCCGACTCAACCTTCCTGATCTTTATTAAAGTCTCCCAGGCCTCAGCTAGAGATTCAAGATAGTCCTTGCCTAGGAATGTCAAGTCGCGGTGCATAAGGACGCGGGCGCTGTATTCGGCAATCAGCGGGTCAAACATACACTTGACCTCTTCTCTACCGGCTTCTGCAGCTGCTTCAAGATGGGAGTCGATCTCCTCGGAAGCTAGCCTCTTACCCTCCTCAAGGGCTTCGCTCTTCATCACCTACACCTTAGACAGCTCATCATCGAGCTTTGCTTTCAGGAGACGTGTATCAACGATCTCGTTATAGTACCGTTGAGACTCTTCTTGAGCCACTATCTTTTCTTCCCTCTCCAAAGACTTCGTTCGGACAGCCGAAGACTTCGTTCGGCCAAAGGCATCGTTCGGCCGAAGACTTCGTTCGGCCAGAGGCATCGTTCGGCCGAAGACTTCGTTCGGCCAGAGACATCGCTCGGCCGAGGTATCGTTCGGCATACCAAGGACGTTCGGCAGTCAAAGATGGTTCGACATTCTCCCCAACACGACCGATTTCGATTGTTACTCGGCCTAATCTTCCCACACAACAAACACATCGTTCGGCATGAAGAGGATGGTTTGGCATTCGCCCGTTCGGCCTGTTCGGTTCGGCATATAGAGACCACTCCATTTGGGCCAAGGTGTTCGGCTGCCAGGCCCGCCAGGGAAGTCCAACCTGTAATAACCCGCATATTTATCGATTTTATATTTAAATATTTTATTTAAATATGTCATCGTTCGTCGGATTTTAGTCTGAAAATATACTTTTTGCAAACAGTCGAATTGGGACTCGAGACCACTTCCATTGAGTCCAAAATGCCGTTTGCGATTTTTTTAAGTATAAGCTTCGATATGTTTGGAGAAAGTCGAATTTCGCTACTTTTTCTATTGGGTTTTGGGTTTGGGTTCAGCCCACTAGCTAACTTAATACCCTAACTCGGTCCCTCTCCTTCCACTCATTCATTTACATTTCTTTTTCTCAAGAAAAACTGAAAATGGAGATTGGAATGGGAAATTAAAATTCCAAGCCCTAGCTTCAATTGCAAATTCAACCTTCTACCTCCAAATTCAAGAAGAAGCTTTGGTAAGCCTTCCCTTCATCTTCTCCAACTCGTTCTCCATTCAATTTCAGAAATTTCCTAAACCTAATTTAGGAAATGTTTCTCTTTTAAGATTAGATTCAAGCTTGTTGAGTTGGAATTGAAGAGTGATTGTCCTTGTCATTGCTCTATAGCTTCTTCTTCATTGATTTTGTGAAAAGGTGAGATTTTTATCTCACATCTATGTCTATATTTATCTTTGATTGTTGGGTATGAATTCCTAACACTTCTTTATGTGCATTTGCTTTCGATTTGGATTGAATTGGTGAATTGTTCGATTTTTGTTTTTTGGAATCCAATTTTTATAAAAATCCAATCTTTGATGTTTGAACACGTTAGTGGAGTGTTTCGGAGGGTCATACAAGGCTAGGTTGTCGTTAGGCGTAAATCCTCAATCGTAGATGCTCGTTCGTCCACTTCCGTCCGCGATATCGAATTTTCCCCAAAGGGGCCTGGACTGAAAATGCTTCTGGAGCAGGTTCGGTCGATCGAACCAGGGGTTCAACCGACCGAACCAGAAACAGAATGTTTTGGAAGCAGGTTCGGTCGACCGAACCAGGGGTTCAGTCGACCGAACCAGACCCAGGAAATTGCCTGGGTCTGTATCGGTCGACCGACCCTCTGGTCCAGTCGACCGACCTGCTCATCTCAACCTACCTAATTATTTTGTTTTGATTTCCAGCCTTTATCGATTCAAGGTTATCCGATTTGTTGTTATCTTTTATTATCTACCGTGATGACTTCTTTTCGGGATTTTTGTGGTTATCCATTTTTGATGGATTTGGTATCGATTTCGTTGGAATTAATTCACGTCTTCGGATGTGAATTTTTGATGGTTGATTGTTTTTACAATCATTTCTATGACTTGTCACTTTAAAAATACAAAGGTTTCTATACTAATAGTAAATATTCAAACTCTTTCACAAAGATGATTTCAACTCTATTTTTAATACAAAGTTCGTTTATAAAACCGTTTTCCAATCTATTAGTATATACAAACCTTTACCTCATTCGTATGAGAAAATATAATTAAACGGCTTAGCAAAACAAGTGGTATGAAACGCTTGCGTTTACTTCGTCGGTTAATTCTTTGACTTGTTCGTTTGAAACTCTGGTGACAATTTTCGAGTGGAAATCTACAACTTGTTCTCAAATATTTAAGTTAAGCTAGTGGTTATGGGACATGAAGCTAAACTCATATATTTACTAGCTTATTGAAATTGACACTTCTTGATGATCGATGATGATCATTTTATGGTTTAGACCAACAATGTGCGATGTCTCTTTGTCCGCACGGAGGATTGTACCTCATTTTATTGAGCTTCGTCTCATTTCCTTGTGGGCTAGCGACCCATGTGCTTTTAATGTGTTTCGATTCATTGGATGTACCGTTTGTACTACATCGATGTCTCGGCTTTTCGATTCATTGGACGTACCGTTTGTACTACGTCGATGTTCCGAATTGTTTTGTGTTTCGATTCATTGGATGCACCGTTTGTATTGCATCGATGTCTCGGCTTTTCGATTCATTGGACGTACCGTTTGTACTGCGTCGATGTTCCGAATTGTTTTGTGTTTCGATTCATTGGATGTACCGTTTGTACTACCACTACAAGAAAAACTATTTTTAGTTGCATTAATTGGTGGCGTTTTAAATTTTGTGCAACTGTTGGTAATTTTACAATATAAAAATAAACAAAGAAACGTGGCTAATTCTCCCGCCAGTAATTTGTGTAATTTTTTGCTAAAGTTTTTTGTGGCCGCTCAAATTTCCTTTTGCCACTTTTTCTTCTCAAACTAATCCACTTAAAAAAAATTATGTCTCTTCCAGTTTACTCCACAAGCCCTAATTTTCCTAATTCAAAAACTACGACCGAACTAAAATATTTTCCTAATTCAAAAACTGCGACCAAACTAAAATAAAGCAAACGCTGTTTTAAAAGCAGAATTCTAAGTTTCGCGAATCAAAATCCCAATTACCAAAATCAAAACCCCCAACCCAGACTTCGAACTGGATTTAGGTGATTGTGGAATGAATGCGGAGGCGGTGAAGGTGATTTCAAGTGGAGCGGTAGTGGATCAATTCGAGTGTAATGACCCTAACCTAAAGGCTATGATGAACAAGGCCTGCGGTGAGAAGACTGAGAACAGAGAAGGGATTGCAACTGAATTGTGTTCACGAGAGGAGGCAACAGTGATCGAAGAGTAGAAAGGGTACATCAAAAATAAGCGTGGAAACCTGGGAGGCATATCAGTGTGTTTGTGTCAATGTGTTTTGTAATTTCAGTAGTGCTGGGCTTATTACTTGTGCTTGTATCATAAGTGTTTGATTTGTAATTGGGCCGAGTATGTGGCTTAACATCTATAAATACTGTTGATAAGTGTTGTAATGACAAGAGAGAAATTTGAAGAAATAAAAATTCCATTGCTTTCATTTTGTTACTGTGTTGTGAACCACTGTCTTTTCTTCTTTTTCAGTTATATTCTTTCAATTCATTCTATTCCTTTCAGTTTGATACTTAGTTTTAATCATTTGTTACTTTTTTGTCTTAGTTTAGCTACTGTTCTTTATTACAGTTTGTATGCAATTTATACTTCCAGTTTCTTGCTTCTTGTACTTACTTCATCTCTTGTTCTTGCAACTTAAGGTCACTGTTTTTTTTAATCTACATCCAATTTTCATATTTCATTTTAGTTCTTGTTATAATCAGCCATCATTTTCTTGAATTCTGTTCAAATTGCAGTTGTGAATGTTTTTCTTTGATAATCTTGCCATTTATCATTTCCAGTTCTCGATATTTTTTCTTCTTTCCCAGATAATACTCATCTCTTTTCTTGCATTATAAGTCATTTTTTATACATTACAAACTGTTACCACAAATCTGGTATCTTCTTCCCAGAACTTCGTCTTCCACTTCGAGTAAAACCCTGAATCTCCCTATACTTCCTTCGAGTCATCACAAAAATTGCTGCGAGTTCTTGATTTTTACCAGCCTCTGTTATTCTTCATTGAGTAAACTGTGTACAGAAGCAATCTGTGCACGTGCACACACCCAATTCATCATCTTCTTCCCAAAACTTATCATCTCCATTCCAGAAACTCCTTACAAACACCATGGCCAAGAATCCAGATCAACCTGGGCCTTCCAATTTGGTATCAGAGCAGTCGACGGAATTTAACAACAATCCCTCATTCGATCCTGATCTTGCCCAAAACCCAAACCCAACCCTAAATTCCACTTTTGATGATCCCTGGTTGCGGCAAGAAGAAATCAACGATCGCACTACCTTTGCTTTAAGGAATCTTGAATTTGCAGTTCAAAAGTTGGACAAAAAATTCGATCAATCTACCAAAGATCTGAATACTAAGTTTGAAGGTGTACATAACATGTTAACCACCCTTGTTAATGAAAGTCGCACTGATAGGAACTCTTTTCAACCACCTTCCACAGCTTATCCACCTCAGACAACCTTCCCACCTTACCCTCCTCCTCCCGTACAATCTGTACATCCAACCCAGTCACCACCTCCCAGAATTCAACCACAACACCACCGAACACCTATGCCACCACCCAGGAATGTTCCCTTCTTTAATGCCCCTCCAAGATATCCTCAAGGACCCTTATTTCCTCGTCAACACAGAAATCCAATTCCTGACCATCATAACCATTCATCATATCCTACCATCAAACTTGATTTCCCTACCTATTCTGGTGAAGAAGCAGTAGCAGACTGGCTGAAGCAAGTCGAGCAATACTTCAAATTTCACCACACTGAAGAGTATCAATGGGTCGAAATCTGTTCTTTTGCCTTGAAGAAAGAGGCCTTGCAATGGTATCATTGGTATGTTAACACGGTAAATAATAATGGATCATGGGAAGTTTTTAAAGATGAGATAATGGTCAGGTTTAATTCGGAGGAAATAGAAAGGCCATTTGAAACTTTGTCCAAACTCAAGCAACATACAACAGTAAGAGCTTACCTGAGTAAGTTTGAGCAATTACAGGCTGTAGTGGAAACTTTACCTCCACGCTATTTACTTGATAGGTTTATTGGGGGTTTAAAGGAAGAGATTAGATATGATGTTCTTACTTCACGACCGGTTGATTTCAGAGAAGCAGTTTCTCTTGCCAAAATGTTTGAGAGTAAATGTCTTCAGACCAAGAAGCTTAAGTATCCATCATCCAATATTTCAACTACCAGTTCCAAAACAAATCAGCTACCACTGTCAAAGTCAAGCCAAGAATCAACTACTTCTTCCCCAGATAATCATACCACTAACTCTAAGGACACCCAACTTGAATCACTGGCAAAAAGTAAGGGACTTACCCCTAATCAAATCATTGAGATGAGGAGGCAAAATTTGTGTTACGGATGTAAAGAAAAATGGTCAAGAGACCACAAATGTAAAAATTCTCAAATCTATGTTTTGGAAGGCATGATGCCACTACACAACTGGACAGACTCTGATGAAGGTGAGATATCCACAACTGAATCTGAGGTACAAGTAGAAGAGACTTTAGCAATCACATTACAGGCTTTATGTGGGATTCCTGCATTATCCATCATCAAGGTAAAGGGCAGTATTCAAGGCAAACCAGTACACATCTTAATTGACTCGGGCTCTACTCATAGTTTCATCAATGACAAACTTGCTAGAAAGCTGAACTTAAAAATTGATGGAACTAAATTGTTTGAAGTAATGGTAGCTAATGGAGATAGGTTAACTGGTTCTGGAGTCTGTGATGATGTAGTGTTGAAATGCCAAGGCTGTATCATGACAGTAGATTTACTTTTGTTTCCATTAGATGGCTGTCAAGTCGTGCTCGGGGCACAATGGATGAAAAGTTTGGGTGAAATAACTCTCAACTTAGATCAGTTGCAAGTGAAATTTGTTTATAATGATCAGCAATATGTATGGCAAGGGCTGAAGCAAGATGAGTTGAAAATTGTTGACAAGAAAAAGTTAAATAAAGAATATGTACATGGCCAGATAGCCATGATGGTTTGTTGCCAATCTATGCAATTAGAAAATGATTCAAACCCTATTCCACCTGAGATTGATACCATGCTACAACAATTTCCTCTGATCACTAACCTTTCTCCCAGTTTACCACCCACCAGATCCCATGACCACCGAATACCCCTCTTACCAAATACTAAACCTGTTTGCCTCAAACCTTACCGGCACTCACATCAAGTAAAGAATGAATTGGAAAAAATATTTCAAGACATGTTAAAGTCTGGCATCATTAGGCCTAGTCACAGTTCCTACTCATCTCCGGTTGTTATGGTGAGAAAGAAGGATGGATCATGGAGATTATGCGTTGATTACCGAAGATTGAATGCACAAACTATTAAAGACAAGTTTCCTATTCCACTTATTGAAGAGCTTTTTGATGAGTTGCATGGTTCTCAATATTATTCCAAGTTAGACTTAAGATCTGGATATCATCAGATCCGAATGATTGAAGAAGACTTCCACAAAACTGCCTTTAGAACCCATGATGGCCACTATGAGTTTGTGGTGATGCCCTTTGGGTTATCAAATGCCCCCTCCACTTTTCAATCCCTTATGAATGATATATTTCGAGCTCATTTGAGAAAATTTGTTTTAGTATTTTTTGATGATATACTCATATATAATAGAACTTGGGATGACCATATTAGGCATCTTAAAGTGGTCTTTCAACTTTTACAAAAAAATACTTTGGTAATCAAACTCTCTAAATGCAGGTTTGCCAAGCAAGTTATTGATTATCTGGGTCATGTTATATCTGTTGAGGGTCTCTCTGTTGATCCCAGCAAAATACATGCAGTTCTTACTTGGCCACTACCTCAAAATTTGAAGGCTTTGAGAGGCTTTTTAGGTCTTACTGGATATTACCGTAAGTTCATCAAGGGCTATGGTATAACTGCTAAACCTTTAACTTCAATGTTGAAGAAAGATGCCTTTAAATGGAGTGTTGAAGCAAAGGAGGCCTTTGAACAGTTGAAACAATGCTTGGTCTCACCACCCGTATTAGCCATGCCAGATTTCATTCAACCTTTCATTTTGGAGTGTGATGCCAGTGGTAAAGGGGTAGGTGCAGTTCTCCTTCAAAACAAAAGACCTATAGCTTACTTAAGCAAAGCTCTCCATGGAAGGAATCTGGCATTGTCCACTTATGAGAAGGAACTTCTTGCTATTATCATTGCTACCAGAAAATGGTCACAATACTTGATGGGTAGACAATTTGTAATAAGAACTGATCATCAAAGTTTAAAATACTTGTTAACACAGCAATTACACACTGGTGTACAAGGGAAATGGTTGGCTAAACTTCATGCATTTGACTATAAAGTGGAGTATAAAAGTGGGGAGGAAAATAAAGTGGCTGATGCATTATCCAGGAGGGGTGAAAGTGAAGCAACTCAAGTGACTGTCCAAGCAATATCTTCTGTACAAACTCCTTGGTTACCAAAACTCAAAGAGGCTCTGCACCAATCTTCATGGTATCAACAGCTGTTAGCAAGAGTACAAGCAAAGGAATTACCAGAAAGTAAATACAGGGGAGTTGAAGACTTGATTTTCAAAAGAGGGAAGATTTTGATGGATCATCACTTAACCTCCTTGACGCAGTTTCTTGTTAACGAATATCATTCATCTCCTTTAGGAGGACACTCTGGCATTAAAGCAACTTTGCATAGATTAAGGCAGGTTTTTCACTGGAAAAATTTAAGGGCTAGTGTTGAAGAATTTGTCAAAGCTTGTGAGGAATGTCAAAGAAACAAGCATGAGAACATCCTAGTGCCAGGATTACTGCAGCCTCTTCCCATACCTGACAATGTTTGGACTGACATTTCGATGGATTTTATTACATGCCTTCCCAAGAGTCACAAATATACTGTCATATTTGTGGTAGTTGATAGGTTAAGTAAATATGCTCATTTCTTTCCACTTCAACATCCATATACTGCAAAGGATGTAGCCTTGATATTTTTTCAGGGAGTCTTTAAATTGCATGGCCTACCAAAGTCTATTGTAAGTGACAGAGACCCTATCTTCACAAGTCTTTTTTGGCAGGAACTCTTTAAACTTCAAGGAAGCTCACTTAAGCTCAGTTCGGCCTACCATCCCCAAGGTGATGGCCAAACCGAAGTAGTAAATAAAATTCTTGAATGTTATCTAAGGTGTTATGTATGTCACAAGCCTAGTGAATGGTTTAAATGGCTGCCTTTAGCTGAATACTGGTATAACACTACTTGGAAGACCTCTACAAAAACTACTCCTTATAAAATTGTGTATGGTATTGACCCACCCACCTTGCTTTCTTATGTGCCTGCCACTACAAAGGTTGAGCAAGTTGAAGAAGAGTTATTCACTAGAGACATTATGATTCAATTTCTTAAAGACAGTTTGAAGGTATCTCAAGACAGAATGAAGAGGTATGCAGATCTTAGAAGGACTGAACGACAGTTTGAAGTAGGAGACTGAGTGTTTCTTAAATTGCAACCCTATAAACAGATCACCGCTTGGTCCTTATCAAGTCATAGAGAAGATAGGATCTGTAGCTTATAGGCTTAAACTTCCTGAGAATACTCGAATCCATAACGTGTTTCATGTTTCGCAGTTGAAAAAGAAGGTAGGCGCTACTATAGTCATCCAAGATGGTCTTCCCAGTTTTACAGAAGAGATAGTTGAACAACTAGAGAGAATACTTGATAGAAGGATGGTTCCTCGAAATAATGATGTGGTGGTACAGATTTTGGTTAAGTGGAAAGACAGCACTGAAGAAGAGGCTACGTGTGAAGATTATTGGCCCATGGTCAAGAGATTTCCTACCCTAGACCTTGAGGCAAGGTCTGTTCTAAAAGTACAGGGGAGATGTAATGACCCTAACCTAAAGGCTATGATGAACAAGGCCTGCGGTAAGAAGACTGAGAACAGAGAAGGGATTGCAACTGAATTGTGTTCACGAGAGGAGGAAACAGTGATCGAAGAGTAGAAAGGGTACATCAGAAATAAGCATGGAAACCTGGGAGGCATATCAGTGTGTTTGTGTCAATGTGTTTTGTAATATCTGTAGTGCTGGGCTTATTACTTGTGCTTGTATCATAAGTGTTTGATTTGTAATTGGGCCGAGTATGTATGGCTTAACATCTATAAATACTGTTGATAAGTGTTGTAATGACAAGAGAGAAATTTGAAGAAATAAAAATTCCATTGCTTTCATTTTGTTACTGTGCTGTGAACCACTGTCTTTTCTTCTTTTTCAGTTATATTCTTTCAATTCATTCTATTCCTTTCAGTTTGATACTTAGTTTTAATCATTTGTTGCTTTTTTGTCTTAGTTTAGCTACTGTTCTTTATTACAGTTTGTATGCAATTTATACTTCCAGTTTCTTGCTTCTTGTACTTACTTCATCTCTTGTTCTTGCAACTTAAGGTCACTATTTTTTTTAATCTGCATCCAATTTTCATATTTCATTTTAGTTCTTGTTATAATCAGCCATCATTTTCTTGAATTCTGTTCAAATTGCAGTTGTGAATGTTTTTCTTTGATAATCTTGCCATTTATCATTTCCAGTTCTCGATATTTTTTCTCCTTTCCCAGATAATACTCATCTCTTTTCTTGCATTATAAGTCATTTTTTATACATTACAAATTGTTACCACAAATCTGGTATCTTCTTCCCAGAACTTCGTCTTCCACTTCGAGTAAAACCCTGAATCTCCCTATACTTCCTTCGAGTCATCACAAAAATTGCTGCGAGTTCTTGATTTTTACCAGCCTCTGTTATTCTTCATTGAGTAAACTGTGTACAGAAGCAATCTGTGCACGTGCACACACCCAATTCATCATCTTCTTCCCAAAACTTATCATCTCCATTCCAGAAACTCCTTACAAACACCATGGCCAAGATTCCAGATCAACCTGGGCCTTCCATCGAGGAGGCGCTGTTGTAAGAGACGAAATCAAGTGGAGCGGTGGTATGTTCTGTGTAATTCTGCTTTGAATTGAATAATTTTTCAGTTTTCTCGGAAATTTGATACAGCCGAAATTGTAGAACCTTAATCATTACTGAAAATATTGCTTTTGTGTAGATGTATACATTTATGACAATGAAATAGGAACAGTGTATTTCTCTTCTAAAATAATGATTGAAGTTGTTGACTGATTTAGGATTATTGTAATAAACTATAAGCCTTCATAGTTCAAATTAATCTTCAAAAGCAGCTGGCTATGAAGACCTTAGACATCAAATCCAAGGAAACTACATACCTATAAAACATCATAATACTCGGCATATTTCTTAAATTTAATCAGGGTTTTTAAAATATGCAGCTTGCAGGAATATGTGAGGATACAGTATCCTTGGATGCAAAACAAAGTGATCTAGTAAATTTTAACCCAATCATTCGGTCTGGAGAATGGTCCGATATTGGTTGCCGCAATCACATGGAAGATACTCATGTTTGTATCTCGGACTTAGCTGAGAAATTTGGACATGATAGATTGAATGAAGAAGTTGTTTCTTTCTTTGGGGTAAGTATGGTTAATGTGGATTCTGGATTATGTGATGTATGTTGAAATATAGCAATCTGGCAAAAATTTAGCAATCTGTTCATCCCAGTGTATATAGTGATTGTTGTTTTTGGTTGTTATATTGATTAGGAAACTGTGCATTTCCCTGACTGATTCTTTTGTAATATATATTTGTGGAGGTCTTTGATTTTGTGGAAATGAAATAGCTTATAAGAATGTTTTACTCAGGTCTTTGATGGTCATGGAGGAAAGGATGCATCACAGTTTGTACGCGACAATCTACCTAGACTCATGGTGAAAGATGCAGACTTTCCTCTTAAACTTGAAAAGGTTGTTGCACGCTCCTTCATGCAGACTGATGCTAAGTTTGCTGAGTCTTGCTTGCCCGAATCTTCCCTCTCTTCTGGCACCACTGCCCTCAGTGCCATGATTTTTGGAAGGTATTTCTTCTTTTGGCATCAGTGTAGATACTGCAATATATACTTGTCATTTAACAAAACTTCAAAGTCATCATCTATAGGTTATATATAAACATAGCTTCACATAATGATTGTGTGTGACGACTAAAGCCGTGCAGTCATGTTGAACAATCTTCACATCTGTTTGTTTCCCTTTAGTAATTGAACTAAGCTTCAAAGTCTTCAGTGTGCCAATACCATGGTTTAAACTAGGTCGCTAAATAAAAGATCTCAGTGTCCTCAGTATTCAGTTGTTCCCCGTTTTTACTTACAAGTGTATTATGTTATATTTTTAAGTACAATGAGTATTTCAAACAAAAAATATAAAGCATTTTTTCATTCGGTTAAATCGGATAACCAATCGAACCAACCAATCTTAATTCAGTTGATTTGGTTTGGTTTTTATTTTTATTGCTTTTAGTTCGGTTTAATAATTTTCATTTTTGAACCAACCAAATCAACCAAACGTTCAGTCCTAATGTAGACGAACATAGACTATCTCATCAAAAAATTTATCATTGCATCTTCAATATTTGCTATTCAGACTGAATAATTCAGTTTGCACACTCCAGTAGCAACATTAAGGCTAAAGATTAATGATAATCTTCAATTTGTAATTCAGAATACTGAATTGGACGCTCATTTAATGGACGTCCACGTTCAGACATCCATTTTATGGATGCCCAACGTATAGACGTCCATAAAATGGGAACTTGAGCTTCGGCATCCATTTCGGACGCCTAAATGTTGGATGAGTTTTCTTGGGGGTTTTCTAGACGTTCATTATTTGGACGTTTCACTTTAGACGTCGATTAAAAAAACGTCTGTTTATTGCAGACCTCATCACAGGGATGAATATCCAAGGACAGAATATTCGTTTGTTTTGTTTTCTTATCTAACCTTTTAATTTTGTGGTTGTTCAGAAATGCTTGAGCTGATTCTATATCGAATTATTTTGTAGATGCATGTATGGTCCCTAAGAAAATGTCCCCAATTCAACAAGTGTAAAAAATGTGTGTATTGTCAAAATTTAACTAAATACAAGGCATGCAATTTAATATCAATGCTGCATAGGATAGAATTCTTAAGTGTCCATGAATGAAAAGTAATCATTTTATTACATCCATTTGTCAATATTTTTGTATTTGTTGTGTATTTAGTTATACATGATCCACGAAAAATGATACATTTGATATTTTTGTATTTGTTGTCCATTTGTCAATTGAGCTTGAATTGTTATAATCTGATTGATACTTTTAGCCTTACATATATTGCTTAGTTCTTATATACTCAACTTTATCTTTTGCGACTGCTCTTGCTACTTTAATATCAGTGGCTATATATTTGTCTAAAAAAATTTGATGTATGATATGTGACATTGTGGTGCTTGAGCTTGAGTTTGTGATGTTACTACAGTTTGGAGCAATCGAATTTCAAAAGATAATTTATCTTAACTGTATTTTGTCTTTACAAGTATATATGCAGGCTGTGAACTCATCTCCTCTGTTTGCAATAGGCAAACATAACTCGAATCTACAAATCTGAGTTAGACCATATAATTAGGAGTCTTTAGGTGTTTGTATACTGTAATATAATATTGTTCCTTGCTGATTTTCCTTTTAGTTTATTTAGTAGCCTGCTTCCATTTGAGCTTGCTCTTGCCTTCGTGTCTTTTACTTTAATAACTTTTAATAATAATATATATAATATACCTTAGCTTATACATATTTCGTACATGCATAATATGTTGCATTTATATTTGCCTGTGCATGCTTTTCATTTTAAGCACCTACTTTTATATTTTCTTTTATTTCATGTTTTGCTATGAGTAAAGTTCCAAGCTGATCTTAGTAGTCCAGTTCCATTACTATCTTGATTTAAACTTGGTGTATGAAATTTAATTTACTACACAGTTACCAATTGGCAAGAATAGGAATTCCGAGCTTGAAGACACATGATGCAACAACTGACATGCATTGCTAGAAGAGAAAGTATGCGAAATAGAACATCTGCATAAGTTTGCCGATGATATCCTGATACCTCAAACACTACATCATCTCCTACTTCTAGGAGAAGCAAACCTAGTTCAGCTGATGTTTCTGAGTTTTCTGATAACAGGTAACTAATATTGTTTTGTTCAAGTGTTATGTTCTTTCTTTCTAGCAATATTACTCTGCACTTACTATACTTAATTTTGTGAGGTCTCTCTTGGTTAATTTGAATTATGAGGGTTAGTGAGGATGAATTTTAATGTTAGGTAGAGTTTTAACCTTCTGGGTTAGTGCAGCATCATTTTTCTCGCCTACAGTATTTGGGTACCAGTTTGCTTGTTTAGTCAAGATCACCCGAAATTGTTCTATAGTTATGTACCTTTATAAAAACAATGTCGTGCAACCTACACATGGCAACACAAACAAGCTGACATGCATTAGACCAGTTGACACAACGCTAAGGAGATGCATTCGTACACAGATGCACATATATTTAGTGCAAACGTATTTACAGCAAGCCAAACATTGGATACTCAACCATGCAGTGGAAGACAACATACGAAAAACACACTTTTAGTTACATGGTAATTTCTATTAAAAAGTAGGACAGATGTCATGACTCCATCTATTATTAAATATGAACGAAAAAAGATAATGTTTTCCTGCTGCAAATTTTCTCTCTATTATGTCTTCTTTCTCCTCTTTTCTTTCTTGAATTTTGTCATCTCCAAATATATTATGGAGTAAATACCATATTAGCACATTAATAAAAGTGTATAAAAACAAATATATGATGTAACATTTTGTTTCGACTACTTTATTGCTGGATTTTAAATATCAACCGGATTTTATGAATTTATTTGTTTCAAATTCTTGGATAATTAATCGCTTAGTTACTTTTCATTTTAATGTCAATTAGAAATCAATTTTAGTTAGGAATTAGTACTTTGTTTTCAATGCTTATCGTTACTAAGAAGTGTGGGCATATATTCGATAGCCAATGGGTATGATATTATTAGGTTGCTTAGTTGTGAGCGCATATATATCATAATGTTAATATGTTAAGAAAATGCATGTCACATACTGAAACTTACGTGTACCAACAACCTTGTTTTCATTGCAGATTTAGGTAATACGGTTTATGGGAGAGGTACAAAGAATTATATACTAACAGCGATCTAATTTAGATAGTTGGGAAAAGTAATAACTATACTAAAGATTGGTTCTTCGCCCAGGCTACTAGGTATAGATTAACGAATGTTTATTATTCATAGGTTCAAATAACATCAAAATCCCATAAAATTGTGAATTTCCGTTAGTAATCATTCTCTTACAAGTGTTCTTATGAGTCATGCAAAAATGATCCGCAAATTTTACACATTAATTATTAATTTTAAATAATTCTTTGACATAAAGCCAATGGTGAAAACCAAGTTTGTGTAAGACTGACTTTTTGGAGATTTTGACGGACACATTGGGTTTACAAATATTAAGAACATGTATTTCAATATATTGCATGTTGTACTCTGAAATTAGGCCTTTTGGAACAAATCGTATACACGATCCATAACCAAGCTGAAGCAGCTATATAGTCCGTGTCGGCCATGTCCGTAAATGGCATCGGCGAACTCGCCCTATTTACCAAGTCGGGCGCTAAAGTTTGGTTATCTACAGACTACCCCACCGATTCTTTAGTTCTAGGACAGACCTTAGAGCAGGGGGCCAGGCTTACAGCTAACGTTTCGAAAACAAATCCAAGTACGGGTCTGATATATCTTAGCGTTGTGGATGGTGGGTTTCAGGCGTTTGTTGGTTCACAGATGTACTATGAGAATGTAGTAGCTACAAATACCAAAGCCAGCATGAGTTCGACACGTATGACGTTTCGAAATGGAAGCCTAGATATATTTGTTGGGGGTTCAAGCACACCGGTTTTAAGTATGGCTTTGCCGGTGGCTTCATCCGTTCAGTACATGAGACTCGACTACGGTGGTCATTTGAGGATATATGAATGGACCAGTGATTTTAGGTGGAAATTGGTGGGAGATGTGATCAATCTTTTTCCTGATGATTGTGCTTATCCGACTGCATGTGGAAGGTACGCGATTTGCTCCAGCGGGCAGTGTACGTGCCCTGTTGGAGGTGGGAAGGCTTACTTCAGACCTATTGTTGAGAGGCAACCTAACTTTGGATGTGCTTTGTTGAGAGGTGTGACTTGTAAATCAAAACAGCTTCTTTTTCTGAAAGACGTGGGTTACTTTGGTTATTCTGCTGCGACAGCAGATGCTCAGGGTGTTAGTGAAGACGGATGCAAGAAGCTTTGTTTGAACAAATCATTAAACTGCAGCGAGCTTTGTTCAGATTAACTCTCACTAACTGAAAGAAACATGGTGTTTATCCATTTTAATGGTTGTATGTCCTTAGCTTGATTTTTACTGTTTATACCCCCAAGATTAAATATTGAGTATATTGATATTCTTTGCTGGTTTTCCCATTGTTAAGTTAATATTTGTTCGTTCCCAGTTCTAATATGCAATTTAGATGAGTATAATTGTAGGCTAATGTATTAGATAAGAAAATAAGAGTGAAAGCATTTTCCAATAATTAAGACGCAAGACAGCTGTGGAACTCAATAATCAGTCTTACATGTTTTCAACCCTAGAGCTTGTGTTTTCTTGTTCCATAAACGTTGTAGGTTTAAATGTATGGATGACCCTTACAGTAGAAAGAAACAGGTTGAATAGTGATGAAGCACTTACCCTCGATTCCATTGCCGACCTACCAAGCCAACTGCCGACTTACCAATTCAATTGCCGACCTACCCAAGGTCGTAGACCTACCAACCCAATTGCCGACCTACCCAAGGTCGTAGACGACCTAACACTCCTCCCCAAAGTCGCGACCGCCCACGACCTATTCCCAGCCTTCCATGCCAAGCTACGACCTAACCCTAAATCGTTGCCGAGCTATCCCAAAGTCGCAGTCGTTGCCGAGCTAGCCCTTAAATCGCGAAAAGAAGTTGCCGAGTTATCTGAAGATTGCGAAACCTTTGCCGAGCTATCCCTTTGCCGAGCTATTCCTTAAGTCGCGAAAAGAGGATGAAGTCGTTGCCGAGATAACACTAAGTCGCGAAGCAGATGATTGTTAACTCGGAACCGAGTTAAGCACTTGTATTTTTCTTTGAAGCTTTTGTATGTGTTTGTAACTGTTTGGGCTTAAGTCGTGTACGACTTATGTTAAGTCGGAGGCATTGTTAAGTCGGTTGCCGACTTAGGAGTTAGTGAATTTTGTGTTTTTTTTTGTGAGTTGTAAAACGCCTATAAATAGACCGGGTTTCTCATTTGTAAAAAGGTTGTTGAATATTGAATAAAATTCTCTTTTGTTAGCTTGTTGCTTTCAATTTCAATTGGTAGTCGAGTGTATCTCCTATCTCCACTAACGTCATTCGAGTGCGCTCGGATCATCGTTTGTTGAAGCCGATTCACGGTATCTTGTGCGCAAGATCAACGTCGAAGAATCGTAGATCTCTTTCCCGGTATCTTCGGATCAACGAGTCAGAGATAGCTAGAGTTCGGTATCTTCGGATCAACGAATTCGGGCATTCCAGTATCCATCAATCCACGAATTGTTACATTCACCGATTGAAGATCGTTTTGAATTATCCGCTGCGTCAGTTTGGTATCAGAGCTTGCTTTAGCCAATCATAGCTAAATCGAGTCTTGGAGCCGAGAATTTGTTGAAGTGTTTGAGAAGTATTCAATCATGCCGCCAAGACGAGTTCAACGTCATCGCAATATTAATGCTTTATACGGAAGAGAAGAGGCCGACGAAATGGAGCAACGAATCAACGAGAATTTCAATGAGAAGCTTACGGAAGGGATTGGTCGATTAGAGAGGATGATGTTGGAGATGAGTCAAAATCAGAGAAGAGTATCACCTGAATCGAGCCATGGAAGAAGCAGGATTTCACCACATTCAAATCGAGAGAGAAGTGTCGATAGTGATAGAAATGTTAATGATCGAGATCGTGATAGAAATGTGACTGATCGAGATCGGAGGAATGTGGATCGTAGGAATGTTGGTGGAAGACGTGATGGTGGTAGAGATGTTGGTGGTCAGGATCGACATCGATATACATCGGATGGTGAAGAAGAGTATGATGGTGGTAGTGTTCATGGACGAGGACGTGGACGAGGAAGGAATCAGTCGGAATACGATCACAAGTGGGAATCTGGGATGAAGACAGAAATTCCAGAATTCAAAGGTGGTATGCAGGCTGAGGAGTTTTTGGATTGGATGGCTAATGTTGAAGAAATTTTTGATTTCAAAGAAGTTCCAGAACGTCGTAGAGTGAAGTTGGTTGCTACAAGGTTGAGGGGTAGAGCTTTGGCATGGTGGCAGCAAACTAAACTTACACGTGAACGAATGGGGAAGTCAAAAATTGAATCTTGGGAGAAGATGAAGAAATTGATGAAAGCAACGTTCTTACCTTACAATTATCAATCTCTGATGTATCAACGTTTGCAGAACTTGAGGCAGGGCACAAAGACTGTTAATGATTACGCGGATGAGTTTTACCAGCTTATTGCGAGGAATGACATTATGGAGACGGAAGAGCAGCTAACATCTAGATTCATTGGGGGATTGAGAATGCAGATTCAGGATATGGTTAATATGTTCGATCCAAGATCTGTGGCGGAAGCACATCAGAAAGCGTTGGCTTGGGAGAAGCAGGGACGACGAGGAGGTGGTGTGTTTACGAATTCCAATAATCAAGTGAAGGGTGTTGGTGGAAGTTCTAATGTGTCTAAACCTATCAGTAAACCAGTGGTGAAGGAGGTTGAGAAGGCAAGGGTTAACAACGGTTTCAAATGTTACAACTGTCAGGAGTTGGGTCATAAAAGCAACGAATGTCCGAAGCCAAAGAAGAGAGCAATGATTGCTGAGGTTGAGGATGAGGAGGAAGAAGCTGAATACTCTAATTCTTTATCAGTTGAGGAGGAAGATTTACTGTCGGGAGATGACGGGTATGCATTGATGATGAGGAGAAGTTGTTTAACACCTAAGCAAGAGGAGGAAAGTAGTTGGTTGAGAAATAATATCTTTCAATCTACATGCACTATTCTGGGAAGAGTTTGTAAATTTGTTATTGATGCTGGAAGTTGCGATAATATTATCTCTACAGAAGCAGTGAAGAAGTTGGAGTTGAAAACCGAGAAACATCCTAAACCGTACAAGTTAGCTTGGTTGAGGAAGGGTGGTGAAGTGAAAGTTGGACGTAGAGCTTGTGTGAAGTTTTCAATTGGGCAGAAATACAAAGATGAAATCTGGTGTGACGTCGTAGATATGGACGTTTGTCATTTGTTGTTGGGAAGACCGTGGCAGTTTGATAGAGCAGTACAACATGATGGACGGACCAACAGTTACAGTTTCATGTTCGAAGGTACAAAGATTACTCTGGTTCCGAAGAAACGCCAACAGGAAGAAAACAAAGTGGAGGAAATCGAAGAGCTGAAAACCTTATTGACTTTGAAGGAGTTTGTTAAAGAAGTTGAAGAAGAACCGGAAGTATTCTTGTTGATTGGACGAGAAAGCAGTGAAGAGATTGAAATTCCAGAAGAAGTTAAACCAGTTCTGAAAGAATTTGACGATGTATTCCCAGATGAGTTACCAACGGAGTTGCCACCGTTGAGGGAAATACAACATCAGATAGATCTTGTTCCCGGTGCTGTATTGCCACACAGACCACATTATCGAATGAGTCCGAAGGAACATGAAGAATTGCGGAGGCAGGTAGAGGAATTGCTTGAACAGGGGCGTGTGCAGGAGAGTCTGAGTCCTTGTGCTGTACCAGCTTTATTGGTACCCAAGAAGGATGGGACATGGAGAATGTGTACTGACAGTCGAGCATTGAATAAGATTACCGTGAGATATAGATTTCCAATGCCGAGGTTGGATGACTTGTTGGATCAGATAAGCGGAGATACTATCTTTTCTAAGATTGATTTGAAGAGCGGATATCATCAAATTCGTATCAGACCAGGAGATGAGTGGAAGACTGCTTTTAAAACCAGGGAGGGTCTATACGAATGGTTAGTCATGCCATTTGGTTTATCCAATGCACCAAGTACTTTCATGAGGGTGATGAATCAAATTTTTCGACCGTTCATTGGGAAATTCGTGGTAGTGTATTTCGATGATATTCTTATTTACAGTGGGAGTCCGGAGGAACATTTGAATCATCTTAGAGAAGTGCTGATGGTATTGCGACAAGAACAATTCTATGCTGCAACGAAGAAATGCGTGTTCATGACGCATAGTGTTTTATTTCTGGGGTATGTTGTTTCAGAGAAAGGAATACAGGTTGACCAAAGTAAAGTTGAGGCGATCAGAAATTGGCCGCAGCCCAAGACGATAACGGAAGTTCGTAGTTTTCATGGGTTGGCTTCATTTTATCGAAGGTTTATCCCACACTTTAGTAGTGTGATGGCGCCTATTACAGATTGTATGAAAGGCAAACAGTTTTCATGGTCAGAGGAAGCAGGGATTGCTTTTGGAAAAATCAAGGAATTGCTGACGTCCGCACCAATCCTAGTGCTACCTGATTTTCAGTTGGTGTTTGAACTACATACTGATGCATCCAAGGTTGGGATTGGAGGGGTGTTGAGTCAGAAGGGGCGTCCTATTGCCTATTTCAGTGAGAAGTTGTCCGGAGCGAAGATGCGATACAGTACATATGATGTAGAGTTTTATGCTGTTGTGCAATCTATTAAACACTGGAGACACTATCTATTTCAGAAGGAGTTCGTTCTTTACACTGATCATGAAGCATTAAAGCATTTGCAAGGGCAAGACAAGATTTCAGCAAGACATGCATCGTGGATTGCTTATTTACAGCAGTTTACTTTTGTCGTTAAGCACAAGTCAGGGGTAACCAATCGTGTGGCTGATGCTTTGAGCAGGAGGAGTCATTTGTTGATAACAATGAAAGTTGAAGTGACAGGGTTTGAATTATTGCCAGAATTGATTGAAGAAGATCCTTACTTTGTGAAATTTGTTGAAAGAGTAAAGGAAGGAAATACGGATGAATTTGTGTTGGTGGATGGTTTCCTGTTTAAGGGAAATCGTTTGTGCATCCCAGACTGTAGCTTGAGAATGAAGATTGTTAAAGAACTACATGAAGAAGGCCATGTGGGTAGAGATCGTACTTTGCAGTTAATTTCTCAATCTTATTTTTGGCCGTCAATGAGGAAAGAGGTGGAAAGATTTGTTGAGAGATGTCATATTTGTCAGGTTTCGAAAGGAACTGCGACTAATGCTGGTTTATATATGCCATTACCTGTACCAATTAAACCATGGGTTGATGTGAGTATGGACTTCGTGTTGGGATTACCGAGGACACAGCGAGGTAACGATTCCATATATGTGGTGGTGGACAGGTTCTCGAAGATGGCACACTTTATTGCCTGTAAAAAAACGGCAGATGCTGTTCATGTTGCTCAGTTGTTTTTCAAGGAGATCTATCGACTTCATGGATTGCCAGAATCTATTGTTTCTGACCGAGATACTCGATTTCTGAGTCACTTTTGGTTGAGTTTGTGGAAAATGGTGGGAACGAAGCTGAAATTTAGTAGTGCTTATCATCCGCAAACGGATGGACAGACTGAGGTGGTTAATCGATCGTTGGGAAACTTGTTGAGGTGTCTTGTTCAAGATAATCTAAAGAGTTGGGATGTGAAGTTATGTCAGGCAGAATTTGCTCATAATCATGCTGTGAATCGAAGTACTGGGTTCAGTCCATTCCAGATTGTTTATTCGAGCTTACCAAAGGGACCGTTGGATTTAACGGTAATACCACAATCAAAGAAGACAGTTAAGAAAGCTGCTGATTTTGTTGAAGGGTTGACGGAGTGCCATAGAATCGTTCAGGAACGATTGGAAAAGACAAATGAGAAGTACAAACAAATGGCGGATAAGAAACGAAGGAGTGTAGTCTTCAAAGAAGGTGATTTTGTTTACGCGGTATTGACGAAAGATCGTTTTCCAGTTGGGACTTACAACAAGTTGAAAGCACAAAAGATTGGACCAGTAGAAATCTTGAAGAAACTCAATGACAATGCTTATCAGTTAAAGTTGCCAGATCATATTCACACTGCAGACGTTTTCAACATTAAACATTTGGTTCCATATTATGGGGAGGAATTTGTCGAAGGAGACAAGGGTGTGAATTCGAGGACGAATTCTTTCCAACAAGGGGAGGATGATGAAGCACTTACCCTCGATTCCATTGCCGACCTACCAAGCCAACTGCCGACTTACCAATTCAATTGCCGACCTACCCAAGGTCGTAGACCTACCAACCCAATTGCCGACCTACCCAAGGTCGTAGACGACCTAACACTCCTCCCCAAAGTCGCGACCGCCCACGACCTATTCCCAGCCTTCCATGCCAAGCTACGACCTAACCCTAAATCGTTGCCGAGCTATCCCAAAGTCGCAGTCGTTGCCGAGCTAGCCCTTAAATCGCGAAAAGAAGTTGCCGAGTTATCTGAAGATTGCGAAACCTTTGCCGAGCTATCCCTTTGCCGAGCTATTCCTTAAGTCGCGAAAAGAGGATGAAGTCGTTGCCGAGATAACACTAAGTCGCGAAGCAGATGATTGTTAACTCGGAACCGAGTTAAGCACTTGTATTTTTCTTTGAAGCTTTTGTATGTGTTTGTAACTGTTTGGGCTTAAGTCGTGTACGACTTATGTTAAGTCGGAGGCATTGTTAAGTCGGTTGCCGACTTAGGAGTTAGTGAATTTTGTGTTTTTTTTTGTGAGTTGTAAAACGCCTATAAATAGACCGGGTTTCTCATTTGTAAAAAGGTTGTTGAATATTGAATAAAATTCTCTTTTGTTAGCTTGTTGCTTTCAATTTCAATTGGTAGTCGAGTGTATCTCCTATCTCCACTAACGTCATTCGAGTGCGCTCGGATCATCGTTTGTTGAAGCCGATTCACGGTATCTTGTGCGCAAGATCAACGTCGAAGAATCGTAGATCTCTTTCCCGGTATCTTCGGATCAACGAGTCAGAGATAGCTAGAGTTCGGTATCTTCGGATCAACGAATTCGGGCATTCCAGTATCCATCAATCCACGAATTGTTACATTCACCGATTGAAGATCGTTTTGAATTATCCGCTGCGTCAAATAGTTAGAGCACATTCAACACTGCCAGACTCAATCCATTTAAAAACTAATAAACACCTCTTAACATCTCCATTCATCCCCATCATCATTAAAATAATAATAATGAAAACAAACCGATTTAAAATGATGGATAAATGTTGGATAACTCACCAATGTCCCACCTTGCACTCCACATCACACAGATTGTTAAACATGGACTACAAGATAATCCATGCAGGGATACGATATATATATTTTTAACTTTATCTTTCTTAATATATATTTTTCTTGTATATTCTGTACATGCAGGGATACGATATTAGCTTCCCCGTAACAAATTCTCATTGTGAAGATATGCATAAGCACACGCTTATATGCTTCATTGTTCAATCTATGGAGGTAATTTTCTTCCACTTGCAAAAACCTGTTATGAACAAACATTTCTATTCTGCAATCTTCATGGTCAATGTTTTAGTGTCGAATGTTAAAACTATGCTACAATCATAAAAGGACTTTTGTGTTTTTGACTTTAGTTAGGCTAATTATGCTTATGTGTTATCTGACCTTGAAGATCTATGTTTGGACGGTCAAATAAACTATATAGTGAAGGAATTCATATTAGAACTTGAATTTTAGGAACCATGGCTTTTTTCAGTGCTTTTGATATTTATTACTGGTTTTGGTTTCAAGATTTGGCGGCGTTAAACAATTGGTATCAACCAAGGATTTTTTGCAGTTTTTATATATAAATAATTACTGAAAATGAAAAAAAGTAGTATGAATGTGCAGTTTCAAGATTGGAGATGAAAGTTGAATGTGCAGGAGTAAAAGGAGAAGAATGGTGGAGGAGTAGAAGATGAAGTATGCGTGGGGTTGAGTTGGTGATAAAAATTGTCAGTTGGATGGTGTAGGAGTTGTTTGTGGTTACTGTGTTTGTGAAGGGGAGGATGAAAGTGCGTGGAGGGAATGGTGTGGTTGAATGTATGGATTGAGGAGGAAGTGATGAGGTTGCTTGCTTCACCTGACGGTCAAGAAGCCTTCTACCAAAATCTATTAGATATAACATTTATTAGTACCCGATGTGTAAATTTGTATACAAATGGTTATTGTATGTGAGTTAGGTTATTTTGTCGAAAAACTATTGTATTGGAATGGTTATGGATATTTTATTTGATTATATGGTTAATGTGTTTTTTAACTTATTTGAATATGATGATTATGTGAGTGATTGTTGATTGATATAATAGAACCAAAATAGACCATTAACAGGAAATAATAGCATGAAAAAATGGTGTAAAATAATAAACAACTTTTAGTAGCGTTTCAAAAACGCTACCGAAATATATATAGTGGCGTTGAGTAAATGCAACCGTAAAACAGGGGTAAAGTTGGAAATTCTATTAGACGCCAAAAAATCTTTTGGTGGCGTTTTTTAAACGCTACAAAAAGATTTATGGTGGCGTTTGAAAAACGCTGCCAAAAATGCATTTATAGTGGCGTTAAAATAAATTCAACAAAAAATCATGGATTTTTAGTCGCATGTTTTCTCGCGGCGTTTATCAAAACGCCACTAAAAGTTTTTGTACCGTTTTTTGAGCGCCTAAAAAAATAAAATTTCTTGTAGTGTACATCGATGTCTCGACTTTTCGATTCATTGGACGTACCGTTTGTACTGCGTCGATGTTCCGAATTGTTTTGTGTTTCGATTCATTGGATGTACCGTTTGTACTACATCGATGTCTCGGCTTTTCGATTCATTGGACGTACCGTTTGTATTGCGTCGATGTTCCGAATTGTTTGTGATACACGTGTTGGTGAGTTTTCATGCTCCCGCTTGGGATTGGCCATCATTTTCTTGTGATTTCTGGATTTCTAATTATTGATTTCTGGGATTTATGTTTCACCACCTTTTTCAGTTGACATTAATATGTATGTCATTTATTGTGGCTTGGTGAATTAAATTAAGAATATGACATTCTTTTAATCTTTGAGAAGATTCTTGTGATATTGATTAATCTCTGGATTGATTTTCGATTAGATACTTATCACTGTATGGCTTTATGGTTATCATACGTTTTTGTCATATCTCTTATTCTATATCACTTTATCTGGTATTTATAGCTAGACTGATCCGTTTATTATTTTCTTCTTAAATAATACTCGGATCAGACTGAGATTTTAAAGGTGCTTCCTCATGACTTCTTATCTGGGACTATCATCTAACTTTTAACTAACTACTTTAGCATCGTAGTTTTTGGTTGTATACATTCGATATATTGACTCATTGGTGTATACATATTCTGTTGTCTAGCACTTGTATCTTTTCTTTTGTGATATTGTGGATCTTATTTGACCACTACTCTGATGTACACTTTCATGTGTTATATTCATATCTATTTCCGCCTTTGTGATATGAATTGTCTATGACTGATTTGTGTTATGTTTATTTCTATATTTGTTTCCGAAGATATATATAGCCACTGTGTGGTTGCTTTGAGTTTGTATCGGTATGTCGGATTTCCTTTTGAGTTGAGATGTAAGATATATTTTCTGACATATCGGTGCTTGCACAAAGCAATTACACAGATGGTCGCTCCTCAACAGCCTTATTCTCCGCGCTAGTCGACGGCATTACCCCGTAGTGTCCTTGGCTAGCATGGGTATAGAGGTGGGGCGTCACAGCTTGCTTTCGATGTTCCGAATTGTTTGTGATACACGTGTTGGTGAGTTTTCATGCTCCCGCTTGGGATTGGCCATCCTTTTCTTGTGATTTCTGGATTTCTAACTATTGATTTCTGGAATTTATGTTTCACCACCTTTTTCAGTTGGCATTGACATGTATGTCATTTATTGTGGCTTGGTGAATTAAATTAAGAATATGACATTCTTTTAATCTTTGAGAAGATTCTTGTGATATTGATTAATCTCTGGATTGATTTTCGATTAGATACTTATCACTGTATGGCTTTATGGTTATCATACATTTTTGTCATATCTCTTATTCTATTTCACTTTATCTGATATTTATAGCTAAACTGATCCGTTTATTATTTTCTTCTTAAATAATACTCGGGTCAGACTAAGATTTTACAGGTGCTTCCTCATGACTTCTAATCTGGGACTATCATCTGACTTTTGGCTAACTACTTTAGCATTGTAGTTTTTGGTTGTATACATTCGATATTTTGACTCATTGATGTATACATATTCTGTTGTCTAGCACTTGTATCTTTTCTTTTGTGATATTGTGGATCTTATTTGACCACTACTCTGATGTACACTTTCATGTGTTATATTCATATCTATTTCCGCCTTTGTGATATGAATTGTCTTTGGCTGATTTGTGTTATGTTTATTTCTATATTTGTTTTCGAAGATATATATAGCCATTGTGTGGTAGCTTTGAGTTTGTATCAGTATGTCGGATTTTTTTTGAGTTGAGATGTAAGATATATTTTCTGACATATCGGTGCTCGCACAAAACAATTACACAGATGGTCGCTCCTCAACGGCCTTATTCTCCGCGCTAGTCGATGGCATTACCCCGTAGTGTCCTTGGCTAGCGTGGGTATAGAGGTGGGGCGTTACAGCTTGGTATCAGAGCCAAACTTCGGAACAATGTAGAATAATCTAGCAAGGATCATTGTCCTAAGTTTTTCTTAGGAATCGTGCCATAGGATTTGATTCGGGTCTTCGTACCGTTCTATCCTATTGCATTTTATGATTCCTTGTTTTATCAATCAAGTTTGTTTGATGTTCATTCTGAGATTAACCTTTTTCTCTTTTCTTTCTTTCTTAAAGAAAAGAAATGGTTAGACCTGGCCGTCCCAGCGCCGGTTAATCCAGTGCTACTCCTCAGGAGGGAGTATTTATGTCTGCCCAGCAGCTTCTAGATCTTGTTAAGAATGCTCAAGCTATCGGACCCATTCCAGAGCCTACTCATCCTAGATTCGGTTTTGCACGCTTGTGTAGAGATTATACCGATTTGGGTGGAAGGCCATTCCAGGGATCCGAGAGTGTCATTGAAATCCAAGCTTGGCTTAGATCATGCAACCGCATCTTTTCTCGCATGAATCTTGTTGATCTTCACCGAGTCCAAGTGGCTTCTAGCATGCTCCAAGAAAGAGCATTGGATTGGTATGAGCTTCTTATTTCTGAAATCGTTGAAGCGGATCTCACTTGGGAGCAATTCCGGGAAAGATTCGAATTGAAATTTGTGCCGGAGGCTGAAAAAGTAACTTTGGCCCGGCGTTTTATCGACCTTGTTCAAGGTGAATCTTTTATGACGGACTACGTCGCATCTTTCGAATCTCTTTCTAAATACGGGGTTGAATACATTAATACCCCATTGAATAAAAATCAGAGATTTGTTTATGGCTTGAACAAGAATCTCAAGAAGCCATTACTTCTGAAATTGGAAGTTTCTTTCGATCAGCTTATTGATATCGCTCTTCGTCTTGAAGAGGCCGATAAAGAGTGTGATGTTGAAGTTGTGGGTGCTAAACAAAACTTCAACAACAACATGAAAAGGCCTATTAAGTTCAAAGGCCCCAATCCAAATCCCAACAAGAAAGGGAAGCAAGAATCTTCGGTAGCAAAGACTCCTACCTCTAGTCGCGGACGATGCTACAATTGTAGTCTTACGAACCACTATGCAAATGAGTGCCCGAAACCATTTTTCTGTCATTATTGCAAAAGTTCGGGCCATCTTATATCTACATGTCCCATACTCCAAAGTAGGAGAGAGGGAGAACTAAATGTTGTTCAAGCCCCTAGTGACACTTCTCTTGGTCAAGGTAATTCTCCTTCTATCCTTGACGATATTTATTTTGTGATTATCTTATTCGAGTTCTTTTGATATGGGTTTCATCTCATTATTTTTATATCAAAAGAACTTGTGATTCTTTTTCTTTAAACATTTCTGGGCTTGATGACTTCTTTGAGGATTGTGAATCCCGATTGGTAGATCTGCAACACTCAATTTGCTTTTTATTGATGTCGAAATTATTTTATGTGATTTTTCTTTCCGAGCCGATTTTTACTTATGCTTCGGAATTGACTTTTGTAAGGATTGGCTTAATTATTATGAAGCCATATCCTTTGTCCCGTGTGGACTATTCATCTTCGAGATTTTCAATCTGTTAAGCAGATTTCTGTTTTTCCTTTGTGATTTTGATTCCAATTTGACGGCATCATTTTATTCTTTAAGCTCACATGATGAGGAAAGTGTTATTTCTCTCATTCATGTAGTTTGAGAATTTCCGATAATTTTGAGTTTGTTTTAGGATTATCACCTAAGCAATCTTTCGAGTGGTGATAAGGTCTTTTTAGCTAGACCTTGCCACCGATTTTCATTTGCTACGAGTTGCGGGAGTTAGCATTCCATTTACCACATTCCGCACTCGTTATGAAACTTATGAATGACTTATTGTGTCATTCAGTTTGTCCAGCTTATTTCATCCATTTTGTGAATCGAGTATTCTACAATCTCGATGACTCTATTCTTGTATATATTGATTTTGGATGAAAACAGCAATTTAAAATTTTGCAAATCTTTTTCATAAGATTTATTTATAAGTACAATTTGACTTTTTGCTCTTAAACGGGCAAAGAATATTCTTAAAAGTTTTTAAGAAACATGTTTATCATATAGAAGATGATTTAGTGATTGTATTGCCCATTGAGTGCTTTAAGAATTCTGGTCGATGCGCTTGATCAACGTTATCGATAGGAATCTCCTCAACGCTTTGATGAGACAATCAGACACAGTAAATTGACTTGTAAAATAAAAGTTTTTATGAAAGGATAACTACATAAAGATAATTGTAATTTTGAAAGTTTTAGCTTTTGAGAAAAGAGGATCAATTTAAAAGAACTCTTTCTTTTCGATATTCCTATTCTTGTTGTTCCTGTAGGGAACCAAGACTTTATCTTTTGTACCGATGCTAATCGTATTGGTTTGGATGCCGTTCTCTTGCAAAAGAGAACGTGCTATCACTTGTGCTTCTAAATCTTTAAAGTCGATCGAGACTAGGTATGCCACTCATGATCTAGTGCTCGTGGCTATTGTTTTCGCTTTTAGAGTTCGGCATCATTATTTTGGGGGAGAAATTCGTTCTCCACTCCGATCATAAATCTTTGAAATGTTTATTTTCTCATAAGGAACTTAATGTTGGCTCGAGTTCCTTACATCTTATGATCTTGATCTTCTTTGTACCCCGGAGAAGGGTAATCGAGTTGCCGATGCCCTTAGTTGTAAGCAACAAGCAGTTGTTTCTTTGATAATATCCGAATGGAATGATCTCGAAACTTTATCCATTTATGAGGTTCGAGATCGTGAATCAAATTTATGTTCATCTCTTGTTTTGTGTAGCCTGGAAGCTTATCCTTCTTTTGGAATATATTTTTTTTTAGCTAAAATCTATGTCAAGTTAAATTTCATGGAGTTCTTACTTTTATTGTTAGCAATCGTGATCCATTATTTTACTAGTGGATTTTTGGTAAGGTCTTCAAAAGCTTTAGGAACAAAGCTTAAAATTCTAGCATCGCTTATCATCTTTGTCCGATGGACAAACCGAGCGTGTGAATCAACTCTTGAAGATCTCTTTCATTCATGTGTTCTCGATTTTTGTGGAAGTTGGGAAGATCATATTTCTCTTGTTGAGTCTTCTTCCTATAATAGCTTCCAATCTTGTATTGGTATGGTACCTTTCGAGCCACTCTATGGAAGGCCATGCCGATTCTCTTTGTGTTGGCTTGAAGCCGGTGAGAAGCTGGTTTCAGGTCCAGATCTTATTGGTGTTCATTCATGTTTCACCTATGATGGGTGTTGTGCGTTTCAGTTGATCGGGAAAGTTAGCACCACGATATTTTGGTCCATTTCCCATCACCGAACGTATTTGTTCCATGGCTTATCGCCTCTTTATTACCGGCTCAATCTTTTGCTATTTATGATGTTTTCCACGTCTTTCTACTACGGAAATACCTTAGGGATTCCGATTTTATTCTTGAGCCCGGTGTGGTTGAAGAAATTAAAGTTTCACCAGATTTGACTTTTGAGCAACATTCTATTCGCATCATTTCTTCGGGGGTTGAGTGCCTTCGAAATAAAGATGTTCTTTTTGTGAAAGTCCGATGGTTCTTAAATACTAAGGATTTCTCTTGGGAATCCAGAGAATTCATCGAGCGAACACGTTTGGACTAACTCTTTCGTGCTCTTTATGGTGAACTTCTTATTTCAAACTTTCTTTTGTGATGATATGCTTTTGTGGTTGTTACTTTTTATTTATTTCTTAAGATCGCGAGGACGCAATTTCTTTAAGGAGGGGAGTCTGTAACAACCCGCATATTTATCGATTTTATATTTAAATATTTCATCATTCGTCGGATTTTAGTCCGAAAAGCTACTTTTTGCAAACAGTCGAATCGGGACTCGAGACCACTTCCATTGAGTCCAAAATGCCGTTTGCGACTTTTTTAAGTATAAGCTTCGATATGTTTGGAGAAAGTCGAATTTTGCTACTTTTTCTATTGGGTTTTGGGTTTTGGGTTTGGGTTCAGCCCACTAGCTAACTTAATACCCTAACTCAGTCCCTCTCCTTCCATTCACTCATTTACATTTCTTTTTCTCAAGCAAAATTGAAAATGGAGAGTGGAATGGGAAATTAAAATTCCAAGCCCTAGCTTCAATTGCAAATTCAAGCTTCTACCTCCAAATTCAAGAAGAAGCTTTGGTAAGCCTTCCCTTCATCTTCTCCAACTCTTTCTCCATTCAATTTCAGAAATTTCCTAAACCTAATTTAGGAAATGTTTATCTTTTAAGCTTAGATTCAAGCTTGTTGAGTTGGAATTGAAGAGTGATTGTCCTTGCCATTGCTCTATAGCTTCTTCTTCATTAATTTTGTGAAAAGGTGAGATTTTTATCTCACATCTATGTCTATATTTACCTTTGATTGTTGGGTATGAATTCCTAACACTTCTTTATGTGCATTTGCTTTCGATTTGGATTGAATTGGTGAATTGTTCGATTTTTAGTTTTTGGAATCCAATTTTTATAAAAATCCAATCTTTGATGTTTGAACACGTTAGTGGAGTGTTTCGGAGGGTCATACAAGGCTAGGTTGTCGTTAGGCGTAAATCCTCAGTCGTAGATGCTCGTTCGTCCACTTCCGTCCGCGATATCGAATTTGCCCCAAAGGGGCCTGGACTGAAAATGCTTCTGGAGCAGGTTCGGCCGACCGAACCAGGGGTTCAGCCGACCAAACTAGAAACGGAATGTCTCGGAAGCAGGTTCGGTCGACCGAACCAGGGGTTCAGTCAACCGAACCAGACCCAGGAAATTGCCTGGGTCTGTATCGGTCGACCGACCCTCTGGTCCAGTCGACCGACCTGCTCATCTCAACCTACCTAATTATTTTGTTTTGATTTCCAGCCTTTATCGATTCAAGGTTATCCGATTTGTTGTTATCTTTTATTATCTACCGTGATGACTTCTTTTTCGATATTTTTGTGGTTATCCATTTTTGATGGATTTGGTATCGATTTCGTTGGAATTGATTCACGTCTTCGGATGTGAATTTTTGATGGTTGATTGTTTCTACAATCATTTCTATGACTTGTCACTTTAAAAATACAAAGGTTTCTATACTAATAGTAAATATTCAAACTCTTTCACAAAGATGATTTCAACTCTATTTTTAATACAAAGTTCGTTTATAAAACCGTTTTCCAATCTATTAGTATATACAAACCTTTATCTCATTCGTATGAGAAAATATAATTAAACGGCTTAGCAAAACAAGTGGTATGAAACGCTCGTGTTTACTTCGCCGGTTAATTCTTTGACTTGTTCGTTTGAAACTCTTGTGACAATTTTCGAGTGGAAATCTACAATTTATTTGCAAATATTTAAGTTAAGCTAGTGGTTATGGGACATGAAGCTAAACTCATATATTTACTAGCTTATTGAAATTGACACTTCTTGATGATCGATGATGATCATTTTATGGTTTAGACCAGCAATGTGCGATGTCTCTTTGTCCGCACGGAGGATTGTACCTCATTTTATTGAGCTTCGTCTCATTTCCTTGTGGGCTAGCGACCCATGTGCTTTTAATGTGTTTCGATTCATTGGTTGTACCGTTTGTACTACATCGATGTCTCGGCTTTTCGATTCATTGGACGTACCGTTTGTACTGCGTCGATGTTCCGAATTGTTTTGTGTTTCGATTCATTGGATGTACCGTTTGTACTACATCGATGTCTCGGCTTTTCGATTCATTGGACGTACCGTTTGTACTGCGTCGATGTTCCGAATTGTTTTGTGTTTTGATTCATTGGATGTACCATTTGTACTACATCGATGTCTCGGCTTTTCGATTCATTGGACGTACCGTTTGTACTGCGTCGATGTTCCGAATTATTTTGTGTTTCGATTCATTGGATGTACCGTTTGTACTACATCGATGTCTCGGCTTTTCGATTCATTGGACGTACCGTTTGTACTGCGTCGATGTTCCAAATTGTTTGTGATACACGTGTTGGTGAGTTTTCATGCTTCCGCTTGGGATTGGCCATCCTTTTCTTGTGATTTATGGATTTCTAATTATTGATTTCTAGGATTTATGTTTCACCACCTTTTTCAGTTGGCATTGATATGTATGTCATTTATTGTGGCTTGGTGAATTAAATTAAGAATATGACATTCTTTTAATCTTTGAGAAGATTCTTGTGATATTGATTAATCTTTGGATTGATTTTCGATTAGATACTTATCACTGTATGGCTTTATGGTTATCATACATTTTTGTCATGTCTCTTATTCTATATCACTTTATCTGATATTTATAGCTGGACTGATCTGTTTATTATTTTCTTCTTAAATAATACTCGGGTCAGACTGAGATTTTACAGGTGCTTCCTCATGACTTCTTATCTGGGACTATCATCTGACTTTTGGCTAACTACTTTAGCATTGTAGTTTTTGGTTGTATACATTCGATATATTGACTCATTGATGTATACTTATTTTGTTGTCTAGCACCTGTATCTTTTCTTTTGTGATATTGTGGATCTTATTTGACCACTACTCTGATGTACACTTTCATGTGTTATATTCATATCTATTTCCGCCTTTGTGATATGAATTGTCTGTGACTGATTTGTGTTATGTTTATTTCTATATTTGTTTCCGAAGATATATATAGCCACTGTGTGGTAGCTTTGAGTTTGTATCGGTATGTCGGATTTCCTTTTGAGTTGAGACTTGAGATGTAAGATATATTTTATGATATATCGTTGCTCACACAAAGAAATTACACAGATGGTCGCTCCTCAACAGCTTTATTCTCCGCGCTAGTCGACGGCATTACCCCGTAGTGTCCTTGGCTAGCGTGGGTATAGAGGTGGGGCGTCACACAACCCATCTTTGTCTATAAATAGAGAGGCAGGGGCACAGTGAAATGGACCTTTTTTTTCGTGAACACTGGGGAGACTCTACCGCTTTCAAGACTCATCTTCTTTACTTAGCGATTGTATTCAAGTAGTTGGCAAACGGATTGTATCTGTAATCAATTATCCAATAAAGCAATAAAGATTAACCTCAAAGTGGACGTAGGCAGTTACGCCGAACCACTATAAATCTGGTGTTCTCGCCTTTTCATTCAATTTAGCATATTCTTCCTAGTTTAAATTTACTTTCATCATTTATCTCTCTACACAATCTTTCTTAACGAGGTTAGTGACCAATTTTGGTGCTAACACTTTGGTGCTTTCATTGAGAGCTGAATTCTCAGACCTCAAGGATCTGCTTTGAAGCTACTGGATTGAATAAATCCTCCAAAGAAGATCCGACTCATTCATAGGACGTCCGTTGATTCTACTCAGAGTTCTTACTAATAACTCTACCATGGCAAGACCACGTACCAGATCAGCCTCTCATAATGCGGACGCCCATGAGTCTACTAGCGTACAACAAGCAGGGCCTGATAATCAGCAGGCAATGCTAGGTGTAGGGACTACCGCCCAGGACCAAATGCCGGTTGTCACCAGAATACAGTTCAACGACTTGATGAGAGAACTCAGGGAAAGCAGAAGACAACTCGGAGAGCAGATGCAAGCCAACGCCAACCTCATGGCATAACTCACTCAACAACCGCATCAGAATGCTGGGGGCAATCCCGCTCCTTATTCTTCATCCGACAGCTCAACTTCGTCCGATGAACCTCCCCAGTGTAGACGCCGTAAGACTGGAACTACGCAGGCAGGTGCTGATGTCCGAACAGCTGGAGACCGTGACCAAGCAGGAGCTGGAAACTTAGGAGCTGGAGTGCAGGTGGAGGCTGGAGGCCCAGATCATCAAGATGCCAATGATGTCGAACCTCAAGATGCACATTTGGCAGATCGTCAGCAGAGGAGGCATCAGCCTGATCAATCACGTAGAACAGACTCCAACCTTCCACCTTCTATACAAACACCAGACCTGACAACCATGATCAGACAATTGATGAAAGAGAATCAAGGCTTATCAAACGATGATTGGGTAATGTCAAGAAGTCATACTCCGTTCACAGACATTGTTCTACAGGCAGCATACCCCAGGAAGTTTAGTATGCCAACTATCCCGGCATATGAAGGAAAGACTGATCCCAGGCAGCATGTCATGAGGTACGAATGGATGATGGATTCAGCTAGAGCAAATGATGCAACCAAGTGTAGATGCTTTCGAATAACTCTATCTGGGATCGCTACCATGTGGTTCACTCGACTTCCTCCATGGTCCGTATCCAGTTTCGAGGAGTTGGCGAAGAAATTTATAGAACAGTTCAGGATACATACTACTCGTCCAAAGGACTTGATGTCTCTATCAAGCGTAATCCAGACTCCTGGGGAATCATTGAAGGAGTATTTGCAGAGATTCCATGTTGCAGCAACTGAAGTCAGCAATCCCAATGATCATGCAATTCTTATGGCTATGATGCGAGGCGTGGATCCGGATTCAGAGTTTGGAGACTGGCTGGCAGGAAAACCTCCGACTACGCTAGAGCGTTTTTACTCAAAGGCACGTCAGTTCATAAGAAGAGAGGAAGCCAGGTGGGTAAGGCGAGATAAGGCACCGGGGCTTGTCTAGGAGTCCGTGAAAAGCAACATTGCTGTGAAGCAGTACGGAGACAACTCGGGAAAAGTTCAAGTCAATGTCCAGAACAAGCTCGGGCAACCTAAGGAATCCGGAGGAAGAAATCAAGGGAAGAAGAGAGAAGCGGGGAAGTGGAAGCCAAGGATTCCAACCTACAACGAGTATACCCCGCTGAATGCATCTCTTGAGAACATTTACCTATCAACCTACAATACCTTTCAGTACAGAAAGCCACATCCAAAGGAGTCAACCGAAGAACAAAAGCGGACTGGGAAATACTGCTGCTTCCATGAGACTTATGGGCACAATACGGAAGAGTGCAGACACCTACCCGATGCTATAGAGAAGCTGATTAGGCAGAAAAGGTTATAGGAGTTTGTAAAGAATCCACAGGAAGGAGGACAGGGAACGTCCAATCCAGGTCGTACACCAGCTCCGCGTCATCCCGAGGAGTCTGCCCGGACTGTGGGCAGACTAGTCATAAACACGATCATCGGCCGGCCTCACCCTGCGGATAAGAACTGGCAAGAGATGGAGCGGTATGCTAGTTCCCTGAAGCACACAGATTTCGAGTGTTGTTCCAACATAGAGGATGGGACCCCTGCTAAACAGCTGCGCGTGATGACAAACGATATAGTATTCAGGAGCAGAGATGCTGACCAAGTAGAGGCTCCTACCATCAACCCGATGGTCATATCTGCGACAATCGGGCCGGCTTATGTGAAGAGAATTTTGATTGATTGTGTAAGTTCTTTCAATATCATCTTTAAGAAGGCTTATGACCAGATGAAGATGGAGACGAAGGATTTGAAACCGTCTAAAGCTCGTATACATGGCTTTAATGGTGCAGCAACCGAGGCAGTGGGGTATGTTGAGTTACCAGTTGAACTGGGGCAAGGCGAGCGTAGGAGGGTACGAATCCTACCCTTCGTAGTTTTGGATGTGGATTCTCCATACAATGTGTTCTTGGGTCGACCGGCCCTGACTGAGTTTAGGGCAGCATTAGCCCCATGGTGCTTGACTTTGAAGTTTCCGACTGACAAAGGAGTAGGTGTTGTTCATGGCGACCAGGCAGTTGATCGTGCTTGTTATGTGGCTGAGCTCCGAGAGGCCCATCGGAGGGAGAAAGGAAAGGTTGCGGACAATCCCATCCGCATCCATAATACTGACAATTGACAAGTAATGCCCGAGCCCTGGCTCGGGCATAATTATCGGATCTTCAGAGACATAGATCCGAGAGACAACGATGAGAAACCCAGGGAAGAAAAGGCAGCGCCGGCTGAATTGACAATTGACATTTCAGTCAGCCGAGACGATCCATCGCGAGTACTGAAGATCGGATCACATTTCAGCCCCGCAATGACTGAAGATCTCAGTGATTTCCTCCGAGCGAATCTTGATGTGTTTGCTTGGACACATTCTGACATGTGTGGGATTTCTCCCGCTATTACGAGTCATTTGTTGAACATAGACCCGAAGTACGTCCCGGTTAAACAAAAGAGGAGAGGGATGGACCCGGAGAGGTCCGCTGCTCTCAGAGAGGAGGTGGACAAACTCAAAGCCAATGGGTTCATTTGCGACGCCCTCTACCCTGAATGGGTATCAAACCCCGTGCTGGTGAAAAGGACGAACGGCAAATGGAGAACTTGCGTAGATTATTCCGATTTGAACAAAGCGTGCCCCAAGGACAGTTTTCCATTGCCTCGGATTGATCAGTTGGTCGACTCCACTGCAGGACACGAGTTGTTGTCATTCATGGATGCGTACTCGGGATACAATCAAATCCCGATGCATATTCCGGACCAAGAAAACACCAGTTTTGTCACAGACGTTGGGCTATATTGCTATGTAGTAATGCCTTTCGGATTGAAAAACGCGGGAGCGACCTATCAGCGTTTGGTGAACCGAATGTTCAAAGACCAAATTGGTAGGACGATGGAAGTCTATGTGGATGACATGCTCGTGAGGTCACGACAGTCAAACGACCACATTCGAGACTTATCAGAGATGTTCGATATACTCAGATATTATGGGATGAAGATCAACCCACTGAAGTGTACCTTCGGCGTTGCGTCGGGGAAGTTTTTGGGATTCATTGTTAATGCCAGGGGAATTGAAGCGAACCCAGAAAAGATTCAAGCTATTCGAGATGTGCAAGTGCCCAGAACTATAAAACAGGTGCAAAGCTTGAATGGAAAGGTGGCTGCGCTGAACCGGTTTATATCCAGAGCCACGGATAAGTGCATTCCCTTCTTCGGTATAATAAAGAAAGGGAAGAGAAATTTCGAATGGACATCCAACTGTGAGGAAGCATTCCGAGATCTGGTGAGGCATCTGGAGAGTCCTCCAGTGCTTTCGAAACCAATAGACCACGAGATGTTGTACGTATACTTGGTCGTGTCCCCGCATGCTATAAGTGCGGCTTTAGTCCGCGAGGAGGACCGGGTCCAAAAGCCGGTGTATTATGTTAGCAAACGTTTAACGGGGGCAGAAAGAAATTACCCTAAAATTGAGAAATTGGCCTATTGCTTGGTGATTACATCACGTAAGCTGCGTCCATACTTTCAAGCACACTCAGTCAGTGTTTATACCGATCAACCCTTACGGTAGGTACTCCAACGACCAGAACTTTCTGGAAGGATGTTCAAATGGAATATCGAGTTGAGTCAGTTCGATATTACCTACCTGCCACGAAGAGCCATACAAGGGCAAGCATTAGCAGATTTCATCACTAAGTTTACTGTATCTAGCGAACCGGACGGTCACAGTGTCATTCCCCCCATTGAATGGAAATTGTACACCGATGGGGCATCAAACGACCGCTGCTCCGGAGCTGGGGTAGTTCTCGTGACTCTAGAAAATTGATCGATTTGTTATGCTTTGAAGCTCAATTTCTCGGCTACGAATAATGAAGCAGAATATGAAGCATTGATTGCTGGTTTGAAGCTTATTGGAGAACTCGGGGTAAGGTCAGTCGAAATATTTTGTGACTCACATTTGATGGTCTACCAAGTGCGGGGAGATTACCAAGCCAGGGGACAGAAGCTTGCTCCGTACCTTGTTCTGGTTCAGGAACTATTGTCGAACCTTTAACATTATGACATTTTGCATGTCCTGTGTGAACAGAACAAAGAAGCCGACTCATTGGCTAAATTCGCAAGCACTGCGATGCGCAGCAAATGGGATTGGTTCCCGTTGAAACCTTGCATGCTCCAAGCATAGACGCAATGAAAGTTGATTTAGTGTTGGAAACGGGAATCGAGAGGGAATCATGGATGACCCCATTCAAACTATACCTGACGACCAGGACTTTACCGGAAAAAAGGAGCGAAAGACGACAGGTCATTCGAAAAGCCGCACGATATGTGATGCAGGATGGAGTAATGTATCGGAAGGGGTTCTCGGTCCCCTTATTACGATGCATTGCCCATGATGAGACAAAGCGGGTCTTGAAGGAGGTTCATGAGGGAGAATGTGGCGACCATACTGGGGGGCAAACGCTAGCGGAAAAGATCCTCCGTTACGGGTACTATTGGCCAACTGTGAATCGGGATGCTGCAGATTATGCAAGAAAATGTGACAAGTGTCAAAGATATGCGAAAATCCCGAGAGCTCCACCAACAGAACTCACACAAATGGTTAGTCCCTGGCCATTTGCAATCTAGGGAATCAACATAATCGGCTCTTTGCCTATATCCAAAGGTGGTGCAAAATACGCGATAGTTGCAGTCGACTACTTCACGAAGTGGGCCGAGGCAGAGCCTTTAGCCACAATCACCTCCAAGAAGGTCATTAATTTCGTTGTATGAAACATTATATGCCGCTTTGGCCTCCCGCGAACCATCATTACGAACAACGGAACTCAGTTCGAAAGTAATGAGTTCAAAGATTTCTATTCAAAGTACGGCATTGAGAAAAAGTTCGCCGCCGTTGCTCATCCGAAGGCTAATGGACAAGTTGAAGCCGTGAACAAAATAATCAAGTCCATATTGAAGAAGCGTTTGGAAAAGGCTGGGGGCAAGTGGGTAGATGAACTCCCAACAGCGCTATGGGCGTATAGAACTACCCACAAGTCTGCGACTGGTCATACTCCATTTGCATTGGCATACGGCTCGGAAGCTGTTATCCCCGTGAAGCTTGAAGTTCAATCACATCGAGTGACACATTATGATTCTAAGACGAATCGAGATCTCTTGTTGGAATCACTGGACTGCGTTGATGAAAAACGTGAAGAGGCTGAATTAAGGGCGGCAGCATATAGGCATCGAGTCAAGCGATACTACGACGAGAAAGTCCGCCCAAGAATCCTTGATGTAGGTGATCTCGTTTTGAAACGAGTTTTCCCGGTACCATCATGTATGAATGCCAACTAGGAAGGTCCATATGTCATTGAACGGAAGCTTGGAGAGGGAACTTTCAAGCTAGCGACCGTGGCGTGACGCTCCCCCGAGCGTGGAACAGTGAACATTTGTGACGTTATTACACTTAGCTTGTTTCTTTCATGTTTTAGGTGCAGTTATTTCCTGTATGTTTTTGTTCCGTTATCTCTTAGTTTCTTTTTGACCGTGTAATTAGGCAATTTAGTTGGTTTTCATTAATAAAGGCTTGAAGCCGTCTTTTTATGAATTATTGATGTTCCTGAGCCTTATAGCCCAGTGATAAACAACTGAAGTTGTATTCTGCCTGACATACGAACTCGCATAAACGATTTCAATCTCCGAGCCCCCTGAGTGTGGACCGGAGTAATCTAAGTCCCCGGAGCGCGGACTAGAGTATAAACGACTTCAATCTCCGAGTCCCCTGAGTGCGGAACGGAGTACTCTAAGTCCCCGGAGCGCGGACTAGAGTGTAAAAGAATTGAATCTCCGGGTCCCCTGAGTGCGGACCGGAGTACTCTAAGTCCCCGGAGCGCGGACTAGAGTATAAACGACTTCAATCTCCGAGTCCCCTGAGTGCGGACCAGAGTACTCTAAGTCCCTGGAGCGCGGACTAGAGTATAAACGACTTGAATCTCCGAGTCCCCTGAGTGCGGACCAGAGTACTCTAAGTCCCCGGAGCGTGGACTAGAGTATAAACGACTTCAATCTCCGAGTTCCCTGAGTGCGGACCGGAGTACTCTAAGTCCCCGAAGAGCGGACTAGAGTATAAACGACTTCGATCTCCGAGTTCCCTGAGTGTGGACCGGAGTACTCTAAGTCCCCGGAGTGCGGACTAGAGTATAGACGATTTGAATCTCTGAGTCCCCTGAGTGCGGACCGGAGTACTCTAAGTCCCCGGAGCGCGGATTAGAGTATAAACGACTTCAATCTCCGTGTCCCCTGAGTGCGGACCGGAGTACTCTAAGTCCCCGGAGCGCGGACTAGAGTATAAACGACTTGAATCTCGGAGTCCCCTGAGTGCGGACCGGAGTACTCTAAGTCCCCGGAGCGTGGACTAGAGTATAAACGACTTCAATCTCTGAGTTCTCTGAGTGCGGACCAGAGTACTCTAAGTCCCCGGAGAGCGGACTAGAGTATAAATGACTTCGATCTCCGAGTTCCCTGAGTGCGGACCGGAGTACTCTAAGTCCCCGGAGTGCGGACTAGAGTATAGACGATTCGAATCTCCGATTCCCCTGAATGAGGACCGAATTACTCTAAATCCCCGGAGCGCGGATTTAGAAAGAATTCTAAGTACCCAAGAATGTGAAACGAGAAATATGCCACTCCAAAGAATGTTCGAACAATGTAAGAATGGATTGGGAAATTATGCAACTCATAAGAACTTGAGTTTCGACCATAGTTATACAGAAAGCTAAAAAAGCAAAAGAATCGTTCAAGTGACAAAGAAACTAAACTTTATTTAATAATCCAAAACGGGGTTACACAACTATTCCTCCAAAACTTGGAGTCAAAAATCTATCTACACAAACTACGAAAATGAAAAAATAAAAGTGGTTACAAGACCTAAGAAAAATCTCGTTGAACGAGAATAGTGGCTATTTCTTCGGCTTCTTCTTCTTGTATTCCTTTGTTTTCTCAGATGACTCCTCTCCCTCACGCTTCCTCTTGGATTTTTTGCTTGCCAAAGAAGCGGAGTCAGGAGTGGGAGAAGGAACATCCAACGGTTTCGATTTTCCGGGGAGAATGATTTTCAAAGGCCTATTCAGCGGGTCAGTAAGTTCCAGTATTTGAGGCTCGACCTTGATCTCGACCTTCTTTTTCTTCTCTTCTGCGAGTCGTTCCTTCATGCTCATCTTCGAAGTATGTTCTGAGACGCCAGTGATTTCGATTTCATCACTCCCTTCAACGGGAGATGAAGTGTCAAACTTATCATCATCTAGCGCCCCGATCACTTGAGCGTCAGGGCCAGGAGTTACTCCCGCATGAGCGACATCGCTTGTTTTCCCCGCCTCCTCCTTGGCGTCATCGCTCCTCGGAGTTAGTTTAGGATCAGAGCGGCCTGCATAAAAACATAAAGAGCGAACATTAGAACCAATAACCGATCGTAGAAAGCGACGGATCTTTGAACTTCTAGAGGAAGAGTTTTATACCAGTCTCTTGCGTGCGTGGAGTTTCACCCTCCAGAATATAAGACAGCACGTGAATGCCAAGACCGGGGTCTTCCGGATCATAGCCGGCATGCTGCTCAAACGGGTCAAGTGCTGGTCGATCGGCCGGTTGAGTAGGAGGAGGGGCTGCAGCATCGGTTCCAGACGGACCGGCTTCGTCATCTTTCTTTTGTGACAGGGAAGAGCCTTTACCAAAGAGAGCCATAGCTGTGGACAAATCCGATGGCTCATTCCCCCTGAGAAACTCTCTCACTAAAGCCTCCTCGTCAACCTCCTCAGTTCCCGACTCAACCTTCCTGATCTTTATTAAAGTCTCCCAGGCCTCAGCTAGAGATTCAAGATAGTCCTTGCCTAGGAATGTCAAGTCGCGGTGCATAAGGACGCGGGCGCTGTATTCGGCAATCAGCGGGTCAAACATACACTTGACCTCTTCTCTACCGGCTTCTGCAGCTGCTTCAAGATGGGAGTCGATCTCCTCGGAAGCTAGCCTCTTACCCTCCTCAAGGGCTTCGCTCTTCATCACCTACACCTTAGACAGCTCATCATCGAGCTTTGCTTTCAGGAGACGTGTATCAACGATCTCGTTATAGTACCGATGAGACTCTTCTTGAGCCACTATCTTTTCTTCCCTCTCCAAAGACTTCGTTCGGACAGCCGAAGACTTCGTTCGGCCAAAGGCATCGTTCGGCCGAAGACTTCGTTCGGCCAGAGGCATCGTTCGGCCGAAGACTTCGTTCGGCCAGAGACATCGCTCGGCCGAGGTATCGTTCGGCATACCAAGGACGTTCGGCAGTCAAAGATGGTTCGACATTCTCCCCAACACGACCGATTTCGATTGTTACTCGGCCTAATCTTCCCACACAACAAACACATCGTTCGGCATGAAGAGGATGGTTTGGCATTCGCCCGTTCGGCCTGTTCGGTTCGGCATATAGAGACCACTCCATTTGGGCCAAGGTGTTCGGCTGCCAGGCCCGCCAGGGAAGTCCAACCTGTAATAACCCGCATATTTATCGATTTTATATTTAAATATTTTATTTAAATATGTCATCGTTCGTCGGATTTTAGTCTGAAAATATACTTTTTGCAAACAGTCGAATTGGTCGAGACCACTTCCATTGAGTCCAAAATGCCGTTTGCGATTTTTTTAAGTATAAGCTTCGATATGTTTGGAGAAAGTCGAATTTCGCTACTTTTTCTATTGGGTTTTGGGTTTGGGTTCAGCCCACTAGCTAACTTAATACCCTAACTCGGTCCCTCTCCTTCCACTCATTCATTTACATTTCTTTTTCTCAAGAAAAACTGAAAATGGAGAGTGGAATGGGAAATTAAAATTCCAAGCCCTAGCTTCAATTGCAAATTCAACCTTCTACCTCCAAATTCAAGAAGAAGCTTTGGTAAGCCTTCCCTTCATCTTCTCCAACTCTTTCTCCATTCAATTTCAGAAATTTCCTAAACCTAATTTAGGAAATGTTTCTCTTTTAAGATTAGATTCAAGCTTGTTGAGTTGGAATTGAAGAGTGATTGTCCTTGCCATTGCTCTATAGCTTCTTCTTCATTGATTTTGTGAAAAGGTGAGATTTTTATCTCACATCTATGTCTATATTTATCTTTGATTGTTGGGTATGAATTCCTAACACTTCTTTATGTGCATTTGCTTTCGATTTGGATTGAATTGGTGAATTGTTCGATTTTTGTTTTTTGGAATCCAATTTTTATAAAAATCCAATCTTTGATGTTTGAACACGTTAGTGGAGTGTTTCGGAGGGTCATACAAGGCTAGGTTGTCGTTAGGCGTAAATCCTCAATCGTAGATGCTCGTTCGTCCACTTCCGTCCGCGATATCGAATTTTCCCCAAAGGGGCCTGGACTGAAAATGCTTCTGGAGCAGGTTCGGTCGATCGAACCAGGGGTTCAACCGACCGAACCAGAAACAGAATGTTTTGGAAGCAGGTTCGGTCGACCGAACCAGGGGTTCAGTCGACCGAACCAGACCCAGGAAATTGCCTGGGTCTGTATCGGTCGACCGACCCTCTGGTCCAGTCGACCGACCTGCTCATCTCAACCTACCTAATTATTTTGTTTTGATTTCCAGCCTTTATCGATTCAAGGTTATCCGATTTGTTGTTATCTTTTATTATCTACCGTGATGACTTCTTTTCGGGATTTTTGTGGTTATCCATTTTTGATGGATTTGGTATCGATTTCGTTGGAATTAATTCACGTCTTCGGATGTGAATTTTTGATGGTTGATTGTTTTTACAATCATTTCTATGACTTGTCACTTTAAAAATACAAAGGTTTCTATACTAATAGTAAATATTCAAACTCTTTCACAAAGATGATTTCAACTCTATTTTTAATACAAAGTTCGTTTATAAAACCATTTTCCAATCTATTAGTATATACAAACCTTTACCTCATTCGTATGAGAAAATATAATTAAACGGCTTAGCAAAACAAGTGGTATGAAACGCTTGCGTTTACTTCGTCGGTTAATTCTTTGACTTGTTCGTTTGAAACTCTGGTGACAATTTTCGAGTGGAAATCTACAACTTGTTCGCAAATATTTAAGTTAAGCTAGTAGTTATGGGACATGAAGCTAAACTCATATATTTACTAGCTTATTGAAATTGACACTTCTTGATGATCGATGATGATCATTTTATGGTTTAGACCAGCAATGTGCGATGTCTCTTTGTCCGCACGGAGGATTGTACCTCATTTTATTGAGCTTCGTCTCATTTCCTTGTGGGCTAGCGACCCATGTGCTTTTAATGTGTTTCGATTCATTGGATGTACCGTTTGTACTACATCGATGTCTCGGCTTTTCGATTCATTGGACGTACCGTTTGTACTACGTCGATGTTCCGAATTGTTTTGTGTTTCGATTCATTGGATGTACCGTTTGTATTGCATCGATGTCTCGGCTTTTCGATTCATTGGACGTACCGTTTGTACTGCGTCGATGTTCCGAATTGTTTTGTGTTTCGATTCATTGGATGTACCGTTTGTACTACCACTACAAGAAAAACTATTTTTAGTTGCATTAATTGGTGGCGTTTTAAATTTTGTGCAACTGTTGGTAATTTTACAATATAAAAATAAACAAAGAAACGTGGCTAATTCTCCCGCCAGTAATTTGTGTAATTTTTTGCTAAAGTTTTTTGTGGCCGCTCAAATTTCCTTTTGCCACTTTTTCTTCTTCTCAAACTAATCCACTTAAAAAAAATTATGTCTCTTCCAGTTTACTCCACAAGCCCTAATTTTCCTAATTCAAAAACTGCGACCGAACTAAAATATTTTCCTAATTCAAAAACTGCGACCAAACTAAAATAAAGCAAACGCTGTTTTAAAAGCAGAATTCTAAGTTTCGCGAATCAAAATCCCAATTACCAAAATCAAAACCCCCAACCCAGACCTCGAACTGGATTTAGGTGATTGTGGAATGAATGCGGAGGCGGTGAAGGTGATTTCAAGTGGAGCGGTAGTGGATCAATTCGAGTGTAATGACCCTAACCTAAAGGCTATGATGAACAAGGCCTGCGGTGAGAAGACTGAGAACAGAGAAGGGATTGCAACTGAATTGTGTTCATGAGAGGAGGCAACAGTGATCGAAGAGTAGAAAGGGTACATCAAAAATAAGCATGGAAACCTGGGAGGCATATCAGTGTGTTTGTGTCAATGTGTTTTGTAATATCAGTAGTGCTGGGCTTATTACTTGTGCTTGTATCATAAGTGTTTGATTTGTAATTGGGTCGAGTATGTGTGGCTTAACATCTATAAATACTGTTGATAAGTGTTGTAATGACAAGAGAGAAATTTGAAGAAATAAAAATTCCATTGCTTTCATTTTGTTACTGTGTTGTGAACCACTGTCTTTTCTTCTTTTTCAGTTATATTCTTTCAATTCATTCTATTCCTTTCAGTTTGATACTTAGTTTTAATCATTTGTTACTTTTTTGTCTTAGTTTAGCTACTGTTCTTTATTACAGTTTGTATGCAATTTATACTTCCAGTTTCTTGCTTCTTGTACTTACTTCATCTCTTGTTCTTGCAACTTAAGGTCACTGTTTTTTTTTATCTGCATCCAATTTTCATATTTCATTTTAGTTCTTGTTATAATCAGCCATCATTTTCTTGAATTCTGTTCAAATTGCAGTTGTGAATGTTTTTCTTTGATAATCTTGCCATTTATCATTTCCAGTTCTCAATATTTTTTCTTCTTTCCCAGATAATACTCATCTCTTTTCTTGCATTATAAGTCATTTTTTATACATTACAAACTGTTACCACAAATCTGGTATCTTCTTCCCAGAACTTCGTCTTCCACTTCGAGTAAAACCCTGAATCTCCCTATACTTCCTTCGAGTCATCACAAAAATTGCTGCGAGTTCTTGATTTTTACCAGCCTCTGTTATTCTTCATTGAGTAAACTATGTACAGAAGCAATCTGTGCACGTGCACACACCCAATTCATCATCTTCTTCCCAAAACTTATCATCTCCATTCCAGAAACTCCTTACAAACACCATGGCCAAGAATCCAGATCAACCTGGGCCTTCCAATTTGGTATCAGAGCAGTCGACGAAATTTAACAACAATCCCTCATTCGATCCTGATCTTGCCCAAAACCCAAACCCAACCCTAAATTCCACTTTTGATGATCCCTGGTTGCGGCAAGAAGAAATCAACGATCGCACTACCTTTGCTTTAAGGAATCTTGAATTTGCAGTTCAAAAGTTGGACAAAAAATTCGATCAATCTGCCAAAGATCTGAATACTAAGTTTGAAGGTGTACATAACATGTTAACCACCCTTGTTAATGAAAGTCGCACTGACAGGAACTCTTTTCAACCACCTTCCACAGCTTATCCACCTCAGACAACCTTCCCACCTTACCCTCCTCCTCCCGTACAATCTGTACATCCAACCCAGTCACCACCTCCCAGAATTCAACCACAACACCACCGAACACCTATGCCACCACCCAGGAATGTTCCCTTCTTTAATGCCCCTCCAAGATATCCTCAAGAACCCTTATTTCCTCGTCAACACAGAAATCCAATTCCTGACCATCATAACCATTCATCATATCCTACCATCAAACTTGATTTCCCTACCTATTCTGGTGAAGAAGCAGTAGCAGACTGGCTGAAGCAAGTCGAGCAATACTTCAAATTTCACCACACTGAAGAGTATCAATGGGTCGAAATCTGTTCTTTTGCCTTGAAGAAAGAGGCCTTGCAATGGTATCATTGGTATGTTAACACGGTAAATAATAATGGATCATGGGAAGTTTTTAAAGATGAGATAATGGTCAGGTTTAATTCGGAGGAAATAGAAAGGCCATTTGAAACTTTGTCCAAACTCAAGCAACATACAACAGTAAGAGCTTACCTGAGTAAGTTTGAGCAATTACAGGCTGTAGTGGAAACTTTACCTCCACGCTATTTACTTGATAGGTTTATTGGGGGTTTAAAGGAAGAGATTAGATATGATGTTCTTACTTCATGACCGGTTGATTTCAGAGAAGCAGTTTCTCTTGCCAAAATGTTTGAGAGTAAATGTCTTCAGACCAAGAAGCTTAAGTATCCATCATCTAATATTTCAACTACCAGTTCCAAAACAAATCAGCTACCACTGTCAAAGTCAAGCCAAGAATCAACTACTTCTTCCCCAGATAATCATACCACTAACTCTAAGGACACCCAACTTGAATCACTGGCAAAAAGTAAGGGACTTACCCCTAATCAAATCATTGAGATGAGGAGGCAAAATTTGTGTTACGGATGTAAAGAAAAATGGTCAAGAGACCACAAATGTAAAAATTCTCAAATCTATGTTTTGGAAGGCATGATGCCACTACACAACTGGACAGACTCTGATGAAGGTGAGATATCCACAACTGAATCTGAGGTACAAGTAGAAGAGACTTTAGCAATCACATTATAGGCTTTATGTGGGATTCCTGCATTATCCACCATCAAGGTAAAGGGCAGTATTCAAGGCAAACCAGTACACATCTTAATTGACTCGGGCTCTACTCATAGTTTCATCAATGACAAACTTGCTAGAAAGCTGAACTTAAAAATTTATGGAACTAAATTGTTTGAAGTAATGGTAGCTAATGGAGATAGGTTAACTGGTTCTGGAGTCTGTGATGATGTAGTGTTGAAATGCCAAGGCTGTATCATGACAGTAGATTTACTTTTGTTTCCATTAGATGGCTGTCAAGTCGTGCTCGGGGCACAATGGATGAAAAGTTTGGGTGAAATAACTCTCAACTTAGATCAGTTGCAAGTGAAATTTGTTTATAATGATCAGCAATATGTATGGCAAGGGCTGAAGCAAGATGAGTTGAAAATTGTTGACAAGAAAAAGTTAAATAAAGAATATGTACATGGCCAGATAGCCATGATGGTTTGTTGCCAATCTATGCAATTAGAAAATGATTCAAACCCTATTCCACCTGAGATTGATACCATGCTACAACAAATTCCTCTGATCACTAACCTTTCTCCCAGTTTACCACCCACCAGATCCCATGACCACCGAATACCCCTCTTACCAAATACTAAACCTGTTTGCCTCAAACCTTACCGGCACTCACATCAAGTAAAGAATGAATTGGAAAAAATAATTCAAGACATGTTAAAGTCTGGCATCATTAGGCCTAGTCATAGTTCCTACTCATCTCCGGTTGTTATGGTGAGAAAGAAGGATGGATCATGGAGATTATGCGTTGATTACAGAAGATTGAATGCACAAACTATTAAAGACAAGTTTCCTATTCCACTTATTGAAGAGCTTTTTGATGAGTTGCATGGTTCTCAATATTATTCCAAGTTAGACTTAAGATCTGGATATCATCAGATCCGAATGATTGAAGAAGACATCCACAAAACTGCCTTTAGAACCCATGATGGCCACTATGAGTTTGTGGTGATGCCCTTTGGGTTATCAAATGCCCCCTCCACTTTTCAATCCCTTATGAATGATATATTTCGAGCTCATTTGAGAAAATTTGTTTTAGTATTTTTTGATGATATACTCATATATAATAGAACTTGGGATGACCATATTAGGCATCTTAAAGTGGTCTTTCAACTTTTACAAAAAAATACTTTGGTAATCAAACTCTCTAAATGCAGGTTTGCCAAGCAAGCTATTGATTATCTGGGTCATGTTATATCTATTGAGGGTCTCTCTGTTGATCCCAGCAAAATACATGCAGTTCTTACTTGGCCACTACCTCAAAATTTGAAGGCTTTGAGAGGCTTTTTAGGTCTTACTGGATATTACCGTAAGTTCATCAAGGCCTATGGTATAACTGCTAAACCTTTAACTTCAATGTTGAAGAAAGATGCCTTTAAATGGAGTGTTGAAGCAAAGGAGGCCTTTGAACAGTTGAAACAATGCTTGGTCTCACCACCCATATTAGCCATGCCAGATTTCATTCAACCTTTCATTTTGGAGTGTGATGCCAGTGGTAAAGGGGTAGGTGCAGTTTTCCTTCAAAACAAAAGACATATAGCTTACTTAAGCAAAGCTCTCCATGGAAGGAATCTGGCATTGTCCACTTATGAGAAGGAACTTCTTGCTATTATCATTGCTACCAGAAAATGGTCACAATACTTGATGGGTAGACAATTTGTAATAAGAACTGATCATCAAAGTTTAAAATACTTGTTAACACAGCAATTACACACTGGTGTACAAGGGAAATGGTTGGCTAAACTTCATGCATTTGACTATAAAGTGGAGTATAAAAGTGGGGAGGAAAATAAAGTGGCTGATGCATTATCCAGGAGGGGTGAAAGTGAAGCAACTCAAGTGATTGTCCAAGCAATATCTTCTGTACAAACTCCTTGGTTACCAAAACTCAAAGAGGCTCTGCACCAATCTTCATGGTATCAACAGCTGTTGGCAAGAGTACAAGCAAAGGAATTACCAGAAAGTAAATACAGGGGAGTTGAAGACTTGATTTTCAGAAGAGGGAAGATTTTGGTGGATCATCACTTAACCTCCTTGACGCAGTTTCTTGTTAACGAATATCATTCATCTCCTTTAGGAGGACACTCTGGCATTAAAGCAACTTTGCATAGATTAAGGCAGGTTTTTCACTGGAAAAATTTAAGGGCTAGTGTTGAAGAATTTGTCAAAGCTTGTGAGGAATGTCAAAGAAACAAGCATGAGAACATCCTAGTGCCAGGATTACTGCAGCCTCTTCCCATACCTGACAATGTTTGGACTGACATTTCGATGGATTTTATTACATGCCTTCCCAAGAGTCACAAATATACTGTCATATTTGTGGTAGTTGATAAGTTAAGTAAATATGCTCATTTCTTTCCACTTCAACATCCATATACTGCAAAGGATGTAGCCTTGATATTTTTTCAGGGAGTCTTTAAATTTCATGGCCTACCAAAGTCTATTGTAAGTGACAGAGACCCTATCTTCACAAGTCTTTTTTGGCAGGAACTCTTTAAACTTCAAGGAAGCTCACTTAAGCTCAGTTCGGCCTACCATCCCCAAAGTGATGGCCAAACCGAAGTAGTAAATAAAATTCTTGAATGTTATCTAAGGTGTTATGTATGTCACAAGCCTAGTGAATGGTTTAAATGGCTGCCTTTAGCTGAATACTGGTATAACACTACTTGGAAGACCTCTACAAAAACTACTCCTTATAAAATTGTGTATGGTATTGACCCACCCACCTTGCTTTCTTATGTGCCTGCCACTGCAAAGGTTGAGCAAGTTGAAGAAGAGTTATTCACTAGAGACATTATGATTCAATTTCTTAAAGACAGTTTGAAGGTATCTCAAGACAGAATGAAGAGGTATGCATATCTTAGAAGGACTGAACGACAGTTTGAAGTAGGAGACTGGGTGTTTCTTAAATTGCAACCCTATAAATAGATCACCGCTTGGTCCTTATCAAGTCATAGAGAAGATAGGATCTGTAGCTTATAGGCTTAAACTTCCTGAGAATACTCGAATCCATAACGTGTTTCATGTTTCACAGTTGAAAAAGAAGGTAGGCGCTACTATAGTCATCCAAGATGGTCTTCCCAGTTTTACAGAAGAGATAGTTGAACAACCAGAGAGAATACTTGATAGAAGGATGGTTCCTCGAAATAATGATGTGGTGGTACAGATTTTGGTTAAGTGGAAAGACAGAACTGAAGAAGAGGCTACGTGGGAAGATTATTGGCCCATGGTCAAGAGATTTCCTACCCTAGACCTTGAGGCAAGGTCTGTTCTAAAAGTACAGGGGAGATGTAATGACCCTAACCTAAAGGCTATGATGAACAAGGCCTGCGGTGAGAAGACTGAGAACAGAGAAGGGATTGCAACTGAATTGTGTTCACGAGAGGAGGCAACAGTGATCGAAGAGTAGAAAGGGTACATCAGAAATAAGCATGGAAACCTGGGAGGCATATCAGTGTGTTTGTGTCAATGTGTTTTGTAATATCTGTAGTGCTGGGCTTATTACTTGTGCTTGTATCATAAGTGTTTGATTTGTAATTGGGCCGAGTATGTGTGGCTTAACATCTATAAATACTGTTGATAAGTGTTGTAATGACAAGAGAGAAATTTGAAGAAATAAAAATTCCATTGCTTTCATTTTGTTACTGTGTTGTGAACCACTGTCTTTTCTTCTTTTTCAGTTATATTCTTTCAATTCATTCTATTCCTTTCAGTTTGATACTTAGTTTTAATCATTTGTTGCTTTTTTGTCTTAGTTTAGCTACTGTTCTTTATTACAGTTTGTATGCAATTTATACTTCCAGTTTCTTGCTTCTTGTACTTACTTCATCTCTTGTTCTTGCAACTTAAGGTCACTGTTTTTTTTAATCTGCATCCAATTTTCATATTTCATTTTAGTTCTTGTTATAATCAGCCATCATTTTCTTGAATTCTGTTCAAATTGCAGTTGTGAATGTTTTTCTTTGATAATCTTGCCATTTATCATTTCCAGTTCTTGATATTTTTTCTTCTTTCCCAGATAATACTCATCTCTTTTCTTGCATTATAAGTCATTTTTTATACATTACAAACTGTTACCACAAATCTGGTATCTTCTTCCCAGAACTTCGTCTTCCACTTCGAGTAAAACCCTGAATCTCCCTATACTTCCTTCGAGTCATCACAAAAATTGTTGCGAGTTCTTGATTTTTACCAGCCTCTGTTATTCTTCATTGAGTAAACTGTGTATAGAAGCAATCTGTGCACGTGCACACACCCAATTCATCATCTTCTTCCCAAAACTTATCATCTCCATTCCAGAAACTCCTTACAAACACCATGGCCAAGAATCCAGATCAACCTGGGCCTTCCATCGAGGAGGCGCTGTTGTAAGAGACGAAATCAAGTGGAGCGGTGGTATGTTCTGTGTAATTCTGCTTTGAATTGAATAATTTTTCAGTTTTCTCGGAAATTTGATACAGCCGAAATTGTAGAACCTTAATCATTACTGAAAATATTGCTTTTGTGTAGATGTATACATTTATGACAATGAAATAGGAACAGTGTATTTCTCTTCTAAAATAATGATTGAAGTTGTTGACTGATTTAGGATTATTGTAATAAACTATAAGCCTTCATTGTTCAAATTAATCTTCAAAAGCAGCTGGCTATGAAGACCTTAGACATCAAATCCAAGGAAACTACATACCTATAAAACATCATAATACTCGGCATATTTCTTAAATTTAATCAGGGTTTTTAAAATATGCAGCTTGCAGGAATATGTGAGGATACAGTATCCTTGGATGCAAAACAAAGTGATCTAGTAAATTTTAACCCAATCATTCGGTCTGGAGAATGGTCCGATATTGGTTGCCGCAATCACATGGAAGATACTCATGTTTGTATCTCGGACTTAGCTGAGAAATTTGGACATGATAGATTGAATGAAGAAGTTGTTTCTTTCTTTGGGGTAAGTATGGTTAATGTGGATTCTGGATTATGTGATGTATGTTGAAATATAGCAATCTGGCAAAAATTTAGCAATCTGTTCATCCCAGTGTATATAGTGATTGTTGTTTTTGGTTGTTATATTGATTAGGAAACTGTGCATTTCCCTGACTGATTCTTTTGTAATATATATTTGTGGAGGTCTTTGATTTTGTGGAAATGAAATAGCTTATAAGAATGTTTTACTCAGGTCTTTGATGGTCATGGAGGAAAGGATGCATCACAGTTTGTACGCGACAATCTACCTAGACTCATGGTGGAAGATGCAGACTTTCCTCTTAAACTTGAAAAGGTTGTTGCACGCTCCTTCATGCAGACTGATGCTAAGTTTGCTGAGTCTTGCTTGCCCGAATCTTCCCTCTCTTCTGGCACCACTGCCCTCAGTGCCATGATTTTTGGAAGGTATTTCTTCTTTTGGCATCAGTGTAGATACTGCAATATATACTTGTCATTTAACAAAACTTCAAAGTCATCATCTATAGGTTATATATAAACATAGCTTCACATAATGATTGTGTGTGACGACTAAAGCCGTGCAGTCATGTTGAACAATCTTCACATCTGTTTGTTTCCCTTTAGTAATTGAACTAAGCTTCAAAGTCTTCAGTGTGCCAATACCATGGTTTAAACTAGGTCGCTAAATAAAAGATCTCAGTGTCCTCAGTATTCAGTTGTTCCCCGTTTTTACTTACAAGTGTATTATGTTATATTTTTAAGTACAATGAGTATTTCAAACAAAAAATATAAAGCATTTTTTCATTCGGTTAAATCGGATAACCAATCGAACCAACCAATCTTAATTCAGTTGATTTGGTTTGGTTTTTATTTTTATTGCTTTTAGTTCGGTTTAATAATTTTCATTTTTGAACCAACCAAATCAACCAAACGTTCAGTCCTAATGTAGACGAACATAGACTATCTCATCAAAAAATTTATCATTGCATCTTCAATATTTGCTATTCAGACTGAATAATTCAGTTTGCACACTCCAGTAGCAACATTAAGGCTAAAGATTAATGATAATCTTCAATTTGTAATTCAGAATACTGAATTGGACGCTCATTTAATGGACGTCCACGTTCAGACATCCATTTTATGGATGCCCAACGTATAGACGTCCATAAAATGGGAACTTGAGCTTCGGCATCCATTTCGGACGCCTAAATGTTGGATGAGTTTTCTTGGGGGTTTTCTAGACGTTCATTATTTGGACGTTTCACTTTAGACGTCGATTAAAAAAACGTCTGTTTATTGCAGACCTCATCACAGGGATGAATATCCAAGGACAGAATATTCGTTTGTTTTGTTTTCTTATCTAACCTTTTAATTTTGTGGTTGTTCAGAAATGCTTGAGCTGATTCTATATCGAATTATTTTGTAGATGCATGTATGGTCCCTAAGAAAATGTCCCCAATTCAACAAGTGTAAAAAATGTGTGTATTGTCAAAATTTAACTAAATACAAGGCATGCAATTTAATATCAATGCTGCATAGGATAGAATTCTTAAGTGTCCATGAATGAAAAGTAATCATTTTATTACATCCATTTGTCAATATTTTTGTATTTGTTGTGTATTTAGTTATACATGATCCACGAAAAATGATACATTTGATATTTTTGTATTTGTTGTCCATTTGTCAATTGAGCTTGAATTGTTATAATCTGATTGATACTTTTAGCCTTACATATATTGCTTAGTTCTTATATACTCAACTTTATCTTTTGCGACTGCTCTTGCTACTTTAATATCAGTGGCTATATATTTGTCTAAAAAAATTTGATGTATGATATGTGACATTGTGGTGCTTGAGCTTGAGTTTGTGATGTTACTACAGTTTGGAGCAATCGAATTTCAAAAGATAATTTATCTTAACTGTATTTTGTCTTTACAAGTATATATGCAGGCTGTGAACTCATCTCCTCTGTTTGCAATAGGCAAACATAACTCGAATCTACAAATCTGAGTTAGACCATATAATTAGGAGTCTTTAGGTGTTTGTATACTGTAATATAATATTGTTCCTTGCTGATTTTCCTTTTAGTTTATTTAGTAGCCTGCTTCCATTTGAGCTTGCTCTTGCCTTCGTGTCTTTTACTTTAATAACTTTTAATAATAATATATATAATATACCTTAGCTTATACATATTTCGTACATGCATAATATGTTGCATTTATATTTGCCTGTGCATGCTTTTCATTTTAAGCACCTACTTTTATATTTTCTTTTATTTCATGTTTTGCTATGAGTAAAGTTCCAAGCTGATCTTAGTAGTCCAGTTCCATTACTATCTTGATTTAAACTTGGTGTATGAAATTTAATTTACTACACAGTTACCAATTGGCAAGAATAGGAATTCCGAGCTTGAAGACACATGATGCAACAACTGACATGCATTGCTAGAAGAGAAAGTATGCGAAATAGAACATCTGCATAAGTTTGCCGATGATATCCTGATACCTCAAACACTACATCATCTCCTACTTCTAGGAGAAGCAAACCTAGTTCAGCTGATGTTTCTGAGTTTTCTGATAACAGGTAACTAATATTGTTTTGTTCAAGTGTTATGTTCTTTCTTTCTAGCAATATTACTCTGCACTTACTATACTTAATTTTGTGAGGTCTCTCTTGGTTAATTTGAATTATGAGGGTTAGTGAGGATGAATTTTAATGTTAGGTAGAGTTTTAACCTTCTGGGTTAGTGCAGCATCATTTTTCTCGCCTACAGTATTTGGGTACCAGTTTGCTTGTTTAGTCAAGATCACCCGAAATTGTTCTATAGTTATGTACCTTTATAAAAACAATGTCGTGCAACCTACACATGGCAACACAAACAAGCTGACATGCATTAGACCAGTTGACACAACGCTAAGGAGATGCATTCGTACACAGATGCACATATATTTAGTGCAAACGTATTTACAGCAAGCCAAACATTGGATACTCAACCATGCAGTGGAAGACAACATACGAAAAACACACTTTTAGTTACATGGTAATTTCTATTAAAAAGTAGGACAGATGTCATGACTCCATCTATTATTAAATATGAACGAAAAAAGATAATGTTTTCCTGCTGCAAATTTTCTCTCTATTATGTCTTCTTTCTCCTCTTTTCTTTCTTGAATTTTGTCATCTCCAAATATATTATGGAGTAAATACCATATTAGCACATTAATAAAAGTGTATAAAAACAAATATATGATGTAACATTTTGTTTCGACTACTTTATTGCTGGATTTTAAATATCAACCGGATTTTATGAATTTATTTGTTTCAAATTCTTGGATAATTAATCGCTTAGTTACTTTTCATTTTAATGTCAATTAGAAATCAATTTTAGTTAGGAATTAGTACTTTGTTTTCAATGCTTATCGTTACTAAGAAGTGTGGGCATATATTCGATAGCCAATGGGTATGATATTATTAGGTTGCTTAGTTGTGAGCGCATATATATCATAATGTTAATATGTTAAGAAAATGCATGTCACATACTGAAACTTACGTGTACCAACAACCTTGTTTTCATTGCAGATTTAGGTAATACGGTTTATGGGAGAGGTACAAAGAATTATATACTAACAGCGATCTAATTTAGATAGTTGGGAAAAGTAATAACTATACTAAAGATTGGTTCTTCGCCCAGGCTACTAGGTATAGATTAACGAATGTTTATTATTCATAGGTTCAAATAACATCAAAATCCCATAAAATTGTGAATTTCCGTTAGTAATCATTCTCTTACAAGTGTTCTTATGAGTCATGCAAAAATGATCCGCAAATTTTACACATTAATTATTAATTTTAAATAATTCTTTGACATAAAGCCAATGGTGAAAACCAAGTTTGTGTAAGACTGACTTTTTGGAGATTTTGACGGGCACATTGGGTTTACAAATTGTTTGCACAAAAAATGGACAAACACCTCAAAGTTGTATGATTTAGTAGATCTTATGTTGTTCTTAGTGATTTGGGTGACTTATGCAAATATATGAAAAGCAGGGGCTAAACTGTAAAAAGACACACAGATTTATAGTGGTTCGGCCAGAACGTGCCTACGTCCACTTTATATGTTATTTCTCCTTTAGATCTCAGATTACAAGTACAAAGCTTTGGTACAAGTATCGAAAAGTGTTTGAAAGTTCCTTCCGTGCTTGAGCTCTCAAACTCGTCCTTCATTGTTGTACCCCTGCCCCTCTATTTATAGAGTGAGGCAGGGGGGCAGGGGTCTTGGATGTATATAGCTGCTGGTGGATCTGGACTGGCGAAATCTGGACTGGCGAAATCTGGACTGGCGAAACCTGGACTGGCGAAATCTGGACTGGCGAAACCTGGACTGGCGAAATCTGGACTGGCGAAATCTGGACTGGCGAAACCTGGACTGGCGAAATCTGGACTGGCGAAATCTGGACTGGCGACTTTGGTTCGGCAACACCCTGGTTCGACGGTGGGTGGAGTATTGATTGGACCGGTGGTGTTTGGACCGGTAGGACTTTGGTCCGGTACCAACATGGTTCGGTCGTGAGATGGTGAGGTTGGTCCGGTGGAGTTGGTCCGGTTGTTGTTTTGGATTGGTGGTACCATGGTTCGGAGGTAGGAGCATGGAGAGGCTTCTTGGTTCGGCATTGGAGGAGAATGGGCTGGTTCGGCATGGAGAATGCCGAATGGACATGCCGAATGGACCTCGGCATTGGGAATGCCGAATGAAATCTGCCGAATGGGCTTGAGTGTTGGAGTACCGAATGGACTCTGAACCTTGAGTGAAATCCCAGACTTATATATGCTTACTTGCTTCTTCTTGGCTCGGTCGTGGTGGGAACGCATACAACATTGATATTCCAGTTTTGACCAAAAATGGGATAACACTTTGCCCCCCAAAATATGCCTTGCGGTAGGAAGGCGTGTTTTGTAATGCCATGAGCTGGATGTTCATATCCTATCAACAACCTGTAAAGAGCTTGATAATTTTATATGGCCCCAAATGACGACCGTTCGTGATCGAGCTATTTGGGATGAAGCGCGGCCGTTCATGGTCAAGCGCCTAACTTCAAATGACGACCGTTCGCGATCGAGTCATTTGAGGTGAAGTGCGACCGTTCGCGGTCAAGCGTCTAAATCCATGCGACGATCGTTCGAGATGGAGTCATTTGCGGTGGAATGTGATCGTTCACGGTCAAGCGCTTTACTTCAAATGACGACCGTTCGGGATCGAGCCATTCGAGGTAAAGTGCGACCGAGCCCGGTCAGAGGGCGGACCTCAAATGGCGACCGTTCGCGATCAAGCCACTTGGGGTGAAATGTGACCGTTCGCGGTCAAGCGCCTTACTTCGAATGACGATCGTTCGAGATCGAGCCATTCGTGGTAAGGTGCGACTGTTGGCGGTCGGGGGTGGACCTCAAATGGCGACCTTTCGCGATCGAGCCATTTGTGGCGAGGTGAGTTGTGCCGTTCGAGGCGAGTTTTGCCGTTCGAGGCGAATTTTTGCCGTTCGAGGCGAATTTTGTGCCGTTCGAGGCGAGTTTTGCCGTTCGAGGCGAGTTGTGACCGTTCGCGATCGGGTGCCGTTCGAGGCGAGTTGTGTGTGTGCCCGGGAGGGCTTTAATATTATCGATGCCAGGTTCACGTTCGAGTGGGTCCCTGGATTGTTTGGGTGCCTGTTCGAGGCGAATAGGTGTGCCCGGGGGGGCTTAATATTGTCGATACCAGGTTCACGCTCGAGTGGGTCCCTGGATCTTTTTGTCAGGGAGGTTTATCGCCATCTCAGAGCATGCCTAAGGGTCGTTCGCGACCCCGTACACGTGTAAGTAGCTTAGCCCTTTCAGAATTATCAGAACCAAATACCCATTCAACAGCTGAGTTTAGAAATAGAAATGTTCAAACAAACCAAGTCTAAATGTTCAAATCAAAACGAAACAAAAGCAAAGCAAAGATGTCAAAGTGTAAATTCTCACTGTGAAACAGTCAATGATCATTCAGAGCATGCCTGGAGATCGTTCGAGATCTCATACATGTGTAAATGATTTAACTGTGTTAGTGGGAAGTTTACGACTTGTTCATCGTTATTTAAATCAGTGGATAACCAAATGGTGTCTTGGTTCAGGGGCAGCCCTGGCTGATGTAGATGGTGGTCGCTCTGGCTCCACCGCTGGAGCTCGCCTCCTTACATACTGAAGAAGCATACCGTTCCTGATATGTCCCTCCACCTCATCTCTCAGATGCCTGCAATCGTTGGTATGATGACCGTTTAGGTCGTGGAACAAACAATATCTGTCTGATCTCCTTTCGTCAGTGGTTGGATCCCTTCGCATTGGTCTACGGTAGGGAACCCGCTCTCTTGTATCTTGATAAATTCGCTCCAAACTCTCATTCAGCTCTGAATAGGTGGTGAATCGTGGCTCTCTTCGTAGCCGCTTTGTCCTGTCATCATTATCCTCAGCCTTTCTCTTTCCATTGCTAGTTTCCGCACCCCTTCCAGGTGGATTTCCGCTCTTGATTGTGTAAACATCATCTTCTTCCCCTCTTTCTGCATTAGCATCTTCCAAACGCAAAAACTTTTCAGCCTCATGATAGAACTCACCTAGATTCATAGGCGGGTCCTTAGTTAACGAATTCTTGAACTCTGTGCTATCAGCTATTCCAGATACAGCCGCCATCATAACCATGGACGGATCTGGTCGATCCACTGATGCTGCTGCCGCATTAAATCGCGTCAGAAAACTCCTCAAAGTCTCTCCAGTTTTCTGCTTCAAGGTTGCCAAAGTCATCACATTCTTAGGTCTCGCAATATGGACCCTGAATTGCCTCATGAATCTCTCAGTTAAATCTGCCCATGTTCCTATGGAGCCGCTCTCCAGTTGCCTAAACCATAACGCTGCGATGTCCGTCAAATACAGTGGAAAGCATCGGGCCATGACCTCCTGTGATGCCCCCAGCACTTCCATGTGCCTCCTATACTTAGTAAGATGGACCGCAGGGTCTGTCCTCCCATCGTACATCTCTACCGATGGTAGCTTGAATTCTGGTGGGTTCCTAGCCATCCTAATCGCCGAAGAAAAAGGACTCCTGTTTACATCTTCCAAGTCTCTGTTTACTAAACCGCCTCTCATAGCTTTCCTAACCATCTCTGCTAATCTGTCATTGTCTCCGAGCTGTAGTCCTTGTTCAGTGCCTTCGACCTGCCCCCCGAGTCCGCGGGAGTTGTCGTGTGTTGCCCCCATCTCTCTTCCCTGGGTCGGATCGACATGTTCTGCGTGGGTGCCCCCTAGCTCTGGTGCTACGCCAGATGGTCCTGCTCCGTTCTGAACTCCAGTTGCGCCTTGGTTCCGTGCTCCAAGTTGCCCAATCTGTTGAAGCAAGTTCTGGATCATCTCTTCTTGTCTTCTCATCATGGCCTCCATCTCATCCCTGGTGATGAAGACTGAAGCTTGGTTTGCTCCTGAGGAAGCCTCTTGACTCCCTTCCTGTTGACTTTGCTCTGGTGTTGGTCTTCTGCTTGATTGTCTCGCCATGACTCTTCCAATTCGAATCTCTAAACTCTCAAATTCAAATTCCAAGCTGTAGAATCCCTGAGTTCAATTCTCAGTGGAAGCACCAAAAATGTTTGCACAAAAAATGGACAAACACCTCAAAGTTGTATGATTTAGTAGATCTTATGTTGTTCTTAGTGATTTGGGTGACTTATGCAAATATATGAAAAGCAGGGGCTAAACTGTAAAAAGACACACAGATTTATAGTGGTTCGGCCAGAACGTGCCTACGTCCACTTTATATGTTATTTCTCCTTTAGATCTCAGATTACAAGTACAAAGCTTTGGTACAAGTATCGAAAAGTGTTTGAAAGTTCCTTCCGTGCTTGAGCTCTCAAACTCGTCCCCCATTGTTGTACCCCTGCCCCTCTATTTATAGAGTGAGGCAGGGGGGCAGGGGTCTTGGATGTATATAGCTGCTGGTGGATCTGGACTGGCGAAATCTGGACTGGCGAAATCTGGACTGGCGAAACCTGGACTGGCGAAATCTGGACTGGCGAAACCTGGACTGGCGAAATCTGGACTGGCGAAATCTGGACTGGCGAAATCTGGACTGGCAAAACCTGGACTGGCGAAATCTGGACTGGCGAAATCTGGACTGGCGACTTTGGTTCGGCAACACCCTGGTTCGACGGTGGGTGGAGTATTGATTGGACCGGTGGTGTTTGGACCGGTAGGACTTTGGTCCGGTACCAACATGGTTCGGTCGTGAGATGGTGAGGTTGGTCCGGTGGAGTTGGTCCGGTTGTTGTTTTGGATTGGTGGTACCATGGTTCGGAGGTAGGAGCATGGAGAGGCTTCTTGGTTCGGCATTGGAGGAGAATGGGCTGGTTCGGCATGGAGAATGCCGAATGGACATGCCGAATGGACCTCGGCATTGGGAATGCCGAATGAAATCTGCCGAATGGGCTTGAGTGTTGGAGTACCGAATGGACTCTGAACCTTGAGTGAAATCCCAGACTTATATATGCTTGCTTGCTTCTTCTTGGCTCGGTCGTGGTGGGAACGCATACAACATTGATATTCCAGTTTTGACCAAAAATGGGATAACACAAATATTAAGAACATGTATTTCAATATATTGCATGTTGTACTCTGAAATTAGGCCTTTTGGAACAAATCGTATACACGATCCATAACCAAGCTGAAGCAGCTATATAGTCCGTGTCGGCCATGTCCGTAAATGGCATCGGCGAACTCGCCCTATTTACCAAGTCGGGCGCTAAAGTTTGGTTATCTACAGACTACCCCACCGATTCTTTAGTTCTAGGACAGACCTTAGAGCAGGGGGCCAGGCTTACAGCTAACGTTTCGAAAACAAATCCAAGTACGGGTCTGATATATCTTAGCGTTGTGGATGGTGGGTTTCAGGCGTTTGTTGGTTCACAGATGTACTATGAGAATGTAGTAGCTACAAATACCAAAGCCAGCATGAGTTCGACACGTATGACGTTTCGAAATGGAAGCCTAGATATATTTGTTGGGGGTTCAAGCACACCGGTTTTAAGTATGGCTTTGCCGGTGGCTTCATCCGTTCAGTACATGAGACTCGACTACGGTGGTCATTTGAGGATATATGAATGGACCAGTGATTTTAGGTGGAAATTGGTGGGAAATGTGATCAATCTTTTTCCTGATGATTGTGCTTATCCGACTGCATGTGGAAGGTACGCGATTTGCTCCAGCGGGCAGTGTACGTGCCCTGTTGGAGGTGGGAAGGCTTACTTCAGACCTATTGTTGAGAGGCAACCTAACTTTGGATGTGCTTTGTTGAGAGGTGTGACTTGTAAATCAAAACAGCTTCTTTTTCTGAAAGACGTGGGTTACTTTGGTTATTCTGCTGCGACAGCAGATGCTCAGGGTGTTAGTGAAGACGGATGCAAGAAGCTTTGTTTGAACAAATCATTAAACTGCAGCGAGCTTTGTTCAGATTAACTCTCACTAACTGAAAGAAACATGGTGTTTATCCATTTTAATGGTTGTATGTCCTTAGCTTGATTTTTACTGTTTATACCCCCAAGATTAAATATTGAGTATATTGATATTCTTTGCTGGTTTTCCCATTGTTAAGTTAATATTTGTTCGTTCCCAGTTCTAATATGCAATTTAGATGAGTATAATTGTAGGCTAATGTATTAGATAAGAAAATAAGAGTGAAAGCATTTTCCAATAATTAAGACGCAAGACAGCTGTGGAACTCAATAATCAGTCTTACATGTTTTCAGCCCTAGAGCTTGTGTTTTCTTGTTCCATAAACGTTGTAGGTTTAAATGTATGGATGACCCTTACAGTAGAAAGAAACAGGTTGAATAGTTAGAGCACATTCAACACTGCCAGACTCAATCCATTTAAAAACTAATAAACACCTCTTAACATCTCCATTCATCCCCATCATCATTAAAATAATAATAATGAAAACAAACCGATTTAAAATGATGGATAAATGTTGGATAACTCACCAATGTCCCACCTTGCACTCCACATCACACAGATTGTTAAACATGGACTACAAGATAATCCATGCAGGGATACGATATATATATTTTTAACTTTATCTTTCTTAATATATATTTTTCTTGTATATTCTGTACATGCAGGGATACGATATTAGCTTCCCCGTAACAAATTCTCATTGTGAAGATATGCATAAGCACACGCTTATATGCTTCATTGTTCAATCTATGGAGGTAATTTTCTTCCACTTGCAAAAACCTGTTATGAACAAACATTTATATTCTGCAATCTTCATGGTCAATGTTTTAGTGTCGAATGTTAAAACTATGCTACAATCATAAAAGGACTTTTGTGTTTTTGACTTTAGTTAGGCTAATTATGCTTATGTGTTATCTGACCTTGAAGATCTATGTTTGGACGGTCAAATAAACTATATAGTGAAGGAATTCATATTAGAACTTGAATTTTAGGAACCATGGCTTTTTTCAGTGCTTTTGATATTTATTACTGGTTTTGGTTTCAAGATTTGGCGGCGTTAAACAATTGGTATCAACCAAGGATTTTTTGCAGTTTTTATATATAAATAATTACTGAAAATGAAAAAAAGTAGTATGAATGTGCAGTTTCAAGATTGGAGATGAAAGTTGAATGTGCAGGAGTAAAAGGAGAAGAATGGTGGAGGAGTAGAAGATGAAGTATGCGTGGGGTTGAGTTGGTGATAAAACTTGTCAGTTGGATGGTGTAGGAGTTGTTTGTGGTTACTGTGTTTGTGAAGGGGAGGATGAAAGTGCGTGGAGGGAATGGTGTGGTCGAATGTATGGATTGAGGAGGAAGTGATGAGGTTGCTTGCTTCACCTGACGGTCAAGAAGCCTTCTACCAAAATCTATTAGATATAACATTTATTAGTACCCGATGTGTAAATTTGTATACAAATGGTTATTGTATGTGAGTTAGGTTATTTTGTCGAAAAACTATTGTATTGGAATGGTTATGGATATTTTATTTGATTATATGGTTAATGTGTTTTTTAACTTATTTGAATATGATGATTATGTGAGTGATTGTTGATTGATATAATAGAACCAAAATAGACCATTAACAGGAAATAATAGCATGAAAAAATGGTGTAAAATAATAAACAACTTTTAGTAGCGTTTCAAAAACGCTACCGAAATATATATAGTGGCGTTGAGTAAATGCAACCGTAAAACAGGGGTAAAGTTGGAAATTCTATTAGTAACGCCAAAAAATCTTTTGGTGGCGTTTTTTAAACGCTACAAAAAGATTTATGGTGGCGTTTGAAAAACGCTGCCAAAAATGCATTTATAGTGGCGTTAAAATAAATGCAACAAAAAATCATGGATTTTTAGTCGCATGTTTTCTCGCTGCGTTTATCAAAACGCCACCAAAAGTTTTTGTAGCGTTTTTTGAGCGCCTAAAAAAATAAAATTTCTTGTAGTGTACATCGATGTCTCGACTTTTCGATTCATTGGACGTACCGTTTGTACTGCGTCGATGTTCCGAATTGTTTTGTGTTTCGATTCATTGGATGTACCGTTTGTACTACATCGATGTCTCGGCTTTTCGATTCATTGGACGTACCGTTTGTATTGCGTCGATGTTCCGAATTGTTTGTGATACACGTGTTGGTGAGTTTTCATGCTCCCGCTTGGGATTGGCCATCATTTTCTTGTGATTTCTGGATTTCTAATTATTGATTTCTGGGATTTATGTTTCACCACCTTTTTCAGTTGACATTAATATGTATGTCATTTATTGTGGCTTGGTGAATTAAATTAAGAATATGACATTCTTTTAATCTTTGAGAAGATTCTTGTGATATTGATTAATCTCTGGATTGATTTTCGATTAGATACTTATCACTGTATGGCTTTATGGTTATCATACGTTTTTGTCATATCTCTTATTCTATATCACTTTATCTGGTATTTATAGCTAGACTGATCCGTTTATTATTTTCTTCTTAAATAATACTCGGATCAGACTGAGATTTTAAAGGTGCTTCCTCATGACTTCTTATCTGGGACTATCATCTAACTTTTAACTAACTACTTTAGCATCGTAGTTTTTGGTTGTATACATTCGATATATTGACTCATTGGTGTATACATATTCTGTTGTCTAGCACTTGTATCTTTTCTTTTGTGATATTGTGGATCTTATTTGACCACTACTCTGATGTACACTTTCATGTCTTATATTCATATCTATTTCCGCCTTTGTGATATGAATTGTCTATGACTGATTTGTGTTATGTTTATTTCTATATTTGTTTCCGAAGATATATATAGCCACTGTGTGGTTGCTTTGAGTTTGTATCGGTATGTCGGATTTCCTTTTGAGTTGAGATGTAAGATATATTTTCTGACATATCGGTGCTTGCACAAAGCAATTACACAGATGGTCGCTCCTCAACAGCCTTATTCTCCGCGCTAGTCGACGGCATTACCCCGTAGTGTCCTTGGCTAGCATGGGTATAGAGGTGGGGCGTCACAGCTTGCTTTCGATGTTCCGAATTGTTTGTGATACACGTGTTGGTGAGTTTTCATGCTCCCGCTTGGGATTGGCCATCCTTTTCTTGTGATTTCTGGATTTCTAACTATTGATTTCTGGAATTTATGTTTCACCACCTTTTTCAGTTGGCATTGACATGTATGTCATTTATTGTGGCTTGGTGAATTAAATTAAGAATATGACATTCTTTTAATCTTTGAGAAGATTCTTGTGATATTGATTAATCTCTGGATTGATTTTCGATTAGATACTTATCACTGTATGGTTTTATGGTTATCATACGTTTTTGTCATATCTCTTATTCTATTTCACTTTATCTGATATTTATAGCTAAACTGATCCGTTTATTATTTTCTTCTTAAATAATACTCGGGTCAGACTAAGATTTTACAGGTGCTTCCTCATGACTTCTAATCTGGGACTATCATCTGACTTTTGGCTAACTACTTTAGCATTGTAGTTTTTGGTTGTATACATTCGATATTTTGACTCATTGATGTATACATATTCTGTTGTCTAGCACTTGTATCTTTTCTTTTGTGATATTGTGGATCTTATTTGACCACTACTCTGATGTACACTTTCATGTGTTATATTCATATCTATTTCCGCCTTTGTGATATGAATTGTCTATGACTGATTTGTGTTATGTTTATTTCTATATTTGTTTCCGAAGATATATATAGCCATTGTGTGGTAGCTTTGAGTTTGTATCGGTATGTCGGATTTTTTTTTGAGTTGAGATGTAAGATATATTTTCTGACATATCGGTGCTCGCACAAAACAATTACACAGATGGTCGCTCCTCAACGGCCTTATTCTCCGCGCTAGTCGATGGCATTACCCCGTAGTGTCCTTGGCTAGCGTGGGTATAGAGGTGGGGCGTTACAGCTTGGTATCAGAGCCAAACTTCGGAACAATGTAGAATAATCTAGCAAGGATCATTGTCCTAAGTTTTTCTTAGGAATCGTGCCATAGGATTTGATTTGGGTCTTCGTACCGTTCTATCCTATTTCATTTTATGATTCCTTGTTTTATCAATCAAGTTTGTTTGATATTCATTCTGAGATTAACCTTTTTCTCTTTTCTTTCTTTCTTAAAGAAAAGAAATGGTTAGACCTGGCCGTCCCAGCGCCGGTTAATCCAGTGCTACTCCTCAGGAGGGAGTATTTATGTCTGCCCAGCAGCTTCTAGATCTTGTTAAGAATGCTCAAGCTATCGGACCCATTCCAGAGCCTACTCATCCTGGATTCGGTTTTGCACGCTTGTGTAGAGATTATACCGATTTGGGTGGAAGGCCATTCCAGGGATCCGAGAGTGTCATTGAAATCCAAGCTTGGCTTAGATCATGCAACCGCATCTTTTCTCGCATGAATCTTGTTGATCTCCACCGAGTCCAAGTGGCTTCTAGCATGCTCCAAGAAAGAGCATTGGATTGGTATGAGCTTCTTATTTCTGAAATCGTTGAAGCGGATCTCACTTGGGAGCAATTCCGGGAAAGATTCGAATTGAAATTTGTGCCGGAGGCTGAAAAGTAACTTTGGCCCGGCGTTTTATCGACCTTGTTCAAGGTGAATCTTTTATGATGGACTACGTCGCATCTTTCGAATCTCTTTCTAAATACGGGGTTGAATACATTAATACCCCATTGAAGAAAAATCAGAGATTTGTTTATGGCTTGAACAAGAATCTCAAGAAGCCATTACTTTTGAAATTGGAAGTTTCTTTCGATCAGCTTATTGATATCGCTCTTCGTCTTGAAGAGGCCGATAAAGAGTGTGATGTTGAAGTTGTGGGTGCTAAACAAAACTTCAACAACAACATGAAAAGGCCTATTAAGTTCAAAGGCCCCAATCCAAATCCCAACAAGAAAGGGAAGCAAGAATCTTCGGTAGCAAAGACTCCTACCTCTAGTCGTGGACGATGCTACAATTGTAGTCTTACGAACCACTATGCAAATGAGTGCCCGAAACCATTTTTCTGTCATTATTGCAAAAGTTCGGGCCATCTTATATCTACATGTCCCATACTCCAACGTAGGAGAGAGGGAGAACTAAATGTTGTTCAAGCCCCTAGTGACACTTCTCTTGGTCAAGGTAATTCTCCTTCTATCCTTGACGATATTTATTTTGTGATTATCTTATTCGAGTTCTTTTGATATGGGTTTCATCTCATTATTTTTATATCAAAAGAACTTGTGATTCTTTTTCTTTAAACATTTCTGGGCTTGATGACTTCTTTGAGGATTGTGAATCCCGATTGGTAGATCTGCAACACTCAATTTGCTTTTTATTGATGTCGAAATTATTTTATGTGATTTTTCTTTCCGAGCCGATTTTTACTTATGCTTCGGAATTGACTTTTGTAAGGATTGGCTTAATTATTATGAAGCCATATCCTTTGTCCCGTATGGACTATTCATCTTCGAGATTTTCAATCTGTTAAGCAGATTTCTGTTTTTCCTTTGTGATTTTGATTCCAATTTGACGGCATCATTTTATTCTTTAAGCTCACATGATGAGGAAAGTGTTATTTCTCTCATTCATGTAGTTTGAGAATTTCCGGTAATTTTGAGTTTGTTTTAGGATTATCACCTAAGCAATCTTTCGAGTGGTGATAAGGTCTTTTTAGCTAGACCTTGCCACCGATTTTCATTTGCTACGAGTTGCGGGAGTTAGCATTCCATTTACCGCATTCCGCACTCGTTATGAAACTTATGAATGACTTATTGTGTCATTCAGTTTGTCCAGCTTATTTCATCCATTTTGTGAATCGAGTATTCTACAATCTCGATGACTCTATTCTTGTATATATTGATTTTGGATGAAAACAGCAATTTAAAATTTTGCAAATCTTTTTCATAAGATTTATTTATAAGTACAATTTGACTTTTTGCTCTTAAACGAGCAAAGAATATTCTTAAAAGTTTTTAAGAAACATGTTTATCATATAGAAGATGATTTAGTGATTGTATTGCCCATTGAGTGCTTTAAGAATTCTGGTCGATGCGCTTGATCAACGTTATCGATAGGAATCTCCTCAACGCTTTGATGAGACAATCAGACACAGTAAATTGACTTGTAAAATAAAAGTTTTTCTGAAAGGATAACTACATAAAGATAATTGTAATTTTGAAAGTTTTAGCTTTTGAGAAAAGAGGATCAATTTAAAAGAACTCTCTCTTTTCGATATTCCTATTCTTGTTGTTCCTGTAGGGAACCAAGACTTTATCTTTTGTACCGATGCTAATCGTATTGGTTTGGATGCCGTTCTCTTGCAAAAGAGAACGTGCTATCACTTGTGCTTCTAAATCTTTAAAGTCGATCGAGACTAGGTATGCCACTCATGATCTAGTGCTCGTGGCTATTGTTTTCGCTTTTAGAGTTCGGCATCATTATTTTGGGGGAGAAATTCGTTCTCCACTCCGATCATAAATCTTTGAAATGTTTATTTTCTCATAAGGAACTTAATGTTGGCTCGAGTTCCTTACATCTTATGATCTTGATCTTCTTTGTACCCCGGAGAAGGGTAATCGAGTTGCCGATGCCCTTAGTTGTAAGCAACAAGCAGTTGTTTCTTTGATAATATCCGAATGGAATGATCTCGAAACTTTATCCATTTATGAGGTTCGAGATCGTGAATCCAATTTATGTTCATCTCTTGTTTTGTGTAGCCTGGAGGCTTATCCTTCTTTTGGAATATATTTTTTTTTAGCTAAAATCTATGTCAAGTTAAATTTCATGGAGTTCTTACTTTTATTTTTAGCAATCGTGATCCATTATTTTACTAGTGGATTTTTGGTAAGGTCTTCAAAAGCTTTAGGAACAAAGCTTAAAATTCTAGCATCGCTTATCATCTTTGTCCGATGGACAAACCGAGCGTGTGAATCAACTCTTGAAGATCTCTTTCATTCATGTGTTCTCGATTTTTGTGGAAGTTGGGAAGATCATATTTCTCTTGTTGAGTCTTCTTCCTATAATAGCTTCCAATCTTGTATTGGTATGGTACCTTTCGAGCCACTCTATGGAAGGCCATGCCGATTCTCTTTGTGTTGGCTTGAAGCCGGTGAGAAGCTGGTTTCAGGTCCAGATCTTATTGGTGTTCATTCATGTTTCACCTATGATGGGTGTTGTGCGTTTCAGTTGATCGAGAAAGTTAGCACCACGATATTTTGGTCCATTTCCCATCACCGAACGTATTTGTTCCGTGGCTTATCGCCTCTTTATTACCGGCTCAATCTTTTGCTATTTATGATGTTTTCCACGTCTTTCTACTACGGAAATACCTTAGGGATTCCGATTTTATTCTTGAGCCGGTGTGGTTGAAGAAATTAAAGTTTCACCAGATTTGACTTTTGAGCAACATTCTATTCGCATCATTTCTTCGGGGGTTGAGTGCCTTCAAAATAAAGATGTTCTTTTTGTGAAAGTCCGATGGTTCTTAAATACTAAGGATTTCTCTTGGGAATCCAGAGAATTCATCGAGCGAACACGTTTGGACTAACTCTTTCGTGCTCTTTATGGTGAACTTCTTATTTCAAACTTTCTTTTGTGATGATATGCTTTTGTGGTTGTTACTTTTTATTTATTTCTTAAGATCGCGAGGACACAATTTCTTTAAGGAGGGGAGTCTGTAACAACCCGCATATTTATCGATTTTATATTTAAATATTTCATCATTCGTCGGATTTTAGTCCGAAAAGCTACTTTTTGCAAACAGTCGAATTGGGACTCGAGACCACTTCCATTGAGTCCAAAATGCCGTTTGCGACTTTTTTAAGTATAAGCTTCGATATGTTTGGAGAAAGTCGAATTTTGCTACTTTTTCTATTGGGTTTTGGGTTTTGGGTTTGGGTTCAGCCCACTAGCTAACTTAATACCCTAACTCAGTCCCTCTCCTTCCATTCACTCATTTACATTTCTTTTTCTCAAGCAAAATTGAAAATGGAGAGTGGAATGGGAAATTAAAATTCCAAGCCCTAGCTTCAATTGCAAATTCAAGCTTCTACCTCCAAATTCAAGAAGAAGCTTTGGTAAGCCTTCCCTTCATCTTCTCCAACTCTTTCTCCATTCAATTTCAGAAATTTCCTAAACCTAATTTAGGAAATGTTTATCTTTTAAGCTTAGATTCAAGCTTGTTGAGTTGGAATTGAAGAGTGATTGTCCTTGCCATTGCTCTATAGCTTCTTCTTCATTAATTTTGTGAAAAGGTGAGATTTTTATCTCACATCTATGTCTATATTTACCTTTGATTGTTGGGTATGAATTCCTAACACTTCTTTATGTGCATTTGCTTTCGATTTGGATTGAATTGGTGAATTGTTCGATTTTTAGTTTTTGGAATCCAATTTTTATAAACATCCAATCTTTGATGTTTGAACACGTTAGTGGAGTGTTTCGGAGGGTCATACAAGGCTAGGTTGTCGTTAGGCGTAAATCCTCAGTCGTAGATGCTCGTTCGTCCACTTCCGTCCGCGATATCGAATTTGCCCCAAAGGGGCCTGGACTGAAAATGCTTCTGGAGCAGGTTCGGTCGACCGAACCAGGGGTTCAGCCGACCAAACTAGAAACGGAATGTCTCGGAAGCAGGTTCGGTCGACCGAACCAGGGGTTCAGTCGACCGAACCAGACCCAGGAAATTGCCTGGGTCTGTATCGGTCGACCGACCCTCTGGTCCAGTCGACCGACCTGCTCATCTCAACCTACCTAATTATTTTGTTTTGATTTCCAGCCTTTATCGATTCAAGGTTATCCGATTTGTTGTTATCTTTTATTATCTACCGTGATGACTTCTTTTTCGATATTTTTGTGGTTATCCATTTTTGATGGATTTGGTATCGATTTCGTTGGAATTGATTCACGTCTTCGGATGTGAATTTTTGATGGTTGATTGTTTCTACAATCATTTCTATGACTTGTCACTTTAAAAATACAAAGGTTTCTATACTAATAGTAAATATTCAAACTCTTTCACAAAGATGATTTCAACTCTATTTTTAATACAAAGTTCGTTTATAAAACCGTTTTCCAATCTATTAGTATATACAAACCTTTATCTCATTCGTATGAGAAAATATAATTAAACGGCTTAGCAAAACAAGTGGTATGAAACGCTCGCGTTTACTTCGCCGGTTAATTCTTTGACTTGTTCGTTTGAAACTCTTGTGACAATTTTCGAGTGGAAATCTACAATTTATTTGCAAATATTTAAGTTAAGCTAGTGGTTATGGGACATGAAGCTAAACTCATATATTTACTAGCTTATTGAAATTGACACTTCTTGATGATCGATGATGATCATTTTATGGTTTAGACCAGCAATGTGCGATGTCTCTTTGTCCGCACGGAGGATTGTACCTCATTTTATTGAGCTTCGTCTCATTTCCTTGTGGGCTAGCGACCCATGTGCTTTTAATGTGTTTCGATTCATTGGTTGTACCGTTTGTACTACATCGATGTCTCGGCTTTTCGATTCATTGGACGTACCGTTTGTACTGCGTTGATGTTCCGAATTGTTTTGTGTTTCGATTCATTGGATGTACCGTTTGTACTACATCGATGTCTCGGCTTTTCGATTCATTGGACGTACCGTTTGTACTGCGTCGATGTTCCGAATTGTTTTGTGTTTTGATTCATTGGATGTACCATTTGTACTACATCGATGTCTCGGCTTTTCGATTCATTGGACGTACCGTTTGTACTGCGTCGATGTTCCGAATTATTTTGTGTTTCGATTCATTGGATGTACCGTTTGTACTACATCGATGTCTCGGCTTTTCGATTCATTGGACGTACCGTTTGTACTGCGTCGATGTTCCAAATTGTTTGTGATACACGTGTTGGTGAGTTTTCATGCTTCCGCTTGGGATTGGCCATCCTTTTCTTGTGATTTATGGATTTCTAATTATTGATTTCTAGGATTTATGTTTCACCACCTTTTTCAGTTGGCATTGATATGTATGTCATTTATTGTGGCTTGGTGAATTAAATTAAGAATATGACATTCTTTTAATCTTTGAGAAGATTCTTGTGATATTGATTAATCTTTGGATTGATTTTCGATTAGATACTTATCACTGTATGGTTTTATGGTTATCATACGTTTTTGTCATATCTCTTATTCTATATCACTTTATCTGATATTTATAGCTGGACTGATCTGTTTATTATTTTCTTCTTAAATAATACTCGGGTCAGACTGAGATTTTATAGGTGCTTCCTCATGACTTCTTATCTGGGACTATCATCTGACTTTTGGCTAACTACTTTAGCATTGTAGTTTTTGGTTGTATACATTCGATATATTGACTCATTGATGTATACATATTCTGTTGTCTAGCACCTGTATCTTTTCTTTTGTGATATTGTGGATCTTATTTGACCACTACTCTGATGTACACTTTCATGTGTTATATTCATATCTATTTCCGCCTTTGTGATATGAATTGTCTGTGACTGATTTATGTTATGTTTATTTCTATATTTGTTTCCGAAGATATATATAGCCACTGTGTGGTAGCTTTGAGTTTGTATCGGTATGTCGGATTTCCTTTTGAGTTGAGACTTGAGATGTAAGATATATTTTATGATATATCGTTGCTCGCACAAAGCAATTACACAGATGGTCGCTCCTCAACAGCTTTATTCTCCACGCTAGTCGACGGCATTACCCCGTAGTGTCCTTGGCTAGCGTGGGTATAGAGGTGGGGCGTCACACAACCCATCTTTGTCTATAAATAGAGAGGCAGGGGCATAGTGAAATGGACCTTTTTTTCGTGAACACTGGGGAGACTCTACCGCTTTCAAGACTCATCTTCTTTACTTAGCGATTGTATTCAAGTAGTTGGCAAACCGATTGTATCTGTAATCAATTATCCAATAAAGCAATAAAGATTAACCTCAAAGTGGACGTAGGCAGTTACGCCGAACCACTATAAATCTGGTGTTCTCGCCTTTCCATTCAATTTAGCATATTCTTCCTAGTTTAAATTTACTTTCATCATTTATCTCTCTACACAATCTTTCTTAACGAGGTTAGTGACCAATTTTGGTGCTAACACTTTGGTGCTTTCATTGAGAGCTGAATTCTCAGACCTCAAGGATCTGCTTTGAAGCTACTGGATTGAATAAATCCTCCAAAGAAGATCCGACTCATTCATAGGACGTCCGTTGATTCTACTCAGAGTTCTTACTAATAACTCTACCATGGCAAGACCACGTACCAGATCAGCCTCTCATAATGTGGACGCCCATGAGACTACTAGCGTACAACAAGCAGGGCCTGGCAATCAGCAGGCAATGCTAGGTGTAGGGACTACCGCCCAGGACCAAATGCCGGTTGTCACCAGAATACAGTTCAACGACTTGATGAGAGAACTCAGGGAAAGCAGAAGACAACTCGGAGAGCAGATGCAAGCCAACGCCAACCTCATGGCACAACTCACTCAACAACCGCATCAGAATGCTGGGGGCAATCCCGCTCCTTATTCTTCATCCGACAGCTCAACTTCGTCCGATGAACCTCCCCAGTGTAGACGCCGTAAGACTGAAACTACGCAGGCAGGTGCTGATGTCCGAACAGCTGGAGACCGTGACCAAGCAGGAGCTGGAAACTTAGGAGCTGGAGTGCAGGTGGAGGCTGGAGGCCCAGATCATCAAGATGCCAATGATGTCGAACCTCAAGATGCACATTTGGCAGATCGTCAGCAAAGGAGGCATCAGCCTGATCAATCACGTAGAACAGACTCCAACCTTCCACCTTCTATACAAACACCAGACCTGACAACCATGATCAGACAATTGATGAAAGAGAATCAAGGCTTATCAAACGATGATTGGGTAATGTCAAGAAGTCATACTCCGTTCACAGACATTGTTCTACAGGCAGCAAACCCCAGGAAGTTTAGTATGCCAACTATCCCGGCATATGAAGGAAAGACTGATCCCAGACAGCATGTCATGAGGTACGAATGGATGATGGATTCAGCTAGAGCAAATGATGCAACCAAGTGTAGATGCTTTCGAATAACTCTATCTGGGATCGCTACCATGTGGTTCACTCGACTTCCTCCATGGCCCGTATCCAGTTTCGAGGAGTTGGCGAAGAAATTTATAGAACAGTTCAGGATACATACTACTCGTCCAAAGGACGTGATGTCTCTATCAAGCGTAATCCAGACTCCTGGGGAATCATTGAAGGAGTATTTGCAGAGATTCCATGTTGCAGCAACTGAAGTCATCAATCCCAATGATCATGCAATTCTTATGGCTATGATGCGAGGCGTGGATCCGGATTCAGAGTTTGGAGACTGGCTAGCAGGAAAACCTCCGACTACGCTAGAGCGTTTTTACTCAAAGGCACGTCAGTTCATAAGAAGAGAGGAAGCCAGGTGGGTAAGGCGAGATAAGGCACCGGGGCTTGTCCAGGAGTCCATGAAAAGCAACATTGCTGTGAAGCAGTACGGAGACAACTCGGGAAAAGTTCAAGTCAATGTCCAGAACAAGCTCGGGCAACCTAAGGAATCCGGAGGAAGAAATCAAGGGAAGAAGAGAGAAGCGGGGAAGTGGAAGCCAAGGATTCCAACCTACAACGAGTATATCCCGCTGAATGCATCTCTTGAGAACATTTACCTATCAACCTACAATACCTTTCAGTACAGAAAGCCACGTCCAAAGGAGTCAACCGAATAACAAAAGCGGACTGGGAAATACTGCTGCTTCCATGAGACTTATGGGCACAATACGGAAGAGTGCAGAAACCTACACGACGCTATAGAGAAGCTGATTAGGCAGAAAAAGTTATAGGAGTTTGTAAAGAATCCACAGGAAGGAGGACAGGGAACGTCCAATCCAGGTCGTACACCAGCTCCGCGTCATCCCGAGGAGTCTGCCCGGACTGTGGGCAGACTAGTTATAAACACGATCATCGGCGGGCCTCACCCTGCGGATAAGAACTGGCAAGAGATGGAGCGGTATGCTAGTTCCCTGAAGCACACAGATTTCGAGTGTTGTTCCAACATAGAGGATGGGACCCCTGCTAAACAGCTGCGCGTGATGACAAACGATATAGTATTCAGGAGCAGAGATGCTGACCAAGTAGAGGCTCCTACCATCAACCCGATGGTCATATCTGCGACAATCGGGCCGGCTTATGTGAAGAGAATTTTGATTGATTGTGGAAGTTCTGTCAATATCATCTTTAAGAAGGCTTATGACCAGATGAAGATGGAGACGAAGGATTTGAAACCGTCTAAAGCTCGTATACATGGCTTTAATGGTGCAGCAACCGAGGCAGTGGGGTATGTTGAGTTACCAGTTGAACTGGGGCAAGGCGAGCGTAGGAGGGTACGAATCCTACCCTTCGTAGTTTTGGATGTGGATTCTCCGTACAATGTGTTCTTGGGTCGACCGGCCCTGGCTGAGTTTAGGGCAGCATTAGCCCCATGGTGCTTGACTTTGAAGTTTCCGACTGACAAAGGAGTAGGTGTTGTTCATGGCGACCAGGCGGCTGATCGTGCTTGTTATGTGGCTGAGCTCCGAGAGGCCCATCGGAGGGAGAAAGGAAAGGTTGCGGATAATCCCATCCGCATCCATAATACTGACAATTGACAAGTAATGCCCGAGCCCTGGCTCGGGCATAATTATCGGATCTTCAGAGACATAGATCCGAGAGACGACGATGGGAAACCCAGGGAAGAAAAGGCAGCGCCGGCTGAATTGACAATTGACATTTCAGTCAGCCGAGACGATCCATCGCGAGTACTGAAGATCGGATCACATTTCAACCCCGCAATGACTGAAGATCTCAGTGATTTCCTCCGAGCGAATCTTGATGTGTTTGCTTGGACACATTCTGACATGTGTGGGATTTCTTCCGCTATTACGAGTCATTTGTTGAACATAGACCCGAAGTACGTCCCGGTTAAACAAAAGAGGAGAGGGATGGACCCGGAGAGGTCCGCTGCTCTCAGAGAGGAGGTGGACAAACTCAAAGCCAATGGGTTCATTTACGACGCCCTCTACCCTGAATGGGTATCAAACCCCGTGCTGGTGAAAAGGACGAACGGCAAATGGAGAACTTGCGTAGATTATTCCGATTTGAACAAAGCGTGCCCCAAGGACAGTTTTCCATTGCCTCGGATTGATCAGTTGGTCGACTCCACTGCAGGACACGAGTTGTTGTCATTCATGGATGCGTACTCGGGATACAATCAAATCCCGATGCATATTCCGGACCAAGAAAACACCAGTTTTGTCACAGACGTTGGGCTATATTGCTATGTAGTAATGCCTTTCGGATTGAAAAACGCGGGAGCGACCTATCAGCGTTTGGTGAACCGAATGTTCAAAGACCAAATTGGTAGGACGATGGAAGTCTATGTGGATAACATGCTCGTGAGGTCACGACAGTCAAACGACCACATTCGAGACTTATCAGAGATGTTCGATATACTCAGATATTATGGGATGAAGATCAACCCACTGAAGTGTTCCTTCGGCGTTGCGTCGGGGAAGTTTTTGGGATTCATTGTTAATGCCAGGGGAATTGAAGCGAACCCAGAAAAGATTCAAGCTATTCGAGATGTGCAAGTGCCCAGAACTATAAAACAGGTGCAAAGCTTGAATGGAAAGGTGGCTGCGCTGAACCGGTTTATATCCAGAGCCACGGATAAGTGCATTCCCTTCTTCGGTATAATAAAGAAAGGGAAGAGAAATTTCGAATGGACATCCAACTGTGAGGAAGCATTCCGAGATCTGGTGAGGCATCTGGAGAGTCCTCCAGTGCTTTCGAAACCAATAGACCACGAGATGTTGTACGTATACTTGGTCGTGTCCCCGCATGCTATAAGTGCGGCTTTAGTCCGCGAGGAGGACCGGGTCCAAAAGCCGGTGTATTATGTTAGCAAACGTTTAACGGAGGCAGAAAGAAATTACCCTAAAATTGAGAAATTGGCCTATTGCTTGGTGATTGCATCACGTAAGCTGCGTCCATACTTTCAAGCACACTCAGTCAGTGTTTATACCGATCAGCCCATACGGTAGGTACTCCAACGACCAGAACTTTCTGGAAGGATGTTCAAATGGAATATCGAGTTGAGTCAGTTCGATATTACCTACCTGCCACGAAGAGCCATACAAGGGCAAGCATTAGCAGATTTCATCACTGAGTTTACTGTATCTAGCGAACCGGACGGTCACAGTGTCATTCCCCCCATTGAATGGAAATTGTACACCGATGGGGCATCAAACGGCCGCTGCTCCGGAGCTAGGGTAGTTCTCGTGACTCTAGAAAATTGATCGATTTGTTATGCTTTGAAGCTCAATTTCCCGGCTACGAATAATGAAGCAGAATATGAAGCATTGATTGCTGGTTTGAAGCTTATTGGAGAACTCGGGGTAAGGTCAGTCGAAATATTTTGTGACTCACAGTTGGTGGTCTACCAAGTGCGGGGAGATTACCAAGCCAGGGGACAGAAGCTTGCTCCGTACCTTGTTCTGGTTCAGGAACTATTGTCGAACCTTGAACATTATGACATTTTGCATGTCCTGTGTGAACAGAACAAAGAAGCCGACTCATTGGCTAAATTCGCAAGCACTGCGATGCGCAGCAAATGGGATTGGTTCCCGTTGAAACCTTGCATGCTCCAAGCATAGACGCAATGAAAGTTGATTTAGTGTTGGAAACGGGAATCGAGAGGGAATCATGGATGACCCCATTCAAACTATACCTGACGACCAGGACTTTACCGGAAAAAAAGGAGCGAAAGACGACAGGTCATTCGAAAAGCCGCACGATATGTGATGCAGGATGGAGTAATGTATCGGAAGGGGTTCTCGGTCCCCTTATTACGATGCATTGCCCATGATGAGACAAAGCGGGTCTTGAAGGAGGTTCATGAGGGAGAATGTGGCGACCATACTGGGGGGCAAACGCTAGCGGAAAAGATCCTCCGTTACGGGTACTATTGGCCAACTGTGAATCGGGATGCTGCAGATTATGCAAGAAAATGTGACAAGTGTCAAAGATATGCGAAAATCCCGAGAGCTCCACCAACAGAACTCACACAAATGGTTAGTCCCTGGCCATTTGCAATCTAGGGAATCAACATAATCGGCTCTTTGCCTATATCCAAAGGTGGTGCAAAATACGCGATAGTTGCAGTCGACTACTTCAAGAAGTGGGCCGAGGCAGAGCCTTTAGCCACAATCACCTCCAAGAAGGTCATTAATTTCGTTGTATGAAACATTATATGCCGCTTTGGCCTCCCGCGAACCATCATTACGAACAACGGAACTCAGTTCGAAAGTAATGAGTTCAAAGATTTCTATTCAAAGTACGGCATTGAGAAAAAGTTCGCCGCCGTTGCTCATCCGAAGGCTAATGGACAAGTTGAAGCCGTGAACAAAATAATCAAGTCCATATTGAAGAAGCATTTGGAAAAGGCTGGGGGCAAGTGGGTAGATGAACTCCCAACAGCGCTATGGGCGTATAGAACTACCCACAAGTCCGCGACTGGTCATACTCCATTTGCATTAGCATACGGCTCGGAAGCTGTTATCCCCGTGAAGCTTGAAGTTCAATCACATCGAGTGACACATTATGATTCTAAGACGAATCGAGATCTCTTGTTGGAATCACTGGACTGCGTTGATGAAAAACGTGAAGAGGCTGAATTAAGGGCGGCAGCATATAGGCATCGAGTCAAGCGATACTACGACGAGAAAGTCCGCCCAAGAATCCTTGATGTAGGTGATCTCGTTTTGAAACGAGTTTTCCCGGTACCATCATGTATGAATCCCAACTAGGAAGGTCCATATGTCATTGAACGGAAGCTTGGAGAGGGAACTTTCAAGCTAGCGACCGTTGATGGCGTGACGCTCCCCCGAGCGTGGAACAGTGAACATTTGTGACGTTATTACACTTAGCTTGTTTCTTTCATGTTTTAGGTGCAGTTATTTCCTGTATGTTTTTGTTCTGTTATCTCTTAGTTTCTTTTTGACCGTGTAATTAGGCAATTTAGTTGGTTTTCATTAATAAAGGCTTGAAGCCGTCTTTTTATGAATTATTGATGTTCCTGAGCCTTATAGCCCAGTGATAAACAACTGAAGTTGTATTCTGCCTGACATACGAACTCGCATAAACGATTTCAATCTCCGAGCCCCCTGAGTGTGGACCGGAGTACTCTAAGTCCCCGGAGCGCGGACTAGAGTATAAACGACTTCAATCTCCGAGTCCCCTGAGTGCGGACCGGAGTACTCTAAGTCCCCGGAGCGCGGACTAGAGTGTAAAAGAATTGAATCTCCGGGTCCCCTGAGTGCGGACCGGAGTACTCTAAGTCCCCGGAGCGCGGACTAGAGTATAAACGACTTCAATCTCCGAGTCCCCTGAGTGCGGACCAGAGTACTCTAAGTCCCTGGAGCGCGGACTAGAGTATAAACGACTTGAATCTCCGAGTCCCCTGAGTGCGGACCAGAGTACTCTAAGTCCCCGGAGCGTGGACTAGAGTATAAACGACTTTAATCGCCGAGTTCCCTGAGTGCGGACCGGAGTACTCTAAGTCCCCGAAGAGCGGACTAGAGTATAAACGACTTCGATCTCCGAGTTCCCTGAGTGTGGACCGGAGTACTCTAAGTCCCCGGAGTGCGGACTAGAGTATAGACGATTTGAATCTCTGAGTCCCCTGAGTGCGGACCGGAGTACTCTAAGTCCCCGGAGCGCGGATTAGAGTATAAACGACTTCAATCTCCGAGTCCCCTGAGTGCGGACCAGAGTACTCTAAGTCCCCGGAGCGCGGACTAGAGTATAAACGACTTGAATCTCGGAGTCCCCTGAGTGCGGACCGGAGTACTCTAAGTCCCCGGAGCGTGGACTAGAGTATAAACGACTTCAATCTCTGAGTTCTCTGAGTGCGGACCGGAGTACTCTAAGTCCCCAGAGAGCGGACTAGAGTATAAATGACTTCGATCTCCGAGTTCCCTGAGTGCGGACCGGAGTACTCTAAGTCCCCGGAGTGCGGACTAGAGTATAGACGATTCGAATCTCCGAGTCCCCTGAATGCGGACCGAATTACTCTAAATCCCCGGAGCGCGGATTTAGAAAGAATTCTAAGTACCCAAGAATGTGAAACGAGAAATATGCCACTCCAAAGAATGTTCGAACAATGTAAGAATGGATTGGGAAATTATGCAACTCATAAGAACTTGAGTTTCGACCATAGTTATACAGAAAGCTAAAAAAGCAAAAGAATCGTTCAAGTGACAAAGAAACTAAACTTTATTTAATAATCCAAAACGGGGTTACACAACTATTCCTCCAAAACTTGGAGTCAAAAATCTATCTACACAAACTACGAAAATGAAAAAATAAAAGTGGTTACAAGACCTAAGCAAAATCTCGTTGAACGAGAATAGTGGCTATTTCTTCGGCTTCTTCTTCTTGTATTCCTTTATTTTCTCAGATGACTCCTCTCCCTCACGCTTCCTCTTGGATTTTTTGCTTGCCAAAGAAGCGGAGTCAGGAGTGGGAGAAGGAACATCCAACGGTTTGGATTTTCCGAGGAGAATGATTTTCAAAGGCCTATTCAGCGGGTCAGTAAGTTCCAGTATTTGAGGCTCGACCTTGATCTCGACCTTCTTTTTCTTCTCTTCTGCGAGTCGTTCCTTCATGCTCATCTTCGAAGTATGTTCTGAGACGCCAGTGATTTCGATTTCATCACTCCCTTCAACGGGAGATGAAGTGTCAAACTTATCATCATCTAGCGCCCCGATCACGTGAGCGTCAGGGCCAGGAGTTACTCCGGCGTGAGCGACATCGCTTGTTTTCCCCGCCTCCTCCTTGGCGTCATCGCTCCTCGGAGTTAGTTTAGGATCAGAGCGGCCTGCATAAAAACATAAAGAGCGAACATTAGAACCAATAACCGATCACAGAAAGCGACGGATCTTTGAACTTCTAGAGGAAGAGTTTTATACCAGTCTCTTGCGTGCGTGGAGTTTCACCCTCCAGAATATAAGACAGCACGTGAATGCCAAGACCGGGGTCTTCCGGATCATAGCCGGCATGCTGCTCAAACGGGTCAAGTGCTGGTCGATCGGCCGGTTGAGTAGGAGGAGGGGCTGCAGCATCGGTTCCAGACGGACCGGCTTCGTCATCTTTCTTTTGTGACAGGGAAGAGCCTTTACCAAAGAGAGCCATAGTTGTGGACAAATCCGATGGCTCATTCCCCCTGAGAAACTCTCTCACTAAAGCCTCCTCGTCAACCTCCTCAGTTCCCGACTCAACCTTCCTGATCTTTATTAAAGTCTCCCAGGCCTCAGCTAGAGATTCAAGATAGTCCTCGCCTAGGAATGTCAAGTCGCGGTGCATAAGGACGCGGGCGCTGTATTCGGCAATCAGCGGGTCAAACATACACTTGACCTCTTCTCTACCGGCTTCTGCAGCTGCTTCAAGACGGGAGTCGATCTCCTCGGAAGCTAGCCTCTTACCCTCCTCACGGGCTTCGCTCTTCATCACCTACACCTTAGACAGCTCATCATCGAGCTTTGCTTTCAGGAGACGTGTATCAACGATCTCGTTATAGTACCATTGAGACTCTTCTTGAGCCACTATCTTTTCTTCCCTCTCCTTAGAGAGAAGCTCCTTCAGCTCTTTGACCTGCAGGGCGAGTGTATCCCTTTCTTTTTGAATAGAATCTTTCTCTACAGCTAGGGCCCCGCTGCTTTGGACTGCGACATCAAGTTCTTTCTTATGGGTCGTCTCTAGACGAGCGACGGCCTCTGCAGTCTCCTTAGCATTCTGTTCTGCGGCTTCAAGCTTGGACTTGAATGAAGCGAGCTCTTCATCTTGATTCTTGATGATGTCCTTGTCGAAGATAGCTTCAAGCTTCAAACGGTCAATTTCCTGTTGTCGCTCAACGGATACTTCCGAGACTTTTTCGACCAAGTGTACAAACGCGTCATGTTGAACATAAACGTCGTTGTTGCAGGCGATAACACTCTGCTTGACGTGCCCTGGGATGTGATGAATAGCTGGGAGGAACTTCAGGCCGTCAAAGCAGATTTTTGGAAATTTAGCCTTAAGATCGACCATCTTCTCTGCTATCGTTGGGTCAGCCGTAGTAATAGGGGGAGGAGGCTTTGAAAGTTCTGTTCTTTTCCGATGTTCCCGAGATTGCCGTGTGCTGGATGAACCGGAATGTTGATCTCGGGAAACATCAGGTTGAGACCCTTTTTGCGGAAGTTTTTCTCTGTCTGGCCCAGTTTGAGGAGGGGGATCGCGAGAGTATGAAGACTGGGAATATGTTTTCTTTCGATAAGACGACTCACGGGGACGGTTGTCTCGATCTTCGTAATCGTCTCTGTCCTTATGTCTACCGGAGCCTAAATCCCGTCCCGGATGGTGAAATACAGAAGAACTGTGGAGGCGATCGAACCCGTGGGAGCGCCCCATGTCACCTGCATAGAATAAAAATAACAACGAGTTAGAAAAATCGGGGTAATGGAAAAATTGAAGTGTATGGTGAAGTGCGTGTGTGTCCTAGTGTTCCCCCCGACGGACCAATTTCTTTATCTTTACTGATTGGAGTGTTATCTCCCTGGACTGGGGCTTGAACTCCCGTGTCGCCTCTAGTGGGCGAATGAAACTTAAGGGCTTCTGGATCATCGAAACCGTAATTGAGTAGATTGTCGGGAATGGTGAGGTTCGACAGACCCTTTAAAGAACTTTCCATGTGCTGTGAAGAAGCCTCTTTCTCTGGCGGGATGAGCGTAACTTTGGAAGTTCCGCCAACCTTCTCCTTCCATATCTTATACATCAATTTATTTTTCCCCTTCGAAGAGGAAGATGATGTTTCAATATCATGCACTTCGACCAGCGGATCCTGAGTAGGACCCACATTCTCGCCTTGTGTTTCAGGAGCTTCACTCTCTTTGATTTTCTCCCCTTCCTGTACATCAGGTGTATGGCGTGATGATGATTCAACTAGTTTTTCCCTTTACCGGATGCGGGCTTGGGAATGGAGACGCCCTCAGGAAGACTAATCCGGCAACCTCCTGCTAACAGTCCGAATCTCGATAATGACTCATTTGAAATGAGGGTTTGGATGTCCCGTTCCTCGGCAGGAAGAGCTCTAATGGCTTCGACGGTCTCAGAATATCCTTGGCCCTCAGGACGTGGGTTGATACCTGAAAAGATGAAACAAGAAGTTAGAAAAAGCATAGCTCCGATAGAGCGCGAATATCGACTCAGGGAAAAGACTTACTGCCTTCAACCCATCTCCTCGCGAAACCAGGAGGGCAACGCACATAGAACCATTTCTGTTTGTACAGGGGAAATTTGCTACATGCTCCGGTTAAAATTTGGCATTTGTGGTACGGCTCGAGGAACACAAAGGAGGGGCTATCTTTCCGCTTCTTAATCATATAAATATATCTAATGTCGCCGGAAGTTGGAGGCCTAGAGAAGACGGCCATGAAAAGGAGGTAGGTCCCGTATATGAATGTGTGGCCGTTTGGATGCAGCTGCGACGGGGTGATGTCTATGTATTGCAACACGTCCCGAAGAAATAAACTGAATGGAGGCACGCTGCCCATCCAACACATAAACTTATTACAGGCAGTATACCCAACTGGGGGCAGATGTGGGCGATCATGCCTCGACGGAACCAACACGTCGGCGAAAGGGATTCCGTGGATAGAGCATATTCGCCGAAGCGCGACTTCGTTAATCTTCGAAGCCTGTGAATCAATCGGATCATCCAAGAGAATCGATGCCTCCAAGGCATCAGGAGCTAAATTATGAGCGGGGGAAGTCGACGGATTTGAAGTGTCCGCGACTTCTTGTTTTGAAGACGGCCCGGGCCTATCTGAGATAGTGGCAGAGCTAGATTTTTTAGACATCTCCAATAAATAGTGAATCTGGCTAAGCACCTTTGAAAACTATACTTGAAAAATGTTCGACGTTAGAATTAACAACACGAATATTCCCCGCACGTGGTGTGTGAACTAGTGCAATCAATCGTGTATAAGCGTTGAAAATTTGAAGATCACAAGGTTACTGATATAAAGCTGAGTTTCAAATCATCGCCTTCGAAGACCGTCATAGTTGACCGTCTCCAAAAGCCTGCCTTATGGTGATTACAGTTTCAGATTCAGAAAACGTTAAAAGAAGCTATCCGATTATGTCAATCTAAGTTCAGGTTTATGTCTACTGAAGCTAGGGAGTTAATAGTCCGGATCAGTTTGATATGCTAGTATGCTAGAGTCCTTGTCCTTGTTTTGTTATGTGATTAGGCAAGGCAATTGTCTGTTCGGCATTTATGATTGTTCGGCCTTGATATGGTTCGACATTTGTGATGTTCGGCCTAAGTATGGTTCGGCATTCACGTTGTTCGGCCTAAGTATGTTTCAGCATTTATCATTGTTCGGCCTTGATATGGTTCGACATTTGTGATTGTTCGGCCAAGCTACCGTTCGGCCTATAACTTGTTCGGCCAAATTCTCGTTCGGCCTAACTATCGTTCGAACTAGTTAGCGCTCGGCAAAGCATCGTTCGGCCAAGGTCCCACTCGGCCAAGATAACGTTCGGCATCCCCATTAATTCATGCCTCCGCCCTAGCCTTCCATTCCACTGTTCGGCATATGGTAAGACACGCCGAACCAGAGTTATTCCGAGCCTTAACGTTCGGCACTCCACCCTTGGCAACAGTTCCACTCCTCTCCTCCTCCATCCACACCGAACAACAAGAACAGGTCGCTCGGCGAGTCATCCCAGATTATGCCGTTCGGCATCCTAATCGCCTCCAACACTTCCTCTATTCTTTCTTTTCTTTCGGTCTCGTTCGGCATGAAGAAGTTAAGCCGAACTACCACACATCACCCAACAACTCCTACGTTCGATCATCCCTGGTCATTTCTCCTCGCCTCACATCATTCAGCCCTAAAGATATCCTAATCAAAGTTTGATTCCTCCATCCACATAACCCTCTCGGCTACGGTTCTAATGCACAAACCTAAGTCTCTTATTGAAACTGTTTAATCAAGGGATTTAGATAGAAGGGATTTAGATAGAAGGGATAATACCTAGTTGGTAGATCGAAACTTAGGAAGGATTGATTAGGCTTTAAGTATCCGATTAACAGGCGAGAATTGCAAGTTTTTGGAGAATGACAGAAATAAAAGTGGAAAAGAGGGGAAGAGGGAGGACGCCTGGTTTTATAGGGAAGAAGAAGAAGTTGAAGAGGCCATAACTGGTAAGGCCGGTCAAGAAGGTATCGTTCGGCACGCACAGAATGTTCGGCTTCGACTGTGTCATTCGGCATTTACACTACGTTCGGCACACACCTCCATAACCCGCATTCACAAGAAAGCAACCCCCAAGAGTGATGAAACAAGGTTCGAAGCGAAGCATGAAGGATACGTAATTCAAAGCGTACCACGTTCGGCCACGCGATACACTTTGGGGGGCAAGTGTTTCCTGGAGATTGGGCCAGGCAACTTAGTACTCGGCATACCCACAATTTGGCCCAATTGGATCGTTCGGCATCTCTTTGCAACCGTCATTCAGGAACGCTCAACATCCAGGAGCGTTCGGCCAAAGGCATCGTTCGGCCGAAGGCATCGTTCGGCCAAAGACTTCGTTCGGCCAGCCGAAGACTTTGTTCGGCCAAAGGCATCGTTCGGCCGAAGACTTCGTTCGGCCAGAGGCATCGTTCGGCCAAAGACTTCGTTCGGCCAAAGGCATCGTTCGGCCGAAGACTTCGTTCGGCCAAAGACATCGTTCGGTCAAAGATATCGTTCGGCCAGAGACATCGCTCGGCCGAGGTATCGTTCGGCATACCAAGGACGTTCGGTAGTTAAAGATGGTTCGGCATTCTCCCCAGCACGGCCGGTTTAGATTGTTACTCGGCCTACTCTTCCCACACAACAAACGCATCGTTCGGCATGAAGAGGATGGTTCGTCATTCGCCCGTTCGGCCTGTTTGGTTCGGCATACAGAGACCACTCCATTTGGGCCAAGGTGTTCGGCTGCCAGGCCCGCCAGGGAAGTCCAACCCATCTTTGTCTATAAATAGAGAGGCAGGGGCACAGTGAAATGGACCTTTTTTTTCGAGAACACTGGGGAGACTCTACCGCTTTCAAGACTCATCTTCTTTACTTAGCGATTGTATTCAAGTAGTTGGCAAACGGATTGTATCTGTAATCAATTATCCAGTAAAGCAATAAAGATTAACCTCAAAGTGGACGTAGGCAGTTACGCCGAACCACTATAAATCTGGTGTTCTCGCCTTTCCATTCAGTTTAGCATATTCTTCCTTGTTTAAATTTACTTTCATCATTTATCTCTCTACACAATCTTTCTTAACGAGGTTAGTGACCAATTTTGGTGCTAACACACACACACACACACACATATATATAAATGCTTTATATACATACACACATACATATGTATGTTTGTGTATGTGTATCAATGTATATAAATAATAAATTAATCATGGACAATAAATATGTATATAAACTATAAAGGGACAAATATGTTCGTTGCAATGTAAATCTCAATACTTATATATATGCACATTAAACCGTGTACACTTCTATATGTTGCACGTGCACTATACACATATATGTGTATTTGATACACATATGCATTATATATATTACATAAACAAAAGAAAATCTTTTTTTAAAACAAATAAAATAAAATAAATGTTTATTTAAAGTTATTTGGATTAGATCTAAAATAATTTAGACTTCATAGGCCTAGCTAGATTTATAAATAGATTTTTTTTTAAATCCACCCATTTATCCCACTACGACCCGACCTAGTTCCATCAATGACATCAGAGCCCAATAGCCTATGCAGTCCAAATTAGCGATATTAGGACTAACTTATTAAAGCCTACCCATTTAATATAGTGTTTGAAAAGGTAGCATTGAAGGTTGGGATTATGTATAAGTATTCTGCCCTACCTGGCTACTTGCCTGGCTCGAAAGATGAAGTAAGCCCAAAGCCTATCTCCGTAAAGGCTCGAACTGGTTTTGGCCTTAGGCTAATTTTCAAATTAGTTTTTTGAAATTATAAACAATATTTTGAATTTAAAGGATAAGTTCAAAATATGTAATTAATTTCGTAAATGTTATATATTATTTTTCAAAAATGTTTGAAAATAGTTAATTACTTTTAAAAATTATTATAATAATAATTAATTGGATTAATTAAATAAACAATTAATTAAATTAAAAACATGTATAATGATATATATATATATATATATATCTTAGAATGTTTAAGGTAATTAATAAATTACTTTAAAAAACAAGCAAAATTATTTTAACTAAATAAATAAATTAGGTGCTAATTAATAAATAAAATATTGTACATGTATTATGATATATGTGTATTACTATATATGTTATAGTATATGTGTTCAATTTTAAAATATTTAAAATTAATAATAATAAACTAATTAAAATGTTAATTACTTAGTTAATTAAATCAATAAAATAATATTTAATTAAAAAATTAATATAAAATTATACATAAGAATATTATATAAGTTAATTAAAATTATAAACTGTTATACATGAATTAAACTTCTATAATATAAATGTAAAATAAAAGGTGGAACTGTAATAAACCCAAATTAAATTTAAGGAATAAATATATACCTATAGTATGTGTATCATGATTTCAGAGCTGTCTTACACTTGAATCACAAGAGTATTTCATAACAAATACATTATTCTACAAATTGATATCATCGAAGTAAATGGATTAAAGATTATGAATCTTCAATATAAATGCTATCATCTACCATTTATATATTAATAAGCTACTTGCATACTCTTTATTTGTTGGTATTCCTCAAGCTAATGATGTTACGTGTAGTATATAGATTAGACGAAGTGAGATATATGCATGTATTTGTTGATATTCCTCAAGGCACGTGCATTTATACTTAGGCTATCACAAAATGGTAGTATGAGTGAATAATCTCGTTCGATTTATTGATATTCCTGAAGGTTGAAATGAGATTTGGACAAAGACCATGGATTAGGAGTTGTATGTGATACAATTGATATGGTCTTATCTATCACACACGGGCCTATGATTTGTTGATATTCCTTAAGGTCAGAATCCCAAGGCATGCGAGTCCTAACAACCATTAGAGAAGTCGAAACACATCTATATTTCTCTTAGGATTTTGAGAAATATAAAAGTCTAGCGGGTGCTTGTTAGTAAAAAATGAAATATAATGTTTAACCTTACTAATATTATAACAATATTTGCTACGAATTTAATGTACTAATCTATTAAATTAAATTTGCAGAAAAATATCTACACCAAAGTTGTTTTCTGAAAATGACAAACTCACTAGACCTAACTACATAAACCGGCCAAGAGTAATCAAAATAGCACTTTTATATGAATGTTTATGGTTATTAATAACTGAACCTCCTAGAGTAAGACCCATTGAAGATGCAGACCCCGAACTAATAATTGCTTATAAAAATGGGTTGCACACCTATAAATCACCCAAGTTTATGGGTTGTCTACATTTGACAAACTATTTCAAAGATAGCACAAAAACATGTATGTCGATCAAATCTTTGATAGCCTCAAAGCGTTGTTTGGTGAGCAATTGCATTCCGCAAGGTACAAGATTGTCCGATACGAGGATGTTGAAGGACATGAAAGTGGATGAGTACGTCTTAATGATGAAAGGATATATTGATAGACTTGACAATTGGATGTAACATTAAGTAAAGCACTACAAGTGGATTTGACCTTATTCTCTCTTACTCCAAAGTTTGAGCCATCCATATTGAACTATTATATGAACCGGTTGAATGTAAGCCTCATAAAGCTGCTCAATATGTTGAGAGTAGCCAAATCTTCATCCAATGCTCAAGGGGTAGTTCTCGCAGTAAATGGGAGGCATCGTCTTCGAATAAAGAAAAGGAGTTAAATAATAAGAAGAGTGCTCCAAATGGCAATAGTGAGTGTCATCGCTATCATAAGAAGGGGAACTAGAAACAGAACTGTTCGGATTGCCTAAAGATTCTCAAAAAGAAGAAACGAAATGACTCTACCACTCTTACAGGTATATTTATAATTCAAAATAGTTTTGCAATCAATAAATTATCTTGGGTTTTAGACACTGGATTTGAAACTCATATATGTCATTCGTTACAGGAACTTATGAACATGCGGTATGTGGCAAAGGGTGAGATAAGACTTCAAGTTGCTGATGGATCTCTAGTATATGCAACTGCAGTTGCAGACTATCACTTGGCTTTGCCTAATGGATTAGATTTGATTTTGAATAATTGATATTATGTTAAAAAAATTATTTTGGAATAATTGTTGTTTCTAGATTGTTTGTGACTGGATATGTTTTTCATTGTGTTAATAATATTATGAACATTAAGTTTGATGGAAGTAAAATCTACAATGGTGTTTTGGATAATGACATTTATGTGTGTAACTTTAATCATGTGTGTGATGTAAATAATTCTTTCAATGTTGACATTAACAATATTTATCTATGGCATTATAGGCAAGGTCAGTGAGAAATGACTACACAAATTGATAACCAAAAGTTATCTAATCATCATATGATTCTTAATCATTTGATATGTGCAAGTCGTGTCCTAAAGGATAAATGACCAAGTACCCTTTTAGTAGGAGCAATGATAAAGTTAATAAACTCTTCGCACTCATACATAGTGATGTATGTGATCCAATGCCTATAGTTATCAAAGATAGTGCTTCTTATTTTGTAACATTTACTGATGATTTCTCGAGAGTAGGATACATGTATCTTATGAAGAACAAATATGATGTCTATAAGAAATTTAAGAGTATAAGAATAAGGACGAAAATCAAAAGAACCATAAGAATAAAATACTTTGATCTGATCGAGGAGGTGAGTATATTGGACAAGAACATGAACAATACTTAAAAGGATAATGGGATTATCTCTCATGTTACTCCATCCTATACTCATAACACAATTGGTGTTTCTAAGAGAAGGAATCGATCCATATTAGATATGGTTCATACCATGATGAGTAAAGCTAAGTTACCTCTTTCTTATTGGGGATATGCGCTAGAAACCACAATGAATATGTTGAATTTGATATCCGTGAAATCTGTGCTTAAGATGCAATATGGGATGCGGCTTGGGCAGAAAGAAACCCTACCTTAAATAATTGATGGTATGGGGTTGTCTAGCTTACGTTAAGAATGTTGGCCCCAATAAACTTGAGGCAAGATCTGCCTTGTGTAAACTTATAGGATAACCTAAGAATCATATGGAATATATTTTCTATAATACCAAGAAACAAAAGGCCATTGTTTCTTAACATGCTATCATTTTAGAAAAGGAATTTATGTTAATAGAAATTAATAGCAAAGTTGTAGACTTGGATAAGATCAAAGAAATTAACACAGAGGCTGAGCCAATGGGGGAACGAAATTCACCAGTATGTGAAAAAACATACAACCTATTAAAAAGTCTAATAAGGAGTCTCACACACCAGAGAGATACTACGGCTTTCTCATGGATGGCGAGAAAGAGGATTGTGTCTTAGAAGACGACACTCCTCTCTCATTCCAACAAGCCCTAGGAGGAAAGATTTTGCACTTTGGCTTGGAGCTATGAAATCCAAAATGGATTCCATGTATTGAAACAAAGTATGGACTTTGGCTGATATACCTAAAGGGATAAAACCCATCAACTCTAAATGGATTTTTTAAGAAAATGCTGAATGCAAATGGACAAGTAGAGAATTATAAAGTGATGCTATTGCGAAAGGGTTTCGTTAAATTCAAGGTGTTCATTATTACGAAATATTTTTGCACATAGCAATGCTTAAGTTCATTCAAATAATGTTAGACATTATCGCATTCGATGAATACGAAATATGGCAAATGGATATGAAAACGACATTACCAAATGGTGATTTAGAAGTGACTATTTACATGCCGCAGTCTGCGAGTTTCAAAGTCAGTGGGAGTGAGGGCAAGACATGCAAGTTGTTATGATCTATTTATAGTCTTAAACAAGCGTTAAGAAGTTTGAATAAGTGTTTTGATAAAGTAATCAAATAGTTAGGTTTATACAAGAACATAGAGGAAACGTGCATATATCGGAGAGAACAAGGAAGTGCTATAATGTTTTTAGTTCTATACGTTGATTATTTGTTACTAATTGGCAACGACATTGTGTTATTACAATCAATGAAAGCGTGGTTATCTAAGAATTTATCTATGAAGGATTTGGGAGTAATATCCTATATACTAGGTATTAAGATATATAGTGATTGGTCTAAGAGGCTACATGGATTGTCCTAATCCATGTAGATAGATACCATATTGAAAAGTTTCAGTATGGAGGATTCCAAGTGTGGAAATATTCCGATGCAATCTGGAATTCTTCTTTCCAAGAAGAAAGCTCCTCATATTGATGAGGAGAAATAGCATATGAAGAGGAAACCATACGCATCTGCAATCGATCCAATAATGTACATCATGTTGTGTAGTAGACCGAATGTGGCTTACGAATTAGAATAATTAACTCAATGCCAATTTAGTTCTAGAGAAAAACATTGGATTACTGTAAAATGTGTACTTAAGTATTTCAGAAATACGAAGAACTTATTCCTTATATATGGGAATAGGGACCTCCTTATGAAGGGTTATATGGGCTCCATCTTTCAAAGTGACGTCGACAACAATTCTTATGTATCTGGTTACATTTTTACTTTAAACGATGGGGGCAATCAGTTGGAAAAGTTCCAAACAAGAAATAGTAGCTAATTCCACGATGGAGGTTGAGTACATCGTCCTCGGTAAAGCAACTAAAGAAGCAGTTTGGATGCGTAAATTTATGAGTGAGCTAATGGTGATTTCCAACGCAGAGGATCCAATGACATATTTTAACAATGGTGCAAGATAGACCGCAAAGGAACCTAGAGCACAAAAGAAATCAAGACACATTCTTTGGAAGTTCCACCTTATTGGAGAATTTGTTACACAAAAAGAAGTTGCAATTCTAAGAGTATATACAAAGGTCATCATAGCAGATCTATTCATAAAGGATCTATCTCGGTAAGTTCTATTCACAAAAGACTGATCTATTCACAAAAAGACTGAGATTCCATAATTGGCCCTAGGTGTAAGTGAGAGATTGATAGAGTTAGGGGTACGCCCTATAGGCAATTCTATAATTTATTGTAAATTATTAACTTTGTAATAAAATCTCGTTTGAAATATAAGGTGTTTTTCTTTCTATTATATACTTGTCATACTATGTTATGTTAACTATCTATTTAATTTGAGTATATTCATAGAAAATCCTTAAATGATATGTAATGTTATAGTAATTACAGTTTGTTGTAATAATGAGATATTTATCACATTGAAATATTGTTGTTAATATTCCTAGTCAAGATGTTTCTAGATAGTATATCGATACATCCATTAAGACTAGAATACGCAATGTTCTCCAAATGTTGGACAGTGTATTATCCATGGCTATTAGCGGAACCAAGGGGTTACATACTGATGGTTATTGCATAACCATGGAATGACTCACTCGAGAGTTTTCTGTTGGTTAATATAAAGTAGTTCAAACAAGAATCTCGAAGTGACTATATTGCACAGTTCTCTCGACTTGAGAATACTGTTGAATTTCAATGGGAACACACAACTTTGATTATAGTTAAATCGTGGTACAACATCCATTGAACGACTATAGTTGAGTCTGAGTTGAAACATTAGAAGTAAAACACAATTCAATAGAGAATTCATCTCCTTAGTTATACGAGGTTAATATCATGGTCAACTGTAGTCAACCCAAAGTCAGGCTAGAGCAGTTCGGTTAATAGTAACTGTTATTATCGATTCAAGGACCTTGTCTTTTGATTATACAATGGAATGGGGACGATATTAGAATTTTAACCAAAACCAAATTTCATAAGTCCTAATATGATATAGTTTTGATGAAGAGAATTAATGCAAATAATCTTACAACCAAGGGTGTAAATTTTGTATGATTGTCGAACGTCTAGCTCGGTCCAAGGCTGTAAGACATCCGGTCCGTGTCCATACGATTCTCATTTAGGACACGAATCAAGACAAGAAAAAATATATAAAAATATGTCTGTTTGGAAATGTTCAATGTTTTTATATTATCCGAACATTATCCATCCATCGTTCGGCTCGTACGAACAATGTTCGAACTCCAATCATGTTCGGTTCACGTCCGTCCGAATCACTTATAGAACAGGACACGAACACACCTTCGTCCAGTACGGTATGACCAATTTACACCCTTAGTTACAACTAGGTGCTACTAAAAGTAATGAAATTGGATTTCACCAAAAAATGTATAAGCAATAAATTTAGCCAAACTATCACACCACTATCTAAGTTAACGTGTGAACATCAATATTCAAATTATTTGACATTAACCGATGATTGAATTTACACATTTGAATCGTACAACCGTAATGTTGAATACACCGAAATACTACACGATTTAATTAAATTATATTGTTATAAATTAATTTATTTGAAATATTAGTTACTAAAGTTTATTTTATTTATTTTAATTAGTATTTAATAAAATACTTATATAAAAGTTATATATGTAGGTATCGATAAATACTTAAATTGCACTTAAAATGAATAAAAGTTGATTGAATTTGGAAATTTATATGGATCCAACAAGCCCATTATATAGTTGGCCATACTAATGGAGTGAGAGAAAATTTTTGTTTGAAATATCTAGTTTTGAATTAGCAAAGAGAAGAGGTAAACAAGGAGATCTAGATCTTCTTCTTCTGCTCCATCCTATTGCCTATATAAACCACCCATCCTCTCTCATTTTCTTTTGACTTTTTGCCTCCTTCCCTATCTCCCTTTGGTTGCAAGTACAAGATACCTCCCCCTACATTTCCAAAAAAATTAAAGTTAAATAAGTTTAATTCTAGTTAGTGGTGTTCTAGTCATCAACAATTTCTAGAGGAGTATAGATTGGATCTAAGAGAAATTCATTCAACATCCAAGGCGCTAATCCTAGGCTTCATATTCTATATATATATATATATATATATATATATATTCATTTATATCTACATGCATGCGTAGATTACATCTCTGTATTATAAAGAATTTATATATTTATTTACCGTCCGATTTAAATACATATACACATACATTTGAATTGAACTAAAATATATCTATATTCATATAATTTATACATAAATTTTTTTCAGCCATTTAAATAATAATAATAATAATTTAAATTTAATAAAATTAAAATGTTTCTAAAAAATTTAAAACTAAAATTTGAATTTTGAAATCAGTGTGTATATTATATATATGTGTGTGTGTGTGTGTGTGTGTGTTTGCATGTATAAAGCATACAAATTAATTTTTTAATTTATATTCATATATATATTTATATATTTATATGCATATAAATTCAAAATATAAATAATAAATTATAGATATATTTTAAACCATTTTAAATTATGATGTAGTTTTTTAAAAATTATTGTAAATATAAACCCACATGGATTTATATTTAAAAAAATTTAACAAATCCATACAGATTTGTTTAACAAAAAATTGATTTTAATATTCAAACCCACATGGATTTGCAGTTAATTTTTTTTTATAAAATATTTTTAAGTCAAATTTAAAAAAATGATATTAACATATATAATTTATAATTACTAAATAATATTTTATAAAAAAAATTCAAATTAAATATAAATTGTTTTAAATGTTTAAAAAATCTTATACACACGTATACATACGTATGTTTATATATTTAAACATATCTTCGGTTGGAATTTGAATTTTTAAATTTAAAATAGAATTTTTCCTTAGATCTGGATCTGGCTTTTAAATTTAAAAGTATCTCAAGATATTTTTGATATCGACTTAAATCTTTTGAATTGGTTAACATTTTAAACAAACAATAACATATATATGTGTGTTTGCGCGCGTTATATATATATATATATATATATATATATATATATATATATATATATATATATATATATGCATACATGTGTATATTTGTACGTGTGTGTATATGCATGTATATATGTACGTATAAGAATAATAAATTAATTATGGATAACAAATATGTATGTAAAGGGACAAACGTATCTGTTGCAGTGTAAATTGCAGCATCTATATACGAGCACATTAAACTATTTACACTTCAATATGTTGCATATGCACTATACACATATGTGTCTATTGGACACACACACACAAACACACACATATAATCAAATCTTCTATATAAACAAATTAAATAAAGTAGAGATTTATCTAAAATAATTTATACTTCGTAGACCCAAAAAGATCTAAAAATGGAATTTTTTTTCAAAGTCATCCATTTATACCACTACGACCGATCTGGTTCCTTCAATTCATAGTTCTATCTCCAACCCATTGAGAATGTTGGTGTACAACTGAGTATTGAAATTGACCGGAGGATATGAAGGAATGTTATATTTACGTTATGAAGGGATGTTATATTTACGATGTGGCATCTCTATACAACCACCGTACATCGTGTTCATATCTATAAACTTTGATGGAGATTGCAGCCTGAATTTTCAGTAGTGTTTGGTCGTAGTTTTTCACTAGTCTTCGCCTCCATCCACAGTGTCTTTTTTGCGTTTAAGAGACCGCCTTCAATTTGCAGCAGTTTGTTCTACGGAGAACTGAGACGCTTGACGCTGCACGCTTGTTCTTTGTTTGCAATCCGTTCAAGTTAACGCCATGTTGGGCGTTAAAAGCGAGTGCGGCCTGGTTATTCCAAAGACCAGCATTCCCATTCCGACAATCAATCATCTTCATGCACATATCAATGAAAGTTGTTATATATTCTCCAGTCTAATCGACAATGTCAATAGAGGTGGCATATCAAAAAAAACGGTAGACATGTTTTAAAATAGGAAAAACACCAGAAAATCCGAAAAAATAAATCACAAAATATATACCGCAAAGGAAATTGAAATAAGCATGATTAAATGAAAAAATAAACCTCAATTGATGCTTGGAATTGATGGGGGAAATGTTGGTGGGAAGGAGGAAGATGGGTTTTATGGAGAGGGAGAATGCTGGTTGACAAGTGAACCGTTGACATCAAAGTCTTCTTTTAAGTCAATGGTTCATTTTTGGCGCATGATTCAAATGGTGCAAAAAGAACCATTTGGTTGTTATTATAACGCGTTTGACGTTATAGATTCACTGTGGATCCACCCTACGTGTTCAATCCATCAACGGTAATATTGATGGTTTTGACTAATTTTCTGTAACCCATGCAATTGGTATTTCTTACAAGTACGTACTTGACTATATGAAAATATACACAAGGTATTAATCATTGATTCTAACAATAAAACAATACATGGAAATGAGGTTGCTTTAAAACGTTCTCAACTGCGCAGGAATAGGGTGAGGCTCATCTTCAGATCGAAATAATCATTGAGGTCAGCAGCAATTGAAAAGCATAAAACAGAGGAGGGAAAAATATTCATTGTCAGAAGTGGGATTTGAACCCACGCTCTCTCACGAGAACCAGAACTTGAGTCTGGCGCCTTAGACCACTCGGCCATCCTGACTCTGTGCTAAACGCTAAAATAACTTTTATATCTCTCAGCACCGATACTGTTTTGCTTTTTCACACAAGCAATAGATATCCAAGTTATTCCTTTTTTTTTCATGCATCAAGCAAAGATGTTGGTTTTTATTTCCAACTGTAACTGGCCTGGCTTGCTGATTAAAAAAGAAGAAATTGATACTGTTTATATAATACATTTCAGTCACTCATTGGAAATATAAAATCATGTTCATGTTAGTCTGACAACATGTACATGGATTTATTATCCTTTTCAAACAAGGTGCTGCGCAAACCATTCTTTTATTTCAGAGAAACACGTGGATTTTATTTCAGTGCACAGGTCCACTGCATAGATATCCTTGTAACTAAGTGAGATCCATTGTATACTAATTGTTCACGATGTTAATGCCTGAGATTTTGGGCGAATTTGCCAATTTTTATGCTTGGTTCTCAAGTCCGTAGGACGTTTGAATAAGGTAGACAACTACTATGTCAATTTCCAATGGCCCATTAAAAATGAGTCGTTTGCGTTTGACGCATCATACACCAACGAACATTTCCAATGCAGTCGACTTTCTCATTCCCAGATTAAACCCCAACGGTCATAAATGCATTCATCGATTTTCACATTTCGAATTTCCTTTGCATAACTCCATCTCCTTTTCTTCTCGCACACCACACCCACACTTTCGAAAATCAAACTCTAATTCTAGCTATTTTCAAATGATTTTAAGTAGGCTTGTAAACAAATATTTTCGAATACGAATAGTGTCATATCTGTATACGTATCTAAAATCATATTTGAATATCGAATATCCGTATCCGCGGATGCGTGCGGATATCAGATGTTTATCGGATATTTTTCGACCAGTTCACAACCAATAAATCTAATAAACAAATAAATGGAAAATTTTAATTTATTATAAATCTATTTTTGCACTATATATATAAGAGGGAATTAGGCACAATAACAAACTTTGAAAAAAATTTAGGCTCAAGGACACAAAGTTTCATTTTTGGACTGAAGGACAAACTTTGAAAGAAAATTAGGTCGAAGGAAAATGCTAAATACAGTTAGCATTTTGTACAGTGCAAACATTGTACAAAATGCTAATTATAACTAGCATTATATCCAGTTTTACATTGTACAAAATGCTAGTTGTATTAGCATTGTCCTTCAGCCTAATTATCTTTCAAAGTTTGTCCTTCAGCCTAAAAATAAAACTTGTTGTCCTTCAGCCAAAAATTTTATGAAAATTTGTCCTTGTACTTATTTTCCACTATATATAATACACTAAAAATAATAATTTTAAGGATAAAAATTGATTTTTATATACATACTAATTTTTTTACCTAGATAAAATAGTAAACAATAATCATTTTATATACTAAATACATAATAAAATAGCTATAATCTTGATTAAAACCAGACGATAATTATTGGATATGGATATGACCATATCCGTATTCGTATTTATTTTTCGGATATCGGATAATTTTTTATTTTGGATACGGATACAAATGGGTTAAGAATTTTTCAGGTACTCATTGACGGCCGTAATCTTAAAGTATTTTTCTTTAATAGTGTTTATTTCCTCGTCCTCTACGTCATATAACTTTTATTTATGAAAATTTTAGGGTCTGTTTGGTTTCGTTTTGTATTTTGAGTTTTGTGTTTTCAACTTATACTATGAAATAGCAAGAAATAAGAAGAGAAGATTAATAATTCTTAGCCGTTGGGACGACCAACGGACAACAAAAGAGTTTGATTGTTCTCCGTGTTTTTATTATCTCTCGAAACACGAAAAATAAAATAAACTTGTTTTCTATTTTATATGTTAATTTCATTTTTCAAAATTGTTTGTTTTTCAACTATACATACAACGGACGCATTTTCGTATGGACGAAAACACAAAACTAAAAACGACAAACCAAACGGGACCTTAAAGTTTACAGAATGTCGATCTCTTTGACCGATTCCTTGTCGTGAATCATCGTCGATTAAGAAGTTCAGAGAACCCTTGCTTTCATCCATATCTTCCATGGGATGTGTGATACTCGTGATGCACGTGTTTGAATTTGGTATGATAAAGTTGGGGCTACACTCAACGAGCAATTTGGAGTACAGCAACCCCTATGAAACATAATTCAAATAATATGAAGGCCAACGGGACTATGTGGAACGAGTTGCTGCAAACCGAGAAAGTATTTGGAATGTTATACGTAGTCGTGTGGATGGAAACGATGAATGATGGAAAACTACTGCGTACCGATGCTGGAAATTTTGAGGTAGTGGTCTTTTTAAATTTAGGCAGCTAGATGACTTGTATCATGGTGCGATATTTAAAGGGACTTGTCATTACATTATTTCTACATCACATCCAACCCACTGCGACACAAAACAATATTATGACGTCTTTTGCGAGATTGAGTATGATCTTCGATTATTAGTCCCACCGCTGCTACTCAGCTGTGGACATTGTTATACGTCTAGTATACCAAAACAGAGAATAATCAATTATAAACTCGTCGCACAAGTTTATAACTCAGATTTCCACTACACTGGAATTCTGTGTTAATTATTATAACAATATGATTGTTGTAAATAAATTACAACAACAACGTTATGCTATTTTGAATAAATAGTATAACCAAAATGAAGGATAGAATGTAGAATAAAATAGAATTCTAACCGGAATATGTCTGAGGCTCGTCATAACGATTTTCCTTAAGAATTTTATTTCAAAATTCTCCCAAGATACAACAGACGAATTCTGCTCGAAATTGTAATGAGTATATCACTCTGTGATTTGAAAGTAAGAACACCGGTTATTAGAGGAGAAGAGATTTCGGATTGGAAAATCAGCGAGAAAAGTGATCAGTTTTCCTCCTTATTTATAGTTGGTCTGTATCTCTTCCGAACGGTCGTGTCTGCACCCGTTCGCTCAAACAGTCGCGTCTGTACCTCTTCGTACAGTCACATCTGTTCGGCCGCGTCGCTGCCTTTTAACGGGTCGCACTCGCTCATGCCGCATCCATTCGCCTGCGTCTACTTCAGTCGGGTCGCGCCTCCTCAGTCCAAAACCCGCGTCCGTTTCTCTTCAAATTCCAGGCCCAGCCCAGTTTTCAGCCGAAGCCCAAAACCGTTAAACAATAGCCTAGCAAAAAGAATGGTCATTTAAGACCCGTACCCGAGCCCGGCCCGGTTCGGTCGGACGGACGGCCGGCGGCGCGCGCGTGTGTGGTGGAGATGCATGATCTCCCTCCTCACAACGAAGCATACATTTGGGAGTCCCAGGCCCCCAACCTTCTCATGAGAGAGCCATATATAAACTAATATAGCTCTCAATATTTTGACAATGTGGGACTTTGTATATTTCCATTCATCTTATTTCTTAAGGAATTCCAACAATCTCCCACATGAATGATAATATACATATCCCCCACACAAAGCGAAATATCACAGAGTATATATGGATTTAATGCTTTATCGTGGATAAGTAGATATTTCACTTTGAACTTTCCCTAGTTAAAACTTATCGGATTTACTTGGCTAATCGGTGAAATATTTCATCTTAAACCGTCAGCCTTTATTGTATATCCAGACAATAAGTTCTACGAAGCATTAATTCCCTTCTCATTCAATTTTTTGGTTGTGTTCATTTTGGTCCTGAACAATACTTGGTTCTGCGAGTGTTTTAGAGAATAAAAGCCTTTTAATATTCTCATAGAGCCGACCCAGCTCACACTTACATAGGTGATCGCAACCATTAAGAGTATCCTACATATACCCCACTTGTTATTTTCAAGATATGGCCATCATTAAAAAACATAGTTTTAACCTTTAAGTACTTCTGTAGGCATGCATTTATATTGTGCACCATAGGAATGGAGTTGGACTATGTCCACGCAAATGCATTACGTCTTGAGTTATTCAGAACTGGTTTGCCTATTGATCCTAGTCCGTGGGATCTCCAGTCGCTAGGATAGGTTTCCGTATAAGATAACTCTTGGTGGTTTAGGCTTTTAAACACATTCCCCTCGATGCGCAGTCAATTTTCTCTCTTGATAAATCTTTAGTAAATGGATCCGCTAGGTTATCATTTGTTCTCACATAATCTATGGAAATAGTTCCATTTGAGAGTAACTGCCTAACTGTGTTATGGCGTCGACGAATATGTCGTGACTTTCCATTATACACAAAGTTGTGCGCTCTGCTTAGCGCTGCTTGGTTATCGCAGTGTATGCATATGGCCAGTACAGGTTTAGGCCAGAACGGAATATCTTCTAAAAAGTGACGAAGCCATTCTACTTCTTCGCCTGCTTTATCAAATACAATGAACTCTGATTCCATAGTGGATCGAGCTATGCATGTTTGTTTAGTAGATTTCCATGATACTGCTGCCCCTGCTAGGGTAAAGACATAACCACTTGTCGATTTTGATTCCTCTGAATCTGCAATCCAGTTTGCATCACTATATCCTTCTAAGACGGCAGGATATTTTCCATAATGTAAGAAATAGTTAGCGGTATTTTTTAAATATCCAAGCACTCTCATTAGTGCTTTCCAGTGTTCCTTTCCTGGATTGCTTGTATACCTGCTCAGTCGACTTACTGCATAACACTACTAGAAAATACTTCAATTTCCTACGTAAAATTTCCTACGCCTTTCCTACGCCAAAAGGCGGGGCGTAGGAAAGACGTAGGAAATTGGTAGAAAGAGGTAAAGGCGTAGGAATGATGTAAGGAAATTTCCTACGCCTTTCCTACGCCAACTTCAATATGTAGAAAAATAATCGAGGCGTAGGAAAGGTGTAGGAAATTTCCTACATCAAAATTATAATGTAGAAAAGACGTAGATAATCTCCTACGCCATTTTCACGTCTCCGTTAATTTTCTACAAATCCAGACTGACGTAGGAAAGACGTAGGAAATCCTCTACATAAAATTTTGCCGTATAAAAGATGTAGATAATCTCCTATGTCATTTCCACGTCTCTGTTAATTTTCTACAAATCCAAACTGGGATAAGAAAGGTAGAAAATTTTTCACGCCATCCATACACCTTAGTATAACGAAAATATAGTTTTTTTAAAAAAATTTCACCCTGTACGTATCCTCCAACCCCCAATTATTCAACAGAAAAAAAACCCTAGTCTTCATTCCCTAAGCTATTCTTCACGCATAGGAAGAAAAAACCATTTCAAAAAATGGCGGCGAGGCTAATCCCCAAATCACAAAATTAAATCAGACGTAGGGAAGACGTTGGAGGCAGCTCGATGAGGCGACGTTGAAGGCAGCTCGACGCATGACCTAGGGAAAGGCTTGCAAATCTACTCCGGCCACCGTCGGTGTCAAGAAGCCTCACCGTTTCAGGCCAGGAACCGTTCCTGCTAAGGAAACAATTTTTAATCCAACTTAACCATTTACTATTTGAAAAAACAAAAAAGTTGAATCAATTCAACTGTTTACACTTCTTCCCAAAACGCAGACGAAAAGGAAGCAGCTGGCAATCGCAGGGAAGGGTTTTGACTGAGGAGACATACTCCCATAAATTGGTACACTTCGCTTTTTTTGCTGATTTCTTTATTATTTTACGATTCATCTTCTGTTTTTTCTATGATCCATCATCTGTTATATTTTCTTTTCTTCTGTTCTTTTGATTTGACTTTTCTATGCCATAATTAGGCTTCTATGATTAGATGAGATCAAGGTTCTTTTCTGTTTATGTGATGATTTGAAGTTGGAGTTTAGGGTTTGACTTATGTAGGTTGTGTAAATGATCTAAAAATGTGATTTGTTCATTGGGTAATATTTAACCAATAGGAAGATTATACGGTCAAATTATTTTGAGTTGAATTTTGGATAAGTCTGATTTTCTATTGACACGTGCAATTTCACATGAACATAAAGAATCGATGAAAGAGTTGATGGACTTACTTAGCAGTAGCAGAATTAGCAATATGACTTTTATATAAGAATATGCTGTGCTGTAGTGATTATAAATTGTAGTTATATTTGTTTTTTCATGTTGACCATTGCTGTGACCTGTGAGTGATTTCTACAACTCTGTTTGTATGTTTACCATCGTGTTGCTACTTGAATCGAGAAGTCTTTGATTAGTGAACGTTCATCTTGAGAGTTTGAATAGTATTAGCTGTACTTAACTGATAACCAGAAAAATTATTGCATTGTTCAGGATGAGGAAATTCAAACAGAACAAACGGGCATAAAAAATAAATATACCCAAACAATGAAACATGGGCATGATACTGTTGATACAAATTTCATTTATATGTGATGCATTTTAAACTGACAAATCAAGGTACCCTTAAATTTTTATCACATAACATTTTTGGTTAACGATATACAAATATTGTTTGTAATTTACTTCCAAATTCTCGTAATCTATAATTTGGTCGCATAATTTTCAGCTATTATCTAACTAACATTATTTCCCTGAATACCTCATTCGGTTAAAAAGTACGATGTTCCACTGAAAACATATTCGATAAATTTACTTTTGAAAAAGAATACTGAATATGATTTGATTTCTGCATGTATCACTTAGAGTTAATCATTTTGTTTGTATGTTAAGACATTGTTATTAAATGCAGTGGGCTTAAGGATTTTACCTCCACCTGAAACAGTTTTGAATTGCAAAAAGAGTAAGATTTGTTCGAAAATGGATTCTGCTGCACTTACAAATCAAATGAAGCGGTTGGCAGACCAAATTGTTGATCACGATTCATCATCAACCCAATCAAGTGGCCAGTCTCGTAAAGAAGTTTCAGGTTCAACTGAATGCAACCTTCAAGAGAAATGCAATTCAACTAAGTCAGGTAATGTTATACCTACCATCACCGCTAAAGCTGGAAATTTACTATTGTGAGTTACATACTATTTCGCAAAACTAATGGATAGTGGAGATATTCTCTTATATTCATGTGTTTATTCGAGATAGTGAAGTCGTGTTACATGGGTTGATTAACAAAAATGTTGAAGTTTTTAACAGATAGCAATAATATTTTGGGTAAGGTATTATTTTGTGTAATCAAGATGAAATAAGTAGTAACTCTATTTATATAGCAACCCCTGCTTTCAAAATATAATACATTTTTATGTTTGTTTATAGGAATAAAAGTGCATGTCTAGTTTTCACCCACATATGTATGAAGCGATTAAGTTGGAGTGATTGTTCTACCTAGCGAGGGTTGCTACAAGTAAAATCTTTTGTGACTAACTGACAAAAATTGCTAGCCCATGGTTACACGCAACAGTTTGTATTTATTTCTTTATAATAGTTTTTTTCCCCGAAAGTTAACTGCCGCCTAATTTATCCATGACCAGTCCACTACCAATTGTGGTTAGACTCAGATCTTGATTTCTATTCCCTATGCATAGTTAGCTGTTGGTAAAACTCCAAATTGATAAATAGTCCCACAATCATTGCATGCATGTGTTTGTATAGACTTTGATTGTTATATTAAACTTGTACAATATTTAATTTGATACAACACATGTAATAACCAAAGTGTATAAATATTAGATGCTAACATAGAAATAACAGTGATATCACAAAAATGAAAATGCAATAACTAGATAGCAGGTGCAAACAAATTCATATTGGAAAAACTGTGATTCAAAGCATTGGAAGAGGCAGGCTTGCACGATAACTAGTTACCTTCAGTTATTTCCTAGATCCACGTCTTCAATTGGTTTGAAAACAATAGGTAGTCCGTACTGAGGCTGCAGCGTAAGCATATCTGTAGGCATATGTTTATAATCAGGGGATAATTTGAATGAAAATCTTTGTAAAATCATAGCTATCACTATCTTCGCTTCCATCATTGAAAGATTCTGACCAATGCATGCTCTTGGACCCATTGAAAATGATAACAATGCATTTGGATGCTTAGCAGCTTTCACTATTCCATTTTCAAACCTCAGTGGATTGAATTCGTTTGCATCTTCTCCCCATAGCTCCTTTTTCCTGTGAATTATCAGGATTGGAATGGTTAATGTTGTATTTTTAGGTAAAATTATGCCTCCCAAATTCATTTCTCGACTGTTTTGTCGTGTGATCATGATAGCAGGACAATAAAGTCTCAAAGCTTCTAAAAGAACCATGTTTACCTGTAAAATATATATCAGTATAAGTGATTTGTAAGAAAAAGAAAAAATACCATAGTTTTGGTTAGCCATACCATGTAAGTATATGTCTTTCTAAGTCAAAAGTTAACTTCCTAAAGTAAGTTGACAGAATGTCACATAAACACCAGGGGGCATGTATATGATTCTATGTGAAACAAAATGATGACATTTATTTTATATTTCCAATGCCTTCTAATCTGGTTAATTGTTGTGATTTGGAGTATTTTGCTGTATAAATACATGTAACCATGCCAGTACAACACTGTAAAGCAAGCAGCACAACATACATGTTGATATTTGGAATCATTGAGCTCATCTTCTCCCAAATTCCAGACTTTGATCAAGTTTGGTGGCTTTCGATTGTTGCTGCAGTTATGTCTTTTACTTACTCCACTATTGGACTTTCCCTTGGTATTTTTTAAGTTATTTGTAAATTTTCAATTATTTATGAAAAACTCCTACAATTTGGAATCATGATTTCTGTATGCTAATCGATAAACATGCATTTTCTTCCAATATATATAGCTATTGGTGAAATCAAAGGAAGCCTTACTGGAGTCAATATTGGACCCATCACCGAAACTCAAAAGATATGGAGAAGTCTGCAAGCTTTTGGCAACATTGCCTCTACCTATTCCTACTATATCATCTTTATTGAAATTCAGGTATTTTTTATTCATTCGCTTCTTTTATGTCCATACATCTAGATAAATCGACTACTATATTACTGATTCTTACTCTACTAATTAATCACAGGGCACATTAAAAGCACCACCACCATCGTAAGCAAAAGTAATGAAAAAAGCAACACTAATAAGCGTAAGCACAACCACAGTCTTCTACATGCTATGCGGCTGTCAAGGATATGCAGCATTCGGTGACTCAGCACCCCGTAACCTTCTTACCGGGTTTGGATTCTACAACCCATATTGGCTCTTGGACATTGCCAATGCAGCCATAGTCATCCACTTAGTTGGTGCATACCAAGTCTTCTGCCAGCCCTTATTTGCATTCTAGAAAGACTGGCCTTGAAAAGATGGTTCGATTCCAAATTCATCTCTCGTGAAATTTGCATAACCAAATCTTTCAAACTCAATCTGTTCAGACTCGTTTGGAGATCAGCCTTTGTTACAGCAACAACTGTGCTATCATTGTTGCTTCCGTTCTTTAATGATGTAGTGAGGTAGCTTGGAGCTTTAGCATTCTGTTATTTTCCAATAGAGATGTACATATCTTCCAAGAATATATGCAAATGGAGCGCAAAATGGACTTGTTTGCAAATTCTGAGTGGTACCTGTTTGATTATCTCCCTATCAGCTGGTGTAGGCTCGATTGCTGTTTCTATTGCAATTTAGGGTGTGACGAAGGCTATTAGGATTACTTGATTAATATTGTTTGACTTTGTAATATGAATGAGATATTTTTTTTTGAATTAAAGATGAATGATTTGATGTTAATCTTTTTGTTGGAATGTGTATATATATGCAATAAGTTTATTATAATTTCTATTTAATATGGTGAAATGAAACACAATAGTAATGTGCATGACGTAGGAAAAATATAGGTAAAACAAGCGTAGGTAAACCGTAGCTAAATGAATGACGTAGAAAAAACGTAGGAAATGTATATGTAAGAATGGCGTAGGAAAACAAGGCGTAGGGAAGACGTTGGTAAACGGATGACGTAGGAAAGACGTGGATAACGAAAGAAGTAAAAATGTCGTAGCAAAACCGTAGGAATAACGAGGCGTAGGGAAGACGTAGAAAAATCATGGTGTAGGGAAGACGTAGGAAACAACCCAACGGATGGCGTAGGTAAAACGTAGGTATTTTATTAGCTACACAAGTTTTACCTACGCCAAAATTGGCGTAGGGGTTACGTAGTTACTGCATTTACCTACGCCCCGCCTACGCCATTTTGGCGTAGGTAAACCGCAGTTTTCTTGTAGTGTAAGCTATATCTGGTCTTGTGCAATTCATGAGATACATGAGACATCCTATTACACGAGAGTATTCCAGTTGCATTACACTTTCATTAGTGTTTTTATGCAGTACTTCTGATGGATTAAAAGGTGTTCTCACTCCTTTAATTCCATAGTCTTGGAATTTTTCAATCACTTTGTCTACATAGTGTGATTGAGACAATTCAATTCCATTAGGAGTTCTTATTATTTTGATTTTCAAAATAACGTCTGCAACTCCTAAATCTTTCATATCGAAATTGCTAGTTAACATCTTCTTTATGGTCTCTATTACCTGAGTATTTGGACCAAATATTAACATATCGTCTACATATAAACAAATCATCACATATGATTGTCCAATTTGTTTATAATAAACACACTTATCGCATTCATTTATACGAAAACCATTTCTCATCATGACACTATCAAATTTTGCGTGCCATTGTTTTGGAGCTTGTTTTAGTCCGTATAATGATTTTACTAATCTACAGACTTTGTTTTCATTTCCTTTGGAAACAAAACCTTTAGGTTGCTCCATGTAGATCTCCTCATCGAGATCTCCATTTAAGAATGATGTCTTTACATCCATTTGATGAATTTATAGACCATAAATTGATGCAATTGCTATTAGCATTCTTATAGAGGTTATTCGTGTTATTGGCGAATATGTATCAAAGAAGTCTACTCCTTCTGTTTGACGATATCCTTTGGCTACTAATCTGGCTTTATACTTGTCGATAAAGCCATCTGCTTTCATTTTCTTCTTGAAAATCCATTTGCAGCCAATAGGTTTTATTCCAAGTGGAATATCAACAATTTCCTAAGTTTTATTACTTAGAATTGAATCTATCTCACTTTTGATTGCTTCTTTTCAACATGAAGATTCAGAAGATGACATTGCTTCCTTGTACGTTTGAGGTTCATGTTCTAACACATATGTAAAAAAATTCGAACCAAATGTCTTGGAAGTCCTAGCCCTTACGCTTCTTCTTGGTTCAACTTCCTCAATCTCATGATGAGTTTCATCTTCATATGAATTGCTTGATTCTTCTCTTGTCCTTTTAGGGACATTATGCCCTTCATTCCTTTTTTGCGGAAACGCCTCTTCAAAGAATGTGGCATCTCTAGATTCCATGATTGTATTTACATGAATATCAGTTATATCAGACTTGGATACCAAAAATCTATAGGCACTACTATTTTGGGCTGGCCCTAAATAGTAACAATCTACTGTTTTTGGTCCAAGTTTGACTTTCTTGGGAGGCGGAACTGGAACTTTTGCCAAGCACCCCCACACTTTGAGGTATTTAAAACTTGGTTTGTGTCCTTTCCATATCTCATATGGAATTGTTCATGTTTTATTACGAGAGACTTTGTTTAATATGTGGTTAGACATATTTAAGGCTTCCCCCACAAGTTCGTCGGTAGACCAGAAGTTAAAAGCATGGCGGTAATCATGTCTTTTAACGTTCTGTTCTTCCTCTCGGCTACACCATTTTGTTGTGGTGAATATGGAGCTGTTGTTTGATGAATTATACCATTTTTGGCACAGAACTGTTCAAATGGTGATTCATATTCTCCACCTCGATCAGATCTCAATATCTTGATCTTTTTATTTAACTGATTTTCTATCTCAGCTTTGTACTTTATAAATGATGTAATTGCTTCATCTTTGCTATTCAAAAGATATACATAGCAATATCGCGTATAATCGTCAATAAACGTGATAAAGTACTTTTTCCCATCTCTTGTAGGTAATGATTTAAAATCACATGAATCTGTATGAAACAAACCTAGTGGTTCGGTGCTTCTATCAACAGATTGAAATGGTTTTTTAACCATTTTTGCTTCTACACATGTCTCACATTTGTAGTTCTTATCTACTTGGAATTTTGGAATTAATCCAAAGTTTGATAATATTTTCATTTTTCGGAAATTTATGTGTCCTAATCTATCATGCCATAGTAAAGTTTCGTGCTCAAGCAAGTAAGAAACTTCAATTTTATTAATAGCACAATCAGAATACATAGTTTTATTGCCGATAACGGCTACATTTGCCTTAAATAGGCCATCACATAAATATCCCCTTCCGATATACATTCCAGCTTTGGACAGAACCATCTTGTCTGACTTGAACACCATTCTGAATCCTTTCTTTGATAATACTGCACCAGAGATGAGATTCTTGCGTATGTTTGGAACGTGGAGCACGTCATTCAACTTGACAGATTTTCCTGAAGTAAACTTGAGGATTACTGTGCCACTGCCTTCGATCATAGATACTGCAGAATTACCCATATAGAGTTTTCTTCATGATCGAATTTCTTGTATGTAGAGAACATGGATTTGTTAGAGCAGACATGACGAGTAGCGCCTGTGTCCACCCACCATTGGTTAGGATTCTGAACCATATTGCATTCAGATACAACTGCCGAGAAGTTGGACTCATCCACTTCCATGTTGTCTACTAAATTTGCCTCTTTGTTGCGGTCCTTTTTGAGTCTGCAATCTCTAGCGGCATGTCCAACCTTTCCACAAACCCAACATTCACCATTAAACTTTTTGGTTCGTTTGTTGTCTGGAGCTTTCCTTTTCTTCTGGAAATTCTTCTTTTTGTTTTTGGTCTTTGAATCTTCAGCCACAAATGCCTCCTCGCTTTGTTTTGTAATTCCACGGTTATCTGCCTCAATTTTCAATCGGACTATGAGATCCTGTAAAGAGATTTCCTTCTTTTTATGCTTTAGATAATTGCGGTAATCTCTCCACGACGGTGGCAGTTTTCCCGTGATGGCTTCAACCAAAAACGATTCTCCAACCTTATGACCTTCCGCTTCGAGTTCATGAATGATGATTTACAGTTCATGTAGTTGAGCAGTCACCGGTTTGGAGTCGACCATCTTGTAGTCCATGAATTTGTCTACAATGAATTTCTTAAGACTGATATTCTGCGTCTTATACTTCGTGGCAAGTGCATTCCAGAGTGCTTTTGCTATCTTTAGAGGTTGATATACTTTGTATAGCACCTTGTCGAGACAATTCAGAATATAGTTTCTGCATAGGAAATTGGAATGTTTCCACGTAGCAACATCTGCTTCCTTGCCTGGTGCAGAAATCGGTTCCTCCTCCTCGAGATACCGTTGCAGACCGAGTGTGGTGAGGTAAAATAACATCCGATTCTGCCATGTTAAAAAGTCGTCACCATCTCCCTTGAACGGTTCAGGTCTGTTGTGAGTAGCAGTCTTTGAAAATTCTATTGTTGCCATCTCTGTTTTAGTAAGAAAACAGATAAAATTTTTAAGATGTTATACGTCTAGTATACCAAAACAGAGAATAATCAATTATAAACTCGTCGCACAAGTTTATAACTCAGATTTCTACTACACTGGAATTCTGTGTTAATTATTATAACAATATGATTGTTGTAAATAAATTACAACAACAGTGTTATACTATTTTGAATAAATAGTATAACCAAAATGAAGGATAGAATGTAGAATAAAATAGAATTCTAACCGGAATATGTTTGAGGCTCGTCGTAACGATTTCCTTAAGAATTTTATTTCAAAATTCTCCCAAGATACAACAGACGAATTCTGCTCGAAATTGTAATGAGTATATCACTCTGTGATTTGAAAGTAAGAACAACAGTTATTAGAGGAGAAGAGATTTCGGATTGGAAAATCAGCGAGGAAAGTGATCAGTTTTCCTCCTTATTTATAGTTGGTCCGTATCTCTTCCGAACGGTCGTGTCTGCACCCGTTCGCTCAACCAGTCGCGTCTGTACCTCTTCGTACAGTCACATCTGTTCGCCCGCGTCGCTGCCTTTTAACGGGTCGCACCCGCTCATGCCGCATCCATTCGCCTGCGTCTGCTTCAGTCGGGTCGCGCCTCCTCAGTCCAAAACCCGCGTCCGTTTCTCTTCAAATTCCAGGCCCAGCCCAAAACCGTTAAACAATAGCCTAGCAAAAAGAATGGTCATTTAAGACCCGTACCCGTACCTGGCCCGGTTCGGTCGGACGGACGGCGGCGGCGCGCGCGTGTGTGGTGGAGATGCATGATCTCCCTCCTCACAACGAAGCATACATTTGGGAGCCCTAGGCCCCCAACCTCCTCATGAGAGAACCATATATAAACTAATATAGCTCTCAATATTTTGGCAATGTGGGACTTTGTATATTTCCATTCATCTTATTTCTTAAGGAATTCCAACAGACATTCGATGCGACTTCATCGTCGAGGGCTAAGCAGTAGAGACTAGGCCTGTCAAACGGGTTGGGTTGGGTTAAAATGGGTTGGGTCGAGTTTGACCCAACCCATTTATGATCCATTCTTTTTTATCCATTTATGACCCAACCCACTTAATAAGCGGGTTACCCATTTAACCCATTTAAAGATTTAAATTTAATTTGACTAATAAAAAACAAATAAATATAAAATAATTTTAATTCTATTTTCTATGTTTTGAGTTCCATAAAAATTTAAAATTTTAATTCTAATATATGTTCAAATATTAGAATGTTCCATACTGTTCCATTGGGGAACTACACTGTGCGTTCACACGATGAAGTATCTGAATGTTCCATATTGTTGGTAATTTACGTGGGAGTTAATCGGTCGAAGTCCCGCCCGATTATGAGTTAGAACGAAGGAGTTATTGCAGTCCGAACAAAAAAAATAGCGGCTTCTCCACTAGGCGGAGTTCAAATATGTGGATGTGTTAGCCTGTTATTTTCTAAGTACAACCGTCAGTCCCCTTGGAGAATTACAGCGTGCGTTCACACGATGAAGTTTGAGTATTTCATACTATCCGCAATTTAGGTGGGAGTTCATCGGTCGAAGTCTCGCCTGATTCTAAGTTAGAACGAAGGAGTTATTGCAGTCCGAACAAAAACAATATCGGCTTCTGCACTAGGCGGAGTTCAAATATGGGGATGCGGTAGCCTGTTATTTTCTAAGTACAACTGTCAGTCCCCTTATAGAACTACAGTGTGCGTTCACACGATGAAGTATCCGAGTGTTCCATACCGTCCGCAATTTAGGTGGGAGTTCATCGGTCGAAGTCTCGCCTGATTCCGAGTTAGAACGAAGGAGTTATTGCAGTCCGAACAAAAAAAATAGCGGCTTCTGCACTAAACGGAGTTGAAATATGGAAATGCGGTAGCCTGTTATTTTCTAAGTACAACTGTCAGTCCCCTTGTAGAACTACAGTGTGCGTTCACACGATGTAGGTGGGAGTTCATCGGTCGAAGTCTCGCCTGATTCCGAGTTAGAACGAAGGAGTTATTGCAGTCCGAACAAAAAAAATAGCGGCTTCTGCACTTGACGGAGTTCAAATATGGGGATGCGGTAGCCTGTTATTTTCTAAGTACAACTGTCAGTACCCTTGGAGAACTACAGTGTGCGTTCACACGATGAAGTATCCGAGTGTTCCATACTGTCCGTAATTTAGGTGGGAGTTCATTGGTCGAAGTCTCGCCTGATTCCGAGTTAGAACGAAAGAGTTATTGCAGTTCGAACAAAAAAAAAACGGCTTCTACACTAGGCGGAGTTCAAATATGAAGATGCGGTAGCCTGTTATTTTCTAAGTACAACCGTCGGTCCATTTGGAGAACTACAATGTGCGTTCACACGATGAAGTATCCGAGTGTTCCATACTGTCCGTAATTTAGGTGGGAGTTCATCGGTCGAAGTCTCGCCTGATTCCAAGTTAGAACGAAAGAGTTATTGCAATCCGAACAAAAAAATAGCGGCTTCTGCACTAGGCGGGTTCAAATATGGGGATGCGGCAGCCTGTTATTTTCTAAATACAACCGTCAGTCTCCATGAAAAACTACAATGTATGTTTAAAATTCTTATTTTTCAAATTTATATTAAAATTTAATGTTTTTAATAAATGGGTAAATGTTTATCCATTTATAACCCTTTTAAAAAATGGGTGTGAACGAACCAAAACATTTTCAACCTATTCGTTCCTAGACGAGAGATGTTAAACTTAAGGATATTTTGAACTGTTTAGTAAGGCGGTTTTGTAAACAAATGGGTTATGAGTCATGTTTTATTTTGTTTGTTTATCTTTTTTCAAATGCAATGTACATCTTTTTTAATTCAACGTATCGTCTTTTTTGACCATTTCCAATTAATTTGAGATTTAACATGAGTTAATAATAGTTATTCAAAAGTTGATAAATAAAATAAAAAAACATATAAATGCAAACAACCTTCTTCTTTCTTAGAATTAACATACGTTTTCTTTTCGTTAGAACAAATCCTTCTGTACACTCTTTCAAATTACCCTTTTGCGTATTTAACGACATTCATTTTCAACCCCTACCCTTCATTAATATATCAATTTTTATCCACTTTTACATCCCAATCATATCAATAATTTTTATTAGAACTCAAAGTCAGCGTAGTCATTAATTTTGAAGTATACATAATTTGTTAGTGACTCTAGTTTTATTTAATTTAAATGACATACGTAGGTTGCACTAGAAATAAAGGTAAATGAGGCCATACATAACCTTTCTGGTTGGGATGGCTAACTCTGAAAGAGGAGTACATGTACATACAATAAGAAATTATCTCCTTTTAGAATAAGACAAAACCAAAAGAAGAAGAATAAAAGTAAACTAATTATTCAATAACACGATGGGTATTTTGTTTAAAAAAACAAACTTGTACCAAACTTTAGGGCCTGTTTGGTATCGTTTTGAGTTTTGAGTTTTGTGTTTTTAACATACACTACAAAATACAAGAAAACATGAGAATTTTTTTTACAATTCTTAGCCATTACAACGGTGGACGGGAAATGGAGGGGAAGAATTGTTTTCCGTCATTTTGTTATGTCTCAAAACACGAAAAATCAAATAAACTTGTTTTTTTATTTTCTATGTTAATTTCATTTTTCAAAATTGTGTGTTTTCCAACAATGCATAAGAAATGCGCATTTTTGTTTAGACGAAAACACAAAACTAAAAACAGCAAACCAAACGGACCCTTAGTTTCTACGCCACCATCCTCCAAAATTAGCAAAATGGAAAAATAAAGAATATGCATCTTTCTCTCTCCAAACCATATTTTTTGAACCGTCTACACTCGCCGCACATCTAATTATCGCTCCACTTATGATCAATCTGCCTTGCCGCAAACACCACTCTAGTCGTTGCCCTAACAACTATATGACGGTAAAGCTCTAACCTCCATTTTACTACATCACAAATCAAAACCATAACAAACAACCCATATCTCTCTCAACGGCTACCGCATCGCCTACATCCTCCAGCATACCATGACATCATTCTTCATCTCCTGCTCACCAATCATCAACAAAAAATACCAGCAAGTATAAAATGATAATGTACAGTATAATTATATGGAAAAATTATGTATAAATATAAAATGTTCACTGCAAGAATCACGGCTTTCAATAGCACCAATACATAGCGTTTTACCCCTTACGTTCTATGAATACTAAAATCAAATAAATAGATATAAAGCACTCAACGCTATGAAACAGGCGGGAAACATTTTTCTTACCGCGGGGAACGAAAAATTCATGTCTTCAAAAACCCTCATCTTCTTATCTTCCTTTCTCTTCGTCACTTTCAGAGGGGAAACAAAAGGAAAAACGCGCAATCACAAAATTCTCCCAATCCAAGCCCGACAACCTCTCCATCACTTATTTCCTCTGCTTCTGTAGTCGAGATCCCTAAATCTGAATCCAGCCACCAAAAAAATACGCGATCATCGATCCCAGTCTTCCTCCGCTTATTTCAACCACCGCTTTATTTGACAACCACCGCCTTATTCTCATGGCCCTGATTTGACAACCACCGCCTTATTCTCCGCTCAAAAACTTCCTCATCGCTTAACTTTATAGTTTCTACCTACAAAAATATCGATGCTTTACTAAAGGTAAGGCGATTTCATATCTATATTTCTCATAATAAGGTAAATCGATGTTTCGCTTTTTGAATTAGGATTTCCTCCTCTTATGTTCGGTTAAATCGCGTTTTAAAATATAATCTAGGTCAAAATTCGTGCTTTTCTCACACAAATTTGTTTACTGAGTCGAGCATTCATGCATTTCAAACCTCTTTTATTTTGAATTTTCAACTACTACATGTATTACATGTAACTGCTTTACATAATTTACTGGTTCAAATATCTTTAGAACATGTCTTCTGCTATTTTTTCAGTATTAACCTATATTCTACAAAGCATCCTAAAATGTTTGCATTGAATGAAGTATAGTTTTTAAAATCGACATATGATAGATTGTTTTATTTTTATTCATTACACCGGATGTCTTATGCTTTCGGATGGATTGTTGTCGCCTGTGCATATGCATTTTCAATACTACATGGTGCAATAATAAGCGTTAGCTCCTTTGTTACCATGTACAATTAATGCCAGTATTGTATTTTGATGTATTTATCAAGAAGCTCCGCATTACCATGTCGTTTTGCATATATACGGATCATCCAGTTTTCATTGGACTGGGCCTTAGCAGTGACATTTTCAATCAAATAGTTTGCTGACGTGAACTTGATTTTTTCCGTGGTCCAAAGGAAAACATTGGAATTTTAGTTTAAATGCATTATATTTTTTATTCCCTGCCTTTAACTGAAATCTGAGTTCAGTCTTTTCCTTATTCCTATGTTGTTCGTTGTAGTCTTTTAATGACTTAACTTGGATTGTGTTCTTTTGGTAGCAGTTGTTGGCACAAACCCTCTGTCTGCTCATCTAAGCACCAGGATTTGTGAAAGCCGAGCCGATCCGTTGATTTGTCGATGTAACAGGTAAGAAATTCTTGATCATACTGATATCTATATGCGAGTTTTGTAAAAAAAAATTATTCACATATTCGGTCTCAAAATTTGTTGAACATTCTCTCTCTGTTTGTGGTTCTGTCCATCTGATTTTCAGTATTACTTTATCAAATACCAAGTTTGAAGTTCCTTAACCACATTTACAAATACATCTTCAATTTTCTTCTTTTAAATTAGATTAACAATTTAAGTTTGCTGAAAATGAGTTGAAATTTTCAATCAACCTACTTATGTACTGTGCCTATTTTACGGTGATTATTGTCTACTTTGTAGTACATTTTCAGAGCTTTCTTCTGCAAATTAACAACTACAGTTGTGCGTGAGACTTTTTTCTATGTCAGGTCATACACCATTATATGTTTACATAATAAAATTGAATTTTGCTTTGCTAATGCTGTTAACTGGTCTCTGTCTGTTAACTGTTGTATACGATGATTTTTTTTTGTATTTAACGTGTTATGAAGAATTTTGATGCATTCCTTAGTTAACCGTACATATGTCTTTATAATTGTTAAAAATAAGTTGTATTTTGGTAGTCTACGTTGTCCAGATATTTTATATTCCCATTCAACATACTATTTCTTGATTTTTTCTGAAATACTTTTTTCAACTTAGTGACAGTTATTTTTTGATGCTTCACACTGGAGTTTGTGATCATCTATACAAATGCACTTATGTGTCTGCCTATATGTAAGGAAAATCAGCAACTCATGTGTGTTCATGTCTAGCTGATTCTCAGTATTAAATTTTGATCTAAATATCAAGAACTTCCTTGTCATTACCTTTTTCAGCACAAGTTAGAAACATTGACTTTCATCATCCTGTAAGCACTCACAGTTACAACTGAACAGTTTGCTCTTGTGAGCTTGATTACTCCTTAGACATGAAGGAAATATTTGGAAGCCAAATGTAAATGCTTTATACTTTATTCCTATTTGGAAATTTTTAGAATCTGAGTCTGCCTTTTCTGTAATTTCTTTGTTGTCCGTTACAATTTTTCATATGTTAATTTGATCTACATTTGGTTTGCATGAGTTAATGGCACCATACCTTTGTCTGCCCAATTAAGCAGCATACTTGCTGAATGATGTTCAGTTGAGTCATTTAGGTAATAGGTGAACCGTATCTCTTTTTAGAAATTGTAGTACATGATGCCTCGCTTTGTAGTCATATCCCTCTGATTTTCAATATTAGCTTTTGATATTATCATTAACAAATTCCTCATCGATATATTGTTCCACGTATGTCAGTTACATTAGCGGCTGTACACTTATTGAAGGATTGTTACCCTATGTGTATGCTGTTCGTTGTGAGAGTATAACTTAGGTTAATTAGAATAACATGAAATCCTTTCTTTATCTAAGCTATCTGCCAAATGTATACAAGAGTCATATTTTTTCCATTTGCCCAGATTGCCAAATTTAATTGACTACACTAGATACAAATTATCATCGGTAATGTATTGATAGTCTGTTCATTTTTAGCTGAACTTAATCTACTGTTGAACATAATTTTAGAGTTCCCATAGGGAAACTGCCAACTGAATCTATGGAGGAAGCATGTTTTTTGTTGTAATCAAATTCCATTTAACTGTAATATTTTTTATAAGGGATTTTTCACTCGAAGAGCTTCTTTGTGCAGGATAATAAGTTTTAAGGACAGCAATTCTGAAAAATTAGTTTTAAAGATAAATTACGGAAAAAGATAAATGAAGTTATTATTTTCAGTTATACAAAAATAATGATAAATAAATTTATATTTTTCCTTAATAACTTAAAAAGATAAATGATTTTTTTTTGTAAATTGTCTTAAACTAATTATTCAGAATTGTTGTCTTTTAATTTTGTTATCTTGAAATACGAAGCCATTCAACCTAATTTCCACTTTTTTATAATCGTCAAGTTATTGATGCTGTTAACTGTTTTTTTTGGGTAAAATGCAGTCTACTTTGAGTTATTTCGTGTTCTCTAAACATATACGTTGTTAAAAAAAATCTTATCCTGCACTGTCATGCTGTACCTTTTTTTGTGCTTCAACAGCTTACCCGTGTAAATCTTGAATTCTAACTTATTAAATTTAAGGTATTTTGTGGCAACGACAAACTAACACAATAAAAGTTAAACACATGCACTCAGTTGACATTTCTGATGTAAAATTATGGAATTCGTATTGTTATCTTCACCAATCATTGCAGTGCTACTGCTCCTTGTCCATGTTTGTTGCAATCATGACGAAAAATCAAGGACCCTTTGTGCACATGCGTGAATGCCAACTTTAGATAATTGAAACTCATATTCTGTAAAATAAAATTTATTGTTATGTTACCAACTACCAACCGAGGGCAGTTAAAACTACTGCCCAAGAAAGTGCCTGGCACTTTAGTCATATTGCATAATTTAGCCACTCCTCCCTATTAGTGTTGAAAATTTTACTTCTAAACTAGGGGCAGTTCCTTGTAGAAAATTTCCGTCAAAACAAGGACATCCGTAAATTTACAACTACTTTGGCCTGTCAAATGCAATGTTGTTAAATTCGTGGAATGTAATAAGTTTTACATCTAAATATAAATCACGTGCCTACTGTTTATCATCTTTAAACATAAAAAAATATTGACACTTCATTTGCAACCATATCTGACTGTAATTTAAGAACAAATTCTTGCCGCATGCAACCATTTCCAACTGTTACGTCAACTTACTAACTTCTAACGAAAACATGGAAAAATAGTGCCATAAAATCAAGAACTAAAAATATTGTAATTCTACCAGTAGCCCGTATGCGAAGCACGGGCCTCATACTAGTAAAACTAGAATATATGGAACATTGGACCAGTTGATTGGTATCATGGAACCGTAAAGCTCAAATATTAAATGGTTGCAATTGACTGTAAATGTTTAGCCAGTACGTATATAATTTTGGTGGAATTTCTAAACTTGATGCTATAAAAAACCAATTGCAGTTTTTGATCACTTCTAAACTTATTAAAAAAGATACAAGTTTTGGTTTCATAGGCATCACATTCTGTCACTTATACACGTTTGGGAAGAAAATGCAGTAAAGTGCAGCAGTCATTATTCTTGAATATGACACTCTTAATTTGTTTACAAGCTAAATGTACACATTTATTAACTTTATTTTTGCAACTTTGCGCATTATTGTTCAAGTGGTTCCTTCAGGTTTTTTGTGTGTGTATTCTTATAATGGTTTGTTTTCGAACAGAGCCTGGCTCTGTGCAACTACGAGAGGATGTTAGAAACAAAGTTCACTCTATCATTGACAAATACGCTGAACGTGGGCTTCGATCATTGGCTGTTGCTAGATAGGTCAATTAATTTAATATTAATATTCTGTAGAATTATATATTGGCATGCATCATAGAAAAAGCAGTTGTACTTGAGCTTAATTATGGCATTATTGTCATTACTTAGCGTTATTAGCTTGCATCATAGAAAATGGAGGTCTATTACATAGCATTACTGTCATCGTTAATAATTTATAACAACGTATTCTTTCCAATTCAGTTGTATGTTTACAAATGCAAAAATATAATCATAATTTATACCAACGTATTCTTTCCAATTCAGTTGTATGTTTACAAATGCAAAAATATAATCATAATTTATACCAACGTATTCTTTCCAATTCAATTGTACGTTTTCAAATGCAAATATAATAACGTATTCTTTCCAATTCAGTTGTACGTTTTCAAATGTAAATATAATTACAAACAAAACACAGTAATAAATATAATAGAGTATTTAATTCAATCAACTATCTATTAACCTAATTACTAAAATACAAAATATGACCCATAATATTTATTATGTGATACATGTGCTTTTATTTAATATTTGTTGCTCTTTTTGTATGGCTAATCACTGTATGTTGTGATACTTAACCCATAATAAATTACTTTATGTTACACTAATTTGTGTGTTTTTGGCTTCATGTCAACAAACGCTAATGGATACATAAACCGTGTAACTTGATCCTAGCTCTAACATTAATATTTGGATGAGGGTTAATATTGGTTTATTTCTAATCTACTTATCTGCTTACGAATTCTCGCAACATGAAAATATGCAAAATGACAAATTTATTAAAAAAAATTAGACCTGAAGACATCATTTTTTTTAGATCGAAAGACAATGCTAGTTACAACTAGCATTTTGTATAGTGTAAAATTGAATATAATGCTAGTTACAACTAGCATTTTGTATAGTGTAAAACTGAATATAATGATAGTTATAACTAGCATTTTGTATAGTGTAAAAATTGAATATAATGCTAGTTATAACTGGCATTTGTTTTTCCGTCTAAAAATAAAACTTGTCCTTAACTTAATTTTTTTTTCAAAGTTTAAAAACACTATTCTGTATAAATATAGGCAATTTATTGCATGTAACTATAGAACTATGAACAAACTTGGAAGTGACCATTCTTTATGAAATTTGGTATTTTATCACTCAAGTATCTATATGGTACCAAACATGTACCATGCTCATTTAGCAGAGCAATCTATATTGTAAATTTTGATTATAAGGATATGCAAATTGATGAATGGATGCATATTCATTTGTTGGCAACTGCATGTGATATTTAAAGAAAAGTGGATGAAATAAAAGTGCAAAGCTTTATGGTAACAAAAAAATAAAAAAGAAGAAAGATTAGCTATTGAAGCTTTAGCTCTCGATATGGGAAGAATATTATGCATGCACATCCCATGAGAAATTAGCATCTCAATGATTTTTTTCCGTTCATCTTTTATTTATTATTTCAGTTATTTCATTAGTTAATAAATGAATGAAATGAGATTTTGCCATGCATGTTTACTAATTAAGTTTCTCCCATGTATATTTATGTATGTGGTATGATACTAATATTGTATTCAAATATTAGAATGTCATAGCGTTATTATGCTTCCTAATTTTCTATAACTTCAGTGTATATGTTCTGGAATCTCCTACACATTTTGTGATGCAGGATACAAGCAAAAAGTCACCAGTGAAGTTGATCAATGAAGTTCCACATGTAAAACTTGATGGTCGCACCATCGCTTGTGAAGGAGGTATGTCACTACCACTACTTCTACATTTAACAATACTCTATTAATGTATATAATTTTCTTTTTGAAACCGGGAAATAACTACACATTCAACCCTCATAAACTGATCTAGTTATAGGAGTTGGAGTTTGGGTTGTGGGAATACAAGTCATATTGTGTAGCGGATTGGATATTGGCTGGTTGCATGGGAATAAAAAAGGAGTTTGATTGTTTATTTTGAAAAACGAATGAGTTAAGTAGGCCTGTCAACGGATGCGGGTATGTCCGCATTCGAAAATTTAAATCCACATCCGAATATGCATTCGATATCCACGGATGTTAAAAAATTAACAATCGCATCGATGTCCGCATCCTTAGTTTTTTTTTTGAATATTCGAAAATGTCTGTATCCGTAAATCGTAAAATTGAAGTGAAGGAAAAAGTCTCAATAGTGAACATTATTATGGATGTACATAGCTCCAACTAAATAATTTATTAACTTGAAAAAAAATTCAATTTATATTTATTTAAGATTTGATGTAATAACTAACAACTGATTCTACTTTTTAGGTGACAGTTCAAAACTAACTATTTGATGGGCAGAGCATTACTCTATTGAATTTGAGTCTAATTGATATTAACATTTTACTGAGCACCTATCTGTTCGATGCTTCGATTTGACTATTATTTATTTTATTTTTAAATGGAGGAAATAGTAAACCAAGCCATGCATTAGTCCTACAAAAAAAGAAAATAGCTGTGAGCCTGTGACAGTTCTAAACATCTTTGGAGCAGAAACATATTTATTATTAACAAACAGAGACGGTGTGAATTATCGCACGTCAACTTAGGCTTATTTTGTATTTTACAGTTGGGAGTGGCTAAAAGGCGACCCAAGAAAGACAGCTGTAGGGCTAGATTTTGAAAAGATGCGCTAAACCGGTGCCTCGATAAAAACTTAAATAAAATTGGTTCAGATGGGTATTCCAGAATCTTTCTTTTCCATGGAAATGTTTTGCAACCTCAGAAGGCTATTCTGATCAAAAGCACAGCTTATGAGGCATTGAAACTTGAAAATTTCAATTTACAAGAAATAGCTGATGCTTCAGTTGCTAATACAACATTACTGGCTGGTTCTTCAATGAAGAAGTTGTGTTGCCTGACAGAGATATCATATGCGCTTTCAATTACAGTTGCCGCTGCCTCCAAAAGAGGAATGGACTGTTATTATACTTTAAGCATGTTCATCACTCTTTGTCCAAAAATGGTGGTATATTTGTCATGGATGTTTATGGTGGCACATCTTCAGAGTGCAAATTACGGCTTTAGAGGAAGTTCTCTAATTTCACAGTAAGATATCTTATTTGCTTTTGAGAATGTATTGAACTATGTATTCTCAGCATACATATTTTCATTTGATAATAGTAATGTTCAGTATGACTAGACAGTTGCTCGTTTGATATAATACATTTACTTTGTTGGTTGGATTCATATAAATTGGAAATTTGCACTTCTGTTGTTAGATCATTATGTGAACTGATTTTAAATTTGCAGTATGTTTGGGAACAAGCAGAGTTTGACATTATACACCGAAGAACAAGAATCAGCCTCCACTTCCAGCTTGGCAAGAAACGGACAATTAAGCATGCATTTTCTTATGAATGGCGCTTGTCAGTTACATTTAACCTCTTCTTCTCTGAACTACCGTATATTGTTCTCTTATGGGGTGCTTATTAATCCGTCCTTTACCCATTCTTAACTTGTTGGGCACTCTATTGCTAGAGATTGCAAGAGTTGCTATAAAGATCAAATCTCTTATTTGTGGTTAATAAATCTTTTACTGTCATTATAATTTGCAATGGCTCGAGCACATGTAGTTTACCTTGTTGGCATGCAGGAATCGCCTAAGTTTGTTGACAACTGGTATTGGGATTGAGCAAGGAGGGAAATATCACATAGCTATAGTGTATCATTTTGGTAGATGAGTTGTTATGATGCATCATTTGCTAGGAGAGAAATATGAAACCTTCTTTTTAAGAAGTTGCAAATATGTAATAAAAATGAAATATATGTATCAACGGTTTGAACAATATGTATGAAATATCATGTGTTTAATTTATATATTTTGTTTTTGTACGATGTTACGTGAAATCTGTTATATTTATATGTAACGAAGAAATGGTATTATATAAGTGAAATCTATAATATTGCTATATTGTATAATTAATCGTTTTTTTTGAAAGCTATAACAACAGTAAATAATTACATTATATAGCGTTTTAAAAATGTTGTTGGAATGAAAATGCTATAGAAAAGTACTGCTATCATAATATACAAAACCCTATGGAAACAAGACGTTCTATGACGTTTTGCTTTTGCTAATAAACGTCGATGGTCAAATACAGCATTTACTTTTAATAGCGTTTTACAAATGCTATGGAAGCATGATTTTTTATAGCGTATTGTTTTTGCTATTAGAGTTCGATGATCTACTATAACATGTCGTTCTAGAGCGTTCTCTGAAACGCTATGGTAAATTATAATAGCGTTTTCCAAACGCTATAGAACCCCAGTTTGTTGTAGTGGTTATTATGTCATAGCATTTAATCATAAAATGCTATTACAATTTTTGTGCTCTTGCAAAAGTGTAAATGGGCCCATCAAGTCAAAGCCCAATAGCATATCCCTACATAGCACCGATCAACCAGCATCTGCTCCAGCCTAATAACCCATTCGCCTTGCATATTCCCCCAACCCACAGAGACTTATTCACCGAGCCATTCTCCTCTTGGGCCTTACGGCTAGTCCAACCAGATGAACAAAGAACTTTAAGCCACATAGACATTATCTCCCCAACCCATCACTTGGCGATCAAGTCACAACGTGAAAACGTCAACTCCCAATTTGCATGAACCTCCTGCTAATTCTGTCCATATCTCTCCCTACTCGTCACATATTCTCTCATCGACTAGTCTCTCTACCCTATCCGTTTTGTTGCGGGTTGCCAGACTTCTGACAAAATACCTTAGTCAATCCTGCAAAAGGAGAAGATGACCCGGTACTTTTCCTTTGACAAAAGCGGCATAATGAAACTATTCATCCGACAAAAGCATCAATATGAAAAAACCACCATTTTTACTTTTTACTGCCTACTTGGCAGAAGAACCACTATACAACAACTACTCCCTGGTCCATGTTGTCCTTTGGACTCAATCACACCACAGTATGGATCGCCGCTAGCACACATCTGAATCATTCTTTTACGTAGAATCTAAGCTAGATGTCATCTAGATCGTAGATCCCAATCCACGGCCATGAGGAAACTTAGCACTCAAGGCATTAATCTAAGTGCTTCAAGACATGATCAATTAGTTATAAGTAAGAGATCTTATGAACTTCTAGAAAGATCGAATTTTCTACTCTTATAAATGTATTTGCTAGCTCAAAGCTCTTGTAGTAGCCATTAGAATTATCTATTGTAATCGGGAAACTCAAACTAATAAAGGCATAAACCATATTGGATGTAGTCTTGGCTAAGATTGAACCCCAAAGCCCCACTAAAAATTCGGAGTGCCCCGTGCTTTGATCTTGGGCAACCACCATGGAAATTAGCCATGAGCAACAAAGTTGGGTGACTTCGCTCTTAAAGTATCTGATGAGTAGGGAATTTCTCAATGAACGCAAAGAAGCTAGGAAAATCTTTATCAGGCACACAACATTGCAGTCATGGACGACAAGCTATACCAAATAAGGTACTCCACCTCGCTCCAATATTGCATCACTCTAGCTTAAGATGAAGAAGTCCTTAAAGAGTTACACAAGGGCTTCTATGGAGATCATGTCGAGGGAAAAAGCCTTGCCAAGAAGGTCGCCTGACAGGGGTGCTATTGGCCAACAAAGACTCAATGGATTTCATCAAGAAATGTGATCGCCGCCAATGGTTCAGTGAAATACCCTATGCTTCCCCTAACTTACTAACTCCAATGACATCCCCACCGCCTTCGGCACATAGGAGATCGAATTGATTGGAAATCTCCGAATGAAAAGAGAAGGTACAATCATGCAACAGTTGCAATTGATTATTTCAATAAATGGGTCGAGGCAGAGCCCATCACGAGGACCATTGTGCCTAAAGTCCTTGACATTCTTATAAAGAACATTATTTTCCATTTCAGTCTCCTAACGAAGATCATCGCAAAAATAACATACATTTCTAAAGTGGCCAGTTCATTTAGTCATATGAAAGGAATGAGATCGAGAAGTATTTTCCTCCGTCACCACCCCTCAGTAAATGGACAAGTGGATATGGTCAACAAAATAGTAAAGTCAACCTTGAGGAATCACTTAACCAACGCCAAGGGAAATCGCATTATGGACCACCGCTAGTCCTCTAATAATACAAAGCTTCTGCCTAAACATCAATGGGGCATTCATCATTTTCCTTAGATTACGGGTTTGAAGCAATTTTTCCCCTAGAGGTGGATGTTCTCTCGCCACAGTACCTTTGAATTTTGAACAGAATAAAATTTTTGTGTGGCTAAGCCTCACGCTTTGAATGCAAGGAGAATGGAAACAGAGCTCTAGGAAGAATCCTATAAAAGAAAGGTTGCAAAGCACTAAAATGCCAAGGTCAAACAATAGAACTTCATATTAGACGACCTTTTCTTGCAATGAGTCTTTGCCAGCACAAGGAACCCGACCAATGGGGTTCTATGACTAACTGGAAGGGACTGTATGTAATCAATTCTGCCCTAACCATTGGAGCATACCATCTCACTCATCGCGATGACACCAACATGTCCCAGTCCTCGAATCTGGAACAACTCAGTACATATTATGAATAAATGTGTTTGTAAGATGAAACTACGAGACTATCTTTGCTAGTTTTGTAATCTGAACTTATAAGTCGACCAATACCTGTAATCACTACATTCCAATTAGAAGAATTTTCCTGCAGTGATCTATTACATTACAATGACAAAACCATGTGATTTCAACGCCCATAGTCAAAGATGCACCAGAAGGTGAGTGTCGCCTACAAATGATCTCTACATGATGACATCGATGCAAAGATGGTGCGACGACCCAAGAATGGTTCGGATTCATGCATTCATGGTTTATTTCCCATTCTCATAAGAGGAGGATAGAGTATCGACGAACTGATGGCATGACAACATATGTAGTGGCCTTGATTCCTTTGCTCATGACATTTCTCTTTCCCCCAACAGCGCAATGGGGCATTGGTGTAAAGATGACCATAATTACCTACGTAGTAGTCTCGACTCTTTCATCTATAGTGTTGTCTCCTCCACCAAGTTAGAGTGACTCCACCTCGATGGGGCTAGGCTATGGAGTACTTGCCCGTTCCTTCCGATGGACCAGCCCGACCACGATGGGGTTTGGCACCAAACAAACACCCAATGGAGGTAAAGTCATCAATATAGAAACTTCCTAAGTATTTATGCATTTAAGAACAATATTCTAGACAACAAGTTGCCTGACTAGTTGGGGGCATATACATGAGCAGGCAACACCTCCCATCAATGTTTACCTTGCCAAAGATAAGGATAAACTACAAAGCTAAGTTTAAAATTCCTACCTTATTATTGTTTAACTTTTATACAAGTATGCACAAACCACTTATACAAGTAACTTGCCACAACTCTATAAGTAAAAATTCAAGTTTCACTAAGTAAAAATTCAAGTTTCACTAAGCATTTATTATCAGCTAGTGTTGTTAAACTCTAGGTGCTACACATGCTACCCAAAATAATGCATAATAAACTAAAAAACACAATACTTAACATTCAAACATAGATAGGAGGGTATATTAAAATAAATGAACTTCTCAATGTATACAAGAGTTGAACAAAAATGAAATATATCTTATTCAAAAGAGGCTAATGCCCATTACAAAATGAAAGATACAAAAATAAAAATAAACTAAGAGAAGGGATCCATGACATAACATTCATCATCATGCATCGTTATCTTGGTTACCTCAGGGTCCAGGACTTGGTTTCTGGGGGCTTCCATTGAAGAAGTGGTTTTCTCCGACTCAAAGATGATGGAAGGAGTTTGGCCACCATTTATCTTCTCCATCACTACCTTTTGGTGAACTCAGTAGAAGCCTAAGCAGAGAGGAAGTTACATACTAACAGCAAATAAAAGTTAGTGATGGAAAACTGCTTTAGCATTGTGGTCAGCCGTATGTTCCACCTATCCTCTATCTTTTTCACCTCAGTCCTCACTGCCACTTATTTAACTTTGGGGTTAAGCAGCTCTATTGCAAATGGAGGGAAGTCTGCAGATTGCTAGCCTTCGTTGATTTTTTTCCTCTAGTTGAATTTTCAACTGCTGCACCTCCCACTCAAACTACAGATGGTAGGATTATTCATCCTCCCATTCCTTCTCCATCGCCTCATGAGTTGCTTTCTTTGTCGACTTAATCACCGCCTCAATTGCCCTATATGCTTTCTTTGCCTCCAAATTTCTCTTGGCGACCACCTGCCTCATTTTCTTAAAAATCTATGCTTTTGCCTCTTCTATGTTCCTCTTCCTCAACGCGATCACCTTATGCTGGATATGAAAGGGCAAAAGAAATGGTTATCATATAGTGCATGGCTTTAAAGGAAAGAACTTAGGAAATTAAGTTTCAAAACATACCAAAAATCCTTCCTAGAGATCATCATCTAGGATGATGTCAATCTCAAAACCAGGCCAACCCCACTTTGGTCGGTGCTCTTGGTCCACCACCTCCACCATGGTCTCGATAATTGTGTGGAAAGTTCCATTCAGACCCTCCTTTCTAATCACTTGGGTGAAGGAAAGGTGAGCCATGTCGTTGGGGGTTATTTAGTCATCCATCAATTCCACCTCCTTCATAAGCACAAACCGGTGGGTCCATTTCCCACTCGACGCTCATCGATCATCCTCGTTCTACCGCCGCTTGAGAACACGAACGATAGTACATCTTGTATTAAGGTGGGATGGAAGAAGCTAATAAAGTGTAACTCGGTCTTAGGAACAGAACGGAGGCAGAAATGATGAGCCGTGAGGAGCCCGAAGTGGTGCCTTCCTACGGTGTGGTCAGACAACCTCCTATTATTGCTGTTGTAGAGGCATGGTAGGGGCGACCTTTTCCAAGGGGCATCATCTAAAGAGCAGAAGTCCAGCTGAATTGCTGCAAAACAATGCTGAAAAGAACAAGTCAATAATTAATTAGAATAAAAAATGCATGGCATAAGAGAAAGTACAATATGTAAAGTGGTACTAATAGAAGAACTACAAGCATGCAAAATAAGAAAGTAAAAACTCTAAATACCCTTAGGCTATGTCTGACACCTCTTCCTAACTAGGGGTGTGAAAAAAGACTAAGTGTCGCTATCGTCATTTAGTGACCCTATGGACAGACAAGCATCGAGGGAAAAAACTAAGGGTTGGGGACGGACCCTACAAGGAGAGGAATTTCTTTGGAAGAGTCCATACTCTCGGGGATGTTTAGTGCCCTGGCCCATGCCCTGATCCTCTCCACCTTTAGGGTTTCAGGTGTGCTAGCGTAATAAGAGGACTATGAGGCATTACACTCAACAGCTCGAACACCCATCTATAGCCTTTGTCCCTTATGGAGGTACACATTTTTTCTTTCCCTACAGTGGCATATAAACTAGGATCATACATTAGCTACTCAACCTCATTGCCCGGTGCACCAACCAATAAGATTACCCCTACAATATGCTCCTAATCAACCACTATCACCCCTAACCTCCTTCTAGCAACCCCTAGTCCCTACCCACATCTGTGTGAACCACCATAACCGTCAATACCCTCCCTCTCTTAGGCTTCAAACTCCTCATGATCTCCTTCAATAAGCTTTGGTCAGCCTCAGTAACCCGACCTGACGTAGGTAAGTTCTTCAAAATGAGCGCCATGTTCTGCTTGTTATCCTTCAGCTTGAAAATCATATCAATCTAACAAGGTGTTTAAATGGTCCTCCTGCCAATCCATCGGAAGGACTGTGTAAAAAAGCATGTCAAAACCAAAGTTGAACTAAAAATTACGATGAAACATGGAAACACAAAATATATTTTTACCTGGGGCTTTGAACTCCAAAACATGGAGGTTGGGGCTAATAGATGCAGGCAAGAAAAAGAAGCAATGATATTTGTGCATCTAGGTTGCTTATAAATCATCTAGGTTGAAATTTGTGCATTTAGGTTGATGTTGGGGTCGATGGTTACTTATAGGTCATCTAGATTGAAATTTATTTAAATTAATTTAAGCTACATCCTTAAGCAACAATATTTGTGCATGTTTTTTGTTCATCATCATAATTCCACCAAGACATTTAGGGTTTGGTTAATGGTCAACACTCTAATAATGTTTTCGGTTAATTATCCAAAATATAAAATTCTTTGTTCAATCTGATAACATTTATTAGGTAAATGATTCACTTGGGAAAAAGGTTAGGCTTTAAGTTGACTACCAATTACGATGATAATAACCTTCTATATTGAAGGAGACAAATCCTCCATTGACTAGTATTTCATTTTATGTGGTTTCACATGTACCAAATATGACTGTAACAAGATTATGATTGTCATATGATTAACCATAATCAAAGTACAGTTATATATAAGAAGCATAATATACTCAAGGAAAAGGACTACTACACATTGTCACATGAGATCTTTTGTTTGACTTAGATACATATACCTACGAAGATTCTCAGTGAGTCATTCAATAACTATTCCAAACAACTATAAGTATGTAACCACTTGGTGCCCCCAATGATCATGATTAAGTCATCGTCCATCGTATGGAGACTGGTACACACATTAATCTCAACAAATGTATTCATATCATGTTTACGGTACATTTTAAGTAGGAACATTTTATGGTTAAGTGTTTATTTGTATGATTCAACACCCATGGTTATGAACACATTTATAACTCCGATCAACTAAATACTTTGTCCTATGGATTGCTACTTGTATAAGTTTAACATATAATATGCATTACGTATATCAGTATAAAATAATTTATATAAGATAAAAGACCAAAAGTTTACTTTAGTTCAAATAAGATTTGCTAAAAGAGTTAATATATATAGTCAAATTACACAATCTCCTCTATGACATACCTTTAACTCCATCGGTATCCCACTTGCAGTTAGGGCCAATTATGGTGTTTTATAACCACATCCTCATTCATTCCTCCAAGTTTAAACTAAGAAAGGGCCTTATGGGTAGATATGTAACATTATTACTATATATCTACTTTGTTTGATCCCATTTGACCATCAATGATAAATTTTTTATCATGTGATACAAACAAAAAAGGTCTCGATCTCTTATTACGTAACTACCCGGAATTTTGAATACTTCGTATTTAAATATCTGAATTATTTAAATATTTGAATCTTTTTTAAATGTGATTAAATTGGTTTTATAACCTTATTAACCTCCTTTTAAGTAATAACATATGTAGGTAAACTTGTTTTTGAAAAATCTTTATAAAAATAAATAGTTTGAAGAAATATCGATAATATGGCCGAAAATCGTTCTATCGATAAATTGCTTTTTATTCGATAGAAATTGTTCAAACTTGTTGTGCTTTCTTAGGATATTAATGTGCAATTAATTAGAAACTAAAAATATTTTGTGTGTTATGGTTAACTAATGGTGATTATGAAGATTAACAAGTGGATTAGAGGTGAAGAATTCTGGTGAATAATGAAGAGATATTTATTTTCATGTGTGAGGTGGAAAGTTGCACGTTTGGGGGAGGGGGGGAGGGGGGTTTGTGATGATTGTCTAAGGAGGTAAAAGGAGGCTTGGTGACCTCTTGTTAAAGCCTACTTAAACTCCTCTCTAGCCTCATAAAATCCATTTGCAAATAATGAACAAAAAAGTTAAGTCTTCATGCTTCTTTCTTCTCTTCATCTTTCTCAAATTAATGTAATTCAAGTCCAAACTTCATCAAACTTTGGTAAAAGCCTTAAGGAAACCTACGGACAAGGAAAAGCATCACAAATCCTGAAGAAAGTTGACACAAGGTGGAAATCCTAACTTGGCCATGAGCAACATGAGAGGTAGGAAGGTGGCCGAGAGCATATATGAGCAAAAGGTTGGATCTTTGATTGTTTGGTGATGGTAGGAAGTAGTTCTAGTGTTTTAGTGCTTGTGGTTGGTTGTCAGCAAGGTTTTGTGATGACTTAACTCACCATTTGATAGTATATATTATGTGTGTGTATGTGTGTGTATATATGTATGTATGTCCCGTGTAAATATAAAGTAAAGTAAAGAACAATGCAAGTTATAACTTTTGGACCCCCTTACTTGGAAAGCAAGTGACAACTTTATATGTAGTATCTATGTTATGAAAGCACACTTAAGCGCTAAATGCATGTACAACGCTTATTTTTTTGAAAATGCAATAGAATTAAGCGATGAGTGCTTAAGTGTGCTTAATTGACGTTATACACGCTTTGCTTAAATTTAAGATATGATTAAGTGCTACTAAGCAAAAAATATATTATTTTTAAAATATGAAGAAATGAGGTTATAGCATAAAAGCCACACTTCTAAACAAAATTTCCTCATTTTCTATCATATGGGCTGATGGATAGTGAGTAATTTTTTACATTAAGATATGACTATTTATTAGGCAAATGTGCACAGTTTGTACTCAACTCGAGTGTGCTTAATTTTAATGAATAATGAAAGTCAAATCCAATTTTTGCAACCTATGAATTTATAAGTTAACTTCAAGGTAAAACTTTACTTCTTTGTAATTAATTCATACATATACGAACAATGATGTACTTAATATAACCTCTTTGCATAAATTTATATTGAGACAAATAATGTATGCTTAAAAAATAAGTAGCACTTAGGCAATGCTTAAGCGGCTCTTAAGTGACATTAAGTGAAGCGAGACTTCTATTGCCTCGCCTAGTGCTTAAAATAACATAGTGCAGTATAATCACTTCTATTCCATCTACAATATGTAACATGACCTTGACTTTTGTGTTTACATGTTTGGTTTGATTGTGTATGGGATTGAAGTGTGTTTGAAAGTGTCTGAAGCGAAAAAAGTCGCTATAAGTGCACTTCGAAATACCTTATGTTAAACTTGTGGTAAGTGGTTACATGTGAATATATTGTAAAATAATATATTTTGGTTGTGCTCTACACTTATAGCAGTGTATGGGATAGTGAGGAAGTGATTTGAAAAGCTATAGTACTTATAAAACAAAGTTGCAAAAGTTAGCGAAAAGATCGCTATATGAGCACTTTGTAAATGCCTTGCTTTTGAAAGACATCCTTAGGGGTTTCTTTACTGTTTTATTAAGTACTACATGTGTACACTTACTGTAAAAAATGTTGGAGTTTAAATCATTTAAAACTGGTTAAGAAGTTGCAAAACTTAGTAACAAAAAGGTCGCTACATGAGCACTTTGTAAATAGCTTAATTTTGAGGATTTTTAATATGATTTTGAAAGATATCCTTAGGGGTTTCTTTGCATTTTTTTAAGTATTCTAAGTATAGTATTAACTATAAAAATTTCAGATTTAAATCATTTATTTGAGTGGAGAAAACTGACCATAAATTTCTTGCTTTTTCTAAAATGCTCTTTTTCCAGTATCTTTTATAGCACTTATAAATTTTTTCTTTAGCCTTCTATAGCACTATTTGGTGTTTATGTTGTTTTAAGACACTTTTGTGGTTTTAAATGTGTTTAAAATAATATATAAATTTATTATTTTTATGAGATCGTTTTAGGTTTAATAGAAGGTTTAAAGTATTTTAAAAGTGGTTTCAAGTTTAAATATTCTTTTATTAATTATTTATAAATTTTCAAAGTAAAGGGTTTTAAATATAAAGCATGTTTTTTAATGATTTATGTTAAATTATTTTTTTTAAAATTTTTAAGCAATATTTTATATGGATAATTAAAATGTATTTATAAGTATTTTAAAAGTATTATTATATATAGAAGATTGGAAAAGTAAGTTAAGTATTTTTAAAATGTGGTTTTGGTTATAACACTTAGTTATAATAAATAGTTTTGAGATTACATAAATCCTTAGGAAAGGTTTTGCATCAATGTGGACTAGATCTCCTTATCAACTGCCTCTTTCTCTCCTTCCCCTTTCTTCACTTCTCGTCCAATCCATTCCCAACCTTTTACATCTTCCTTCCTCATCTTCCCTCACTTAGCTTTCCTTGCTGCTGCAACACCACATTTTCATCGCAAATCATATCGCAATTCGCATCTCTTAGATACTCTCCCTGCACCTAGATCTGGCAACGTCAGCCCGATTCTACCCTTAGTCTTGCATGTCTAGATGTAAGTTTTCTGGTCCATGTATGTGTTTCTATATTTCCCGCGTTTCCAACTTGTCATTGAGCCCTTGGAGATTTCTTACAACGGAAGTGGTTTGTTATGATTTTGATTGTCGTGCTTATCTTTTCGGTTTGGATGTTCATCTGTTAGACCATCGATCTTGTGGCACTTTTAGATCTTGGCATTTGGCGATTTTTGTGTGCTACTGCTTCCAAGTTTGGTACTTTCTTTATACTCCAAGTTCCATTTGCCTCTATGTATTCTTGCAATCCAGTCCGCTACTTTATTTCTACATCCCCTTCAACTCAATGCTTTTGACATTGCTCTTACGATGAGAAGTGTTTCGTTTATTGTTGATGGTTGTCAAGCTTCATGGTTAAAGTGTTAAATGTGGATTTGGTTGTTTGTTTTCATGGTTATCATGTTGTATTTGCTATTGTTATGTTTTTTGGGCATTTGGTTTCGCTCTGGAAATGATTGGTAGTTGTTGCTGGCAATGGTGATTGATATCTTGTTGGTAACTTCTATGGCTATTTCTTCACTGTATTTGCAATTGTTGGTGTCTTTGAGATTTCTATTATCTGGTTTTGGATGCTGCTTCTGGTGTGCATCTGGCTTGTGAATGCCGTACCATTAATAAGGTGGTTGAATTTTGGTTTTACCATGTAATGGTCTGTGGGTCGTCCCATGTATGCTTATGTGTTGTCTCTCGTTAAACTGAATGTGCATTTTTGTATGTTCTTGTCAAAGTCTATATCAAGTGTATATGCATGTGCAAATGTGTATGTATGTGCAAGTGATTATGTTTATGTCATAATGTATATGAAAGCGTGTTGCTTGTCTTTGGATGTAACTGTGAGTTGTAACTTAAAGTTATTGAGGTATATCAACCTCACACCTGTTTAATCTTTAAATAAAGCAGTGGATGGTCGACTATGAAAATCTGCTTGCCTTGCCAAAATAAATAGTTTTGAGAAGTTATTGAAAAGTACATTAATTAGTTAAATAACTGTAGATATACTTAGATCTTTAAACTGGATATTTTAAAGATAATGACAAGTACAAAATGATTATGGATTTGTAGTAAACAACGTTTTAGTAACATTTTTTTAACCCATTGGGTATACTTATGAATGTAATTAGATCTTTAAAAAGAATGTTCTAAAGATAACGGGAAGCATAAAGTGTGGGTTTTTAGTGAACAATGTTTTCGTAACATTTGTTTTTAACCCTTTTGTTTATAATTTTAAAGTGGAAAATTTTGTTAACGATTTGTGAATATTCTTATACCTTTGAGATAAATATATGAATGTGTTTTGAAGTATTGATAAGAGTACAAATGAATAGTGAAATATTAGTATATATGTATATATCTTTTGTAAAGGTAATTTTAAATTTATATACAAGCAAAAAAAAGAAAGTGAATAAAAGCACTGTGGATTTATACGGTTTGAAATCCCCTAGGGATGACTCATTCGTATGAAATGTCTCTTGCTTTTAGAACATATATAATCGAGATCATACAGGGGGACTCCTATATATCGTTCGCTTACTTCTCAAGGAAATCTTATTTGATAAAAGAAGTTTTAAATGACAACAGGACTATTATTTAATAAAAGAGGATTAGAAGTTGCTTGTGTGATTCATTGTGCTCTGTATGACTTTTTTTTGATAACATGAGTCATGCTTTGTATGACTTAATCCTTCTTTGTATGTTACTTTTCCATAGAAGTATTTAGTCATGTTCTTAGAACTAAAAGCCAATAAAATAGGCATGTTCTATCTATGAAAGTTAAGAAAGATGTTCGAGTAGGGGTTAAAAGCAAACAGTGCTCTAACCTGAAGGGAATGCGGATTACAGATCTTAAGGCTGGATTAACACTGGAGGGGGGTGAATAGTGTTTAATGAATTTATGGAATATTCGAAATCTTTTGAAATTAAACACAGACAGATGCAATTCACAAACACAGAGACAATCACAGAATCAGACGCAGATGCAAATAGTAAATAAAAAGCAGTAAAGGAAAGAACACACCAGAATTTTATACTGGTTCGGAGTTACCCTACATACAGTCCCACACAATTTCTTATGCAGATTTCTTTTCAAATAAAATGTCGATATTACAACCTCGATTTCAAGGCCACGAGACACCCTCCTGTCTTCGAGTCCAGGGCAGACTCTCTTGATTTAACCAGACTACAAGATCACCTAATTGATTTACGGGCTACAATCACACCCAATTGATTTACGGGCCACAATCACACCGTTTCCAATCACACTTTGATAGATAGAGAGACTCGATATATTTCTTTGATTACAAATGATCCTATAACTCTGAATAGCACTGAGATCTTTGAAAGAGAGTGGCAGAGAATCAAACTAGAGATGATCGAGTTTGATTCACTTAGGATTTCAGTAGAGTGTTGTTAAAGCATTTGAAATATAAGAGAATCTTTTTGTGGAGAAGAAGGAGTGAAGAAATGAAGAAAAAAATATGTAAAAATCCATTCAAAACATCATGTATTTATAGAATAACAACAGTCGTGTCCATTCACGAAAGGTTATGACGAATAGACACTTCTTTTGAAAATTTGAAATTTGAAATAAACGGCCACCACGTCGATATGTGGGGATGGGGTATGTCAACATGCCCATGTATATTTTGAAAATTTATTTTTCTTTAAAAATGATTTCTATTCTAAAACTTGTCAAAACAATTTTTGAAGTTTATAAACCATTTTGAATATAGTTTAAACTTATAAAAGAGATTTAAAAAGATAATCTTAAAAATATATAATCTATAATATAAAAGTAATATTAAAAACTAAGTATAGAATATATTTTGAGAGTTTAAAACTTATAATATTAAAACCAAGAGATAGTTTAAAAACAAGAGATGATTTCGAAATCAGAATATAAAAGATGATAGAAATATTTTAAGGCTAAAATATTTAAACCGAGAGAGATGACTTTTAAAAAGTTTTTGGAAAAATATTTAAAATAAATCATTTTGAACATTTTGTGGATTTCATTCCACTAGAGAAGGTCGTGGGTTCCATCCCACTAAAGAGGTCATGGGTTCCATCCCACTATTAAAGCGAGAAGGTGGATTCCATTCCATAATTAAAATCCGAATAAGGATTTTAGTGCTATTATGAAGTTTTAACATAAATCCGGACTCTAATGCCTATCTTGATATCTTGAACTCTTGAAATCTTAAATTCTTGAAATCTTGAATTCTTGAATTCTTGAAATCTTGAACTTTTGATACTCATTAGTCTTCAGTCTTGATTTCTTCAATCTTGAATTCATTAGTCTTGAATCTCCATACCGTACAGTCTTCATTCTTCAGGGTCTGCATATATACCCTACATATACATATATATCTAGACAAGAATATTAGTATTTATATTTTATAGCAAGTCTTAAGGTTGTTGTCATCAAAACCATCATCTCAGGAACTAACAATCTCCCCCTTTTTGATGATGACAACCTTTGTTTATAAAATTTACTCCAATAAACTCTGATTCTACTCCGACTCTCCCTTATTCCAACAACTCCCCCTTAATTTACTAACTCCCCCTTAGTCTAAGCCTGTCTATCCTATTTTATAATTCCCCCCCTTTGTCATCAACAAAAACTAATCCTAAACTATATAACTCCCCCAGAATCTTATACTATAGCACTATATAGGATAATAATACAGTATAGTAGAATATAAATGAGATAGATAATAATACAAGTAAAATATAGCAAGATAAATGTGAGAGGTATGAAAATTTCAAACATAATCATCCATATATTTATCAAACCACACCATTCCAATCATATATTTCGTACCATGTTCAAATCAATTCAAACAATTTAAATCAAGTCAAACCAAACCAAACAATTCAAATCAAACCAAGTCAGATCAAAGTTAATCAAACCATACAAGTCAAATCAAACATTTCTTGGAACTTCAACCCATCCTTCTTCACCGAAGATAAGGTCTGCCTTTATAGCATCCCATTCTTCATTATCCTTGTTCATAGTTCCTTCTGGATTCGCTTCGAGTTCTTCCTTGTTGAGGGCTGAAATCATCCAACGAATGACATCGAAGTGCCTTTCTTGTTTCTTTATCATCTGCATTTGGCTTAATTCTAAGTGTCGTTGATTGCGAAGGATAAAAGAAAGTATGTTCTTGAAAGAATTGAGAGTTTCTTCAAGATTTTCACTTAGATTATGAATAGGAGAGGCCATTTTTGATAAATATGAAGAAATTCAATAGAAAATAATGGAGAATTGAAAATGTGCATTTTTCTGGAAGAAACAGGTATTTAAATAGATAGAAAGTCGTTTGAAATGAAACGACACAAGGTAGTTATGTCAAATTCAAATTCAAATTCAAAAAAAAAATTGTTTTCTAGCCGTTACATGTCGACATAGGGGGTGGGGGGATGTCGACATGCCTCTGTTGAATTTGGAAATTTGCTTTGTTTCTTTATATTATGTACAAGTATATATATAAGCTTATATAATATAGTAACAAGCATTCCAGAGATATTTTAGAGCTAATGGACAGAAATAAAAGATTTTTCATTGATAAATTTAGTTAATATTACATAAACAATGCATAACATTAACTAATCGAAAGATACAAACTAGTACAACATGAAATGAAAACTAGAATTCAATAGAGGATGATGAAGATGATGATAATCCATGTTTGCGACTCACTTTCCCAAAGAACTTGTTCATTTTGGTGGAAATTTTGTCCAACTTTTTACTAATGGATCTTTTGAGAATCCATTGGTTTTCCACTATTATCTTTTGGTTTTCGAGAAGTGTCTTGTTGGATGGATTGTTAAGAGTGATAGGGTATTCAATACTTTCCAATGATGTCTCCTCCTCCTCCTCTCCTTCTTCTTCAATCTCCATCTCCTCCCCTTCTTCCTCCTCCTCCTCCTCCTCCTCTTCTTCTTCCATTTTTTCATGAGCCAACCTTTCATCTTTTTCGACAAGTGTTTCATATGGTTGAAACACAAGTGGAATTTTCATAAGAGAGATATTTTCATGGTTAAACACTTTTCGAGAAACAAACTCCTCTCTCTTATAATCAACTCCAAAATAGTTAAAAATCCGAGTAAGATAAATTTCATGACACAAAGTGTTTTCTCCTAAAGTAAATTTTTTGGGATGAAGTTCATCCAAAATTACTTGCGCCCAATTAATGTCATAGTGCCCATAAATAGCAAAAAGAGCCTTACAAACTTTTAAGGTCGGTTGATTGAAATTTCCCGATCTTGAAGTTATGGTATGTTGCAAAAGAAGGTTTACAATTCTTGCTTTTGGATGGAAATTTTAATTTATAAATTCAAAGTTATCATCTCCTTAAAAAATGTGATGAAATGTCTCATGATCATGTTCATCAATTTGAAAATCCGAAAGATTCATTCCCGTATACTTACAACCCAAAATATTTCCGAAAATCTCACTATCTAAAACAATTTGTGTTCCTTTAACACTACTCCAAACTTCCCCTTCACTACCATTATAAAAACCATGATTCAAATTAGCATAAAACATTTTAACAAGATTTGGTTAACAAACAAAATCATTTTGAGAATTATCAATTAAACTGAGAATTTGATTCTCTTCGAAAAGAACATTGAGTTCATATGAAGGAAAATCACTAAAGATAGCAAATTTTTCCATATGGACTTTTCCAAAGTTTTCATAGCTTATGTAAGCTTTTTATAGCTTCCAGGTCATTGTAGAGGAATTCTTTAATGGCTTTGGATAGCCTAATGGTGGAGGGAGTGCTTGAGGAATCCATTTTTGAAGAGAGTAGAGAGCTTGAGAGTTTGAAAGAGAGTTTGAATTTTGAAATGAAAGTGAAAAGATAAGATAAAGTTAAGGAGATAAATAGATATTCAATAGTCATGTTCTCTGGTCAAGAGATATCTTTTCAGATCTTTGGAGTTGGTGAAAAGGTGGAGGGAAATTCAAAGTTTTGAATTCAAATTTGAATTTCAAAATTCCGAGGGGGATGTCAACATAGGGGGTAGGACCATGTCGACATGGGTCCAGTAATACATGTGACTAAACTTTTATTTAGATTAATATATATATATATATCCTATTATCTAACTTATATTTTATCTGAAATAATATTAAATATAATTACACTTTAATATTTATTTTAATATTTAAAATATTATTAAAATTATATTATTTTGAAAATCAAAATTTTAAATCCAAACAGCAAGCAATTTCAAAACATACGATCAATCAAACATTCAAGCAAGTAATTTCAACTAATATAATTTAAATACGTACCTATTTTTAGATCCATGTTTCCGAGGTCATTAGCTTCGTGAATAACTGTAAAACACATATTTGAATTTTCCGTCTTTTGATCTTCATCACCGGAGGATGAGTCTGAATCGTCTACTGTAGCAGTATACACTCTCTTCCTTTTCTTTGAATCATTACTTGGAGGAAATTTCTTCTTATCTGGATGCGGACAATCTCTTTTCAAGTGGCTTGGCTCATCACAATTGTAGCATCTGACGTTGTTGAGAGTCTCATTATTATTTCCAGAATTCTTGTGATCATTTCTCATGTAGTTGTTCATCTTTCTGTATTTCAGAAACTTTCTAAAATTTCTTGTCATCAAAGCTATTTCTTCATCGTCGTCACTGTTTGAGTCTGAACCATATGTTATTGCATTGAATGCTATTGACTTCTTTTCTGAGGCCTTTTTTTCTCTTCTCCCTTGCATTTGTACTTCAAACAACATCAAATTCCCAATTAGTTCTTCAATTTTTAGTGTACTGATATCATTAGCCTCTTCAATTGCTAGAGTTTTCTGATCCCATTCCGTAGTGAGTGAGTTTAGAATTTTTCTAACCTGATCTTCTTCGAAGAAGTTCTTTCCTAATGCAATTAGTGAGTGCACAATGTCTTGAAACCGACTATACATGTCTGAAATGGATTCATTTGAATTCATCTTGAATAATTGAAATTGATTGGTCAAAATGGATATTTTGTTAACTTTGCTTGTTCCTTAATGAGTGACTTGCAAAGTTTTCCAGATTTCATATGTGGACCTACATACAGACACTCTATTAAACTCATTCCTATCAAGTGAACAGAATAGAATATTCATGGCTTTAGAATTGTTCTGCGCAACAGTCTTTTTCTCAGTAGTCCACTGTGCAAAATCAGTTTTGGGTTCAATGTACTCAATTTGTGTGATATTCCAAGTGTCTAACCCTATTGATTGTAAATATATTTTTATCCTACTTGCCCAATATGCATAGTTACTGCCATTAAAAAATGGTAGTCTGGCAGTAGACCGACCTTCTACAAATGAACTAGTGATAGTGTTGACATTACCAGTGTTGGCAGCCATTTGAAAACGTTTTCAAAAATCAGATTATAAAAACTTTGAAAACCAATGCTCTGATACCAAATGAAGGGAATGCGGATTACGGATCTTAAGGCTCGATTAACACTAGGGGGTGAATAGTGTTTAATGAATTTTATGGAATTTTTGAAATCTTTTGAAATTAAACAGAGACAGATGCAATTCACAAACACAGAGACAATCATAAAATCAGACGCATATGCAAATAGTAAATAAAAAGCGGTAAAGGAAAAAACACACCGGAATTTTATACTGGTTCGAAGTTACCCCATCCAGTCCCACACAGTTTCTTATGCAGATTTCTTTTCAAATATAATGTCGATATTACAACCTCGGTTTCAAGGCCACGAGATACACCCTCCTGTCTTCGAGTCCTGGGAAAACTCTCTTGATTTAACCAGGCTACAAGATCACCCAATTGATTTATGGGCTACAGTCACACCCAATTGATTTACGGGCCACAATCACATTGTTTCCCATCACACTTTGATAGATAGAGAGACTCGGTATACTTCTGTGATTACAAATGTTCCTATAACTCTGAATATCACTGAGATCTTTGAGAGAGAGTGGCAAAGAATCAAACTAGAGATGATCTAGTTTGATTCACTTAGGATTTCGGTAGAGTTTTGTTAAAGCATTTGAAATATAAGAGAATCTTTTTGTGGAGAAGAAGGAGTGAAAAAATGAAGAAAAACATCTGTAAAAATCCGTACAAAATATCAGATATTTATAGAAGAACAACAGTCGTGTCCATTCACGAAAGGTTATGATGAATAGACACTTCTTTTGAAAATTTGAAATTTGAAATAAACGGCCGTCATATCGACATGGGGGGATGGGGTATGTCGACATTCCCATGTATATTTTGAAAACTGATTTTTCTTTAAAAATGATATATATTCTAAAACTTGTCAAAACAATTTCTGAAGTTCATAAACCATTTTGAATATAATTTAAACTTATAAAAGAGATTTAAAAAAATCTTAAAAATATATAATCTATAATATAAAAGTAATATTTAAAACTAAGTATAGAATATATTTTGAGATTCTAAAACTTATAATATTAAAACCAGGAGATAGTTTAAAAACAAGAGATGATTTTGAAATCAAAATATAAAAGATGATAAAAATATGATGTCAAGGCCCGTTTTTCCATACCCTTTGAATCGACAATAAAACCACACATGTCTAACTCAAATTGAACAAAAAGACATAACATGAAGGGTAATAAAGAAAAATAGACAGAACATAATCTAACATGAATGGAATAATATATAATATTAAACAATATCTTTACAGCGAAAAACTTTTAAATACATATATCAGAGTCTAACCTAGATTCAGCCTGGACAGTTATAAACATTTGTCCTTACAATTGCTGACAAACATCAAACACAAACAAACCACAGCGAATAATAGAATACGTCCATACGTAGATGAATATCTCCAGCTCTCCTTTGGAAACTTCAACCGTCTTCGACTAAACCTAAAACTACTCAGATCTGACCTGAGTATTGAAAATACCCGGATCAGGCTTGATAAACCAGCGCGAGAAAAACTCAATAATAAATGACAGTGTCATATATCGGCCTTTGAATAAAATACTTTGAAAATAAAGAGTATCTCATAAGACCACGTCCACACATAAACACAGACGGGTTTTTACCTTATGATAACTAAAACACTTTTATATCAAAATATTTGATATTATTTTTAATGACATATGTTAGCACCAAAATTGGTCACTAACCTCGTTGAGAAAGATTGTGTAGAGAGATAAATGATGAAAGTAAATTTAAACAAAAAGCAATATGCTAAATTGAATGCAAAGACGAGAACACCGGATTTATAGTGGTTCGGCGTAACTGCCTACGTTCACTTTGAGATTAATCTTTATTGCTTTACTTGATAATTGATTAGAGATACAATCCGTACACCAACTACTTGAATACAATTGCTAAGTAAAGAGGATGAGTCTTGAAAGCAGCAGATTCTCCCCAGTGTTTTCGAAAAAAGGTCCCTTTCACTGTGCCCCTGCCTCTCTATTTATAGACAAAGATGGGTTGGACTTCCTTGGTGGGCCTGGCAGCTAAATACCTCTGCCCAGAAAGAGTGAGCTCTGTGTGTCGAACCATCGATACCGAACGAATTGGCGCCGAACGATATCGTCATGCCGAACGAAGTGATGCCGAACGATATCGTCATGCCGAACGAAGTGGCGCCGAACGATATCGTCATGCCGAACGAAGTGATGCCGAACGATATCGTCATGCCGAACGAAGTGATGCCGAACGATATCGTCATGCCGAACGAAGTGATGCGCTGAGTGGAGAGTGCAGGCTGAGCAATAGTTGAAGCCGGATGAGATTGGATGAATGCCGGACACCTCTGGAAGCTGAACATCTCTAGATGCCGAACAACTCTGAATGCCGAACACCTCTGGATGCCGAACGATCTCGAATGCCGACCGTGATTTATGCCAAATGAGATTGAGTGCCGAACGAGGTGTGGATGCCGAGCAGTATGAAGTGCCGAACGAGGTATGGATGCCAAGCAGTATGGAGTGCCGAATGACTCTGTTATGCCGAACAGTCCATGTATGCCGAATGCTCTGCGTATGCTGAACACTCTCGAATGCCGAACGAACCATGTATGCCGAACACTTTCGAATGTCGAACGTTCCTGAATACCGGACGCTCTCTGAGTGCCAAACGTTCTCGAATGCCGAACGATATACAATACCGAACGACTCTTAATGCTGAACGGTATGTAAGTGCCGTGTGCCTAGTTGCCTGGTCAAATCTTCAGGTAACACTTGCCCCCCAAAGTGCATCATGTGGTTAAACGTGATGTGCTTTGAGTGATGAATCCATCGTGCCTTGCTTCAAGCCATGGTTTAGTCTTCACGATAGTATCTTCTCTCACATTCCAGGTGAGGCGATGTGTGCCAAACGATATGCAAATACCGAACAACATAGCCAAAGCCAAGCGCCCTGGATGCCGAACGACATAGCCGATGCCGAACAATGTCGGTTTGTCCGGTTCTACCGGTTATTGCCTCTTAGACTTCCTCTCCTTTCGTATAAAGGCTGGCATTCTTCTTCTTCTTCTCTTTTTAACTTTTCACCTCCGTGACTCTCCAAGAATCCATAATTTACCTCCCTTAAGTTTTATTCACCTCTTACGATCTTTCCTTCTTACTTCGAATCCAATAAGCCCTTTCCAAGTTAAGCTCGAACAATCTTTCAATCTTAAGTCCACAGACCCCCAAGCTTCTGCTGTTTTCTTCGGTAAGAACCTTTCGATCGTTTTCTCGAATTAGGAAGCATAACAAAAAACTCGAACTCGTAAATTCTCCGTAGATTAAAGGAAGTAAGAGGCGTGTGGGTGATGAACTGTTGTGGCTCGGCACGATCTTTAAAGTCGCGTGAGTATAAGGGTGCACGAAATTAGAGGTAAGGCCTAGTGAAGTGGATCGGCATGACCGTCGTTTGACATGGCTTACCGAAAGACTTGGTCATGCCAGTCGGGAGAGATGAAGGAAAAGAGGAGAAGTGATGTTAAGGGCAGAAGGCCGAGCAAATCGGCTCGGCATGACTTGCCGCGTGCACTCGTTTTCAAGCCGAACAGAAGGGAGGTCGAACAGAATTCTGGCCGGACAGAATTTTGGCCGAACAGAATTTTGGCCGATCAGAACCAAGGCCGAACAGAATTTAAGCCGAACAGAATTTTGGCCGAACAGAATGAAGGCCGAACAGAATTTAAGCCGAACTCCTATTCACTTTGCCTAATCATATAACAAACACAAGGACAAGGACCTAAGCATACTAGCATATCGAACTAATCTGGACTGATAACTTCCTAGTTTCAATAATCACAAGCCTGAACTTAAACCAATAAAAACAGATTAAAGCTTTTAACACGCAGTGCCAATGTCCGAGTTCAAAATTGAAAACATTGCAATGTTGGCTTTCGGAGACGGTCAGCGATGACGGTCTTCGAAGACGACAGTTCAAAGCTCAACTTTATACCATCAATTCTATGACTTATAATTTCTCAACGTTTACACCTGAATGATCGCACTAGTTCACACACTACACAGGGGGAATATTCGTATTGTTAAGTCTAACATCGATTATTTTTCAAGTATAGTTCGAACAGGTACTTTTCTAGATTCAATCTTTATCAGCGATGTCTAGGAAATCTAGCTCCGCCACGATTTCAGACAGGCCTCGGCCGTCCTCCCGACGAGAAGTCGCAGATACTTCAAACCTATCAACTTCTTCTGCACATGACTTAGCTCCCGATGCTCTGGAGGCAACAATTCTCTTGGACAACCCTGTCGATTCACATGCTTCGAAGATTAATGAAAGTACACTCCGTTGGATATGCTCTGTCCACGGAATCCCCTTCGATGACGTGCTAGTTCCATCTGGGCACGATCGTCCACACTTGCCCCCAGTCGGATACACAGCCTGTAATAAATTCATGTGCTGGGTTGGCAGTGTGCCACCGTTCAAATCGTTTCTTCGGGATGTGCTGCAATACATTGACATTGCCCCATCGCAACTGCACCCGAACGGCCATGCATTCCTCTACGGTACTTGCATCCTCTTCATGAATGTCTTCTCTAGGCTTCCAACTCCGGGCGATATCCGATACATATATTGCATCAAGAAGCGGAAGAATAGCCCATCATTCATGTTTCTCGAGCCGCATAACAAATGTCAAATCTTAACTGGGGCGTGGACCAAGTTCGCCTTGTATAAACATGAATGGTTTTATGTGCGTTGTCCTCACGGCTTTGCGAGTAGATGGGTTGAACGAAGTAAGCCTTTTTCTTGGACTGTTACTCATGTTTAGTCGAAGCCGTACCTTTTCTAAATTTTACCTATCTTTTCAGGTATTAGCCCACGTCCTGACGGCCGCAGATATTCTAATGCCGTCGAAGCCATTTGAGACCTTCCTACCGAAGAACGGGGCATTAGAACTCTCATTTCGAATGAGTCACTTACAAGGCTCGGACTGTTGGAAGAAGGCCGTCGGATAAGCCTTCCTCAAGGCATCACCATTTCCAAGCCTGGCTCTGGTAAAGGGAAAAGACAAGCTGAGTCTTCAGCACGCAATGCTCCTGATGCACTAGAAGAGGGGGAAATTAAGGAGACTGAGATGCCCGAAGTACAGGGCGAGAATATTAGTCCGTCTCGGGGACCGACAGTTGAAGTTCATGACATAGAAACGTCGTCTTCCCCTTCGAAGAGAAAGAAGAAACTGACGTGCAAGCTGAGGAAGAAAACTGTGGGCGGAACTTCTAAAGTTACCCTTATTCCAACGGAAAAAGAAACTTCCTCGGAGCACTTAGAAAGTTCTCTGAAGGGCCTGTCGAACCTTACCATTCCTGACGATTTACTCAACTACGGTTTCGACGATCTAGAGGCCCTCAAGCTTCATTCGCCCACTAGAGGCAGTACGGGAGTTCAAGCCCAAGTCCAGGGAGATAAAACTCCGATTAGTAAAGAAACTGCTCCGTCGGGGGGAAACACTAGGACACACACGGATACGTTCACTTTACCCTGCACTTCAATCTTAGCCGTCACCCTGATCTTTTCTAACTTGTCATTATTCTCATTTTATGCAGGTGACATGGGACGCTCTCATGAATTTGATCGTCTCCACGGCTCATCCATCTTTCATCATTCTGGCCGGGACTCGGGCATCGGCAAGCGCCAGGACAGGGACGACTACGAAGATCGAGAAAACCGTCCCCGAGAGTCGACTTATCGAAAGAAATCACATTCCCAGTCTTCATACTCTCGCGATCTTCCTCCTCAAACAGAACCAGATAGAAAAAATCTTCGTAGAGGGGGTCTCAACCCGATGTTTCTCGAGATCAACATTTCGGTTCATCAAGCACACGACAATCTCGGGAGCATCGCAAGAGAATAGAACTTTCAAAACCTCCTCCCCCTATTCCTGCGGCAGACCCAATGATATCGGAGAAGCTGGCCGAGCTTAAAACTAAATTCCCCAAAATCCGCTTTGACGGTCTGAAGTTCCTCCCAGCTATTCACCACATTCCGGGGCATGTCAAGCAGAGTGCCATCGCTTGCAACAACGACGTCTATGTTCAACATGACGCGTTTGTTCATTTAGTCGAAAAAGTCTTGGAAATATCCGTTGAGCGTCAACAAGAGATCGACCGCTCGAAGCTCGAAGCTATCTTTGATAAAGACATCATCAAAAATCAGGACGAAGAGCTTGCTTCGTACAAATCCAAACTTAAAGCTGCAGAACAGAGTGCTATGGAGACTGCGGAGGCCGTCGCTCGTCTAGAGACGACTCATAAGAAGGAACTCGACGTCGCGGTCCAACGCAGTGGGGCCCTAGCTTTAGAAAAATATTCTATTCAAAAAGAAAGGGATGCACTCGCCCTCCAGGTTAAAGAGTTGAAGGAGCTACTCTCTAAGGAGAGGGAAGAGAAGATAGCGGCTCAAGAGGAGTCTCAACGGTACTGTAACGAGATTGTCGATACACGTCTCTTAAAGGCAAAGCTCGACGATGAGCTTTCTAAGGTTGGGACAATGAAGGATGAATCCCGCGAGGAGGGCAAGAGAATAGCTTCCGCGGAGATCGACTCCCGCCTTGAAGCGGCTGCAGAGGCCGACAGAGAAGAGATCAAGTGTATGTTCGACCCACTGATAGCCGAATACAATGCCCGTGTCCTCATGCACCGGGACTTGACTTTTTTAGGCGAGGGCTACCTTGAATCTTTGGCCGAGGCTTGGGAGACTTTAATAAAGATTAGAAAGGTGGAGTCGGGCACCGAGGAGGTCGACAAGGAGGCTTTAGTGAAAGAGTTTCTCAGGGGGAATGAGCCATCGGAATTGTCTGCAGCTATGGCTCTCTTTGGTAAAGTCCTCCATCAAAGGAGAAAGATGACAAAGCTGGTCCATCTGGAACCGAGGCTGCAGCTCCTCCTTCTACTCAATCGGTCGATCAGCCAACACTTGACCCATTCGAGCAGCACGCCGGCTATGATCCGGAAGACCCCGGTCTCGGACTCTCGGCATTCACGTGCTATCTCCCATTCTAGAGGGTGAAACTCCGCGCACAGCTGAAAGCCAGCAAGAAACCGGTATAAAACTCTTCTTATAGAAGTTCAAAGATCTGTCGCTTTCTACGAGCGGTTATTGGTTCTAATGTTCATTCTTTATGTTTTTATGCAGGCCGCTCTGATCCTGAACCGACTCCGAGGAGCGATGATGCCAAGGAGGAGGCAGGGAAAACAAACGATGCTACTTACGTGGGAGTAACCCCCGGTCCTGATGCTCAAGTGATCGGGGCGCTAGATGATGATAAGTCTGACACTTCATCTCCCGTTGAAGGGAGTTATGAAATTGAAATCATTGGCGCCTCAGAACACACTTCGAAGGTGAGTATGAAGGAGCGACTTGCGGAAGAGAAGAAGAAGGTTGAGATCAAGGTCGAGTCTCAAGTAATAGAACTTAACGACCCGCTGAACATGCCTCTGAAAGTCATTCTTCCCGGCAAATCCAAACCACTGGATGTTCCTCCTCCCACTCCTGACTCTGTTTCTTTGGCGAGCAAAAAGTCCAAGAGGAAGCGTGAGGAGAGGAGTTATCCGAGAAAGCAAAGGAGGACAAGAAACTAAAGAAGTCGAAGAAGTAGCCGCTATACTCGTTCAACGAGGTTTAGCTTAGGTCATGTAAATACTTTTACTTTTTAGTTTTCGTAGTTTATGTAGATAGACTTTTGACTCCAAGTTTTGGAGGAGTGGTTGTATAACCCCATTTTGGATTATTGAATAAAGTTTAGTTTCTGTATAACTGTGGTCGAAACTCAAGTTCTTATGAGTTACATAAATTCCCAATCCATTCTTACATTGTTCAGACATTCTTTGGAATTGTACATCTCTTGTTTCACATTTTTGGTACTTAGAATATTTTTTAATCCGCGCTCCGGGGACTTAGAGTAATCCGGTCCGCATTTAGGGGACTCGGAGATTTAAGTCGTTTATACTCTAGTCCGCGCTCCGGAGACTTAGAGTACTCCGGTCCGCATTCAAGGGACTTGGAGATTCAAGTCGTTTATACTCTAGTCCGCGCTCCGGGGACATAGAGTAATCCGGTCCGCACTCAGGGGACTCGGAGATTCGAGTCGTTTATACCCTAGTCCGCGCTCCGGGGACTTAGAGTACTCCGGTCCGCATTCAGGGGACTCAGAGATTCAAGTCGTTTATACTCTAGTCCGCGCTCCGGGGACTTAGAGTACTCCGGTCCGCATTTAGGGGACTTGGAGATTAAAGTCGTTTATACTCTAGTCCACGCTCCGGGGACTTAGAGTAATCCGGTCTGCACTTAGGGGACTCGGAGATTCGAGTCGTTTATACTCTAGTCCGCGCTCCGGGGACTTAGAGTACTCCGATCCGCATTCAGGGGACTCGGAGATTCGAGTCGTTTATACTCTAGTCCGCGCTCCGGGGACTTAGAGTACTCCAGTCCACACTCAGGGGACTCGGAGATTCAAGTTGTTTATGCGAGTTCGTACGTCAGGTAGAATAATGCAACTTCAGTTCTTTGTCACTGGACTATAAGGTTCAAAAACATCAATAATTCATAGAAAGGATGGCTTCAAGCCTTTATTAATGAAAACAAACTAAATCTTCCGATTACATGCTAAAAAAGGAAACTAAGAATCAATGGAATATAAACATACGGGAAACAATTGCACCTAAAACAGAAAAGAAACAGGCTAAATATAATAACGTCGCAAATGTTCACTGTTCCATGCTTGGGGGAGTGTCACGCCATCAACGGTCGCTAGCTTGAAAGTTCCCTCTCCAAGCTTCCGTTCAATGACATACGGACCTTCCCAGTTGGGATTCATACGTGATGGTACCAGGAAAACTCGTTTCAAAACGAGATCACCCACATCAAAGATTCTTGGGCGGACTTTGTCGTCGTAATATCGCTTGACTCGGTGCCTATATGCTGCCGCCCTTAATTCAGCTTCTTCATGTTTTTCATCGATGCAGTCCAATGATTCCAACAAGAGATCCTGATTCGTCTTAGTATCATGATATGTCACTCGATGCGATGGAACTTCAAGCTCCATGGGTATAACAGCTTCCGAGCCGTATGCCAATGCGAATTGAGTGTGGCCAGTCGCGGACTTGTGGGTAGTTCTATAAGCCCATAGCGCTGTTGGGAGCTCATCTACTCACTTGCCTCCAGCCTTTTCCAAACGCTTCTTCAATATGGACTTGATTATTTTGTTCACGGCCTCGACTTGTCCGTTAGCCTTCGGATGAGCAACGGCGGCGAACTTTTTCTCAATGCCGTACTTTAAACAGAAATCATTGAATTCTCTACTTTCAAACCGAGTTCCGTTGTCCGTAATGATGGTTCACGAAAGGCCAAAGCGGCATATAATGTTTCGTACAATGAAATTAATGACCTTCTTGGAGGTGATTGTGGCCATAGGCTCTGCCTCGGCCCATTTCGTGAAGTAGTCAACCGCAACTATGGCGTATTTTGCACCACCTTTGGATATAGGAAAGGAACCGATTGTGTCGATTCCCCAGACTGCAAACGGCCATGGACTAACCATTTGCGTGAGTTCCGTTGGTGGAGCTCTCGGGATTTTTGCATATCTTTGACACTTGTCACACTTTCTTACATAGTCTGCAGCATCCCGATTCACAGTCGGTCAATAGTATCCGTAGCGGAGGATTTTTTTTGCTAGTGTCTGCCCCTCAGTATGGTCGCCACATTCTCCTTCGTGAACCTCCTCCAAGACCCGCTTTGTCTCATCATGGGCAATGCACCGTAGTAAAGGGACCGAGAATCCTCTCCGATACATTACTCCTCCCTGCATCACATATTGCGCGGCTTTGCGAATGACCTGTCGTCTTTCGCTTCTTCTTTCGGACAAAGCCCCGTTTAGCAGGTATTGTTTGAATGGGGTCATCCACGACTCCTCCTCGATTTCCGTTTCCAACGCAAAATCGACTTCCATCACATCTATGCTTGGAGCGTGCAAGGTTTCGACGGGAACTAATCCCATTTGCTGCGCATCGCCAATGCTTGCGAATTTGGCCAATGAGTCGGCTTCCTTGTTCTGTTCATGCGGGACATGCGAAATGTCATAATGTTCGAAGTTCGCCAATAGTTCCTGAACAAGAGCAAGGTATGGAGCAAGCTTTTGTCCCCTTGCTTGGTAGTCTCCTCGCACTTGGTACACCACCAGCTGCGAGTCACAAAAGATTTCAACTGATTTTACCCCAAGTTCTCCAACGAACTTTAAGCCAGCAATCAATGCTTCATATTCTGCTTCATTATTCATAGCCGGGAAATTGAGCTTCAAAGCATAACAAATTGATCAATTTTCTGGAGTCACAAAGACTACACCAGCCCCGGAGAAATGGTCGTTTGACGCCCCATCGATGTACAATTTCCATTGAATGGGAGGAATGACACTGGGACCATCTGGTTTGTCTGGTACAGTAAACTCAGCGATGAAATCTGCTAATGCTTGCCCTTGTATGGTTCTTCGCGGCAGGTAGGTAATATCGAACTGACTCAATTCAATATTCCATTTGAACATCCTTCCAGAAGTTTCTGGTCGTTGGAGTACCTGTCGCAAGGGCTGATCGGTATAAATACTGACTGAGTGCGCTTGAAAGTATGGACGCAGCTTGCGTGATGCAATAACCAAGCAATAGGCTAATTTCTCAATTTTAGGATAATTCCTCTCTGCCCCCGTTAAACATTTACTAACGTAATACACCGGCTTTTGAACTCGGTCCTCCTCACGGACCAAAGCCGCACTTATAACATGCGGGGATACGACCAAGTATACGTATAACATCTCGTGGTCTACTGGTTTCGACAGCACTGGAGGACTCTCCAAATGCCTCACCAGATCTCGGAACGCTTCCTCACAGTTGGATGTCCATTCGAAATTCCTCTTTCCTTTCTTTATTATATCGAAGAAGGGAATGAACTTGTCTGTGGCTCTGGATATAAATCGACTCAGCGCAACCACCTTTCTATTCAAGCTTTGTACCTGTTTTATAGTTCTGGGCACTTGCACATCTCGAATAGCTTGAATCTTTTCCGGGTTAGCTTCAATTCTCCTGGAATTAACAATGAATCCCAAAAAATTCCCCGACGCAACGCCGAAGGAACACTTCAGAGGGTTGATCTTCATCCCATAATATCTGAGTATATCGAACATCTCTGCTAAGTCTCGAATGTGGTCGTTTGACTGTCGTGACTTCATGAGCATGTCATCTACATAGACTTCCATCGTTCTACCAATCTGATCTTTGAACATTCGATTCACCAAACGCTGATAGGTCGCTCACGCATTTTTCAATCCAAAAGGCATTACTACATAGCAATATAGCCCAACTTCTATGACGAAACTGGTGTGTTCCTGGTTCGGAATATGCATCGGGATCTGATTATATCCCGAGTACGCATCCATGAATGACAACAACTCGTATCCTACAGTGGAGTCGACCAACTGATCAATCCTAGGTAATGGGAAACTGTCCTTGGGGAATGCTTTGTTCAAACCGGAATAATCTACGCAAGTTCTCCATTTCCCGTTCGCCTTTTTCACCAGCACGGGGTTTGATACCCATTCAGGGTAGAGGGCGTCGCGGACGAACCCATTGGCTTTGAGTTTGTCCACCTCCTCTCTGAGAGCCGCGGACCTCTCCGGGTCCATTCCTCTCCTCTTTTGCTTAATGGGGACATACTTTGGGTCTATGTTCAACATATGACTCGTAATAGCGGGAGAGATCCCGCACATGTCAGAATGTGTCCAAGTGAAAACATCGAGATTCGCTCGGAGGAAATCACTAAGGTCTTTAGTCATTGCGGGGCTGAGTTGTGATCCAATCTTTAGTACTCGCGATGGACCGTCTCGACTGATTGAAATGTCAATCGTCAGTTCAGCCGGTGCTGCTTTCTCCTCCTTGGGTTCCTCATCGTCGTCTCTCGGATCTATGTCTCTGAAGATCCGAGAACCATGCCCGAGCCAGGGCTCGGGCATTACTTATCAATTCTCAATATGCTGGATGCGGACGGGATTGTCCGCAACCTTTCCTTTCTCCCTCCGATGGGCCTCTCGGAGCTCAGCCACATAACATGCACAACCGGTCGCCATGAACAACACCTACTCCTTTGTCAGTCGGAAATTTTAAAGTCAAACACCACGGGGCTAATGCTGCCCTAAACTCAGCCAGGGCCGGTCGGCCCAAAAACACATTGTATGGAGAATCCACATCCAAAACTACGGAAGGTAGGATTCGCACCCTCCTACGCTCACCTTGTCCTAGTTCAACTAGCAACTCAACATATCCCACTGCATCGGTCGCTGCGCCATTAAAGTCATGTATACGAGCTTTAGATGGCTTCAAATCCTTCGTCTCCATCTTCATCTGGTCATAAGCCTTCTTGAAGATGATATTGATAGAACTTCCACAATCAATCAAAATTCTTTTCACATAAGCCGGCCCGATTGTCACAGATATGACCATCGAGTCAATGGTAGGAGCCTCCACTTGGTCAGCATCTCTACTCCTGAATACTATATCGTCTGTCATCATGCGCAGCTGTTTAGCAGGGGTCCCATCCTCTACGTTGGAACAACACTCGAAGTCTGCATGCCTCAGGGAATTAGCATACCGCTCCATCTCTTGCCAGTTCTTATCCGCAGGTTGAGGTCCGCCGATGATCGTGTTTATGACTAGTCTGCCCACGGTCCGAGCAGGCTCCTCGGGATGACATGGAGTTGGTGCACGACCGGGATTGGACGTTCCCTGTCCACCTTCTTGCGGATTCTTCACAAACTCCTGTATCTTTTTCTGCCTAATCAACTTCTCTATAGCGTCGTGTAGGTGTCTGCACTCTTCAGTATTGTGCCCATAAGTTTCATGGAAGCGGCAGTACTTCCCAGTCCGCTTTTGCTCCTCGGTTGACTCCTTTGGGCACGGCTTTCTGTATTGAAAGGTATTGCAGGTTGATAGGTAAATGTTCTCAAGGGATGCATTCACTGGGGTGTACTCGTTGTAGGTTGGAATTCTCGGCTTCCATTTCCCCGCTTCTCTCTTCTTCCCTTGATTTCTTCCTCCGGATTCCTTAGATTGCCCGGGCTTGTTCTGGACATTGACCTAAACTTTCTCGGAGTTGTCTCCTGACTGCTTCACAGCATTGTTGCTTCTTACGGACTCCTGAATAGGCCCCGGTGCCTTATCTCGCCTTATCCACCTGGCTTCCTCTCTTCTTATGAATTGATGTGCCTTTGAGTAAAAATGCTCTAGCGTAGTTGGAGGTTTTCCTGCCAACCAATCTCCAAACTCTGAATCTGGATCCACACCTCGCATCACAGCCATAAGAATTGCATGATCATTGGGATTACTGACTTCAGTAGCCGCAACATGGAATCTCTGTAAATACTCCTTCAACGACTCCCCAGGAGCTTGGATTACACTTGATAGTGACATCACGTCCTTGGGACGAGTAGTATGTATTCTGAATTGTACTATAAATTTCTTTGCCAACTCCTCGAAACTGGATACAGACTGTGGAGGGAGTCGGGTGAACCACATGGTAGCGATCCCAGATAGAGTTATTGGAAAGCACCGGCACTTGGTTGCATCATTTTCTCTAGCTGAATCCATCATCCATTCGTACCTCATCACATGCTGCCTGAGATCAGTCTTTCCTTCGTAAGCCTGGATAGTTGGCATGCTAAACTTCCTGGGGTACTCAGCCCGTAGGACAGTGTCTGTGAACGGAGTATGACTCCTAGATACCCCCCAATCATCATTCGACAAGCCTTGATTCTCTTTCATCAACTGTCTGATCATAGCTGTTAGATCTGGGGTTTGTATGGAAGATGGAAGGTTGGAGTCTGTCCTACGGGAATTATCAGGCTGATGCCTCCTCTGCTGGCGATCTGCTAAACATGCATCTTGAGGTTCGACATCATTGGCATCTTGGTGAGTCGGGCGTCCAGCCTCCACCTGCACTCCAGCTCCTAAGTTTCCAGTTACTGCTTGGTCACGGTCTCCGAGGTGTAAATGGTCCCTAGCTGTTCAGACAGCCGCACCTGCCTGCGTAGTTTCAGTCTTGCGGCGTCTACGCCTGGGAGGTTCATCGGACGAAGTCGAGCTGTCAGATGAAGAATAAGGAGCTGGACTACCCCCAGCATTCTGATGCTGTTGTTAAGTGAGTTGTGCCATGAGGTTGGCGTTAACTTGCATCGGCTCTCCGAGTTGTCTCCGGCTTTCCCTGAGCTCTCTCATCAAGTCGTTGAACTCTATTCTAGTGACAACTTGCATTTGGTCCTGGGCGGTAGTCCCTGCACCTACATTTGCTTACTGATTGCTAGGCCCTGCTTGTTGTACGCTAGCAGTCTCATTGGCGTCCGCATTATGAGAGGTTGATCTGGTACGTGGTCTTCCCATTGTAGAGTTATTGGTATGAACTCTGAGTAATCAACGGACGTCCTACGAATGACTCGGATCTTCTTCGGGGGAATTATTCAATCCAGTAGCTTCAAAGCAGATCCTTGAGGTCTGAGAATTCGACTCTCAGTGAAAGCGCCAAAGTGTTAGCACCAAAATTGGTCACTAACCTCGTTGAGAAAGATTGTGTAGAGAGATAAATGATGAAAGTAAATTTAAACAAAAAGCAATATGCTAAATTGAATGCAAAGACGAGAATACCGGATTTATAGTGGTTCGACGTAACTGCCTACATCCACTTTGAGGTTAATCTTTATTGCTTTACTTGATAATTGATTACAGATACAATCCGTACACCAACTACTTGAATACAATTGCTAAGTAAAGAGGATAAGTCTTGAAAGCGGTAGAGTCTCCCCAGTGTTCTTGAAAAAAGGTCCCTTTCACTGTGCCCCTGCCCTCTATTTATAGACAAAGGTGGGTTGGACTTCCTTGGTGGGCCTGGCAGCTAAATACCTCGGCCTAGAAAGAGTGAGCTCTGTGTGCGGAACCATCGATACCGAACGAAGTGGCGTCGAACGATATCGTCATGCCGAATGAAGTGGCGCCGAATTGCCGAACGAAGTGATGCCGAACGATATCGTCATGCCGAACTAAGTGATGCGCTGAGTGGAGAGTGCAGGCCGAGCAATAGTTGAAGCCGGATGAGATTGGATGAATGCCGGACACCTCTGGATGCCAAACATCTCTAGATGCCGAACAACCCTGAATGCCGAACACCTCTGGATGCCGAACGATCTCGAATGCCGACCGTGATTTATGCCGAACGAGATTGAGTGCCGAACGAGGTGTGGATGCCGAGCAGTACGGAGTGCCGAACGAGGTGTGGATGCCGAGCAGTATGGAGTGCCGAATGACTCTGTCATGCCGAACGGTCCATGTATGCCGAATGCTCTGCGTATGCTGAACACTCTCGAATGCCGAACGAACCATGTATGTCGAACACTCTCGAATGCCGAACATTCCTGAATACCGGACGCTCTCTGAGTGCCAAACGTTCTCGAATGCCGAACGATATACAATACCGAACGACTCTTAACGCCGAACGGTATGTAAGTGCCGAGTGCCTAGTTGCCTGGTCAAATCTTTAGGTAACACTTGCCCCCTAAAGTGCATCATGTGGTTAAATGTGATGTGCTTTGAGTCATGAATCCATCGTGCCTTGCTTCAAGCCATGGTTTAGTCTTCACGATAGTATCTTCTCTCACATTCCAGGTGAGGCGATGTGTGCCAAACGATACGCAAATACCGAACAACATAGCCGAAGCTGAGCGCCCTGGATGCCGAACGACATAGCCGATGCCGAACAATGTCGGTTTGACCAGTTCTACCGGTTATTGCCTCTTCGACTTCCTCTCCTTTCCTATAAAGGCTGGCATTCTTCTTCTTCTTCTTCTCTTTTTAACTTTTCACCTCCGCGACTCTCCAAGAATACATAATTTACCTCCCTTAAGTTTTATTCACCTCTTACGATCTTTCCTTCTTACTTTGAATCCAATAAGCCCTTTCCAAGTTAATCTCGAACAATCTTTCAATCTTAAGTCCACAGACCCCCAAGCTCCTGCTGTTTTCTTCGGTAAGAACCTTTCGATCGTGGATATCAATTATCGATAGAAAGATGTTAACTTCATAAGTGGATATCAATCATCAATTAATTACTTCATCTTTTATAAAATATATTTCTTAGATATATTCTTTTCAATTTATCCCATTTTCTTTTCAAGTGTATATGGAATCATTAAGCTTCATTTATTAAATCATTTGGTTCTTTTAAACCTCTTTAGGTCTTGGAATAATTCCAATCATTTTCTCTTTTATTTAGGAAATCTTTTCCAAATCATTTATTAAATCTTAATCAAATATTTCTTTTTGTATTAGAGTAATTCTAAGTTTATTCATTCTTTTGCTTTGGATAATATTTCAAATTTCCTCACTTAACACTCGATCCAAATTTCTTAACTTTTAGGCAGGTCAAAAACAATGTTATTTAAGACATCGTTTACGATAAACCCTAAATCAATCTTAGCAAACATTTTTTTTGAGTAAATAGGATCATAGAAATCATTTATTTTGGAAATTGCTTAAATTTTGGATAATACCAATCTTCTTTTATTTTGAAAAACTTAATATAATCTTTTTAGAGCATCTGAGCTTTCCTTTCGATCTGTTCCACCCCTCGCCTAAAAAGAGAAAACATAGGCCAGGTAAGTTCAGGACACTGGTTGCTCCATCCCTAACCTTAGTTAAACTCCTTGTTTTATCTTCCCAGATCTCACAAGCGGGACAAATGTACTAGTCGTTTTCGCATACTCAGTTATTAGCTTTATTTTGGAATTGATTATAAAGATTTCAAATTATCTTTGAACTCTTAATTTTCCTTTTAAAAACATTCATTATTGATTCTAGAAAAAATCGTTAAGTTTAAACTCATATTCAAAAGGTTATAGAATTCGCAGCATAAACGTGCTGCGGAAAGTGCTATATAAGCTTATTTGATTTAAACAACTTTTTAATATTTGAAAAATTCATATTTTACATTCCAAATAACTTTTAAATTATTTAAATAGATTTATAAAATTTATTTTATATTTTTAATCATTTAAAAATATCATTTATAAAGAAATCCATTTTTGGATTTCGAACTGCAAAACCGCGATATTTTTGGAAAATTGTTTTGGACATATTTCAAAATCTACTTAATGGAACCTTGATTTTCTTTCTTCCTTTGAAAACTATGGATATAATAGTCCAAAAAATTCTTATTTCGAATGATTCCGAGCTATATTCCACTTTGTACACTCATTTAACTTTTACGGCGCGAAATCGCGAACCACCGTTACGCGACGTGCCTAGTTTTGACTTGTTTTTCAATTTCTTTTCAAACTTTTTGGAAACACTTTCAAATATTTATAAAACATTTCTAAATCGTTTTAAACTCATTTTAACCATATTTTTTTTATTTCAAACTCATATTCCATTTTATTTCATATTATAATATCATATTATTATAATATCATTTTTGACTTTCTTTTTAGAATCATTTAGAGGCTAAATCACTCCATACACATATTATTATGGATTTAATTTCCATTAAATTAAATATGGTTAATTACTAACCATTTCTTTTATCATTTATCAAACAAGTTATCAACCATATAATAAACATATAATCAATCATAATATCAACCAAGTTATCAAACATTTAATTATCCAACATATACCAAACTTTTTATGTAATTAACTTGAAATATTTTTAGGAATTAGTAACTTTAAAATATGAGTACTCACCTTTTACCAAAAGATTAACTTCCTACCAACATTCTTTTTAATCCAACACTTCACTATTTTTTTTCAAATTCAACCAACTTTGGAAAATTCGGCAGAGCTTCTGCAGTACTTCAAACTTTCTCCTACTTCCTTGGAATGAAACGGGCGACACTTCTTTCTCTTTTTCTAGCTCCGAAGCTTCACGACTTACTCCTCCCTCCTCCATAGATTCGGCCTCCTCCAGTTCCACCCATTCCTCCATCATTTCTTCACTTCTTAGATGCTAAACCATGTTTTAATTGTTTTCTAAGGTCTTTGACAAAGTTTGGTGGTGTTTAAAGTTGATTTGATATGATTTTAAGAAAAATTAGTAAGGAAAGAGAGAAGATGAAGCCATTAGAGAGTGGAAGAAAAACTTGAAAAAGGAAGAAGAAGATGTAGAAATGTGTAAAAGAAAGTGGAAGGATGGTGGTCTTATTTATAAAAAAATATTTTGGATTAAAATAATATTTTGTAAAAAGGCCAAAATACCCTTTACTTACTTTTTAAGCAACCTTATTTTTCCAACACTTAATATCGCATTTCAAATCATTACTTTATGTCATTTTCACTTAAGTATTAAGTAAAGAATATAATAATTATGTTTGGTTTGATTTGATGTTTACCTTTTGCTTTGAAATGACATGTTTGTCTTTTTGTGCTTACTTTTTCTTAACTATATTCTAGAATTTTCTAAGTATGTTTAGTAAAAGTAAACTTGATTAGTGAATTAATTATACTTCTACTATTTGAATATGTGTTTCTATATAAGAAAATAAAGGTGCGACAACGTTGCGACAACTTTTAATCGACAAAACATTGATTTTCGATAAAATGTTTTACGGTCACATTTTGACGTTTTAGTTAAACTATTTATTTATGTAAACCAAATTTAAAAATAAACTTTTTACTTCTTTAAATAAATTAAAACATGTCACTTTATACTTTAAAATTATATTTAAATAATATCAAAATCTCTAATTTTACAGTGTATGTAAAACTGACAAAATGCGACAAAATTTAGTTATTTTTGTAAAACGATTATTAACATACTTTTAAATATTTTAATATACTTTTAAATATTTTAATATACTTTTATTATCTTTATTAAACGTGTTCAATAAGATTTATCTTTTTAAATAAATATTTAAACCTATTTATTTAAGCATTTATTTATTTTTAACAAAACTTAACTTTTGTTGATTTGTTCTAAAATCCAAATTTATACTTTTTAAATTATCAACTATAAGAATAAATAATTTTTCTATTATTATCTATTATATATAACTTATTTATTTAAGTTTTAAACCTTTCTAAATTTAAAACAAATGAAATCTCTCATTTCCAAAGTAGTGAAATTACGGGTCGTTACATATTTTAAGGCTAAAATATTTAAACCGAGAGAGATTACTTTTAAAAGGTTTTTGGAAAAATAGTTAAAATAAATCATTTTGAAAATTTCGTGGATTTCATTCCACTACAGAAGGTCGTGGGTTCCAACTCACTAAAGAGGTCGTGGGTTTCATCCCACTATTAAAGCGAGAAGGTGGATTCCATTCCACAATTAAAATCCGAATAAAGATTTTAGTGCTATTATGAAGTTTTAACATAAGTCTAGACTCTAATACTTATCTTGATATCTTGAACTCTTGAAATCTTGAATTCTTGAAATCTTGACTTTTGAACTCTTGAAATTTTGAATTCTTGAAATCTTGAACTCTTGATACTCATGAGTCTTTAGTCTTGATTTCTTTAATCTTGAATTCATTAGTCTTGAATCTCTATACTGTTAGTCCATGAGTTGATGGTTTTGATGACAACAACCTTAGAATAAGATTATGAAATATAAATACTAACATTATAGTTTAGATATATACGTATATGCAGGATTTAACCATGCAGGTAGCAAGAATGAAGACTGTACAGTATAGAGATTCAAGATATCAAGATTGAAGACTCATGAGTATCAAGATAATCAAGAGTTCAAGATTTCAAGATAAGTATTGAGTCTAGAATTATGTTAAAACTTCACAATAGCACTGAAATCTTCACTCCATTTTTCTTTTGGGATGGAACCCATTTCTACCTTTTTTTAGTGGCTTACAAACCCACGACAAGTGGCTTACAAACCCACGAACATCCTGGTTTTGTACAAGTTCTCGAGTCCTGACATGATGAGATATTCTGCAGGAAGAAGCTTGCAAAACTACTTCAAAATGATTTTCAAAACTACTTCAGAATGATTTTCAAAATTGTTTTTCAAAATGTTTTAGCTTTAAAAATTATCTTTTCGAATGATTTTCAAAAAGATGTTTTAGCCTTAAAATATTCTTTGTATAAACTCTTGTTTTAAACTTCATTTGTTTTAAACTATCTTTATACTTAGATTTAAATATAAAATTATAGTAAAATTTTATATATATTATTCTTTATATTCATCTATGTATTTTATCTATAGTCAAGTATATTTATAAAGTTTAAAATAGTTTTAATATAAAATAAAGGTTATTTTCAAAGAAAAAGCAAAACATCAAAATTTCTTTTGGGATGTCGACATGCCCTAGTACCCCATGTCGACATAGTGTTAGTTAGATTCAAAAATTTGAATTTCAAAAGAAGTGTCTATTCGCCATAACCTTTCACGAATGGACATGACTGTTGTTCTTCTATAAATAGGGGTTAGTTTCAACGAATTTAACATCAGTTTTTCTGGTTTTTCACTTCTCTTCTTCTTCCACATTTTCTTATACAAAATCCTATCATTACTCTGCCGAAATCAACATTGAATCTAACTAGATTATCTCTGGTTTGATTCTCTATCACTATCTCAACAAGATCCAAGTGCTATTCAGAGTTATAGGCTTCTTTGTAATCTATCTAGCGAGAAAAGGTGTGATTGTAGCCTTGGAAATCAATCAAGCGAGAAAAGGTGTGGTTGTAGCCTTGGAAATCAATTGGGTGAACTTGTTGCCCCGGAAATCAAGTATCCCTACCCAGAGGATTGTGATTCTGGAGGGTGTACCTCGTAGCCTTGAAACCGAGGGTTGTAATTGTTGAATTGCTTTTGAAAGGAAATCCGTACTAGTTGTGCGGGACTGGATGTAGGGTAACCCCGTACCAGTATAAAATCCGGTGTGTTCTTTCCTTTATTGCATTTACTTTATTTCTGCATCTGTGTTTGTTTCTGTGATTATATCTATGTCTGAATATTGCATAAATTTGTGTTCAAACTAACATAAACTCAAAAAGATTTAGTAATTTCTTAAAAACACTATTCACCCCCCCTCTAGTGTTATTCCTAGCCTTAAGATCCGTAATCCGCATTCCTCACATTTGGTATCAGAGCAAGGTTTTCAAAAGTTTCATAATCTGAATTTTGAAAAGTTTTCAAAATGGCTACCAACACTGGTACTGTTATTAACACTAGTATCCCTGTCACTAGTTCATTTGTAGAAGGTCAGTCTACTGCCAGACCACCATTTTTTAATGGCAGTAACTATGCATATTGGGCATGTTGGATGAACATATATTTGTAATCTGTAGGATTAGATACTTGGAATATCACACAAACTGAATATTCTGAACCCACAACTAATTTTACAATGTGGACCACTGAGCAAAAGACTGTTGCACAAAATAATTCTAAAGCAATGAATATTCTGTTTTGTTCACTTGAAAGAAATGAATTTAATAGAGTGTCAGTTTGTAAGTCTGCATATGAAATCTGGAAAACTTTGCAAGTGACTCACGAAGGAACAAGCAAAGTTAAACAGACCAAAATTTCCATGCTCATAAATCAGTTTCAGTTATTTAAAATGAATACTAATGAGTCTATTTCAGATATGTATAGTCGATTTCAAGATATTGTGCATTCTTTAATATCCTTGGGAAAGGAATTTTCGGAAGAAGATCAAGTCAGAAATTTTTTAAATTCTCTCACTCCAGAATGGGATCAAAAGACACTTGCAATTAAAGAGGCAAATGACATCAGTACTTTAAAGATAGAAGAATTGTTTGGAAATATAATGTCGTTTGAAGTTCAGATGATCGGGAGAAGAGAAAGCAAAGCAGCTGAAAAGAAATCAATGGCATTCAATGCATTAACCGACGGATCAGACTCAAACAGTGATAATGATGAAGAGATAACATTTATGACCAGGAATTTTCGGAAATTCCTGAAATACAGAAAGATGAATAATCTCAAGAGAAACAACTATTAGAATTCTGGAAATCAGAATGCAGTGCCAAACAATGTCAAATGTTTCAACTATGATGAACCAGGCCATATCAAAAGAGACTGTCCGTATCCAGAAAGGCAGAATCCTCCTATAAACAATGATTCAGTAAAGAAACGGAAGCGTGCATTTACTGCTACTCTAGATGACTCAGACTCGTCCTCAAGCGATGATAATCAGAAGACAGATAATTCAAATTTGTGTTTCACGACAATTCACGACTTCAACGAATTCAAGGAAACAGACTCAGAAAAAGGTACACATTTACAATACAATTGATTGAAATTGCATGCTTAGAATTAGATGATTGATTGCTTGATTGATTGATTTTGAATTGGTGTGTTGATTGAATTTTAAATTTATTTTTTATTATTTTATTATTATCATAATTTTATTATTATTTTATTATTATTATTTTTTAATAATATAATAATATTTTCTGGAATATACTATAATTTTAATAATATTCCAGATATATATATAGACATTAAAATAATAAGTATATATATTAGAATACTTAGGAAAAATAAATCATAGAAATTCATAGGCACATGTCGACTTGGTCCCTACCATGATGTCGACATGGGCACAAATTTTGAAATTCAAAATTTGAATTCAAATGTTTGAATTTCCCTCCATCTTTTCACTTCATTCAATACTCTGAAAAGGCATCTTTTGACCAGAGAACATGTCTTTCAAAAATCTATTTAGTCACTATCTTTTATCATAACTTTTCACTTTCATTTTCAAATTCAAACTCTCTCTTCAAAACTTCAAGCTCTCTACTCTCTACTTTAATGGATTCTTCAAGCAACCCCTCCACCATGAGACTTTCCAGAAACTTTAAAGAGCAACTCCTTAATAATCCGGAGGCAATAAAAGCATGCATCAATTATGCTAATTATGGAAAAGTCCATCCCGGAAAGTTTGCTATTTTTCAAGATTTTACTTCTTATGAAATTGATACTCTTTTTGCAAACAATCAAATTCTTAGTCTTGTTGATTCTTCTCAAAATGATTTTGTTTTTTACCCAAATCTTGTTAAAATTTTCTATGCAAATCTCAATCGAGAATTTTATGAAGGAAATGATAATGAAATTTGGAGTAGTGTCAAAGACACTAGAATTGTTTTAAATTATGATCTTTTGGGTACCATTCTCAATTGTAAGAATACAGGAATGGATCTTTCTATTTTTCAAATCGATGAACATAATCGTGAGACATTTCATCATATTTTTGAAGGAGATGATAACTTTGAATTTAAAAACCGAAACTTTCGACCTAAAGTAAGGATTGTCAATCTTCTTTTACAACATACTTTGACCCCAAGATCGGGAAATTTTAATAATCCTACTTCAAAAGTGTGTAAAGCACTTTTTGCTATTTTCGGAAATTATGATATCAATTGGGCGCAAGTTATTTTGGATGAACTTCGTCCTAAAAATTTTGAAATGGGAGAAAACATTTTATATCATGGAATTTACCTTACTCGAATTTTCAACTATTTTGGAGTAAATTTCAAAGGAGAAGAATTTATTTCAAGAAAAGTTTTTAACATCTCAAACATTTCTCTCATGAAAATCCCATATGTTTCTCAACCTTATGAGACTCTTGCCGAAAAGGAAGAGGGTTTGGCTCATGAAGAAATGGAAGAGGAGGAAGAGGAAGAAGAAGAAGAAAGGGATGAAATGGAAATAGAAGAAGAAGAAGGAGAAACATCCCTAGAAAGTATTGAATATCCCTCCAATCCTACCAACAAAACCCTTCTCAAAAACCAAAAGATTATTGTTGAGAATCAACGGGTTCTTAAAAGATCCGTTAGTAAGAAGTTGGACAAAATATCATCCAAGATGAACAAGTTTTTCTCCAAAGTCAGCAAGAAACTTGGATTATCTTCATCTTCATCATCTTCTAACTAGTTCTATATTCTCATATCATGTCGAATTAGTTTAAGTTTGTTTTTGAGTAGTTGTTTATGATTAATCATTGTATCACTCTTCTATGCAATGAAATTGAATTTCCTTTCTGTTATCTAGCTTATCTTATCTCTTGAATAAATGTTAGTATATTATATAAATATATATATATATATACACACACAATTATTCACAAAATCAAAATTACCATCAAATTTCACTGCCGTATGTCGACATACCTCCTTTGACCATGTCGACATGTACTGGTCAGAAATGACACTTCATTTTTGAATTTGAAATTTGAATAACTACCATATGTCTATTCATTTCAAACGAATTTCTACACCTATAAATACCCATTTCTTCCAGAATTCATTACTGAATATTATTTCTTATCTATTCTATCTCTCATTCTTCTCACAATTTCAAAAATGGCTAATCCAATTCATAACTTATCCGAGAATCTTGAAGAAACTCTTAATTCATTCAAGAATATTATCTCGTTCATTGTAACGACCCAGAATTTTGAACAAATTAAATTGAAAATATTTAATTAATTTTAAATATTTGAACGATGATTTAATTTTAATCCCCAATATAACTTTGAAATTGGCGATTAAATTATAAAATTTAATTGCTGAATAAAAATTTAAATCTTCAATTTTAAGCTGAAGAAAAATATTTCAAAAGCTTTTAAAATTTATATCGATAATACTGAAGATAATAGAAGCTTCAAAATTTTATTTCAAACTGTTTTGTTCAGTTTTGAAATTATATCGTTTGAATCGATATTTAAAAATAGCGTTCCGGGCACAGTCTCGGAATTCGACGAAACTAGTTCTATTGGGTCCGTAATATTGAATTATTATCAGATTTCAAATTTCGTATTGATCGGAGTTGATATGTGAGCACACGACGTGTAAATGCATTGATTTTTTATCGAAATTCAATTTAAATTTAAATTCAATAATTAGTCAAACCTCAGCACGTTTCATTCCATTTATCACGCCTAAAATCACGATGTAGAAATCGTGCAAAGTAGTGGCCGCGTACTTCTACCCCATGTCTCGTTCGATTTTAAATATCCCTCCTTAGTTCAAAGAAATCAAATCGAACGAAACAAGGAAAAAAATGATATCTCGTTCAAAATTAGAAAAATGCCCGCTCTCCTTTACTATTTGAAATCCTCGTTCGATATCAGAGGATATTATCTCAAATCTCGCGATCATTTTGGGGAAGAGGGGAGCTCGAAGGGGCCGCGACATTCAAACTAGAGCAGGCGCTCAAGGCCACGGCGACGAGGCAGCTGGGCATGAGGTCGTGATTCGTTCGCGACCAAGTGAGTGGGAGGCGAAGTCGAGAGTTGGGTGAGGCTCGCGAGTTCGAAGTTGCGTATGTAGGCGCGAGCGCGTGAGGCGAAGGAGGCGACTCTGCTGATGCAGTGGTGTTGGTCGCAATTAGGGGTTTCGCGACTGGGAATGGGAGATCGATCTCGAGCTCGGCATTTACCTATAGGTTGAGCGACGAAGTCGCGATGGCGACGCGAGCAGGCGATGGCTAGGGTTTGTTCAAGTTCGAAAATAGGCAGTAAGGTATAGCATTTCATCTTGAATTTAATTAATTAAATTATACAATTAAGTTTATTTGATTCGTTTAGTTACTAGAAATAAATTATTAAAGGAAAAATTGGTCATTTAATTGGTTCGAATGTTAATTTAAATTGTATAATATTTTGGAAGTTAATTTGGAATTTTAAAATGTTAAGTAGTTATTTATAAATCAAAACTAATATAATTTATTTAGTGGAATATTTATTTAAAGGAAGAATAGTTTTGATTTAAATTTTTGTTAGATAAATTTATTAAAAGAAACCGGGTTAAAATAAAATCATTGAATGATTAAAATTATTTAAACGGAAATTTGTTTGAAATTAAATTGATTAGATAAAATGACCTATCAAAAGAAAATATTATTTATTTTTGGAAAAATGGGTTAAGAATAAATTATTAAGGTGTTCAATTAACTTAGTTAATTCTTTTGGTTACTAAAGAAATGCATATCCAATAATTTTATAATATCGTATAGTTTATATAAAAGAAAATAGATTTTTAAACAGGCATAGATTATTTCATAAGTATGTATATGTAATTTTGGGAAAATAATAACTTGTTAAATTTATTTTAATTATCAAGAAAATTATTTAAAAGGAAAGTTAGTTTGAAATTGAAATGTTGGTAAAATAAATTTATTTATAAAGAAATTGGTTTAAAATAAATCATTCGATAAAATTAAATCATTGGTTTAAATAAATTAACAGATGATAATTTATTGTCAATTGATTCAAATATTAATGAAATCGTAAATTGTTATACAAGGTCAAATAAAGTCGAGAAAACAAACTGCAATGGAAATGGATGGCAAATTAAAAGCGAAGGTGAGATTTTCTCACTCGAATGGAAAATTTAATTTTACAGATTGATTGCTATTTGGATGTGATATTAGATATAGTAGGATATATCTATATATATATATATATATATATAGCAATATATACATATTGGCATATGTATATATTGGATTGATTGATTTCCCGGACTGTATAGCGGATGAGACCCTATTGCGCCGTTAGTAAGCGGATGATATATTTATAAATCCTATATACCATGATATTCCACCTCGAAGTGGAATTGGTATTGTGCTAATGTCTGTGGATGCAGGGAAACAGGTTGGAGGGATCCAACTGGATTCCTCACCAGTATTTATTTTGATTACAGATATTGTGATATTTGTTGATTATCATATTGATATATGATGTTTGTTGTTGTGATTGATTATTTGGTGCTGTTGCATCATCGGATTCAAATTTTGAAGTTTAAAAATAACGACTTTTACTTTAAAAGGATTTTTAAAGTGATTTTTGAAAGTATACGTTTTATTAAAATTTTGAATTGATTTATTTCAAATAAATAAACGTTCAAATTTTAAAGTTATGAAAATTATGATTTTTGTGAAATATAACCGAAGAGTGATTTTTGAAATAAATAGTTGATTGATTTATTTTAAATGGTTTATATATAAAAGTTTATAAAATGGATATTTATAAAATTAAAGATATTGGGATTATAAAATGAGTTTTTATAAGTGTTAAAAATGAAATATTTATGGAATTCGTAAGTGAATGAAATTTATAGATTTATAATTTGTGAAGTTATAAAATGAATGAAATTGTAGAATAAAAGATTTATAAGAAATTAACTTATAAATTGGGTTTTTGCCTTTAAATGGAATATTGATCGAATTTGTTAATAAAGGAGATTTATAAATCAAAGTTGTTATGAAATATAAAAGGTGAATTTATAAACGTTGTTTTATAAATCCAAAATCGCTTATTTTGATAAGTGAATTTTTGAAGTTAATTAAAGGAATTTTATCCACGATTTTGGACAGTGGATAGTCCTTTAAATAAAATGTGTAGAAAATATTGAAATTTGGTTAGTGAAGTATATTCACGATTTTGGACAGTGAATATATTATTAAGTAAAATGGATATCGTTTTGGGGAAGTGACATTAAAAATGAAGTTAATTATTTTAACGATGTTTTAAAATGAGTTGAATATCGAAATCATAGATTTCAACATTCATTGTTGAAATAGACGTTTTCGAGGAAGAAGGAAATGGTGGACTATAACACTGTTGTTATAGTAAATGATTTCCGAAAGGAAATGTTTTATATAGTATTGGGATTTATATATCTATCTAAATTTCGAATCCCTATACTAGTGATTTTGAGTCGTCGTAACGATGTTTTACGTAACATTCGTTTTGACTCAAATAGATGTTGTTATAGTAAATGATTTCCTTAAAGAATGAATTTATACTTAATATTAATTTAAGTATATCAAATATTCTCAAAGGGTGAAAATAAATAGATTTGTGAATTACTTCTTATTAAATAAGTATAGAAATGTTTTCCAAAATGAAATGTAACGTTTTGAGATTTTATCTTCTTAAAGATAAATCAAAAGTGAATATTTGAAATAGATTGAAAATCGTTTATCAGTAGATATTTTGAAATATAAATTCACTATGGAATTTATAAAAGAAAAAGGGAATCTGTTTAAAAATAAATATCGATTTATTTTAAAGTGTGGAAATTTTATATCTAGTAAAGATATTTTGGGAAATAAATAATTTGGAAAATTATTTGGGATCTGATGATGTTGCGCATCTTTATTGATAGTTAAATAACCGACTATCAATAATTACCTTGAATGGGTATTTGTTGTGAATTGGATGAATTTGAATGCCACACTTATTTTTGAATAAACGCTCACTATTCGGGTTAGCCGGAAAAGGACCATGGGGTCGTATAACCCATTCCGAATATGTGATACGTCGTTATGAATTACATTTGATGACCGGTGTTGAAGACCGGATATTTTTGAAAACGGAAGGATTACCGTCGAGTTACTCTACATCGGCTGATCTCCGATTTAGAGGTTTTATCACCCTTAGTGACGGGAAGTCCGGACGTGATTAGAAAATTATCCGGATTTGCAAGGGCTTCGTGAGAAGTGCCTTCGGTTCTGTTCGATCCCGAAACAGACTTGTATGGTTGTGTGTCTGACGTTACAAATTGAGATATAAAGCTGATTTCTTTCATAAACATTTCTGTTGGTGGCGGAGAATTTATTCTCTTAGCTTAACACCCTTCTCTGAGACGTACGAGCTCAGGGGTTATGTAGTTGAAATTTATCAGCAATATACTCCCAATTTGGTAATGTGGCATGCTGAGTGTTGCTGTGAAATGATCGTTGTTGATCATTTATGATATGATCATTTGTTTGATCATTTATCTTTGTGATCAACTCTTTGATCATTTTGTTTGACCCGAAGCATGGCTTTGTGACAAAGCGTAGCTTTGTGGACGAGACTTCGTCGAGCCTCACACCCCGGAAATGGTCAAAACAGGAAGGATGCAGCAAGGTTCTAGGGAGTAGCGCCCCTTAGTGTATGTCATTCCTTCTGGATAGAGGTGGTATCATGGTATGGAGCCCAGATACTTAACCTATGTTGATACTGCTTATTATGTGGTTGTTGGAAATCGGGGATCCTCGGGAAGATCGGTTACGATCGGGGGATGGCATACGCGTGTCAGTAGTTACATATTTTTGCAGAGGTAACCCGGCCTTGTGTTGGCAGAGATCCGGTTAGGTTCTCGGGACGTCATTCCAGGGGTGTTCCTTCGTGGCATAGGAAGTTCCTTAGCCTGACCATTTGTTGGAAATCCAAAGAAACAATACAAGCCCTTTACAATTTCAATTGTATAACCTGTCTCCTCAGGAGGCAGCTATAGCAAGCATAATATAATGGTACCTATGCTGGCTAAGATTTATATTCTACTTTCGAAATGTTTTCCACTATGCACTAATAATAATATCCAAAATGATTTGATTTTGCGTAGTAAGCATCTTTGACTAACATAAGAAGAAATCTCCTCCAAGTCTGCGTTTTGCATTGTGTGTGTGGTGGGAGGTCTTATGGTAGTTTCATTTTCCAAAAGCATTGCGAATTGACTTTAAAATTTTCCTGTTGTTTATTTTAAAGATAACTGTTTTACGATCTCACACCAGTCACCAGGACTGACTCGGAGTTTATTGTTTCCCTTCTAAACTCTGGGTGCCCACCAATTTCCACACGGGCAGCCTAGAGTTATGTTATCAGGATATTCTAGATATTCTAGAGCTTTGGAAGCAAGCTGGATGGCGAAACATATCAAATATACTTTGTTTATTTATTCCGCTGTGTATTCTGTATGAGGACAAGTTATATAACTGTCCATTGTTGCATTGAGATGTATATTGACTCTGATTGATGTATATATAAACCGATATAGTTCTTTGTTTTAAAAGACTAGTGATTATCTATTATATATTGTTCCGCTGCGATATGTGAGATTCTGATATTGTTCTGTTTCTGATGTTGTTCTGTTGTTGTTCTTTCTTTCCCTTCTATCTTTTCTTCTACCTCTTCTTTAAAACCCTAAGTATTCGGTTTTTCGGCATTCGTTTGCTCGGCAGTTGATACAGTGGACGTATCGATGTCGGTTTTTCGAAAGTCGAAGAATCTGGTCCTTACAATGTGGTATCAAAGCATATGGTTAAGCGACAACCCTGCTCTGTTGGGTGTTACTCATTAGAGATAGAGTCAGTAGTACTCTAGAATGAGTTTGAGTGTAATAATAGATACGAGCGTGTATTTGTTAGTTAATATAAAAATTGTTTTATATTGTGATGATTGATTTATTGAGTGGCATATGAACCTTCGTCGGCACAGTCTGCGCAACTGGACCGAAGGGGTTTCTAAACACTTGAATAGAACAATTCGACACAGTATGTTTTGAATAGGGTAAATGAGATAATTTTGCTCAAAACTATTTTTGCATAGAAAAGAAATGATTTTCTATGAATTATTATAGTAAATGGATGCTTGGTTGTTATGAAGTAATAATATTGAATTATTATCATTGTTATCTGGAATTGAATAAGAAATTAAAATAACAACCAAAGATTTGGAGATAAATCCATTTAACGAATGAAATTTATAAATATGAATTGGAAGTATAAGGAAATGAATTCATATATGAATAAAATTGTGAATATGAATTGTAAATGTGATTTATAATTGAAATAGAATTCCAAAAAGATAATTGAAAATAAAATTCATTAATGGAATGGAATTAGTAATGTGAATGTATAAATGATTTTATAAATTGGAATGTGAACAAGTTAATAACTTATAACATATTTGAAATTTGATTGGAATTAAGTTAAATGAAATTAAATTGCGTTTGTGAATGAACAAATGAGATAACATTTGTAAATAAATGAATTGAAATTGGAAAAAAAAGAGATTTGAATCAAGTGGAATAAAATCCAAACCTGAGAAAAATGAAATGGATCGAATTCAAATAAGCTACTTTGATAATTTATTAATTCACGAAATATTGAAATGGAAGTTGAATTAGATAAATTGAAACTTGAATTGTGAGCTAAATGAAAAGAGATGGTTCGAATTTAAAGATAAATTCAAGTAAGTAGAAATTAATTTTCAAATGAATGGAATTTACAATTGTAAGTGAATAAAATTGAAACTGAATGTTGAAAACAAATTTGAATAAAATGCACTAGAATTTGTGATGAATTAGTAAATGAAACTAATTTAAAATAGTGCAGTTATGAATGAAAGATAATTGATAAATTCAATATTCAGGAGATAAATATAATCCAAATTAGGTTGAAATTGTAAATTGAATTCAAACGAAATTTGAATTGAATGAAAAGAATATGTAACTTCAATTGTGAAGTAAAAATGTATAAGAAGTATATATCAAAATTTTTGTAATGGAATTGGCAAAATAGTTTGAATATTGTAACTAGATATTACTGCTAGTAGGATATACAGGTGTATTAAAGGAATTGGAATTTTGATTTCAAAGATAAATTTGAATTGTTCGACAAAAGGTAAGTATTTGAATTTCAATATGAGATTTGCTGATTTCTTGTCTAGCCGCTTGGCGTTTTCTTTTCTTTTTGAAATTTGAGAGTCCATAGGGACGTTTAGTAGTCGTACCGTATTAGCCGCACAAAGGAGATGCTGGCGAAATTTTTCGGAAATTTCGAGTGTTAGAAAATTTTGAGAAAATTTGGAAGTTTAAATTCGATTTAAATATTAAATTTGAATTGAGAAGTAAACAATGTTATTTTGAAATGTATGATTGAAGTTGGAAATTTAGTTGAATTGATAACGAATCTTTAGTAGAAAGATTTGTTTTGAAAGTTTGATAAAACTATTTAGATTGTGGAAAATAGTAGACGAGTTAAGGACCATTTTTCCTAACTTATAATTTCGGGACAAAATTCTTTTATGGGGGGAAGATTGTAACGACCCAGAATTTTGAACAAATTAAATTGAAAATATTTAATTAATTTTAAATATTTGAACGATGATTTAATTTGAATCCCCAATATAACTTTGAAATTGGCGATTAAATTATAAAATTTAATTGCTGAATAAAAATTTAAATCTTCAATTTTAAGCTGAAGAAAAATATTTCAAAAGCTTTTAAAATTTATATCGATAATACTGAAGATAATAGAAGCTTCAGAATTTTATTTCAAACTGTTTTGTTCAGTTTTGAAATTATATCGTTTGAATCGATATTTAAAAATAGCGTTCCGGGCACAGTCTCGGAATTCGACGAAACCAGTTCTATTGGGTCCGTAATATTGAATTATCATTAGATTTCAAATTTCGTATTGATCGGAGTTGATATGTGAGCACACGACGTGTAAATGCATTGAATTTTTATCGAAATTCAATTTAAATTTAAATTCAATAATTAGTCAAACCTCAGCACGTTTCGTTCCATTTATCACGCCTAAAATCATGATGCAGAAATCGTGCAAAGTAGTGGCCGCGTACTTCTACCCCATGTCTCGTTCGATTTTAAATATCCCTCGTCAATTCAAAGAAATCAAATCGAACGAAACAAGGAAAAAAATGCTATCTCGTTCAAAATTAGAAAAATGGCCGCTCTCCTTTACTATTTGAAATCCTCGTTCGATATCAGAGGATATTATCTCAAATCTCGCGATCGTTTTGGGGAAGAGGGGAGCTCGAAGGGGCCGCGACATTCAAACTAGAGCAGGCGCTCGAGGCCACGGCGACGAGGCAGCTGGGCATGAGGTCGTGATTCGTTCGCGACCAAGTGAGTGGGAGGCGAAGTCGAGAGTTGGGTGAGGCTCGCGAGTTCGAAGTCGCGTTCGTAGGTGCGAGCGCGTGAGGCGAAGGAGGCGACTCTGCTGATGCAGTGGTGTTGGTCGCAATTAGGGGTTTCGCGACTGGGAATGGGAGATCGATCTCGAGCTCGACATTTACCTGTAGGTTGAGCGACGAAGTCGCGATGGCGACGTGAGCAGGCGATGGCTAGGGTTTGTTCAAGTTCGAAAATAGGCAGTAAGGTATAGTATTTCATCTTGAATTTAATTAATTAAATTATACAGTTAAGTTTATTTGATTCGTTCAGTTACTAGAAATAAATTATTAAAGGAAAAATTGGTCATTTAATTGGTTCGAATGTTAATTTAAATTGTATAATATTTTGGAAGTTAATTTGGAATTTTAAAATGTTAAGTAGTTATTTATAAATCAAAACTAATATAATTTATTTAGTGGAATATTTATTTAAAGGAAGAATAGTTTTGATTTAAATTTTTGTTAGATAAATTTATTAAAAGAAACCGGGTTAAAATAAAATCATTGAATGATTAAAATTATTTAAACGGAAATTTGTTTGAAATTAAATTGATTAGATAAAATGACCTATCAAAAGAAAATATTATTTATTTTTGGAAAAATGGGTTAAGAATAAATTATTAAGGTGTTCAATTAACTTAGTTAATTCTTTTGGTTACTAAAGAAATGCATATCCAGTAATTTTATAATATCGTATAGTTTATATAAAAGAAAATAGATTTTTAAACAGGCATAGATTATTTCATAAGTATGTATATGTAATTTTGGGAAAATAATAACTTGTTAAATTTATTTTAATTATCAAGAAAATTATTTAAAAGGAAAGTTAGTTTGAAATTGAAATGTTGGTTAAATAAATTTATTTATAAAGAAACTGGTTTAAAATAAATCATTCGATAAAATTAAATCATTGGTTTAAATAAATTAACAGATGATAATTTATTGTCAATTGATTCAAATATTAATGAAATCGTAAATTATTATACAAGGTCAAATAAAATCGAGAAAACAAACTGCAATGGAAATGGATGGCAAATTAAAAGCGAAGGTGAGATTTTCTCACTCGAATGGAAAATTTAATTTTACAGTTATTGACTGATTGATTGCTATTTGGATGTGATATTAGATATAGTAGGATATATCTATATATATATATAGCAATATATACATATTGGCATATGTATATATTGGATTGATTGATTTCCCGCACTGTATAGCGGATGAGACCCTATTGCGCCGTTAGTAAGCGGATGATATATTTATAAATCCTATATACCGCGATATTCCACCTCGAAGTGGAATTGGTATTGTGCTAATGTCTGTGGATGCAGGGAAACAGGTTGGATGGATCCAATTGGATTCCTCACCAGTATTTATTTTGATTACAGATATTGTGATATTTGTTGATTATCATATTGATATATGATGTTTGTTGTCGTGATTGATTATTTGGTGCTGTTGCATCATCGGATTCAAATTTTGAAGTTTAAAAATAACGACTTTTACTTTAAAAGGATTTTTAAAGTGATTTTTGAAAGTATACGTTTTATTAAAATTTTGAATTGATTTATTTCAAATAAATAAACGTTCAAATTTTAAAGTTATGAAAATTATGATTTTTGTGAAATATAACTGAAGAGTGATTTTTGAAATAAATAGTTGATTGATTTATTTTAAATGGTTTATATATAAAAGATTTATAAAATGGATATTTATAAAATTAAAGATATTGGGATTATAAAATGAGTTTTTATAAGTGTTAAAAATGAAATATTTATGGAATTCGTAAGTGAATGAAATTTATAGATTTATAATTTGTGAAGTTATAAAATGAATGAAATTGTAGAATAAAAGATTTATAAGAAATTAACTTATAAATTGGGTTTTTGCCTTTAAATGGAATATTGATCGAATTTGTTAATAAAGGAGATTTATAAATCAAAGTTGTTATGAAATATAAAAGGTGAATTTATAAACGTTGTTTTATAAATCCAAAATCGCTTATTTTGATAAGTGAATTTTTGAAGTTAATTAAAGGAATTTTATCCACGATTTTGGACAGTGGATAGTCCTTTAAATAAAATGTGTAGAAAATATTGAAATTTGGTTAGTGAAGTATATTCACGATTTTGGACAGTGAATATATTATTAAGTAAAATGGATATCGTTTTGGGGAAGTGACATTAAAAATGAAGTTAATTGTTTTAACGATGTTTTAAAATGAGTTAAATATCGAAATCATAGATTTCAACATTCATTGTTGAAATAGACGTTTTCGAGGAAGAAGGAAATGGTGGACTATAACAATGTTGTTATAGTAAATGATTTCCGAAAGGAAATGTTTTATATAGTATTGGGATTTATATATCTATCTAAATTTCGAATCCCTATACTAGTGATTTTGAGTCGTCGTAACGATGTTTTACGTAACATTCGTTTTGACTCAAATAGATGTTGTTATAGTAAATGATTTCCTTAAAGAATGAATTTATACTTAATATTGATTTAAGTATATCGAATATTCTCAAAGGGTGAAAATAAATAGATTTGTGAATTACTTCTTATTAAATAAGTATAGAAATGTTTTCCAAAATGAAATGTAACGTTTTGAGATTTTATCTTCTTAAAGATAAATCGAAAGTGAATATTTGAAATAGATTGAAAATCAAATATCAGTAGATATTTTGAAATATAAATTCACTATGGAATTTATAAAAGAAAAAGGGAATCTGTTTAAAAATAAATATCGATTTATTTTGAAGTGTGGAAATTTTATATCTAGTAAAGATATTTTGGGAAATAAATAATTTGGAAAATTATTTGGAATCTGATGATGTTGCGCATCTTTATTGATAGTTAAATAACCGACTATCAATAATTACCTTGAATGGGTATTTGTTGTGAATTGGATGAATTTGAATGCCACACTTATTTTTGAATAAGCGCTCACTATTCGGGTTAGCCAGGAAAGGACCATGGGGTCGTATAACCCATTCCGAATATGTGATACGTCGTTATGAATTGCATTTGATGACCGGTGTTGAAGACCGGATATTTTTGATAACGGAAGGATTACCGTCGAGTTACTCTACATCGGCTGATCTCCGATTTAGAGGTTTTATCACCCTTAGTGACGGGAAGTCCGGACGTGATTAGAAAATTATCCGGATTTGCAAGGGCTTCGTGAGAAGTGCCTTCGGTTCTGTTCGATCCCGAAACAGACTTGTATGGTTGTGTGTCTGACGTTACAAATTGAGATATAAAGCTGATTTCTTTCAAATACATTTCTGTTGGTGGTGGAGAATTTATTCTCTTAGCCTAACACCCTTCTCTGAGACGTACGAGCTCAGAGGTTATGTAGTTGAAATTTATCAGCAATATACTCCCAATTTGGTAACGTGGCATGCTGAGTGTTGATGTGAAATGATCGTTGTTGATCATTTATGATATGATCATTTGTTTGATCATTTATCTTTGTGATCAATTCTTTGATCATTTTGTTTGACCCGAAGCATGGCTTTGTGACACAGCGTAGCTTTGTGGACGAGACTTCGTCGAGCCTCACACCCCGGAAATGGTCAAATCAGGAAGGATGCAGCAAGGTTCTAGGGAGTAGCGCCCCTTAGTGTATGTCATTCCTTCTGGATAGAGATGGTATCATGGTATGGAGCCCAGATACTTAACCTATGTTGATACTGCTTATTATGTGGTTGTTGGAAATCGGGGATCCTCGGGAAGATCGGTTACGATCGGGGGATGGCATACGCGTGTCAGTAGTTACCTATTTTTGCAGAGGTAACCCGGCCTTGTGTTGGCAGAGATCCGGTTAGGTTCTCGGGATGTCATTCCAGGGGTGTTCCTTCGTGGCACAGGAAGTTCCTTAGCCTGACCATTTGTTGGAAATCCAAAGAAACAATACGAGCCCTTTACAATTTCAATTGTATAACCTGTCTCCTCAGGAGGCAGCTATAGCAGGCATAATATAATGGTACCTATGCTGGCTAAGATTTATATTCTACTTTCGAAATGTTTTCCACTATGCACTAATAATAATATCCAAAATGATTTGATTTTCGTAGTAAGCATCTTTGACTAACATAAGAAGAAATCTCCTCCAAGTCTGCGTTTTTCATTGTGTGTGTGGTGGGAGGTCTTATGGTAGTTTCATTTTCCAAAAGCATTGCGAATTGACTTTAAAATTTTCCTGTTGTTTATTTTAAAGATAACTGTTTTACGATCTCACACCAGTCACCAGGACTGACTCGGAGTTTATTGTTTCCCTTCTAAACTCTGGGTGCCCACCAATTTCCACACGGGCAGCCTAGAGTTATGTTATCAGGATATTCTAGATATTCTAGAGCTTTGGAAGCAAGCTGGATGGCGAAACATATCAAATATACTTTGTTTATTTATTCCGCTGTGTATTCTGTATGAGGAAAAGTTATATAACTGTCCATTGCTGCATTGAGATGTATATTGACTCTGATTGATGTATATATAAACCGATATAGTTCTTTGTTTTAAAAGACTAGTGATTATCTATTATATATTGTTCCGCTGCGATATGTGAGATTCTGATATTGTTCTGTTTCTGATGTTGTTATGTTGTTCTTCTTTCTTTCCCTTCTATCTTTTCTTCTACCTCTTCTTTAAAACCCTAAGTATTCGGTTTTTCGGCATTCGTTTGCTCGGCAGTTGATACAATGGACGTATCGATGTCGGTTTTTCGGAAGTCGAAGAATCGGGTCCTTACAACGTCATTCTTTATAACCAGCGACACTTAGAGTTAAGTCAAATGCAGATGATCAAGGAGCAAGAAAGGCATTTCGATGCAATTCGATGGATGATTTCTTCCCTGCACAAGGATGATAACGAAGCACATCCTCCCGTCTCTCTCACAAATGCAATGAAAATTGGGATGCCATCAAAGCGGACCCTATTTTCGAAGAAGAAGGATGGGTGGAAGTTCCCCGTAACGTTTAATTTGTTTCCTTTATTACTTTGCTTGAATTGATTGTTTTGATTGAAATTGGTTGTTTTGATTGATTTGATTTATACATTGGTGTGGTTTGATGATTTTATAAATATACATTAATATATTTATAATCGTTGATTGAATATCATGTCTATAAGTATAGTTATTTCTTATATATACTCTATTATATAGTTTATTAATGCAGGTACTTGAGTACAAGAATGAGGGGGAGTTGTATAGTTTAGAGTTTGTTTGTTTTTTGTTGATGACAAAGAGGGAGAAATATAAAATAGGAGAGTTAGGCATAGATTAAGTGGGAGTTATTTGATTTAGGGGGAGTTAATAGGATAGAAGTAATATTTTATAAACAAAGGTTGTCATCATCAAAAAGGGGGAGATTGTTAGTCCATGAGTTGATGGTTTTGATGACAACAACCTTAGAATAAGATTATAAAATATAAATACTAACATTATAGTTTAGATATATATATGTATATGCAGGATTTAACCATGCAGGTACCAAGAATGAAGACTGCACAGTATAGAGATTCAAGATATCAAGATTGAAGACTCATGAGTATCAAGATAATCAAGAATTCAAGATTTCAAGATAAGTATTGAGTCTAGAATTATGTTAAAACTTCACAATAGCACTGAAATCTTCACTCCAATTTTCTTTTGGGATGGAACCCATTTCTACCTTTTTTAGTGGCTTACAAACCCACGACAAGTGGCTTACAAACTCACGAACATCCTGGTTTTGTACAAGTTCTCGAGTCCTGACATGATGAGATATTCTGCAGGAAGAAGCTTGCAAAACTACTTCAAAATGATTTTCAAAACTACTTCAGAATGATTTTCAAAATTGTTTTTCAAAATGTTTTAGCTTTAAAAATTATCTTTTCAAATGATTTTCAAAAAGATGTTTTAGCCTTAAAATATTCTTTGTATAAACTCTTGTTTTAAACTTCGTTTGTTTTAAACTATCTTTATACTTAGATTTAAATATAAAATTATAGTAAAATTATATATATATATATATTATTCTTTATATTCATCTATGTATTTTATCTATAGTCAAGTATATTTATAAAGTTTAAAATAGTTTTAATATAAAATAAAGGTTATTTTCAAATAAAAAACAAAACATCAAAATTTCCTTTGGGATGCCGACATGCCCTAGTACCCCATGTCGACATAGTGTCAGTTAGACAAAAATTTGAATTTCAAAAGAAGTGTCTATTCGCCACAACCTTTCACGAATGGACATGACTGTTGTTTTTCTATAAATAGGATTTAGTTTCAACGAATTTAACATCAGTTTTTTTGGTTTTTCACTTCTCTTCTTCTTCCACATTTTCTTATTCAAAATCCTATCATTACTCTGCCGAAATCAACATTGAATCTAACTAGATTATCTCTGGTTTGATTCTCTATCACTATCTCAACAAGATCCAAGTGCTATTCAGAGTTATAGGCTTCTTTGTAATCTATCTAGCGAGAAAAGGTGTGATTGTAGCCTTGGAAATCAATCAAGCGAGAAAAGGTGTGATTGTAGCCTTGGAAATCAATTGGGTGAACTTGTTGCCCCGAAAATCAAGTATCTCTACCCAGAGGATTGTGATTTTGGAGGGTGTACCTCGTAGCCTTGAAACCGAGGGTTGTAATTGTTGAATTGCTTTTGAAAGGAAATCCGTACTTAGTTGTGCGGGACTGGATGTAGGGTAACCCCGAACCAGTATAAAATCCGGTGTGTTCTTTCCTTTACTGCATTTACTTTATTTCGGCATCTGTGTTTGTTTCTGTGATTATATCTGTGTCTGAATATTGCATACATTTGTGTTCAAATTAACATAAACTCAAAAAGATTTAGTAATTTCTTAAAAACACTATTCACCCCCCTCTAGTGTTATTCCTAGCCTTAAGATTCATAATCTGCATTCCTCACATATACTATACAGTCTTCATTCTTCAGTATTTGCATATATATCCTGCATATACATATCCATACAATAATATTAAGATTTATATTTTATAACAAGTCCTAAGGTTGTTGTCATTAAAACCATCATCTCAGGAACTAACATAACCTACCGGCTTCACTCTTGACCAAGGGATAGTGTAAGTTGAGAAGGTTAGAAACGTGATAAGTATACGAGACTTAGTTTCCATATGCGATCGTTCTTATTGTTATTGAATTTGACCAAAATTAACTTAAGAAATATTTAAAAGAAACACGAGAATTATACAGTACGGTTATCCTCAGTGATGTTAGACCATACATACAAACTCATCTTGCTCTTTTAGGATAAGAGATAAGGAAATCCATCCGAATAGGAGATGATCTTCACCCTAATGCGTTGTTTGTTTATTTTTGATAGAACTAGAGTTAAGTTAACCGAAAATCTATCGGGTGGTTTTAGGCGTCCAATAAGCGGGTGAGTGTACTTATATGAGATGACTCGAAACCATGACTACGTGTTCTATGTTTTGGAAGCGGTTGTGAAGCGAAATGTTATAGAGTTGCACTTTCTATCCTAAGGTTAAGTCAAAGGGAAATGTCAGCATTAACATTTCGAACAAATGCTGTAGAACTATCTACCCTAAGGTTAAGTCCAAGGGAGAGGTATGCATTAGCATTTGCCAAAGGACTTATGCTAGAATCCACTGAGAGGTTCATGAACTGTTCGAGATGCTAGAATCTATGTAGTGATTTAAGACTTGTTCGAGATGTTGGAGTCCATGTAGAGATTCGAGATCTATTCGAGTGATGAAACCTCGTATGTTCTGATGCTAAAAGTGGCTTCACTATCGATAATGACATAAACTAGAGTAGGATGCATATCCTTGGGTTTAGCTAACCCAAGGATATATCAGCTCTACTATAGAGATGCTTACGGATTGCTAGTGGGAGTGATGATATTCAGTATCATGTGTTATAGCTGTGAACCAACTATGTATATCCTATGGTATATTTTATCTACAAATATACTCTACTTGAAAGGATATTTTCGTCCTTTGTCAGGAGGCCCGTTCTTAATGTACGAAGGGCATCTCCAACAGAAATCTATATGCGAACGAAAGCGATTTTGATTATATACATAATATTGTTGTATTGTGTATGTAGCACAACTAATTTTTGATTTATGTTCTATACCCTAGACATTATCTATTATATCACCATATGTACTTATTACATGATTTGTTCTTTTGAGAGGAAAACCATTCTGGTGATTTGGTTGGTCTCAAAAGATATTGTTATATGAATGCATCATGTTTCTTGAGTTTCCCGTCCTAGACTTATGTCTAACTCATGATTTTATTTTTTCCTTATTTCCTTAAGTGCTCGTTCGAGCAGTTTGAGAAAGACAGGTTTTCATTGGATATTCTTTGAAGCTCGAGGAGACGAGCTGGATGCTTTCACCTACCGTGGTATTCTTATTTCCATAGCACTACTAGTATGTATATCAACAATTATGAGAACATGAGATTCAGATGTTTTGCTCTCATCTTCCTTGTTCTTTTTCTTTATTCCTTTTCTTTTTACCCCGATAATCTATTTTTATGGCACTTGGGTGTTCGGCACGTAATACCGTGGATGTATTAGTGTTGATATTTGAAGGTCGAAAAGGCAGGTCGTTACATATTAGTTGATTCCTTCTATGATATATATATATATTACATCAGTGGCGTCACAATACATTATTGAACTTCCAATGACGAGAATTACTCCCAGCTCAATTATAAATATACGCATACATATTGTTTTCATTGTGGAAATATTCAAGGTAATGACTTGGCCCTATAATCAATTCTTCCGCAACCTCTTGTTCGATACTTTTTAAACTTAAAGCCCTTTTAAGGGTGAATATAAATTTAAGACCGGCCTACCAACATCCATGTCACTTAGAAGGTTAGAGTCTGAACAATCCCTCCTAAATATTTCGTTGTTTCGATAAACAACTTTCTAGTGTTTTGTAAATACTTGATAATACTCTTAGCTTTCATTAGTGATTTTCATTTAGATAAGATGCTTACTACATAAGGGCGTAAGTAAACTTTAGTCTAATACAAAGTGTAGCATACATGAAGGATCATATTGCTCATGCATAAGGAACTATCTCATACGATCTGTTCACCCATCGTAGACAAACAAATCCTTTCTCGAAAGGACGATTCCATGTTGCATAGGAATGTTTTGCATGGGAATGTTTTCACACTTCAAATTTTCCTTATTAAACATTTTAATGCAGTGTCCATGCTTATTGATTAGGATTATTCGAACACCTTCATGTACTCAGTATAAAGGACACTTTTATCAAAACTTTTATTGACCAATAAACAAAAATGTTTTCAATGATTATAACATAGGTACGCCACTACCAATTGGTAGCACATTACATATATTATTTGGAATATTTGTGGTATTCGTTATTATTTTTCTTATAGACACATGCTTTCTCTACATTTTGATTAAAATCAAACCATTTCCCGATAAAAATACTCATCCCAACCTCTAGATGGTTTTTTAAGATCATAAATTGATCTTAAAAAATCCACAAGCCTTATTATTGCACCCAAATTCATTCGGACACTTCATTCAGAATTAAATATTGTAAGCGTACTTGAAATTTATTTTGAATATAAAGCATCGTGTCAAATAGCTAAGTCGATAATCTCCATGACTTGTCGACAACTAAGGGGATTATCATTATGAACAATCCACCTTTTTTGCCATCGATAAGAACGTCATGGTTTGTCTTCAATGCACGAGATTTCCTATTAGACATTCTATTAAACTATGTCCATTTGAGCTTGGTTAAACTAGTATCATCCATACGATTGATTTATTTGTTAGAATCTTTAATCACATTCAATTTTGGTCCACTGCCACTAGTTTCTCTGGAAAAGAAATTCCTTTAGTTGGAAGGTGGCCTGTCTTGAAATAACAATTTTATTCTCAGTGCGATGGAATATGCATCCATTAACCGCCTGCAAACTTGCAGAAAGTAAACTTAGTATTAAGTTCACGTGGCTTGCATTTTCCAATGTACACCGGATAAACCGATATCTTAAACTATTTAAAATAAGGCTTCTTCCAAATCTTTATCTTATATGGAACCGTAAACTAGCTTTCGACGAAATCAGATTCGACATATGAGCTAATACTGAAGCGCATACCCCTCAAAAGAAAGAGGTAACTAAACTTCGATTACTCATTACCAAACCATGTAGCATAAAGAGGAGTGACTTTGAGTGAAAATCTTGTTCTCTTTTAAGTGCCTTGAATTCATATCCAAGATGCTCACATTTTTTTATTGAATTGAAGTACTCGATTTTTTTTGAAAAAAATTGGTACTTTATTAATTACAATTGAAAAGTTACACATACATATGGTTATGTATTCAAATTGGTAATTGCAGGAATCTAGCAAAATTCACCTATACGAATAGAACAGCGGTTTGAAAATTTATTTGCTAGACTAGTCCGTAACCCGTGATTTGCATACATTTTATGTTATACGTCTAGTATACCAAAACAGAGACTAATCAATAATAAACCCGTCTCACAAGTTTACAAATCAGATTTCCACTACTTTGGAATTCTGTATTAGCTATTTATAACAATAAGTATGTTGTAATTAATTACAACAACAAACTAACAACTATAGTAATAATAACTATAGCGATAAATCAAACGTTATACTATTTAAAGAAATAGTACAATGTAGAAACGAAAATGATATTTATATATATAAATATATAAATGAACTAGAAATCTAACCGGTTGAAGAAGGAAATTTCGTCTGAGGCTTGTCGTAACAATTTTCTTAAGACTTTATTCAAAGTCTCCCAAGATACAACAGACATAAGCTGCTCGAGATCATGATGTGTATGATCTTCTGTGTGATAGGACTGATTATGATTTTAAGAAATGAAGATAAAGAAGAGATAACTCGGTTTTAAAATTAAGTGAGGAAAGTGGTCAGGTTTCCTCCTTATTTATAGTCGAATTCCCAATGGCTACACCCGTTGAGAAAAGCAGCATCCCTTCATTTGCAACGCCAAAAAGTGTTACTGTTCGCAACAGGCACTTCCTTTTATTTGCAACGCTAAAACTGTTGCTGTTCGCAACAGCTGCATCCGTTCGTTTGCAACGACCATCTGAAAAAATCGCGTCTCTTCATCAGTTTGCAACGGTCACAACCGTTGAAAAATCCGTATCTATTTAAACACACTTCTGTTTTAAAATCAGTCCATTTTTTAGGTAGCAAAAATATATGACACAGCCCAATTTTATTGGATCCGCACCTAGTTCGTTCGGACGGCGGCGTGCGTGTTAGTCCATGGCCGTATAGATGCCCCCCCTCGCACAAAATTACCTAATCTTAAGTGCCAATATAAGGATTGAGAATACACTATATAAATAAGAAAATGGACTTATTTTTGACGATGTGGGATATATCTCATTCACTATTTTTGAGAATTCTAACATTTTAAATTTAAGGTAGTTGAAGCTAATAACACAAAAATTACAATGGAGAGTTCACAAGAAAATTGTTACACATAACTGTAAAAGTCAGTAAATATATAAAGAAACTAGTATGAAGCCCGTGCCGATGTCATGGATGTGAACTTTGTCTTATTTGTAATTTATTGTCTTACCTTTTGCAAAATTGAAAAGTTAGTAGTTTTAAACTTGTAAATAATACGTACTCTCATGTACTTACATAAACATGGGTAACTTGAAATTTTGACATTTGTCATTGTAGAATGAATGTTTGCATTGTCCATTATAAGGCTATTTGTATCCATGTTCAAACAATTCCATTTACATATAATATCCCCAAAAAACAACAATTTTTATATGTACACGTTTTTCATTAATAAATAAAGAGAAAATAAAACCTTCATTTTCCATGACGGACATGTCAAAAAATTTACAACTTGTTGTGCAACTTCACCATACCAACTAAGGCACGACAACCCCACTGCAAATGAAACAATAACCAATGCCGAACCTGAAATCGAAAGTGAAACATCTACATAGTTAGCATCTCAAATGAAACTTCATATTTTGTATCAGACAAAATTCTTGGTTGTTCATATGAGAGGGAATTAGGTATGCTATTAATTGAAGTAATAATAATTAGCATCTATAATAGAACTCTCGACTTTTCCACATATCTATTAGGTGCAAACTAAGATTCTAGATAGATGAACTATTTTGCCACTGCAAACATATATGTTGGCACTGCCCAAGATAAAGTTCAAGTAATAGAATATATAATGGATTGGACAATGTAGGGGTTACAAAGAATGATACCTCCGTACAAAAATAAACATAAAGGATGAAAGCTTAGACTATATAAATGAAAATTTGCAGAGGTAGAATTAGCAAGGCACATGAACTTTGAACTTAGTGGAAATGTATGTTCATGCCTACCACAATTGCCAAACTAAGTTCATTTTTAAATCAAAATTTGGCCAATTTAGAAGGTAGGTAAAAATAAAAAACCATTGTATTAAGGAAAAGCTGTTAACTGCAAATCACTTTTGACATAGAAGTAGCATGAAATGCAAAAGTTTTCTTCGAGCACTTGCAAATTATTTACCTTCTTGCTTAAACCTGCATTAGCAAAGGAAAAAAGTTAGCTAGACCGTAGTTTCAACCATTTATGTGCACACAAAAAGAAGTAAATGAAAAGAAAAAACATGAATAGGCATTCATTAGAACCTGGAACATTTTTGCAAACACCTTATGTGCATACAAATATGAGTGTGGAGATGAAATCATAACATACACAACAGAAAAAAATAACATCAAGATATACAACTCGTCACCATTGGAACTCAGCAATATGATCTGAGCAGTATAAACACAACAGAACCATGTATACCAACCAATACAACCATTGGCACTGGAAACTTACTATTCTCAAATTAAACATGCTCATTTTAAACGTCGCACATAGCAGTTTAAAATATTCGGTTGTGTATGGTTATATCTTACATCAACTAATAAATTCAAATTTTTATAATTAAAGTCAGCTGAACACATGAAGGTAGTCAGGGATGATACCACAAAACTGTTATTGTCACGGTTGGTCAGTAAAGTAGTATCCATTTATATTACCCAAAGTAAGAAAAATGAGTAGAGATAAATATGTTTATAATCTGTGCATTTACCATAAGTCTCACACAAATTATATAGATTTAACTAATCTTATCAAATGCAACAAATTGCACTACTAAGATTGCATCATCCAATTGCCATTCAAAACCATTCTTTGCTTGAAAATCATCAGCCATACCTTTTATGGGATAAAAATAAATGGAGAAGTGACCAAAATCTAAGAGGAGAATATGATTTGGGATAAAAATTTGTAAACATAAACAATATGTTTAAAAAATATTTAGAACTTGAATTTTCAGTAGTGAATAAAGTTATTGGTAGTAAGAAGTTTACACTAATTAACTAATTATATATTTGGTTCAGGTTTTATTCTGATTCTATTCCTTTGTTTATCTTTGGTAAGAGGCAAACTTTAGTAAAACATCCAATTATAATGCAACCATAGGATAAATGCAACATGATTCAGTGAATGATGTCTTATTATGAAGAATAAAAAAAATTGTCATGCAAACAAAATTGAAGTCAACAGACAATACCATGCCTTTGAATTTGTTTCAAATTAATTGCAGTTGTCAATATAAAGTAGTGAGGTGAAGTAACTCGGAACACAATTATAGATTAAAAAGCCAACATCCTATCATAAAGGAAGAATGCATAGTGGTGCTTATTTTAACAAACAGAAGATTGGAATTCCACTACGATCATAACATCTAGAAGCTGAATTGAGAGGGAAAAAAGCATAGCATATTTTGATATTTATACATAAAAACAGTAAAAGAAACTTCAACTGCAATTTTAGATAAAGACACAGTAAGCTAAATAGTACCAAAGAAAGTAGAGAGATAAAAAAAAGTGGTTTTCAGAAATACAATGATGCATCAGCTAACGGTAGCCTCTACTCATTCACTTACATTATTTTTATTGAGTGTCTCTAATTAGTACATAACCGGTTACCAAGATATACTGAACAAAATTGCCATAACCCAGTTTAATTCAAACTTAATATTAGGCTCTCCTTATACTTCCCGTATCATGGTTCCAGTTCCAACATATTGATTGGTAAAGTCTTGAATAGTGGACTAATCCTATATGTTATTGAACTGTCGACTGTAGAACTATATTCAGATTATCAACCATTAGAATACACCATCTTCCATTAGAATACATCAGATATGATAAAATCATCTCTTGCAATCTATACGTTATCAGGATAAGTAGGAAAAACTTCGAAACTTGAATTTAGTAGAAGTAAAGCAAATCTAAAGCAACCACATATATGGTTGGAGCCCAAACAATGAAAATACCAATAATTATTAATTATTCACAAAAGATATCAAACAAAAACATACTATTTATCGCTCTAAATTGGAAACACCAATTAATAAAGATTGAAAGATCAAAGGGGAAACAACTTGTCAATATTAATATATTTATAGAAATGGTGATGTTTTTTGACAGAATCTCAGTTAACATACATATTTATTTGGGTAAACTAAATCAATTTATTGGATGAGGGAAAATTGTAGAGAAAAGATCTCATTTGAAATACATATCAATAAGGAAACAAACATAAAATTGGGAATAACCTAAAATTGAATCAAGTTATCAAAAAATATCAATCTGGCTATGGCAATTTTTATATTTCAGATGGATATTTAATCAAATAATTTTGTACATATTAATGACAGATTCAGATATGGAAACTGCCATAGCTAAGCATGTATCAGATCCACCAATGTATATATCAATACAGTAATAACAAATCAATTTAATGAAAAAGACTAAGACAACTAAATAGCAATTCTACTATGTAGTTAAATAAACCCATTTCAGGCACATTACAACCTTATTCTTAAATGAAATCTCATTTCATAATGCTTCAATTAGGTGTATCAACTTTTTGTAGTAAAAATGAGCAAGAGATGTATAACAAAAATTTGCTTCTGTTTTCTGGTTTTAGCAGTAAGTGCAAATATTTCAAAATCCGGCTATTGCATTCCCATATTTAAATCAATCATCACCAATTTAGAAGTTATATGAGACAAAAACTGAAAGATAATCCAAAATAATCTCATACAGACATTTAAAATAGTCTCATATTTCAAAAATTGAAAGAAACAGAAACTCTGCAGTGATGTCCAGAAACTACAGGTTATTTCAGTTGGACCATCATTGAAAATAATTCATGTGAACGGTACTTAACAAATACTTGGTGACAACGGTGCAGTATAAATACTTAACACAGAAAAAAACAGTACTTTTCAGCTTCAATCTTATAGTATGTAAGCAACGGATATAATAAGAAAAATTGTTGAAACAACATAATTAATACTTCTTTTGGGTAACAGTGGCTACATACTTCTTTTGGATCACTTGGTTTTGTAAAGATAATAAATATAAATAAAGCAATAAGTTAGAATTAACATGACCTTGATGATTTGCTACTTCTAAACAGCTCAGTAGAAAGACAGGCAAAACATTTCTTTCATTTTCTTTTCTCAGTCGGTAATTAGTAAAATAAACATAGCTTCCCAAATATAACTACTTGGACAACTTTCTATTAAGGTCTATGGCTTAAGTTAATCACTCGATTGCTTCTTTAAACCAACAAATTTACCCAAAATTCAAATGGATTCACTTAAAAAATAACAAACAGCAAGATTATACCTAATAAATTATATTCGTAATAGAATTTGAAAGCTATCAAAATGTGGGTGCTGAAAGCACCCAACAAATAATTTGTAAGCTGCAAAAAATGAGTTTTATCAAAATCACAAAATTAATTTAAAGGTGGTGGAGAATTTAATAAGCCTGATATGAAATGAGGGTCATTTCTCATTCCTATAGAAGGCAGAATAAAATTCGAAAATCATATTAATTTGTTGAAATAAAACTGCTAGAGAAGATGAAATCAAAATCGCACGTCAAATTACCGAGAAGAACAATATCAATATCAATATCGCAAGTCAAGTATAGAAAAAAAATCAAATCGAAGAAATATTAGTATGAAACAATAATAATTAAAAGGTAGAAGATCTAACCTACTTACTGTAACGATTATATCAGATCCGAAACCAAGCAAAGCATAAGCCACCATGAGTAAGAAAAATGAAATTGATGGAGTATAATTTGTAGAAGGGTTATAGCGACTAAAAAATTAGAGTTTCTTTCCTTCGATTGCCATTGTCATTTGCTGGAGGAATGCAGAGGTTTGGTAAAAAGTGACAAAGAGACGTGGAAGCGAAACAACGTGGAGAATTGTAAGTTTATCGAAACAGAAACAAATTGATGTGGTTTTAATGGAACTGCAGCTGCTTCGGTAGTTTTTTTAAAAGAGATAATGAGTGAGTGGAGGAAATGGGGGAGCGGATGAAGTGGAGAGAAACGAATTTTAATTTTTAACGGAGATGCTAACGGAGTTAACAACGTTACTCAGCTTGATGATGCGGCCAACTTTCAGCCACTTGATATCTTTACCAACAATAAATCCTAGCTCTTCTTTGTCTTTTTCGTTAAACCAAAGAAAATTTGTTATATAGATTGAGCGAATATGTACTTCTAGTGCAGACTAAATAGCAAAATGATAAACAACAACCAAACATGATATATTTACAATTTAAATTACTGTCTTAAATAGTTTGGACTTAACGCAAACACACATGACTAGTGATTCTTCAATTTTATATTGTGTTAAACCTAAAGCCTGGGGATGTATTCCACTTATGGAAAAGCAGCCTTCTTTAGGGTCGTGGTAGTCATGACTTTTATATTGTAAGATAGTGTCATGGTAGTTTCATAAGCACTGTTGAATACTTGCATCGTATTTCGTTACCGTTTTGGAAGCAGTAAGGGATCTGAACGTGGAAAATTGATCTGAGTTGGAAATGGAAATACCGCGATTATGAATGTCCAATAGCAGAAAGACCCCAATGAGGTTTCAGAAAATCACGGCCTATATATTTGTGTAGCATGTATGCATTCACTTTTGTCCTTCAACCTAAAAGTAAAGAATAAAATGTTTTGAGTCCAAAACTAAAATTAATCCATTAAGTATTTACGAGTTATAGCTATGAATGCAATATTCTATCAAGTAACCTCTGTAATGGTACTTGGATGCCACTTTTTCTTGCTTCATCTAAACTTGTAGCCCCCCACCTGTCCATGGAGAATATCGGAATACACTTACCCCATTCTCTAAGATCAACTTTGCATCCTTTTACAACAACTATATATAAATCCACGTTGACCATCATTATTTTTGAATTTGTGTCTATTTCATAGTACACTCTTTCATTATGGAGTCTTAATGTACCTTTTCCAACAGAAACACATTATCGGTTACCATAATTGCTAAGGTACAAAGTTGCTCCGTCTTTTAGAAGCATGGAAGCTATTTTGTAAGTCCATGATTCATTGTCTCCAACACTGCATTTATTACCAAACCTATCTGTTATTAATGCATGTATATATTTTAATCAAGTAATATGCAAAATGAATCATGAAACCAACCAAAATCACTGATAGATTAACACTTGAAACTTTGATATATACTCCTCTCTTGGTTAGAAAGTGATATATTCATGCCCTCAAGGTGTTATTAAGTATAGAAAGGGAAAAGAAATATGTTTGACTGATCTTTAAACTGAATTATGATCAATCAAGAGTGTTCCTATGGAAACACAAAATACACTCTAAAATACACACCACAGCATAATAATCAAAACCATTAAACTGAGATCTCCATGCTTCAATAAAAAATTGAACTAATATTATTTGGTGCTAGTTATCGTATGCCAAGAAATATTTTCTTCATAACATTTATAATAAGTATGCAGATATAAACTCATTTTTGTGTTGTCCGTTTTTATTTCAAAGCGCCCTTTAATCGTTTGGTTTTCCTTACCAAAGCCTTCCTCTTCCTCCTATACCTACATATAAACCAATAAATGGTGTTAGCATTTGATGCTAATGGTAGATGATCAATAGCGGTCCAATTGATAACTCATAGTTAATCATGATCGATTGCAACACCTCAAATAACACTAGAAAAGTATAAGTTGGACTATCTATAGTTTGATTATGATAATGTTTATCATGTGGCCATTGACCCAATGTAGCACAAAAGTACTCCCTTGTTATATAAGATTATAAATGTAACATATGTGCACAGCAAGATCCTTATATAATTATGTATGTATAGGGAAAGAGATGCATTAACATTTAGTTTAGTCTTGGTATAAAATAAAACAAAACACTTGTGTAAGGACTTAAATAATGGAAATTCAAACTGTGGTAGGGACTTATAAATGAAAATTCAAACCGTGTTTAAGGTTAGAACTCTAACAGTAGAACACGATACATGTATTTAGGGTGCTGCACATGGTATTAAGAGCATCTCCAACCTAAATGGCTTGTAGTGTGAACTAAATCCTATGTGTCAAGTATTGTTCACAATTGTCTAAGTAAAATAATTAGACATGACATTGAAAATAAAACATCCACTCCAATGTTAACTTCTTTGTAGAAACAACTTTGCCTACATGTCCCAATTATATTATAGATAAATAATATTTATTTGTAAAATAATATTTTTTATTTATATTTTATTGCTCACAATGTGAAGTGGAATGTCTAAAACTAGACATTTCACTTGACAATGTCTATTTAATTTTATACCAAGTCAGCATGACATTCTAATTAACATTGGCATTGGAGAATACAATTTAAATAATTTGATGTTTTGATGATATGTAATTGACATTACATTGTATTTAGACAAGGATTGAAGATGCTCTAAAGGTGCCAAACATAATGCAAAACGCCATTGGTTTGAATTTATAACATATCGCGTGGCTAAGGAGAGCTTTCAATTAATTCATTAAAGTCATAAATATTCATACTGCAAAAAACGTATAACTCTATAATAAGAGTGATGGATCATTTTTTGTTGATCAATATAGGATAGCCATGGGTAAATAGTAGATTAACATTTGTTTGTTGAACTACTAAAATATATCTTAGAACAGAAATACCTAAATTTCATGATTCTTAGGCAATAAATGATCAAATGCTAGCTGCTTGTGGATATCATTTCTTAAATCACCCAAATGAATTTGCACAATAGAGAATAGGTTCTCTTTAAAATTCCGATACAATATTATACCAACAATAATATATTGCAAAGGTTGCTAATATATTTCAAATGATAGTATTTACTATCATGCTAAGTTCAGTTGCAGTATCTCTACTGATAACATTGGTGATACCATGATAACCTTAACACTAGCTTTCTTAATTTTTTCCAAAACATCCTTCAAGATCATAGTGCACACCCATCATTCCATTAATGCCTCTATAAATGAAAAATATTTGATGAACCATTGCAAAAGAATTAGTACGAAAGCCTGGTGAAATTTAGCAATTTGCAGACCTGTACTTGAAAATACATCAAAACTGATATTGTAAACTTTGTTGTACCAGATAATTAAAATGCTATATATTATCCAATGTCAACTATACATCATCTTTCAAAACAACTTTACTATAGATTCAAAATAACTGTTTCTCAAGTGTAGATATACTTAAGTGAATCTATCAGTTCTTTCAACATTGAGAAATAAATTTTTCGAAGTCTCAAAACAAATTTTGTGAACAAACAAAAATCACCATCATAGTCCGTTATTGACATTAAAATGCTTCCATTTCTGTATGAGCCAAATACATTATCACTTGCTTAACTTGGTTTGCTTTATGCGAAAGTTTCAGCACAATGTGTATAATGTGGTGAAAAATTGATGAGCGGAAGCGGTTTAACCAGAATCTAGTATTGCATATTTGCATACCAATGCAACTTAAAATCAACTATGAAATCACACAAGAACAAACAATGGAAGGAAAAAGAAAACGAGACATAAAACATTTAACGTGATTCGGATATAAGCATTCTACGAACACAGAGACCCAACAACCCTTTATTATTTATTCACTTCGAGAGAGTACAACACGAGAAGAATTAACTAAATTAAAGAAGAAAATTAGCGGAGGAAGGATAATAGTGTTAGGTGTGGCTCGCATTGTATTAGAGTGGGTGCGTAGATTGTATTATTGTTAGCCCCACATCGCAAAATATTCTAAAAGAGATCAGCATATATATGAGATTGGTAGCATGTAACAACAAGAGATTCTTTTTGTTACAAATAAATGTTTCCATGAAAATATATGTGGTCTTGCCTCTTCTACACTAAATGAAGTGCGCGCATAGCGGAAGATGCGAGGGGTTGTCGAAAATTACAACAAATAGAAGTTCAGGAAAATAACCACGAATACTGATCTATTTTTTATTCACTTTTAAAAAATGGAAATTAACAAATGTTAAATAGACTACTAGCTGCAAACTAGTATCCACTAATTATGCCTACTAACCTGCTAGCCCACTAATTAACAGGTGAGATAATTAACAACCCATAACAAATTGAATAACAAATTCCTAATATTAATAAAGTAAGTTTGACTTAGTTTTCAACACCATCCCTTAATTCAAACTTGCATAGACCCAGTTGCTCTGTGAAGAATTGATGCTTGGCTTCTCCGAGAGACTTTGTAAAGATACCAGCTTCTTGTTTATTTGTGCCACAGAATTTCAGAACAATTTTTTCTTCAGCAACTAGCTTTCGAATGAAGTGGTGCTTCACATCAATGTGCTTTGTTCTGGCATGGAAAGCTGGATTCTTTGTCATTGCGATAGTGGATCGATTATCACAGAAGATTTCAGTAGCCTCCTTTTGTTCAAGGTCAAGATCAACAAGCAATTTCCTCAACCATAAAGCTTGTCTTGCTGCTGCACTTGTTGCCACATATTCTGCCTCTGATGATGATAAAGCAACTGTCTCTTGCTTCTTTGAACTCCAAGTTACTGCACCCGATCCAAAGCTAAATACATTACCAGCAGTACTGTTTCGATCATCTATGGATCCAGCCCAATCACTATCAGAGAAACCGGTTAACTTGAAGTTTGGAACCTCAGCATACCAAATCCCATAATCCACCGTTCCTGCTACGTAACGGAGAATTCTTTTTGCTGCACCGAAGTGTTGCTTAGTAGGAGAATGCATATATCTAGACACAACACTTACACAAAAAGAAATATCAGGTCTAGTGATGCAGCATCGGAATAACAAAATTGATGAATCGGTGAAAGTAGCAATCGATGGAATGAAAATACTGAATGGCCCAAATTCGTTGATCCGAAGATACTGAATTCTAGCTATCTTCGTCACGTTGATCGCGCACGATACCGTGAAAGAAGATCTGCAATTCTTCAGACGTTGATCAAGCGCACTTGATACCGTGAATTGGCTTCTACGATCGTTGATCCGAGCGCACTCGAATGCCGAAAGAGGAGATAGGAGATTACACTCAACTACCAATTTAATGAAAGCACAAAGCTAACAAACAAAAACTTTATTCCAAAATCAACCAACCCTTACAAATGTCACAACCCGCCTATTTATAGGCTTACAACTCACTCAACAGAAATTTGTATAACACATAGGTCGTTCACGACCTAAACATCACGACCTACGACTTAAAAGTAGACGACCTAAAACAAAACAGTTACAACACATTACAAGCCTTCACCGACCTAACATAGGTCATCAACGACCTAACAGATCAACAACAAACACGTTACAACACATTACAAGCCTTCACCGACCTAACATAGGTCGTCAACGACCTAACAGATCAACAACACGCGACCTAAGCTCCAGACGACTTAAGTCATAGTACATATGCGGCATTAGGTCGTTAGCTCGCTCAAGCGACCTAAAAGAGTAGCGGCAACAACAATTCAACCCAGCTTCAGGACCCTTCACGCGACCTACCTTCCAACGACTTAACATCCAGCGACCTATCTAAAGCGGCATGTGACTCAGGTCGTTCGCGACCTAAAGTAGCGGTATGTGCTTTAGGTCGTTCGCGACCTAAAGAAGCTCTTAGCTCGTTACCCCTTAGCTCGTTAGCTCGTAAGTCGCTAGGTCGTTCGCGACCTAATACTTCATCAATCTGGGTATCATTTTGGGCTGCATCATCCTTCCCTGGTTGGGAAAAATTCGTCCTCGAATTTGCGCCCTCCTTTTTCACAACAAGCCCATCCCCATGATATGGTATAAGATGTTTAACATTAAACACGTCAGAAGTGTATATATCCTCTGGCAGCTTCAACCTATAAGCGTTTTCATTGATCCGTTTCACGATCGTTACAGGACCAATCTTTCGAGCTTTAAGTTTATTATATGCTCCCACTGAAAAACGATCTTATATCCCGATTAATGGTTCAAATCCGCAGCTCGTTTATACTTTTCATTTGCTTTCTCCAATCGTTCTTGAACGATTTTATGACATTCTACCAATCCATCAACAAAATCAACAGCCCGTTTAATGGTTCTCTTTGGTTGTGGTACTATCGTTAAATCCAACGGTCCCTTCGGTAAGCTTGAATACACTATCTGAAATGGACTGAAACCCGTACTACGGTTTATAGCATGATTATGAGCAAACTCTGCTTGACATAACTTCACATCCCAACTCTTCAGATTGTCTTTCACATGGCACCGTAATAAATTTCCCAAAGATCTGTTAACAACTTCAGTCTGACCATCGGACTGCAGATGGTAAGCACTGCTGAAATTTAGCTTTGTTCCCACCATCTTCCACAAACTCAGCCAAAAATGACTTAGGAATCTTGTATCCCGATCAGAAACAATAGATTCTGGTAAACCATGTAAGTGATACACTTCTTTAAAGAATAACTCGGCAACGCGGACGACATCCGCTGTCTTCTTACATGCTATGAAATGTGCCATTTTCGAAAACCTGTCCACCACAACAAATATAGAATCATTCCCCCTCTGAGTTCTAGGTAACCCCAAAACAAAATCCATACTGATATCAACCCATGGTCTAACCGGCACGGGTAACGGCATATACAATCCCGCATTTGTCGATGTCCCTTTGGAAATTTGGCAAATATGACATCTCTCCACAAACCTTCCAACTTCCCGTTTCAACGAAGGCCAATAATAAGATTGAGAGATCAATTGCAAAGTACGATCTCGGCCCACATGACCTTCCTCATGCAACTCCTTTACAATCTTCATACGTAAGCTGCACTCTGGAATGCACAATCGATTCCCCTTAAAAAGAAAACCATCCACCAATACAAACTCATCCGTCTTTCCCTCCTTGACTTTATCTACACACTTCGCAAAGTAAGGATCATCAACAAACATTTCTGGCAACACATCAAACCCTGTCACCTCTACCTTCATTGTAGTCAACACATGATTCCTTCGACTTAATTCATCCGCCACTCGATTCGTAATTCCCGACTTATGCTTCACCACAAATGTAAATTGTTGTAAGTATGCAATCCACGAAGCATGTCTAGCTACAATCTTGTCATGTCCCTGCATATGCTTCAACGCTTCATGATCAGTATATAAAACAAATTCTTTATGAAACAAATAATGTCTCCAATGTTTCACAGCTTGCACAATAGCATAAAATTCCACATCGTAAGTATTATATCGCATCTTTGCTCCTGATAACTTCTCACTGAAATATGCAATAGGACGTCCTTTCTGACTCAACACCCCTCCAATCCCAACTTTAGATGCATCAGTATGTAACTCAAACAACAACTGAAAATCTGGCAAAATGAGAATTGGCGCTGTCGTCAAAAGTTCTTTGATTCTCTCAAAAGCAAATCTTGCTTCCTCCGACCATGAAAATTGTCTCCCTTTCATACAATCAGTAACTGGAACCATCACGCTACTGAAGTGTGGAATAAACCTTCGGTAGAATGATGCCAAACCATGAAAGCTTCTAACTTCTGTAATCGTCTTGGGTTGTGGCCAATTTCTGATTGCTTCAGCTATATTCTGATCCACCTGTATACCTCTTCCTGATATAACATACCCCAAAAATAAAACACTATGCATCATGAACACGCATTTCTTCATTGCAGCATAAAATTGCTCCTGTCGCAGTACCATCAACACTTCTCTCAGATGTTGCAAGTGTTCTTCTGGACTTCCAGTATATATCAGTATATCATCAAAATACACCACTACAAACTTCCCAATAAAAGGTCTAAAGATTTGATTCATCACCCACATAAATGTACTCGGTGCGTTCGAAAGACCAAATGGCATAACCAGCCATTCGTACAACCCTTCTCTCGTCTTGAATGCTGTCTTCCATTCATCCCCTGGTCTTATACGAATTTGATGATAACCACTTTTCAAATCAATCTTCGAAAAGATAGTAGCCCCGCTCAACTGGTCCAACAAATCATCAAGTCTCAGCATTGGAAATCTGTATCTCATGGTAATCTTATTCAGTGCTCGACTATCAGTGCACATCCTCCACGTTCCATCCTTCTTTGGTACTAACAAAGCTGGCACCGCACAAGGACTTAAACTTTCCTGCACATGCCCCTGTTCAAGCAATTCTTCCACTTGCCTTCTCAACTCCTCATGTTCTTTTGGACTCATTCTGTAGTGTGGTCTATGAGGTAACACAGTTCCTGGAACAAGATCAATTTGATGTTGAATGTCTCTCAATGGTGGTAACTCCGTTGGTAACTCCTTAGGAAATACGTCGTCAAATTCTTCCAGTACTGGCTTTACTTCTTCAGGGATCTCAACCACTTCATGACTCTCACGTCCAATCAACAAGAATACTTCAGGCTCCTCTTCTACCTCTTTAACCAACTCCTTCAATGATAACAAAGTTTTCAACTCTTCAATCTCCTCCAACTTGCTTTCTTCGGGTTGTCGCTTCTTAGGAATCAAAGTGATTTTAGTTCCTTCAAACATAAAACTGTAACTGTTAGTACGTCCATCATGTTGCACAGCCCTATCATACTGCCATGGTCTCCCCAGCAACAGATGACATACGTCCATGTCCACAACATCACACCAAATTTCATCCTTGTATTTCTTCCCAATTGAAAAATTAACACAAGCTCTTCGCCCAACTTTCACATCCCCACCTTTCCTCAACCAAGCTAACTTGTAAGGTTTCGGATGTTTCTCTGTTTTCAATGATAACTTCTTCACAGCTTCTGTAGAGATAATATTATCACAGCTTCCCGCATCAATGACGAACTTGCAAACCCTTCCCAAGATAGTGCATGTTGATTGAAAGATGTTACTCCTCAACCAACTAGTTTCCTCCTCATGTTTTGGTGTCAAGCACGACCTCTTCATCATTAATGAATACCCTTCATCTCCCGACACATTTTCTTCCTCCTCATCATGTAGTGAATTAGAACAGTCAGCATCTACCTCATCTTCCTCTGCCTCAGCAATCATATTTCTCTTCTTCGGTTTCGGACATTCGCTGCTCTTGTGACCCATTTCTTGACAATTATAGCATTTGAAATTGGTGTTGACCTTTGGCTTAGCCACTTCATGAACAACCGGCTTACTTAATGCTTTAGGAACATTAGAACTACTCCCCGCTCCTTTGTTCTGCCCTGTAAAACTTGGAAACCCACCTCCCCCACGTCTTCCTTGTCTCTCCCAAACCAACGCCTTTTGATGTGCTTCTGCCACAGATCTAGGGTCGAACATGTTCACCATATCCTGGATCTGTGTTCTAAGTCCACCCATAAACCTAGCGGTCAATTATTCTTCTGTTTCCATAATGTCATTTCGAGCAATCAACTGGTAGAACTCATCTGCATAATCAGTAACTGCTTTCGTCCCTTGCCTCAGGTTTTGTAATCTCTGATACATTAATGATTGGTAATTGTAGGGTAAGAAAGTAGCCTTCATCAATTTCTTCATCTTTTCCCAAGCAACAATCCTTGACTTCCCCATCCGTTCTCTAGTAAGTTTGGTTTGCTGCCACCATGCCATAGCTCTCCCCCTCAACCTAGTAGCAACCAACTTCATTTTACGACCCTCCGGAACCTCCTTGAAGTCAAATATTTCCTCAACATAAGCTAACCAATCAAGAAATTCATCGGCTTGCATACCTCCCTTGAATTTCGGTATTTCAGTCTTCATTCCAGACTCCCACTTGTGATCATACTCCGACTGATTTCTTCCTTGTCCTCGTCCTCGTCCATGAACACTACCATCAACAAACTCCTCTTCAAAATCAGATGTATATCGATGTCAATCCTGACCACCAACATCTCTACTACCATCATTCCTTCCACCAACATCCCTTCGATCTACATTCCTCCGATCACGATCATTCACATTCCTATCACGACTTCGATCATCAACGTTTCTATAACAATCTTGACTGACACTTCTATGATCATTATCGACACTTCTCTCTCGATTGGAATGTGGTGAAACTCTACTTCCCCCATGGTTAGATTCAGGTGAAACCCTTCTCCGATTTTGATTCATCTCCAACATCATCTTCTCTAATCGACCAATCCCTTCGTTAAGTTTCTCACTAAAGTTTTCGTTTATTCTTTGCTCCATCTCATCAGCTTCTTCTTTTCTATACAAAGCTTCAACATTCTGATGGTGATTAGCTCTTCTTGGCGGCATTGTCGAAAACTTCACAAATTCTACACACAACTTCAAAAATTTCAATTCTAGCTCGGTTTGGCCTAGAAACGACCTAACTCAAGCTCGACACCCACAATTCAATAACCCTTTGGCGCGCAAACAACTTCCCGCGCACTCTCAAACACCTTTCTTCTTTCGATCCAAAATGATATGGATCAAAATCTGCACTCTTGTTGCGACTTATGATGAACACGATGAACACTAGTCTTCGTAAAAAAATGCAAATCCAATCTTCAACACTTCGAATAAAATTGGCTCCAAGACTCGGCTTAGCTATGATTGGCTAAGTCTAGCTCTGATACCAAATGATGCAGCAGCAGAATAACAAAATTGATGAATCGGTGAAAGTAGCAATCGATGGAATGAAAATACTGAATGGCCCAAATTCGTTGATCCGAAGATACCGAATTCTATCTATCTTCGTCATGTTGATCGCGCACGATACCATGATAGAAGATCTGCAATTCTTCAGACATTGATCAAGCGCACTTGATACCGTGAATTGGCTTCTACGATCGTTGATCCGAGCACACTCGAATGCCGAAAGAGGAAATAGGAGATTATACTCAACTACCAATTTAATGAAAGCACAAAGCTAACAAACAAAAGTTTTATTCCAAAATCAACCAACCCTTACAAATGTCACAACCCGCCTATTTATAGGCTTACAACTCACTCAACAGAAATTTGTACAACACATAGGTCGTTCACGACCTAAACATCACGACCTACGACTTAAAAGTAGACGACCTAAAACAAAACAGTTACAACACATTACAAGCCTTCACCGACCTAACATAGGTCGTCAACGACCTAACAGATCAACAACAAACACGTTACAACACATTACAAGCCTTCACCGACCTAACATAGGTCGTCAACGACCTAACAGATCAACAACACGCGACCTAAGCTCCAGACGACTAAAGTCATAGTACATATGCGGCATAGGTCGTTAGCTCGCTCAAGCGACCTAAAAGAGTAGCGGCAACAACAATTCAACCCAGCTTCAGGACCCTTCACGCGACCTACCTTCCAACGACTTAACATCCAACGACCTATCTGAAGCGGCATGTGACTCAGGTCGTTCGCGACCTAAAGTAGCGGTATGTGCTTTAGGTCGTTCGCGACCTAAAGAAGCTCTTAGCTCGTTACCCCTTGGCTCGTTAGCTCGCAATTCGCTAGGTCGTTCGCGACCTAACACTTCATCAATCTGGGATCATTCTGGGCTGCATCATCTAGTGTGTGTTAAGTAGTTTAAACCACCTACTAAGCTTCAAAACAGTCTCGGATCAGCCTTTCCACTCCCATCTTCTTTTTGCAGCTTCTCATTTATATTCATAGGAGTCGCAGCAGCTACACCATTACTCAGCTGAAATTTCTTCAAAAGATCAGTGGCATACTTCTTTTGACAAATGAAAATGCCATCTTTTCCTTGCTTCAATTCTAACCCCAAAAAATATTGTAGCAGCCCCAAATCTGTCATCTCAAAGGTCTTCATCATGCTGAACTTAAACTCATCAATCAACAACTTTGAAGAGCCAAAATATATCATATCATCAACATATAAACAGACCACCATAAAGTCATATTTACCTGTCCTTTTAAAATAGAGAGTGGGATCATTTTCACTTCTTATGAATCCGTTGTTCAGAAAAAACGAATCAATTTTGCTGTACCATGCACACGGGGCTTGCTTCAACCCGTAAAGCGCCTTTTTCAACTTATAAACTTTGCTTTCACAGCCATCAACGACAAATCCCTTAGGTTAGGAAACATAAACCTCCTCTAGTAGCTCTTCGTTCAAAAACGCAGACTTCACATCAAACTGAAATACAGGCAGATGCAGTTGTGCAGCGAGTGCCAAAACAATTCTAATAGTTTCAAAACGAGCTGCATAAGAAAAGGTTTTCTCGAAATCAGTACCTTCTTGTTGTGCATAACCCTTCACCATAATTCGAGCCTTGTGCTTCTGAATGCTCCCATCAACATTGTACTTTGTGCGAAATACCCATTTCAACCCAATTACTTTTCTCCCTTCAGGAATATCAACTAGCTCCTAAGTTGCATTTTTCTTAATAGATTGCATTTCCTTTGCCATAGCATTCTGCCATCTTACTTTATCTGCAGTTTCTTCATAATAACTTGGATCAGAAGCTAATAATGCAAAATCACAAGATTCATATACTTCGAATCCAAAGATCTGAATTTTCTGGGCGGTGTGCTGCTTGAGGAGCCTGATGAGTAGCTGCTAGAAGAGCTTGATGAACTAGGAGATCCGTGTTGACTAGGTGTGAAAGGTGATGAACTGGAAGGTGTTTGATTTTCTGATGGCTGGACCTCCATATCTGCAGGAGCTTGGACTGAAATGTCACCGACCTTTGAATTACACACCCATGATGCTTCTTCATTAAATACAACATTTCTGCTAATAGTCACTTTTCCACTAACAGGATTATATAGACGATATGCTTTGGATTGAGACGAATAACCAATGAATATACACTTCTCAGCTTTCTCATCAAGCTTAAAACGAAGATTAACCAAAGCATATGCTATACAACCAAAGATTTTTAAGTGACTTACTCGAGGCTTCTTATCCCTCCATGCCTCAAAAGGAGTCAAATTGAGAACCGCTCTTATCGGAGAGATATTCAGAATATAGACAGTTGTAGCTACTGCCTCACTCAAAAATTCATTTGTAATCCCCTTTGCCTTCAACATACTTCTAGCCATTTCAATGATAGTTCGGTTCTTCCTCTCGGCGACTCCATTTTGCTCAGGTGTGTATGGTGCTGTCAACTCTCTGTGAATACCATGCTCACTACAAAATTCTGAAAATTCTGTAGATGTAAACTCACCTCCACGATCAGTTTTGAGAACTTTCAACTTTCTGCCACTTTGCCTCTCAACCATAGCTTTGAATTTCTTGAAATTCTCAAAGCTTTTAGACTTTAATTTCATAAAATAAAATAGACCCAACTCATACGACTGTAATCATCAGTGAACAACAAAAAATATTTGCTTCCACCAAACGATTCTGTTTTGCATTGGCCCACACAAATCTGCATGCACAAGCTCAAGACATTCTAATGCTCTTCAAAAATTGCCACTTGAAAATGATTTTTTAGCCTGCTTTCCATAAATACACCCTTCACACAAAGCAAGCTCACCAATTTTTGGTAATCCAATTACCATCTCCTTTTGACTGAGGATTCTCAACCCATTTACATTCAGATGACCATAACGTAAATGCCATAACCTAGCATCATTATTACCGTTAACAACTAAGGCTCTGGTCACACTACTTGACACATCAAAGGGAAACATCTTGTTTCTTGTCATAGGAACAACAACAGCAGTTTGACCAGATATCTTATCAAAGACTCTGCATAGCTCATCATCAAATATAATTGAATAGCCACTACCAAGCAATTGCCCAACACTTAACAGATTATGAGCAAGCCAGACACAAATTGCACATCAGAAAGTAATTTGACATTACCTTCAACAGTTTTGATGGCAATTGTTCCCTTCCCTTCAATTCGAATCTGTTTGTCATCACCAAGTCGGACCTCACTCTTTACAGACTCATCAAGATCCTTAAATAAAGACCTTGAACTGGACATGTGATTAGAGCAACCACTATCGATATACCAAATATCATTAGCATCATTTGAATCGGGTGATTGAGCAATAAACAACTTACTCTCTATATCAACGTTTTCTGTAAAATTGACCGACTTCTGATCAGCTTTTTGCTTGCTCCAATAATCTGCTTCCTTGTGACCATACTTCTTGCAATGATAACACTGAATCTGACTCCGAGATTGCCATGGACCTCCATTTTGTCCTCTACCTGAGTCACCAAATTGGCCTCTGCCTCGACTGCCACCATGGCCTCGACCTCGAAATCCTCCTCTTCCTCGACCTCTAGTTCCTAAATTGCCAGATCTTCCTTTATCTGAAGACCCTTCCTTTGCTTGAAAAGCCTTTTCCTCCTTCTTTTCACCAGATCTACTAAGCCTGACCTCATGTGCTTGCAAAGATCCCATCGGTTCATCAAATGTATAGACGGACAAGTCTTTTGATTCCTCAATAGGAGCCACAACATGATCAAATTTTGTAGGTAAACTTTTCAAAACCTTACTCACTACACTTTCACTGCTTATTTTTTCACCATAGGGTTTCATATGATTCACAATTCCAGAAATCCTAGACAAATAAGCTTGAACAGATTCTTTATCCTGCATAACCAAAGTCTCAAAATCTCTACGCAGAGCTTGTAATTTAACAGTAATTACCTTCTTATCTCCCATAAACTCTTGCTTCAGAGTCTCCCATGCCTCATGAGAAGTGGCCGCTGCTGCAATTCGAGGAAAAGTTTCATCATCCATCGCCTGCTGAATCATGAACAACGCCTTGGAATCCTTCTTTCGGTTCTCCCGTAGCTGCTGGCTTGGCTCCTTTGGCTCTAAATCTTCAAAGCCACTTTCAACAAGGCCCCATAGTTCCTGAGACTTGAAGAGTGTTTTCATCTTAAAGCTCCAAAATTGATAGTTTATCCCTTTAAAAATTGGAATAAAGGGTTGGGTAGAAGAATTTGTTCCTCCATTGAGTTGCATCTTTGCCATGATGTTTGAAAGTTTCCTCTTGTGTTTCACTAACAGTATTTCCTCTTTTTTTTTAATTTTGTCCCAGAACCCAATTTTTTCTGGTGGCTCTGGTACCATGTTGAGTTTCAGCATTCCCGTGTTCCGTACGCGTTCGCTTCACCGTGTCTAGCGTTATCAACGGTCGGAGTCTCCCATACCAGCGTCCCGATTGAACATCCCTCCATCGCCTCCATCGAGCATATAATCTGGTCTTGGCAACACATTGTAACAAAAGTAATCCCCAATGTTACGTGCCACCAATCCCATATATATACCACGATTATTCCAAATATTCTACGACGTGAGACTTTAACCCATTCAATCTATTTACAATGCGAAATTAACTAAATTAAAGAAGAAAATTAGTAGAGAAATGATAATAGAAGTTCAGGAAAATAACCAGGAATACTAATATATTTTTTATTCACCTTTAAAAAATGGAAATTAACAAACGTTAAATAGACTACTAGCTGCCAGCTAGTATCCACTAATAGATCCACTAATTATGCCTACTAACCTGCTAGCCCACTAATTAACAGGTGAGATAATTAACAACTCATAACAAATTGAATAACAAATTCTTAATATTAATAAAGTAAGTTTGACTTAGTTTTCAACAAGAAGAAGAGTATGAATCACTCAATAAATTCATTCACCCTAAAAATTACAGAAATTTGGTTCTTACTATGGATATTTAAATGGAGAACACTCTTGTTAGTTGTGTTGAAACAATGAGAAAATATCTTCATATTTATAGGTGCAATGATGAAGATTTCCTTGGAGATGAGGATGAAAACTACTGCATGCTACCAATTAACAAGCTATTACCTACTGAAAATAAAGGTTTGTTGCAAGTTATATTATTAGAAGTTATAGCTAAGCTGTTACAAGCTATGTTTACATCATGTTAGTTTTTAAAGGATTATCGTAAGAAATCACCAACAAAAGGTATAACATTTTATTGAGTTAAAGCCGTCGCATCTTACTGTTAAGGAGATTGTCATCATATCTTATAATCTTAATGTTGTTGCATGTTTCACAAGTTACAGTAAGACAATGACTACTTGACATATGATAGACCACGATTAGTTCAAAATTTCTATTTAATTATGCTTATGGGTTGAAGTTACCACACTACAAGAATAAGGGCAATTTCCGACGACTCGCAGCCGTCGACGACCGTCGCAAGCCGTTGGAAATGCCGTCGGAATACGAACCACGCCTCATGTTGGACGACCAATTAGTAAAGGAACACGTGTAACATTGTCCAATGAAATGCTAAAATCTACTCATCGATATGTTCTTTTTAATACAAAGGAAGTTGAGGATTACGAGAGGTAAGTACAACAATAACTAATTTAAATACAAATTATGGTTATAACCACAATCTAAATCACTACATGACTTATTTTATTCTATTTTTTTGTACTAGAATGCATATGGATGAGTTGAAGCAGTTAGATAATCGTTTAAGTAGAGAAGAAAATGAAACATTGCTTTGGGGTAAACACGCTGATGAGTTTTGTAATTGGTTTAAAGAAAAGGTATGTATTATATGATTTATGATTTTTAATGTCTACGTCAAAAACAAAAAACTCATATCGTCAAGTTTGAGGTTGAATTGCAAATCAATATGAATATTCCAGTTTCCAATACAATAAAATGGTTATCATATGAACCTATAAAACGAGCCATGAAATATATTGGATACATTAATAACGGGCTTCGGTTTCATACTAAAGACGTGTTAGGTGTGGCTCGCATTGTAAATGGAGTGGGTGCATGGATTGAATGGACTAAAGTCCCACATCGCAGGATATTCGGAATAATCGTGGTATATATATGGGATTGGTGGCACGTAACATCAGGGATTCCTTTTGTTACAATGTGTTGCCAAGACCAAATTATATGCCCGATGGAGGCGATGGAGGGATGTTCAATCGGAACGCCGGCATGGGAGACTTCGACCGTTGACTCCGCCTAGACACGGTGAAGGGAACGCGTAGGTGCGCGAGAATGCCGAAACTCAACTTGGTCAGACGTCTGCTTGAGGGTTCTGGAAACACTCCAGAACAATTTCAGACGTCTGAAAATAATTTCAGACGTCTGAAATTAGTTGCTGTCCCAAACAGCCCTCTCCGCCTTTTCACTTATAACTTCCACCTCCGAACTCCGATTTGCGAACCGTTTTCTCCGTTGCGAAGCTACTTCCGACCTCTACAAATCCGCATATAGTGTTGCCAAAATTCAACACTCCACCTCGACACTATATCCATCTCCGACTCTAATGGTACCATACCATCAACAACAACCGATAGCACCAACTATCACTTCTTCTATCTTCAACCAAACATGAATGTTTTCCCAATGAGCTTCGACAAAGCCACCGCCCATTGCACTCCACTAACGAGCTCAGGCAAAGCCCCCGCTCGCAAATGAAATGTTGAAAACATCCAAAACCTAAGCTATCTCTCCAAAGACTAGCACTAACCAAGAAGATAGAACCTCAATCTCTCACCAATACTCTTTCTCATCTACCACCAAGCTCCTCCCTTAACCGTGCCACCTCGTGGCACCTAGCACTTCTCCAAGCGAATCAAGTTCGAGCAATGCTCGAACTTTCCAACCGGCAATGCCTTAGTGAACATGTCCGCCGCGTTATCCTTTGTGTGCACTTTCCGAAGATATACTTGTTTATCCTCATCCATGGCTACTAGAAATGACTCTCTCACCTCAATATGCTTAGTCCGTGAGCTAAACGCCAAATTCTCTGCCAAGTGAATAACACTCTGGCTATCACATCGAACATCGATACTATCATGCCCGAATCCCAAGTCACACAACAATCGCTTCAAATAGAGTGCCTCCTTTGCCGCCTCCACTGCGACAATCAACTCCGCCTCCGTAATGGATAAAGCAACTACGGTCTGCAATCTAGATCTCCAACTTATGGCTGTACCCCCAGGTGTGAAGACATATTCGAAAGTTGATTTTCTTCGATCCCTATCACCAGCGTAGTCCGAATCAGAATAACCAACCAACTTGCAATCCTTCGTCTTACTACCGCCAAAAACAAGACTATGAGATGATGTGCTTCTAAGGTATCTCAATATAAGCTTCACAGCTTCCCAATGCGATTTTCCCGGATTAGACATAAAACGACTAACCACCCCGACAGCATTTGCAATATCGGGCCTTGTACACACCATATCATACATTAAACTACCAACCGCACTTGCATATGGCACCTTTGCCATATATGTCTTGTCTTCCTCCAAGATAGGTGATCCTTTACTCGAAAGCTTCATATGCAAAGGTAAAGGTGTATTTGACGCCTTTGCATTCTCCATGCTAAACCGGCAAAGCACTTTCTTAATGTATTCCTTTTGAGTTAGTTTCAACTCAAAATGCTTTCGATCCCTTACAATCTCCATGCCCAATATCCTTCTTGCTTCTCCAAGATCCTTCATTTCGAACTCCGATTTCAAACTCAGTTTTAACTTGATGATTTCATTCTTGTCCTTCGAAGCAATGAACATGTCGTCCACATACAAGAGTAAATACACCCAACAATCATTTTCCAACTTCTTGAAATAAACACAAGCATCTTTGATGCTTCTATCAAAACCATTTTCAAGCATAAAATGATCAAACCTCTTGTACCATTGTCTAGGTCATTGCTTTAGTCCATATAGTGATTTCTTCAGCTTGCAAACCAAATTTGACTTACCATCCACAACAAAACCTTCCGGTTGCTCCATGTAGATGTCTTCATCCAAGTCACCATGCAAGAAGGCGGTTTTCACATCAAGTTGCTCCAACTCCAAGTCATGAACAACAACTATAGCAAGTAATATCCGGATAGAAGTATGGCGCACAACCGGTGCGAATATCACATCATACTCCTTCCCCTTCCTTTGTGCAAACCCCTTAGCTACTAGCCTAGCTTTGTATCTTCCATCGTCCTTCACCTTGTATATCCATTTGCACCCAATAGCACGGTTTCTTTTAGGAAGCGGAATCAAATCCCAAGTTTGATTCTTCAACAATGATTGCATCTCTTCCTCCATGGCACAAATCCATTTCGAGCTATCACTCGACTTCATGACGTCATCAAGGTCCATCGGCTCATCTTGGACTACATGAAGAGCATAGTCCAAATTTTCACAAAAACTAAGATAGTTCCAATCACCATATCTTTCGGGTGGTCTTATAGTACGACGACCAACCCGGGTAGCAATACCATCACCCAAACTTCCTTCAGCTCCACCTTGAACCGAATCTTCTCTAGAATCATGCACATCACCAACACTACTAGAGGTACCCTGTGGACTATGTGATGTAACATCAATCGCTACTTCCTCGCAAGCATCTTCAACTACTCTACTCTCTCTACTCCTTGGACAAAATGTGGAAATAATTTCCTTCTCCTTTGATTCATCACGAACCAAATCTGGAACATCCGATGAGCTTCCATTCTTCTTGAACATCGCCGACTCATCAAAAGTAACATGACGAGAATTCACCACCTTCTTCGTTTTCGGATTTCAAATCCGATAGCCTTTTACACCGTCCGTATAACCTAGGAAAATCCCCTTGAAAGCTCTAGGTTCAAGTTTATCATTTCCCGGATCATGCACATAAACTGGACTTCTAAAGACACGAAGATAGCTCAAGTCAATACTCTTTCCCTTCCACACTTCATCCGGAATTTTGTTACCAATAGCTGAGCACGGAATTCGATTAATAATATGCACTGCGGTTGACAAAGCTTCAGCCCAAAATCCCTTCGCCAAACCCGATGTCAATCTCAAGCATCGAGCTTTCTCAAGTAGAGTACGATTCATCCTCTCTGCAACACCATTCGACTGCGGATCTCCAGGTGTAGTAAAATGCCTCCGAATACCATGATGCTTGCAAAACTCCAAGAATTCTCCGAAAACATACTCTTCGCCATTGTCAGACCTTAGAACCTTCAAAGACTTACCACTCTCATTCTCAACAAGAGCTTTCCATGCTTTGAACTTTGCAAATGCCTCTGACTTGGCCTTCATTACATACACCCAAACTTTCCGAGAAAAGTCATCTATAAAGGAAATATAATAGCGAGCTCCACCTAAAGAAGCTACAGGTGCCGGTCCCCAAACATCCGTGTGAACATACTCAAGAACCCTTCTCGAATCATGCTTTCCTTCACCAAATGAAACCTTTGTTTGCTTCCCCATGACGCATTCTTCGCAAAACTCCAATTTGTTGAAACTTTCTCCATCGATCATCTTACTCTTCCGAAGAATGTCCAAACTCCTCTCCGAGACATGACCTAACCTCAAATGCCACAACCTAGTCGCATCCAAGCCACGAGAACTATCAACTCCTATACAAGTTTCGCCTTCCACAGTCACTCCTTGAAGCAAATAAATACCATGAGTCCTAGCACCCTTCATCACCACAAGCGCCCCCTTCGAAACCCACAAGCTATCACTCTCAATAGTGATCTTACAACCTAAAGAATCCAGCTGCCCCCAAAGAGATAAACGACTTCCGAAGTCCCGGAACATAGCGTACATTAGTGAGAGTACGAACCACTCCGTCAAACATCCGAATTTGCATGGAACCAATGCCTTTCGACTTGCAAATAGAACCATTTCCCATAACAATTGAATTTCCTTCTTTGTCGATGTAAGAAGAAAAACAATTCCTATTAGGCGTCATATGATACGACGCCCCCAAGTCGAGCACCCACTCACTACCGGAAACATCCGATGCTACCACCGACAGAACATCTACATCTTCCTCACCAACACCTCTCTCCACCGCTACAGATGAAGATGCTACTTCCTTTTTACCCTTCTCCTTGTCCGGACACTCATTCTTTCAATGACCGGGCTTCTTGCAAATATAGCACTTGCCTTTTCTTTCCTTCACTACTACAAAACAGGCCATTTGCATCGGTTGTTTACCCCCCTTTTGCATCAGTTCAACAACCGATGCATATGCAACCGATGCAACAGGCTTAACACTTTTGCATCAGTTCTGAAACCGATGCAAAAAGGTCCTTTTTGCATCGGTTGTTACTAACAGCTGATGCAAAATATCATGCTTGGTTGCCTGGACACAGCCCCCATGTTGCATCGGTTGCAATGAAAACCGATGCAACTAATCCTTCTATTGCATCTGTTTTTTACAACAACCGATGCAAACTAATCTCTCTATTGCATCAGCTATTCATACCTGATGCAAAAAAACCATTCTCAAATACCATTATTACAATATTCAAATAGACTATATATATATTATTGAATAGAAAAGGTCATAAAATATACCTAGCATAATACTAGATTCTTCCTACTCTAAAAGTATTTGCCCCTATGTCTAATCAAGTCAGATTATCACACAAATTACACAACTAGGATTATGTTTTGGTTACATCTGATAAGTATCTAATTAGCATCACTGGTAACTTAACCAAGCACCGTTTGAAAACGAATATGTACAAAGAAGACCACACCTAGAAGCAGTATTACATAAAAACGACAGACCATAATTATATAAAAGGCATAAATGAGTCTTCTTTCAAAATCTCTTCCAAACCCGGTCATAAGATCTGCATCTCCAACTTCCTCTGCATCTCCAACGTCCTCTGTGTTCTCATTCATGGCCATTTCCTGCATATATAATTCATTATCATGCTGAAATAAATTTCTTTAACATCAAACAGATTATATCTTATACTTAGCATATTATAAGGTCCTCTTCACCGCCATTTACTGCAAACCAATTACCAGGAGGACCGATAAAAGTTCCATAATAACATATTGTATGAGCATGCATTTATTAGTGGGCAACTCATTTCCAAAATCAAATATGCAACCTTCAAAACTGATTTTCCAGACAGTTTCATTTAGAACAGTTTATTTTAAGACTAGTATTTAGGTAAAGCACATTTTGATGAAAATCATTACCGATAACTACAAGACCAACTATTTTCAGACGCTAGAATATCCGCAAATCATTAACACTAAAAGAAATCATTAACATTTTCATGTGTGGAATAAGAAGACCCATGAACACATGAAAAGGTTGTACAGACTTGCAGGAAAAAATCTTAGAAAAAAATGTAAATAAAACATCACTGCTCAAAATATGCTATAGTTAGAAACAAGACTAGAATATGCTTTAGTAAATAGTAATAGTATATTTATTAATATGGTCAAAATTTTGAATAATGCACTGTTATTTATATAGACTTTTTAATTACCTTAAGGTCAAATCATATTTTCCTTTGCTCCCAAAATTTTTACTGTTTTTATTCAAAAATGAATCGTTGCAAATTTGTTTTGCTTAGTTAAGCTAGATTAGCATGGGATGTAATCTATGCTGGTTCATTTTTATACAACTTTTGAACTAATAATGCAAATATGAGTTAAGCCAATTCTTTTTTGAAGAAGTACATCATGTCATCATCTAGACCATATTTGCATCAGATACAACAGAGGTGGTAAAGCACTTAATTTGATTTTATTTTTATGGGTCAAGTTAGGTGTGAATTGAGGAGAGTAGCAGAGTTCATACAAATCAATTAAAAGAGAACCTAAGTTAATTAAAAAATACAATAGTAAAACATAAATCACTATGTAGAAAAAAGTTTATACCATAACATCAAACTGCTCAGGCTTTGAAACAAGTTGCAGGCAGCAGTTGTCCACAATGATCTCATTATACTTGATACCAAGGTATTTTGTTGCAATCTCATGGCATGATTCTAGAAAGAGACCGTCTGCCAATTTCATAATGTTGGCCTTGTGCACAGCAGTTACTGTATTTCTGTTGTTTAGGTAAGCATACTCAAATGCATATTTTGCAATCCTCTCTGAACAGAACTTAGTAATCACCTATTATAATTCATTTAGGATATGACAGTTGAGTCAGTAGTTGTTTGTTTTTATTTAGTAGACAATACTAGAAGTATTGTATTTTTTAGTAATAATCTTCTTTCTATTTAATTGAATAAATTAAAATTGAATAATTGTTTTTGGAAATACGACTAAGCAAACAAAAGAGTAAATATAGAATTTATACCATGTCGTGACTTTAAATAATAAGCTGGTACTGTAATTACTCAACTTTACATATAACTCCAATTTCAGACCACTACTTGTAGTCGTAGCTTGTATTCTATTCTTTAAGCACGACCAATTTGCACTAAGTATTAAAAAAAAATTATAGTCTTAGCTACATCAAATAAGCTGATTGTTACTACCAAAATTTTACACATCAAATAAAGATAAATATAGAAGTAGAACCAGAACACTAACGGACAAAACTAGGAATATTACAAACAAAGTCAAATCATCAGTATCAGGTATAATTGCTCTCGACCATAGTTTGAAAATAACATAATACATCCTTATAATATATTTACACGGAACTATGTAGAAATAACATAATGCAACTTTAGTTCAAAATTTGACCATTTTTAATTAGGCTTATACGCAAAAATAACATAATACATCTAATTTTACATGTGTTGAAATTTTGTATATATCCAAATGAGCTGTTTTAATGCTCATTTGAACCTTATGTTAAGGCATGTATAATAACAGTATAGACATTATGCCAAAACTAGGGCAGACTGATTTCTGCAGTGCCTAAACCATGTAACCTACCCATATCTTTCAATAGAAAAATATCACAAGGGACAGAAATAGAGGGGCAATGGCTAGTTATTCGATGCTTTTATTATCCGAAATTAAATTTGATGTTTACCTCATAAGAATGAATCATTAGTTATGTATTGGTCTTCTACAGAGCACCCCATGCAGCTTTGCTCAAATTTGCTGAAGTGAGCAGGAACCATCTATTGCCAAGAACAAATTTAGCTCAGAAACATAGCATTGGTAAGACATATTTTGAACACTGTGAGCTTATAAACATAACATGAGTTGCTAATATCGAACGTACGCAAGATTTTGGCCATTATACCGAGTATATGTTTTAATGTGAGGCATCGCACGACTGAAAAAATAAAGTAGATTGATTGCCAGCATTATATATTAAGATTTTTATTTGTCAAACATTGGCTGTAAAATGGGAAGCTGAAAAAGTTATTAGTGACATGACATCGTTATATTTGATTTGGTATTTTTGACATCGTTATAATCGAACCGTTTAAAAGTTTAAAATAATATATTGTATTTTTGATTAATTATTTGATGCGGTGTGGAAACAGTTTGGCCATCAAACCGATTCGCGTCCAGCTCTTAATGAAATGTTACTATGAATCAGTCTTATATACAAAACAGATAATATAGGCAACTTTTACAAAAATCGCAATATGCTGCTATATATATGAGCAACACCAATGGCATTCAGTTAATACATTTAGCTGTCACATAATACGTCTCTAGTTTGATTTCTAGTACCATCAGAAACCTGCTACTTTACAAAAATGGTTACGTTCTCAAAACATGTAACTCGTGACATAAAAGTAATAAATAAACAATAATAATTTAAAATGAGGATGATGATGATATTATTATTATTATTATTATTACTACGAAGAATCGTAAATGAAAACCCCATTTAAAAATGCAACCGTAAAATAATGTTCTGCGCCAATACATAAATTAAATTACAATTTCTAAAATGCTGCTGCAAAATAGAATTGTGAATCAAGTTATATGCATGTTTGGCCTGCAAAATACTACTACAATTCGGTTCTAATATAAAAATAATAAAATACTAACATAATACATAAAATTGGTACTAAGAAATAGCATTATAATAGAGATACACATAACTATTTAAAGATAAACAGAATAGCATTGTAAAATGATACCGGATTATTTGAAGATAGCTCTAATCATTTTAGAAAATAATTTGAATTTTTGTACCGTTTATTAGCAGCTCTATGCATACTGTCTAGAAAAGAATACCATGATTAATCAAGCAAGCTTAACACCAAAGATAACTTATGCAAATGGAACAAATATATTGACCCATACTATAACTTATGCAAACAGCACACAGAAGACTCAGACCACATTTTCTGCAATTACAGTTATTCCAAACAAATTTGGCAAGAGCTAAGTTGCAAATTAGGATTTCAACATAATACCAGTTTCAATCTCAATCAAATTTTAGATTCGCTGTCAAACATGCAGGGCTCTAAGCATACAAACATTTACTGAGCATAGCAATCACGTGTATGATCTGGAACATATGGGGTGAAAGAAATTCCCGAATTTTCAAAGGTATTGAAATGCCAGACAATCTCAGATCAGCAATTATCATTCAAGAATAGAAATAACTCATGAAAAAAATTAAAATCAAACAATTAAAAACAAGGGGCAAGGAGATTATCTTTGCGGAGTTCGATGTGGATTTCACGTTGAACCCGATCGAACCCACGTACAAACCACGGCAACCCAATCTCCTCCAAACTGCAATCGCCAACATCTCGAACCCAATACCCAAGTCTTCGCCAAGTTGCCGCGAACCACCTCGTAAACCCAAATCACCCAAAGCGACTACCATCGTGGAATCGCTCTCGAATACGATCAATTTTAGAGTTTTTTTAAGCAGATGGATTATTTTGGGGAAAAGAATGGGAGCGGCGAAAAAAATGGGAAAGGCGGGATGTAACACGTGAGTAACAAATAACCTAAACAATATTGCATCGCCTCTGCTAGGGAACCGATGCGAAAACTATTATTTTGAACGAAGTTGCATCGGTTGACTTTAAAGCCGATGCAACTAAAACTATTTGCATCGACGTATTTGCATCAGTTATTGATGAAATCTGATGCAAATTTGATTTTTTTATTACCTTTTGCTTTCCACGTACCAATTGCATCGGTTATTCATACAGAACTGATGCAAATAGTTCTATTTGCATCAGTTTTTACTTCAACCGATTCAAATGAGGCGATGCAAATGACCTGTTTTGTAGTAGTGCTTCGACTTTCCTCTCCAACCGGGGTTCCTTGATTTAGAACGCCCCCGGTTCTCCTTCTTCACATACCTCTCCTTCTCCATAAACAAACCATGACCACTACTAGCACCATTACCTCCATCACCTAACTCCTTCATTTGATCCCGCAACTTCTCGCTAAGAAGACCCGTCTTGACATCATCAAGAGTCAATGTATCTCGGTTATAGATCAAACTATTTGAGAAACCTGTATAGCGATCTGGCAACGAACACAATAATATCATCGCCTTTTGCTCTTCCTCAATCTTCAAATCTACCGCCTTCATCTTCATTAGCAAATCATCAAATATATTCAAGTGCGCCTTAAGCGAAGTACCTTCCTTCATCTTATAGGTGAAGAACGTTCGCAATAAGATCAAACGATTTGTCAGTGACTTCTTCATATATAACTCCTCTAACTTGTCCCAAATACCCTTAGCGGTTGTCTCACCACTAATTTCAGAGATAACATTCTCTCCCATAGCAAGTTGAAGTGTAGTGAATGCCCACTCTTCCATCTCCTCTCTCTCAACATCTGAGATGTCCGCTGGCAACAAATGTGTGTCAAACACTACCCGATGTACCTGATTCCTCCTTAGCACCGCTTTCATCTTTCATTGCCATTTTTCAAAATCATTATCGCCATTCCACTTGTCTATTACCAATTTTGATCCTGAAGCTGCATATGATCCACATACATAAGGCGCTACACCACTTGGATTACCCATTGAGGAACTACTTGAGGTATTATCTGTTTTTGGCATTTCTACAACCACCTACCAACACCAATGCTCTAATACCAAATGTTATGACGGATTTCAATCGAGACCACTCAAATTCAAATCCCCTAACGCAGCGGAAAAGCTTGATCGTGATAAGAAGTGTAAAAACAACCAACCAACAACTCAAATCTAATCTTAACCAATCCAGAGACAATCACAATCCCAAATAAGCAATTCAGAAATTAAAGCAATAACGAAAAAATAAATCACACAGCGATTTATAGTGGTTCCACTAACGTCGTGTTAGTGTACATCCACTTTAAGAGAGAGCTTTATTAATATTGATGAGAAGAGTACAAGAGATTGATTACAATGATCAAATTCTAAATAGAAAATTGATTTGTGGAGAAGAGAATTGAAGAAAATTAGGTTTTGATAAACCCTAATTAGTGGAGGCTAATCTCTTGCAGTCGCTTGCTTTTTTCTCACTCACCGGATCTGATACCAGAGGCTATCTTATATAGGAGAATAGAAACCCTAGGCAATATTTCAAAATTGTCCCTGCAGATATCACAAATTTTCACCCAAGTCCGCGAGAAGAAAAACTGGAAAAAGTCGTTCCAGACGTCTGGCCTAAGGGTCAGACGTCTGACTTAAGTCACTGGAGCGACTTCGCTCCAGATCAGACGTCTGACCCACTTGGTCAGACGTCTGCCCGAGGGTTCTGGAAACACTCCAGAACAATTTCAGACGTCTGAAAATAATTTCAGACGTCTGAAATTAGTTGCTGTCCCAAACAGCCCTCTCCGCCTTTTCACTTATAACTTCCACCTCCGAACTCCGATTTGCGAACCGTTTTCTCCGTTGCGAAGCTACTTCCGACCACTACAAATCCGCATATAGTGTCGCCAAAATTCAACAAGACGTTCAAAGATCCACACAAAATAGTGGCATTTTGATTGAAGCAAATAACGTAAACGATTCACAATCAAACAATAATGTGCAACCATCAAAAGCTTATTATGGTGTTCTACATGAGATTATTGTGTTGGACTATAGTATTTTTCAAATTCCTATATTCAAATGTGATTGAGCTAATACTAATCGTGGTATTAAGGTTGAAGATGGTTTCACACTAGATAATCTTCACCATTCTCAAAATCAATTTCTGAACGATCCTTTCATTCTAGCTTCACAAGCCAAACAAGTATTTTATTCAAGAGAGTCTGAATCATATAACTAGTATGTTGTCATAAAACCAACATCTAAAGGTTTTCATGAATTAGAGCTGTATGACGAGGAAACTGATGTAAATTCTCAACCGTTTGATGCATTAAAGTTTGATGAAGTTACGGCCGATGATGATGGTTTTGTGAGAAGGGATTGTGAAGGCGCATATTTCTGTAGTTGCGGTAGAAGGTGAAAAATTGATTCTACATATCTTATTGCAGATTTTCTCTATTGTAGTTTGATTTTTTTTGAGAACTTTGTTTTCCCAAATTCTTGAGTTTCAGACTGTTACTTTTGTATTTGGTTATGTTATGAATCTTAAAATTTTAACCCCTTTTTAATTCCGCCAATGTCTATTTCACATTGCCGGTCCCAAGCCCAGATAAAGGAGGAGGGGAAAGGAGAATCTTTGAGTTTATATCTTTCCTACCTTAACATTTTTTAGCTCTGTTTTGTTTCCTTTCTAAATCTTTAGAAACTTTACACTGAAATGCTTGAGTATCCTTATATTGGATATCCTGACAATTATCAACGCTATTAACCTTTTATGTATAATTTCAATTTATAAGTAACATTTTGTTACATGATACTTTCATATTTCAAGTTGAATCCATCAGAGCATTTCAATTAAATTTCACAGTATGAGATCATTGAGAGGAAAAATCCACCTTGCTTTGTTTTAGCCTTTTTCTCTGTTCTCATGTAATAGATGGTAATCTTTTTATTTTATTATCTTTTACAATAAACGCTGTTTTTTATTTTATTTTATAGACATATATTTCAAATTGTACTGTTCATTTTCTTTGCACAACTTGTAGTCATGTTATGTACACCAATTATACCATACAAATGTCAATAAATTGGTATAAATAATTTTCATATTTTTGCTTTCTTGATCCATAACCTGATTGTAAAACCTTATAGGCTCATCAATCTTGTTAACGTACGGTATATGGGCCACTTAGATATTTTGGTTTTAAACTCTGTAATCTTGGGGTAAGCAATGTTATGCTTCAGATTATTAGCGATCAGGGAATTTAACCTTAGCGTTGCTTTCAACGTTTTCAAAGATCGATGTCTTTTTTTTCCTCCAAAATTTTGTTTCTTTTTTATTCGATCCTTGAGTTTGGCACTGAATTGAATAAGTGGGCGACATTATAGTGTTAGCGTTATTGCCTAGAATCTTACGTTCATCATTTTGTTTTCTTAGACTTAATACGAGTGTATTGTCAAATTGCATCAACACTAGAGCAACTAGGACCACTATTTAGCTTTTGAACATTTTGAAAAGTGCTGAAACAAATAAAGCGTGTAGACCTGTAGGCATGAAGAAGCTGGAGTCTACCGAAAGCATGTTGGTTGTAAACTTGAATACGTGTTGAAATATGCAGATGGCGGAAGTATTTCTAGTGCTGAAATGCTAAAGTGTTTTTAGTGCTGAAATCAGTATACATGCTGAAGTGTTTGCAATGCCGTGATGAATACACATGCTGTAGTGTTTCTTTTGTTTTACATCGCTGGCACAACAGTAAGTTGCATTGGACCGTGTCAAATGACAAATGAAAATTGCTGGCTGAAATGCACTCGGGGAATAAGTAGGTAACAAACGGTCTAACGAGAATGAAACAAAGAGTTGCAGCCTGGAAGAACGTGATTAAGAGGTCTATGCAAATTATTGTCTTAGAGAGGCAAGCTATAAGCTTTATGACACTAACGTTGACATAGGATGCAACTGCAGTATGCACGACATGGGAGCTGCTGAACTGAGTTTGAAAAAGCATTGTGATTGAGATGAAGCATGGCTGAAAATGGAATAGCGCAACAGCTGCAAGGACAGGATAAGCTGAGAAGCAGGCTAACGTAGCATAAGATGAAGCGGGCCTACATGTATGTTCTTCGCAACAGAAGCCCTAGTGGATGGTGGTGTGGCTACTGGTCTAACTCATGATCTTGCTCTTGGTCTTGCATCTCAAACGGTAAGCTTATATATATTAATGGTATTCTGAAGTTGAAGTTTTCGAATAAATGAAATTAGCTTTTATTACTTTTGCATACTATTATGTTGGTTTTAGGTGCAGCATCTATGGTTAGAAATACAAGAAAGCATCCAAGTCGACTGAAAGATGCTGTAACATCAGCAGTTGGCTAATCTGGTTGAGTTGATGAGTAGATTGAGGCTGATACTTAGAGCAGAACAAGCGCCGTGAGATTGGTGAGAAGCTGAAATGGTTGACTACATGTGGACTGAGTGAGCTGACTGAAATGCAAAATGTAGCTATGCATATGCTTTGAATGGTTCCCAAAATAAAATAAGCGTACCTAAGGACAAGGCGAGCTGAATGAAGAAGGCGTGTGACAGTTTGCTTGGCTAGATGCACGCTACAGGCAAAATTTGCTTTAAGCTGATTGGAAGGGTGGGTGCCCAAGGCAATGCTGAAGTGAGGAGAAAGTCAGAGCCAGAACTCACCAAGTATGAGTACCGAAAAACGTAAGCTAGTATGCGGCAAGAGTTCTACAGGAAGAATAAATGAAGGCTGCACGAGTACTAAAGTTGTGCTGACATGTAGACTCTGCTTTATTGTAGTTGCCCATGAAAAAATAGATCTTATATAACATTATTAAGAATTTTTAACACTCGTATATGACTTTTTTTCCCTCTACTATTATATATTTGAATTCTTTTTCTTTGTAGATGAATAAGGGAAGCAGGTCAAAAGCGAATCAGGATAATGAATACTACCAAATCTCATGTAGCTTTAAAGGTATATATATATATATATATATATATATATATATATATATATATATATATATATATTGGTATATTATTGTTACAAATCGATATGCTCTTCCTATAAGCTTAACTATCACTGTTTTCAGTTTCAAACGACTGCTCCAAAAAGTTGTTTTATGCATCCTCCTGGTTTTGTGCTTGCTCCTGGTGAAAGGATCATAGCAACCAGTATTATTCACTTATGCTTAAAATTTTCTATGTTCACTATTTATGTTATCTTATCATATCTTCTCTTTTGTTGTGGTCAGTGTTCAAGTTTGTGGAACTACCGGAGAATGATGAGAGGCAAGCCAATCAAAAGTGCAAGGTTAAGTTCAAAATCATGAGTTTGAATTGAAAGTTAAAGGGCCTATTGAGACATAGACCTCTAGATTAGTTCTTGCCTGATTTGATAAAAATTTTTTTTACAAGTTGTGTTGGGAAAATTCTCCAAAATATGCTCAACGTTATACAATTCTATGAAGTATTTCACTGCAATGTTAGAACATTTTGTCTATTCATTGATGTAGTTTCCATTAGCATCTAGTAATTACTTCATGGTTTTTTCTGTTTTTGTTGGTTGACAAGTGTGAATAGAAGAATTTTGAAAATTTATCATCCTCACGTGGCCATTTAATTTTTGCTTTCTGTTGGATTTCTACTATGTGACCTTGATTTATTAGCTCCAAGTTTAGCAAATTGTTTTTATATTCTATCATCAGTTGGGTAAATAGCATCTGAAGGTATAATTCATTGTTTTTGTTGAGAATAACAGAAACAAAAATGAAAGCTCAAAAGATATTTATTTATTAGCCAACGAAAGCGCAGTATATAAACCGAACGTGAAAACAAAGAATGCATAAAACTAGAACAAAGCTTATACCAAAACAACCTAAAACATAGGAGATCCTATACGTGATCTATTATTGTTAGGGACTAGGACAACTAAATGATGATATTTTTGACTAATTCTAACACCTTCTCTTAAACTGAATGTGCTAATATTCAGTTTGCAACTCACAAATGCGAGCGGTCACAACTTTCATTCCTACCTGGTTGGACATGCTCAACTGTTTCACGTTGATTGGTTATTCACTCTTTTACCAATCAACAAATACTCGGGTCATCCATTAGTACTGCTGTATCTGTCATCTCCCCAACAAGTGAGAACCGCAGCTCTTCTTCACTTACTTGTTGGATGACATATAAAACCACACCTGTTTTACTCACAGATTTTACCTACTGCACTTGTAGGCATGTCTATCTTCTCTTAGGCATATCATCAAACAGTTCTCGAGCACTCCACAAATGTCCAACCCCCGACCGACGCCATCTTTCGTCGTCTTCATATCCACTTGACTTTCACACAAGCAAGCCAACTCCTGCATCAATCTCTGTAATCACTGCCTTACTTCACTCCCTGACACAATGCCTCAACTTCATGTACAAACCATCAACCACCACTGTGCCTCACCTTCCTCTGCCATTACATCACCTTCACATACACATGATTCCATAACCAACAAACCATCAATTCACCAAACCAACAATCTACATCATTCTACCCCAATCACCAAACCAGCAAGCATCCATTCACTGCCACTTCCATCGCGTATCATGGCCTGGACTACAACATTATCACAACCATCCAACTCTGCATACACACATTTCACTGCCATAACCTGAAACAATCCACAATGCTACCCACAAAACATTTCACTGCTTAACAAACTTCACCAAAACACACCTCCTCATCAACCAATCCTTTCTTCTGACTAAATCACAACTCCAGCAACCCACAATTCTCCGATCATCACCATAACTTGCCCATCCTTGCCACTTACTCAAACACCTGACTGCAACCGCTATCGACAGAACCTTCCACGCCACATTCATTTCTAAACTACATCAATGATCCCAAGGAGTTCATCCACGGCCGCAGCATGCTGATAGATAATCATCTTCAAAACAACAAGCACTGTCTCCATTTCACAATACCACAAATAACTGCTACCAAACCTGACTTGAGCTGGAAACCACCATCTGAATTCCACCATCCAAATTGCAGCTCAGCACCTCCTACACTATTCAACACCACTACCCTGAACATTGCCAATCATTATCCGAAAGCAAACTACACTTCACAATCTCTTTCTCCTCCACCAACACAGTTCCATCCATATATCCATATAGGATTATATCAAGCAAGGCAAACTTAGGCACGACTTTGCATCGTTCAGGCCTTAACAATTTTGCATCCGAACTCCAGAACCTTAGGCAACTCATCAATAGGCATCACTAGTCAAATCTAGCCATTGCCGTTCGCCGACTTCGGCATAAAGAACAACCATCAGCATCGATTTAGTATCCAGCAACCAATCCCATTACTGATGGCCGATAACTCTAGAAACAACTCTCCGGTAGCAAGGCAAGATTTTCAGCATCCGTTCATCAAAGTGGCAAAGATTCAAACGCAGCGCATCAACAAGCCGCAAGCACAACCACCTTATCAAACTGCCCTGAACTAGTAAACCTCAGCTTGCCTAGCTCGAGCTTCAACACTTGTCTCGTTGCGCGTCAAGATTGACGCCTGGACCTACGTAGCTCAACGACGCCGCAACCACCTGCCGAGCCAGAGGCCAGTGCCTTACTCCATAACACTCCTTGGTTCACATCACCATGCCATTGCTCCACTACTAGACCCACTACAGCCACTTCGTCACTTCGTCACTGCCCTAGCTAAGTCGAGCACAACCCCTACCTACTCCATGCTCACTTGCCTTGTCCATACCTTATTGCAGTTCACTACATCACTGCCCTAGCTAAGTCGAGCACAACCCCTACCTACTCCATGCTCACTTGCCTTGTCCATACCTTATTGCAGTTCACTACATCACTGCTTGCAGCTCCTCTAATATGCAACAGCAATGGCACAACCAGCAAGCACCAAAACTTGCTCCATCACCCTTCTACGCTACAATAATGCCCGGCGGACAGCAGCACATAAGCTACCGCCGTCGGTAAGTGAAAAACCCAAGATTTGAGCGCAAGGCTCTGATACCAATTGTTGAGAATAACAGAAACAGAAACGAAAGCTCAAAAGATATTTATTTATTAGCCAACGAAAGCCTTATATAGGCAGTACATAAACCGAACGTGAAAACAAAGAATGCATAAAACTATGACAAATCTATACCAAAACAACCTAAAACATAGGAGATCCTATACGTGATCTATTATTGGTAGGGACTAGGACAACTAAATGATGATATTTTTGACTAATTCTAACAGTTTTTCCCCTCATATTAATTACAAACTTGTCCTTAATGCTAGAGCTACCATTGTTCCATTCTTTATATAACCCTTTTGATGTTCTTTAATTTGTGCAATAATATGAGGAGTGAGTTTCCTTCCAGTGGTTATGCCTTTTTTTCTCTTCTATAGTTCTATTTTGGATTTCGGATCTGTTACAATTTTTTGTAAGCTAAGTCAGGTTTTGGTTGAGGTTTCTATTTTCCTACTGCATTTTTATACCTAACAATCTATTGATTATCATATCTTGAATTTGATGAATATTTAAGCTAAATCTATGTTAGATTTATGTAAGCCAAATCTGTTGAATTTCGGGTTCATTAATCTGTTTTCATATACCGAATGTGAAATCGATTTCAAAGACAGTAGCTGAACAAACCCATTATTTGCATAATGATTGTAAATTATTGTTTATATCACTGGGGCAGATGTGTTTATTATACCTACTTCCAAATTACTTTTATACTTTATAATCTTGATAGGTTAGAAATTCCGTTGTTGCTGAAAAATATACAGAAAATGAAAAAGGCCCTCCTAGATAGGTTTGAAATTGCATGTTGCATTCAATGCTATATAGCTTCACTTGATTATTTACATGGATAAAGCTTGGTGTCATCTACCAAGGTGCTATTTTGATTTCAAAAAATCTAGCAAACTATATATTTACTTTTATATGTTTATTTCTTTATCTAGGGTCACTGGGGAGTTTCAGGAAGGAGCGATGAAATTTGTAAACAATGCAGTGAAATACAACGAACAACTTCAAAAGAGCAATCTTGAAAATGAAGAGTCCATGGATGATCAACTATTTCTCTATATTAGTTGTTTGTGTATAAAATGTCAGAAATTAAGTGTTCACTTAACAAGTCAGAATGTATTTGATCATTTAGTTTGCAACGGTATGGATCCAACGTAGACTAGTTGGGTTTTGCATGGGAAGTCAACTTCTACTTTTGAAAGTAATCATGAAAATATTGAAATTTTTAATACACATAGGATGTATGTAGATGCACTTGGTGATGATATTTTGAACCGAGAAAATGAAATACGATCATTTAGTTTTTTGATTTTAGATATTTATGTGGATTGGCTTTGTTTAATTATAGACAATGTACTTTTTGGGTCAAGATGCATTGATTTTAGGATAATTTTCAAACCAGACTGCTTTTCAAAACTATTTGCATCAATAGGCCGGTTTCAAAACTATTTGCAATTATAGGCCGGTTTTGGCCAGCTCAGCGATGAGCTGGCCTTTTTAAAAAAAAAATACGAGGCGCATTTCAGAAATGCGCCCCTTATAACGTCGATAGAAGAAGACCCAGAATCCGTTACCCACTTGCTTACTAGTTTTACATCATACTCTTGTGAATTAATTTTTGTAACCCTATACACCGTTTCTTTTAGTTCATGATAGGAGCAAATTTTTTTAACCTTTGAACCTTTTTGTTTACCACCAACATATACTGGTGTATTGTTTTCTTTTATAGTCAATTTTCTATCAAAGTAGCAAATAATTGGGATGAAATCCGACATACTTCTACAAAGGAAAACATTATTAATTTTAGAACAATCAATTGCTACACAAATACTAATGACATAATAAAGCATAAAAATGAGAGGATGGACATATCAAAAGTAGAATATGAAAATACCCAAAAAATTGAGCTAGGGTTTGAGTTTAAGTTAGTATTTTACCTTCAAATTGATGCCAAATAGCTGATAGAAGTAATCCGGCTAGTAATTTTGAGATTTTGAGTAGATTTTGATGAATTTTTGAGCTGAATGGAAGAAAGGTACGGAATTGGATTTTGTACGTGGAATATGTTTTGTTTTGGGTAGAAAACAATTGACTGGCATATGGCTTCTAGTTTGTGTTTTGTTTAGAAAAATTTACACTGGCGCATTTGGCAGATGCGCCAGTGTAAATTATAAGGGGCGCAATTCTGAAATGCGCCCCGTATTATTTTTTTTTTAAAAAAAGGCTAGCTCATCGCTGAGCTGGCCAAAACCAGCCTATAGTTGCAAATAGTTTTGAAACCAGCCTATTGATGCAAATAGTTTTGAAAAGCAGTCTGGTTTGAAAATTTGTCCTTGATTTTATGTAGCTACCAGTTTTAAGTTTAATCTTTTTAAAAAAATTCTCTTAGCGTAATAATTATCAACAATTTTTCTTTAACATGACGTTAGTTCCTAATTAATAAACATGGACTAAGCCTAATAGGACTTGAACAACCATTGGATTAACACATATTTTTGAAGTTCAAAACAATTGCATTAATATGTTGCTTAACAAAACTGTGCTGCATATATCAGCCAACCAATACATATATTTAAGGTTGACAAAATTTCTCTATCAGTGAATTATTTGAAACCGGCTCCAAAGGAGTTAGTCCATGTTTTCAAATTCACGAAGAAAATTTTAATGAAGTATATTTGCAGTGACTAATTGTTAATAAGTTAATTGAATGGTATGGGGATTTTGTTGAGTTTCGGCATTCCCGCGTTCCGAACGTGTTCGCTTCACCATGTCTAGCGTCATCAACGGTCGAAGTCTCCCATGCCGGCGTCCCGATTGAACATCGGTCCATCGCCTCCATCGAGCATATAATCTGGTATTGGCAACACATTGTAACAAAAGGAATCCCCAATGTTACGTGCCACCAATCCCATATATATACCACGAGTATTCTGAATATCCTACGATGTGGGACTTTAACATTCAATCCATGCACCCACTCCATTTACAATGCGAGCCACATCTAACAGATTTAACTGTGGTGCATTTCACGAAGGCTAACTGAGGTACCAAATATCTCAACAGTGTTCCCCTAACTATTTAAGTATACAGTTTTATCCAAAAGAAAAAATTGTTATGTCTATAGCCCTGTTTAATGAGTAAAATGAATATTGAGTGGATATAAAGAAGTACTAAGTTGTTTACTTCATTATAAAACAAATTCCCTACTAGTTTCGACCGAACCCTATGAGAGAATTGCTTGACTTGTAGCATGTATAGAAGTTCACCTGTATACCTGTAATATGGTTAGACTAATGACTTGTCTTCTTCTTGGCATGATGTTAACAAGTGGCATGTTATTGAAATCAATGTGTTCTGTAAATATTATTTGCCCATTGCAAATATTTTTAACTGTGTTGCTTTTGCATTATTAATTCTACTCTTAGAGTGTTGGCTGAAGAAATTTACCATCATTGAATTTTAAAACCTGCGGAATACATATTTTTGTTTACAAGTAAATTTAGATGCCAATCAACAATAGAATTATATATTTGAAATTCAATCTTTTGGTAAATATTGGTTTCAGAAAATAAAAATAGTTCAATTTTTCTACAATATTAGTAGTTAGTTAAATATATGTCACGCATTGTATACTGGTTGCATCTTATGCTTTTTGCTGAAAACAAGGATATTCTTTTATTGTTTTCCTTTTAGCTCCATCTTCTATCGATGGTTAAAGAAACTGCCTTCGTAAGGGAAGAAAAGGAGCAAGTGCAAAACAGGAAAATGGTTTGTTAATTTTTTTCCAACTTAAAATAATAACCACTTCTTGCTATCTATTCGATTATTGGTATGAACTCTATAGGATGAGTAAAAGCTTCAAGGTCAAGTCATGGTTGAGCAAGAAGCATCGTTTGGTTCATAGCCACGTCCATGTTAGAAACGAGGAGGAGAGAAGAAACTAATTATATTTCATAAAATATTTGATATAAATTTTCTTGCTTTCAAACAACAAAAAATGACCACATATTTATAGTGGTTTACATATCCTTACAAATAGACACGACCCTTTAGATAGACACCTCTTCACTCCAATGGACATGACTCTTCACTCAATAGACACGACTCTTTAGATAGACACCTTTTCACTCCAATGGACACGACTCTTCACTCAATAGACACGACTCTTCACATTATTATTAATTTGAGTTTATTCTTTAACAAATACCTCCCTTAAACTCAAACATTTTTCATCCTTCATTCCAATCATTATCTTACAATTTTCGAGCTGCACTTTTGGTAGCGGCTTTGTAAATATATCCGCCACATGCTCACGACTTGCAACATGACTCATTTGCACGTTGCCTTCCTTCACATGTTCCCGAATAAAGTGAAAGCGAACATCTATATGCTTGCTTCTTTCATGGTGCACTGGATTCTTTGCCAACTCAATTGCAGATTTATTATCGATTCGTATTTCAGTTGCTTCGTGCTGCTGGAGTTTTAACTTGTATAACAAATTTCTCAACCATACTGCATGGCATGCACACAAAGATGCTGCCATATACTCTGCCTCACACGTTGGCAATGTCACTATTGGTTGTTTCTTTGAGAGCCACGTGAAAGCAGTATCTCCCATATAGAAGATATATCCCGATGTGATTTTTCGATCATCTACATCTCCACACCAATCGCTATCAGATTAACCCACCAGCTTGTATTCATTTGTCTTAGAGTAGAGTAACCCAAGTGACTCCGTTCCTCGTATATATCGAAAAATCCTCTTAACAGCCTTCAGATGTGAATATTTTGGCTCCTCCATGAACCGACTTACTATGCCGACACTATACGCAATGTCTGGCCTTGTGCATGTGAGATACCGTAGATTTCCAATCAAACTTCGGTATTTGTTTACATCCACTCAATCTCCTTCATCAAATTTAGAGAGTTTCGTACCAAGTTCCATCGGCGTTGCTACTGGATTACACTCTTCCATCTTGTTCTTCTTCAAAATGTCTTTTGCATAAGTCTCTTGTGACACAAATATTCCATTTCTTCCTTGTCTAACTTCAAGACCAAGAAAGTATTTCATTAACCCTAAATCTGTCATTTCAAACTCTCGAGTCATGGCCTCTTTAAAATCTTTTATCATCTCCACATTATTCCCCATGAATATTAGATCATCAACATAAAGAGCAACAAATATCAAGTTACATTTTTCTTTCTTCACGTATAGTGCATGCTCGTAGGGACATTGTACGAACCCGTTGTCCTTGAAATAGGTGTCAATTCGGGTGTTCCATGCACGAGGCGCTTGCTTTAGCCCATATAGCGCCTTCCTTAACTTCAGTACTTTACTCTCCTCCCCAGCTTTCATGTACCCTGGTGGTTGCTCCACGTATATTTCCTCTTCAAGCACACCATTTAAAAATGCTGATTTTACATCCATCTGATAGATCGACCACTTGAATTGTGCTACTTGTGATATGAGAAGCCTGATTGTTTCCATTCTTGCCACCGAGGCAAAGACTTCGTCATAGTCGATCCCTGCCTTTTGTTTATAGCCCTTCGCAACTAGGCGTGCCATATACCTTTTTATCTCACCGTGGGCATTCATCTTTTTCTTATATACCCATTTTACTCCTATGGGTCGATATCCTTCTGGCAAATCCACCAAGTCCCAAGTTTCATTTCTATTGATAGCCTTCATCTCTTCATCCATCGCAGCTTTCCATTTCTTATCTCTCACTACCTCTTCAAAAGTAATATTCTCAGCATCTGCCAAGAGACATATCAAGTGTACTTCATCTGTTGACTCGTATAGGTCTTGCAAACTTCGCATCTTTGGTTGCCTTGGCTCTTTTTCATCATCAGATATTTGAGGTGTTATTGGTGTGCGTATCAATGTAGTAGTTAATGATTCTCCTTTTTCTTCCTTCTGCTTCACTTCCATTTGGTTGTTCCAATCCCACGTGCTTTCTTCATTCACTTGCACATCTTGGCTCACAACCACCTTTTTTTCAATTGGGTTGAATAACTTGAAAGCTTTTGTCTTTTCATCCTATCCAATGAATACGTACTTCTTGCTCTTATCATCTAATTTGGTTCTTCTTCGATCTGGTATACGCGCATATGCCAAACTACCGAATACTTTTAAGTGTGATACAGTTGGTTTTTGTCCGCTCCAAGCTTCCTGTGGTGTTTGATCTGCCAATATCGCATGTGGACATCGATTTTGCACATACACTGCACATTGTACTGCTTCTGCCCAGAATTCTTTCGGCATGCCTTTGTTTCTCAACATTGATCGAACCATGTCAAGAATAGTTCGGTTTTTTCTTTCAGCCACACCATTTTGTTGAGGTGAGTATGGTGCGGTTAAAAATCTTTTGATCCCTTGTTCCTTGCAATAGCTTGTGAATGCTATTGACATGTACTCTCCACCTCTATCTGATCGTAAGGCCTTGATTTAAAGACCGGTCGTCTTCTATACTAATACTTAGAATTTCTTGAACATTCGAAGTGCCTCGGATTTTTCTTTCAAAAAATAAACCCAAGTCTTTCTTGTGTAATCGTCAATGAAAGTGATAAAGTACCTCTTCTCGCTGAATGACTTAGGTGTGATCGAGCCACATATGTCGGTGTGTATCAACTCTAGAGACCTCCTTGCGCAATAATTAGCCTTCTTTTGAAAAGAATTTCTTGTTTGCTTGCCGAGCACACATCCCTCGCAAAATTTCTTTGTGTAATCCATGTTTGGTAAACCGTAAACCATATTCTTCTTTGCTAACTCTTTCAAACCGTCATAATGTAAGTGTCCGAACCGTAAGTGCCATAGTGAGGCTTTATCCTCTACGTTGACTTGCAAACACCTTTCTCGCACTTTTCCCAGATTGAGTTTGAACATTCGATTCTTGGCCATCTCTACATTTGCAAGTAAATAGCCATTTTTGTCCTTCAAATGTAACATCCGATCTTTTATGAAAATTGAATACCTCTTCTCCAATAGTTGCCCCATGCTAAGGATGTTGCTCTTCAGTTCAGGCACGTAATAGACATCTTCAATCGACCCTTCTTTACCATCCTTTTGAGAAATACATATTTTGCCTTGGCCTTTGACTTGAACTTTTGATGCATCTCCAAATGACACATGTCCATCCTTTACCTTTTGCATCTCCACGAGAAGGTGTTTTTGTCCGCACATATGATTACTAGCACCGGTGTCGAGATACCACATTATATCGCTGTTAGAAGCATTGTCCTTGTAGGCCATTAAGAGAACACCATCGCCTTTTGTTTCTTCTTCCGCAACCAGATTCGCGTTTTCTTCCACCTTTTTTCTTCGAATAGCAGTCTTTTTCATAATGCCCATATTTGCCGTAGTTATAGCACTCAACATTTGGACGATTTGACCGGCCACCTCTTCCACGACCAAGTCCTCGACCACGCCAATTTTTTTGTCTCGGCTGGCCTTTTTCTTCAAGATTGTTTCCAAATCCACGGCCTCCACTACGGCCAAAATCACGACCTCCACGGCCGCGTCCCCTTCCTCGATTTTGTTGTGCATATATCTTCTTGTCTTCCTTAATACTTGCCTTAGCCTGTAAAGCCTCTTCGAGTAGCTCTTGTTTCTTTTTCATCCTCCATTGTTCATGTGCTTCAAGAGAACCTGCAAGATCATCGATGGTCATTTCTGTCAAATTCTTCGACTCCTCAATTGCGCATACGATGTTTTCGAAATCGTCGATCAGTGATCGCAAAATCTTCTCCACAACCCTTGCATCGGTTAGGTTTTCTCCATTGCGTTTGAGTTGATTAACCACTGTTGGACATGTGTGATGTAGTCGGATATTCCTTCTGATTCTTTCATTTTTATCGCTTCTAATTCGCCTTGAAGAGTTTGAAGCCGCACTTGTTTAACTCGATCGGCTCTCTTATAGACCTTTTGTAAAATGTCCCATGCTTCCTTCGAATTTGCTGCATTGGTAATTTTCTCTAATCCCGACTCATCCACTGCATGGAACAAGAGATAGAGAGTGGCCTTTTCTTTCATACGCATTTCTTTCAATGTCTTTAACTGCATCGCAGTCAAGTTTGTAGTTTTTTTCTATTTCTGTGTAGCCATTTTCGACTACTTCACATGCATCTTGTGCACCTAGCAACGCACGCATCTGAGTGCTCCAATTGTCATAATTCAACTTGGTTAGTCGTGGAATCGGTATTTGCCCCAACGATAAACTCCCGAAATTTGTCATAGCTCCGATACCAATTTGTTAGAAACGAGGAGGAGAGAAGAAACTAATTATATTTCATATAAATTTTCTTGCTTTCAAACAACACAAAATGATCACATATTTATAGTGGTTTACATACCCTTACAAATAGACACGACCATTTAGATAGACACTTCTTCACTCCAATGGACACGACTCTTCACTCAATAGACACGACTCTTCACCTTATTATTAATTTGAGTTTATTCTTTAACAGTCCAATAAATCTTGAAAGTGCCAATAAAATGTCTAGAAAATTCAATAGGAGGTCCAAACAGAAGGCTTTCTTTAGTAGATGGATCCATAATGCAATCCCCATAATCATACTTGCTGTACTCCACTAAGGATGTAAATTCAGCTAGGAAGGCAGACTACCAATATGTGCTTTCTCATGGTTAGTACTTTTATTCTTCATCTTTGATAATAAAGATCTATATTTTCTACTATATTTTCTTTTTGAGTGAACTGAATTAACTATGGATGGTAATTTTATGTTGTTTTGCACATAAACTAAGTTAAACTTACCGTCTTATGTTTGTTAATTTTTTTTTAAACTGTATTTAGATGAACACATGTTTTTTTCTTTTGGGAAGAACAATGATATAATTCACGGTATATATGTATATAAGTATAAAATATATGACCTATGAATGATGATTAAAATTAGAGCTCAAACATTCGTATTATAGGTTGAGGCCAAGAAATTCAATTGGACAATCTTGACAAAATGAAAATGATGTAGGTGTTATGTAATGTCCTTTGAATTTAGCAAGGTATTGAGTGAGTGGATCCACTCCGAATTAATGCAGTCGTGACTCCTCAGTACTTGAAGCCGCGACCTGCTTCCCCAGTGCTTAAAACTGCTACCAGCTTCTCCATCTATAATTGCAATTAGGTAATTTAACTTTGACTTAAGCTTTCAAAACTTTAGAAAAACATATATATATATATATATATATATATATATATATATATATATATATGGGAAAATTTTGAACTTGTTTATTTAGTCCTTGGGCCTTGCATTTACGTTCAATTGAATAAAAGCGATGTTACAGTTTTGGTTTTAAACACTGTAATCTTGGGTTCATCATTTTGCTTTCCCAAAGATATGTTATCATATTATTAGCGATCAAAGAAAACAACTTAGCTTTGCTTTCAACGTTTACAAAGATTGATTTCTTTTTTTTTGAAATTTTGATTCTTTATCTTTATCCTTGGTATTGCATTGAATTGAATAAGTGGGCGACATTATATTTTTAGTTTTAAAGCCTAGAATCATAGGTTCATCATTTTGTTTTCTCAGACTTAATATGAGTGTATTGTCAAATTGCATCAAACTAGAGCAACCAGGACCACTATTTAGCTCTTTAACATTTTGTGAAGTGCTGAAACAAATAAAGGTATGCAGGGTTGTAGACATGAAGAAGCTGGAGTCTAATGAAAGCAAGGAGGCTTGTAAACTTGTATACATGCTGAAATGTTGTAGATGGTGAGTGTTTCTAGTGCTGAAATGCTAAAGTGTTTCTAGTGCTGAAATCAGTATACGCGTTGAGGTGTTTGCAATGCTGAGATGAATACACGTGCTGTAGTAATTTCTTGTGTTGTATGTTGCTGGCATAACAATAAGTTGCATTGGACCATGTCAGATGGCTAAAATGAGAGTTAATGGCTGAAATTCACTCACGGAATAAGCAGGTAACAAGCGGTCCACAGAGAATGAAACAAAGAGTTACAGCCTAGAAGAACTTGAATAAGCAAAGTCCTAACACTACCTGCCGCCAGTCCATGCTTCAGTCATATGTTTTGTGCCTACCACTCCACGTCTAGCCATGTCTAGCATTGCAGTTCTTGACACTGCCAATCTTCATTTCGGCACATAATGCTTCACTTGCATCTTACACTTAAGGCAATCAAGACATATGCCTGCAGTACGCTTGCAGCAACACCTTGGAAGATGTAACTACATCCTTCCTCTACCTACATGTACCTGCCTATACCTCTGACCTGACAGCCTGCACATACCTCAGTCCACACAGCAGATACTGATTCAACTATGATACTGTTTCATCTATTGCTGTTTTTCATGCCTGAAACTTGCATATCCTTGTTTCAACCTACCATGCACTTACCTACATCTAAAGTGGACCACAATGCATGCTTTCTCAGTTTCAACCTGCCATGTGAATTGTTGCCTACCATGCACTTGCATCTCTGTCCTCGGCCACAATATTCCACCACCTTGAACTCCTTGCCTGCGAGCAGTCGCTTCTTAATATGGTTCTGACAAACAAAATTTGCAGTATGCTATCTGGCTGCTGAATTCATGCACAGAACCAAATATCTATGTCCTCATAATTCATGCAGAGCTCACCATCATTCGCTTTCTACCCAGGCAGCTGGCTTTCTCCTTGCATCGAACCCCTTTGTAGTTCAAGAAATACATTGTGTGCTAAGCTTTTTAACATTACAGCATTTGTTTTTTTTTACTTTTTTGGCAACGTATAATTGTATTTCTCTCAACTGGCTTTCTCCTTGCATAGAACCCCTTAGTAGTTCAGGAAATACAGTGTGAGCTAAACTTTTTAACATTGCAGCATTTGTTTTTTCTTTTTTGGCAATGTATAATTGTACTTCTCTCATATCTGTATCAGTCTTTACACTTACATCGATCATCTATGTAATGATCCCTTATTTTGTATGCTAAAACACAAATTATTATATCGTTACCCATCAGACGTGCCGATGGCTACTATCTTTTACTATTATAATGATATTTTTGTTAAAAAAAATTAAAAATAATAAACATAATTTTGAAAAAATATATCTCAGTAATAAATTTATGAATATTAATAATTTGTAAAATATTTTTTTTATATAAAATAAAAATAACACCAATAACATGTATGCTATTTTCAATCGAGCTCTAGCCTGCACCTGGTGGTCGGCACATCCCTTGATCTTCGCAAGCTGACTAACTAGGTCGACCTTCATTTTTAGGGACATCACTCCCACACCCTAACCCGTGGGTTGACATCCCTCGGTCCCCTGCCGTATTGAAATCTTATTAATAAAAAATATTGTTGAATTATGCAAAAAATAAAATAAAAATATGTTTGAATATTGGAATTCTCAATTGGTTAAATTCAATTAATTCAAGTGCAAGTGGTAAGACACTCTATAATAAGGTTTATATGGTTTTTTTGTTTAAATCGTTGAAACAACAAAATGAATGTTCTACTTGAATAGACTACCACTTTTATTTTAAAAATAATAAATCATAATTGAATCATTAGGAATGACATGTTTTCCATTACACAACATTTGTCTGTAGTTTGTGCTATGTACCACTACAATAATGTAAAGTTAAATCAATTTTATAAAAGTTACCTTAGAGCTTGTGTTAATATGGAATCAATACAAATCATGTAAGTAAAGCTGCATTCTTTGGAAGAAGTTAAACTACGTGGTATTGATGCATTTTTAGCTGCATAACTTTGATGCAACTAAAAAAAAGCATTGGTCCAATGCAGTCAAAAATAGGATTGAGAAAATTATGATTTTGAAAAATACTTTTAATGTACTAACGACGAATATCTTGTAAAATTTGTGATTTAGATGGATGATATTAAAATGTTGTTGAAACACGAAAATGAACGATGAACTATTCAAGTGAGTAATAAAACACCCTTAGCAAAATATCTTGCAATGTTAACTAACTTTATTAAATGTGACATACTTTACAATATCAAACGGAAATTATTAAATGCAAAATATTTTACAATATTACTAAAATGTAATGTGTTACAAAAAATTAAAACATCAAGTTGAAGTTGTCAAACATATTGTTTTTCATCATAGTTACATTTTCTTGTCTTTATTGAAATCTTTAACAATATAATATAAAAGCTATGAAACATACTTATGATAATGTTAATAATATATTGTTGAAATACAAGCATTAACAATATCAACCAAAAGTTGTTAAATATAACGTTGCTAACAATGTAAAATAAACATCGTCTTAAATATGAATTGTGATAACATTATGTTGATGTTGTAAAATAAAAAATAAATAGAATTTACAACTATTTTTTGTTGTTGGTTAACTTTGAGTTTACAACGTTTGATAAATATTGTTGAGTACTACAAATTTACAATGTTCAAAAATGTCGTTTATTTACATATTTTGATAACATGATATATATATTATGAAAAATAAATATAATACAATGTAGAAAAGTCATTATTAAAAAAAATTCTATGACATTTTAAACAAACATTGTAGAAAATTTTAATTTACAACATTTGTACATAGACCGTTGTTTGGAAAAATCTATTACAACGTTTTTCTTAACAAATGTTATGAAAAATCTTTCTTTTTACAACACTTTGGTGAACTGTTACAGAATCAGTGTTGTAAAATAGTATTTTTGTTGTAGTGTATAAGTGAAGTTGGAGAGACAAGTCTATCCGAATCAAGGTAGAGTCAACAACGGAAAACCACAAAGCCTACTTGGAGGTCTTTGTGGCATTAGAAGCAATTCTGATCTGTTGATGATGTGCATTTCGATTGGCGGACATGCATAGTTTGGAGGGAGGTTTAGCTTTGTGGTGGAGACATTTGTTTCCTTGGCTATATTGTTTGGAGTTTGAGGTTCTAGGAGGAGCTTGGATGACATTTATGGAATATTGTATCAAGGTGGAGATTGTTAGATTTTGGTGATACAATATTTCATATTTAAGCAGATATTGGAGATATTTAAATCTATGTGGAATTATGACTCAAATTCATTGCCTATTTTATAGATTTGGTAGATTTTGGAGTGTGATTAATTGCACATTTTAGAGATTTTATAGATTTGCCTCTTTTATTGCATTAGAGAAGGCAACAAATTATCTACATGAGAAAAATTTATGAAAGTATTCAATAGCTTCTTAAAGAAGATATTTTGTCAAGTCTATTGTAAATAGACACGTTTAGGTTTCATAAGATGTGTGTGAGAAAAGTGTATTTTGTGGGGTGTTCGGGATTGAGATTTCTTTTCAATTTTAGGTTTTTTTTGTATTTCCTTGGTTGAATCAATAAAAGTTTTTGTTTTTAGGAGAATTATTTTTGTTTGCTTTCTTCACTACATTCTCTTCTAAATCTAATTGTGTAGTGATCTCCGAAAATTCCTAACAAATAAAAGACATCAATAAAAAGTAAAATAAGTGCAATTAGCATCATTTGATCTAAATTACTGCACTAAATTTAATCATTTGCTTAGTTTTAAATGTCTATAATAAAACATATTATATGAATATACATGTGTTATAAATTGACTGGTAAAATTTACCATTATGATTAGTTTTGATAAAACGTTACCGACGATTTACCACAAAAAATGATAAATTTACAGTTATCATACTGATTAAACCGATATATCAATTTCACTCAAAAAGGTGACCGATTGACTGGTAATGATAGCTCTAACGACAGGTATGGTCAAAAATCTAGTTGAAATCCTGAACCTTGATAAATTTCAGTATTTTTATCCAAAATGATTTTTTTTAATAACCACATCTAAAAAATAGAATATAATTTCTTAATATATAGAACATTAACAATAAAATAAAATAAATAAATAAAATCCGTATCATCGTTAAATTTTGTATTCCATTATTTTTCTGTAATCTTAACGCATGTTATACAGTAAAATAAAAATAAAAATAGTCGGCCAAAATAAACTTTCAAATTTTTATAAAAGTAGTCTGTATCGTATTCAGATAAGTATTAAAGTTTGAATTGGAAACAAAATTAAGATGAATAGTACACCTCATAATGAAGTGTCAGACATCATATTAATTAAAGGTCAGTTGAATCTTTCAGTAAAGAACGAAACAAAGCAAAAGTATAAGAGATTTCAACCAATTACAATGTATATCAAGAGCTAGTTCATACAACCTAAAGGATATATGAGTATCCAATATTGGGAACTTTGGAATCAAGAACAATATCGTATTATGTATTAATTCTGTGCATGCATTTTACATTTAGTCCTTTCTACTTTTCCGTTTATACATAGTATCTTTATTTTCATCCTCATTGCTTTATCAAAAGACTATTCAAGTTGTTTTTAATTATAACTTTTAAACATCCCTGGCTTTTTGTTTAAATTTTAAAGTGATTTTCTCAAAAAAACTTCCTTGGCAGAAATAATCAAAATAATTCCATAATTTCATCATACAGAAGATGATAAAAACGAAAACCGAATCCCCAATTTGGTTGCTCATATTAACATCAACTTTTTTCATGATTGTTACATATAATCTAGTAACATTATCAATTCAGAATCCCAATCGATCATCCTTTAAAAGTACTCACCATTTGAATGAGAAGACTGATGATCCTGTTACTGAAAGTGTTGATAATTCAAAAAGGTTAGTGGCGGCACGCAGACCATTCCACGTGGCAGTGACGGCTACAGATGAGGTATATAGTCAGTGGCAATGTAGGATAATGCATTACTGGTATAAGAAAATGAATGTTCTGGAAGGGTCGGAAATGGGTGGGTTTACTAGAGTCTTGCATTCTGGGAAGCCTGACAGCTTGATGGATGAAATTCCCACTTTTGTTGTTCAGCCACTTCCTGATGGTGTCGATAGGGTGAGTTTTCTTTTACACTTTTCAAAAAGTTTTACATTTGTATGTAATTTGCTGTTAATCCATGCATAAATATGTTTATTAGGCTACATGTCCAAAGATTGATAAGTCAAATGATAGGTGAGGTGTAATGATTGAATTCAATGGTGTCCTGCTTTAATCTATTTGATTATAAGGTTGATGTATATTCCTTTAGGATTTAACAGTGTCCATCTTATTTTGATATATACAAAGAGTACATGGTATTCTTTGTGCGTTACATGATATTTGGATTGCTGACATATGTTCTAAAACTAGTTAAGGGATTAATAAAGAAATATGTTTTTTTTGTTACTGCAATACTAAGTCCCTGGTCGAGGGATAACGATCAATGCAGATGAGTTAGGCTACAAAAATAAGGCACCAGTAGCATAGGGAGCACAGGTAGAAAAACTTCACCTTTCCGTAAAAATTATTTTTCCCTTTAAATGGAGGAGGCAGTGTACGCAAGGAGATAGAAGTTGGATCAAGATAGGAGAAAGAGGGTCTAGAGCATCTGATTGAAGTTTGTGACCCCTTTCCATTGTAACTTAGATATTTCCAAATTATTGGAAATCCCATATTCCTTTGTGTACTTACAATTTTAGTAGAGATAGGTTACCATATAATAGAGGTTCTATTTCTATCTAGTACCTTGGTCCTTGAGCCAGTAATAAATTTTTAGTCTATTCTCCTAAAAGAAAGGCAAATCTTTGAAATCAAACTCCTCACTTTTCGTTTTATTTTTTGTCCCGAAGATGTCACTGGTATATAAATATTGCTTAGTAAATAACACCTATGGTTGAAATACAAATGTCTTCATTTGGTCCATAAGCAACAATTTGTTGACTACATCAACTACTATTATTATTCAGCAATTTTAGGAATGTTGCTAGGGTTATATGGTACTGCACAGGCCATGGGCATTTGTACAATGGTTGGAAAAAGCAAATATCGAGGAAGAGTAAGTATTGTTGTTTCATTAGTTTATTTCTCTATTCAAATTTTACTTTATTTATTCAAAGCAGAAATTCTTGCATTTTAATTACAGATATATATTAATGGCAGAACCGGACCATATATTTGTGAAGCCTTTGCCAAACTTATCCAGAGATGGTAATCCAGCTGCATACCCATTTTCTTACATGAATTCCACGGAGTATGAAAAAATTATAAGAAAAAATTATCCACAAGACAAGGGTCCGATCACTGACGTTGAACCCATTGGCAACTCTCCCGTAATTATCAACAAGGTAAGTAACATTAATAAGGTGCTGTTAATTTGTGTAATTTTTTTTTTCCTCCAGAGTCGGAGTAACTTCACTCTCAAATTCATGTAGAATTTCACTATTCTATTTACTTAAAAACTCACACTACTGTGCTACTAGTTTTCCATAACATGTGTTCAAAAAGGATTGGTTGTCCTTCAGAATCACAAATTTGAATTGAGTGAATAATTGCATGAGATAATGACAAGATTTAAACCATGTCAGTTAAATTATTCACTAAAAAATGACCCCCATCAAAAGATGTCTGTTTTTCATATTGATGTTAATGGTGGTAGATAAATTTACTTTTAATCCACAGTACCTGCTCAAAAGAATTGCTCCAACTTGGATGAATGTCTCGTTACAAATGAAACGTGATCCGGAAGCGGATAAAGAACTTGGTTGGATATTAGAAATGTGAGGCCACTGATCATAATTTGGTTTAAAATTAACATTTTGCATTACAGTTTCTTAATTGGCTGCCCCTTTCTTAAATCCACCAAACAGGTACGCTTACGCAGTGGCTGGGGCACTGCATGGAGTACAACATAATCTTTACAGAAGTTTTATGGTCCAGGTAATGTAATTAAATTACCATACAAATGTTTGGCCAACTGCGAAAGATATGTATATATTAACACGCTTTAAATGCTATATTTCAGCCTCCATTCGATGAAGAAGTAGGAAATGCATTTATAATTCATTATACTTATCCTTGTGACTATACGATGAAGGTATATTCGAAATCGTTATTTTTTGTTTTTGATACTTTATTAGCTCAAACTTATCTAATAACGAATAAGTTAATATTCAAGGGTAAACTAACTTTTGGAAGAAAAGGAGAATGGAGTTTTAACAAAAGATCGTTTGATGATCAGCCATTTCCTGGAAATTTCCCCTTACCCCCACCTGGAGTACCTGAAAGTGTGGTATGACATTTATTCTGAAAAACCTGCAGTTAAAAGTTTGCATATTGCAGATCTACAAGTTAGTAGCGCATAGGCACGCACATTGTGCGTGTACAACTGCAGAAATAATTTGTTCTGTGTTCGTATTCTTGAACCTTTGTGATTTTGGGTAGTTAACAGTAAAAATGCTGTTAATATCAGCTTGATAGTCAACTCATATAGTAATGACTATAACCCTAATATAATCAATATAAAATGAAAAATATATTTACTGGTTCGAAAATCACTCCTTTTCGTATACAAAGAAAAAATGTGTGGGACAAACAAACATATTCGCACTATTCACTTACACTCCACGAATTTGTCAACCTTAACATCTTACTTATTTTGTGCATTCTTTCACTGTAAATATTATATGATTCAGTTACGATTTGAAAATTTTCAGTTTTGTGAAGTTGAGAAGAATAGAGTCTCTGCCTACACTACAAGAAAAGAGGGCTATTCCGACGGCCAATAGCCGTCGGCGAACGTTGGAAACCAACGGTATAGCCGTCGGAATAGCATTCACGGTTTCTGTCGCCTTTCGACGGAATCGACGAATCTTCCAACGCCTTTTCGACGACTTCTAACGGAGAAATAGCGATGGTGTTCGACGACCTACACGTGGATCCACTCATAACCAATAATCCATCCGGTAGCCGTCGACAGCCGTCGAAAAATTGTGACTTCTAAGCCGTCGGAAATTTGATTTTATTTTTTTATTTCTGCATCTATTCTACTTCCACCAAATCTACATATATCACAATATACTTCTCAACACCATTTCACACAGATAATTCATATATATATATATATATATATATATATATATATATATATATAACAACCAACTTCACATATTATACCAACAACAATACTAACCACAATTTCCAATATATACAAAATCATAAACTCCAATATATACAAAGTCAAGATCATAAACTCAAATATATATAAAATCAACAATCAAACATTCTCAAACATCCAACAAAACACCGGCCAATCAACATCAAACATCAAACAACTCCACAAAATGTACCAAATCAATACAACACATCCAATCTCTTATCAAAGTGTATCAAACATACCAAAACAAATCATATACAATATCCAAGCACAAACACAGAAAAGCGTACCTATCAAGAGTCGTCCTCGCCTCCGGAAGCACTAGACGATGAAGGAAATGAACCATGTTGATGCACGTACTCCGCCAAGCGCTGATTAAACTGCTCCATCTGTATAGCGGGAAGACGGTCCCGCCCCTACAGCTGCTCGACCATAGCTCTCAGCTCTTTTATCTATGCTTTGTCATGCTCTTTTTGGTACGCTTGTTGAGATGCCCTAGCCTGCGAATAGAAAAAACCGTTATAGAACTTTTCGACGACTTTTATAACAATTGTGTAACTTTTATAAGATAGTTTATTTTTATAAATTACCGCTTGATTTTCATAACCAAAACGCCAATTTCGCTGCGTCGGATCCATGATGGAGTCAAAAATAGCGTCTTCTCCTCGCGGGTCAACTCATCGCAGTCCGATCCCTCTAGCATCTGTGCCCGTGTCTCTTGAAACTTTTCCTACAATGCCAAAAAAATTACAGTTGAAATTAACACAACATTATTTTAATTCTTCAAAGCTAATTACTTAAACTAATCAATATAATAACTTAAAATTCCTAATATGCATACATATGCAGTCGTCGCCTTATCCTCATCTTCCCATGCATATGTAATGTTGCCAGCTTCGTCCGTTTGCTTTATGGCATATGTATGAGCAAATACTTCCATGTATGAGACCGGACGTCGACGCGCTCTTTCCCGCAATAACTAATGTATATATATTACTGTTTATATTAACTGTTAATTAATAACTTATAACTTAAACTATATAAATGTAATAACTGTTTATAATCGCAATTAATAAATTTACCAAATCCCCACGATGATACTGGAATGACTTGGAACAACCACGATGTGTTACTGGGTTCTTATTTCTATTCGCAGAGTTCCTCTGTGACTCCGCCTATAAATTTAAATAATCGAACAATATATTTAATAGCTGTAAAACAAAGTAATGAGATATATATGATAGATTAATTACCTTGAACTCATCGTTGTTCCACCAGGCAACCCAAGCATCCCATTTATTGACACCCATCCAGTTCAGTTTCTTCCCAACTCTTCTAAAGCCCGACATCATGTCCCGATAATTCTTCGCTATCTTAGAATTCCAGTAGCACTACACAAGGGAAATGTCCGCTTCTTGCAGATCTACGGAACCCTGCACATTGAGAAAATTAAATATAAGTTGTACATTTTTAAGTAGTCAACAAATTGTAAAACAGTAATTTACAAATATGTAAATTTAAACTCACCAAAAAGTCCTGCTAGATGCTTTCTCTGATCGGGTCAGGGATCTTACTCCATCGGGGCCAACAACCAGTCATCCTACTCATATATGCCTGCTTGGAAATACTAAGGACCACTCTCGATGGCTCTAGCTCAAATCCCCTGTATTAAATTTAAAACATAGCTTTAGACTATTATATATATCGTACACAAAATATTTCTAATGCTATGCTACTAATTTTAATACTTACGATCCATCGGCTTTGGGCTGTAAATACACTACCGGTTGTGTTGCTGGCTCTGAAGGGCCACTGTCAACACCTCTATTCCCTCTTCGGGAAGAAGAGGGGGAATCAGAGTGGGAAGAGCTACGCCTTCGGAAAAAATACATAATACATGTCACGTACACATCAATTTATTATGTCAGAACATATAATTTATAATAATTATGAGAAAAGATATCATAATTGATGAGAAAAATATAACATGAATAATCGCATAAATTACCTTATATTAAATTGTATATTAGCAATCAGTCCTTGTCGTTTTCTGATTCGGACTCGGTTTTGTACTCTATATCGTTTTCCTCTGTAGTTTCAAATGCTTCTACTAATACATTTGATTCATCATTTAGAGGTCCAAAATCCGTGTGATCATCCGTTATTGTTATTTCAACATTTTCCTCGATATCTGCTTGATAGGGTTGTTCGTTTGGAATATTCTTTCCATCAAACGTAAATCTTGTCTTCGTTTTAAAAACTGCCGACCAGTCTGCTTTATCTCTTTTTTAAAGATAGATAAGGGGTATAATAAACTTGTAGGGCTTGTTTGGCTAGTACAAAAGGATCATACTTTTGATAACGCGAGGTGTGTTTTATTTTTATAAGATTATAATTTGGATGCACGATAACTCCAGAACCTGAAACATTGCTGAACTAGTTGCATCTTAACAAAAAAACTTCCTCTGCAGGTCTAGTGAAATATGTCAATTGCAAAACCTAGGTTAACATGCCATAAAAATCATTTATATGATCATTTGGATCATCACTGCCTTTAACAAATATACCAGTATTGTTAGTTAATTTTTCAGCACCATATTCTTTGGTGTTGAATTTATATCCATTAACGAAGAATATTGGATATGTCTTAAATTTTCTTTTTGGTCTCATCGCTAGATGTTTTAATCCTTCATCGACCACACAATTTATCGGATCATAAACGTAGTTTGAAAACCAAGTAGCGAAACCTTTGCTTATATCGCCGCTTGGATGTTGTGATTCATAAACACTGCAAACATAGATAATATATTGCATTATAATTAATGTACACGTATAGAATTAAATAAAATAAATATATCCAGACTTGTAATTTAAAATTACCTAATAAATGGTGCAACTTCAGTATAATTAAGAAGAATATATGTGTGTGCTACATGGTAATCTCTATCATCTAACCATACTTCCACACATTTTCCAGCAGGTCGACCATATTGTCTAAAAATAGATAACATTGCCTCAGAAGAACAATCTTGTTCAATGGCTTCATCATTACGCGTAGCACTTTCAAATGATAAGTTCACATGATCAGTGAAATAATGAGAAAAAATGAACGAAGCTTCTTCTTCGATATACGATTTGCAAATTGAACATTCAACTCGAGCTTTTTGTCTCACTTTTTTCTTTAAATGATTTAAGTACCTAATAGAAAATATTTCAATTCAAAAATACCTTATATATATAATAAAAATAATATTTAACATACTCGATATTAATACATTACCTATCGAATGGATACATCCATCCATATTGCACAGGACCTTGAAAACGTGCTTTATATGGAAGATGAACAGGTAAATGCTCCATTACATTAAAGAAACCTGGAGGAAATATTTTCTCCAATTTGCAGAGCAGTACAGGGATTTCTTCCTCTAAATATCGAGTACTGCTCTGCAAATTGGAGTTTCGTTACAACCTTCCAAAATTTCCCTGACAACAGTTCTCTGAAAGCGACAGGCAACAAATTTTCCATCATTATATGACAATCATGGCTTTTCATCCCACTTATTCTCCCGTTCTTGTAGTCGACACATCTACGAAAATTAGAGGAAATCCCATCAAGAAACTGTAATCCTTCCACCCATTTTAACAGTACTTTAACTTGGTTGTTGTCTAACTCATAACATGCTTTGGGTTTTTTAGTATCATTTGGCTTGATATGAAGCTCAGGACGATTACAAATTTCTTATATATCACATCTTGATTTCGAATCGTCCTTAGTCTTGCACTTAACATTCAAAACTGTATTAAACAGATTATCAAATACGTTTTTCTCGTTATGCATAACGTCAATGTTATGACGGATTAGGAGATTTTTCCAATAAGGCAACTCCCAAAATATACTTTGTTTGCACCAATTATGAATCGTCGATTTACCTTGAATTTAAATTTGTTGTCTGGTTTCATGTATCGTTGGATAATCCTTTACAACTTCATATATATCTTCGCTTGACCAAATTATTGGTGGTCGCAAAGTCTCATGTCTATTAGCTGTGAAGTTTTTTTATCTCTTCTAAAAGAATGATTAATATGGAGAAAACACCGAAGACAATCAAACCATGAAATTTTCTTTCCATTTGATAAAGAAAATGCTTGTGTTTCTTCCATACAATAAGGACACGCTAAACGACCAGCCGTACTCCAACCCGAAAGCATTGCATATGCAGGAAAATCGCAAATAGTCCACAACAAAGAAGCAAACATCTGAATTTTTTTTGATACGTCGTATGTTTCAACTCCTTCGTACCACAATGTTTTCAACTCTTCGATTAGCGGTTTTAAGTAAACATCGATTCCCTCTATCGGATCATAAGGGCCAGGGACGACAATTATGAGAAACATATATGGAGTTTTCATACACATCCACGGAGGTAGATTGCAAGGTGTAACGATTATAGGCCAAGATGAATATTTAGAACCAAACTGGAAAAAACGGTGAAAATCCATCCGTACGTAAAGCCTAACGTTATGACTCTCCGCTGCGAAAGCGGGATATTTCTTATCAAAATGTTTCCATGCTTCTCCATCAGCTGGGTGTGTTAACGTACCTTCTTCCTATGTTCTCACATTGTGTCATCTCATATGATGCGCTGTTATAGATGATGCATATAACATTTGAAGTCTAGGAGTGATAGGTAAGTAATGCATACGCTTGTATGGAACTTCTTTTCCCTTCTTTTTTCTTCGTTTATATCTTCCTTGGTTACATATTCTACAACTCCTAAGATTTCTTTCCAAAACAACATGCAACCATTTAAACAAGTATCTATTTTTTGATACGGCAAACCGAAAGCAGACATAAGTTTTTTTACTTCATAATAATTTTCGCACAATAAATTATCGGGTGGCATATGCCGTTTAGCAGCTTGTACAACAGCTGTAAATCCGGCTTCTGTGAGGTTGTATTTTGATTTCATCGCAATGTAATTACTGATAGTTGAGTGTCACTTGTACAGTCATTCCATAAGGGTTGCTTAGCAACTTCCAATAAATCATATATTTTTTCGTTCCAACAATTGGTTCCTCTTCCATGTTAACATCGTCATTATCAACTTCAACGGTAGGGAACATTGATCGTGTTGCATCTTCAACCATGTGTTCTATGAGATTCGTCGTACTAATTTCATCACCAACCTCCTCCTCTGACTGTTCTTGAATAGGTGCTACAATTTCTCCATGATGATCCCATACCAAATAATTCAGCACGAAACCGTATTGGTGTAAATGAACTCTAACCATATCCGGTATTTGCTTCAACAGTTTGCATCTACTACATGGATAGCGAATTTCTTCGTCGTTTCCATTATTGCTTAAAGAGAATTCAATAAACACATGTATCTCATTACAAAAATGTTCACTTATTGAGCCTCTCATTTCCCTTCGTTGTTTATACATGCAGCTCCGATCAGTAAAATAATTGACCATTATTCCTACTTTTAAACCTATGATAGAAATTAAAATTAGTATTAATCATTTAATTTTATGTATTGACATTTTATTTTTTTAATTAAAACGTATTTATTTATAATGTTATTGAATTTGCTAATTTACTCCTTTTTGCGTCTTCTTGCACCTTTTTGCGCATTGAAATTGCTTTTGCGCATTTTTCTTGCACCTTCAATTGGTTTTGCACCTTGAAATGAATATAATATTAAATTCTTAGTTCTATATTATTTTTTCTTTGATGGTCGGTCATCCTACTTTCCATTACAAACACAGTAGTAATTATATTTCATAAATCAATTCATTTTAAATGATTTCACAAAATTTCGGCAGCACTTCCCTCGTGTTCCCTATATCGTACACAAATGCGTGTACACAAGGAACAAAAGAAAGTGCCATCGAAATTTTGTGAACCGTTTAAAATGAAATGATTTACGAAATGTAATTACTTTATAGTATTTGTAACTTGTCCAATACAGGGGGAAATCCGATAAATATTGTATTAGATGAATATGCGTGTCCGTTTTGTAATAAAAACGAATATCCATATAACGATCATATACAATACTTGTCAAACGGGGCCAAAAACTCTCTAAGGGATTTATAAAAAATAAAACACATTATGCATGTCTAATTTGTTTATAGATTATCAATATTAGCATTATATCAATATTATGCACGATTAGTTAATTATATAACATTTATTAGCATTTGTATGATAGTTTATTTGCATTTTACTGTTTTATTAAATATATACTATATTATATGATTTTTACTATTTCGAAAATATATATTATTCATGTCTTCAAATTTAATGAATTACGTATATAGTATTATAGTTTATTTAAAATAATATTAAACTATAGTATACACTAGTTTATATCATGCCACACAATATTGTACCAAACTTGATTTTATATAAATGATTAAAGGTTTAACTATGATTAATATATTTTATTTATCGATTCGAAATTTTACAAACCATAAACACAATCGTTCACATCAATCTTAACTAACCAAACGCTAACCAAATGCTAACTCAAATGCGCATATACACTAAATAATCAACGTATATATACACTAATTAGTTAATGTAAATAAACTAATCAAATTATTAATTAGGGTTTAGGAAATTACTAATTAGCGTTTATGATTTATGTAAATAAACTAATCAAGTTACTAATTAGTTAATGTAAACAAACAATCAATCAGCTATTATAAACAACTAGAATTACAATTTAACCCTAAATTAACAAATCAAAATCAATTAGGGTTTAGGAAAAATCTGATTTGGAGATGGATGGAGAGGCTAGAGTTGTTGGGAGTTATGATTGATGATGTTAGAGATGCTCCAGAAGACGCGGGGGGCTAGCTCTCGTGGGGAGGAGGTAGGGGAGTTGGGGATTTTGGTTTATTTGGGTGGAAGAATAAGAATGAAGCTGCTCTCGGCCAAACTGGCCTGTAATCACGTATATTTCCGACGGCGATCGACTGCCGCCGACGACTGAGTTTGCATCGGTTTCCGACGGCTTGTAACGGGTATTGTATTTTAATTACAGAAATGACACGAAGATGACGGGCCGTCGTTAGCCGTCGGAAATTGCAGTCGACGGCCGTCGAAAATGTGTTGTCGCTATATACTGTTGTTCTAGTAGTGCTAGCAATTATTTGTGTTATGTCCATGGTCAATTGTGGGAGCATAAACAATACACCCACACCTAGCCAATTGTGGGAGCATAAACAATACACCCACACCTAAGGTAGTCACAGTTCATGTTGGAGAAAATTTGGATTAACACCCCAAATACAGCGGAAACAATAGAATGTGTTAATTGTGAGGTAGAAAAAACAGAAATATAATATTTCAAAATAAGCAATCAATTATCACATATGCAAAAAAAAGGAAATCATGGGATTTATAGTTGTTCCACTATCGTGAGATAGCGTGGATCCATTTTAGAGAGAGGATATTTTATTATTTTCTAAGAAAAGAAAATTACAAAACTGATAATGGAGGCTAAGCAGAAGAAATAAAAAATACAACTTGAGAGGGTGATATTAATCACTAAAGAATGACCATTTTTATACAAAAATTATTATTTAGGGTTGAAGTAATTGATTTGGTGTAATAAATCAATGCTTCATCGGTTCTCATATTCATAAGGAAAACAATTATTCATTTGATTTTTTCGATTTCCTCCAATTTACATGGACCTGATAAAATGTCTTCTTTAATCAGATGAGTAGGAAATTGATTGTTTACTTCAATCTCTCAAAATAACTCATTCTCATTTAGATAATTTCTTGCATTCTTTAATGCATTAAAAAAGATAATAAATTCGAGTTGCACATTGGGTCAAATATCTCTCAAATCTTCTTTAATGTGGAAATATTGTATCACCGAAATCTAACAATCTCCACATTGATATTATATTTTCATGCAAGTCTACCAACTCCACATTCATCCTCATACTCCAAGCAACTTTCGAACAAGGCATCATGAATACTTTTTCAATGAGCTTTGTCATGGCCATCACCCATTGCATTTTGTCAATGAACTCCGACAAGGTCATCGTCAGCCAATAAAGTGTTGAAAGTACCATCTTCATGTAGGACCTATGAATCTCCACAATGAAAATAAACATCTCCATCTACCAATTCACTCTCCCCATGTACCACCATGTGACACCTAGCACCTTAACAAGCGGATCAAGTTCGTGCAATGTTCCAAATTTGCTGCAGGCAAGGATTTGGTAAATATATCTGCTGCATTCTGCTCCATGTGAACCTTCTGAAAACGAACTAGCTACTCTTCATTCATTGAGACAAGAAATGATTCCTTCATCTCTATATGCATCATCCTTGAGCTGAAAGCCAGATTTTTAGCTAAATGAATTGCTCTTTGACTATTCACAACTCACCACAACTCCATCATATACGAAGCTCAAATCACACATCAACCACTTCAAGTAGAACGCCTTCTTAACTGCTTCAATAGCAATTATCAGTTCTGCCTCTGTAGTGTATAAAACAACTATCGTCTGCAACCTCATTCTTCAACTAATAGTCATCCCTCCAAGAATGAACATATAACCTGATATTGACTTTCTTTGATCTCTATCTCCGGAACAGTCAGAATCACCAAATTGAACCAAGTTGAAATCTCTTTCTCTACCGCAAAAAACGAGCCCATGGTCTGTAGTTCCTCTAAAATACCTAAAAATATACTTCATCTCCTCCTAATGCATCTTTCTTTGATTTGTCATATATATACTAACCAATCCAACAGCCTATGCAATGTCAAACCTAACACAAACCATTTCATACACCAAGCTACCATCTACACTCACATAGGTACCTTCAACATGTAGGCCTTGTCCTTCTTTGAGATCGGAGAGACTTTAGTGGAAAGCTGTACATGCAAAGGCATAGATGTACTAATATTATTTGCTCCCTCCATACTAAACAGAGCAAGCATCTTCAGAATATATTCCTTTTGGATGAGCTTCAAAAGTCTAAGCTTTCTATCCTTTTGGATTTCTATACCCAAAATCTTCCTTGCTTTCCCAATATCTTTCATCTCGAATTCCGCTTTTAACTTCAATTTATTTATTTTAGCTATATCCTTGAAAGCAATTAACATATCATCCATATACAAGAGTAAATACATCCACTACTATTCTTTAAATGCTTAAAATGAACAGATGCATCTTTAATACTATGATTAAAAATCAGTTAAAGCATAAAAGAATCAAACCTCTTGTACCACTATCTAGGTGACTACTTAAGTCTATAAAGAGACTTCTTTAACTTGCAAACTCAATCTTCTTTCCTACTACAACAAATCCTTCTGGCCGCTTCATGTAAATGGTCTCCTTTTAATCACTATGCAAGAAAGCGGTCTTCACATCAAGTTGCTCTAACTCCAAGTCATAATTAACAACCATGGCAAGCAAAATCGGAATGTAGGTATGTCTCACTGCATGAGCAAATATCTCATCAAACTCCATTCCCTATCTTTTTGAAAAGCCTTTTGCAACTAAATAGAGTCTTTTATCTCCCATCATCCTTCACCTTGAACACCCATTACAATCTATGGTCTGGCGTCCCTAAGGACGTGGTACCAAATTCCAAGTCTTGTTCTTCTTCAAAGTTCAATGACCCTGACTCCTCTTCCATAGCGCAAATCCGCTTTGAGCTATCACTCGAATTCATGGCTTCTTCAAGATCAAATGGCTTATCATGAATCACATGTAAGGCATAGTCAAACTAATCATCAAGATTAAAGTTTGCATATTTCCAATATCCATATCTCTCAGGCAGTCGAATAGTCCTACTACTGGCTTAACTAGTTATAAAATCATCTAAACTCCTTTCAACTCCATCTTGAACCGAACTTCCTCTCACTTCATGCACATCACCAACGATACTACAATGCACCTGTGGACCACTTTATGATGTCTCATCAACTGCATCTTCACTTCTATCAACACTTACAAATCTACTACTAGGCTGAAATGTGTGAACTACTTCCATCTCCTTAGGCCTATCAGAATCAACCGATGTGATAGGTAAATCTTTAGTAGGCTTGAACAATGCAAACTCATCAAAATGTAATATGTCTGGAATGTAGAATCTTCTTACCAACTGGGTTCCAAATTCATTATCCTTTAACTCTATCCGTGTATCCCATAAATATTCTCTTGAATGTCCTTGACTCCAACATATCATCCTTTGTTGTGCATATACACAGGATATCCAAAAATACGAAAATAACTAAGATATAGTGCTTTACCTCTCCACTTTTCTTATGCAATCTTCACATCTATGGTTGAACATGAAATTTGATTTATAACACATGTTGCAGTCGAAAAAGCTTCAGGCCAAAAGCCTTTACATAAGCCCGTAGTCAATCTCAAACAATGTGCCTTTTCAAGTAGAGTCTGATTCATCTTCTCGGCAACTCTATTGGACTGTGGATCACCAGATGTAGTGAAATGTCTCTAAATACCATATTGCTTATGGATCAAGGAACTCTCTAGAGACAAATTCGCTACCACATTAGACCTAAGAATCTTCAACTTACAACCAGATTGGTTCTCAACTTGCACCTTCCATGCTTTAAATTTCTCAAAACTTTTTGACTTGGCCTTCATCACATACGCCCAAACTTTCTAGGAAAAGTCATTAGTGAAGCAAATAAAATATGTCACTTCCTAATGGAAGCAGTAGTTGTTGGACCATAAACATCTGTATATACATAATCAAGTACTCTCTCTGATCTATGAAGTTTGACTTCAAAAGATACCTTTGTCTACATACCCAACACACGCTCCTAATAGAAATCCAACTTTCCCAAGCTTTCTTCTTCAATCATCTTTCGTCTACGAAGCAACTCCATGCCCTTCTTCAAAATATGACATAATCTAGGATGCCAAAGTTAGGTGACATCCAAAGTACGAGAACTATCGACTTCAACACAAGATTCTCCAAGCATGGTGGTTTCTTTCAGCAGATATAGAGTTCGGAACACAACACCCTTCATCAAAACTAGTGCACTCCTATAAACCTTCAAACTATCATTCTATAGCCACCTTGCATCCCATGGATACCAACTGCTCCAAAGAGATCAATGACTTCCGAAGACCTAGAATATAGCGGACACCTGTCAAAGTGCACATCACTCCTTCAAACATACGAATCTATAATGTACTCTCTCTCATGGCTTTACAACAAGCATCATTTCTTATAAGAATTGCACTTCTTAGAGCTAAAGTAATCCCTTTTTAGCATCATGTGGAACAACGCCCCTGAATCAAGCACCCATGGTCTGATACATCCGGCACTGCTGCAGTCAACACAGCGTCAGATACATCCTTCTCTACCGCAATCGATAAAGATCCATCCCCAATCTTCCTCTTAAAATCAAGACAATCTCTCTTTCAATGATCTCGTATCTTATAGTGGTGACATTTCCCATATCTAGACTTTCCTCTTCAACCATTTCTGGGCTTCCTAGACTTGGAACGCCCCTAGGATTCCAACTCTTCTTCTCCTCTCTTCGTCTCTCAACAATAGACCATGACTATTACTCCCTCCTCTACCTTCACTCATCTCCTTCGTTTGATATCTTAAGTTTTCAGCAAGAAGATCTGATTTCACATTCTCTACTTTTAAAGTGTCTCTTATATATCAAACTATAATGAAACCTGTGTAATTCTCTGGAAGGAACACAAAAGAACCATTGCCTTCTGCTCTTTATCCACCTTCAATCAATAGCCTTTATCTTCATCAAAAGGTCATCGAAGAAACTAAGATGCATCTTTAATGAAGTATCTTCTCTCATCTTAAGCAAAATCAGATGGTTTGTGAGCGACTTCTTCTGATAGATATTTTGCACCTTGGTCCAAATTCATTTGATTTTTCCAGTTTCCTTCAATTTGCATGCATATGATAAAATGTCTTTTTTAATAAGCTGATTAGGAAATTAATTGAGTACTTCAATCTCTCAAAATAACTCCTTCTCATTTGGATAATTTCTTCCCTTCTTCAATACATTAAAAGAGTCAATAAATTTGAGTCACACATTAACACAATATCTCCTAAATCTTCTTTAATATAAAAATATTGTATCATCGAAATCTAACAATCTATTTATAGAATCTTACTCATGCTAGATAAAACTGAATTTACTAAATGAATATACACTTAAGGCTATTTTAAAAGAATAACCTTTGAATATTCATTGAAAATGGTGATTTTACGTGAACATAGAGTTGTTTATTCCAAAATTTTAAGACTCTTAATCTTTTATATGAAAGGTAATTTGCGAAGTAACTTTTCATAAGGTATATTTTCACAAAGTGTATTCCAAAAATATCTTTTCTTCACAAATCGTCTTTTCATGAGTGTTAATAAACTAAGATATTAGGTTAAGTAGAATAAAACCATAATGTAAACATTAAACGTTTACATAACGAAGGAAAATAAGCCATTAAATGTTGAATGTGTCAGAATAGATACCATAAAATTTAGGACAAAAGGAACACTAATGTGGTAGTTTTCATTGATTTGCCAAACTTAGCAGATCAATTTAAGGACTTGTAATAAATTTACTGACTAAAATGTCAGAAGGAACGAGTTTAAGGTCAATAAAAAACCAATCGTTAATAATGAATACTTAACCCAACGTAATGTAAAAACATTAATTTTAAGTTTACCCACAAAATTGCATCATATGCATGATTGAAAGCTTCACACAAATTGTTGAAAAACTTGTACTATGTTCCCTTCCAAGGTAAAGTACTCAATACCTAAATGAGAAGATGAAGGTTGTACTTCTTAGTACCTATTAAGTTCTATGATAATGATTCTATTGAAGTCTATGTTATAGAACACTTTCGATTAACCTACCTATATGAACGCATCAAGATGGTGTTTCATTCTATGAGCGTATGACTTAATCTACATGTTGGCATATTACAATATCTAGAGAGTTTGAAATAACATGTGAATCATAACCGGTATGTCATAGATGATCCATAGTTCAACGTTTCTCAACCACTCCATCATAACGTACTTTGATATGTGACCTATATAGAATCAAGTTCGCAAAGCATATATTAATAAGCAAGTTTTCCTATAACTAAGAGGAGAAACCTTTTGTAAAATTACATGAAAAATTTCTATATGAAATTTTAATATAAATTTAGAAAGTACTTTAATATGTGTAATATATTACATTGGGTTTATTGTAGTAAGATAAGAAGAGAAGAAAGTAAGAAAGAAAGAGGAAAATGAATAGTCCCACATTGTGAATAAAACAAGTTATACGTTGTATAAATATAGGTTCCACAACTGAAATACTGGATCATTTAGGCATCCAAATATGCTTTTATTTTTAAGTAGGGATGTCAAACATGTTCACACATACGAATGCTCATAACCATCACCACCATCAATCCGATTGACCATGTCACTTCAAGGAGGGACGAGTAAAATATAATGTTACATTTGGTCTAAATATATTTCAAATTGATATAAATGAAAAAAAAATGTTTATTCATTATTTTTTGTTGTATAATAGTCATATATTTTTTGATGAACATACATGTCCACTCAAATAAATTCGACAGTTAACCATTAAACGATGTGACTAGAATTGCATAACCTATAACAATTATTTTTCTAGCCATTTTTACGAAGAGATACATCTCTTCTATGCATCCCCTCGACGCCTATATATAGGCACAGACTCATTAATTCATTCAATTTTTTTTCTGTTTCAACTCTATTTCTCTAATTCCTTATGTTAATAAATTATACAGAAAACTCTGTTGGGTTTGTAATATGGTATGTAGCAATCGCAATAACTATTTTCACTATATTTTCAAAAGGTAATCCGGGATCAATGAAACATAAACACGATTAATTGGAAGATTCAATTCTCAAACATCATTGTCTTGGAAGACGATTTACCATAACATGATGCAACCACTTACTTGCTTAACTTGTTATGAGAATAAATAACTTCATAAGGAGAGAAACATTTATATTATGCCTTAAAGAAAACTCTATTAATAATACCATCAACCACGCCATTGCTTCATACCATTGAAAACTCACCAAATACCATACATTATTTAAACAATTATTGGAGTTTATTAATTACTGTTCATTTAGGAAGATGCGAGCATCCCAGTATAAACCGAGTATTAGAACTCACTTGTTATGCTAGTGAGGCGTAGCTTTGCAATATACTATTTTATAATCCATATAGACAGTCGCTAAAAAAAACTACTTTGTAGCGATGACTTAACTGATGTTCAAAACGTCGGATAAGTCATATTGTAGTCATGGCATGTAATGACCATAATTCCATGTATAACTCCAACACATACATATACGTATATTTCACTATATATTGATCATTATATATACAACTCATGTCCATGTATAAAATAAGTGTCAATTTTGTTTTTTTTAATTAATACTAGCTTGAGTTATGGCTAGACTTCTTAGGTTTGAACACCTAACCATACATAATAACCAGTGTTAAAAAATCAATTGTGTTTTCAAATTCAAATAACATATCAAGTTCATTTGCTAGTCTGGTGTATACTAATTCATTATCTCCTATGACATGTACAGAATTTTATAAAGACAAGTAAAAAAATATGGAAGATTTATTAAAACATGAAAAGGAGGCACAAACAAACGGGGATGGGAAAAAATATTAGAATACAAAGTACAGTTAAGATCAATTTATAATAATTGTGGATGTGTTGCTCTAATTGTACTCACAATAATAAGAAGTGATGTTGATCTATATTTTTAAACATGTTTAATGTTTCTAAGTCACCATATAACATAGTATTATTCACTACTTATTTTTATTTTAATAAATTATTTTATTAAAATAAATAATTTATTATTGGATCAATGATAATAATAATTAATCTACTACAATGAAATAAAAAAAAGTATCTTTTATAACGACCTTTCAAACTATGGCCATTTCCACAATCTCCATCATTACTACCTCCTCCACCTCCTCTGAAGTCTATCACACCCATTCGTGCTTTATGTTGTTAAACTAAGCATAAAATCATCCTTTGTAGCCGGAATATTGTTGTACAACCACATAAATCAAGTATTGCATCCTAAAGTTCACCTCATAGAGCTCGTTAAGAGATTTCTTTGGTGGAGCATGTATTAGCTCTCTAAAATAGAGAATCAAAAGGCTTAATTAGCCGTTGATGAGGGCAAAAATTTAATTTTCCATTTAGAAACATACTATAACAGAACTATATAAGGTGGCTTAGAGGTAATGTAAAAAAACAAGAATATCGAACCCTATCTGATACCTATTCGAACCCAATGAATCAGTGTTTACTAATTCTTCCGTGTTAGGTAATATAAGCTTAAAAGGATGAACTCATGCCTAGTAGGATGCAGAGTCATAGTCGAATAAAGAAAAATTGTTGCATCACACTATCTATATAACTTGACAATTTGTAATTCATATCATCATACCCTAGTATAATTTTGTACTTAAACTTGAAACTAATAACATGGAATAAAAAAATTCAATATAGTTTTGAAGTGTACCTTACCAAAAGAGGGATTAGGGTGACAAGCGTCTGAAATCATACCACGATATGGATATGAGAATGCATTCAGCAATTGAGTAATTATTTACATAATTTTGTCTTATAGGTAAATGCTACCACATCTTATTTGAGTCGATAGTGTGTTCTCTTTCTTAGTTTATATCGATGTATTGTTACATCTTTATGCAATGAATGTTGGATATTATTTTTTACATGTCGTTATAAATCCATAAGGTTATGTTGATCGAAATTACAAAATATTTTTAATCCTCAGTAGTGGATAAACCATTTAAACACGAATTCCTATATATGTTCCTAATCATAGATATTTCAAGGATAAGGTATTAATATACTGAATAAATTAGTGCATGTAATGTTTTTTATGGTAGTATTGGTGAATTACTCATAACTGTTGGTGTAGAAAGACATGCAGAGAATACATAAGCCTATTTTTGTTAAATGACATAAGATGACCCATTGAAATGGTTATATAGGTTATTATATGATTGCAACTAAGATAAGATTTAGTGTGACAATATGCCATAGTATATTGACTTGGGAGTATCGTTAAACTTATGCACGGAGAAGATACATCGATTGAAGTTCTGAAACATTTTTACAATTTTAGTTGTGTACGATTCAAAAGACATGAAACGAAACACTTTCACTTTCCTCGATACATGGGGGTTAAGGTCATTGTAGTTGGTATATAATAGGAAGACATCAAATCATTGGCTAATGTAATGTTGGTTGATTGATGACAAATATTATTAGTTCAAATCAAGTGACTTTTAAAAGCCGTAATTCATGGCTAGTTAAGGAAATTGTTAGAGAGCTGATATTTTAACGATCTCTTGACTCTTTAATGATCTAGCGATGATAAAGAGAAGCATGTCCATGAAATATCATTATTTAAGTGCATCTCTATGAAAGCCCAAAGTTGGAATTCACTTAAATGATTTGTAAACACCTAGTATTGCATCTATTTTTATGTGATAGGAAAGTACTCATAAACTCTAACTTCCAAATTTCTTGGATCTCAGTCAAGAGGTAGAGTCACACTTAAGAGTCTCATAGTCATACCCAGTGAGAGATGTACATAACTAAATTATAAATCTTTATACAAATAACAAATAGTAATATAAATGTGTGTTTTATAAGGCAATAAGTGTTATACGAGTGCATTGAAATGTGATAATAATATCATATATAATGTTATAATAAAAAATAACATTCAGAATGATACTAAACAAGAGTTGTATTTCATTTCAAGATTCAAACACCATATAACAAACATATGGCTAGTTGAGCACTTGATGTGCATAAGATTAGAATGTGTATGGAAGTCTCTTAGAGCTACTTCAATCTAACATAAAATATGCTCAATTAGCATCAAATTCAAAGCTAAAATACATGAATTTTATGTATGCATTACAAATCTCTACATCTAGAAATATCCATGAGCTCCTTCCATTTCAGAATATCATTCTCTTCTAATAATCTAGATTACTAATTTTAGATTAATAAGTTGTACTTAAGATCAATTTTCTGGAATAAACCAAATGAGATCAAAAGTAATCTTCAATAACCTTCTTCTTCGAGATATTTGTAACAACTAGAAGAAGCATTTAAGGTGATTCACTCTCTCAAATAGAGTCAATCACTAGATATGGATGACTTTAGTTTTCTCGAAAGATTTAGTCATTATAGAATAAGTCATGATTCCTTATTTAAGAACTTAGTTATTTATTGGTAATGTTGATGATTTGTATAGTGTAGTTAGTTTAATTATTCCCTAATATTGATGATGGAATGAAAATTTTCCTATATGATGTTCTTGAACTAGCTATAGTAGTTAGGGAAATAATTTAAAGGTTTTGGGTTTTGTTTTGAGGTAAGAATGGAAGTATAATTTGATTAGATTTCATGGTAGTTTGATCAAAGAAAGAGGATAAAGATAGAATGCAAGAACGAAGGGAATATACAACGCAGAAGTATACATGAAGAAGAAAAAGAATAGTAATGCAAATTAGGGTTTCTTTGTTGTAATATAACTTCAGCATGCATGAATACAAGAGTTTATCACTTATTTATAAGTAACATGGTTAAAACGATTATGTTAGCGCATTTATTTGATCCCAAGTAATAGGGCTTAGCCCATTCATCAACTGTTGCATACATGTACATAGGCACGTTGTGCACATGCATGCGACATGTACACGCATTCAAGAAGTAGTCTGGACACCAATTGCATCGACTTGGCTTGCTACCCCTTATGGTGGCTTTTGATGAACTCTTCTTCCATCTTTGATGGTCTAATGTAGTAGGCCTCAAATCGATCAATGGTGAAATTTGAGAAGATTTTAATGGCCTCTTTAGGAATAGGCTGTTATAACTCCCCTTCCCTTGAAAAATAGACCTTTTACCAAGGTCCAGAGTGGGGAACTTCATGACTTACTCCCTCCATATTGCATCTCCTTTAGGCTGGTCCTTCCATTTCACTAAAATATGAATTATAGGCTTGTTGTTCCTTGGCATGATCCTTCTGTCTAAGATTTTTTAGGCTATTCAACAATTTCTTCAACTGATGAAAACGGATCTTCTTGAATAATCACTCCTTCCCTGCTTTCTTTTTCAACTAAGACACATGAAACACACGATGCACTTTGCCATGTGTAGGCAACTTTAGTTAGTAAGCAAATTTCCTAATTCTTTCCTCAACTTCATATGGTCCATACAACTTTTGGGGATAACTTGTGAGCTCTTTGGTTTCTAGCAGTGATTTATCTATATGGTTGCAGCTGCAGATAAACCCAATCTCCAACCTAAAAACTTCTATCTACTCTTTTCATGTCAACATATCTCTTCATCCTATCCTTAATGAGGGGCAAGCTATCTTTCAGTAGTTGAATAACAATGTCTATGGAAAATAACTCTTCTTTGACTTGCTGAAACTTTGTAGTATTAGGTATATAAGATAATAAGGTGGGTAGAGGCACACCATGCACTACATGGAAGAGGGTAGTATTTGTGGAAGACTTCCAAGTAGTGTTCTACCAATAGTTAGCTAAGGTGAGCTACTTTGACCACTTATGAGGATTGTGGCAAACAAAACACCTTAAGTAACTCTATAATAATTTGTTGGTCACTTTAATATGACCATTTTTTTAGGGTAGAAGGCAGTACTTAACTTAAGAGTGCAACTTTGCAAATTGAATAATTTCTTCCATAAAGCACTAATGAATAAAGCATCTCTCATTTACAATGGAGGAGGGAAGGCTATGCAGTTTAAATAATCAATCCATTAAAGAACACATCGCTACATCTCTGGGTGTATATGGGTGAGACAGTGGGAAGAAATGGGCATAGTTAGAAAGCATATCCACTACCACACAGACCATCGTACACTTAAATGATGAAAGCCATGTTTATATTAGTCCATACTCTTTTAGGAATGGACAAGGGTTGTAGCAACCCTGGTATGCTAATGTACTCTTCCTTGTTTCTCTAGCAAGTCTCACATTCCTTTTCAAAGTGCTCCACATGCCTCCTCGTTTCCTTCCAAAAGAAAACTAGCTTGGCCCCCTTTATTGTTCCCTTGATGTCTGAATGGCCTCTAAAGGGTGTGGACTAGAATTCACTTAGTGGAATTTTGATAAGGTTTCTGTATTAATGATCAATAGAATTCTTCGCTTGTAGAAGACCAAATTATCCACCACCTTATATTTTCTTGATGGCTTGCTACCATATTCAATTTGCTGAATCACTATAATGTAAAGGGGGACTACAACCATGCAGAAAGCACATGTGAGATAGCTATACATTGCTACTCATTGCCATTAATTTTCTCATCCCTTCTTGATAGAGCATCTGCTGCAACATTCTCCCTTCCTTTTTGAACTCAACATGATTTTTAAACCAATGTAATTTGGCATACATTTAGCTTGAATTCATATATGAAAATTTTAAGTCACTAAATATTTCAAACTCTTTTACTATGTTCTAATGATGAATTGTATTCCTAACAAGTGTTGTGACCATTTTCTATGGCCAATATTAATGCTTGTAATTCCTTTTCATATGTGAACCAGTTTAAAGCCTTACCTTGCGGCGCCTTACTCACGAATGCCGGAGATTTGTGTTCCTAAAGCAAGACTACAAATTCCAATACACTTTCATCACATTCCATAATACTTTTTTTATTAAAGTCAATCATAGCTACAATGGTGGATGGATAAGACTGTTTGAGTTGTTTCAATGCTTGAGTGGCCCTTTCATTCCAATTGAATGCATCCTTTTTGAGCAAGTCTATGTGTGGCTTAGCAATCAACCAGTAATTCTTTATAAACTTCCTATAATATCTAGTGAGTCCCAAGAATCCCCTTAACGCCTTCAATCTAGTAGGCATTAGCAATTGCTTTACTACATTAATGTAACATCCCGCTTCCGGAAGCTCAAAACTAACTGCTACGGATGCTGCAGTCATCCATAGGTGTTATTTCTGAGTGACCAAAATTAGAATCATGAAACTATTGGCAATACATAACACAAGAATATGAAAAATTTTAAACTTCAACAGAACAGAATTTCCCATTTCTTATGAATTTCAATTTAAGATTTAATTACATAATCCTAGACAATAACCATGATTAGGTCACATATACATGTACGAAATACGACAAGAGAAACATATGAAGATGTCCTCTTATGATGATCAGAGAACTAATAAATATGAACTTTACAGTTCTTAGTACATCACAGCGGAATACACAAAATAGCTCCTATATAGCTAACACTGCCTCCAACACGTCTCTGAAAGCTTATTCGTCCAAAAACCTAAAAGTCTCCCATTCTCAGACTACTCAAATTAATTTTGAGTACCCGAGAGTTTGTGGAGAAACACAAACTTCGAGTCAGACAATAAGTCTGGTATGAATAATCCCCTATCATCTCTTATCATAAATAGATAGCTAGTGAGACCACGCCGCTTAGCGGAACGGGTTTTCCCCTCACTAGTATCCAAAACAAAACATGCAAATCATTTACTATGCCCCTGCATCCAAAATGATTAGTCTTATAATAATATGAAATAAAGCCATAAATCATATACATTGGATATCTCATCCACCCATTTATTAGATATCCCATCTTAAAGCAATATATTATATTTCCCATCTAAAATCAATTTATTAGAGTTCCCCTCTAAAATCTTTAAAATGACTATCCATCAAAACTTTAATAGGACGGTCTATCCCAAATCCCTTTAAAATAAATGCAGATTATCCATTGTACATTGTTTTATAAAAGATGGCTTATGCTATCCACCGCACACTTCATAGTTTTCCTAGGATGACTATGAACCCTTGGGTGCCAAATCCCAAAGCTAACCACCTCTGGAAAAACATTCTTTACTTTAGAAATTTGATGTGGGCTATCCATCGCACATTCCATGGTTTTCCTAGGTTAACCAAGAACCCATCACTTGGCCAATTAAAATATCATGATCCCCATGATTATTTATAAAAATTCATAATCTCCATGATTAATTATTTTCCCCAGGTATACCACCTGTTTAACATATTCCCATTGGTAGCCACAATTAGGTTAAATTAAATAAAAATACATTGATAGCCCCAATGTATATTTTCGAAAGCATATTTCTGTTTGTAACCCCAAACTATGTATCGAAAACATTAAACCCACCACGGGTCCCCAAGGTTTTATAACATTCAATTTAAATAAGGATCCCCTTATATATTCAAAAAAAGATATGGATTTTATGCTATAACCCTTCGATGTAGCCCCTTCATATTAGCAAAACTTTACTCAAGAAAAATGGCTAAAAACAACCCTTTAAAACCCTTCGAATGAAGTCCCATTTGAAAGCAAATAAACATCCAAAGTTAGCCCCTTCGAAAACCTTTCTTTTGAAAGCATCACAAAATCATACCTTTCGACCATGTCGAAAGGCCCTACTTTTTGACCTTGTCGGAAGGTTTCTTTTCGACCTAGTCGAAAGGTTCTACCTTTCGACCTTGTCGAAAGCCTGGGGTATCCCCCCTTATAAAACCATTTATAAACCATTCGAAATCAAACCTTCCGAAATCAAAACCTTTCGAAATAAAACCTTTCGAAATCAAAACCTTTTGAAAACAAACCTTTCGAAACCAAACCTTTCGAAATCAAAACCTTTCGAAATCAAACCTTTTGAAATCAAAACTTTCGAAATCATTCAAAAACAATGAAGTGTTGGTGTTGGAACCAACCCTTCTAAAGTATACTTCTGATCTTGTCGGAAGGTTTACCCTTCAACTTTGTCGAAAGGTATTAAATCTTTTACTTTAAAAACAACGGGAAGGTTGTGATTTTCCTCCCCCTTTCCCTTCGACTTTGTTGAACGGTATAAAAATATTTCTAGAAAGCATTTGAAACATTAACTCCTGAAGGTTTTGGCTTTTGAAGGTCCCCTTCGTGGCCACTCCTTGAGTATATAAAACTTAGTCTTTTTTTAAAAATTTATAGAATCGAAGGATCCCCCTTCGTCTCGGTTGAAAGCAAGTTTTATTTCCATTTGAAAGCAAAGGAAGTAGCTCTCTGACCCTTTGCCCCTCTTTCCTTCGTCACCATGCCTACCCTTCGACTTAGGCGAAGGGATAAAAGCAGCTTTTGGAGTCGAAGGGAACATCCGTGCCTACTGAAGTGATGTTTTATCTTGCTTGTCTAATTGTGATTGGTCAAGGGGCTTCCACCTATGCTTTCGAATAATAAAAAGTATACCAAAGTCAACCTTTTTCTTAAAACACTACACTTCTTCCCCAAATCAATTTTTTGGAAGCAATTTCCCTTCGGCTTTGACCAAGGTGGAAGCAATATTGCAGTTTAGCCTTTAGGCTTAATTAATTTAATTACCTTAGTTAACCACTAAGGAAAAATCCCCAAAAATCAACCAAAAATCTTATAAATCATATACTTCAACATATTAAAATTTCAAAGCATGTGAAGATTAAAACAACTCGGAAATTAACCAAAACCGAATAAAACGTGTTAATTCACCCATTAACATTTTAAAATACCTAAGTTTTATCTAAACAAAGGCTTAAATGGTTATATCCTAACCAAAATCACAAACATTAATCGGGTATAACCCATAATCGATCCAAACACAGAAAATGAGATGATAAACATGATTATTCACCTTTATTAGTTGGTTGGACAATGAGATAATTTCCTAGCTTTAATTTCTTAGCATTTTCTTCAATTTATTGCTCTTCCTGGAGCTTTTAATGGCCGGTGGAAATATAGGTGAGGAGTCATGAATGAGAAAGTGAAAGTTTATTAAAGTGGAGGAAGTGATATATACTAAGAAATGTATCCCCATTTCCAAGTTTACCTCTTAGGGAAATTCCTCCTTCTAAATTTAGTTAAGTCTTATTTTAGTTCATTCATTAAGACATGGCCATTGGATTTATTAGTCTCATCTCCCTAATTATTCACATTATTCTATTTAATTTATCCAACTAAATATCACGAATAATGTTAATTAAAATTCAAGGCATTACAGACTCCCCCCTTAAAGAATTTCGTCGCCGAAATTTCAGTAAGGACAAAACAACGAGCATATAGCCCATGCAAGCAAAGCCAGTATAACCTACCAGCCAAATTCAATTTAAACCCTATATAGAACATACCATCTAAAATAGCCTAGGAAAAGTAGCCCTAATCCTGTCTTTTGTCTCCCAAGTATGGTCCTTCACATTTTCGCTCCACTGAACTTTCACCAACCTGACTGTCTTGTTTCTTAACCTCTTCTCATCTTTTTCCACAACACGAACTGGTTGCCTTATAAAAGTCATATCCCGTTCCACCACTAAGTCCTCCCGTGCCGTCAGAGTAATAGTAGTTTTTGTATCATGAACATACTTCCTATGATTAGAAACATGAAACACATTGTGGTCCCCATCCAAACTGCCCGGCCAATCTACTCGGTATGCGAGTCTCACAATCCTCTCTGATATAGGAAATGGTCCAACATATCTCGGTGCTAGCTTCCTGGTCTTCCCGAACCGAACCACACCTTTCATCGGCGATACCTTGATGAAAAATCTATCTCCAACTGAAAACTCTAGGTCGTTACGCCTTTTGTCTGCGTAACTCTTATGCCCAGGCTGAGCTTCCTTCATTCTTTCCCATATCAACTGGATCTTTTCCGTCTCCTCTCTCACCAAATCTGGACCAAGGACCAATCTGTCTCCGGTCTCCAACCAACATGCTGGTGATTTGCATGGTCTTCCATACAAAGCTTTAAAAGGTGCTATTCTTATAGTAGTCTGATAACTATTATTATAGTAAAACTCCACTAAGTGTAAGTGATCTTCCCAAGAACCACTAAAATCCAACACACAAGCTCTCAACAGATCTTCCAGTACCTTGTTGACTCTCTCTATTTTCCCATCCATCTGAGGATGATATGCGGTACTCATCTTGAGCTTAGTGCCTAACACACTCTGTAGGCTCTTCCAGAACTCGCTAGTAAACAAAGCATCTCTATCACTGACGATACTACCAGGAATTCCATGCAGTCTAACGATGTTCTTCATGAACAATTTATCCAAAACAGGTGCCGTCCTAGTTGACCATACTGGAATGAAATGGGAACTTTTGGTCAATTTGTCCACTATGACCCATACACTTTCATTACCTCGGTTTGACCTTGGCAACCCGTCAATAAAATCCATGGATATCTAGTCCCACTTCCAAACTAGAACATCCAAAGGTTGAAGCAAACCACTTGGCTTCTGATGTTCGGCTTTTACTTGTTGACAGTTCAAACACTGTTTTCCCCATAAGCCAACATCCCTCTTCATTCCTTCCCTGAAGAAATTTCTCTTCATATCCTGATACATCTTGGTTCCCCTAGGATGAATCGTAAACTTCGATCGATGACATTCCCTAAGAACTTCCTTCTTAAGGTCTCCAATACCCGGAACACATAAACGTTCCTTCTTTCTCAACCAACCCCTGTGGTCAAGAATAAAATCCTTCAAATCATCAATCTCGGTTCTAGCTTCTAACCTTCTAATCCTCTCGGCTAACACTGGATCCTCTTTCTACCTAGAAGCAATCCGTTCGATTAGAACTGGTCGAACTTCCAAACAAGACATCATGGTGATATTCCGACTAGATCCAGTAGTCGACCTCAACTGCACACTACAAGCAGCCAGTGCTTCCAAGTCTTTCCATTCCACCAACATACCTAACACCACATTCTGATGTTTCCTGCTAAGCGCATCCGCCACCTTATTTTCTTTTCCCGGTGTATACTGGATGCTAAAATCATAAACTGCAACAAACTCCAGCCATCTATGTTGTCTCATGTTCAGCTCCTTCTAGGAGAATAAATATCGTAGAGACTTATGATCTGTAAATAGCTCAAATCTTTCTTTCAAAAGATAATGTCTCCATACCTTCAATGCGAAGATTACCGCTGCCAACTCCAAATCATGAGTAGGGTATCTCACTTCATGTAGTTTAAGCTGTCTAGAAGCATAGGCAATAACCTTTCCATTCTGCATTAGCACAACACCTAGCCTCGTACCACATGCATCGGTGTAAACTACCAACCCTTGATTCCTATCTAGAACTACTAACACGGGCGCATTGGTTAACAAATGTTTCAACTTAAGGAATGCCTCCTCACATTTGTTAGACCAAACAAACTTCACGTCCTTCCTGGTTAGCGTAGTCAAGGATGTCGCTATCCACGAGAAATTCTTAATGAACCTTCGGTAGTAACCTACAAGTCCAAGAAAGCTTCTAATCTCACTTACCGTCTCTGGTCTTTTCCAATTGTTAACAGCTTCGATCTTATTCGGATCAACTGCTAACCCTTTCTCGGAAACTACATGACCAAGGAACTTCACTTTCTTCTTCCAAAAATGACACTTGGAGAACTTCGCCTTCAACTGATGTTGCCTTAGCGTCTCCAACACTATTCTAAGATGATCCGCATGATCCTTCTCATTCTTAGAATATACCAAAATTTCATAAATATAAACCAACACGAACCTATCCAAGTACTCTCGAAAAACCCGGTTCATCAAATCCACAAAGAAAGCTGGCGCATTAGTAAGCCCGAATGGCATAACCAACCATTCGTAAGACCCATATCTGGTCCTAAAGGCCGTCAAAGGAATACTGTCCTCTGCCACTCTTGGATGATGGAAACCTGTCACTAAATCCAGCTGGGAAAACACTCTGGCTCCACTCAACTGATCGAATAAATCATCGATTCTCGGTAAAGGATACCTATTCTTGATCGTCCTCTCGTTTAGCATATGATAGTCGATACACATCCTTAATGACCCATCTGGCTTCTTCACGAATACCGCGGCCATTCCCCAAGGCAAATTGCTTGGCCGGATGAAATTATTTCCTTCCAATTCCACTAGCTGCACCTTCAATTCCTTCATCTCAGTTGGTGACATTCTGTTAGGTGGTCTACTTACTAGTTCAGTTTCCAGTACAAGATCTATCTAAAACTCGATCGCTCTTTTCGACGGTAAGCCCGAAACTGGTTCAAACACATCCACAAACTCTCTTGCTACATAAACCTGCTTCAACTCTGCTTCCATTCCCATAGCACCCAATAACGCATAAGCATTTCCATTCGAACTCCTTACCGAGTAAATGACTCAGTTATGGCTATTAGGGTGTCTCAATGATATTTCCCCCTCTTGGAAAAATATCCTAGCATCATATCTATCTAACTAATCCATACCCAATATGATCCAAAAACCCACGAAATCAAAAACATATAAACAACATGCAAACATATGACCTAAAAAATCATGTTCTAACTGGTCATATCTCGTTCCCAGAGTTGCATACCTTCCTATAGGATTCGCAACCCTTAAAGGAGTAATAAGGTATAAAGGTTCCAGACATAAGCAATCTACCAAATACTGAGATATAAATGACTGCGATGCACCAATATCAAATAGTATCCTAACCGGAGTACTATGAATCATAAGCATACCTTCCATCATGGCTTTTCCTTTCTCAACAGCCGTTGGTCTAGAGGATGATGGTTCCAACGCAAAGACTTTTCCCTTTCCAGCCTTAGCAACCTCGGGACACTTGTCCTTGTAATGCCCCATCTGGCAAAAGTTGTAGCACTTCACATTCGGCCTCATTGCAACAGCTCTTCCATCACCCGAGCGACACTCATTAGCATAGTGCCCCTTCTTGTCACACTTGTAACAAACAATATCAGCCTTGCTCTTCTTAGCTATTACCCCCTACTGGGCACCTTTCTTCTTGGAGAACTTCCGTTTCTTACCCTGAAAATTCTAAACCTCAATCAGTTTCCCTTTTCCAAAAGTAGAAATTATCTCTTCATTCCGAATAGCCATCTCAACAACAATATGACACAGATCCCGGAGGTTTGGCATGGTTTCTCTGGCGATCTCAGGATTCAACCTCCTAATAAACTTATCATTCTTTCGAATGACAGTATCCACAGTAGCATATCCGTAATGGGATAGCTCATCAAACTCAGTAGCATACTCAATCAATGATCTATCCCCCTGGACTAAATCTGCAAATTTCCTGGGCAATGCTGAGTTGGCAAGCTCTGATAGAAATCTTTATTCGAACCTCCTTCAAAATTCAGCCCAAGTCAGGTCTTCCTCTGGCTCTCCTACGGTAACTCCGTTCCACCAAAACAATGTTGCTCCCTGCAATTGCCTTGAAGCAAGTCTCCTCTTCTGCATATCCGTCAAGCCGAGATCTGTAAATATCCTTTCATAATGCAATAGCCAGTTCTCCACTCCTACTGCATCCTCGGTTCCCAGAAAAGGCTTTCCTCTAAGACTAGCGTAATTCCTGCTCAGCTTGGCATAATTATTGCTAACAGGGGCCACTGGATTATATCCTCCAGCATTCTCTACATTCTACAACCACTCCCGCAGCTGCTCCAGCTTGCATCATATTCATGAAGAACTAATACATTATCCACATATCAACCAGCGGAATCTCAGCACCAACATTGGCATTTGCATCTGGGTTTGCATTTGCCTATCGACCCTGGTTGCTCCTAGTACTGGTTCGAACATTTCCACTTGTCGCGGTGCGTCTTCCACCTTGATTCACTCTTCCATTTCCTGCCTCCATATCTTACTGTCCTACTACCTGAAATCCAATCTTGGTAAGATACAGAAGAACGGTCTAAGAGAGTGGAGAATACATACTTGGGTATTTATAGCAAAGTAAACATATGTTACTATAACGCTTACCCAAGCCCAACCATATTTTAGATTTATTAGATTATGCTTTAAAAATATTTTAAGGTTTAAATTCCTTTTAAGTACATAAACCATGCTCTAATACCAACTTGTAACATCCCGCTTCCGGAGGCTCAAAACTAACTGCTACTGCTATGGATGCTGCAGTCATCCATAGGTGTTATTTCCGAGTGACCGAAATCGGAATCTTATTCATCCAAAAACCTGAAAGTCTCCCACTCTCAGACTTCTCAAATTAATTTTGAGTATCTGAGAATTTGTGGAGAAACATAAACTTCAAGTCAGACAATAAGTCTGGTATGAATAATCCCCTATCATCTCTTATCATAAATAGATAGCTAGTGAGACCATGCCGCTTAGTGGAACGGGTTTTCCCCTCATTAGTATCCAAAACAAAACATGCAAATCATTAACTATGCCCTTGCACCCAAAATGATTAGTCTTAACATAATATGAAATAAAGCCATAAATCATATACATTGGACATCCCATCCACCCATTTATTAGATATCCCATCTAAAAGCAATATATTAGATTTCCCATCTAAAATCAATTTATTAGAGTTCCCCTCTAAAATATTTAAAATGACTATCCATCAAAACTTTAATGGGACTGTCCGTCCCAAATCCCTTTAAAAAAATGTAGATTATCCATCGTACATTGTTTTATAAAAGATGGTGTGGGCTATCCACCGCACACTCCATAGTTTTCCTAGGATGACTATGAACCCTTGGGTGCCAAATCCCGAGGCTAACCACCTCTAGCAAAACATTCTTTACTTTAGAAATTTGATGTGGGCTATCCACCGCACATTCCATGGTTTTCCTGGTTTAACCAAGAACCCATCACTTGGCCAATTAAAATATCATGATCCCCATGATTATCTATAAAAATTCATGATCTCCATGATTAATTATTTTCCCCAGGTATACCACTTGTTTAACATATTCCCATTGGTAGCCCCAATAAGGTTAAATTAAATAAAAACACATCGGTAGCCCCAATGTATATTTTCGAAAGCATATTTCTATTTGTAACCCAAAACTATGTATCAAAAACATTAAACCTACCATGGTGTCCCCAAGGTTTTATAACATTCGATTTAGATAAGGATCCCCCTTATATATTCAAACAAAGATAAGTATTTTATGCTATAACCCTTTGAATTAGCCCCTTCGAACTAGCAAAACTTTAGTCAATAAAAATGGCTAAAAACGTCCCTTTAAAACCCTTCGAGTGAAGTCCATTCGAAAGCAATTAAACATCCAAAGTTAGCCCCTTTGAAACCTTTCTTTTGAAAGCATCACAAAATCATACCTTTCGACCTTGTTGGAAGATTTCTTTTCGACCTAGTCGAAAGGTTCTACCTTTCGACCTAGTCGAAAGCCTGGGGTATCCCCCTTATAAAACCATTTATAAACCTTTCAAAATCAAACCTTTTTGAAATCAAAACCTTTTGAAATCAAACCTTTTAAAATCAAACCTTTTAAAATCATTCAAAAACAATAAAGTGTTGGTGTTGGAACCAACCCTTCGAAAGTATAATTCCGACCTTGTTGGAAGGTTTACCCTTCAACTTTATCGAAAAGTATTAAAACTTTTTACTTTAAAAACAATGGTAAGGTTGGGATTTTCCTCCCCCTTTCCCTTCGACTTTGTCGAAGGGTATAAAAATCTTTTTGGAAAGCATTTAAAACATTAACTCTTGAAGGTTTTGGCTTTTGAAGATCCCCTTCGTGGCCCCTCCTTGAGTATATAAAACAGTCTGTTTATAAAAATTTATAGAATCAAAGGATCCCCCTTCATCTCAGTTGAAAGCAAGTTTTATTTCCATTTGAAAGCAAAGGAAGCAGCTCTCCGACCCTTCGCCCCTCTTCCCTTCGTCACTATGCCTACCCTTCAACTTAGGCGAAGGGATAAAAGCGGCTTTTGGAGTCGGAGGGAACATCTGGGCCTACTGAAGTGATGTTTTATCTTACTTGTCTAATTGTGATTGGTCAAGGGACTTCCACTTATGCTTTCGAATAGTAAAAAGTATACCAAAGTCAACCGTTTTCTTAAAACACTATACTTCTTCCCCAAATCAATTCTTTGGAAGCAATTTCCCTCCAGCTTTGACTAAGGCGGAAGAAATATTGCAGTTTAGCCCTTAGGCTTAATTAATTTAATTGCCTTAGTTAACCACTAAGGAAAAATCCCAAAAATCACCAAAAATCTTATAAATCATATAGTTCAATATATTAAAATTTCAAAGCATGCGAAGATCAAAACAACTCGAAATTTAACCAAAACCGAATAAAATGTGTTAATTAGCCCATTAACATTTTAAAACACCTAAGTCTTATCCAAACAAAGGTTTAAATGGTTATATCCTAACCAAAATTGCAAACATAAATCGGGTATAACCTATAACCGATCCAAACACAGAAAATGAGTTGATAAACATGATTATTCAACTTGATTAGTTGATTGGAGAATGAGATAATTTCCTAGCTTTAATTCCTTAGCTTTTTCTTCAATTTATTGCTCTTCCTAGAGCTTTTAATGGCCGGCCGAAATATAGGTGAGGAGTTATGAATGAGAAAGTGATAGTTTATTAAAGTGGAGGAAGAGATATATACTAAGAAATGTAGCCCCGTTTCCAAGTTTACCCCTTAGGAAAATTCCTCCTTCTAAATTTAGTTAAGTCTTATTTTAGTTCATTCATTAAGACACAACCATTGGATTTATTAATCTAATCTCCCTAATTATTCACATTATTCTATTTAATTTATCTAATTAAATATCCCGAATAATGTTAATTTAAATTCAGGGACATTACAATTAACCTTGTTAGGATCTACTACTACTTCCTTTTTAGAGATAATGTAGCCCAGATATTCAATAAATTACTTTGCAAAAGAGGACTTTGTTAGCTTGATAACTAAGACAATATCTTTCAATATTAATAATGTCATCCTAAGATGATTTAAAATGCTCAAACACAGCCTGACTATAGATTAGTATATCATTAAAAATACAAGCATAAATCTTCTCAAATAGGGTTTAAATACAATATTCATTAGGGACTGGAATGTGAAGGGAACATTAGCTGGGTGGTAAGGCATAATAGAAAATTCATAATGGCCATCATAAGTCTTGAATGTTGTTTTGTGTATATCTTCTTCTCTCATTCTTATTTGATGATAACCTGACCTTAAATCTTTCTTTGTAAAATATTTAAAGCCACGCAATCATCAAACATGTCATCCATCAAGGGTTGGGAACTTATCCTTGATAGTGATGTTGTTTATGCTTCTATAATCAATACACACCCTCCATGTGCCCTCTTTCTTCCTGACCATAATGGCTGGAGAGGAATAAGCACTATAAACAGTTCTAACGATCCTTGAATCAATATCCCTTGAATAATTTTCTTTAGTTCATCTATGATGTGGAAGGAATGTCTATAAGGTCTAAGGCAAACTAGTTTGGATCAAGGAAAAAGAGGGATTTTGTGATCATGTAGTCTATTTAAAGGTAGGCCTTGCAATGGTTGAATGACTTCTGGAAAGTTTTGTAAGACAATGGTAATTTCTGGTGATATAGTAGACTATTCTGGTTGCTCTTGGATCAACTCTTGAGGCAACAACATCATGGTAAGATGGCCACTGGTGCATTCCCTTTTAATTTTTTCTTCTTTCCAACTATATTGAGGGGTGTTTGTTGTATGCCTTTCCACACATAAATTTTCCCTAAACAGTCGAAATTGACTTGCATTTTATTAAAATATAGTGTGATTTATCCTATAATTTTCATCCATTGTGCCCCTAAAGTCACTAGACAAACATCTAAAGGTAGTAATAGGAGGTTAATTGGCATGCATCATCCTTGACATTTGAGCTTGACTTATTTACATACACTTGCTTCTTGAAGCTTCTCTCCATTGGCTATCACCACTTTATACATTCTTGATTCTTCTACCAGTAGCTTCAGTTTCTTGGCTAATTCCCCATCAATAAAGCTATGTGTCGACCTTGAGTCAATCAATATTTGTACTTTCCTACCTTAATTCACTATATTAACTTTGATGGTATATAAAGAAGGGTTGCCACACGTATCATGGAAGGTTGTGGTTGGCTTATCTTTTTCATCATTAAGTTCTGGTGTCTCGTCAGTATTTGATTTTGGGGTTTCATCTCTTTCCTCTTCACTTTCTAAGTCCATAATGCCTTCAAGAATGTAAACTTTCTTGTTCTTGCACCGATGACCAGAATGCCACTTTTAATGGCATCCATAACATAAATTCTTCCTTCTTCTATCCAAGATTTCTTCTAGGGTTGATCCCTTACTCCTAGCAAAATGTTCTAGGGTATTTCCCTAGTTTGTAAATGTGGGTGGCAAGTCAGATATATGGTTTCTTGGAGGGTTATTTTTGATGTATGAGGGGGAACTTTGGGTGTAATATGAGGGTTTCATTAATTTCTTATGACTATTCCACTTATTTTCAAAAAAAGTGGCTAAGGCTACTTACCGCCTACCTAAAATCAACCGGCCATGATGCCCCTACATCATACTTAATCTTCTCTATTAATCCACCCAAAAATTTATCAAAAACATATTCAGGATGTAAATGGTCAAGTAGGCTTTGTAACTGCTCAAACTTGTTTGAATATGCTTGTACGCTGATGTCTTGCTTAAGGTTGAAAAATGCTTCAAAGGGCTTCCTCGGTTCTGGTGGTGCATACCTAACAATGATATCCTCTTTAAAGATTCTCTACTATTCACAATTCCTCACATTATTGGTTAACCACTTGTACCATTGGCTCTTGTTTAAGATAACAAAGCAAGTTTGTACCCATTCATCTTTAGAAGCACGATGATATTCGAAGAGCTAATCCACCTGTCCAAGCCACTCCATTACTGTATGATCACTTGAGTATGTAGGAAATTCTAGTTTGGTAATGGTATTTTGAATGAGTTTGGGAGTGGAAAGAAAGCTTGGAGAATGCTGGTAGGAAGGTGTGGATCATGACAAACAAGGGGTCTGAATGATTTATGGTAAAGGGCCTTTGATATGGTGGTACATAAGCAGACTTGGTTTTATGTTGTGTAACTGGATTCAGTTGAGGACGGGAGTACTTTCTCCCTTTGACTTCTTGAATAAGCATGTTTAAAACTTTGGAAAGTTATTCAAACCTATTATTATCTTATTGTGAACTAGTCTACAAGTTATGGTTGGGTTCTTAATGGGAAAGATGGAGTTCCTGCTATGAATCTTGCAATTGTTTCAGTGCTATGGTGGTCCTATTGTTGATCTTCTCTTGGCTAGCCCATAAGTCTACATCCTCATCATGCTTAGGCATAGAAAGGTCGTTATCATCTTGATTGTCATTTTCAAGATTGTTTGAAGGATTAGGAATGTTTCTAATTCACATTTTGCTCTGATACTAGTTTGGAAGGCATTTCTTCCTTTGTTATGTTCTTGAAGCAACCATGGTTGATAGGGAAATAACTTGATGGTTTTGGGTTGTTTTTTGAAGCAAGAATGGTAGTATATAGTGATTAGGAGGAGAAGTAAGTTGCAGTATGAAGGTAAGAGGGTAGACAATGGTAGTTTAATCCAAGAATAAGGATAAAGAAAGAGTGCAAAAAGGAACATAAGGAATGTACATAGTTGAAGTACGTATGAAGAAGAAAATGAATAATTATGCAAAATAGGGTTTCTTTACTACAATTTAACTTCAAAAAGCGTGAATATAAGAGTTTATCACTTATTTATAAGCAACATGGCCATAAAGGCTATATTAGCCTATTGATTCAAACCCAGAGTAACAGGGCTTAACCCATTCGGCAACTGCAGTGTACATGTACATTTGCATGTTGTGCACATGCACACAACATGTACATACATTTAAGAAGCAATTTGGCCACCAACCGCATTTAATTGTTTTGCTCCCCCTTCTGGTGGCTTATAATGAATTACGACCATCTCTAATGAATTTTCTGATTAAGTAAGCCTCAAATCGACCAATTATAAAATTTGTGTAGATTTTAATGGCCCCTTTGGGAATAGGCTGTTACAGATGTAATTAGTTTGACATTAGAAACTGTCCCTTTGGCCAAATATGACATAATGATGATTAGGAACTAATACCAACTAACTAAGTTGATTAATATTTAATTTATTATGTTAGTAAGATTTAAATATTTATAAATAACACATTACATCCTCCAAATAGGTTATTTTATGGGTTAAAATTTTAAAGAAAAGTTGTTAAATATCCCCCTTTTCAAAAGATGATCTTTAAAACATAACTTCTAATTTTCAAACTTCTTTTGATTACATCATTTATAGTCTACACATTAGGCAACTTTTGACAATTGATTTCCACCTCCACTATTATGTAAAAATGCTTTGGTCATTACTAGCCAGTTACAATCTGCACATTCTAGCATCCACTTGAGCTTCTTTAATTGTCAATGGTAGATGATCAAATTTTAATAATATTTGGGTGAATTGCAAATTCATGTCATCAAAGGTGTTGTCAAGTTAAGAGACCACCACTAATGGACCCTAATTTTATACCGAGATCTACACATACTAATGTTGTTCACTATCACCATAGCTGTAACATAATTTTCACATAGGTTTCGAATATTGCAGATTTTTTGCATTTTTAAAATATGAATTTTAGTATATTTCATATATTGTTTTTAATGAAAATGAGATAGTTTTCAATAGTATTTCAAGATTTTATAGAGTATTTGCACTTTTACAAAATAAAAATGTTTTAAACAATGAAGAACATATCAGTTTTTTATTTGAAGATACAATAATTACAATAGATTCTTTGTGTATTTAAGTGTAATCATCGATTATTAATTTTCTACAATTAATTTTGTTTGAAAAACAACTGAAAATTTGTTTGATATTATGTAGTAGTTGAGAAATAAGGACTTGAGATGCATTTTAATTAAGGAGGAAGACAAGCTGTGTATGATTACAAATTATATAAATCTATTGTATAAGCCTTATTCTTAAATCAAATCACTTTTTTGTTAGTATATGATTAGTTGAGGAATTCTTAATTTTTATTTTTAAATGATTAGGTGGGTGATTTAGGTGCCTTGGATTGAAAATACTACTCCAATATCCAACGCCTTTTTTTTAAGTTAGCTTACCAAATGAGATTTACCTTCACTAACATCTCGAGTAGAGGTACAAAATCGAATACTATAGTTTTTCTCTAGAGGAATGCATAGATCAAAGACAAAATATTTTTTAATTGCAAACAATATCCATCAGTTTGATGTGGTGAAAAATTCAATCTCCTAAGGCTGTTACTAACATTTTTCTTAAGTGATACATGTTTACTTATAGAAATAACATGCTTGTACACATGAATGGCTTTTAGAATGGTAACCTGTCAATGATCGCATTTATACTTCTGATGGATGCACGGTACATTTTATAGAAATTGTATATTTAATCATAATAAGCTATAACAAACAAATATGATTTATTATAGTAAATACTTATAGGACATAAGATTGATTGATTTCCTAAGCATGTACAAAAAGTACCTCTAAAGAACAAGAAAAAGGAAAAAGAAAAGAAAGGGTATTTTCTAGGTCAACATTAATGCATTATTTCAATATTTTTATGTCATGATAACATACACATGAAACCATACTTAATTCATATGTGACCAATTTAATTTCATGGTATATGCAGGTTACATTAGTGCAAAAGCTAAATAAGGCTGCAGCCGACCTTCCTAGTGGGATGAATGGAGACAATGAGGCTCGTAGCTTCTTCTCAAAGAGCATGAATATGCATATGTTATAAAAACTATCTTTTTTTTATCGAATTCAAAATTTATTTTTTAACGGTTGGTGAAATCACTCGATAAGGAAACTTTATAGCAAATTGAAAACCTTTTATATTAATCTTGGGTGCATTATGTTAGATCGAGCGCATTGAGTAATAGACAATTTGATCCAAAATTCAAAACTTTCTCTAATTAATTCAAAGCGCTAGATCTTATAATTTATTTATGCTAATAAGTTTGTACATTAAATCATATTTAATTTATCGAAAGGTATTTGCATGCTTATACTTACATGTGTTAACGAAAATAAACTATTGCATTAAATCATATTTAATGCATTGAATGATATTTGAAAGGTTAAAGTTAGGCGCGTTAATGTTAATAAATTGGAGCATTAAATCATATATATATATATAGAAAAGTTAGCCGACTTTAGAGTATGCTGTCCACTTTTATTAATAACCAACAAGAACATGTGATTGTCACAAATGCCAAAACAACTAAAAAAAGAAAAATAGGAGATAGACACGAACGCTTATACCACTAGTAAACAAGGGACAGCTAGTCCCCGTCTTCACTACTGCTATCATCATCATCATAATTAAGCCCCGTAACATGGTTAGGCATATATAACTCTGAATCCAAAGAGTATAAATATTTCTTTTCACAAGTTTCATTCTCTAAGAAAAGCCTATTACTAACCCCGTCTTCACTATCAGATGATAAGATCAATCCTTCACCCTTAACATGATAAATTAGGATACACTCTTCACCCTCACCTCTGACATACATAAGGAAGCTCCCAGTCGACGGTTTGTAACTCATATTTAATGCATTGAATGATATTTGAAAGGATTTTCTTAATTTGGTACTTAGGTGGAACATAATGTTGGATTAGGTGCATTGACAATTGGGTATAAGGATGAATTTCTAACAAAAAATCCTTTTATTAATTTGCACAAGATTGTATTTTGCGTATATAAATAATTTTTTTTGTACTAAATCAAATTCAGTATTTATTAACAATAGAGTTTGGAAAATATTTTAATTAATCAATTTAAAATATTTATTTATTTATTATTTTTGTTAATGATATATTTTTATTACATTAGTTTAAATTTAATTTATTAAGTTTTTTTATAACAAGAGTGATGCTTTATTCAAGTAGAGCACTCATTATGATATCTTAAGGGCTCAAACCTACAACCTTTAGAACTTGTCTAAAGCGCCATACCTCTAACCACTTGAGTTAGAGTTTCGTGACAAATTTTGTTTATTAATTTAAATTTAATTTATTAATTTAACTTTTAATATTATTTTCATTATTTTAATATGTTCATATTCACAATATAAACATTATAACTATATTAAATGGAATAATCTAACCAAGGGGTAATAAGTGATTATGTGTATAATTAATAGTTGTGACTAATGTTAATAAATATGTAAGTGATGTCTCACATCAATATTAACGTCGAAGGAATTTACATATACATCAATAATCTTATTCATATTTATTGTGATATAATATATTTTTTTCAACCATTTTGTTTAACACACACACACATATGTCAACTTCTTTGGCTCAGTTGGTTGGTAGTTCAGACTATGAGATTAAAGGTCACGAGTTCGATCTCTGAGATCATACTTGTTAGCATTAATGAACAATGTTCAAAAAAAGAACACATACACATTATATATAACATAATGTTTCAAATATAAATTTGTTGTTATTTATGAATGTATTACATACATACATACATACATACATACATACATACATATATAAATATATTCAAATATACTTATAAATAGATATTGGGACTATGATTAAAAAAATATATGTAATAAGTTTAAAATTCAAATTTAAATATGTTCAATTTGCTTAATATATATATATATATATATATATATATATATCTGTGTGTGTGTGTGCATGTATGTATTTCTGCATGCTTGTATGTATGTATATATGTACATATATATTTTCTAAACAGCCACAGGAAAAAAGAAAAATCAAATTTTTTAATTTAAATATCTATTCAGATATTTATTAATTTGAAAATTCAAAATTCAATATTTAAAAACTAGTTTGATCTAAAAAAAATTTCAAAATTGTTTTTGTAATTTAAATATAAGATCCAAAAACCTTATAGGTTTATTTTTTATTTAAAATTTCCAAATGGATATTTGGTGTGTGTATGTTTATATACATAGACACACACACATGTGCGTGCGTGCGTGTGTTTGTTTTTATGTATGCATGTATGTATATATAAACACACATATAATACACTCACACATATACATACATACATAATCGAAAACAGAACAATATTTTTATAATATTAAATCTATAATCTATTTAATAATGTAAATATACAAAATACTTATTTGATATATGTATAAGATCAAATCTGAATATTTTTTTTTGATTTTATGTTCGAAAATATATTTAGAAATACATTTATTGCCACTCCTTTTCTTTTAATGTCTAACCACCTTCCCCTGCCCCCATCACTATGCCTGTCCATCATCCTTTCCACTTAACCCCTCCATTTCGCCTTATCTCCCTATATGCCAGAGAAGAAACATAGATTATCGGACAGCTTAGATCCATATCCAGAAATCGAGGATGCCTCTCTGACTCGCTTATGTCGCTGTTTCAATGCTCCTCCTATTTCGGTCTATACTTCAGAACATTCGCCCATTATCTTATCGTTGTCTGATGTTGTTGCTTGGCCATTAATTCCATATCTTCCATTGCACCTACAAGTTTCTCCTTCAGCCACTATATTCGACTCTTCCACCCAATTTGCAATACCTCACCCATTATCTCGTCCATAGGTACTTCTTTTACTCAAAATATGTTGTCTGATTTTGCTCTCCCTTTCAAGTCTGTTGTGCCTATAAATGATGCTATAAGCAATTCTCCTGATCTTTTGTTTTCTGACATTAGTATTGTGCTTACTTTAAGTGAAGTAGTGATAAATGATAGTACATGTGTTGCTAGCCTTGTGTGCAACAAGTGTGGAGTTGTATCTATTGATTGGGAGTGTTCCTCTTATGCAACTATAGTCTACACATAAGCTATATGTAACAATGACCAACCAAAAAACCATATGCCTCCGAATTCCAATCCAATTTGCCTTTTCATGTTACAGCAGCATGATCCTCCTAATGAACATATCCCCATTTATCTGTCAAACACTAAACAATGGTCCTCCATATTCACCTCGTTGCCTAGAAATGCGGGTGCTTATACCCCTCGTTCATTTGATGTTGTAGATGTTAATGGCATTTTGATCCCTCCTATGGAGGTTGTGTAAGTAGGTATTGACTTTTAATCTGAATTTATGGTTGGCTTCTTTCTGGAGTCAAATCCTTCCTACGATGTAATTCGAAACCATTGCCTTCGAGTTTAGGGGGTAAACGGGAAATATATGGGTTAATTATGATGACTCAATGTTCTTCTTCAAATTCTCAAATGTTGGTGGGAGATACTGAATAGTAGAAGCTGATCCATCTTTCATTGAGGGGAAACCATTTATTATTACATCATTGAGTCTGTCTGTTGACAAAGCAAGAGAAGAAGTTCTATCTATTGTAGTTTGGGCTCATTTCACTCATATTCCATCAGTTTTGAAACCGTTGATTGGTCTTAATTGGTTAGCTAGTTTGGTTGGAAAACTTAAATGTTCTGATGCTAACACTATGGCAAGAAGAAAGTTGGTCTATGCAAAGTGTTTTGAGAGGAAGGTTTCCAATGCTTTCGAAAGGTATGTTTTTTAATGGTTTCGAAAGAGAAGGTCTAAGATTTTAAGTAATGCTTTCGAAAGGGAGAGTGATGGACGATAACTCATGATGTCACAATGATCCAAAGGATCTAGTCGAAATCCTTAGTTTTTAAATAAGAAAACCCAATCTCATTTTTAAAGGTAAACCTGTGGCAATGTAAAAGAGTTTTGAAATGGCATTTAAAATTCGAAATCTTAGAGGAAGTTTTCCTTGCCAAGGATAATGGGTTAAGGGTATTAACCATGTTTTAGTAGATAATGATTACAAGGAATTAAATCATAGATGTTTATATTGTTACCTTTTGATCAGTTATCATGTATGCTTCTGTAATCATATTCACTTCATAATTAACCCATAACTGCATTTTGGGATGTTAAGGGCAGAATAACCGGCTAGGTTGACCCAGTAGTGAATATACATTGAATTAGCTCCTATGTGAGAAGATTTGCATCTAGGAGGGGTTGAAGCCATTTTTATAAGCTTTCGAATCAATCCAACTTGCCTTTGTTTTTAAAGAAGCTTTCGAAAGAGTTGCCGCATTTTGAACTCATTCGATACCTAGCTGCCGCATTCATACCTTTTGAATTGGTTAAAGGCTGCTTTTCTTTATAGCCTTATAACAATGAATTCGAAAGGAAGGCTTTTGTTTTATTAACATTGAAGCTGCCTTCCCAATACTTTCGAAAGGGTTGTTTTAGCCCCTTTTAATAAGAATTTTGGAGGCAATGGTTTTGAAGTTATCCTCTTCCCCAATCCTTTTACTTGAGATCAATGCTTTCGAAAGGGATACTTTCGCTTCTATTCTCTTTGACACAGTAGTTATATTTAATGTTAAACGCAATACATTTGAAAGAGATACTTTCAAATGGTTTCGGATCAGCCATGCTTCCATAAATTCTTACTTGAACTAAATGCCTTCGAAAGGTATGTTTTAAGTGTTTCGAAAGGTATCTCTTAAGTGTTTCGAAAGGTATGTTTTCCAGTGTTTTGAAAGGAAGGTTTCCAATGCTTTCGAAAGGTATGTTTTTAATGGTTTTGAAAGAGAAGGTCTAAGATTTTAAGTAATACTTTCGAATGGGAGAGTGATAGAGGGTAACTCATGATGTCACAATGATTCGAAGGATCTAATCGAAAGTCTTAGTTTTTAAATAAGAAAACTCAATCTCATTTTTAAAGGTAAACCCATGGCAACGTAAAAGTGCTTTGAAATGGCATTTAAGATTCGAAATCTTAGAGGAAGTTTTCCTTGCCAAGGATAATGGGTTAAGGGTATTAACCATGTTTTAATAGAAAATGATTACCAGGAATTAAATCGTGGATGTTTATATTGTTATCTTTTGATCAATTATCATGTATGCTTCTGTAATCATATTCACTTCATAATTAACCCATAACTGCATTTCGGGGTGTTAAGGGCAGAATAACCGGCTAGGTTGACCCAGTAGTGAATATACATTGAATTAGCTCCTGTGTGAGTAGATTTTCATCTAGGAAGTCAGATGGACCAGAATATAGGATGCCCAAAGCTGATCAAAGACCATTGGTTTAGAAAGGTTCTTAGTAATCCCATGAAAACTATGTATGGAAATTGTTACTAGCGGGGGACAATTGGTTCTTAGTGATCCCATGAAAACTATGTATGGAACAAGTTATTGATAGAGATCAATAGGTTTATAGTTAGCCCATGAAAACTATGACATGAGAGATGTTATTGGAGAATCAAATAGGTTCATAGTAAGCCCATGAAAACTATGATTGAATAATTTTGTTGGTAGATATCAATAGGTTCTTAGTGATCCCACGAAAACTGTGAAACCGGACAGATAGTCTGTAAGCTTGGAACAGGTTATTAGTTAGCCATGAAAACTAATAGGTTAATAGTGACCCTGGAAATTATATTATGTGACAGATAGTCAAGTGAGTGGGGATGGGAAATCCAAAGCATATTGCATGTTTGCATATCATCATGATACATTTTATTATGTTATGTCATAACCATTATGGATGCAGGTGCACAGTATATAGCTATTATAAATTGGGTTAAGATACTAGTGAGGGGAAAACCCGTTCCGCTAAGCAGCGTGGTCTCACTAGATATCTATGTGGTTCGAGATGATAGGTTATTATTCAAACCAGACTTTTTGTCTGACTCGATGTTTATGTTTTCCCCTTAAACTCTCGGGTGCTCAATTGATTTTGAGTAGTTTGAGAGTAAAGGTTTTTAGGTTCTCCTTTAGACGAATAAGCTTCCAGAGACGTGCAGGAGGCAAACTAGCTATTAGGAGTTCTTTCTGTTTGATTCCGCTGTGTTATTGGATGAAATGGCAAAGTTGTTTAGTGCCTATATTTAGACTAAGATCAACCAATGGGGCATCTTCATATATTGCTCTTGGCGTATTTTGTAATAAATTGTAATTTCTCTGAACGTGGCTTACGTATGGGATTACGTAATGAATCTGAAATAAAATGAGAAATTTATTTTAAATTGAGTTTAAATTTTTTTCATATTCATGTGTTTCTGGTATATCAATGTATCTAACATTACCGCATTTGGTCACCGAGAATTAATAACTATGTATGACTGTAGCATCTATAGTGGTTAGTTTTGGGCCTCCAAATGGGGGATGTTACAACAACTCGATCCTATAAGCAAGCGATTCGATTCTTTCAAGAATACGGAAGGGTCCAGCATACCTAGGAGCTAACTTTCCAGCTTTCCCAAATCTAACAGCTCCTCTTATTGGCGAAATCTTTATGAGCACTAAGTCTCCAACCACAAATTCCAAATCTATTCGCCTCTTATCTGCCTAATTCTTTTGGCGATCTTGGGCTTGCTTCATTCTTTTCTTAATCACTGTAACTTTTTCAGTAGCCTCTTGGATCATGTCCGGCCCAAGTACCAGCCTATCTCCCATCTTAACCTAACATGCTGGTAACTTGCACGGCCTTCCATATAGGGCTTCATAAGGTATCATACCTATGCTTGCTTGGAAGCTATTGTTGTAGGAGAACTCAACTAAATGCAAATGATCCTCCCATGATCTACCAAAATCCAGAACACACGCTATCAAGAGATCCTCTAGAATCTGATTCACCCACTCCATCCGTCTGGGGTGGTATGCTGTGCTTAGGCTCAACTTTGTTCCTAAAGTTGTTTGCAATGCTTCCCAAAATTGACTAGTAAATATGGGGTCTCGATCACTTACAATGCTCAAAGGAACTCCATGCAACCTGACCATCTCCTCATAAAAATTTCAGCTAAAGAAGCAGCGGTCCTTGTTGGTTTAGCCAGAATAAAATATGTGCTCTTCGTTAGCCGATCCATGATAACCCACACTCCTTCATTTCCTTTTCTAGTTCTAGGTAAACCATTGATAAAATCCATTAATATCATTTCCCATTTACAATTAGGTATCTCCAAGGGTTGTAATAGTCTGGCTGTCTTCTGATGATCGTCTTTGATTTGTTGATAGCACAAACATCTATTAACATAGACTGAAATGTCTTTCTTCATTCCTGGCCACCAAAATACTCTTTTCATATCCTAATACATCTTATGAACTCTTGGATGAGTACTTAACTTAGACTTGTGGCATTTTGACAAAACTTCCTGCCTCAGCCCATCCACAGCTGGAACACACAATCGTCTATTCATCCTTAAAGAACCTCAACTATCCATCTCAAAATCCCAACATCTACTTCCTTTGACTCCTTGAATTAACCCTTCCAATATCTCATCCTTCCTCTGATTTCTCATAATCCTTTCCTGAAGTGCCTGGGTAACTTCCAAAAGAGTTAAAACAGCATTCCTGCTTAAGGCATCCGCCATCACATTAGCCTTTCCTGACCTATAAAGAATATCCAAGTTGTAGGATGCCAGAAACTCTAACCACCTCTATTGCCTTAGGTTTAGATCCTTCTAAGTATAAAGATGCTTCAGGGATTTATGATCTATGAAGAGCTCGAATTTTTTACCTAATTAAAGAAAGAAAACTTACTCCTAAAATCTCTAAAGATTAGAAAGAAACTAAGAGGAATGGAAGGATCCTTGCCCAGCAAGTAGTGTCTTCACATTTTCAATGCAAAGACAACGACCAGCAATTCCAGGTCACGCGTAGCATATTTCTTCTCATGGGACTTCAACTGTCTACTTGAATACGCAATAATTCTACCATGCTACATCAAAACAGCACCTAGTCCCACTCCACAAGCATCTGTGTAAATCGTGAATCCACTATTTCCAACTGGAACAACAAAAACTGGTGCACTGGTCAATCTCTTCTTCAAAATGCTTCTTCACACTTTGGAGTCCATACAAACCTCCCACCCTTCTTACTTAGCTTAGTCAAATGGAGGAAATCTTAGAATAATCTTGGATAAACTTTCTATAGTATCCAACCAAACCTAAGAAACTACGAACCTCGGTAGAAGTTTGTAGTCACTTCCATTCCTGAACAGCTTCCACCTTCGCTAGATCCATCGAAATACCTTCTCCTATCACAATATGTCCTAAGAATCGTACCTCCGATTTCCAAAAATGGCACTTAGAAAATTTTGCCTTCAAGACATGTCTCCTCAATGTTTCCACCACCACTTCCAAATGATGCTTACGCTCCTCCTCGAATTTGGAGTAGATAAGGATGTCATCGATGAAAATTAACACAAACTTATTAAGAACCTCTCGGAAAACACTGTTCATAAGGTCTACAAAATATGTCGGTGCATTGGTTAGCCCAAAAGGCATAACCAACTACTCAAAGAAACAGTCAGGGCCCCTAAACGCAGTTAAGGGTATACTATCTTTAGCAACCCTCAACTGATGAAATCCAATAGCTAGATCCATCTGGGAAAATAATGTAGCTCCATAAAGTTGGTCAAAAAGATCATCGATGCTAGGTAAGGGATACTTGTTTCTAATGGTCAGCTTATTCAACTCCCTATAATCCATGCACAACCTTAAAGATCCATCAGACTTAGCTGCAAAAACCACAGCCAATCCCCAAGTTGAACGATTCAGTGTGATCAACCCTCTTCTTAATAGGACCTTGGTTTGCCTTGAATTCATACCACTGTTTCGGAGCCATCTTTTTCTTAGGTTGAACCACAAGTCTTGCACTAGGGACTAAATCAATACGCAACTCTATCTCTCGGTGCATGGGTAAGCTATTGACTTCTTTAAACACATCTGGAAAATCCTTAATAGATTCTATATAACTTAACTCATCCAGGGATGATTCCAGGGCATACAAGAAACTACACATATTCATACCAGGATTCTTGCATGATACTTTAGCAATTCTTCCCAACTTAGTTTCTAATACAGTCCTTCAGCACAATCTAAATTGCTTCATACCCTGATAACCAATCAATGCCTAGAATAATATCAAATCCTTTAAAGTCTAAGACATGTGGGTCGCAAGAAAAGTGATGAGAAAGGTAGGAAATTAGCACATTCTTGCAAATCATATTCAAATGGGTTACACCACCTATGGGGTTAGACACACAAAGGGTTTTCTACAATACTCGGAATAGGATGAAATTCATCTACCGATCCTAAAGTGATAAAACTATGAGAGGAACTAGTATCAAATAATTCTCGAACAAAAATAACATTAATTAGTAAGGTACTTTCAAAGACGCCTTTCCCTTTCACATCCATTGAAGTAGACGGTTCATTCTTAATGGCGTACACCTTAGCTGGCTACACCTTCTTCATGAGTAGGCAGTCTTTAATCATATGGCCCGGTTGATGATAATTGAGACAAAGCGACTTCTGGACCATTGGAGAGATGGGTCCACTTTGCTGCTTAGGAGCTTCACGATTCGGACAGGACCTTGAAATATGACCTTTCTGCTTATAAAGGTAACAACTAATATTCTTGAACTTTTTCCCCTTATTCTCTCCTAGATTGAGCTTCTGTTTATTTGAATTGTTGCCACTCGCATTTCCACCGATTGGTGTTATTGGAGTAGGCCTTTTCTTTTCCAAAGCCTCACACCTTAAAGCCATATCAACTAAATCCACAAAAGTACTCTTAATGTGAGCAGTCATTCCCTCATGGTACTCTTCCCTCATACCCAAAACAAACATTTCATTATTCTTTAACAAGGTGTTAATCAATTCTGGTCCAAAACAAGATAGCTCATGAACTTTGTCTCATATTCTACTACAGATAGATCCCTCTACTTCATGTGCATGGAGTTCTTGTACATCCTGGTCTTTCTTGCTATTGGCAAGAGTTGGTCCTCAAAAACTTCTTTAAATCGGGCCCACGAAAATTCTTCTTTTAGAACATTTACAGTAATGGAGTCCTACCAAGTTGTTGCTTCCTCTTGCAGTTGTCATACTGCTAAGAACCTTTCCTATTCATTTGATAAGCCAAGTGCTTTAAAAATCTTTTCGCAAGATCACAACCAAGCTTGCACTTCCATGATAGACTTAGTTCCTTTAAACAGGTTCCCTCCTAGATTGGTGTAATCCTTGTATAAGGTTGCGAAATTCATTCTTGGTTGCTCAAGCACTGCCTCTTCGGCAATCCAAACTCCTCTAGGATTTGGGGTTTGACCATTGTAGTCATAGTGCTACCTGCTCCCCTACCTCGTCTGCCTCTATTACTTATGTCTTACTACTTGAACATAGTAAGATAATTCTTAGAATACTTGGACGAGATAAATCTTGAAAGAAGGATACTAATCAAACCTATCGAGTAGGTCTATCTATCTGATATATATATATAGGTGTATGAATAAAAATTACAAATACGCACTTTGGAAGTTGACCCTAACCCAAAGCCTAGGTGTTTGCTCAACCTATGCTCGGATACCAAAATGTAATGAACCGCCTTTCTTACTCTGAAAGACGAGTCATTAAGGGTAGAAGAAAAGGAAAGATAAGAAGAAACTACATAATTACAGAATCTCACCACGAATCAGAACAACATACAATAGATAACATAGGATATTACATAGTTATTTCCATGATAATAATACATCAGAGTCATTACATTACAGCCTTTAATTGGACAATTATAGCTACCTGTCCAAACAAAAATACATAGATCATACATACACACAGCGGAATAAGATAATAACTAGCTAACGTTGAAGCCACCTGCTCCAGCTCCTTCAAAATGCTTCCATAAGAAACCTGGATCACTTGGCTACTCATACAAATTTGAGTACCCAAGAGTTTTAGGAAAAGAAAATAAAACTCCGGGTTAAACATGGGTGTGGTGTGAGTAAACTCAAACAACTTATTTTTTACTTTTATAAAATGCTTTGAAAATCAAAGGTATCTCGTAAGACCATGTCTCACATAAACATGGACATGTTTTTATCTTAGGCTAACCAAAAAACTTTGTATAGAAATCTAGTGATATTATGGTAATGTTTGTGGTTTTCAAGTAAAGAGAACATAGCTGAAATGTTTGCATCTCACATTCCAACAAACTTGGGCACAACTAAATCCGTACGACACTTATTAGAGAATGGATTCCATACAATGACTGGGCTACTGGGGTACCGCCCATCACAGTACACCTCTAGATTTGTACCAAGGTCAAACCTATCGACCCCTGCCAACACATGACTGGCGTACCCTTTAAAGGATAGTACCGAATATGATCACTCCTCGGTTGGGTTCAGCAACCGTACCAAAGCATACATGAGTAGATATCTAGATGGGAGTGATCATACCCTAATGGGAGCGACCCACCTAGCCTTGCTACATCTCCCATGTATTAGTCATTCCCGATTAATGAGGCCTGAGGCTATGTCTTTACCTTTTTACTATAGCCCTGCCACTTAGAATGCTATCATTGCATTCCAAATTTAGCACAATGTCAGCATTCATTCATACAAGTCATTCAGGAGATGAACCAACCGAAGGCACTATTTTCACTACACCTATTTTGGAATCACCCTCAGGGTTAGTACCTTGCTCTTCAAAGCCTTCACCTTGCACCTTAACTTCACTACTTCCAATTTGAACACTTATGTTGGTTTAAATTAGTTTTCGAATAACATCTGTTATCCAATTCTGGTCTCTCCAAACCAACGTTTGATAATTTTAAAGGGTCAAGTTATTTATAGTGGACCATTCCACTATCAGGGTGTAAGATTTACATATGAACATACATTCCATATGCTTAAATTATCATGACCTGCTTATCGAAATTAACCCCCTTGTATTCATCACGTTTCCGAAATGCAGTATTTGTGATAAGTACAAGTCGACTTACTTTCAATAAAACGTGTCAACGTTTTATTGCAGTTACTTTAATTTATTTGGCTACTTAATAGCATAGACAAGAGATCCTTTGGTTTTAAACAATTTCCATAAATAAGACAGTTGGTTAAAAATAAATAACAGATAGAGTTCTGAAAGAAACTTTAAAATAAATAAGCTTTAATTAAATCATAAGTTTAAAACCTAACTAAACTTTAATTAATCTTAATTAAATCAAAAATCATACTTTAAACCTTAATTTAGTAAAAAATTATTTATAATTAAACTTTAATTAAATAACATTCATTTAAGAATTAAACCCAAATTAAGTGGATAATTAACCTTTAATTAAATAATAATTAATTAGATAACTAACTCTAATTAAATAAATTAAAGAAAATAAACTTGATTAAATAAAAATTAATTTCCTTTTATCTTAATTAATCATTATTTAAATCCTCCTTAATTAAAAATAATTGCTTGGTTAATAATTTCTTAAACTCTAATTACTTAACCTAATTACTTACTTAATTAATTAATTAATAATTACCCTAATTAATAAATTAAATTATCAAATAAATAAAACTTTTGAGTTAATTAATTTGAAATGGGTTTTCAAAAAAACAATTCAAAAGAAAACACTTTAAAACTTGAAATCGTGAAATTTTCTGAACTGCATCCATAACGACTATCACTATGAGCGCACTTCGCTAGAATTGATTTCTAGGTGAAAACCTCACTTTAACTCTAGCTATTACATGTTTGAAACACAAATGGAAGAGTTTTGAAAACTTAAACAAAAGCTGAAAACTTGGAAAAACATTTACTAAGTTCAAAAACTAGAAAACAAGCTTTTATTTTCAAATTGGATCTCAAGTGCTTTGCGACTTTTCAAGGTGCTAACTTCACAACAATTACATCACATACACTTGGTTTTGTTTCATAAACATACTACCATTATATCATAACCAATCATTCACATATCCATCTCCAAACATATCATTTAACATCCAAATCACAAATCCAAGCTCAAACCCAAACTTGTAATCATTTGTCATCAAAACAACATGATATCTCAAAAACAATCATTACAATATTTTCTCAACATATAGTTCATCAAAATCTAGTTGTTTTCTATTCCAAAAACAAGAGTTTTACTCACCGAAAATTTACCAATTCAAGGCGAACTTTTGCAAAATCTTGGAAACAACTTAGGATCTTGCAAAATTTGAAAACTTTGGTTGTTCGAACACCTAAACGTGCTCGGCCATGTGGAGTTTGGGCTTGGCCTGGGGCTTATAAAGCTTGGCCATGTGGGCTAGTGGGGTTTGTGTGCTTGTATTTTGGAAGAGAGGTGTTGTATAGCTTGTAGAAGTGTTTTAGCAAGAAGTGGAAGTGATTTAAGTGGAAAGAAGTGATTTTTTCTCACACTAGAAAATATGAAGAAAGGCTATGGATATGTTTGCTTAAGTTTTTAGGAAATTTAAAGTAGAGAAGGAGATTGGAAAATGAGAAACATGAGAGTTAAGGGGTATTTATAGGCTTAGGAAAATTATTAAAAATTTATAAAGTGTTTGCATTTAATATATATGTATGCATGCATCTCCACTCCTCCCTCCTCATTTTTGTCCACCTTGTACCCCCTCCCCCCTCTCTCATGCACTATTCATGCCATGTCCTCTTGTACAATGTGTTGAAAATGATATTTTTATATGTATATACATACACTTTTCTTTATAAAATATTTTCTCTTATCCTTATATATATACACTTTTAAAGAGAAGTATATACACATGTATTCATCATGTTAAAATAGTTTGTAGTGTGTGAATATGTGTCTAAAATAGTGTTACGACATTTTATATAACTTTTAACCAATGAAATTCAGCATATTAGAAAATAATTTCCGGTCACATTTTCTATTTCTCTATATACTATATATATTGGTAAACAAATTTTGAAAACGATTTTATCATCATTAGTTATTTAAAATAGTTTAATTTGTTTATAAAAGTTCATTTATTAATTATTTAAAAATACAATTAAATATTCATTTAAATAGCGATTAAATTCTAGGTAGTTACAATCTTGGTTTACTTTTTCTAAATCTTCCGCGGACTTTATGCTTTCCTCATTGTCTCTAAAATCGATTTCTAGCATAATTTTCTCTAGAACTCCTTCAAATTTTATTTCTCAACCGATTTGGTTTAATTCCAAATATTTTCTTTTCTTGCTCTATAACTTAACCCTCTTACTCAAATCCTTTCATTTCTCCATTGGTGCAAACTGCCTATTTGCTTTAGATCTTAGTTCTTAATGACTGATATGCAAAGGCTTAGAGTTCTTACTTTTATTTGAATAGTTTAACATCAAAATCATAACAAGAATTATTCTCTTTATTGCATTGCTTATGGGTTGCAAAATCCATCTCATTAGAGCTAAATTGTTCTCCATGCATCGTTCACCAGCCAGCTTTAGAGAGCAAATGCATCCATTTTAGCTATAGAAGGTCTTCCTAATAACACCTTGTAGTAAGAAGGCTGATCCATGACTACAAATAAGCTCTCAAAAGTTCTTGAGTAAGACGGGATTCCTATCTAAACATACAACTTTATCTGTCCAATTGGAGTAGAACCTTTGTCGTTGAACATGAGATAGGCTCTATGCTGGGCTTAAGTTTTTCTATAAGAATAACCATCTGATCAAAAGCATGCTCAAAGATAATATTTATCACACTACTAGTGTCTACCAAGATTTTCGATATTGGACAGAGTCCAATTTAGGTAGTGATCATCAGAGGATTTTGATGAGGATGTCTCACTACTCTTAGCTCCTTTGGAGTGATTACCAAGTCACGAATTGGAACAACACATTTGTAATCTTTTGTTCATGGCTCCTCCCAATCAACTAGATTACTTCTTTTTCCCCTCGAACATATATGTTTCTTGTGCCCTTGCTCATCCCCATAATATGTAGTACACCATGAATCACATCAACATGGTTGATGGGTGGCGGAAAATCTTGCAGGGGTTCATTTTTCAAGAAGTTAGCAAAATTACACGGGGGCTTCTCATTATTTCAGATCAAGGAAATTTTTGATCACTTTTAAAATATTCTTGGAGTGCTCCCCTTCTAATCATATTTTGAATAATTCTGGGTAAGATACGACAATCATCCATCTTGTGCCCGTTTACCTTATGGAAAGCACATTAATCCACTCCTCAATTAGGCTTTGGATTCATCTTGGATTTTGGCGTTATTGGGTATTGCATTTCCATTTTAGTTATGACGTAGATGTGTGAAATGGATTGGTTCTGATCAAAGTAATCTTCTCTTGGCACCTCTTCTCATTTTCCTCTTTTATTCAGGATCGAGAAACCAAACTGTTATCCTTCCTTTTCTCTTTGCTGAGATTTCTTTTTCCCATGAAAAATTTCATCCATACATACGAATTTGTCAATCTGAAAATGGAAGTCCTGCAAATCTTTACACCTATGAATATAATGTTCCTTCTAGAATGTGTTGTTTTCTATCAACTCAAATTTTACAGCCATTAATTTTTCCTTATTACTCACCATTTCGACCATCATAGCTTCAAAGTTTAATCTCTTTAAATACTCTCTCAATAACTCCCCTGGTCTTTTCTTTATATTGGCTAAGACACATGTATCTATAGTTAGCTCTTTGAAGGTACAATTTTTTTTGAAAACTCATAAGAATTTCTCTTCAGGATAAAGAGTCTTTTGTAGTAATGATGATACCACCTCGTAGCTACACCAAAGAAAATTATGGGAAATAGTCTACATCTCACCGTTCCTGGGCTATCATAATGTCCATTTTTGTTTCAAAAGCTAGTAAATGGTCATCTGGCTCAGTTACCAATCACACTAAATCAAAGGTATCTTAACATATGAAGGTAAAAGGACTATCATTATTCTTACTAAATGGAGCCCCATAAAGTTGTTATTAAATTTTGGATCCATTGTTTGCTTTCCTTTTAAATCCGTATGTACCTGGCCATTTTGTTGGCAAAGCCCCATAAATATGCATCGTCATTCCCATTGTCCTTCCGCTCTCGTTTGTACTCCTGAGAAAATAAACTAGTGGGGTTTTTGGTTCTTTGGTCACTTTTTGGGTTGGGCGATTATTGGCGTCAACCTCTTTTTCCAAGTTTAGATGAGGCTTAGTAAAAGATTTTGATGATTTGGCGCCTTCAACTTCACCTTTCTTTTAAGGCTCTAAAGTCCTCTTTTTAGAATTTTACTCCCTAAAAGCGACGTGTAAACATCTCTTTGAGGAGATTCAGCTTCTTCACCATCATCACCACTGTCCTCCTAGTCATCCTTGATGATTTTTAAGAGACGAGCATTTCTATTAGCTTGTGCATAATTTGAATATGTTTTTGCATGGACTTTGTAACAACCTACATCGAAACGGTTCTAATTTTTAATCTAAAAAAGGCCCATCGTACATTAGACCCATTCCAAAGCTGGTTTTGATTGGTAAGATTGATACAATGAAAAAAACACAGAGCTATCTACTAATGCTATTAGAAGTTTATAGTGGAAAGTACAAAATATAATATAAAAAACAGTACCCATTTTATAAAAATTCAGGTATCACAACAAAACATAGCATCTCAATATCCGTAGTACAATATCTCAAAATTCAATAATATCATGTCTGAAATGGGTACATATAAAATAACAAAAGTAGATAGGTAACTGCCACAAGACTTCATCTCTCCTTCATCTCCTAGATCTGCATCGTCTTCTCTGACCTGTGTTGTAATGAGGAGGGAGTCAGAACAACAATATCTGGTAAATAAAATCTCGAGTCTTCCCATGATAGTACTTGGGCAGTATAATTAGATAAGAATATGTCTTATATATCCTAACTATATTTCTTATAAATACACTGGACAGCAAGCCCGAAGGCTCTCCCTGTCCAATCCTATAACTTACACTTGTCTAACCCAATTCTATAATTCACCATCAACTGTAGGACCAAGGCCATTCCCAGTCCCCACGCATCTACCGTCAATCCTATCCAAATAATGTGAGGGAAAGTACCTAGACCACTTAATACATTTTCAATGGGAATTAGGTATACTTTGACCATTTAATACTTATATCTTAGGCAGGTCCCTGTCATTTAACACCTAACCTAAGGCAGACCCTTCTTTGGTACTATCTAGCTGACATCGCATGAAATCTCATCAGGCCACTTAATACTTCTTTTTGGTAGAGGCGGACCCTACAATAGCCATTTGATACCTCAAACCCGAAGTGGACCCTTCCTAAGATTTCCATCTACTGTGCCTAAATGCTATCCCTGAGAATTTTATACTTCCTACTTAGGGAGGAGGTGGGCCCTATAAGAGCCACTTACTACCTCTGATTCCCGAAGCAGGTCCTACATATTATGACTCGTAACCTAACTGTGGCGACTCACATTAGTCCGACCTTTCATAGGCATTGGTAACAAGATTAACTGTGTTGACTTACCCTACTGAATTGGGACTAACCTCATATCCTTTCTGGGTAATAATTATAGGTGATGTCTCATATCAACCCTAAAGTCACACTGCTGGTAGCAAGATTAGCTTGGCAGACTTCAATGTGCATTTGACTGACCTTACATCCCTATAACTTAGTCATAATTTACACTCCCCTAAACATATTATCACACACCTCACCGCATTCTAATAAGGCTATAAAGAGAGATTCTTTATTCCGCCACTGATCATAGTCATCCTTAACTTCCATCTTATGGGGTTTTAATATTAATTACTAACTTATTTATTACGCGATTAATACATTATTAATTGTACGTTATTTATACGCTATATATAACACTAAATATTTCTTAGTACATGAGCCTATGTCCTATACTAATCGTTTAAATGTCAAAACTTCCAGTTTATACAAGTCTAATCCCATACCATAACATACAAATTAGCTAATATTCTTAGCATAAATATAGACTTGTATAAAAAATAGAATCAATTACCAAACTTATTTTATATCAAAATAGTAGTATGAGCATCGATAGAATTTACAATTCAAATCCTTTTACACTCTATTCAACTTCTGCATATAAAATGGAAAGGGGTTCATTTTTAATTTCTAACTCTTAATCACATCAAAAGAGAAAAGTGAGAAGTGGAATAGAATGCAAAATATTAAAATTGCAACAACTACACAAATTCTGTTATTTTAGCGTAGAATAATTGAGATTCCAAAATATAAGCATTAACATTTCGCTTTGGGGGAATTTTTGGGTTTTAGTTTGATGATTTCGTGAACAAATTCCCCAAGGCATATATCAAATCAAACATATACTATAAAATTACTGAAATGAGAAAACTAAGATTTGCACTCACAGATGATTCCTAACTCTCCCCTTTGGATTTGAATACGTCTGCTTTTTAATCTCTTTTCAGACCTCTTCTTTTTAATTATACAACAATTGGATTGTATATGAATTTGGTTTAGAATTTCAGGGATTGAAGGAGAATAGAATTAGAAATTGAATATTAATATCTAAAATCCCTTATTTGAAGACCTTAAGAAATTTCTAAATCGTATGGAAGAAAGAAATCGACATAGCTCCACTAGCGTTTCCAAATAATTTATGAATAAAAGTGAGGGGGGCTGGTCACTTAATTATAGTGGTTAGAAGTCACCAGAATCATCGAATTTATCGGTTTAAAGTAATAAAATCCGAGCCATTCCTGGCCTAAGTAACCCAAGCCACTACAACACGAGTCGGTCGGCCACCCCTACCTGGGTGGTCAACCAGCCTTAGGTTGGAGGTTGACCGGTTGCCTATATATGGGAACATTTTCCTGCTGTTTTAATTATTTTATTTTATTCCTTAATTAACATTAACATTAACATTTATTTCAATGTTCTCTAACTCTATTTCTAATCAACATTAATTTTTAAATTCTAATATTAATTACATTTTTGAATTTGAATTCCATTTTAATTATTTTGAATTCAAAACATTAAATGCCAATAACTTCTCCATTTGAGCTCCGATTTCAAAACTTTATATATGGAAATTGATTGGAAAATTTCCACAAATGCAATGACACAACTTTCGTGGCAAAATTCCAACATCTACAAATTTTCCATTTCTAGCCTTATTATTAATTAATTATTTTCTTATTAATTTTTACGAGGTGTTACATTCTTCCTCCATTAAAAGGATTTCCTCCCTGAAATCCATAAAGGACACACAGTGTAATATGCACTAAGCACCCATGTTGTATAACCAAGTTATCTACACAATCATCTACTAAACCAAAAGTGCAGCGTGATTATGTATGTAGACATACTATAGGTGAGCTCAGTCCTAGCGTGAATGCAAGATCGTGACATATAGACATGTCTGCAAACATCCTAAATATGCAGGGAATTTCTCTATGAGTGCAAAAATGACAGTAAAAAGTGTGGCAATCATCCCCTACCATCCAATCTAGCAACCACGATGCAACCAAAAACCTAATTTTGGAGAGAAACGTATACCAGAGAAAAGCTTAATATGAGAATTCCTTATCTTCTCTTCAATTTCCCATGTGCTTTCCGTCGGATTATCTCCCTACTGTACTCGAACTAGCCTAATTTCTTTATTGCAAAGCTTCCTAGTTACGTGCTCCATTATGTACACGGTGGCATGGGGTGTCGTGGGCTCACCTCAATGTCTAATAACTGATTAAACTCTACTATGATGGTGGCGTTATGAAGGCATTTCCTTAATTGCGAAATGTGAAATATGTCATGGACTCCTGCCCAATTATCTAGTAGCTCTACTCGATATGCAAGTTTCCCTGTTTTTTTCAATATCAGGAAAGGCCCAATAAATCTTGGTGCTAACTTCCCCAAAATTTTACGATCTTTCCAAGAGGGGAAACTTTAACAAACACCATGTCTCCTACCTCAAACTCTAATTCTCCTTCCCTTGTCCGCATAAGACTTCGTGCGATCTTGTGTGGTCTTCATTCGCTGCCTAATCAACTCTATCTTTTTTGTAGTGTCGCGAATCAAATCTGGTCCGAGTAGAATTTTGTTGAGCATTTTCCACTAACAATTTGGCAATTTATTTGGCCTCCCACATAATGCTTCAAAGAGTGCCATGCCAATCATCAGTTTGGTGAATATTATTGTACGCGAATTATCCTAAATGTAAGTTTTGCTCCTAATGTCCTCCAAAATCCATGATACAAGCTCTCAACAAGTCTTCGAAAATCCTATTTACCCTTTTAGTCTGACCATCGGTCTGTGGGTGGTAAGCAGTGCAAAGATTCAATGAGGTTCCTAAAGTTGACTACAAACTCCTCTAAAATTCGCTAGTGAATAAGGGGTACCTATCACTAACACTGCTAATTGGGATTCCATCAAGTCGAACCATCTCCTTAATATAAATTTGCGACAAAGATGTTGAGGTTCTATTACTTCTAATGGGAATAAAATGGGCGCTTTTAGTGAGCCTATGTACTATAACCCAAATAGCTTCATTTCCCTTTTGGCTTCTAGGCAACACATCTATACAGTATATTGATATATGCTCCCATTTTCAAGTCGGTACCTCCAATGGCAATAATAACCCTCTAGGTTTTCCTTGTTCAACCTTTATCCTTTGGCATGTCCATCACCTAGAGACAAATTCGGCTACCATCTTCTTTATCCCTATCCAATAGAAAATCCGCCTCATATTCCTACACATCTTATCTCCTCCAGGGTGAATGATCATCTTAGAATGATAACATTCTGCTATCAATTCTTCTAAAACATCCTCAACCATATGACACAATGATGTCCATCTCTTCTCAAATATCCTCTTTCGTCTACTACATATATATCTATAGACATAGGAAAAATACTCTCCTCTACTTAACTTGCTCCAAATGTCTACTATCGCCACACCCCTCTTTTTCCTCTAGCCCAATGCAGTCTACTAATGCTGGCCTAACCTCCGTTGTCACCAAATAGCCTAGAGTGGGTTTGATTGGCGGTTGGAAATTGAAACTGGAGAGGAATTCCTGTTATTGCTAGTTAAGTGTCCTTATGCGATCTTCCTTATTTACAATATTTTCCAATATACTTATATAGCGGTTAAAGCTCATCCAAACAATTAACACAATAATAAAACTGGAATATATCTTATATCTTATCGTACACTTTTCCAATTACCTAAGGGAGACAACTAGCGATTACAACCTAAAACCCCTAAAAGAAAACTTTGCTGGAAGCTGCTATTCATCATCAACTAGTGTTAATGATGTTGTGGCCCTAACACTCCTTATAAAATTAAGACAGATATTTCTAGTTCGCCATTCAACTATAATCCACATGTCTTACTTATCTCTTTGGCTCCTAATAGTTGAGGTGCATCCATTACTTCAATTATTACACCTGACTATGGAATAAATTGTGCATTCACATACTACAATGGGTAAAAAAATGAACTACGCACATTTATAATAACTCATCAGAAAATGGGTTTGGTGAAATGACTTTCCTACCACCTATCTCACCTTCTTCATCCTTGAGTCAACCAACACTCTTCATGTTTGTTTTCCATCCTATTACTCACTTCCCCAATCATACTAATATCTTCTCTAAATCATAATCTTTTGACGATATCCTCAAACCTTGATCCTTCATGCGAGTATACCTTCGCAAAATTGTACTTTGATACCTTTCTCTATTCCTTTGATGGTTCTTCTTATGGCTTTCACACATCTCCAATCAATCTCCCTGGGTTTTTACCAATATACCTTATATTCAATGGGGATTCCTTGTTGCTATCTTAGTTGCATCCATAGTTATTTTATTTATACCTAAACCTTTCCCTCGTCTTACCTAGGAAGTTATTCCTATCTACTCTATATCAAAATTTGGTTTGGGTTTCACCATTCTTTATAAAACAAAAAAATTCACAATCATGAAGTACCTAATCCAAAACTTTTATCTTTAAAAATATAAACTTAAAAACATTTTTATCAAATTCAAAAATTGCTTGGCCTCCAAAAAGGAGCCATGAAATATTTTTCCCTTTTTAACTAACTTTACCTTTTTAAGGACTTTCTACAATGGAGATTTACTTCTTTTAAAAGTAGGATTTTTAACTGAAAACATTTAAAACTCAATTATCATACCAAACCATTTTCTTTTTTTCAAAAATGTCTTCTTTAAGTTTAAACAATGAAAAGTGGAGTAGACAAGGATAACTTTCATCCTACTATTTTCCTATTACTCATGATATCTCCTCTTCCACCTTTGATGGAGATTTTTAATAGCATATGAAGGGGACTTCTAAAAGATACGTGTAATTGCCACATCTATTTAAGCATCTATCTAAAATATATACGCAATTACTGCATTTCTATGAAATTTATCCATTCTTTCTACCCTACTCCTATTGCTTCTCTCCTATATTATTTCTAACTAAATTACTAATCCTATTTTATAAATTACTAATGCTATTTCTATCCAGATCTCCCAGTATGACAACAATATATTTCTCCTACCTAAATGGTTCTACTTCAGTTGTTATTCTTTGTATTTTCCTTATACGAGAATGTTCTTCCTATCTTAGTTATCGGGCATTTTGACCCTTCTATTCTTCATACACTAATTTAACCAAGTATCATTTCCATTTATCCATCCTTAAAAAAGGATTTTTTTTAATAAACGAAACTTCCAAATTTATAAAAATAGGAAAGATCATCGAGCCAAACCTACGCTCTATTTTTCATTATTTTAAAAACGAAAAATCCCTTTATCAAAAATCTTTAAACCAAACTTTTTTGACTCAATCAATTTTAAACTAAGAAACTCCAAATTTCCTTGCTTTTTCAAAACAATAACTTCCCATTAAATCCTTTGAAAAACCCATTCAAAGCATTTCAGGAAACTTTCAAAATTTTCTTATTAAATTCTTTCACATGAGATCGGACTTGAAAATGGACTCTTATTGTCTTTTCTTTTTGGACTTTGCTTCTTCCTACTCATTCTTAACTCTTCTTCGATAAAAATCCACCTATCTTCTAATGGTTACTAGTGCATACCTTCTTTTAGGAACTTTCTCTACTCCTTCTTCATACATTAATTCCAAATGCTTACAACATATAGTTCCTTACTTCCCATTTGTTTAGATGAAATGTGCATCTTCTATAGGCAATCCATCAAAATCCACAATTATAAGGCAAGCAAGGCCCAACAAAGTAGTGCAGTACCATCCAGCCTCCAAGATTCTTTTATATGTAATGCTCATGCTCTTCTCGGTCAATGCCTTGCGGTTCGACCTAAACTCCATGGGTAATCAGGTAGGTCAATACATTTAGCTCTATTTATTGGCCCAACTCATGGTTGCTTCGTCCATCCTTTCGGAATATGGTCACAACTACTTCTATAGTCAGAATTTATAGAGTTTGACGTATAATATATATATATATAGGGTTTTTGAAATGTACTTTCAAAATAACAAGTATGCACTCATACGTACACTTATACCCATTGATCGGGTAACCAAAGCTTTGATACCAAGTGTAAAAACCAGCCTCAAAATCGGCTTAATTTTCGACTTTCAAAAGGCCCATCGAACATTAAACCCATTCCAAAGCTAGTTGTTGATTAGTAAGGTTGATGGAATGGACAACACACAAAGTAATCTACTAATGCTATCGGAAAGGATTAAAATAATACTAGAAACAGTACTCATTTTAAAAAAATTGAAGTATCACAACAAAACATAACATCTCAATATCCATAGTATCTCAAAATACAATAATATCATGTCTAAAATGGGGATATGATGTGCAAGTAAATGTGCATATTTTTACCACCATATTTAATCTAAATAAAAAAAATAAATGATCATATTGGGTATTTTAACTTGTTTAAACCAAAATTCAATTTATTTTCAAATCGTCATATATTCATCTCCATATAAGAGCAAAATGGTCATTTTTGTACATAAATTAATTTGTGAAAATTTACTTGGAATTTTCTGTGTTGTTTTGTAGGAATTTGGCTTCATATACAAGTGGTTTCATGAAGATATATGCATGCACAAGAGTGAATACAAAGGAATGGAGATGGAAATAATTCATTTCATGAAACATGGAGGACTCCACCTACCCACTTACCATGATGTATACTTAGGAGCTAATGCTTATGCTAATGGAAATTAAAGCTACATGTACATTTAAGTGGGGGATTAAGCCATGCCAATGATTACTTGGAGGCCACACTACCTCAAGGGAAATTTGGGTAGTTTCCAAAAAAGTGGATTAGGGTTTCATACATATATAAATACCTCTTATGTTCATGTAATTATCTCTCTTCTTTAGTCTCCTTTAGGCTCTCTTCTCTTTAGTTTTAGCTTAGAAATAAAAGAAAGCCCTCTTTCTCTTTTCATGGCTACTTAGCCATTTTTATCTTATGTAATTTTATTTTCTTTTTATGCAATGTTAATTATTGTTTCCTTTTAATTACATGTTCATTTCCTTTCATGTTGTAGTGTAGATTTTCTTTTATGCAATTAGATTAGTTTTCTTTTCCATTAGCTTTCATTTTCCTTCTTTTTTTAGTTTCATGTTGCATGCTACATGTGTTGATATGATAACATAAATGAGAGGCTAAACCCCTTCAATTTAGGGATAATGAAGCTCTCTAATTATGTAGCTTCAATATTTTGATAATTATTGCTCTCTTTTTGTGCTTAATGACAATGCTTGAAGTGGTTTAACTTGTTGTTTTTGCTTTGAATTTGATAGCTTATATTGTTGACACCAAATAGGCTATGCTTAAACAATCACAAACAATAATTACCTCTTCATCTATATATGATGATGGTAATGAAGTGAATTTTGAAATTAAAATTTGATGCTCTATATTTCTAATTAATAGTTAATAGGCCATACTTAAAATAGATCTCATTTTCAACTTTGTTGTCATTTTCATGAGAGTTAGTAAGTGGTTTAAGGGGTGTGTTATAGTTTGATGGCTTATGTTGAGCTAATTAATAGTAAAAATAAGCCATACTTATGAAAAACACATCATTTAAATTCACTAATGACAAAAATAAGAGAGATCATAATTTAATTTTTGTTGAACTATGTGATCTAGAGAGTGAATTTATCTCTAAATTGTCTTTCTACTCTCATATTTTTATCACTTTCTTTTTTTTAGTTTTCTCATTTTCTAGTTTAATTCACTCTCGACTTTGGTATAATTTGATTGAATATGAAATTTAAAATAAAAAATTCTCTATGGATCGACACGTACTCACTACTTACTACGATAGTATGTCGTGCGCTTGTAGTTAAATTTTTATTATAAATTCGTTCGGCCGTTTTTTAAACCGATAGAATTTCGATCGACGAACAAGTTTTTGGCGTCGTCGCCGGGGAATTGCTTTGATTTTAATTTCTATTCTTCGAATTATTTGTTGTTTGATTTTTATTGTGTGTTTGTTTTGTGTGTTGTATTTTATTTAAAAAGAAAAAAAATTGTGTGTTGTGTGAATTTTGCTTGCATTAGTTTGTTTTGCTTGTTTTCTTTTTGTTTGCATTGCATTTGAATATTTCAAAAAAAAACACAAAATCACATGTAAAAAAAAATTGTTGTTTATTGCATTTACGTTTCTACATTTACACTTTTCTTTCTTTCTTTTTATTTTTTTTTACATTTCCAAATATAAAAAAATTGTTACACATTGCACTGTGCACAATCACTTGTGCACTGTTTCTGTTGCCTTTCTAAACTCCCACTGCTATTTCATTACCACCCCAAACTACTGCTTCCTCATCAACTACTACCACCCCTCTACATCAACTTGCATCTCCTCTGTCCCTAACCATAACCATCAACTACTCCTACCCTGTGTTTCAACCACTACTTCAACCAAGCTCTCCACAGTCCATCAATAAATTCATCCTACAGTCTTGCTTCGAATCACACAACCCCTTCTACCACTTCATTACAACAAGTTACTGCCTTGCAACTGACCACTGCAGTTCCATCCACAAAGCAACCGCTTGCAATTTTAATATACAAGCAACTGTGAACTCCCCTCTGCACACCATTCAGTCCATCCGGATCAATAACCAATACATCAACCTGCTTTCATACTTCTTAATCCCCATTACAAACATCCACTGTATCAGCTGCCTACGGCCCCCTGCAGTCATCATCTCCCCAACAATACACATTCAATCTGACCACCAACCCTTCCAGTCCACTGCTCATACATCACAAACATCTCTGTTACTCCACCTAACTTCTCACTGCCTCTCCCTTACATTACTGCACTTCAACAACATCAGTGAAACTTCTTACAAACCACACCATCAAGCATCAACCCATGTGCATCTCATCGCCTCTACTAACATCAACAACAATTTCCACATTTGACTTCTGCAATACAAAAATCTATACCATCCTCCCACACTTGTGATACTGCTCACTGTCAATCTCTGTCATCTTCCTAGCCATATAATTCTTCCATACTTCAATATCTCTGAACTTCAACATCACTGATCACATAATTGTCACCATTTATCACCAACCCCACTTTATTGCAGTAGCAATCAAACCATACTTCTCCTCCTCACTACAATACAATCAGCGATCACCTCAAACAAGCTTCAAGCAGAGCAAACAATAGCCTCCTTCACCCCAATAACCATCATACTATAACCTACTGACCTGAACTACCATCATCCATCAATACATTATACCACCCAATCCAAAATTCATCACACCACCATCCACCCACAGTTCTGACATTTCACCAAGCGACTTGTCTGCCATTTCTCCTATCATTTCAATTTGACCACTACAACTCCAGTTCATCAACAACCGAAACACTCTACCACCTGTAGGTTTGACTGCAACATCTCTCGAACTCCCCCATTTTAGTCGCCATTGACTGCAACAGACTACCCTCGTCATCGAACCACCATTGCTGCCTTGCTTCGCCGCCATCGACTTCCTAAAACTACGAACCACGAACTCGAACATCTCCACCTCTGCAAGCAAATGCCATCAACTAACCAACCTTCATCGCCGGCATTCACTTCAAATCCCCAAAACCCCGACTTCAAATTGCAAAATTTGATTGGCAAATTTTGGTTTTGAAATTGAGATAAAAATCGATTATTTTTTATTATTGCTGATTCTGGTTTCGTGATTTTTTTTACTTTGGTTTGGGATAAAAGCAGTAACGTTTGTGTGTGTCGCGTGGTTTTAATTTGGGCGGTGTGTGAATTGTTAGTTGGACTTGGTTTGGGGTTTGAGAGCCTTTGTTTTGCATTAAATTCATTATTTTTTTAATCAGAAGAAATAAAAAGGGCGTTTGTTTAGTTTTTCCTTTGTTTTAAGTTTGCATTTGTCATATTCTTTTTATATTAAAAGAAATTAATTTCTTTGGTTTTGCAATACTTATTCTGATTTTATTTGTTTGGATTTCTTCCTTTGTTTTAGTTACTCCTTTGATTAAAAAAAATTGTATATATATCTTTGTTTTATTTTCAGGTTGCCAAAGCAGAAAATCAAGAAGAATCGCTTTGCTTTGCTAAAAAAATCGCCGCTAAAAAAAATATTGCTGATAATCTACACGCTCTGGTATCGTGCCATTATCTCTTGTTTTTAATTTGATTTGCATTATTGGTTGCTTGCATTTGCATTTATATTAAAAAAATTCAAAATCCAAAAACAAAAACAAACTTCATTCTAGTTACATTGTAAATTCACATTTAATTTTTGCTTTGCATTCATCTCATCTTATTTTTATTTTCTAAGGGTAATACCCCAATTCACATAAGGTGAGGGATTTCATCACCCTTTCCTTAGCCCACAAATCGCATTAATCATATAATTTGACTAATAATAAAGGTTAGACATTCGACTTAAGGGTGTCGCGAGTTCACCTAGGGCTTAATTGTATCTTCACAATTGTCTTCTTTGAACAATTTTATTTCTTGGTGTCTAGGTTACGGCAGAGTAATAACCATTTATAAATATTATGGTGATTCTTAAATATTATAGTGGTTGTTCCTCTGAAGGTACTTAAACCTTCGGTTGCATTGCTACGATGATTCGTGGTGCACTGATAACCTCTGCCCGTTACCTGGCTAAGAAATATTTTTGTTGATTTAAGACATGTGATTATACACTTTTGGGTTAGGAGCTACTAAGGACAGAAAACTGTAATTAAGTTCTTTGCATTCATTTAGTTGCATTAGTTCATGCATATATAAAAAAAATTCAAAAACCTAAAAAAATTATAAATTTTACTCAACTTAGTTTTTAATCCAAAAAAAAATTCCTTTTTCCTTTCCTTTGAAAATTTTCAATCAAAAAGAAAAAAAATCCAAAAAAAGGAAAAATGTTTTCAAAAACAATAATTTTTTTTTGAAAATCCAAAAACAAAACAAAAATCAATTTTCCATTTTGAAAAATAAATTCTATTTGTAAATATTTTTTTCTTCATAAAAAAAACCCAAAAACATTCTTGAAAATGTCTGAATTTCCATATTCACATGAATTCTACGATAGTTGTGAAAATCATTATAATCCATATAATTTCACACCAAATTCTTATGGATATTTCAACAACAACTATTGTTTAAACGATTCAAATTTTGAACCACAAAATTTTCAAAATGATGACCAACTTTCAAATCTTGAAAATAACATTACATCTTTACTTGAATTCTCTACACAACAAAATCAAATGATAAATGATTTGTGTAATTCTTATTTGTGTGATAATTCAAGTCAAAATTTTCAAAGTAATCAAGATTTAAATTCACTTCAAAAGGCAAACGATTTCAAGTATAACCCATGCCAATTCAATTTTGAACTCCAAAATGAATTTCAAAATCAAAACGAAAATGTGATCCACTTTTCAAATAATTTTGGCAATGATAATAATCTCGACTACGATACGAGTTAAAAATTTTGTTCTCAACAAATCCAAATAAAAAATTCTCAAGTTAATAACTATAAATTTGATTTTGTTGAACAAATGGACGAAATCTACAATGATCACATGGCTTTGTTGTTTGAAACATATATGAAACAATGTGAGAAACAAAACCAAATCCCAACATGTGACGAGTCAAATGATAATCCATCTTTTACCCAAATCGACGATTTTCAGACAACAACTTTTGAAACTTAAAATGTTGATCTTAATGAAGTTGTTGAAAACATGGTAATTGAGTTGGATTTCAATTCTTTTGAGGGTGAGAAATTCGATTTAAGATTCGATCTTCATTTTCCCGATTTTGAAATTTTGAACACAACAACTTTGGATTTTGACTTGACACATGTAATAAAGTTGTTGATAATTCAATAAAGAAAGACGAATTCAGTGAACATGATTTCTTTGGACTTTTCGAAAATGAGTTGTTAAATTCTAAAGGGGAAGATTTGAATCACCATTTCAATTTTGAAATCAATAACTTTGAAAATTTTGTTGATGATGAGCTTAACTTTCAATTTGGTGAATATAAACTTGAATGTCAATCAATTGTTTTATCAACCCCAAAAATCATCGAAAATAAAAAAAATCATATGATTTTCAATAAAACAACATTCATTTTTCCAAATCCACATTTAACTCCGAAATCTTTTATGGGTTGGTTTTCCGAGCTTAAGCTGTGTCTCGCATACTTGACAAGATAAGTGAATCGGTCTTTGGAAGACCGTTTCATTTACTTTTTGACTGTATATTTCCGATCTCGTGTAAATACCGCTCATTTTCATGTAAATATAGGTCATCCATTTATTTTTGTTTTATTCCTCTCCTTCCACTTGGGTTGACTGTGGGGACACGGTCAAAATCAAGTGTGGGGGGAGTCTCAACTTCATTTTTATTTTTTCATGGTAATTTTTAATTTTTCATGGTTTATTTTTACATTTTCTTTTCAAAACTTTTAAAAACAAAAAAAATCTCAATTTTTTTTAAAACATTTTTGATTTATTTTTAAAGAAACACTATAGGATAAATATATGGTTTTGGTTTATTAAATTGAAATTTTTAAAAAAAATTGTGTCTTAACAAAAATAAAAATGAAGTTTGATTACAAATAACAATGATTTAACTAATATATAGGAAGATTCATACATGTTAATTATGAAATACATCCTAATTGAAAATCTTTGTTTTAAAAAGTGGTTGATTTAAAGTAAAGATATAACATTTTTTTGTCTTCTAAGTTAAATGGTGCTAAGATGATAGTGCGAAACTCTCTCTTCTAAAAAAACCAAACAAAAAATATTTCTGTATATATGTATATTTTTTAATAAACACCTAGAGTCATGTGTTCACACTCGTGTGTTCACTCACCATGCTATGTACCCTTCTCACGTAAACCCGAAAGGCAGTGCACGATCGGTATATCTGGCCTCATTTATCTGAGTTAGGTGTATGTATATAAAAAATTATTTTACTAATAACACCTACAGTCAATAAGTGTTCACACTTGTGTGTTCGCTAACCATGCTCTGTATTCCCCTCACATCAGTCCGCAAGGCAGTGCATGGGTAATATATCTGGCCTCAAATTTCTGAGTTAGGCATATGTAAATATTGTTAGTATCAATAATTTTTCAAATAAGAGAGAGTAAACAATTGAAATCCAAGCACTATTTTAACTTATTTGATTCAATTTGTTATTCAAAAGAAATGAAAAGACCACATTGATAAACTTTGATAATCAACTGAGGATCTATTTCATAGATACACTTTGTTATCAACCGAAACAATGAGTTAACTACAGTCTGTTTTCTATGATAACTTGATTTTTGTTGGAAATTTTGATGAGTAAAATACTTAAATTTTCAAGATAATGACCAAAACCTATATTTAACTTATTTGTGTCGATATAAAAGTAAATCCTTCATTTGTAAATATTTTCAAAAACTTGCATTCATCTCTTTTGTAAATGTATCTTGCATTTTGTAATTATTTTCACTTTGCATTTGGATTTTGTGGGTAGTATCCGTTGAAAACCCTCACGAGACAACACTCGTCCTACTGGGGATACCCAGAGGTTTAACGGCTTATGCATACGCTTAATGCAATCGTGTTTCCTATGAAAACGGATTTATCTTAGTTTTTTTTCCTTTATTCAAGGACGAATAAAAAGATAAGTGTGGGTGTACTTGATGTGCACGTAAATGTGCATATTTTTACCACCATATTTAATCTAATTAAAATAAATAAATGATCATATTGGGTGTTTTAACTTGTTCAAACCAAAATTTAATTTATTTTCAAATCGTTATATATTCATCTCCATATAAGAGAAAAACGGTCATTTTTGTGCATAAATTAATTTGTGAAAATTTACTTGGAATTTTGTATGTTGTTTTATAGGAATTTGGCTTCATATACAAGTGGTTTCATGAAGATATATGCATACACAAGAATGAATATAAAGGAATGGAGATGGAAATAATTCATTTCATGAAACATGGAGGACCCCACCTACCCACTTACCATGATGTACACTTAGGAGCTAATGCTTATACTAATGGAAATTGAAGCTACATGTACATTTAAGTGGGGGATTAAGCCATGCTAATGATTACTTGGTGGCCACACTACCTCAAGGTCAATTTGGGTAGTTCCCAAAAAAGTGGATTAGAGTATCATACATGTATAAATACCCCTTATGTTCATGTAATTAGCTCTCTTCTTTAGTCTCTTTTAGGCTCTCTCTCTCTTTAGTTTTAGCTTAGAAATAAAAGAAAGCCCTCTTTCTCTTTTCATGGTTACTTAGCCATTTTTATCTTATGTAATTTTCTTTTCTTTTTATGCAATGTTAATTATTGTTTCCTTTTAATTACATGTTCATTTCCTTTCATGCTATTAGTGTAGATTTTCTTTTATGCAATTAAATTAGTTTTCTTTTCCATTAGCTTTCATTTTCCTTCTTTTTTTAGTTTCATGTTGCATGCTACAAGTGTTGATATGATAACACAAATGAAAGGCTAAACCCCTTCAATTTAGGGGTAATGAAGCTCTCTAATTATGTAGCTTCAACATTTTTATAATTATTGCTCTCTTTTTGTGCTTAATGACAATGCTTGATGTGGTTTAACTTGTTGTTTTTTCTTTGAATTTGATAGCCTATATTGTTGACACCAAATAGGCTATGCTTAAACAATCACAAACAATAATTACCTCTTCATCTACATATGATGATGGTAATGAAGTGAATGTTGAAATTAAATTTTGGTGGTCTATATTTCTAATTAATAGTTAATAGGCCATACTTAAAATAGATTTCATTTTCAACTTTGTTGTCATTTTCATGAGAGTTAGTAAGTGGTTTAAGGGGTGTGTTATAGTTTGATGGCTTATTTTGAGCTAATTAATAGCACAAATGAGCCATACTTATGATAAACACATTATTTAAATTCACTAATGACCAAAAAAGGAGAGATCATAATTTCATTTTTATTGAACTATGTGATCTAGAGAGTGAATTTATCTCTAAATTGTCTTTCTACTCTCATATTTTTATCACTTTCTTTTTGTTAGTTTTCTCGTTTTCTAGTTTAATTCACTCTCGACTTTGGTATAATTTGATTGAATAGGAAATTTAAAATCAACAATTCCCTATGGATTGACCCATACTCACTACGTACTATGATAGTATGCCAAGCGCTTGCGGTTAAATTTTTATTATAAATTCGTTCGGCCGTTTTCTAAACCGATAGAATTTCGGTCGATGAACAGTACATATAACAAAAACATAAGTAGATAGACAACTGCCATAAAAATCTATCTCCTCCTTCATCTCCTGGATATGCATCGTCTTCTCTAACCTGTGTTGTAATGAGGAGGGAATCAGAACTACGATGTTTGGTGAATAAAATGGTGAGCCTTTCTATGATAGTACTTGCGTAGTATAATTTAGATAAGAATATGTCTTACAAATTCTAACTATATTTATTATAAATACCTCCAACTTTAAGCCCAAAGGCTCTCCCAGTCCAATCCTATAACTTACAGTTTTCTAACCCAACCCTACAAATCACCTTCAACTGTAGGTCTAAGGTCATTCCCAGTCCCATGCATCTACCGTCAATCCTGTCCTAACAATGTAAGAGAAATCACCCATGCTACTTAATACCTTTTCAATGGGAATTAGGCAAACTCTGAACATTTAATACTTATATCTTAGGCAGGTCCCCGCCATTAATACCTTACCCACGCCCTCTGGTACTATCTAGCTGACATCGCATGTAATCTCATTAGACAACTTAATAATTTTTTTGGAAGAGGCAGACCCTACAATAACCACTCAATACCTCAAACTCGAAGCGGACCCTTCCCGAAGTTTCCATCTACCGTGCCTAAATGCTATCTGTAACGACCCAGAATTTCTGTCAATTAAAATTCGAATATTTAATTGATTTTAAATATTTATAAGTGAAATTAATAAGTCGAATAATTTATTTTTTGAATATCTGGATTTAATTGGATAATTAAATCGATAATTTAATAGTTGAAATTCCAGAAATAATTGAAATCTGGATTTAATGTAATTGAAAATGATTTATAAAGTTATATTAAATCATATTGAAGTTATAGTGATGTTATAGAACTTTTAAAATTGAATTTAAAGTAAATTTCTGAAAATTGAATATTTTAATATTTAATCAACTAGTGAAATTAGCCATTTTTGGGACAGTCTCAGAATTGGACGAAACTAGTTCCATTGGATCCGTAATAGTTTGGTATTATTGGATTTCAATTTTCGTAGCAATTGGAGTTGTCATTTGACCGTGGCAGATCCAAACGCATCGAAATTGTTTTCATATTAATTTGGCGAGTTAAAATAGTCATTTTTCAAAAAGTCTCGGATTTCAACGAAACAAGTTTCATCTGATCCGTAATCTAATATTATTGTGTGGTTTCAAATTTCATGTCAATCGGATGTACCGTTTGTCCGGGGCAAGCCAAAACGCATCGAAATCGGTTTAAATCGGTTTAATTTAAAATTGATCGTTTATTTCCATAACTCGCACAGATGATCGAATTAGCTTCCGAAACACGTTCCATTGTGTTCGGAACGCAGGGTAAACCTTACGAACGCCAGGCGGCACGTCAGATTTGGAGTTCGTTTGTAAATGCTCGTTAAAATTGAATTTAATATTAAAATTTATAGATTATACGTATATATATATACGCGCGCTTCAGGCCAAAACCCTAGGTCAAAGCTACAGCCGCCACTTTCATATTATCAATGGCCAGAAACTTCTCTTCTTCTTCCCTCAATCACTCTCAATCCGTTAATAATTAGAAAAAGTCTTCAACTGCAAAGTTGAAGAACATCGGAAGAGCTTTCAATCCATACAGGTACTTCGTCGAATCGTCAACCATGGAGGGAGCTATTTGCTCGCGTTCACATCAGGTTGTACACGTCGTTCGAGGAGTAGGGGGTGACCGAGCTCATCCAAACTTCGGCCGTGGGTAGCTCTTGTCGATGGCATCTGAGTGGAGGTCCCCGATCAACTTCTAGGCGCGTGATGATTGCTCGATAATTCGTTGAAAACGGCGGCTCATGGGTTCAATTGAACGTGAATGTCGCGATGGGGAAGAAGGAAAAGTCACGGTCCAGATCCTAGGGTTTCGAGATGCACGGCCCAGATCTGATAGGGTTAGAAAATAAAAAAGAAAATTGTAATTTATATATATTTAAATTCGTACGATCTTTAAAACGCAATATGTCTTTCATACGAGGTCGAAAACGCACGAAACCAGTTGCGTTGGAACCGTATTGACGAACACTACGCTATGGAACTAGATTGGAAGCAATTGGAGTCAGTGAAAATTTTGGGTAAAATTAAACGTCTGATTAATTTTATTCGAAATAAAACGCTGGAACGGAATTAAAAGCAAAGGTGAGAACTTCTCACTCAATCGAATGTTTTGTTTCGATTTAAATTTTAAATAGTTAGATTTAAAATTATTGATAATGCTGATTGTGTGAATTGGATGATATTTGTTATCTATTGTGTTAAATAGACATTATACGCCGTTATTAAGCGGAGGTTATTTATTAGAAACATATACCGCGATAATTCCGCTGTGAAGTGGAATTGGTATTATATATGTATATAGCAATATATATATATATTGGAATATGTATATATTGGAGTTGATTTCCCGCATTGTATAGCGGATGAGACCCTATTGCGCCGCATAATAGTGGATAATATTTTATAAATCCCATATACCGCGATAATTTCACTGTGAAGTGAAATTGGTATTGTGCTAACATCTGTGCATGCAGGGAAACAGGTTGGAGGGATCCGACTGGATTCCTCACCGTAGTGATTTATTTAAAGATATTTTTGTATATTCTGTTATCATATGATGATGTATGATGTTTGGATGCTGTGATTGATGATTGGTGCTGTTGCATCATCGGATCCATTTTTGAAGTTTAAAAATAACGATTTTGATTTTAAATTGGGATTCTTGAAAAAATTATAAACGATTTATATAAAAGATTTATACAGTTGATATTTATAAATTGAAGATATTGGAATTATAAAACGAGCTTTATAAGTATTAGAATGAAGTATAAATGGATTTCACAAGTGAATAAAATTTATAGATATATAAATTGTAAAGTTATGAAATGAATAGATTTTCTAAAATAAAGGATTTATAAATAATTAACTTATAAATCGGATTTTGGGTATAAAGTTGAGTTATAAATTGAATTGATTTATAAAAGGGATTTTATAATCGAAGCTTTTATAAATATAGATGTGAATTTATAAACATTGTTTTATAAATCCGAAACCAATTGAATTTGATAAATTAAACATAGAAGTTTAATAAAGGGGATATATTCGTGATTTTGGACATCGAATTATCCTTTAAGTTAGATGTTGTAATAATAAGAGTTTGGTTGGAATTTTATCCACGATTTTGGACAGTGGATAATATTTTAAGTAAAATGTGTAGAAACGTTAAATGTGTTAACGAAGTATATTCACGATTTTGGACAGTGAATGTATTATTAAATAAAACGGAGATGTTTTGAAGAAGTGATATTACGAAATGAAGTAATTGTTTTAAAAAGATGTTTTAAAACGTGTTAAGTATCGAAAACATAGATTTCAACATTTATTGCTGAAATAGACGTTTCGAGGAATAAGGAAATGTTGGACTATAACACTGTTGTTATAGTAAATGGTTTCCGAAAGGAAATGTTTTATATAGTATTGGGATTTATATATCTATCTAAATTTCGAATCCCTATACTAGTGATTTTGAGTTGTCGTAACGATGTTTTACGTAACATTCGTTTTGACTCAAATAAAATTTGTGAAAGAGAATAATTTCCTTAAAGAATGAAATATATACTTAATTATGATTTAAGTATATTGAATATTTTCAAATGTTGAAAATAAATGGATTTGTGAATTACCTATTATTAAATAGGTATGGAAATGTTTTCCAATATGAAGTGAAATGTTTTGAGATTTTATCTTCAAAAATAAATTGAAATGTGGAAATTGATTTGAAATTGTTTTCAAATAGTTGAAGTGTGGAAATTATATATCTTGTAAAGATATTTTTGTAAGATAAATAATTTGGAAAATTATTTGGAATCTGATGATGCTGTGCAGACCTATTGATAGTTAAATAACCGACTATCAATAATTACCTTGAATGGGTATTTGTTGTGATTTGCTTGAATTTGAATGTCACACTTATTTTTGAATAAGCGCTCACTATTCGGGTTAGCCGGGAAAGGACCTTTGGGTCGTATAACCCATTCCGAATTTGTGATACGACGATATGGATCATATTGAAAACCGGTGGTGAAGACCGGGTATTTGTGAAAACGATAGGATGACCTATCGATTGTCTCTGCACCGTTAGCTATGGTATAGAGATTTCCTTTGTGATAGGAAGTTTTATTGGGATTGTGAATATCCGGATTGCAAGGGCTTCTTTTGAAGTGCCTTCGTTTCTGTTCGAACCCGGAACAGACTTGTATGGTTACATGTCTGACATTACGTTTTGAGATGTAAAGCTGATTTCTTTCAAATACATTTCTGTTGGTGGCGGAGAATTTATTCTCTTAGCTTAACACCCTTCTCTGAGACGTACGAGCTCAGAGGTTATGTAGTTGAAATTTATCAGCGATATATTCCCAATTTGGTAATGTGGCATGCTGAGTGTTGCTGTGACGATGATCATTTATTGATCATTTGTGATCAAAGCGTGGCTTTGTGAAAAAGCGTAGCTTTGTGGACGAGACTTCGGCAGGGCCTCACAACCCGGAAATGGTCGAAACAGGAATGTTGCGGCAAGGTTATGAGGGTCGCGCCCCTTAGGGTATGTCATTTCCTTCTGGAAAGGGGTGGTATCATGGTATGGAGCCCAGATACTTACTCATGTGGATACACTTTATTTATTATGTGTGATGTTGTTACCGAGCGCTCGGATAAAGGTCCCAAAGGAACGGGGAATGGCATATTTGTGAGTTACCTAGTTACAGGGGTAACCCGACTTTGTTGGCAAAGAGCAGTTTGTCTCTCGGAGCGTCCAGCCAGAGGCGTTTCCTACGTGGCATAGGAAGTTCCTTAGCCTGACCATTTGTTGGAAAATCCAAAGAAACAATACGAACCCTTTACGATTGAAATTGTATAACCTATCTCCTCAGGAGGTAGCTATAGCAGGCATAATATAATGGTACCTATGCTAGCTAAGATTAATATTGTATTTTCGAAAGGATTTTCACACTATGCACTAGTAATAATATTAAAAGAGTTTTCTTTTGCGTAGTAAGCATGTTTGACTATCATAAGAAGAAATCTCCTCCAAGTCTGCGATTGCATTGTGTGTGTGGTGGGAGGTCTTATGGTAGTTTCATTTTCCAAAAGCATTGCGGATTTCAATGTTAAAAAAATTCTTTTGTTGTTTATTTCTAAAGATAAAATGTTTTAGTTCTCACACCAGTCACCATGACTAACCTGGAGTTTATTGTTTCCTTCCTAAACTCTGGGTGCCCACCAATTTCCACACGGGCAGTCTAGAGTTAGGTCATCAGGTCATTCTGGATTCAGGAGATGCTGTGGAGCTTAGTGGCGAGCTGGATGGCGAGACGTATCACTTGTATATGATATTATTTATTCCGCTGTGTATTCTGTATATGGACAAGTTCATATAACTGTCCAGTGTTCTATTGTTGTTGTAAACTCTGATGATGATGTAATGTATGATATAGTTCTTTGATTTAAAGATTATTCATTTATCTATTATATGTTGTTCCGCTGCGAATGTGAGATTCTGATATTGTTTCTGTTTCTGTGTTTTCTGTTGTTTCTTCTTTCTTTTTCTTCTGTCTTCTCCTACCTCTTCTTTTTCTCCATAACAATTCGGTTTTCCGGCATTCGATTGCTCGGCAGTTGATACAGTGGACGTATTGATGTCGATTTTCGAGCGACGAAAAATCGAGTCGTTACATTTGGTATCAGAGCATATGGTTAAGCGACAACCCTGCTCTGTTGGGTGTTACTCATTAGAGATAGAGTCAGTAGTACTCTAGAATGAGTGTGAGTGTAATAATAGATACGAGCGCGTATTTGTTAGTGAATATAAAATTGTTTTATATTATGATGATTGGTTTGTTGAGTGGTATATGGATTCTGGTCGGTATTGTCAGTACAACTCTATCGATAGGGATCTCTAAACAATTGTTCAGAACAATTCGACACGATATTGTTTTAAATTGGGTAAATGAAATAATTTTACCTCGATTATATTTTGTATATAAAGATATAATTTTTTGGAAATTATTAAAGTGTATATGATTGATTGTTTGGATGTTGAAAATATAAATATATATAAGTTAATAAAAGTTGTTTGAATGATCCAAATAAAAATAACAATTGTAAAAGAATAAAGTGTATAAGCAAATGAATTATAATGAATGAAGTTATAATTAAAATGATTTACAATGGTAAAATAATCTTATATATAAAAGTGAAATTTTATAAGTAAAAGATTTGTAAATGTGAATTATAATCTAAAATAAAATTCCAGAAAAGGTTTTTGAAAGGATTTGATATTTTGGAAAAATTGTTTTGGAGAGATGAAAGCTCTAAACTCTTTTCAGGTCGCTGGAAAATAATTCCGATGATGATCGCGACATCATTGGTGTTCATTTTCGGGTTTCCAAAAGAGGAATTGTTGCCAGATTATTTTAAATGAAAGTTGGTTGGAAAATTTGGATTTGGTTTTAGGAATTCAAAAGATAATTTGAATTGATTTCAAAATTGATTTTGAAAGGTTGAAAAGACTCTGGAATCCTATTTAAAATATTTATGGGAAAGATAAATGAGTTGATACTTATATAATTTGAATTTTGATATAATAAATTTAACTTAAAGGATGGAGTTAAATTAAAGTAAGTATAAGTGAATCAATAAAATCCAAGCTGTAATTGTTGAATATAAGTAATTAAGTTTGAACTTATAATATGAGATAATAAATTTTGACTTTGGTAAAAGTTAAATAAAATTTGAATCTGAATTGGATTTATAAGTGGAAATTTAAGTTAATTTGAACAAATGATGTTTGAAATGGAAAATAACTTAAGTAATGTTGAATGAAGTTGATTTTGATATCAAAGTAAATTAATAAAGTGAATTTATTAAATAAATATGAACTTGAGTTATATAAATGAGATTCAACTTTATTTGTTAAATGAAGTAGCAATTGAATTGAATAAATGGATTGAATGTTAATCAATCGAATGTGAATGAATTGATATGGAATAATAAATGTAAGTGTTAATTCATTAAAAGCTAATGTTATTAGAAGTTGAATAAATGGAATGGAAGCCAATTCAATATTAAACCAATTGGAAATTAAAAGTGTTGAACCAAATTGAATGTAAGTAAAGTAAATTGAATAAATTTGGTTGTAATGTTTGTGCACTGGTTGTTATATGAGTGTTGGTTGATTGTATATAGCATAATTCATTAAGTGTTAATGAAATTGAATTGATAAAAGAAATTGAAAGCTATAGTAATTGGATTTAAATTGAAAGTGAAGCAAATTTAAATAGAAATTGATTTGAACTGGAAGTGAACCAACTTGAATGTAAATTAGTGAATGTAACTAATTAAATAAATGAATGTTGATAAAATCCATTGTAAATGAATCAAATATGATTTAAAATTGAAAACCAATTCAATGAATATTAATGAGAAGTGAATTTATATTGATTTGGTTATGAACTGATTTGGATAGACATCGATTTGTTGGATGATAGTTGCATGATAGTTGTTTTGATGGTTGCATTGGTTGATTTGTTGCAATTGTTATATTGGCACATGTAGTTGTTATGTTGCTATATGATGTATATCAATATTATTTTCTATGTACACGTTTTCATTTGTTTGATTGAGTGTATAGTAGGTGCGGATGGCGTTTGCTTCGCATTTGGAGCTCGCTTTCGCGCTATATTAGCCGTATACGCTCGCTAATAATAAATAAGGTACATATCTCGGATTAAATATCGTACTTTTACACTTTTTCCCTACGGGATGCCTCATCACTTGATGAGATGTATATTTGTGATATATATACACTGTCATTTTTTTTTCGGATCGAGCCGCGCAAAGGAGGCTATGGCAAATTTTTCTGGAAATTTAAGGCGTTAGAAAATTTTTGGGAAATTTTGGAAATTTTTGTTAATGAAAAGTTGATTTCTAAATTGTAATGAAAATATACAAATTGAACTAGAAAATGGAAACCATTGTTTTGGTTGAAGTTAAAGGTTTTGAAAAAGGTGGATATAAATTTTTCACTAAATGGATTTTTGAAAAGTTAATGAAATTGAGGCATTTTTCTTACTTGGTAATTTCGAGGACGAAATTCTTTTTAAGGGGGGAAGTTTGTAACGACCCAGAATTTCTGTCAATTAAAATTCGAATATTTAATTGATTTTAAATATTTATAAGTGAAATTAATAAGTTGAATAATTTATTTTTCGAATATCTGGATTTAATTGGATAATTAAATCGATAATTTAATAGTTGAAATTCCAGAAATAATTGAAATCTGGATTTAATGTAATTGAAAATAATTTATAAAGTTATATTAAATCATATTGAAGTTATAGTGATGTTATAGAACTTTTAAAATTGAATTTAAAGTAAATTTCTGAAAATTGAATATTTTAATATTTAATCGACTAGTGAAATTAGCCATTTTTGGGACAGTCTCAGAATTGGACGAAACTAGTTCCATTGGATCCGTAATAGTTTGTTATTATCGGATTTCAATTTTCGTAGCAATCGGAGTTGTCATTTGACCGTGGCAGATCCAAACGCATCGAAATTGTTTTAATATTAATTTGGCGAGTTAAAATAGTCATTTTTCAAAAAGTCTCGGATTTTGACGAAACCAGTTTCATCGGATCCGTAATGTGATATTATTGTATGGTTTCAAATTTCGTGTCAATCGAATGTACCGTTTGTCCGGAGCAAGCCAAAACGCATCGAAATCGGTTTAAATCGGTTTAATTTAAAATTGATCGTTTATTTCCATAACTCGCACAGATGATCAAATTAGCTTCCGAAACACGTTCCATTGTGTTCGGAACGCAGGGTAAACCTTACGAACGCCAGGCGGCACGTCAGATTTGGAGTTCGTTTGTAAATGCTCGTTAAAATTGAATTTAATATTAAAATTTATAGATTATACGTATATATATATACGCGCGCTTCAGGCCAAAACCCTAGGTCAAAGCTACAGCCGCCACTTTCATATTATCAATGGCCAGAAACTTCTCTTCTTCTTCCCTCAATCACTCTCAATCCGTTAATAATTAGAAAAAGTCTTCAACTGCAAAGTTGAAGAACATCGGAAGAGCTTTCAATCCATACAGGTACTTCGTCGAATCGTCAACCATGGAGGGAGCTATTTGCTCGCGTTCACATCAGGTTGTACACGTCGTTCGAGGAGTAGGGGGTGACCGAGCTCATCCAAACTTCGGCCGTGGGTAGCTCTTGTCGATGGCATCTGAGTGGAGGTCCCCGATCAACTTCTAGGCGCGTGATGATTGCTCGATAATTCGTTGAAAACGGCGGCTCATGGGTTCAATTGAACGTGAATGTCGCGATGGGGAAGAAGGAAAAGTCACGGTCCAGATCCTAGGGTTTCGAGATGCACGGCCCAGATCTGATAGGGTTAGAAAATAAAAAAGAAAATTGTAATTTATATATATTTAAATTCGTACGATCTTTAAAACGCAATATGTCTTTCATACGAGGTCGAAAACGCACGAAACCAGTTGCGTTGGAACCGTATTGACGAACACTACGCTATGGAACTAGATTGGAAGCAATTGGAGTCAGTGAAAATTTTGGGTAAAATTAAACGTCTGATTAATTTTATTCGAAATAAAACGCTGGAACGGAATTAAAAGCAAAGGTGAGAACTTCTCACTCAATCGAATGTTTTGTTTCGATTTAAATTTTAAATAGTTAGATTTAAAATTATTGATAATGCTGATTGTGTGAATTGGATGATATTTGTTATCTATTGTGTTAAATAGACATTATACGCCGTTATTAAGCGGAGGTTATTTATTAGAAACATATACCGCGATAATTCCGCTGTGAAGTGGAATTGGTATTATATATGTATATAGCAATATATATATATTGGAATATGTATATATTGGAGTTGATTTCCCGCATTGTATAGCGGATGAGACCCTATTGCGCCGCATAATAGCGGATAATATTTTATAAATCCCATATACCGCGATAATTTCACTGTGAAGTGAAATTGGTATTGTGCTAACATCTGTGGATGCAGGGAAACAGGTTGGAGGGATCCGACTGGATTCCTCACCGTAGTGATTTATTTAAAGATATTGTTGTATATTCTATTATCATATGATGATGTATGATGTTTGGATGCTGTGATTGATGATTGGTGTTGTTGCATCATCAGATCCATTTTTGAAGTTTAAAAATAACGATTTTGATTTTAAATTCGGATTCTTGAAAAAATTATAAATGATTTATATAAAAGATTTATACAGTTGATATTTATAAATTGAAGATATTGGAATTATAAAACGAGTTTTATAAGTATTAGAATGAAGTATAAATGGATTTCACAAGTGAATAAAATTTATAGATTTATAAATTGTGAAGTTATGAAATGAATAGATTTTCTAAAATAAAGGATTTATAAATAATTAACTTATAAATCGGATTTTGTGTATAAAGTTGAGTTATAAATTGAATTGATTTATAAAAGGGATTTTATAATAGAAGCTTTTATAAATATAGATGTGAATTTATAAACATTGTTTTATAAATCCGAAACCAATTGAATTTGATAAATTAAACATAGAAGTTTAATAAAGGGGATATATTCATGATTTTGGACAATGAATTATCCTTTAAGTTAAATGTTGTAATAATAAGAGTTTGGTTGGAAATTTTATCCACGATTTTGGACAGTGGATAATCTTTTAAGTAAAATGTGTAGAAACGTTAAATGTGTTAACGAAGTATATTCACGATTTTGGACAGTGAATGTATTATTAAATAAAACGGAGATGTTTTGAAGAATTGATATTACGAAATGAAGTAATTGTTTTAAAAAGATGTTTTAAAATGTGTTAAGTATCGAAAACATAGATTTCAACATTTATTGCTGAAATAGACGTTTTGAAGAATAAGGAAATGTTGGACTATAACACTGTTGTTATAGTAAATGGTTTCCGAAAGGAAATGTTTTATATAGTATTGGGATTTATATATCTATCTAAATTTCGAATCCCTATACTAGTGATTTTGAGTTGTCGTAACGATGTTTTACGTAACACTCGTTTTGACTCAAATAAAATTTGTGAAAGAGAATAATTTCCTTAAAGAATGAAATATATACTTAATTATGATTTAAGTATATTGAATATTTTCAAATGTTGAAAATAAATGGATTTGTGAATTACCTATTATTAAATAGGTATGGAAATGTTTTTCCAATATGAAGTGAAATGTTTTGAGATTTTATCTTCAAAGATAAATTGAAATGTGGAAATTGATTTGAAATTGTTTTCAAATAGTTGAAGTGTGGAAATTATATATCTTGTAAAGATATTTTTGGAAGATAAATAATTTGAAAAATTATTTGGAATCTGATGTTGTGCAGACCTATTGATAGTTAAATAACCGACTATCAATAATTACCTTGAATGGGTATTTGTTGTGATTTGCTTGAATTTGAATGCCACACTTATTTTTGAATAAGCACTCACTATTCGGGTTAGCCGGGAAAGGACCTTTGGGTCGTATAACCCATTCTGAATATGTGATATGATGATATGGATCTTATTGAAGACCAGTGGTGAAGACCGGGTATTTGTGAAAACGATAGGATGACCTATCGATTGTCTCTGCACCGTTAGCTATGGTATAGAGATTTCCTTTGTGATAGGAAGTTTTATCGGGATTGTGAATATCCGGATTGCAAGGGCTTCTTTTGAAGTGCCTTCGGTTCTGTTCGAACCCGGAACAGACTTGTATGGTTACATGTCTGACATTACGTTTTGAGATGTAAAGCTGATTTCTTTCAAATACATTTCTGTTGGTGGCGGAGAATTTATTCTCTTAGCTTAACACCCTTCTCTGAGACGTACGAGCTCAGGGTTATGTAGTTGAAATTTATCAGCGATATATTCCCAATTTGGTAATGTGGCATGCTGAGTGTTGCTGTGACGATGATCATTTGTGATCAAAGCGTGGCTTTGTGAAAAAGCGTAGCTTTGTGGATGAGACTTCGTCAGGGCCTCACAACCCGAAAATGGTCGAAACAGGAATGTTGCGGCAAGGTTATGAGGGTCACGCCCTTTAGGGTATGTCATTTCCTTCTGGAAAGGGGTGGTATCATGGTATGGAACCCAGATACTTACTCATGTGGACACACTTTATTTATTATGTGTGATGTTGTTACCGAGCGCTCGGATAAAGGTCCCAAAGGACCGGGGGATGGCATATTCGTGAGTTACCTAGTTACATGGGTAACCCGGCTTTGTTGGCAGAGAGCAGTTTGTCTCTCGGAGCGTCCAGCCAGAGGCGTTTCCTACGTGGCATAGGAAGTTCCTTAGCCTGACCATTTGTTGGAAAATCCAAAGAAACAATACGAACCCTTTACGATTGAAATTGTATAACTTGTCTCCTCAGGAGGTAGCTATAGCACGCATAATATAATGGTACCTATGCTGGCTAAGATTAATATTGTATTTTCGAAAGGATTTTCACACTATGCACTAGTAATAATATTAAAAGAGTTTTCTTTTGCGTAGTAAGCATGTTTGACTATCATAAGAAGAAATCTCCTCCAAGTCTGCGATTGCATTGTGTGTGTGGTGGGAGGTCTTATGGTAGTTTCATTTTCCAAAAGCATTGCGGATTTCAATGTTAAAAAAATTCTTTTGTTGTTTATTTCTAAAGATAAACTGTTTTAGTTCTCACACCAGTCACCATGACTGACCTGGAGTTTATTGTTTCCTTCCTAAACTCTGGGTGCCCACCAATTTCCACACGGGCAGTCTAGAGTTAGGTCATCAGGTCATTCTGGATTTAGGAGATGCTGTGGAGCTCAGTGGCGAGCTGGATGGCGAGACGTATCACTTGTATATGATATTATTTATTCCGCTGTGTATTCTGTATATGGACAAGTTCATATAACTGTCCAGTGTTCTATTGTTGTTGTAAACTCTGATGATGATGTAATGTATGATATAGTTCTTTGATTTAAAGATTATTCATTTATCTATTATATGTTGTTCCGCTGCGAATGTGAGATTCTGATATTGTTTCTGTTTCTGTGTTTTCTGTTGTTTCTTCTTTCTTTTTCTTCTGTCTTCTCCTACCTCTTCTTTTTCTCCATAACAATTCGGTTTTCCGGCATTCGATTGCTCGGCAGTTGATACAGTGGACGTATTGATGTCGATTTTCAAGCGACGAAAAATCGAGTCGTTACACTATCCCTTGCCATTTTATACTTCCTAACTAAGGAACAAGCGGACCCTATAAGAGCCACTTACTACCCCCGATTCCCGAAGCAGGTCCTACATATTATGACCCATAATCCAACTATGACGTCTCATATTAGTCCGACCTTTCATAGGCACCGGTACCCAGATTAACTTCGAAGACTTACTCTACATAATTGGGACTAACCTCGCGTCCTCTTTGGGTAATTATTATACGAGATGTCTCATATTAGCCCCAAAGTCACACCGCTAGTAGTAAGATTAGCTGGACAGACTTCCATGTGCTTTTGACTGACCTCACATCCCTATAAATTTGTCATAATTTACACTCCCCTAATCGTATTATCACATACCTCACAGCATTCTACTAAGGCTATAAAGAAAGATTCTTTTTTCTCGCCACTAATCATAGTCATTCTTAGCTTCCTTCTTATGGGGTTTTAATGCTAATTACCAACCTATTTGTTATGCGATTAATATGTTATTAATTGTATGTTATTTATACTCTAATACACACACACAGACATACACACATATATACGTAACTAAATATTCCTTAGCATACAAAGTTTATACCATAACATATAAATTAACTAATATCCTTAGCCAAATAATAGACTTGTATAAGAAAATAGAATCAATTATTGAACTTATTTATATTAAAATAGTAGAGTCGTCATCGATATAATTTACAATTCAAATTCTTTTATACTTTATTCTACTTCTGCATATAAAATGGAAAGGGATCCACATTTAATTTCTAACCCTTAATCACACTAAAAGAGAAAAGTGAGAAGTGGAACAGAATGTAAAATATTAAAATTGCAATAACTACACAAACTTTGTAATTTTAATATAGAATAATTGAGATTCCAAAACATTAGAATTGACATTTCACTTTGGGGGAATTTTGAGGGTTTTAGTTTGATGTTTTCATGAACAAAATTCCCTAATGCATATATCAAATCCAATCTATACTATATTATTACTAAAATGAGAGAAACTAAAATTTCCGCTCACAGAAGATTTCCATCTTTCCCCTTTGGATTTGAATAAGCCAGCATTTTAATCTTTTTTCAGACCTCTTCCTTTTTAAATATACAATTATTGGATTGTATAAGAATTACATTCAGAATTTCAAGAATTTAAGGAGAATAGAATAATAAATTGAATATTAATATCTAAAATCCCTTACCTTAAGACCTTAAGAAAATTCTAAATTGTGTGGAAGAAAGAAACTAACTTCCGCTTACATTTCTAGTTAATTCGTGAATAAAAGTGTAACATCCCCCATTTAGAGGCCCAAAACAAACGGCTACGAATGCTATAGTCATCCATTGTTATTAATTCTCGATGACCAAATGTTGTAATGTTAGAGACATTGGTATAACAGAAACTCATGGATATGGAAAAAATTTAAATCACAAAATAAATTACTCATTCCACTTCAAATCATATTTCAAATTCATTGCATAATCCTAATGTGTAAACCACATTCAAAGAAAATATAATTATTACAAAAAATCCAAGAGCGACATATGAAGATGCCTCTTGGTTGATCAGAGTCTAAATATAGGCAAATAGACAACTTTTCCATTACAACCAAAACACAACGGAATCAAATAGAAAAGAACTCCTAATAGCTAGCTTGCCTCATGCACGTCTACGAAAGCTTATTCGTCTAAAGGAGAACCTGAAACCTTAACTCCTCAAAATTAATTGAGCATCTGAGAGTTTAAAGGGAAAACATAAACTTCGAGTCAAATAAAAAGCCTGGTGTGAATAATAACCTACCATCTCGAACCATATAGATAACTAGTGAGACCACGCCGCTTGGCTGAACGGGTTTTCCCCTCACTAGTATCCTAACTCAATTTATAATAACCATACACTGTGCACCTGCATCCACAATGGTTAAGACATAACATAATAAAATATATCATGATGATATGCAAACATGCAATTTATTCTAGATTTTCAATTCCTATTCATTTGACTATCTATCTCAGTTATAGTTTCTTGGGACACTATTACCCTATTAGTTTTTAGAGGCTGACTAATAACCTGTTCAAAGCTTAAGGACTATCTACCCGGTTTCATAGTTTTCATGGGTCCACTAAGAACCTATTGGGTTTTCCATTAACTTCTCTCATATCATAGTTTTCTTGAGTTAACTATGAACTTATTGATCTCTGTCAATAACTTAATCCGAATATAGTATTCATGGGACCACTAGGAACCTATTAGCCCCTGCTAATAACTTTTCCATGTAGTTTTCATGGGTGTACTATGAACCTGTCTAAACTAACAACTCTTTGATCAGTCTTCGGGCATCCTAAGTTCTGGTCTATCTGACCTACTGGATACAACTCTATCAATTTATATTCACTGATGGGTCAACCTAACTGGTTATTCTGCTCTTAATACCCCCAAAATGCAGTTTTGGCTTGATTATAAAGTGAATAAGTTTACAGAAGAAGCACACATGATAAATGATCATAACATAATAATATAAACATCTCTGGTTTAATTTCCCGGTAATCATTTTCCAAATGAAATATGGTTAATACCTTTAACCTATTATCTTTAGCATGGAAAGCATTTTCCAAAAACACCAAAGTTGGATGCCATTTCAAAACACTTTCATATTGCCATGGGTTTTTCTTTAAAAATTGAGATTGGGTTTCTTATTGAAAACTAAGGCTTTCGAAACCTTAGGCCATATCTTTCGAAATGATTTAATTATATCCTTCAAAAGTATGCAAACCTTTTTTTAAAACATATGCCTTTCGAAACACTCAAAATATCCCTTTCGAAACCATTAAAACATTCCTTTCGAAAGTATTAAAGCTTATCTTTCAAAATCACTTAGTTCAAGTAGGATTTATAGAAGCGTAGCTTTGAAACCATATGAAAGTATCTCTTTCAGAATCAGTGGGTTTAACCTTAAGTATAACTTCTGGGTCAAAGTGAACATAAGCGAAAGTAATCCTTATGAAAACTTTAATCTTCAAGTAAAAGAATTTGGGGAACAGATGGTTTCGAACCACCCTTTCAAAAGCAATGATCTTTAAGTAAAATAATTAGGAAAGGACAGATTCGAAACGACCTTTCGAAACCATTGCCTTTGAAACCTTTAATATAAGTGACTACAGGGACCCTTTCGAAAGCATTGGGTTGTGGCTTCTATATTAATAAAACAAAAGCTTCCCTTTCGAACTCATTGTTAAAGGCTATAAAGAAAAGCGATCTTTAACCAATTCAAAAGGTATGAAGGCGGCGGTTAGGTTTCGACTGGTTTCAAAAGCAATTACCCTTTCGAAAGCTCCTTTTCAAAACTTAACATGTGGCAACTCAATCGAAAGCTTTTTAATACCAAGGCAAGCGGAAATCAATTCGAAAGCTATTTAAAAGTAACTTCAATCCTTTCGAAAGCTTCTTAGAAAACAAGCGGCAACTCTTTCAAATGCTTCCTAAACAACTCTTTCGAAAGCTTCTTAAAAACAAAGTAAGCTGCATCTTCTTTGAAAGCAAAATGAAGGCAAGTGGGTTGATTCGAAAGCTATTAAAAATGGCATCAACCCCTTCGAAAGCAAGCTTTTGACACCATCCCCTTTCGACTTTCTTCAATACGCTACATACCAACTATTTGATATCATGTGTATTGGTTTCGAATGGGTTCGAAAGGCCAACTGGGATGATTTTATAGCAAATAGATGGAAGTGGCAAGTTTGTAATTCGAAGCAAAAACTGATTTTATACCTTTAAAAGAAATTCCTTTATACCTAACTTGCCTTATTTGTCAAAATATGATTGGTTGCCAAACCTTTATCAAAATCCATTTTATAAGAAGGCTGCCAAATTCATCAATTAATAATTAAAATGATTTTAGCAATGAAGCCCATCCCCTTAAGCTAACAATTAAGACATTTAAGTCCTCAAACTTAATTAATTTAACTTCCATAGTAAACCACTTAGGAAAAATCCCCAAAAATAATATTAATTCACTTTTAATATGTTTTCTAACATATATAAATTTCGGAACCAAAATACTTTAAATAATTACTGTAATTAATTTTAAACCCAAATTATCTATTTCTTCCTTTCAAAATTCATAATAAATTATCCATAGCTTGGATTATTATGAAAATTTAAACCCATCTCCAAAAATAATGTTTTACATAACATATTAAATCCTTATGGCATTCGAAACTGATTTTACATGATTTTAGCCTTAAAATCAAATCAAACCTTTTACAAACATACTTGTTGAAATCAAACATGGCATATAATCAAAGCATATCATCATTAAAATCATCCAAACGGTTTTTAAAATTTTAAACTCGAAATTAAGATGCTCGTTAAAACATATATGAGATGGTTTAGATTATTATTCACCTTGTTTGGATAAGGAACTTGAGATTTGATCTTGCTTAATTCTTCCTTGCTTGAATCCTCAGGTTCTAGTTGATTTTTATCCCCTTTTCTCCTAGGGTTATGGCCGGCCTTAGTTCTATTAGCTCTTATTTATGAACATATGAATGGAAAATGAAGTAAAGGGTTTAAGGGTTATGGGTTTATGGTATACGGCTATATCCCATAATACCCTTGCCTTATTCTCTTGAGTAGTTAACTTATAAACCATTTTTATAAACCCATTCTTATGATTTCATTTAGTTAAGGCACGACCTCTATTTAATTTTCAAATCTCAAACCCCTTATCACTCTAGTCTTTACATTATTCTATTTAATTTGTCTAATTATATCTCCTGAATAATGTTATTTAAAATTAAGGGTGTTACAGGCTCCCCTCCTTAAAGAATTTTTTCCTCCAAATTCAGTAAGGACTAAATACTAAACATAGCAATCATCTGTAACATCTCTTAACTACCATACTAGCCAACCTGAATAGAAAATAGTCTATATAAAGCAAATATAGAACATACCCCTACAACAGACCTTATCTAGGTACGTTACTATAGCGTTTCTGATGTTTTCTACTAAGAGCATCCAACACTCTATTTCCTTTTCCAAGTGTATACTCTATACCAAAATCATAAGCTGTTAAAAATTCCAGCCACCTTTGCTGTCTCATATTCAACTCCTTTTGAGAGAATAAATACCTTAACGACTTATGATCTGTGTATAGCTCAAATCTCTTCCCTAAGAGACAATGTCTCCTTATTTTCAATGCGAAGATCACTGCCGCCAACTCTAGATCATGAGTGGGATCTCACTTCATGTGGCCTAAGCTATCGTGAAGTGTAGGCAATGACTTTACCTTTCTGCATCAACACTGCTCCTAATCTTGTTCTACATGCATTAGTATACACTACTTACCCTTAGTTTCTATTTGGAACCACTAACATAGGCACATTGGTCAACAAATGTTTTAACTTAAGGAATGCTTCCTCACATTTGTCAGACCAAATAAACTTCACATCCTTTCTAGTTAGCTTAGTTAAAGGCACTGCTATCCGCGAGAAATCCTTAAAGAATCTCCGGTAATAGCCAACGAGTCCAAGAAAACTTCCGATCTCGGTCACCGTCTCTGGTCTTTTCCAGTGGTTAACAGCTTCGATCTTATCCGAATCAATTGACAAACCTTTCTCTGAAACCACGTGATCAAGAAATTTAACCTCTTTCTTCCAAAAATGACATTTCGAAAACTTTGCTTTCAGTTGATGCTGCCTCAGCGTCTCAAGCACTACTATAATATAAGCTTCATGTTGTCTCTCATCCTTGGAGTATATTAAAATTTCATCTATGAATACCAATATGAACCTATCCAAGTGCTCTTGGAAAATCTGGTTCATCAAATCCACGAAGAAAGCCGGTGCATTCGTTAACCCGAATGGCATTACTAACCATTCGTACGAACCATACCTAGTCCGAAACGCCGTCAATGGAATACTGTCCTCTGCCACTCTTAACTGATGGAAACCTATCGCCAAATCCAATTGGTAAAATACTCTATCTCCACAAAATAGATCAAATAAATCATCAATTATTGGCAAAGGATACTTATTCTTGATCATCTTCTCGTTCAACTTACGATAGTCGATACACATCTTAGCGACCTATACGGTTTCTTCACGAACACCACGGTCGCTCCCCAACGCGAACTTCTTGGTCTACTAAAATTCTTCCCTTCTAAATCCACCAGTTGCACCTTCAATTCCTTCATCTCGGTCATTGTCATCCTGCTAGGTGGTCTACTTGCAAGTTCTGCTCCTAGCATAAGATCTATCCGAAACTTAATGGCTCGTTTCAGTGGTAGTCCTGTAACTGGCTTAAAAACATTTGCAAACTCTCTTGCTACCAAAACCTGATTCAATTCTTCTTCTACTTCCATTGCATTCAGTGAAGCACAAACACTAGAGTCCAATTTCTCTACTGAGTATATAATTCGGTTATGATTATTAGGGTGTCTTAGCGATATTTCCTTAGCTTGGCAAAATATCCCAGCATCATATTTATCTAAGCGATCCAAACCCAAAATGATCCCGAAGCCTATGAAATAAAAAAACATACAAACTGCATGCAAACTTATGACCTAACAAATCAAGTTCTAACTGGTCATATCTCATCCCCAGAGTTGCATATCCTCATATCAGATTCGCAACCCTTAAGGAAGTAACAAGTTATGAAGGTTCTAAACATAGCCTACCAACCAAACACCGAGATATAAATGAATGCTATACAGTGGTATCAAACAATACCCTAACTGGTGTACTTTGAATCAAAAGCGTACCTTCCATCACAGTCTTTCCTTTCTCAACAGCAGTTGGCCTAGCAGGCGATGGTCCAACGGAAAAGACCTTTGCCTTGTCCGCCCTGACCGGTTCTAGACACTGATTCTTAATGTCCAATCTGGTCGCAGTTAAAGCACTTCACTCCTTTTTTGTCTGCAGCCTTCTTCCCTTTTCCAGTTCAACATTCTTGAGCATAATGTCCCTTCTTATCACACTTAAAGCAAACTAGACTAGCCTTCGCCTTCTTGGCAGCTTCTCCCTTTTGAGTTCCTTTCCGCTTAAAGAATTTACTCTTCTTGCCCTGAAAATCCTGGGTTCCAACTTGCTTCTCCTTCCTATAAGTAGAAAGCATCTCTTCATTTCGGATTGCCATCTCCACAACAACAGTACTTGGATCACGGAGATGTGGCATTATTGCCCTAGCAATCTCGGGTCTTAACCCTTGAATAAACTTCTCATTCCTTTTAATGACCCTGTCAATGGTAGCATATCCATATCTGGACAGCTCATCAAACTTTGTAGCATACTCAATTACCGACATCTCACCCTGCACTAGATCCATGAACTTTCTAAGCAATACTGACATGGCAACTTTAGACAAAAACCTCTCTTCCAATCTCCTTCGAAATTCTTCCCAAGTCAACTCCTCCTCGGGAACTCCCACCATGACACTGTTCCACCAATGAAGTTCTGCTCCCTGCAACTGTCTAGTGGCAAGTCACCTCTTCTGCTCATCGTTTAATCCTAATTCAGCAAAGATCCTTTCACAATGCAAAAGCCAAATTACTACTTCTATAACATCCTCTGTTCCCAAAAAGGGCTTCCCGTCAAGACTAGTATAATCCCTGCTCAGCTTAGCATAGTTGTTGCCAACTGGAGCCACGGGATTAGCTCCTCCAACATTCCCAATATCACCCCCAGCTACTCCTACAGCTGCTCCAGCTTCCATCAGATTGACAAAGACCTGATACATCATCCCCATATCTATTGGCGGGATTCCAGGACCTATATTGGCATTTGCATTTGGATTAGCGTTTTCCTATCGACCCGGGTTTCTCCTATTGCATTGAGCATTTCCATTGGTTGTGGTGCTTCCTCCACCTAGATTTTCTCTTCCTTTTCCTGCCTCCATATCTTCATTTCTCGTAAATCTGCATACGAGCCTTAGTAAGATACAGAAGAATGGTATAAGAGAGAGGGGAGTATGTATTTATAGATATATATATATACACATAACAAATACAAGTACGTTACTATAGCGTTAACCCAAACCTAATCTTATTTTCTGGTTCATTGGACTATGTTTTGAAAAATCTTTTAGGTTTAAATTTCTTTCTAAGTTTACATAAACCTATGCTCTGATGCGAACTTGTAACATCCCCCATTTAGAGGCCCAAAACTAATGGTTACAGATGCTGTAGTCATCCATAGTTAATAATTCTCGGTGACCAAATGCGGTAATGTTAGATAAATTGATATAACAGAAACACATGGATATGGAAAAAATTTAAATCACAAAACAAATTTCTCATTCCACTTCAAATCATATTTCAAATTCATTACATAATCCCAATGTGTGAACCACGTTCAGAGAAAATATAATTATTAACATCGACATATGAAGATGCCCCATTGGTTGATTAGAGTCTAAATATAGGCAAATAGACAACTTTGCCATTATAACCAAAACACAGCGGAATCAAACAGTAAAGAACTCCTAATAGCTAACTTGCCTCCTGCACATCTCCGGAAACTTATTCGTCTTAAGAAGAACCTGAAAACCTTAATTCTCAAACTACTCAAAATTAATTGTGCACCCGAGAGTTTATGGGGAAAACATAAACTTCGAGTCAAACAAAAAGCCTGGTGTGAATAATAACCTACCATCTCGAACAATATAGACATCTAGTGAGACCATGCCATTTGGCGAAATGGGTTTTCTCCTCACTAGTATCCTAACTCAATTTATAATAACCATATACTATGCACCTACATCCACAATGGTTAAGACATAACATAATAAAATATATCATGATGATGTGCAAACATGCAATTTATTCTGGATTTCCCATTCCCATTCATTTGACTATCTGTCTCAGTTATAGTTTCAAGGTTCACTATTAACCTATTACTTTTCAGGTGCTGACTAATAACCTGTTCAAAGCTTACGGACTATCTGCCCGGTTTCATAGTTTTCATGGGTTCACTATGAAACTATTGGGTTCTCCAATAACTTCTCTCACATTATAGTTTTCATGGGTTAAGTATGAACCTACTGATCTCTGTCAATAACATAATCCAGATATAGTTTTCATAGGACCACTAAGAAACCTATTGGCCCTTGCCAATAACTTTACTCATACATAGTTTTCATGGGTTTACTATGAACCTGTCTAAACTAACAACTCTTTGATCAGTCTTCGGGCATCCTAAGTTCTGGTCTACTTGACCTCCTGGATACAACTCTATCACTTTACATTCACTACTGGGTCACCCTAGCTGGTTAATCTGCCCTTAATACCCAAATATGTAGTTATGGGTTGATTATAAAGTGAATAAGTTTACAAAAGAAGCACAAAAAAATGATCATAACATAATAATATAAACATCTCCTGTTTAATTTCCTTGTATTCATTTTCCAAATGAAATATGGTTAATACCTTTAACCTATTATCTTTAGCAAGAAAAGCGTTTTCCAAAAACACCAAAGTCAGATGCCATTTCAAAACTCATTCATATTGAAATGGGTTTTTCTTTAAAAATGGAGATTGGGTTTGTTATTTGAAGAATAAGGCTTTCGAAACCTTAGGCCATATCTTTCAAAATCATTTAATTATATCCTTCGAAAGTATGCAAAACTTCTTTTCAAAACACTTAAACATATGCCTTTCGAAACACTCAAAACATCACATTTGAAAGCATCAAAACCTTTCTTTCAAAACCATTAAAACAATACTTTCGAAAGTATTAAAGCTTATCTTTCAAAACCACTTAATTCAAGTAGGATTTATAGAATCATAGCTTTGAAACCATATGAAAGTATCTCTTTCAAAATCAGTGGGCTTAACCTTAAGTATAACTTCTGGGTCAAAGTGAACATAAGCGAAAGTAACCCTTTTGAAAACTTTAATCTCTAATTAAAAGAATTTGGGGAGACGGATGGTTTTGAAACCACCCTTTTGAAAGCAATGACCTTTAAGTAAAATAATTAGGAATGGATAGCTTCGAAACGACCTTTCGAAATCATTACCTTTGAAACCTTTAATATAAGTGACTATAGGGACCCTTTCGAAAGCATTGGGTTGTGGCTTCTATATTAATGAAACAAAAGCTTCCCTTTCGAACTCATTGTTAAAGGCTATAAAGAAAAGTGGTCTTTAACCAATTCAAAAGGTATGAAGATGGCAGCTAGGTTTTGATTGGGTTCAAAAGCAATTACCCTTTCGAAAGATCTTTTTCAAAACTTAACATGTGGCAAATCAATCGAAAGCTTTTTAAAACCAAGGCAAGCGGCAATCCATTCGAAAGTTATTTAAAAGTAACTTCAACCCTTTCAAAAGCTTCTTAGAAAACAAGCGGCAACTCTTTCAAATGCTTCCTAAACAACTCTTTCGAAAGCTTCTTAAAAACAAAGTAAGCGGCATTTCCTTTGAAAGCAAAACGAAGGCAAGTGGGTTGATCGAAAGCTATTATGAATGGAATCAACCCCTTCGAAAGAAAGCTTTCGACTCCATCCCCTTTCGCCTATCTTCTATACGCTACATACCAACTATTTGATATCATGTTAATTGGTTTTGAATGGGTTCGAAAGGCCAACTGGGATGATTTCCATAGCAAAGAGATGGAAGTGGCAAGTTTGTAATTCGAAGCAAAAACTGATTTTATACCTTTAAAAGAAATTCCTTTATACCTAACTTGCCTTATTTGTCAAAATATGATTGGTTGCCAAACCTTTATCAAAATCCTATTTCTAAGAAGGCTGCCAAATTCATCAATTAATAATTATAATTATTTTAGCAATAAAGCCCTTCCCCTTAACCCAACAATTAAGATAGTTAAGTACTCAAACTTAATTAATTTAATTTCCATAGTAAATCACTTAGAAAAATCTCCAAAAATCATCTTAATTCATATTTAATATGTTTTCTAACATGTATAAATTTCAGACCCAAAATACTATATAATTACCGTAATTAATTTAAACCCAAATTATTTATTTCTTCCTTTCAAAATTCATAATAAATTATCCATAGCTTGGATTATTATGAAAATTTAAACCCATCTCCAAAAATAACGTTTTACATAACATATTAAATCCTCATGGCATTCGAAACCCATTTTACATGTTTTTAGCCTAATCAAACTTTTTACAAACATACTTGTTCAAATCAAACATGGAATATAATTAAAGCATATCATCATTCAAATCATCCAAACAGTTTTTAAAATCTTAAACCCAAAATTAAGGTGTTCATTAAAACATATATAAGATGGTTTAGATCATTATTCACCTTGTTTGGATAAGGAACTTGAGATTTGATCTTGCTTGATTCTTCCTTGCTTGAATCCTTAGCTTCTAGTTTATTTTGATCCCCTTTTATCCTAGGGTTATGGCCGGCCTTAGTTCTTCTTAGATCTTATTTTTGGTTTATGAACGTATGAATGGAAAATGAAGTAAGGGTTTAGGGGTTATGGGTTTATGGTATACAGCTATTTCCCATAATACCCTTGCCTTATTCTCTTGAGTAGTTAACTTATAAAACCATTTTTATAAACTCATTCTTATGATTTCATTTAGTTAAGGCACGTCCACTATTTAGTTTTCAAATCTCAAACCCCTTATCACTCTAGTCTTTACATTATTCTATTTAATTTATCTAATTAAATCTCATGAATAATGTTATTTAAAATTAGGGGTGTTACAAAAAGTGAGGGAGCTAAGCTCTTATTTATAGTGGTTGGAAGTCACTAGAACCGTCAGATTTATGCCGATTTAAAATAATAAAATCCGGCCTGTTCTTGGCCTAAGTGACCCTAACCACCATAACACGAACCACTCAACCTCTCCTACCTAGGTAGTCGACCGCTATCGGTCGACCGGTTGCCTACATAGAAAAATTGTTTTTCTGCCGTTTTAATTGTTTTATTTAATTCCTTAATTTACTTTAATGTTAACATTTATTTTAACGTTTTCTCTAACCCCATTTCTAATCAATGTTAAATTTTAAATTTTAATTTTTAATATTAAATACATTTTTGAACTTGAATTCCATTTGAATTATTTTAAATTCGAAAACCTCAAACATCAATAACTTTTCCGTTTTAGCTTCGATTTCAAAACTTTATATATGGAAATTGATCAGAAAATCGCCACAAATGAAATAGCTAAACTTTCGTGGCCAAATTCTAACATCTACAAAAAAAAATATTTCTAGCCTTATTGTTAATTAATTATTTTCTTACTAATTTTTATGGAGTGTTACAGCCTTATGTTAGCTTCCTTATTTCCCGACACTACAAGATTGAAGCTTGACCTATCTCAGTATTCCCAACGTTAAATTTGTTGGATCTAAGCTAGCATGTATCAGGTAAATGGGTAAATTTCAAAAAAAATCGATTTGGATTCTGATTGGGCCTAGGAAGTCTAAGTTTATTTAGATCTGATCTAAATTAATGTTCAATAGAATAATTATTTTATTTAATCTGTAAATAAAGTTTTATTTTGATATTATAATTGTATGATATAAGGTGTACATGTGTATTATATACACATATATGTATGCATGCACATGCAATATGTACAGTGTGCATGGCTTAACATACCCATATTTAAGTGTTGGGATTTACACCGCAACAGACATGTTAGACACTCCATTACATGTGTGATCGCAATAGACATGTTAGCCACTCCATTACATATGTGTTGTCTAATATACATATGTATAATTCAATGCGACATAAAACTATATACAAAATAGTATAATATATTTAAATAAATCATTGTAAAGGTAATATTTATAAATAAAAATAAAAATAATTTTGATTTCAAGTTCATATCCAATTTGAAATTTCATATTTCAAATCTTGATCTAGAAATTAAAAATATCTTCTAATTTCACATTTAAATTAGTAATTACATTATAATAAAATAAACATGTATACTTACAAAATAAATTTCTTTTAGGAAAATATCATATGTATATATATTTATACATACACGTTAAAATTAATGTTTAGAAATCAAATATAAAATAACATTATATATTTAAATGTAAATGAATAAAATTATATGTATGCATATTCATATATATTTTCAGCCAAAAATATTTTAACAAAACGAATTATTTTAATAAAAACCTTGCTGATTTTATTTATTAACAATTTCTCTATGAAAATTAATTAAAAATTTGTTTTTTAAAATTAATTTCACAACATATAGAATATAATATATATATATATATATATATATACATATACATATATGTATGTATGTGTGTGTGTATTTTATAATATATATATTAAAATTAAAGTAATGCATTATATTTCTGGAATAAATTATGCTAAATATTTATGGATTTAAAATTAATATATATGTGTGTGTGTTGGAAAATCTATCATGTATATGATTTAACAAAATTATATATATATATATATATATATATTATATACTTATATTTATATATATTAAAATTAATTTTGTTTTAAAGCTCTTCCTAAATTATTATTAAATTCATGTTTATTTTTTAATTTTTAATTCTTTGAGCAAAAGATATATATATATATATATATATATGCCTGTGTGTGTGTGTGTATGCGTGTGTGATTATATAAGTATATTCAATCACAAAGCATATATATATATATATACACGCTCAGATCCTATGTTAACAATACACATATATAGATATTCGTGATAATGTACTTGATATATCTAAACATGAATCATATAATGGATATATATATATAATGTAAACAAGAGACCAGAAAAATGGCGATAAACAAAATTCCCAAAACCCTAGGTGATCTGGACGAAGAAGATGGTGGCAGATGGAAGACGATTAAGAGGAAGGGGAAACGGTCATTTGTAGATGTAGTGAGGCAAAATACTAGGATGGTAAAGCAAGGATTAGAGAAAATTCCTAAACCCTGGGTGGAGGCGGTCGAAAGCGAAATTGAAATCAAAGGAAATGTCAAGTTCTATGAACCTATTAAAGATGGGAAGGAGACATATCAACTAATAGATGATGCAGACTATGAAGAATCGAATATGATATGGAGAAACTCGATCTATACTTATATGGATGGTAAAAGACCCTACTTTGTCCATTACAATGCTTACATCAAAAGGGTTTGGAACCCTAAGAAATCTTGGGATGTTTTTCCTAGAGACAATGGATTTTATCTAATAAATTTTTAAAGAGGATGATTTCAAACGAATTATTAAAGGCAGACCTTGGTTTATAGATAGCAATCTGATTTTCATAATGAAATAAGAGGCGTATTTTAACTTAGGAAAAGCTATGCTGACCACGTATCCTATCGGGATTAAATTTAACAAACTAAATTTGGCCTTATGGAACATGAGATGTATTAGCAAACTTGCAAGCTTAACAGGAAGCCCACTAGACATTGATGAAAACACCAGACTTGTTAAGCACATAAAATATGCTAGAGTTTTTATAAAGGTAGAAGCAGAGGCAGAATTGCCAAAAAGTGTCAAGGCAATAGATAAACAAGGCAATGTATACACCCAAGAAGTGGAGTATGAATTTGTACCTCCTAGATGTGGGGAGTGTAAGTGTTTTAGACATATAAACTTAAAGTGTAATTATAATCATACTAAGCCTAAGCAAGTATGGGTTGAAAGACCAAAAGAAACTACAGATGTTTCAACTAGTACTATTATTATTGAACCCCCAGAAAATGAGACTATTTGTAGTATCAGGCCAACCCCCCTAAAAAATGATGCAACCACAAAATAATATACACAAAATGCTGCCATGACTAGCCCAGTCCCACCCTATATATAGGATACTACTAAAATTAGTGCAGAGGACTCTGCAGCAAAGACAGCAACAGTTCATCCATCTTGGAATTTGCAAGAGGATAATCCAAGCTAGGAGATTTCATAAGTAGGCACAGTCTGAATAGGCAATTCATGATAATATGGATACAGATGAAGAGGTTCTCCCTGCAGCAATGAAGGAAGTTCATAAGTTGGATATTCAGATAGAATCTTCTGATGAAGAGGATGGAGATACTGATATTAGTAAGTACACAAAAATTAATGTAAAATATAAAAAACTATTTGCTAATAAAAAAATAGTGAAGCTGGAAAAACAACTACGACAGTTGCAGCTCCAATTACTAGGAGCAGAGCTACTAAATCTTAGTATCTATCATATGTTGGAATGTTAGAGGTCTAAATGCTAATGTAAAAAAATTAGTCCTCTATAATATTAAGGCTAAATTTAAGCCTACCTTATTAAAAAATTCTTGAAAATAAATTCACAGAAGGCAATATTGAGTTGTTTTAGTCTCAACTGGGTAATCAATGGGATATTATTCATAACAGTTCTAGATTGGTGAAAGGCGGAATTATGATCTTATAGGATATTAATATGTGGTCAGCAACAATCATCAATATGGATGAACAAAAAATAACTGTTTGTATGGAAAATGTGGGGGGATTAAACATTACTGTTTCTTTTGTTAATGCTAGCAATTTTGCCTCTGAAAGGAGTAAACTTTGGCAGAAACTAATTGATAACTCTAAAATTATACATAAACCTTGGTTGGTAGCTGGTGATTTTAATGTTGTTCTAAAGACTAATGAAAAACAAGAGGGGATTACATTGAAAGTTTGTCAGGTTGCAGAGTTTAACAACTGTGTGTTAGCTACTAGACTAATTGAAGCATTCCATACATGCTTGAAATTCACATGGAGAAATGGTGAAGTTTAAAAAATATTCTCAAGACTGGACAGAGCATTGGGTAATGCTGATTTTTTTAACAAAATCAATAATATTAAAGTTACAGTCCTACCAAGTTCGACAAGTGATCATTGTCCTTTACTTATCCAATTTAATGATGACAACCCTATTTAAAAGGCAAGCCTTTTAGATATGCCAATCACTGGAATCTTATAAACGGATACAATGATGTTGTGGATTTTAATGCTATTCCAATACCAGAGGGAAAATTCATGTATCAATATGACTATGAAAGGGATGAAGAACAGACTCAAGGATTGGAACAGAAAGAGGCCAAAAATAGGAGATGAAATACAAGACATACAAAATCAACTAAAGAATATCCAATACCAACTGGATGTTGAATCTCAAAATGGAAGACTTAATTCTGAATTTTATGCTTTACAAAAGTTACTCAAGGACCAACTAAACAAACAAGCTATTGATTTAAGACAAAAGGCTAAGGAGAAGTGGCTCACTGAGGGAGATGAATGCACTAAATTTTTTACACTACAATGTCACAAAGGAAAAATTATAACAATTTGTCTAATTGTTTAAATGAACTGGAACTTTTTGTTGATAATGTTCAAGACTTGGAGGATAAAGCTATCAAATACTTTACATAGTTATATAATGGAGACTACAACCAGCAAGTACCTCATGTTCAGTGTAGAAGGTGCATTTCTTTGGAGGGTGTTGAAATGTTGACACCTGCTATTAATGTAGGGGAACTGAAAAAGGCCACCTTCTCTATTCATAATCATTCAAGCCCTGGTCCTGATGGCATGGGGGCAGACTTCTTTAAAATGCACTGGGTACACTTGAAAGATATTATGCTTAAAGCTTATCAAGAAGCACTTAATTCTAGTGAGTTCATTCAGAAAATTAATCACAATTTTATAACACTTATCCCTAAAGTTAATAAATCAGAAAGAATAGATGAATACAGACCTATCATATGTTGTAATGTCACGTATAAAATTGTTAGCAAAATAATATGTATGAGATTAAATAAGGTGCTACCTGATCTCATATCCCAATGTCAAAGTGCATTTATTAAAGGTGGATTTATATCAAAGAATTCTCTAATAGCGCATGAATTGGTGAGAGATTTCAAAAAACAAGGAACTGATATGGTTTGTATGAAAGTAGATTTGCATAAAGCCAATAATAGAGTTAACAGACAGTTTATTTTACACATGGTTGATTCCATGGGGGTTCCTACTAAACTGCTAAATTTAATTGCTCACTGTCTATGCACTCCAACTTTTTCTGTGATTATTAATGAGGTTCCTAGGGGATACATACATACTAATAGAGGAATCAGGCAAGGTGATCCTCTTTCTACATACTTATTTGTTGTGGCCATGGTTGGTTTTCCCTACAAATGAAATTGCATGTCATCAACGATTGATCAATCCAATCTACAACATTAAGCCTACAGTTACCCACTTCATTTATGCTGATGATTTGTTAGTTGTTTTTAATAATTCTATGGCTATTGGAAAAATCAATGAGATTTTTAAGCTTATGGAAATCTATGTTGGTTTAAAGGTTAATGAGCTTAAAACAAAATGTTATTTGAATAAATTTTGTAAACATAAAGCTGAAATCATTGGAAAACTTGGTGTTATGGAGAGGGAGCTACAAGTCAAATATCTTGATGTACCATTGTCAAATAATACTGATGCTGAATGTAGGAAGTTAATTGATAGTATTAGAGAAAAATTACAAGGTTGGAGATCTAAATTGTTATCATTTGCCGGAAGAGTAGAGCTTGTATACTCAGTTGTTACTTCTAAAGTTAGATTCTAGATGCAAACTTTCCAAATCCTAGATTGCTCTATAGCTGAGATTAATGCAATGCATGCCAATTTTATTTGGAAAGGAGGTTTACACAAGGTGAGTTACAGAGAATTATGCAAGCCAAAAAGAGAAGGTGGTGTGGGTTTGGAAAATCCTGTTTGAACTCAAAAAGGCTTATGGCCTTAAGCTAGCTTGGAAAATTCTTGCATCAAATAATTTGTGGGCAAGCTGGATGAGAGCAAGATACCTCAAAGACAATTTTTGGACAGTTAAGACTGATAATAATGCTTCAACAACTTCGAAGAATATATTGAGACATAGAGAGCAGCTGAAATTTCTTATTGAAAGACAGATAGCAGATGGAGAAAATACTGATATTTGGAAAGATCCTTGGATTAATAGTAGAAGTTTGATTGACAAACTCGGATGGGATAGCTACACTGCTAATGGCACCTCTGTATGTAAAGTGGCAAACATTATACACAATAATGAGTGGACAACTGATAGACAAATTATGACTAGGAATTTTAAATGGGAAATTCATGGCATCCCTTTATTCACTAGGAGAAATAGTGATATTTGGGCCTGGAAGAGTAACAATAAAGGGCAGTTTAATTTGCAAGATGCTTGGGAGGAGTATAAACATCAGCATCCTAAAGTTCAATGGCATAACATTATATGGAGTCGTTCGAATAGCCCTAAAATGGCACACACACACAACCTACAAAGCTATGAATTTTCGACTGGCAACCAAGGATAGACTTAAAAATTGGGGAATTTTGGAAGATGCAACATGCAAACTCTACAATAGGGACACAAAGATTCACAAACATTTTTTTTACTGCAAATATAGCGAAAAGGTATGGACCATTCAAAAATTAAAATGGTTACAAACAGATGCAATTAAGAATCATCAAGAAGAAGCAGTATACCTGAACGACCGGACTGATCTCTCTTACTTGATGAAGGAGGTTGGAAAAGTTAGCTTGACAGCTACCGTTTGGCACCTACGGTGTGAACGGAACGAAAGGACTTTCAACAATAAGCAGAAAGATGAGTTAGTCTTATCTAAACAAATTGCGAGAGACATCACTATCATAATCAGGAGGATAGAGAGGCATAGAATTACCAGCTTAGAGGGACGAGGAAAATGACTACTGGAGAATTGGAGATAGAGGGTTGATCAGCAAGGAATCAAGCAATGACCTAGAATCCACCATAGTTCGTGAATGCTTTGAACTAATTTTATTTTAGGAATGTTTAGTGTAAAGCTGGAATGTTTTACTTTGGTAGTAAAGAGTGTTTTTGTTTGCCTGCAGATGTATATTTGTCTTTGAGCTTGGGCCGCAAAGCCCATGAATAAAATGCTTAACCCACTTTCAAAAAAAAAATATAATGTAAACAAAAGTATTACCTTGCTATGGTCTAGAGAATACACCTTGAATGCTGAATCGATTGACTCTGTTCAAATCTGAACTCAAATACTTCCAGAAAAAGCTAACCCACTGAAAGAACTATACACCGTTGTTGAAATTTGATTTGACCTTATTTTTTTGAAGCTAGAAATAATGAAGGTGGATAACGTGATTTTCTACCAGAGGTGGGTGGTGGAGTAGCAAAAGGAGAGTCATCAAAATGAGTGGCTAAAGGAGTTTAAATATGAGAGAAAGTAAGGAGCATACTATGGATCTAGATCCACTATTCTCTTTGCTAATTCAAACCCCATTTGAATCAAATTCAACCCCTTTTTCTCACTGTTGCACCAAAATTTGACATAGCACCCCAAAAGCAAGTAGATCTAGATATAACAAGCAAAATGAAGGAAAATAAGAACAAACAAGCACATTTATAGTGGTTTGGTAAATTCTTGGGCCTACTTCTACTTTAATCTTATTATTTGATTATGTCTCTCCATAATACAATGAATAAACCTCAAATCCACCAAATTCTAGTAGATCTTGAATTTGATTTGGTTTTTTAAGTTAATGGTGAAAGAAGAAGATAGAGAAATCAAAAGTGCCAAAGGTCCAAAGCTCGAAAGTCTTCTCCAAGTTGCTATAGGCCTTCTGTTTATAGAAGAATCGCCCAACGAAGTCTTTAGATCACGAAATACTAGTTCAAACTGCATATCCAAGAAAGTAGGGGGAGACGAGGTACCTTGTGGCTTAAAATCATATCGGTGCCAACTTGATTTGCCAAGTGCAAACCATATCATCTTCCTTTATTGCATCTTCTAGCTTCTATTCGTCAAGTTCCGAGCACTTTTGTCTTAGAAATTAGGTTTTTACCTAGATGTTCTAACTCGTCTGGTGCTTGTCCTTTTCTGCAAATCTTTTTGAATTTGTTCACCTACTCCTTTAGAAATAGGCCCCGTGACAATCCTTTTACCCAACTAGTCATTGACCATAGCTATAGAGTCAACTAAAAGACACAAAAACAGATTAGTACCGACCTGAAAGGTGGTCATTACCGATCTCTTTTTCAATTGTATTTTGCACTCCAACTCTTTGAAGCTCCCTCCATTGCTACTCCAAGCTTGCTTCCAAGTCCTTGGAGCCATTACTTCATTATTATAAAGTCTGAGCCATCCATTCGAGCATGTTCTATGTCTTTGGAACACACACCATACATAGACGGCCATACCTACCCCACATATGGGCTTCCATCTCATTTTAACCCTGATTAAGTAATATACATCTAAATCAAATTTAAACGTACATCGATATCATATATTGATAAGTGTATATAATTTTTATATATGCACTATTTTCAACATAAATCAAATAAAATTTTATAATTAATATTTCAAAAATATTAATTAATTTATAATAATTATAATTTAATTAAATCAGGTGGTAGTCGAAATATTCATCATTTCGGCTGTGTGACATTTATGTGTAAATTCAGCCAGCGATTAATATCGAACAATTTGAATATTAATATTCACACGTCATCTTAACTAGTAATGTGGCTTTATGGCCAAATTAACGCTTACATAGTTTCGGTAAAATCCAGTTTTACTTATTTTAAGTTGTACCTAGTAGTGGCAATTATTTACACCAATTCTCTTCGTCAAAACTATATCGCATTAGGACTTACAGAATTTGGTAATGTTAAAATTCAAATATCATCCACATTCAGCTTGTATTGTCCAAACACAAAGTCCTTGGTTCAATAATAACAATCATTATTAACCAAACTGCTCTATCCAATGACTTTAACTTTGAGTTGACTTAAGTTAACCGTGATAACCTCGTATAACTAAGGAGATGAATTCTTTATTGAATAGTGTTTCACCCCCAATGCTTCCACTCGACCTAACTATAATCATTTGATAAACATCGTGCCATGATTTAACTATATTTAAAGTGGAATTTCCACTTTGATGCTCTACAATATTCTCAAGTCGAGAGAATTGTGTAATATTGTTACATTAATATTTTTTGTTTAACCTTATTTATATTAACCAATAGAAAACTATCGAATGAGTCATTCCATAGTTATCCAATAACCATCAGTACGTAACCCCGTGGTGCCCCCAACAGCTATGAGTAATACTGCCTAACATTTAGAGAGTGTTACATACTCTAGTCTCAATGGATGCATCGATATCCAGTCTCGATACATCTTAAATTGGAATATTTGAAACAATTTGTTTATTATATTGTGATAAATTGCTCAAGATCACAACACATTGTAATTACTATCAGAAAACACACCATTTATGGATTTTCTATTAAATATACTTAAATCAAATAATTAATTAATATAACACATTATAAAAATTATATAATAGAAAAACCATCTTTTATTTTGAACAACATTTTATTAAAAAGTTAATAATTTACAATAAATTATAAAATTTCCCCTAGGGCATACCCCTAACTTTATTAAAACTGGGGTGTCACATTCTCCTTAAGATTAGTATGATGCAATGCCTCTTGTTTTGAAATGTTAACTTTCTTTGTTCTCCCTATCTTATGTCAAAATGAGTGAAGGTAGTTTTCTTGAGTTAAATTCTCAATGAAAGCACTAAAATATTGGACAAAAAGTTTAGCTTAATTTATATTCAATTCCAAATGGGTTATGAAGTTTGAAAGTGCTTGGGCAAGGGAACCAACCCAAGGGCACGCATGTCAATATTCAAGTAGTAAAGTAGGCTGATATGCATATAGTTAAATGTTCAAGTCCTCTATCATAAAATCTCAATTTCAATTTGACCTAAATGGCCATTGATATCCCAAATCAATCTTTATTAATTGTTAGTTACAAAAATGAAAATAAGGAAGAAAAGAAATTTGGAATCTACCACTTCTTAGTTGGGGGTACATATCTATTTATTGAGGAGTCACGCCATTAGAACTTTTACACAAGGAAACTATGGACTTGAACAGTTGATATTTTATTGATGTGGCATCTTGACATTGTGACATGTGACATGACTTGCTTTTGCCACCACCAAGATAGCTTGGTCTAATTGGACCAATTGGGGGTTTCAACGTAGCTAGTTGGAATATTTCTTACTCCATTTTTAGACATGCGATGGTGGTATTCTTGATATGCGATAGTAGTGTTCTTGACATGCAATAGTAGTATTCTTGACATGCAATAATGGTACTCTTAGCATGCGATAACAGTATCTTTAACATCTGACAGCTTCTCTTTTTATATTTCGATAGCTTTGCATTGTTATCTTCCGATAAACTTGTATTGCTGACTTTCGATGGCCTTACTTTGCTGACCCTTTAAAGCCTAACACTTAGACATGCGACGACTTTCACGCGATAACTTCCATTTTTTGACATGTGATAGCTTGTATGTAATAACTCATTTCTTTAATGTGTGATAGCTTGCATGTAATAAGTTTGTTTCTTTGACATGCGATAGCTTAGTATTCTTGCCACTTGATAGCTTACTACCTTCTCATGCGATAGCTTTATTGCTTTTGGCATGTGATAGCTTCGTATCCTTGCCAAGCGATAACTTTATTTCTCGGCATGCAATAACTTTTAACATTCAATATGCAATATGTTTGAAATTTTAGCCCTTCGATAGCATTGGACCTCGAACTTCAATGGCTTTGATCTTTCTAAAAGCTTCTTTAATAGGTGATGGCTTGCACTCCTTGGCATGCGATACCTTTCTTGTGCTTTAATAGCTTCGTACTTTTGGTACTCGATAGTTTGCACTTCTCAACTCTTTCTTTCTCCTTTGCTTCCACCTTCAAACTTTACAACTGCATGGAAAGGAAAAAAGTCCAACTATGTTTGGGCTATGCCTTATCCTATACACCACGGCTAAATAATTGAGAGCTATTGCATAGGGAAAGGCAACCTACGTACACTTCAAGGATCAAGCCCATATGGTTATGTTTCCTATTCTTCTCGTACATCAAATAATTGTTACCACGTAACATTGCACAACCATAGCAACCATACAACCAATGCAAGCATAAAATAGTCTTTCCTACTTAGCCATTACAATCAATCGTCATACATGTAGGGTAACGATAATGATAGCAATATAGACATTAAACATCACACAATTTCAACAATACTTAATATCAACCCCAAACGTTAAATTAACTAGCCGCAATGAATATTCTCACATATGTACTAATCATCCACTATTAGTAGTACATCATCAATGCAAGTATAAATGAAACAAATGTGTGCTAATTACTTGAAACGACCCGCCTTTTCCAACTCCAGAAGTCGACACTAATACATCCACGGTATTCATGTACCGAACAACTAAGTGCCGGAAATGCAGATTGTTAGGGGAAAGAAAGGAGATAGGAGATAGAAGAAACTAAACAATAACAGAATCTCACAACGTAATGGAATAACATATATTAATCAACATAATACTTTACAAAGTCATTTCAAAAATGATACATCAGAGTCATACTAATACAAATTCTACCCTATGACAGTTATATTAGCCGGTCCCTACCTAACCGATACAAGATACATATAATCTAGCGGAAATAAGATAATAACTAGCTATCGATAAAGCCTCCTGCTCCAAGCTCCTCTAAAATGCATTCGTGGGAAAACCTAAACTACTTGGCTGCCCATAAATATTGGAGCACCCAAGAGTTTTAGGAAAAGAAAATAAAACTCCGGGTCAGACATGGGTCTGGTGTGAGTAAACTCAAACAACCGAATTATTATGATTAAAACCCTTTTAAAATCAAAGGTATCTCGTAAGACCACGTCGCATATAAACACAGATGGGTTTTTACCTTACGATAACCGAAACACTTTTTATAGGAAATCCAGTAATGTTATAATAATGCCTAAGCGTTCAAAATAAATATTTGAAAATAGCCGAAATTGTTACCATTATTAAATTCCAGCATACAAGGCTCTATAATCAAAACCGTAAAGGCACGTATTGGAGATTGGATTCCATACTATGACAAGGCACCAGGGTACTACCTATCATGGTACACGTCTAGAAAATGTACTGAGGACCTCACCAGGATCCTCTGCCAACACAAGACCGGCCTACCCCTTACTAGATAGTACCAAATATGTCATCACCTTGGTTGCCTTGCAACCCTTTTTATTGGGATCTCATGCACAACCAATCCATAAATATATAGATGTATCTAGAAAGGTGATGACACACCCTAATGGGAGCGACCCACTTAACATTGCTGCATCTCTCCTGATTTTAGTCATTCTCGGTTGATGAGGCTTGAGGCTATGCTCACCTTTTGAATAGCAATCCCACTTGGAATGCTAACACTACCGTCCAGGCAGTAATGCAGTGCCAGCATTCATCCGTACAAGTTGTCCAGATAAGGACAAACCAAAGGCATTACTTCTACTACATCCATTTTGGAATCACCCTCAGGATTAATAGCAAGCAGCCCTTACACTTCAATGCTCTGTCTTCGATTCTATATTCTTTAAGATGTCTTCAGTTCGAAACGCATGAGTTGGATCAAAGTGGTTTTCGGATAACCACTACAACAAAACTATCCTTTTACAACGCCTGTTTTACAACTGGCCATAAACAACTGTTGTAATAGGACCTTTTACAATGGTTTTCCTAGGCCCGTTGTAATATATGCAACTTTTCATCATCCAGTACACCTACTACAACGTTGTCAGGCTGCCTATTGTAATATGGCTTTACTACAACGATTTTCAGCCCATTGAAATAGATATCAGTTTTCAGCTCTATTACAACGGTTTTGGCCCCTTGTAATATAATTCTATTACAACGGTTTTCGGCCCGTTGTAATATAGTCCTATTACAACAGTTTTCAACCTTTGTACTAGATATTAGTTTTATTATTATTATTCAATAATCAATAATTAATATAATAATCAATAATCAATATTTAATATAATAAATAATAAATAATTATTATTATCAAATAATTAATAATTAACATTAAAAATTAATAATCAAGAAGTAATAATTAATATTAATAATAAGAAGTAATAATTAATGTTAGTAATTAATATTTTATAATTAATAATTAATAATATGATAATTTATAATTAATAATATCAATATTTAATAATAATTAATAATTAATAATATTTAGTAATTAATTATTAATAATATTAATAGTTAATATTAATTAATATTTAATAATTTATAATATTAATAATTTATAATTAGTAATAATCTTACAGATTAATCATAATTAATATTTAATGTTAATGTTAATAACTAATAGTAATCCTACAAATTAATAATAATTAATATTTAATAATAATCATACAAATTAATAATTATTATTAATAAATATTTAATAATTAATAATTACTATTAAATAACTAATAATTAATAACTAATATTAAATAATTATTATTAAATAATTAATGATTTACAATTAGTAATTCATATATAGTAATTAGTTTTTAATATTTAATATTTAATATTTAATAATTAATAACTACTACTAAATATTAATAATTAATAAGTGATAATATATACATAATAATTAAATTTCAGCAATTAATATTCAATTATAATTAATAAGTATTAATTAATAATTACTAATTAATAACTAATAATTAATTTTAAATAATTAATGATTAATTTTTAATAATTCAGAAGTAATATTTAATATTTAAAAAAATTCAAGAAAGTCATATTATAGTTAACATAAATTTTCACTTGTAAATTCTAATTTCTAATACTAAGGCAGTGTTTGGTTCAAAAACGAGTTTTGGATTTTTTTGTTTTCAAATATATATCTCAAATATGAGAGGAGGAGTGAAGTGATGGCAGATGCGATAGAAAGAAAATGGAGGGACGATGGAGGGGGTAGAAGGACGATGGGAGGATGAATTGTTTCTCATGCTTTTATTATTTTTCAAAACACGGAAAATAAAAAAAAGTTGTTTTCTATTTTGCATGTTAATTTCATTTTCTAAAATGGTTGTTTTCGACAATATACATGTGTTTTGCGCATTTCTTTATGGATGAAAATCCAAAACTAAAAATAACAAACCAAACATAGCCTTATCTTTTAAAAAATTTGATGAACATTTAGCTATGACACACGAAAATTCATGGACAATCTACGAAAAATTGGCGGCAAAGACTTGAAATTTAGGCGGGAAGTATCAAAAAATTGGGTCCAAATTTGATCAACCAAAAAGATATAGTCTGCCCCTCCCAAACTCGAAACTCACGCTGCGAATCCCAAATCCTAAACTCAAAAACCGGGGCACCAAATTGGACGTGATAACTACAAATCGGTGGAACTCTAAAATCAGAAAAAAATCACGGAACTTCAAATCAGTGGCGGGGCGAAAAATCAGACGCGACAACTCCAGACTCGGCGGCACCGACGACTTTACAATGGCGACAACCAAGTGGATGTGGCAGGTGATATGTGAGTCATGGGCAGCAATTCGACGGTGCTCCGTGCTGTCGTGGGCAGGCTAGGTCGTGGGAAGCAATTTGATGGTACTTTGTGCTCCAATCCGACTTCAACGAGGGCAGGCTGGGTCATGGGCATCAATTCAACAGTGACATGTGAGTGTATTAAATTATTAAAATTGTTGATTTTTGAGTAATTGATGTTTGATTATTACCTATGGCCATTATTGATTTAATTAAGAATTTTTAAAGAGAATATTTTATTATTCTTAATTCATTAGGATTAGTTTCCAGATGGTATTATTATTTTGTAGAATGATTTGATTTCTTAAAGCCATTAATTATGCAAAATCAGAATCTCTGGCATAAAAATAGAATGGAGGCTTCCATTTGATTTCTTAGAGCCATTAATCATGGTCATCGTTGCTCCTGATGCTTTATGTTGATATTATTCTTCAATAAAATTTGGCCTATAATAGTTGTCACTGGTAGGTTTCAAAATATTATCATTGAACTCTTTAAGACTCTTTTAAGTTGTTATTGTATCCTATATTAAATGAAAATGCTATTATTTACTAATGGGTTCCTCTACAAATCGCAATGTCCAGAATTTGGTAGATAAAATTCCAACATTTTGGTTTTTCGTTTGAAACTTTATCTGAATCAAGCACATATGAATTGTGATCTTATACTCTATCTTGATAAATCATCATATCCAATTCCATTCGCATATTATATCAAAATGTTAGGTAGAATCAACAAGAGCTTCATCTGAAACAACAGAGCAAGAGACCGGTCTTAAAGGATATGGTCCAATGAGCAAAACATACAGTAGTTTAGTCCACATTTTCTTATAATATAAATAATCTATATGATATTGTAGGAAATGCTAAATGCACTCTGAATAGTCCTTCCTTTTGATTTTAGTCATGATTTGCATTGAGCAGTGTGGTGCATGGGTGTAAACTGGATCTCATTTGACAGTTCCTTATAATATTCCTTCATTTGTTGTTATAAGGTTATGCTTCCTACAAAGTGAATGTAACGACCAAAAATGTTTGCTGAAATGTTTGGCTAGGGTCATGCCATGATAACTTAGCTTTAACCATAGTAATTCTTCTGAAATTCAATAATTCTTGCTTGATGCTTGCCTCCATATCAAGACTCTATTTCAGTAAGCACTTTATTCAATTCGTGGTGATGGAAGACTAAATTGAAACTAACAATTGTAGCTTGGAGCATGCTTGGTCAGTGAAAATGAAGACATTCTTGATAAGCGAAACTTCGATATGATATATATTCAATATAATCTGATTTCAAACTAACATAAGTTCATTGAAAAAAATTAGTTTGATAGGAAAATAAGTTTCATGTATGGAAAGTTAAAATGGATTTTTGTCTACAGAAATGCAGGTTTCTTTTTTTAGGAAGGATAGATAAGTCTTTCAGCTTTTGGTACCAGTTTTCCATGTTACACTTCAACCTTCTAATGGCAGTATACTTATCAGGGTGTAGCATTAATCAAAGGAACAGTGCTTCATTCTAAGCTCATCGGTGCTTGCATCCTTGCTTGCAGTTCTTATTCACTTATCACTGGCTATCCATCGGGTTTCTCATCCCTTTAGATCATGCAACCCGAGTACAGCACCTACCAGTACTTATCATTGCAACAGTATTTATTACTGCAGCACCCATTATGATTGTAGCAGTACTTATCATTGCAGTGCTCGCATCCTTCAGTATCATAGCAGCAGTTCTTATTAGTCCAACATCCATCATTGCCTATCACTGCAGCATCAGTATGCTCATCACTCAGACAGGAACCCGAGTACACCAGGATGACTATCTTACATTGTGCCAATTTCAGAACCACAAACACTGTCAGTCCCACTTAGTACAGGAGGAAAAATGGTTTTAATATTTTTGGGAAGAAAAAGCATGGATGCTCGGAATGGAGAATTTAGTTGCCTATTTATTTTGTTAGCATATGCACTCAACTCTATGGTCCAACATGTATGATCAGTTGGTTATGTATATTTTGTGCAATTGATGATTCTATGTAGGTAAAGTTCATAAGATATGTATAAGCTTAGTTTTATCATGGAGTATGTTCTTCGTTAATTGGTTTTGTAAATGTGCGACAATATGTATAGGCTTGGTATTGTAAATGTGTGACAATATGTATAAGAGGAATTAAATGTATAACATTATAAATGATATGTATGTATAATTTATTTTGGCTTTTTAGCAATTGTGCATATGATATGTATATATGTTGCATTAACGGTCTAATTTTTTTTAATTTTGCATCTTTTTTTAAGAATGGGTAAAAATAGTTGTAATAGACATCCATTACAGCGGTTAATGCCTGTTGTGGCTAGAGAATATTGCAACGGTCCATGACCGTTGTAAAAGACTTTGTTGCAACGGCTTTGGACCGTTGTAAAATGTTTAATACAATGGTTTTAAACCGTTGTAAAATGTGATGACCCACATTTATGGCTTAAATCGACAATAATCCATACATGTCAAACTTAAACAATTCGGAACATAGATAATCATTGGGGTTAATTAAGAAAAATAAGAAAAGAAGAAGAAAACAAACACAGAATCTCGCAGCGGAATGACAAAATATAATAATCAAATAAACAATTCATGAAGCAGTTTATATTATATATTTCATTATAATTTATACAACATTTATCAGAGTTGTGTATACAACACGGATAAATAAAATAATGCAGCAGACAACATTATGCAGGAATAATAATAGTAATAATATACCAAATCTTCGTCTTCGTCCTCTAGAGAATAATCTTCATTGCGCTGAAAAACTCAGGACTGACCCAAGCGTAATGAAAAGACAAAACACTCGAGTCAGGAATAAAATATCCTTATGTAAGTCAAATTGATATCGCATATAACATGAGTGTCGTGGCGTTAGAGATGTTTACGGGGTTTCACATCACTTATCCAGTGTATAACGTGAGTGCAATAACTCAAGAGATGTTATGAGATTTTCCATCTCTTAAGGATCCATCAAAATATTTATATGTTGTGAATACAATACATATATAATGTCTAATCAATAAAATAAATATTTTTCTTAGCGTTAAGGCTTTACATTAATCCCCCTTAACGCATTTTTAAGCATTGTCGTACAGTTTGCATTTGACACAACTAGTAGCACGTCAGTAGTCAGTGATGCACCGTGATACAACAACACTAAACCAAAATCTTAGGGGTCTTGTATAGAGATAAAAGTATGACAAGGAACGTGAGGCAATGCCCAATGTAGGATACTACCAGTTCGAGTCACAGGGCTGGTGGTAACGATTCGTAGCCATGACCGCCCACCGCGTCCATCAATTCCATATCGAGTCAAAGGGAGGCTATCTCAAATCAAGGTGCACTAATTGAAACCAACAAGAGTAATAATATGGACCGAGTCCAAGAAAATCGAAGAACGGATGTCCGCTAGGGGTAGCTAGCCCACTTGGCCCTGTCAAGTCGTCCTGTTTTAGTCATTTCAAATTGGCACAAGTGCCGCGGTCTATCCATCATCGTTCTCTTTCTTCAAATCCAACAAATGACGCCAAATCCAACCACTTCGTTCTAGAGTCTCCTCCACGTACACAGTTGTTAAAGTAGTTCCAATATTGACAGAGAGTATGCCAATAAGAGGCCCCAGTCTCTTTACCAACCAAGCGTTGTTTTACACATCGGATGGTTCTTTTACATTTCAAAAACCATTCGTACTTGATATCAAAATATCATATTCACTTCAAAATCAAATTCATGTCAAAATCATTATATTTACTCAAAATATACTATTTCAATTCAAAATCATTTTCGCCTTAATATCTCGATTTCGCTTCCAAAATTGTTTCAAAAATTTAATTTAGGTTATAACTTCATTTTAACCCAATTCTTATTTAAATCAACGATTTAAATATAAATTTTCTAACCTTAACCAGTTTGAGTTTTTAGAAAATAGTTTAAATAGTTCAAAATAATTTAAAAAGTTAAAATAGTTTAATATAAAATAGTTTGAGTATTAAAACTGTTTATATAATAAAATAGCTTGGAAATCAAAATAATTTGAATATTTAAAAGATAAGTTTTAAACAGTTTATGTTAAAATAATCTATTTGAAAATAATTTCAAAGTCAAACTGATTCAATTCTTCGATTTCATCGATTCAATTCCGATTTTAAGTCGAATTCTACTTCGATTCCAATTTTAATTCAAATAAATTCGATTTTAATTTCGACTTAGTTCCATTTCGCTTCCAATTCCAATTGATTTCAATTTCAATTCCAACATGAATAAATTTCAATTCAATTCTCAATTTCAAACCATTTCAATCTATATCAAGTTCGAGTTCGATTTCAAAGTATCAATTTAAATGATTTAACCAAATTTTAACTTCAATGTTTAAGTCAATGTTCAAATCTTTTAAAATAATTCGATTTCGAGCCAAAGTTTGAAATATCAATTTAAATCTCTTTGTCGAATACAAATCTCAAAGTTTGAGTAAAATTGTAACAACCCAAGGACCCTAGGTCGACCCGCCTTTGTTAATGGACGTAGAATCGTCCAGGTATGAGCCGAACACTATATTTTTTTATTTTTGAGCGATCATGTGCGTCCGTAGCTGCATCCGACGGTTCCTAGTGAGCCTATGACATGGTTGCACCAGATTTAATCTTCAAATCCGACGGCTTGAGATCCCTAAGCCACACTATAAATAAGACCCTAGACCTAACTAGTTTTCTCATTCATATTTTCTCCCAATTGGATTCATTGCCTGAGGCTGGACCCTAAATAGAAAAAATTTCTAAGTAGAAAATCTTTTTGATAAAAATATTCTACGCCCTAGAAGTGGGTCCGGGAATGCTAAGGAATAGAGCTAAGGACCACATGTGAGTGTTTTGTAATTATTTTAGTTTTTTAAATAATTTAAAATAATAGGGTTCTCAATAGTTGTATTTTTTCTACAATTTTGAGACAATTTTTATGTAAGTTTATTTACAGTCTATTTTTAAGTAAATTTCAGAAGTTCTTTCTAGTCTATTTTATTCAGTTATTTGCAATTATTTACGGTTATTCACAGTTATTTACAGTTATTTACATCTGTTTTAAGTTGAAATTTAGCCTGTAAATGTTAGTTTCTTTTTATTCCTTTTTGACGCGAATAAAATATTAAAAAGAAAAGGATTCGCTAATATGGATTAAAATAGAAAAACACTAAATTTATAGAAATCAGATGTAAAATAAGAAAAAATGAAATAAAATAGAGATAGACTGAAATAGGCAAATTTAAGATATTTGCAAGTATGATTATAACTAGTAGTTATAACTAAAAAGAGAAAATAGAAGAGTAACAGTTGCAAGAACAATTATACACGTAGGTTATAATTAGAAAGAAGAGATAACAAACGAGGCTTATTTTAAAACTTAGATCTTGGATTAAGTTAATAAAAGAAATATAGCAAAGAAAGAAATAACAGAAGAGGCTTATTTTAAAACTTAGATTAAGTGAATAAGCAAATATAGAAGTAGGGCCCGTACCGGCAGCATTCCCTTTCAGATCTAGGACTGATGGTCTCACAATAGTAGGTGAGGCTGAGACACGCTTATGTTGATTAGGGTATATAAGTGGCCAATAGATAGAGGCTCAAATCTAGGGATTTGGGCAAGGGGCGCTAAACTAGAAGATTTGTTTGTTAGGACCAGTACCAGCAGCATTCCCTTTCAGGTCTAGGATTGACGGTCTCACAACAGTTAGGTGAGGCTGGGCAGCATTCCCTTTCAGGTCTAGGACTGATGGTCTCACAACAGTTAGGTAAGGCTGGGCACACTTATACTGATTAGGGTAAATAAAAGGTCAAATAGGGAGCGACAGTTAGTGTGTACCGGCGATGACCGAGCGTGCAACATCGATTAGGCTAAATAATTTGCTACTGCGTCCTAAGCACTAAAGAGGTGTCTTTTGCTGTGACCAACATGATTGCGGTGGCACAACAAAGATAGAATAGGCCGATTAAAGGGTTGAATTAGAATTTCAGCCTAATCAAGTTAGCAGTTGAGATAGGATTAGGGTTTCAGCCTAATCATAGCAGTTTAACAAAAGTACAAATAATCAAATCAAACAATAGAAGCAAAAAGTCAAACAGAATCAGAAACAGTATTTTATCCTAGTTTTATCTTTTCTATATTTTCCTTTCAAGCTAGAACTATTGTTTAGTCTATTATCTTTATCTTGCTTAGAAATGCTAGTAATTACTTTCACTCACCAGACTTATTGTCTGACCCACTCCTATATTTCCCCCTTTTCCTCCCTAATAGGCCAGTAGAGTTGAGGATAGTTGATTCAGGTTGCTTGGAGATTCATTTTCGGAGTTTTCTTATTTCAAACGTATTCTTCTACTTTTCATCCTTTTCATTTGGCTTATGATGAATTGGTACTTGTGAGAGGGATTATGATTATTATTGGTACTTTTGTACTCTGATTTTATGAGACTGAGATGTATTTTCATGAGACATGAGATATTTTGAGTTTTTGAGACACGTTATGTTTTTATGACTTATTTTGAGATAAAGTTTTAATTCTGAATAATAAGTTGTTATTATTTAAATGTTTTCCGCTGTTTTTTACTTATTTGTCTTGTGAACCTTAGTCTCTGTGATGCTTTAACTATACCTACAACGCACCACATCCTTTAGTGTGCCCTTTTGAGTATATTAAGGGGTGTGGGGGTGTTTTAAAAATTCAGCATTCAAACAAATTTTGATTTCCATAATTCAATTATAACTTCAAATTCCAAATTGAATTCTTTAAACAATTTCTTTTACAATTTTTAATTTCACATTTCAAGCTCGAGTTTGAAAATAATTCAATTCACATATTTCGAGTTTTATTTCTTTAACTCAAAATCACTTAAATAATTTCAAACCTAGAATTTTAAAATCATTTAATTTAACCAATCTGGTGTCCGTATATAATTTTCTATCATATGGCCAAGTGAATCAGTTATTTCAATTTAATTCAAGGATGGATATATATCATTTCAATCCAAAAATAAATGTCATAGGTATATATTATTTCAACCTATTTCTTAATTTATTCAAAATAATTCGATTTACAGTTTTATATACTGTACATAATATACAGGATGATAACATGATATATTAATACTAAATAAACATCCAAATCATCCAAAATATCAGTCAATAGCATCCATCACAATCAACATCCAAATCAGTCAGAATATCATAACAATTTACTAGTTATCAATAATTGGGAACTTAACTAGAAATTTTATTTCCATTTCAATTTTGAACCGTCAATTCAAATTCCTATCATTTTAATCATATCAATTTAAATGACAGTTAAATTTTACAAACAACTGTCAATAAATTTAAATCACTTCATGATATAAATTTAACTAACATAAAAATTATTTTAGTCAATTGTGAGGTTATAAACACCGACCTTTTTGTTTGAAACTGAAATATTTTCAGAGCAAATAAATTTCACTTCCACTCCACATTGAAGGCAAATTCGATACGATCCCAACGCAACTTTTTTCCGCCCGAATCGGACCTCGTATGAGAAAATTACGATTTTATTAATATACGATATAATTGAAATTGATTAACAAAATAAATAATAAAATTAATTACCTAACCTATACCTAAATATCAGATTGATCTTACTGCACGCGTACAAGGCTGCTTGCGTTCACTACTTCCCTTTCCCAAATCGCGATTCAGCTTTTTTTAGACATGAACGACGCCTCAGCCTTGCCCACTACCGCGCCTTCGTCCAACCGCGTTCCTCGGGCCAACATCCCCTTGGCTCGCGCGCTCGCTTACACGCCGTTTGAACCCTAACCCTCAAACGCGCTGAAGAACGCGAGCTCCACCAGCTGCCACCGACCCATGCCCTAGCACGCCGAGCTCAACTGCCACGAATGAGGGTCGTGCCTCGCGTCCACACGCGCCTCCTGCTTCGGTCGTGCGCCTCATTGCGACTGTGTTATTTTTTTTACCCTTTCGATTTGTAAGATTGAAATGATGGAAAGTAGCGTTAAAAAAAAGATGGGTATGGGGGAAGACAAAGTTTCGACTGGATGTATGAGTTTTCGAAGAGGTGAATAAATATATACTATTATAGTTGAAAATATCTCGCCCGCAAACGCCAGAAATTATCGAGCCCCAAACGAAGCGTGCTGTCTGACGTTCATAATGTTTTACCCCCATTCCGAACGTAATGGAACTAGTTTCGAGGCCTACTTCGATCGTATGCGGAAGATAGCTTTTCAAAATCAATTAATTTTAATCGAATCCCTTAAATTCATTTCTACGCGTTTCAAGCTCACACGACCAAACGACAAGTCTGATTGCTACGAAACTTAAAATCCTACAATAATTCACTATTACGGATCCTATGAAACTAGTTTCGTCAAAATCCGAGAGAGTGGCCAAAATGGCTATTTTTACAAGTTAATTATAATAGAAAATTTCCAATTTCTAATTATTCACTTTTAAATCCAATTTTAAATATTAACACTCTTCATTCATATTTAAATAAAATTTAAATAAACTTTCATACCATTTTCATTCATATTAAATTCAGAATTCAATTATTTAAATAATTCCAATATTAAATTTAAACAATTTAATTATCCAATAAATTATATTAATAATCATTAGATTTCAAATGAATTTTAGTTGTCAACAATTATCTCATTTCAATCTGAATAATTTAATATTTATTATTCAATCCAATTATCAATTATAAACACATTAAATACATAGAATTTCATTTCAATACTATTATTGCATAAATCTTCGTAATTGATTATTTCAAATTTTATTAAAGTTCTTAGTCAATAACTACACTAATAATTCATAAAAAAATTATTTCTAACCATTATTATTCGATACTTATATTAAATTTAATAATTTAAAAATAGTTAAAAGTACAGGTCGTTACATTCTCCCCCACTCAAAACTTTTCGTCCTCGAAAAGGGGTTAAGTACGAAATTTAATATTCGATATATTTTATTCAAAATAATCAACTTATAAAACTTTAAAATCTTATTAGAAAACCTTTACTGCGCTTTTACTACACCATTCCGATGGGCTTACGGAAATTACAATTTAGTAATAAAAACAAGTTATAAAAATTTTAAAACTTCAAAAATTTTCTAACACCTGGATTTACCGAAATTTTTGGCAGCGTCTCCTTTGCACGGCTCGATTGGAAAACTTTTACAATACAATATATAACACAAATATATACCAAACATATCAAATATACATCTCATCTCAATGATGAGGCATCCCATAGGGAAAATATAAAAGCGCGGCATGTAATCCAAGATGTGTACCTTATTATTATTAATACGAGCGAGTTTGCTCGTATTAAGCAAGCAAAAGCAACACAATGCGCAATCGAGCTTCAAAAGCGAGCATACGCCCTCCGTACCTACTAAACACTCAATAACACATGAGAACATGTATATGGAAAGAGAAATCAATATATAGCATAACTATACAACAAACATATGAGCAAACATAGACATGCAATAAAAGAAACATCCAAACAACCATATTCATGCAAGTTTTATTCATAACCATACTATTATTCAATGTCAACATTTTAACTCATACACTTCCATTTCTATTAACTTCCAATTGGTTCATTTTCCATTTATTCATATTTGCTTTATTTACATAGAATCGACTTATATTCAATTTCATTTGTTTCCAATTGATTTACATTTATTTCACTTGTTATGTCAACATCCTCTATTTACATTTGATTCTATTTCAATTTGTTCCATTTTACTTACTTTAGATTTAGTTTAATTCATTCACATTTAACTTATTCGATTTCAATTATTCCACTTATTAACATTCATTTCATGTTGACATCTAATTGATTTGCTTTCATTTTATTCACATCTCATTCATCCACGTTCACTTACTTCCAATTTGATTTAATTCATTCGTTTCAATTGGTTTTTCATTCATTTAAATTTTATTATGCTCATATTCACTTCCATTTATTTTAAATTGATTCACATTCACTTATTTACATTCATTAAAATCAAATTTCTCTTACATTCAATGATTAAAGTTATTACATTCAATTTAACTTTACAACTTAAGTTCATTTTCATTTTGGATCAAATTCTATTTTACTTGACTCATTTTGTTAATTTATTCCCTTAACGTATTTTGTTTATTCATTTCCATTAACTTCCCTTAAGTTAAATCAAACCTCACAATTCATTTTACTAGTTTATTTCATTGATTCCATTTATTTAACTCTACTTAATTGAATTAAATTTCATAACATTAACTAATTGTATAATATTTACTATAACAACTTAAATTTTATTTATATTTATAAATTTTCAATTTATTTACACATTTGATTACTTACACTCATTTATTTTTATTCAATTTCTTTCAAAATTCAAATTGCATTTCATTTTATAATCCAAGTTGTATTCATTCTATTAATTCATTTTATAGCTTAAGTGGAATTTATTCACTTTACTAATTTATCTAGTTTCATTCAAATCCAATTCAATTTATTTAATGTTAAGTTAAACTTCACTTCATTTTAATCCATTACTCGGTTTATTCAACATTATTTAAGTTAAACTTTTTTTCCTATCATTCACATTCAATAAATTTAAAATTTGTTATTAGCTTAATATTTTTCAAACCTATAAGTTATACAACTTATTTATTTAAAATTTCATTTTATTATTTTATCTAATTCATTTCAAATACATTTCATTTTATTTAAGCTTTTTTGAGTTAGACTTCATTTTATTTACTTCATTTCACTAACTCCATTTAATTAACATTTCTTAGGTTAATTTTTTTCATATCTTAAGTTTGAATCTTCTTTTGTTTTCTTAACCAAAATATTCAACAATTTTAAATTTAATTTTACTTTCCTGTTCAAATCTATAAGTTATAACTTATTTTTATCTATACTATTTTCAATTATAAGTTATTTTCATATATTTATCAAATCATACTTAGAATATTTTTCACAACAAAACTAGTTTTAACTGAAATAGATTTCTTTTGGTAGCAATTCTCACTTAGAAACTCGAAAATGAATACTGGCGATGCTGCAGTCATCCTAATAATTATTTCCAAACGACCAAAGCAAGTTCAATGCTTTATTTCTTTCAAAAATCTTTTCAAAATATATATTTCTCATCAAAACACTTTCAAATAATATTATTATTAATTTTGAAGGCTTTGGAAACAATTTTGAAAGCAACAGGTTTTAAATTCTAAAATTCTAAATTTTAACATCATTTCTATATATAAGCTATATTATAAATATACCTACACAAATTTCCTTACCTTATTACCAAAATATTTCATTAATTTACATCTTTGTTATTTCAAACAATTTTCATTGCAATTAGATTTCAATTCAATTTAATTATCGAACACTTCGTAAAATAAAATTCACAAAGTATTCGTTTTATTTTAATTCAACCAATAATTAATGATAACTAAATATTATCATCTCCAAACAACTAACATTCATTTATAATTATATAGGCTTATGAAAGCTATAAATTTATATATAAAATATAATTTAGGTAAAATTATTTCATTTACCTGATTTTAAAATAATATTATGTCGACTTGCCTCGTTTAAGTGTTTAGAAATCCCTATCGATAATATGGCATCCCACGCATCCACTAGAATTCTTAAACAACACAACGGATAAGTAAACACAATATAAAACATTTTATAACACTAACAAGTATGCGCTCTCATATATATGCGCTCAAACAGACTCATTCTAGGGTATTACTACCCTATCTCTAATGAATTAAATCCCATAAAGCTAAGGTTATCACTAAACCAAAGCTCTGATACCAACTGTGACGACCCACACATTTCGGAAGGCTTAAATCGACAATAATCCATGCATGTCCAACTTAAACAATCCGGAACATAGATAATCATTGGGGTTAATTAAGAAAAGAAGAAGAAAACAAACATAGAATCCGGCAGTGGAATGACAAAATATAATAATCAAATAAACAGTTCATGAAGCTGTTTATATTATACATTTGATTATAATTTATACAACATTTATCAGAGTTATATATACAATAAGGATAAATAAAATAATGCTGTAGACAACATAATGTAGGAATAATAATAGTAATAATATACCAAATCTTCGACTTCGTCCTCTAGAGAATAATCTTCAATGCGCTGAAAAACTCTGGACTGACCCGAGCGTAATGAAAAGACAAAATACTCGAGTCAGGACTAAAATATCCTTATGTGAATCAAATCGATATTGCATATAACATGAGTGTCGTGGCGTCAGAGATGTTTACGGGGTTTTACATCTCTTATCCAGTGTATAACATGTGTGCAATAAATCAAGAGATGTTACGGGATTTTCCATCTCTTAAGGATCCGTCAAAATATTTATATGTAGTAGACTACGCTACATATATAATGTCTAATCAATAAAATAAATATTTTTCTTAGCATTAAGGCTTTACATTAACCCCCCCTAACGCATTTTTAAGCACTGTCGTACAGTTTTCATTTGACACAACCAGTAGCACATCGGTAGTCAGTGATGCGCCATGATACGACAACACTAAACCAAAATCTTAGGGGTCTCGTATAGGGATAAAAGTATGACAAGGCACGTGAGGCAATGCCTAAGGTAGGATACTACCAGTTCGAGTCGCAGGGCTGGTGGTAATGCATCATAGCCACGACCGCCCACCACGTCCATCCATCACATATCGAGTCAAAGGGGGGCTATCCCAAATCAAAGTGCACCAATCGAAACCAACAACAAGAGTAATAATATAGACCGAGTCCAAGAAAATCGAAGAACGGATGTCCTTTAGGGGTAGCTAGCCCACTTGGCCCAGTCAAGCCGTCCTGTTTTAGTCATTTTAAATTGGAACAAGTGCCAGGGTCTATCCATCATCGTTTTCTTTCTTCAAATCCAGCAAACGACGCCAAATCAAACCACTTCGTTTTGGAGATTCCTTCGCGTACACAGTTGTTAAAGTGGTTGCAATATTGACAAAAAGTATGCTAATAAGAGGCCTCCGTCTCTTTAATAACCAAACGTCATTTTACACACCGGATGGTTCTTTTACATTTTGAAAACCATTCGTACTTGATATCAAAATACCATATTCACTTCAAAATCAAATTCATTTCGAAATCAACATATTTACTCAAAATATACTATTTCAATTCAAAATCATTTTCACCTTAATATCTCGATTTCGCTTCCAAAATTGTTTTAAATTTTTATTTAGGTTATAACTTCATTTTAACCCAATTCGTATTTAAATCAACGAATTAAATATAAATATTCCAACCTTGACCAGTTTGAGTTTTTAGAAAATAGTTTAAAATAGTTTAATATAAAATAGTTTGAGTATTAAAACTGTTTATATAATAAAATAGCTTGGAAGTCAAAATAATTTGAATATTTAAAAGACAAGTTTTAAACAGTCTATGTTAAAATAATCTATTTGAAAATAATTTCAAAGTCAAACTGATTCAATTCCAATCTTCCAATTCGAATCAATTTCAATTTCCATTTCGATTTCATCGATTCAATTCTGATTTCAAGTCGAATTCTACTTCAATTCCAATTTCAATTCAAATAAATTCGATTTTGCTTCGACTTAATTCAATTTTGCTTCCAATTCCAATTGATTTCAATTTCAATTCCAACTTGAATAAATTTCAATTCAATTCTCAATTTCAAACCATTTTAATCTATATCAAGTTCGAGTTCGATTTCAAAGTATTAATTTAAATCATTTAACCAAATTTTAACTTCGATGTTCCAGTCAATGTTCAAATCTTCTAAAATAATTCGATTTTAAGCCAAAGTTTGAAATATCAATTTAAATCTCTTTGTAGAATAAAAATTTCAAAGTTCGAATAAAATTCAACCTCAAACAAATTTTGATTTCCATAATTCAATTATAACTTCAAATTCAAAATTGAATTCTTTAAACGATTTCTTTTACAATTTTTAATTTCACATTTCAAGCTTGAGTTCGAAAATAATTCAATTCACATATTTCAAGTTTTATTTCTTTAAATCAAAATCACTTAAATAATTTCAAACCCAGAATTTTAAAATCAATTAATTTAACCAATCCGGTGTCCGTATATAATTTTCTATCCTATGGCCAAGTGAATCAGTTATTTCAATTTAATTCAGGGATTGATATATATCATTTCAATCCAAAATAAATGTTATAGGTATATATCATTTCAACCTATTTCTTAATTTATTCAAAATAATTAGATTTACATTTTTATATACTGTAAATAATGTATAGGATGATAACATGATATATTAAAAATAAGTAAACATCCAAATCATCCAAAATATCAGTCAATAACATCCATCACAATCAACATCCAAATCAGTCAGAATATCATAACAATTTACTAGTTATCAATAATTGGGAATTTAAATAGAAATTTTATTTCAATTTCAATTTTGAACTGTCAATTCAAATTCCTATCATTTTTAATTCGTATTAATTTAAATGCCCGTTAAATTTACCAAACAACAGTCAATAAATTTAAATCACTTCACGATATAAATTTAACTAACATAAAAATTATTTCAGTCAATTGTGAGCGTATAAACACTCACCTTTTTATTTGAAACTAATATATTTTCAGAGTCAAATAAATTTCACTTCCAATCCACGTCGAAAATGACTTCGATACGATCCCAACGCAATTTTTTTCCGCCCAAATCAAACCTCGTATGAGAAAATTACGATTTTATAAATATACGATGTAATTGAAATTGATTAACAAAATAAATAATAAAATTAATTACCTAAACTATACCTAAATCTCAGATTGATCTTACTGCACGCGTACAAGGCCGCTTGCATTCCTACTTTCCTTTCGCAAATCGCGATTCAGCTTTCTTATTATTTTTTTAGACACGAACGACGCCTCAGCCTTGCCCATGCCACGCCTCCGTCCAGCCGCGTCCCTCAGGCCAATATCCCGTTGGCTCGCGCGCTCGCGTACACGCTGTTTGAACCCTAAGCCTTAAACACGCTGAAGAACGCGAGCTCCACCAACTGCCGTTGCCCATTCCCTAGCACGCCGAGCACGACTGCCGCGAACGAGGGTCATGCCTCACGCCTCCTACTCCGGTGGCACGCCTCATCGCAACTGCGTTATTTTTCTTTTCTTTTTTTATCTCTTTCGATTTGTAAGATTGAAATGAGGGAAGGCAGTGTAAAAAAAGAAGATGGGTATGGGGGAAGACAAAGTTTCAGCTGGATGTACAAGTTGTCGAAGAGGTGAATAAATATATATTATTATAGTTGAAAATATCTCGCCCACAAACGCCAGAAATTCTCAAGCTCCAAACAAAGCGTGCTGCCTGGCATTCATAATGTTTTATCCCCATTCCGAACACAATGTAACTAGTTTCGAGGCCTACTTCGATCGTATGCGGAAGATAGCTTTTCAAAATCAATTAATTTTAATCGAATTCCTTAAATTGATTTCTACGCGTTTCATGCTCACACGGCCAAAGACAAGTCTGATTGCTACGAAACTTAAAATCCTACAATAATTCACTATTACTGATCCGATGAAACTAATTTCGTCAAAATCCGAGAGTGTGGCCAAAATGGCTATTTTTACACGTTAATTATAATAGAAAATTTCCAATTTCTAGTTATTCACTTTTAAATCCAATCTTAAATGTTACCACTCTTCATTCATATTTAAATAAAATTTAAATCAACTCTCTATACCATTTTCATTCATATTAAATTCAGAATTCAATTATTTAAATAATTCCAATACCAAATTTAAACAATTTATATCCAATAAATTATATTAATAATCATTAGATTTCAAATGAACTTTAGCTATCAACAATTACCTCATTTCAATCTGAATAATTTAATATTTATTATTCAATCCAATTATTAATTATAAACACAGTAAACACATAGAATTTCATTTTAATACTCTTATTGCATAATTCTTCATAATTGGTTATTTCAAAATTTTATTAAAGTTCTTATTCAATAACTACACTAATAATTCATAATTTTTTTATTTCTAACCATTTTTATTTGATACTTATATTAAATTTAATAATTTAAAAATAGTTAAAAGTACGGGTCGTTACATTAAATTTATTGAGTCTATTACAACATTGCATAATAAGATGGGCACTTGCCCATTGCGAAACCCCTATTACAACAGGTATTGTCTGTTGTAAAAAGGGTATTTTGTTGTAGTGAACATATCCGATCCAGGTCTCTTCGAAACAACTTTTGATAGTTCTCGGTAAACTCAACCCCGATTCTTTAGGAAATAAATTGACAATGATAAGAGTGGAGTTCACCTCCTAACCGTTTGTGGACGGATTTCCTTATCATTTATCCTATAAGAACGAATCGAGATTTATACGCATAGTACATCATCATTGGGGATGACTGTGCCATATAACTCACGCGTTTCTCCTAGATATTTCCAAAGTTACATTTAGGTCCAGATTTGATAGTCGGTTATTTAACTATCAAATAAACAATCATTCAAATCCATATGGGATCCACTAAGCATTTATTAATTAATCTTTAATTAATTAAAATCACTTTACAAACATTCGATCAAAAGATCTTTTCAAAACACTATTCCCAAACCTCTTACATCCCTTTTATACTTGGAAAACATTTATACTTATCCTAGGGGTATAAGTATATTATCAAAACATTTGGAAAATTCCTCCTTTTAAATTCCCTTTTGAAAACATTACTTACTATAAACTGATCCACTTATCCTTTATAAAAAGTTCCCGTTTAAAAGCTTGCTTCACATTTAAATACCTTTATAAATTTCCAAAATCAATTTATAAAACACTTATGCAAGTCTGCAAGTCAATTTAACCTAACATTTCCTATTTAAAACTCCTTTGATAAATCTTCTTTAAGAAAAATCCTTTACAAAATATCCTTTACAACTCATCCTTTTAAATCAATTTAAATAAACCTTTTTACTTAGTGAAAACCCATTTTTACAAACAAGTTATTATTTATAAATACCTTTATAAAATAATAATATAACTTGAAAAAGCATTTATAAACCTTAAACCCTAAAATTGATTAACAAATTGAAGTTAATTCAAAACCATACTCGATAAATTTAAAAAGAACTTAGCAATCCCAATGTAGTAATTTAAGTTACCATTTAACATCAATTTCACTTCCAAGTCACTTAACCATTTATTTACATAAGTCAACATATATGTAAATGCAATTTATATCCAAATCATGTAATAACACGTCAATACAACTCAACTATCATATACATGTCCAATTAACATAATAGTAGGATGGTGATTTGTCCTACCAAATAGGAGTCCAACAATCAAACAATTAACTTATATCAGAACGAGGATTTATTCTGCTGATGCATATGTCTATACAATCAAACAACCAATCTATAGCAGAATAGGGATTTATTATGCTAACGCATATCCACACAATCAAACCATTTCCATAACTCATTCACAATTATTTGTATACTTAATGGTATCAACACTTGAATCCCTTGTGTTCAAAACCATCTTTGAAAAAGAAGCAACTTTTAAACAATTTGTTTCTCGAAACAAAGGATTTAAAACTTAAAACTCCCTTTCAAAATGATTAATAACAAGTTAACCTCTTTATTTAATCATAATTAATCTTTATTAAATTTGAACTTAATTTAATTATAAATTAATAAATAATTTATTTATAAATTAAACCCTAAATTTATTTATAAACAATAATTTAAAACCTTTATTAATAATTAACTTTTAATTAATCTTAATTAATTAATTAAATAATCTTTTAATTAAAACTTACATAATAAATTAAACCTTTAGTAAATAATTATTTTAAAATTAAACCTTAATTAATTTATCATTAAAAATAATTAACAATTGATTATTAAATAAATAATTAACCTTATATTTGATTAATAATTAATTAAAAATAAATCATGTACTTAACTCATAATTAGTTAAAAATTAATCTTACTTTTAAAAGATAATTAATTAGTACTAATCCTTGATTGATTAAAATTAACAAACCTGGTTTAGTACTTAGTTGATTATTAATTATCAAAACTAATTAATCAATAATTAATTATTAAATTCTTAATTAACTTTCCTTAATCATTATTGTTATTTTTTTAAAACATTTCAAAACACTTTCAAATATAAACATTAACTTTTCAAAAATTGGACTTTTTATCGAACTTCATCCATAGCGACTATCGCTATGGATAACATAACTTCCAAACTTGACTAACATCTCAAACAGTCTTTTAAAACACTTACTTTTTAACTTTAACTTACTTTATGAACTTAATATAAATTTTTGGAAGCATAACAAAAAGTTTGAAACTTTAGAAAACTTTTTGTTTAAAGCAAAGTAAGTAATCAAATTTAAAAATTCAAAGGACCGTTATGTCGAACACAAACACCTTTCAAGTGCTAATCTTGCTCACTAACTTTTCCATTTACTAACTTTACTTACTAACTTTCCATACCACTTCCAAACACAAGACAAAGATCATAACTTTATAACCAAAAACATCACTTTAACATTCGATTCACAAATCTACGCTAAACCATAAACTAGCAACATATATACATCCAAACCATATGATAATTCAACCATCCAAACAATATATTCTACAACCAAATAGACAACATATTAAAGGTTGAATCTTTCCACAAAAAATTAGAAGTTAATTCAAAACCATACTTTATAATTTAAAAAGAGCTTAGCAATCCCAATGGTAGTAACTTAAGTTACCATTTAACATTAATTTCACTTTAAAGTCACTTAATTATTTATTTACATAAGTCAACATATATGTAAATGCAATTCATATCCAAATCAGGGAATAAAATGTCAATACAACTCAACTAGCATATACATGTCCAAATAACATAATAGTAGGATGGTGATTTGTCCTGCCAAATAGGTGTCCAACAATCAAACAATTAACTTATAGCAGAACGAGGATTTATTCTGCTGATGCATATGTCTATACTATCAAACAACCAATCTATAGCAGAATGGGGATTTAATCTGCTAACACATATCCACACAATCAAACCATTTACATAACTCATTCACAATTGTTTGTCTACTTAATGGTATCGACACTTGAATCCCGTGTGTTCAAAACCATCTTTGAAAAAGAAGTACCTTTAAAACAATTTGTTTCTTGAAACCAAGGATTTAAAACTTAAAACTCCCTTTGAAAATGATTAATTACAAGTTAAACTCTTTATTTAATCACAATTAATCTTTATTAAATTTGAATTTAATTTAATTATAAATTAATAAATAATTTATTTGTAAATTAAACCTTTAATTAATCCTTTATTGATTATTAAATAATAATTTAAAACCTTTATTAATAGTTAACTATTAATTAATCTCAACTAATTAATTAAATAATATTTTAATTAAAACTTAAATAATAAATTAAACCTTTAATAAATAATTATTTTAAAATTAACCTTAATTAATTTATCGTTAAAAATAATTAACAATTGATTTATTAAATAAATAAATAATTGACCTTATATTTGATTAATAATTAATTAAAAATAAATCATGTACTTAACTCATAATTAATTAAAAATTAATCTTACTTCTAGAAGATAATTAATTAGTACTAATCTTTAATTAATTAAAATTAACAAACCTTGTTTAGTACTTAGTTGATTATTAATTGTCAAAACTAATTAATTAATAATTAATTATTAAATTCATAATTAACTTTCCTTAATCATTATTATCAAGTTTTTAAAACATTTCAAAACACTTTTAAGAAAACGGTTTCCGGTCATATTTTCTGTTTTTCATCGAACTAAATATTTTTGTAAACAAAATTTGAAAATGATTTCACCATCGTTAATTATTATTTAAAAGTGTTTTATTTTCACTATAAAGTATGTTATATGAATATTTAAAAATAATATTCGCAAATGGAAGTAATCAAATTTCGGGTTGTTACGTTACTTCTCATAGCAATACAATATCATTAAATGTGTACCAACCAATCAACATAGTAACACAAACATCAATGCTATCCAAACAACCAAACCATAATTAACCGCCCATAGTTTTGTAGTAATAATGGTAAAATATCACACTCATCATAATGTGATTCCATCGTAATACAACAAAAACTAATCACATATTTTACAACTATCTAAAATAAGGTATATATACCCACAATTTCCTCTTATGTATAAAATCATTTTATTATTGTTTATTATAAAATACCTTTATTTATTTTGTACCAAAATAATAATAATTCTTAAAAAATGATACTATACTTAAGAAATCCTTTATTATAAAGAGAAAATTAGTTTAAAGGAAAAACTTTATGCTAATTTTTAAATTTAGGACGGAACTTTTAAAATTTAACCCCAAGGACAGTAGCGCGTTCTATTCAACCAACTTCAACCGTTTCCTCCATCGTTTGAAGCCATCGTATGAAGCCTGCCATAGCCGCCCTAGCCCTAACCTGCCGTAGCCACCACCGTCCTAGCCCTAACCTGTCGTAGTCGTCGCCACTCAAGCCGCCGTCGTTCAAGCCACCGCCATCGTCGAAGCTCCCGCCGTCCATTCCAAAATTGAAAAAAAACTTAATTCAACACTCTAATCCAAACGTAAATTGAAAATTTCATGAAAATTGAAGTCGAGTGCCACTAAATCTAGAGGTAAGAAACAAATGGAGAAGCGGAACACACAAGAAGAAGAAAGTCAAAAAGTTTTAATCACAAGTTGAATGATATTTAGATATAGCATTTCTAAATTTGAAACACAATAGACAGTGTTTTATATGCATAATGATAGTTGAATGTATCATTTTATAGTTAGATTGATAATTACAGAATGATAGTTGAATGTATCATTTTACTCATTATATGCATTATGTTGGAATGATAGATGAAAATAGCATTCCAGTTTTTGAAAATGTTAGATGGTAGTTAGATTGATAATTGCAGAATGATAGTTAAATATATCATTTTATTTACTGCATGTGTTATGTTGGAATGATAGACGAAAATAGCATTATAGTTTTTGATAAATGTTAGATGATAGTTAGATTGATAATTACAGAATGATAGTTGAATGTATCATTTTATTTGTTACATGCATTATGTTGGAATGATGAATGAAAATAGCATTTCAGTTTTTGATAAATGTTAGATGATAGTTAGATTGGTAATTGCAGAATGATAGTTGAATGTATCATTTTATTAATTGCATGTGTTATGTTGGAATGATAGATGAAAATAACATTCCAGTTTTTGATTGATATAGTATTTCAACCTTTAAACTGTTAAATCATGGATTGAAAAGGAGTAATGATAGACAAATATAGCATTTTTAAAAAATGATAGATGAAAATAGCATTATAGTTTGTTAAATATAAAATCATTCATTTCTGGTTCTTTGTACAGGAATCCAAAGCTAAAAAATCAAAGAAAGCAAAAACTACAGAAGGAAGAAAAAAAATCAAGGAATGAATCTCAAAACAAAATTCAGTACAGATATATTTTGATTCCAATGATAAAATTTTAGTACAAAAACTAAAGTAGTCGCCACCACCTACAGACCATCACCTTGGTCTGACGAACGAGCTCCGCCTTCGCCTGCGGTTGCGCCGCCGACGCCTGTTCTTGTGATGCAGAGCCGCCTATTAATTATTGTGATGTCGCCGCCCATACTAGTGATTTGATAACGATATTTGAGAACAGTTTAATTTTTTTGTGAAGAATTTCCTTCAGACGAAAAAATAAAACTTGCGTCCTTTAAGCGTAAAAATAATTGTCGCGTCCTTCATTCCAAAAAGAATGCTAAGTTTTTCCTTCAGCCGATTTTCCTGTATTATAAATTTATTACTTCAAATACCTCAAAACATCGTAAATTAATTAAAATAGTAATCTACATCAGATTACTTTCCGAAATAATAATATTATTATTTTTCGTCAAAGTAATAATATGTACTAAAACTACTTTATTATTTTCTCAACCAATTTAATATTATTTGGCCAAAAATAACAATATTCTAATTTAAATTTTCTCAACCAATTTATTACTATTTGGACAAAAATAACAATATTCTAATTTAAATTTTAAAACTCCTTCTTATTGCTATTTTTCTCAAAATAGCAATAATTTAACCCAATACACTTTTGAAAAAACACATTTTCACTACTACTATTATTCCCTGAATATCTTATTTTATTATTCAAATAATAATAGTATATTTTTCATAACCTCCATAAAATCGAATATATTACTATTTACAAAAAAAATACAACATTTACAAAAATATCAGAATATTATTTATTAAATCGCAGTTTATTTTATAAATAATAATCAACTCCTCAATTTCAATTAAAACATATTTTCTGTTATTATCTATGAATTTCCTAAGAAATTCATAAATAATAATCTTATTGAATTTCTCACATTAATTTTAGTAAAATTTGTTAAATTACTATTTTTTACAACACTCAAATCTGTAAATAATTTTATTTTCATTTATTTATCAGTCTTTCCCAAAATTTAAAATTTCAACTATTTTATATTAATTAATTATTTCCATTTTAAATCAATATTTAATTATAATTAAATATCCATCATCTAGTGGCACATCAAAATAACCCAATCAAGGCATAACATATCAAAAATATTGTAACAACCAAACCGCCAATAATAAAACATAACATATATCCATAAATATAAATTTACATGCACGGAAATCTGTTTAATTTTTTTAAACTCAATTAATTAAAATTTATCAATCATGCACTTTTGCAAACAACTCCAAAACTCCGCAAATCACATGCCAAATCATCCAGAATTTTGTCACGAGCCCAATGGACATAAACCACGTGTGAATCAGAGTTCGTATGCAAAAGTTATGAAAGTTAGAAGATTTTGGGCTTAAAATATAATTAAATAAATTCAGGGTTTAAATCAAAAATTTTACCATCACTACCACCAAATCCACTACGCCATTGACACTTCGCCTTTTACCATCAGATTGGGCAGCCTCTGGCCGAATTAGGGTTATCAATCACCAACAATGAATAGCTCACACAATGCACTACTACCAAGCACCGCCGACTCCTCTACGTGCCTGAATCAATCACCGCCCCCTAAAATTAGGATTTTTAGAACCTAAAATCGCCAAATCCGAGCACCACGGTCGATGTTTGTCCGTGAAACCACCTGTAACGACCCGTAAATTTTAACTGTTTTAATAACGTAATTAGTTGAAATTTTGTGAAATTTTAAACAATAAAATTTTGAAATAAAAATTTGATATTTGGAATGCGTCTAATTAATCATAGCAACTAGTAAATTTTCATCAGATAATTTGGAAGTTTATTTTCTAGTGTAATTTTATTCCAATTTATATCAGTTAAAATTGATGATAATAAAATGTTTTCCAAACCTGAATATTTTTACATAGGAAAATTCTAATTCATCTTCTGACTAAGACGCCAATTTTCGTTTTTCCAAATTCGGACTTCTTTAGCTCCGTCGATCTTATTTTTCTACGTTTTTGCTGCATTTTCCGCTATTAGGAAATTCGAATTTTTATAATTCAATCATACCACTGATATCTGTATACCGTTTTGATCATCTCGTTGTGCTGATCTCCACAGTATATTCGTTTCTGTATTTTGAAGTCCGTTTCGCTACGAGATCGAAGAAACTATTTGTATTTTCGGTACAGTTTCGAACATTTCAAACTTCTTTCGACCATTCAGTTTCCATCATATCAACCCAACAGCCATTAGCTACTTGCAATAAATATTTCCTAAATTATCGTGCATGCCATTCTCTATTCCCAATAGTCATAATCATCTGGTAGCTTCATTGTGAATTGGTCTTCGAAATAATTATATCACTTGCTTTTAAAATGCACTCAAGTCTGTTCATTTTCATTTTCGTATTCACCTTCTCTTCTTTTTTTCCACACAAGCTACAGATCCTTCCTCGGCCGTTTCCTTGGCTGCGTGCACAGCTTTACTCTGCCCAACGTAGCTCGCCCTCCCCTTTCCAAAGCATCTCCGACCCACCACCTTTCGAGCAACCAACGTCATAACCCCAGATCCAAACAAACCCATGCCTACCATTCGAAACGAGAAAAATCCCACTGCCCAAGCTCGCCAGCCTTCCACCTCGCAGCTCTTTCGCGTCCCCCTCGTCATGGTCTTCCCCTCCGCCTGGTAACCGATGGCAACGCACCCATAGCCGACCTCCACGTGTAGCTTTCCCCTTTCTTTTGCAAGGGCCGATCACCACCTGGACAACTGCTCCTCTTCTTGTGTCTTCTCTCCTCCACCCATTCTCCCTTTGGCTCGGCCAAACATTAATTTTCTTAAGATATATATGTAAGTCTATCTATTTACGTGCGTGTATGTTTTAAAGCCCATACTTTAGTTTTGTAAGTTTTATATCTATTCTGTTTTATATATATAATTGTACGAAGGCAATATTGTAAGTTGTATATAATATAGCTTAGTATAGAACGGTATAGAGTTCTATGTTGATCTGATTATATAAAGTATATGTTATTTTTTTGACAGCCTATATATGTTTGGAAGTATGAAGATTTTATATTAGTTTTTCTACATAAGATCTGTTGTCTCTATATGCCTAAATTTATACGAGTGTTGTATCATTTTCGTTGTCTAGTATAAGTTGTATATGGGTCTAGTTTAAAGTTGCATGCTATATTATATAAAGCCTGTTATAATGTTGATATATAATGTGTTTATACCAGTATATATATTTAAGTATATTAATGATAGTTACAATGTACGGTTTGTATGTGGACTGATTTATATCCATTTGCCTATCTATCAATGACATATATATTGTTTATTTCAAAGTTTATTATTGATTTATATAAGTATTTATTTCAAAGTTCATTATGAACGTATATATATATATGTTGATTTTATACTAGATGTACTGACTTTAAGGAATATATATATAAACTGTGTATTTTTTTATGTGTTTAAAATCTTACAAAGTTATATATATTATTTATAAGTTCGGACAGTTTTATATTACAAAGCTTATTTTAGTCTGGTCGAAGATTTGTTGTTACTATAGTTATGTAAGTAAGATTTTATAAAGTTATATATTTGTTAAACTGTATATTATAAGGCTAGGTTATAGTTCGCTTTATGATTAGTTATATATAATTTAATTTATATGTTAGCTGTTAGCATGTTTGGTAAACCATTTTAGTGTTCATATATTAATAACAGTTGAGTTATATAGGTTTGTATTTTGCATTATGTATATAATTGTACTGTCATGGTTAAATATATATAAGTTAAGTGAAATTTAGTTTATGTGAACTACAAACTGTGTTGTATATTTTACATATATTAACGTGCGTGTATAATTGTTTGCATCTATATTGTATATATATGATAGTAAGTTATGGAAGTTGTTTAAATATATTAGTTTTATATGTATTTGGGTTGGTTGGGATTTTTTTTAAGGTACATAGTTATATTTAAAAATGTTATATAGAAAGATGCGTGTATACTTTTCCTTTTGGGAATAGTACAGCAAGTTATTCTATTGATATAGGCTACGCATATATATATAGATAGATGTTATTGTATATTAAAGTTAAATTATTGATTTGAAAATAAATATGTATGTTTTATTTTAACATGTGTTTAAATTTAGAATATGGTTTTATAAAAATAGTTATATATATAGTTATATACAAGTTCATTTATACCAATTATCTTCATTGATTCAGTTCTGATTTGTTCCATCAATTCTTGTTATCAGCTTTGATTGTTGAATTTGTGCCAATCTACTTTGCTTTGCAATTCGTGCTTGGATTCGTAGCTCATTCCATTTGTCGAATCATCTCTAGCCTCGAAAGGTGAGCAATCACTCACGATTGATGTTCTTTTATTTATTAAATTTGATTTCAATTGAAACGACAATTGAAATATGCTGATGTTAGTTATTTACACTGTTATATATATGCTATTACCTGTATCGGTTCACCTGTGACATCTGACACCATTATCTGCCAATTGAAATATGCTGATGTTAGTTATTTACACTATTATATATATGTTATTACCTGTATCAGTTCACCTGTGACATCTGACACCATTATCTGTTATTTATATTGATGATACATGTCTGTTATATTATTATCATATCTGTTATCATTCTGCAAGTTCCCTGTTAGTATAGAATCACTATGGGTTGAAATGATACATACCCGAACGGACTTTAGAATAGGAGAAAATCGTTATGGGTTGAAATGATAAACACAAGCGATTTTCAAATTGAATTGAATTTGGGATTACGGATTGAAATGATATATATACCCGTATATAGTTAAATTATGGATTGAAATGATAAATATCTGTATCACTTGACCATAGGGTAGAACATTTTATACAGACACCATTGGTCTATATATATAAATATTTTGAAAATGATTTCTATGGTTTTGAAAAGAAATATATGGTTTTAATAAATATTGATTTTAAAGATTTATTAAAGCTGATTTAATAAAGTTGATTTGAATCAATATAAATATGTTTAAGTATTTATGTAAAATTTATATTTCCAAATATAGAGTATATATTATTTCAGGTTGAAAGATAAATTTGAATTTGATTTGGAATTTTTAATTATTTAAGAATTATACTTAAATAAGTTTAATTCGGAATCTATTAAATTTGAAATTTTAAGATATATTTTATAACTTGAATTTGATTAAAAAGTGGCTTAAATGAATATTTCAAACTTATATAAATTTAAATGGGATATTTTGTTTATATAAATTTGTAAATTGAAGTTGTATTTAGGTGTATTGAAATGATTAAAGAAATATCTCAGAAACTAAATGAAATGAAATTAAATTGAGATATAAATGGAATTATCAAATTTAGTTTTGAAATGTGGAATATTTAAAGCTTTGAAATATATTGAAATTTAAGGGTTTATTTTGTGTTTCAAATCTGTATTTGAAATCGTTATAATTCGAAATGATTTATTGAGAAATTGAATTAAGTTGAATTTGGTAGTTGAGTTAATTTGAATCGATTTGTGAATTTGTGGAAGCTATTTTATTTTATAAAGTATTTTTAAACTATATCTACAACTATTTATATTTTACTTCATAAATTATTTTAATATAAACTATTTTATATAAATCATTTTCAATATATATTATTTATTATAAACTATTTTAACTTATAACTATTTTATATAAACTATTTTATCATATACACTAATTTTAATATCTAAACTGTTTAAGAGGAAAGTGTTACGAATTCCAAAATGTTATGATTTCAAGCTATAGTTTCAAAGTGTTATGAATTTCAAGGTTTTGGTTTCCAAAGAGTTTTGATTTTAAAAGACTTACGATTTCGAAAGCGGTATAACTTTGGAAAGTGATATGATTTTGGAAATGGATTTATTTGAAGTGAAATTGATATCGTATTGATATGGTTTTGAAATGGCAATGACATTTCGATTTTGAAATATAAATTATTTTGGAAGTTTATTAAATGACCAATCGGTGTAATAATTACGTAGTTATTGAAGAGTCCGGGATCGGTTAGGGACATACTCTCTGTCCAAACCGAAAACCACTTTAATAACTATTATACGCGGAGTGTGATCCAGAATGAAGTGGTTGGAATGATGACGTTGCTGGATTTGAAGAAAGAGAACGATAATGGATAGCCTTGACACTTGTGTCAAATTGGAAATGACTTAAACAGGAGGCGTGCCGGGCCAGTGAGGTTAGCTACCTCTAGCGGGCACACTTCTTTGTAAACTACTCATTACTTGTTTTGATTGGTGCGCACCCTTGATTTGGGAGTGTTGTTTCGCGGTGTTGCGATCATTGCGGCGATGCGTTCTCACCAGTCTGGATCAGGCAAACGGTAGTTTCACTACCTTGGGTATTCCCTCATGTGCCTTGTCATACTCGTATCCCTATGCGCGACCACTACGATTTGTTTTGTGTTATACCTATGGAGTACTCCCTGATAGCCCACTAGTTTACGGTGGAGTTTACAGTGCTGTATAGACTATGACGCTTATATAAAATGTGTTAAGAGGGATAATGGTAACGCCTTAACGCTATATTGATACTTTATATTACTGATAGGCATTATCTACTTAGCGTACACTACTACCTAGTAGATAGTTTAACGGATCCTTAGAGGATGGTTATTCCAAACATCCTTTGAGTTACTTGTATTTTCAGTTGTTATTTCACTTGAGTTGGATTTATTGATATAAGAATGTTAATCCTGACTCGAGTGTTTTGTGTTTTGCTTTACGCTCGGGTCAGACTGAGTGTACCAGTATTCGAGACTCACCTTTGGAATTGGAGCTTCGCTTGGAGATCCAGCTATCTATCCAGCTTTCAGATATTCAGTTGATTCCAGTGATGTATTCTGATATTGTATTTGACTATTGTATTCGAGACTTCTATTGTAACTTGTTTAACTCTGTTATATATATATAGTAGCTTCATGAACTACTATTCTTTTGTTTCCGCTACATTGTTGTTATATTACTCTGTGTCTGTGATCTGTGATTATATCTATTTACTGTAAATGCTGAGTTTTGCCAATTTAAATTAACAATCTATTTTTTGAATTATTCAAGTCCGACATGTGTGGATTTATTGTCGATTTGAATGGTCCAAAATAGTGGGTCGTTACACCACCACCATTCGACTCCTTTCATTAAGTTCTTTCATCCCGTGCCTTCAATTTCATGAATTAATTCACGAATCAAAGGTCCAAAATCTAGCCCTAGAATTTTGCCTTTCTGATTTTGACTATCGATTTCTCTTGACCAGAGCATTTTGACAAAAATGACTACTTGTCATTGATTTTCCTCATGATTGTTTTGATATATCATTCAATGGGTATTGGACTATATGAGTTTGAATCACTATTTAATTAGATGTAATTATCAGTCATTAGCAAGTATTAAGCAACATGGAGATGGAGTTGATGGTTAGGCTTCTGTTGCTTCACTTTTATAGTCGTGTAGCTAGGATATGTGTTATGTACCTAGTTTGGCTTGAAACAGTTACGTATGTCATTTCTAACTTGTAAAATAACCTATCTTCTAAATATAACCCAAATTTAATAAATTTGTTGTCGAAACTGATCGGCACGGAAAGACCTATGCAATGGTTTTGATACGATACCTAATTCACCCTTTAATGTAAAATCAATTTTTTATTAATTTTGTATTAACAATGTCAAATTTGAAGGTCGTTACATTCTTCCCTCTTAAAAGAATTGTTGCCCTAGAATTCCTCAAATACAACCCTCAACCAAATCAATAAATAATACCTAAAATCGTCATTGTGGGATTAATTACAAAACATTGAGAAGTATATTAATCATAAATTAACTATCTTTAGGGTAGTACATGACAACTGCACCACACGATCAATCATGACAAAGTTAAAATCCTTCATAAGAATGAATGCAATTTCTTACACATGAACATACCATAGTAGCACACATTTCTTAACCATGCAATCAAAACTGTAACATTTAAACGTAACAATGTTAACAAAAGATGAAATAATCTCAATCATAGATCAACTCCATCTGCAAATTATACCATGCATCTCAATAATCCAACAATAATTTTTTATAAATAAAGTACATGTCAAAACTCAGGTTGGTCCAAATATGCATGCACAAATAAATTAATAAATAAATATCAACAATTAGCATAGCACATCAAAATAAACACACATACCCAAAGTAACATGGTATCATCACCACACTAACCTACCAAAAACTAACACATGTCTATTAAATAATCCATGTGCTGACAACACATCCACCATAATATGTGCATCCTCGAAACCATCGATGGACTTCCTTATGGTCTCATGCTCAAAATAATCGGTTTACCATCTTATACATAAACCCTTTAAAAATAATTATATGTTCGCACATGGCTACATCTTCAAAATAATATATGCTTAGTCAGAGCTACACCATCAAATAATATCGTTATCTACTCATGTTGTTCGATTCTTAGACCCATATCATAAGATCTCTTACAAATGACCACCATCATAAGGTCAATGAATACTCAACATCATAAGAGCATTGAACTTTGAGATATATGATAACTCTTATAACCACATCATCGATTAGAGATCCTCATCTGCTCGGTTTTACAAGTGCTTTAATCCGTGCCATTTAGAAGGACAGGAAGCTCAACTCGCATCATCTTATGTCCAGGGTACACAAATCACATCATCGTTGTGACGCCCCACCTCTACACTCACACTAGCCAAGAACACTATGGGGTAATGTCGTCGACTAGCACGAAGAATAAGGCTATTGAGAAGCGAACATCTATGTAATTGCTTTGTGCAAGTATCGATACGTCAGATAATAGGTCATGCATTTCATTTTAAGAGGAAATCTGACATATCAAATACAAACTCAAAGCTACTACACAGTGGCTATGTGGCCTTCGAAAACAAATATATAATAAGCATAACACAAAATCAGTCACAGATATTCATATCACTAAGGCGGAAACAGATATGAATATAACATATAGAAGTGAACATCAAAGTAGTGGTCATACAAGATCCACTACATCACAAAAGAATAGGTACAAGTGCTAGACAAAAGAATATGTATACATCAAGGAGTCTCTATCTCAAATGTATAAAAAAAAACTACTGAGCTAAAGTAGTTAGCCAAAAGTCAGAAGATAGTCCCTGCTAAGAAGTCAAGTGAAAACACCTGAAACACCGCGGTCTGACCCAAATATTATTTAAGAAGAAAAATAATAAACGGATCAGTCTAGCTATAATTATCATGTAAGATGAGATAGGATAAGAGATATGACAAATATATATATGATAACAAAAAAAATCATACAATATCTCAAGTTTTCTCAAACACCAAAAAGAATGTCATATTCTTTAGCTTATTCACCAAATCAAAAATATTGATAGAGCTTACCAATGCAAATCACAAAAATTGGTGAAACACAAATTCTAAAAATCAATAATTAGAAATCCAGAAAACACAAAGGGGGAGGCCTATCATAAACGGGATCATGAAAACTCACCAACACATGTATCACAAACGGGACGCTATCCCATGGGTCGCTAACCCATAAAGCCGATGCAATGACGTAGTACAATGATACGCCCGAGGAACCTGAAACTCAAATAAGCCGGAACAACGATGTAGTACAACGATAGGCCCGATGAACCAAACTCCATAAAACCCATAGGTCGCTAGCCTAAAAAAAATGAGACGAAGCTCAACAGAACGGGGTACAGTCCCCCACGTGGACAATGAGACATCGCATATCGCTAGTCTAAACCTCAGAATGATCGTCATAGATCAATAAGTGTAAATTACATCAAGCTAGTAAATAGATGAGTTTAGCTTCATGTCCCATAACCACTGGCTTAACTTAAATATTTACGAACAAATTGTAGATTTCCACTCGAAAATTGTCACAAAATTTCAATTGAACTAGTCTAAGAATTAACCGACGAAGTAAACGCAAGCGTTTCATACCACTTGTTTTGCTAAGTCGTTTAATTGGATTTCTCGTACGAATGAGGTAAAGGTTTGTATATACTAATAGATTGGAAAATTGTTTTAAAAATGAGCTTTGTATTAAAAGTAATGTTGAAATCATTTTTGTGAAAGAGTTTGAGTATTTACTACTAGTATAGAAACCTTTGTATTTTAAAGTGACAAATCATTGAAACGATTGTAAAAACAATATATCACCAAAAATTCACATTCGACGACGTGAATTAAAACCATGAAAATGAACATCAAATCCATTAAATGGATATTCCCAAAAATCCAGAAAAGAAGTCATCAAAGTCGATAATAAATGATAACAACTAACCGGGTCAACAAGAAACCGATAAAACGAAAACCCTCATGAAAATAGGCAAATTGGCTAAATTTAACAGCGCCAGACGTTTGGTGGTTTTCCCAGACGTCTGAGCTGAAGGTCTGGAAATTTCTTCCAGATCGCTCAAATGTCTGGGAATAACCTCAGATGTATGAGCCGTAGGTCTGGAATTTTTATTCCTTTGCCTCAGACGTCTGAGTGTTTTCCCAAACGTCTGAGTTGTAGCTCAGGGCAAAATTTGTTTAGACCATTGATGACCAAATCAACTCGGAAGTGATCGAATGAGCGACGGTGGCTAGGGATTTATGCCAAGCGACAACCCAGCCCTATAGGCTCTTCAATACACTCCAAACAACATCTCCAAACATCCATAGTAGGATTTTCATAGATTTTGACTTCAAAATACCAAAATTGGAAAATTCACCAAACCAATTCAATTCAAAAGCAATTGAACATGAAATAGATGTTAGGAATTCATACCTAACAACAATGAAAACTATAGACATAGATGTGAGTTCAAGAACTCACCTTTAAACCCAAAAATAACAATTGAGAAGCTCTAAAACAAGGAAAGGTCAACTCCACTTCAATCACAACTCTAGAAGCTCTAATCTATGATAATTTGCAAATATTTCCTAAGTTGGGTTATAGGAAATTATGAAAATTGGAGAGGGATTGAGATGGAGAAAATGAAGAGGATGCCTACCTAAGCTTCTCTTTGGTTTTATAACTAGAACTTGAATTTCCTAAGAGAACTAGGGCTTAGGAATTTTGATTTCCCCTCTTTTCCCCCATTTTTCCCTTAGGGCTAGAGTGTTAGGAATTTAGAAAAAGGAATGAATGAATGAAGAGGAGTGGATTGGGAGCTACTAGGTAGAAGAGTTTGGGTTCTCTTATTGGGTTAGTGGGCTAGAACACAAACCAAAGCCCAAACAAATACCAAAATCCTAATCAACTCCAAACATATCAATGTTTATACTCAAAAAAGTTGTGAACGTCATTTTGAACTCAATGAAAGTGGTCTCGAGTCCGAATTTGACTGTTTACAAAAAGTCACATTTTGGACTTTATTTCAAATAACGATGCTATATTTAAATAAAACATTTAAATATACATATATTCGTAAAATATGCGGGTTGTTACAGACTCCCCTCCTTAAAGAAATTGCATCCTCGCAATACTTAAGAAGAAAATAAAGAGTAACAACCGCACTAAGGTATAATAACACAAAAGAAAATTTTGAAGTGAGAAGTTCACCTTGAAGAGAATGAGAGAGTAAGTTCGGATGTGTTCGCTCGATGAATTCTCTGGATTCCCAAGAACAATCTTTAGGATTTTCGGACCATCGAACTTTCACAAGCGGAACATCTTTATTACGAAGGCGTTTAACCTCCATAGAAATGATACGAATAAGATGTAGCTCATAAGTCAAATTAGGTGAAACTTTAATTTCTTCAATAACACCGGGCTCAAGAATAGAATCTGAATCTCTAAGGCATTTCCGTAGTTGAGAAACGTGGAATACATCATGAATAGCAGAAAATTGAGCAGGTAATGAAAGGCGATAAGCCACGGAACCAATGCGTTCGGTGATGGGAAATGGGCCAATATATCGAGGTGCTAACTTTCCTGATCGATTGAAACGCACAACACCCTTCATAGGTGAAACACGAATGAATACCAAATCTCCCACATAAAATTCCAAATTCCTTCTTTGGTTATCGGCGTAGGATTTTTGCCTACTTTGAGCTTCTTTCATCCTATGACGAATAAGGTCAATCTTTTCTGTGGCATCACGAATAAAATCTGGACCTGAAACCAACTTCTCACCGGCTTCAAGCCAACACGTAGGAGATCGACATGGCCTTCCGTAGAGTGCCTCGAAAGGTGCCATACCAATACTAGATTGAAAGCTATTATTATAAGAAAACTCAACAAGAGAAATATGATCTTCCCAACTTCCACCAAAATTAAGAACACAAGCACGAAGTAGATCTTCAAGAGTTTGATTCACATGCTATGTTTGTCCATCAGACTGAGGATGATAAGCGGTGCTAAAATTAAGCTTCGTTCCCAAAGCTTTTTGAAGACCCTTCCAAAATCCACTAGTAAATAATGGATCTCGATCGCTAACAATAGAAGTAGCAACTCCATGCAATTTAACAATTTCTTTAACATAGAGTTTGGCCAAAAGAGGTACTGTCTGATTGGACCGAACGGGAATAAAATGGACGGATTTTGTAAGTCTATCTACAATCACCTATAGACTATCATGACCCGAACAAGAACGGGGAAGACCGTCAATAAAGTCCATGGAGACATGATCCCACTTCCAAACGGGAATGTCTAAAGGTTGCAATAACCCACTGGGCCTTTGATGCTCGGCCTGAATGAGTTAGCAAGTCATGTAATGCTTAATAAAGTTAGCAATATTAGATTTCATTCCACCCCAATAATAAATTCGCTTCATGTCCGTGTACATTTTACTACTACCGGGATGAATGGTAAATTTAGAACGATGAGAATCTTCTAAAATGTCTTTACGAAGATCACTAATATTTGGCACGATAAGTCTATCAAATTTTCGAATGCCCCCACGAGCATTGATTTCTAAGTCTTTCAGACCATCAATATCATTTTTATCCCTACAACTTTGGCTAAGATAAGCCAATTTGGGATCTTGCTTTTGAGCTTCAAGGATGCAGTCTAAAAGAGAAGGATGAGCCTCAAGGCTACATAAAACAAGAGATGAACATGAATCAAATTCACGATCTCAAATCTCACAAGTAGACAAAGTCCCGAGATCATTCCATCCGGATATCATCATGGAAACAACCGCTTGTTGCTTACGACTAAGGGCATCGGCAACATAATTTCCCTTTCCAGGAGTATAAAGAATATCAAGATCATGAGATGCAAGGAATTTGAGCCAACGTTGTTGATGCAAACTAAGTTCCTTTTGAGAGAACAAATACTTCAAAGATTTATGATCAGTGTAGAGAACAAATTTCTCTCCCAAAAGGTAATGACGCCAAATTCTAAGGGTGAAAACAATGGCCGCGAACTCTAAATCATGAGTGGCATATCTAGTCTTGGTAGGCTTTAATTGCCTAGAAGCATAAGCGATAACACGTTCCCTTTGCATGAGAACGGCTCCTAAACCAACATGATTAGCATCGGTATAAACAATCAAGTCTTGGTTCCCTTCGGAAATCACAAGAATAGGAGCATCGGAAAGGAGTTCTTTTAATTTCTGAAAAGCAGCTTCACATTTGTCTAACCAAATGTATTTAACTCCCTTCTTTTTCAAACTAGTAAGAGGTACGGAAATTTTAGAAAAGTCTTTTATGAACCGACGGTAATAGCCAGTCAATCCAAGAAAGCTACGAATTTCCGTCACACTCTCCGGTCTCTTCCAATTTTGAATCGGCTCAATCTTTGAAGGATCCACGGAAATTCCGGGTTCCGAAATAATATGTCCTAAAAATTTCACATGGGATTGACAAAAGTGGCACTTAGAAAATTTTGCTTTCAATTGATTGCTCCTAAGGGTTTCCAACATAATTCGAAGATGTTTTTAATGCTCTTCCTCGGTTTTAGAATAAACAAGAATATCATCAATAAAGATGAGAACAAATCGATCGAGGAAGTTTTTGAAAATTCGATTCATAAGGTCAATGAAATAAGCTGGAGCATTCGTTAAACCAAATGGCATAACAAGCCATTCATAAGATCCATAACGAGTACGGAACGATGTCAGAGGAATATTATGCTCTACAATTCGAAGCTGATGAAAACTGGTGGCTAAGTCTAACTGTGAAAAGACTCTAGTACCGCTAAGTTGATCGAATAGATCAGCAATCCGAGGTAAGGGATATTTATTCTTGATGGTGAGATCATTAAGCTTGCGGTAGTCAACGAAAAGCCTAAGTGTACCATAGGATTTCTTCACAAAGATAGTTGAAGCTCCCCAAGGAGAGGAACTAGAATGAATAAACTGTTTCGCTTCCAATTCGGATAATTGTTTACGCATCACCTCATTTTCCTTATTGAACATACGATAAGGAGGACGAGTGATAGGTAGAGCTCCAGGGATTAGATTAATTCTGAACTCAATTTCTCGCTTAGGTGGTAATCCTAAAACGGGCTCAAATATATTGGGAAATTCACGAACAACGTGAATGAGGAAAATGACATCTTCCTCGTCATCATTATCGTCATCATGTGGATTTAGAGAATATAAGGATGCCACCGAATTGGAATCTGAATCTTTAAGAACAATAGAAATCTGCTTAACAGATTGAGGATGTTGAAGATGGATTGTCCTCTCGGGACATAGGATGTGGGCTTCATAACGGTTAAGCTAATCCATTCCCAAAATCATTCCAAAACCGAGGTAACGCATAACATGCAAATCGGCTTGGAAAGCATAATCACATAAAATAATCTCGGCATCTTTACAAAACAAACTGAGTGTTGCGGATCCACCAATCGGATTCACAATTCTCAGTGAAATCATCAAGCCCGTAACATTTAAAGACAAAGTATCAGCAAGTTCCTTTGAATAAAAGAGTGAGATGCACCCATATCAAAAAGAACTCGAATAGGATGATCATGAAACATAATAATTCCATCAAGGATAGAATGAGAAATACCTTGACCAAGAGGAGTGTTACTAGGGGCTTGCACAACATTCAGCTTTCCCTCTTTCCTACTTTGAAGTTTGGGACAGGAAGATAAAAGATGACCCGAACCTTTGCAATGGCGACAATAAAGGGGTTTTAGACACCTATTTGCATAATGGTCTCTAGAACCATAATTGTAGCATTCTCCACGACTAGAGGTAGGCGTCTTTGCTACCGAAGTTGCCTGCTTTCCTTTCGTGTTAGGATTAGGTTTGAACTTATGATCGGGATGCCTCTTCTTGTTGCTATTGAAGTTCTTCTTGGCACCCACAACTTCAACATCACTTTCTTTATCGGCCTCTTCAATTCGAAGAGCGATATCTTTATGCTGATCGAAAGGAACTTCTAGTTTCAAAAGTAAAGCCTTTTTGAGGTTTTTATTCAAACCATAGATAAACCTTTGATTCTTCTTCAATGGGGTATTAATATACTCGACCCTATATTTAGAGAGGGATTTAAATGATGCAACATAATCTGTCACACAAGATTCCCCTTGAATAAGGTCAATAAAGCATCGAGCTAAAGTTACTTTTTCTGCTTCGGGCACAAACTTTAACTTGAACCTTTCCTGGAATTGCTCCCAAGTAAGATCCGCTTCAACAATTTCCGAAATTAAAAGCTCATACCAATCTAATGCTCTCTCCTGGAGCATTCTAGAAGCCACTTGGATTTTATATAGATCCACAAGATTCATGTGAGAAAAGATGTGATCGCATATTCTAAGCCAAGCTTGGACTTCAATAATGCTTTCGGAACCCTTGAATGGCCTTCCACCCAAATTGGTATAATCACTGCACAAGCGTGCAAACCCGATTTAGGATGAGTAGGCTTGGGAATGGGTCCGGCAGCTTGGGCATTCTTTACAAGATCCAAAAGCTGTTGGGCAGACATGAATACGCCATCCTGAGGAGTAGCACTGGATTGACCGGCGCTAGGACGGCTAGGTCTAACCATTTCTCTTCTTTAAGAAAGAAAGAAGATGAAAAAGGTTATTCTCAGAATGAATTCAAATAAACTAGATTGATAAACCAGGTATCATAAAAGGAAATATGATAGAATGGGTCCTAAGACTCGAATTAAATCCAAAGGCACGATTCCTAAGACTCGAATTAAATCCTAAGGCACGATTCCTAAGAGAGACTTAGGACAATGATCCTTGTCATAATATCCTATATTGTTCCGAAGTTTGGCTCTGATACCAAGCTATGACGCCCCACCTATATACTCACACTAGCATAGAACACTACGGGGTAATGTCGTCGACTAGCACGAAGAATAAGGCTATTGAGGAGCGACCATCTGTGTAATTGCTTTGTGCGAGTACCGATACGTCAGATAGTAGGTCATGCATTTCATTTCAAGAGGAAATCTGACATATCAAATACAAACTCAAAGCTACTACACAGTGGCTATGTGGCCTTCGAAAACAAATATAAAATAAGCATAACACAAAATAAGTCACAGATATTCATATCACTAAGGCGGAAACATATATGAATATAACACATAAAAGTAAACATCAAAGTAGTGGTCATACAAGATCCACTACATCACAAAAGAATAGGTACAAGTGCTAGATATGTATACATCAAGGAGTCTCTATCTCAAATGTATAAAAACAAAAAAAACTACTGAGCTAAAGTAGTTAGCCAAAAGTCAGAAGATAGTCCCTGCTAAGAAGTCAAGTGGAAACACCTGAAACACCTCGGTCTAACCCGAGTATTATTTAAGGAGAAAAATAATAAACGGATCAGTCTAGCTATAATTATCATGTAAGATGAGATATGATAAGAGATATGACGAATATATATGATGACAACAAAAATCATATAATATCTCAAGTTTTCTCAAACACCAAAAAGAATGTCATATTCTTTAGCTTATTCACCAAATCAAAAATATTGATAGAGATTATCAATGCAAATCACAAAAATTGGTGAAACACAAATTCTAGAAATCAACAATTAGAAATTCAAAAAACACAAAGGGGGAGGCCTATCATAAACGGGAGCATGAAAACTCACCAACACGTGTATCACAAACGGGACGCTATCCCAAAGGTCGCTAACCCATAAAGCCGGTGCAACGATGTAGTACAACAATACGCTCGAGGAACCTGAAACTCAAATAAGCCGGAACAACGACGTAGTACAACGATACGCCCGATGAATCGAACTCCATAAAACCCATAGGTCGCTAGCCTAAAAAAATGAGGCGAAGCTTAACAGAACGGGGTACAGCCCCCCACGTGGACAAAGAGACATCGCATATCGCTAGTCTAAACCTCAGAATGATCGTCATAGATCAATAAGTGTAAATTACATCAAGCTAGTAAATAGATGAGTTTAGCTTCATGTCCCATAACCACTGGCTTAACTTAAATATTTATGAACAAATTGTAGATTTCCACTCGAAAATTGTCACAAGATTTCAATCGAACTAGTCTAAGAATTAACCGACGAAGTAAACGCAAGCGTTTCATACCACTTGTTTTGCTAAGTCGTTTAATTGGATTTCTCGTACGAATGGGGTAAAGGTTTGTATATACTAATAGATTGGAAAATGGTTTTAAAAATGAGCTTTGTATTAAAAGTAATGTTGAAATCATTTTTGTGAAAGAGTTTGAGTATTTACTACTAGCATAGAAACCTCTGTATTTTAAAGTGACAAATCATTGAAACGATTGTAAAAACAATCTATCACCAAAAATTCACATTCCACGACGTGAATTAAAACCATGAAAATCAACATCAAATCCATCAAATGGATATTCCCAAAAATCCAGAAAAGAAGTCATCAAAGTCGATAATAAATGATAACAACTAACCGGGTCAACAAAAAACCGATAAAACGAAAACCCACATGAAAATAGTCAAATTGGCTGAATTTAACATCGCCAGACGTTTGGTGGTTTTTCCAGACGTCTGAGCTGAAGGTCTGGAAATTTCTTCCAGATCGCTCAAATGTCTGGGAATAACCTCAGATGTATGAGCCGTAGGTTTGGAATTTTTATTCCTTTGCCTCAGACGTCTGAGTGTTTTCCCAGACGTCTGAGCTGAAGCTCAGGGCAAAATTTGCCTAGACCATTGATGGCCAAATCAACTTGGAAGCGATCGAATGAGCGACGGTGGCTAGGGATTTATGCCTAGCAACAACCCAGCCCTATAGGCTCTTCGATACACTCCAAAAAACATGTCCAAACATCCATGGTAGGATTTTCATAGATTTTGACTTCAAAATACAAAAATTGGAAAATTCACCAAACCAATTCAATTCAAAAGAAATTGAATATGAAATAGATGTTAGGAATTCAAACCTAACAACAATGAAACTATTGACATAGATGTGAGTTCAAGAACTCACCTTTAAACCCAAAACAACAATTGAGAAGCTCTAAAACAAGGAAAGATCAACTCCACTTCAATCACAACTCTAGAAGCTCCAATCTATGATCATTTGCAAATATTTCCTAAGTTAGGTTATAGGAAATTATGAAAATTGAAGAGGGATTGAGATGGAGAAGATGAAGAGGATGCTTACCTAAGCTTCTCCTTGATTTTAGAACTAGAACTTGAATTTCCTAAGAGAACTAGGGCTTTGGAATTTTGATTTCCCCTCTTTTCCTCCATTTTTCCCTTAGGGCTAGAGTGTTAGGAATTTAGAAAATGGAATGAATGAATGAATGAAGAGTAGTGGAGTGGGAGCTACTAGGAAGAAGAGCTTGGGTTCTCTTATTAGGTTAGTGGGCTAGAACACAAACCAAAGCCCAAACAAAATACCAAAATCCAAATCAACTTCAAACACATCAATATTTATACTCAAAAAAGTTATAAATGTCGTTTTGAACTCAATGAAAGTGGTCTCAAGTTCGAATTTGACTGTTTACAAAAAGTCACATTTCGGACTTTAATTCAAATAAGGATGCTATATTTAAATAAAACATTTAAATATATATTCGTAAAAATACGGGTTGTTACAATCATGATCTGGGATCTCATCACGGATCCAACTAGAGTCCTCGCTTACCCCCTCCTTATGAGCATATGTCGAAACCTCTAAGTTACCAATAACCCCATAGCATAGGTCCCACAGTAGAATACATCATCTTGTCCTACCTTACATGTTTGCATCATTGACCATGCCTCCTTAGACAATCCAAACAACTCACATCATTGAGTTTTCAAAGTTCTAAACATCTTTGGTCGTCTCGCATTAACCTTTTGTTCCATATCTAGATCGGAAAACAACTTGTTCTAGTCTTCAAATCACGTCGAATATCTTATTCCATCTCATAGTGAGTTCTTCATTTGATGACTGGGATTACTCACAAAAAAAAAACCAAAGAGGGATCTTCCAGCCATTGCTAGCAATGAGGGTTCTATACATCTTCAAGTCAAAATATATGCCAATATATTTTCATTTTCAAATCAAAGCATCCACGTCCTTTTCAAATCAATTTTCTTTCCATTGGACATCATTTTTTACCTTTTAAAAATCAACTTATAATGATCTTGGAAGAAAATCACTACTTTAGAAAAGTTTAAAACCATACAAAAATCAAAATAGAAGCCTTTATTGAAATAAAAATTATGGAAGTTAGTAGTCGCTCATATAAAAATAGATTTTGCAAATATGCATTTGTTAAAACTAAAAAATTAGTAAGGGTGTAATGAATATCTCACCCATTATTTTGATTCCTTAGTGGTACTCATCAATTCTTTAGCCCACCAAACTCTCTAGTTATTATTACTCATCTTAAAAGAACATCAACAAATCTCTTTGTCAATCTGAATATCTGGTATTTCTCAACTTAGGAAACTATGCTATCATATTATTACTAAACCAATATGTCCCTTAAAAACTCACTAGTTTCTACAATGTACATTCCACTAAATGTCAACATTGGATAACTACCTCATCATAAATTATCATACATATCAAGCAATATAATCTAGCATACAATACAATGATCACAATAAGGTAGACAAACAAGTAACCAAAAGAAAAAAAGAAAAAAAAAAGCAGAAAATTAAAATTAGTCATAGTAAAACAACAATGAACAACAATAGAATACAAGAAAAGGAAATTAATCTAGACAAGCATGATAAGAATTAATAAGTGAACATAGTCTAACAAACGACACATTTTTTCCTAATTATAACTAGTAGCTTAAAAAGAAATATATCAATACAAACAATTCAATCAAAGTAAACAAACATAAGAAAAAAAGTCACTATCCCATATATCAAAATAAGCACTCCCTATTCACTATCCCATATATCAAAATAAGCACTCCTTATTTCATATCTCAACTCTCGCCATAGAAAGTCACCATAGAAATCTTTTTCCCAGAAATGTTTTTCCTCTTAAAACATCATTTATCAAAGAGTGCCTTTTAAATAAAAGTTCTTTCAGCGAAAAATAACTTTCAAATAAAAGATTTCGAACTTAAAGATATTCTTTTAATAAAACACTTTTGTCAATAAAGATATTCTCTGCATAATTTACGCAAAAAAAATATTTATCAAATAGAGGTATTTCCATCAATAAAATAATTTCTCGAAATATTCTTTCTGCAAAACAACTTTAAAATCAATCTTCTTCAAATCATGTAGTATTTATTATAAAGAACGTTCAACAAAATATTTCACTCTTTCAAAATAAGGGTTCTCACTAAATATTCCCAACATGGCACATTTATCAAACATTTTCAAACCATAATACTTTTATTAAAATAGTCTTTCCACAAAACATCCTTTAAACAAACACTTCATGAATCTTATAGTATTTATTTTAAAGCATTCTTCAACAAAAACATTCCTTTCTGAAACGTCCCTCAATAAAAACATTTCTAATAAAACATTATAATGAGATTATAACATACGTTTCACCATACATAATTCTGAAAGGACGTTTTCCAATCAAAAATAGTTTTTACCAAAATGTTTTTATTAGAATATTTATGCCATAATAAAATATTTTAGAGTAATTATTTCTCCTCACGAAAATATAAACATAAAAATATATGTAATTTCTTAAATTAAATGTCCAATTTTCATGTAAAAAATTTCAACTAATCGCTTTATACCAAAAAATACACAAATTTTTAAATCTAATATCAAACGTATATTTTAATATTACATTTCAATTAAAAATAAATTCCAATTAATTTTTTTTTCAATCAAAACTGTAACAAAAATAATTTATCATGCGTCAATTAGAATTTAACATCGTTTGTGTGTCACTTAGGTTATAACCAGCATTTCTCCCCTTGTATAAGTGCTCATTCTACCTCATTCTACTTTACTTATTTTCCAAACAAAGGTCCTTATAAATAAAAATTGTCTTAGGTTGAGGCAATGGTGGTTACACATATAACCCATACGCGTAACGCATACAATCATCAATAAGAATGCATTGTCATTACTATATTTTAACCCAATCTAAGGTGAAAATTAAATTGCCTAAATGGTTTAAACCAAACCAAGGTTTAAGGAATCGCTAAACCTAAGCTCCGATATAAAGTATGGCATCCCACTTATTTTAACGTCTAAAATTAGTTACAAACACCATCAAATGCGCCTACACACTAATCTCAGACATTATATATATATATATATATATTTAAAATATAAAATCAACATGGGAAAAAAGAAAATAACTGGCAATAGAATTAAACATAAATCTATATATTGTATTTAAATAAATGAATATCATACAAGACCTAACACATCAGATAAAATTCACAACTTAACATACGTCGTTAATAATAAAAAATCATAAGTAATACAATTATACATATGGGAAATGACTACAAAAAACATCATATGAAAAACTAACATTAAAATCCGTAACTAACTTTATAGTCTTTAATTAATAACGGATCAAAACTGAGAAACTCAGTCTTTAGTATTAAATGTTAAAGATTGAAATTTAGTCATTAATCACTTTTTTATATTTAAGAATGTTTAGTTACTCAAATCCATCTAAATGAGTTGTTTCTTAAGAAATCAATATTTTGAAGATGGAAACTATTTTCTTAAATATAACCGTTGCATTTAGTAATCCATGTGATATAAATTTGTTACCTATTAAAACTCAAATATGAGTCAATCTCAAAATTAAGTAAATATAAGTATTGTGCCCACTCTCTCCCCTTCATGCACAATCACTTGCCTTGATTATGGTTCCACAATTCATGTTATTCCTTACTCCACTATAAAGCTTCTTCTCTCCCACTCAAGCGATCATTTCTTTCCTTCTCACCATAAACTGTCTTTTAGAATCCTCTAAAAAAAGACATTATTCAATCTTCATAAATTTTTAGAGCATTGTTAATTGGGAGACTAAGAACTAATGGAATGCATTACTTTATAACAATTATTCAATTATCACTACCACTTGAATAAGCAATTAAAATTCATTTCTGAACTCCTCAATAACCACTACAAAGAAAAGTGCAATTGTTTTTTACACGACAAATTCTTCCTTAAGATCAATGAGTTGTTCAAATAAAAATATACTATCTTTGGCGGACCTTGAATCGGACTCTTGGATTCACATTGTGATCTAGGATAGTATGTGCAGAACCTACAGAAAAGTGGTTGCCATTGGTGGTTTCTTCTTTTTGGTGAAAATAATAAAGTGAAAGAAACCTTGATAAGGTACATTGGAACAAGCCATACACTTAAGCGAAGTTTCAAAAATGCTACTCAACCTAATGTTAACAAAAAAACTTATCAACACCCCCAAAGTAGAGTTTAAAGTGTAGTAGTTTCCTTCGAAACACCCTTTTGACTAAGTAGAGGCAGTTAGAATTTTATTACTCCCTTTAATCTATCTTTCAAATAGGTCGTCGCGGTAGAAACTTCTCATTATCCTTCCTTTTTGACTCATTCGAAACTTCTATATCCCTTTCTTTTAAGTCCTTCAAACTTGCTTAGTTGGTTTTTTATCCTTTCAAAACCCCCCTTTCGAAACGGTTGTGATGTCCTAAAGGTTGGCACTAATGATTCAATGATATGGTTTAAATAGATAGGTTTCGACTTCGTCGAAAGCTGGCCACTTTGATGGCTTGGGTTTTGTCTTATAAATCTAAGGAAATAGGTTGAGTTAGAGGTTTCGACTCGCTCGAAAGATGACCTTTTGGTATCTTGAGGTTAGGAGCTAAGACTTTAAGAATATCAGATGAGCTTAGGGTTACGACTCATTGAAATGATGTCCCTTCGACCAAATTGATACAAATAAATCATTACTGAATCCAATAACAGTTTCAAAATAGCTGCATATTCAAAAGTATCATAATCTTGCTTTCCATTAAACTAATGTTGTACAAATTGATCAAGTTCCCCTAATTGATTTAAAAATTAGGGTTTACAAATTTAAGAAAATACAAGGATGGAGTGAAAGAATTCGGATCCTCTAAAACAGACCACTAGTGTCTTATTTATAGGTGCAGGTTGTCACCTTTCGACTCGGTGCTTTCGACCTAGTCGAAAGGTGGCCTTGTAGACGTTTCATCACCTTTAACACTTGTTCATCCTTCTACATTGCATTTGAATGGATTGGAGTGTTTCGACTTCATGGAAAGGGTTTGGTGCGCCTCTCCACTTTGTGCTGCTGTGTTGTTGCAGGAAAGAAAAAGCAGGAGCTTTCGACTCTTTTGATAGGTTGATCTTTGAGTCGAGACGTTGAAGGTTTTGAAGCGGAAGGTCTCTTTCTTAATTGTGAGTGGATTCGACTAGTTCGAAAGGCTTGTTCATGCGTTCGAAGAGGTCGTTTTGATGAAATATCCTTTAGTGGAATGTGAATGAAGGCGAAATCTTTAGCTTCGAAAGGTTTGGCGTGCATATGAGTGGCTACAATTTGTTACCTTCGAAAGGTGTTCTTCAACTCATTCGAAACGCCTTCATGCATGCGGAAGCACCTGCTTCGAAAGGGAACAATTGAAGCGGAAGGGTGCTTTCGACCCCTTCGTAAGCTTGTAGCACATCCGACTTTTGGCTGTAGCATCCCTTCTACTCCTTCGAAAGGCTTTGTTGATGCTATCATCTCTTGGATATCCTTCTCTTATATTCATTTTGGTTTCGACAAGGTTAAAATGAGAATTGGTGGTAACACTTGCCCCTCCTCCCCCGTGAAGGGATGCTCTTGACTTTCCAAGTCAATCATTACGAAACCCACAAAGTTTTCCGCCTTTTCATATTCTTACATGAATCCTGGTCGTTCATTTAAATTTGATCGTAGGGTCCATCCTTCATGCTGACTTTTCTTATAAATCATGTTCCTTTCTTCCCCTCTTTCATTTATCTGCGATTAAAAGAAAATTCCAGTAAGAATCAAAGGTTTTAATTTCTTAAATAATTCCTATTTACAATAGACAAAAACTCGAATTCAAAGTTAGTTTTTATTATTTCTTCTTTTCAAACTAACTTTTCATGCTAAATTTCGATTTTTAAAATTTATTAGGTTTTAATTCGAATCACTTTAATTTTATAATTTGAGTTTTTCATTCATATGAAAGTATCCTTGGATTTCTTTCTATAGCTTATTTTGTTCCATTTCCCGCATCAATTCTATATTTAAAATTCATCAGATTTGGTTTTTTTTAAGGTTCGAATTTACATTTTGGGGATTTTTATGATTATTGATTGTAAATCCACGTTCAAATCAATTTTGCTTTTAATTAATTTTTTTAAAGTATTGGGTTAAAATTGAATTTGGGGAAGAAAGAGCTTTCCAGTTACTTCATAGAGAAGTTTAGGCCGTATAAATCGCAGTTTGGCATTGTAATTTTACCTTTCTACCCCTTCGAAAGGGTTTGAGGCGACTAACTTTGTTTTACTTCTTCAACCTCTTTCGATGGGGTCAAAAGGAAGTCCAACGCCTATCTCTTAATTGATCTTGTCGACAGGTTGATGTAGTTAATATGCAATGGACTTATTCGAAAGCATAATTATACTTTAGAATATTCTGATACCTTTCGAAGAAGTTGCCTAATGTGCTTTACTAAATTATTACCTAGTACATACTTTCGAAAGCGTAATTTTTATTTTATAGGTTTCGAAACCTCCAGTACATGCCTACTTCTAATTTATTTTAGGAGATGTGTGGAGCTAGAGATTCATCATTTTTTTTATAAATTGGATCAGGAAAAATATAATTTTTTTAAGTTCTAAATCAAATCAAACCTTTTGACTTGATTGAAACCTACTGTATCGAATCAAGTTTGGTTGTTGGTATGCTTTCGAAACCATATACTCCTTTTAACTTTCTCGACACCCCTTGTAGCTAATTGGGATTCGACCATAATTTTATACAAATATTGTCGAAACGTCCTAAAACCTTTTCATTCATATTAATATTACTCAAACCCAAACCTTTTGATTCAATTGGCATACAGGGTTTCGATAGCATTCATATTCTCTTAGTAAAACAAAGTTCATGGGTTTCGACGGTATCGAAAGGTCTATTTGTCTTGTTTATTGAATGTTGTTAGTGTACATTTATATTCAAATTGGATGTGTAGGCTTCAACTACTTCTTTCAATAACAAAGTTATCCTTGAGCTTTCGACATTATTGAAGGGTGTTTGTTGGATGTCCACTTATATTTTCCCTTTCGACGCTATCGAAAGCTTAACAAATTTCATTTTCCTAAACTAACTCTAACATTCTTTCAAGGATATGAAATTTCATGTTTTGGTTGATATTTGAATTGTTGTAATAGGTTTTTGATATCCTTGAAAAATGTTGATTACATAACAAATTATAACTTCTTACCGAAATGATTTCACCTGGCAGGATCATGGGCGTGAAAAAGACTTCTAAAAAACCAGAAAAGATACAGTACCAACGATGGAATCTTCTCCAAAGAAGAATAAAGCAATTTCTAAACATTCTTTAATATCCTCCTAGGATGAGGTGGACGCAATTCTAAATGACTTTGGCATCACTGGGATGGAAGCTATTCCCCCAAGTAATAGCGACACCGTCCAAAGTCCCCCTGAAGGATATTTCACTTACACTGCTATCCATATTTGGCATGGGGATTTCCCGCCTTTCCCAAATTTCTTGGCCAAATTCCTAACCCAACTGGGCATTGCTCCCATCCAGCTACCTCCAAATGTATATACATATTATCTATCCTTGGAACTTATGGCTCTGGAGTCAGGGATTCCATCATTAAATGCTGAAGTTCTAAACTATCTAGTTTGATTAGTTAAACTTAGCAATCTTAACAATCAAATTTTTAGAGACAACCCCCCACCCCCTAAAGAAGCTAATTTCCGAGAGGGTAAACAAATTTAGAGATTGGGAAACACGATTCTTCTTTTTCAAATGCTTTCCCAATATCAGTGGTGCCTTCTCTTCCCCTCGTAAGTTGATCATAGTCTTTTTTTATCTAGTTACTTTCTTTTTCTAATCTATGCTTCCTTATCAGGTCCTTCCGCTAAAGATCTAAATGACAAGGATAAGAGAACTGTCAAGCTATTAATTACTGCTTCGAGTAGCATTGGGAATAGGCTTACTTTGTTGAATCCTTCAAATCTTCAAAAGCACTCCCTCCTACCAGCAGGGTCAGTGGGTACTTGGTCAACCTCCCCGAGTTAAACACACTTCTTGAAGCAAATGCTTCCTATCTTTAGGTGATTCGAAGAACTTCTCCCTAATGTCTCCAATTTCCCCGACCAGTCCGTAGGTTTTAACATAGTACTTGCAGTTTGTTGTTGTGTTACTTTTTAAATTACTCCACCGACTTATAATTTTTTGCATCTTTAGCAACTGCTCCTTACGTTAAACCAATCATAAGTGATCTGGCTCTCCTAACTTCTACATCCCGTGCCTCATCTTTGACTCGGGCCATTGCTAGGTCAAAGATGGCTGCTAAAAGAAAACTGGGGAAAGTGGCTATGATGGAACCATCTCTCAAGAAATCCAAAATTGTTGAAGTTCCAGATTCTCCGCCACTAGAAGTGGGTGAGGTTGTTGATATGAGTAAAACTTCGGAGAGTCCAATTGTTGAAGCTTCTATTGATCGACCCAAGACGACTCCTTTAAAGGATGATCCTTTATCTCGCATCGTCATTTCCTGCTCTCCTCACGTCATTGAGCAGGTGAAAAAAGACTTGGGAACTTCAACTTCTCTAGACCCACGTAACCTATGTCTACAAATGATTTTGAAAAGATAGTTTAATCTATCTTGAATTCTTCAACTTTTGCCTCTATTCACCCGTCTTCTTCTATTCCTGATTTGACGGGTCATTGTCAGTCTCTTATAGAACAACAACTCATGGTACGTTTCACATTATTTATCCTTATTATCATTGTTTCTCTATGAATGCTGATTTGCTTCATGCTTTTCTGTAACATCCGGGATTTTCGACCCTCGAAAATCGGCGCTAATACATCCTCGTGCTGCGAATCCAAGTGCCGAAAAGCCCGATTGTTAGGGGAAAAAGAAAATAAAGATAGAACAGAATCTCACACAAATGGAATAACATATATTATTTCAATATATAATTTTTACAGTGGAAAATTTTGAATACAATATCAGAGTTTAACCTGGATTCAGCCTGGACAATTATAAACCCTTGTCCTTACAAATGATGACAACCAAACAAAACAAATGTAGTATATGCAGCGGATAATAGAATACGTCCATACGTAAATGAAGATGTTCAGCCCTCTTCTGGAAACTCCAAGCATCTTCAACTAAACCTGAAACTGCTTGGATCTGACCCGAATATTAAAACCTGGATCGTTACAGACGTAAATGCAGTATATGCAGTATACGGGTCGTTACAGACTTGCCCCCTTAAAAGAATTTCGTCCCCGAAATTACCCAAAACAAAAACCCAAAAGGTTTTGCGCAAAAAATTTTAAACTTACACCCAGACAATTTACATTTATCATCCATACACAATATCTGATTCAATCTACTATTTGAATCTACAACTTTACTTCCGAACTAGTATTGATCTCCCAATCCTCTAGTGCGGATTTTGATCATGTTTTCCGATCAGAACTTTCGATTTTTCTTGCGTATCTCTCAACTATGATTGAAAATGTAAGTATCCTAACACAAACCGTCATCAATGTTCGTCATCAAGGATCGAGTAATAAATCTTTTTTTGGACTGGTGTAAGCACCTCAAAGTTCCAAACTCGAATCTTAGATCAGAATCGTATGACGAAACGATCTACTTACAACTTATTTAACTTTTTCAAATCTTCATTAATCTTTTATTTTTCATTTAAATATTGTTATCAATAAATTTGCTCAGTTATTCATTTGCAAGTGGAGCATTAGAACTGGGCTTTCGCTGCATATATATATATTTTAGTTTTGTTGTTTTCTCTTTTGCATTATTTCCTATTGGGCCAAGATATTATTTCTCCTTTTAGCTCGTTACCGTTTGTATCTTGTCTCTCTTTAAATACATCGTGTAAAGCTAGGTTTCTTTTGGAATAAGAATAATGAAATTCAAATCTTTTCTCTTGCTTTATTTCTAACATGGTATCAGAGCACTAAGATCCGATCCGATCTCTCCATCTTTTTTTTCTTTCTTTTTCATATCGGATTTTTGATCTAGGGCAATGGCGGAAAATAAAACAGTATTGGATGTAATGCCTGTGATGTCAAAGATAACAGATCACAAGTTAGGGGATTCAAATTATTTTGATTGGAGTAAAACAATTCGATTGTACCTTCGGAGTATTGACAAAGAAGATCATCTTATGAAAGATCCATCGAAAGAAAATTCGGAAGATAAAGATGATCAAGTTTGGCTGAGGGATGATGCTCGTCTGTTTCTTCAGATTCGAAATACAATTGATAGTAATGTGATTAGTCACTACAACAAACTGGGGCTTTCATAGCATTAAAAAAACGCTATTACACCTAACCGTAGCGTTTCAGAGAACGCTGTGGAACGACATGCTATGGTAGACCATAAACTTTAAATAGCAGGAACGAAAACGCTATGTAAAATAAATTTTCTATAGCGTTTTCTCAATGCTATTAATCAAAAACGCTATAGGAAATATTATCTCATGGTTCCTTCCTATAGCGTTTAAAATGCACATTTCTATAGCGTTTTCTTTGCATATTTTATACCGTTGGTATGCATATTTCTATAGCGTTTTTTTGTGCATATTTTTATAGCGTTTATTTAGCTATATTATAGCGTTTATTATTCATATTCCTATGGTTACTTTCTATAGCGTTTATAAAACGATAGCGTTTTTAAACGCTATTAAATGTAATATTAATTTATAGGTTTTATCCACCGCTGTTTCAATTTTTCTCATATATAATATCCATTTACCCATTTTTTCTTTGCATATAAATATAAAAGATTTTCGCTGACAAAAAATATGTAAATCAAAGCACAATATTTCATACATATCGTTCAAAAAACTTTTGGCATGTTCATACAGTAGTTCATACATATCATTCGAACAATTTTTCCCATATCCATATATAGTATTTCATATGTATCGTTTGAGCAACTTTTCTAATATCGATACATATATTTCATATATATTTGCATCAACAACTTACTTATAGGCCAGTCAAACAATTGAGTTCATCTTGCTTTGCTTTTGATATTTTCTCTCTAACATCTGCAATAATCAAATAAGCAATCTAATCTAGATGTTAGTAATTGTTATGTCAAACATTCACAAAGCAGATGTTAGTAATTGTGAACTAAATCATTTAAAGAAGCATACTAGTATAGTTTTACATGCCAAACTTCCAAAAGAACCCACATTCGATATTGAAATCACAATGAATGAAGATTAAAATCTGCAATTCTTTTTCATAGTAAGAAAGCATAATGGATCTACATGTGTTCATAAGCATCGACAACCTGTATTGGAATTCACCTTTTTATACAAATCATATATCGAACTCTGATTTTTCCCGTTCCTATGTTAAAATATGGTTTTTAGTGAAACTCTTCGAAAATAGCACACCATAGCTAGAGTAATTGTAGTTCATTTTGTGTTATTTCTATTCTATAAGACTTGAACAATACATTAAACTAATTGTACTTAATTAATACTGGATAAGGATGATCTTACCTGACTTGACCTGTTAAAGCTTAAAAGCCTGCTATTTTTTTATTATACAAGTAAAAAACACACAATGAGTAATCAAATTTTTAATTTTATTTATTTGAAAAAAGAAGAAGTTGTGTAATGTGTAATTATACCTTTGGTTCAGTATGCGGTGTACGATTAACCTAATGGACCGGCAATAATATATTGGATGCAGATGTATAAAGTATAAACATGTCGTGTATGAGCCATTATTTTCTCCGTACGATATTAATATACAGTGAAATAAAAACGAGTCATAAAAAGTTTGAATTGAATGGAGATTACTTGCATCTCACAAAATTATATTAATTATACTAACAAATACATAGCTCAAAAGAACTTTATAACACCGCAACGTCTAAAATACCTATCTTCATTCATAATACCATTCAACAAGTTCAATTTCAACTCACATATAACCCTAACTGTATACCCACCAATCGTAGCCAGTGAACCATACTTAAACCTCACTTTACCATTCAACCACACCTCTATATCATAAGCATCACTTGCTTCCATATCCGTAAATCTTCCCTGAAAATTCAGTTTCACAACAGTCGTGTTTTTATGCCCATGATAAAAACTCGATAATGCAAACTTTGAAAACTCAAATCCTTTGTAAAAGGCGTTCGATTCCAATGAATCATAATAGACTGCAATTCTTTTGTTAGGATTGTAGATTGAGATGTTGGTGGTTAGATTGAAGTGAAGATTGGTAGAGTTTTTTGTTATGTTGAAACGAGCTAACGAAGTGGGTTGGATAAGAGAATTGGGTATACACATGATTGACAGTGGTGTTGAGATAAGAGACAGTGTGTGTGTAGGAAAGACCTCAAAAAGTCTGATCGGATATCATTTCTTTAAGTTCAAGTTGGGAATTTAAAATATATGACAGTTGAATATAATTTAGATATCTCAATTATTGGCCAAAAATTGATTGTTTCAAGTTTAGTATTGTAGCTCTTGAATACAAGGAAGAATTAGGATAAGGAATTTCCGCAAAATTTCTGAAAAGTATATAAATATATATGTATATGTCATAGCCCCTCACTTATGTTTCCCCTCTGTGGCTATTTCCCATCTTTTTGTGCCAAATTCTTTTGAACTGAAACAAAATTTATTGGATATAGTATGTATCCTACCCAGATCACCTACAATATTTAAGGAATAAGAGTTTGTATAGTCAGCGTCAGTCCTATCATTTGGATTGCCCAAGATGAAATACAATTATGTTGCCTCTAATTACAAAAATAATTATTATACTGGAACTAATATAGGTAGTGATAAATAAAATCAAATTAACTAGGTTTTCAATTCTGTTAAAATGAAAAATTGTAACTACTAAATATCTACTTGCTCCATTACTGTATTATATTTATTGGTCCAATTGATGATGTATAAATAGAAATACCGGCTCTCTTTTGTACTGTATTAACACACACAAAGAAGCTCAGTGGAGAAATTTATTAAAAGTTTCTGAAAAGAGAAGCTCGTTGCTAGTTGCCAATCACTAACTATCAAGATTACTTAAACTGAAACTTGCAATACCTGTAAACTAGACTCTGCTTCTGGCACTTAGAATATCATCCGAAAACACAATATTGATATAAAAATATTAAATTCGTTCCTTTTTTTATTGATGGTGAATATAACGTTGGCACACATTCAAAAAACGGTACCAAAAGGATTTTTTTGATAAAGCATGTCTATATAATATATGCTCCTATAACTCAAACTGGTTCATAAAACAAATAGATCATAATCAAGTCATGTACACAATATGAGAAGTTTGTGTACCGAAATTGATGATTACTGAATCCCACCAATGCTGAGCTTTCCAAAATCCAGCATCTACCAGCTAGCACTGCCATCAGAAGAGAATGAATTATAATACAGAGGAGGTTCAAGGAAAATAAAGTTATTCGCATGCAGTATGAACTAATTCTGCCCAACGTTGAAAAAGGATAACACTTCTCCAATCTTTCTTAAAGCTAGCCCCAATCTTCTTTAGTATATAAATGAAATAAGCAATGCAAAAAAATTTGTACAAACCTAAACAAATGGTGAAATGTTGGATGAATCACCTTGGTCATTATGGCTAATTCCTGTGGAGAAAGACAAAATAATTCAACCCAGAACAAAGGAAATAAAAAGACAATGAAAATAGCATGTACATAAAATTAGCAAATCGCAAAGATTTCATAATGTGATAAAAATGTTTTATGACATTATAATGTGTAGATACCTAACATGCCTCCATTATCTAAGCGGAAAAAACAAAGAAAATTAGTTGTGTGGTGCTTTTAGGAGCCCCGCCAACAGTGAATAAACAAATGCTTTACTTAATAGATTTGAACAGGCTTTAGTTTTGAATTTGATTCAAATATAATGGAGGAGATGAAAGCATCAAGATACACGACTCTAATGTTCCAGGTTTACTCATTACTCGCAATAATGTATATTAAAGCATATAGATAGTGTTAAGTTCAAATCAATAAAGTATATTAAAGCAATAATGTATATTAAAGCATATAAATATAAATAGTGTTAAGTCCACTCATTAACCAAATATTAAATAGAGGTTGTATAGCTTCATGCACAAAATCGTTTACTAAAAGGTTTTATGTAAATGGCCTAACTAAAAAAAACCATTTTTTCAACGTTGAGTTGTATGTTTAAAATACCTATTCTTAGTTTATTTTTAGCTACCATCACCATCCTACAATACACTTCACTGCACCCAACCACCCTCAGCAACCTACTTCAGCAATCCGCCTCCATCCCCAATACATCAATCCGCAACCCAACCACACTGCCTTCTTCAACTCCTCCTTCAGTTTCAACCTGCAACACCTATACACCACTTCAATCACCAAACACTCCATCACTTCAACAACCCGCACCATAATCACCATCTCCATCTTCATCTCCGTCTCCTATACAAAACCCCGAACCATCAACCAAAATCCGCAACTACATCACCTACGGCATACCCCATCACTGAAACAACCACTGCCCCTCAATCACAAACCCAGCAACTCCTCATGCCAAATCACCAGCAAACCTTGCATCGCAATTCCCTCCCCCACCAGCGTCCTACAGCCGCAACCTTCAAACCGGCAATCGTCCGAATCCAAACCACCACCCACCCGAACCTGCTACCATACCCAATCGTGTTTCCCTTTTACTTCAATCGTGTTTTGTTTTAAACGAACCTCACTACCGAACCCGCAATCGCTTGATTTCGGCACTTTTTTTTCAATCGTGTTTCCCTTCTTCTTTTTTTAACTTTCATTTCACAATTTTTTTGTTTTAACTGAGAAGATGAGTAAGTAAAAGGCAGTTGCGTACTGAATTTGGTCCACTACAATATCTTTCATTTATTCTGTTCTGTCATATATTGAAGCATGCTCAAGAAAGCAGCATGTCTTATACATGATTTTTACTTTGGGTTAGTTTGTTTCTAGTTGAAAAAAATTACTACTAAATACTAGTGCTGTAAATTCCATATCTTTTAACATTTATTCATGTTGCTAGTGATTGAAAGGGTTTTATTTGAAACTGGTTATTTCAAACTTTCAAAAAAATTGCAAATTGATGAACTAACCAAATTCAACTGGAATGCTTCCATCAACTTTGGTAATGAGTGAACTTTCAAGTTCACCGTGTTTTATTTTTATTTATATATTTATTTTTATTATTATTTTTGGTGAAGAAAATTAAAGTAAGCACTCGATTTATTTATGTCTTGTTTTGTTTTGTTTTCCAGGAATCGTCGGTGATATTATATTGTGATTCAAAGCACCATAGCCGGCATAATTTTATGACAGAAGATGAGGATGCCGATAAGGATTTTGGAACAAGTGGAAGAATGTCGAACCCACATAATTGTTTACTGTTTTTTGTATTTATGATTTAAGAAATAATGAAATTATTAGGTTGTTTATAACCTTCCTTTGAGTTTAACCATCTTCATTTGATTGTGTCGGCCCGTCTCTCTAGTAGTTTTACATAAAATGAGAAGAGGCAAGTTCCCACTGGTCCTATTCCTCTGCATAATATATTTTGAAATAATTATGCAAGTCTTCGGTTTTTTCTTCTTCTTTTTTCCTTGTTTTTTCTTTCTTCCTTTCCTTTTTCGGTCGTTAAATTATGTGTGAAGGAACACTGAGCTTATTAATGTTAAACGTTTTTTTTTAATTTATTTTACATATTTATTTGTATGGATTGTGGTTATAAGAAGACAAACATTATCATTTCATTATGTCATGCATCTTTTAAGTATCATATATAAACACAAATGCAACTAATAAAACTTAATGCACGCACATGTGTTCCTCTGCAGAGTGCAAGCCTTTTCCATCAGTGTTTCCAGCATTTGATTGTTATGTTCTTTGATATCTCTGCAATTAAGACGAGAAAGTTAAATAGGAAATAACAAAAGCATTTTAAACTAGAATCCATGTAAATAATGAAAAATTATTACCTACAGGTAAAAATAGCAAGAAAAATTAGAATAAAAGCTCCAGTTAAAAAAGTATATCTTCCAATCCATATTTTATTTATTATATCATCTGTGTTGCTCAGTTTAATAATTGCCAATTCGATAAACAAAAATGTTATAAGACCTGTCAATACAAAAACATGTATTAATATAAACAAATTTAATCTTTTTATAGTATACAAGATAGATAATCTATTGTAGATTTACCTAAGTAGAGATGAACTCTAATTCAAAAAGTATGGTTCATACTTGTGAGCATATATAAGATATAACTCACACACGCATAAAAGAAGAATGCTTTGATGAATCCAGACTCATCCAAAATTTCTTTATACAACGTATAGAGCTTTTCTATCATGCTAAATATGTCTGATTATTTCAACTCAAACTCTCTCTGCAATTTAATTGAACAAACTTCAATGTATTGAAATAAAGAAACGGGTAAAATAATTTAAAGTATGCCATACAAACTTGAGCATTCAATATTGCTTGGGAAGATTCATGAAGGTAATTATGTGTGTTTTGAATTTGTGCTTGTCTTTGTAGAAGTTCATCATATTATCTATGACCATACTCCAAAAATCTTTCTATTGTGTCCCTTCAAATTTTGTAAAATATACAGAATTAGATGGATTGCCTTTGTAAAGACATACTAATAAACACACCAAGAAAATGACCAAGAAATACTAGATGTGCAAATGACTAAAGAACTAGAGGATCAGGAAATTAACTGTCAGGGAATTGCGGCTTTGTATTAGCTGAAATGATAAAATAGGACAGATCATTTTATCTCTGTGCCTGACATTTAGCTCTAAAAGACTAAAACTTTTTGGGAATCATCATGTTTTGTATTGTATGCCAATGCATAATTACCAAAAAAATGCAGAAGTAAAAAGGGATAACATGTACAGTGTATTTTTAATGCAGTATGTATCATTTTATTCTATCTAAAAGGTGCATATCATTGGAATTCACAAACACACTTTATTACCAACAGCTTCTCCAACATGTATCTTACCATTTGTCGATTACCATAAATAGGCATCGTATATATGAGCATCTACCAAGTGAAGGTGAGCAAACTGAGCTATGATATGTGCATTTGTCGATTGCCATAATTAACATTGATTTCACTGCCAGATTGCCCACCATGCATTATGCATTTGTGCACTCTGAGCTATGATATGCACCAGATCAGGACTTGAATCGTGAATATTGGGATAAATTGTTTGCTAAGGTCATTTGTATTTTATTAACCAAAGCAGTTATGATGTGCAAAAGGAAAAATTAATTAAACTGTAGTGTTTTCTTACTATGTCTCACTAGAAATATTTAGCAATATTTATGTACCTTCTCCCTGAAACATGGGTTCCTAAATAGGTATACATAGTTATATTATGTATATGTTATACATAATTATATTATGTATATGCATTTACTAGACTGTGGTATACATGTGTAAATAGTTGTAAACTTTTACAGTCCAAATATGACCTGAATCATGAATAGTTGGGTAAATAGTATACATAATTATATTATTTCTCATTTCAACAACAGAAACACTCTACAATATGTTGAGTTGACTATCCACTTTCATTCTTCATCAAAATTCACCATTAAAGTTTTGATTCTCAAATTTATCTAAAATTTCCAAACCTTCACGCAAGTTTCCTATTGCTGAAAATAATTTAGCACTTTTGTTGCAAATTCAAAATAGAACTGGAATTCTTGGTACTTAAGGTATGAATCGCTTGATATTAATTCAAAGGTAATGTGTTTGCATTAATGTATAAATTTACAATGCAATTCAAGACTATTTAATATGTTTGTGGATGTGGATTGAATAAACACGTTATGGCAGTCTCAACATGAAATTCAATATTCCTGCTAAGTTCTGTTGTCTTGTTGACAGAAAATGTAAATGCTTTAGTTTTATATAAGAAGTTTCTACCTATCACCCATTAAATTTAAAATGACAAGAACACATCATTATAACACTTCTATAAATTGTATGTATTCACAGGTTGCATCATACAGTTTCATATCAACATTGAAATTCGACCTATGAGCAATCAGGTCGAAGAAATATACGATAATTACAGTCATTACAGGGACCAAAAAATAGATCGAGAGTTCGTGCTAAATCAACATAGCCTTACATCTACCTTTTCTTGAATGAATTCTAGTTTTTAAGTGTTTTGGTAAGCATATCTTACTTTTCTCTGAATACTAAGATAACCGAATTTGTAAGAGGTTAATAAAAAATTTACCTCAAATTTTGCAGGACAAGTAACATTTCTGATATCTGTTGCCAAATAAACTTGCTATTGATATCGTAAGGATAAATATACAATCTCAGAACTCCATAATGCTATGGTTGGACCATGCTCATGGTTTAACGCACTCTTTTTTCGTTCAAGGAACATGCGTCTTAATAGTTGGAAGAATTACACCTTGTCATCGCTTCAGGTACTTGAGTGTTTTCTCTTTAGATAAATCTTACTTCATACTAAATTTATCGGATTAATCAATTAGCATTTAACAGTTTTAGGTTATAAAAAAATAGTAAGAAACTAATTATGATATTTATTTATCATGAACTTATTGAAGGAAGAAAGATTGCAAAGACTCAAAGATCGGTTGAATGTAACTTTTGATGAGACTCGACCAGAACATCAAGTATACATACATATACTACTTCGTATTAACTCTATATCAAGACAAAAGGTTTGAATTTCTTTCTTTATTCTAGTGTTAGGATGCTCTTAAAGCGCTGTGGTATGCATCGTTCCCTGATGAAATGCTCTGGAGTTTGCAAGGTGTCAAAATGAAAGTGTTAAAATTCTAAAGTAACTATTAATCATCAGGTATAAGCAAAGAAACCATTCGATTCTAGCACACAAAAATTTCTATGAAGACAAATGTATTATGTATGATTGTATAAATAATAAGTTGAACCAAATTATATTTTTCAAAATCTTATTTTTCGTTTTTTAGATTTGTTTTGTTCAAATTATATTTCAGCTTCTTTCCCTAACATTACATGCAAATTGTATTTCAGCTTCTTATCATGTATATATAGGCGAATATAGGATTGATGTAAGCACTAATGACAGAAAAATAAAAATACATATCTTATCATATTTTGTATATGACTGTGTATGCATTCTAATGCTGTTTGTATAATGTTATTTACTGAAAGGGACCACTGTAGAATACAAATTTTTTTTCCACATTCATGCCCAGTTAAAAACCACTGTTGAATGAAGCTTATTAGCCGCTTCTTTGTAGCTAAATTCTCATAATCATAAGAAACAGAATCATGGGCAAAGCTATGGAAATGAAAATTTGTTGGAATATTAAGAAGAACCACAACAACAACATTGTAAATATATCTTCTAAAATGCCAAGATTTTTGGTGTGCGTGTTTTAAACAATCCAATGCTTAAGTGGTTTTGTTAGTTGTTTCAATTGTCTACAAACTGCAGCCCAAAGTCATGTTCCTCATCCTCAATCTATTTATGTCATTTTTTATCATTTTCTCTTAGAAATCGACTAGAGCAATCAATATACTATGAGTTACGGTGGTCAGACAGAGTGGAATGATATGTTTTCACCAATAGGTAAGATAGCGAACTGTTTGACATATACAGTTTAAATCTGAAGCTCAGAGCATTCTATGTGAAAAGAAGAAAGATATAAAACTTACGGATATGAATAAATACTAATGAAAACAACTCTAGGCTAAGGTCAAACATGTTAAATGGGTCAATTGATTAGGAAAACAATTACACAGTATACAACAACAGTTGATCATTCTAGATACAAAACATTATTTTCAAAATTAAATATTGAAAGAGTCAACATTGACTAGGAAGCACAATTTCATGAAGCCCAATGCCATGAAGTGCTTTTAACGAGATTCTTCAAAAGAAAAGTCAGTAAGATTAGCACTGCCATACTCATGCAAAAGAGGGTTTATTAAAGACACTAATACTAACACATTTTTAGCCCTGTAAGTGCTCATATCAACCTTTGAAAATAACACAGAAAAATTTACAAGTACCAAGGCTGGAACCCTTCTCACTTACTTCATGAGTTTGTTACTTTACCACACATCTATTTTAATTCTAGCTATAAAACCTCTAAAATATTTACCTAGGTCCAGGCGCAGCCCTGATAAAACTTCAATTTATAATTCAGAAATGGATGAAGCATCATGCTTGGTAACTAAAAGTGAACATAACTCTAATGTCACCTGAACAATGCAGTAGTTAACTAGGCATAACATAAATTTTGCCTAAATGATGTAGAAAAAAAAGAAAAAGAAACTATTTATTATACATTACCACAATCATAAGATTCATAACTGAAATTAAATAACATAGAGAAAATAATAGAGGAAAACTATTGTAGTACCTCTCACTGCGGTTCAAATTGGAGCACGCGGATTTAGGGTTCTAGGTAGGTAATAGATGACTGCGGTTCAAATTGGCGGCTGCATTTCACAGTTAGGATCGGCTGCGCGAGAGTTGACGAAGGCAGTTAGGGTTTCACGATTCAACTTTGGTCTGCGTGTTGCATTTTAGGAATTTCGCGGAGTTTGGTTGTTTTCTGGAGGCAACAAAGGGAAAGGAGGGGGTTTTTTTGTAGCAGGTGACGTGCTTTTTTAGTTTCCCACGCAAAATAAATTGTCTCCTGCCTTGTTCATCGCACAGCATTTAACACACCGTACTTGTTTACTTGATAGCGTTGAGTATCCTACATTACCCAGCGTTTAAAAGGAATATGCGGAAACACTATGCATTAATGCTATCAAAAATCCATATTTTTGTAGTGAGTTTAGTTAATCATTGTAGCTTTGTAAAGGAGCTAATGGATTATCTGAAATTTTTGTATTCAGAAAAAGGGAATTTGAGTAGGATGTATAGTGTTTGCAAATCTTTTTATCGTGCTGAGAAGTCAGATCAAAGTTTGATGAACTATTTCATGAAATTTAAGAAAGTGTATGAAGAGTTTAATGTACTACTTCCTATGAGTCCAGACATCAAAGTCCAGCAACAACAAAGAGAACAAATGGCTGTTATGAGTTTCTTAGGTGGTCTCTCGTGTGAGTTTGAATCAGCAAAAGCACAAATCTTATCTGGATCTGATGTGATCTCTTTACAAGAAGTGTTTAGTCGACTTTTAAGAGCTGATGGTTCAAACAATTCTCAAAATAATTCTACATCAAATACTAGTGCTTTAATCAGTCAGAATAGTGCAAGTGCACAGAACAGATATGCACCAAACAATACACAGTGGAGACCAAATCAAAGTGGATATAGGAGAGGTGGTACACAACCTGAACTTCGACCTATGACCCCAAATTTTTGCACATATTGTAAAAGAGATGGTCATAGATATCAGCAATGTTGGAAACTTCAGGAGAAACACAAACAAAACAAGACTGGAACTCTTGATAAATCGACAAATAAATGGTCATCAAATCAAATTGCAAATGTTGAAAATTCTAATCAGGATAAATCAATACTCATCTATGGAGAAGAATATGCTAAGTTTACTGAATATCAAAATAACTTGAAGATGTCATCAACCAATCCAAGTCCAAATGTATCTACAGTAGCTACAACAAACAGATGGGTCATAGATTCAGGTGTCATTGATCATATGACCGGTAACTCCTCTCTTCTATCAAATTTTCAGAATAACAGTGGTTCTCAGAGTATAACTCTAGCTGATGGCACATTATCATCTGTTCATGGATCTGGAACTGTTGATCTTAACTCCTCTCTGACTTTAAATTCTATGTTACATACACCAAAGCTTAATTTTAATCTCCTCTCTGTTAGCCAAGTAACTAAAAATCTTAACTGCAGCATTACCTTTTATCCTAACTATTGTGTATTTCAGGATCTAATGACCAAGAAGACTATTGGTAAAGGAAAGGAGCTTAGGGGTCTATATGTGTTTGATAGTCTGCCATCAACTATTATTGCATGTACCAGTATCAATCAGGCTCTCAAGACTCGTTGCCAATTAGGCCATCCTTCTCTATCTAACTTCAAAATTCTATGTCCACAGTATACTTCAATAAAGTCACTTGAGTGTGATTCTTGTCAATTTGCTAAGCATCACCGTCAGAGTTCTAGCCCAAGAATAAACAAAAGAGCCGCTTCAGCCTTTGATCTTGTACATTCAGACATATGAGGACCCTCCTCGGTTACTTCTAAACTTGGATTTAAATACTTTGTCATGTTTGTGGATGATTACTCTAGGTTAACTTGGATGTTTCTTATGAAAAATAGGTCTGAACTGTATTCTATTTTTCGTAACTTTTGTGCTGAAATAAAAACTCAATTTGGTACAACTATCAAAACTTTGAGAAGTGATAATGCTAAAGAATATACTTCAAGTCTATTTCATACCTTTATGAATGATAATGGCATCATGCATGAAACATCTTGTGTTGATACTGCATCTCAAAATGGGATTGCAGAAAGGAAAAATAGACATCTTTTAGAAACCACTAGAGCACTTTTATTTCAAATGCATATGCCAAAGTATTTCTGGTCAGATGCTATTTCCACTGCCTGTTTTTTGATAAATAGGTTGCCTTCAAGTGTGTTGAATGGTGATATTCCTTATAAAGTTCTTTTCCCAAATAAAGATGTCTATCTAGTTAAACCTAGAATGTTTGGGTGTACTTGTTTTGTAAGAGATGTACGACCACAAGTATCAAAATTAGATCCTAAATCTATAAAATGTGTATTTGTTGGGTATTCGAGATTGCAAAATGGTTATAGATGTTATTGTCCAAGCCTTGATAAATATGTGGTATCTATTGATGTGACATTCCATGAAGACATTCCATACTATCAGCCTATGATTAATCAAACTGACTCCATTAACAATGAAGAAACTGATTTCCTCATTTATTCTACCCACACCCATGCACAAGAAACCATGGATGGTGACTCAACTGCTCCCATACCTCCTTCACCTGTTCATGAACCTATACCTCGCTTCAATCCAGAGTTAGATCTTCCTATTGCACTTAGAAAAGGAAAACGCCAATGTACATATCCTATAGCTTCTTATGTGTCTTATAACCATTTACCAGTGTCCACTTGTCTTTTTCTGCAAACTTTTGATGCTATTTCAATTCCAAAATCAATTAGTGAAGCCATTTCACATCCAAAATGGCACTCAGCTATGATTGAAGAACTTGAGGCTATAGAACTTAACAAAACATGGGAGTTAGTCTCTTTGCCTAAAGATAAGAAAGCAATTGGTTGCAGATGGGTGTTCTCAGTTAAGGTGAACCCTGATGGATCAATAACTAGGTTTAAAGCAAGACTTGTTGCAAAGGGATATGCACAAGTATATGGAGTGGATTATTTAGAGACCTTTAGTCCTGTAGCTAAACTAACTTCAATCAGGTTATTCATCTCTCTGGCTGCCACACACAATTGGAAATTGCATCAGCTTGATATTAAAAATGCATTTCTACATGGTGATCTTCAAGAAGAAATTTATATGACACAACCTCCTGGATTCTTTGCTCAAGGGAAAAAGGATATGGTGTGTAAGCTTAAGAAAACACTGTATGGCCTGAAACAATCTCCTCGAGCATGGTTTGGGAAATTTAGTCAAGTTCTGGAATCTTATGGTATAACTAAGAGTAAAGTTGATCATTTAGTTTTTTATAAAACTTCTAAGGAGGGGATTATTTTGCTGGTAGTTTATGTTGATGATATAATCATTACTGGGAGTGATGAAAAAGGAATATGTTCTTTAAAAAAATTTATCCATACACAATTTCACACCAAAGATTTAGGGAATTTGAAGTATTTTCTGGGAATTGAAGTTGCAAGAAGTAAAAAAGGTATTTTCTTATCTCAAAGAAAGTATGCACTGGATCTTTTAGCAGAGACAGGGAAGCTTGGAGCTAAACCAAACACTACACCAATAATGCCAAATAATAACTGGACAGAGGATGGAGAATTGTTCAGTGACCCAGAAAGATATAGAAGACTTGTTGGTAAGTTAAATTATCTTACTGTTACCATACCAGATCTGTCGTATGCTGTTAGTATAGTCAGTCAGTTCATGTCACCGCCTAATATTCATCAATGGAAGGCTTTAGAGCATATTTTAGGATATATTAAAGGAACAGCTGGATTAGGTATATTGTATACTGACCACAAACACACTAAAGTTGAATGTTTCACTGATGCTAACTAGGCAGGATCTAAATTAGATAGGAAATCCACTTCCGGTTTTTGTGTATATGTAGGAGGAAATCTTGTGTCATGGAAAAGCAAGAAACAAAGTATAATTGCAAGGTCTAGTGCTGAATCCGAATATAGAGCTATGGCTAAAGGTGTGTGTGAAATCATGTGGATTGATCATCTTATGTCAGAATTGGGTATAAATATTGAGAAGCCTATTGTGTTGAATTGTGATAATCAAGCAGCATTGCATATAGCCTCAAATCCAGTTTTTCATGAACGAACAAAACATATAAAGGTTGATTGTCATTTTATTCGTGAAAAGATTTTGCAAGGGTTAGTTTGCACAAAATTTGTTCGAACTGGGGAGCAAGTAGCAGATATTTGCACGAAACCATTGGATGGAGCTCGGATCAGAATATTACGAAACAAACTATGCATGATCAATTTATATGCTCCACTTGAGGGGGAGTGTTATCAATAAATTTGCTCAGTTATTCATTTGCAAGTGGAGCATTAGACCTGGGCTTTCGCTGCATATATATATTTTTTAGTTTTGCTGTTTTCTCTTTTGCATTATTTCCTATTGGGCCGAGATATTATTTCTCCTTTTAGCCCGTTACCGTTTGTATCTTGTCTCTCTTTAAATACATCGTGTAAAGCTAGGTTTCTTTTGGAATAAGAATAATGAAATTCAAATCTTTTCTCTTGCTTTATTTCTAACAAATACCTTTATAAACCCTTTCTTCAAAATATTTATTCCTAAAAATATTTCTATCTCTTTTCCAAAAAAAATCGATTATCCCTTATTTGAAATAATACCATTATAATTCTTATTTTAAAATTCTTTTGAAATTTCTTTGTTAATAAATCTCATTATAAATTTAATTCCAAACTTATTTTCTGTTACATAACTTTCTCTTTTATACTTTTTCAAAACATTAGGATATGAATTCTCAAATCCATCTTTCTCAAACATCTTTTATTTTTACACTTTATTCTATAAATATATTCTTAAATAATTTCTTAATTTAAATACTTTTATAAAAAAAGCCATTTCTAATATTCCTTTAAACTTTTTATTTCTAAATATCTTATTAAATTGATTTGATGGAAGATAGAAGAAATGCACAGAGAGAATGATCAAAAGAGATTTATTAAATTACATTATTCTTATACATTCATTACAAACCCTAGTCTCTGTTATAAAATTTTAGAGTTAACTCCCTAGGAATACAATCTATCACACACTACCATCATATAGATACTAGAACTGCCATATATACTATTTTTGGGTTCCTTTTGAGGTAGATGGTGTTTTATCTTAGAGGCCTAAGTTAACTACTTTCATTTTTGGACAGTCCTTTATTAACTGTTTCCCTTGGAAGCACCAAATGCAAGTTTGTTTAGGACAATCTTTGACTTATGTCTTAGGTTCTTGCATCGGTAGCAGCCCATTGTCTTCTTTTTAATCCTTGGTTTCTTCTTTGTTCTTGGACATTTATGTAGAAAATGTCCTCTCTCTTTACATTTGAAACAGACTATATCATCCTCATCAGAATTTTTGTTTTCCCTCCTCTACTTCTTCCTTTGCTTAATTTCACACATAACTGCATAATGCCCATTCTTACTGCAATAGTAACAGTCCATGTGAGCATAGGGTCTAGTTTTGCTTTTTCTTCAGCTTCTTTCTATGCACGTATTCTACGTGCTTGCTTTAGATTAGCCCATAACTCATCACCCGTTATATAATAAGACATCCTTACCTAATGATATACTAAGTTATTATCAAAGGTTTTATACCATTAATCCAAATTACTTGATTTAACTTGTTCGACTTTGAACTTGCCTTGATTGTACAACGATAAGAAGAATAATATACCAAGTGTACGATACCATTCGCCCAAGCCAACATATAATCGATACTTAGAAGATTATTCCCACCATCACTAAACAGATCAAGACCTTATTCTTGGAACTATCTGAAGGGATAAAATCTTATAAATTTTCCAAACCACATTAATATTTATACTTTGTATATATAAAATATACTTCTTTTAAAACGGCGTGTCGATTCGCCTTGTGTAAGTATTTAGGAATTCCTATCGATTACATGGAGCTCTTTATGCACCGATCAGAATTCATAAACTACTCAACAGATTAATCAACACAAAACATTTTTATATCAAATAACAAATACGCGCTCATATATATAATACTCTCAAACTCATTCTAGAGTGTTACTAACCCCTATCTCTAGTGAGTTACTCATTCTAGGGTATTACTAACCCCATCTATAATGAGTTTTACCCTACCAAAGCCTAGGTGTTCACTCAACCTAAGCTCTGATACCAAATGTAACATCCGGGATTTTCAACCCTCGAAAATCGGCACTAATACATCCTCGTGCCACAAATCCAAGTGCCGGAATGCTTGATTATTAGGGGAAAAAGAAAATAAAGATATAACAGAATCTCACACGAATGGAATAACATATATTATTCCAATATATAATCTTTACAGTAGAAAATTTTGAGTACAATACCAGAGTCTAACCTGAATTCAGCCTGGATAGTTATAAACCCTTATCCTTACAAATGCTGACAACCGAACAAAACAAATGCAGTATATGCTGCGGATAATAGAATACGTCCATACGTAAATGAAGATCTCCATCCCTCTTCTAGAAACTCCAAGCGTCTTCAACTAAACTCGAAACTACTCGCAGCTGACCCGAGTATTAAAAATACCTAGATTAGGCTTGATAAACCAGCGTGAGATACTCAAAATTTTAAATGCTGATGTAAATCAAAACCTTTGAAAAGAAGGGTATCTCATAAGACCACGTCCACACATAAATACGGAAGGGTTTTTATCTTACGATAACCAAAATACTTTATACTGAAAACACTTTGATATTATCTTTAATGACATTTTTTTTGAAACACTTTTCAAGTAAATATATATAAAACAAGTATCAATACTCGGACTAAGTCTATGGTAATATATCCGAACTAAGTCAAATGGAATATACCTGGATGGAATATATGATACCAAAGGGGTAGCTGAAATGTTTGCAAAGCATTACAGCTATTTTGGGAATACAACCAAAAACCGTAAACCTCGTATTGGAATTGGATTTCCAACGTTATAGGGAACTAGTGGCATTTTCCTTCGATCCATGCATAGCAAACATAGTTCCTACAGTGCCTTTATTGCTTTTCTCAAGCAAGCCACTTGGAACTGCACTTGCTACACTGACAATATCTGGTAGCCTTATCGCTTCTCATAGGCAATCCACTATATTAAAATAAATGCCTTGAGGATCAAATTCCACTAGACTCCTCCATACTCATACAACCGTAGCCTAATATATGCCTTGCATACCACATAATTACCAGTATCATCTCCGGGATGTGAGGCTCGTGAGGCTACGCTTAACTTCTCCAAAGCCGTGCTTTATTCCACACAAAGCCACGCTTTATCCTTCCACAAAGCAATTCCACTTAGAATGCCACACTGCCATTCCTTCGATCACTATTGACTTCCACAAACATACAACCTCTAAGCTCGTACATCTCAGGAAGAGTATTAAGCTAAGAGAAGTTGCCTTCTCTACCACCAAGCAGATGTATGTTTGTAAAAGTCAATGTTGTGATCTTTGAAATGCAATGTCAGACATTCGTCCATACAAGTTCGTTCTTGGATTGAACGAAATCGAAGGCACTCCTCCTACCACATCCTTTTTATTTGGGAATCACCCCTAGGATCAGTAGCGAGTAGTCCTTGCATTACGAAGATTTCAAAACACGACAGAACCATTGCTATAATAAATATCTCTATATTGGGAGCGACCCAAAGAATGTCAACAAGCAGTCCTTCCGCTATGAAGATCTCTGGTCTTCAATACAACAAAAGTTTTCAGAATGCAAACACCACTGCCATATAAATATAATGCGGGTAAACCCTTGGGACTCATGACAGCAATCCCTACATTCTGAAGATCCTCGGTCTTCAATAATCATCATCTTCAACATGCCTTCACTGTAACAACCCGCAAATTTTGAAATTATTTTAAATAAAAATTCATTTGAAACTTTGAATATAATTATTTTAAAATTTGATAAATTTGGAAATTTAATGTAATATTTTGGGATTTGATGTGAAATGTTCTTCCAAATTTAAAGGTTTTTCTTAAAATGCAAATTTTGGTCAACTTTGGTCGAAGTTTGACTTTCTGTGAAAATTTTAAATTTTAAATTTTGAACTTTTACTTTTTTTTTATGAAGATGGATTTAATTCTAACATTTTTTTTTGTAAAATTTTGATTTCTACTTCTCAAAACTTACAACTTTTGGCATATTACACGAAGTTATTTTCCCTTTACATTCATCTTATTTACATTGTGACTTTGGGCTTGTACTAATGGGCTAGGAATTCCTTTAGTAGATGAGAAGCCACATGATTGAGTAGCCTATATAATATCCTAGGGTTTTGCTAGATGTCTCATTGTCATTTGTGCCTCCATAGAAGAAAAAAAACAATGCAAGTTTTCTTCTTCATCTTCTTCCTCAAAACCCTAGACCTTCTTCCTCTTTTCCTCTACAATTTTCCTCCTCCTCCCCTCTACAAATTTCGGTCACACCTATCTCCTCCTTCCCCAACCACAAACCCTAGCCAAAAACCCACTTCTCCTCCTTCCTTTTCCCCATTTCCTCTTCACAAGTTTCGGCCACTACCTCCTCTCCTCCAATCAAAAAACCCCATAGCCGAACTTCCTAAACCCCTTCCCCTTGCTTTGCCTTGGTCGTGACCACCTCCTTCATCACCTAATCCCTAGGCCGAGCCCTCCACTACCAAAAACCTAACCCTAGGCCGAGCCCCTTCACCAAAACCCTAGCCTAACCTAGCTAAAACAAATATGGCCGAACCCTAGCCTAGTCCACACCTCTATGGCCGAACCCAAACACAAACAAAACCCTATGGTTGAACCCAAACTAGCCTATGGTCGAGCCTATGCACCCCTAGAAAAGCCCTCTTCACATGTTTACAAATATATATTTTTTTTCTATTTTTATTTTTCTATGTGAATTATTTGTTTACGTATGGAATTTATTTTATTTTTCAAAGCATCGGATTTGGATTCTCCTCTCACTCAAGCTTGTCCATAATTTGTCGTGCTTGTTGTAGTCGTTTGTTATCCCACTTTTTAGCAAAGTCGAGATATCAAGAAATTAACTGAAAATCAATGATTACTCATCAAAAATATCGATTGTAAATCACAGGTTCACTATGGATGTCGATGAATTTTGTCCGAGTCCGGAATGAGCTACAATTGACAAGGCATGACAAGCAAAGCCATGAAAGATGACGTTTCAAATTTCATATCAATCGGAGTTCATATGATCGAGGTATGATCGATGCAAGTTGAGAAAGATACGCTGTTCGTATCCATCAGGAACGTATGATTTTGAATCGATCATGTTCGAATCGATCCACGGTCACGTTGTTCGAATCCATCCAGAGATGTCCTGTTCGTGTCCATGCTTCGTGTCCCCTTGTTCGTATCCATCTCTTCGCATCGGTGCCATTCGCATCCATCTGAAATCATGATGTTCGCATCGATCTGTTCGTGTCCATGCTTTGTGTCCCTTTGTTCGTATCCATCAAATGTCCCGCTCTTCGTATCGATCGCATGCCATTCTGTTCGTATCCACCCATTGAAATCGATTCGAACAGAACCAACTCCATCAATACGAACATGACTAGTATGCAAGATAACTTCTATCGATACAAATAGAGCCACGATTGATCGATTCGAATAGTACGTTGTGACCGATACGAACAGCGCCGAAGCAATCGATGCAAACGAGGTGCTACCCATCGATACCGAAAAGGCTTATGCACAAGGAAGACTCGATCGTTCGGCACAAAAAGTGGATCGATCCAAGAATCTCGCACCACGTCACCTTGCATGCACGTGCTCGAGATCGAGTCGAACAGATCGATACGAAATGTATCGATACGAATGCGACGGCCTATGGAAAATGCTAACTTGCATCGATTGTATCTCACAAACCACAAGTCCAAAGGCTATGAAATTTTCACAGGAGCTTACGTACAACCTAAGGAAGGTCCACACCAAGTTTCAGCTCGATTGGATCAAATCTTGATTGATAAGAAATTCGTTCGTATCGATCATGGATCGAGCCGAAACTTCGTGGGCTCGGTCGCGTGGGCCCACTCATGTGCCAGAAGAAGTCTCCCGAGATCTGAGCGAAATATCAGCCTCCTACGCCTATAAATAGAGCCCCAGGGCCTACAGAAAGAGGACTTTTGGATCCAGCAACGTCCAGACTCTGCCAAAATCAAGATTGAACTCAACTTTATTGTTTGTACTCGAAAATTACTACTGTAATCCACTGCAATCAGCGAAGAACATCAATAAAAGATTAACTTTTGGAGTGGACGTAGGCCGAAGATAGCTGAACCACTATAAATCTTGTGTCTCTATCTGCTTCTTTCCGTTTTAAGTTTATTATTCTTCATTTTTTATCCTCTACATTACTTAGATCTGTGATCTGTGATTATATACTGCCGATTTGTGTTCATACACTGGTGCTTTCATGATATTTGGGGTTTGTGACCAATTTTGGCGCAAACACTTTGGTGCTTTCATCGAGAATTGAACTCAGGTTTGAAAGACGATGACGTGACAAACAAATAGAAGACAGAGAGGAGAAAGGAGCCAACAAGAGGGAAGCCAAGAGGCCTCTTCTGGAGATGGAGCAGGTCAAGCTTCGATCTACATCACCAGGGATGAGATAGAGGCTATGGCGGATTCAATTCATGAAAGATTGTTGAAGAGTCAACAAGAAATGATGCAAAACTTCTTCGATCAGATGAGAACAGCCAGAGCATAGAACTTTGAACCAACGACGGTGACTGCGAATGTAGGACAAGGAGCTAGAGCCCTAGAGACCAGTGGAGGTCAGATCGAAGATCAGAACAAAGAACCTGAAGGCAATCAACAAGGACCTAGGGGTAGACCCTCGGGATCTGACCTCGGAAGACCCATAGATGGAGCTCAGCAGGCTAGAGCCAACTCCAACATGAATGAGCCACACTAGGAATATTACCTGGAATACCCTTCGAGACCTGGGGGGCAAGATAGAAGCATGCCGAGGGGACGACCCCAGGATGGAGACGAAAGAATGGCTGGATTAGTGTGACGGATAATGAGGGGAGGATTGTCAAGCGGAGGCTTAGTGGAAGTTAGTAGGAGTCTGATCACTCCGAATATTAGAAATGCGAGAAATCCTCCAAAATTCAAGCTGCCCATGCTGGAACCTTATGATGGAAAGTCGAACCCGACCATGCATATTACCAAATATATCAGACATATGGAAGTGCTGGGAGCATCCGAGGAAGTGATGACACGATGTTTCCCTTTATTTTTATCAGATTTGGCTGCGCTTTGGTTTAGACACCTAGAGAACAGATCTATCAGAACGTGGGGTGAGCTAGTAGAATGCTTCATGAGACAGTTTAGGGTCCACGTGACGCGACCCAAGAGTGTGATGACCTTAGCTTCGGTAAAGCAAAGCACCGGAGAGTCCATAAGAGATTTTTTGCTATGATTCAATGCGACGGTGGCTTCAGTGGATCGCCTGGATCCATCGATGATTTTGATGGCGGCGGTAGCTGGAGTTGCTGAAGGCACAGAGTTTAAGGATTCTTTGGCAAGGGATCCACCGCAAGATCTTGTAGAATTCTATCATGTGGCTGAAAGATTCATTCGGCTAGAAGATTCACGCGCCGAGAGGCGAGAAGCAAACGCTGTGAAAGGCGAAGGAACCTCAAAAGAGCAGTCTAAAGCAGACAAAGGAAAGCGAAAGCAGGACGATAGATACGATGGTCCTGATAAACGGAAGAAATTCTGAGAACCCAGATTCAGACAGTACACAGACTTGACGGCAAGCCTGGAACGAATCTACACAGAGACTCGGGGGCAGCTCCCCTATCGAAAACAACCCAGGAGAGATCCCACAGAACGGGAACGTAGAAGTGGAAAGTATTGCCTATTCCATGAGCTGGAAGGGCATACTACCGATGAATGCCGCCATTTGAAGGATGAGGTAGAAGAGCATATTAGAGGTGGTAGATTGCCACGATACACCAGAGATCGGGTAGCGACCGTAGGACCTGAGCAACTACTGCCTCCACCTAACAGAGCTAATCCTGGATCGGGATCACGACTCGTCATCAATTGATCATGACGACAAGGGCCAAGTTCAGGATTTGAACTTTGGTCCTGATTAGATTCCTTAAATTTGATTTCAAGATAAAACGTCTATTCCACTTACACATGTACGGGAATCGGAGAGATCCCCAGGCATGCTCTGAGATGGTAATAGACCACTCTGCCCAGAGAGGCAATGCCTAGTTTTTCCTTTGTTTGTGATTGAACACTGGAACTTGAATTTAATAAATGAACTTGAATTTCTTGAAATAAACCTTTGACTAGAGAGTTGAAGGATGAATATTGAAAACCAGCTTGAAAATGACCGCTTTATGACCCTACCCGGAGAGGCGGGGTCCGGAGTGCAGGAAGTGAGTTACTTCGCCAGAGAGCGACATGATCGACTCACTTAACGTCATTCCCCATTCACCGGAGAGTGATTGGATCGGGGTTCGATAAGAGCCCAGAGTGGCTGTGATCGGCCTAGGATTTGGGTCAAGACATCGCTTAATGTTCAGAGACACTAAACCGGAGTGCAGGGGGTGTTGCCGCTTCGCCGGAGAGCGACAGGATTGGCTCACTCGATGTTGTTTCCCCTTCATCGGAGAGTGATGGGATGGGATTCAGCAAGAGCCCAGAGAGGCTATGATCAGTCTAGAGAGACCAAGACATCGCTATATGTCCTCACTGGGGCCAGAGTGCAAGGGATAGGAAGCAGCACCGGAGCGCTACAAGATCTTTCTATTCGATCGTTAGGTCTGGAATGGACTTCGCAAGGGTCCAGAGTAACCACCGATGGTCCGAAGAGGCTGTAGAATTTGATTACTGACTTCCACAAGTGGAAATGTATACTGATCCGGCTTCGAACAGCCACAAACTTGATTGACGATACTATAGCTGTGAATGAAACATGAGCTCACAGCATTCGATTTGAAGCTATTCAAAACACGCCTTTTACCAAAAGGCATATTTTGGGGGGCAAAGTGTTATCCCACTTTTTAGCAAAGTCGAGATATCAATAAATTAACTGAAAATCAATGATTACTCATCAAAAATATCGATTGTACATCACAGGCTCACTATGGATGTCGATGAATTTTGTTCGAGTCCGAAATGAGCTACAATTGACAAGGCATGACAAGTGAAGCCATGAAAGATGACGTTTCAAATTTCATATCAATCGGAGTTCATATGATCGAGGTATGATCGATGCAAGTTGAGAAAGATACGCTGTTCGTATCCATCAGGAACGTATGATTTCGAATCGATCACGTTCGAATCAATCTACGGTCACGGTGTTCGAATCCATCTAGAGATGTCCTGTTCGTGTCTATGCTTCGTGTCCCCTTGTTCGTATCCATCTCTTCACATCGGTGCCGTTCGCATCCATCTGAAATCATGTTGTTCGCATTGATCTGTTCGTGTCCATGCTTCGTGTCCCTTTGTTCGTATCCATCAAATGTCCCGCTCTTCGTATCGATCGCATGCCATTCTGTTCGTATCCACCCATTGTAATCGATTTGAACAGAACCAACTCCATCGATACGAATAGGACTAGTATGCAAGATAACTTATATCGATACGAACAGAGCCACGATTGATCGATTCGAATAGTACGTTGTGACCGATACGAACAGCGCCGAAGCAATCGATGCAAACGAGGTGCTACCCATCAATACCGATAAGGCTTATGCACAAGGAAGACTCGATCGTTCGGCATGAAAAGTGGATCGATCCAAGAATCTCACACCACGTCACCTTGCATGCACGTGGTCGAGATCGAGTCGAACAGATCGATACGAAACGTATCGATATGAACGCGACGGCCTATTTAAAATGCTAACTTGCATCGATCGTATCTCACAAACCACAAGTCCAAAGGCTATGAAATTTTCACAGGAGCTTACGTACAACCTAAGGAAGGTCCACACCAAGTTTCGGCTCGATTGGATCAAATCTTGATCGATACGAAATTCGTTCGTATCGATCATGGATCGAGCCGAAACTTCGTGGGCTCGGTCGCGTGGCCTACTCACGTGCCAGAAGAAGTCTCCCGAGATCTGAGCGAAATATCAGCCTCCTACGCCTATAAATAGAGCCTCAGGGCCTACAGAAAGTGGACTTTTGGATCCAGCAATGTTCAGACTCTGCCAAAATCAAGATTGAACTCAACTTTATTGTTTGTACTCGAAAATTACTGCTATAATCCGCTGCAATCAGCGAAGAACATCAATAAAAGATTAACTTTTGTATCTCTGTCTGCTTCTTTCCGTTTTAAGTTTATTATTCTTCATTTTTTATCCTCTACATTACTTAGATCTGTGATCTGTGATTATATACTGCTTATTTGGGTTCATACACTGGTGCTTTCACGATATTTGGGGTTTGTGACCAATTTTGGCGCAAACATCGTTGTGTTGCGTTTTGAATCACTTCTCTAACCAAAGAAAGGTGATTAATCACTCTTGACAACGTACTTATATTTTGGTGAATTGATGACAATGGAATTGTATGGATTTGTATATGCAAGTTGAGAATTTCACCTATGTTTATATTATGTTATTTCATATCATATTTTACCTATTATGATCATATGCCATGATATATTTAATATTGTTATGTTTATTTAATATTCTGTTCTCACACTGCAATTTCCTTCACTATGGGTTGAAATGATACATACCCGAATGATCTTTAGATTAAGAAAAATTATTATGGGCTGAAATGATAAGCCTGAGCAATTTTATTTGACATGGGATCGGGTTTGAAATGATATAAAACCCGAAAAATTAATAAATTGCGGATTGAAATGATATATGTCCGTATTTACTTGACCCTAGGGTAGAGAATTTTATACAGACTCCGTTGTTGATTTAAAATGATTTTCTAAAAATTATTAAGTATTTTGGATTTCTATATATGAATCTCAACTAAAATTTAATGTAATAATTTTTGTGAATTTGTTTACATGAGTTAAATTTTTATAGGAAATGAATAGTTGGAAATGTAAATTTTGGAATCTAATTTACAGTATAAAGGTTAATTGAAATTTAATAATCCGATTTGACTTAATAATGGTATTTTATTCTAACCTATAAATTGTAAATTTTAATTCATGTAATACTGATTAAAATGATAAATGGTTTTTTTATGGAAAAAAATGTAAGTTAAACGTACATTTGACATGTAAGTTTTAACTAATGTAAATGGTATAACTTGGGTAATAAAAATGATAAATGTTATTTACTGAAAATAAAGTGTAAGTTAATAACGTACTTTTAACTTAGCATAAGGATTTCAGCTTTAAAATTTGACATTATTGTAACAAAGTTATTTAACTAAAGGTGTGGTTTCTTTAATGACCAAATAGCTAAAATTAGAGTAATGTAATAAGAATGATATAATGACTATGATAAAAACTATAAATATATGTACTATTTGATTATATAAACTATTGTAGTAGGAAGTATTACAGTAACAATTCAAAACTGCTACGATTTCTTACGGTAACAATTCAAAACTGCTGCGATTTCTTACTGTAACAATTCTGCACTACTGCGGATCTTACAGTAACAATTCTGCACCGTTGCGAATTCTTACAGTAACAATTCTACACCGCTGCGAATTCTTACGGTAGCATTTCTGTACTGCTGCGTTTTCTTAAATGTGACATTTCCAGAATGCTACAAATTTTCTAAAGGGTTCTAGTTCCGAATGTTATGGTTCTAAAGGTTACATTTTTAAAGTGCTATGATCATCAAATTTTTACGTTTCAAAGGGGTTATAATTAAATGAATTTGGAAGTGTACGACTTTGGAAAAAATGAATAATATTTTAAAGAATAATGATATTGGATTTATGAGGTTTTGAAATGAACATGTTTGATATGAAATATAAACCATTTGAAATTGAAATAACCATGGGATATAATAACGTTTGGTTGTTAAAGAGACCGGGATCGGATATGGGCATACTCTTTGTCGATACCAAAACCACTTTAACAACTGTGTATGCGGTGGAGATTCCAAAATGAAGTAGGATGGTGGCGACGATCCTAAAGGTATATTTACGTGGACCTAACTCCCGTGAGTTAGCATACGGTGGATAAAACAGGAGCAATTGACGGGCTAAGTGAGGTAGCTCCTCCGATCGGACACACTTCATCGTTAGCCATTCTATTACTTTGTGATTGATTTGGTGCGCACCTTTGATTCGGGAGTGTGGATCGAGTTGGGCGGTAGTTGCTGCTATGTGTTACCAACAGTCCGGAAGTGTAATTGGTATATCTACCCTGGCATTGCCTAGTTGTATCGTGTCACCTACCCTAGCGCGCCTTCTACGAGTTTGTTTTATGTCATACCTATGGGGTATCCTCTGGCGGCCCCATTTTACGGGGAGTTACGGTATTGTACAAACTATTCGCATTATAAAAATGTGTTAAGGGGGGAAATGTAACGCCTTAACGCTATTTTAATAGTTTACTTTACTTTAGACATTATTATAATAGCGTATATTACTACATAGTAGATAGTTTAATGGATCCTTAAAGGATGGGCGATCCCAAGCATCCTTTAGGTTACTGATGCATTTCTTTTACAGTTCACTTGAGTTGATTTACATTTTATAAGTATGTATGTCCTGACTCAAGTGTTTTGTGTTTGCTTTACGCTCGGGTCAGCCTGAGTTTCACAGCTTTGGTTTCATCCTTCTTGGAGCTAGAGATCCGCCCGAAGATTTAGCTGTCTACCTGATATTTCCATTCCAGTTATTTCCACTCAACTTTTGCTTTTGTAGTAGAGAACTTATGCATCTAAACTTTCCATTTATTTGTTTTCAGACTTGGGTATTATGTATTAGTTTGAGACTATGTATCTAGGAGCTTCATGAACTCCTATGTTTATTTTATTCCGCTGCGAGTTATTCTGATGTTTTGTGTCTGTGATTCTGTGATTGATTTTATTTGCCCCAAATTTTATTAACAATCTGTTATTTTGAATTATTCAAGTCTGACATATGTGGTTTTATTGTCAATTTGAATGGTCCAAAATGGTGAGATGTTATAGTTGGTATCAGAGCTTTGGTTTTAGGCAAACCTTAGCCTACGGGGCAAAAACTCATTAGAGATAGGGTATAAATACCCTAGAATGAGTAAAATCAATCTTAGAATCATTCTTTGCGAGAGAACGTATTTTCAAGTATAAAATGGTTTTCAAATGATTTTAAAGGATTATTTTGGATATAAAAATTTTCTTGTTTTAAAATCTAATTTTCCTTAGAATTTCCCTTCTTTTAGAATCCACCTTGTTTAATAGAATTCTTTGATTAGGATTTCCATTCTATTTGAATCTTTTCTTTTGTCTTTCTCCTCTATCTTGGTCCTAAATAAAAAAATTCATTCTTGAATTTCCAGGATGAATCATAGGAATGCCAGAGGTCAGGGTCGTGGTGTTGCCCCAGTTCCAGCACCAGTTGCACCCATTAGGTTTACCATTCTCTATAAGCAGTTCACTCAGCTAGGTGGTACTAAGTTTACGGGATCAGAGACCATCACTGAGGCTCAGTAGTGGCTGAGGAGTTTGGAAAGGATTTTTTTTGGTTTGGAGATCACGGACGCTCAGAAGCATCAGCTAGCAAAATGGCAGTTGTAGGAGGCAGCCCTGGATTGGTTGGAGTCAGTTACAGCCAACACTATTGAGGCAGATATTTCTTGGGAACAATTTCGGTATTGTCTTGAGTTAGTCCTTTTGAATTTGATTTAGGTTATCCCTTTGGAATCTTTCTTAAGTTTGGATATCGTGTTTTAGGGAAGCTTTTGTGGCAAAATGGATGCCGGAAGCTGGGAAGTCTCAACTATACAGGGAGTTTATGGATCTTAAGCAATGGGATATGTCATTTTCTGAGTATGTGCGGAAGTTCAACGAACTTTCCAAGTTTGGTCCTAACTTGATTGATACCCCTCTTAAGAAGAATGAGAAGTTTATAGCTGGAGCTCGCCCAGAGTTTTATGATCGTCTGATTTCTCATGTACACAGCCCTTTTACTAGATTGATGGATATGGCCATTAGATATGAGAACCACACTTCTAAGGAATCATCTGTTGCTCGTGCACCTTCATCTCAGCCCTCTTCTGGCAACTTTAAGAAGAGGAAGTCTAATTTCCATCGACAGAAGCAAAATTGGCTTAAGAATCCAGGTTTAGGATCTTCTTCTTCCCGGAGGCAACCTATTGATCTTTCTTCCATCACTTGCTTCAAGTGCGATCAGAAGGGTCACTATGCCAACAGTTGTCCAGCAACTGCCGGTGTCGCCATTCCTCCACCTCAGAATACTAAGAACAACCTCTGCTATGTATGTTTGCAACCTGGCCATTTCAAGAATGATTTTCCCTTGTATCAGAAGGGCAAGACATCTGGAGTCTTTGCCATGACTTCTTCCACTCGTGCTCCGCCTACTCCACCTGCTCCTAGTGATACCCAAGGTACTCTCCAGAGCACCTTTACCTTGTTTAATCTTCTGGTTCATGTTCTATTTGACACGGGAGCTTCTCATAGTTTCATTTCTGTGGAACTTTGTGATAAGTATGAGCATATCCTTTCACCTAAGTTTGCAACCAAACCTTTGTATGTTACTAATCCAATTGGTGATCCCATAAACCTTAGTAGGATTTGTAACAATGTGAAACTCTTCTATTTCGACCATCGCTTTTCTGGTGATTTCTATGTTCTTGGTTTCGATGCTTTTGACATGTTGCTTGGAGGAGATTGGCTGAAGATGCATGAAGTTGTCATCTCTTGTAAAACCCAGACTGTTTCTCTTGTTGATGATTTTGGTAAGCCCTTGGTGATTCAGTGTCGTATGCCTCAGGAGTATGCAGGCAGTTTTATCTATTCTCTTGATTCTTCCCCTAGTGATCTTGATTCTACCCCTGTGGTCAAACTCTATTCCGATGTATTTGGTGAAGTCACTTCTTTACCTCCAAAACGGGAAATCGAATTCCGTATTGATCTCATTCCTGGAGCTCGACCTGTAGTTCTTCCTCCCAAAAGAATGGCACCGCGTGAGAAGGTTGAGTTGAGGAAACAAATTAAAGACTTGTTCTCCAAAGATTTGATCAGACCCAGTCATTCCGAATGGAGAGCAGCAGTGGTTTTTGTCACTAAGTCTGATGGTTCTTTGAGGATGTGTGTTGATTATAGGGAGCTGAACAAGCTCACTATGAAAAATAAATATCCAATGCCTCGTATTAATGATATGTTCGATCATCTTTATGGAGCTACTGTATTCTCAGAGCTTGATCTTGCCACCGGTTTCCACCAGCTCAGGATTGCCAAGGAAAGTATTCCCAAAACTGCTTTCCATTCTGAGGATGGTTTCTTTCAATGGTTAGTTATGCCTTTTGGTTTAACTAATGCCTCAGCTTTCTTTATCGACCTTATAAACCGGGTTTTCCGTGATAGTCTTCGTCGATGATATTCTTGTTTTCTCTAAGTCTAAGGCGGAACATAAAATTCATTTGAATTTTGTTCTGAAGACCCTTAGGAGTCATCAGTTGAAAGCCAAATTCTCGAAATGCCATTCTGGAAAGATGAAGTCCGATTTCTTCAACATATTGTTTCTGGTGATGGAGTTTTTGTTGATCCAGTTAAGATCGCTGCGATCAATGTAAGTCTATCTTCTCTTCTTTCATTTGTAAATTAATTATTCCATCTCTTTCTCGGTTCTTATTCCCCCTATTCTATTTTATAATTGGGAAACTCCTAGGACTCCATCTAATATCTGTAGTTTTCTGGGCCTTGCCGGTTATTATCGGAGATTCATTGAGAATTTTGCTCGGATTGCTGCACCTATCACTGCTCTAACTCATAAGAATGCTAAGTTTAGATGGAATGATAAGTGTGAAGCTGCATTCAATGAGTTGAAGCGCAAGCTTACTTCCGCGCAAGTTCTTACCGTTCCAAATGGAAATGAGGGATTAACGGCATACAGTGATGCCAGTCGTGAAGGTTTGGGAGCCGTTCTGATGCGGGATGGGATGGTTATCGCTTATGCAAGTCGTCAGTTGAAGACTCATGAAGCCAAATATGCAGCCCATGATTTGGAATTGCTTGCCGTAGTTTTTTCTTTGAAGCTTTGGAGACATCGTCTATTAGGAACTAAGTTTGTGCTCTTTACGGATCATCAGTGTTTGAAATATATTTTCACCCAGAAGGACTTGAATTTGAGGCAGGTCAGGTGGCTTGAGTTTCTAGCTTCTTATGACCTCGACATCAACTATACCCCAAGGAAAGCTAATGTTGTAGCCGATGCTTTGAGTCGAAAGAAGGCGATGTTATGTCAGCTTGTTGTTTCTTCTCCCCTTATGGATCGTATTGATGCTAAGCAGGATGAGGATGAGATGCTTAGGCCTATAAAGGAGAATGTTCATAGCAGGGTTGGTGGTAATAGCCAAGATGAAAGTGGAGCTCAAATCGAGATAAAGGGGTTTTGAGGATTAATAATCAGATTTGTGTCCCGAATGTCGATGGATTGAGGCAAGATTTACTTCGGGAGAATCATCGGTCTAGACTTTCTATTTATCCAGGTGTGACGAAGATGTACCATGATATGAAGAAGCTGTATTGGTGGAAGGGTACGAGGCATGATATCTCTCCTTTTGTTAGTAGATGTGCTACTTGTCAACAGGTTAAGGCTGATCATCAGAAGACCGCTGGATTATTGCAACCTCTTGAGGTTCCCAATTGGAAATGGGAACAAGTTTCTATGGATTTTATTGATGGATTACCAAGGACTAGGAGAGGTAATGAAATATTTTGGTTATTGTGGATAGATTGACTAAGTCAACTCATTTCATTCCAGTTAGGTCCAACCGTTCTGCTTCGAGTTTAGCTGAGATTTATATGAGAGAGATTGTTCATCTTTATGGTGTCCTGGTCAGTATTGTTTGTGATAGAGATCCCATCTTTACCAGTCAGTTTTGGAAAGCTTTTCAGGAATCTTTAGGTACTCCTCTGAATCTGAGCACTGCTTACCATCCACAGACAGACGGTCAAACAGAAAGAGTGAATCAGATTCTGGAAGATCTTCTTCGTGCCTGTGTCCTTAATTATGGAGGATCTTGGGAAGATCATCTCCATCTCGTTGAATTCACCTATAACAATAGTTATCAGGTTTAATATCAAATATCTATTTAGGGTTGTCTTAAACATTTGTTTATCTTATTCCATCTCTTAAAATTCAGGTTAGTATCGCAATGGCTCCATTTGCTACTCTTTACGGACGCCCTTGCAAATCTCCGTCTTGCTGGATTGAATCCGGTAATCATTTGGTTCTTGGTACTGATATGATTCTAGAAGCATCTGAGAAGGTTAAGGAAATTAGGAGAAAGATGAGGATTGCTCAGGATAGACAGAAGATATGCTGATAGGAGTAGGAGGAGTTTGGAGTTTTCTATTGGTGATAAGGTTTTCCTTAAGGTCTATCCATTAAGAAATGTGATTCGTTTTGGTCGGAGAGGGAAGCTCGCTCCTAGGTTTATTGGTCCTTTTCGCATCTTAGAGAGAGTTGGTTCCTCAGCTTATCGTTTGGATTTGCATGAGAAGCTTTCTGGAGTGCATAATGTGTTCCATGTTTCGCATCTTCGTTGGTATCTTCATGATCCATCTTTGATTGTCCAGCCTTCTGCTCTCAAGAGTTTGGATGTTGAGCCGAACCTTACTGTCGAGGGGAAGCCACTTCGTATTATCGATAGAGGTACGAAGCAGCTATGAAGAAAATCTGTCAACTTGATCAAAGTGCAATGGAGCACTGATGATCGGGATTGTACTTGGGAAATGGAAGAGAGCATTCGTGCTTCGAATCCAGAATTGTTTGTTCCAGGTATCATTCATTATCCTACCTTATCCTTCTTTATTTTCTGGGTCTCATTCCTTTTCGAGGACGAAAAGTTTTGAGTGGGGGAGAGTGTAACAACCCGCAAATTTTGAAATTATTTTAAATAAAAATTCATTTGAAACTTTGAATATAATTATTTTAAAATTTGATAAATTTGGAAATTTAATGTAATATTTTGGGATTTGATGTGAAATGTTCTTCCAAATTTAATAAAATAAAGATTTTTCTTTAAATGCAAATTTTGGTCAACTTTGGTCAAAGTTTGACTTTCTATGAAAATTTTAAATTTTGAACTTTTACTTTTTTTTATGAAGATGGATTAAATTCTAACATTTTCTTTGTTTTTCGTTTTGTAAAATTTTGATTTCTACTTCTCAAAACTTACAACTTTTGGCATATTACACGCAGTTATTTTCCCTTAACATTCATCTTATTTACATTATGACTTTGGGCTTGTACTAATGGGCTAGGAATTCCTTTAGTAGATAAGAAGCCACATGATTGAGTAGCCTATATAATATCCTAGGGTTTTGCTAGATGTCTCATTGTCATTTGTGCCTCCATAGAAAAAAAAATGTAAGTTTTCTTCTTCATCTTCTTCCTCAAAACCCTAGACCTTCTTCCTCTTTTCCTCCTCCCCTCCATAAATTTCAGCCACACCTATCTCCTCCTTCCCCAACCACAAACCCTAGCCAAAAACCCACTTCTCCTCCTTCCTTTTCCCCTTTCCTCTTCACAAGTTTCGGCCCCCACCTCCTCTCCTCCAACCAAAAAACCCCATAGCCAAACTTCCTCAACCCCTTCCCCTTGCTTTGCCTTGGCTGTGACCACCTCCTCTATCACCTAATCCCTAGGCCGAGCCCTCTACTACCAAAACCCTAACCCTAGGCCAAGCCCCTTCACCAAAACCCTAGCCTAACCTAGCCAAAACTCCTATGGCCGAACCCTAGCCTAGTCCACACCTCTATGGCCGAACCCAAACACAAACAAAACCCTATGGCTGAACCCAAACAAGTTATGGTCGAGCCTATGCACCCCTAGACAAGCCCTCTTCAAATGTTTACAAATATATATTTTTTTTTTCTATTTTTATTTTTCTATGTGAATTATTTGTTCATGTATAGAATTTATTTTATTTTTCAAGGCGTCGGATTTGGATTCTCCTCTCACTCAAGCTTGTCCGTAATTTGTCATGCTTGTTGTTGTAACATCCCGCCTTTTTGTACGTTTTAAGCAGACACACATGCCGACTCAAACCATATAGAAGGGCGAATTATTATTGGGGTGAATATGAAAAAGCAGAGAAAGAAAGAGAAAAAAAACAGAATCTCGCAGCGGAATGACAAAATATAATAATCAAATAACAGTTCATGAAGCTGTATACAAAACATTTGATTATACTTATACAATACAAAATCAGAGTTACACATATCAGAGATAAACAAATGATAATGCAGCGGAACAGTATGATGCAGTATAATTATATAGTAAATAATAGTAGTATAAATCTTCGTCTTCGTCCTCCAGAAATAAGGTCTTCAAACCCTGAAATGCTCAGGCTGACCCGAGCGAATTGAAAAGACAAAACACTCGAGTCAGAACTAAAAGATCTTATGTAAGTCAAATCAACGGTAAATAAATATGAGTGTAAACGGCGTCGGAGATGTTTACGGGGTTTGACATCTCTTATCCAGTGTCTAACGTGAGTGCAGTAACTTAAGAGATGTTCAAGATTTACATCTCCTAAGGATCCGTTAAGCTATCTACTATGTAGTACAATACGCTATTGTAATATGTCTACAGTAAAGTAAAAGTATTAAAATAGCGTTAAGGCATTACCCATATCCCCCCTTAACACATTTTTATAATGCCAATAGTCTATGCAGTACCGTAACTCCCCGTAAACTGGGGACGCCAGAGGATATCCCATAGGTACGACATAAAACAAACTCGTAAAAGGCGCGCTAGGTTAGGTGACACGGCACAACTAGGCAATGCCAGGGTAGATATACCAATTACACTTCTGGACCGGTGGTAACGTATAGCAGCTACTACCGCCCACCTCGGAACACACTCCCGAATCAAAAAAATCGAGGGTGGCCACCAAATAAATCGCAAATTCAGAATATAGTATCGATGGAATGCACCCGATCGGAGGAATGACCTCACTTAGCCCGTCGATTGCTCTTGTTTTAGCCACCTTATGCTAACTCATGGGAGTTAGGTCTACGTATATACCATATAGGATCGTCGCCACCATCCTACTTCATTCTGGAATCTCCACCACGTACATCGTTGTCAAAGTGGTTTTCAGTATCGACAGAGAGTATGACAATATCCGATCCCGGTCTCTTTAACAACAAATCACTTATTACACACCGGATGGTTCTTTTACATTTCTAAAATCATTTCATAATTGATATCAAAATATCATATTCAATTCAAATCGTATCATTTTCGAAATCATTACTTACTTCCGAAATTATATCACATTGAAATCATAGTTCGAATTTATATTTCCTTTCAAAAGTCATGTTTCCAAAATAGGTAAAACTCTCATTTCAAAATTATCATATTAAACCAAATATGCTATTTAAATCCCAACTTAGGTTATAATGTCGCTTAACAACATTCACTTTAAAAATCAAGGATTTGAATATAAACCCATCCATTTTACTTAGTTTGGAATTTAGAAGAAAATTGTTTTAAATAGTTATAAATAGTTAATATAGATTTAAAATAGATTAAATAAAATTAAAATAGATTAAATAGCTTTAAAATAGATTAATTAGATTTAAAATAAGCCAAATGGTTTAATTAGTTTAAAATTTTGAAAATCTTAGTAATTAAAGTCTTTTAAAATAATATATTTAAAACAGTTTATATGAAAAATATGAATTTGAAATTTATATCAATTTAAACTATTTATTTCATTCCAACACATTTTGACCATTACAATGTCCCAAAACCCAATTTCAAATTTTTCCGATTCAGAATTCTAAATAAATATTAAATTCAATATCACTTAAATCCAAGTTAAAACATCAATTTAATTACTCCAATTTCAATATATTTCAAAGTTATACTTCAATGATTTTAATAACTCAATTTCAATAAACTTCACTTATATGTCAAACTCACTATAAAATTTCAATTTTATTCCTTTAACAAATCTTTCAAAACAATTAGATTTTAATATAAACTCGAAATTCGATAAAAAATCGATTTATATAACCCAAATTTTATTTCAAAAATATCATTTAACTCAATGCAAAATTTGAGGATTCAAAATCATTTAAATTTAACCAATCCGGTGTCCGTATATAATTCTCTACCCTAGGGTCAGGTGATACGGATATTTATCTTTTCAATCCGCGATTTAAAATTTTACGGTTATATATCATTTCAAACCGCAATTTCGTATTAATAATAAAATCCATAAAATCGCTCGAGTCTATCATTTCAACCCATAACAATTTTTCCTTAATATATTGATCATTCGGGTATGTATCATTTCAACCCATAGTGAACTTGCAGTTTATAACAATATAAAATAAAACATCCATTCATCCAATATCAACAATCAACATCCATTACAAACATCATCCAAATCAATTAATAAATATCAATATAGAACTGATAATCTATAACAGGTATTTAACTGGCAATTTATATTCAATAATAAATTAAATAACGATTTAATTCAAATAAATTCAAATTAACTGAGATGATGATTTAAAATATACTAAACAGTCATAAATAAATTTCTAATCATGTCAAAAATTAATTTAACTAACATAAGAAATTTTAGAAGTTGTGAGTGGGTTAAAACTCTTACCTTTGAATTTAAATCGAATTTAAATTCAAAATAAGCCCAAACTTTGAACGGTCTTGGAATTCGTCCAAACCAGCGTCAAAATGCCTGGAATTCTGATACGATCCCAGTGGATCAAACCGCGCGTGAAACGGACCTCGTATGTGAAAGTTATTCGAGTTAGAAGATTCAGAAATTTTTATTAAACAAATAATAATAATAAAGAAGAACCAGATGCCGCCCCGTCAACCATCCTCTTCCATATGCACGCAGGTTCAACAAACCCTTACTCGCGACATAGGCGGCCGCCACCATCGTCGTTGCCATCGCGGCTTGCCTGAACGCCGCGCCTAGGCTCACTCTCTCTCCCTCCACCAACGGACCACCTCGTCGTCGATCGCGACCCCAAATAGCCGCCATCGTTCTTAAACCGTAGGTGAAATTTTAGCCGACGATCCAACCACTCAACGACCAAACGAACTGCATCGATGGGTTGCACTCGTCAATCTCTACGCAATGGTAACCCCCATTCGACAATCCGATGAAGTTGATCATCGTGTGATGAACGGCCGTGGATAGTTCACCTAGTTCTGGCCACACAGAGATCCGGATCGAAAAACGAATCACATATTTGACTTGCGCTCATCGAGAGCTTCAAATCGATATATAATTCGATATAGTTTGAGAATTTTGAATTTGTTGATTTGGTTTTGATTTTGAATTTGCAATTGGGAATTAGGGTTTGTCTGCCACTGGAAAGAGAGGAACAAATGAAATTGTACGAACAGACAAACTGAGTTGAGGAACACTAGGGTTTATAACAAGGTATTTATAGACAAAGTTGAAAATAGAATGGATGGACAAGATTTTGATTTACACGTTGAACGATAAATGACCTGAAAAGCCCGTTCTGCCTCTGGAACGAAAATAGGTCATTCTATATATCAAAATAGATGCTTTCGATAATTTTAAAAATAATGGAACTGGTTTCAAGCCCAAATTCCATTGTATGAAGAAGTTATGATCAAATCAGCTTATTTCAAATTGATTTCAATTAATTTGATTTCTAGGTGTTTCGAGTCCGTACGATCAAAGGACAAGTTCGATCGTTACGAAACTTGAAATCCTACAATAATTCACTGCTATGGATCCGATGAAACTGGTTTCGTCGAAATCCGAGTCAGTGGCCGAAATGGCTATATTTCAGTTAATTAAATAAATTAATAATAAATTAATTAAATCACTTTTTCAATTCTGATTCTATAATTAACAAATTTTATCACTTTTGGTTACTTAGACATTTATAACAATTTAAAACAAATTTTCAGGTTAATTCAATGTCAATTATTTCACAAATTATCATGTTTACTTTCAATTTCAATAAATTCAGAAATTATAAATTTAATTTTCAATAATTCCATTTAATTGTCCTTTCATCCTATTATTCAATCCATTATTATCAAATGGATGAAATTAACATTAGTTCATGATTTATTACATTAATATTCTCAAATTTCATCTTAATTTCCATTAACGTAATATTTAGGTAATTAATTTCATTTGATTTCAATTAATCTAATTATTATAATTTAAATTCAAATAAATTAATAAATCTTGATTTCTATTCTTTTTATTCAACCAATTGTCATATTATAAATAAAATTAACATTATTTCCGTATATTAACTTAATTTACATTAACATAATATTTAATTACATTTATTGAAATTTATTTCCAATTTAAATTAACAGGCTAAATAAATAGGTAACATACAATAATTGTTACCGTTAACTTTTAATTACACTATAAGTTTATTACTTTCAAACAAAGGTTATAAATACTTACTAAACACAAATTTTACTCAATTACCATTTAATATGTATTATTTAATTGGTTAATTCAATATTTCCCGTTGGTTTCCTCACATTCAATTTATAGCCAAGTATAACTTATATATATTATTTCAATTAATTGGAATTTATTCAATTTATTAATAATTAACTTAATTTGACATTGTTACCGTTCATTCTAGATATCGTTTCATTCATAACTCACAAATTTTTATTTATTTCAACATTAAATTGCAAAACTTAACTAAATTAATAATTTTTAATTATCGAAAATTACGGGTCGTTAAACTCTCCCCCACTCAAAAACTTTCGTCCTCGAAAAGGGAAAGAAGGGAAAAGGAGGAATTAAGAAATCAATATATCTTATTTAAAATATTAAATTTATAACAAATCAATTTACCAAATTAATTAATTTAAATAAAATATAACAATTTATAACACTTAAATCCTTTTATATTCAAGCTAATAAAATTTGGAAAACATTTCTCAAAATTTTCTATGTCCAAATTTTCGAAAAATTTCGGCAGAATCTGCTTTTTACGGAGAGGCTCGGGAGAAAATAATAATATCAATAATAATAATATATATCAAAATTTTCAAAATAATATATATCCCAACGGCGGGAAAAACAATATAATATTGCTAGAAACCCGTAATCCGAGAACGTACCTATTTGTCGGGCAAACAATGCCTAATTACGAAACCAAAAGTAGTGGCAATTGCTTCCATAACCTGTATTTCCCTTATATAATCCAAAAGAGTTAATAATTATATAAAATGAAATATTTAACGTTGTTTCAACCACTAATAAACAAATCAATATAAAACAACAATCACTTGCAACCACAGCATACAATCATCATATGAAATCAATAAAATCAATTATCCATCCATAGCAAACAAACAATAATCTACAAGGTACTTGAGTTATTCTTATTAAATTTCTTTCACAACATTTACAGTTTTTATTCATACAAGGATTATTTCTTTAACTTACATTTATCTCTTGCAAAATTTTATTCCCATTCATTCATTCAGTGTTTATTTCATTTATTTTCCTTTATTACTTACAAAAATTCATTTTCATTTATTCATATCATGTCAATTTCTTTTTATTGCATTACATTCATTTTATTATTTACTTTAATTATAAATAGTTTCAATATTAACTTTAGTTCAAAATCCTTTACTTACAGTACTCATTTTCTATTTCATTTAATTAGTAGTATTACAATTTTAACTCAAGTTTATAACTATTTTCATATCAAATTTCTTATTTATAAAAGTAAATTTCATTGAACACTTCCATTACATAAGTTTTACTTGTAAAAATTATAACTTATCATATCATTTCTTATTTTCATTTAGAAGTTTCAATTATTAAATAGTTAAAATTTTATTCCATTTCAATAATTGAAATCTCTAATTCATAGAAATTTAAGAACTAAATGTCGGGTTCCATTTCAAATCATTTAAAATAATATATACATATATATATATACACACACACACTCATAACTTTTATATCGAATCATATTTAAACTTTAAATTTTTTATTTGTTTATCAAAATAAATTTGCAGTAAAACTACTACAATGGCCTTCCCACCTTGAAACTCGAAAATGAATGTCGATGATGCGTGCACTCATCACCGAAATTATTTTCCAGCGACAGAGAGGGGAGTATAGAACTTATTTCTTTCCAAAATTTCTTTAAAACAATTCTTTCAAATCATATTGAAATATTAATATCAGAAAATACTTCTAAATAATATTATTATTATATCCTAAAATCATTCGAAAGACATTTTCAAAAACCCCAGAACTTAAGTTCTAAAGTCTCCAATTTACATTCATTTTATTTGTAAATTTTATTTCTCAATCAATATTTATAAAATTTCACTACCTAACAACCAAATATATAAAAACCAAGTATATCATTTATAAACTTATTATTTTATATACAAAATATATAATGGGCAATATTATTTCATTCACCCATATTTCAAAACAAATATTATGTCGGTCTGTCCTATCAAGTGTTTAGAAATTCCTATCGATGTCATAGCGTCCTATACACCAACCAGAATTTATAAATACAAAACGGAACAAATTAACACAATATAAAAACCTTTTTATAACACTAACAAATACGCTCTCTCATATATATACTCTTAGCGACTCATCATAGGATATTACTACCCTATTTAATATGAGTCAGACCCCACAAAGCTAAGGTTTTCGCTAAACCAAAGCTCTAATACCAACTGTAACATCCCTCCTTTTTGTATGTTTTAAGCAGACACAAATGCCGACTCAAACCATACAGAAGGGCGAATTGTTATTGGGGTGAATAATAAAAAGCAGAGAAAGAAAGAGAAAAAAAACAAAACAGAATCTCGCAGCGGAATGACAAAATATAATAATCAAATAACAGTTCATGAAGCTGTATACAAAACATTTGATTATACTTATACAATACAAAATCAGAGTTACACATATCAGAGATAAACAAATGATAATGCAGCGGAACAGTATGATGCAGTATAATAATAGAGTAAATAATAGTAGTACAAATCTTCGTTTTCGTCCTCCAGAAATAAGGTCTTCAAATCCTGAAATGCTCAGGCTGACCCAAGTGAATTGAAAAGACAAAACACTCGAGTGAGAACTAAAAGATCTTATGTAAGTCAAATCAACGGAAAATAAATATGAGTGTAAACGGCGTCGGAGATGTTTACGGAGTTTGACATCTCTTATCTAGTGTCTAACGTGAGTGCAGTAACTTAAGAGATGTTCGGGATTCACATCTCCTAAGGATCCGTTAAACTATCTACTATGTAGTACAATACACTATTATAATATGTCTACAGTAAAGTAAAAGTATTAAAATAGCGTTAAGGCGTTACCCATATCCCCCTTAACACATTTTTATAATGCCAATAGTCTATACAGTACCATAACTCCCCGTAAACTGGGGATGCCAGAGGATACCCAATAGGTACGACATAAAACAAACTCCTAAAAGGCGCGCTAGGTTAGGTGACACGGTACAACTAGGCAATGCTAGGGTAGATATACCAATTACACTTTTGGACCGGTGGTAACGCATAGCAGCTACTACCGCCCACCTCGGAACACACCCTCGAATCAAAAAAATTGAGGGTGGCCACCAAATAAATCGCAAAGTCAGAATATAGTATCGATGGAATGTGCCCGATCGGAGGAATGACCTCACTTAGCCCGTCGATTGCTCCTGTTTTAGCCACCTTATGCTAACTCACGGGAGTTAGGTCTACGTATATACCTTATAGGATCGTCGCCACCATCCTACTTCATTCTGGAATCTCCACCAAGTACACTGTTGTCAAAGTGGTTTTCGGTATCGACGGAGAGTATGACAATATCCGATCCCGGTCTCTTTAACAACCAATCGCTTATTACACACCGGATGGTTCTTTTACATTTCCAAAATCATTTCATAATTGATATCAAAATATCATATTCAATTCAAATCGTATCATTTTCGAACATTACTTACTTCCGAAATTATATCACATTGAAATCATAGTTCGAAATTATATTTCCTTTCAAAAGTCGTGTTTCCAAAATAGGTTAAACTCTCATTTCAAAATTATCATATTAAACCGAATATGCTATTTAAATCCCAACTTAGGTTATAATGTCGCTTAACCACATTCACTTTAAAAATCAAGGATTTGAATATAAACCGTAACATCCCACTATTTTGGACCATTCAAATCGGCAATAAATCCACACATGTCGGACTCGAATACTTCAAAACAGTGGATTGTCAAGAAAATTTGGAGCAAATAAAATCAAACACAGAATCACAGTTATAGAATATCAGAATAACTCGCAGCGAAAATAAAATACCCTAGAAGTTCATGAAGCTACTATATAAATAATCTCAAAACAGATACAAAATACCATAGTCTGAAAAACAGATAAACAAGATACAACAGAAGTCCAAATACATAAGTCACTAATACACCAGCAAAGGCTGAATAGGAAATAACTGGAATAGAAATAGATGACAGATAGATAAATAAGCTCCAACAAATCTCTAGCTCCAGAAGATGAATCCAAAGCTGTGATACTCAGGCTGACCCGAGCGTAAAGTAAAACACAAAACACTCAAGTCAGGACATACATACTTATACAATGTAAACCAACTCAAGTGAACTGTAATAGCAACGCACAGGTAACTTAAAGGATGCTTGGGATCGCCCATCCTTTAAGGATCTGTTAAACTATCTACTAAGCAGTAATAAACGCTATCATAGTAATGTCTAAAGTAAAGCAAACAATACAAAATAATAGTGTTAATGTGACTGGGGTAGCGCAAAGCTGCAGCAATTGCCCACCTCTAGCCACACTTTATAACATCCAACCATTATTATAACCCGTGGTTATAAATTTCAAAATGGTTTATGTTTCAAATCAAAACAATTCATTTAAACCATTTAAAATGAAGTCATTATACTTTCAAATCAAATATTCAATTCCCAAAATTTCAACATTTTCCGAAGCTCGTTTATTCAATTGTAATAATCCAAAATATTGTATTTTCAACATTCGCAGCACCTAGAAAATGCTGCTGTAAGTATAGTGGTAAAATTGAAAAACAACACAATTCAGAAACAGTAGCACTTATAAACTGCTGCTGTAGATACAGTGGTAATTTGAAAACAGTTCATTGTTGGAAACAACAACACTTATAAACTACTGCTGTAGAGACAGTAGATTTGAAAAACAATACACTGAAACCACAACATTTCTGGAATGCTACAATTTCTGTTATAAGTTGTACTATGACATTTTTAAACAATATATCTTCCACTTTTATTATTTTTAACTTATCAAACTTATTCCACTTTTCCAAATTATTTATCAGGATATCATTTAACTTATAAATTTAATAAAATAACATTTTATTAATAAATATCTAATTAAATTATAATTCATTTACATTAAGTCAAAATTCCCTATAAGTTGCTTACCTTTTATTTTAGCAAATAACTTGATATTTTCTTTTACTTTAAAAAAAGTATCCATTTCATAAATAAATATTTTAATTACTAAGTTAAGCTTAAAATTTCCATTTTAACTCAAATTTCAATTATTAAGTTAAATCAAATTTTAAATTACAATTTAAACCATTTATAAACTTATAAAATTTTAACTTTTAGGAAATCACTGTTTAAATCATTTAAATCCAATTTAAGTTAAAAATCCATATTTTTAAAATTTAAAATACTTAAAAATTTTAGAAAAATCATTTTAAAATTTAACCACGGGTCTGTATAATATTTTTTAACCTAGGTCAAGTGATACAGATAATATATCATTTCAATCCGTAATCAGTTAACATTCCGGGTTTTATCATTTCAAACCCGCAATCCCAAGTCAAATAAAAATCGCTCGAGCCTATCATTTCAGCACGTAACGACTTTCCCTATTCTAAAGTTCGTTCGGGTATGTATCATTTCAACCCATAGTGATTCTATACTAACAGGGAACTTGCAGTGTGAGAAACAGAAAATAAATAAACAGTAAAACATATCATATGATGTCAGGTGATGCAACAGGTATATAATCAGGTAATATCATCATATAATGTCAGATAATAGGCATATATGAGCATATAACATATCATATCAACTACTATAATTCAAGTGACATTGTTTCACATTTATATAAGTACGATTTGTCGAGAGCGATAAACTCACCTTTTTAAAGCTAGAGATGACAATTCAAAACACAATCTAAACTCCGCAAAGCACGAAAAGCACGACTAGATTCGAGGAGAAGATGATGAGCCAATATTCAGATCTTGCAACAACAATTAAAATAAAACAATATAAGAGTATATTAATTCACAAGAATATATGAATTGAACAAAGCAAAATGAAAGAACAAGTGGAACAAAAGTGGCTTAAACACATAAGTGGGCTCGGCCTTAAAGGAGATAGGCTTGACCACATGACAATATGGCTCTGCCACCTTGGTTTACATGCAAGTATGCACGGCTATGGTCAGGAAAAAGGCACGGCATAGGGTAGATGAAAAGGTTGCAAGTCAAACGGCTAAGGGAATGCTAAAGGTCAAGCAAATGAAAGGACATGCACACTTTTGGGTTCGGCCATAGGCTTCAATGGTTCGGCCCTATGTTCTATGGTTAAGGCATATCTGAAATGAAGCTTTGGCAAGGGGTTGGTCACGGCCAAAGGCAAAGGAAGGTGGTGAACAAGGTGTGGCCGAGGCTAGCAAAAAGGAAAAGGTAATGTAATTAGGCTCGGCTAGGGTTTGAATCATGTTTTGGTGGTGGGGTTTTGGATCATGGTCACGACAACAAGGTGGAGATGGTGGTGGTGGTTGAATGCCGGTCATCATGGTGGTGATGAGGAGGAGGTGAGGTCGGCTATGAGCATGGTGATGGCCGAACTATGCTTGATAAACAAAAGAGAAAGAAAAAAAATGAAAAAGATGAAGTATGATGAAAACTTACTGTAAATATTTTTGTCAGGAGATGGAATGAGAAAGGAGATGAGAAACAAATGCTATGTATGGCTAAGGCAAGTGGAAATGAACAACTAAGGTAATGAAAGGCCTCACTTCACATTAAAGAACAAGAAACTTATGCCTCTTGAATTTCCTAAGCCCATTTACCAAAGTCCAAATCAAAACAAGCCAAAAATAAAATATAGAAAAATGAAGATAGAAAATAGATTAATGAAATACAGAAAATAATTGTGTGTAAATTGCTGAATTTTATCAAATTTAAAAAGTATAAAACAAAATTCGATAAAACGAAAAGCAGAACGAACATCAAAAATAAATACTATTTCAAAGAAAAAGATTAGAAATTTAAAATTCAAAATTAAAAATCTCAACTGAAATCAAAGTTTGACCAAAGTTGAACAAAATATAATATTTACAAAAAATCATTAATTTATTATATTTGGAAAATTAAATATAAACAAAATCCAAAATTGCATTGGAAAATTCCAAAATTCAATTTAAAAATGTTTTAAAAATCAAAGTTTTCAAATAAAAATTAATTTAAAATATTTGTTAAAACATGGGTTGTTACACTCTCCCCCACTCAAAACTTTTCATCCTCGAAAAGGAAGAAGGTAGGAGAATAGAAACAACTAGAAAGAAATGTAGGTTGAAAGACAAGGATAAACAATTAATTTACAATTATATAAATTTCAATTTGAATTATTTAATATTTAATAATTTGGTTAAACCCATTTGTAAAATTTCTTGCTTCCTTTATAAATACCATTTATATGTTTAAATAACAACTTTATAAATATATGAAAACTTATTTGAATACGATTATTTATATCATTACTTATATTTCCAAAGAAGCTATTGAAAACATTAAATCCATAATTCATAAATTTATTAATTTATCTCAAGATACTTTTCAATATTATTAATAAATCAATAATCATTTTCTTTAAATATATTGTATTTAATTAATAACTTCTAAAATATTTACAACACTAATAATTTACTATTAAACCATGTAGTATATAAACAAACAATATTTTAAACATTTTAAATTATTTAGAAAGAGAATTGATCAAAATATCCTTTATATAATACTTTATCAAAATACTTTTATATCGAAAAAAAATTCCTTTTTTTGAAAATACTTTTATAACTCGATGTCTCAACAAGTTTATCCTCATTCTTGCAGACTCTGGCCATGCATTGATCCTCAAATTATATTAAAATATAAAATAGTTTTAAAATACTTTATATAATATAATAGTTTCTTCAAATTCCACAAATTGATTTAACTCAACTCAGATTCCAAAATTCAAATTTAATCCAATCTCAAATCCTCAAATTTAAATTCAATTCAGTTTCTCAATAAACCATTTCAAATTTTATCGATTTCAAATACAGATGTGAACCACAAAATAAATCATTTCAATTTCAATATATTTCAAAGCTTTATATATTCAATATTTCAAAACTAAATTTGATAATTTCATTTATATCTCAAATTCACTTTACTATTATTTAGTTTGAAATATTTACTTAATCATTTCAATAACATCTAAATACAACCTCAATTTTCAAATTTAAATAAACAAAATATCCCATTCAAATTTATATAAATTTTAAATATGCATTTAAGTCACTTTTAATCAAATCCAAGTTATAAAAATCATATCTTTGAAATTTCAATTTTTAATAAATTACATATCAAACTTATTTAAGTATAATTCTTAAGTAAATATAATTTCAAATCAATCTCAAATTCTTCTTTCCAACCTGAATCATTATAAACTCTATATTTGAAAATATATAGATATCAAATAAATACTGGGTTTTAAATCCCAATCTATTTTCGAAATCAAATCTTTTCCTCAAACTCAATTATACCCCAAAAATGATTTCCCAGTTTATAACCATCCCTTTAAATCCCTTAAACTATTTATTTTTATTTGAAAGATCCAATTTACCTTTTGAAAATTATTATTATTATATATAAATAGTTTTATAAAAGATGTTACTAAGTTAAACATTTAAAACTAATTTTTTTATTCAAAATATTTTAAAACTAACTTTCATATTAGTATAATTCAAAATAGTCATATTTATTTACTTAACAAAACAGTTTCAAGCTTATTTAAATCATATTACTTCATATGTAAACATACAAAACTAAACTTATATACTTTATCAAATAATTTATACTTCCGAAATTTCTTAGCTTTAAAAATTAAACCTCGATTTGGAAGTGTTCGAACATTCAAAATAGTCGGAGAAATCAAATTTCCAATCCAAGAGTTGGAAATCATCAACAAATCAGTAAATCAATTCCAAAAGATAGGGTTATACCAAATCAAATTCGAAACTCGAAGACTGAACACCGGGCTCACTTCAAACGGTTTCAAATATATATACATATATCTTTCGAATATCAAATCATACTTCCGAATTCGAATTCAAAATAGGTTTCACAAAATCAATCGCATAGTAAAGCTACTAAAGTGGCCTCTCCCCCACTCTGAAACTTGAAAATCAATGTCGATGATGTATGCACTCATCACCGAAATCATTCTCCAGCGACATAAGTGGGTTCTGGACTTCTATTTTCTTGAGAACTTCTTTGAAATTTCTTTGAAATCATTGGAACTCATTTAAAGTCATTTGAAACATTTCTTATTCGGAAAATACTTTCAAATCGTATCATTATATATTTTCAAAAATCTTAAAACCAGTTTCAAAATGCCAAAGTTCAATCTCTCAAATTTCAAATTCAAAACCCTTCAGTTATAAATCATTTTTATATAACTCGATTTCTTATATAACTTCCAAAATTTCAAATCCTTTCGAAACTTCAAATTCTTGTTTTTTAAAAGGTATATTGTTATCCCGCCTTTTGGCAAGGCCATGACACCAAGAGCTTGACTAGAAACCAATGACAGTTCGTCTTGGAGATTGGTTATACGCAGGCTCACTATGGATATCGATGAATTTTTTCTGAGTCTAGATCGAGCTAAAATTGATATGACACGACAAGAAAAGCTATGAAAGCTAACGTTCCAAATTTCAAGTCAATCGAAGTTCGTATGCTCAAGATATTGATCGATCACGGTTAAGAAATCCAAACTTGCATCGATCATATCTCGAGATCTACAAGTCCAAATGCTATGAAATTTTCACAGTAGCTTAAGCACAACATGAAGAATGTTCCTACCAAATTTCGACTCGATCAGACGAAATCTTGATCGATACGAAATTCGTTGGTATCGATCGCAGATGGAAAAACTCCAACTTGCATCGATCATATCTCGAGATCTACAAGTTCAAATGCTATGAAATTTTCACAGCAGCTTAAGTACAACATGAAGAATGTTCCTGCCAAATTTCGACTCGATCGAAGCAAGTCTTGACCAAGTCGAAATTCGTTCGTATCGATCGCGGATGGAAAAACTATAACTTGCATCGATCATATCTCATGATCTACAAGTCCAAATGCTATGAAATTTTCACATAAGCTTATGTACAACATAAAGAATGTCCATGCTAAATTTCAACTCCATCGGACGCAATCTTGATCGATACGAAATCCATTTGTATCTATCACGAATCGGGCCGAAACTTCACGGGCTTGGGCGTGCGGGCCTGGTCACGTGCCAGAGGGGGTCTCCCGAGATCTGAGCGAAATATCAGCCTCCTACACCTATAAATAGAGCCCCAGGGCATACAGAAAAAGGGCTTCTTCTTCTTTGAATTCTCTAACGCCCAGACTCTGCCGGATCCAGATCTAAACTCCCTTGCTGCTGCCAATAACGAAATTCACTGCTGCAAATCATAATTATCTGCTGTAACTCACTGAATTTATTTGTAATCTTCAAAGAAAGATCAATAAAGCTATCAACTTCATAGTGGACGTAGGCGATACGCCGAACCACTCTAAATTCTTGTGTCTCCTTGCATTTTAATTATTTTCATATATGAAATTTGGAGTTTTTGTTAGATAATTCCTCTCTTTCCATTTAATTTCTTCATTTTACCTCTTCAAAAACTTCCGAAGAGTGTTGTGCCCAATTTTGGTACAAATACTTTGGTGCTTTCACTGAGAAAACCTTGCTTTTCTCCTGCTCTATGGATCTACTACCGTAGTTGGATTGCAAAAATCTAAGGAGGAGATCCAGATCTGTCGTCAAGTGGTTCCATCTATTCTATTCAGATTGCTCCAGGTCTAAGAGGAACTGCATTCATCAAGATTTTCGTATCCATATTTTCGTATCCATGAAAATATGGTAATTTTCGTATCCATGTTTTCTTATCCAGAAAATATGGGGCTTTTCGTATCCATATTTTCATATCCATGAAAATATGGTGATTTTCGTATCCATGTTTTCGTATCCAGAAAATATGGTGATTTTCGTATCCATGTTTTCGTATCCAGAAAATATGATGATTTTCGTATCCATGTTTTCGTATCCAGAAAATATGATGAATTTCGTATCCATGTTTTCGAGTCTAGAAAATATGGTGAATTTCGTATCCATGAAAATATGATCATTTTCGAATCCATCATTTCGTATCTAGAAAATATGGTCATTTTCGAATCCATCATTTCGTATCCAGAAAATATGGTCATTTTCGAATCCATCATTTCGTATCCAGAAAATATGGTCATTTTCGTATCCATATTTTCGTATCAATGAAAATATGGTGTTTTTCGTATCCACAAAATATGTCAAAGTTCGTATCGATCAAGAGTGCTCTGTTCGTATCGATCTGCTTCGCATCGCTCTGATCGTATCGATCGCCACTTTCCTGTTCGTATCGATCAAGATTGCTCTGTTCATATCGATCTGCTTCGCATCGCTCCATTTCGACTCGCTCCGCTTCGCATCCATCAAAGAGCATCTGTTCGACTCGCTCCGCTTCGCATCCATCAAAGAGTCTCTATTCGACTCTCTCTGCTTCACATCCATCAGAGAGCCTATGTTCGACTCGCTCCGCTTCGCATCCATCAAAGAGCATCTGTTCGACTTGCTCCGCTTCGCATCCATCAAAGAGCATATGTTCGACTCGCTCCGCTTTGCATCCATCAGAGAGCCTCTGTTCGACTCGCTCCGCTTCGCATCCATCAAAAGTGACTCCTTCGACTCGCTTCGCAACCACCATAAGCCAACTTCGACTCGCTCCCTTCGACTCGCTTCGCGACCGTCAGAAGTGACTCCTTCAACTCGCTCTGTTTGAACCACTATTCGACTCCATCAACTTCGACTCCATTAGCGAAGCCACAATTCGAATCTCTCAGGAAGCTCCACTTCGACTCGCTCTATCGATGCACACTTCGACTCGCTCGATCAATGCACAGTTCGACTCGACCGAAACAACATCAAAAGCAGAATGACCCAAAGACTCGAGCGCCACGTCACCGAGTCGAACGGAAGCGAGTCGAACAGAGCGAGTCGAAACAAACATCCTACCAAGAATCCCAATTCGTATCGATACTCACACGCTTTTCGTATCGATCCATCTGCGTCTAATTCGTATCGATACGAAATTTCAAAAAAAAAAAATATTCGGGTACCCGCATAGTGAATTCAATCACCAATTTAGTGAAGGAACATTCCATCCGAGCTTCTAATTGTTCCATGACTGAACAAGACATAGGAGATCACAACAACAAATGTTGAGTTGCAATCAAGGAATGGGTAAAGAAATACTACTCAACCGTACTCCCAGAGGCTGGAGAACCTAACTAATATGCCAAGAACTGGAGTAAATTAATATATCATGCTTTTAAGGTGGAATGCAACTTCCTCCAATTGACCAGCTTTTAAACTCCTGAATTGACAACTATGGTACGATGGCTAATATGACGGCTGCCCTACAATGTCTACTCTGCCAACTCAAAACATAGCTGGTCACCGCTGAACCATCTTCAAATGCCCGCATCTTAATCATTCCACGTCCACATGACTAAAAGCATGACATACAACCTCAAGAGGACTTCCTTAATACCCTATATAGGTCTCCTATCTGGATGAAAGTTTGGGATAAACACCAATCTATTAGCCCATTTTAACCAACTCGCCGTCCAATCGGCGTTACCAACCACTCAAACGTTGGACAATCATGCATACATCATTCACCAATGTTACAAGACCCCTTGGCAATAAAATGGACCTGATCATAATGTCGATTGGAGAATCTTTCCCAGTCGAGACCTATTCGTTAAAACGATCCTACATGCAGAACTTCCAGTGAAAATTCAACATGTTAACTATGTCGGTGCACTATGGAAATACAACCCTTGACACTACCTTATGAAGTGGGAATGGCGCGTGGATTTCTCCAAGGGCGATGAATGCCATCAAACGCGGATGTCTTCCCTCATTCCTCAGAGAAGACCGTTAATCATGACTTTGGTAAGAGAATTGGTGGATAGCCGCCGACGACTACACCAACATGTCTAGGCCAATATTGAGTTGATGAATCGGATGAAGGATCAACATAGCAAGATAAGGAGGGGACCTACTCCATACTCTAGATCAGAAAACTCCTCTTCTCTAGATGGCTACCATGAACACCAATGCCATAAGGCTGCTCTAGAAAGGATAGCTCCAACAATATGTGCAAGCCCTATAAAATGAAGGACCGGGAACATCCGACCCCTATCGATCAAGGACTTTGATCAAATTGAACCATTTGCGTTAGACTTCCAACTGAGAAGGGCTGGACTGAAGTGCAATAGCGAGCATACGACGCTGCCTCACTTATCGATGAGATTTGATCTGATCTCTTTTGAATTATTTCTAATTCAATTTCATTTACGTTGTGAAATATGACCTACTTGAATTAAACTACTTGCAAATGGTGCAGGTAATCGAGTACTTAAGATTGGGTGCAAAACAACCTCCGCGGACTATGATCAAATCATTGAGGTATCATCCTGACGAGCATGATTCAACCACTCATCGGCTACTATATGCCCCTGACTGGGGGCAAGGCATCAAAGCGGAAGAGACTGACAAGGTCAGGACTCTAGTACAAAGTGGATGCAACCGACCATCCCCTCATCCGCCTATGCAATTTAATTAGAAGATTTAAGAAAGACTTGGAGTTATATGTCCAAACAATACTCTCCATCTCGTGTTTGAAGCTCGCCAAAATACTTATGCTTCTTCTGATGCCCGATAAAATCGGAATCACACCAAGGGTGGACGTGATGTCACCATCCATGCATCCAATCCTACATTAGACATTTGGGATTATTTGAGGGAACACATGTTTAAAGGTCCAACCCTCAATTTAAAGTCATCAACGACTGACTGCCTACTTGCTAACCATCACGAGCTATCATTTCAACTCTCTTCCTTAGCTCGATCGAAAGAATGCAAAGTATAAATTGGACGTGACTCGACTGTCTGCTCTCCAATTCTTACACCCGACTAAAGGGAAAATATACAACTCAAAGTGGATGTAGTTCGACCATCCTTTCCTATGCTCGAGCACAAAGCTTGCCAGAACACTAATCTTACTCCTTAGGCTTAGCAAAAGTGGAATCCAAACGAACATGGACGTGATCCAACCGTCCATAAACTAAATCTCATCCTTCGTGGAGGGGCCTATAAGTGGAAGTTAATCGGGATCCCAACGATCACTCGCTAAGTGAAACCCCGAGCTCAGGGACAAGCCATCACACTGCGGCAATAAGGGATTGATACACGACAATCCTCTAACTAACTCCGGCTCCTAAAGTTTGAGCTGGAGTATAAACTTACGGACATGGGCTCGAGGAGGATGGATCCGTCCATCTAATGACTTCGCCCGTGTTCAACCTAAACCCGAGGAGGATGGATCAGTACATCTAACGACCTCACCTTCCATATTTACAAGCTCGAGGAGGATGGATTCGTCCATCTAACGACTTCGCTTGCCTACTCAGGGTGGATATGATACAACCGTCCACGTACCTGATCAACTAACTCCAGATTCCCAGAGTGCGAACTGGAGTATAAACATCAACTCCGGATTCCCAAAGTGCGAAACGTAGTATAAACATCAACTCCGAACTCCCAGAGTGCGAGTCGGAGTATAAACATTAACTCTAGATTCCCAGAGTGCGAATTGGAGTATAAACATTAACTCCGGATTCCCAGAGTGCGAAACGGAGTATAAACATCAACTCCGAACTCCCAGAGTGCGAGTCGGAGTATAAACATCAACTCCAGATTCCCAGAGTGCGACCTGGAGTATAAACATCAACTAATTCTAGATTCCCAGAGTGCGAACTGGAGTATAAACATCAACTAACTCCAGATTCCCATAGTGCGAACTAGAGTATAAACATCAACTAACTCCAGATTCCCAGAGTGCGAAACAGAGTATAAACATCAACTCCGAACTCCCAGAGTGCGAGTCAGAGTATAAACATCAACTCCAGATTCCCAGAGTGCGAACTGGAGTATAAACATCAACCAACTCCGAACTCCCAGAGTGCGAGTCGGAGTATAAACATCAACAACTCCAGATTCCCAGAGTGCGAACTGGAATATAAACATTAACTAACTCCAGATTCCCAGAGTGCGAACTGGAGTATAAACATCAACTAACTCCAGATTCCCAGAGTGCAAGCTGGAGAATAAACTTCAACTAACTCTAAGTCCCCAGAGTGTGGACTGGAGTATAAATACCAATTGGGTGCGAATGACCACCCATCAACTTGCTTCGGTCCCGAGAGCGCAGGCTAGAGTATAAACACCAAATGGGTGTGACTAACAACCCATCAACCAACTCCAGTCCTCATAGTATGGTTTGGAATATGAATACCAAAAGGGATGTGATTCGACTGTCCATCTATCGGCTATGGTTCCTCATCAAGTTTTGTAGTACAAAAAGCGGATGTGGTTCGACCGTCTGCTTTCCAATCTTCCCCTGATATGGGGCACACTTAACACACAAAATTGGATGTGATCCAACCATCCAGCACTAAGCGGGTGTGACACAACCGTCCATGCATCAACTCTTGTCCCCAGCATGGGACCCATAACTTAAATTTATAGGGATGCACTCCAACCCTACAAGACAAAATTTCTTCCTTGATTCGACAGGGAGGCGTAGATTCGAAAAACGGACCTAGCTGGATGTCCCATTCTGAATTGATATTACTACCATCCAACCGCAAATGAACATGGCATGACCGTTCATCTGCTAACTCTTGTCAGTGAACCGACGGGTTGTGCGTGCAACATGGACGGATGTGACCTAACCGTCCGCCAATCAATTCCTTCCTACTGTTTAGTGGGAGAAGCATCAAACTAAAGTTGTTGTAATTTGACCGCCCACACTTCGACTTTTTCCCTTGACTGGGGGCAGAGGAATACCGAGGAAAACACGGTCTGACCATTTTCTACAAAAAAACTTAGTCCCCAGAGTGTGGACAGGGGTATAAACATCAAATAGGTGTGATGAATGGCCCTTCAACTGACTTTGATCCCCAAAGTGTGGCTAAAAGAATAGACAAACGAATGAATGTGATTCGATCATTCATTCACCAACTCTGACCTAGACTCGACATGAGCAATATAAACTCACTACAGGTGCAATTGGACCATCCACGAACTAACTCTTCTAACTCAAGACTGGAGGTAGAAGTACAAATCACCGAAAGAAGAGAAAGGTGACTCGCTACATCTCCAGCTTAGCGTCCTTTACAACTTAAGGCAACGACTACAAGGAGACCCTAATGCTAACCAATCAAAATAATGCCCAAAGTTCTAGGCAACCAATTATATCATACCGCCGGATCGACGGGCAATATCGATTTGCACCTTTCAAATCATACCATTGAATCGACGGTCAATATCGGTCCTCTTCGTCTACAAGTCGATGTGACCCGAACTCCATCGAACACCTTTGACCAACAGAGCATGGATAGAAGAATAAACCATGAATGGGGGTGACTTGACCATTCGTCCTCCGTTACCTTCCTTCGATCAGTTAGGAAGAGCATGAGACCAGATGAGCATGACATGACCGCATTCGAGCTAACTTTATCCCTAAATCTGACAGGAGAACGTAAATCGAAATGGACATGGTTGATCACCCAACTCCAAATGAATGCAACGCGGCCATTCATTCATTGACTCTTACCATGATCCGACTAAATGAGCAATTCAAAACAAGTGCAACCTAAACATTTGCACACTGATTCTTACCCTGGATTCAACAAGGGAAGCATCAATCCTGCATTAGATCTGACTGGACGATTCACTCTTTAGTTTTTGCCCAAAGTATGGCGACATAAGCAGCGAAGTGAATGTCATTGACCGTCCAGAATCTAGCTTATGTCCGAATGTCGGCAAAGTAACAATGTATTTCGCCAATAGGAAAGAACTAGAACATAATACAAGATAGGCACGACTCAGCCTTCCATCGGTTAACTCGATCCCATGGTTCAATGGGATAGAATACAAAATTGAAGCGGACATTATCTACCCTGCCACTTATCGAGATATTCCCCAGACTTGGGGGCACGAACAAGAAGATAAGATTAATATGATTCAACCATTCATCAGTCAACCCTAGTTCTTAAAGCTTGAACTACAGTATAGACACAGCTAGGACGAGACTAGACCGTCCGCGTAATGCATCCGCCAACCCGAGACTGGGGGCAAAAGAGTAATTATCCGAGAGTTGACTATGACAATTTGAACCTATGACCCATGCCTGATATTCATAACAACTCAAGGTTATGACTGAAAGGATGCCTAGAGATAGAATCATCAGATCAATACCCGAACTCATGGGCGACTGATCATCATTCCAACCCTTACAATGAGCAACGGATTGCGAGTACATTGAATGAAAAGAGCATCATTCAGAAACACAAGTGAATTCAATCTCAAAGGTGGAGCCAGCTATGTAGCAGCGTGCAGTACAAGCTAAGTTCTACTAATCCTTTGATTCAACGTCCTTATGAGCCTGATCATTTACCATTGCAAATAAGCACATGAGGCGCCTACAACCCATCACGAGTATTGTAGATCAGATCACAACTCTACGCAATTATGAAGAAAGAGTCAATTGTTTTACTTCAGGTGAATCTTGATGTGTTCGCTTGGACTTGACCTCATATATATATATATATGGACTCTCGCTAGCCATGAAGAACCCTGCATTAAATGTGGACCCAAGGCATGTCTCAGTAAAAAAAAACGATGCGACATGGATCCGGAGAGATCTGTTGCACTTAAAGAGAAGGCGAATCTGCTCAAAACCAGTGGGTTTATCCATGATGCCCTCCAACCAAAATGAGTATCCAATCCTTTACTTATAAGAAAAACGAACAGAGAGTGGAGGACATACGTCAACTACTTAGATTTGCATGGGGCATGGCAAAGCACAGCTTTCCACTTCCAATGATCAACCAACTGATGGACCTGACCATCAGACATGAATTACTCACATCCATGGATGCAAATTCCAGATACAATCGGATACTGAAGCATGTCCTAGACCAGGAATACAACTGTTTCATTATTGACCTGGGCCTATAGTGTTATGCTGAAATCCATGGATTCAAACTTGAGAACGCTTATGCTACTTACCAAAGAACGATTAACAGATCATTCAAAAATTATATCGGCCGATCGATGAAAGTAGATATGGTTAATATGCACGTGAGATCACAACTATCAAACGACCATATCGATGACTTGACAGAGTTAGAGACACCCATGTACCGAGGACAACCAAATAGCTTTGATAGATCACTTAAAGAGACCTTCCATTTTACCCAAACCTTTGGATCACGAAGATTTATACATCAATTAGGCCGTGTCAACACACGCCATAAGCGTCGCAATGCTATGTGAAGATAAACGAATCCAAAGACTAGTATATGAAGAAGGCTGGCTATTGACAAGCTCACCCCGTTAACGTCTATATCGACCAGCAATTACGATAGGTCCAATAGAAACCTTAGACGTCTAAAAATTTACTCAAATGGAGTATCAAGCTAAGCCAATTTGATATCACTTATCTCCCTCGGAGAGCTCTCCATGGTCAAACATTAGCATACTTCATATCTGAATCCACCACATCAGACGACTATCAGAAGAACAGTGGAGAACCGTCCAACCGATTGAGAACATACACCGATGGAACTTCCAATAATCGGCTTTCTAACATCGAAGTTGCGTTAATGACTCCTGAGGAACGAACGATCTGCTACGCCCTGAAACTCAACTTCCCTGCAACAAATAACGAAGCTAAGTATGAAGCCTTGGCGCTCAAACTTGCAAGAAAACGACGAGTGGAAACTTTACATGTCTTATGTGATTACTGGTTAGTAGTACGCCAAGTCAGGGAAGATTATCTGACTAGGGGGCAACGTCTTGCTCCTTATCTCAACCGGGTCCAAAAGCTACTAGCCGGTTTCGACTATTACATCACTACACAAATCCTCAGAGAACTAAACGAAAAGGCCGAATCACTCGCCAAGCTAGCCAGTTCTGGGGATGCATGACAAATAGACTTTGTCCCAGTTGAAATGCTTATTATTCCAGGCATTGACATATAAAGATCAACTAGATCTTGGAGACAGATCTAGAAAAAGAGTCATGGATGACTTCTATCAAAGATTATCCACGATCGGGGATTCTTATTGAATAAAGGAATGAGAAATGGCATATCCTCCGTGAAGCATCACTGCATGATTATGTCTCGATCATTCGACTCCATCGATACAAAGCATTACTCTTGCAGCCATCGATCCGAGACCCAATATTATGTATCCATCGATACGAAGCATACATTCCAACATCTCAGATCGATCCAGGAGAGGATCGATACAAAGGAAGGACTTAAAACAACCATCGAACATTGTTACAACTCGAATTTCACATCGATCCAGGAGAGGATCGTTACGAAACTCGATTAAAAAAAACTTGACAACGACCCGTGGACGTGCAAACGTTGACGGGAGTCAGGTTAACATACGTACACGTATGACGAACTAATATTCAATTTTCAAAATTTACAGGAATTGAATGCTCACCTGATGACAATTACAACAGTGAACAACAAATCGCTAGCACTCGACACTCAGTTACAACAATGTACTACATAATCATTGGCAGTCAACAAATCAACATTTATATTACTGGAAATCAATCGAAGGTTACATCTTTTGACGAAAAGATAGCAACTACTAAACGAATCAGATAGAACTTTTTCAGAATGAAGGATGCAGCATTTCAAAGCACGTCATGTTCACACAAGACGTACTTTGGGGGGCAAATGTTATCCCGCCTTTTGGTAAGGCCGTGACACCAAGAGCTTGACTAGAAACCAATGACAGTTCGTCTTGGAGATCGGTTATACACAGGCTCACTATGGATATCGATGAATTTTTTCCGAGTCCGGATCAAGTTAAAATTGATATGACATGACAAGTAAAGCTATGGAAGCTAACGTTCCAAATTTCAAGTCAATCGGAGTTTGTATGCTCAAGATATTGATCGATCACGGTTGAGAAATCCAAACTTGCATCGATCATATCTCGAGATCTACAAGTCCAAATGCTATGAAATTTTCACAGCAGCTTAAGTACAACATGAAGAATGTTCCTGCCAAATTTCGACTCGATCGGACGAAACCTTGATCGATACGAAATTCGTTGGTATCGATCGTAGATGGAAAAACTCCAACTTGCATCGATCATATCTCGAGATCTACAAGTCCAAATGCTATGAAATTTTCACAGCAGCTTAAGTACAACATGAAGAATGTTCCCACCAAATTTCGACTCGATCGGAGCAAGCCTTGACCGAGTCGAAATTCGTTCGTATCGATCGCAGATGAAAAAACTCCAACTTGCATCGATCATATCTTGAGATCTACAAACCCAAATGCCACCAAATTTTCACAGCAACTTAAGTATAACATGAAGAATGTTCCTGCCAAATTTTGACTCGATCGGAGCAAGTCTTGACCGAGTCAAAATTCGTTCGTATCGATCGCGGATGGAAAAACTACAACTTGCATCGATCATATCTCCTGATCTACAAGTCCAAATGCTTTGAAATTTTCACAGAAGCTTATGTACAACATAAAGAATGTCCACGCCAAATTTCGACACCATCGGACACAATCTTGATCGATACGAAATCCGTTCGTATCGATTACGGTTCGGGCCGAAACTTCACGGGCTTGGGCGCGCGGGCCTGGTCACGTGCCAAAGAGGGTCTCCCGAGATCTGAGCGAAATACCAACCTCCTACACCTATAAATAGAGCCCCAGGGCATACAGAAAAGGGGCTTCTTCTTCTTTGAATTCCCCAACGCCCAGACTCTACCGGATCCAGATCTAATCTCCCTTGCTGCTGCCAATAACGAAATTCACTGCTGCAAATCATAATTTTCTGTTGTAACTCACTGAATTTATTTGTAATCTTCAAAGAAAGATCAATAAAGCTATCAACTTTATAGTGGACGTAGGCGATATGCCGAACCACTCTAAATTCTTGTGTCTCCTTGCATTTTAATTATTTTCATATCTGAAATTTGGAGTTTTTGTTAGATAATTCCTCTCTTTCCATTTAATTTCTTCATTTTATCTCTTCAAAAACTTTCGAAGAGTGTTGTGCCCAATTTTGGTACAGACATATATAATTCTTATTTGAAACATTTCACTTTTATATAAAATATAATCATTCTTATCAAAATAATAATTCCGATATATAAACAATCTCAAAATACGATCAAACACAAATTTTTCCAAGGGATGATTCAAGAATGGATTTCAAAACAAAGATAGAGATTCAAATTAGAGGAACTCTAATCAAATAGAATTCTGATTCGAAGATAGGCTCGAACGAAGATGAGATAATTAATTACAAAATAGTAGATGGACATACTTATATAAATCGCGGGCGACCTTAACCGGGTTAACCGTGACTTCAGGAATATGATCGATGCAGGATTCAAAGGCAAATCGACATTCGATCGCCAGAGATAGAATTCGACATAGCAAAAGGTAGAAGCATCTAAATCGAGGGTATAGAAATCTCCAGTGAATCAATGCCAATTGTAAGGGAGTTTCACCCCTTTACAAATCATTCAAAGATTGGCCGGATCGCCGAGTTTTATAGAGGTCATTCGAAGTGGAGTTATGGAATACTCCAGAATCAAAAGAATATAGATAGGGTAAGACAAGAATGGATTTCAGAGCAGGTGGGAGCGTTCCAAAATTCAAAGGAATCACAATCGATGATAATCCTAATCAAAGAAATTACTAACAAGGTGGACAAGGAAAGAAATAAGGTCTAGAAAAAAATTTCTTTCAAAACAAGAAAATTTATATCAAAATAATCTTTGAAAATCCTTTGAAAATCATTTGAAAATCATTTTATACTTTGAAAATACGTTCTCTCACAAGGAAATGATTCCGAGATTGATTTCACTCATTCTAAGGTATTTCTACCCTATCTCTAATGAGTTTTTGCTCCGCAGGCTAAGGTTTGCCTAAAACCAAAGTTCTGATACCAAATATAACATCCCACTATTTTGGACCATTCAAATCGACAATAAATCCACACATGTCGGACTCGAATACTTCAAAACAGTGGATTGTTAAGAAAATTTGGAGCAAATAAAATCAAACACCGAATCACAGACACAGAATATCAGAATAACTCGCAGCGGAAATAAAATACCATAGTAGTTCATGAAGCTACTATATAAATAATCTCAAAACAGATACAAAATACCATAGTCTGAAAAATAGATAAACAAGATACAACAGAAGTCTGAATACATAAGTCACTAATACACCAGCAAAGGCTGAATAGGAAATAACTAGAATAGAAATAGATGACAGATAGATAAAAAAGCTCCAACAAATCTCTAGCTCCAGAAGATGAATCCAAAGCTGTGATACTCAGGCTGACGCGAGCGTAAAGTAAAACACAAAACACTCGAGTCAGGACATACATACTTATACAATGTAAACCAACTCAAGTGAACTGTAATAGCAATGCACAGGTAACTTAAAGGATGCTTGGGATGGCCCATCCTTTAAGGATCCGTTAAACTATCTACTAAGCAGAAATAAACGCTATCATAGTAATGTCTAAAGTAAAGCAAACAATACAAAATAATAGTGTTAATGTGACTGGGGTAGCACAAAGCTGGAGCAATTGCCCACCTCTAGCCACACTTTATAATATCCAACCATTATTATAACCCGTGGTTATAAATTTCAAAATGATTTATATTTCAAATCAAAACAATTCATTTAAATCATTTAAAATGAAGTCATTATACTTTCAAATCAAATATTCAATTCCCAAAATTTCAACATTTTCCGAAGCTCGTTTATTCAATTGTAATAATCCAAAACATTGTATTTTCAGCATTCGCAGCACCTAGAAAATGCTGTTGTAAGTATAGTGGTAAAATTGAAAAACAACACAATTCAGAAACAGTAGCACTTATAAACTACTGCTGTAAATACAGTGGTAATTTGAAAACAGTTCATTGTTGGAAACAACAGCACTTATAAACTGTTGCTGTAGAGACAGTAGTAGATTTGAAAAACAATACACTGAAACCACAGCATTTCTGGAATGCTACAATTTCTGTTATAAATTGTACTATAACATTTTTAAACAATATATCTTCCACTTTTATCATTTTTAACTTATCAAACTTATTCAAGTTTTCCAAATTATCTATCAGGATATCATTTAACTTATAAATTTAATAAAATAACATTTTATTAATAAATATCCAATTAAATTATAATTCATTTACATTAAGTCAAAATTGCCTATAAGTTGCTTACCTTTTCTTTTAACAAATAACTTGATATTTTCTTTTACTTTAAAAAAGTATCCATTTCATAAATAAATATTTTAATTAATAAGTTAAGCTTAAAATTTCCATTTTAACTCAAATTTCAACTATTAAGTTAGATCAAATTTTAAATTACAATTTAAACCATTTATCAACTTATAAAATTTTAACTTTTAGGAAATCACTGTTTAAATCATTTAAATCCAATTTAAGTTAAAAATCCATATTTTTAAAATTTAAAATACTTAAAAAATTTAGAAAAATCATTTTAAAATTTAACCACGGGTCTGTATAAAATTTTCTAACCTAGGTCAAGTGATACAGATAATATATCATTTCAATCCGTAATCAGTTAACATTCTAGGTTTTATCATTTCAAACCTGCAATCCCAAGTCAAATAAAAATCGCTCGAGCCTATCATTTCAGCTCGTAACGACTTTCCCTATTCTAAAGTCCGTTCGGGTATGTATCATTTCAACCCATAGTGATTCTATACTAACAGGGAACTTGCAGTGTGAGAAATAGAAAATAAATAAACAGTAAAACATATCATATGATGTCAGGTGATGCAACAGGTATATAATCAGGTAATATCATCATATAATGTCAGATAACAGGCAGATGTGAGCATATAACATAGCATATCAACTACTACAATTCAAGTGACATTGTTTCACATTTATATAAGTATGATTTGTCGAGAGCGATAAACTCACCTTTTTAAAGCTAGAGATGACAATTCAAAACACAATCTAAAATCCGCAAAGCACGAAAAGCACGACTAGATTCAAGGAGAAGATGATGAGCCAATATTCAGATCTTGCAACAACAATTAAAATAAAACAATATAAGAGTATATTAATTCTCAAGAATATATGAATTGAACAAAGCAAAATGAAAGAACAAGTGGAACAAATGTGGCTTAAACACATAAGTGGGCTCGGCCTCAAAGGAGATAGGCTTGACCACATGACAATATGGCTCGGCCACCTTGGTTTACATGCAAGTATGCACGGCTATGGTCAGGCAAAAGGCACGGCATAGGGTAGATGAAAAGGTGGCAAGTCAAACGGCTAAGGGAATGCTAAAGGTCAAGCAAATGAAAGGTCATGCACACTTTTGGATTCGGCCATAGGCTTCAATGGTTCAGCCCTATGTTCTATGGTCAAGGCATATCTAAAATGAAGCTTTGGCAAGGGGTTGGTCACGGCCAAATGCAAAGGAAGGTGGTGAACAAGGTGTGGCCGAGGCTAGCAAAAAGGAAAAGGTGATGTAAATAGGCTCGGCTAGGGTTTGAATCATGTTTTGGTGGTGGGGTTTTGGATCATGGTCACGGAAGCAAGGTAGAGATGGTGGTGGTGGTTGAAGGCCGGTCATCATGGTGGTGATGAGGAGGACGTGAGGTCGGCTATGAGCATGGTGATGGCCGAACTATGCTTGATAAACAAAAGAGAAAGAAAAAAAATGAAAAAGATGAAGTAGGATGAAAACTTACTGTAAATATTTTTGTCAGGAGATGGAAAGAGAAAGGAGATGAGAAACAAATGCTATGTACGGCTAAGGTAAGTGGAAATGAACGGCTAAGGTAAGGAAAGGCCTCACTTCACATTAAAGAACAAGAAACTTATGCCTCTTGAATTTCCTAAGCCCATTTACCAAAGTCCAAATCAAAACAAGCCAAAACCCAATAGAAAAATCAAACCAAACCAAAAATAAAATATAGAAAAATGAAGATAGAAAATAGATTAATGAAATACATAAAATAATTGCATGTAAAACGTTGAATTTTATCAAATTTAAAAAGTATAAAACAAAATTCGATAAAACGAAAGCAGAACGAACATCAGAAATAAATACTGTTTCAAAGAAAAAGATTAGAAATTTAAATTCAAATTTAAAAATCTCAACTGAAATCAAAGTTTGACCAAAGTTGAACAAAATATAATATTTATAGAAAATCATTAATTTATTATATTTGGAAAATAAAATATAAACAAAATCCAAAATTGCATTGGAAAATCCCAAAATTCAATTTAAAAATGTTCTAAAAATCAAAGTTTTCAAATAAAAATTAATTTAAAATATTTGTTAAAACAAGGGTTGTTACATAAACCCATCCATTTTACTTAGTTTGGAATTTAGAAGAAAATAGTTTTAAATAGTTATAAATAGTTAATATAGATTTAAAATAGATTAAATAACATTAAAATATATTAATTTGATTTAAAATAAGCCAAATGGTTTAATTAGTTTAAAAAATTTGAAAATCTTAATAATTAAAGTCTTTTAAAATAATATATTTAAAACAGTTTATATGAAAAATATGAATTTGAAATTTATATCAATTTAAACTATTTATTTCATTCCAACACATTTTGACCATTACAATGTCCCAAAACCCAATTTCAAATTTTTCCGATTCAGAATTCTAAATAAATATTAAATTCAATATCGCTTAAATCCATGTTAAAACATCGATTTAATTACTCCAATTTCAATATATTTCAAAGTTATACTTCAACGATTTTAATAACTCAATTTCGATAAACTTCACTTATATTTCAAACTCATTATAAAATTTCAATTTTATTCCTTTAAAAAATCTTTCAAAACAATTCGATTTTAATATAAACTCGAAATTCGAAAAAAATTCGATTTATATAACCCAAATTTTATTTCAAAAATATCATTTAACTCAATGCAAAATTTGAGGATTCAAAATCATTTAAATTAAACCAATCCGGTGTCCGTATATAGTTCTCTACCCTAGGGTCAAGTGATACAGATATTTATCACTTCAATCCACGATTTAAAATTTTACGGTTATATATCATTTTAAATCGTAATCCCGAATTAATAATAAAATCCATAAAATCGCTCGAGTCTATCATTTCAACCCATAACGATTTTTTCTTCATCTATTGATCATTCGGGTATGTATCATTTCAACCCATAGTGAACTTGCAGTTTATAACGATATAAAATAAAACATCCATTCATCCAATATCAACAATCAACATCCATTACAAACATCATCCAAATCAATCAATAAATATCAATATAGAACTGATAATCAATAACAGGTATTTAACTGGCAATTTATATTCAATAATAAATTAAATAACGATTTAATTCAAATAAATTCAAATTAACTGAGATGATGATTTAGAATATAACAAACAGTCATAAATAAATTTCTAATCACATCAAAAATTAATTTAACTAACATAAGAAATTTTAGAAGTTGTGAGTGGGTTAAAACACTCATCTTTGAATTTAAATCGAATTTAAATTCAAAATAAGCCCAAAATTTGAATGGTCTTGGAATTCGTCCAGACCAGCGTCAAAATGTCCAGAATTCTGATATGATCCCAGCGGATCTAACCGTGCGTGAAACATACCTCGTATGTGAAAGTTATTCGAGTTAGAAGATTCAAAAATTTAAATTTTTATTAAACAAATTAAAAAAAAGGAAGAACCAGATGTCGCCATGTCAACCATCCTCTTCCATACGCACGCAGGTTCGACAAACCCTCACTCGCGACATAGGCGGCCGCCACCATCGCCGTTGCCATCGCGGCTTGCCTGAACGCCGCGCCTAGGCTCACTCTCTCTCCCTCCACCACCAGCGGACCACCTCGTCGCCGATCGCGACCCCAAATAGCCGCAGCCGCCACTGTTCTTAAACCCTAGGTGAAATTTTAGTCGACGATCCGACCACTGAACGACCAAACGAATTGCAGCAATGGGTTGAACTCGCCAATCTCTACGCAACGGTAACTCCGATTCGACAATCCGATGAAGTTGATCATCGCGTGATGAACGACCGTGGATAGTTCACCCAGTTTCGGCCACACAGAGACCCAGATCGAAAAACGAATCACATATTTGATCGAAAAATGAATCACACTATAAGTTTATTACTTTCAAACAAAGGTTATAAATACTTACATAACACCAATTTTATTCAATAACCATTTAATATGTATTATTTAATTGGTTAATTCAATATTTCCAGTTGGTTTCCTCACATTCAATTTATAGCCAAGTATAACTTATATATATTATTTCAATTAATTGGAATTCATTCAATTTATTAATAATTAACTTAATTTGACATTGTTACCGTTCATTCTAGATATCGTTTCATTCATAACTCACAAATTTTTATTTATTTCAACATTAAATTGCAAAACTTAACTAAATTAACAATTTTTAATTATCAAAAATTACGGGTCGTTACAGTTGTAGTCGTTGTGTTGCATTTTGAATCACTTCTCTAACCAAAGAAAGGTGAGTAAACTCTTGACAATATACTTAAATTTTGGTGAATTGATGACAATGGAATTGTATGGTATTGTATTATATTATGTTATTTCATATCATATTTTACCTGTTATGATCATATGTTATGATATATTGAATATTGTTATGTTTATTTTATATTATGTTCTCACACTGCAAGTTCCTTCACTATGGGTTGAAATGATACATCCCGAATGATCTTTAGATTAAGGAAAATTGTTATGGGCTGAAATGATAGGCCTGAGCAATTTTATTTGACTTGGGATTGCAGGTTTGAAATGATATAAAACCCGAAAAATTAATAAATTGCGGATTGAAATGATATATGTCCTTATTTACTTGACCCTAGGGTAGAGAATTTTATACAGACCCCGTGGTTGATTTAAAATGATTTTCTAAAAATTATTAAGTATTTTGGATTTCTATATATGAATCTCAACTAAAATTTAATGTAATAATTTCCGTGAATTTGTTTACATGAGTTAATTTTTTTATAGGAAATGAATAGTTGGAAATGTAAATTTTGGAATCTAATTTACAGTGTGAAGGTTATTTGAAATTTATTAATCCGATTTGACTTAATAATGGTATTTTATTCTAACCTATAAATTGTAAATTTTAATTCATGTAATAGTGATTAAAATGATAAATGGTTTTTTTGTGGAAAAAAATGTAAGTTAAACGTACATTTTACATGTAAGTTTTAACTAATGTAAATGGTATAACTTGGGTAATAAAAATGATAAATGTTATTTACTGAAAAGAAAATAAAGTGTAAGTTAATAACGTACTTTTAACTTAGCATAAGGATTTCAGCTTTAAAATTTGACATTATAGTAACAAAGTTATTTAACTAAAGGTGTGGTTTCTTTAATGACCAAATAGCTAAAATTAGAGTAATATAATAAGAATGATATAATGACTATGATAAAAACTGTAAATATATGTACTATTTGATTATATAAACTATTGTAGTAGGAAGTATCACAGTAACAATTCAAAACTGCTACGATTTCTTACTGTAACAATTCTGCACTGCTGCGGATTCTTACAATAACAATTCTGCACCGTTGCGAATTCTTACAGTAACAATTCTGCACCGCTGCGAATTCTTACAGTAGCATTTCTGTGCTGCTGCGTTTTCTTAAAAGTGACATTTCCAGAATGCTACAAATTTTCTAAAGGGTTATAGTTCCGAATGTTATGGTTCTAAAGGTTACATTTTTAAAGTGTTATGATCTCTAAATTTTTACATTTCAAAGGGGTAATAATTAAATGAATTTGGAAGTGTACGACTTTGGAAAAAATGAATAATATTTTAAAGAATAATGATATTGGATTTATGAGGTTTTGAAATGAATATGTTTGATATGAAATATAAACCATTTGAAATTGAAATAACCACGGGTTATAATAATGTTTGGTTGTTAAAGAGACCGGGATCGGATATGGGCATACTCTCTATCGATACCGAAAACCACTTTAACAACTGTGTACGCGGTGGAGATTCCAGAATGAAGTAGGATGGCGGCGACGATCCTAAAGGTATATTTACGTGGACCTAACTCTCGTGAGTTATCATAAGGTGGCTAAAATAGGAGCAATTGACGAGCCAAGTGAGGTAGCTCCTCCGATCGGACACACTTCATCGTTAGCCATTATATTACTTTGTGATTGATTTGGTGCGCACCTTTGATTCGGGAGTGTGGATCGAGTTGGGCGGTAGTTGCGGCTATGCGTTACCAACAGTCCAGAAGTGTAATTGGTATATCTACCCTGGCATTTCCTAGTTGTGCCATGTCACCTACCCTAGCGCGCCTTCTATGAGTTTGTTTTATGTCGTACCTATGGGGTATCCTCTGGCGGCCCCAGTTTACGGGGAGTTACGGGACTGTATAGACTATTGGCATTATAAAAATGTGTTAAGGGGGAAAATGTAACGCCTTAACGGTATTTTAATAGTTTACTTTACTTTAGACATTATTATAATAGCGTATATTAATACATAGTAGATAGTTTAACAGATTCTTAAAGGATGGGCGATCCCAAGCATCCTTTAAGTTACTGATGCATTTCTTTTACAGTTCACTTGAGTTGATTTACATTTTATAAGTATGTATGTCCTGACTCGAGTGTTTTGTGTTTTTCTTTACGCTCGGGTCAGCCTGAGTTTCACAGCTTTGGTTTCATCCTTTTTGGAGCTAGAGATCCGCCGAAGATTTAGCTGTCTACCTGATATTTCCATTCCAGTTATTTCCACTCAGCTTTTGCTTTTGTAGTAGAGAACTTATGTATCTAAACTTTCCGTTGTATTTGTTTTCAGACTTGGGTATTATGTATTAGTTTGAGACTATGTATCTAGGAACTTCATGAACTCCTATGTTTATTTTATTCCGCTGTGAGTTATTCTGATGTTTTGTGTCTGTGATTCTGTGATTGATTTTATTTGCCCTAAATTTTATTAACAATCTGTTGTTTTGAATTATTCAAGTCTGACATGTGTGGTTTTATTGTCGATTTGAATGGTCCAAAATGGCGGGATGTTACATTCACTTTCAAACGTATACATTGGTTCGAAGTGGTTTTCGGATAGGAATTACCCAAATCTGACCCCGGTTCCTTTGCACCAATCATCGATAAAAAAGATGTTAAGTTCATATATGACTATCAATCATCTTTAAATTTAATTCATCTTTTTATTCATTCATAAATATCTCAGAGAGATATATTATTTTAAATTATTCATTTATCTTCTTAACAGTATATGGAATCATTAAGCCTCATTTATAAAATCATTTGGTAAATTGAAACCTTTTTAATCTTGGAATAATTCCAAATCAATTCACATTTTACTTAGGAAAACATTTCCAAATCATTCATTTAAATCTCTTATTGGAAAACACTATTTTAAAGCATCCGAGCTTTCCTTTCGATTTGTTCCACCCCTCGCCTAAAAAGAGAAATTAGAGGCCAGGTAAGCTCAGGGCACTGGTTGCTCCATCACTAACCTTAGTTACACACCTCGTTTTACCTTTTTCTCACATGGGGGACAAATATACTAGTCATTTCCGCATACTCCTTTCATTTTTAAAAATGATTCATAAAACTTCCAAATCATTATTTAAAACACTTAATTATTCTTTTAAAAACCATTTATAAAAGATTTGAAAAAGAATGGCTAAGTTTAAAATCGTATTTCACAAGTTAAAAAACTGTTGTGAAAAGTGCTGCAAATAGTGTATAAAAGCTTCTTTGACCAGAACAACATTTTGACTTCACATATGCTCATTTTTCCAGCTTAAACCACTTTTAAAGTACTTTAAATGATTTATAATATTTATTCCATATTTTTAAACATTTTAAAAATATTTATTTAGAACATTTGCTACTTTGGCCACAGAACCGCCAAAGCGCGATTTTATCGAAAACTTGATTTGCCCATATTTTAAAATGCACTAAACGAAATCTTGATCTTTTTCTTTTATTTAAAAACTATAGTCATAAGAGTTCGGAAAATTCTTATCGCAAAGAAATCTGACTCCAATTCAATTCTATAGAAGGAGTTAACTTTTACGGTGCGAAATCGAGAACTGCCATTACGTGGCACACTTATTTTTGACTCCAAATTCATTATTTGTCAAAACTTCTCCAATTTGAATTTTAATATTTATAAAAATTTATAAACCATTTTCAAACATTTAAACCAATATTTTCCATATTAAATCTCCTTTTCACTTTTAAATCATCTCCTAATATTATATTATTATAATATTCCTTTTCAACCTTTTTATATTTTCAAAACCATTAAGAGGCTAAATAACTTCATATACACATCTTTCTATGGATTTAATTTTCATTTAACTATGGTTAATTTCTAACCATTGCTCTTATCATTTATCAAACCAAGTAATCATCCATATCAACATCCATATATTCAAACAAGTGATCAACCAAGTATTTAAATTTATAATTTAAACATTCATATAATTATTTTCTAAATTGAGTACTCACTTATGGTTCCACTCCACCAATCTTTTTCATAGACTTTTTTTTATTCCGGTAGCACTTCTTCCTCTTTTACTTGCTCCGGAGCCTTTCAACTCCTTCCTAGTTCCTATATGTGTTCGGCCAAGGCCTAGGAGTGCTCGGCCATGCTCCTTAGGTGGTGTGCTCTCAGCTTTGAGGTGGAGATGGGATGGCCATGAGCTTCTAAGGTATGGAGGAGGAGATTGAGTAGATTTTTGAAGTGTTTATGTATATATACATATACTATATATATTTAAATATTATTTGCTATAATTTTCTACATAATGTTTCTAAGATGAGAGGCCATTAAAAAGAAGGAGAAAGCTTGAGAAAAGATGAAGAAGAAGATGGAAAGTTGTGTGAATGAATGAATGAAAGGGTGCTTGTATTTATAGGCAAAAAGAAGTGGAAAAATATCCAAAACACCATCATTATCCATCACCATCACCATGTGCATCCATCCCCTCTTTTTCCAACATGTTTCACACGTTATCCCCCCTCCTCCATGAGTTCCATCACTCAAATCACTTCCAAGCCATCCATTCGTGTCCTTATGCATGTGGGTTTGACTTTATTTTGCTTAAGGGTGAAGTTTTTAGAAAATATATTTTTCAAAAGGTGTATATATATTGTATATGTTATATGTATGTACATGTGAGTATGTGATATGTATACATGCATATAAATATGTGTAAGTGTCATTTTTAACGTTGCAATAACTTGAAATGACTTTTGTTTGTTAAACTGTTAAAAATCGGGAAGTCGATTACCGGTCACATTTTTACTTATAATTTAAATTAAATATATTTGTAAACAAAATTTGAAAATAAATTTATAATCATTGTTAATTAATTAAAATGATCTCATTTGAATTATAAAATCATATAAATCAATATTAACAATTATTTACAAAATTTTGCTATTATATTGATAAAGCGATATTAATTTTCTCTTATTTTCAAATTGATTATATATCTTTATAAAACTATTAAAAATTATTTATTATCACTTTATAACTATTTAAAACGAATTAAAATCATTTAAAAATAATTATTTGAATAATTATAATAATTATTAAATCATTAAATCTCAATTTAAAATCATAAATCAATTATTAAATATAAGGGCATCATTGAGGATGTCATACATACTTTAATTTCCAAAAATAAAATAAATAATTTTATTTCATATTCTTGTTTAATTATAAAAATAATTTTATGTATCTAGCTCCATGCGCGACGTTTATGATTATAGAGCTGTTTATCGATAAAACGGTTTTTGGCCATTTTATCAATATTTTTCCAAAGTATATATTCTTGTGAATATTGTTCCGAATAAGTTCATTATCATTACTTATCACTTAAAACTTGATTATTTATGAAAAATAATATATATTTTAATATTTAGAATAATTTAAATATCTTTAATTAAACTGATCAAATTATGGGTCGTTATATTTTCCTTTTAGATTTCCAAAAGCTGGCTCTCTCTGCAAGAAAATGCATTAAAATCCTCTGCTGAAACATCCAAGCTTCGAGAGGAAATTTTAAACTTGAACAGCCAAATCATCTCCTTGTCTCCTGGTAAAAATGAAGCTATAATGGAACTGGAGAGATTGAGAGCCTCTCTTGCTCAATCAGAGTCTATTATTTCTAAGGAAAGAAAAGCATGTCAAATTTTAGCTGACGAAAATATGGCTTTAAAAATGACTCTGAAAGAGTCCGGAGATGAAAAAGCTCAAATGGCAGCTAAACAATCCTCTCTTATGGAAAAGTTGGGGAAAATGAAAATTTCTCTAAAGTTGGCTGTCAATGTCATCTTTGATGCTAAGCAGCGGGTGTCACAATTCCCAAGTACTTCCCTTGATGACATCATTGTTAACTCCTACGAGGATGTCCTGATGCTTGCTTATGCCGACAACATAGAAAAATGCCCAGATTTGAGCATTCCTTTTCTCGACCCTACTCTTGTTAATAGGTTTATGATTAAATCCAAAGAAATGGAGCAGGGGGTTGAAGTTCCTGAAAGAGAGGTGACTGATGCCTCTAAAATCTTATCCTTCGAAGTCCCTTCCTTCGAAGTAGATTCCGATTCCGAGGATGAAGGTGATAAAGATGAAGCGCCCAAGGAAGAAGGCGGTAATGATGATGATAACAATGATAATGATGGTGGTGATGACGATAATGATGATAATGAAGACGAAGGCCAAGGTTTAGGTGGCGATGGGGGTGGTTACTCCGACGTTCATGAAAAAGATGGCGATGACAATACCGGGGCATCAGAAAAGATCAATGTTTGTCCCAAAAATGGGCACAACACTCTTCGGAAGTCTTTGAAGAGATAAACGCATAGAATGAAAATTAACACTGTGGATTATCTAACAAAAACTCCAAATAACAGAAATGTAAAGTGCAAAGACAAGCGATTTAGAGTGGTTCGGCTTTGTAGCCTACGTCCACTATGAAGTTTGATGATTTTATTGCTCGACACTCGAAGATTACAATTTCTTATAACGCAGTACAACTGGTTTTGTGAGCTAAGTCTGAATCTAAGACAACCGTGGTGATTTTGAGTAAATCTGGCAGAGTCTGGGCGCTCTTTAGCTCTTAGAATTGTCTGACCCCTTTTCTGAATGACCAGGGGCTCTATTTATAGGCGTAGGAGGCTGATATTTCGCCTAAACTGAAGGGAGACCAGTTCTGGCACGTGAGGGGGCACACATGCCCGCTTTCTGGAGACCCGGGCCCACTTCGGGATCGATTCGAACTCAACTTCGAATCGATCAAGATTTGCTCCGATTGAGATGAAATTTGGCATGAACATTCCTTAGGTTGCCAGTAAGCTACTGTGAAAATTTCATAGCATTTGGACTTGTAGATCTCGAGATATGATCGATTCAAGATCATGTTCTCGGCTGATAAGCTCCTTCGAATCGATTACCTTCGAATCGATTCACTTGAGTCGATTGCTTCGAATCGATTTGTATCGAATCGATAGGGTCGAATCGATGTTTCATCGTGCCTTCGTGATGACGTGGTGCGCCTTCTTCGTATTGATCCGACTTTATCTCCGAGTTGACTGGGTCGAATCCATGTTTCTAGCTGCTTTGACATAGTGGATTCGAAGTAATGGCATCGGATGGATACGAAGTGATTAGCCTTTGTGGATTCGAAGGAATCTATTTTGATGGAGTCAAAGGACACCGGTCTGTAGCTTTATGGATTCAAAGTAACTCATCTAGATCGATTCGAGTGAGTGTTTGCTTGATGGATGCGAACCATGTGGAGTCGGACCGATGGATTCGAACAGAGTGCTCTCCGGTGGATACGAAGTGGATGGAGTCAATCTTGATGGAGTCGAACTTAGGGCCATTTCCTCCAACTTGCATCAATGATATCTTGAGCGTACGAACTCGGATTGACTCGAAACTTGGAACATCGCTTTTCTTGGCCCCGCGTGACGTGTCTAATCAATTGCAGCCTGATCCGAACTCGGATAAAATTCATCGTTATCTGTGGATATCCAGTGGCTACTCGATGTCGAGGATGTATAATCCATATTCCTTAGTTAGTTTCTTGATATCTCGGCCTTGCCAAAAGGTGGGATAACATTGCCCCCTAAAGTACGTCATGTTTGAACATGACGTGCTTTGAAAAGCTGCCATCCTCATTCTGAAAAGTTCTATCCAGCTGGTTGAGTAGTTGCTATCTTTTCGTCAAAAGATGTAGCCTTTGGTTGACCTTCAGTGATAATGCAGTGTTTTATTGCAACTTAGTGTTGAGCAATAGCGATTTGTTGTTCATCGTTCCGATCGTCACCAGGTAAGCATTCAATTCCTGGTAACTTCGAAAATTGAATGTTAGTTTGGCATTCATGTACATATGTTAACCTGACTCCTATTCATGTTTGCACATTTGCGGCTCGTTATCAAGTTCTTTAGGTTTTGTTTGGTTTGAGTTTCGTATCGGTCCTCTCTTGGATCGAAGTGAAATTTGAGTTGTAACAACGTTCGATGGTTGCTTTAAGTCCTTCCTTTGTATCGATCCTCTCCTAGATCGATTTGAGATTTCAGAATGTATGCTTCGTATCGATGGATACATAATATTGGGTCTCGGATTGATGGATACAGGAGTAATGCTTTATGTTGATGGAGTCAAATGATCCAGACATAATCATGCAGTGACGGTTCATAGATGATATGCCATCTCTCATTCCCTATTCAATAAGGATTCCCCACGGTAAATAGTCTTCGATAGGAGTCATCCATGACCTGTTTCCGGGATCCATATCTAAGATCTAGTCGATCATCATCTGTCAATGCTTGGAATAATAAGTATTTCAACTGGGATAAAGTCTATTTGTCGCGCATCCCCAGAACTAGCTAGCTTGGCCATTGATTCGGTGTTTGCATTTTGTTCCTTGAGGATTCGTGTAGTGGTGTAATACTCGAAGTCGGCTAGTATCTCTAGGATCCAATTGAGAAAAGGAGCAAGACGTTGCCCCCTAGTCGGATGGTCCTCCCTGACTTGGCACATTAACCAGAAATCGTATAAGATATGTAAAGTTTTCATTCCTAGTCTTCTTGCAAGTCTCGGAGTGGCGACCAAGGCTTCATACTTAGCTTTGTTTTGTTATAGAGAAGTTGGGTTTCATGGTATAGCAGATCGGTCATTCTTTAGGAGCCAGTAACACGACTTCGATGTTATAAAGTCGATTATTGGAAGTTCCATCTATGTATGTTCTCCATCAGTTGGATGGTTCTCTACTATTCTTCGGATAATCGTCTGATGAAGTGACTTCAGATATGAAGTATGCTAACGTTTGACCATGGATAACTCTCTGAGGGATCTAAGTGTTATCAAATTAGCTTAGCTTGATATTCCATTTGAGTAACCTTCTAGACATCTAAGGTTCCCATTGGATCTAGTGTTCTCAAGTTTGAATCCAAAGAATGCAGTATAGCACTATAGGTCCGGATCTGTAATGAAATAGTTGTATTCCGGGTCTGGAACATGTTTCAGTATCTGATTGTATCTAGAGTTTGCATCCATGGATGAGAGTAATTCATGTCTGATGGTTAAGTTTATTAGTTGGTTGATCATTGGATGTGGAAGCTATGCTTTGCCATGCCTCGTGCAAATCTGAGTAGTTGGTGTATGTTCGCCACTCTCCTTTTGTTTCCCTCATAAGCAAAGGATTGAATACTCATTTTGGGTAGAAGACATCGCGGATAAACCTATTGGTTTTGAGTAGATTCGCCTCCTCCTTAAGTGTAGCAGATCTTTCTGGATCCATGTTGCTTTGTTTTTATTCACCAAGACATGCATTGGGTTGGCACTTAATGCAGGGTTCTTAATGGTGGGTGAGAGTCCATATATACACATGAGATTGAGTCCAAGCGAACATATCAAATTCACCTGAAGCAATGTAGTTGACTCTTGCATCATCATTGCGCAGAGTTGTGATCTGATCTACAATACTCAAGATGGGTTGTAGGCACTTCATGTGCTTATTTGCAATGGTAAATGATTAGTCCTATAAGGACATTGAATCAAAGGCTTAGTAGAGTTTAGCCTTGTATCGTGTGCTGCTGCATAACTGGCTCCAGCTATGAGTTTGAATCTACATGTGTTTCCAAGCAATGCATTTTCCATTCAATGTACTCGCAATCCATTGCTCATCGGATGGGTCAGAATGATGATCAGTTGCCCAAAAGTCCGGGCGTCAATATGATGATTCTATCTCTAAGCATCCTTTCGGTCATAACTTCAAGTTTTATGAATACTAGGCACAAGCTACAGGATTGAGTAGTCGTATCTAGATCTTGCATGATCACATTCATGCCCCTAGTCTTGGGTCGATGGATGTACTGTGCGAATGATCAAGCCTTGCTTCTGCTGTGCTTATACTGTAGTCCAAGCTGTAAGAGCGAGAGTTGTTTGATGAACGATCAACTTATTTTCATCTTATTTCTCGTTCGTGTCCCCAAGTCAGGGGAATATCTCGACAAGTGGCAAGGTAGATAATGTTTGCTTCAATTTCGCATTCTATCCCGTTAAACCATGGGATAAAGTTAACCGATGGATGGTCGAGTCATGCCTTATTCTGCATTGTGTTAGATGGTCGGATCACATCTGATTTTTTATGATAAGTGTGCCCCCAGGCCAGGGGAAGAATTGGAAAGCAGATAGTCGAACCATGTCTGCTTTTTGTACTACAGGACTTGCCGAGGAATCAGAGTTGATAGAAGGGGAGTCGAATCGCATCCCTTCTTGTATTTATATTCCAAACCATGTGTTTAAGGACTGGAGTTGGTTGATGTTTATACTTCAGTTTGCACTTTGGGAATCTAGAGTTAGTTGATGTTTATACTCCAGTTCGCACTCTGGGAGTCTGGAGTTTGTTGACTAGACGGTCTGTTACGTCTATTATGAGTTTCCTTTTTTGTGTTCGCACTCCGATAACAAGTGATGTAACTTGGTTGAGATATGGTCGAAGTCGTTAGGCGGACGGATCCACCCTCCTCGAAGCCGTATTTATTTGATGCTTATACTCCAGCTCACGCTTTGGGAGTTTGGAGTCAGTTGTTTATATTCCGGTTCACACTCTGGGATCTCGGAGTTGTTTATACTCCAGCTCGCGCTCTCGGATTCTGGAGTTTGTTGATGTTTATACTCCGGTTTGCACTCTGGGATCTCGGAGTTAGTGTATGTTTAGACTCCGTCTCGCACTCTGGGAGTACGGAGTTAAGGAATGTTTATACTCCGTCTCGCACTCTGGGAGTACGGAGTTGATTAATGTTTATACTCCGTCTCGCACTCTGGGAGTACAGAGTTAAGGAATGTTTATACTCCATCTCGCACTCTGGGAGTACGGAGTTTAGGAATGTTTATACTCCGTCTCGCACTCTGGGAGTACGAAGTTTTAGGAATGTTTATACTCCGCCTCGCACTCTGGGAGTACGGAGTTAAGGAATGTTTATACTCCGCCTTGCACTCTGGGAGTACGGAGTTAAGGAATGTTTATACTCCGCCTCGCACTCTGGGAGTACGGAGTTAAGGAATGTTTATACTCCGTCTCGCACTCTAGGAGTACGGAGTTTAAGGAATGTTTATACTCCGCCTCGCACTCTGGGAGTACGGGGTTAAGGAATGTTTATACTCCGTCTCGCACTCTGGGAGTACGGAGTTAAGGAATGTTTATACTCCGTCTCGCATTCTGGGAGTACGGAGTTAAGGAATGTTTATACTCCGCCTCGCACTTTGGGAGTACGGAGTTAAGGAATATTTATACTCTGTATCGCACTCTGGGAGTACGGAGTTAATTGAGGGATTGTCGTGTATCAACCCATTTCTAGCCTTAATGTGATGGCTTGTCCCTGAGCTCGGCGTTTCACTTAGCGAGTGATCGGTGGGATCCCGATTGACTTCCACTTATAGGCCCCTCAACGAAGGATGAGATTTAGAGTATAGACGGTTGGATCACGTCCATGTTCGTTTGAATTCCACTTTTTCTAAACCTAAGGAGTAAGATTAGTGTTCTGGCAAGCTTTGTGCTTGAGCATAGGAAAGGATGGTCGAACTACATCCACTTTGAGTTGTATATTTTCCCTTAAGTCGGGTGCAAGAAATGGAGAGCAGACAGTCGAGTCACATCCAATTTATACTTTGCATTCTTTCGATCGAGCTAAGGAAGAGAGTTGAAATGACAGCTCATGATGGTTAGTGAGTAGACAGTCAGTCGTTGATGACTTTAAATTGAGGGTTGGACCTTTAAACATGTGTTCCCTCAAATAATCCCAAATGTCTAATGTAGGAATGGATGCATGGATGGTGACATCACGTCCACCCTTGATGTGATTCCGAATTCATCGGGCATCAGAAGAAGCATAAGTATTTTGGCAAGCTTCAAGTACGAGATGGAGAAGGCATTGTTGGGACATATAACTCCAAGTCTTTCTTACATCTCCTAATTAAATTGCATAGGCGGATGAGTGGATGGTCGGTTGCATCCACTTTGTACTAAAGTCCTGACCTTGTCGGTCTCTTCCGCTTTGATGCCTTGCCCCCAGTCAGGGGCATATAGTAGCCGATGAGTGGTCGAATCATGCTCATCACGAGGATATCTCAATGATTTGATCATGGTCCGCGGAGGTTGTTTTGCACCTAATCTTAAGTACTCGGTTACATGCATCATTTGCAAGTAGTTTAATTCAAGTAGGTCATATTTCGCAACGTAAATGAAATTGAATTAGAAATAATTCAAAAGAGATCAGATCAAATCTCATTGATAAGTGAGGCAGCATCGTATGCTCGCTATTGCATTTCATTCCAGCCCTTCTCAGTTGGAAGTCTAACGCAAATGGTTCAATTTGATCAAAGTCCTTGATCGATAAGGGTCGGATGTTCCCGGTCCTTCGTTTTATGGGGCTTGCTCATAGCGTCGGAGCTGTCCTTCCTGGAGAAGCCTTATGGCGTTGGCGTTCACGGTAGCCATTTAGAGAAGAGGATTTTTCCGATCTAGAGTATGGAGTAGGTCCCCTCCTTATCTTGCTATGTCGATCCTTCATCTGATTCATCAACTCAAAAATGGCCTAGACATGTTGGTGTAATTGTCGGCGGCGATCCACCAGTTCTCTTGTTAAAGTCTAACCGTGATCGACGGTCTTCTCTGAGGAATGATGGAAGACATATGCGTTTGATGGCACTCGTCACCCTTGGTAGTGTCGGGGGTCGTATTTCCATAGTAAACCGACATAGTTAACATGTTGAATTTTCATTGGAAGTTCTGCACGTAGGATGGTTTCAACGGATAGGTCTTGATTGGGAAAAATTCTCCAATCGACATTATGATCAAGTCCATTTTATTGCCAAGGGGTCTTGTAACACTGGTGAATGATGTATGCATGATTGCCCAACGTTTGAGTGGTTGGTAATGCCGATTGGACGGCGAGTTGGTTAAAATGGGCTAATAGATTGGTGTTTATCCCAAACTTTCATCCAAATAGGAGACCTATATAGGGTATTAAGGAAGTCCTCTTGAGGTTGTATGTCATGCTTTTAGTCATGTGGACGTGGAATGATTAAGATGCGGGCATTTGAAGATGGTTCAGAAGTGACCAACTATGTTTTGAGTTGGCAGAGTTGACATTGTAGGGCAGTCGTCATATTAGCCATCGTACCATAGTTGTCAATTCAGGAGTTTAAAAGCTGGTCAATTGAAGGAAGTAGCATTCCACCCATTCCTGGATAGCAACTCAACATTTGCTGTTGTGATCTCTTATGTCTTGTTCAGTCATGGAACAATTAGAAGCACGGATGGAATGTTCCTTCACTAAATTGGCGATTGAATTCACTATGCGGCTGCCCTGCGCTGCGGCTAGGGTTCGGGGGAATTTGGGTCGTACCCGAATTTTTTTTTTAATTTCGTATCGTTCCACCCTTGTTCGTATCCATCAAGCAACCTGAAAAAGTACTTCGTATCGTTCTTGTTCGAATCCACCCTGTTCGTATCCATCCAGAGAATTAGCTCTACTAGCATCGATACGAAATGCGCATGGCTAGATCGATATGAAAGTGGTATCTGTTGATCGACACAAATAGGGCACAGTTGGATCGATTCGAATTGCAGTTGAGTATCGATACGAATTGGGTGCAGTTGGATCGATTCGAACTGCAGTTGAGTATCGATACAAATTGGAGGCAGATGGATGGATACGAAGTAGCGCATCCTGATGGATACGAAGTAGATGGATGCGAGGGACTTGTGTCTCTGATCGATACGAAGACAATGGATTCGAAGTGAGGCTATGCTTATGGATACGAACACTCGGTCCAGATGGGTTCGAAGAGGGTACGAAATCTTGATCGATTCGAATGTAGTTCCTCTTAGATCTGGAGTAATCTGAATAGAATAGAAGGAACCACTTATGGACAGATCTGGATCTTCTCCTTAGGTTTTTGCAATCCAACGACGATAGTAGATCCACAGAGCAGGAGAAAAAACGCAGTTTTTTCTCAGTGAAAGCACCAAAGTGTTTGTACCAAAAATGGGCACAACACTCTTCGGAAGTCTTTGAAGAGATAAACAAAAGAGACTACGAACACTTACAAAACATTATTATAACCCATTCCAATCATCCATGAAGCAAGCCAACCTGAACCCTTAGAGCCTTCAGACCTTCCAAAAGAGACTACTAACATCGACGTCGATGAACAAAGAAAGTAAAAGTAGGTCTCTTAAACCACAATTCTCGTTTCTCAGGTATGGGATTCCTTGTTTAAAGGGCTTTCACTTCCAAGATAATAATAGTTTACATCTTTTATTTTAGATAAGGAGAAAATCCATTCACCCTTATAAAACCAAGCTTGAAAGAAAACAAGTAGAAATAAATAGCTTGTATAGAGAGTTAGATAAGCAATTAAAAGTACACAATATCCTCTCTGATAAGTATCATAGGCTTACCAGAAGTGCGACAGTATTATCGTCTTTCAAAAATCAAGAAGCTGCCCCACGACTGAGGAGGGCACGCCTTCGATATGATAGCCTTTTGAAAGAGAATCGAGAATTAATTACGCTCTTTTGGATGTTGGTTGAAGATAGGAACACCCATGTAGACTTTCTATACAAAGACTATTGCAGACATCCAACTGTAGACTTCTCATACTTAGGTGATTTTAGCGGGGGGCTACTTAGGCATTTACACAAGAGATATTTGGATGAATTTGGATCTGATCCACATCCAGTAGCCTGCTGGAATTTACCATGAGTCAAATCGATTCCCCGGGAGTTGCCACTCGAAAAACTTAAATACTGTAAGAACAATTTTTTTTCAGAATTATTCAAAAAGTCAATTTTGTATGAACCAACTAAACATTCATCATTATGTAATAATATTGGTTTGTGAATTTTTTGCTCTAGTTTCCTTTTTACTTAGTTGTATTTTATTACATTATCACATAATGAATGTCCCCCAAGCAGCCTTGATTCTAGAGATTATTTAAGCAAGTATGTTAAACTAAGAAGAGATTATCTAGAAAAGGCTTCACTTTTGAAATCTTTGAAATTAGCCAGATATTACTTTCCTAGAGATTTGCAATGTCTTTACATAGAACATCCTCGTCTTTGTTTCAATTTTCTTAGTGAAGAAAAAGAAAAGCTTCTTAAGGAAATCCGGACATATCATACCAAATTGATATATGGTCGTGATAGTCCTCCCGCCACGGAGTGGGAATATAGCAAATATCCTCCAGTTATTACCCTGGAAGGTTATAATGCCCGTTTTGATTCAACGGTTATTCTTTCGGCAAATTCCTTGAACAAACTCAAAAATGTCGTTTCTCAACTTTAAGTGGAACACGTGTCTAATGAAATTGTACCTTTTTTTTTATTTCTACTTAAGTTGTAATCCTTTATTGTTATAATAAATGAGATTGGTTATTCAATTCTTGACTTTATTTCCTTTTTGTTTGTTTAATAGGAGTTACAACTATCTGCAATGCCACTGTTGTTAGATTCGACATCTCACTTTATCAGTATTAAAGATAGCTTATTAGCAGATATTGAAAAGAGGAAGCTCCTTAATGATCCTTTGTCTACTTATTTCCAGGGTAACACTGAAGTTCTAAAATGGCACAGGAGATTTTTGCTTCAAAAAACAATTGTTAGTGGTCGTAATGGTCAGATCGCCAATTTTGAATCGGACAATAAGAGTAAGAACGAAACAGTTTCCATATTGAAGTGCCAAATTAAATCAAATCCTTCAATTGATTTTGACCATAAGATGTCTGAACTTCTCCAGCAAATAAGTGATTTGGAGATTAAGTTAAAAGATAATCAAGCTCAGTGTGAATCGCTAGAATTCATTATGGGGAATAACATTTCAATCATCGATTTACCAGCTTTTCTCATTATTTCATCTATCGCAAAATCCATAAGGTCTACTTCCCTTGCCATCCAAAAGTTTCCTACTACGACTAATCCTTCCTGTGCCTTGGAAGAGAAGGTAGTAGGAGATGGTGCAGGAAAGTCAAATTTGAGATGATGAAATATTTTGATAAATAATAGAAAGTGAGGTACTTGCAGCGCATAAATGAGTATGCAGCTAGAATTCAGAAACTCGAACGCAAAAAGTATCTTCTTCATAAGCGTATTGCTGACTTAGAAAGGGAAAATAAAATTCTCAAAGGTGCAAATAAAGCCTTTAATCGAGCTTTAAAGACTCATATCGAATCTATTGATGACGTCGATAAGATAAGGAAAAAAGAGAAGAAGCTTAAGGAAGATCTTCGTATTGCAATTCATCACATCGTTGATCCTTTAATTGCCAAGAATCTAGATAAAGCTGTTCAAGATTTGTGAAATATATATATATATATATATTTGTGCTATATACTTGTAAATAATTTCATAAATTATGAAAATTTTGTAAGTATCACCTGGTCTGTAGTCCTTTCTTATAATGTTGTTTCTAAATTAGCTTTCTGATAATTTGTACTATGACTTTTGTATTTGCTAGATCTTTCAATCCTCCTTACTGATCTCCTTTCCCTGAAAAGCACGAACTAAACAATATTCCTTAACATTAGCTTGAAATCTATATAGAAGTTTATCCATATTACTCGCGGAGGTTAACAGATCATTATGTAATCAAATGATAATAGGTGAAAAGAAATTCTAGAATTGAATACGGTTGGTTGTCTTGAAACCTATCTTTGCTAATGATGAGAGAAAGCCAGGAATTCAACTTCAATTATATTGATAGAATACCAGAAATCTAATGATAGAGAACCAAAAATTCAATTCTAGATTTAATTATTGATGTTTAGATCATCTTCTAGAGATAGCCAATAATAATCGTGTAATAGAATTCCAAAAATTATTGTCTGAAAGTTTGTAATAGAAGTCCAGTAACCCAGATTCAAGCATAAATGAAATTTAAAAGTTAGAGAATCTAAAACCCAGATTCGGGTATTAGTGGATGATAACCAGAAGCCCATAATAATAATCTTCTTAATAGAGATCTTTAGCCAGATTCGGGCATTAATAAGTGAAGTTCAGTAATTAATAGTAATAGTCCTGAATCCCAGATTCGGGTACGATGAAGACCATAGATTAAAAGACCCGAAACCCTGATTCGGGTATAAATAAGTGAATTCTAGAAATTCTTCTTTGACGATTAGTTGGAGGCTGTAGATTCTTATTTAATCCATCCGTTCTGCGCTCCTTGGGTTTTGACTCTTTTGACATATGTTAACCCTTTAGGCCTTATATGTTGTCGCCATTTCGATTTGCCGCTTCTCAAGCTCAGATGTCTTAGTCTATTGTTTGAAATGCCGCTTCTTGGGCTTGGACATCTTAGTCCGTTGTTTGATATGTCGCTTCTCGGGCTCGGACGTCTTAGTCCATCGTTTGATATGCCGCTTCTCGGGCTTGGACGTCTTAGTCCATTGTTGTCTGGTGCGCTTGGTTAGCTTATCCATAAGCAAGACCCAATGACTTACCCAACCTCCCTCCAGGAGGTGCCCTTGACCTGGCCATAGCATGGCGCGATCAAGGGCTTGTTCGGTGTCTTGGCCAGGCCATAGCGTGGTGGGACCAAGAGCTTACTCCGTCCTCCCTCCAGGAGGTGCCTTGACCTGGCCATAGTGTGGCGCGTTCAGGGGCTTGTTCAGTGCCTTGGCCAGGCCATAGCATGGCGGGACCAAGGGCTTACTTCGTTCTCTCTCTAGGAGGCGCCTTGACCTGGCCATAGTGTGGCGCGGTCAAGGGCTTGTCAATGCTTTAACCTGGCCATAGCATGGCGTGGATAAAGGCTTACTCTAACCTCCCTCCAGGAGGCGCTTTGACATGGCTAACTCAGCATGGACAAAGGCTTTGACTGTTTAAGGTAACGTCCAAGTGCAAGGAGAATTTCACTCCCAACCATGTAGATTTTTCTTAGTAAAGTAGTTCTTTATTGACTTCATCTAGGACCTCTTTACAAACCCATTAATTTTGCCTTGTCTGAATAAGTTGATTATCATTCCTTCGAGTGCTTTGCATTGATTTGTTTCATGACCATTCATCATATGGTAGTAGCAATAGGATCCTCCCAGATTCCTTTCATATTTAGGTTTTCTCTTTTGTGATGGCCAATAGTTGAGCTCTTCCTTGGTTAGCAGATAAACATTCTCGATTGATGTTGTCAAATTGCATTCCTTTGGAAGTCTCGACTTGAAGTTTGTCTTTTGTGGATGGTTTCTATATCTTTTATTACTTGGTTCTGGAGTTTCATTCTCAACGACTAGTTTCATTTTTAAAACCTTTTGAAGTTCCTGTGTTGGTAGCGTCCCACTTGTTGCTTGAAGCCATTTGTGTGCAAAGGCATTGTAATCAGCCAGCATTCCTTCTTCAAAGATTGTGCCTTTAGTGTAATATTGAATTGTTTTCCTCATTTGATCAAACAAGTTATCACTTTCATTTTTCTTTTCTCCTAAGGCAAAGATAGGAGTGGGACCAATATGAAAAGGGTTTAAACTCCATTTATTTTTATCATAGGATTCCACTTTCTTTTTCCTTATGATCCTTAAAGCCTCCATTCTTAACAATTGTTCTTCATGTAGGTTTGAATCAATAATTGTTCCATGAGAGAATCCAACTATATGTGGTTTGGAGGATCCTTGCTCAAATCTTTTGACTTTGCTAAACATGATGATGTAAAGTTTAAAGTATGTAGGCTTGGAATAAGATCGGGTTAGTGGTAAGTGGAGTTGAAAGTTCAATAAGATCGGAGGTTCGAGCCCTCCTTCTAGCACCAAAATGTTAACAAGAAAACTTGTCGACACCCCTAAAGTAGAGTTTAAAGTGTAGTAGTTTCCTTCGAAACACCCTTTCGACTAAGTAAAGGCAGTTAGAATCTTATTACTCCCTTTAATCTATCTTTCAAATAGGTCGTCGTGGTAGAAACTTCTCTTTATCCTTCCTTTCTGACTCAGTCGAAACTACTATATCCCTTTCTTTTAAGTCCTTCAAACTTGCTTAGTTGGTTTGTTTATCCTTTCAAAATCCCCTTTTCGAAATGGTTGTGATGTCCTAAAGGTTGGCACTAATGATTCAAGGATATGGTTTAAATGGATACGTTTCGACTTCGTCAAAAGCTGGCCTCTTTGATGGCTTAGGTTTTGTCTTATAAATCTAAGGAAATAGGTTGAGTTGGAGGTTTCGACTCGCTCAAAAGATGACCTTTTGGCATCTTGAGGTTATGAGCTAAGACTTTAAGAATATTGGATGAGATTAGGGTTCCGACTCATTGAAATGATGTCCCTTCGACCAAATCGGTACAAACAAATTATAACTGAATCCAATAACAGTTTCAAAATAGCTACATACTCAAAAGTGTCATAATCTTGCTTTCCATTAAACTAATGTTGTACAAATTGATCAAGTTCCCCAATTTGGTTTCAAAATTAGGGTTTACAAATTTAAGAAAATAAAAGAATGGAGTGAATGAGTTCAGATCCTCTAAAACATACCCCTCGGGACTTATTTATAGGTGCGGGTTGGCACCTTTCGATTCAGTGCTTTAAACTTGGTCAAAAGGTGGCCTGGTAGACCTTTCGCCACCTTTAATACTTGCGCATCCTTTTGCATTGCATTTGAATGGTTTGGAGTGCTTTCGACTTTATAGAAAGGGCCTGGTGCACCTCTCCACTTTGTGTTGCTGTGTTGTTGCAGGAAAGAAAAGTCAGGAGCATTCGACTCTTTCGGTAGGTTGATCTTTGAGTCGAGACGTTGAAGGTTTTGAAGCAGAAGGTCTCTTTCTTAATTGTGAGTGGTTTCGACCAATTCGAAAGGCTTGTTCATGCTTTCAAAGAGGTCGTTTTGACGAAATATCCTTCAATGGAATGTTAATGAAGGCGAAACTTTAGCTTCGAAAGGTTTAGTGCGCATATGAGTGGCTACAATTTGTTGCCTTCGAAAGGTGTTCTTTAACTTATTCGAAACGCCACCATGCATGCAGAAGCACCTACTTCGAAAGGGAACAATTGAAGTGGAACGGTGCTTTTGACCATTTCGACCCATTCGTAAGCTTGTAGCACATTTGACTTTTGGTTGTAGCATCCCTTCGACTCCTTCGAAATGCTTTGTTGATGCTATCATCTCTTGGATATCTTTCTCTTCTATTCATTTTGGTTTCGACAAGGTGGAAGTGAGAATTGGTGGTAACACCTAACATACCTAATGAGGTATTGTTCAATATATTACCAGTATACTTTTTAAGGATTTATATTGGCCTAATTGTCAATGCATCAAATCCGGTGTCAAATAACTTGTTCTATCAAATTTATCTTGAAATATATGGCGTACTTATTAGAATCTGAAGGGTATCATTATCATAGGTCTATCTCTATTGTCAATAGGGCTATTAAAGAGGTGGTTTAAACATTTTTGAATGATCATGGATGGTAAATTATGATGAGTTAAAGGTCATCCCTTTGTTGTTCATGAATAAAAGCTTTGAAGTCTAAGGCTTTGATTGTTTTGAGATAAAAATGACTGAATGCCTAATTAAGTAATAAAAGGTTGTTAGCTTGTTTGTTTTTAAGTAAGTGTTTTTATTAAGCTCTTTTATTCACTTAATCGAATAAGCAAAATTTTAATGTTTATTGTAAATGTTGATTACTTATTATACCATATTGTCCAATGTACCCATATGCAATATAATATATAACCGTTTTATAATTTTTTATATTATATCAAACAATTAGAAAAGTTCAAACATAACATCAATTTTGTTTTCAGTTCTATCTCTTCCTACGGCGAGGTGATTTTTTTCGTTTCGTTTTGATTTTAATTTTATTGTGTAGTTTCTAATCACTAGAAACAAATACACTAAAAACTAATGACGAAAATAAATTGATGGCAACCCACCTTGATGTTTGCATACAATTTGAAGTTAAAATATGATAATTTATAAGTTTATTAATAAGGATGAAAATGAAATAAATAAATTAATTAAAATATGTAATGCAGGTGTAAAAAATTATAAATAAATATTTTCGATAAGTTGAACAATACCGATTTATTTAAGGTAAATGAAAACTTAAACAAAATCTACAATACATACGCGAAAAATCAACATATTATGAAAAGTTGTAAACAATCATCTGATATTTTTAAAAATAACTTATTTCAACACATTGAACACATACACACGCGCGCACATACATATATGATGCTAAAAAAATTAACTGATAATCCAAACACAACACAAGCTTCAATTTTATTATAATGAAATATTTTCTTCTCTGCCAAACTTTTACATAATAGATTTACGTCATCAAATTTTCTACTTTTGACATATTTTGTAGATTTTGTAGTACTTGCACTATAACACCCATAAAATTAACCGTAAATAAATGGAGTAAATTGAATTAAAAGTGATAGGATAGAAAATGAAAAATTTATAAAATCAAAATTTGACCATGAAAGTTATTCTATTGCATTTGGGGAAAAATTCCGATCTGTTTCCATATATAATATGCTGAAAACGAAGCGCAAATGAAGAAGTTATGAGCGTTTGAAGTTTTTAGATTTAAATTAATTTAGTTTTAATTCAAATTCAAATGAGTATTTAAATTTAGGGTTTGAATTTCAAAAATTAACTGTAGGTTTACTTTGGGGTGAATTAAACGTTTAAGTAATGGTTAACATTAAAAAGTTAATTAGGAAATAAAATAAATCGTGCAACGGAAAAATCAAATGTTCCCTGAATTAACCGAAGAGGTCGACCCCTTGACCTCGATTATTTGACTCCTAGTAGTCGATAATGCCGTACGGGTGATCGACTGCTCCTAGCTATGGCGGCTAGGCTTTTGACGTGTGATGATGAGTTGTACGCTCCAGATTTTATCCGTTTTATCCCAATTCGATCCTACGGTCCTAGTGCGTTTCAATCCTTATAAATAGAACTCCATCCTCTCTATTTTTTGTTTATATTATTTGGGGAATTTAGCAATACTCTGCCATTGTTATCTCTCCAAATTAGATTCAGAAACTCCTTAGAGAATTCAGGTTAGAATCCAATCTATTTTTTCTCCCTCCAACCTATTCTTATTTCATTCTTCTCCAACTATTCTGAACCTAATAAATATATATACATCTCCTTAGTTGTGTGTGTATTTATCAAAAGAGAGAGAGATTCTGGAAGACATTGTGAGGCATGCAAATCTAAAGAAGGCAAAGCTAAGATTATTCTATGAGTGGAAATCTTAGTATTTCTTTTTTAGTAATTGTTTAGTATATCTCTATGGATTTGAATATGCCTTAGGGATTTTGGGATTGTGAAAGTACGATAGATAAAATTTCCTAATTTTTTTTTGAAATGTCAATTCTAGATGGAGATTCTTAGTTATTTATGTTAATTTGATGGAATTTATATTGTTTTGCAATTTTGATAATTTCATAGTCTATTCCACTTCTTCTCCTTCTTTGATTCAAATTGTGAGTTTTTAGTAATAAAATAAGGGTTTAAAGTACAACTTCTATTCATAGTTTACACCACTTATTCCATACAAATTTCCTTCGTTTATTTCTGTGTAAAAGAGGAGTTGAATATAGTATAAAATCATGATTGCAATTCCTATTATTTATGATATTCCAATGGATTGATGTAATAAATTGGATTTCTATTTTTACAAGTCTATATATTCCAGTTCTGGATATGAATATATAGTCCCTTGTTATAGATATTGAAATCTTGGGAATTTGAAGGAAAATGACTTATATTAGTATTATGGTTAAAAGAATTGACATTTAATGCTAGCTTAGGGCGTATAAACTGCATGCTAGATGTTATCATCAGAAATCACTTCAACTTCATCGAAACCTTAAAGAATACAGAAAAAGGAATCATGAAGAATGATGGCGATAGCAAGACCTTTTGAAATAGTCGAAGGGATGCCTTTGTAAAATGTTGGATGAGCAGTAGACTTTCGAAGAAGTCGAAAGGGGACGAAGCTACCCTTTTGCTTCAGTTAACTCCTTTCGAAACAGTTGCATCCGCATGCATAAAAGAGATTTGTATGAAGAAAAAGCACCTTTCGAAGGTCTAAGATAACATGCTTCCATATATGCGCCAAACCTTTCAAAACAGTGGGTTTCGCCATTATTTTCCTTCCGTAGAAGAACGTTTGGCCAAACTACCCCTTCAAAAGCATAGATCGGCCTTTCGAATCGGTTGAAACCATCCACAATTACAAAGGAAGGCTTACATGAGTCCAATATGGCTTCCTCAAACACCAGAAGATGGGGGTTTCGCATTAATCAACAGGGATGTTTTCGAAAGCTACCTTACGCGACTAAACCTTCTATTATGCTTCAACTTATTCGAAGCCCCAAAAGTACCCCTTTCAATAATGTTGAAAGCCAACATCCTTCTCAATTTACACAGCACATCAACAATAAGATGAAGAGCGCTTCAATATCTTTCGATGGAGTCGAAAGCACTCAAGTTCCACTCAAAAGCGGAGAGAAGAGCACCTTGAATTTAATAGCGACGAAAGGCCTTCAAGTCAACCTTTCGACCAAGTCGAAAGGACTGATGCGAAAGGATTCAACCTTCACTTATAAATAAGACCCTATGGGCATTGTTTTGGGGATTCGAATTCATTCACTTGAGACTTGTTCTTTTCTTGAATTTGTAAACCCCAATTCTTGAATCAAATTGGGGATTTTATTTCTTTGTAACACTTAAGCTTTTTGTATTCAAGAAAATTATTAATAAAGCAAGTGCATGGCATCTACGAATACATTGATTTAGATCTGTTGCTTCTATATGGTTCTGGTTGTGGATTACGTGTATTAATACCAATCAAAAGGTAACCTTTCAAAGAGTAGAAACCTATTGATTCAATTAAAACCCTTAGGTCCATCAGGTCCCAACCTTTAGTCACCTCAACCACTTCAAAAGAAGGTTTCGAAGGGGACTTAAGCCATCTCAACTAATTCGAAAGATGGTTTCGAAGAAGTTCCAATGACCTCGACCATTTCAAACGGTGGATTCAAAGGAGTTGTAAATTACCTTGATTGATTCGAAAGGTGGTTTCGAAGAGGTCATTCACACTCTTAATCCTACTATGGGGTGTTGATAAGATTTCTTGTTAACATTTTTGGCGCTAGAATGAGGGCTCGAACCTCCGCACTGGTTGAATTCCCAACTTTATTTTCCTCTAACTCTATTCTATTCTAAGCTTACCTTAGACTTTATACCACCATGCTTAGGAAAGTTAGAAAGTCCGAGCAAGGATCCTCAGAGCCATACTCAATTGGATTCTCCCATGGAACTATTGAAGATTCTAAACTATATGAAGAGTAAATGTTAAGTTTGGAAGCTTTAAGATTCATGAAGAAAAAGAAAGCTAAATCTTATTACCTAGACAAGTGGAACTTGGCCCCATTTTACATTGGCCCTACGCCCATCTTTGCTTTAGGGGAAATAAAAGATAAGCATGATAACTTGTTTGATCAAATGAAGAAGACAATTCAATTCTATACCAAAGGCACTATCTTTGAAGAAGGGACGATGATTGATTACTACACCTTTGCACAAAAATGGCATCAAGCAACAAGCGGAACATTACCTATGTATGAGCTTCAAAAGGTTTTGAAAAGGAAATTGGTCGTTGAGGGTGAAGCTCCTGAATCAAGCAATAAAAAAATCTAGAAATCATCTTCAAAAGACAAGCTTCAAATCGAGACTCCCTAAGGATTGCAACTTGACTACGTCAATCGAGAACATCTACATATTAACAAAGGAAGAACTTAACAATTGGCCACCAAAAAGAAAAAGCCCAAATACGAAAAGAATCGAGGAGGATCCTACTGCCACTATTACATGATGAATGGGAATGAGACAAATCAATGTAGAGCACTTGAAGGAATGGTTATCAACTTTTTCAGATAAGGGAAGATCCAAAGATTTGTAAAAAAACCCTAGAAAAATTCAATAAAGCACCTTTTAAATAGAATCTACATGTTCGGGAGTAAAATTCTCCTTAATCATGGAAATTACCTTAAACGGTTATAAGCTATGTCCGCGCCAAGTTGGACAGGCCAAAGCGCCTCCTGGAGGGAGGTTAGAGTAAACCTTTATCCGCGCCACGCTATAGCCAGGTAATTAAAGCATCTACAAGCCCTTGATCGTGTCACGCTATGGCCAGATCAAGGCACCCCCTGGAGGGGGATGGAGTAAGCCCTTGGTCCCGCCATGCTATGGCCTAGCCAAGGCACCGACCAGCCTTCAGTTCCGCCTACAAGGCCAGGCTGGAGCACCACCTGGAGGGAGGACGGAGTAAGCCCTTGGTCCTGCCACGCTATGGCCTAGCTAAGGAACCGAACAAGCCTTCAGTCCCGCCTATAAGGCCTGGCTGGAGCGCCTCCTGGAGGGAGGTTGGGTAAGTCCTTGGGTCGTACTTGTGGGTAAGCTAACCAAGCGCATCGGACAACAATGGACTAAGACGTCCAAACCCGAGAAGCGGCATACCAAACAATGACAACATACAGATCCTAAAAGATGGCATATGTCAAAAGAATCAAAACCCAAAAAGTAGTGCAAAACAAAAGGCTCAAATAAGAATCTACAGCATTCGACTGATTCCTAAAAGAAGATTTCTGGACTTCATTAATACCCGAATCTGAGTTTTGGGTCTCTTACTATTGATTTCCGATCTTCACTCATACCCTAATCTGGGTTTCGGGTCTCTTACCATTGATTTCTGGACTTCACTCATTAATGCTTGGATTTGGGCTTCAGTCTTATTAATGCCTGAATCTAGGCTTCGGGACTTCTATTATGGATTTCTAGTCTTCTACTAATTCTTGGATTTATCTTACTAATACCCAAATCGGGGTCTCGGGTCTTCTATTATTAACTTTTGGACGGTTCTTATCAACTCCCGAATCTGAGTTTCAGATCTTAATTATTTCCAAATAAGGTTTTCTAGACTCATATTATTTGTTCGCAAAAAAAGATTCCTAGTCTTCTATGATTTATTTCTAGATGATGATCTTTGTACTTTTATTATTAAACGATTATTCTTGATCTTCTATCAGTTATTTTCAGAAGAGGATTTATAAACTTCTATTAATGCCAGAATTAGATTTTTGGCCCTCTATTATTAATTCCATAATGAGATTTCTAGAGTCAGATTTCTGGTCTTCTCTCATCATTACCAAAGTTGGATCTTAGGACTTCTATTCGTTTCTAACTGTGGAATTTATCTTCACTTATTATTTTCACATGATGATCCGTTAACTGCCATTACTTAGATTTTTGAAATTTTATTATCAGGATTACTCATACTGTTACCAATAATACGAAGAACCACCAAATAAATTCTTGCATAGATTTCAAATTAATGATAAGAAATGTTGTCTACTTTGTACTTTTCAGGAAAACAAGATCAATAAGGAAGACTGAATGGGTCGTCAAATACAAAAACCATAGTCAAAGTTATCGGGAAGCAAATTCAGAAACAACATTGTAAGTACAAGAAAAGGCTATAAACCAGGTGATATTTAAATACTTTACATAATTTATAAAATTATATACAAGTATATAGCATAAGTATATGTTTCATAGATCCTGGATAACCTTATCTAGATTCTCGGCAATTAAAGGATTGACAATATGGTGAATCATTATACAAAGTATTTCTTTAAGCTTCTTTTCCTTTTTCTTAATTTCGTCAGCATCATCAATGGACTCAATGCGGGTCTTCAAAGCACGGTTGAAAGCTTTGTTGGCACCTTTAAGGGTATTGTTTTGCCTTTCTAAATCGGCATTGTGCTTTTGGAGAAGATATTTTTCATGTTCAAGTTTTTGAGTTCTAGTTGCATACTCATTAATTCGCTGTGAATATCTCACTTTCTGTTGGTCCTTAAAATATCTCATCATTTCAAATTTGACCTCCCTACACCATTCACCTACTGCCTTCTCGTTTAAACCTGGGGAAGGGTTAGTCGTAGCTGGAAATTTTTGAATAGCTAGAGATGAAGACCTTGTTGATTCACAACAGACGAGGCGATTAGAGAAGTTGGTAAATTGATATTTGGAATGTTACCCTCCATGATAAATTCTAGGGATTTGCACTAGGCTTGACTATCTTTTAATTTGATCTCCAAATCGCTCACCTGTTGGAAAAGCTCAGACATCTTGTGATCAAAGTCGATTGACGGGTTTGATTTAATTTGGCATTTCAATTGGGAAACTATTTCGTCTTTATTCTTGATGCCCGCTTCAAGACTAGAAATTTGATCATTAAGGTCCCTAATAATCGCCTTTTGAAGTAAAAATTTCTTGCGCCATTTTCCAACGCCTCGGTATTACCTTGAAGTTATGCCACCAACTTATCTCTAATACTAGTAAAATGAGATAACGGATCTAGTGCAAGAGATGTGATAGCTAACTGTAATTCCTATTCAAATAAATAAAAAACAAATTAATACCCAGGGAAAAATTTTCTTTATTACAACAGTAAAAGTTATAACTCAAAAAGAAATAAAAAATAGGTATAATATCGATGTTATAATCAAATACATGCTTTGCCCTATCACACTTAAAGTCTATAAACTGCATTTTAAACTTTATTTAAAGAGTTAGCCGAAAGGGCAATAGTCGAGTCAAAAGTGGTATTAAATGTCTTAATAACTTGGGTACGTTTGCTATAATCTCATTCTCCGGCTAGCGGACTATCACAACCACAAATCAATTTTGTATAATATGTATGAATTTCCTTAAGGAGCTTCTCCTTTTCTTCGCCTAGAAAATCAAAGCAAAGGCAGGGAAGCTTCTATAGATCTCTAAGAAAGCAATATCTAGCCAACCATGAGGATTTCAAGAGCGAGGCCTTTTCTAAGTAATCTCTTCTTAATTTGACATATTTTCCTAAGTAAACTTTAGAAACAAGGCTGCTTGAGAGATGTTTATTCTGTAATAACGTAATAACATACGACTAAGTATAAAAGAAAACTGATACAGAAAATTCACAAATCAATATTATTACATGATTACAAATTTTCATATGGTTCGTACAAAACTGATTTTTTGAATAACTCGAAAATAAATTTATCCTTATAATATTTGATTTTTTCTGAGGGCAATTCACGAGGGATTGAATTGACTCACTATAAATTCCAGCAAGCCCCTGGATGAGGATCAGATGCAAATTCATCTAAGTACCTCCTATGTAGATATCTAAGTAAACCCCCACTTAAATCACCCAAGTATGAAAAATCAATAGTTGGATGTCTACAATAAGCTTTACATAGGAAGTCTACCAGGATATCTCTGTCCTCGATCAACATCCAAAAAGCGTTATCAATTCCTTGTTCTTTTCTAGAAGCTTGTCATAATGAAGGCGCGCCATTTTCAGTCAAGGGGCCGCTTCCTTAGCTTTAAAAGACGTTAACACTATAATGCATTTATTAAGCTTATAATACTTGTCAAAGAGTGCGTTATGTTCTTTTAATTGTTTATCTAACTCCCTATACAAGCTATTTATTTTTGCATGTTTTCTTTCAAGCTTTGTTTTATAAAGAATAATGGATTTCTTCATTATCTAAAATGGGAAAATATTTGGCTATTGTTATTTTGGAAGTGAAAGCCATTTAGAAAAATAATTCCACACTTGAGAAATAGGGATAGAAGTTTGTTGGGTCTGATTTTTCCCCTCATGTTCTCCAACATCAATGTTGACATCTTTTTCATAGAGTTCATAGGGTTCAGGAAGTTCAGTTTAACTTGCTTCATGGGCATTTGGATCAGAGATGACTTTCTCTGAAGCCTTGGAAGTATCATCGTCACCTCCTTCTTGATAACCATCGTGATCACCTCCATTATCGCCAGAACCCTGACCTCTATCATCATTATCAGGGTTATCGTCGTCGTCATCTTTGCTGCCTTCTTCAATAACGCCTTCATCATCGTCCTCCTCCTCGTCAGAATCAGAATCTCCTTCTACAAAAGGTACTTCAAAAGATAGGAGCTTTGAGGCATCAATTTCTTCTCCCTCAGGGACCTCGATCCCTTGCTCCATTTCTTAAATTTTGTCCATGAATATTTTGACCAATACATGATCGAGTGAGGGAAAGCTTAAGCCTAGACACTTCTCTATATTATCAGAGTAAGCTAGCATGAGTGCATCCTTGTAACAATTTACAATGATATCATTTAGAGAAGTGCTCAGAAATTGAGACACTTTCTACTTAGCTCAGAAATAGTCTTGATGGCCATAGCTGAGGAATTCATTTTCTTCTCCAATTTCTTTTTGAAAGATGTACATTTCTTCTTGAGAAAACAATGTTTAGCACTCATCCTGGCCTTTTCATCCTCCAACACTTTCAGAGTCATTTTCAAAGACAAAACCTTATCGGCTAAAATTTTTTTCGCCTTCCTCTCCTCGGAAATTGTAGATTCTGCTTGAGCAAGGGAAGTGCTCAACCTTTCTTGTTCCCTCACCGCGTTATCTTTAGCAGCAGCGAGGGAAGTAATCTAGTTACTTAGAGTTTAGACTTCTCCTTTAATCTTAGATGTCTCGGCGGAAGACTTTGAAACGTTTTCCTGAAGGGAGTACCAACTTTTGGAGATCTAAAAGGAAAAGTAAAACGTAAGTCAAGATTCAATAAAAATGGTAATAGGAAAATCAAGTAGTATGGAACATACCAGAAGTTTTTGTTCAATAAGGGATTGACAATGACTTGTCGGATCTGGTACAAAGAAAAGCAGTTGAATAGAGGTAAATGATGGAGGATTCATAATTGATTGTATAATCTTCTCAAAGTAGTTAGGAGAAAACGGTGATGGGGTCTAGAGGGGTTCAACTCCTAAGAGGGAGTTGAAGTGCCAATTTTTTTTTCATCTACTCAATGATGTTGGGAGAATTGGACACAACAATGCGAGACATGAAGTCATCCTTTGAAAGAGTTATTCTGGGTTGGTCGGTAGTAGCATCAAGAGTAGGACCCTCTAGAGCTTTGCCTACATCAATAGATTCACCGTCTTTTGGGGGAAGAGAAGACTAGACATCAGCAGTTTTAATTTTCTTGGAAGAGGGACCTGCTGCAGTTACTCCGCTCAATTTTCTTTTAGCGAGCATTCTTGACCTGGCAATGGCCTGGGTCAAAGCTAAAGCACTAGGTTCAGAAGGTAGAGGAAGTGGATCCATTGTAGATAGTTCAGACGAAGGAGCGGCTGCTATAATTAAAAGCATAGACAAAGCAATCTAAAGAGTAACACAATGGTAAGTTACAAATGGTACACTTAAGTTTATTAGGTCGATCAGGATAAATCAGAGACAAAGATGAGAAATTTGTAGGATCACCCAAGGATAAGAAGTGCTTTCTCTTGGAGGTACGTTGGACAAGAGGAGGTTGTTCAAGAATCCTCTGGCCCTTTGGAAGGAGAGAATATTTCTAAAGGTTGCTAGGGGTCAGCAATGCGAGTCTGTTCTCGATATTGTTTGAGGTAGCGGTTAATAGCTTCACAATTCTCTTACCTTCATCATCAAGATCCTTGGAGGCAGGACCTAACAAGAAAACGTAAATCAGCAAAAGAAAATAAATTAATAAAAAACAATTGGAATGATCTACTTACGAGGAAAAGAGAAAGCTCCACTAATATTTGGAATACATTTGACATAAAAGATTTGCATTTCCCAATCTTTGAACTTGTTTACTCCTTCTGAAATTAGCTTCTTGTAAGGGTTAGCCCTAAAAATTTGGCTATTAAGATTGCTTAGCTTGACTGGACGCACCAAGTAGTTGAGAACTTCAGCGCTTAGGGAGGGAATGCTTGATTCTAAGGCCATTAGCTCTAGGGAGATGAGATATGTATATGAATTTGGAGATAATTGAATAGGTGTTATGCCAAGGTGACTCAGGAATCTTGACAGAAACTCGAGAAATGGAATGAAACCTCCATGCCAAATGTGGATGGCAGTATAAGCGAAATATCCCTCAGGAGGATTTTGTATAGTGTCATTGTTGCTAGGAGGAATAGCTTCTACTCCTGTAATTCCGAAATCATTAAGGATCGCGTCAACTTCGTCTTGAGTGGCTATAAGAGAATGTCTTGAAACTACTTCAGCCTTCTTTGGGGAAGACTCTAATTCTGAAGCTATATCCTTTTCAGGTTTCTTAGAAGTCCTTTTCAAACCAATGATCCTTCCAGGTGAAATAATTTTGTTAAATTTATGATTCATTCCCTTATTAACGCCTTTCGAAGGCATCGAAAGCCTATTACACTGGTTTAAATATCCTCTATAATATATGTTTTCATGCCTTCGAAAGGGGATTGAAGTTAATGAAAATTATGAAATTCATTGAGCTTTTGACAGCGTCGAAATAAAGGATGGAATGCAGGCATCTGAACACACCCTTCGACAATGTCGAAAGTCTAAAAGGGGGTCTTTTATCATTAATAAGTGCAACTATCTACACAATACCAATTTAGGTACATATATTGTCGAAACACCATATCCCAATTAGGTTGGAGGGATTTGAAACAAAGAGGCATTGACACTAACGAAAGGGCATTGAGATGTTTTGACAATGTTTGTATTGAGAAGTGACGATAGTTACACTCTAATTAACTATTATGAGTTTCGAATAAGTTGAAAGGATATAGCAGAATCTTAGAAGCGTTGACACTAAGTTAAGATATGGTTATTTAAACTTTGAGGTTTCGACTAAGTCGAAAGGTTGGTTAATGGTTTCGACGATAACAAAAAGTATTTTTTTTAGTTCAATTTAAAATGAGAGACATTAATTTTTAATCTAAAGTATCATCCAAGACAAACTAAAATTGGGCATTGTTTATCTAAAATAAAGTTCTATAACAAATCAAATCCACTTTTTATATGCATTAAGTTCTGAATTCTTTCGAAGAGAATTAGGCCTTTGAAGAGATACACTTTGCAACCATTAAATTAAACCCTACAAGAGGGCTTCTTCGAAAGGTGTAAAAATACATCATAACATACTTTTGCTTTCGAAGAAGTCCATCTCATGACAACAACATCGACCCCTTTGAAGGGATCCATTTAAAATGGGTACTTGACTTCCTTTCTACCTCTTCGAAAGGGGTTAGAAAATAAAATGAAGTTGTTCGCATTAAATCCTTTCAGAAGGATTGGAAAAATTAAGCTGCAATATTGGGTTTTTGATTTTCACAACTCATCCATCTCTTCGAAGCCACTAGAAATGAATTTTCTTCCTGATTCACTTTCAACCCATTGCTTCTAGATGTTGACAATTATATTGATTTGAGCATGAATTTACATTCAACAGCAACGAAAACCCTGAGTTTGGCAAATTCAAGCTCAAACCATAATTGATTTCATAGATTAATAAAATAAAAAGAGTCCTCTCAAACCAATTAAAATTGAGCATAATAGAATTCGAGCCTGAATTCGCATGCAACAATGGTAAATAGCCCCAAATTTGACAAATTCAAGTTCAAATCCAAAATTGATATCATAGATTAATCGAAATCAGCATAAAAAACGAGTCTAAAGATCGTTTTATACGAACGATAAACTTAAATCATTCTTAGAAATTGAAACAATAACGCAAATTCGAACCCTAAGAATTTGAAATGGAAATTATACGTGATAAATCGGTCTGTAATATAAAATAATATATGCATACCTCGAATCTGAACTTGCGTCTATTGAAATTAGGAATTTAATAGAAAAGTGAAATTTCTGATTCTTACTTTAAGTTTTTTAACTACAGGTAAATGAAAAAAGGGAAGAAGGAAGCATGATTTACAAGATAAACAAATGCGAAGAAAAACCATTCCATCAAATTTAAATGAACGGCTAAGATTCATTTGGGTATATCAAAAGGTGGGAAATTTTATGCTGAAATAAGATGAGTGTCGAAACAGTTGATTTGAAAAGTCAAGAGCATCCCTTCGCTAGGGGGGTAAGTGTTATCATCAGAAATCACTTCAACTTCGTTGAAACCTTAAAGAATATAGAAGAAGGATTCATGAAGAATGGTGATAGCAAGACCTTTCAAAAGAGTCGAAGGGATGCCTTTGTAAAATGTTGAATGAGCAGTAGACTTTCGAAGATGTCGAAAGGGGATGAGGCTACCCTTCCACTTCAGTTAACTCCTTTCGAAACAGTTGGATCTGCATGCATAAAAGTGATTTATATAAGGAAAATGCACATTTCGAAGGTCTAAGATAACATGCTTCCATATATGCGCCAAACCTTTTGAAACAGTGGGTTTCGCCAATATTTGCCTTCCGCAGAAGAACGTTTGGCCAAAACTACCACTTTAAAAGCATAGATCAGCCTTTCGAAGGCTTCCTCAAACACCGGAAGACGGGGGTTCCGCATTAATCAAGAGGAATGTTTTTGAAAGCTACCTTCCATAGCTAAACCTTCTACTATGCTTCAACTCATTTGAAGCCCCAAAAGTACCCCTTTCGACAGCGTCGAAAGCTAACATCCTTCCCAATTTACACGACACATCAACAATAAAATGAAGAGCGCTTCGATACCTTTCGATGGAGTCAAAAGCACCTAAGTTCTACTCAAAACCGGAGTTAGAAGAGCGCCTTGAATTTTATAGTGACAAAATGTCTTCAAGTCAACCTTTCGACTAAGTTGAAAGGACTGATGCGAAAGGGTCCAACCTGCATATATAAATAAGACCGTAGGGGCCTTTTTTTGGGGATACAGATTCATTCACTCGAGACTTAATCTTTTCTTGAATTTTTAAATCCTAATTCTTGAATCAAATTGGGGATTTTATTTCTTTGTAATACTTAAGCTTCTTGTATTCAAGAAAATTATTAATAAAGCAGGTGCATGGCATCTACGAATACATTGATTTCGATATGTTGTTTCTATATGGTTCTGGTTGTGGAATACATGTATTAATACCAATCGAAAGGTTACTGTAACGACCCAGAATTTTGAACAATTTAAATTGGAAATATTTAATTAATTTTAAATATTTGAATGATGGTTTGACTTGAATTTTGAATTATCAGAATAAATTGGCGATTAAATTTTAGAATTTAATCTATTGAAAGTTGAACAAAAATTTGAATCTTCAATTTTAAGCTGAAGAAAAATATTTCAAAAGCTTTTAAAATTCGTATTGATAATACTGAAGATAATAGAAGCTTCAGGATTGAGTTTGAAAACGATTTGTTCAGTTTTGAAATTTTATCGTTCGAATCAATATTTAAAAATAGCCTTCCGAGGCACGGTCTCGGAATTCGACGAAACTAGTTCCATTGGATCCGTAATATCGAATTATTATAGGATTTCAAATTTCGTATTTTTCGGAGTTGTTATGTGAGCACACGACGTATAAACGCGTTGAAATTTAATCGAATTCAATTTAAATTTTAAATTTTAAATTTGGTCAAATCTCAGCACGTTGTCTTCCCTGTGTTTACGCCTTAAAACACGCCGAGAATCACGAAATAATCGTGCAACCCATCCCCCTTCAATTTTAAATAATCACGCAACTTCTCCGTTTCCAGTTTTAAATCTGAGAAAAAAAATTGAATCCTCTCGTTCAAACAAAACAATATGAATTCGCCGTTCCCTTCTTCTCGTTCGAACGAACTCGTTCGTTTAAAAGAAAAGGGACAAACGAAATCAATTCGTTCGAAACAACTTCGCAATCAAAGAGAGGGGATGGCGGCAGCTCCTCTGTGGGTCGCGACTAGGGTTCGCGTGTGAGTTGTTTGTGGAGATTGAAATCGTGGGCACGACTCGCCTGAGCGCGCGTAGATGGAGGCGCGTTTGTGGCAACCCGAAATCACGATGGCGAACAGTGAAGTCGACTATGGCAGATGACACTCAGATGGAGTAGCGTGAGCAGGTGGGGTTTTAGATGCAGCTAGGGTTTCGCAACGTCAAGGGAGCAACGGCGACCGGGCGCACATAACGGGTGGGGGGACTTCATGCTGCGATGGGAAGCTAGGGCTTGGGAAGCCAGTGGGAAGTCAGGAAGGTTGCCGATCGATTTTGGGCATCTCGGTTTAAGGTTGTAGCAGTAAGGTATATTAACCTAAATTTTTAAACTGTTGATTTCAAAAACAGTAAATTTTAAATGTTCCCTAAGCTTAAACTCCTAAATGAATTTTTTTGATCTGATCGAAACTAACAGTTTTGCTTTAAAAATGGAATCACCTGTATATATATACACGTACAGTTTTAAAAATATGTACAGTAGAGTTTTATATGCAGATTTTCTAATATATATATATATACAGATTCGGAAAAATATATATATATATATTTTCAAAAATGGAATTTATTAAAGGGAATTTAGTTTTAAAATTTAATTTTCAGTTAAATCAATTTATTAAAAAGCGATTGGTTTAGAGAATTTAAAGGTATTAGTTTAAATTAAATAAATCTATTTAAAAAGAGAAATTTAATAATTAGTTAGATAAATTTATTAAAGAAAAAATTGTTTATTTAATTGGTTCGAATGTTAATTTAATTGTATAATATTTATACAAGGTATAAATCAAGAAATCGAGTCAAGATGGAAATTGGATGGCAAATTAAAAAGCGAAGGTGAGATTTTCTCACTCGAAGGAAAATTTGGTTTTTACAGTTATTGACTGATTGATTGCTATTTGGATGTGATATTAGATATAGTAGGATATATCTATATATATAGCAATATATACATATTGGCATATGTATATATTGGATTGATTGATTTCCCGCATTGTATAGCGGATGAGACCCTATTGCGCCGTTAGTAAGCAGATGATTTTTATAAAACCTATATACCGCGATATTCCACCTCGAAGTGGAATTGGTATTGTGCTAACATCTGTGGATGCAGGGAAACAGGTTGGAGGGATCCAACTGGATTCCTCACCAGTATTTATTTATTTACAGATATTGTGATGTATTCTGTTATCATATTGATATATGATATTGAATGTTGTGATTGACTAATTGGTGCGTTGCTGTAACGACCCAGAATTTCGAACAAATTAAATTGAGAATATTTAATTTATTTTAAATATTTGAACGATGATTTAATTTGAATCCCCGATATAACTTTGAAATTGGTGATAAAATTATAAAAATTTAATCTAGTGAATGCTGAATAAAAATTTGTATCTTCGATTTTAAACTAAAGAAAAATATTTCGAAAGCTTTTAAAATTCATATTGATAATACCGAAGATAATCGAGCTTTCAGAATTGAAATTTAAGCTATTTTGTTCAGTTTGAAATTTATATCGTTCAACCGATATTTAAAAATAGCCGTCTGAGGCGCAGTCTCGGAATTTGACAAAACCAGTTCCAGTGGGTCCGTAATATTGAATTATTGTCGGATTTCCAATTTCGTATTTTTCGGAGTTATTGTGTATTCGTACGATAAGCAAACGCGTTGATATATTATAACAAGATATTTTTGAATATAAAATATAAAGGTTAAATCAGTAGCCACCCTAGCATCTGAATTCCGTCGACCTAGTTGTCTCCTCTTCTCGTTTAAAGCACGCTACCCTGTCTTCCTTTTTCAGAGCAATGTCGATCGAAAGGAAAAATAAACGAACGAAACATCATTCTCGTTCTCCATTATTTCGTTCAAATAATAATGGCCGCGTATTCCCTTTGCAACACAATTTCGTTTCCTCCCCTTTCATACTTTTGTTCAAATAAGATAAACGAAACCACTTCCTTCTCCAATCTCTATTCCTCCTTTTCAAATTTTCTCTGGCCAAATTAAATCAAGTAAACCTAATCGATTTGGGAGATCGATCGATGCTTGGGTCGCGACTGCGAATTAGGGTGGAGCTCGATCTCGGCGTAGGAAATAAGGACGTGCATGCGACGTCGTGGGGGAGGCTGGGTTCCGATTTAAGGCGTGGAGTTGTTGTTGGAGGCGCCGCGAGTTTGGATTGGGGAGCAACGACGTTGAGGTACCAGAGTTCGTAGTCGCGACTTCTTTGAGGGCTCGCGATTGGATGGAGCACAGCAGCGACGTGGGTATGAGCTCGTCTCCGATGATGGCGAGGGTATGTTTAGGGAATGTCAGAGGAGGCACCAGCGTATGCGGCTCCGGCGTGAACTGATGGTCGCGAATTTCGTTCGCAACTGGGAGGCGAGGATCGAAGGCGAGTGTCGTTCGCGAGGCAGTCTTGTATCGAGTTTTGAGCTGAGCCATTGGTTATTTCCAGCCGGGTTGAGGTAATTTAAAATGTTGAACATTTTTAGATTCACAATACTTAAAGTTTAAAACCCTTAAATTTATTTGTTAACAGTTATTTCTTTTATCTGAAATTAACAGTATAGTAGTTCTAAGTTAAAAATGCCAATATATTGGACAGACAGTAAAAGACAGAAATTTATATAGATAAAGTTTGGTAAAATATATAGGGATTTTGCATATTGAAGTTAATATAACAATAGAATTTTAAATCTATGTAAATAAGGTGTATAAGTAGATAAATAGTCTCAAAAGAAATAAATATACATCTACACATTTTGAATGTACTGGTGTAACTTTAAAGTAATATATTTGTTTGGTTAACTTATTAAAAATTTATTTTGGGCCAGTAAAGGATTATTTAAGAAATTTGATTTGAAATTAAATTATCAGTTAAAATAATTGTTAGTTAAATTAAATTAATAAATGGTAATTAATCGATTAATTAAGTCAAATATTAACAAATTGTAAAAACTTGTTTATACAAGGTTAAAAATCGAGAAAACAAATGAAGGATGGGAATGGATTGCAAAATAAAAGCAAAGGTGAGATTTTTCTCACTCGATTGAAAAGTGGATTTTTCAGTTATTAATTTGATTTGATTGCTATATTGGATGTGATATTAGATATGATAGGATATATCTATATATGTAGCAATATATACATATTGGCATATGTATATATTGGATTGATTGATTTTCCCGCCTCGTATAGCGGATGAGACCCTATTGCGCCGTTAGTAAGCGGATTTTTATAAAACCCATATACCATGATAATTCCGTACTGGAGCGGAATTGGTATTGTGCTAACATCTTTGGATGCAGGGAAACAGGTTGGAGGGATCCAACTGGACCCCTCACATTGATTGAATTTATTTCTATTGTGATATGAATCTATGAATGATTATAGTGATGCTATTAATCATATTGATATCTGGAAATTGTTTGAAAGCTAAAATTTAGCTGAATGGATGTTTTGACATCATTGGATTCCAAAGATAAACGAAATTGAATTTTTGAAATTCAAGTAGAAAATTTCTAAGTGAATCAATTTTTGAAATTGAAGAAATTTTGTAGAAAGGAATTTTAAAGTATAAAAAGTTAATTTTTATAATCTTATTGAATTAATTCCATAATCAAGTGAAAATGTCAAATAAATGAATTTCGTATAATAGTGATTTTAAATTGAAGAATTTAATTAAAATTTGGATTTCTAAATAGTTTGAAAAAGATAAAGAGATTTATTTTCTTTAAGAGAAATTTATTTAAAAAGGAAATAAGTTGGAAGTCCAACTATAAATTTAATTGGCAAATTGAAACGAATCTGGAAAGTCAATATAAAATGAGATGGGATGGAAAATAAATTTAGAAATCAATATTGAAATTGAATTGATATTGAAGTTTTTATAAATAGAATTGAAATTTATAAAAGTTGTTTATAAATCCGAAATCACTTATTTTGATAAGTAAAATATAGAAGTTAATAAAAAGAAGATTTATAAGCTGAAGTTGTTATTAAAACAGAAATAGAATTTATAAACGTTGTTTTATAAATTCAAGATCAATTGAATTTGATAAATTGAATATAGAAGATTATAAAAAAAGATATATTCACGATTTTGGACAGTGAATGTATTATTGAATAAAATGGATTCATTTTTTTTGAAGAAGTGATACTTTAGAACGAAGTTAAACATTTTAAAGATGTTTTAAAATGTATTATGAATCGAAAGCATAGATTTCAACACTTGTTGTTGAAATAGACGTTTTCGAGAAATTTAAGGAAATGGTGGACTATAACACTGTTGTTATAGTAAATGATTTCCGAAAGGAAATGTTTTTATGTAGTATTGGGATTTATATATCTATCTAAATTCCGAATCCCTATACTATTGATTTCGAGTCGTCGTAACGATGTTTTACGCAACATTCGTTTTGACTCAAATAGATGTTAAAATTTATGATTTCCTTAAAGAATTAAATGTATACTTAATATTGATTTAAGTATATTGAATATTTTCAAATGTTGAAAATAAATGATTTGTGAATTACTTATTTTTAAATAAGTAGGGAAATGTTTTTCCAATATGAAATGAACTGTTTTGAGATTTTATCTTCTTAAAGATAAATTGAAAATGAATATTGGAATCGATTTGAAAATCGTATATCAGTAGATATTTTTGAAATATGAATTCACTATGGAATTTATAAAAGAAAGGGTAGTTGTTTAAAAATAAATATCGATTTATTTTTGAAGTGTGGAAATTTTATATCTAGTAAAGATATTTTTGAAGATGAAATAATTTGGAAAATTATTTGGAATCTGATGATGTTGCGCATCTTTATTGATAGTTAAATAACCGACTATCAATAATTACCTTGAATAGGTATTTATTGTGAATTGGATGAATTTGAATGCCACACTTATTTTTGAATAATCGCTCACTATTCGGGTTAGCCGGGAAAGGACCATGGGGTCGTATAACCCATTCCGAATATGTGATACGTCGTATGAATTGCATTCGAAGACCGGTGTTGAAGACCGGATATTTTTGAAAACGGAAGGATTACCGTCGAGTTACTCTACATCGGCTGATCTCCGATTTAGAGGTTTTATCACCCTTAGTGACGGGAAGTCCGGACGTGATTAGAAATTTATCCGGATATGCAAGGGCTTCGTGAGAAGTGCCTTCGGTTCTGTTCGATCCCGGAACAGACTTGTATGGATTGTGTGTCTGACGTTACAATTTGAGATATAAAGCTGATTTCTTTCAAATACATTTCTGTTGGTGGCGGAGAATTTATTCTCTTAGCTTAACACCCTTCTCTGAGACGTACGAGCTCAGAGGTTATGTAGTTGAAATTTATCAACGATATACTCCCAATTTGGTAACGTGGCATACTGAGTGTTGCTGTGAAATGATCAGTGTTTGATCATTTGTGATATGATCATTTGTTTGATCTTATATCTTTGTGATCATAGGTTGATCATTTTGTTTGACCCGAAGCAGGGCTTTTTGAGAAAGCGTAGCTTTATGGACGAGACTTCGACGAGCCTCACACCCCGGAAATGGTCGAAACAGGAAGGATGCAGCAAGGTTCTAGGGAGTAGCGCCCCTTAGTGTATGTCATTCCTTCTGGATAGAGGTGGTATCATGGTATGGAGCCCAGATACTTAACCTATGTGGTTGCTGCATTATTATCTATGTGGTTTGTTGGAAATCGGGGATCCTCGGGAAGATCGGTTACGATCGGGGGATGGCATACGCGTGTCAGGAGTTACCTATTTTTGCAGAGGTAACCCGGCCTTGTGTTGGCAGAGATCCGGTTAGGTTCTCGGGTCGTCTATTCCAGGGACGTACCCATCGTGGATAGGAAGTTCCTTAGCCTGACCATTTGTTGGAAATCCAAACTCCAATACGCACCTTGTACGGTATTAGTTGTAGAACCTGCCATTTACGTACGGTGGTCACCACTGTTTAGATGGTAGCTATAGTAGGCATACGATACTGGTCGTATGTTGGCTAAGATTAATATTATACTTTCGAAATGTTTCTACACTATGCACTAATAATAATATCAAAAAGAATTTTATTTTTGCGTAGTAAGCATCTTTGACTATCATAAGAAGAAATCTCCTCCAATTCTGCGTTTGCATTGTGTGTGTGGTGGGAGGTCTTATGGTAGTTTCATTTTCCAAAAGCATTGCGAATTTGTTTTATTTTCTTTGTGAAAGAATAACTGTTTTACGATCTCACACCAGTCACCATGACTGACTCGGAGTTTATTGTTTCCCTTCTAAACTCTGGGTGCCCACCAATTTCCACACGGGCAGTCTAGAGTTAGATTATCAGGATATTCTGGATATTCTGGAGCTTGGAGATAAGCTGGATGACGAGACGTAGTATTTGTATATGATAGTATTTATTCCGCTGTGTATTCTGTATGAGGACAAGTTTATATAACTGTCCATTGTTGTATATTGACTCTGATGATTGATGTATGTATAAACTGATATAGCTCTTTGTTTTAAAAGACTAGTGTTTATTTATTATATATTGTTTCGCTGCGATATGTGAGATTCTGATATTGTCTCTGTTCTGTATCTGTTGTCGTTTTATTGTTCTTCTTCTCTTTTTCTTCTATCTTTTCTTCTACCTCTTCTTTCTAAAACCATCACTATTGGAGTTTCCGGCACTCGATTGCTCGGCAGTCGATAAAGTGAGTATCGATGTCGAATTTTCGAAAGTCGAAAATTTCGGTACGTGACAGCGTGGTATCAGAGCATATGGTTAAGCGACAACCCTGCTCTGTTGGGTGTTACTCATTAGAGATAGAGTCAGCAGTACTCTAGAATGAGTTGAGTGTAATAATAGATATGAGCGCGTATTTGTTATTTGAATATGAAATTGTTTTGTATTGTGTTGACTTATCGGTTGATTGTTTATGGATTCTGGTCGGTGCAGTCTAGCTAACTGTAATCGATAGGGGTTTCTAAACTCTTAAACAAGATAAACCGACACAGTATTGTTTTAAAATAGGGTAAATGAGATAATTTTGCCCAAAACTATTTTTTTGTATAGAAAAGAAATGATTTTCTATGAATTATCATAGTATATGGATGCATGGTTGTTAGGAAAGTGATGATATTGAAAATGTTATCATTACTATTGAAACTGAATAAGAAACTGAAATCGTAACTCCCAAGTTAAGAAATTAATCCATATACAAATGAAATTTGAGAATATAAATTATAAATGTGACTTATAATTTGAAACGGAATTCCAGAGGAGTATTTGGAAGTGTTTTGAAAGAATCTGGAAAATTTGGAAATTTGGAAAGTTTAAATCATTTTTGAGTTGAAAATGAATTTCGAAGGTTTTGAAAAGTATTTTGGAGTGTTGAAAGCTCTAAACTCTTTTCGGTCGTTGGAAAATAATTCCGATGATGATCGCGACATCACCGGTGTTCATTTTCGGGTTTCCAAAAGAGGAATTGCTGCCAAATGGTTTTAAAACGGAAGTTGTTTGAAAAATTTGAAATTTGTTTTAGAAATTCAAATGGAATTTGAATTGTTTTCAAAAATGGTTTTTGAAATGTTGAAAAAAACTCTGGAATGCTATATGAAAATGTTTATGAAATATTATGAAGTCGATAACTTGTAAAGTTTAAGTTTAAATAAAAATCTAACTTAAAAGAAATGAATTCATATATGAATAGAATTTGTGAATATGAAATATTAATGTGATATATAGTTTGAAATAAAGTTCCAGAAAAATATTTGAAGATAAAATTCATAAAGGAATGAAATTAGTAATATGAATGTACAAATGACTTTATAAATCAAATTGTAAATAAGTCGAAGACTTATAAAGTATTTGAAATTCGATTGAAATGAGAATTCGAATTGAAAATGGATAAAATTACGAATGAATAAATGAATTTGCAATAGCAAATGCAAGAAAATGAAATTTGATGTAAAAATTCATTTTGAATTGGTAAGTAAGACTGAATTGAATTTAGATTTGTGGAAAACAAAGTGAACTATTAAACTAAAAATTTGTAAGTGAAGCTAATTGAATGAAGTGAATGAGATTAAAACTGAATGTTGAACTTCTTTTGAAATTGGTAGTTAATGAAATTCAAACAAAATGTTGAAACCGAAATTGAATAAAGGGAATTGGATTTGTGATGAATTAGTAACTGAAACTAATCTAAAATAGTTGAGAATTGAATTTGAAATGTAAAATTGAATGGATGTAACTCCAATAGTGAATTAGAGAAATGTATATGCAGTTTACATTGAAAACTTTGTAATAGAATTAGCAAAATAGTTTGAATGCTGTAACTAGATATAATGGCTAGTAGATATACAGGTATTGTAAAGGAATTGGAATTTTGATTTCGAAGATAATTTGAATTGCTCGAAAAAGGTATGTATTTAAATTTGAATATGAGATTTGATGACTTATTTCTCTAGCCGCTTGGCTTTTTCTTTTTCTTTTTGAAATCTGAGAGTCCGTAGGGACGTTTTGTAGTAGTACCGTATTAGCCGCGCAAAGGAGACGCTGGCGAAATTTTTCGAAAATTCCGAGTGTTAGAAAATTTTTGAGAAAATTTTGAAAGTTTAAAATTTGAATTTAAACTTAAATTTGAATAAAGTAGTAAAACAATGTTGTTTGAAACTATAATTGAAGTTAGAAATTTAGTTGAATTGATAACGAATCTTTAGTAGAAAGATTTGTTTCGATAAATTGATAAAACTATTGGATTGTGAAAAATAGTAGACGAGTTAAGGACCATTTTTCCTAACTTGTAATTTCGAGGACGAAATTCTTTTAAGGGGGGAAGTCTGTAACGATCCAGAATTTCGAACAAATTAAATTGAGAATATTTAATTTATTTTAAATATTTGAACGATGATTTAATTTGAATCCCCGATATAACTTTGAAATTGGTGATTAAATTATAAAAATTTAATCTAGTGAATGCTGAATAAAAATTTGTATCTTCGATTTTAAACTAAAGAAAAATATTTCGAAAGCTTTTAAAATTCATATTGATAATACCGAAGATAATCGAGCTTTCAGAATTGAAATTTAAGCTGTTTTGTTCAGTTTGAAATTTATATCGTTCAACCGATATTTAAAAATAACCGTCCGAGGCGCAGTCTCGGAATTTGACAAAACCAGTTCCAGTGGGTCCGTAATATTGAATTATTGTCGGATTTCCAATTTCGTATTTTTCGGAGTTATTGTGTATTCGTACGATAAGCAAACGCGTTGATATATTATAACAAGATATTTTTGAATATAAAATATAAAGGTTAAATCAGTAGCCACCCTAGCATCTGATTTCCGTCGACCTAGTTGTCTCCTCTTCTCGTTTAAAGCACGCTACCCTGTCTTCCTTTTTCAGAGCAATGTCGATCGAAAGGAAAAATAAACGAACGAAACATCATTCTCGTTCTCCATTATTTCGTTCAAATAATAATGGCCGCGTATTCCCTTTGCAACACAATTTCGTTTCCTCCCCTTTCATACTTTTGTTCAAATAAGATAAACGAAACCACTTCCTTCTCCAATCTCTATTCCTCCTTTTCAAATTTTCTCTGGCCAAATTAAATCAAGTAAACCTAATCGATTTGGGAGATCGATCGATGCTTGGGTCGCGACTGCGAATTAGGGTGGAGCTCGATCTCGGCGTAGGAAATAAGGACGTGCACGCGACGTCGTGGGGGAGGCTGGGTTCCGATTTAAGGCGTGGAGTTGTTGTTGGAGGCGCCGCGAGTTTGGATTGGGGAGCAACGACGTTGAGGTACCAGAGTTCGTAGTCGCGACTTCTTTGAGGGCTCGCGATTGGATGGAGCACAGCAGTGACGTGGGTATGAGCTCGTCTCCGATGATGGCGAGGGTATGTTTAGGGAATGTCAGAGGAGGCACCAGCGTATGCGGCTCCGGCGTGAACTGATGGTCGCGAATTTCGTTCGCAACTGGGAGGCGAGGATCGAAGGCGAGTGTCGTTCGCGAGGCAGTCTTGTATCGAGTTTTGAGCTGAGCCATTGGTTATTTCCAACCGGGTTGAGGTAATTTAAAATGTTGAACATTTTTAGATTCACAATACTTAAAGTTTAAAACCCTTAAATTTATTTGTTAACAGTTATTTCTTTTATCTGAAATTAACAGTATAGTAGTTCTAAGTTAAAAATGCCAATATATTGGACAGACAGTAAAAGACAGAAATTTATATAGATAAAGTTTGGTAAAATATATATGGATTTTGCATATTGAAGTTAATATAACAATAGAATTTTAAATCTATGTAAATAAGGTGTATAAGTAGATAAATAGTCTCAAAAGAAATAAATATACATCTACACATTTTGAATGTACTGGTGTAACTTTAAAGTAATATATTTGTTTGGTTAACTTATTAAAAATTTATTTTGGGCCAGTAAAGGATTATTTAAGAAATTTGATTTGAAATTAAATTATCAGTTAAAATAATTGTTAGTTAAATTAAATTAATAAATGGTAATTAATCGATTAATTAAGTCAAATATTAACAAATTGTAAAAACTTGTTTATACAAGGTTAAAAATCGAGAAAACAAATGAAGGATGGGAATGGATTGCAAAATAAAAGCAAAGGTGAGATTTTTCTCACTCGATTGAAAAGTGGATTTTTCAGTTATTAATTTGATTGCTATATTGGATGTGATATTAGATATGATAGGATATATCTATATATGTAGCAATATATACATATTGGCATATGTATATATTGGATTGATTGATTTTCCCGCCTCGTATAGCGGATGAGACCCTATTGCGCCGTTAGTAAGCGGATTTTTATAAAACCCATATACCACGATAATTCCGTACTGGAGCGGAATTGGTATTGTGCTAACATCTTTGGATGCAGGGAAACAGGTTGGAGGGATCCAACTGGACCCCTCACATTGATTGAATTTATTTCTATTGTGATATGAATCTGTGAATGATTATAGTGATGCTATTAATCATATTGATATCTGGAAATTGTTTGAAAGCTAAAATTTAGCTGAATGGATGTTTTGACATCATTGGATTCCAAAGATAAACGAAATTGAATTTTTGAAATTCAAGTAGAAAATTTCTAAGTGAATCAATTTTTGAAATTTAAGAAATTTTGAAGAAAGGAATTTTAAAGTATAAAAAGTTAATTTTTATAATCTTATTGAATTAATTCCAGAATCAAGTGAAAATGTCAAATAAATGAATTTCGTATAATAGTGATTTTAAATTGAAGAATTTAATTAAAATTTGGATTTCTAAATAGTTTGAAAAAGATAAAGAGATTTATTTTCTTTAAGAGAAATTTATTTAAAAAGGAAATAAGTTGGAAGTCCAACTATAAATTTAATTGGCAAATTGAAACGAATCTGGAAAGTCAATATAAAATGAGATGGGATGGAAAATAAATTTAGAAATCAATATTGAAATTGAATTGATATTGAAGTTTTTATAAATAGAATTGAAATTTATAAAAGTTGTTTATAAATCCGAAATCACTTATTTTGATAAGTAAAATATAGAAGTTAATAAAAAGAAGATTTATAAGCTGAAGTTGTTATTAAAACAGAAATAGAATTTATAAATGTTGTTTTATAAATTCAAGATCAATTGAATTTGATAAATTGAATATAGAAGATTATAAAAAAAGATATATTCACGATTTTGGACAGTGAATGTATTATTGAATAAAATGGATTCATTTTTTTTTGAAGAAGTGATACTTTAGAACGAAGTTAAACATTTTAAAGATGTTTTAAAATGTATTATGAATCGAAAGCATAGATTTCAACACTTGTTGTTGAAATAGACGTTTTCGAGAAATTTAAGGAAATGGTGGACTATAACACTGTTGTTATAGTAAATGATTTCCGAAAGGAAATGTTTTTATGTAGTATTGGGATTTATATATCTATCTAAATTCCGAATCCCTATACTATTGATTTCGAGTCGTCGTAACGATGTTTTACGCAACATTCGTTTTGACTCAAATAGATGTTAAAATTTATGATTTCCTTAAAGAATTAAATGTATACTTAATATTGATTTAAGTATATTGAATATTTTCAAATGTTGAAAATAAATGATTTGTGAATTACTTATTTTTAAATAAGTAGGGAAATGTTTTTCCAATATGAAATGAACTGTTTTGAGATTTTATCTTCTTAAAGATAAATTGAAAATGAATATTGGAATCGATTTGAAAATCGTATATCAGTAGATATTTTTGAAATATGAATTCACTATGGAATTTATAAAAGAAAGGGAAGTTGTTTAAAAATAAATATCGATTTATTTTTGAAGTGTGGAAATTTTATATCTAGTAAAGATATTTTTGAAGATGAAATAATTTGGAAAATTATTTGGAATCTGATGATGTTGCGCATCTTTATTGATAGTTAAATAACCGACTATCAATAATTACCTTGAATAGGTATTTGTTGTGAATTGGATGAATTTGAATGCCACACTTATTTTTGAATAATCGCTCACTATTCGGGTTAGCCGGGAAAGGACCATGGGGTCGTATAACCCATTCCGAATATGTGATACGTCGTATGAATTGCATTCGAAGACCGGTGTTGAAGACCGGATATTTTTGAAAACGGAAGGATTACCGTCGAGTTACTCTACATCGGCTGATCTCCGATTTAGAGGTTTTATCACCCTTAGTGACGGGAAGTCCGGACGTGATTAGAAATTTATCCGGATATGCAAGGGCTTCGTGAGAAGTGCCTTCGGTTCTGTTCGATCCCGGAACAGACTTGTATGGATTGTGTGTCTGACGTTACAATTTGAGATATAAAGCTGATTTCTTTCAAATACATTTCTGTTGGTGGCGGAGAATTTATTCTCTTAGCTTAACACCCTTCTCTGAGACGTACGAGCTCAGAGGTTATGTAGTTGAAATTTATCAGCGATATACTCCCAATTTGGTAACGTGGCATACTGAGTGTTGCTGTGAAATGATCAGTGTTTGATCATTTGTGATATGATCATTTGTTTGATCTTATATCTTTGTGATCATAGGTTGATCATTTTGTTTGACCCGAAGCAGGGCTTTTTGAGAAAGCGTAGCTTTGTGGACGAGACTTCGACGAGCCTCACACCCCGGAAATGGTCGAAACAGGAAGGATGCAGCAAGGTTCTAGGGAGTAGCACCCCTTAGTGTATGTCATTCCTTCTGGATAGAGGTGGTATCATGGTATGGAGCCCAGATACTTAACCTATGTGGTTGCTGCATTATTATCTATGTGGTTTGTTGGAAATCGGGGATCCTCGGGAAGATCAGTTACGATCGGGGGATGGCATACGCGTGTCAGGAGTTACCTATTTTTGCAGAGGTAACCCGGCCTTGTGTTGGCAGAGATCCGGTTAGGTTCTCGGGTCGTCTATTCCAGGGACGTACCCATCGTGGATAGGAAGTTCCTTAGCCTGACCATTTGTTGGAAATCCAAACTCCAATACGCACCTTGTACGGTATTAGTTGTAGAACCTGCCATTTACGTACGGTGGTCACCACTGTTTAGATGGTAGCTATAGTAGGCATACGATACTGGTCGTATGTTGGCTAAGATTAATATTATACTTTCGAAATGTTTCTACACTATGCACTAATAATAATATCAAAAAGAATTTGATTTTTGAGTAGTAAGCATCTTTGACTATCATAAGAAGAAATCTCCTCCAATTCTGCGTTTGCATTGTGTGTGTGGTGGGAGGTCTTATGGTAGTTTCATTTTCCAAAAGCATTGCGAATTTGTTTTATTTTCTTTGTGAAAGAATAACTGTTTTACGATCTCACACCAGTCACCATGACTGACTCGGAGTTTATTGTTTCCCTTCTAAACTCTGGGTGCCCACCAATTTCCACACGGGCAGTCTAGAGTTAGATTATCAGGATATTCTGGATATTCTGGAGCTTGGAGATAAGCTGGATGACGAGACGTAGTATTTGTATATGATAGTATTTATTCCGCTGTGTATTCTGTATGAGGACAAGTTTATATAACTGTCCATTGTTGTATATTGACTCTGATGATTGATGTATGTATAAACTGATATAGCTCTTTGTTTTAAAAGACTAGTGTTTATTTATTATATATTGTTTCGCTGCGATATGTGAGATTCTGATATTGTCTCTGTTCTGTATCTGTTGTCGTTTTGTTGTTCTTCTTCTCTTTTTCTTCTATCTTTTCTTCTACATCTTCTTTCTAAAACCATCACTATTGGAGTTTCCGGCACTCGATTGCTCGGCAGTCGATAAAGTGAGTATCGATGTCGAATTTTCGAAAGTCGAAAATTTCGGTACGTGACAGTTGCATCATCGGATTCATTTTTGAAGTTAAAAATAACGATGATGATTTTAAAAGAGATTTTTAAAGTGATTTTTGAAAGTATACGTTTATTTAATTTTTGAATTGATTTATAAACGTTCAACTTTTAAAGTTATAGAAATTATGATTTTTGTGAAATATAACCAAAGTGTCATTTTTGAAATAAATAGTTGATTGATTTATAAAATGGTTTAAGTTGGGATTTTTGAATAACTATAAACGATTTGTATAAAAAGATTTATAAAATTGATATCTATAAATTGAAAATATTGGAATTATAAAACGAGTTTTTATAAGTGTTAAAAATGAAATAATTATGGAATTCGTAAGTGTATGAAATTTACAGATTTATAAATTATGAAGTTGAAAATGAATGAAATTGTAGAATGAAAGATTTATAAGAAATTAACTTATAAATTTGATTTTTTACCTTTAAATGGATCTTGATTGAATTTGTTAATAAAGGAGATTTATAAATCAAAGTTGTTATGAAATATAAAGGTGAATTTATAAACGTTGTTTTATAAATCCGAAACCAATTGAATTTGGTAATTTTAAACGTAGAAGTTATTAAAGGAGATATATTCGTGATTTTGGACAGCGAATTATCCTTTAAGTTAAATATTGTAAATAATAAGAGTTGGTTGGGAATTTTATCCACGATTTTGGATAGTGGATAATTCTTGAAATAAAATGTGTAGAAAATATTGAAAATTTGGTTAGTGAAGTATATTCACGATTTTGGACAGTGAATATATATTATTAAGTAAAATGAATCTGGTCTTGGGAAAGTGATATTGAAATAGAATGAAAACGATTTAACGATGTTTTCAAAAGTGTTTAATATCGAAATCATAGATTTCAACATTCATTGTTGAAATAGACGTTTTCGAGGAAGAAGGAAATGGTGGACTATAACACTGTTGTTATAGTAAATGATTTCCGAAAGGAAATGTTTTTATATAGTATTGGGATTTACATATCTATCTTAATTTCGAATCCCTAAACTAGTGATTTTGAGTCGTCGTAACGATGTTTTACGTAACATTCGTTTTGACTCAAATAGATGTTGTAGTAAATGATTTCCTTAAAGAATGAAATATATACTTAATTTTGATTTAAGTATATCGAATATTTTCAAATGTTGAAAATAAATAGATTTGTGAATCACTTATTTTTAAATAAGTATGGAATTACTTTTCCAATATGAAATGAACGTTTTGAGATTTATCTTTGTAAAGATAAATCGAAAGTGAATATTGACATCGATTCGAAAATCGTATATCAGTAGATATTTTGAAAATATAAATTCACTATGGAATTTATAAAAGAAATGGAAATTCGTTTTAAAAATAAACGTTGATTTATTTTTGAAGTGTGGAAATTATATATCTAGTAAAGATATTTTGGAAAATAAATAATTTGGAAAATTATTTGGAATCTGATGATGTTGCGCATCTTTATTGATAGTTAAATAACCGACTATCAATAATTACCTTGAATAGGTATTTGTTGTGAATTGGATGAATTTGAATGCCACACTTATTTTTGAATAAGCGCTCACTATTCGGGTAAGCCGGGAAAGGACCATGGGGTCGTATAACCCATTCCAAATATGTGATACGTCGTATGAATTGCATTTGATGACCGGTGTTGAAGACCGGATATTTTTGAAAACGGAAGGATTACCGTCGAGTTACTCTACATCGGCTGATCTCCGATTTAGAGGTTTTATCACCCTTAGTGACGGGAAGTCCGAACGTGATTGGAAATTATCCGGATTTGCAAGGGCTTCGTGAGAAGTGCCTTCGGTTATGTTCGAACCCGGAACAGACTTGTATGGATTGTATGTCTGACGTTACAAATTGAGATATAAAGCTGATTTCTTTCAAATACATATCTGTTGGTGGCGGAGAATTTATTCTCTTAGCTTAACACCCTTCTCTGAGATGTACGAGCTCAAAGGTTATGTAGTTGAAGTTATCAGCGATATATTCCCAATTTGGTAATGTGGCATGCTGAGTGTTGCTATGTGATGATCAGTGTTTGATCATTTGTGATATGATCATTTGTTTGATCATTTATCTTTGTGATCATAGGTTGATCATCTGTTGACCCAAAGCGTGGCTTTTTGAAAAAGCGTAGCTTTGTGGATGAGACTTCGTCAAGGCCTCACAACCCGGAAATGGTCGAAACAGGAATGTTGCGGCAAGGTTATGAGGGTCGCGCCCTTTAGGGTATGTCATTTCCTTCTGGAAAGGGGTGGTATCATGGTATGGAGCCCAGATACTTACTCATGTGGACACACTTTATTTATTATGTGTGATGTTGGTTACCGAGCGCTCGGATAAAGGTCCCAAAGGACCGGGAGGTGGCATATTCGTGAGTTACCTGTTATAGGGGTAACCCGGCCTTGTTAGCAGAGAGCAGTTTGTCTCTCGGGACGTCCAGCCAGAGGCAATCCCATGCGGCGGAAGGAAGTTCCTTAGCCTGACCATTTGTTGGAAATCCATTTCCCAATACGGAACTTGTACGGTTTTAGTTGTAGAACCTGCCATCTACTTATGGTGGCGCCGCACTGTTTGGATGGTAGCTATAGTAGGCATAGTTCGAAATGTCTATGTTGGCTAAGATTGATATTATACTTTCGAAATGTTTTCTGCACTATGCACTAGTAATAATATCAAATGATTTGATTTTGCATATAAGCATCTTTGACTATCATAAGGAGAAATCTCCTCCGATTCTGCGTTTGCATTATGTGTGTGTGCGGGAGGCCTTATGGTAGTTTCATTTTCCAAAAGCATTGCGAATTGACTTTAAAATTTTCCTGTTGTTATTTTAAAGATAAATAACTGTTTTACGATCTCACACCGGTCACCATGACTGACTCGAAGTTTATTGTTCCCTTCTAAACTCTGGGTGCCCATTATTTTCCACACGGGCAGCCTAGAGTTATGTTATCAGGATATTCTGCATATTCTGGAGCTTTGGAAGCAAGCTGGTTAGCGAAACGTAGTATTTGTATCTGATATTATTTATTCCGCTGTGTATTCTGTATGAGGACAAGTTTTATATAACTGTCCATTGATGTGCTGTGTTGTATTGAGTTGTATATTGACTCTGATTGATGTATGTATAAACTGATATAGTTCTTTGTTTTAAAAGACTAGTGATTATCTATTATATATTGTTCCGCTGCGATACGTGAGATTCTGATATTGTTTCTGTTTCTGATGTTGTTCTGTTGTTCTTCTTTTCTTTTTCTTCTATCTTTTCTTCTACCTCTTCTTTTAAACCCTAAGAATTCGGTTTTCCGGCATTCGTTTGCTCGGCAGTTGATACAGTGGACGTATCGATGTCGATTTTCGGAAGTCGAAGAATCGGGTCCTTACAGTTACCTTTCAAAGGTGTAGAAACCTGCTGATTCGATTAAAAACCTAGATCCATTAGGTCCCAACCTTTAGTCACCTCAACCACTTCGAAAGAAGGTTTCGAAGGGGACTTAAGCCATCTTAACTAATTCGAAAGATGGTTTCGAAGTAATAATCGCCTCAACCATTTCGAAAGGTGGATTCAAAGGAGTTGTAAATTACCTTGATTGATTCGAAAGGTGGTTTCGAAGAGGTTGTTCACACTCTTAATCATACTTTGGGGTGTTGACAAGATTTCTTGTTAACACTAGAATTGATTAGGCATGAATATATATATTTATTTCTATAAGGGAACGTATAATTGTGGCATATAATTGCATAGTTAGTTAGGTAGTAATTATCATTAATTTCTCCCTTTAGGAAGGTAATTAATACTTTGAGGCGCAATAAGGAAAATTCCTTATAAGGCCTTACTTATGAAAAGTGAGATGAGTATTATATATATGGAGAGTATTTAAATTATGGCTAAGTCATTGGGATGCGAGGTCAGTAGAGTTGCACACAAAAGTCTGCCCTGTACTTTGAGGCTACCAGCAGTTGTGTATACTTTCTATTAATGTAAGACATCTCCTATGATAAATATTTGTGATGACACGAGATTAGTCCCAAATTCTGTAGGGTAAATCCGCCTAGCTAATCTGGCTACCAGTTCCTACGAATAGTCGGACTAATGCGAGACATCATTATGAGTATGGGTCATAATACATGGGGTCTGCTTTGAGGTCTTGAGGTATTAAGTGGTTGTTTGAGGGCTAGCCTCTTTTCCCTAAATAAAGTATTAAATGGCCAAAGGACTAGTTGTTAGGCACGTTAGGTGTTATCTTGATAGGGGTCCGCTTCGGGATAAGGTATAAGTGACTGATTGAGGGACCACTTTCCATAAAGAAGTATTAAGTGGCTTAAGAGATTTCATATGATGTTAGCTAGGGTCCACCTTAGAAATAGGTATTAAATAATAGGGTTTGCCTCAGTTGAGGTTTTAAATGGCCAAAGTCTGCCTATTTTTTAATAAAAGGTATTAAGTGGCTTGGTTAATATCTCTCTGTATTGTTAGACATTTATGACATGCGATTTGGGTTATGGGATTTGGAAACCTGCTTTGGGAATGGAAGATATTAAGTCGTTGATTATGGATCCACCTCCTTTCCTTATAAGAAGTATTAAATGATTTTATGCACGTAGGCATATTCTTATTTTGAATTATACCGCCTAAGTACTTAAATGGTAAGGCTCGAGGTTTTTATTCACTAGACATTTGCTGTTCTGACTCCCTCCTTATTACAATACAAGTTAAGGATGGAGTAATGACGGCGACGATGCTCGAAGGTGGAGTGGCTTAAGCTTGTGGCAGTTATTATTATCTTTTATGATATTTTTATGGTTTACCCATGTATTTGAACAAATGATGTAATGAATCTTATATGAAAGTTTTATGATGTTTTGTATTATGACATTTCAAATGGTTTTGAAATAAATGGATACAATTTGATATTATATTTTTTTTCATCCATTGTGAGTTCTGAAAGAATAGTTATTGTCTGTACTATTATTTCTTTTTTCAACCAATAGCCAACCTTAGAATGGATCTAAGTTTAGATGGACCTTTTTTGGATTAAAATTTGGACCTGTTCCGAGGTGGGTTGTTACATGCACAAGTGGGCATTTGTTGTTTATTTTGTTTGTGCATAAATATAATACATAAAATAAGATGATAGGTGTGTTTTGTATGACAGTTGTACCAAAGAATAATTAATTTTAACTTCAAGAGGTAGTATATCAAAGTGGCAATTTATGTTCACAAAACAAATTTCTAATCAGAATGTAAAAAAACAATATTTTAAGTATTTAGTAATCAACATTCAGCAATCACTGCTTAGTGTTCAACATTCAGTAATCGGTACTCAACATTTTAAACGAATGATACCTAAGATAAAGTAGCTAATGTGCATGCTTGGTTTTACCGACGTGTTATTTATGATGTTTTGGTACTTTGATAATTTGCGAATTCGCGGTCAAAGTTTCATTGTAAAAATTGGTCGTTATCTTTGTGCACACTTTGATGGACAAAGAGCAAACTGAGTAGAATAGATTTGTGATCCAATTACAAAGTCTAGCGATAAGAAACATATATGAGTTTTGATAATTAATATAAATGTTCTTTTGTGATCTATTTAGAGTTCCAACTTTTGTGAGTATGTACCTTTCTATTACATGTCTAAAAGTCAAGCTCGATATGAATAAAAAATGATTTCTTTGTTTGATGGTTTATTCCTGACATGAAACTATTTACATCATATTTGTAAACATGATCCTAATATTACCCATTGAAATCTCCGAATCCGTCCGCACATCCCATCATGGGACAACATAGAGTTTGGTCAACATCTTTTTTAACAAGAGGAATCCCTTATGTTACATGCAACCAAACTCATATATATATATACAACACCACCTCCATTATTTTTCATGCTGTGGGACTATTCTTTTTTTCAATATGCACTCATTACCCACATATAATGCAAGACACCCCAACAAATCTCCACCTTAGCTTACATCCATCCATGCTTCCTTCGCTACGTCAACATGATGTCTGCACCATATCGAGACTTTGTTCACGTGCCATTCTAGTAGACCCTGCGTATCATGGTTAAGTTTCACCATAAGTCTGACTACTTAAGCCTATACTGCTAATCACCATGATTTACGGATCTCTTGTGCATTGTCCATTATTGTAGGCATAACAATGGACTCTGATACCATGTTGAAATTTCTAAATCCGTCCGCATATCCCATCCTGGAGGCAACATAGAGTTTGGTCAACATCTTTTAATAGGAATTCCATATTTTCATGTGACCAAACTCATATATATACCACGTCACCTCCATTTTTTTTCACGATGTAGGATTATTCTTTTTTTTCAATATGCATATATTACTCACATATAATGCGAGACACCCCAACATTACCAATGTATGTATATAATTTTACACTGATTAGATACCACATTTTGCTCTTTCAAATTAAGTCTTTAGGAATACCTTGAGAACGAATTTCAATTCTTAAATTTTGAGATTGAAATTTTGGTTACAAATTCATTTTGAGACTAAGAAATTAAAGACTGAAAATTTCAAATCGGTCTCTGAAATCTAGTTAGAGACCGAACTGCTTAATTACAGGTTTAATTTTCAATCTCTGTATCAATATTATTTTGTAATGAATATACAAAGTAAACAAATAGTATATGTTTTATGCATTCAGACCTCTTTCTCTCTCCTTTGTTTCCACTTGCAAATTTTATAATGTATGAGAAGGAAAAACAAGTTAACCATGTTTGGACTGCATCTTATCCATACATTCCAACCAAAGGTTTGAGAGCTATTACATAGGAAAATGTTGTTTACGTACCTTTTTAGGATCAAACTCACGTAATTCTGTTTCCTACTTTTCTTCTACGTCAATTATTTGTTAGCACATAATATTCCACAACCATAGCAACCATGTAAGCAGTGCAAGCAGAAAATAGTATTTCCTATTCAACCATCACAATCAATCATCTTAAATATGGGATAACAATAATAATAGCAACAAGGCTATTCAACGTCGCACAAATCCAACAATACTCAATGTCAACCCCAAACATCAAGCACACCAACCATGACGAATATACTAACATGTATATATTAGTAATGCATCATCAATACAAATATAAATCAAATAAATATGCACTAATTACTTCATAGTAGTAACACAATATCAATCTCATCGAATGTGTACTAACCGATCAACATTAGAACACAAACATCAATATCATTCAAATTACCAAAACCATAATTAATTAACTACCCATCATTCGGTAGTAATAATGATAAAGTATCACACAATCATCCTAATGGGATTACTTCATAAAATAATAAACATATTCAATGATTTCTATTAACAATTAATCACATATTTTACAACCATCCAAAATAAGGTATTTATACCTACTATTTCCTCTTGTGTATAAAATTATTCTGTCAAACAATAATAATTCTTCAAAATTGATAATATACTTTAAAATATTTTATTATACATTTATTGCTTCAAATACCTCAAAACAACGTAATTTAGTTAAAATAGTATTTTTCGTCAAATTACTTTTTAAAATGGTAATATTATTATTTTTCGTCAAAATGATAATATATATACTCAAATTAATTATCATTTTGTTAACAATTTATTACAAAACTCGTCTTTATTGTTATTTGTCTCAAAATAGTAATAATTTAACCCAAAATTCTTTTGGAAACACATATTTACTACTATTTTTACTCTCAGAATTATTAGTTTATTATTCAAATAATAGTAATAATATTGTATTTTTCATAAACTCCATAAAATTGATTATATTGCTATTTACTCAAGAAAATACAACATTTATGAGAATGTCATACTATTATTTATTAAATCTCACTTTATTCTATAAATAATAATAAACACCCAATTTCAATTCAAAATTGAATTTCCATTATCACTTATGCATTTCCCTATAAATTTATAAATAATAACCTTATCAAATATCTCACATTAATTTCAGTAAAATTTGTTAAATCACTATTATTCACAAATATTACTCAAAATTTGTAAATAATTCTATCTTCATTTATGTATCAATCTTTTCCAAAATTTCACAATTTACCTATTTTATATTAATTAATTATTTTCCATTGTAAATCGACAATTAATTATAATTAAACATCCATCATCCAATAACATAGCAAAACAACCCAATTAAGGCAAAACATATTTATCGCAACAACTAACGGTCATCAATAGAACATAACATATATCAATAAATATACATTTTCATCCATGGATATCTATTTAATATTATATTAAACTCGATTAATTAAAATTAATTAATCATACTAACGCGTTTCTGCAAACAGCTACAAACCTCAGGAACCATAGGCCAATCCATCCAGAGTATAGCCATGAGTCCAATAGGACAAAATGCACATGAATAAAATTGGAGTTTATATATAAAATTATTTTTTTAAGGGTACGTACTACTATATACATCCACTAATGCACTCATTAATACCACCACGTAAAGAGACACTAAAAGAATTAAAAAACCACTTCAAACGTCCGCCTTTATTGTTAACGTAAAAGATTTAAATTTCTACAATACTTACCGAGAATGTCACTTCGAGTTCTTTTGTCAACTTGAGCAATTGCTTCTTTGCGAGCGATTTTTGTCATATTCAATTTTATCGCTTGGAAAAAGATTTCAAATGAAATCGTTTAATGTCCTAATACATTAAGTTTCAAAAAATATCAAATTAACTACAATTTTCTAATCAAATTTCGAATTGATAGAAATTTATAGAAAAAAAAAAGGTTGAAGTTGATGAGATTTGAATTCACAATTGTTGTTTACAGTTGTACTTTTAAGAAAATGAAATAATGAATGTTTTCTTAAAAAAAAAGTAGGAAAATGAGAGGTGAGTGTATAAGGAGGGAGAATATTTTATAAAATATGGTCAGTGAGAAAGAGGTGGATGAAAGAAGAGAAAATGAGTGTATATGGTTATACCCTTTTTTTAAGGGTCATTTGAGCAGTAGTCTGTGTTATACCTGGATAACTATTAAAGTTTGAATTGGAAACAAAATTAATATGAATGTCACAATTCTTTACTGTGAGACATCATATCATATTAATATATGATTAGTTGAATCTTTCAGATAGGAATGAAACAAACCAAAACTATCAGAGATTTCAACCTATTACAAACCCTATGTATGCCAAGATCTAGTTTATACATCTTAAAACATATATTAGTATTCATTTGTGGGAAGTTTTGAATTAATAACGTGATTATATTATGTATTAATTCAGTGCATGTATCCTACATTTAGTCCATTCTACTTTTTTCCTTTATTTTCTCTCTATTTCCCCTTTTTATATACATCCTTTAATAAATTTTCTATTATACATTTAGATTCATTCTCTTCAATTTCATCCTCATTGCTTTATCAAAAGACTATTCAAGTTATATTTTCAACTTCAGAATATCCCTTACTTTTTTGTTGAAAGTCATTTTCTCAGAAAGATCCTTGGCAAAAATAATCAAAAAGAAACCCATAATCTTGTCATACAAGATGATAAACATAAAAACTATGATGTTGCTCATATTAGCTTTAAGCTTTTCCATGATTTTGACGTATAGCCTAGTAACATTACCAGTTCTGCATTATTGCCCCTCATTCTTAAAAAATACTAACAATTTGAATGTGAAGACTGATGATCCTGTAACTGAAAATCTTGATAATTCGAAAAGGTTGGTGGGGGCTCGCAGGCCATTCCATGTGGCAGTAACAGCTACAAGTCATGTTTATAGCCAGTGGCAGTGTAGAATAATGTATTACTGGTACAAGAAAATGAAGGATTTGGAGGGGTCAGAAATGGGGGGGTTTACAAGAGTTTTGCATTCTGGGAAGCCTGACAAATTGATGAACGAAATTCCCACTTTTGTAGTTCAGCCACTACCCTCTGGCGTTGATAGAGTGAGTTTGCTTTTACTCTTTTCGTGAAGTTGTGCATTTGTCTAGTAGTTATAGAGTCTGGTTGAAATGCATGCATACATTTCCACTGTTATTTTCCATATTTTTTATGTCAAAATTACTGAAAATCCCATATGCATATATTTACGTTTTTAATAGAGGTACGTTGGTAGTGGCACTATTTTGTACCATATTAATGTAATAGAGGTTTCCACCCCGTGCTTGATAGTTTTGAGATCAAACTTATCACTTGTTTTGAAGCACAACATTACTTTGCAATGAGATTAAATGATTTTCTCTTATGGAATAAATAAAATGCATGTTGTTATTGTGTTGTTTTCATATTTTAATTACCAGGTGAAAGGAAAAGTTAATGAAAAAACTAGAATGGTCATAGGACAATATGATTGTTATGATTTTTTGTAACTACTGATATTTTATATAGTGGAGAGGTTGATTGCTATGAACATCAAATGAAGGGAAGACTATAATATATTGGACAACACAAAGGATACCAGAATAAATCCGTTTTAGGTACCAAAATTGCAATATCTGACCCTGCCCATACTCTGGATTATTATCAAAAGTTGTTATTGTCATAATTAGGTTTCCTTCAGATCTTTAGTTAGCTTCTCATTTTGTTACTTTTTGCACCAAAGATGTCACTGATATATAAAAATCAGCTGCTAATTTTATTCAATCATTGTATGTATGTTCCAGGGTTATATTGTACTGCACAGGCCTTGGGCATTTGTGCAGTGGCTGGCAAAAGCAAATATCGAGGAAGAGTGAGTATCTTTATTACATCTGTTGATTTCATTATTTACATTTTACTTTAATATCTCCAAGAAGTGATTCAAGCACTTTGATTACAGATACATATTAATGGCAGAACCGGATCATGTGTTTGTGAAGCCTTTACCAAATTTATCCAGAGACGATACTCCAGTAGCATACCATTTTTTTTACGTGAATTCCTCAAAAAACGAAAGAATTATAAGAAAATACTACCCGGAAGACAAGGGTCCGATTACTAATGTTCAACCCATTGGCAACTCTCCTGTAATTATCAACAAGGTGTGTAAGCATGTAACGTTAACATCCTATTGTTAGTTTGTATTTTGTTATGTTATCAACAATGTCTTCGGCTGAATTACATACGTTTTCGACACTCTGTTTTGCATCTGTTCTACGGTGCAAAACAGACTGCAAGTGCCGTCGTCTCTAGGATTAAGCAGTCTCCTTATAAATACATCGATCCACTTTTGCACTAAAGAGATTGATTCGTCTGCAAACCCACGGTACATTGCTTGTTTTCTAACAAAAGCAAGAAAATTGATGGGTGGCTAAGCTTAGAAGGATGAAAAGAGATCAAATTCCAGGTCAAGCGCGCATGTGTGGTGATCAAGTATGATCTTCCTTCCCACAAAAGAGCAAGCAACCTTCTTCTAAGATTTGTTTCTTTTCTTCCATTCCATGTTGCGTGACTGTTTAAAATGGGAGTCAAATACATTTATTCAATTTTTTTAATAATCTATTTTAGACCTATAAAATTTTCAATATGTTAGAATTTAAATTATTTCATTTCCAAATGAATACCGACTTTCAAGTTTCATTCAACACTCTATTTACTCTAAGCTCATGCCACTTTTTTTCTAAGGAGGACTGATTGTTCTTCAGAATCATAAATTTGAATTGAGTGAATAATTGCATGAGATAATGACAAGGTTTAATACCTATAACAAGCTAGTCTGTACGATTATGAGATTCACATAACCAAACTATGTTAGTCAAATTATTCACTAAATTAAGAACCTATCTACAACAAAACAGAGGGAGAGAAAAATAAATAAATAAATAAAAAGGAAAAGCTGTTTTTTCGTGTTGGTGCTAATGGCGATAAAATAATTTTCTTTTAATCCGCAGTCCCTGCTCAGAAGAATTGCTCCAACTTGGATGAGTGTCTCATTGCAAATGAAGCTTGATCCGGAAGCAGACAAAGAATTTGGCTGGATATTAGAAATGTGATGTTACTAATCATAATTCAGTTTCATATTAATGTTTTGCATTTCAATTTCTTCATCGACTGCACGTTTCCTTTCTTAAATCGACCAAACAGGTATGCTTATGCAGTGGCCAGTGCTTTGCATGAAGTAAAACATAATCTTTACAAACAGCACTTCATGGTTCAGGTATTATGAGCTAATTAATATGTGAATGTTTGGTTAATTACGAATGATATGTAATCAACACCCTTTAAATGTTATATTTCAGCCTCCATGGGATAAAAAAGTTGGAAATGCATTTATAATTCATTATACTTACTGTTGTGATTATAAGATGAAGGTATGACTACGCGTTCATTATTTATACTCTTTGATGTTAAGTAGTTCAAACTTATAAAGTATAAGTTCTATTTCAGGGCAAACTAACTCATGGAAGAACCAGAGAATGGAGTTTCAACAAAAGATCCTATTTTAATCAGCCATTTCCTGGAAATTTTACCTTACCCCCGCCTGGAGTTCCTGAAAGTGTGGTATGCCGTTTAGTTCCAAAAGCTTATGGTTAAAGTTCTCATCTTGCGTATCTTTTATTAGTTATATGTTTTGATAAAAGGAACAAGGTTTGAGTTCACATAGTATTTTCATCGATTCTGGGTGTATGTCTCACGTATGGTCGTCCTGTCCCCGAAATATTTACAAGAAACTACGCATAATCCACCAATGACTGATTTTGCAGGTTACATTAGTTAAAAAGATGAATGAGGCTGTAGCTAACACTCCCGGTTGGGATGTTTGGAGACAATGACAGTCCCTGTTTCTTCCGAAAGAGCATGGATATGCGCATATATACAATAAGAGCCTTTCTTTAAATCTTTAATAGAAGCAGCAGCACTTTTTTTAATAGTAGTTGTAATCACCGAGTAGGCAAATTGTTCAACAAATTAACTAGGTCTACATCGGTTTCTTCAACTTTTGGTTGTGTTGTCGAAAAAAAAATCATACCGACAATGTTCATGAAATTACATAAGAAATCGTATTATTCTTATATGGTTGGCAAATGAAGATAAAAGCTTGCTACAACTATATCTCACATTAAATGTATAAACGTAAGTGAGTTGGCGTATTTTATTCCATGGAGAACGAAAATTATCAATGCACACCTTTTTTTTATTGCATATTTGTGACTAAAGTATAGTGTTTTTATATAAAAATATAGGATGAGACAATGGCCGTTGCTAGTTTAATAGAAAAAGATACTGAGATTTTAATGCTTAAAGGTTTAGGTTTTAACTGTTTTAAACTTTTTTGATCATATGATATTGCATAGTTCATAAAAAATTAAATACATCAATGATTACTAATTCAAGTGGCTAGTAGTACATTGCTATGGATTGAGATTCTAAAGTCACGAACCCGAACATCTTACAAACCAAAATGAAAAGTTTTTTTTTTCTTACTCCATCATTGTGAGATATATCTAAAGTTGGATGTACAGAGGCTATACAGGCTTATCACTACACCATATAGCCAATTTTGCCACACCCAAAGGCGGAAAAATTGCCACGGTCTTAAGCCGTGGCAATTTTACCACGGTCCGGAGCTGTGGTAAAACAATTTAGTATGGTTTTTAGCCGTGGCAATTTTGAAACGGCCGTAGACCGTTCCAAATTTACCAAAAAAGATTGACCCCCTTCCTTTTTGACATCTCACACAATCAATACACCCAGAATCCCCTTGCTTGAATCGCGTACGTAAATATTTTCCATCCCGTACGTAAGAAATATTTTCGTTCCCCGCGCGCGCCCTAACTCTCCTCCATTTTCACCCAAATCCCCATCTACGTTCCTTGAATCGCCCAAAAACATAATCACTCCTTGGATTGCGTAAATCAATTTCTCAATCAAATTGTTCTTCTCCGTTTCGAGGTATTCATACGAAAGTAATTTGTCCCTTTAATTAGTATGGTTTGATTCAAAGTTCTTTGATTTAGATTTATCTTTCTCCTTGTGTCCCCTTGGAATTTTAAGAATTATATTTATTTGATCACAGGACAATGCAGGAAGATCTAGAGACGAAATGATATCTAAATCAGAGCTAAAGTTTGAAGGGTTACCGAGCAAGTCAGTGAAATAGGGTAGGAAGGCCTCTTCAACAAGTTAAGTGTTGTTAGCATGGTAACCAACCTTCTTGATTTTTTGGGTTTCATGGAAATATTTGTTTGTTTATTTTCACATCACGGGCTGTTGTATATCCTAAAAAAACTCACTATGTGGTTCCATATCGAACCTGTGCTCACTTTCCCAATCAATGAAGATGTTTCTAAATTACAAACAGATTATGCTTATTACCATAATACAATGTAGCAATAAGTAGAGTGTCAAGGTCATGTGTTAATGAACCATAGAAATCAATGTGAATTGCTAAAAAATTCAATACGTGGAATCATTGCAAAAAAAACATAGTATGTGCCATATTGAAATTCAGCTGTTGGAGGCATTTGATTGAGAATATGTATCATAAGTGAAATTTTTATTTGGTTTCACCATGTATTTAAGATAAATAGGATGGCAAGATTTCATAATGTTGGAGAGCAATGTTACAAACATGCATTATCTAATTAGGCCTCACAGAAATGGTCAGCAGCTGTAGTATTTAAAGAGTAAGTAAGCTTGTGAAGGGCTACATTTTATAAGGATGAAGTGGTAGTTGAAGAGTAAGTAAGCTTGTCAAGGGCCAGATTAATAAGAATGAAGCACTAGCAATTATAACTTGTTGTAAGGATGAAATGAGGTAAGTTGCTCTTACAATAGTAATCCATTTTTAATGAACAAAAACATTAGTGTTTATCTGCATAGTATCTACAAAGAGGTTGTTGTAAAATGTTACAAAAATTGAGGAGGGCCGGGCCGAAAAGAGTGTTGATATTTATTTAATTATACTAAGCTAAATTTTGGATAATTGGGCCGAACCGGGTGTGGTTGTTCAATTAAATTAAATTTATACTTTGTGAAAATCCATATATTTAATCAAATATAGGTTAGTAATGGTACATTATTTGAATAAATTAAGATCATAATAGTATAGAATCGGTATAAACTATGTTTTACATTATTGGGAATTCGCAAACCGGAATTAAAGCGAAATCTTCTAAATTTCCAAAATGGAACCTAAAATTTTTAATTTTTCTATGATCAGCTTGGAAACGGAAAACGGAATGCGAAGTTTGGTTTTATTGCCTACTTTCTCAAGGTTTACAAACATAACTTGATTCTCTATGTTGAAAAGAAAAGAGGCTATGCTAGAAGACTTTGAAACCTTCACATAAAAACAGTACATGAACATAAAACAATTAAACTGACTAGAGGCATAAGTTCGAGTCTACCCACCTCATGATCAACTCAGATTATGCGTTGAGATCTAGTGCATGCTCCCTTATAGATTACAAATACTAACTTGGTTCTTTGAGATTATTTTGTTCCAAGAAAAAAAGATTAAAAAGATGTAAACAAAGATTAAGTAGTTGCACTGCTGTACTTTTTAAACCTTTTGGATCTCTTTGAAGATTATAAAATTTTTGCCGACTTTAAATATTATCGGTCTTTAATATTGATTTAAAGAAGCAAATTTGCTAACTAAAATGAGTTAACAAGATTGCCGGTTTGTTATCTAAACTACAAAAAGAACTCAGTACTATTTTTTGCTTTGACTGGATCAGTCGAGGGGCTTTGAGCAAACACATTTATTAATCTAATTAATTTATAAATAAGGTGATTCTAGTATGTCAGTTTTTGGCAAGACAATGGGCAATGTTTTGTTTTCAGTGACTTTGGAGCTTGGACATGGGATTTGTTAGCAGAAGAAGGTGTGGTTTGGTTACTGGTGGTTTTGGTTGACAGGCACTGTATTAGTTTTGTTTGCACTGTATCAGTTTTGGTTGACAGGCAATGTGCAATAATTTTGAGTGGTGACAGTGATGTATGTGATCGTTTGTCTACTAATATTAACCAGTGGCCACTCATATTACTCTTCTATTTTCAATTGTGTGTTATAAGTTTGTGGTAGGAAATGGTAGGGTGATAGGCTGATGGTTGTACTAGGTTGCTATGCATGATATTTGTTTTTTACTTTTATTATATTACTTATCTGCGAAGAAATGGTAGTCGAGTAGTGTGATGACAGCTGTACTAGGTGGTTATGTAGCAGACTATAGTGAACATTATATAAAGAAGGCAATAGAAAGAAGAATGCATATGACTGGTTAATTAATTTTTTTCTTCAAGTTTTCTGCCTTCTTCCTCCAATATCTTCTCTAATTTCTTAGTAGCAGCATTCATGTCCCGTAACAGATCTTGAGCCACAACATTTTGGTGCTTTCGCTCCTACACTCTCTTTCCCCCCTTTACTAACATGACCCGACTCAACGAGCAAGCTTCACAACTTAGTACCCAATAGTCAGCCATCGACTCCATTAACGCCAGCCTCACCACACAACAAATTTTCCTCTTCAAGCAAGAAACAGCCCTTGCTAACAAATTTAACAAGATTTGATTCACTCAAAGTGTTCTCATTTCTTAGGTCTGTGCATTGTTTGTTGGCTATTTCATTTTTAATTTGCATGAATCCCCTTCTTAGTTGCATGTGCACGTTTTAGAAGCCACTTGACACCACTTTGTACACTTTATATAGTAACATAGATGTTTAATTGTTCACAAATACACGTCCTCTGGTCTGAGCATCTTCTGGTAGACATGGTCTGTCCGAACATTAATTTTAGTCATTTTCACATTGTATTTACCTACATGGACTGCCGGTGGTGGAGGATTTGGTTATGCCTATAAAGGCTAGACTGATGAGTTTACCCTGTCTCCATAGAAACCTGGTTTAGGCATGAAGGTCGCGATTAAGAAAAACGGTTAGTATCAAATAGGAAAAAGGTTGCTATTGACAGTATCATAAAGGTGGAACAAATTTTGAGCTAAATCAAAAATTTATTTTATTCTTTTGATTTATATCAGCGCATCATAAATTAAACTAGGTTAAAACATTGGATTTACATAAATTTTCCTTTTATCTGTATGTATATAACAAAATAACTTAGCTTAACTATTTTTATATGCTAGATATTTAAGTTCACTTATTTATTGATTTTTGGATCCTCTCTGCAACATTTCATAAATGATTTTTTCAGAAGCTAAATGTAAGTGTAACTATATCATTTCAACTTATTTTTTCACTGTGATATGGGATTAATTAAGTTATTATTATCTTCGATAATTTTATCATAAGATATAATAGCTAGGCAATCATGTATAAGTTCTTAAAACCTGTATGACTGATTAATTATTAGTAAAATCACTTAACTCCGAAAATGTAAAAGTCTTCTTATTTTGAGTCTTTTTCTTATTAGTACCTATTTAAATGAATATATGTTTGAAATATTCAAATTTTCTTAACTCTGACAATATCCAGTTTTTTCCTTTTTTTGTGTGTTTCATTAGTGTATGTTTCTAAGTATCTGGTGTGTTGTGCTTTCTTGTGAATTATTGTTCGATTGGTTACCATTCTATTGTGCTGAGTCTGGTCGACTTACACGACCCTTTAGTTCTTGTTTTGGTATGTGCACGTTTCGGTCCTAGTACTGATCATGATGCTTTAGTCTTTAATCAAATGAACTACTTATTTCTTTGCCTAAATTTATCAATTTACTAAGTTTAGCACTTACTAAGAGAAGGCGGAATCGGAGGGTGTTGATACAGTCAGATTACCAGACAAAGGGTATCAAAATCTTGAAATTTTGTACATCCAAACTCTAATACAAATTAGATTTACTTGAAAGGATGTTACACAAAATAATAAAGGATCTCTCTTCTAGTCTGCCAGTCCACAAAAGTTAAATAAAGGTTTTTTAACTCCATATTCCAGGGTATTAATAATAGGGACATATAGAAAAGCACATTTTCATTTTTGTTTTATATAGTTCAGTTACAATTTACAATACAAATGCTATGGTACAAAAGCAGTAGTGTGGTTGCTTGTCAAAGTTTGGATCAGTGGCTGTGAATTGGTGTTGGCAGTGTGGTCGGTTTTGTTCGGGGAGGAGTTACTCGATGTCGAAGCTGCTGCTGAGACTGATGAGAGGCGTTTCGGGTTGATGCCTGTTTTGAGGGGAGACTGAGATAAGGATAGCGATTGTTGAGGCAAGAAAGAAGTGAAGTACAGGCTGCAGTGAAGATTTTCTGGTGAAGTGTTTTCAGTTAGAAGTGCTTGCTGTATGAATTATTCTCTGGTGGGAGTGGTAGGTTATGTGGTGAAGAGGGAAGTATTTCAGAGTGAGGTGGATGCTCGCGGTAGCAGGTTTGAGGAAGGGCAGAGAGAGGGAGGCTTTGTGAATTGGTAAAGTGGTGTATTGGCAATGTGACAGATTTTTTTTGGGTAGGGTAGTGATGTTTTTGAAGGGTGTGTTGCAGTCAAAAGTGATCTGGGGATGAGATGGTTATGGCAATGAAGTAGAAGGAAAGTGTGAAGTAGAAGACTATGTATAGCAGTTTGGTAGTGAAGTGGAAGTAGTAAGAATTGGTAGTGGGCAGTGAGGATCAGATGACTATAGTTTTGGATGCTGCAGTTTTGTATTGAGGCTAAAGGGGAATGCAGCATGGGGATGATGGTGTTTTGTAGTATAATGGTGGAGATGTAAATGAAAACAGAGAATGTAAAGTGTAATGCAAATTGCAATGAATAAAAAGTTTGTATTGAACTGGGAAATTTCTATTTTTGTTTTTTGATTTTTTTTTAATGACAAAGAAAACTTAGAACACAAAATGAAAATACAGAAAATGAATGGACAGAGAACAGAAACCTGAGAACACAAAATAATAGACAGAGAAAATTGAACTCAGTGAACAGTGCAGTGCAAAAGAAACTGGTGCAAATTTATTTTTATTTTTTTTACTGAAAATTGAACTTTTTCCACGGCTCAGAGCCGTGGCAAATTTATATATTGCCACGGCCCTTAGCCGTGGCAAAAGTTTAGTTTGCCACGGCTCTGGGCCGTGGCAATATATAACTTTGCCACGGCTCTGAGCCGTGGAAAAATATTTGCCACTGCAAGTTTTGCCACGGCTCAGGACCGTGGCTAAACTGTTTAGCCATGGCTCTGAGCCGTGGCAAAATCGCTTTTCTGGTGTAGTGTATGTTTGGACTTACAATTTTTTCTAAATTAATAAATACACAAACATGATAATGTATAAGCAATAAGTGGATGCTTTTTGCGATTTGGTCGCACTAGACACGGGTCTTGTGAGACTTGCTGTAGGGTCGGACCTATCCCTCTATCTTCCAAAAGTTCCCATAGACATTGACGATGACATTCGTTACCTAATATCCATCGATATAACGATTGGCTTTTCATAATCACGTCTAGTTGCATCTTCGATCATTATATTTAATGTCGTCTTGACTACGGTAACCTCACCTATCATTTCACAAGCCTCTCAATTTTCATCCCCCTCATCTCCAACCATTCTCATCGCTAACTAATCATAAATTCTATTTTTACCCCTATTCCTTCACATAATTGCAATTTTTACCCTTGTCTAATTCTATGGTTTCAACTTCACAACTTATTCTCTCATTTCCATTTTTATCTTCATTGAAAATTTCAACAAATTTCCACAAAAGGTCACATAATCTTTCCACTCGAAACCCTTCTTAGTCGCATGTCCACTTCATCGCAATTCGAGCTTCAAATTTTCATGAATTAACTGCTCATATACCTTGCTCTAGAAAGCAATGACACCAAAGTAGGTCTCTTAACCAAAGGCATAGCCGATTATGCAGCGGGTGTCATCTTGCCTATTAGCAATGTCAAATCCAATAAAGCAGAAGATTGGTCTTACAGTAAGTTGGGTTTGGTTCAGGTAGCAAAAAATATGGACTCAATACAAGTTACTGTAATAATAACTAAGCTCGGTCTGAGGCTGTTGGGTATTTCATACATATTAGCATGCATACTTAGGGGTTATAGGATTTTAAAAAAAAACCTAGATTCCCGATCCAAGATATTGACGTTAAAATTATTCTTTTAAATCATGATTTTTTGAATGGTGCACATATATATTTTAAAAACAAATAGATAACGATGAGTCAGTTTCACTAAAAAATTACACAAATAAGGTCTACAAATTCATGAATCATAAACAAAACATACATACATATATAGCACCACAAACAATTTGTAATTGACTACAGGCCCAAACCAAGTTGAGTAGTGATGAACCGTGCCTTACCTAAATAATAAACATATCGGGCACTAGTTTAGATAATCAAAATCACTTTATTACAAGGATGCATTATAGTTGGGTTTGGGCTCATGTCATTGACATGCCTAATCGAAGCTTCCATGATCATCGCCAACATTGCAAAGTCCATTTTGTGAAATTTGAAGTATAAAAAAATAGTAATTTATGGTAACCTGGTTTTGATTTGAAGAATTAAAAAAAGGAAAGAGAAAAATCCCACATCGAGGGATATTAGTGAAAGAGTTAGGGTATGCCTGAAAAGAAATTATGTAATTTATTGTAAATTATCTAACTCTATAATCGATTTTCTTTGTAATAAAGGTGCTTGTTTTCTTTTTCATACTTTGTTATACTATGATATAATTAATAATTAGTTAAGTAATTAATTTAAAGTACATTAATAAGAAAGTCCATAAATGAAATGTTATGTGATTTAGTTGCAACCATAAGTAACTAATTACAATATAAAATCATATTTTGTTTTAATATTCTTGGTCAAGATGTTTCGAGAAAGGATATCGATACATCCATTGAGACCAGAGTACATATCGCTTTCCAAATGTTTGGCAGTGTATTACACATGGTTATTGGGGGCACCAAGGGATAATGTACTAGTAGTTATTGAATAATTATGGTTTGACTCAACGAAGAATTTCCTGTAAGATGATAACATCTTGGTCAAACATAAAATCTCAGTGTGACGATGTTACACGGTTCTCTCGACTTGAGAATGCTATGGAACTTCAATATGGATATTTCACTTTGATTATAGTCAAATTGTGGCATGGCGACCGTCGAGCGATTATAGTTGAGTCCGAGTTGAAACATTGAAAGTGAAGCATTATTCAATAGAGAATTCGTCTCCTTGGTTGTATGAGATTAATACCACAGTTAGCCGTAGTCAACTCAATGTCAAAATCTTTGTCCAGAGTAAAACAGTTAATAATAAATGTTGTTATTGATCAAGAACTTTGTTTATAGACTGATCAAGTTAAATATGGATAATGTTGGAGTTTTGACCAATACCGACTCTATATATCCAAAGCAATATAGTATTGATGAAGAGAACATTTGTGAATTATTGTCACTATTGGTACCGCTTAAAGTGATATAAAATATGGTTCTACCGAAATGATCTATAAGTGATGAATTCAACCAAACTATCACAACATTAGCTAAGGTAACACTTGAGCGTTAATATTTGATTTGTTCAACATTATTCGCTGATTGAATTCACGTGTAACATCCCCCACTTGGAGGCTCAAAACTAACGGCTACCGATGTTGCAATCATCCATTGTTATTAATCCTCGACGACCAAATACGGTAATGTTAGATACATTGATATAACATAAATACATGGATATGGAAAAAAAATTAAAATCATTAAACAACTTTCACATTCCATTTCAAATCATTTCAACATTCATTACATAATCCCATTTCGAGAACCACGTTCAGAGAAAATATAATTATTACAACATACATCAAGAGCGACATATGAAGATGCCCCCTTGGATGATCAAACTATATAACTAGGCAATTAAACAACTTTGCCTTTACAACAAAACACAGTGGAATCAAAATAGAAAAGAACTCTTATTATCTAGTTTGCCTCCTGCACGTCTCCGGAAGCTTATTCGTCTAATGAGGTACTTGAAAACCTCAACTCACAAAATAGTCAAAGTTAATCGAGCATCCGAAAGTTTAAGGGGAATACATAAACTTCGAGTCAGACATAAAGCCTAGTACGAATAATAACCAATCATCTCAAACCATTTAGATATCTAGTGAGACCACGCCGCTTAGCGGAACGATTTTTCCCTGCATTAGTACCTTATCCAAAATTTATAAAAACCATATACGTGCTCCTGCAACCACAATGGTTAAAGCATAACAATTCAAAATATTATGATGATATGCAAACAAGTAAATCAATTCTGGATTACACATCCCCATTCATTTTGACTATCTATCTCAGTTGTAGTTTCTAAGATCACTATTAACCTATTAGTTTTCATATGCTTACTAATAACCTATATAAAACCTATGGACTTCCTGTCCGGTTTATAGTTTTTATGAGATCACTAAGAATCTATTGGCCCTGGCCAATAACTTCATTATTCATGGGTTCTCCCTGAACCTATTGGTATCTCCAATAACTTCCCTCTTATCATAATTTTCATGGATTGACTATGAATCTATTGACTTCTGTCAATAACTTTATCCGGATATAGTTTTCCTAGGTCCACTACAAACCTATTGGCGTCTGCCAATAACTCTTTCTAATCGTAGTTTTCATGGGTTTATTATGAATCTGTCTATTTGACAACTTCTTTAATCAGTATTTGGGCATCCAATTTTATGGTCTACATGACCTCCTGGATGCAATTCTACTCATTCAGGAGTTAACTCAATTTATATTCACTACAAGGTCAACCTAACTGGTTGTTCTGCCCTTTCTCCCCAAATACAGTTATGGGTCCATTTTACAGTGAATATGTATATTAGAAGAAGCAAACATAATAACATAATAATACCAACATCTATGGTTTAATATCCTTGAAATCATTTCCATATGAAACATGGTTAATCCCTTTAACCTATTACTTTATCAAGGAAATCTTCTTCAAAAACTTTATATTTAAAAGCCATTTTAAAAATCCTTTATTTTTGCTATGGTTTTCCTTTAAAAATGAGATTGGCTTCTTTGTTTTGAAAACTAAGGATTTCGAAACCTTAAACTTTTACTTTCGAAACCATTAAAACATTCCTTTCAAAAGCTTTCAATTCTTCTTTTCAAAACACTCAAAACATGCGACTTTTGAAACCTTTCGAAAGCATCAAAACCTTCCTTCCAAAACCATCAAAACAATTCTTTCAAAAGTATTAAAGCATACATTAAAGCATAGCTTTGAAACCATTTGAAAGTACCCATTTCGAAACCATTTGAAAGTACCCTTTTTGAAACCATTGGGTTTATCTTTAAAAATATCTTTTGGGTCAAAGTGAATATAAACGAAAGTACCCCTTTCGAAATCATTAACCTTCATATACAAGAGTTTGGGGAAAACTGATGCCTTCGGAACCATGCTTTCGAAAGCATTAATCATTTAAACAAAACATTTGGAAGGATAGCTACGAAACCCCTTTCGAAGCCATTGTCTTCGAAACTATTAACCCTTTCGAAAGCTTTAGGAAGTGGCTTATTTCATTTATAAAACAAAAGCTACCTTTCGATCTAGTTGATAACTTCAATCCATTTGAAAGGCATAAGGTCGGCAACATGGTTTCGACTGGGTTGAAACTACCCATTTCGAAAGCATTGAATTAAAACAAGGCAACTCATTCGAAAGCATTCTTTTCGAAACAAAAAGGCGGCAACATATTCGAAATTTATTTAAATGGGTTTCGAACCCTTCGAAAGCATCCTTTTGAAAATAAGGCAAGTGCATATTTTTGGAGAGTAAAACAAAGGCTTTGACTCCTTTGAAAGCTAGGTTTCGACACCATACCTTCTGTCTCTCTCCATTCTCCAATCCACTACGTACCAACTTATTGGTATCTTGTGTATTGGTTTGGACTTGGATGGTTTGGACTTGGTTGATTTAAACAGAGGCGGAAGTATAGGGTTGAAGGGTAGCTTTTTGATTAGGCGAAACATAATTTCTAGGTAAAGACTGTTTTAATGCCTTTTTAAGTAATTGCTTTTTAACTAACCTGCCTATTTGTGAACATTTAATTGGTTGCCATAAACTTTTCAAATTCTTTCTAAAATAAAACTGTCTGTAATTATTTCAGATCTAATTAAAATAATTTAGCAAATAATCCCTTCCTTAAGCTAAACAAATGAAACATTTAAGTCCTTCTAAAATAATTTAATTTCCATAAGAACTTACTCAGGAAAAATCCCCAAAAATCAAAGAAATTCACTTTTAATATGTTATCTAACATATATAAATTTCAGACCCAAATTCTTCATAATATATCCGAATTAATTTCTAAACCTAATTATTCATATTTTCCTTTGAAAATTCATAATAAATTTTCCATAGCTTCGAAAATTATAAAAATTAAAACCCATCTCCAAAATGATGTTTTACATAACATATAAATTCCTTATGGCATTCAAAATTCAATATGAACGATTTTAGCCTTAAAAACATATAAAACATTTATCAAATAGACTTGTTTGAATATAACATATCATGAAATCCAAGCATATCATCATCGAAACATCATAATGATTTAAACTTCAACCCAAAATCAAATGATCATTAAAAACAAAAAAAATAGAGATGGTTTTGATTATTATTCACCTTGATTAGGATAAAGAATTTGAGATTTGATCCTTGATTAATTGCCCCAGCTTGATTCCTTAGCTTTAATTTTATTTTTCCCATTTCCTTCCCTAGGTAATGGCCGGCTTGCTCCTCTTTGATTTACATTTTAGAGTTATTAAAAATGAACGTGAATAGAAAGTGAAAACGAGATTATAAGGGCAATGGGATTATGGTGCGGCTATTACCCATAAGGTCCGTGTTTTATTCCCTTATCAATTGTCTAATAAACCATTTTCATAAATTCATTCTTTATATTTAATTAAGAACGACCTTTAATTTAAATTTTTAAATCTTAATCCCCTTATCACTCTAGTATTTACATTATACTATTTAATTTATCTAATTAAATCTCCTGAATAATGTTATTAAAAATTAGGTGTGTCACCGGCTCCCCTCCTTAAAGAATTTCGTCCTCAAAATTCGGTAAGGACTAAATACTAAACATAGCAATCATCTGTAACAGATCCTAACTACACTACTAGCCTACTTGATTGGCAACAGTTTATATAAAGAAAATATAGAACATACCCTCACAACAGATTAGGATATGTATCTCTAATCATGTCTTCTGTCTTCCAAGTACAGTCCTTCTCGTTGTCGCTCCACTGAACTTTCACCAACTTGACTGTCTTGTTCCTTAATCTTTTCTCATCTCTAGCCACAACCCAAACTGGTTGTCTAACAAAAGTCAAATTCGGTTCTACTATCTTATCTTACAACTCTGTCGAAGGAATAGTAGTCTCTGGATCATGCACATACTAGCGAAGATGAGACACATGAAACACATGATGGACACCTGTCATACTGCTTGGCAAATCTACTCTATATGCGAGCTTTTCAATCCACTCTATAACTAGGAACGGACTAACATATCTCGGTGCTAGTTTCCCCGACTTTCCGAATCGCACCACACCCTTCATTAGTGATACCTTAATGAAAACCTTATCTCCAACTGAGAATTCTAGGTCTTTACGCCTCTTATTTGCGTACCTCTTCTGTCTAGACTGAGCTTCCGTCATCCTTTCTCGGATCAACTCAATCTTCTCTATCGCCTCTCTAACCAGATCTGGACCTAAGACCAATCTGTCTCCAATCTCCAACCAACATGTTGGTGATTTGCATGGCCTTCCATACAAAGCTTCAAAAGGCACTATTCCTATACTAGTCTGATAACTATTATTATAGGAAAACTCCACTAAGTGTAGGTGATCTTCCTAAGATCCACCAAAGTTCAATACACAAGCTCTCAATAAATCCTAGAGTGCCTTATTAACTCTCTCTGTCTGTCCATCCATCTTAGGGTGATATGCAGTACTCATCTTAAGCTTCGTACCTAATACATCATGTAGACTCTTCCAGAATTCACTAGTAAACAAAGCATCTCTGTCACTGACTATACTACTAGCAATTCCATGTAGTCTAATTCTATTCTTCATGAACAACATAACTAAAACATGTGCCATCCTGGTTGACTTAACTGGAATGAAATAGGCACTCTTGGTTAACCTGTCCACTATGACCCACATACTTTCATTTCCTCTATTTGACCTTGGAAACCCTTCTATAAAATCCATGGATATCGAATCTCATTCGCAAACTGGTATCTCTAAAGGTTGAAGTGACCCACTCGGCTTCTGATGTCTAGCCTTCACTTGTTGACAGTTTGCACACTGCCTAACCCACTATTCAATCGACGAATTTTCTATCGGATTAGAAAATCACCGAAAAATAGTAATAAAATTAACCGTAAGCATACGGCGTACAATTTTAGTACGTGGTGAGTACGGGTCGATCCGTAGGGAATTGTATTGACTTAAAATTCCACTCAATCAAATTAAACCAAGATATGAAGTTGTTTTAATCTAAAAATGTAAAAAACTAACAAAAAGAAAGTGAATAAAAATATGAGAGTAGAAGGCAATTTAGAGGCAATGTCCTTCTCATGATCACATAAATCAACATAATGAAATTTTGATCTCTTTTATTGGTCATTAGTGAATTTAGTTGATGTGTTTATCATAAGTATGGCCTATTTGTGCTATTGATTAGCCCAATATAAACCATCAAACTTTAACACACCCACTAAATCACTTGTTAACTCTCATGAAAAAGATAATGAAATCAAAAATAAAATCTATTTTAAGCATGATCTATTTACTATTGATTATTAATATAGAACATTAAATTTTGATTCTAAAATCAACTTCATTACCATAATCATATGTAGATGAAGAGGTAATTTGTGTTTATGTTTTTTTAAGTATAGCCTATTTGGTGTCAACAACATAGGCTATCAAATTCAAAGCTAAACAACAAAATTAAACCACATCAAATATTGTCATTAAGCACAAAAAGAGATCAAAAATTAGCAAAATGTTGAATCTACATGATTAAGAGAGCTTCATTACCCCTAAGTTGAAGAGGTTTAGCTTCTCATATTTGTTACCATGTCAACTAATGTAGATTGCAACATAGAGCAAAGAGCTAATTAAAATAAAAGGAGAATTAACCTACTTGCATAAATAAATCTAAACTATTAACATGAAAGGAAAGAGAGCATGTAAACAGAAAAGAGCATGAATTAAAATTGCATAAAAATAAATTACATGATGAAAAGGTTAAGAAGCCATTAAAAAGAGAAAGAGAGTTTTTTGTTTATTTTTGTGGCTACCACTAAACTAACTACAAGGTGGTGCTAAGAGCTTCATAACATGAAACATAAGGAGTATTTATACAAGCCTAAAACCCTAATGCATATATTAGGGGACTACCCAAAATACCCCTTTAGAAAGTGTGGCCTCCAAGTTGTTATTAGCATGGGCATAATCCACCATTACATATGCATGTAACTTTAATGTCTACTAACATGTGCATTAGCTCTTAATTGTAGATCATGGTAAGTGGGTAGGTAGGGTTCTCCATGTTGCATGAAATGATTTATTTCCTTCTTCATTTGTTTCTTTTTCTTGTGCATGCATATTTTCATGAAGCCTATTTATATTTTTCATCCAAATTCCTACAAAACAGCCTAAAAATGTGCAAGTAAATTTTCTCAAATTAATTCACACACAAAAATGATTATTTTGCCTTTAAATGAAGATGAATAAATGATGATTTAAAAATAATTGAAATTTGTGTTTAAACATATAAAATACCCTATATGCTCATTTATTTAAATAAAAATAGGTTAAATATGAATGTAAAAATATGCACATTTACGTGCACATCAAATACCCCACACTTATCTTTTTATTTGTCCTCGAATAAACTAAAAACTAAGATAAATTCATTTTCGTAGGAAACACGATTGCATTGAGCATATACAACAAGCCGTTAAACTTCTAAGTGTCCCTAGTAGGACGAATGCTGTCTAGTGAGGGTTTTCAGAAAATACTACACACAAAATTCAAATGCAACATGGAAATTCTTAAATGCAAGACTTATTTACAAAGATATGAATGCAAGTTTTTGAAAATACTTACAAATGAAGAATTTTTAAATTGACACGAATAAGTTAAATATAAGTTCCGGTCATTATCTTGAAAATTTCAGTCCTTTTACTCATCAAAACTTCCAACAAAAATTAAGTTATCATCACAATTAGGCCCTAGTTTGGCTAGTTATTTCGGTTGATAACATAGTATAATTATGAAATGGATCATTCTTTAATTATCAATGTTTTCAAAGTGGTATTTTCATTTCTTTTGAAAACAAGTCAAATCAAATAAGCGAAAATAGTGCTTGGATTTTAATTGCTTATTCTCTCTTAATTTGAAATTTTTATTGATATTAACAATATTTACATATGCCTAACTTAGAAAACTGAGGCCAGATATATCACCCATGCACTGCCTTTCGGGCTTACGTGATGGGGATACAGAGCGTGGCGAGTGAACACACAAGTGTGTACACCTATCGACTGTAGGCATTATTAATAAAAGAATTTTTATATACATACACCTAACTCAAATAAACTGAGGCCAGATATACCGATCATGCACTGCCTCTCGGGCTTACGTGAGATGTGTACAGAGTATGGTGAGTGTACACACTTGCGTGTGAACACATGACTCTAGGTTTTCTTATTTTCACAAAAACCAAATTTTTTTAATGTTTTTTTATATTTTCGTAGTTCTGGTTTTTATGGTTTTTTAGCTTTTTTTTGTTTTTATGAAGACAGAATTTTATAATATCATCTTAGCACCATTTAACTTAGAACATCAAAAAGGTTATAGCCTTTGCTTTAAATTAACCATTCTTTTAAACAAAGTTTACAATTAGGATATACTTCATAATTAACACCCATGAACCTTCCTATATACTGGTTAAACTATCGTTACTTGTAATCAAACTTTATTTTTATTTTTGTTAAGACAAATAAATTTTCAAAATTTTCAATTTAATAACCAAAATCATGCACTTATCCTATAGTGTTTCTTTAAAAGTAAATCAATATGCTAAAAAGAAAATCTATTTTGGAATTTTTGTTTTTTTTAAGTTTTGGAAAGAAAATGAAAAAAATAAACTATGAAAAATTGAAAATGAAGATGAGACTCCCCCCTCCCCCACACTTGATTTTGGATGTGTACCCACAGTCAACCCAAGTGAAAGGAGAAAATAAAATAATAATAAAAATATGATATATATTTACATGAAACGATTATTATTTATACGACATCAGAAAATATACCTTTAAGGAGTAAATGAAACAGTCTTTCAAAGACCAATTCATTTGTCTCGTCAAGTATGAGAGACATAACTTAAGCTCAGAAAATCAAAGCATAAAAGATTTCGAAATTGAATGTTGATTTGGAAAAATGAATGTCGTTTTATTAAAAATTGTATGATTTTTTTATTTTCGATGATTTTTGGGTTAGACAGAACAATTGGTTGAATTGAAGTTTATTTTCACCAAATTGAAATTCAAAATTATCATTGAAAAATTCTTCAGAATTATTGATTTCAAAATCAAAGTGGTGATTTAAATCTACCCTTTCAGAATTTAACAACTCATCGTCGAAAAATCCAAAAAATTTATGTTCACAAAATTCGTCTTCCTTTGTTGAATTATTCACAACTTCATTGCATATATCATGTTCAAAATCCAAAGTTGTTGTATTCAATTTTTCAAAATCGATTAAAGGAAGATCGAATTCTAAATTTGGTTCCACACTCTCAGAAGAATTGAAATCCGTCTCAATTACGGCATTTTCAACAACTTCATTAAGATTGTCATTTTCAATTTCAAAAGTTGTTATTTGAAAATCATCAATTTTGGTAAAAGGTGGATTATCTCTTGACTCGTCACACGTTGGGATTTGATTTTGTTGCTCACGTTGTTTCATATATGTTTCAAACAACAAATTCGTGTGATTTTTGTGAATTTCTTTCATTTGCTCAACAAAATCCAATTTATAATTATTAATTTGAGAATTTTCAATTTAAAATTGCTGAGAGTAATTTTTTTTGCCTTAATTGAAACAACTCCCATTGCCAAAATTATATAACCAATTGTTTCCCTTTTGATTTTGAATTTCATTTTGGAGTTTGAAATTGTATTGGCATGAGTTATACTCGAAATTGTTGAATTTTGAAGTGAATTCAAATTTTGATTATTTTGAAATTCTTGACTTGAGTTATTGCACAGATTACTCGAATTATTTATCATTTGATTTCATTGTTCAAGTAAAGACCAAATTGTTTCAATACTCTTATCAAGATTTGAGGATTGGTCAGCATTTTAAAAACTTTGTGGTTCAAATTCGAATTGTTTGTACAATATTTTTCATTAAAATATCCATAAGAGTTTGATGTGAAACTATATGGATTATATTGATTTTCACAACTATTCTTGTGAATAGGGAAACTCAGACATTTTCAAAATTGGTTTTTTTCTTTTTTAAAGGAAAAGTATTTTTACCAAGAAGGATTTATTTTTCAAAAGGAAGATTGATTTTTGTTTTGTTTATTTTATTTTCAAATTTTTTTTTCTTTTATATGTTTTTGTTTTTTTAGAGATTATATTTTTTTTATTTTTTTTTCTAAAAAAACTAACTCAATTTTTTTTTGGACTTTTGATTTTGATTAAAAAAAATTCCAAGGAAAGGATGTAAAAACTCAGTTAAGGAGAATTTACAATCTTTTTTAGTATTGGATTTTGAGTTTTTAAAAAAAATATGCATGAGCTAATGCAACTAAATGAATGCAAATGACTTAATTACAAATTTTATGTCTTTAGTAGCTCCTAACCCAAAATTGTACAATCACACTTTGTCTTAATCCAACAAGATAGTTCTTAGTCAGGTAACGGACAATAGTTATCAGTGCACCATGAATCACCGTAGCAATGCAATCGAAGGTTTAAGTACCTTCACAGAACCAATCGGTATAATATTTATGAATCACCGTAATATTTATAACTGATTATTGCTATGCCGTAGCCTAGACACCAAGAAGATAAATTGTTCAAAGAAGACAACTTGCCAAGATACAATTATGTCCTAGGTGAGCTCGTGACTCCCTTAAGTTTGAAGTCTAACCGTTATTATTAACAAATTCTAAGATGAAATGCAATTTGTGGGCCAAAGAAGGGGTGATGAAATCTCCCACCATATGTGAATTTGGGTATTGCCCTTAGAAAAGAAAATAAGATGGTATGAATGCAAAATAGAAATTAAACGTGAATTAACAATGCAACTATGAACAAAATTTGTTTTTGTTTTTGTTTTTTGAATTTTTTTTAAATAAATGCAAGCAACCAACAATGCAAATCAAATAAAAACAAGTGATAACTGCACGATACCAGAGTGTGCAAAATTATTAGCAAATTATTTATTTATTTATTTTCAAAGCAGTAATTTTTTTTAAGCAAGCTAAGCAGAGCGATTAGTTTTAGCAAGCACTTCTTCTTTTTTAAATTCTGCTTTTGCAACATGAAATTTCAAACAAGATATATACAATTGTTTTTTTTTAAGCCAAACACAAAAGGCAAAAGAAACTTAACAAAATATAAGGAAAACTTAACCAAAAACTTTTAACAAAAGAAAAATTAAATGGAAATTTTCTATTCTTTTTTTTTTTTGCTTTTTTGTATTCCTATGAAAGAAGAAACTAAATGAAAATAAAACAATTGAAAATTAAAAATTGCTTTATTGTTTGTTTTTTTTTAAAAACTCAACTAGGGCCCAGCCCAAAAAAGGTAAACGAATTAAAACACTCTCCAAATTCCCAATCAAAGAAACCAAAACATAACAATGCTGAGCACCCAAATCGAATTTAAATTCGTAGATCGAAATCTTTCCCTCTTTTTTTTGTTATGGGAGTCAATTTGCGGTTGTATGCAGGTTGAGGTTGGGTTTCATGTTTCGAGAAATGGAGATTCCTGGCAATGATTGGGTGTTAGGTGGTCGCGACGTTGAGGGTTGCAATATTCTGTTGCGGTGGAATAGCTTAGGGGATTTGAGGAAGGTGATGGAGTCGCAAATGGGTGTAAATTGAGGTTTGACTGCAAATTGAGGAGAGATGATGGAGGATGTGAAGAAGTTGCAGAAAGAAGGGGAGTGAGATGATTCAGGAAAGTGTGGTTGGCGAGTGACTGTGGTTTGTTGGCTGTAACAAGGGAGTGTGCAAGTACAGTAATGTGTATATGAAGGTGGAGCAGAGGTGTTGTGATGATGTGCAAGGCTGTGGTAATGATGATAGTTTGGTGATGACTGGTTGTTTGAGGAGATGGTAAGGTTGTGGTGACAAAAGTATTGCTGGAGGTTGATTAGAGATGGTAGGGTTAGATGTAAGGGACAGTGGTGAAGTTGTTTTTGTGATAGAAGTTGTGAGGTATGTTGTAGTCGTGTGGTGAAGAAGTGAAGTAGTAGTAGTGAGGGATATGCAGTGATGATGTCTGATGACAGTAGCAGTGTATGTAGGTTTGATAGTGCAGCGGTATGTTTATGGGGAGGACTTGACGATATTGATGGTTGGGTGCATAAGGGTGTGTGATATAGGGTACTGAAGCAACAGTGTGGTAAAAGTTGTATGAGCAGTGTGGTGAAAATGTTGGGTAGTTGCAGTGTAGTGGTTGATTTTGAGTTGCACTGGAAATGTTGATGGTTATGTATATTAAGTAGAAGCACTGTTGTGGTGAAGCACTATTATGTTTTGTTAAGGTGGCTAGTGGTATTTGTTGTAGTTGGTGTTATGACAGAATTGAAATGTGCACATAAATGTGCAATGTTGGTCAGTGGATAGAAATTTGCTTTCAAGTGGTAGAAGATGGGGTTGATATGCCATGTTGATATGTTGGTCACTGTGGTATTGAAGAGCTGATGAAGTTGTGGATTTTGAACTGATGGCAGTTTGGTATAGAAAGGGGTTTGGGTGGGCGGTGTTGATGTAAAGGCAGAGCAGATGAGTTGTGTTGGCTGTGTAGTGGCTTGTAGTTGCAAGCAGGTGATTGTTTGCAGTGGTAGTTGCTGGTAGCTGAAATGATGAATGTAGAGGGGGCAGTGCAACAATAGAGGAGGAAGTTGATGAAGGGGGTATAGAGATGGTGATGGCCGAGATGTATATGTGAAGTGCAGGTTGTAGTGTGCTGGTGGTCGTATGGAGTTATAGACCAGAGATGATGGTTGGAGGAAGCAAGGGAGGTTGAACTGTGGTTTCGTATGGTTTATATGCAGGAGATGGTGGTTATGTTGTCTTGATTGACTTTGTATGGTGGATGGAAGAAATGTTGTATCACTTATATGACAGTTTATATGTAGAGATGATGGTTGGAGGAAAAAAGGGGAGTTTGTATGGTGATTATGTGGTTTGGTAATGGCATAGTTTTGTTAAGACGGTGATGGGGTAGTGGGATGAATTTGATGAAACTGTGGAAATGTGAGGTGGCTATAGTTTATGGCATGGGGTATTTAATAGTTAACAGTAAGGGAAGTTTGGTGGTGCACAAGTGTAAATGCAATGAAAAAGGAAATGTAATGAAAATCAAATGAAAACTAGCGTGAACCCGTGCTTCGCACACGGGCGGGTGAAAGTAGATGTATAATAATATGAAGTCGGTAATAGTTGAAAAGAAGTTTAAGGGATTGGTTCAGCAAATAATAAGCAGCATCCAACTTTGAGCAGCAATGTAGCGTTGTAGCGAATTACCACATCAAGCTTATAAAATAAGTGCGTGTTAATAGTTGCAATTTGTCGGCACAGAACGGTGTAGGTTTCATTACATATAACTCACTGTTTACCGTGATAGAAGTGGATAACCAAATTATTTTTTTACCACAGTAGCTCGATCGTACATCATGAAGTATAACAACATGCAGCAAAATTCAATTTTGATTAATAATTGGACAATATGAATTCAGCCATAAAATCCAATAAACCAACAGCAATTAAAATATCTATGCTAGAACTTGTATTTTAATATGTACAGTGCAAAACACAAATTTTCAAGTTCAACATATTGATCTTGGAATCTAATAGATAGCCGATTCTGCTTCTAAGTCTAAAGTAACCAAATTTTACAGCATGGTCCTCAATATAGTTTTATCCAAAATGACATTTCCTTATCTGTGGGGAAAAAAAAAGAATCACACATCAGCAACTGCGTAATATTGAAGTAATCATCTAAGTTAAATACATACAGTAAACGAAGGTTGGGTTAAATGATAGACTAAATGATCATAATATTACTCGAAAAATGTAGTGAAAAATGTAACAATCTCGATATCTTGCTTCACATGCAGTTCAATCATTGTTTGTGAATATCCAACATGGCTCAATAATTCATAATTAAAATAAGCTAAGAAAACTGAATGAAAAATTAAGTTGAATAAATAACCATGCTTGTGCAACTTCAATCTTACCTTTTCTTTGTCTTTTTTGTGCAAAGTTCTTGTTCTTTGAGGATCAAAATCCAAATTTTAGCTTAAGAACCTTTTCAACACAGCAACTCAGGAACTTTTTCTTTGAACTGAAAAAGGCATCGAAACTATATTTATATTTTAATTTGAGGAAGAAATAAAATTAGATAATGGTGAAAAACATTTCTACTTTCAATCTTAGGCACGGTTTGTAAATGAAGTAGCTAAATGATCTCATACCTACCATGTTTGTGTTTGTCCATGGTTCCTAGGTGCAGCTCTATTTATGTTGGATTATTAAAGTGGTAACATGTTCATCCATGAACAATGTAAATCTTGATAATGTATAATAATGATAATGTATAATATATTCTGAAATAGTGAACCAACCGTAAAAATATGTTAATGGATATTTGCCATGTCCTGCAGTAATAACCACTAAAATGAGCTAATATTATATCCAAATTATTAACAAAGATTGTTTAAAAACTTGAATAAATCATTAATTAATTACTTAATACTGTCTCACTTAACTATACAAAATGTATGGGCAATCAAACCCATGAGTTCTGTACCTTCTTGTTCATGAATCAAATAATTTTTATTGATAAATTTAATAAAAGAAATCTATTAAATAAGTAACTCAATAAATACATAAGAAAAATTGAACTAAAAAGTGGTAAAGACCTTAGCTTTCAAGATATAAGTAATAGTTTCTCCTCCCACACAGAACATACTTTCTATTTTTCTATTGCTTTCTTCCCATTCTCCAAATTAAAAAAAAGGAATGAAACTGTTAAATTAATATTGGATAAACTGGCTCAGCGAGAACTCATATTTAATATGGGAAACCAAGATTTCACAGAAAACAAATGAGATGTATTATAGGAAGTGCACAAAAAAGATTGAAGGTTAAAGTGAAGCATAAAACAACATAAGAACATCCCTAAATGCAGAGATATCTGAACATCTTCAAATTTTGAACCATCAGTGGATTGAAGAACATCAGACATACTAATAATTTATGTACATTTATTTTTGAAGTGTATGTTGAGCATTTCAGCATCATATGTGCTGGTTCATCAAGAAAAGGTTCGTCAAATTAGCAGTGGAAGACAATGAGGAAAGTAATTGAACTAATGGTCTATTTGACCATTATTCACCTACCACTTAATTGATCTTATTTGATTTAGCAGCAGTTGAAAGGGTTTTCAGTGTAATATCATTCAACGATTTTATCAACTTTCTAGTATTCAGGTGTATATTGGCCATCACTACATATAGCGTTGAGGAGTTTACAGTAAGCGAAGAAAAAGGAAGACAGCAAGAAAAATGAAAATAAGGAAACAATGGTTTCATATTTTCCTGTATAAATGTACTTAACTTCTAATTTCACAATTAGGAAGGCCAAAGGCAGCATAAATTCTGATAATATAGCATGTTGTTTGAGACGGGATAAGGAGTTTGTTAGCGGATGGACATGTATATTTGGAAATCATTGATAGGAAGAAGATTAAAAATGGGTGAGAAAGTTGTGTGTTGGATGGGAGAATTGAAACTGAAGAGTCGGTTGGATATGATTAATCAAAGAACCGTGTGAGTGAACAGAGGAAAAGATGCTGACCTCTTCAGTAGATCGAATCCCTCAATAATATCCAAATCTATGTAAACGAATGTTGCAGTAGTTGAGCTCAAGCTTGGCTTACCTGTAAGTAATGGCAGAGTTAATGTTTGCTAATAACAGATGTAATAGTAGGATATGTATATATAGGAAACATACCTTGGTAATTCTTCACGGTTATCGATGTAAGGATAATTGTTTTAGTGTTGTCATCGATAGCTAAGTTATCTATCAAGGATGCTTTGTTGCCCCCACAGAGTAGCGGCAAGACAAGGATAAGTAAAAAAGCCATCACAAATTAACTTCTGATCAAGATAAAGACAAATGTTAACAAAAAATCCATCACAAATCTTTTATTGCTAAAGGTTAGAATGGAAAATGTGCACCAACCTAAGAAGGTTCCCTCCTTAGGTTATTGTCTACATGATATGTTTACTTCTTCTGGTAGCTGTATAAAGCATTGATTGAATTGAAAATGAGGAAGTAATTTCAAAATCACACGTTGGTATTAATTAACTAATCATAATAAATATAAACCGAAATACATAAATTTCATCATGGTTTCCCAAAGCCTCAAACTGTAAACTATTTGTCTTCCTTAAGTGATAGTGGAGAAAATATTAAGTGCACAAAAATTTAATGACATAATAAAAAAATAAATGACGGATGAGAGTTGATTTATAAAATGTGTTATATAACAAATCAAAATGATACATGTTATGAAAGCAGAAATTATTACAATCATATACTTGAATTTTTGCTAGGCAAAGAAACTAATTTATTATCATCCTTGGTGAACTTCTTCATGTTTATTTTATCTATTTAAGATTACTGACACTGTCCAAATCCATTAAAGTAGCAAGTTGCTGAGTAGAAAAAAGTGAAAGAAATCAAAATAGCATATCAAAGTATGTTTAATATATTGCCAAAATTTTCTTCTTGTGTAAATTTCATGATCAGTAACCCAAACAAAAAATTAATATTATGTGGTAAGAATCCATTTAGCAACTGAAAAAATTATTATTGTTATAATAATGAAAAATTGAAAAATTAGGATTACCTGGTTTGTAAAGAATAAGGAATAGAAGCAATGAGATAGGTGAGAAGGAAATGAAATGTATAGGGGTTGTAAGCGACGTTCATATGCGACAGAGAAAGACAAAATTCCACTGGAAAAGAAGACCAGGGAAACAACATATAAAATGCATTGGTAATAAGCTGAATTTGGTGCGTCTGTTTGGAGAGTGAAGCGTCACACAAAAAGTAAAGGTCGGTTCATATCTTTCAATACATGGGAGTAAAAGGGAGACATAATAAAGGATCAAATGAAAGGAGGAAGTCCAAAACATGCAGATACAAAAAGTTAACAGGGGAGCTTTATGAAAATAAAAAAAATTCTACCTCATGCATATATGGGTAAATATGCAAACATTGACACACATATATGTCTAAATTTGTTGCCATCACTGCAAAACTAATTTAATTTTTTTTCTAAATGAATCACTAAGAAGAACGGTACATTTAGTTACCTATATTTGCAGCGAAAATATTTTGTAACCATGCATTTTACAAATTCAAAAATCTGCTATGTTATGGAGAATTTTGTATAAAGATATATATCTTAAAACATTAAATGAAATTCATTACCATTTTGCATAATTAAACATCAATACAAAGATGTAATAATTGCATGTATAAAATTATTGGAAAACGGAAAAGATTTATTAACCGATAAAATTTATACTTAAGAAGTATTGTAATATCTAACCAAAAATTATAGTTTCAACCAAAAATTATTTGGTTTACCGTTTATAATATATTTATAATATTTCAGGTCTAAGGCCACCAGTATAAGTGCTTTCCTGCTAGCATCGAAACATTCAGAAATGATACTGACACAAACTTGAACACAAATAAAAACCGATGTAACAAATAATATCCTGAATTGTCATAAGTTATAGTGAAAGGACTTTAAATAATTGCATACCATACCAACATATGTTATCCAAAATTTATGAAAATAATATAAAACAAACTGAATGGTCAACAACATCGGCAACATGTACGATCTTCAATAGCAGGATTCATGTTTATTATCTACTAAAAATTATAATAGGTGTTCTAATATGAAATGAATAAATAAATAATATTCAAAGTTTAGTTGAAGTTTACCTTAAGACGACTTTATGACCAAGTGATCCTAAGAAAACAAAAATTGTTTAAAATAAAACTATTCCATTAGCATATGATGCTGATTTAGGATTTAAAGTGATAACCCGAAATATAGCAAAGAGGATTAGCTTATTACAATAGAAACTGAATGGTTATAAACATTGATAAATGTACAATCTTTAATAGTAGTACTCATATTTATTATTTACAAAAATTTATAATAAGTGTTTTAATGTGAAGTAAATTGATAAATAAATATAAATTTTTTGATCGAAATCATACCTTGTAAATGATGAGTCCATGACCAAGTGATTCTAAGGAAACCAAAATCGTTTAATTTGAGTTAGGACTTACTGTAGTGACTTGAAATATAAAAAAGAAGATTAACATTATGTATATTCAAGTGAAATGGTTTCAGTAGCGATTTCATCTGCAGAACAAAGTAAATATCCTAACCTTTTTTATTGGTGATATCAAAAGTTTACTCTATGCAGCAGCGTATCTCTTCACTTGGCAAAATAGAATAAAAAAACAATGTTTGGTTAGTTAACAGAAACTTCTTTTCCGTGAACTTTTTCAAATACCTAAGTGCAATTTCCAGTAATTATCATAAAATAAATTTCAAACAGGTCATATCTGCAAAACCAAATCAAATCCATCATATGTATTAAGGGTAAAGTACAATACAACAAATCAATTACCTCCTAAGTACCTACATCAATAGAACCTGTTGCATAACCTTGAAAAGAGATACCTGGTAATGGTACCTGAAATACAGAGGCTGAAAGATGCACGATGCAACATTGATAGGGTAAATGATTAAGCAATTAAATCAGGATCAGTTAAAGTAGGAAACAAATATATATGCAAATCGAATGAATCAAGCAATTAAATAAGTAATAGTTATATAAATCCAAAATAACGGAGCCAAAAGTCTGAAAATTATCTCAATCGGTAGGAGACTGGAGGAGAATCGTGGAAAAGTATAAATAATAGAGGAAGACTTAATATATAGGACGAAAGAGATGAGCGGTTTTTGATTTCCATGCCGGTGGGACTCTATTTGGCCTCAGACAATAGATAAAGGTCTCAACAAAAGAAGGCTTCATACCTAAATTGGACTTTATTTGGCTGGCGACGTTGGTGGGAGGGGTGGACGACGATGGCAGAGCGAAAAACACACAAATTGAGGGGGGGACTTACAATTTAGGGTTGGAAAAAAGAAGGAAAGGGAGAGGCATGATAGAGGAAGGAAAAATCACGACCTTTGAGTTTAAAATTCAAAGCAGGCTTCTGCGTTGTTGAAATAATAATACAATAGATAGATAACATGGAGACTGTTCAGTTGCCAAAATTCAAGGAGGCCTGTGTGCTCTTGAAATCCAACTGACTAATAATATAATAGTATAGATGAAATGTAATTGCAAATGTATTTAAAAATAATATGGAATTAAAAAAATTCTTTTTTTTAAATGAATTTGTGTATTTTTTTATATAGAAATGCAAACGAAAATGAAACTAGAAAACAAGCACACAAACACAATGAATACAAAAATCACACATAAACACACAATACAATTTTTTTTTAAAATTCAAACTAACACACAAAATGAAAACACACTAAAATCAAACAAAAATAATTCGAAGGATAAAAATAAAATCAAATTAATTTCCCGGCAACGGCGTCAAAAACCTGTTGAAATCGGCTAACTTTCTATCGGACTAGAAAACCGCTGAAACAAATGTGGTAAAATACCCGCAAGCGCACAACATACAATTTTAATACGTGGCGAGTATGGGTCGATCCGAAGGGAATTGTATTGATGTAAAATTCTACTCAATCAAATTAAACCAAGATTTGAAGTACTTATAAGCCAAAAATGTAAAAAAACTAACAAAAAGAAAGTGAATAAAAATAAGAGAGTAGAAGGCAATTTAGAGGCAATGTCCTTCTCATGATCACATAAATCAACATAATGAAATTATAATCTTTCTTTTTTGGTCATTAGTGAATTTAGTTGATGTGTTTATCATAAGTATGGCATATTTGTGCTATTAATTAGCCCAACATAAACCATTAAACTTTAACACATCCACTAAACCACTTGTTAACTCTCATGAAAAAGATAATGTAATCAAAAATAAAATCTATTCTAAGCATGATCTATTTACTATTGATTAGTAATATAGACTATCAAATTTTGACTTTAAAATTTACTTCATTACCATAATCATATGTAGATGAAGAGGTAATTTGTGTCTATGTTTGTTTAAGCATAGCTTATTTAGTGTCAACAACATAGGCTATCAAATTCAAAACTAAACAACAAAATTTAACCACATCAAATATTGTCATTAAGCACAAAAGGAGATCAAAAATTAGAATTTTTTTGAATCTACATGATTAAGAGAGCTTCATCACCCCTAAATTGAAGGGGTTTAGTTTCTCATATTTATTATCATATCAACAAATGTAGATTGCCACAAAAGAGTGCTAATTAAAATAAAAGGAGAATTAACCTACTTGAATGAATAAATCTAAATCATTAACATGAAAGGAAAGAGAGCATGTAAATAGAAAAGAGAATGAATTAAAATTGCATAAAAATAGATTATATGAAGAAAAGGCTAAGAAGCCATTAAAAAGAGAGAGTTATTTATTTATTTTTGTGGCTACCACTAAACTAACTACAAGATGGTGCAAAGAGCTTCATAACATGAAACATAAGAGGTATTTATACAAGCCTAAAACCCTAATGCATATATTAAGGGACTACCCAAAATACCCCTCTAGAAAGTTTGGCCTCCAAGTTGTCATTAGCATGAGCATAATCCACCATTACATGTGCATGTAACTTTAATATCCACTAACATGTGCATTGGCTCCTAATTGTAGATCATGATAAATGGGTAGGTGGTGTCCTCCATGTTGCATTATATGATTTATTTCCATCTTCATTTGTTTCCTTCTCTTGTGCATGCATATTTTCATGAAGCCTCTTCATTTTTTTTCACCCAAATTCCTACAGAACAACATAAAAATGTGCAAGTAAATTTTCTCAAATTAATTCACACACAAAAATGATCATTTTCCTCCTAAATGAGGATGAATAAATGATGATTTGAAAATAATTGAAATTTTGGTTTAAACATGTAAAATACCCTATATGCTCATTTGTTTAAATAAAAATAGATTAAATATAGATGTAAAAATATGCACATTTACGTGCACATCATCCATAAGCTAACATCCATCTTCATACCTTCCCGGTAGAAGCTCCTCTTCATATCTTGATAAACATTGGTCCCTCTAGGGTGAATCGTAAATTTGGATCGACGACACTCCTCAGGAACTTCTTTCCTTAACTCCTCAACATTCAAAACACACAACAATCCCTTATTTCTCAACCATCATCTATGGTCAAGACTAAAATCCTTTAGATCATCGATCTCTGATCCCACCTCATGCCTTCTAATCCTCTCGGCTAATAATGGATCCTCTTTCTGCTTAAAAGCAATCCTTTCTATCAACATTGGTTGAACTTCTAAACATGACAACATGGCGGTGCTCTGACTAGAACTAGCAGTTGATCATAACTGCCGACTACAAGTAGTCAAAGCTTCTAAATCTTTCCATTCTGCCAAAATAGCTAACACCACATTATGATGTTCTGCTTAGAGCATCCGCTACCTTATTTCCTTTTCCAGGTGTATACTCTATACCGAAATCATAATTACTTCTGAGAGAGCAAATACCTTAAGGACTTATGATCCGCGCATAGCTCAAATCTTTCCCCTAAGAGATGATGCCTCCAAATCTTCAATGCGAATATCACCGCTGCTAACGCCAAATCATGAGTAGGATATCTCTCTTCATGCGGTCTAAGCTATCATGAAGCGTAGACTATGACTTTACCCTTCTACATCAACACAACTCCTAATCTGGTTCGGCGTGCATTGGTATACAACACCAACCCTTGGTTTCCGTCTGGAACTACTAACATAAGTGCGTTGGTCAAAAAATGCTTTACCTTAAGGAATGCTTCCTCACATTTGTCGGACCAGATAAATTTCACGTCCTTCCTGGTTAACATAGTCAAAAGCGCTGCTATCTCTGAGAAATCCTTAATAAATATCCAGTAATAGCCAGCAAGTCCAAGAAAACTTCTAATCTCAGTCACCGTCTCTGGTCTCTTCTAATTATGAATAGCTTCAATCTTATCCGGATCGACTGACAAGCCCTTCTCTGAAACCACGTGATCAAGAAACTTAACCTCTTTCTTCTAAAAATGACACTTAGAAGACTTCGCCTTCAGCTGATGCTGCCACAGCATCTCAAGCACTACCCTAAGATGATCTTCATGTTCTCTTTCATCCTTAGAGTATACTAAAATGTCATCTATAAACACCAACACGAACATATCCATGTACTCACGGAAAACTCGGTTCATCAGATCCACGAAGAAAGTAGGTGCATTCGTTAATCCAAATGTCATTACTAATCACTCATATGAACTATACCTAGTCCGAAATGCTGTCAATGGAATGCTATCCTCAACCACTCTTAACTGATGGAAACCTATCGCCAAATCCAACTGGGAAAACACTCTGGCTCCACACAACTGATCAAACAGATCGTCAATTCTCAGCAAAAGATACTTATTCTTAATCGTCCTCTCATTCAACTTACGGTATTCAATAAACATCCTCATTGACCCATCCGGTTTCTTTATGAACATCACGGCCGCTCCTCAAGGCGAACTGCTTGGTCAAATAAAATTCCTTCCTTCTAGATCTACTAGCTACACCTTCAATTCCTTCATCTTAGTCGGTGTCATCTTGCTTGGTGGTCTACTTACAGGTTTAGCTCTTGGAACAAGATCTATTTGAAACTCAACAGCTCGTTTCGGTGGTAATCCTGTAACCGACTCAAAGACATCTACACATTCTCTTGCTTCTCGAACCTGACTTAACCCTTCTTCAATTTCCATAGCACTTGACAAAGCACAAACTCTATGGTTAGAATTCTCCATTGAGAATATGATTCGGTTATGACTATCAAGGTGTCTCAATGATATTTCTCTATCATGGCAAAATATCCTAGCCTCATATTTACCCAACCAATCCATACCCAGGATGATCCTGAAATCTACGAAATCTATGAAAACTTATGACCTAACAAATCAAGTTCTAATTGGTCACCTCTCATTTCTAGAGTTGCATACCCTCCTATCAGATTCACAATCCTTAAGGAAAGGTATGTGGGTTCTAAACATAACTTATCAACCAAACACTGAGGTATAAATGAATGTGATGCACCTGTATCAAATAGTACCCTAACTGGTATACCCTAAATCAAAAGCATACCTTCCATCACAGTCTTCCCTTTTTCAGCTGTAGTTGGCCTAGCAAATGATGGTCAAATAGCAAAGACCTTTCCCCTGTCTGCTTTAATTGGCTCTGGACACTGGTTCTTATAATGCCCAACCTGATCACAGTTGAAGCACTTCACGCCCTTCTTTTCGGTAGCCTTCTTCCCCTTGCCTGTCTGGCATTCATGAGCATAGTGACCTTTCTTGTCACACTTGAAACAGACTAAATCAGCGTTCGCCTTCTTGGCAGCCTCTCCCTTCTGGGCCCCCTTCTTCTTAAAGAACTATCTCTTCTTTCCTTGAGAACCCTAGGTTTCAACTGTCTTTTCTTTCCCACAAATAGCAAGCATTTCCTCGTGTCGGATTGCCATCTCCACAACTTGGTTACAAGGATCATAGAGATGTGGCAGGGTCACCCTAGCAATCTCAGGTCTCAATCCCCAAATAAACTTTTCATTCCTCCTGATGACGGTGTCTATGGTAGCATACCCATATCGAGACAACTCATCAAACTTAGTAGCATACTCAATTACCGACATCTCTCCTCGTACCAAATCCATAAACTTCCTCAACAATACTGACTTAGCAACTTCAGATAAAAACCTCTACTTGAATCTCTTTCGAAACTCTGCCTATGTTAACTCTTTCTTCGGAGCTCCGACAGTAACACTATTCCACCAACGAAGTGTTGCCCCTTGCAACTACCTAGAGGTCAGCCTCCTCTGCTGCTCATCATTCAAACCCAAATCAACAAAAATTCTCTCACAATGTAGCAGCCAATTTTCAACTTCTATGGCATCCTCCATTCCCACAAAAGGCTTCCTATCAGGACTAGTGTAATCCCTACTCAACTTTGCATAATCATTCCCAATTGGAGCCACAGGATTAGCTCCTCCAACATTCCCAGCAACTCCAGCAACTGCATGGGCTTGCATCAAATTGATGAAGAACTGATACATCATCCCCATATCCACTACTGGATTTCCAGCACCCACATTGGCATCTGCATTTTGGTTAGCATTAGCCTGTCGACCCTAGTTCCTCCTGGTGGGTCGAGCATTTCCGATAGTTATGGTGCTTCCTCCACCAAGATTTCCTCTTCTGTTTCCTATCTCCATATATTCTTTCTCATAAATCTGCAAACGAGCCTTAGTAAGATACAGAAGAATGGCCTAAAAGAGAGGGGAATATGTACTTATATATATATCAAATACAGGAACGTTACTATAGCGTAAACCCAAACCCGGATCTTATTTTCTGATTCATTGGATTATGTTGTGAAAAATCTTTTAGGTTTAAATTTCTTTTAAGTTTACATAAACCTATGCTCTGATACCAACTTATAACATCCCACACTTGGAGGCAAAAAATTAACGGCTACGGATGCTATAGTCATCCATAGTTATTAATCCTCGGTGATCAAATATGGTAATGTTAGATACATTAATATAATAGAAACACATGGATATGGAAAAAATTTAAAATCATTAAACAATTTTAGCATTCCATATCAAATCATTTCAACATTCGTTACATCCCATATTCGAAAACCACGTTCAAAGCAAATATAATTATTACAACATACGCTAAGAGCGACATATGAAGATGCCCCCTTGGATGATCAGAGTATATAACTACAAAATTAAACAACTTTGCCTTTACAACAAAACACAGCAGAATCGAAATAGAAAAGTACTCTTATTATCTAGCTTGCCTCCTACAAGTCTCTGAAATATTATTCGTCTAATGAGGTACCTGAACTCTTAAACTACTCAAAGTTAATTAAGCACCAGAGAGTTTAAGGAGAAAACATAAACTCTGAGTCAAACATAAAGCCTGGTATGAATAATAACCTACCATCTCAAACCATTTAGATATCTAGTGAGACCATGCCGCTTAGCAAAACGGGTTTCCCTTTACTAGTATCTTATCCAAAACTTTTTAAAACAATATATTGTGCTCCTGCGTCCACAATAGTTAAAACATAACAATCCAAAATATTACAATGATATGCAAACAAGTAAATCAATTCTGGATTACCCATCCCCATTCATTTTGACTATCTATCTAAGTTATAGTTTCTAGGGTCATTATTAACCTATAAGTTTTCATGGGCTTACTAATAACCTGTTTAAAACTTATGGACTCTCTGTCCGGTTTCATAGTTTTCATGGGATCACTAAGAACCTATTGGCCCCTGCCAATAACTTCATTATTCATGGGTTATCCCTGAACATATTGGTATCTCCAATAACTTCCCTGTTATCATAGTTTTCATGGGTTGACTACGAACCTATTGACTTCTATCAATAACTTTATCCAAATATAATTTTCATGGGTTCGCTACAAATCTATTGGCCCCTGCGAATAACTTTTTCTAATCATAATTTTCATAAGTTTACTATGAACCTATCTATCTGATAACTTCTTTAATCAGTGTTTGGGCATCTTATTTTCTGGTCTACCTGACCTCCTAGATGCAATTGTAATCATTTAGGAGTTAACTCAATTTATATTCACTACTAGGTCAACATAACTGGTTGTTCTGCCCTTTCTCCCCAAAATATAGTTATGGGTCCATTTTACAGTGAATATGTATATTAGAAGAAGCAAACATAATAACACCAACATCTATAGTTTAATATCCTTGAAATCATTTTCATATAAAACATGATTAATCCCTTTAACCTATTACTTTATTAGGGAAAGCTTCTTCAAAAACTCCATACTTAAAAGCCATTTTGAAACTCCTTTAATTTTGCCATTGTTTTCCTTTAAAAATGAGATTAGGTTTTTTGTTTTGAAAACCAAGTCTTTCAAAACCTTAAACCTTTACTTTCAAAACCATTAAAGCATTCCTTTTGAAAACTTTTAATTCTTCTTTTCAAAACACTCAAAACATATGACTTTTGAAACCTTTCGAAAGCATCAAAACCTTCCTTTCGAAACCATCAAAACAATCCTTTCGAAAGTATCAAAGTATACATTGAAGCATAGCTTCGAAACCATTTGAAAAGTACCCCTTTCGAAACCATTGGGTTTATCTTTAAAAATATCTTTTGGGTCAAAGTGAATATAAACGAAAGTACCCCTTTCAAAATCATTTACCTTCGTATAAAAGAGTTTGGGGAAAATTGATGGCTTCAGAACCATCCTTTTGAAAGCAATAATCATTTAAAAAAAACATTTGGTAGGATAGCTTCGAAACCCCTTACGAAGCCATTGCCTTCGAAACCATTAACCCTTTCGCAAGCTTTAGGAAGTGGCTTATTTCATTTATAAAACAGAAGCTACCTTTCGATCTAGTTGATAACTTCAATCCATTTGAAAGGCATAAGGTCGACAACATGGTTTCGACTGGGTTGAAACTACCCATTTCGAAAGCATTGAATTAAAACAAGACAACTCATTCGAAAGCATTCTTTTCGAAACAAAAAGGCGACAACATATTCGAAATCTATTTAAATGGGTTTCGAACCCTTCGAAAGCATCCTTTTGAAAATAAGGCAAGTGCATATTTTTGGAGAGTAAAACAAAGGCTTCGACCCCTTTGAAAGCTAGGTTTCGACGCCATACCTTCCATCTCTCTCCAATCAACTACGTACCAACATATTGGTAACTTGTGTATTGGTTTCGACTTGGATGGTTCGGACTTGGTTGATTTAAACAAAGGCGTAAGTATAGGTTCGAAGGGTAGCTTTTTGATTAGGCGAAACATAATTTCTGGGTAAAGACTGTTTTAATGCCTTTTTAAGTAATTGCTTTTTAACTAACCTGCCTATTTGTGAACATTTAATTGGTTGCCATAAACTTTTCAAATTCTTTCTAAAATAAAACTGCCTGTAATAATTTCAGATCTAATTAAAATAATTTAGCAAATAATCCCTTCCTTAAGCTAAACAAATAAAACATTTAAGTCCTTCTAAAATAATTTAATTTCCATAAGAAATTACTCAGGAAAAATCCCCAAAAATCAAAGAAATTCACTTTTAATATGTTATCTAACATATATAAATTTCAGACCCAAATTCTTCATAATATATCCGAATTAATTTCTAAACCCAATTATTTATATTTTCCTTTGAAAATTCATAATAAATTTTCCATAGCTTCGAAACTTATAAAAATTAAAACCCATCTCCAAAATGATGTTTTACATAACATATAAATTCCTTATGGCATTCAAAATTCAATATGAACGATTTTAGCCTTAAAACCATATAAAATTTTTATCAAATAGACTTGTTTGAATATAACATATCATGAAATCCAAGCATATCATCATCGAAACATCATAATGGATTTAAACTTAAACCCAAAATCAAATGATCACTAAAAACAAAAAAAATAGAGATGGTTTTGATTATTATTCACCTTGATTAGGATAAAGAATTTGAGATTTGATCCTTGATTAATTGCCCCAGCTTGATTCCTTAGCTTTAATTTGATTTTTCCCCTTTCCTTCCCTAGGTAATGGCCGACTTGCTCCTCTTTGATTTACATTTTAGAGTTATTAAAAATAAACGTAAATAGAAAGTGAAAACGAGATTATAAGGGCAATGGGATTATGGTGCGGCTATTACCCATAAGGTCCGTGTTTTATTCCCTTATCAATTGTCTAATAAACCATTTTCATAAATTCATTCTTTATGTTTAATTAAGAACGACCTTTAATTTAAATTTTTAAATCTTTTCCCCCTATCACTCTAGTATTTACATTATACTATTTAATTTATCTAATTAAATCTCTTGAATAATGTTATTAAAAATTAGGTGTGTCACAGGCTCCCCTCCTTAAAGAATTTCGTCCTTGAAATTCGGTAAGGACTAAATACTAAACATAGCAATCATCTGTAACAGATCCTAACTACACTACTAGCCTACTTGACTGGCAACAGTTTATATAAAGCAAATATAGAACATACCCTCACAGCAGATTAGGATATGTTAGCACCAAAATTGGTCACTGACCTCGTTGAGAAAGATTGTGTAGAGAGATAAATGATGAAAGTAAATCTAAACAAGGAACAATATGTTAAATTGAATGCAAAGACGAGAACACCAGATTTATAGTGGTTCGGCATAACTGCCTACGTCCACTTTGAGGTTAATCTTTATTGCTTTACTAGATAATTGATTACAGATACATCTGTTTGCCAATTACTTGAATGCAATTGCTAAGTAAAGAGGATGAGTCTTGAAAGCGGCAGAGTCTCCCCAGTGTTCTCAAAATTCTCATCCCTTTCACTGTGCCCCTGCCTCTCTATTTATAGACAAAGATGGGTTGGACTTCCCTGGCGGGCCTGGCAGCCGAACACCTTGGCCCAAATGGAGTGGTCTCTGTATGCCGAACCAAACAGACCGAACGGCTAAATGCCGAACAGGGCTTGAATGTCGAACGATCTCCTTATGCCGATCGAAGTGAGGTCAAACACTCTGAATGCCATAGGAAGTATTTGTGCCGAACGACCATCTTCATGCCGAACGAAGTGAGGTGCTGAGTGGGGAGTGTATGCCGAGCAATGGTTGAGGTTGACTGAGGTTGGATGAATGCCGATCACCTCTGGCTGCCAAAAATTTTCGGGATGCCGAACAGTCTTTTGATGCCGGACGAACTCAAATGCCGAGCAAACCTCTTGTGCCGAACGTTCACAGATGCCGGACGATATACAATATCGAACGTCTCTTAAGGCCGAATGCTCTTGCGTGCCGAGCGTCCCATAGATGCCGGACGATCTTGGATGCCGAGCACTCCTGGATGCCGAGCGCTTCTTGGATGCCGAGCGCTAGCTAATGCCGAGCGCTTCGTGGATGCCGAGCGCTTGCTAATGCCGAGCGCTTCGTGGATGCCGAGCGCTTGCTAATGCCGAGCACTTCGTGGATGCCGAGCGTAACGAGATGCCGAACAACCCAGTTGAGCCGAACGGTATGGATGCCGAATGGCCCATAAATGCCGGACAGTATGCTAATGCCGAGTACTTAGTTGCCTGGTCAAATGTCCAGGAAACACTTGCCCCCAAAAGCGTATCAAGTGACCGAACGTGATACGCTTTGAATTACATGCTCTCTGTGTTCCGCTTCTATCCTTGTCTTATTTCTCTCGGAGGTGTCATCTTGTGATTACCAGGTGGTGTGTGCCGAACGACATGCGAATGCCGAACAATACAGCTGAAGCCGAGCGCTCCGTGTCTGCCGAACGACTTCGTTTTGACCGGTTCTAACGGTCATCGTCTCTTAGACTTCTTCTTCTTCCCTATATAAAGGCCGGACTGCTCCATCTTCTTCTCTTTTTTACACTCACTTCTTCTATCTTGTACTTGAGAAACTCGCCTATTAACAGCCTCCAAAGACTTAACAATCCTTCCCAATCTATTCGGCATTAATTAAAACCGCGCCCTCAACTCCAGATTTCTCCAAGTCTCGATCTACTAACTAGGTAACGATCCCTCTAATTAAATCCTTTCCCTGAACAAAGAGGTTTTAACACGAGGCTCGAGTTCGTAAATTAGAACTGTAGCCGATAGGTGTTGCGTGGATGAAGGAATCAAACTTCGACTAGGATATTCTTTTAGGGCCAGATGATGTGGAGGAAAGTAGAAGTTGGCTAGAATGCCGAACAGCATGGTCCGGTATGACTCGCCGAACGATACGTCCTCGTTGTTCGGTGTGGATGGAGGGAGAAAAGAAAAATGAAAGCGTTGTTTAAGGAAGGAGTACCTAGCGTTGGGGCTCGGCGTAACTTTGGTTCGGCGTGATTCACCGTATGCCGAGCAGTGGAATTGAAGGATAGGGAGGAAGTACGAACTAGATAGGATGCCGAACGATACTTTGGCCGAACAGATTAGACCGAACAGCGCTTTTACCGAACAATACCCAGGCTGAACAATAGTTAGGCCGAACGATAATTTGGCCGAACGAGATTTAGGCCGGACGATAGATAGGTCGGACGATAGTTTGGCCGATCGATTCTAAGGCCGAACAACGTGAATGCCGAACCATACTTAGGCCGATCAATCATAAATGTCGAACCACACTTAGGCCGAATAACACAAATGCCAAACCATCAATTGCCTTGCCTAATCACATAACAAAACAAGGACAAGGGCTCTAGCATACTAGCATATCAAACTGATCTGGACTATTAACTCCCTAGTTTCAGTAGACATAAACCTGAACTTAGATTGACATAATCAGATAACTTCTTTTAACGTTTTCTGAATCTGAAATAGTAATCACCATAAGGCAGGCTTTTGGAGACGGTTAGCGATGACGATCTTCGAAGGCGATGATTTGAAGCTCAGTTTTATATCAACAACCTTGTGACTTTCAAATTTTCAACGCTTATACACGATTGATTACACTAGTTCACACACCACGTGGGGGGAATATTCGTGCTGTTAATTCTAACGTTGAACATTTTTCAAATATAGTTCTCACAGGGCTTTGCCAGATTCACTATTTATTGGAGATGTCTAAAAAATCTAGCTCCGCCACTATCTCAAATAGGCCTGGGCCGTCTTCAAAGTAGGAAGTCGCGGACACTTCAAATCCGTCGACTTCCCCCGCTCATAATTTAGCTCCTGATGCACTAGAGGCATCGATTCTTTTGGACAATCCGATCGATTCACAGGCTTCGAAGATTAACGAAGTCGTGCTTCGGCGAATATGCTCCATCCACGGAATCCCTTTCGCCGACGTGTTGGTTCCGTCGAGGCATGATCGTCCTCATCTGCCTCCAGTCGGATATACTGCCTGTAATAAGTTTATGTGCTAGATAGGCAGCGTGCCTCCATTCAATCTATTTCTTCGGGATGTGTTGCAATACATAGACATTGCCCCGTCGCAGCTGCACCCAAACGGCCACGCGTTCATATACGGGACCTACCTTCTTTTCATGGCCGTCTTCTCTAGGCCTCCGACTTCCGACGACATCAGATATATTTATATGATTAAGAAGCAGAAAGATAGCCCCTCCTTTGTGTTCCTCGAGCCATACCACAAATGCCAAATTCTGACCGGAGCATGCAACAAATTTGCCATGTACAAACAGGAATGGTTCTATGTGCGTTGCCCTCCGGTTTCGCGAGGAGATGGGTTGAAGGCAGTAATTATTTTCCCTGAGTCTATATTCGCGCTCTATCGGAGCTATGCTTTTTCTAACTTCTTGTTTCATCTTTTCAAGTATCAACCCACGTCCTGAGGGCCGAGGATATTCTGAGGCCGTCGAAGCCATTAGAGCTCTTCCTGCCAAGGAACGGGACATCTGAACCCTCATTTCAAATGAGTCATTATCGAGATTCGGACTGTTAGCAGGAGGTCATCGGATTAGTCTTCCTGAGGGCGTCTCCATTCCCAAGCCCGCATCTGGTAAAGGGAAAAAACTAGCTGAATCGTCATCACGCCATACCCCTGATGTACAGGAAGGGGAGAAAATCATAGAGAGTGAAGCTCCTGAAACACAAGGCGAGAATGTGGGTCCTACTCTGGATCCGCTGGTCGAAGTGCATGATATTGAAACGTCATCTTCCCCTTCGAAGGGGAAAAAGAAATTGACGTATAAGATACGGAAGGAGAAGGTTGGCGGGACTTCCAAAGTTACACTCATCCCGCCAGAGAAAGAGGCTTCTTCACAGCACATGGAAAGTTCTTTAAAGGGTCTGTCGGACCTTACCATTCCCGACGATCTACTCAATTACGGTTTCGACGATCCAGAAGCCCTTAAGTTTCATTCGCCCGCTAGAGGCGACACGGGAGTTCAAGCCCCAGTCCAGGGAGATAACACTCCAATCAGTAAAGATAAATGAACTGGTCCGTCGGGGGGAACACTAGGACACACACGCACACACGCACTTCATCATACACTTCAATTTTTTTTATTACCCCGATTTTTCTTAACTTTCCGTTATTTTTATTCTATGTAGGTGACATGGGGCGCTCCCACGGGTTCGATCGCCTCCACGGTTCTTCTGTATTTCACCATCCGGGATGGGATTCAGGCTCCGGTAGACGTAGGGACAAAGACGATTACGAAGATCGAGACAACCGTCCTCGTGAGTCGTCTTATCGAAAGAAAACATACTCCCAGTCTTCGTACTCTCGCGATCCCCCTCCTCAAACTGAGCCAGACAGAGAAAAACTTCCACAAAAGGGGTCTCAACCTGATGTTTCCCGAGACCAACATTCCGGTTCATCCAGCACACGGAAATCTCGGGAACATCGGAAAAGAACAGAACTTTCAAAGCCTCCTCCCCCTGTTACTGCGGCTGATCCAACGATAGCAGAGATGATGGTCGATCTTAAGGCTAAATTTCCAAAAATCTGCTTTGACGGCCTGAAGTTCTTCCCAGCTATTCATCACATCCCAGGGCACGTCAAGCAGAGTGCCATCGCCTGCAATAACGACGTCTATGTTCAACATGACGCGTTTGTACACTTGGTCGAAAAAGTCTCGGAAGTATCCGTTGAGCGACAACAGGAAATTGTCCGTTTGAAGCTTGAAGCTATCTTCGACAAGGACATCATCAAGAATCAAGACGAAGAGCTCGCTTCTTTCAAGTCCAAGCTTGAAGCCACAGAACAGAATGCTAAGGAGACTGTGGAGGCCGTCGCTCGTCTAGAGACGGCCCATAAGAAAGAACTTGATGTCGCAGTCCAACGCAGCGAGGCCCTAGCTCTAGAGAAAGATTCTATTCAAAAAGAAAGGGATACACTCGCCCTGCAGGTCAAAGAGCTGAAGGAGCTTCTCTCTAAGGAGAGGGAAGGAAAGATAGCGGCTCAAGAAGAGTCTCAACGGTACTGTAACGAGATCGTTGATACACGTCTCCTGAAAGCAAAGCTCGATGATGAGCTGTCTAAGGTTGAGGTGATGAAGAGCGAAGCCCGTGAGGAGGGCAAGAAACTAGCTTTCGAGGAGATCGACTCCCGTCTTGAAGCAGCTGCAGAAGCCGGTAGAGAAGAGGTCAAGTGTATGTTTGACCCGTTGATTGGCGAATACAGCGCCCGCGTCCTTATGCACCGCGACTTGACATTCCTAGGCGAGGGCTATCTTGAATCTCTAGCTAAGGCCTGGAAGACTTTAATAAAGATCAGAAAGATCGAGTCGGGCACTGAGGAAGTCGATGAGGAGGCTCTAGTGAAAGAATTTCTCAGGGGGAACGAGCCATTAGACTTGTCTGCGGCTTTGGCTCTCTTTGGTAAAGGTTCTTCCCCATCAAAAAAGAAAGATGACGAAGCCGGCCCGTCTGGAACCGAGGCTGCAGCCCCTCCTCCTATTCAACCGGCCGATCGGCCAACACTTGACCCGTTTGAGCAGCATGCCGGCTATGATCCGGAAGACCCCGGTCTCGGCATTCATGTGCTATCCCCCATTCTAGAGGGTGAAACTCCACGCACAGTTGAAAGCCAGCAAGAAACTGGTATAAAACTCTTCTCCTAGAAGTTCAAAGATCCGTCGCTTTCTGCGATCGGTTATTGGTTTTAATGTTCGTTCTTTATGTTTTTTATGCAGGCCGCTCTGATCCTGAACCAACTCCGAGGAGCGATGAAGCCAAGGAGGAGGCGGGGAAAACAAGTGATGTCGCTCATGCGGGAGTAAATCCCGACCCTGACGCTCAAATGATCGAGACGATAGATGATGATAAGTCCGACACTTCATCTCCCATTGAAGGAAGTTATGAAATCGAAATCACTGGTGCCTCAGAACATACTTCGAAGGTGAGCATGAAGGAGAGACTCGTAGAAGAGAAGAAAAAGAAGGTCGAGATCAAGGCCGAGCCTCAAATACTTGAACTTACCGACTCGCTGAATAGGCCTTTGAAAGTCATTCTTCCCGGCAAATCCAAACCACTGGATGTTCCTTCTCCCACTCCTGACTCCGCTTCTTTGGCAAGCAGAAAATCCAAGAGGAAGCGTGAGGGAGAGGAGTCATCTGAGAAAACAAAGGAAGACAAGAAAAAGAAACCGAAGAAATAGCCACTATACTCGTTCAACGAGATTTTGTTTAGGTCCTGTAACTACTTTTTGCTTTTTCGTTTTCGTAGTTTGTGCAGATAGATTTTTGACTCCAAGTTTTGGAGGAGTGGTTGTATAACCCCATTTTGGATTATTGAATAAAGTTTAGTTTCTTTGTCGTTTGAACGATTCTCTAGAATTGTACATTTCTGTATAATTGTGGTCGAAACTCAAGTTCTTATGAGTTGCGTAATTTCTCAATCCATTCTTACATTGTTCGAACATTCTTTGGAGTGGCATATTTCTCGTTTCACATTTTCGGGTACTTAGAATTTTTTCTAATCCGCGCTCCGGAGATTTAGAGTAATTCGGTCCGCATTCAGGGGACTCGGAGATTCGAATCATCTATACTCCAATCCGCACTCCGGGGACTTAAAGTACTCCGGTCCGCGCTCAGGGGACTCAGAGATTGGAGTTGTTTATACTCTATTCCGCGCTCCGAGGACTTAGAGTACTCCGGTCCGAACTTAGGGGACTCAGAGATTGGAGTTGTTTATACTCTAGTCCGCGCTCTGGGGACTTAGAGTACTCCGGTCCGCGCTCAGGGGACTCGGAGATTCAATTCGTTTATACTCTAGTCCGTGCTCCGGGGACTCAGAGTACTCTGGTCTGCGCTCAGGGGACTCGGAGATTCAAGTCGTTTATACTCTAGTCCGCGCTCCGAGGACTTAGAGTACTCCGGTCCGAACTCAGGGGACTCGGAGATTGGAGTTGTTTATACTCTAGTCCGCGCTCCGGGGACTTAGAGTACTTCGGTCCGCGCTCAGGGGACTCGGAGATTCAATTCATTTATACTCTAGTCCGCGCTCCGGGGACTTAGAGTACTCCGGTCCGCGCTCAGGGGATTCGGAGATTCAAGTCGTTTATGCGAGTTCGTACATCATACGGAATAATGTAACTCCAACGGTTCATCACCAGATTATAAGGTACAGAAACATTAATAATTCATGAAACAGATGGCTTCAAGCCTTTATTAATGAAAACCAACTAAATTGCCTGATTACATGGTCAAAAAGAAACTAAGAGATAACGGAACAAAAACATACAGGAAATAACTGCACCTAAAACATAAAAGAAACAAGCTAAGTGTAATAACGTCGCAAATGTTCACTGTTCCATGCTCGGGGGAGTGTCACGCCATCAACGGTCGCTAGCTTGAAAGTTCCCTCTCCAAGCTTCCGTTCAACGACATATGGACCTTCCCAGTTGGGATTCATACGTGATGGTATCGGGAAAACTCGTTTCAAAACGAGATCACCCACATTAAAGATCCTTGGGCGGACTTTGCCGTCGTAATATCGCTTGACTCGGTGCCCATGTGCTGCCGCCCTTAGTTCAGCCTCTTCACGTCTTTCGTCGATGCAGTCCAGTGACTCCAACAAGAGATTCTGATTCATCCTAGGATCATAATATGTCACTCGATGAGATGGAACTTCAAGCTCCACGGGTATAACGGCTTCCGAGCCGTATGCCAACGCGAATGGAGTGTGGCCAGTCGCGGACTTATGAGTAGTTCTATAAGCCCATAATGCTGTTGGGAGTTCATCTACCCACTTGCCTCTGGCTTTTTCCAAACGCTTCTTCAATATGGACTTGATTATTTTGTTCACGGCCCGACTGGTCCGTTAGCTTTCGGATGCGCAACGGCGGCGAACTTCTTCTCAACGTCGTACTTTGAATGGAAATCTTTGAACTCTCTGCTTTCAAACTGCGTTCCATTGTCCGTAATGATGGTTCGAGGGAGACCAAAGCGGCATATAATGTTTCGTACAACGAAATTAATGACCTTCTTGGAGGTAATTGTGGCTAAAGGTTCTACCTCAGCCCATTTTGTGAAATAGTCGACTGCAACTATCGCGTATTTTGCACCACCTTTGGATATAGGCAAAGAGCCGATTATGTTGATTCCCCAGATTGCAAACGGCCAGGGACTAATCATTTGTGTGAGTTCTGTTGGTGGAGCTTTCGGGATTTTCGCATATCTCTAACACTTGTCACATTTTCTTGTGTAGTCTACAGTGTCTCGATTTACAGTTGGCCAATAGTATCCATAGCGGAGGATCTTTTTTGCTAGTGTCTGCCCCCCAGTATGGTCGCCACATTCTCCTTCGTGAACCTCCTTAAGGACCCGCTTTGTCTAATCATGGGCAATGCATCGTAATAAGGGGACCGAGAACCCCTTCCGATACATTACTCCATCCTGCATCACATGTCTTGCGGCTTTTCGAATGACCTGTCGTCTTTTGCTCCTTTTTTCCGGTAAAGTCCCGATCATCAGGTATAGTTTGAATGGGGTCATCCATGACTCCCTTTCGATTCCTGTTTCCAACACAAAATCAACTTTCATCGCGTCTATGCTTGGAGCATGCAAGGTTTCAACAGGAAACAATCCCATTTGTTGCGCATCGCCAGTGCTTGCGAATTTAGCCAATGAGTCGGCTTCTTTGTTCTATTCACGCGGGACATGCGAAATGTCATAATGTTCGAGGTTCGACAATAGTTCCTAAACCAGAACAAGGTACGGAGCAAGCTTCTGTCCCCTTGCTTGGTAATCTCCCCGTACTTGGTAGACCACTAACTGCGAGTCACAAAAGATTTCAACTGATTTAACCCCGAGTTCTCCAATGAGTTTTAAGCCAGCAATCAGCGCTTCATATTCTGCTTCATTATTCGTAGCCGGGAAATTGAGCTTGAAAGCGTAACAAATCGATCGGTTTTCTGGAGTTACGAGAACTACACCAGCCCCGGAGCAATGGTCGTTTGATGCCCCATCGGTGTACAATTTCCATTGAATGGGGGGAATGACACTGTGATTATCTGGTTCGTCAGATACAGTAAACTCAGCGATGAAATCTGCTAATGCTTGCCCTTGTATGGCTCTTCGTGGCAGGTAGGTAATATCAAACTGACTCAACTTGATATTCCATTTTAACATCCTTCCAGAAGTTTCTGGTCATTGGAGTACCTGTCGTAAGGGCTGATCGGTATAGACACTGACTGAGTGTGCTTGAAAGTATAGACGCAGCTTACGTGATGCAATCACCAAGTAATAGGCCAATTTTTCAATTTTAGGATAATTTCTTTCTGCCCCCGTTAAACGTTTGCTAACGTAATACACCGGCTTTTGGACTCGGTCCTCATCGCGGACCAAAGCCGCGCTTATAGCATGCAGGGATACAACCAAGTATACATACAGCATCTCGTGGTCTACTGGTTTCGACAGCACTAGAGGACTCTCCAAATGCCTCACCAGATCTCGGAACGCTTCCTTACAGTTGGATGTCCATTCGAAATTCCTCTTCCCTTTCTTTATTATATCGAAGAAAGGAATGCATTTGTCCATGGCTCTGGATATAAATCGGCTCAGCGCAGCCACCTTTCCATTCAAGCTTTGCACCTGTTTTATAGTTCTGGGCGCTTGCACATCTCGAATAGCTTGAATCTTTTCCGGGTTAGCTTCAATTCCCCTAGCATTAACAATGAATCCCAAAAACTTCCCTGACACAACGCCGAAAGAACACTTCATAGGGTTGATCTTCATCCCATAATATCTGAGTATATCGAACATCTCCGCTACGTCTCGAATGTGGTCGTTTGACTGTCGTGACTTCACGAGCATGTCATCCACATAGACTTCCATCGTCCTACCAATCTGGTCTTTGAACATTCGGTTCACCAAACGCTGATAGGTCGCTCCCGCGTTTTTCAATCCGAAAGGTATTACTACATAGCAATATAGCCCAACGTCTGTGACGAAACTGGTGTGTTCTTGGTCCGGAATATGCATCAGGATTTGATTGTATCCCGAGTATGCATCCATGAATGATAACAACTCGTGTCCTGCAGTGGAGTCGACCAACTGATCAATCCTAGGCAATGGGAAACTGTCTTTGGGGCATGCTTTGTTCAAATCGGAATAGTCTACGCAAGTTCTCCATTTCTCGTTCGCCTTTTTCACCAACACGGGGTTTGATACCCATTCAGGGTAGAGGGCGTCACGGACGAACCCATTGGCTTTGAGTTTGTCCACCTCCTCTCTGAGAGCAACGGACCTCTCTGGGTCCATTCCTCTCCTCTTTTGTTTAACCGGGACGTACTTCGAGTCTATGTTCAACATATGACTCGTAATAGCGGGAGAAATCCCGCACATATCAGAATGTGTCCAGGCGAAAACATCAAGATTCGCTCGGAGGAAATCACTAAGGTCTTCAGCCATTGCGGGGCTGAGTTGTTATCCAATCTTTAGTACTCGCGATGGATCGTCTCGGCTGACTGAAATGTTAATTGTCAATTCAGCCGGCGCTACCTTTTCCTCCCTGGGTTTTTCATCGTCGTCTCTCGGATCTATGTCCCTGAAGATCCAAGAATTATGCCCGAGCCAGGGCTCGGGCATTACTTGTCAATTGTAAGTATTATGGATGCGGACGGGATTGTCCGCAACCTTTCCTTTCTCCCTCCGATGGGCCTCTCGGAGCTCAACCACATAATAGGCACGGCCCGTCGCCTGGTCGCCATGAACAACACCAACTCCTCTGTCAGTCGGAAACTTCAAAGTCAAGCACCACGGGGCTAATGCTGCCCTAAACTCAGCCAGGGCCGGTCGACCCAAGAACACATTATACGGAGAGTCCACATCCAAAACTACGAAGGGTAGGATTCGCACCCTCCTACGCTCGCCTTGTCCCAGTTCAACTGGTAACTCAACACACCCCACTGCATTGGTCGCTGCGCCATGTATACGAGCTTTAGACGGTTTCAAATCCTTCGCCTCCATCTTCATCTGGTCATAAGCCTTCTTAAAGATGATATTGACAGAACTTCCACAATCAATCAAAATTCTCTTCACATAAGCCGGCCCGATTGTCGCAGATATGACCATCGGGTCGATGGTAGGAGCCTCTACATGGTCAGCATCTCTGCTCCTGAATACTATGTCGTCTGTCATCACGCGCGACTATTTAGCAGGGGTCCCATCCTCTACGTTGGAACAACACTCGAAGTCTGCGTGCTTCAGGGAAGTAGCATACCGCTCCATCTCTTGCCAGTTCTTATCCACAAGGTGAGGCCCGCCGATGATCGTGTTTATGACTAGTCTGTCCACAATCCGGGCAGGCTCCTCGGGATGACGCTGAGCTGGTGCATGACCTGGGTTGGATGTTCCCTGTCCTCCTTCCTGTGGATTCTTCACAAACTCCTGTAACTTTTTCTGCCTGATCAACTTCTCTATAGCGTCATGTAGGTGTCTGCACTCTTCCGAATTGTGCCCATAAGTCTCATGGAAGCGGCAGTATTTCCCAGTCCGCTTTTGTTCTTCAGTTGACTCCTTTGGATGCGGCTTTCTGTACTGAAAGGTATTGCAGGTTGATAGGTAAATGTTCTCAAGAGACGCATTCAGTGGGGTATACTCGTTGTAGGTTGGAATTCTCGGCTTCCACTTCCCTGCTTCTCTCTTCTTCCCTTGATTTCTTCCTCCGGATTCCTTAGGTTGCCTGGGCTTGTTCTGGACATTGACTTGGACTTTTCCTGAGTTGTCTCCGGACTGCTTCACAGCAATGTTGCTTTTCACGGACTCCTAGATAGGCCCTGGTGCCTTATCTCGCCTTACCCACCTGGCTTCCTCTCTTCTTATGAACTGATGTGCCTTTGAGTAAAAATGCTCTAGCGTAGTCGGAGGTTTTCCTGCCAGCCAGTCTCCAAACTCTGAATCCGGATCCACGCCTCTCATCACAGCCATAAGAATTGCATGATCATTGGGATTGCTGACTTCAGTTGCCGCAACATGGAATCTCTGCAAATACTCCTTCAATGATTCCCCAGGAGCCTGGACTACACTTGATAGAGACATCACGTCCTTTGGACGAGTAGTGTGTATCCTGAACTGTTCTATAAACTTCTTCGCCAACTCCTCAAAACTGAATACGGACCGCGGAGGAAGTCGGGTGAACCACATGGTAGCGATCCCAGATAGAGTTATTGGAAAGCACCTACACTTGGTTGCATCATTTGCTCTAGCTGAATCCATCATCCATTCGTACCTCATGACATGCTGTCTGGGATCAGTCTTTCCTTCATATGCCGGGATAGTTGGCATACTAAACTTTTTGGGGTACGCTGCCTGTAGAACAATGTCCATGAACGGAGTATGACTTCTTGACACTCCCCAATCATCGTTTGATAAGCCTTGATTCTCTTTCATCAATTGTCTGATCATGGCTGTCAGGTCTGGCGTTTGTATGGAAGGTGGAAGGTTGGAGTCTGTTCTACGTGATTGATCAGGCTGATGCCTCCTCTGCTGGCGATCTGCCAAATGTGTATCTTGAGGTTCGACTTCATTGGCATCTTGGTGAGCCGGGCCTTCAGCTTCCACCTGCACTCCAGCTCCTAAGTTTCCAGTTCCTGCTTGGTCACGGTCTTCAGCTGTTCGGACAGCAGCACCTACCTGCGTAGTTTCAGTCTTACGGCGTCTATGCCGGGGAGGTTCATCGGATGAAGTTGAGCTGTCGGATGAAGAATAAGGAGCGGGATTGCCCCCAGCATTCTGATGTTGTTGTTGGGTGAGTTGTGCCATGAGGTTGGCGTTGGCTAGCATCTGCTCTCCGAGTTGTCTCCTGCTTTCCCTGAGTTCTCTCATCAAGTCGTTGAACTCTATTCTGGTGACAACCGGCATTTGGTCCTGGGCGGTAGTCCCTGCACCTAGCATTGCTTGCTGATTGCTAGGCCCTGCTTGTTGTACGCTAGCAGTCTCGTGGGCGTCCGCATTATGAGAGGCTGATCTGGTACGTGGTCTTGCCATTGTAGAGTTATTGGTATGAACTCCGAGTAGAATCAACGGACGTCCTACGAATGAATTGGATCTTCCTGGGGGGATTTATTCAATCCAGTAGCTTCAAAGCAGATCCTTGAGGTCTGAGAATTCAGCTCTCAGTGAAAGCACCAAAGTGTTAGCACCAAAATTGGTCACTAACCTCGTTGAGAAAGATTGTGTAGAGAGATAAATGATGAAAGTAAATCTAAACAAGGAACAATATGTTAAATTGAATGCAAAGACGAGAACACCAGATTTATAGTGGTTCGGCGTAACTGCCTACGTCCACTTTGAGGTTAATCTTTATTGCTTTACTAGATAATTGATTATATATATATAATCTATTTGCCAATTACTTGAATGCAATTGCTAAGTAAAGAGGATGAGTCTTGAAAGCGGCAGAGTCTCCCCAGTGTTCTCAAAATTCTCATCCCTTTCACTGTGCCCCTGCCTCTCTATTTATAGACAAAGATGGGTTGGACTTCCCTGGAGGGCCTGGCAGCCGAACACCTTGGCCCAAATGGAGTGGTCTTTGTATGCCGAACCAAACAGGCCGAACGGCTAAATGCCAAACAGGGCATGAATGCCGAACAATCTCCTTATGCCGATCGAAGTGAGGTCGAACACTCTGAATGCCATAAGAAGTATTTGTGCTGAACGACCATCTTCATGCCGAACGAAGTGAGGTGCTGAGTGGGGAGTGTATGCCGAGCAATGGTTGAAGTTGACTGAGGTTGGATAAATGCCGATCACCTCTGGCTACCGAACATTTTTGGGATGCCGAACAGTCTTTGGATGCCGGACGAACTCAAATGCCGAGCAAACCTCTTGTGCCGAACGTTCACAGATGCCGGACGATGTACAATATCGAACGTCTCTTAAGGCCGAATGCTTTTACGTGCCAAGCGTCCCATAGATGCCGGACGATCTTGGATGCCGAGCACTCCTGGATGTCGAGCGCTTCTTGGATGTCGAGCGCTTGCTAATGCCGAGCGCTTCGTGGATGCCGAGCGCTTGCTAATGCCGAGCGCTTCGTGGATGCCGAGCGCTTGCTAATGCCGAGTGCTTCGTGGATGCCGAGCATAACGAGATGCCGAACAACCCAGTTGAGCCGAACGGTATGGATGCTGAATTACCCATAAATACCGGACAGTATGCTAATGCCGAGTACTTAGTTGCCTGGTCAAATCTCCAGGAAATAGGATATGTATCTCTAATCTTGTCTTCTGTCTTCCAAGTACAGTCCTTCTCGTTGTCGCTCCACTGAACTTTCACCAACTTGACTATCTTGTTCCATAATCTTTTCTCATCTCTAGCCACAACCCGAACTGGTTGTCTAACAAATGTCAAATTCGGTTCTACTGTCATATCATACAACCCTGTCGAAGGAATAGTAGTCTATGGATCATGCACATACTAGCGAAGATGAGACACATGAAATACATGACGGACACCTGTCATACTGCTTGGCAAATCTACTCTATATGCGAGCTTTTCAATCCACTCTATAACTAGGAACGGACTAACATATCTCGGTGATAGTTTTCCCGACTTTCTGAATCGTACCACACCCTTCATTAGTGATACCTTAATGAAAACCTTATATCCAACTGAGAATTCTAGGTCTTTACGCCTCTTATTTGCGTACCTCTTCTGTCTGGACTGAGCTTCCGTCATCCTTTCTCGGATCAACTTAATCTTCTATGTCACCTCTCTAACCAGATCTGGACCTAAGACCAATCTGTCTCCAGTCTCCAACCAACATGCTGGTGATTTGCATGGCCTTCCATACAAAGCTTCAAAAGGCACTATTCCTATACTAGTCTGATAACTATTATTATAGGAAAACTCCACTAAGTGTAGGCGATCTTCCTAAGATCCACCAAAGTTCAATACACAAGCTCTCAATAAATCCTAGAGTGCCTTATTGACTCTCTCTGTCTGTCCATCCGCCTTAGGGTGATATGTAGTACTCATCTTAAGCTTAGTACCTAATACATCCTGTAGACTCTTCCAGAATTCACTAGTAAACAAAGCATCTCTGTCACAGACTATACTACTAGCAATTCCATGTAGTCTAACTCTATTCTTCATGAACAACATAGCTAAAACATACGACTTTTGAAATCTTTCGAAAGCATCAAAACTTTCCTTCCAAAACCATCAAAACAATTATTTCAAAAGTATTAAAGCATACATTAAAGCATAGCTTCAAAACCATTTGAAAGTACCCTTTTTGAAACCATTGGGTTTATCTTTAAAAATATCTTTTGGGTTAAAGTGAATATAAACAAAAGTACCCCTTCTGAAATCATTAACCTTCATATAAAAGAGTTTGGGGAAAACTGATGCCTTCGGAACCATCCTTTCGAAAGCATTAATCATTTAAACAAAACATTTGGAAGGATAGCTTCGAAACCCCTTTCGAAGCCATTGTCTTTGAAACTATTAACCCTTTCTAAAGCTTTAGGAAGTGGCTTATTTCATTTATAAAACAAAAGCTACCTTTCGATCTAGTTGATAACTTCAATCCATTTGAAAGGCATAAGGTCGGCCTCATGGTTTCGACTGGGTTGAAATTACCCCTTTCGAAAGCATTAAATTAAAACAAGGCAACTCATTCAAAAGCATTCTTTTCAAAACAAAAAGGCGGCAACATTTTCGAAAGTTATTTAAATGGGTTTCGACCCCTTCGAAAGCATCCTTTTGAAAACAAGGCAAGTACATATCTTTGGAGAGTAAAACAAAGGTTTTGACCCCTTCGAAAGCTAGGTTTCGATACCAAACCTTCCGTCTTTCTCTAATCCACTACATACCAACTTATTGATGCCTTTTGTTTTGGTTTCGACTTGGATGGTCGACTTGGTTGATTTCGACTGAGGCGGAAGTATAGGGTCGAAGGGTAGCTTCTTGATTAGGTGAAACATAATTTCTAGGTAAAGACTGTTGTAATGCCTTTTTAAGTAATTGCTTTTTAACTAACCTGCCTACTTGTAAACATTTAATTGTTTGCCATAAACTTTTCAAATTCTTTTTAAATAAAACTGCCGCAATTATTTCAGATATAATTAAAATATTAGCAAATAAGCCCTTCCTTAAGCTAAACAAATAAAACATTTAATTCCTTCTTCTAAAATAATTTAATTTCCATAATAAATTACTTAGGAAAAATCCTCAAAAATAATAGAAATTCACTTTTAATATGTAATCTAACATATATAAATTTCAAACCCAAATTCTTCATAATATAGTCGAAATTAATTTTTAAACCCAATTATTCATATTTTCCTTTGAAAATTCATAATAAATTTTTCATAGCTTGGAAAATTATAAAAATTAAATCCCATCTTCAAAATAATGTTTTACATAACATATAAATTCCTCATGGCATTTGAAATTCAATATGAACGATTTTAGCCTTAAAACGGTATAAAACATTTATCAAACAAACTTGTTTGAATATAACAAATCATGATATCCAAGCATATCATCTTCGAAACATCATAATGGATTTAAACTTAAACCCAAAATCAAATGATCATTAAAAGCAAAAAAATAGAGATGGTTTTGATTATTATTCACCTTGATTAGGATAAGAAATTTGAGATTTGATCCTTGATAATTCTTCTAGCTTGATTCCTTAGCTTTAATTTGATTTTTCCCCTTTTCTTCCCTAGGTAATGGCCGACTTACTCCTCTTTGATTTGCGTTTTAGAGTTATGAAAAATGAACGTGAATATAAAGTGGAAACGAGCTTATAAAGGCAATGGGATTATGGTGCAGCTATTACCCATAAGGCCCGTGTTTTATTCTTTTATTAATCGTCTAATAAACCATTTTCATAAACTCGTTCTTTGTATTTAATTAAGCACGGCCTTTAATTTGAACTTTTAAATATCAATCCCCTTATCAATTTAGTATTTACATTATTCTATTTAATTTATCTAATTAAATCTCCTAAATAATGTTATTAAAAATTAAGGGTGTTACATCACGTATCTAAGAAACAAAACTGCATTTGTGAATTCTCTAAATATCACACAATTTAATTGGTTTATAATTTTTTATTAATTAATTGAATTAGTTAATATTTAAGAAATATTAATTGTTAATGCATTTGATGTTTGTGGTGCTTTTAGCAAGTGGGGTAACTCTTAGAAATTTTTTAGGTGCTATTAATAATTATTTGGTTGTATACATAAAAGTCGTACATGCATATGTCGATATAGGGTATCAATATATATTTAAACAAGATTTAAATATCAATAATTAATTAGTTGGGCTTAGAGATATTTTGATCCATATTTGACTAGGTATGACCTACAAAAGAAGATAAGATAATGTCTTGATTAGATTTAGATCTGAATTTGAAATGGTAAAGGAGACCGAGTAAAAGGTGGCAGGTATTTTCTCTCTTTTATCTCGATAAATACCAAACAAAACTCAAGCATTTTATACCGTTTTCCTCCCCTCTTCTGACCATCATCTCCTAGCGTACTCCATCCCTAACCGACTTCCTTTTTCACCCAATCAAATATCAAATAAAATTATACCAAGTGATGCATTCGATTCTTGAAGAATTAAGTACCAATTCCAGTAATTTTGGAGATGATTCACAAATCAAGGTGTAATGAAGGGTAGGATCTGATCAGGTATTGTTGGTGGGATATTTCATCACACACGAACACTCTAAATATCGAAGGGTAAACTTTGGTCGAACTATTTATTATATGCTATGGTGGTTACTAAGGCTTTTTACTAAGGATGGGAATTAGGTTAAATTTTAAGGAATGATACCCAAAGGAATAAGTATTAGAGTAAGACAAGACCGAGAGTAGTAGATGAGGCCAAAAGTTAATGCACTAAAAATAATAACAATGAGAATTATAGTGGTTTGGATTAAAATCCATACATCCACTCCTTCTTTATAGTTATACTATATAACCGAGAGGTTGTTACAATGATGAATTGGTCAAGTCCACCATTAATGAACTTCGGTTTGAGCTCTAATTTAGGAAAGTATAAAAAATTTAATGTCCGAATTATGCAGATGCCAAAAAGATCCCTTATGCATTGGGATGCGGGCCTATTTATAGGTATTGGTTTGTGTCATCATTAGTGAAGACTTTTCTTTTAGATTGCTAATTTGGCCCACTTATAGGGGCAAGATTTGAGTCATCCTCTATCTGCTTATAGATTGACGTACATTGATGGCCTAACATTTTGTATATTGTTTCTAAATGTGGCAATCCATGCACAGTGTATAAACTTTGGCCATTTATGTCGTTGATCCTGATTGTTTTGTGGTTCATCTTCTACATTGAAGCTTTCCCTTGGTGTTTGATTTTGATTGATTCCTCTTTGAGGTTCTAATCCCTTGGCTTTTGGTTGGTCAAGTGACCATTCCCCTCAAACACTGTTTATACTTCAGCATATGGACATACCCTTCGATTCGATGTGTCAAAGAGCGCTATGCAAATGTAAATACAATGTGTTCAGTGATGTTTAATATTCTTAGGAACGAAACTTAATACATTCTCAGTATTCGTGTGCTGTTGCCCATGCATCTGAAAGATAAGTGGGGTAAAACAAATAACAGAATGTAGAAAAACCTCACAATGGAATGGTTACATATAATACAGAATGATATAGTAAAAAAGGTTGCTCCTTACATGGAGTTATCAAAGTTAAATAAAAGTACGACATCTAATAGATTTGCAGCTATACATTCTAACTTTACATTTTTTAGATACCAAATATACCAACATAATCATACAGTAGAAATAAACAACTAGATAACTAAGAAGCCACCTGCTCGATCATCGTCTTCAAAGAGCTCCAAAGAAAACCTGCTACTCTCGGACTACTCAAATAAAATAGTGTACCCGAGAAATTTTAGGGAAAGTAAACAACTCAGGTCATAAAAAATATATGGTATGAGTAAAAATCTAGAACAGAGGAAGTGTATTTAACAATAATATGTGGGACCACGCTGCTAACGCGGAACGGGTATTCTCCCACATAAACAACAACCAAACATAAGAATGGAAAAGAACAATAGAATACAAATCCAAACATAGATGATGGGCATAAATAGTATAAAGATCCAGACTTAAAAGAATGGAATAGTCCGAACAAAATCCAACCTAGACATAATGGATAAAACAAGATAGCAGTCCAAACTTGATAGAATGGAAAAAACCTATAATTAAACATCATGAAGAGTGGTTGACTCTTCTCGTTGCAATTACAGAAAAACATTCGAATGTTCGAATCAAATAAGGAAAGGAAAATTTTCAACAAATGACTAGTAAGGTGCACAACCCTTGAAGTATACCTCTAGTAATATACTTCTGAGAAGCTCATAAACTCTGTGATAGTTCTTGGACAATACTAAACCGGACCCCACCAAACCTTACCGAGAATCCAAATATTTCCACATCTAAGTGCATAACCGAATCCAAACCAGATGAGATGTGAAAATACCCTTTTAATAGAAACAACCCCACATAGCTTGGCTTCCTCTTGCGCTTTAGGTTTAGTCATTTTGGACAAAGGATAAGAATGCTAAAAGGAGCAAGAAATCATCTTAGAATGATGATAATAAAGAAATTAAAGTAACCGATAGCCGAGAAACCAACTACTGAGGATATAAAACTATTACATATGAAAATTAAGTCTTGTATACTTACCACTACTCATCAAATTCAAACTTGTACTATTTTTTAGGTAACAATAATACCGAACAAGTCAAGGCAGTGTTACCTCCAAGTCATGTCTCACGATTATTCGTAACTTTCGAAACAACGACAAGTCTACTTCTTTGATGTTTAGTGCTATTTATACAAATAAATCATTTCCATATAAGTGAATCGCCTTACGGAAATTAATTCATTTCCATAAACAAATCAAACTTTTTCTTTTAAAAACCGAACTCCTGTTTGGTCTCACATTACAAGTCTTAGCTTTAAAAATACTTTGTTAAAGGAGTTCACTAACTTTAAAAACCATTATAAAAAGAATTTAATAACTTAAACACATCCTTATTATATTGATTAACTAACTTTAAAAGTTCATTAATTCAGTTGATGAATTTACTTCAATAGCCTTTAATCCAAAAGAAATTAATCACTTTTAAAGACTATTAATTTAATTAAAAATTAATTATAATTAATTATATTAAATAAACAAATAATTTGTTATCATTAATTAAAATGAATAACAAAGTCAAAACATTCTTGTTGCTTTGATAAATTCACTTTGAAACTTCATTAATTAAGTTGATAAATTAACTTCAAATGCTTTTAATTGACAAGAGTAAATCACATTTAAAACATCAATAATTCGATCAATTAGTAATATTTAAATATAATTAATTAAATTAATTTATAAGTAACTAAATATCATTTTTAAAAATGACTTATTAATTATAAACATCACTAGAGGAAAGATTAATTAAAATTAAAACAAGTTGATTAACTTTAGATAAATCATTTATCAAAAAGATTTATTAATTTAAAACATCATTAGCAAATTGATTAATTGACTTTAATCCATCATTATTGAATGATTAATTATCCTTAAACATCATTAACTAAAATGATTAATTAAATTAAACCTTCATTAACCAAGTAATTAGTTAAATTTAAAACACATCATTAACTAAGTAATTAGTTAACCTTAATTCTTATCAATTAAATAATTAATTAAATTAAATAATCATTATTCAAATATTAATTACTTTTGAAAACATTGTTAATCAAAATCTTACTCAACTTTTAAAATAATTCCAAGCACGAAAATGAAACCAAACGGTTTCGATAAAAAGTGAAATTTTCTGTAAGTGCCGATATAGCGACTATCGTTACGGGCAGTTCAGAAATCAAATATATGTCATTGCAATACAACGAAACATCACATAGCAAGGGTAAGACCATATATACATGGTGATTTATAATAATACAACATATATCAAACATTTGCTAACAATATAATTAACATTAGCCACTAACTTTTCATATCGCTTACTACATGCAAACTAACTTCCAAATGCGACAACTTTTTCCAACATGAACCAAACCATGACTACGAACATACAACAAGAATTCATAGATCAATAATATGAACATTAAAATAGTTTAAAAACTTTGGTTATAAGGGTAGATTTTTACTCACCGAAACACTTACTAACTTTACCAAATTTGCACTAATTTCTCGAACAACACTAGAACTAGATTTTACTATGCAAATGACTTGACTTAGTGGGCCTTGGAGGTGCTTTAGGGCTCGGCCTAGACGCTATAGGGAATGTCCATAATGAAAAATGGGAAGTTATGGATGTTGTTCTGAATGTAAAGTGAAGTGGAATAGTTTTAATTTGGTTTTAGGAATATAAAAACTAGTTTTAAGGTGGATGGACTTACTTTTTGACTTAGGAATTTTCCTAAGAAGCCATGAATATTCATATATGAAAAGATGAAGGATTTAGAAAATGAGAATGGTATCTTAAAGTTAGAAAATGTGATGAGTGGATGGGTATATATAGGCATGAAACACATAAAATGCCTAAACTAGCCTTGCCTCTTCTCCACCACTCACAAGATGCCATGTGTCCCCCTCCCCCTCTCTTCTACATGTTACCTAGGGGCCCACACCCATGCTTAAACATGCCTTGCTCCATAATGTGCTCTAAGGTATGGTTTTGAGGTATGGTGATACATGAAAGCTTATTTTATATTTTATTATTTCCTTTTCTTTTAAACATAATGTGTCACATCATGTTTATATTTAAAGTAAGCATGGTTTATTACTACTAATACCTTTATTAATTTACCATATAACCTGTATATGTGCATGCGTGTTGATACAAATGTTCACGACGATTCCAACGACTTTCCGATACTGAAAAGTCAAAATTTCGGAAACCGTTTTTCGGTAACATTTTCTATTTTTATTTGAACTAACTATCTTAGTAAACATACTTTGAAAATGATTTTAACATCATCAATTAGTATTTAAAAGACGTTTATTTGGTTATTAAATTCCTTTATTTCAATATTTAAAAATGATTTAAATATTCAAATACAAAGTGATTAATTTATGGATCGTTGCAGGTGGAGACTTTTTCTCTGGGATTATTGACTTGGCTCACATGCAAAGCTAAGATTTGTACATGAGTCCTTATCTGGTTATTTTTAGATTGATGTAGATGTGGCAATCCATGTGTGCTGTATAAATTTTGGGCTATTTCCATCATTGATCATGGTTGTCCTATAGTGGATCTTCGACATCGAAGCCTTGCCTTGGCATTAGCTTTTAGTCGATGACTCTTTGATGTTCCAATCCCTCTGCTTTTGGCCGATCGAGTTTCCTTTAGGATACTGTTGTTTGACATATTGACTTACCCTACCATTTGATATGCCAGGGAGTGCCATGCAAAAGTACTTACAATGTGTTCGCCGATGTTCAATATATTTGGAAAGTTTAATGTAGAACAAAGCTCATATGGCTTAAAAGTAGAACATAATAGAGTAAAAATTATGGGATAACATTTATAATAATTATATCTAATGTTTACATATATCACATGACACTAATGTGTATGCATGTTTATTTCTCTTTCACAAATATTTTTTAAATAATATAGGCTTTACATTAGAACTTATTTTGATTCAACTTATAAAATAAGTTGTATCATGAAGAAAATATCCATATATATAAAATATTATTTTCAACTATATACATATAATATATAATTTAATTTATAATTGGTTTATAAATTTAATTATTAAAAACTTAATTTTGACTATATAATTATGCATAAATTTTTCTTGATTTATTAAAAAAAACCTTTTCTCTCGGCTTGGATTTAAAAAAAGAATTTTTTTTATGTCAAAACAAATTTCAAACAGCTAATAATGTTTGTTAATTTTTTTTTGCACAAAAAATTGGTATAATACCCAAAATTAATCTAAAACGAGTTAAACAAATTGATAATGAAAGAAATCAAAGAAAATAAAGAGAAACGAGACAATCTTTTTATAGTGGTTTGGTAAAATCTATGGCTTGCATCCACTTAGTTACTTTAATTGATTGATTCTCTCTGAATTTACTACCAATTTCAGATTATAATACTTATATATTGGTTTTTCTCAAAGCCTCTTGACTTAGAAGAAGAAGATTCACGGCCCTTTCTAGTTGATGGAGGCTTGCTATTTATATATGGATTTCAGCATGAAAACCATCATATTAGCTTTGAATGAGTAAATATCATTAGATCATATGTTTCGACATGAAGAATAAGTCAATGTGCATATTTCCAATGGAGTCAGATCTATTAGTACCAACCAAAATTGGTTGGTATCAGATAATTTTTGTTTACCAAATCTCTAAGCATTCATCGTTGTGAGTATCCCAAATCTCCTTGGCACGCTTTCCAATAATTCATGATCAATTAGTACTGATCAAAACCATCAATACCTATTGGTTACACTTCATGTTTTTTGCATCTTTTTCCATGCCATCAAGTATTGAGCCAGGATAACTAAGTGAGTCCCATCTTGGTTTCATATCGGTGGTATTGACCCCCCAGGACTAGTCGATACTAAATGATTTTGATTTCCTGACACTTGATGATTTTAAAGTAGTTCATCCTCAGTGTTTCTCGAGCTTCCTGGGCCAATATTTTATCATTTTGTAGTCCAGTTTCTTGGATCTGAGTCTACTCTATGACTTTGGAAATTTTGCCGGAAGCGCTTGCTCTCCAAAACATGCTTTTTTGATATGAAGCATATTTTCATCAAGAAAATGTATCAGGACTAGCAAACTGTCGTCAGTTGGACTCTCTGGCTATCTACTGGATCAATCATAGCAAAAAGGAAAGGCTCAAGAAGGAATGTAGATAGATGTTTCTAAAGTTACCTGCTATAACTATGGTAGAAGGGACACTACATACCAAAGTGTTTGAAACCGGTTCAAGTGGATAAGGTCAAGTGTGTAAATATGACAAACCTGGCTATAAAAATAAGGATTGCCCAAAATTAGGACTAGAAAAGGTTTATGCTTTTAAGGGACCGATAACCAAACCATTTATTGAAGAGAAAGGGAAGGGTGTAGCGCTTGGAGGTGTGATTTGATTTTCGATATTTCAAATTGAGTTTTATCTAATATTGATGCTACACACTCTTTCATTTTGAAAGATTTGGTTGATGGATTGGGTATAGATGTAACTTAATTAGTTACATCATTACATGTGGTTAGTCCGATCGGTAGGTATGCCACTCTTAAGTTAAGGCTCACTAATTAAGGGTTTATATGTGGACATTTGCTTGCTTATGGCTCATTTGCGTTTGACTTCGTAGGTTATAGGGTAATCTAGGCTATGGAAGGCTAATACCATTGACTAAAAATTTAGCCAAACTCGAAATTATGTTTGAGAGTTTGAACTAGCAAAGGTTACTCAGTATTCCCTTGATTTGAAATGTAAAATGAGGAAATAAAATACACATGAATAAATAGACATAAGATTTAGAGTGATTCAATCTAAGATGATCTACATCCACTATAAGGATTCTCTTATTACTTTGCTTCTCTTACAATAGCTTTGATTATAAGAGACAGTAACAAGAAAATATATGCTTTAGAGCCTGAGATACTCAACCATTGTAAAGATGCATGTTGTGTTGTATTTATAGAGGTTGGAGTTTGATTTGGATGGTCGATATTGTGCTACAAAGGTCCAGGAGTTGTTTTAGTGGTTGATTCTATTGTTTAGTGGATGCACTACCAGCTAGGAAGCTAGCTGGACTGTTTGGCTGAGATGATCACCAACTAGTGACTTGTGCTTAAGCAAGCCTTGGTTAGGAGCCTACAACATGAGATTAGGGAATGGTTGTGTAGTGGTACTTTTTCAGGGTTGCAACAAAGGATAAAGAGTGGTTACTATAATGTCGTTATAATCATAGCTTCCTTTTGTAGGGGCAGATTGGTGCCTGTAGAATAAGCAAGCAATGTGAAGACTAGAAAGCTGCTTAAGGTGTGAGAAATCGAGATGGAAGATAAGTGGGGGTCCTTACGAGGGAGTGGGCTATTAATTGGCTGCTCAACTGTTGACAATAATCCTACATGTCGAGCCTTTATATTTTGCCTCCACTCGTTGATGACTACTTGGGCTTTGCTTGGTTTGGGTGTGCACTTGTGCCAAGCTGGTTGCTTTAATGGAGAACTAGCTGCACGGGCCAAGATATGGGCTACGATGTTGGCTTTTGGAATTATACGGGCTGGTTGAAATATGCAGGCCAACCTATTTTATACTTGCGAAAAAATTGAGAAACAGCTACAAAATGATGCTAGAATTAATTGTGTTGAGAAAGTGATCTCCTTGAAATGTCCTAAAAGTTGTGGAAGGATTATGGTAGTGTTAAATACATTGAAGAAGAAGTCTAGAGAAAATGTAATAGAGACACTAGAAGATGAGGTTAATAGTGTACAAGTAGTTTGGGAATTTATAGATGTTTCAAATCGATGATAGGATTACTATCATGAAGAGCGATATAACTCCGTAAAAATTTGATACCTAGGGCATAATCTATTAGTATACCACCTAACAGAATGTTTCTTAAGGAGATGGAAGTATTGAAGCAGTGGTTAGAGGAACTTAAGTGTAAACGTTTCATTAGGCCGAGTAGTTTACTGTGGGGAGCACCCATGTTATTTGTAAAGAAGCCAAATGGATCACTTCGGATGAGTATCGTCTATAAAATGTTAAGTGATTTGATTATGAAGAATCGTTATCCATTACCTAAGATAGATGACTTATTTATTTAGTTGGGTGGAGATAGAGTATTCTCACTGTTAGATTTGGCAATGGAATTCCATCAAATGAGGGTAGTTGAGAAAAGTGTTCCATTGACCATGTTTAGAACAGGGTGTGGTTTCTATGAGTGTTTATTCATGCCCTTTGCACTCACAAACGCCCATGCATTCTTTGTAAATCTAATGAATCGAATCATTCATGATCAGTTGTACAGATTTTTGTTGGTCTTCATCAATAACATTTTGGTGTATGCTACAAATGAGAGAGACCGTAAAATCCATCCTAGATTGGTATTAGAAATTTGAGGTAGCAACACCTAAAGGTGAAGTTTCTAAGTGTCACTTTTGCAAAAGGGTTGCTAAGTTTTTAGTTAATGTGGTTTCAGAGAATGGATTAGATATAGATCCATAAAAATAGGAAATATAAATGATTAGAAGTGACCATAAATGGTTACAGATATAAGAAGTTTTTTGGGATTGGCTGTATATTACCGTAGATTCATTAAGGAGTTCTCATGTATAATAGCACCCTTGACCAAGTTGACCTAGAAGAACGAGAACACCATATGGATAGACAAGTGCAAAGGGTCATTTCAGGAGTTGAAGGTAATACTTGCAAATGCTCTAATCTTGATTGTTTTCAAAGGGAACTTGGTTGTTTATACCAATGCTTGTGAAATAGGATTGTGAGGTGTTTTGATTCAAAATAGAAGAGTGAGAGCTTATGGATCTAGACAATTAAGGTTGTATGAAGTACATTATCAGATTAATAATTTGGAGTTGGCAGCAACGGTCTTTGTGCTAAAGGTTGGGAGACAATACCTTTTGGAAAAACGGTTTGAGTTTTATATGGAAACATAAATTTGTCAAGTGTTTATTCTCTTAGAAGGGGTTGAATATGAAACAACAAAAGTGGTCAGAGTTCTTCGCAGCATACTAGTTTGATATCAAATGTATGTTGGGTAAGGGTAATAAAGTTGTCGATGCTTTGAGTAGGAAGTAATAGAATGGAAAGTTGGCCATGATTGAGGAATGGAAGGCTTAAGAGTCATTAGTCTCATATGGATTGGTGTGAAGGAGTGGGAAACTGTCTTTTGGGCAAAGTTTGTCGAGATCTGCGAAATAAATGCAAGTTTATTATGCCTTACATGGCTTGCAAACCAATACTGGATTGACCAACGATATCGAGTACTCTTCTTCATGGATGTAATCATTGGTAAGGAGCTTCTCTACCTCTTCCTTGAACGTTTTATACCTTACGAGGTTTAGGATCCTTCTCTTTTGTCGGATGGGGTGAGCTTGTTGATTGATATTTAGGGCATGGCAGATGATAGATGGATCTATACCATTCTTTTCATGATGCCCCATGCAAAAAAAAATTCTTTTCTTCAAGAAGCATACCAGCTCATCCCTTATCCATGGACTCAATTCTTTCCTAATTCGGATGACCTTGCTAGGTCATCATTGTCAAATGATACTTCTTCAAGCAGAGTTTCCAGCCAGCCAGTGGGGTTTGAATCTCCTATAAAGAGGTCAAGTGGTTCATTGTTATTTTCTTTTATGCTCGCTTCCAAGTTATGTTAGTCTAGTGTGTGTGTATCACGCGCTCGATGACATCCTCGGTCAGGACAAACGTATGTACTTGAACCTCAGGGTTATAGTTGTCCCCGACACTCATATATGAGTCCACTAGCTTTGAGAAGGATAGAGCTGTCGTATATTTAGTTCCCTATAACTAGTAGTGGTGAACCTCTTCATTTCATGTTTCCACGAGTTCTTTTAACTTTTTCAAGCTGGCCAGGGAAAGGTAGTATCTACTAGTCGTGGTGTCCTGGCCCCTAGCATAAACGAGAGCGCTGAGTAGCCTTTGTGCTCTCTTAGGAAATGGTGGTTGTGGTTGCTTTGACTTCAAGGCAGCAGGCAGTCCCGAAACGAATGGGAGTGTTGGATGGCTCTCGCATTATCTATGGGTTACCGTAGTTGAGCATAACTAAGTCCTTTTGTAACATGATAATCCTTTTTCCTATTGGAGTGATATGCTATAGCTGTCTCTAGTGTCCTAATAGTTCCTTTAGATGCATATTATCCTTCTTTGATTGGGAACCTCATTATGGTTGTTAATAGGCTATGATTGCATCTAGGCCTTCTTGTGGTGGTCTACCAATTAAGACGTTATAAGTGGATAGACAGTCCACCATAATAAATTTTACCTTAATTTTTGCCATCAGAGCTTTGTCGTAAAGTGACTATATGTGAGGTTTTCCTATAGGTACTATGCCAATACCCATGAAATGGTAGATGGGCAGTGCACAAGGAGTGAGGCTGGATGCGAAATGCTTCATTTTGTCAAAAATTTCTTTGAACATTACATTGATGGAACTGCCTCATCAATGAAGACCATATGCACATTGGTACTGGTGATGTTGACTGATATAACCATGGGATCATGATGGGGGAATCCAATAACCCTCTTGTCTTCTACGGTGAAAGCGATGTCAGCTGTTCTTTTCAATCCTATGAGCCTTTAGGGACCGAAGGTCTACTAAATATACCTAGTCAATGGAGGTGAGCTCTCTCGTGTATTAGATCTAAGCTCCACTTATGCTCCTAGTAGGTCACCATAAATTGATAAGAGGGGCATTTCAATAGAAGGACAAACTTTGCAGTCCAATTAGTTTCTAGGACACACATCCACATAAATTAATTTCAAGGCTAAAGTCAGCAGAATAATTACTTTTAAGGAGAAAGTCAGCAGTCCAATTACTTTCAAGGACATAAATTCATAGGTTTTTAGGCCTTAGAAACTAATTATTTTACATTTTGTCCTTAAAATTAATTATTTCGTTTGTGTGTCCTAGAAACTAATTGCACTTTCTAAAGATGCCCTTGTGGCTAATTTCCACTTGATAAAATCTATATGTTGATTGCGGCCTTGTTGTCATCCACCCGCTACGGTGGGGCAGGTGGATTAGTTTGGGCTTCCCTCTACTGGGCTTTCTGCCTCACATTCTACACTAGGACACCCTCATGGATCGGGCTGCTCTATTTCATCCTTAAGATGTCAACACTCAAATGTGCAGTGGCCATTGAACTGGTGGAATTCATAGAACTGTCCATTACCCCTAAGCACCTCCATTTGCCTGGATAGGGAGGGACCATGCCATTGAAATGGTACGTGATCTCGCATGGCAAGATAAATGGTCTTCTAATCATGATTCAAAGTTTCATAGTTTGTGTACATCGGCTTAAAGTCTAAACCATTTTGCAAACGCTTCTTGCTATTTACCCTTTGGTCATTCTTTCGGCAGTTGTTCTCTTCCCTTAGGCTAGCTTTGTTGCTTCGCTTGCTCTCCTCATGTTGTCGGATATGTTGACCACTTTCACCTTCATAACGACGTTCTCCCTTTGGAGAAAGTTGGTTAGCTCGAAGTGGTTATTTCTACAATTCTTTCCACATTCGGGTCTAAGGCGACTAGCAAGCTATTTTTGTCCACTTTTATAGCATGGGTTGACTCTTTGTTGAATTGGTTTACATTTGAGTGGAGGGACTTGGACGGGCCTCATCGAATGTTACCTAGTTCGCTCGCCATCATGATCTTGGTCTATGACATGAAGAAATAAGTTTTGAAGAAGGTGTAAAACTGGGTTTATGAGTGGATAATGTTGGCTTGGAGATGAAGGAACTAACAGTAGGTCGGTCCGATCAGGGTGGAAAGGAACATAAGGCACTTGGCATAGTCGGGGAGCTGACCGGCATGGGTAATTGAATTGAACGTAGTATTATGGTCGGACGTAGTAGTGCCCATGTCATACTTATCAATGGAAGGAAAAATAATACCTTTGATGGATGTAGGTGTTCAAATAACTTCAAAGAAGGGCTCTTCATTCTCATCGTCCGACAGGCCTTCGTCGTCTGTGTTTCTAGCTTGGATCATGTGCATTTGCTAATGGGGCCATTTCTTCTTGGAGCCCAGCCTTTGCATGCCATGGGTCATGCTAGCCCTTAGTTCCTAATGTGGACCTTTAGTAGTGGTAAAGAAAGGGGGAATGATGGTGGTGGACTTATGTAGGGGATCTGTGATGATTGACTGAAGGTAGTCTAGACTTATAGGCATGCCTCTCATGGGGTCTAGGCATGGGAGCCTCCCTATAGGACCGGGAGTGGACCGATGGTTCCCTATTTATATGATCTCTTATTTTCCCACCACTACTAAGGTGGTCAAAACATAGGTCACATGCCCTATTCACTGCCCGAAGGCAATCAAACGCGGACAATCTTTTTGCAGATGGGTAATTGTAACGACCACCTTTCTTGCATCGAAAGATGAGCCACTAAGGGCAGAAAAAAAAGAAAGATAAGAAGAAACCAATCACGGAATCTTATCACGAATCAGAACAACATATAATAGATAACATAGGATATTAAATAGTCATTTCCATCATATTTAATACATCAGAGTTCATTACATTACAACTTCAACTGGATAGTTATAACTAACTGCCCATATAAAATAAATAGTCATATATAAAACACAGTGGAAGAAGATAATAATTAGCTAACAGTGAAGCCACCCGCTTAGCTCCTTCAAAATGCTTTCGTAAGAAACCTGGATCACTTGGCTAATCATAACAAATTTGATTACCCAAGTGTTTTAGGAAAAGAAAACAAAAATCCGGGTCAGACATGGGTCTGGTGTGTGTAAATTCAGATAACTTATTTTTTTTAATTTTACAAAACACTTTGAAAATAATGGTATCTCGTAAGACCACACCGCACATAAACACGAATGGGTTTATATCTTACGATAGCCAAAACAGTTTGTATAGAAATCCGGTGATATTATCATAATGTCTAGGGTTTTCAAATAAATAATTCACATAGCCGAAATTGTTACATTAATTAAATTCCAGCATAATAGGTATACAACTAAGACCAAGCATACAAAAATGGGTCAAATATTGGTTCTAGCTATGGTGATGACATACCCTAATGGGCCGGACCCACATAGCCCTACTGCATACCATGTTTTTGTCATTACCGGTTGATGAGGCCTGAGGCTACATTTACCTTTATTATAGCATTGCCACTTGAAATGCTAACATTTCCTTCCATATGTTGACACAATGTTAGCACTCATCCATACAAGTCCTTCAGGAGATGAACGAGCCGAAAGCACTATTTCTACTACACCCATTTTGGAATCACCCTCAGAGTTAGCAGCAAATAGCCCTTGCACTTCAAAGTCTTTATCTTGGACCTTGCCTTTACGATTTTCAATTCAAACATTTACGTTGATTCGAAGTGGTTTTCGGATAACAACTAATATCTGATCTCGGTCCTTTCAAACCAAAGTTCGATAATTTTAAAGCCTCAAGTTGTTTATAGTAGACTATTCCACTATCAGGGTGTAAAGATTTACATATCAACATACGTTCCATATGCTTAGATTATCATGACCCACTTATCGAAATTAAACCCCTCGTATTCATCATGTTCCCGAAGTGCAGTATTTGTGATAAGTACAAGTCGACTTACTTTCAATAAAACGTGTCAAAGTTTTATTATAACTACTTTAATTCATTTAGCTACTTAATAGCATAGATAAGAGATCCTTAGTTTTAAAAAAAATTACTTAAAAAGAAAATTGGTTAAAAATAAATAACCGATGGGGTTTTAAAGGAAACTTTAAAAATAATAAACTTTAATTAAATCATAAGTTTACAACTCAACTAAACCTTGATTAGTCTTTGATTAAATCAAAATTAAATATTTATAGCCTTAATTTTTTTATAATTAAACCTTAACTATACTTTAATTGAATAACATTTAGTGAAGAAATTAAACCTTAATTATACTTTAATTAAATAACATTTATTTAAGAAATTAAACCTTAATTAAGTGGATGATTAACCTTTTATTAAATAATAATTAACTAAATAATTAACTCTAATTGGATAATTAATTAAATTAAACTTGATTAAATAAAAATTTAATTTCTTTTATCTTAATTAATCATTATTTAAAACTTACTTAATTAAAAATAATTAACTTAATTTTAAATCTATTAATTACTAATTACTTAACCTAATTACTTAATTAATTAAATAATAATTACCCTAGTTAATAAATTAAATAAATAATTATTAAATAATTAAACTTAAACCTTTGACTTACTTAACTATTTTGAAATGAGTTTTCAAAAACAGTCCAAAAGAAAAACACTTTAAAACTTGAAGTCGCAAAATTTCCCGAACTGCATCCATAGCGACTATCGCTATAAGCGCAGTTTGCTCGAATTGATTTCTATGTGGAAATATCACTTAACCCTAGCTACCGAATGCTTGAAAACACAATTGTAAGAATTTTGAAAACCTTAGACAAAAGTTTAGAACTTGAAAAACATTTTCAAAAAATTCAAAGCTAGAAAAAGAGCTTTCATTTTCAAATCGGATCTTAAGTCTTTTGCGACCTTTTAAAGCACTAGTTTTTTACAACCATTTCACAACATACTTAGTTTTGTTTTACAAACAATACCACCATCATATCATAAACCAGTCTCACATATCCATATCCATATCCAAACATATCAACATGTTATCCAAATCAAAAATCTATACCAAACAACCAGCTTGCAATCATATATCATCCAAACAACATGATTATTCAACACAACATACATTATAATTTCATAACATATAAATCATTAAAACAAGTTGTTTTCTATTCCAAAAATATTGCTTTTACTTTCCAAAAATTTTCTAAATCAAAGCGAACTTTTTCCGTAACTTGAAAACACTTTAAAATTTTGCAAAATCTGAAATTTTTGGCTATTCGAACACCTAGAGGGGCTCGGCTAGGTGGACTTCGGGCTCGGCCTAAGCCTTGTTAGGCATGGCCATGGGTGTGGGGGTTTGTTTTGCTTGAGTTTTGGAAGAGAAAGTGTTGTAGGAGATGTAGAAATGTTTTTGTGAACTAAGGAAGGAATTTTTACATAAAGAAGTGATTTTTTGTAAATCTATGAAGAGAAGGCCATGGATACTTTAGCTCAAGCTCTTAGAAATTTGAAGTGGAGAAGGAGATTGTAAACATGAAAATATGAAGATAACGGGGTATATACAGTCTTAGGAATTAATCTAAATAACATAAAGTGATTTATATATATATATATATATATATATATATATATATATGCATGCACCACCTTACCTCTACCCCCATGATCCTCCCACCCTGGTACCCCTCCCCCTCTCTCTTAACTATTCATGCTATGATTCCTTGTCCTTGAGTTGAAATTGTATATTTTTATATAGGTTATGTATATGTATTTTTAGGAAATAATATCATTATTCACTTATATATTTATATACAAAAGAGAGCTAATGTGTATGTGCATATGTACATGTACACACCATGTTTAAATGGTTTATATTATGTGAATATATGTTTAAAATAGTATTCTAACCTTTTGAATAACTTTTAACAAATGAAAAATCTATATTTCGGAAAATAACTTCCGATCACATTTTCTATTTCTCTATGAACTATATATTTTGGTAAACAAATTTTGAAAATGATTTTATCCTCATTAATTATTATTTAAAATAGTTTTATTTGTAAATAAAAATCCATTTATTAATTAATTAAAATATAATTAAATATTCATTTAAATAGCGATTAAATTTTGGGTTGTTACTGCAGTGACGATCTACTTGGGCCTCTCGATGCATAACCGATTCATGATCTGGAGTGTCATGGGCATACCCCTACTCATGGGTAGTACTCACATCTCTGTTATGGGCTAAATAACTCCCAATGTAGGTCTCCAATATAACCCTCTCATGGGCATTATACATTATGATGTATATATTGGGCGCAGGAGGTTCGATGAGGGTCAGCCATTGGTGGGACTATCGGGTAGAGATACATGGTTGTTTGAGCATCTATCCTAATCCTGGGGTCATTTACATCACGAGAAAGTTGCCTTATACTGGTCAAGTTTTTTATCAAGATGATCCACTTGCCATTACTCAGCCATCAGATAGGGAAGAAGGCATTAGCCCTAATGGTTCCATTGGTTTTATGACATTAGATTTGTCGGTTTCATTCTCACCATGATTTTGCACGGTGTAAACATGACAGGAGTTTGTAGAAAAGAAAACTGAAGAAAAATGTGATCCAACTCCAAATATCTAGATTTGATTCATCGGCAACGTTCCTTCCATCTTTTATGTAATTGAATCACGAACCATGTTACATAGGTTCCATCTACACATAAAGATCCTCATCTATAGAATTATTTAATCTTAATCACTCCACATGAATGTTTCAACCATCAAACATGACATGCAAAACAACAAACAAACAAATATTGTAGCATGGAAATTCAAATATATAAGCAATCATATTCTATCCTAACATCCATATAGACATCCAATGAGAAACTGTTTTATTTCTATTTTCAAAAGTGGGTCAGAATTTAAAACTAGGATCATATATCGCTCTCCAGTCAATGTAAAATCAACGAAATCAAGCCAAAAATAACCATATCCGAGATGAAATAGGCAAGTAGCAAAATTTCCCTCTACAAAGTGTTAATTTGATAATCTTCTATGGATCTCTTACTTAATAACTTCTTAATCTCTTCTTTTAACTAAACAAAATGATTTGATGATTTTTTTAGGTGGAGATAGCGTTAATGGAGGTTTAGATCTATTTTAGAAATAAGGGAAAATGATTTGGGACCGCTCTAACTCCAATAATTAGAATGTTTCCTAAATCGTTAGTTAGGCCAAATTATAGGCGTCGGCCTAATCACACCTAAATTTGCCTGAAAATATTCAAACTTAAAACTACAATATCTCCTAAACTGTTGGCCAAATTAATATTACAAAACTCTATGGAAACTCAAACTATTGTATCTTTCATTTGGAACAGGTTTCAAGTCGAAATTATGCTCCTATGAACAGTTGTGACCATTACAAATTTTCAAGGTTGAAAATGTCCATAATTTATTCTAAGGGTCAAAAATGTCAAATTACTACATTATCCAAAATTTTAGTGTACTTTGAGTACATTTGGTTACGACAACAATGTTTTTCCCATCCATTGATATGTAAAATTGTGGTCGTTACATACCCTTTCCCCTTAAGAATTTCACCCAAGATATTCCAATGTCAAACAAAACATGACCAGCGTGCACAACATAAAAGCATGGGATCCAAACCTATACTACCACCCTATCATGCATAATACTTAACTTGCAACTAAGTAAACTGCTAAATATTATAGCAAATGCGATGAACAAAATTTTACCAAGCAATAAGCTCTAGATAAGTGGTCCTCATGCTCTTCTTGGTCTCCCAACTACTATCACCTTCGCTCTCACTCCATTAAACCGTTAAGAATTTTATGCTCTTCCTCCTAAACTACTTTGTACTCTACTCAATGATAATCCTACGAGTTCTCGATGCTTCAAGTTCAACTTCCAAATCATCGAGTTGATCTGTTGTAACTATCATGCCTGAGTCGTGCAAAAACTTCTGAAGATGTGAAACATGGAATATGTTGTGCACACTCGCCATCTTCAAATGTAAATCGACTCTATATGTAAGATTCCATTCCTTTCCACTACCAATAAAGGTTTCACAAATCTCATTGCCAATTTCCTATTATTACTGAATTGAACTGCATTTCTTAATAGGGAAATCCTAATAAACGCCATGTCTCCAACAATGAACTCTAGATCTCATCATCTTTTACCAGTGTAACTTTTGTCTATCCTATGAAACATTCATTTACGTCTAAATGATCTCTATCTTCAACGAAGATTCTCTAATCAAATATAGCCTAAGTATTAGTTTCTCCCCCATTTCCCACCAACAAAAAGGGGTATTTCATGATCGACCATACAAAGCTTCGAACGATGCCATACCAATGCTTGACCGATAATTATTTTTGTATGCAACCTCTGCTGAGTGTAAATGATCATGTAACATCCCCTATCTAGAGGCCCAAAGCTAAGCGCAACAGATGCTGCAGTCATCTATAGTATTAACTTGTGGGGACTAAATACGGGTTTGTTAATAGTATCTATAATATCAGAAGCACTTGAATATGAAAAAATCACAGATTTCAAAACATAGTTTTCAATTATATTTCATAACACATGTTCTATATTCATATTACATAATCCCTAAACGCTCCCCAGGCACTGATAAATAAAATTTATACCAAATACGCCAAGAGTGACATACATATCCCCTTGGATGATCGGAGTCATATAGTCATAATTGACTTAATACATACATAGCGGAAATAAACACAAAACAAAGAACTGCAATTCCTAAATAGCTATTCGTTAACCTCCTGCTTTTCCTCCGGTAGCTTTATTCGTCATCCTACTAAAACCTTAAAAAAACCTCAACCCTCAGCCTTCTCAAATCAATTTTGAGCATCTGAGAGTTTAAGGGGAAAACAGAAACATCGAGTCAGACATAAAGCCTGGTATGAATAAGACTATACATCTCGGTTATTAATGTTAAGCGAGACCTGATCCAGGGTCACCTGATCCTAATGGTTGTGTGGGCTCACCAATAACCTATCTGTGTACAAACATATATTCCCTTCTGTGTGTAATCATAATTTTAGTCTTACCTATGACAAAGCCCTACATATTGGAATTTTGGACTAAATTTGCTGGGGCCAATAGCTAATGTATAGGGCGCGGCCTTATACCAGTCCCATCTGGTATTCTTATATCTGAGTCATTTTACTAGGGATACCTTCCCGTAATTTTCCTTGAAAACATTTTCATCTGAAATTGATTTAAAACCTTTTAAACCAAACTTAAACAAGGAAAACATTTATACTTTATGCTTTACTCGAAATCTCCTTGCCATGCTATATATATATATATACACTTTACTCAAATCTTTTTTAATGAAAAACCTTTAAACATTTGAAAGTACCCCTTTCGAAACCATGTAAAACCCTTCTTTCTTTTAGGCTAAAAGGCCAAATCTTCCTTTTGAAACCGTTCATATAAACCTTTCGAAACATTTCTTTTCCTTCGAAAGCTAAAATCCTTAGACATCCCTCTTTAAAAGCATTAAACATTGCCTTTCGAAACCATATGAAAAAGCTTTCCTTTAAAGTATTCAAATCCATTAAAAAAAACTTTCCTTTAGACCTTTCGAAACCATTGGGGAACCCCACCTTCGAAACCTTTCGAAGGCATCAAAACCATAAACCCTTCGAAAGAATTTGGGTTTAATTTAAGACATGTGGAAAACACCTTTCGAAATCATTCAACACTAGCTAGTCGAAAAAAATTTCTTTTGAAACCATAGGGTTATTCTTTAAAAATCACTAAGGGTCACAGCAATAGGGTCGAAAGCATACCCTTTCGAAAGCTATAACTTATATAGGGAAGTGATGGTGTCGAAACCACCCCTTCCGAAAACATTGGAGAAGCGGTAGGGTTTTTATAAAACAAAACAACCCCTTCAAAAGCTCTATTTCGAAAGATAAAAGGCGGTGGTAAAGGCTTCGACATAGTCGGAAGCTATTATTTAAAAACATGGATGCAACTATTTCGAAACCAACCACTAAACCATTGACTTAGTCAAAAGTAGACTTAGTCGAAAGCTTCTTAGAACAAAGGCGCAACCTTAAAACCTTTTTTCAAATCAATTGACCTAGCCGAAAGCCAACTAAGTCGAAAGCTACTTAGTCGAAAGCAAGTGGGCGCTTTTCTCATTTAAAACAAAAAGGTGCTTCGACCCTTTCGGAACCCCTTGGTTTCGACTCTTACCTTCTCCCTTTGTCCAATTCACTTTGTACCAAGGTGTTGATACTATATGCATTGGTTTGAGGAAGGGGGCGGAGGGTCTTAGTCGAAAGCTACCTGGGCGAAACCAAAAGAGGCGAAACATGCTTTTGGCATGGATTTCTAATTTAAACCCTTTTTAAGTAAACTTTTCAACAAACCTGCCTTGTTTGTCAAACTCTTATTGGTTGCTTAATTTTTCTTTTCTAAAAGTACTACCAAAATTTCAGAATTAATTAATTTAAATCCTTTGCAAAATACCCCTTCCCCTTAATTAAATATATAAAACATTTAAGTCCCATATCTTAAATAATTTTATATATTCATCAAAACACTTTGGAAAATTCTACAAAAATTATAGAAAATCCCTTTATATATTTTCTCTAACATATAAAAATTTCAAAGCCAAATTAATTATAATTTACCTGTAAATAATTTATAACCCAATAAATCCTTTTCTCCATAAGAAAATTAATGTAAAATCCACATAAATTCAGAAAATTATAAAAATTGAAATTCATCTCTAAAATATTATTTCTGGTCTATATCTAAAATCGCAAGGCATTTGATGTCATTAAATAGGGTTTTCACATCAAACATATCATAAGAATCAATATAAATATGTATAAACCATCAACAAGTATATATAAACATTTTACTCTTCCAAAACATGGCTAGATCATGCAAGATAAATTCGGGTTTCACCTTAAATAAAAAACATATAGAAAAGTGAGATATGGTCATTATTCACCTTAGCTTTGTGATTAGGATGTGAGATTTGATCTTGATTAGGTTGATTTACTTCTTCCTCTTGAAAATCCTAGCTTTATCTTCTGTTGAGATCAAAATGGTGGCCTGCCCTTAGAGCATTCTTGCTTGAGAAAATGAAAATGAATGTGTGTTTGATGTCCTAAGGGTATAAGCTCATCCTATTTCCCATTTTGCCTTTCCTTATTTCCTAACACTTATTTTCATCTTATTTCTTTTGTTCATTTTACATATAGGCATGACTACCCTTAGTTAAATCTAATCTCAACCCATTAATCATCTTACATTATTTTATTTTATTTAACCAATTAAATATCCTAAATAATGCTACTAAAAATATGGGGTGTTACAATCTTCCCTCCTTAAAAAAATTCATCCTCAAAATTACGATAAGGAATACATCAAAACAATCAAAGGTAAAACATACCATCAAACAAATCAAGATAAGTGTCGCTAATCCTGCTCTCAGTTTCTCATGTACAGTCTCTAGCATCGTCACTCTACTGGACTTTCACTAATCTGACTGTCTTGTTCCTCAACTTCTTGTCATCTCCCTCGACTATTCGGATAGGCTTTCTAACTATAGTCATGTCCGGTTCCACTACTAAATCCTCTAACACAATCGGTGCTATAGTAGTGTCTAGATCCCTAACACATTTCCTCAGATGAGATACATGGAAAACATCGTGAACTCCCACCAAGCTACTCGGTAACTCTAATCTATATGTGAGTTTCCCCGATTCTTTCAACAATGCAAAAAGGTCCAACGAATCTTGGTGCTAACTTCTGTATCTTTCTGAACCTGATGACACCTTTCATCGGCGATACTTTGATGAAAACATGATCTCCAACAGAGAACTCTAAATCTTTTCATCTTCTATCTGCATAGCTTTTCTACCTAGACTGAGCTTCCTTCATTCTTGCCCTATCAGCTCAATCTTTTCTACTGCTTCTTTCACTAAATCAGGACCAAGTACCAATCTATCTCCGGTCTCTAACCAACATGCAGGGGATTTGCATGTCCTTCCATACAAAGCCTCAAATGGTTCCATCCCTATACTAGTTTGATAACTATTATTATACGAAAAATTGACTAAGTATAGGTGGTCTTCCCATGTTCCCCCGAAGTCCAATACACAAGCTCGCAACAAGTCCTCCTAGATCTTGTTAACTCTTTCTATTTTCCCATCAGTCCGTGGATGGTAAGCGGTACTCATCTTGAGCTTGGTTCCTAAGCTCTCCTGAAGACTTTTCCAGAACTCACTAGTAAATGAAGAATCTCTATCACTAACAATACTATTAGGAATTCTATGCAATCTAACCACATTCTTCATAAATAACTTAGCCAATACGGGTGTCGTCCTATTTTCCTTAACTGGAATGAAATGGGAACTTTTGTTCAACCTGTCCACTATGACCCATATACTTTCATTCCCTCTATTAGATCTCGGCAACCCATCAATGAAATCCATAGAAATAGAATCCCACTTCCATACCGAAATGTCCAATAGCTAAAGCAATCCACTCGGCTTCTGATGTTTAGCTTTCACTTGTTGACAGTTCAAACACTGTTTCACGCATAAGCAAACATCCCTCTTCATGCCTTCCCAGAAGAAACTTCTCTTCATATTCTGATACATTTTCGTTCCTCCTGGATGAATAGTGAACTTCAAACGATAGCATTCCTCCAAGACTTCCTTCCTTATGTCTCCCACATTTGAAACATATAATTTGCCCTTCTTTCTCAACCACCCGTTTTGGTCAAGACTGAAATCCTTTAAGTCATCGCTCTCCGTTCCTTCCCTTAAATTTCTAATCCATTCAGCCAAAATTGGATCTTCCTCCTGTTTAGAAGCTATCTTCTCAATCATTACCGGTCGAACTCCTAAACAAGACAACACAACACCTTCTCCACTAGATCCAGCCTCGGATCTGCACTGTACTCTACAAGCTGTCAAGGTTTCCAAATCTTTTCATTCTGCTATCATAGCTAATACTGCATTCTGTTGCCTTCTACTAAGCGCATCTACAACATTATTTCCTTTTCCGGGTGTGTACTCTATTCCAAAATCATAAGCGGCTAGAAACTCCAACCATCTTTGTTGTCTCATATTCAGCTCCTTCTAAGAGGACAAGTACTTCAACGACTTATGATCTGTATAAAGCTCAATCCTCTCTCCCAAAAGGTAATGCATCCACACCTTCAAGGAAAATATAACTGCAGCTAACTCTAACTCATGCATCGGATACCAAACCTCATGCGATCTAAGCTATTTAGAAGCGTAGGCAATCACTTTACCCCTCTGCATTAGTACATCTCCCAACCCAGTACCACATGCATCAGTATAAACAACTAAATCTTGATTCCCCTTCGGAACCACTAACACAGGTGCATGGGTAAACAAAAGTGCTTCAAGCTCTGAAATAATTCCTCACACTTATCTGTCCATACAAAATTTACATCCTTTCGTGTTCGCTTAGTCATCGACTCTGCTATCCACGAGAAATCCTTTATAAACCTCCGATAATATCCAGCTAATCCAAGGAAACTTCTTACCTCAGTTACCGTTTCTGGTCTTTTCCAATTATTAACGGCTTCGATATTTTTTGGATCAACCGACAATCCTTTCTCCGAAACCACGTGACCAAGAAACTTCACTTCTTTCTTCCAAAAATGGCACTTTGAAAACTTTGCCTTTAGCTGATGATGCCTCAGTGTTTCAAGCACAACCCTAAGATGAACTTCATGCTTCCCCTCATCCTTAGAGTATATCAGAATATCATCTATAAAAACCAGCATGAATCTATACTAGTGCTCCCTGAAGATCCGATTCATCAAATCTACAAAGAATGCCGGTGCATTAGTGAGTCCAAACGGCATAACTAACCATTCGTATGACCCATATCTTGTCTTGAACACCATTAAAGGAATATTGTCCTCTGCTACTCTAAGCTGATGAAATCCTATCGCCAAATCTAACTAAGAGAATATCTTAGCCCCACTCAACTGATCGAACAAATCGGCAATCCTTGGCAGTGGATATCGATTCTTTATCGTTTTCTCATTCAACTTACGATAATCGATACATAGCCTTAACGATCCGTCCAGCTTCTTAGCAAATACTGCTGCTCCCCAAGGAGAACTGGTTGGTCTAATAAAACTCTTGCCTTCCAAATCTACCAACTGAGCCTTCAACTCCTTCATCTCTGTTGGTGTCATCCTGTTTGGTGGCCTACTCACTGGTTCTGCACCAGGCGCTAAATTAATCTGAAATTCAATGACTCATTTCGGCGGCAATCCCACTACCAGCTCAAAAACATCCGCGAATTCTCTAACTACAAAACCATGATTTAACTCATCTTCTAACTCCATAACACCCAACAAAGCATTCACCTCACAACTGGGGTTTTCTATAATATAAACTATCCGATCATTACAATCAGGGTGTCTAAGTGATATTTTCTTATATAGGCAAAATATCCTAGCATCGTATTTACTTAACCAATCCATGCCCAATATAATTCCGAACCCTACAAAGTCAAATACATGCAAACTGCAAATAAAGGTGTAACCTAGCAAGTCAAACTCTAAGTGGTCACACTTCATGCCTAATGTCGCATACCCTCCTATCGGATTTGCAACTCTTAAGGAAGTAACTAAATATGTGGGTTCTAGGTTAAGTTTATCTACTAAACATCGAGATATAAAAGAATGAGATGCACCAGTATCAAATAAAACGCTAACAGATGTATCATGGATCTGAAGCGTACCTTCTAACACAGCCTTTCCCTTCTCCTGCACTGTCGGCTTTGTCGTAGCAGGCTCCAATGCAAACACTGGGCCTTTATCCCCTTTTGTTGGCTTTTTGCACTGGTTCTTGTAGTGCCTAATTTGATCACAGTTAAAACAACTAATTCCTTTCTTCTCAGTAGCCTTCTTTCCTTTTCCTATCCGGTACTCATGAGCATAATGGCCTTTCTTACCACACTTATAGCAGACCACCTCGGACTTTCCTTTCTTTGCCGCACCTCCTTTCTGAGCATTCTTTTTGTGGGAAAACTTTCTCTTTTGGCCTTGTCCGACCTAGACCTCCTTCTCCTTCTTCTTCTCCAAACAAGCTAACATCTCCTTATGTCTCAACACCATTTCCACAACCATATCACACGGATCTCTGATGTGCGGTAAAGTAGCCCTGGCCAACTCCGGCTTCAAACCTCTAATAAACTTTTCATTTCTTTTCAACACTGTGACAACAGTGGCATACCCATACCGGGCAAACTCTTCGAATCTACTAGCATATTCAAGAACTGACATTTCTCCTTGTTCCAGCTCAGTAAACTTCCTGACCAAGACGAACTGCGCCATTACTGACATGAACCTTTCTTGAAACTTCCTCCTGAACTCCGCCCACATCATAGTCTCTTCATCCACGCCAGCAGTTATAGTATTCCACCAAAACAAAGCAGGTCCTTGAAGCTGTCTTGAAGCAAGTCTCCCTTTCTGCTTGTCATTGAGCCCTAGATCAGCAAAAATTCTCTCACAATGTAGCAGCTAGTTTTCTACTTTGATAGCATCCTCCGTTCGGATAAACGGGCTTCCTCCAAGCCTAATATAGTCTCTGCTCAAGTTAGCATATTGATTGACCATCGAAGCTTCATGAACTCCTCCAGCAGCATTTCCTCCAACAACTCCAGCTGCGATTCTAGCTTACATCATGTTTATGAAAAACTGATACATGGCTCCCATGTCCACTTGGGGAACCCCAACACCCACATTCTTAGCCCGAGCCTGACCTCTTCTAGCATTTAGTCGGGAATTTTCCATTTGTGGTGGTGCTGTCTCCTCCTAGATTGACTCTGCCTCTCCTTCCGTCCATATCTGTATTCCAGCCTCGTGAGATACAGAAGAATAGCCTAACAGAGATAGGAGTCTAGAGATAAAGCGTATACTTATCTATAGCAAATACAAGTACTTTACTATAGCGTTATTCCATACCCCAATCCTAACTTTAATACCTGAGGATTATGTTTTCAAAAATCATTTTTAGTTAAAGTATTTCATAAACCTATCCTCTAATACCAAGTTGTAACATCCCCTATCTAGAGGCCCAAAGCTAAGCGCTACAGATGCTACAGTCATATATAGTATTAACTTATGGTGACTAAATACGGCTATGTTAATGGTATCTATAATATCAGAAGCACTTGAATATGAAACAAATCACAAATTTCAAAATAGAGTTTTCCATTATATTTCATAACACATGTTCCATATTCATATTACATAATCCCAAAACGCTTCCCAGGCACTGATAAAATAAAATTTATACAAAATACGCCAAGAGCGACATATGAAGATGCCCTCTTAGATGATCAGAGTCATATAGTCATAATTGACTTAATACATACATAGCGGAAATAAACACAAAACAAAGAACTGCAATTCCTAAATAGCTATTCGTTTACCTCCTGCTTTTCCTCCGGTAGCTTTATTCGTCATCCTACTAAAACCTTAAACAAACCTCAACCCTCAGCCTTCTCAAATCAATTTTGAGCATCTAAGAGTTTAAAGGGAAAACAGAAACTTCGAGTCAGACATAAAGCCTGGTATGAATAAGACTATACATCCCAGTTATTAATGTTAAGTGAGACCAAGCCACTTAGCGGAATGGATTTCCCCTCACTAACATTCTTTTAAAACAAACCTTTTGCAAACCTTTATACTGCAACCAAAACTGGTTAAAAATGTAAAGCATTATTATGTAAACATACATATTAGGTAACAAATGGACTATCTGTCTGAACACTATAGTTTGTTTGGCTGACTATTAACCTTTGGCTAACTCGGGCCTACCAAAGAAAATAACACAAATTTTCTAACATCTGTTAGACATACCTCTAATATTTAAATTCATATGATTTAATATATATTCTATTTGAATTGGGGAAACTCGCTTCAATCTACAATTAATTTTACAATTTTAATTCAAAAATTCAATTAATTATCAATTTAAATTTAGTTAAAATCCGGGATCGTTACAGTTTCCCCCCCTTAAGAAATTTGTTCACCGCCGACACTAGGGTTAAAAGCTAAAGTTAAAAGCTAAATCTGTTCACCGCCGACACTACGACGAACTGGAGCACTTGCCCCCATTTTTCCCGACTGCGTCGTACCTTCCTCCTCCTCCAGTCGAAAACCCGACTTCCAAAACTTCACCCATTGCTGGAAATTTGTTAAAATCCAATTTCAGTTCAACTTTGAACTGCTCCTAGTACACGCACCTAAAAATCACCATTTTAGTTTTAAAAATCCTATTTTCAGATGGAGATTCAAGATATATAGTTGAAGTAATTTTACATATATTTAATCTTTCTCTGTAAAATCAATCTTCTAGATGCTTTGTATCACTATCCTACTTAAAACTATTTTTTTTATCTTAAATCAAGTATAAACAAACTTGTTTTATTTTAAACTTTAGGTCTAATAATAATCAGATAAGTAGATTTGAATTTTTGATCTATTTTTAATCTCTGTAGTTTAAAACAGAGAAGAACAACATACTTATACTTGCACAGTCCACACATTCATATACACAGAGATATCACTATATATATATACAAGTAAGCATCATTCAACTTATAATTTTCACAAGCAATTGAACTTAACTTACTTAAGCTTTAAATAAAAAAAAATGTTTACTCACGTTGTTTTCCAGAAGAAAGAACAGAGCTTTCTTTTATGTTGAAACAGGTTGTAATTTGCAAGTTAAAACCCTTTTCCTTTGATTCTTTGATTTGAGTTGAGCTGGAGTTTAAGTTGTTTAAGTTGAATTTTGTTTTTAGATGGCACTTACTACAAATATTACTCAGTTGAAAATGGACGAACTGAGATATATGAAACTGATATATATGAATTGAGTTTACAGGTGATAATATTTTGTTGTACAAGAGGCAGAGATATTTCTTCTATCTCTTGGTGGCTGATGAGATATATATTGTACTAGAGATGATAGTATTTATGCTAGCATTAATTATCATTGTCTTTATTTTCCCAAGCCTACATACTTCTATATATCTATTCGTTCCTTCTTCTTATACAAGCCAATACATATATATTTTTGTTTTCTTTGGTTTCATACTTGAATATATTCTATTTTTCTTTAGTCTTATTATTTTATAATATAAATGAATTTCTAGAGTTAATATGTTGTTATAATTTATCTTATGTATTTATTTTATTTTCTTTATAATTTATCTTATATATTGATTTCTATTTTTAGCTTAAATAATAATAATTATTATTATTATTATTTTTACCTCCATTTCTATTTTAAATATTTATTATAAATTTAACTGTAATACTTATTGTTTATTTTTATTTCTATTTCTAATATAGACCATCAATCCCAAATTTTATCATTATAATTTATCTTTAAACCATTTAGTTAAAATTTAATTCAAATTCAATATATATACATATATACATATATATATTCAAGTTATTATTAAACCATTTACTTGAAATTTAAATCCAAATCACATATATACAATATTTAAATTCATATGATTTAATATATATTCTATTTGAATTGGGGAAACTCGCTTCAATCTACAATTAATTTTACAATTTTAATTGAAAAATTCAATTAATTATCAATTTAAATTTAGTTAAAATCCGGGATCGTTACAGTTTCCCCCCTTAAGAAATTTCATCCTCTAAATTTGCCAGGGAGACACAAGGATAGATGAAAAATGTTTCATCAAATCAACTAAATACCTATTCTGCATTTGGCTTACCAAATCAGAATATCAATAATTGATACAAGAACGAATCCTTTTAATTTTTACACAAGATACTTGGGTTATCCAGATCTACGAAGTATGTAGTGGCATTGGTTAGTTCGAAGGGATAACTAACCGTTCGTAGAACATATTGGGACCCAAAGAATAGATAGATATATGGATACAATTTCAAAACTTTTAGTTTAGAAACTAAAGTATACCTATCAACCATAGCAAACAAAGCAACCAATTAATTAAAACAAACAACTTGACCTATTTGGAGTTTATGTCCCATACAAATATATCAAATCTTCTTTCTGGATTTACCAGGAACCATCGAAGAATTGAGAAAAGATGACGAGCAAAAGAGATTGATATAGAAAAGATTGTTTCCTTGTTTCCTTGTTGTTACAGGGTATTGACCATTTATAGTCGTATTCCCCTGTTCCCTATCTCATCCTCTTCTTGCACTCATACTTACTATTAGTAGATAGTAAGAGAATTTACTGAGGCGTACGGACAGATATCTTAGGGATTACTCATTCTAGGGTATACTTCACCCTATCTCTAATGAGTTACTTAATGTGTTATACTCTTGAGCTAAAGTTCAACCTTAGCTCTGATACCAAATGTAGCGGTCCTGACTCAGCCTTCGAAAATCGGCACCCGTACTTCACTTGTACTCGAATGCCGCAGATTCAAACGCCGAATCTGGCTCACTGGAGCTTATAGCACAGTAAGTATAACAACACAGCGGAAGAAAGAAATGAATGATATCATATACATCACAAGTGATACAATATCCAGAATGATATACAACAATGATATCTATATGATACAAGAATATCAGAGACAAATAATAATGTTACAGCGGAAACAACAGAACTGATAACTCCAAATGATCTGAAAAAGAGAATGAATCCAACAACTCCAACATCAAGCTTGAACCATCATCACGTTTCACAAAGATAAGCAAGCATAGTCGGTGAGTGAACTCCAAACACTGAACTAGTTCCAGATACTCTACTGAACCTGACTATCTGAAAAACCCAACTCTAGACTGCCCGTGTGGAAAATTTTGGGCACCCAGAGTTTAGGAAGGGAACAATAAACTCCAGGTCAGTCATGGGACTGGTATGAGTAACAAAAATAGTTTATCTTTAAAAAAAACACAAAAGAATTTAAACATTGAAATCCGCAATGCTTTTTGGAAAATGAAACTACCATAAGACCTCCCGCCACACACACAATGCAAACGCAGAATTGGAGGAGATTTCTTCTTATGTTAGTCAAACATGCTTGATACGAGAAAATCTCTTTTGATATTATTATTAGTGCATAGTGTACAAAATTATTTCGAAAATACAATATTAATCTTAGCCAACATAGGTACCATTATATTATGCCTGCTATAGCTGCTGCCTGAGGAGACAGGTTATACAAATTGCAATCGTAAAGGGCTCGTATTGTTTCTTTGGATTTCCAACGAATGGTCAGGCTAAGGAACTTCCTACTGCCACATGGGTATGCCTCTGGAGGGACGTCCCGAGAACTAACTAGCTCTCTGCCAACACAAGGCCGGGTTACCTCTTACTAGGTAACTACTACACGAGTATGACACCCCCCGGTCATTTGCGACCTTTATCCGAGGTACCTCGATCATAAAGCAACAATCACACAGTAATGAGATTGGAGCAACCACACAGGTAAAATATCTGGGATCCATACCATGATACCACCTTTTTCCAGAAGGAAATGACATATCCTAAAGGGTGCGACCCTCATAACCTTGCCGCATCTTTCCTGTTTCGACCATTTTCGGGGTGTGAGGTCCGATGAGGTCTCGTCCACAAAACTACGCTTTACACGAAAGCCATGGTTTGATCAACAAATGATCAACAAATGATTAGCACAACACACAACAACACTTAGCATGCCACACTACCAAATTGGGAGTATATCATTGATGACCTTCAACTACATAACCTCTGAGCTCGTACGTCTCAGAGAAGGGTGTTAAGCTAAGAGAATAAATTCTCCGCCACCAAACAGAAATGTATTTGAAAGAAATCAGCTTTATATCTCAAAGTGTAATGTCAGACATACAACCATACAAGTCTGTTCCGGGTTCGAACAGAACCGAAGGCACTTCCAAAGAAGCCCTTGCAATCCGGGTATTCACAATCCCGATCGGACTTCCCATCACTTAGGAAATCTCTATACCGTAGCTACTCAGTGTAGAGACAATCGATAGGTTATCCTATCGTTCTTGCAAACACCCGGTCTTCAAACCGGTCTTCAAATGCTATCCATTCACGTCGTATCATTATTCGGAATGGATTATATGACACAAAGTCCTCTCCCGGCTAAACCGAATAATGAGCGTAATATTTGAAAACATATGGATATTGGGATTTCAATTAAGTCACAACTTATTACCCAAAACTTCTCTTTCAAATGGTTTAAACACATTACCATTTTAATCTTTTACACGAAAAGATTCATCTCACAAAGTTCACCCAGTTTCACAAAGATCTATTCATAGATTTTCAAATCGATTTTCCATTTCAATTGGATTAACTCATTAAATCTTTAAATCTTTAAATCAAAGATTTAATTCATAGCTTTCAAAACACATTTCCAAAGATTTATTCGTAACTTGGAAAACTATTTCCAATTCAAACTTGAAATTCCTTTAATCTAAAATTGGAATTTCATTTCTTATATGAAAGCTTCTATTATTTGAAAACAAATAGTTTTCATTTCGGAAAATCCGATTCATTTATACGAGTTAAAGTCCTTGGGTTAAATTCAAATTCTCAAAACCATACTTTTAAAATGGTTTAAATTCATATAAACACATTTATAACATCTTTAACCATAATCTCTAACCATGGAATTCAATTCAAAATTTTGAATTCAAATTTAATTTAAATTATTTAAATTGGAAACTTTATCAAGTTATTCAAAATAACTTTTATCTTAAAAACTCCTTTTCAAAAGCTTTAACATTTAACCCAAATCCATTTCCAAAATCAATTGAAATTAAAATTTCAATTTCAAAAACATTAAATTTACATTATCTGTGACTTAATCGATTTCCTCGTAAAATCCATATTCGTGTGTGTGAGAGTGTGGTCCAGGGGTTTAACACATTAGTGCAACGTCATTCAATCATCACAGATTCAAATACAGCAATATAGTTGATAAGCAGTATAAACTATAACGCTTATCGTTCATTCAAAGATTCACAGATAAATATACAAATGTATCACAAATAAATAAATTATACACAGCTCAATCCACAGAACAAAATATCACAGATCAGATAGGACAATCAATTCAAGGCATCTCATATAATACAATCATTCATAAGTAAAGTCAAACATTCAATAATCATTTATAAGCAGGATTAATTAATTGTTTAATCCTAATTAATTCAATTTATCTCCAATTAAATTAATTACTTATGAATTAATTATCCAATCCTGATTTATTAATTACAAATCAATTAATTGATCATCCTCTAATTATCCATCTTAATTAATCATCCTGATTAGTTATTCTTAATTACCTTAAGTAATTAGCCTTTAATTAATTACATCCAGTAATTATACATTAATTACTTCACTAAGTAATTACACTATTCAATCTCATTAAGTAATTATACTTAATTAACCATCAAATGATTATCTTTAATCAATTAACAAATTAATTAACTTAAATTAATCACATTCACTTCCTTAATTACAATTGGTAATTTATCCCTTAATTACCTTTAAAACAAATTAATTAATCTTTAATTATTTAATCATTTAATCACTAATTACAACTTAATTACTTAATTAATCAATCATTAACCCTTAATTAATTACTTAATTAATTAACTACTAATTATTAATTAATTAACTTTAATAATCCAATTAAAAATTCTTAATTAAAAATTAATTAACCTCTAATTAATTAACTTATAACCCTTAATTATTAATTTATTTATCCTTAACCATTAATTAATTAAATTAATTGTTTACTCTTTAATTATCTTATTAATTAATAAATCTTAAATCATTAAAACTTCTTAAATCAAACGTTTAAAGAATACATTTACAAATGAATTTTATATAAGAAAAGTCTTAAACTAAATTTATTTAAATTCCAAAACTTTGTTCTAAGAACTTTTAAAAACTTGGTTTTAGAACCTGCTTCGGGTCCAACACGTTCCTCGCCCGAGTTCAACCCCGAGTAAAACCACTTTCTTCCCTTACCTTACTTTAAATTTTAAAACTTAGATTTTTTGTTTAAGTTAAAAAAAATCTGGAAAGTTAAACACTCTCGTCCCCGAAGACGAACTCGAGAAAAATGCTGAACCCCCTAGTTCCCTCTCGAGCCACTTCCCCTACCCAAACTACTGACACCCTATCGTTGCCGTGCATATGCACCGCCACCAGAGCCACCTCCGGCCATCGACACACCCTCCGGCACATCGACCATCACCCATACTTTCGTTCCTGACCACCAATTCACTCGCACAAGCCTCAAATCGAAATCGAGCAAAGAGGATGAACTGGAACCAAAACACCCTCCAGCAAAACGCTTCAACCAAATTATTCCGACCACCGGAGATGCTCCAACTCCGGCTACATCCTTGTCAACCTCCACGCTATCATCCTCCCTAGCCACGTGCAGCTCGATGCACTAACGAAGCCACGGCGATCAAATTCTCGACCATTGACAAAACTAGGGTTAAAAGCTAAATCTGTTCACCGCCGACACTACGACGAACTGGAGCACTTGCCCCCATTTTTCCCGACTGCGTCGTACCTTCCTCCTCCTCTAGTCGAAAACCGGACTTCCAAAACTTCACCCATCGCCGGAAATTTGTTAAAATCCAATTTCAGTTCAACTTTGAACTGCTCCTAGTACACGCACCTAAAAATCACCATTTTAGTTTTAAAAATCCTATTTTCAGATGAAGATTCAAGATATATAGTTGAATTAATAATTCATAACATTCGAATTTTACATATATTTAAACTTTCTCTGTAAAATCAATCTTCCAGATGCTTTGTATCACTATCCTACTTAAAACTATTTTTTTATCATAAATCAAGTATAAACAAACTTGTTTTATTTTAAACTCTAGGTCTAATAATAATCAGATAAGTAGATTTGAATTTTTGATCTATTTTTAATCTCTGTAGTTTAAAACAGAGAAGAACAACATACTTATACTTGCACAGTCCACACATTCATATACACAGAGATATCACTATATATATATATACAAGTAAGCATCATTCAACTTTTAACTTTCACAAGCAATTGAACTTAACTTACTTAAGCTTTAAATAAAAAAAATGTTTACCCACGTTGTTTTCCAGAAGAAAGAACAGAGCTTTCTTTTATGTTGAAACAGGTTGTAATTTGCAAGTTAAAACCCTTTTCCTTTGATTCTTTGATTTGAGTTGAGCTGGAGTTTAAGTTGTTTAAGTTGAATTTTGTTTTTAGATGGCACTTACTACAAATATTACTCAGTTGAAAATGGACGAACTGAGATATATGAAACTGATATATATGAATTGAGTTTACAGGTGATAATATTTTGTTGTACAAGAGGCAGAGATATTTCTTCTATCTCTTGGTGGCTGATGAGATATATATTGTAATGGAGATGATAGTATTTATGCTAGCATTAATTATCATTGTCTTTATTTTCCCAAGCCTACATACTTCTATATATCTATTCGTTCCTTCTTCTTATACAAGCCAATACATATATATTTTTGTTTTCTTTGGTTTCATACTTGAATATATTCTATTTTTCTTTTGTCTTATTATTTTATAATATAAATGAATTTCTAGAGTTAATATGTTGTTATAATTTATCTTATGTATTTATTTTATTTTTTTATAATTTATCTTATATATATTGGTTTCTATTTTTAGCTTAAATTATTATTATTATTATTACTTCCACTTCTATTTTAAATATTTATTATAAATTTAACTGTAATACTTATTGTTTATTTTTATTTCTATTTCTAATATAGACCATCAATCCCAAATTTTATCATTATAATTTATCTTTAAACCATTTAGTTAAAATTTAATTCAAATTCAATATATATACATATATATTCAAGTTATTATTAAACCATTTACTTGAAATTTAAATCCAAATCACATATATACAATATTTAAATTCATATGATTTAATATATATTCTATTTGAATTGGGGAAACTCGCTTCAATCTACAATTAATTTTACAATTTTAATTCAAAAATTCAATTAATTATCAATTTAAATTTAGTGAAAATCCGGGATCGTTACAATGTCCCTAACTTAACATCTTCCAGGGTCACCTGATCCTAATGGTTTTACGGGCTCACTAATAACCTATTTGTATACAAACATATATTCCCTTCTGTGTGTAATCATAATTTTAGTCTTACCTGTGACAAAGCCCTACTCACTAGAATTTTGGAATAAATTAACTGGGGACAATAGCTAATGTATAGGGCGCGACCCTATACCAGTCCGATCTGGTATTCTTATATCTGAGTCATTTTACTTAGGGATACCTTCCCAAAATTTTCCTTGAAAACCTTTTCATCTGAAATTGATTTAAAACCTTTTAAACCAAACTTAAACAAGGAAAACATTTATATTTTATGCTTTACTTGAAATCTCCTTGCCACGCTATATATATACACACACTTTACTCAAATCTTTGTTGATCAAAAACCTTTAAACATTTGAAAGTATCCCTTTCGATCCTATTGAAAGTACCCATTTCAAAACCATGTAAAACCCCTTCTTTCTTTTAGGACAAAAGACCAAATCTTCCTTTCAAAACCGTTCATATAAACCTTTCAAAACATTTCGTTTCCTTTGAACGCTAAAATCCTTAGACATCCCTCTTTAAAACCATTAAACATTGCCTTTCGAAACCATATGAAAAACCTTTCCTTTAAAGTATTCAAATCCATTAAAAAAACTTTCCTTTAGACCTTTCGAAACCATTGGGGAACCCCCCCCTTCGAAACCGTTCTTTAAAACCTTTCGAAGGCATCAAAACCTTAAACCCTTCGAAAGCATTTGGGTTCAACTAAAACATGTGGAAAAATCCTTTTGAAATCATTTAACACTTGCTAGTCAAAACCCTTTTCTTTCGAAACCATTGGGTTATTCTTTAAAAATCACTAAGGGTCACAACAACAGGGTCGAAAGCATACCCTTTCAAAAGCTATAAGTTATATAGGGAAGTGATGGTGTCGAAACCACCCCTTCCAAAAGCATTGGAGGAGAGGTAAGGTTTTTATAAAACAAAACAACCCCTTCGAAAGCTCTATTTCGAAAGGTAGAAGGCGGCAGTAAAGGCTTCGACATAGTCAGAAGCTATTATTTAAAAAAAAGGATGCAACTATTTCGAAACCAACCTTTAAAACCATTGACTTAGTCAAAAGCAAACTTAGTCGAAAGCTATTTCTTAGTACAGAGGCGCAACATTAAAACCATTTTTTTAAATCAATTGACCTAGTTGGAAGCCAACCAAGTCAAAAGCTACTTAGTCGAAAGCAAGCAGGCGCTTTTCTCATTTAAAACAAAAAGGTGCTTCGACCCTTTCGGAACCCCTTGGTTTCGACTCTTACCTTCCACCTTTGTCCAATTCACTGTGTACCAAGGCGTTGATACTATGTGCATTGGTCTGAGGAAGGGGGCGGAGGGTCTTAGTCGAAAGCTACCCGGGCGAAACCAAAAGAAAGGAAACATGCTTTTGGCATGGATTTCTGATTTAAACCCTTTTTACGTAAACTTTTTAACTAACCTACCTTGTTCGTCAAACTCTTATTGGTTGCTTAATTTTTCTTTTCTAAAATTACTACCAAAATTTTAGAATTAATTAATTTAAATCCTTTGCAAAATACCTCTTCTCCTTAGTTAAATAAATAAAACATTTAAGTCTCATACCTTAAATAATTTTATATATTCATCAAAACACTTTGGAAAATTCTACAAAAATTCCATAAAATCCCTTTTTGTATATTATCTAACATATAAAAATTTCAGACCCAAATTAATTATAATTTACCCATAAATAATTTATAACCCAATAAATCATTTTCTCCACAAGAAAATTAATATAAAATCCACATTAATTCAGCAAATAATAAAAATTGAAACCCATCTCTAAAATATCATTTCTAGTCTATATCTAAAATTGCAAGGCATTTGGATGTCATTAAATAGGGCTTTCACATCAAACATATCATAAGAATCAATCTAAATATTCATAAACCATCAACAAGTATATATAAACGTTTTGCTCTTCCAAAACATGGCTAAATCATGCAAGATAAATTCTGGTTTCACCTTAAATCAAAAACATATAGAAAAGTGAGATGTAGTCATTATTCACCTTAGCTTTGTGATTAGGATATGAGATTTGATCTTGATTCGGTTGATTTACTTCTTCCTTTTGAAAATCCTTGCTCTACCTTCTCTTGATATTAAAAATGGTGGCCGACCCTTAGAGTATTCTTGCTTGAGAAAATGAAAATTAATGTGCGTTTGATTTTCTAAAGGTTTAGGGTATAAATTCATCATATTTCCCATTTTGCCCTTCCTTATTTCCTAACACTTATTTTCATCATATTTCTTTAGTTCATTTTACATATAGGCACGGCTACCCATAGTTAAATCTAATCTCAACCCATTAATCATCTTACATTATTTTATTTTATTAAACTAATTAAATATCCTAAATAATGTTACTAAAAATATGGAGTGTTACAGATCATCTCATGAGTCTCTAAAGTCAAGTATGCAAGCTCGTAGAAGATTCTTTAGTATATGATTCACTCTTTTTGTTTGACCATCAATATTTGGTTGATAAGCTATACTCAAATTCAACACTGTTTCCAATGCCTCTTGTAAGATCTTCTAAAGTATACTTATGAATAATGGATCTCTATTGCTCATAATTGTCTTCGTACTTCATGGAATCATATTTTCGATGCACAACTCAGAGAGTTTCATTGTCATATATTGACTTTAATGGTATGAATCGTGCGCTCTTCATCAATCTATCGACTATAACCCAAATAACTCTCCTCTACTCCATAGAAATCCGCAAATCTCTGATCCTACTTCAACTGTGGAACTTTAAGTGGTTGCAACAAACCACTTGGTTTCTTTTTTGCGGCTTTAACTAGCTAAAAGTTCAAACGTTCAAGATAAATGTTCTGATGCCCTTCTTCATTCCTTTAAATAAAAATTTCTTCATATCTCTATGCACTTTATTTCCTATAGGATGGATAGTCAAATTCGAATAATGGCACTCTCGCTGCACCACATCTCTAAGTCTACCTTCATCAGGTATAGACAATCTCCCATCCTTACGGAGCCAACCATCTCGGTCAGGTCCATACTACTTTAAATCTTAAGACTATACCCTCGCTTCATGCTTAATAATAATTTCTGCTATTCTAGCATCATGCCTCTAACTATCACTAATCTGCTCTATCAGAGTAGGTCTAATCATCAAACTTTCCAATATCTTCGGCTCTAGCTATCACTTTGGTTAGAAATCATACCCAGCTATATACTCTTGCTTCATCTACTCTAGAAACATAGCTCCCAAGCTTGCATGTCTCCTATACAATGCATCCACAGCTACATTTCCTTTAACAAGCATATAAGAAATATTGAAGTCAATGGAGGCTAAGAGCTATAACCATTTCTACTTTTGAAGGTTAAGGTCTTTCTAGATGAAAAGGCATTTCAATGATTTATAGCCGGTGAACAACTCGAACCTTTCTCCTGAAGTAATCCCTCCTCGTTTTCAATGAAAATACTATAGCAGCTAGCTCTAAATCATGGGTTGAATATTTTCTCTCATATGGTTTTAGTATCCTACTTGCATAAGCGATAATTTTACATATTTTCATCAATATCACCCCTAGTCCAGTATCAGATGCATCTAAGTAATACTGTCGACTCCTCATTCCCATATGGAATGACTAACATTGGTGCATTTGTTAATATTTCTTTCAAGGTAATAAATGCATGCTGATACTTCATATCCCAAACTAAAGTCCGATTCTTGTTCGCTAAATGATTCGATGATGTAGATACCTTTGAGAAGTCTCTAATGAGTTTCATATAATAACCCGCTAATCCAAAAAAACTTCTCATATTTTTTGCATTCTTAGGTTTTTCATAAGCTTGGACTACTACAACTTTGGCAGGATTAACAGCAATGACCTTCTCCGAAGCAATGTGACCAAAGAACCTCACTTCCCTTCTCCAGAAGTGGCACTTTGGAAACTTAGCTTTGAGCCAATTCTTTCTCAATGTCTAAAACACCACTGTCAAATGAGTCTTGTCTTCTTCTTATATCCATGAATAGACAAGAATATGGTCGACAAACACAAATACGAACTTGTTAAGATAATCTCTGAAACCATGATTCATAAGATAAACAAAGTATGCTAGTACATTGGTTATCCTAAACGGCATAAACAATGTAAAAAACAACATTTTTACGTATAACCGGATCATAAAGGTATATTTTCATAATTAAATTAGATCCAAATAAATTATAACTTTGGTGAATGTTAAATGTTGAATATTGAAAGTTTTATCCCCCGGAATCAATTGTGAAGGTAACTTGTAAGGATTATAGCTTTTGTTATGAGTCGAAATAGGGTCCGAAATCACTTCAAATGAAATATATGATGGTTTCTCTTTCCATAGGGTGGTCAAAATTGATTTTAAGCCTTAAGGTTAAAGAGCATGGCTATTTAAAGTTAGACGGTTTTTGGACAGGTTAGTGAATAATTAACTTAAGCCCAATAAGCCCATAAATCGATTTTGGGATTTATGCCTAATGCAATAGACAGGATAGCCTCTCATCATTGCTCTCCTTCTTCCAAAACACTCTCTAACCTTCATTAAACCTCCATTAACTAAAAAAAACAACATAATCTTTAATTAAATCTACTTAAACAAGCAATTAAAGGGTGATTAAATAAGAGATCAGCAAGGGGATCAACTAATCTCATAATTAGGTGCATTACGATTTGTGCAAGGATTGTGTGGACTATATCTGCCTTGTTTTTGGTGTAATTTGGTATTTAAGTGAACGAACTATCATCTCTCACTAATTCTATGCTTTAAATGATTAAAAATGTGTTTTTGAATGATTTTTCAAATTAAAAACAAGATTTTATATGGATTAAGTTTATAACTATTTTATAAATGGATTTAAATGCTTTAAATTGTATTATATTGATTTGATATGGATTTCCATGCATTATTATGTTATATGGATGTTGGTTAGATCTTGGTTGACATGATGCTTGTATTTTATAGATATGATTTTTTGTTTGGTTGTTTTTGTGTGTTTGTTCACTTAGAATAGGACATTGTGTATCGATGTACATTGTTGAGTGTCGATCAATTCTAGGGATTTTGTAGTTGAATCGATGCAAAAGGGTTACACAAGGAGTTAATGCATTTAGACCAAAGATGGATTGATTCCATATAATGCAGGAAGAACACAAGTTTGTGGAGTGAATGATCACCATCGGTCATTTTATTTTTTCTAAACAATGTGCAATCGATACAGGTATTCTATATGAAAGGATGAATCTAAATAATTAATCGCATTTTATTTTGATGAGTGGATTTGAGGCTAAAGCAAAAGAAAGGTCGATCTACTATGTATTGGAGTTGTTGAGGAAACCTTCATGCCAAGTGGAGGAAAACATGACAACATCTTCTTGGGAAGTTTGCGGGAGACTTAGCTTGGGTTGGAGGAATAAAATTTAGCAACAATTGGCTTATTGTTGGGATAAGTGGATCAATACTAAATTGTATGGATCGGTATCGGCTGGTTATACTTCAGGGCACTATATTTACTGATTATACTTCAGGGCAGTTGGTTGGTTCTTTCACAGAGAGCATGATATTGCATTGGGGAAAAGTTGAAGGGCTTCATGAAGCTTGGTTGGTTGCTACATAGAGAGCATGGCATTGCTTCAGGGAAAAGTTAAAGGAAGTTAAAATTTTGGCTAAGTACTCAAGATGTCGTCGTGTGCCAATTGGAGTCATGATCGATGTAGAGTGGTCATGGCCATGTGGGGGAGGGGGCTATATGTAACAACCCACCTTCGTAATACCCCAAAATTAATGCCATATAACATTGTCTGACTTTCAAATACCATAAAAAATAGATTGTCAGTTAAAACAAAACGCCAAACCAAGACATCGATAAGAAATATACATGAACAGAAATGGATGCCAATATATAAGAGACCGCACTAGCCGAAGCAACTAGTATATAAATATCAATACAGAAAATTAGAATACATCAACTCCCAACAATATAGAGTTCTGAATAAATATCTGATATAACAGGTCTATCATGCACTGCTAAAATATCAAGTATACATATCCAAAATATCGATGCCATGCCTCCAAAATGTTCCGGCCGCACATCTTGATAGCGTATCCCCAAAAGTACTGACTACTAAACTACTGAATCAAGTACCCAAGAGTTGTCATGATATAAACAGACAAAGACAAAATGCTGGTTAGACTAAAAGTCTGGTGTGAGGAGAACTATCTCAAAATATTGTATACCAAAACTATATACATATAAACATGAGAAAACTAACTCACAACCATCTCTCTCCACAAACATGGCTAAGGGGTAATCTAGAATGTCCACAAACAAGTAAATTAAACCTAACCAGAAGATAGGTAATCATACCATAACTTGCTCTTCTCCTATAATCAACGAGTCAGCACAACTAATATGATGTGGCTGAAATGTAACAATCATACTATGATAAAGAGGACCCAAAATTTAAAAGTAGGGTAATCATAATATAAGTCTATCATGAAGTACACAATAATAACAAATGCCACAACAATAACATCAGCCAACTAACAAAATATATAACATAAGAATGAAAGACAACAATTGAATACAAATTGATTCCCGCCATTACTGATGACTGATGTCTACAATAGATATTTATCATGACCCAATGATTCTCTTCAAGGGTTCAAGGAAAGTAGAGTCGGTACCTAATCGTACCATAGACCCTGAGCCACATCCTGAATGATTGGTCTCGCGTAGACTTCATTGTACCTCTATAATGAGCTTTGGTGATATATGATTTACTCTAAATACTTTAAAGCTATTCCCATAATAGATGGAGTCGATACCTGAATGTACTATAGGCCTCGAGCCACATCCTGAATGATGAGTCTCATATTCTCATTACACCCCTATAATGAGCTTTGTTGATATATGATCTACTCTAATACTTGGGACCTTTGCGGATCACACCGTAGTCATATAATAAGCATTGGTGATATTTGATCCCGTAGTAGATGATTGTCATCATCCCCCTTAGGACATCATGGATTTCTTTAAAAACTCATATAACATCTCTTATGAAAATAGAACGACAGTCGTGTTTCGTGTAATACGCTATCAGGACCATAAAGGAACACTAAGGCCATATATATAAACACATATCAAATATATCATCACGTAACTGAATACACCTATCACAAACGAAGGCCAATATCTCGTCATTGTCTATCTACAGGAATGGTCCCCATTATAAGACCCATAATCGGTATGATTACTAATATAAGGCCAATACCATTCAACAAACATATCTATCCCAAAGCCAAAGCCAAGGGGCATGGATTAACTTCGCTCAATCGTACACGCTCACCAAACGTGACCGTGAGACCAATCATTACAGTGATATCGTATTCGATCATCAATTACTGAACACATATCACGATGCATTTCATCCAGATTTTGAGCTTTGCCTTGCATTAACCTTTCCTGAGTAGTCTGAAACTTGCCAAGCCGAAGGTTCGTGCAAGCCCGCCCCGAAATCAAGGAAAAATCTTCATTGGAACAACACCTGGCCTGGGCTTACTTCCCAGAGCCAAGCACCACCGGTGGACCAGTGGTCACCTTTTGTAGGCAATAAACCCAGGTCGGGTAGCCTCCAAGTCGTCGGTTCGAACCTTGCCTTCTCCATTGCTTCGCCTGATGAGCTGCCTACCATCCTTAGCAGTCAGTCACCATGTTGGCTTTCTTCCAAAGCCTATTGGGTGATGTTTAGGATATGGTCGCTTAAGTGTTCGAAAATCAATTCAACACGAAATGAACTATTTGCACGCCTAGAGTTCAACGTGCAATTATTGTGACCCGACTTCCTCTAACAATGCCAAAACACACTCGACCGGTTAACTTGCGTCGTGTGATCCTACACGTATACCAATACACTTATTTGTGTGCATCAACACATACATGAATACACAAACACACTTACACAACACAAATCATGTTTCGAGCTTCAACGGAGCGATTACTTGATCGGTATTCTCTCATCTCGCTCAACGCACCCGATAGTCGTTATGGCTACACGAGATTGTTCGTGGCATGTTTACACACATATATAATCAATCACATAAATAGATTCATTCATTCACACATACACAACCACTATCAACAATTCTAATTACCATACAAGAATTATATTAATCATTATACAACTTCAAATACACGTATACGTATACACACTTGTGCAAATATACAAACACATATATTCAAGTAAGTAATTCAATTATTACTTAAATTAAAACTTATTTTTATTTATCAAATCTTTTCTGTAAAAGTTCAATATCCTTTTCTACTCTTTTATAAAATTATTTCATTATTTTATAAAATATAAAACTAGCTTATAAATCATTTTAAACTCTTATAATACTTAATTCCTTTATCATGAATTAAGTATTCATCATATAATTATTTTATAAAACTTTATAACCACATTATAAAATAATTTCTTCTTATTATTTTATAAAATCTCATACTTTTATTAAACATCACTTTTATACTATTTTATAAAATCTCATTCTATTTTATAAAATAATCTTTCACTTATAAAACTATTTCTTTACTTAAATAATATTTATAAGTACTAATTAAGCTTCTAATCACTTCAATAATAAGCGTAAAGCTCTTAACTTGATTAATTAGCTTACTAACTTCATTCTATAAAATATTCCATTATTTTATAGAATCATTACTTCTCTTGAATAATATTTATGTTATCCCACCCTTTGGTCAAGGCTGGAATATCAGCAAACTAGCTGGAAAGTGATGGATATCCGGATTGGAAATCGATTGGAAACAAGTCTTTGATCGATGTCGTCAAAATTTGACCGAGCCCCAATCAAGGCGGGATCGATTGGAAACGATGATCAAGGCTAGAAGAGACTACGTTTCAAATTTCAGGTCAAACAGAGTTCATTTACTCAAGATAATTGATGGATACGAACAAGGCGTTCGTATCGATCAACATGGATACGAACAACGCGTTCGTATCGATCAGGTAGGAAGGCCAGATGGGTTTCGACTCGATGGCTGTGGACTTGGATTAAGTAGATAGGCGCATGATGATTTGTTCGACTTGATGATTTCGTATCGATCGGGATGGAGCGTAGCAGCATACTTCGAATCGATATTGTTCGTATCGATCAACATTGGACACTTAGAATCGATACTATTCGTATCGATCAACGTTGGACACTTCAGATCGATATTGTTCGTATCGATCAGCATGGATATTTCAAGTCGATACGAACAGAGGCATAGTCGATGGATACGAACGAGAGACGGCCAAAGGTGTAACGACCCGAAAATTTTAATAATTTTTATTTGTTTTATTTACATATTGAATGGAAATTTTGTGAAATTTTAAACAATAAAATTCTGAAATAAAAATTTATTATTTGGAATGCGTCTTCTAAAACATAGCAACTGGTAAATTTTCATCAGATAATATTGAAGTTTATTTTCTTGTGTAATTTTATTTCAATTTATATCAGTTAAAAATCGATGATAATAAAATATTTTCCAAACCTGAATATTTTTATATAGAAAATTTGTAAATCATCTTTTGAGTGAGACGTCATATTTCGTTTCTCCAAATTTGGACTGCTATTTCTCCGTTTATCTTAATTCTGGCAAATTAGCAGCATTTTCGGTACCGGATATCAACTTTTGATCGGATGATCCTACCACTGATATCTTTATACCGTTTGGATCGTCTCGTCGTGCTGATCTCCGCACTATATTCATTTCTGTGTTTTGAAGTCCGGTTCGCTGCGAGATCAATGAAACTATTTGCAGTATCGGTACGGTTTCGAACATTTCAAATTTCTTTTGACCATTCAAATTCTACCATATCAACCCAACAACCATCAGCCACTTGCAATAAATATTTCTTGAATTATCGTGCATGCCTTTCTCTATTCCCAAAAATTATTACCTTCTGGTAGCTTCATTATTTGGTCTTCGAAATAATTATATTACTTTTTTTTTCTTCGCACTTAAGCCTGCTCATTTTCTGTATCTCATCTTTCCATTCTCTATTTGTTTCCATGGCCTCAACAATGAAACCCTCCTTCATCTCCAATCTTTCCCCCTCTCTTTGCATGCAACTTCGCAGATCTCGGCCACAAAGAAAAAAAAATATAAATACAAGTTGTGAAAAGTGACAGCACACATTTCATCATCCCCACCATTATTTTCAACCCATCTTCACCTCTCCCTCACGTGACCTCTCTCCTCCCCAGCCTGGACACGCAGCAGCTCCGTTTCTTGACGAGCCAACCCACTCGTAGCAAAACCCGACAACCTAAACCACTGACGCCTTGATCCTTAGCCGAGCAACCAAGGCTTTGGAAAAACTGGGTAAGCAATGTTCTTTTCAGGCTGCTCGCATTCTGTTGCTTAATGTTTCGTATTTTCTCTGACCTTTTGTTAACTTATATTTGGATATATTGTATAGTTTATATATATACGTTTATTTTAATGTATATACAATAAAAAAAAATTTGTAAGCGTTTTAAAATATAATGGGGTATGTTAGTATATATATATTGCTATAAGTTATCTATTTTATAACTATTTATATGAGTCACACTATATTTTATAAATATTCTATGTATATGTTCATATTTACATATTTTCAGTGATATCTATGTTTGAGAAGTATATATATAATCATAGCAGCTCCTTTATATTGTACAGTGTTACATAATATGTTAAGTTATATAATATACATTGTTACAAAGTGTTGTATTAATATAGGTGCTTTATGTTCATTTACAATTTATAGTAAAGGTGAGTTCACTTCTCTGTTCCTATCCAAGTAGCAGGCTATAGTTGTCATTTTATATATAGTATACATGTTGTACGCATATATGTTACATGCATAGTAATTCATTTGTTTCAAAGTCGTTTTATACTTATGTATTTAAGATTTTGTTTTGGAATGGTTTTAAGTATAATATGTATAGAATATTTGCCTGAAGCCTATTTTTTGTTTTTAACAAAATTTACTTTGGCGTGCCGGTTATATAATATGTACTGTACGTTATTGAAGTATAAAGTAATATGTATATATTTTAAATATATGTTTAATTTAGTAAAGTGATCTTGGGATATATAAAGATTTATGTTGTTATATGTATGTTTAAATATAATATTGAGGTTTTTGTATATATATTTCTACGTTTCAATATTAAAAAAAATTATATAGTGGTTTCGGCTGTTAAGTGGTATATGTTTTGTCGTCTAGTTGTATAGTGTTGCAAGGATAATTTTGCAGTAAATAAAATATATGGTATGTTAAATTCATGATTATTTTGTATAATATATTTTAAAGTTTTTATTTCAATTTATGTAAGTATTTTTGATAGATGAACTGATAACTCTAAATCTGTATACTGTGTTTAAACATTTGTTTAGAAATTTTAAAAGGAAAACATATGAGCTTATAAATATTGACTTAACATATATACGTATCTTTAAATTTTAATATATAGATATTCTGATTTATACGTGTTCTATTAACTGTTGATTTTAACTATAATATGGATTTGAAAATATATGTTTTGAAATTATTTTATGAAAACAAATAATAATATATAATATAATAGTAAGGTATATATTTTTAGCTATATCAAAACTGATTCAATTTGTTTCATCAATTTCTATTATCAGCTCTATCCGTCGAATTCGTGCCCATCTCACTTTGCTTTGGAATTCATGTTTGGATTCGTAACTCAATTTCCATTGTCTAATATCTCTAGCCTCGAAAGGTGAGCAATCACTCACGATTAATGTTCTTTTATTTATTTAATTTGATTTCAATTGAAATGACAATAGAAATATGATGATGTTAGTTATTTACACTGTTATATATATGCTATTACCTGTATCAGTTCACCTGTGACATCTGACACCATTGTCTGCCAATTGAAATATGCTGATGTTAGTTATTTACACTGTTATATATATGCTATTACCTGTATCAGTTCACCTGTGACATCTGACACCATTATTTGTTATTTATATTGATGATATATGCCTGTTATATTATTATCATATCTGTTATCACTCTGCAAGTTCCCTGTTAGTATAGAATCACTATGGATTGAAATGATACATGCCTGAACGGACTTTAGAATAGGAAAAAATCGTTATGGGTTGAAATGATAAACCCAAGCGATTTTCATTGAATTGAATTTGGGATAGCGGGTTGAAAAGATATATACTCGTATATATTTAAATTGCGGATTGAAATGATAAATATCTGTATCACTTGATCCTAGGATAGAAAATTTTATACAGACACTGTTGGTCTATATATAAATATTTTAGAAATGATTTCTATGGTTTTGAAAAGAAATATATGGTTTTAATAAATATTCATTTTAAAGATTTATTAAAGTTGATTTGAATCAATATAAAAATATGTTTGAGTATTTATGTAAAATTTATATTTTCAAATATAGAGTTTATAATGTTTCAGGTTGAAAGATAAATTTGAAATTGATTTGGAATTCTTAATTATTTAATAATTATACTTAAATAAGTTTGATATGAAATCTATTAAATTTGAAATTTTAAGATATGTTTTATAACTTGAATTTGATTAAAAAGTGGCTTAAATGAATATTTCAAACTTATATAAATTTAAATGGGATATTTTGTTTATATAAATTTGTAAATTGAAGTTGTATTTAGATGTATTGAAATGATTAAAGAAATATCTCAGAAACTAAATGTAATGAAATTAAATTGAGATATAAATGGAATTATCAAATTTAGTTTTTGAAATGTGGAATATTTAAAGCTTTGAAATATATTGAAATTTAATGGTTTATTTTGTGTTTCAAATCTGTATTTGAAATCGTTATTATTCGAAATGATTTATTGAGAAACTGAATTGAGTTGAGATTTATGAATTGAGATTGAATTAAGTCGAATTTGGAAGTCAAGATAATTTGAATCGATTTGTGAATTTGTGGAAGCTATTTTATTTTATAAAGTACTTTTAAACTATATTTACAACTATTTATATTTTACTTTATAAATTATTTTAATATAAACTATTTTATATAAATCATTTTCAATATATATTATTTTATTATATACTATTTTAACTTATAACTATTTTATATAAACTATTTTTATTTTATAAACTATTTTATTATATACACTAATTTTAATATCTAAACTATTTAAGAAGAAAGTGTTATGAATTCCAAAACGTTGTGATTTCAAACTATAGTTTCAAAGTGTTATGAATTTCAAGGTTCTGATTTCCAAAGTGTTTTGATTTTTAAAGACTTACGATTTCGAAAGCGATATAACTTTGGAAAGTGATACGATTTTGGAAATGGATTTATTTGAAGTGAAATTGATATCGTATGGATATGGTTTTGAAATGGCAATGATATTTCGGTTTTGAAATATAAACTATTTTGAAAGTTTATTAAATGACCAATCGGTGTAATAATTACGTAGTTATTGAAGAGTCCGGGATCGGTTAGGGACATACTCTCTATCCAAACCGAAAACCACTTTAATAACTATTATACGTGGAGTGTGATCCAGAATGAAGTGGTTGGAATGATCACGTTGCTGGATTTTAAGAAAGAGAACGATAATGGATAGCCATGACACTTGTGTCAAATTGGAAATGACATAAATAGGAGCCGTGCCGGACCAGTGAGGTTAGCTACCTTTAGAGGACACACTTTTTCGTAAACTACTCATTACTTGTTTTTGATTGGTGCGCACCCTTGAATTGGGAGTGTTGTTTCGCGGTGTTGCGGTCGTTGCGGCGATGTGTTTTCACCAGTCCGGATCAGGCGAACGGTAGTTTCACTACTTTGGGTATTGCCTCATGTGCCTTGTCATACTCGTATCCATATGCGCGACCACTACGATTTGTTTTGTGTTATACCTATGGAGTACTCCCTAATAGCCCACTAGTTTACGGTGGAGTTTACAGTGCTGTATAGACTATGATGCTTATATAAAATGTGTTAAGGGGGATAATGGTAACGCCTTAACGCTATTTTGATACTTTATATTACTGATAGGCATTATCTGCTTAGCGTACACTACTACATAGTAGATATTTTAACGGATCCTTAGAGGATGGTTATCCCAAACATCCTTTGAGTTACTTGTATTTCAGTTGTTATTTCACTTGAGTTGGATTTATTGATATAAGAATGTTAATCCTGACTCGAGTGTTTTGTGTTTTGCTTTACGCTCGGGTCAGACTGAGTGTACCAGTGTTCGAGACTCACCTTTGGAGTTGGAGCTTCGCTTGGAGATCCAGCTATCTATCGATTCTACTATCAGTTATCCAGTTGATTCCAGTGATGTATTAAGATCTTGTATTTGACTATTGTATTGAGATATCTATGTATTCGAGACTTCTGTTGTGTCTTGTTTAACTCTGTTATATATATAGTAGCTTCATGAACTACTATTCCTTTGTTTCCGCTGCATATTGTTATATTACTTTGTGTCTGTGATTTTGTGATTATTTATTTACTGTATATGCTGAGTTTTGCCAAATTTAAATTAACAATCTGGTATTTTGAGCAATTCAATTTCGGCATGTTCGGATGCGAATGGTTGAAAATTTCAGGTCATTATAGTTGGTATCAGAGTTCTGGTTTTAGGCAAAACTCAGCATATAAAGTAAAAAAATTCAATTACAGAATCACTTTCGTTCGAGCTTGAATTCCTCCTTCTTTGACTCGGTTTCCTTTGAATTTTGGAACGTTCACTTCGGTTCCAAAGTCCACTCTTGTCTCCCTATTCGTGTTTCTTGATTCTGGAGTATCCCATAACTCCACTTCGAATAATCTCTATAATAAATCGGCGGTCTCGACAATCTCTGAATGATTTGTAAAAGGGTGAAACTCCTTTGCAATCGGTGTTGATTCACCGAAGATTTCTATATCCTCGGTTTACGATGCTACTATCTCTCGCTATACCCGAATTCTATCCCTGGTTATCGAATGTCGATTTGTTCCAGAATTCTACCTCAATCTTATTTGGAAGTCATGGTTGATCCGGTTAAGATTGCCCGCGACTTATATAAATCTATCCTTTTTTTCTCTCTCTGAAATCTATTTATCTTCCTATCAAGTTTATCTTCTGTTTGGAATTCTTTCGATTTGGGTCCCTCTAATTTGAGTCCCTATCTTTGTTTTAAATCCATTCTGGAATCATCGAGTAAGGGAGTGTATTTGTGATTAATATTAAGTTGTTTTATATATTGTGTTGTTTGAGTTGTTGATGTTTATTTGGGTTTTCGATCGATTCGTCTGATCAACGCTATCGATAGGATTTCCAAAACGCTTGAACAGAGCAAACTGACACAATATTATTTTCAAATTTGGTAAATGAAAGATTGTATGATTATGTATATATATAAGTATAATTTTATGGAATTTAATAAGTTAATTAAAATTAGTTGTTTGAAATGATAATATTTTATTATCATTTATTGTTCTAAATGAATTTATAAACATGGTTTATAAATTGATTTGGAATTGAAATGAATTTAAATCAGGAATTTGAGAATTTAATTTCTGGCGATTTCGAACTTTGGTTTTAAATTTTAAGGTATAAATTATTGAAAGTATTTTCGAATAGAAATCATTTCCAAAGAATTTTAAAAGTCTAAATCAGTTCTCTCCTCTTTTGTCGCTGGAAAATAATTTCGGTGATGACTGCAGCATCATCGACATTCATTTTCGAGTTTCGAAGTGGAAAGACCATTCTGTAGCTTTGCAACATTTTTGTTTTGGAAAATTAATTTGATTTGGATTTCCGAAGTATGACTTGATTTATAATATTGTTATATGATCATAGATTTAATTTGATATATATAGTATATATACTTATATCTAAATGGTTTGAATTGAAATCGGAATTCTAACTCTTAAATTCTTGAATAAATATTTAAATTGGAATAGTTAAATTGGAAAATTGTACTTGTATAATACCCAATTTCATTCTAATATAACTTACCTAAATTATTCAGAAGTTGAAAATGTAATTGGATAATATACAATATAAAGAAATTTATAAATAAATTTTGAGTGGTTATAATAAATGTTATACACTTAAATTTTATTATAAAGATGTTAATAGAGATGAACAGAATAATAAATTAATTGAATAATAAATGAGTTAAATAAAATAATTTTTTTTAAGGAAATTAATAAATTGAGATAAAATCAACTTAGTGAAATACCTTGAATGTTGAATATAAATTAATAAATTGAAATTTAAATTAGTTGTTTTATTTTGTTTTCAATTTATTTTTCTTCTGGTTTTTTTATTCTCCTACCTCGTTACTTTTCGGGGACGAAAAGTTTTGAGTGGGGGAGAGTGTAACGACCCGTAAATTTTAATAATTTTTATTTTTATTATTTATATATTTAATGGAAATTTTGTGAAATTTTAAACAATAAAATTCTGAAATAAAAATTTATTATTTGGAATGCGTCTTATAAAACATAGCAACTGGTAAATTTTCATCAAATAATATTGAAGTTTATTTTCTTGTGTAATTTTATTTCAATTTATATCAGTTAAAAATCGATGATAATAAAATATTTTCCAAACCTAAATATTTTTATATAGAAAATTTGTAAATCATCTTTTGAGTGAGACGTCGTATTTCGTTTCTCCAGATTTGGACTGCTATTTCTCCGTTTATCTTAATTCTGGCAAATTAGCAGCATTTTCGGTACCGGATATCAACTTTTGATCGGATGATCCTACCACTGATATCTTTATACCGTTTTGATCGTCTCGTCGTGCTGATCTCCACACTATATTCGTTTCTGTGTTTTGAAGTCTGGATCGCTACGAGATCAATGAAACTATTTGCAGTATCGGTACGGTTTCGAACATTTCAAATTTCTTTTGACCATTCAAATTCCACCATATCAACCCAACAGCCATCAGCCACTTGCAATAAATATTTCCTGAATTATCATGCATGCCTTTCTCTATTCCCAAAAATTATTACCTTCTGGTAGCTTCATTGTTTGGTCTTCGAAATAATTATATTACTTTTTTTTTCTTCACACTTAAGCCTGCTCATTTTCTGTATCTCATCTTTCCATTCTCTGTTTGTTTCCATGGCCTCAACAATGAAACCCTCCTTCATCTCCAATCTATCCCCCTCTCTTTGCACGCAACTTCCCAGATCTCGGCCACAAAAAAAATACAAGTTGTGAAAAGTGACAGCACACATTTCATCATCCCCACCATTATTTTCAACCCATCTTCACCTCTCCCTCACGTGACCTCTCTCCTCCCCAGCCTGGACACGCAGCAGCTCCGTTTCCCGACGAGCCAACAGAAAACCCGACAACCTGAACCACTGACGCCATGATCCTTAGCCGAGCAACCAAGGCTTTGGAAAAACTGGGTAAGCAATGTTCTTTTCGGGCTGCTCGCATTCTATTGCTTAATGTTTCGTATTTTCTCTGACCTTTTGTTAACTTATATTTGGATATATTGTATAGTTTATATATGTACGTTTATTTTAATGTATATACAATAAAAAAAATTTGTAAGCGTTTTAAAATATAATGGGGTATGTTAGTATATATATTGCTACAAGTAATCTATTTTATAACTGTTTATATGAGTCACGCTATATTTTATAAATATTCTATGTATATGTTCATATTTACATATTTTCAGTGATATCTCTGTTTGAGAAGTATATATATAATCACAGCAGCTCCTTTATATTGTACAGTATTACATAATATGTTAAGGGTATATAATTTACATTGTTACAAAGTGTTGTATTAATATAGGTGCTTTATGTTCATATACAATTTATAGTAAAGGTGAGTTCACTTCTCTGTTCCTATCCAAGTAGCGGGCTATAGTTGTCATTTTATATATAGTATACATGTTGTACGCATATATGTTACATGCATAGTAATTCATTTGGTTCAAAGTTGTTTTATACTTATGTATTTAAGATTTTGTTTTAGAATGGTTTTAAGTATAATATGTATGAAATATTTGCCTGAAGCTTATTTTTTGTTTTTAACAAAATTTACTTTGGCGTGCCGGTTATATGATATGTACTGTACGTTATTGAAGTATAAAGTAATATGTATATATTTTAAATATATGTTTAATTTAGTAAAGTGATCTTGGGATATATAAAGATTTATGTTGTTATATGTATGTTTAAATATAATATTGAGGTTTCTGTATATATATTTCTACGTTTTAATATATATAAAAAATTACATAGTGGTTTCGGCTGTTAAGTGGTATATGTTTTGTCGTCTAGTTGTATAGTGTTGCGAGGATAATTTTGCAATAAATAAAATATATGGTATATTAAATTCGTGATTTTTTTGTATAATATATTTTAAAGTATTTATTTCAATTTATGTAAGTATTTTTGATAGATGAAGTGATAACTCTAAATCTGTATACTGTGTTTAAACATTTGTTTAGAAATTTTAAAAGGAAAACATATGAGCTTATAAATATTGACATAAGATATATACGTATCTTTAAATTTTGATATATAGATATTCTGATTTATACGTGTTCTATTAACTGTTGATTTTAACTATAATATGGATTTGAAAATATATGTTTTGAAATTATTTTATGAAAACAAATAATAATATATAATATAATAGCAAGGTATATATTTTTAGCTATATCAAAACTGATTCAATTTGTTTCATCAATTTCTATTATCAGCTCTATCCGTCGAATTCGTGCCCATCTCACTTTGCTTTGGAATTCGTGTTTGGATTCGTAACTCAATTTCCATTGTCGAATCTCCCTAGCCTCGAAAGGTGAGCAATCACTCACGATTAATGTTATTTTATTTGTTAATTTTGATTTCAATTGAAACGACAATTGAAATATGCTGATGTTATTTATTTACACTGTTATATATATGCTATTACCTGTATCAGTTCATCTGTGACATCTGACACCATTATCTTCCAATTGAAATATGCTGATGTTAGTTATTTACCCTATTATATATATGCTATTACCTGTATCAGTTCACCTGTGACATCTGACACCATTATCTGTTATTTATATTGATGATATATGCCTGTTATATTATTATCATATCTGTTATCACTCTGCAAGTTCCCTGTTTGTATAGAATCACTATGGGTTGAAATGATACATATCCGAACGGACTTTAGAATAGGAGAAAATCGTTATGGGTTGAAATGATAAACCCAAGCGATTTTCATTGAATTGAATTTGGGATTGTGGGTTGAAAAGATATATACCCGTATATATTTAAATTGCGGATTGAAATGATAAATATCTGTATCACTTGACCCTAGGATAGAAAATTTTATACAGACACCGTTGGTCTATATATAAATATTTTAGAAATGATATCTATGGTTTTGAAAAGAAATATATGGTTTTAATAAATATTGATTTTAAAGATTTATTAAAGTTGATTTGAATCAATATAAAAATATCAAAAAAATGCATACCTAAAAAAACAACTTTTTTGGTTTCTAATGGCCTCTCCCGCCCATTCCAATCACCATCCCCTGTCTTTTCAAACTGACCTACCCATTCTTTCAACTGTTCCTCCTCCTTCTCTGCTTCCGGCCACTCTTCCAAACTGCCACCAAAACTTACCTCCTCCTGTTCCTCCTCCTGTTCCTCCTCCAGACTTTCCCACTTTCATCCATCCAGCTTCTTCTCCCTCCACTTGGTCCTCCCTTTTCAAATCCAAACCCCGAAATGCTGGTGCTTACTTGCCAGTTGACTTTCAGCTAACTTATGATGGGCAAGTTTTGGTGCCACCTCCTGATGTGTTGAAAGCTGGAAATGAAGTTTGGGGTGGATGGTTGGTTGGGTTCTTCCTTGATAAGCCCCTGTCCTACATGACAGTTATCAACCATCTAAAAAAACTTTGGAAGCTCAAAGGTGAAGTCTCTATAAAATCTGATGGAACCTTGTTCCTTTTCCATCTTTCCTGTGCTGAGGATAGAAGGATAATTATTGAAGCCGACCCTATATTTCTTCGGAACAAGATATTCATTATCAAGGCATGGGATCCATACATTGGGAACTGTTGCAGTACTATCAAATCTGTGCCAGTTTGGTTAAAGTTATCTAACGTCCCACTTTATGCGTGGTCTCATTTAGGGATTAACTGGCTAGCATCTAGGATTGGAAGATTTCTCTGTTTGGATACTTCCACTGATAAATTGGAGCGTATTGGTTACACCAAATGTTTAGTTGATGTCACTCCAAACCAAGAATTGGTAGACGAGTTTCCTATGAAATTAATCGATGGATCAACTCAGATGATACAGGTTAGTTATCTCTGGAAACCTGAAATTTGTACTGGTTGTAAAGTTTTTGGTCACATGGAAAATGATTGCATGAAAGAAGGAGAAGTAAACATGAGGAACGAGGATGAGGTAAATCTAAAGGGGAAAATGTATGAAGGACATGTCACTGTGCAGAAGGAAGGAAAGCAGGCAAATAAAAACATACAGATTTGGAAGAGAGTAGTGAATAAGAAAAATAAAGAAAAGGTTGGAATTTTTTTGAAGTTGCCAGTGATAGATGATAAAATAGTACATGCTGAAGTTAATGTGAATAACATTGCTGTTCGAGGGATTGATGATAAAGCATATACAAATGTTGGTGGTATATCTGAGGTACAGGTGGAGGCTTGTGAAATTGATAATGAAAATGGCATAATTAAAACAAGCAATATTTTTGATGTGTTAAAAGACTTGGAGACTGAGGGTAATAATGTTGATGTGGCATCTACTGGAGAGCAAAATGATGGGATAGAAAATAATACATTACTGCTGAATGATGAAAACACACAAAGAATGGAAGACTGGCATGTTCCCCATGAACATCCAAATGCTTCTTTTGTAGTGCAACAAAACTTGTTGTCCTCTCTGGAGCAAAATGAAAATCTTTCTGTGCAAGTTTCAGAATCTCTTGTGCATGCAAATATCTACATGAATACACTATGCTCTAGCACCTTGCCCAATCTTGAAATTCCCTCTTCCACATGTCAACTAACTACCAATACAAACTCAAACAAACATGAAGAATCTTTCTGTATCACATTGCAAAAGAAATTTTTGAACTAGTGTATAGCATGCATTCCCAGTCTCATTCCATTACATCAGATTCTCCTCCCAACCCAATTCTTCCACCACCAATCATCCCAAAGCCAGGTCAGCCTTATGTGTATCTGGGTTCTATTCCAGGTTGGAAATTGCCACCTGAAGATCCTATGAACGACAGCTGTCAAGTAACTGATAATGATAAAAGCAAAAAGTCAAAAAAGGCAAAAAACCAAAATCAAAGCTTCACAAGAATTAATTCTCCTGTTACAAGGAGCATGAGAGAAGGAGCACAATTAAATATGGTTTAATTAATGTTACACAATATTGGTGCTTGGAATATCAGAGGATCCCACAACTTTCTCAAGCTGGATTAAGTTAAACAGTTGATCTCCTCTCATCAACTATCTGTTTTTGCAATTCTTGAAACCAAATTGAATTTGCCACTAACTGTTAATGCTGCTAAGTACATAAACCCATCATGGACCTTGAACCACAATCTTCTCGAAGCCAGCTATGGGAGAATTATGGTCCTTCATAATCTAGAGTAACTATCACTTGAACTCATCCTTGCAACTCCTCAAATAATGCATTTTCATGTTAAATATTTCGATTCCTCTATATCTTTCTATATCTCCTTCATCTATGCTTTTAACTCCCCCTCTTCCAGACAAACTCTTTTCAATCTTCTTCCTGCGCTAAGACAAGACACACATCCTTGGATTTTGCTTGGTGATTTTAACTGCCGCTTCTCTTTGTCTGACAAACATGGGGGTCTTCCTCTCTTGCCTAGGGACATTCTCCTTTTAAACAATGCTATTGATGATTCATCCTTAATCCCTATTAACAAATGTGGTGCCCCATACACTTGGAATAATCGATCTAGAACTGGTGCTCGTGTCTTCTCAAACATTGATCACTCTTTCGCTAACTTCAAAGCCCTCTCCACATGGCCCAACATCACCACTTTTCTGCCCCAACCAATTCTGTCTGATCACTCTCCCCTCATCTTGACCACTGGTAAAAAGCCACTGGAAGCCAAAAGAGGATTTAAATTTTACAATGCATGGGTCCTCGATCCTGAGTATTATGATATAATAAAGAATGCTTGGTCTAATAGGTATTATGGAAACCCTACTTTTATTTTTTGCAGGAAACTCAGAGCTGTCAAGGTAGCTTTGAGGGATTGGGCAAGGGCAAAGTATGGTAATGGCAATCTACAATCAACTAAACTCATGGACCGTTTAAAGCTTACTCAGGAGCAAATGATGGTTCATCCTGATAATGTTTTCTTGGCTGAGAAGGAAGCTACTCTATTCAATGACCTAAATCTTGCTCTAGCTTGTGAGTCTGATATGAAGAGGCAACAATTAAGAATCAAATGGGCAGCTGAAGGCGATTGGAATACAAAAATTTTCCATGCCTCTCTGAAGATTAAGCATTCTATCAATAAAATATCATCTATAGTTGATGAAGCAGGTAATCTTGAAACTACCCTTGAAATTGTAGAAAAAGCCTTTCTTATGTATTATTCTGGCCTTTTTGGTAATGTTGGAAATTTTGAACCGGATTCAGACATTCTGTCCACCATCTCACTTCCTAGACTTAATCAAGATGAAGCTAATCTTTTGATAGCTAAAGTGACTAATGAAGAAATCAAGAAAACCCTACATGCAATGAATAGAAGCTCGTCTGGTGGTCCAGATGGTTTCAATGTTGTTTTTTTTACTTCGAGCTGGGAGATAGTTGGTGACCAATTTTGCAGAGCTGTCCACAATTTCTTTGATAAGTTCAAGATGCTAAGATCAGTGAATTCTACCAACTTGGTTCTAATCCCAAAGATCAAACCTGCTTTGTCTGTCACCTCCTTCCGTCCTATTTCATGTTGTAATGTGGTTTATAAATGTATCTCCAAAATCATTGCTTCTAGGCTGGTGTCTGTTCTTCAAAGAATTATTTCTAACAACCAAGTAGCTTTCCTCCCTGATAGAAATATCCTTGATAACATTATGCTAGCCCATGAACTAACAAAAGGATACCACTATGGTAATGTATCACCTCGTGCCATGCTTATGCTTGATCTGCAGAAGGCTTATGATTCCCTTCATTGGAAGACAATAGTTAGGGTTATGTCACTCATGGGTTTTCCCAAAGTCTTTGTTGCTTGGATTTATGAGTGTATTTCTACTCCCTCCTATTCTCTGATTATCAATGGCACAAGCTTAAGTAACTTTGTTCCAAAGCAGGGAATCAGGCAGGGGGATCCCCTGTCTTCTTATATCTTCATTCTGGTGATGGAAGTTTTCACTAGTCTGATAAGACCCATGTTTCAAAACAAGCTAATACAATACCACCCCAGGTGCAAAGACCTTCAAATAACAGCCCTCCTTTTTGCTGATGATATTATGATTTTCACTAAACCCAATATGCAATCATTTGAAGGAATTTTAAGTGCTCTTAATACCTTTTACTTGATGACTGGCCTTAAACTTAACCTTCATAAATCTAGCATCTTATTCTCTGGAGTTTCTAGTTTTCAGGAATCGAATCTGACCTCTTATGCTGGTTTCCAATCCATGTCATCTGATATGAATTATCTTGGGCTTCCATTATGTACATCTAGAGTTACTTATGCTGACTGTCTTCCACTTTATGAAAAGATCACGGCTGTCATGGATTGTTGGGCCAACAGATTCCTCTCACAAGCTGGAAGACTGGTGCTAGTTCAATATGTAAGTCACTCCTTAATGGTATATTGGGCAAGGACTTTCATTCTACCAATTAAACTTCTGAAATTGGTTAGAAGAGCAATGATGAGATTTTTTTGGTTTGGCACCATACACACTAGGAAAGTCCTTCCCTGTTCTTTCAATTCCTTTGAAAAGCCAAGAAGCAAAGGGGGATTGGGTTTGCAAAGTATTGGGATATGGAACAAGGCAGCTTACAGCCATCATTTCAATGCATTGCTGCACAAGCATGACACACTGTGGGTGAATTGGACACACAGATACAACATTGGTACAAAAAACTTCTGGCTCATGGACATCCCACAGTCATGTAGCTGGATTTGGAGGAGCATTTTAAAATTAAGACTCATTTTCAAGCCTCTTGTTCAACTGAAGCTTTCTGAGTCAAGCATGTGCAGTTTCTGGCATGACCCATGGCTAAGCAAAGGTGTAATTCTTGACCTTGTTTTCAGTCCTCAACAGAAGTTCCAATGTGGCATTGGAAATAATGCTCTTGCCATTGAACATATTGTTAATGGAAAAATCGAGTTGCCCTACACTAGTAACCAGATTGTCAGGAATTTTTGGAGCAATTATGATACTAGCTTCTATGAAACATATGACCATGACACCGTTTTGTGGAATGGACAGGAGCACTCCACTAAAAAGGTTTATGTCGCCTTGTGTGGATTGGACTCTATGCCAGAATGTAAGTGGAGAAAGGTAACTTGGACTGTTGCTTCTTGTAGCAGTGATAATCTTATGTTCTGGAAGGTTATTTCTGATGCTCTGTTGACTAGAGATAAGCTGTTGAGATATGGTATGAATGTCCTTCTTGAATGTGAGCTGTGTTATCAACATGCTGAAAGTGTTCTGCATATTTTTTTTGACTGCCCATATGTAACTTTCATCTGGTCTAAAATGATTAGCTGCTACCTGAAGGTATATAATCCTCCAATCTTTAATAATCAGTGGAACCTAATGGAAAGTGCCATTTCATGGAGGGAGGACAATAAGCAGTTCTTTTTCTTCATCTTGAAAAAACTTATGGTGGATATTCGGAAGGAAAGAAATAAGAGATGCTTTGATGGTATTTGCAGAAGTAAAGAAACTATTTGGTCCATCTTAAAGCATGACATTCTGTTGGGGTTGAGAGCTAGCTCATACAAGTTTCTTGACATCCATTTGGAACCTTGGATTCCTTAGTTTCCCCATGTTTGCTCCTTTTATTTTCTGTTTTGTTGTGTGTGTTTTTCCTTGTGTTTCTTTTACTCTTCCATGTATGCTTTCTTCTGTGCTTTTGTTGTTTTTCCTTATTTTAATAAATCTGGTAGGGGTCCAGTGTTAACCCCGCTTAATCTGCAAAAAAAAATATAAAAATATGTTTGAGTATTTATGTAAAATTTATATTTTTAAATATAGAGTTTATAATGTTTCAGGTTGAAAGATAAATTTGAAATTGATTTGGAATTCTTAATTATTTAATAATTATACTTAAATAAGTTTGATTTGAAATCTATTAAATTTGAAATTTTAAGATATGTTTTATAACTTGAATTTGATTAAAAAGTGGCTTAAATGAATATTTCAAACTTATATAAATTTAAATGGGATATTTTGTTTATATAAATTTGTAAATTGAAGTTGTATTTAGATGTATTGAAATGATTAAAGAAATATCTCAGAAACTAAATGTAATGAAATTAAATTGAGATATAAATGGAATTATCAAATTTAGTTTTTGAAATGTGGAATATTTAAAGCTTTGAAATATATTGAAATTTAATGGTTTATTTTGTGTTTCAAATCTGTATTTGAAATTGTTATAATTCGAAATGATTTATTGAGAAATTGAATTGAGTTGAGATTTATGAATTGAGATTGAATTAAGTTGAATTTGGAAGTCGAGATAATTTGAATCGATTTGTGAATTTGTGGAAGCTATTTTATTTTATAAAGTACTTTTAAACTATATCTACAACTATTTATATTTTACTTTATAAATTATTTTAATATAAACTATTTTATATAAATCATTTTCAATATATATTATTTTATTATTAACTATTTTAACTTATAACTATTTTATATAAACTATTTTTATTTTATAAACTATTTTATTATATACACTAATTTTAATATCTAAACTGTTTAAGAGGAAAGTGTTATGAATTCCAAAATGTTGTGATTTCAAACTATAGTTTCAAAGTGTTATGAATTTCAAGGTTTTGATTTCCAAAGTGTTTTGATTTTTAAAGACTTGCGATTTCGAAAGCGATATAACTTTGGAAAGTGATATGATTTTGGAAATGGATTTATTTGAAGTGAAATTGATATCGTATGGATATGGTTTTGAAATGGCAATGATATTTCGGTTTTGAAATATAAACTATTTTGAAAGTTTATTAAATGACCAATCGGTGTAATAATTACGTAGTTATTGAAGAGTCCGGGATCGGTTAGGGGCATACTCTCTGTCCAAACCGAAAACCACTTTAATAACTATTATACGCGGAGTGTGATCCAAAATGAAGTGGTTGGAATGACGACGTTGCTAGATTTGAAGAAAGAGAACGATAATGGATAGTCATGACACTTGTGTCAAATTGGAAATGACTTAAACATGAGCCGTGCCGAGCCAGTGAGGTTAGCTACCTCTAGCGGACACACTTCTTCGTAAACTACTCATTACTTGTTTTTGATTGGTGCGCACCCTTGAATTGGGAGTGTTGTTTCGCGGTGTTGCGATCGTTGCGGCGATGCGTTCTCACCAGTCCGGATCAGGCGAACGGTAGTTTCACTACTTTGGGTATTGCTCATGTGCCTTGTCATACTCGTATCCCTATGCGCGACCACTATGATTTGTTTTGTGTTATACCTATGGAGTACTCCCTGATAGCCCACTAGTTTACGGTGGAGTTTACAGTGCTGTATAGACTATGATGCTTATATAAAATGTGTTAAGGGGGATAATGGTAACGCCTTAACGCTATTTTGATACTTTATATTACTGATAGGCATTATCTACTTAGCGTACACTACTACATAGTAGATAGTTTAACGGATCCTTAGAGGATGGTTATCCCAAACATCCTTTGAGTTACTTGTATTTCAGTTGTTATTTCACTTGAGTTGGATTTATTGATATAAGAATGTTAATCCTGACTCGAGTGTTTTGTGTTTTGCTTTACGATCGGGTCCGACTGAGTGTACCAATGTTCGAGACTCACCTTTGGAGTTGGAGCTTCGCTTGGAGATCCAACTATCTATCGATTTTACTATCAGTTATCCAGTTGTTTCCAGTGATGTATTCAGATCTTGTATTTGACTATTGTATTGAGATATCTATGTATTCGAGACTTCTGTTGTATCTTGTTTAACTCTGTTATATATATAGTAGCTTCATGAACTACTATTCTTTTGTTTCCGCTGCATATTGTTATATTACTTTGTGTCTGTGATTTTGTGATTATTTATTTACTGTATATGCTGAGTTTTGCAAAATTTAAATTAACAATCTGGTATTTTGAGCAATTCAATTCTGGCATGTTCGGATGCGAATGGTTGAAAATTTCAGGTCGTTATAAAAGGATATGAAGAAGACTGGGAACGTTAACAGATGGATGCGAATAAATGAGCATGAAGCCTGGATGCGAACTAGAAATGTGCATGGTTTAAAGGAGGAAGCGTTCAACACGGCGTAGAAAATGGATCGAGCCTTGGAAGTAGCGCCACGTCATCGGCAAACACGTGCGCTGTATCGATACGATCCAGTATCGATACGAAATTGATCGATTCGAACGAAATGTCACACAAGCTCTACATTTCGTATCGATCATATCTGAAGATCTATAGGTCCAAATGCCATGAAATTTTCACAGGACCTTACGTACAAGCTAAAGAATGTTCATGCCAAGTTTCGACTCCATTGGACAAAATCTTGATGGATACAAAATTGGTTCGTATCGATCACAGATCGAGCCGAAACTTCGTGGGATCGATCGCGTGGGCCCACTCACGTGCCAGAAGGAGTCCCCCGAAGTTTGAGCGAGATATCAGCCTCCTACATCTATAAATATAGCCCTGGAGCCTACGGAAAAAGGGACCTTTTGGCTTTTCAACGTCCAGACTCTGCCCGATTCAACTGTGCACTCCATAGCTGCTGTAGTACTCGAAGTAATCTGTTGTAATCAGTTGTAACCAGCAAGGAAAGTCAATAAAAGATAAAACTTTTGGAGTGGACGTAGGCCGGAGATAGCCGAACCACTATAAATTATGTGTCTCTATCTGCTTCTTTCCGTTTTAAGTTTATTATTCTTCACTTTTTATCCTCTACATTACTTAGATCTGTGATCTATGATCATATACTGCTGATTTGTGTTCATACACTGGTGCTTTCACGATATTTGGGGTTTGTGACCAATTTTGGCGCAAACAATTTATAAGTACTAACTAAGCTTCGTTAGGCCTCTGATCACTTTAATAATAAGTGTAGAGCTCCGAACTCACTTAATTAGTTTATTAATTTTTTTAAACTCATTTAGATAGTTTAATTAATGTTTTCTAATGACATGCACATCATTATATTACATAATTAATCACAGTCAAATAATAACATCACAAAAACCATCCAATTAATCCCAAACCCAATCCTAAGCTTACTAACTTTTCCAAACATGATAATTAAGGGTTCAAACAAATAATTAGCTAATAGAATCATGTTCAAAACATGAACACAAGCCTTAACCATAGAATTCTCCAAATCATATCACATAACTTCATAATCATTACTAAACAAATATATGAAGTTTAACAAGTAAAATCATCCCATTCTCCTCTTCTTCTCCAAACCAAGCTCAAAATCACCAAAACCCATCATTTTGCTCTCTTTAAATCTTGGATGAAGCTCCAAAATATGATTTAAGCTAGTCCATTCATGGGTTTTATAGAGAATTAGAAGATATGAATTATGGAAATTTTTATTTGAATTTAGGAATTTATTTGAGAAGGGTTAGGGCTTGGGTGATTAAAAAGGGATTAAGAGGAGATTAGGGAAAGAAGGTGAAAATTATCATGAATGAGAGAATGAAATGAAAGTGGGAAGGGGTTGGCCACTTATAAGCTAACTAATGGGCTAGGCCCAAATTCATTTCTTTCTCCAAAAATTACCGTTCACTCCAAATATTCAACGACTCCAAAATATAGTCAAGTTTATACTCATTTTACTCGCGTCGAAATGTGAACTCAACCATGGGTGTTTTGAGTCCTAATTCGCTTATATATAAAAGTCGAGTACAAGGGGCATTTTGTTACTTAACGATTAAATATTTAAATTAATTATTTAAATATTCGATTGATGGAATTACGGGGTGTTACACTATATGATCGATCGCAAGTTGTTTCGATTAGTGGATCTCAAGATATGGTGAAAAGATGATCGGCATGAAGCAATGGTAAAGATATAGGGATTTCTTGAGTTTGCTTCAGGTCCGACCCAAGAAAATTGAGGTGTTGCTTTGGGTCTTACCTTAGGAAATCCAAGGAACTTTGTGTGGTGCTCTGAGCTTTGACCACTCAGCAGTGCTAGTTGTTTTGATCGAGCACTTCAAGTGGAGTGTGTTAGAACATAGTGATGATCTAATAAGGCATGTTTGGTGATGTGATCTACTAAGGTGGAACGTATGACGTGTTCTACAATGGATTTGTGCTAAAGTGTCATTGAATAGCTATGTAGATGAAGTTGTGCTCGTAATAGGAACTGGTGGGGACACTCAACAAGCGTAATCTATGTGTACCTAGGGTAGTATATGTGTACCTATGTGATTGGATGTATGTGTGTATCCAGTTCCTAACCATTTGTCTGTGGCATGAGTTTAACGATCGAGTATATGCAACATTGAATAGTCGTTGACCATTTATGTGGGTGATATGAGTTTTTATCCAAAGGCATCTAAGTCAGTGATTGGAAGTGCAGGCGATGGTTTCTATTGTGATATGCTTGTTTTGTCTGCTATGACTGCTTTTATTGTTATGTGTTTGTTATAGGTGTCATGTATAGGTATTACTATGTTAGATACATTAACACCATATGTTGTACTTACTGTAGTACACCTAAATGATGATAGGGTAGCATATATTGTGTTATATACTAACATGTTGGATGTAGGGATAGGTCGGGTATGATTCTCCGTACCTTGTATTCGTGCACTACTTATATATTTCTTGACATTTTAGATCACTCATATTAGACTTATTTCTAGCTTGAGCTCATTTGTTTTGCTTCTAAACGTCTTAGATACTCTTAAATGAGTTGATTATAGTAGGTAAGAGTCAAGCTATGTAGAGGACGAGCAAGTGGTTAATGCTTTCATATATCTATACTTTTGGAGCCATTATTTCTATTTCTATTGTGTAGTGTTGTAGAGCTAGTTTAGCACTTGTTTTTTTTTATAGACATATATTGGAGTTTATATTATCTGACGTATAAACCCTATTGTCGTTCGCTTTGTATAGATGTGAGGAACCTACTACATTCTGATTATGTTTGGTTCATATAATTATATTACTATCTTGCCTATTTTATATCTATGTGATTATCATATTTTATTCTATGTGCTATGAGATGTATGGCAGGTTCTACTTTGGATCATTACTACCTTATCTTGAAAACCACTCTACATCAGTTAGATACTATAGCAGTGCATTATTTATGGTATTTAGGTATAGGAGGTGTAGGTTGGTCATCACATTTTGTATTAGAGCATAGGTTGAATGATTAACCTAAGTTTATACTAGGTCTCATTGGAGATAAGGAGGAGTTATCATCTTAGAATGGAGCAAGTGATATATGAGAGAGCATATTATATATTTTGGTTTTCAAAGTTATTTAGTATATATATAGTAGTAAGTCACATTTGCATATAGGAGTACCATCTATGCAGCTTTCTTTTTTATGCGATTGATCATTCTTATTAGAGATTGTAAGAATGAGCAGGAAAACAAGAAACTGGCAAGAAACTCTATTTCTGGTGTCAAAGAAGGAGCAGGCACAGGGGAAACAGCTAACCTCAACTTACATATCATGTTCAATAATATATTGAGGAACATGCTGTAGAATCCCCAAGAAGGTGCTCCAGATGTTGTTGATGGTGCTTTAATGCAAGCACCAAGGGCTTGCTAAGCTGAATGAAAGCTACTCTATCTTAGGGAAAACTGTCTCTTAGAATCGAAATCAACCATTGAAGTGAAGGATTGACATGACACCTACGAACACATCTTCGATGATTTTGAGTTAAGGATGTGATAAAGAGGAAGTTCACTTATAGGCAATTTCAAGAAGATCCATTGGCTAGTGGAACTCCCTAAAGATTGCTACTCCTGAAGACCGATTTACCCGGGGCATTTCAAGGCTCAATTTGAGGAGAAGTTTATCTCGGCTACTCAGAAATCAGTGTTGTTCCTGAAGTTTTTTGACCTAAAATAAGGCGAGATGTCTATTTAAAAATATGTAGTTAAATATGACGTGTTTTCGGAGTATGAGATGTCTTTCACTAACACTCCATTGAACGAGAAGTTCATAATGGGGTTGGATGAGTATCTCGAAGAGAGGCTGGTGGGCCATATTAATGAGAGCTTCAAGAAGATGATTGAGTAGGCTCTATGACATGAGTGTCTATATCGAATGTTCAGAGCTATTGTTGTTTCGATAGAGGAGCTCAAGCTATAAGTGAGCAGGGGAGGCAAAAGAAAGTGGAACAATAACAAAGGAAAGAAGAAGTTCCAGGGAAAATTTGGTCAGAAAAAGAGCAAATGGTCATCTTGATAAGAACTACAAAAATGAGAGAAAAGATGCTTCAATTGCAATAAACCGAGGCATATAAAGAAGGATCATTTAAAGCTATTAAAGAATAAGATTGTGTCTTCTTATGCCTTATGTTGTCCGACTTCGTCGAGTTCTCCATCGACGTAGGAGAATGGGAATGGCATATTATCGAAGGTATTCTTTCTATTTATGGTATACCTATTCGTGTTTTATTTGATATATTGCATCATTTTCCTTTATATAATGTGACCTAATAGATAAGCTAGAATTGAGATCTGACTTAATAGATGGACTGCTAGTAGTAATGAACCCTATATTGATGAGTTATGGATATGTGTTTTCTTATGACTGTTTTGTGCTTGGTTTTTGTAAAGTCCCTATTTTTGATAACATTATTCAGAAAAATTTAATTAGATAAATTAAATAGAATAATGATGATTAGGGGATTGAGATTTGAATAAATTATATATATAGGGTCGTGCTTAATAATAAAATAAATGGGCTTTAACTGGGTTATTAGCTAATTAAATTACACATGGGCATATTAATAAAATAGCCACTTCATTACTCATGGCTATACACTTCTCACTCTTGTCTACCCACGTTCATTTTTCTCAAAACAAAAATAAACGCAAAAACCCTAAGGAGCTGGATATTATCAAAGAGGAAAATTATAAACTTAAGCTAAGGATCAAAGTAGAAAGGATTAATCAACAACAAATCTCAAATTCCTTATCATATCTAAGGTGAATAATGATCTTATACCATCTCTATTTTATTCTATGATTATATGTTTTCGGAACTATGATTAAATTTTATTTTTATGAAGACATGGAAGATGATATGCTTGAACTATATTATGTTTGATTTATTTTAATTCATTTACATATGAATTTGCACGGTTTTAGGGTAAAACCGAGGGTTTATGATTTTAGAATGCCATGGAAAATTCTTATGTTAAGTAAAATATGATTTCAAGGATGGGTTTTAATTTTCAGAATTTTTCGAGTTAAACAAAATTTATTATGAATTTCTGATGGAAAGTATGATATAATTGGGTTTAAAATTTAATTCTAAGTATTTCAGGAAGAAATTGAAGAAATTGGGTCTAAAATTTTAATATGTTTGATTACACGATGAAAGAGATTTTATGTGATTTTTAGGGACTTTTCTCAGTTGATTTATTAGGGAAAATAAATTATTTCAAAAGAGGGACTTTCTGCAAATATTGGTTTTGTTATATGGAAGGGCTTAAAGGTTATATTTCTTTGATTTAGATCTAATTAAATGCGACAGTGTTTAATGGTAAAGTGTTTGAAAAGTTTTAAAGTAACTAGTCAAGGAATTACAACAGGCAGGTTAGTTATAAAATGATTGTTATATTTAGCTATAATCCAGCGTTTTTCAGAAAAAAGGTGGTTTCGCCTATTTCGAAGGAACCTTTCGAATCCTTTACCTCCGCACCAATCCATGCGAAACCATTAGAGTCGAAACCAATGCACATGGTATCAATGGTATTGGTACGAAGTGAATTGGTAAGTAGCAGAAGGTAGGGTGTCGAAAGTGAAGCTTTCGTTAGGGTCGAAACCAAAGTTCACTTTTAAAAGATAAGCGCCTACCTAGTTTTTGAAAGGGCTTTCGACTAAGTCGATACCCTATAGAGTTGAAACATTAGTTGGTTTTCAAAAGTTAAATTCCTGCCTTGTTTTACTTCAAGTTTTTCACGTAGTCGAAACTTATGCTTTCGAAAGGGTCCATATAAGCTTTCGAAGGGGTACCTTTTTCTCTAAATCAGTGCTTTCGAAAGGAGAGGTTCCGACCTAGTCGAACCTAACACGCTATTCTACCTTTTGATTGTATTGAAGCAAGCAATGCTTTCGAAAGGTTATCCTTGTTTTTACTTAAGTTAAGCCACTTCCTAAATGCTTTCGAAAAGGGTTGGGGGTTTCGAAGGCAATGGAGTCGAAAGGGGTTGAGGGTTTCGAAGGCAATGGAGTCGAAAGGGGGTTTCGACTATATCCTTCGAAGATTTAATTTTAAATGTTGTTGCTTTCGATTAGATGGTTCCGACACCATCAATATTTCCTAAAAATAATTTTATAAGGGTTTCGAAAGAGATACTTTCATATATAACCATTTTGTCCCAAACGATGTTTTAAAGAGTAAACCCAATGCTTTCGAAAGGGGTGCTTTCTTTTATTTCAAAGCTATGTTTTAAAGAACGTTTTGATACCATCGAAAGGTATATTTGGTTTCGAAAGAGAATATTTATCAAGGGCTTAGAAAGGTAAGTTTATTATGTTTTGAAAAGAAGTTTTTGCTTTCGACAAGGGTCATCCAGAGGTTTCAAAAGAGATGTTTTTAAGATTTCAAAACATAAACCCAATCTCAATTTAAAGAAATAACCATGGCATAAATAAACAAAGAGTTTTGAAATGAAGAAGTTTTCATTATATACAAAGGTTAAAGGGTTTAACTAGGATATATATATATAGAAGATAATGAACTACGTGTGTTGGTATTAATTGCTGATATGTATACTCCTACATGTACTTATTCACATTGTTATTAACCTATAACTGTATTTTGGGGAAGGGTAGAACAACCAGCTAGGTTGACCCAGTAGTGAATATAACTTAAGAAATGTTAAAAATTTTAATTTAATATATTGGCAGGGGCCAATAGGTTCACAGTAAGCCCATGAAAACTGTATATAACAAATTATATTGGCAGGAGCCAATAGGTTCATAGTTAGCCCATGAAAACTATGACTTGATATTGGCAGGGGCCAATAGGTTTATAGTTAGCCCATAAAAACTATATCTGGATTAAGATATTGACAGTTAGTCAATGGGTTCCTAGTTAGCCCATGAAAACTAGGATAAGAGAAAATATATTGGGGTTACCAATAGGTTCTTAGTAATCCCATGAAAACTGTGAAATCGGATAGATAGTCTGTTAAGAGTTAACAGGTTAATAGTGACCCTAGAAACTATAATTGAGACAGATGGTCGGAATGAATGGGGATGGGTAATCCAAATTTGATTTACTTGTTTTGCATATCATCATAACATATTGAAATACTATGTTTTAACCATTGTGGATGCAAGAGCATAGTATATGGTTTTATAAATATTTTAAGGTATTAGTGAGAGGAAAACCTGTTCGCTAAGCGGCGTAGTCTCACTAGATATCTAAATGGTCTGAGATGGTATATTATTATTCATACCAGCCTTTTTGTCTGACTCAAAGTTTTTGTTTCCCTTTAAACTCTCATGTACTCAACTAATTTTGAGTAGGTTGAGAGTTAAGGTTTCCAGGTGTTCTTTTAGACGAATAAAGCTTCCGAAGACGTGTAGGAGGCAAGCTTGTTATTAGAGGTCTTGTATTTCCGCTGTGTGTTTGATTGTAAAAGAAATTTATTTTAGTGCCTTATTATATATTCTGATCAACCAATGGGACATCTTCATATGTTGCTCTTGCCGTATTTTGTATTAATTATATGTTATCTGAACGAGGTCTGCGTATTAAGATTATGTAATCAATTTGAACTATTTTGAAATGGAATGTGGAATTTGTTTGCTGTTTAATTTTTTTTCATATTCTTGTTTTTCCGTATATCAATATATTTAATATCGATGTATTTGGTAGTTAAGGATTAATAACTGTGGATGACTACAGCATCCGTAGTCGTTATTTTTGGGCCTCCAAGTAAGGGGATGTTACAAGTTGGTATCAGAGCATAGGTTTATGAAATTTTAAAAGAAATTTAAACCTAAAAGATTTTTCAAACATAATCCAATGAATCAGATAATAAGATTGGGGTTTGAGTTAACGCTAATAACGTACTTGTATTTGATATATATAGATATATATACGTAAGTACGTATTCCCCGCTCTCTTAGACCGTTCTTCTGTATCTTACTAAGACTCATATGCAGATTTACGATAAAGGAGATATGGAAGCAGGAAATGGAGGAGGAAATCTTGGTGGAGGAAACATCACAACTAATGGAAATGCTCGACCCACTACCAGGAGAAACCCGAGTCGACCGGCTAATGCTAGTAATCAAAATGCTGATGCCAATGTGGTTGCTGGAAATCCACTAGTAGATATGGAGGCGATGTATCAGTTCTTTTTGGTTTGATGCAAGCAGGAGTTGCTGAAGGTGTTGCTGGGAATGTAGGAGGAGCTAATCCTGTGGCTCCAGTTAGGAATAATTATGCTTGGCTGAATAGATATTACAACAGTTTGGATGGGAAGCCATTCTTTGAAACGAATAGTGCCATAGAGGTTCAGAATTGGCTGTTGCATTATGAGCGTATATTTACTAATTTGGGCCTAGATGATGGGAAAAAGAGAAGGCTGGCCTCTAGATAGTTGCAGGGGTCAGCACTACATTGGTGGAATAGTGTCACTGTCGGAGTTCCGGAAGAGCAGTTAACTTGGGCTGATTTTAAAACAAAATTTGAGCAGAAGTTTGTATCTGAGTTTGCTAAGTCTAAGCTGATGAGAAAGTTTATGGATTTAGTTCAAGGAGAGATGTCAGTAGTTGAGTATGCTACTAAGTTTGAAGAGCTATCTCGATATGGATATGCTATTATAGATACTGACTTTAGAAGGAATGAGAGGTTCATTCGGAGATTGAGGCCCGAGCTTACTAGATAGACCATGACACATGTTCGTGATCCATGTAATGTGGTGGTGGAGATGGCCATTTTCCATGAGGAGTTACTTGCTGATCAGGCTAAGGAGAAGTCAGTGGAAGCTCAGGGTTCTCAAGGGAAGAAGAGGAAGTTCTTTAAAAAGAAGGGAGCCCAGAAGGGAGATACTACAAAGAAGCCAAAGGCTGAGATAGTTTTCTATAAATGTGACAAGAAGGGCCACTTAGCAAATGAGTGCCGGTCAGGAAATGGGATGAAAGCTGCAAACAAGAAGAATGTGAAGTGTTTCAATTGTGATCAAGTTGGGCATTACAAGAATCAGTGTCCAGAGCCAGTCCGGGCAAACAAAGGAAAAGTCTTTGCTATTGGATCAGCTAGGACTAATGCAGCAGATAAGGGAAATACTATGATGGAAGGTACGCTTTTGATTTAGAGTATTCCAATTAGAGTACTTTTTGATACTGGTGCATCACATTCATTTATATCTCAGTGTTTAGTTGATAGATTATACTTAAAACCCACCTACCTTGTTACTTCTCTAAGGGTTGCGAATCCAATAGGAGGGTATGCAGTTAAGGTGTGATCAGTTAGAACTTGATTTGTTAAGTCATAAATTTGCATGCAATTTGTATGTTATTGATTTCGTAGATTTCGGGATCATCTTGGGTATTGATTGGTTGGGTAGGTATGGGGCTAGAATAATTTGCCAAGATAGAGAGATATCACTAAGACACCCTGATAGTCACAACCGAGTGATATTCTCAGTAGAGAATACTGATCGGAGTGTTAATGCTTTGCTTAATGCTATGGAGGTAGGAGATGAGTTAATTCGGGTTCATGTAGCAAGAGAGTTTGCAGATGTCTTTGAGCCCGTCACTGGACTACCACTGAAAAGAGCCATTGAGTTTAGAATAGAACTTATGCCCGGAGCCGAACCTGTGAGTAAACCACCTAGCAGGATGACACATACTGAGATGAAGGAATTAAAGGTGCCGCTAGTAGATCTTGAAGGAAGGAATTTTATTAGACCAAGCAGTTCGCCACGGTATTCATGAAGAAACCAAATGGGTTGTTAAGGATGTGTATTGACTATCGTAAGCTAAACGAAAGGACGATCAAGATTAAGTATCCTTCGCCAAGAATAGATTATCTATTTGATTAGTTGAATGGAGCCAAAGTGTTTTCCGAGTTGGATTTGGCGATAGGTTTCCATCAGTTAAGAGTGGCGGAGGACAATATTCCTTTGAATTTTGAACTAGGTATGGTTCATACGGGTGGTTGGTGATGCCATTTGGATTAACAAATGCACCCACTTTCTTCATAGATTTGATGAATCGAGTTTTCCGAGAGTATTTGGATAGGTTTGTATTGGTGTTTATAGACAACATTCTAGTATACTCTAAGGATGAGAGAGTGCATGAAGTTCATCTTAGAGTGGTGCTTGAGACGCCGAGGCAGAATCAGCTAAAGGCGAAGTTTACCAAGTGTCATTTTTGGAAGAAAGAGGTTAAGTTTCTTGGTCATGTGGTTTTAGAGAAAGGCATGACAGTCGATCCAGATAAGATCGAAGCCGTAAATAATTGGAAGAGACCAGAGACGGTGACTGAGATCAGAAGTTTTCTTGGACTTGCTGGCTACTACCAGAGATTAATTTATTAAGGATTTCTTGCGGATAGCATCACCTTTGACTAAGCTAACCAGAAAGGAGGTAAAGTTTGTTTCGTCCGACAAATGTGAGGAAGCATTCCTTAAGTTAAAGCATTTGTTGACCGATGCACATATATTGGTAGTTCCAGATGGAAACCAAGGGTTGGTGGTATATACTAATGCATGCGGAACTGGATTGGGAGCAGTATTGATGCAGAATGGTAAAGTTATTGCCTATGCTTTGTGACAGCTTAGACCGCACGAAGTAAGATATCCTACTCATGATTTAGAGTTGGCAGCAGTGATCTTCACATTGAAGATATAGAGACATTATCTCTTAGGGGAGAGGTTTGAGCTTTATACCGATCATAAGTTTTTATGGTATTTATTCTCTCAGAAGGAGTTGAATATGAGACAGCAGAGATGACTTGAGCTTTTTGCTGCTTATGATTTTGGTATACAGTATACACCAGGAAAAGGTAATATGATAGCAGATGCTCTTAGTAGAAAACATCAGAATATGATGTTAGCTATGTTGGCGGAGTGGATGAATTTAGAAGCTTTAGTCAGTTGTGATATGCAGTTAAGATCGACTGCTGGTTCTAGTCAGAGTTTCGCCAGATTGTCTTGTTTAGAAGTTCGACCAGTATTGATTGAGAGAATTGCTACTATGCAGAAGCAGGATCCAGTATTGGCTGAAAGGATCAGGAGACTTGAGGTTGGAACAGAGATCGATGATCTAAAGGATTTTAGCCTTGACCAGAGAGGATGGTTGAGAAAGAAGGGACGGTTGTGTGTTCCGAATATTGAGGACTTGAAGAATGAAGTTATTGGAGAATGTCACCGATCCAAGTTTACGATTCATCCCAGAGGAACCAAGATGTATCAGGATATGAAGAGGAGCTTCTATTGGGAAGGCATGAAGAGGGATGTTGGCTTGTGGTTTAAACAGTGTGCACATTGTCAACAAGTGAAAGCTGAACATCAAAAGCCGAGCGGGTTACTTCAGCCTTTTGAGATTCCAGTTTGGAAATGGGATTCGATATCCATGGATTTTACAGACAGGATGCCAAGAACAAATAAGGGAAATAAAAGTATATGGGTTATAGTGGATAGATTGACCAAGAGTGCCCATTTTATTCTATTTAAGTCAACCAAGACGACACCTGTTTTAGCTAAGTTGTTTATGAAGAACATAGTTAGACTACATGAAGTTCCTAGTAGTATGGTCAGTGACCGAGATGCTTTGTTCACTAGCGAATTCTGAAAGAGTCTACAGGAAGTGATGGGTACCAAGCTTAATATGAGTACTATATATCACCCTCAGACAGATGGGCAGACAAAGAGAATCAATAAGGTACTCGAGGATCTATTGAGAGCTTGTGTATTGGACTTTGGTGGATCTTGGGAGGATTACCTACATTTGGTTGAGTTTTCCTATAACAATAGCTATTAGACTAGTATAGGAATGGCACCGTTTGAAGCTTTGTATGGAAGACCATGCAAATCACCAACATGTTGGTTGGAGACTAGAGATAGATTAATCTTAGGTCTATTTATACTGAACATCAACTTCCACTTCATTACCTTCATCTAGTTTTACTTTAAGCTTCGAAGGCAAAGCTCGAGACGGGGTAATCTCAATGAATGCTCTAGCATATGTTAAGCTCCTACGGGCTTCAGTATTAGTATCAAAACATTTTAGGACTAGCTAGCCAGTTTATACCTATCAAAGGTTGAAGGACATATGGGATGTGCATGAAGGTTGCCCAAACAGGAATAGATAAGATTTGCTCTCTCGCTTTGTCAACCCCAATACTCCATGGAGTAACAATAAATGGTTTCTCATCAATTACTAATGGGCTTGACTCTAGAGCTCTTAATTTATCTTGCATATTTTCAAATTTGAAATAAAACATAGAATTGAAGTGTTGTACCTGAAGACTACCTTGCAGATTCCAAATTCATTTACAAATGTAACAAACAACCTTTTATGGAGTAGCAGAGTCCAGAAAGAATCCAACTAAATACCCAGACCAAATTTTAACACCCTCTTGTACCACTTCAAAAGGAGGGATGAAAACATCGTCTATCACATCCGACTTGAATGACCTAGGAGAATAGGTTCCTGCATTCTTGGGTAGGGATTTGAACAAAGAAGACCATTGTTTGTGGAGGGCACAGCAGAACCGGGTAGATTATCACCCTACTCCCTATCAGTATCACACTCCTTCACCATGTTAATAGTTGCATCAGGATAGGCCTTATCAGAATGTGCCTCCAAAATACTAACATCAAATAATAATTTAGCATCTTGCCATGAAGTACGAACTTCACCAGTAGAAATGCTAAACATTCCATCTAACACAGATGAAGACATAACAGTATTTTTATTTGCATTCAAGTTTTCATGACCAGGTTTTAAATTACCAACAAAGTCAGCAGGTGGATTAACAATAGTTTTGACACTGGCACCGCTGTGATTATTTGCACAAACAATATCAATATCATCGGCGCCAAACAAGTCAGTATTTGCAATAGGAGAATCAACACACCATCTAGGATTATCATATTCCAACATGGAGTTAAGGGGATGCTTACCATCTACTAGAGAGCCAACGACCTGGCTAGAACCGATTGGAGATGATATATCATTCAACAGAGAAGCTAGAGGATTAATTACCGAGACATGACAATCAGCAATTGGCTTGACCACTGAATCAGATATGCGAGCTAGCGGAAGTTGGGAGTGCAACAGAGCTGATCTGGTGACAACGTTGCCATCGCCACTGGCGAAACCACTAGATATAGCAGGCTCGGAACTAGAAAATTGATGACCATATCTAGTTTTAGATGGAGAGGAATTTTGATTGTACGAAGCAAATAATGTGGTTTGTCTTTCCTATTCTTGGCCATGACGAAGATTAGAGGAGGAAGAAGGCGGATTGAAAGAAAAAGCAGGCGACGAAAACGAAAGGGGGAAAAAACGATTTCGGCAGGACACCATTAAAAAGCAGATCTTTGACATGAGGAAAAGGTACCCCTTCGAAAGCAGTTATTTAAATTAAAGGGTACTCTTTCGAAAGAAATACTTTAACATGACATGGCAACCTTCTTCGAAAGCTAATTATAAAACCTTTTCGAAAGCTATAGGTAAAACTAGGCAAGACTTTAACTTTTGAAAACAAAGAAGGTTTTCGACCCCATCGGAAGCTACCTTTTCGACACCATGGCTTCGGCCTTCCTTCCAATCCACTGCATACCATCTGAGTGATATCTTGTGTATGGCTTCGGCCTTCCTTCCAATCCACTGCATACCATCTACGTGATATCTTGTGTATTGGTTTTGACTACGTGGGTTTCGACTATGTTGGTTTCGACTGGGATGAGGTGGAATCAAAGGAGTCGAAAGGTCCTTACTAGTAGGGGTGGAACACCTTTTTCTGGTATAAAGGCTGAATTATAGCAACTTTTAGTAATAGCTTTCTAATAACTTGCCTATTTGTAAACTATTGATTGGCTGTCACAAAAACTTTTCAAATACTTTGCATTATTAAAACTGCTGCATTTATTCAAATTAAAACCATTAAATAATGCAATGTTTTAGCCCTTCCATATACAAAAAAACCGATTATTTTTCAGAAAAGCCCTTCTTTTAAAATAATTTATTTCCCCAAATAAATCAGCTGGGAAAAATCACAGAAAATAGATTTCCTCATGTAATCAAACATGTTAAAATTTTAAACCCAATTTCTTTCTGAAATTCTCGAAATAAATTTTAAACCCAATTATATCATATTTTTCTATAAAAATTCATAATAAAATTTCCATAGCTTGGAAACTGAAAATTAAAACCCAACTCCAAAATTATGTTTTACTTACCATAAAAAATTTCCATGGTAATCTGAAATCATATAATCTCGGGTTTATATTAAAACCGTACAAATTCATATGCTTATGAATTAAAACAAATCATCATAATATAACTCAAGCATATCATCATCCATTTTATCACAAAAACGAATTTAATTCATAAATTCGAAACCATTCAATCATAGAACAAAAATAGAGATGGTAGAAAATTGTTATTTGCCTTAAACTTGATAAGGAATTTGAGATTTGTTGTTGATTAATCCTCCCTAGCTTTTGATCTTTAGCTTTAGATTAAAATTCCCCTTTTCCCTTGCTAATGGTCGGCTCTATTAGGGTTCTTGCGTTTATTTTTGATTTTGAGAATAATGAACGTGAATGGACAAAGATGTGGAGTGTATAGCCATGTAATATGAAATGGCTATTTACTGATTATGCCCATGTGTAGTTTAATTAACCATTAAACCCATTTAAAGCCCATTATCTTATTAGTAAGCACGGCCCTATATTGTAATTTATTCAAATCTCAATCTTCTTATCATCATTATTCAATTTAATTTATCTAATTAAATTTCCTAAATAAAATTATCAAAAATTAAGGATGCTACACCATCATCCGCATCTTGGCGAAAATACCAACCTCTTCCCATCTTCATTTTCAAACAAAAATCATATCAAATTAGTTTTAAGGTAAGGTGATCTCTTCAGTTAGCAACTTTTCTAGAAGGGATTGAATCTGATTCAAAGAGCTTCTCTGATTCAACATTCAAGCTGTTACATCAATGCCGTAGTTTAGGCAATATCTAATTGATATATATACACATATATATATTATATGTGTATAATTTAGAATTATATAGTGAATTTATTTATTTTTTTGCTGTTATACATACATATATATATATATAAATTTAAAAAAACATATATGTATATTCTTACTTTCGACCAATTAAAAAAAATCAAAAATAGAATCATTTTTAAACCTTTCTAAATTAAAATTTGAATTTTACACTATTGTTAAGTGTAATATATATATATAGAAAGGTAAGCCAGTTTTCTACGTGGCATGTCCATTATACTATATATCAAAGGAAAAAGGTGCGAGGCTAAATACACCAATAGTTACACACTCATGAAACACATGACATTATAACCATACAGATCGTACAACCAATGCAGGACCCAAATACACACTATCAAGTCTACCAAAATTAGGATGCCTACGATGGGAATAAGTCTATAATGATGTACCCAACCCTATCATCTAAATTATCAGGATGAAGATGCTTAGAGAAGTTAGCAAGAGCTGCAATGACATGAAGAGAAGCAGTTTGGATAGGCTATTTATTAGGCTTTGAAGGAGAGGGATTAACAACCATAGATGACATGCAAGTAGGAGGGATATCAAACAGGGAAGGATCACGGGAGAAAACAACGTGTTAAGCATCTAGACTGTCAATATCCTCATTCTGGACGGGAGGGGGATCTAATTGAGATGGCATGGAAGTAACTTTTTTGGATAAGGCAAAGAGAGTTTTGACCCTACATTTTCTTGAGAATGGCTTATAAAGAGGAACTTTATCAAGCATAATTAGAGGCATCGGGCAAACACTTTCTACTTCCACAGGGCGACGATGGTATAAAGAGTCGGAAAGACTGGCAGAAGATGAGGATTGGAGGCCATTATTGGTAAGAAGCATTAACTTGATTGGACCAATTTCCAGATGGAGCCACTGTAAGGCGGGATGGCAATGGGCGATCAGGGGTGATCTCAATAAGGGCTCTAGCGAAACCAATAATGTTTCTTCATTCCTTATTTTCATCTAAATAAATAAGCGCTCCAATGTGACTACCAACCAATCAAGATCCTCTACGGATTATAGAGAAGATCTGATACTATAAAACTTTGCCCATAACGGAATGGACATGATTTGCTCATGGGCACAATCGACCGACTGGCTCCATCGAGTAATAATGAAAACCTTCCCATCAATAATACAAGGGTCCACTTCTAATGTCGTTCATCTTTCCTCCTCACTTCCAAAATCAAAAAAATACATACCATTATCAAATCCCACATTCAACGAAACGTTAAGTTTCCATTTAGCTCTGAGATGCTTCCTAACAATAGCATAAGGAAGACCATTATCCAAGAAGAACCAAACTAGAGTGTTCTTCCAAAATGCCACACACGCATCAATTAATCCTTACAATGGCATAAGAATATCATCATCATTACTATATATTTCAAACATTTAGATACATACCCGCCCACATTATGCAGCTTGCTAGTGAAAAAAGATGACCAGATGGGTTTGGTTATAGGATTAGGAGACTTCGCATCAAAGGACCGATCGCTAATTTAATCGATGCAGTCACCATTAAGAGAACCCTCCTTAAATAAAGCTTCTATATAATTCAAAGCACTAAACATGCCAATATCAACATGGGCCGATGGACCGCTATCTAGATTGCATATATAAGGGGAAGTTTAGCAAGGAACATTAGTTGCATATGAAGGAATAATATCAAGTAGAGATTACGAGAAGGTGATGTGACCATACATAGGAGTTTGGTACGGATCTGGAGTTGGAGGTGATTTCTATTTGCACTTTTGCCTAAGGCAATGATTGTGCCTTTGCTAGAGATGGGTAGGCGTCAGGATCGGTTAGTAGGGGGTTTACCAGATCTTATCGGAGTACCCATTAAAGGTGAGCATTGTGGCCTAATAGAGGATTCGAAGAACCCCTTTTTCATGTGTTTAATCAACGCAGATTAAGGGAGACTGGAGGTAAGAGAAATATGAGGGAAAAAGTTGACAACGATATGGAGATTGGTGGTGAAAGAGACGAAAGATTAAGGCCCCGTTTGGCTTGTCGTTTTAAGTTTTGTGTTTTCGTCTATACAAAAACGCATCCGTTGTATGTATAGTTGAAAAACAAACAATTTTGAAAAATGAAATTAACATATAAAATAGAAAACAAGTTTATTTCATTTTTCGTGTTTCGAGAGATAACAAAAACACGGAGAACAATCAAACTTTTTCGTCGTCCGTTGGTCGTCCCAACGGCTAAGAATTATAAATCTTCTTCTCTTATTTTTTGCTATTTCTTAGTGCAAATTGAAAACACAAAACTCAAAATACAAAATAAAACCAAACGGGCCCTAAGGTGGTTGAAAACAACCCTATTTTTTGTCGCCATTCACATGAATAAAAATATTAAAGTTCTCGATTAATTTATTTAATAAATTTTATACATACATATTTCACAAGTAATGTATGTTAAAAAAAATTAATTTTGATAATTATATATATATAAATAAGTATATTAAAAATAAAATATAATATTAATTAATTAATTATATATTTTCTTAACTTTAAATTATTATATGTTTATTTATATATAATAAAATTAACTATTTTTGGAAATTAAGAAAACAACTTCAAATCCGCATAGAAATTTGGAAAAAATGAAATTTTAATCCACACAGAGTTATAAAACAATTTATTTTGTCAAAATCATTTAGGTCGTATATATATATATATTATGTTTAATATATAATATTATATATATATATATATATATATCTTTAAATTAGAATTTTATAAAATTTAATATATATATATATATAATATTATGTAATTTCGAATAAGATTTTTTTAATATGTGTAGATATGTATAAGCATACATTTATAAACTAAAATATAAAATATTTAAACTTGAATTTGAATTTTAAATAAGATATTGTTTTCGGATATGGATCTTTTTTCAAATTTGAGTATTTCTTAAGCTATTTAAATATTGAATTTTGAATTGGTTTTATATCTAAAATAAATTTACACATAATTATTCTAGTGTATATAAATATTTATTTGTATATATATATTAGTGTGTGTGTGTGTATTTATATATGTGTATTGTGTATTATTTTAAGTTTAAAATAATAATAGACAGCAGATACATATATAAAGGGGCTAATGTGTTTGTTCCATTTTAAATCCTAGAACTTATGTATGGGTGTGTTAAACCATATACACATTATATGTTGCACTTGCACATACACATATATGTACTTGATATGCTTATACATATTATATATCATATATAACAAATTAAATATTTATACTAATCAATTAAATAAAAAATGATTTTATTTAAATTTATTTATATTGGATCTAAATTATTTTAGACTTCATTCGCCCAGTAAGATCTAAAATGGTAAAAAAAATTGAAATTCACTCATTTAACCCACTACGTGCTAGCTCAGTTTCGAAAACGGTATCAGATCCCAGTAGATTTTGCGGTCTACATTAGGAAGATTATGGCTAACTTATTAATACTCACCCATTTAATTGGGTGTCTAGTGAAGTAGTGTCTGGGCTGGGTTTGGGTAATCAAGTACCCTACCCTATCTGGCTACTAGCCTGACTCGAGAAGTAAGCCCAAAAGTTATCGCTAGCATAAACTCCTAAATTGGTTTGGGCATTAGGCTCATTTTTGTAAAATTATCATTTGAAATTAAAAATAATATTTTCAATTTAAAATGTTAAATTTGAAATAGGTAATAATTTTATAAATGTTGTAAAATAATTTTCATTATTATTTTGAAAAGAAAATAATTATTTCAAAAATTATCAATAACTAATTAGATTAATAAAAAAATATTAATTAAAGGTTAATTAATTAAATTAAATAACGTATATATTGATATGCGTAACATTTCTTTCCTCGACAAAGGAAGAGCTATTAGAACCCATACACTGAGCAGGGCCTGAAACTAGTACAAGTGGAGAAAAAAGTCTGGCTAGGTAAGGGATGTATCCAACAGAGCCAACGGAGAAAATGAAGCTCTTGTCCCAATTATCATCCTGTAAGATATCACTGTTGCTCTTCCCAAGCTCACCTTCGAAGGTGGGAGAAAGTGAATCTTCTTCAATGCAGTAAAACAAATATCTCTATTCACCATCCACATCTTGCACAAACTTGAAGTATGTATCACTAATAGGCGAGTATCTGAACTGAGATGGCATGTGAACCCAAGTTTTCCCTAGATCATTCAAAATAATTGGAGAATTCTTCTTCAAAGCAGGAGGGACCAATGTATCATGAGAGGCAAGGATAACGACATGAACCTCGATAGGTGTGGAAGGTAATAACTGAGAGGAAGTGTCAAAAGAAGTAGCCGCTTCAGAGGCGGGGGACACTTTACTTGTCCACATTTTAACAGGAGGTTGCGATAAAGGAATCTTCTCTAGAATGGGGGTTTTGATATCATCCTTCTTCACAGGGACATGGGCTGGTAAAGAAGGGGCATGCTTGCACTCTGAAGCTAAGTGACCAAAGGACTTACATGTAGTACACATAGGCAGTTTCCAATTATAGATGACATTAACTAAAGCAGTTTCCTAATGGTTGGTTCAACAGGCAAAACCAACGGCAATAATTTATCTAGCTTAATCTCAATCAAAGCCTTAGCATACACTATTCTATCTCTCTTAATAGTTTCGACATCAAAATATACTAGATCACCAATCCAATTTTCCAATTTATTAATTCCAATTATAGATTGATGGATAGAGGGAATTTTAGAGAAGCGAACCCAAACTGTGACAGAGAGTACCTGTTCGCGCGTAGAATCGATAGAGGGACTCCATTGAGTAATGTGAAAGGAAGAACATCGATAAATATGGGATTGACTACTAGAATCCTTAACCTATCCTCCTAAGAAGTGAACTCACTGTAAAAGAGAGTGCTGTCAAAACGCATCTTAACACTACCCTTTAGATGTCAGCGACAAAAAAGGACATTCTTAACTATGGAGAACAGATGAATTTTGCCAAGAAAGAAGCCAACAAGGTGTTCATGCAAAAATGAGGTTCCCGCCTCAATAACTTCACTAGGGGCATATTGATACCATTGACACAATCAATCACAAATTCACAGGGTTTGTAAACACTCGTGTTTCTCGGTTTGTTGGAGAATAGAGATGGCCATGGCTTTATTGAAAGATCGATAAGGGGAACATGGGCATCATCTTTGCAGTTGGGAGAAAAACAAGATTCAAAACCATTGCATTAGGGCGGAACACTAGTACGACTAGAAGCAGGGAGGTAATTTTCAACAATAGGCATAGAAGAAAAGGCATTTAGAGCAACAACCAATTCAAAAGGGAGGCAAGCTTTGGAAGCAGGAATATTATGATGAGAAGCTTTATTCAATGCAAGCGGAATAGGAGGGAGAGCCGAAAAATCATCAAACAACTAACGCTTAGGCACAACAGTAGCAAGAGTCGTGACAAGTGGAACATTTGGGATAGCAGGCAACACAACTAGGGGGAGAAACGAGGAAAGTTCTTTCTATTCTTAGGCATCGCGGCAGTTATTGATTGTGGAGATTAGAGCGCGAAGGAACCATAGAAAAGAAAAGGAGAAGGAACCCTAGAAATGAAAATGGCCACCATTTATTGATTAGGTATTATTTGATAATTAATTAAAATTGTTCTAATTAAATAAATTCATTTAATGTAAATTAATAAATAAAATTAGACATATATATAAGATATATGTGTATAGCTATAAATGTTATAGTGCACGTATTCAATTTAAAATGTTTAAAATGAATAAAGTAAAATTAATTAAAATGTTAATTAATTAAATTAACTAAAATATTAATTAATTAAGTAAGTAATTAAATTAATTAAATAAAATTTAATTAATAAAGGTAATATAAAATTATATATATGATTATTGTATAAGCAGATTAAATTGAAAAATGTTATACGAGGATTAAACTTATATAATATGAATGTATAATAAAAGGTGGAATAATATGAAACGCGAATTAGATTTAAGGAATAAATACATAGGTATAGTACATATACCATAATTTCAGATGCATGAGACTTATATCACAAGGGTATTTCATAAGAAATGCATTATTTCATAATTCGTTATCACTCAATTATATATATTAAAGATTATTAATCTTCAGTATAATCTTTAGTATATTTGTCCTCTAACAATCTATATTAATAAATTACTTGCATACTCTCTGGCTCTTGAGAAAACTTAAGCTAAGGATATTATAAGTAGTATTATTAAATATATAGTAGACGAGATAAAATAACTGTAGGTATTTGCTGAGCAAACTCAAGGTACATATACTATACTTAGGCCGTTGCTAAATGATAGGTGCGAGTGAATAATCTCTTTCAATTTGTTAAGAAAAGTCAGATTCAAAATGAGATTAGGGCAAACACATGGGTTAGGAGTTCTTATGATACAACTGATAAAGTGTTATCCATCATTTGTGGGCCTATGATTTGTTGAGAAAACTCAAGTTTAAAATCTCAAGACAAGCAAGTCCTAACATCCACTAAAGGGTTAGACCCGCTGAAGATGCGGACCCCAAATTCAAATTGCTTATAACAAATAGATTATGGACATAGAAATCATCCAAGTTTACGTGCTGTCCACATTACACAAACTATTGCAGAGACAGCATGAAAACATGAATGTCCATCAAATCTTCGATGACCTCAAAGCTTTGTTTGAGGAACAATCTCATTCCGCAAGATAAGAACTTACAATGAAATAGTTTGACATAAATATGGCGAAGGGCATGATAGTGGATGCCCAGGTCTTAATGATGCTCAATTAGATGTGATGATAAGTAACGAGCTGCAAGTGGACTTGATCTTAGTGTCTATTACTCCATAGTTTGAACTGTTCATACTAAACTATGATATGAACCAGTTTAATGTAAGCCTCATGAAGCTACTCAATATGTTGAGATCATTCGATTGTTTATCCAAGAATCAAGGCATAATGCTCGCAGTTAAGGGTGAAGTGTCATCTTCGAATGGTCGAAAGAAGAGAAAATGAGTTAACTAAAAGAATAAGAAGATTGTTCCAGCTGACAAGGGTGAGTGTCATTACTGTCATAATAAGGGTCATTAGAAATGGAACCGTCTGGAGTACTTAATGATTGTCAAAGAGAAGAAACAGAACACTTATACTGCTCCTGTAGATTATTTATGATTCAAAATTATCTTGAAATCAATAAATTATTTTTCAATCATATTTGTAATTCGTTACAGGGATTTAATAATAGACTTCATCTGGAAAAAAAAGTCATGAGACTTCAAGTTGTTGATGGACCATAAGTAGATGCAATTACAATTGGAGAATATCATTTAGATTTGCCAAATGGATTAGTTTTAATATTAAATAGTTTCTATTATATGGTAAACTTTATTTATGGAATAAAATCCGTATCTAGATTGTTTGAGACTAGATATATTTTTCATCATGTGGATAACATTATGAACATTAAGTTGAATGGAAATAAAGTATGCAATGGTGTTTTGGATAATGACATTTTTGCTATTAATACTAATTATGTATGTTCTGTGAATAACTCTTCTAACGTTGACATTAAAAATAAATATCTTAGCATTGTAGGCTATGTCTAATAAGAGAGAAACGAATGCATAAATTGAAAATCAAATATTTGCAACCATCATTTGATTCTAAATCATTTGATATGTGTAAGTCAAGTCTTAAATGAAAAAAGACCAAGCACCCCTTTTATTGGAGCAATGAAAGTGTTAATCAACTCTTCTTAGGTTTCGCACATACCGAAGTATATGGCCCAATGCCTATAGTTACCAATGTTAATTATTCTTATTTTGTAACTTTTACTAATAATTTCTCAAGACTGGGATATGTATATCTTTTGAAGAAAAAATCCAGTTTCTATGATAAGTTCATTGAATATAAAATGAGTTCGAAAATAAGATGAACCATAAGAATAAAATACTTCAACCTGATCAGGGAGGTGAGTATGTTGGACCAGTGCTCCAATGATACTTAAAAGATAATGGTATTATATCTTAGGTTACTATACCCTATATTCTGCAACATAATAGTATTTCTAAGTGAAGGAATCAAACCTTATCGGATATGGTTTATTCCATGATGAGTAAAGCTGTGTTGACTCTTTCTATTGGGCATATGCACAAGAAACTGAAGCGTATATATTGAATTTGATGCCTATTAAATCTATGCCTATGACACCATATGAGATGTGGTATGGGAAGAAACCCTAACTTAAATAGTTGAAGGTGTGGGGTTGTAACATCCCGCCTTTTTGTACGCTTTAAGCAGACACACATGCCGACTCAAACCATACAGAAGGGCGGATTGTTATTGGGGTGAATAAGAAAAATCAGAGAAAGAAATAAAACAAAACAGAATCTCGCAGCGGAATCACAAAATATAATAATCAAATAACAGTTCATGAAGCTGTATACAAAACATTTGATTATACTTATACAATACAAAATCAAAGTTACACATATCAGAGATAAACAAATAATGCAGCAGAATAGTATGATGCAGTGGAGTAATATAGTAAATAATAGTAGTACAAATCTTCGTCTTCGTCCTCCAGAAAAAGGTCTTTAATCCTGAAATGCTCAGGCTGACCCGAGCGAATTGAAAAGACAAAACACTCAAGTCAGAACTAAAAGATCTTATGTAAGTCAAATCAACGGTAAATAAATATGAGTGTAAACGGCGTCGGAGATGTTTACGGGGTTTGACATCTCTTATCCAGTGTCTAACGTGAGTGTAGTAACTTAAGAGATGTTTGGGATTCACATCTCCTAAGGATACGTTAAACTATCTACTATGTAGTGCAATACGCTATTATAATATGTCTTCAATAATATAAACTATTAAAATAGTGTTAAGGCATTACATTTTCCCCCTTAACACATTTTTATTTCCCATAGTCTATACAGTACCGTAATCCCACCCGTAGTGGGTGCCGTCAGAGGTCACTCCATAGGTATGGTATAAACCAAACTCGTAGAAGGCGCGCTAGGGTAGGTGACACGGAACAACTAGGCAATGCCAGGGTAGATATACCAATTACACTTCCGGACCAGTGGTAACGCATAGCAGCTACTACCGCCCACCTCGGAACACACTCCCGAATCAAAAAAAATCGAGGGGTGGCCACCAAATAAATCGCAAAGTCAGAATATAGTATCGATGGAATGTGCCCGATCGGAGGAATGACCTCACTTAGCCCGTCAATTGCTCCTGTTTTAGCCACCTTAAGCTAACTCATGGGAGTAAGGTCCATGTATATACCTTTAGGATCGTCGCCACCATCCTACTTCATTCTGGAATCTCCACCGCGTACACAGTTGTCAAAGTGGTTTCGATATCGACAGAGAGTATGCCCATATCCGATCCCGGTCTCTTTAACAACCAATCGCTTATTAAACACTGGATGGTTCTTTTACATTTCCAAAATCATTTCATAATTGATATCAAACTATCATATTCAATTCAAATCTTATCACTTTCGAAATCGTTACTTACTTCCGAAATCATATTCACCTTTGAAATCATAGTTCGAAATTATATTTCCTTTCAAAAGTCATATTTCCAAAATAGGTTAAACTCTCATTTCAAAATTATCGATTAAACCAAATATGTTATTTAAATCCCAACTTAGGTTATAATGTCGCTTAACCACATTCACTTTAAAAATCAAGGATTTGAATATAAACCCATCCATTTTACTTAGTTTGGAATTTATAAGAAAATAGTTTTAATTAGTTATAAACAGTTAATATAGATTTAAAATAGATTAAATATAATTAAAATAGATTAAATAGCTTTAAAATAGATTAATTAGATTTAAAATAAGTTAAACTGTTTAATTAGTTTAAAATTTTGAAAATCTTAATAATTAAAGCCTTTTAAAATAATATATTTAAAACAATTTATATGAAAAATATGAATTTGAAATTTATATCAATTTAAACTATTTATTTCATTCCAACACATTTTGACCATTTCAATGTCCCCAAAACCCAATTTCAAATTTTCCGATTCAGACTTCTAAATAAATATTATATTCAATATCGCTTAAATCCATGTTGAAACATCGATTTAATTTCTCAAATTTCAATATATTTCAAAGTTATACTTCAACGATTTTAATAACTCAATTTCGATAAACTTCACTTATATTTCAAATTCACTATAAAATTTCAATTTTATTCCTTCAACAAATCTTTCAAAACAATTCGATTTTAATATAAAACTCGACGCTCAATAAAAAAAATTCGATTTATATAACCCAAATTTTATTTCAAAATATCATTTAACTCAATGCAAAATTTAAGGATTCAAAATCATTTAAATTTAACCAATCAGGTGTCCGTATATAATTCTCTACCCTAGGGTCAAGTGATATGGATATTTATCCTTTCAATCTGCAATTTAAAATTTTACGGTTATATATCATTTCAAACCGCAATCCCGAATTAAATAAAAAAAATCCATAAAATCGCTCGAGTCTATCATTTCAACCCATAACGATTTTTCTTTAATCTATTATTCATTTGGGTATGTATCATTTCAACCCATAGTGAACTTGCAGTTTATAACGATATAAAATAAAACATCCATTCACCTAATATCAACAATCAACATCCATCACAATCATCATCCAAATCAATCAATAAATATCAATATAGAACTCATAATCAATAACATGTATTTAACTGGCAATTTATATTCAATAATAAATTAAATAACGATTTAATTCAAATAAATTCAAATTAACTGAGATGATAATTTAAAATATACCAAACAGTCATAAATAAATTTCTAATCACATCAAAAATTTAATTGAACAAACAGAAGAAATTTTAGAAGTTGTGAGTGGGTTAAAACACACACCTTTGAATTTGAATTGAATTTAAATTCAAAATAAGCCCAAAGTTTGAACTGTCTCAGAATTTGTCCAAACCAGCGTCAAAATGTCTGTAATTTTGATATGATCCCAGCGGATCAAACCGCGCATGAAACAGACCTCGTATGTGAAAGTTATACAAAATAGAACGATTGGATTTGAAAATAAAAAATCTAAATAAATAAATAAAAAACACCAATAAGAAGCAGCCACGTCACCTTCTCTGTACAGAAGCCATCACGCAACCAAACACCAACCAAACCCTAGAATAGCCTCGATCGAACCATACAAACACTAACACCACGTCACTGCGTCAACCGCGGCCATCGCCGCCCAGCCTAGGTGTCGTGCCACCTTCCTCGGACTCGACTCCGACCCACACTCGCGGCCAACACGTGGCCAAAGCCACCTTGTCACCCGGAAGAACGAAGCCGCAACCAAAAAAATTTGCAAACCCTAATTGAATTTTGCCACACAATCTAGGCGTCAAATCATCTAACGAACCATGCCGATGAGCTCCCCAAAGTCCTCTCCACACAACGGTACCATTGATTTGGCGATCCATCGAAGTTGATCGTCGCGTGATGAATGGCCATGGATAGTTCACCCAGTTCCGGCCATATAGAGACCCAGATCAAAAAACGGACCGCAGATTTGACTTGTGCTCGTCGAGAGCTTCACATCGATATATAATTTGATATATATTGAGGAGTTTGATTTGATTTTTGATTTGGATTTGCAATTTGGGAATTAGGGTTTGTCTGCCATTGGAAAGAGAGGAACAGATGAAATTGTACGTACAGACAAACTGAGTTGAGGAACACTAGGGTTTATAACAGGATATTTATAGACAAAGCTGAAAAATAGAAAAGAATGGACCAGATCGATTTGGATTGGAACGATAAACGACCCGAAAATCCCGTTCTGTCTTTGGAACGAAAATGGGTCAACCCATATATCAAACTAGATGCTTTCAAATATTTTAAATTCAATGGAACAGGATTCAGGTCCTAATTCCATCGTATGAAGAAGTTATGCCAAAATCAGCTTATTTCAATTTGATTTCAATTCATTTCAATTAAATTGATTTCTAGGCGTTTCGAGCCTGTACGATCAAATGACAAGTCTGATCGCTACGAAACTTGAAATCCTAGAATAATTTATCGTTACGGATCCGATGAAACTATTTTCGTTGAAATCTGAGTCGACGGCCAAAATGGCTATATTTCAGTTAACTAAATAAATTAATATTAAATTAATTAAATCAAATTTTCAATTTCAATTCCATAATTAACAAATTTTATCATTTTTGATTTCTTAAACAATTACAGTACTTTAAACAATTTAGATATCAATTCAAAGTTAATTAATTTACCAACTACAGAATTTAATTTCAATTTCAGTAATTTCATAAATTATCAATTGAAATTCCAATAAATCCATTTATTTGATTTTAAATCCTGTTATTCAATCAATTGTCATCTCAAGGGTACAATGAACATTGGTTTGTATCCTAATGCATTAATAATTTCCCATTTCATCTTCCTTTCACTTTTCGTTATAATTAATTTCAATAAATTAATTCGATTCAATTTCAATCCTTTTTATTAAATCCATTATCACTTTATAAACATAGTTAACATTGGTTTTACATTTCATTACACTAAGATACTCCACTTTCCATCTTTAGTTTGTATTAACTATTATATTTCCATTTTATTGAATTTTTGTCAATTTCACACATTAAATAAATTTTAAAATCCCAAATCGATTTATTATCTTGATTTCACTATTTTATTAAATCAATCACTATAATATGAATATAATTAACACTTTTATTTATTTTATTACATACACAATTTACAGTCATTGTCTTAACTCACATTAATGTAACATTTACTATCATTTAATTGAAATTAATTTCTAATTAAATTTAACAAACTAAATAAACAGGTAACTTATAACAATCGTTACCGTAACTTTTAACCACACTTATGAATTCATTCTACACAAACAAATGTTACAATTCTTATACAATACTGATTTTATTCAATCACCATTTATTATGCTATTTCATACATTAATTCAATATTTACATTTTCCTTTTCTTTCATTTAATTTATAGCCAAGATAACAATTTACATTATTTTATTGTTGGAATTTCATTTCAATTGTTAATAATTTGCCTTAATTTAATATTGCTACAATTCATTCTAGTCATTAATTTCATTAATAAATCAAATTTTTATTTCTTTCAATATTAAATCACAAAATTTAATCAAATTAACAATTTAAATTATCGCAAATTTACGGGTTGTTACACTCTCCCCCACTCAAAACTTTTCGTCCTCGAAAAGGAAAAAGAAGGGAAAAGAAAGAATTAAGAAAATTATATATCTTATTCAAAATATTTAATCTATAAAAATTAATTTACAAAATCAAATAATTTAAACAAAATATATAAATTTATAACACTTAAATCTTTTTTTCAAGTAAATAATAGTTTTTTAAAAAAACATTTCATAAATTTTTTTTTCTAAGTCCAAAATTCATGAAATTTTTTGGCAGAGTCTCCTTTGTACGGAGAGGTCTAGGAGAAATAATAATATCAATAATAACAATATATATCAAAATTTTCAAAATAAAATATCCCAACAGCGGGAAAATATAATATCGTTATAAAACCGTAATCCGAGAACGTACCTATTTGTCGAGCAAACAACGCTTATTTTATGAAACCGAAAGCAGTAGCAATTGCTTCAATAACCTGTTTTCCCTTATATAATCCAAAAGGAGTTAATAATTATATAAAATGAAATGTTTAAAGTGGTTTCAATCACTAACAAACAAATCAATATAAACAACAATCACTGGCAACCACGACATACAATCATCATATGAAATTAATAGAATCAACTATCCATCTATAGCAAACAAACAAATGGTTTGTTCGGGTTCAACAATTTTTAACCGCCTAGAATGACAAATAAACTACTGAGTGCACCATTTACTCAACAGTCTTAGATGAACTCAATAGATTATTCATACATCTTTAACAATTAGAAGTATCCTATCCCAAACAACCCATAAACCAAAACAAACAATAATTTACAATGCACTTGAGTTATTCTTATTAAATTTCTTTCACAACCTTTACAGTTTTTTATTTCTCTTTTCATTCATACAAGGATTATTTCTTTAACTTACATTTATCTCTTACAAAATTTTATTCCCATTCATTCATTCAGTGTTTATTTCGTTTGTTTTTCCTTTATTACTTACAAAAATTCATTTTCATTTATTCATATCATGTCAATTTATTTTATTGCATTACATTCATTTTATTATTTACTTTAATTATAGATAGTTTCAATATTAACTTAAGTTCAAAATCCTTTACTTACAATACTCATTTTATATTTCATTTAATTAGTAGTATTACAATTTTAACTCAAGTTTATAACTATTTTCATATCAAATTTCTTATTTATAAAAGTAACTTCATTGAACACTTCCATTACATAAGTTTTACTTGTAAAAATTTCCATTACATATTCTTTTAACATTTCCACTTTTTATAATTGGTAAGTTATATATATGTCTTTAAGAATGCAATTGAAAGTTATACAAGTTTGACTTACTTATTCTAATTAACTTAAGGTTCAATTGTTATCATTTCTAATATTTCATATTCTTTTCGTTTACAAGTTACAAATTTCAAATTACTTGTATATTTCAGTTATAACTTAGCATATAATTTCTTATTTCCACTTAGAAGTTTCAATTATTAAATAGTTAAAATTTTATTCCATTTCAATAATTGAAATCTCTAATTCATAGAAATTTAAGAACTAAATGTCGAGTTCCATTTTTAAATCATTTAAAATAATATATACATATATATATATATATACTCATAACTTTTATATCCAATCATATTTAAACTTTAAAAAAATATTTGTTTATCAAAATAGATTTGTAGTAAAATTACTACAATGGCCTTCCCACTTTGAAACTTGAAAATGAACGTCGATGATGCGTGCGCTCATTACCGAAATTATTTTCCAAAATTTCATTAAAACGATTTCTTTCCAAAATTTCCTTAAAACGATTCTTTCAAATTATATTGAAATATTTATATCAGAAAATACTTCTAATAATATTATTATTATATCCCAAAATCATTCGAAAGAAATTTTCAAAAATCCTGGAACTTAAGTTCTAAATTTCCAAATTTCATTTATCTTATTTTCAAATCTTATTTCCAACTACTATTTATAAATTTCACTACCTAACACCCAAATATATAGCAATCAACTATATTATTTATAAAATTATTATTTTATATACAAAATATATATTAGGCAAAATTATTTCATTCACCTATATTCAAAACAATATTATGTCCGTGATTCCTATTAAGCATTTAGAAATCCCTATCGATGTCATAGCGTCCTATGTACCGACCAGAATTTATAAATACAAAACGGAACAAATTAACACAATATAAAACATTTTTATAACACTAACAAATACGCTCTCTCATATATATATATATACACTCAGCGACTCATCATAGGGTATTACTACCCTATTAATAAAGAGTCAGACCCCACAAAGCTAAGGTTATCGCTAAACCTGGCTCTGGTACCAACTGTAACATCCTGCCTTTTTGTACGCTTTAAGCAGACACACATGCCGACTCAAACCATACAAAAGGGCGGATTGTTATTGGGGTGAATAAGAAAAAGCAGAGAAATAAATAAAACAAAACAAAATCTCGCGGCGGAATGACAAAATATAATAATCAAATAACAGTTCATGAAGCTGTATACAAAACATTTGATTATACTTATACAATACAAAATCAGAGTTACACATATCAGAGATAAACAAATAATGCAGCGGAACAGTATGATGCAGTGGACTAATATAGTAAATAATAGTAGTACAAATCTTCATCTTCATCCTTCAGAAAAAGGTCTTCAATCCTAAAATGCTCAGGCTGACCCGAGCGAATTGAAAAGACAAAACACTCGAGTCAGAACTAAAAGATCTTATGTTAGTCAAATCAACGGTAAATAAATATGAGTGTAAACGGCGTCGGAGATGTTTACGGGGTTTGACATCTCTTATCCAGTGTCTAACGTGAGTGCAGTAACTTAAGAGATGTTCGGGATTTACATCTCCTAAGGATCCGTTAAACTATCTACTATGTAGTACAATATGCTATTATAATATGTCTACAGTAATATAAACTATTAAAATAGCGTTAAGGCGTTACATTTTCCCCCTTAACACATTTTTATTTCCCATGGTCTATACAGTACCGTAATCCCACCCGTACTGGGTGCCGTCAGAGGGCACTCCATAGGTATGGTACAAACCAAACTTGTAGAAGGCGCGCTAGGGTAGGTGACATGGCACAACTAGGCAATGCCAGGGTAGATATACCAATTACACTTCCGAACCAGTGGTAACGCATAGCAGCTACTACCGCCCACCTTGGAACACACTCCCAAATCAAAAAAAATCGAGGGTTGGTCACCAAATAAATCGCAAAGTCAGAATATAGTATCGATGGAATGTGCCTGATCGGAGGAATGACCTCACTTAGCCCGTCAATTGCTCCTGTTTTAGCCACCTTAAGCTAACTCATGGGAGTCAGGTCCACGTATATACCTTTAGGATCGTCGCCACCATCCTACTTCATTCTGGAATCTCCACCGCGTACACAGTTGTCAAAGTGGTTTCGATATCGACAGAGAGTATGCCCATATCTGATCCCGGTCTCTTTAACAACCAATCGCTTATTACACACCGGATGGTTCTTTTACATTTCCAAAATCATTTCATAATTGATATCAAACTATCATATTCAATTCAAATCTTATCACTTTCGAAATCGTTACTTACTTCCGAAATCATATTCACCTTTGAAATCATAGTTCGAAATTATATTTCCTTTCAAAAGTCATATTTCCAAAATAGGTTAAACTCTCATTTCAAAATTATCATATTAAACCAAATATGTTATTTAAATCCCAACTTAGGTTATAATGTCGCTTAACCACATTCACTTTAAAAATCAAGGATTTGAATATAAACCCATCCATTTTACTTAGTTTGGATTTAGAAGAAAATAGTTTTAATTAGTTATAAATAGTTAATATATGTTTAAAATAGATTAAATATAATTAAAATAGATTAAATAGCTTTAAAATAGATTAATTAGATTTAAAATAAGTTAAACGGTTTAATTAGTTTAAAATTTTAAAAATCTTAATAATTAAAGCCTTTTAAAATAATATATTTAAAATAGTTTATATGAAAAATATGAATTTGAAATTTATATCAATTTAAACTATTTATTTCATTCCAACACATTTTGACCATTTCAATGTCCCCAAACCCAATTTCAAATTTTTCGATTCAGACTTCTAAATAAATATTAAATTCAATATCGCTTAAATCCATGTTGAAACATCGATTTAATTTCTCAAATTTCAATATATTTCAAAGTTATACTTCAACGATTTTAATAACTCAATTTCGATAAACTTCACTTATATTTCAAATTCACTATAAAATTTCAATTTTATTCCTTCAACAAATTTTCAAAACAATTCGATTTTAATATAAAACTCGAAGCTCGATAAAAAAATTCAATTTATATAACCCAAATTTTATTTCAAAATATCATTTAACAAAATTTAAGGATTCAAAATCATTTAAATTTAACCAATCCGGTGTCCGTATATAATTCTCTACCCTAGGGTCAAGTGATACGGATATTTATCATTTCAATCCGCAATTTAAAATTTTACGGTTATATATCATTTCAAACCGCAATCCCAAATTAAATATCAAAATCCATAAAATCGCTCGAGTCTATCATTTCAACCCATAACGATTTTTCCTTAATCTATTGATCATTTGGGTATGTATCATTTCAACCCATAGTGAACTTGCAATTTATAACGATATAAAATAAAACATCCATTCACCCAATATTAACAATCAACATCCATCACAATCATCATCCAAATCAATCAATAAATATCAATATAGAACTGATAATCAATAACAGGTATTTAACTGGCAATTTATATTCAATAATAAATTAAATAACGATTTAATTCATATAAATTCAAATTAACTGAGATGATGATTTAAAATATACCAAACAGTCATAAAAAAATTTCTAATCGCATCAAAAATTTAATTTAACAAACAGAAGAAATTTTAGAAGTTGTGAGTGGGTTAAAACATTCACCTTTGAATTTAAATTCAAAATAAGCCCAAAATTTGAACGGACTCAGAATTCGTCCAAACTAGCGTCAAAATGTTTGGAATTTCGATATGATCCCAACGGAACAAACCGCGCGTGAAACGGACCTCGTATGTGAAAGTTATACAAATTAGAACGATTGGATTTGAAAATCAAAAATCTAAATAAATAAATAAAAACACCAATAAGAAGCAGCCACGTCACCTTCTCTGTACAGAAGCCATCACGCAACCAGACTCCAGCCGAACCCTAGAATAGCCTCGACCGAACCATACGAACGCCGTCGCCATGTCACTGTATCAACCGCGGCCATCGCCGCCCAGCACAGGTGCCGCGCCACCTTCCTCGCCCTCGACTCCGACCCACACTCGCGGCCAACACGTGACAAAAGCCACCTTGTCACCCGGAAGAACGAAGCCACCGCCAAAAAAAATTGCAAACCCTAATTGAATTTTTCCACACGATGTAGCCGTCAAAATCATCTAACGAACCATGCCGATGAGCTCCCCTCAGTCCTCTCCACACAACGGTACCATTGATTTGGCGATCCATCGAAGTTGATCGTCGTGTGATGAATGGTCGTAGATAGTTCACCCAGTTCTGGCCACACAGAGACCCAGATCAAAAAACAGACCGCAGATTTGACTTGTGCTCGTCGAGAGTTTCAGACCGATATATAATTAGATATATATTGAGGAGTTTGATTTTTGATTTGGATTTGCAATTTGGGAATTAGGGTTTGTCTGCCATTGGAAAGAGAGGAACAGATGAAATTGTACGTATAGACAAACTGAGTTGAGGAACACTAGGGTTTATAACAGGATATTTATAGACAAAGCTGAAAAATAGAAAAGAATGGACCAGATCGATTTGGATTGGAACGATAAACGACCCGAAAAGCTCGTTCTGTCTTTGGAACGAAAATGGGTCAACCCATATATCAAAATAGATGCTTTCAAAGATTTTAAATTCAACGGAATAGGATTCAGGTCCTAATTCCATCGTATGAAGAAGTTATGCCAAAATCAGCTTATTTCAATTTGATTTCAATTCATTTTAATTAAATTGATTTCTAGGCGTTTCGAGCCTGTACGATCAAATGACAAGTCCGATCGCTACGAAACTTGAAATCCTAGAATAATTTACCGTTACGGATCCGATGAAACCGGTTTCGTCGAAATCCGAGTCGATGGCCAAAATGGCTATATTTCAGTTAACTAAATAAATTAATATTAAATTAATTAAATCAAATTTTCAATTTCAATTCCATAATTAACAAATTTTATCATTTTTGATTTCTTAAACAATTACAGTACTTTAAACAATTTAGATATCAATTCAAAGTTAATTAATTTACCAACTACAGTATTTAATTTCAATTTTAGTAATTTCATAAATTATCAATTGAAATTCCAATAAATCCATTTATTTGATTTTAATTCCTGTTATTCAATCAATTGTCATCTCAAGGGTACAATTAACATTGGTTTATATTCTAATACATTAATAATTTCCCATTTCATCTTCCTTTCACTTTTCATTATAATTAATTTCAATAAATTGATTCGATTCAATTTCAATCCTTTTTATTAAATCCATTATCACTTTATAAACATAGTTAACATTGGTTTTACATTTCATTACACTTAGACACTCCACTTTCCATCTTTAGTTTGTATTAACTATTATAATTCCATTTTATTGAATTTTTGTCAATTTTACACATCAAATAAAATTTAAAATCCCAAATCGATTTATTATCTTGATTTCACTATTTTATTAAATCAATCACTACAATATGAATATAATTAACACTTTTATTTATTTTATTACATTCACAATTTACAGTCATTGTCTTAACTTACATTAATGTAACATTTACTATCATTTAATTGAAATTAATTTCTAATTAAATTTAACAGACTAAATAAACAAGTAACTTATAACAATCGTTACCGTAACTTTTAACCACACTTATGAATTCATTCTACACAAACAAATGTTACAATTCTTATACAATACTAATTTTATTCAATCACCATTTATTATGCTATTTCATACATTAATTTAATATTTACATTTTGCTTTTCTTTCATTTAATTTATAGCCAAGTATAACAATTTACATTATTTTATTGTTGGAATTTCATTTCAATTGTTAATAATTAGCCTTAATTTAATATTGCTACAATTCATTCTAGTCATTAATTTCATTAATAAATCAAAAATTTATTTCTTTCAATATTAAATCACAAAATTTAATCAAATTAACAATTTAAATTATCGCAAATTTACGGGTTGTTACAGGGGTAGTCTAGCCTACGTTAAGAATGTTAGTCCCAGTAAACTCGAGATAAGAGTAGCGTTGTATAAATTTGTAGGATATCCCAAGAACTCAATGGTATATATTTCTATAATACCGAGAAACAAAAGGTTTTTTTGGCATGCTATCTTTTTAGAAAAGTAATTTCTATGAAAAGAAATTAATAGTGAAGTTGTAGAACTTGGATGAGATCCAATAAACTAACATAGAGACTGAACCGGTGGGAGAACCTTTTACCCATAAACAATAACATGCGACCTAATAAAAGGTCTAATTGGGAATCTCATCCACCAAAGAGATACTACGGTTTCCTCGTGGATGGCGAGAATGAGGATTGTGTCTTAAAAGATGACACTCCTATCTCATTCCAACTGGCATTGAAGAATAAAGACTCTACACTTTGGCTTGGAGCTATGAAATCCGAAATGGATTCCATGTATAAAAACAAAGTATGGACTTTGGCTGACATACCCCCATTCGCTGCAAATGGATTTTTAAGAAGAAGCAAAATGTAGATGTACAAGTGGAGGCTTACAAAGCAAGGCTAGTTGTGAAATAATTTCATCTAATTCAAGGTATTCATTATGATGAAACATTTTCATACGTAGGAATGCTTAAGTCCATTCAGATTATGCTAGCTATTACTATAGTGTACAACTGTGGATGGCAAATGGACATAAAAACAACATCTCTAAATGGTGATTTAGAAGAGACTGTTTATATGTCGCATCCTGAGGGAAAGGCTTGCCAATTGTTAAAATCTATTTATGGACTTAAACAAGCTTCAAGAAGTTGGAATAAGTTTTTTGATAGGGTAATTAAATAGCTTGATTTTTGTCAAAACATAGAGGAAACATGCATATATCAAAAGTAACAAGGAAGTGTTATCCATTCTTAGTATCATACGTCGATGACCGATTATCGATTAGCAATGACATTTTGTATTTACACTCAGTGAAATTTTGGCGTTCCAAGAACTTCTACATTAAGGATTTGGAAGAAACGGTTTATATAATGGGTATAAAGATATATAAAGATAGATCTAAAAGGCTATTGGGATTGTCCCAATCCTTGTACATGGATACCATACTGAAAAGGTTCAATATAGAGGATTCTAAGTGCGAATTGTTCTGACACAATCTAGAATCATCCTGAGAAGGAAGCTCCTTAAACCAATAAGGAGAAAGAGCATATGAAGAGGATATTGCATACATCGGCAATCGGTTCTATAATGGACGTTATGCTATGTACTAGATCAGATGTGGTTATGCATTAGGATGTGTAAGCCAATACAAGTCTAATCCCAGAGAAAAACATTAGACTATCGTAAAATGTTTACATAAGTATTTTTGAAATATTAAAGACTTACTCCTTATATATGGGAATGTAGACCTCCAAATGAAGTGGTATACATACTCCAGCTTTCAAAGTGATACCGACAATAGTAAGTCAGTGTCAAGTTACGTCTTTACTTTAAACAGTGGGAATGTTAGTTGGAAAAGTTCTAAAAAGGAAACGGTAACTGATTCCATGATGGAGGTCGATCACATCGCCTTCAATGAAGCAACTAAAGATGCTATATAGATGCCCAAATTTATGAGTGAGCTATGGGTGACTGCCAACATGGTGAATCTGGTGACATTTTTAGCAACAAAGCTGTAACACAAATCACAAATGAGTCTAGAGCACATAAGAAATCGAGATCCATTTTTTGAAAGTTCTGCATAATTAGAGAATTTGTTGAGAAAAAAGAAGTGATTCAAAGAGTAGATACAAAGGACAATATAGTAGATCCATTCATGAAGGGACTAGCTTGACTGATCGAATAGATGGAAATGAGATTCCATAATTGGCCCCAATTGCAAGTGGGAGATTGATAGAATTAGGGGTAAGCCCTACTAGCAATTCTGTAATTTATTGTAAATTATTAACTTTACTTAACGTATTATATTAATTATTTACTTTATTTAAGCATATTTAATAGAAAATCCATAAATAATAAGTTTTGTTATCAGAGTTACAATATGTTATAATCATGATCAATTTATCGCAATAAAAATAAACATATCGTTTTAAATATTCCTAGTCAAAATATATAGAGACTGGATATGATAAATCTATGGAGACTAGAGTACGTAACGCTATCTAAATGTTGGATAGTGTATTGTGCATGACTGTTGGAGGCACCAAGGGGTTACATACTGATAGTTACTTAATAACTATTTATGTTGGTTAATATAACTAAGGTTAAATAGAGAATATCAAAGTGACAGTTTTACATAGTTCTCTTGATTTGAGAAAACCGTTGACTTCAATATGGGAACTCCACTTTGATTATAGTTAAATTGTGGCACGATGTCCATCGAATGACTATAGTCGAGTATGAGTTGAAGCATTGGAAGTGAAACACTATTTAATAAATAATTCCTCTCCTTGGTTATATGAGGTTAGTATCACGGTCAACTATAGTCAACTCAAAGTCAAAATCTCTGGCCAGAGCAGTTCGGTTAGTAATAATTGTTATTACTGATCCAAAGTCTTTGCATTTGCATTACATAAGTTGAATATGGACTATTGGATTTTTGACAAAAAATCCCATAAGCCTTAATGTGATATAGTTTTGACAAAGAGAATTGGTGTAAATAATTGTCACTAGTAGGGACAGTTTAAAATACTAAATTGGATTTTTACCAAAATTGTGTATGCGGTAGATTCAGTCAAACCGTCACATCATTAGCTAAGTTGACGTATAAACATTAATATTTGTATTGTTCGATGTTAAGGACTGGCTGAATTTACATCTACGAGTCACACAACCATAATGTTGATTACTTTGAATACCACAAGATTCCATTAAATTATAATTGTTATAAATTAACTAATGTTCGTGAAATATTAATTATAATTATTTTTGATTTATTTGAATCGGCATTGAATATAGTGCATATATAAAAGTTATATATGTATGTATCGATATACGACACATCAATGTACATTTAAATTGGATTTTAAATGTGCAATTAATGATTGGGTTTGAAAATGTGTGTAGGCCTATTAGCCTACAGGTATGGCAGACCATGATGGAAGGAGAGTGTGATACTTTATTTTAAAATATGGGTTTTAATTTGTTTAAAAAGAGGACATAAAAGTGAAATCTAGATCTCTGATTTTCTCTCACTTTCTTTTCCTATTTAAACTCTACACCTCCCTCATTTTCTAATTAACATTCTCTAGCCTCCATTATCCTCAACTTGGTTGGCAATACCAACCTCCTCCCATCTTCATTTTCAAACCAAAATCAAGTCAAATCCAATTAAATTTAAGGTATGGTGATGTGACGACTCACCTTTCTGACCCCTAGGAACGACACTTAACACATCCTCGGTGTTCGTGTGTCGTTGTACAAGCATTAGAAAGGTGGATCGTTTTGGGGTAAAATAAAGAACAGAATAGAAAACCTTATAATGGAACTGCTAAATAAACCATAACAGTCAATAGTACATCAGGTTACTCCTTAATAGGGAGTTATCAGAGTTACACAAAGTACTACAAATCAGCTTAGGCAGTTATAACATCCTGCCTTTACATATGCTGAAACAAAATACACTTACAAAAACAAGATAATACAATGGAATAGATAATGAAGAAGACGAAAGCCTCCTGCTCGGATGTCGTCTTCAAAAGAGCCCAACAAGAAACCTACTACTCTCGGACTACTCAAATAAAATGAGTATCCGGGAGTTTAGGGAAAACAAACAACTCGGGTCAGACAATATGTCTGGTATGAGTAAAACTTTTAAAACAATGGGTGCAAAATTTGAACACAAACATGTGAGACCACACCGCTAAACACGGAACGAATTTGCTCCCATATATCAATATCCAAATGTAAAGAATAGATAAATAATTAAATAAAAGAGTCGTTGACTTTTCCTAATGCAAATAAGGGAATAAATTTGAATGTTCGAATCAAATAAGAAAAGGAAAATATCCAACAAATGACTAGGAGGGTGCACCCCCATTGAAGTATACCTCTAGTAATATACTTCTAAGAATCTCATCTACTCTGTGACACTTCTCGAAAACCACCAAGCCAGAGTACATTACCGAGTATCTAAATATTTTGCATCTAATAGCGTTACCAAATTCAATCTAGATGAGATGTGAAAGTATCCTAATGGGAGCAACCCCACATAGCTTGGCCCCCTCTCACGCTTTAGTTTTAGTCATTTTCGATAATGGATATCAAAGCTCAATGGAGCAACACATCATCTTAGAATGACGATAATAAAGAAGCTAAGGTAACCGATAGCTGAGAAACCAACTATTGAGGATATAAAATGATCATATATGGAAATTAAGTCATATATACTTACCACCACTCATCGAATTCAAACTAGTACTATTTCTTGGTTAAAAATAATACCAGACAACTCAAGGTAGTGTTACCTTAAAGTCATATCCCACGATTATTCTTATCTTTCAAAATAGCAACAAGCCTACTTCTACGATGTTTAGTGCTAATTATACAAATAAATTGTTTCCATATAAGTGAATCGCTTTGCAGAAATTCATTCATTTCCATGAACGAATCAAATTTTTTCTTTTTAAAAAGTACTTTGCTTTACATTACAAGAATTAGCTTTAACACAATTTGTTAAAAGAGTTTACTAACTTTGAAACATCACTAAAAAGGATTTAGCAACTTAAAACATCCTTATTACATTGATTAATTAACTTTTAAAACTTTGTTAACTAAGTTAATTAATTAACTTCGATAAACTTTAATTAAAAAGGAAAAATCAGCTTTAAAAATTATTGATTCAATTAATCAGTAATATAATTAATTAAATTAATTTAAAAATAATTAAATATCATTATTTAAAAGTGATTAATTGATTTAAAACTTTATCGAAGGAAAGATTAATTAAGGTTAAACAGATTTATTAACCTTTAAATGTCACTAATTAAAAAGGATTAATTAATTTTAAAAACATCATTAATTAATAAATTTTAATCCATCATTATCCAAAGATTAATTAGCCTTAAACATCCTTAAATAAAATGATTAACTAAATTTGAAACATAATTAACTAAATAATTAGTTAAATTTAAAACACATCATTATTAAGTTAATTAGTTAACCTTAACCCTTACTAATAAATAATTAATTAATTAAATTAAAAAATCATTATTAAAATAATTAATTATTTTTGAAAACATCACTAATATAAAAGTTTCTCAACTTGTAAAATAATTCCAAGCACGATAATGATACCAGACGGTTTCGGTAAAAGGTGATTTTCCAAAAGTGCCGATATAGGGACTATCGCTATACGGGCAATTTGGAATTCAAGTTTATGTCATTTGTAATACAACCAAACATCACATAAAAAGTGAATGAGCATACATTCACAATGATTTATAATAATACAACATATATCAAGCATTTATTTACAATGTGATTGATTTAACTACTAGATTTTCATATAACTTAAGATTCACTCACTAACTTTCCGAAGCGACTAACTTTCAAGCAACAAACCAATCCATCAACCTAACCATTATCACAACTATATAATAAGAATTTAATGGCCACAAATATAAGCATGAACATAGTTTAAACTTCATGGTTCAAAGGTGGAAGCTTCACTCACCAAAACGCTTACTAACTTGAATCGAAATCACACTAACTCTTCGAACAACACTAGAACTAAGCTTTCCTATGCACTTGACTTGATTTAGTGGACCTTTTGTGGGCTTTTGGGCTTTGCCTAAATAATATATAGCCTGACCACAGTGGAAATGTGGGGGTATAGGGTCTTGTTTAGTAGATAATGGTTTTTTGAAGTGAAGTAAGAAGTTTAGCTTGATTTTTGCAAGTGTATTCACTGGTTTTTGACTTGGAAATAATTTTAGAAGCCATGGATATTCTTGAACATGAAGAAAAGGGAAGTGAATATGAAAATGAAGATGTAAAAGGAGAATGTGTGGAGATGGTAGGTATTTATAGGCAAAGAAGTGGAGTATTATTTAAACTAGCTTAAACATTTAAATAATATAAGTGTTATCATGTAACATGAAAGTCATGCCTCTCCACTACCCTTAGTACACACATTACCCCCTCCTCTGGTCCACCTACACCATGCTTTAGGACCTACCCTAGGTATTTTAGGTGATGGTTAGGTTATTTAATTAATTTCGTAAGGTTATTTAATATATTTTGTGCATTTTAAGTCAAATCAAGTATTATATTTAAACTAAGCTTGATTATTAAATTTAACACATTTATTATCTAATCACATGACATATGTGCATGTGTATATTAGCGATAAAAAAATGTGCACAACGTTTTCGACGACTTTCAGATGCCGAAATTTTGAAATTCTGGGAAACGTTTTTCGGTCACATTTTCTATTTTTATTTGAACAATTTATTTTGGTAAACAAAATTTGAAAATGATTTTAATATCATTAATTAATATTTAAAATATGTTTATTTGGTTATTAAAATCCATTATTTTGAATATTGAAAAATTATTTAAATATTCAAATACAAAGTGATTAATTTACGAGTCATTACACTCTTCCCCCTCATGAGAATTTCGTCCCCGAAATTAATACACAAAAGACAATCCAAAAGTTGTATATTATACCAAGAAATTCATATAACAAATGCAAAGCAACCATGCCATAATAGAACATTAATAATGCATTCAAACAACTAACCTGACATTACATTAGGATAGGTTTCCCTAATATGATCCTTAGTCTCCCAAGTACAACCGCGAGGGTCATCACTCCATTGAACCTTCACAAGCTTACCACATTTTTTCTCAATCTCCTTTCGTCCCAATCTATAATATGAACTGAATGTCAAACTACAATCAAATTCGGTTCTATTTCCAAATTATCCTAAACGGATATCTCAACAATCAGCGATAGATCATGAACATGCTTTTTTTAGATGAGTTATATGAAAGACATTATGAACATCAGACAATCTTTTAGGCAAATCTACTCTATAGGCCAACAATCCAATTCTCACAAGGATTGTAATTTGTCCGATGAATCTGGGTGCTAGCTTTCCTGCCCTTCTGAATCTTACAACTCCTTTCATCGGGGAAAATTTCACAAATACCAAATCCCTGACCACAAACTGTAAGTCCCTTCTCATTTGATCGGCATAACTTTTCTATCAATCCTGGGCTTGTTTCATCCTTTCCTTGATCATAAAAACTTTCTTTGATGCTTCTCAAATCATCTCTAGTCCAAGAACTAAACGATCTCTGGTCTCTACCTAACACAAAGCTGAGTTACATGGCCGTCCATACAAAGCTTCATAGGGCGCCATGCCAATGCTAGTTTGGTAACTATTATTGTAGGAGAACTCTATTAGGTGAAGGTGATCTTCCCACGATCCTCCAAAATCCAAAATACATGCTTTCAATAATCATCTAAATTTGGTTCACCCTTTCGTTTTGTTCGCATATCAGCGGGTGATAGGTTGTGCTAAAATTCAACTCTGTCCCTAAACTGGCTAGCAATGCTCCCTAAAATCCACCGATGAAGATATGATCTTGATCACTGATTATACTTACTGCAATTCTATGCGGTCGAACGATCTCCCTCAAATAAATCCATGCTAAAGAAGCTGCAGTTCTTGTTGACTTCACTGGAATAAAGTGGGTGCTCTTTGTTAATCGATCTATAATTATAAAATGCCTGCATTATCTCTTCTCATTCTGGGCAACCCATCGATAAAGTCCATGGATACTTGCTCCCACTTCCAATTCGGTATCTCCAATAGTTGAAGCAACCCAGTAATCTTCTGCTGGTCACTCTTGACCTGTTAACAATTAGCACACCGGCTCACGAAGGCTGAAATGTTGTAACATCCGGTATCTAGAGGCCAAAAGCTAAGCGCAACAGATGCTGTAGTCATCCATAGTATTAACTTCTGGTGATGAAATACGGTAATGCTAATGGTATCCATAATATCAAAAGCACTTGAATATAAACAAAATCATATATTTCAAAAATAATTATAGTGATTACATTTCCAACAAAGTCATATCCAAGTTACAAAATCCCAAAACATATCCCAGCCAATGATCGATTATAATTTATAATAATACGCCAAGAGCAACATATGACGATGCCCCCTTGGATGATCAAATCAAAATAGTCATATCTGACTTAATACACAGTGGTAACAAAACAAATGAATTCCGAAAATAGCTATTCGTCAGCCACCTGCTCGTCTCCGGAAGCTTTACTCGCCAAGACTGCGAAAACCTGAAAACCTAAACCCTCGGCCCACTCAAATCAATTTTGAGCACTCGAGAGTTTAAAGGGAAACAAAAACTTCGAGTCAGACATAAAGCCTGGTATGAATAATTCTGTTACATCTCGATTTACTGATATTGAGTGAAACTACGCTTCTTAGCGGAACGGGTTTCCCCTCACTAATATCCACTTTCAAAACATATTTTGCAAACCCTTTCCTGCAACCAAACTGGTTAATCAAACTGATTATAATAATAATATAACAAGTTCTATTATGCTAAAAACAAGAGATAAATGGACTAACTGTCCGCAATCTGGGCTATCTTCCCTCAACTGGACTAACTTTCCTAAAACTGATTATACCAAAATAGCAATATCTATTATGCTAATAAACAGACTATTTGTCCAAAGAAGGTAAAAAGTGGACTAACTGTCCTTAAAAAGTAGCAAGGTCTGTTATGCTAACAAATGAACTATCTGTTCATAAACTGGGCTGACTGCCCTCAAAATGAACTAACTGTCCTTTGGACTAACCGTCCTCTGGGCTGACTACCCTCAAATGGAATAACTGTCCGAAATTTTCTTAGGGTTACCTACCCTTTAAATTTTCCTTCAAAATCTTTTCAACATGATTTAGTCCGTTAAATCATAAATATAAAAGGAAATATATCTTTAGCTTTACTCTAAGCTATTTTACCATGTATATATACTTTACTCAAAATAATGTTGATGACGTTCAATAAGGATTAACTATCCTTTTAAAATAAGTTAAAGTCCTTTATAACTTAAAACACTTAGGCTATCTGCCTATTCATTATATTCGAAACCTTTGTTTAAAACCTTTAAACAACCCTTTCGAATCATTGAAGGTAACTCCTTCGAAACCATCGAAAGACCCTTTCGAAAATATTGGAATAACCTTTCCTTTCTTTTCTCCAAAATCTTCAAAATATCAGACGTCCTATATTAAAACCTTTTAAATATTGCCTTTCGAAACCGTAGGAAAAACCTTCCTTTTCAACCTTGTCGAAACCCTGGGGAGCCACCCCTTTCGAAACCATTCATAAAAACCTTTCGAAACAATCAAAATCTTCCTTTCGAAAGCACTTTAGGTTCAATTTAAAACATGTGGATACCTTTCGAAACCATTCAAAGTTAACTACTTTGAAACTCCGTTTTAAAACGTTTCGATCAAAAATATTTGGATTATGCCTTCAAGTTGAGCAAAACGATCAGAAAACCAATAGAGTCAAAAGCATCTGCTTCGAAACCATTTTTAAATAAAGAAGTGATGCTGTCGAAACCACCCCTTTGAAACCATTAGAGAGGAGGCAGATTTTAGAAAACAAAACAATCCCTTCGAAACCATCTGGATCGGAAGGTAGGAAGCGGCAGCTATAGGTTTCGATTATGTCAAAAGCAATAATTTAAAATAAAAGAGCAACCTAATCGAAATTATATCTTTTAAACCATTTGAGTTAGTCGAAAGCCAACTAAGTCGAAAGCAACTTAGTCGAAAGCAAGCAAGCGTATTTTCCTTTAAAACCAAAACGGTGCTTCACCTCTTTCGGAAGCTCATGGTTTCAACCCTGTACTTTTCGCCCTCTTCCAATGCACTACATACCAGTTACCTGATAACATATGCATTGGTTTCGACTATGTCGAAAGAGGAGGGATAGAGGCGGAACCTAGGTGCCGAAGTAGATGAAACAGTAAAAAAGCTATTTATTTGTACTTTAAAACTATGCTTTTGTACCTAACCTGCCTTGTTTGTCTAAATATGATTGGTTGGCAGATTTTTTCTTTTCAAAAACTACTGCCACCTTTCCATATTTAACAATTCAACATTTTTATAAAAAGCCCTTCTCCTCTATAATTATATAAAACATTTAAGTCTCATACCTTAAATAATTTAATATAACCATTAAAACACTTAGGAAAAATTTGGAAAAGTTCTAGTAAATCACTTTATATACGTTCTCTAACATATAAAAATTTCAGATCCAAATAATTAATTATTTTCCCATAAATAATTTATAATCCAAAATACCATTTTCTTTACTAGAAAATTCATATTAAATCCACGAAAATTCAGAAAAATCTAAAAATTGAAACCCATCTTTAAAATATCTTTTTAGATCTTCATAAAAATTTGCAAGGCAGTTGGATGTCATTTAATAGGGCTTTCATCTCAAAACATGTCATAAAATCTATATGAACATTCATAAATCATCAATAAGTATATATATTCATTCTATCATTCAAAACATGGCTAATAATTGCAAAATATTGGGATTTAATCTTAAAACCAAAACCAATAAAATTTGAGATGTAAACACTATTCACCTTAGCTTTAGAGATTAAAGGAGCTTGAGATTTGGATGAATTTGATTTTGAATTTGCCTTTCATTTAGCTTTCCTTAATTCTTCTTCCTCTTTCCTTGTTAATGGTGGCCGGCCTCTTTTATAAAAAAATTGAAATGAAATGAGCGTGTAAGTTATACACGGCTATGGGGTAATGATATAGGAATGGCCTCTTTCCCAATTTTACCCCTCCTCTAATTCATTTTAGAACCCTTCTTTAATCATTTGTTTTAAATGGCACGGCTACCTTTAATTAAAATAAAATCTCAATCCCCCTAATCAACACGTTATTTTATTTAATTCAACTGGTTAAATATCCTAAATATTGCCACCAAAAATCTGGGGTGTTACAAACTCCCCTCCTTAAAGAATTTCGTCCTCGAAATTACGATAAGGCACACAATAAATCAAACAAGAAGGTAAAACATACCATCAAACTGGTCAGGATAAGTATCTCTAATCATGCTCTCAACTTCCCAAATACAGTCCCTGTCATCATCACTCCACTGGACTCTGACTAATCTAACTGTCTTGGTTCAAAGCCTCTTCTCATCTCGCGCAAGAACGCGAACTGGCTTCCTCACTATGGTCAAGTCCGGTTCTACCACTAAATCATCTAGTACAGTCGGTGCAATAGTAGTTTTCAGGTCTCTAACACACTTTCTGAGATGAGAAACATGAAAGACATCGTGGACACCTGCCAAATTGCTCGGTAACTCAACTCTATATGCGAGCTCCCGATCCTCTCAAGAAAATGAAAAGGTCCAACGAACCTCGGTGATAACTTCTCTGATTTCCCAAATCTCATCACACCCTTCATCGGTGAAACCTTGATGAAAACAATGATCTCTAACTGAGAACTCTAAGTCTTTCCGTCCCTTATCTGCATAACTCTTCTGCCTAGACTGATCCTCCTTCATTCTGCTCGAATGACCTCAATCTTCTCTGCAGCCTCTCTAACCAAATCCAGACCAAGAATCAACCTATCCCCGGTCTCTAACCAACACACAGGAGATTTGCATAGCCTTCCATACAAAGCTTCAAATGGTGCCATCCTAATACTAGCCTGATAACTGTTGTTATACGAACACTCGACTAGATGTAGATGGTCCTCCTATGATCCCTCGAAATCTAGAACACAAGCTCTTAACAAGTCTTCCAAGACCTTGTTAACCCTTTCTGTTTGCCCATCTGTCTGCGGATGGTAAGCGGTGCTCATCTTAAGCTTGGTTCCTAAAACTTCCTGCAGACTCTTCCAAAACTCACTAGTGAACAAGGGATCTCTATCACTAACTATACTGCTAGGAAATCCATGCAGTCTAACCACATTCTTTATGAACAATCTCGATAAAACAGGTGCCGTCCTGGTTGACCTAACTGGAATGAAATGGGCACTCTTGGTAAATCTGTCCACTATGATCCATATACTTACATTTTCCCTGTTTGACCTTGGCAACCCGTCAATGAAGTCCATAGAAAATAGAATCCCACTTCCACACAGGAATGTCTAATGGCTGAAGCAAACCACTTGGCTTCTATTGTTCAGCCTTTACATACTGGCAATTCAAGCACTGCTTTACACACAAGCCAATATCCCGCTTCATACCTTCCCAGAAGGAACTCCTCTTCATATCCTGATACATCTTAGTACCTCCTGGATGAATGGTGAACTTTTAATGATGGCATTCCTTTAAGACTTCCGTTCTTATGTTTCCTACACTCGGAACACATAATCTTCCTTTCTTCCTTAACTACCCATTCTGGTCAAGACTAAAATTTATCAAGTCATCACTCTTAGTTCCTTCCCTAAGCTTTCTGATCTGCTGATCTAACATTGGATCCTCCATCTGCTTAGAAGCAATCCGTTCGATCAACACTGGTCGAACTACCAAACAAGACAAAACAACTGTATCTTCACTAGACCCAGCCTCGGATCTCCACTGCACTTTGCAATCTGCTAGTGCTACCAAGTCTTTCCACTCAGCAATCATCACTAACACTGCATTCTGATGCTTCCAACTAAGTTCATCTGCAACCTTGTTGCCCTTCCCTGGTGTGTACTCAATCCCAAAATCATAAGCAACTATAAACTCTAACCATCTCTACTGTCTCATGTTCAGCTCCTCCTATGAGAACAAATACTTCAGCGACTAATGATCTGTATAAAGCTCAAACCTTTCTCCCAAAAGGTAATGTCTCTACATCTTCAAAGCAAAAATCACTGCAGCCAATTCCAAATCATGCATCGGATATTTTACCTCATGCGGTCTAAGCTTTCTAGAAGCATAGGCAATCACTTTACCTCTTTGCATTAGCACAGCTCCTAACCCTGTTCCACACACATCGGTATAAACCACCAAATCCTAAGTCCTCTCTGGAACAACTAACATAGGTGCATGGGTCAATAAGTGTTTCAAACTCTGGAATGCTTCCTCACACTTATCGGTCCACGCAAACTTTACATCCTTCCTCGTTAGCTTGGTCATCGGTGCTGCTATCCACGAAAAATCATTGATGAACCTCCGATAATAACCAGCCAACCCAAGGAAACTCTTTATCTCGATTACTATCTCGGGTCTCTTCCAACTATTCACTACCTCGATCTTAGTCGGATCTACTGACAACCCTCTCTCTGAGACTACGTGACCAAGAAACTTCACTTCCTTCTTCCAGAAGTGACACTTCGAAAACTTAGCTTTCTGATGCTGCCTCAGCGTCTCTAGCACCACTCTAAGATGAACTTCATGCTCCCTCTCTCATCCTTAGAGTAAATCAAGATATCATCTATGAAAACCAACACGAACCTATCCAAGTGCTCCCTAAAAATCCGGTTCATCAAATCCATAAAGAAAGCTGGCGCATTCGTCAGCCCGAACAGCATAACTAACCATTCGTATGACCTATATCTAGTCCTGAACCCCGTCAAAGGTATACTATCCTCTGCTACCCTGAGCCGATGGAACCCTATTGCGAAATCCAACTGAGAGAATACCTTTGCTCCACTCAACTTGTCGAACAAATCATCAAACCTTTCGAAACAGTCAAAACGTTCCTTTCGAAAGCACCTTGGGTTAAATTTAAAACATGTGGATACCTTTCGAAACCATTCAAAGTTAACAACTTTGAAACCCCTTTTTAAAACGTTTCGATCAAAAATATTTGGATTATCCTTCAAGTTGAGCAAAGGATCAAAAATCCAACAAAGTCAAAAGCATTTGCTTCGAAACCATTTTAAATAAAGAAGTGATGGTTTCGAAACCACCCCTTCGAAACCATTGGAGAGGAGGCAGATTTTAGAAAACAAAACAATCCCTTCGAAACCATCTGGATCGAAAGGTAGGAAGCGACGGCTATAGGTTTCGACCATGTCAAAAGCAATTATTTAAAACAAAAGAGCAAACTAATCGAAACTATATCTTTTAAAACATTTGACTTAGTCGAAAGCTAACTAAGCCGAAAACAACTTAATCGAAAGTAAGCAGGCGTATTTTCCTTTAAAACCAAAATGGTGCTTCACCTCTTTCAGAACCTCATGGTTTCGACCTTATACCTTTTTCCCTCTTCCAATGCACTACGTACCATTTACCCGATACCATATGCATTGGTTTCGACTGTGTCGGAAGGGGTGGGATAGAGGTAGAACTTAGGTGCCGAAGGAGACGAAACAATAAAAAGGCTATTTATTTGTACTTTAAAACTAAGCTTCTGTACCTAACCTGCCTTGTTTGTCTAAATCTGATTGGTTGCCATATTTTTCTTTCAAAAAGTGCTGCCACCTTTCCATATTTAAAAGTTTAACATTTTTGTAAAAAGCCCCTTCTCCTCTATAATTATATAAAACATTTAAATCCCATACCTTAAATAATTTTATATAACCATTATAACACTTAGGAACAATCTGCAAAGTTTCTAGAAAATCACTTTATATATGTTCTCTAACATATAAAAATTTCAGAACCAAATAATTTATTCTTTCCACGTAAATAATTTATAATCCAAAATACCATTTTCTTTACTAGAAAATTCATATTAAATCCACGAAATTCAAAAAAATCTGAAAATTGAAACTCATCTCTAAAATATCTTTTTAGATCTTCATAAAAATTTGCAAGGCAATAAGATGTCATTTATTAGGGTTTTCATCTCAAAACATGTCATAAAATCTATATGAACATTCATAAATCATCAACAAGTATATATATTCATTATATCATTCAAAACATGGCAAATACTTGCAAAATATTCAGATTTAATCTTAAAACTGAAACCAATAAAATTTGAGATGTAAATATTATTCACCTTAGCTTTAGAGATTAAAGGAGCTTGAGATTTGGATGAATTTGATTTTGAACTAGCTTTTCCTTTAGCTTTTCTTAATTCATCTTCCTCTTTCCTTATTAATGGTGGTCGGCCTCTTTTATAAAAAAATTGAAATGAAATGAACATGTAAGTTATACACGGCTATGAGGTAATGATATAGGAATGGCCTCTTTTCCAATTTTACCCCTCCTCTAATTCATTTTAAAACCCTTCTTTAATTCATTTGTTTTAAATGGCACGGCTAACTTTAATTAAAATCAAATTTCAATCCTCATAATCAACACATTATTTTATTTAATTAAACTAATTAAATATCCTAAATAATGTTACTAAAAATCCGGGGTCTTACAAATGTCTCTCTTCATCCCTTTCCACCAAAAGGTCATCTTCATATTCTGAAACATTTTTTATATTCCTGGGTGGATAGATAACTTCGACCGATGGCATTCTCTCATAACATCCTGTCTAATTCCATTAACATTTAGCCTACAAACCCCTCCATTCATTCTCAAAATGCCTTGAGAGTCAATCTGAAAAATAGAAATAATTCCATCTTCAGCTTCCTTCTTTAGCCAAGCTATAATAAGGTCTTCTTCCCGGAAATATGTAATTCTCTCCATTAGTTCAGGCTTAACTTCCAAATTTGCAATCGTTGCCACATTTCTACTTAATGCATCTGCAACGGCGTTTGCTTTCCCTAGGATATAAAGAATCTCTAGGTCACAAGACGCAAGAAATTCCAGCCATCTTTGCTGCGTCAAGAATAAGTCCTTTTGGGTAAAAAGATACTTTAATGACTTGTGATCCATAAATAACTCACACTTTGCACCTAAAAGATAGTGCTCCATACTTCAATGCGAAGACAATGGCCAACAGCTCCAAATCGTGCATAGCATTATTCTTCTCATGAGGTTTCAACTGTCGACTCGCATAGGCTATTAATTTTCGTTTCTACGCCAAAACTGCTCCCAATCCAGTCCAACAAGCATCAATGTAAACTATTAATCCTTCACTTCTATTTAGGATAGTTAAAATGGGAGCACTTGGCAATTTCTTCTTTAGCTCATTGAATGCTTAATCGCACTTAGGTGTCTACACAAACTTAGCATCTTTCTTCGTCAAGTTTGTTAGATTAGAAGGAATCTTCGAGAAATCCTTAATAAATCTTCTGTAGAAACCTGTAAATCCCAACTCTTAACCTCGGTCGCATTTTCAGGTTTCTTCCAATTTTGAACCGCAACTACTTTAGTTGGGTCCACTGATATGCCTTCTCCCGAAATTACGTGCCTTAGAAATCTAACTTCGGATTTCTAGAAATGGCACCTAGAAAACTTTGCCTTTAAAACATGAATTCTTAAAGTAATTAGAACAACTTGAAGATGGTACTTATGCGCTTCCTCCATTTTAGAATAAACAAGGATGTCATTAATGAAGACGAGAACAAACTTGTTAAGAAAATCTTGAAACACTATTCATCAAATCCACAAAATAAGCGGGTTGGTTAGTCAATCTAAACAGCATGACTAACCATTCGTAAAAACTATCAGGGGTTCGAAAAGCTGTTAGGGTATATTCTCCTTTGTTACCCTTAATTGGTGAAAACCAATGACAAGATCCAATTGAGAAAATATCCGAGCTCTGTGGAGCTGGTCGAACATGTCATCAATCCTAGGTAAAGGATACTTATTCTTGATAGTCCTCTTATTTAACTCTCGATACTCTACACATAATCTAAGAGCATCATCCGCCTTGGTAACGAAAACTAATGGAAATCCCCTACTCGATGTGCTGTGTCTGATCGAATCTTTCTTCAATACATCAAACATCTGCTTCTCCAATTATCTTCTTTCCTTTGGCGCCAGCCTTCGGGGAGGTTGAACAATCGGTCTGGTTCCTGGAAGAAAATCAGTGCGGAACTCCACTTCTCGATAAGGAGGTAAACCTTGCACTTCTTTAAAAATATCCTTGAAGTCTCGGACAATTGGTATATTTCTTATCTGCTCTTTGGGTACTTCGGGAATAAAGGAAACTTCTTATTAATTCGTTTGGCCTTCCATAATTTATTTCTACCCCAATATTTCCAACATCACTAACTATAATAATCCTTCGACCACAATTTATGATTGCTCTAAACTTAGATAACCAATCCATCCCCAATTATACCCCCAAAACCCATGAACCCAAGAATAAACAAGTTAGAAAAGAAAGGCCGATCTCGATAAGAAATAGGCACATTCAAATATATGGTATCAAGATTGGTCGGACCCTCAATTGGGTTTGAAACACAAAGGGAATTATGGATAATAACATATTTAAGATTCAACTAGTTCATTAGGTCATATGGGATAAAACTATGGGATGCACCGGTGTCAAATAACACTCTAATAAGAATATCAGAGATGGATAGTTGACCTTGCTGCACCTGCTTTCCTTTTGGGTCCATAGAAATAGATGGTATTTACTTAATAGCAAAAGCTTGTCCCTGTGATCCCTTCTTTGGAAAATGGCACGGGTTCTTCATATGTCCATGTCTGTTGCAATTGTAGCATAGTGGTCCACTAGCCGGCTTCAGGCACTGATTTGCAAAGTAGCCTATTTGGTTGCATTTATAACAAAGATTCTTGATCAAGTCTAACTGCTTGTTCTATGATGGAGCTCCACCTCTAGGCTTCTTCCCTGGCCACTTCTTCTTCCCTTTACGCTTGAAAAATAGCTTACTAGCAATTGGTATCATTGACAAAAGTTGGGCATTGACTGCCGGCACTATCCCTTTCTGAACTCCTTGCTCAATATCAAGAACTTCAAACCTCAAAGCCATACTGATCAAATTGGTAAAAGTACCGTTGAGATGATTAGTCATTTCCCGATGGAACTCTAGTCGCATTCCTTTCATGAATATTTCATTCTTATTAAGTGGAATATCAATCAATCCTGATCTAAAGCGAGACAATGCATTGAACCTATGCTCATACTGTGCCATTGTCATCTCACTTTATTTCAAATCCATAAAACTTCTGAACAACTAAGTCCTTCTTGCCTCTGGGATAAACTAAGCTTCAAAGCCTCCTTAAAATGCGCCCAAGAAAAAAAATCTTCTTTCGGTGTATTCATGGTGACCGAATCCCACCAATCCATTACTGCTTTCTGAAGCCGACGCGATGCCAACAATCTCTTTCTAGCATCTCCCAACTAACGATCCCCGAATATCATGTCACAAGAACAGATCCATGTTTGAACTCCTAGAATGTCTTTAGTTCTATAGAATGGCTTATCACCTAAAGCAATGTAATTCTTGCACAAGGTGGCAAATTTCTGAGGCGGTTGAACTTGCATCACTGCTTTACTATTGGCTCTAAAGCTGGCTCATTTCTAGGAGCTCTGCCATTTGTAGTCATGCTAGTTTTAGATCCCCTCCCTCTTCTTCCTCTTGTACTCATTTTCAATAACCTGGATAAGTGACAGGTATCATTAGAATATAAAGATAGGGTCAAAGATAAAAAAAGGAAAACTGCAATAAAGAATCTAAAACTAGACTTTTAGGGGAGAAAAGGAAACACTCTCTCAAGATTAACTCATTCTAGGGACCATATCCTTAATGAGTTGTACCCCAATCAGGCTAAAGTGTTCGCTCAACTGAAGCTTTGATACCAACTGTGACGGCCGACCTTTCTAACCCCTAGGAGCAACACTTAACACATCCTCGATGGTCAGGTTTCGGTTCCCAAGTATCGGAAAGATGAATCGTCGTGTGGTAAATAAAGAATAGAATAGAAAACCTCACAAAGGAACTTCTAAATAAACCATAACAGTCAATAGTATATTAGGTTACTCTTTAAAAAGGAGTTATCAGAGTTACACAAAGTACTACAAATCAGCTTAGGCAGTTATAACATCCTGCCTTTACATATGCTGAAATAAAATACACTTACACAAATAAGATAATATAGCAGAATAGATAACTAAGAAGATGAAAGCATCCTACTCGGACATCGTTTTCAAAAGAGACCAACAAGAAACCTGCTACTCTCGGATTACTCAAATAAAATGAGTACTCGAGAGTTTAGGGAAAACAAACAACTCGAGTCAGACGATATGTCTAGTATGAGTAAAACTTTTAAAATAGTGGTATGAAATTAAAAACAAACATGTGAGACCACGCCGCTGAACATGGAACCAGTTTACTCCCACATAAATCAACATCCAAACTTAAAGAATGGACAAATAATTAAACACCAAGAATAGTGGTCGACTCTTCCCAATGCAAATAAGGGGATAAATTTGAAGGTTTGAATCAAATAAGAAAAGGAAAATTTTCACAAATAACTAGGAGGGTGCACCCCCTTGAAGTATACCTCTAGTAATATACTTTTGAGAAGCTAATTTACGTTGTGACACTTCTCGAAAACCTCCAAGCCGGACCCCGCCAAACCTTACCGAGTATCCGAATATTTCACATCTAATAACGCTACCTAGTCTAATCTAGATGAGATATGGAAGTATCCTAATGGGAGCAACCCCATATAGCTTGGCCCCTTCTCACGCTTTGGTTTTAGTCATTTCTGACAAAGAATATCAAAGCTCCACGGAACAATATCGTCTTAGAATGACAATAATAAAGAATTTGAGGTAACTGATAGCTGAGAAGCCAACTATCGAGGATATAAAACTATCATATATGGAAATTAAGTCTTACATACTTACCACCACTCATCGAATTCAAACTTATACTATTTCTTGGTTAAAAATAATATCGGATAAGTCAAGATAGTGTTACCTCAAAGTCATGTCTCACGATTATTCTTATCTTTCGAAATAGCGAAAAACCAACTTCTTCGATGTTTAGTGTTAATTACACAAATAAAGAATTTCCATATAAGTGAATCACTTTACAAAAATTAATTCATTTCCATAAACGAATCAAACCTTTTCTTTAAAAAAACCAAATTCGTACTTGGCTTCACGTTATAAGTATTAGCTTTAAAACACTTTGTTAAAAGAGTTAACTAACTTTGAAACATCGGTAAAAAGGATTAACCAGCTTAAAACATCTTTACTACATTGATTAATTCATTTTTTAAACTTTGTTAACTAAGTTGATTAATTAACTTCAATAATCTTTAATTAAAAAGGGTAAATCACCTTTAAAACATCATTGATTCAATTAATTAATAATATAATTAATTAAATTAATTTAGTAATAATTAAATATCATTATTTAAAACTAATTAATTAATTTAAAACTTTATCTAAGCAATGATTAATTAAAATTAAATAGATTTATTAACCATTAAAATTCATTAATTAAAAAGGATTAATTAATTTTAAAAACATCATCAATTAATAAATAAATAAATCTTATTGCTTCATTATCCAAAGATTAATTAGCCTTAAACATCATTAAATAGAATGATTAATTAAATTTGAAACATCATTAACTAAGTAATTAGTTAAATTTAAAACACATTATTTATAAGTTAATTCGTTAACTTTAACCTTTATTAATTAAATAATTAATTAATTAAATTAAATAATCATTGTTAAAATAATTAATTTTTTTGAAAACATCGTTAATCAAAAACTTAATTAACTTGTAAAATAATTCTAAGCACGATAATGAAACCAAGTGGTTTCGATAAAAGGTGATTTTTCGAAAGTGCCGATATAACGACTATCGTTATACGAGTGGTTCGGAATTCAAGCTTATGTCATTTGCAATACAACCAAACATCACATAGCAAGGGAATGAGAATACATTCATGATGATTTACAATAATACAACATATATAAAGAATTTATTTACAACGGGAGTGATTTAACTACTATATTTTCATATAACTTAAGATTCACTTACTAACCTTTCGAAGCGACTAACTTTCAAGCAACAAACCAATCCATCAACCAAACCATTATCACAATTATACAATTAACATTTAATAGTTACAAATATTAGCATGAACATAGTTTAAACTTTATGGTTCAAAAGGGGAAGCTTCACTCACCAAAACGCTTACTAACTTGAATCGAAATCACACTAACTCTTCGAACAACACTAGAACAAAACTTTCCTATGCACTTGACTTGATTTAGTGGATATTTTGGGCTTTTGGGCTCGGCCTAAATCATATGGGGCTTGGCCATAGTGAAAATGTGGGGGTATAAGGTCTTGTTTAGTAGAGAATGGTTTTTGGAAGTGAAGGAGTTTAGCTTGATTTTTAGAAGCGTATTCACTAGTTTTTGACTTTGGAAATAATTTTAGAAGCCATGGATATTCTTGAACACGAAGAAAAGGGAAGTGAAATGAAGATGTAATGGGACAATGTGTAGAGATGGTGGGTATTTATAGGCAAAGAAGTGGAGTATTATGTAAATTAGCTTAAATATTTAAATAATATAAATACTAACATGTAATATGGAAGCCATGCCTCTCCACTACCCTTAGTACACACGTTACCCTCCCCCCAACAGGTCCATCTACACCATGCTCTATGTCCTATCCTAGGTAGTTTAGGTGATGGTTAGGTTATTTAATTAATCTCCTAAGGTTATTTAATATATTTTATGCATGTTATGTCAAATCAAGGTTTATATTTATACTAAGCATGATTATTAACTTTAACACATTTATTATCTTATCACATGACATATGTGCATGTGTGTGCATGTATATATGAGTGATATAATAATGTACACAACGTTTTCGATGACTTTTCGATGCCAAAAAGTCGAAATTTCGGGAAACACTTTTCGATCATATTTTCTATTTTTATTTGAACTATTTAGTTTTGTAAACAAAATTTGAAAATGATTTTAGTATCATTAATTAATATTTAAAGTATGTTTATTTGATTATTAAAATCCATTATTTAAATATTTAAAAAATATTTAAATATTCAAATATAAAGCGATTAATTTACGGGTCGTTACAGGTGATCTCTTCGGTTAGTAGTTATTTTTAGAAGGGATTGAATCAGATTCAAGGAACTTCTCTGATTCAACATTCAAGGTGTTACATCAATGCCACAGTTTAGGTTATATCTAATTTTAATTTATTTATATATATATCCATTCATGTATATCATAAATTTATTTATTAATTTGTTGTCAAATCTATATATGTATATATATTAAAAAAAATTATATATATATATATATATATATATGTTCTTACATTTGGCCATTTAAAAAATAAATAATAAATTATTTTAAAACATTTAAACTAAAATATGAATTTTAAACTAAAGTTAAATACATAATATGTATTTATAAAATTTAAATTTTATACATACATATTTCATAAGAACATTTATGTTAAGAAAATTAATTTTGATAATTATATATATACATCTTAAAACAAAAATATAATATTTATTTATATAGTTATTATATATATATATATGTATGTATTTTAAAATTTTATATTATAAGATATTAATATGTATAGATATAAATAAATATATATTTTATAAAATTAACTCTTCTCGTAAACTTAAAAAAAACAATTTTTAAATCCATGCGAAAATTTGGAAGAAAAAAAAATTGAATTTTTAATCTAGATAATTTATAAAAAAATGATTTTGTCAAATTAATTTCGACCATATATATTTTTTGATGTTTAATATATAATATTTTTTTGGTATCTTTAAATAGAATTTTATAAAATTCAAAATATATATAGTACTTTGTAATTTTGAATATTTTTTTAATGTGTGCAGATATACACATGCGCGCGCATGCGCATTATAAATAAAAAATATATTTAAACTTGAATTAGAATTTTAAATAAGATACTATTTTGGATCTAGATTTGTATTCAAATTTGAATATTTCTTAAGTTATTTTAAATATTGAGTTTTGAATTGGTTTCATATTTAAAATGAATTCACACATAATAATTCTAGTATATATATATAATATCTATTTGTATATAAATAAATAAATAATGTATATGTGTACTTAATATTATTTTACTTTTAAAATAATAGTAGATATTAAAAATGTATATAAAGATGCTAATATATATATATGTTGTGGTGTAAATCCTAGCATTTATATTCAAGCATGTCAAACCATACACACATTATATGTTGTATCTACACATACACATATATATGTGTATTTGATATAGTTATACATGTTATATACCACAGATATAAACAAATTAAATATTTATATTAATCAATTAAATTTAATAAAGATTTTATTCAAAATTTATTTAGATTGGATCTAAATCAATTTAGGCTTCATAGGACCAATAAGATCTAAAATGGAAAAATAAATTGAAATTCAATCATTTAACCTATTGCATGCCGGTCTAGTTCCAACGATCCTCCCTTTAGCATACATAAAACAGAAAAGATAAATGACCCCCTAAACCTAAAGGAAAAAATCTAAAGAAGAAATAGCAAAATCATAGAGCTAGATAAGCAAGCACAAAAATATGCAACATCCGCTGCACTGCAAAAATAGGAATAGTCTAAATGCATGCGTATGGGAAGACAACAGAGTTGTATTATCCATTCGACCCAATATAAATAGAAGAAGTTGAGAAAACATGATAAATCAATATTAACACAGTAGCCCTATATGCCGAGGTGAGAATTAATAGATAGTCTATCACAACAATCCACTATTAATTATCTAGCCGTGAAAATGTCCTAGCATTAGTAGACCACTTCGCCACAGCCGTTGGAATTGAAAAACTCAACGGGAATATTAGAACAGCACACATATATATGTCTATTACCAAAAGACTATGCACATATATATGTCAATAAAGTAAAGCATGAACGAATAATATAGCATGATTAATTTTCCATCAAAAGAGGATTGTTCGGAGAGATGTCGTTATTAGTAATGTTTATTAGGTTGTTTCTTGGGGCCATATTATTTCCCTTCGGTAAAACTAATTTTTACCTCTTTTAAGAAATTCCTTGAAATAGACATTTTTGGCAAAGTTGAAGCTAGTATTTGCAACCAAACTATACCGAAAAAGAACAATAGCATAGGTCAGATTATGAGAAGGAATATTAATGTTATTGAATACTCTTTGGTTCCTTTAGAATAATAAATACCATTAAGTGATAGTGGAGATATAATCAAGTAAAATTCTAGAGTCTTTTGCATATTGAAATCTAATGTCATTCATGTAGTTGTCATAGTTACAATCGAAGTTGATCATGCTATAGCCAAAAAATATATGTGTGTTTACAAGAATTGAATTATTTATAGGATACTTGAAATATATATGTGTTCCACTTTCTAAATCTAGGCTATAGAAAACATATTTTTGCCTATAAGTAAATTCATTTTCTTAAGGAATTTGATAGGGGTGGGCATTTAACCGAGTTAACCGACCTAACCGACTTAACCGACCTTAACCGAACCGCTTTAACCGAAAAAATCGGTTAACCGAACATTCGGTTAACCGACCGATGTTAACCGACCAAAATCGGGTCGGTTAACGGTTAACCACGGTTCATATATCGGTTAACCGTTAACCGAAACTATTTTTAAAATTATTAAAAAAGCCCAAATCCACTTCTATTCACAACCCGGCCCACCCATTTTTCCCCAACCCTAAATCTAATCGTATGATTCAGGCTTTCAGCCGCTGTTTCAAAATTCATTCCCAAAACCAAAAGTACTCGTTCATTTTCATTCCTAAAAAAAGAAAACCTACAGAATTCTCGCTATTAAACCTTCGAATCCAAATACAAAGCGATCCTCCGTGAATCCATTGCCTCTTTGATCATCGATTTGAATTCTGAGCAATGGGGAATGCTAGTAGGAAGAAGAAAAATGCGAGTACGATTTATTTTGGGTAGATTTAGTATTTTTCTGTTCTATTTAAATTTTGTTGAGCGTTTAATTTGTTTATGCTTATAACAGCAGTTCATGGATTGATAACAATATTATGGTATAATATCATGGATTGATGTAGCAGTTCATAGATGTATATTAGTTCAGGTCAAAAGAAGCTTAGTTGTTAATTGTTACCAGTTTCGAATTCAGACCTTGTTTATATATGTCAGTAATTGGTTAACGGTTATCAGTTTCAAATTCAGACCTTGTTTCTATATGTCAGTTTCGAGTTCAGACCTTATTATCGGTTAATGGTTAATTGTTATCAGTTTCGAATTCAGACCTTGTTAATTGTTATCAGTTTCGAAGCTTAGTTCAGGTCAAAAAAAGCAACTTTTTGGGGTAAATAATTAATTGGTGCATAGTAATATGTCAGTCATAAAATATCAGTTCTATATGTTTCATAATATCTATTTTCAACACTAAAATATAAAATGGAAATGCTTTTTGTTTTTGTTTTACGAATTTTTTGCTACTGCTGCTAGAAACTGATGGTCAAGGTCAATGTTCTCAACATATTATTGGGATAATATGTCTATTTATAATTTAAGGTATACATAATTATAGATTACTTTTATATTTGTTTAAAATAATCAACAGCGATAAAAAGTTTGTGTTGGATTCTTTCATTATTTAAAAACCAGACTCGGAAAGTTGCAAATTAAATTAGTAAATCATGTACTTTTTTTTCCTTTTTCTACTATATACCTTTTGAATAATGTGAATGGATGGATTGTTTAAAAGAAGTGGAGTTTGATGATGGTATGTTCTCTCCCGTAGAGTATCATATATGTGAATGGACGGATTGTTTTATATGCATTTCTTGCTCAAAATAATGTATGGCAAGGGTTTACTTCATTAAAATTTTCTTGTATTATGTCAACTGCACAATAGGAACCCATTTATAGGATATGATTTAAACTCGAGACTATCATTATTTACAAGTTAGCAATTTAAGATATTTAAACTTTGATTTGTATGTACACATGTGAAAAAATAAAAATAAAAATTCAATCCACATGATTTTATTGGTTTCTTTTTGCAATCTTAAAATTGTTTTCAATCAACTTCCATTGCTACGCTAGATATATTTTTATAGTCATATTATGCACTGGTACAATTTTAACAATTTTTTTGCAGGTTCAAAACTTGAAATAGCAAACAAAATATTTTACATGGTATTGCTGCTATAATGAATACAATTATAGACAAATAAGCAGTAAAAATAACAAAATAACATCTATAAAATTCCCTTCCACTTGAACTTTTATGATGGAGTTAATTCCAATTTTTTTGTTGTAAAATTATACCTACTTTATTATCAATTTTTTTAATAGAAAATCCTATCGTATTAAGCATATGCTATAAGCTTTTGAATCTCTTTAGAATGTTAGTTTACATTCAAATTATCGAATATCTGTGCATCTGATCTACATCTTTGCCACAAAAATTTCCCTAACTTCTTTAAATTTTGGGAATATGATAGAGCTAATTATAGTAACCAGCTAGAACAAGAGAAATATAGTATCTATCGTTCTAGCCTATGGTTGGAAAAATTGGTCTGAAGGAAGCCTAAGATACTTTGGAAATAGCAGTAACGGTGATATTTAAATTTGCAATGACATCATTTTTCATGTTAACCCTTGGACGGTTCACTACATAGAAGTCTACAACTCAGACTTTAAAGTGTTGAAGAAGTAGACTAGTTAGTTTGGAGCTCCTAGAAGAATTGCATTGGCATTGTGATCAATTTACTAATTTTTATTTGCCCCTTTTATTGATATATGTATGTTGTTGATTAATGTCTTTTTGCTGCTTTATAACCATGCTAGTTATTATGACTTAGCCATGATTTCATGGAACTGCACTCGTATGTATTAGCTATACCCAATACCTATATATTATTATGGCTGTATGATCCTATGAATAATACATCCTTTTTCATAAAGATATAACCAAGCACTGCAATGCAGTTGTTAAAGTGGAACATGCTTTCCCAATATTAAGCACTGCAATATAGTTGTTAAAGTGGAACGTATAACCAAGAATGTGGATTAGAAATTTAGAAAGCACTGCAATACTAAGCACTGCAATATAACCTTATGATTTCCCAATACTAAGCACTGCATTGAATCAGGTATCTATACAGGTATCTCTAGTGACCCAGTTAACTTATTATATCAAGTTGGAAGTATAGGTATCTGTAATAACTTATTATATGCATTGAATCAGGTATCTATACAGGTGAATATCTATACTTCCAGTGCATATCTATAGATCATGAGGTCTCCAGTGACCCATAATAAGTTACAGTGCATATTTGTTACAGTGCATATAAATTATAATAAGTTATTACAGACTTACAGTGCATAAGTTAGTATAGTTCATATAATAAGTTATTACAGTGCATATTTCATATTTAATTAACGTTTACTCACATTATTTTATTTGGACAGACTACTGAGACTAGGTCGAAAAGCTGAGACTGGATCATTGGAGACAGCAGTATTGAGATGAACTGCTGAAGAATGGAAAGTCAAGAGTGGAGACTATAGACTAGGAGTTTGATTTTGTAGTTGTTGCACTTGACATGTAGTATTAGTGTACTGTAATTTGAATTAAGTTACTATTGTAATGCTATGAACTATGAATATATGACCTATGAAGCAATTGAACTATGAGTATGAACCGAGAGTGACAAAGTGTCAAAGCAACTAGGAATTTAAGTTTGTCTAACTGATCTGGCTTTGTAGTTGTTGGTTAACCGGTTTATTTAACCGGTTAACCGACTAATTTGGGCGGTTAACCGAACCGTTCAAATTACTCGGTTAACCGGTTAAATAAACCGGTTAACCGCGGTTATTTTTGACCGGTTCGGTCGGTAGATCGGAGGTTAAATTAACCGAAACCGGTTAACCGAACCGAAACTCCTATAGCGGTTAACCGAAAATTTTAACCGATTAAGTCGGTTAACCGACCGCGCCCACCCCTAGAATTTGATCCTATTTTGTTTCTTAAATAGGATGAGCTACATGTGAAATTTTAATTTAGGAGGAGCTTTAACTTTCCTAATGAATTGAAAAATATTTGATTTAGTTCCTAAGAAATATAAAAACTTGTACATCAATTTTGATGAAAATGTATTTTTATTTTCCCAAGTTTTAATGTCATTATCATTATCTATTTGTAATATTATAATCTAGTACAAAGAGAAGCAAATTAGACTAATGTAGGGCCTTTAAGAGCATGGTTAAAACTAAATTTCTAAGGAAATTCAACATACGGGTTAAAAAAAACTCAAAAATTAGTGCATTTTTAAAGTTACAAACATCAAAATGATCTTTGTTGTCAACATTTAGAGGAATAATCGAAATATAGTTATCATGCCAAAAGAATGTAATATTGCATAAATAAACTATATTATTAATCCCTAGGTTAAATATATTTAAATTTGTTAAAATGGATTTTCGAAGATGAGACATTTTGTTGGAATTAGAAACTATATGGTAAAGTTATAAGTTCCACCATAGAATTGAATCGAAATTATTTCCTTTCAAATTAGGTTATTGTTCTTATTACTAAATTTTCGAAGTCATTTACAAGCAAAGACACATTACAGTTGTGTAGATTTATTATTCCTGGACCCCATCCTTTTAGATTTACAAATCATTTCCCAATTTACAAAGTTAATGATGACAATTCTACCTGCTTTAGATAATAGTCTATAGATCCAACAAGATAATTTTATATTTATTTTGTCTATTATTATTTGTCATACTTCCTTTTTAATCTTCATTGGTCTAATTTGGAAACCTAAGTAGCGAACATGAAACTTTATCGTATTCCAATTTAGCGAATTAGCAACAAGATTTTAAACACTATCTACATCATTTAGTACTAAAATAGAGCTATTGTCAAATTTAATCATGAGCCTCGAAAGCAGTTTGAAACTATATAAAATAAATTTAAGAGTTGTACTATAGTGAGTTAAGTGTGAGGTAAAAAGTTAGGTGTCATCCGCAAATTGTAATATCGAAAGCCCTTTGTTGATGACATCATTACCAACACTATTGAGGGCCCCGTTTAAGATGGATAACTTAATGATCCTTATGAAAAAGTTCACTACTAAGTTAAAAGTAAGGGTGACAAAGGATTGCCTTGTCTTAGTCCACGTTTAGATTGTATATTATTTCTAGTATCTCGTTGACCATTATATTCGAGCTGTCCATTTTGAGAAATGTTATAAAGCACCTTATCCATATAGAATTAAAATCCCGGGCTGTTGATAAATTTTTAAGGAAAAACCAATCGGTGGACCCAAAAACCTCTGTGAAATCAGGTTTTAAGAGAGCACAAGTAGTGTTATTTATACAGCAATAATTTATAAATTATTGTGCTACTGCAAACCTCTTTGTGATATTTCTACCCTTAACAAAAGCAGATTTTGTGATGTCAATTAGGTTATCCATTTTAGTGCTTAACCTATTAGTTAACATCTTTGAAATAATTTTAAGTGAATAGTTTATTTGCAAAATAGGCCTAAATCCTTAGGCTCTGTTGTATCCAATTTATTATGAAGTAGAATCACATTAGCATAGTTGAATCATCCTAGTTCAAGGTTACCATTATATGTAAAGACCCGCAAATCCGTCTTCCGAAAACTCGACACCGATACGTCCACTGTACCAAATGTCGAAAAATCGAATGGCGAAAACGCGAAACTTTAGGGTTAAAAGAAGAGGTAGAAGAAAAGATAGAAGAAAAAGAAAGAAGAACAACACAGAAAACACAGAACAGGAACAATATCAGAATCTCACATATCGCAGCGGAACAACATATAATAGGTAAATCAATAATCTTTAAAACAAAAGACTATATCAGTTTATACATACATCAATCATCAGAGTTTACAACAATGGACAGTTATATAAACTTGTCCCTATACAGAATACACAGCGGAATAAATAACAAGTACGATAGTACGCTTCGCCATTCAACTCATCTCCAAAGCTCCAGAATATCACGAATCCTGATAAAATAACTCTAGGCTGCCCGTGTGGAAAATTATGGGCACCCAGAGTTTAGAAAGGGAACAATAAACTCCAAGTCAGTCATGGTGACTGGTGTGAGATCGTAAAACAGTTATTTTCGCAAAGAAAATAAAACAACTTCGCAATGCTTTTGGAAAATGAAACTACCATAAGGCCTCCCACCACACACACAATGCAAACGCAGAATTGGAGGAGATTTCTCCTTATGATAGTTAAAAATGCTTACTACGCAAAATCAATTGATATTATTATTAATGTCTAGTGTGGAAAACATTTCGAAAGTATAATATCAATCTTAGCCAACATACAACTATTGTTGTATGTCTACTATAGCTACTACGTTCAGTAGCAGGTTACCGCCACATTCCATAGCAGGTAATACAATTAAAAACCGTACTGGGTTCGTATTGTTTCTTTGGATTTCCAACAAATGATCAGGCTAAGGAACTTCCTTACCGAAATAGAAACGCCTCTGGAAAGACGCCCCGGATCCTAACTGGATCTCTGCAAACAAAAGGCCGACGATACCTCATGCTCTAACCGAGCTGTAACTAGGTAACTAACACACGAGCTATGCCATCCCCCGGTCGTTACCGACCTTTATCCGAGGATCCTCAATCGAAAAGCAACAGCCACAAAATATAATCAACATAGGTAAAATATCTGGGCTCCATACCATGATATCACCTTTTATCCAGAAGGAAATGGCATACCCTAGGGGCGCTACCCCTACAAACCTTTGCCGCACATTCCTGTTTCGACCATTACCGGGTTGTGAGGCTCGACGAAGTCTCGTCCATAAAGCTACGCTTTTTCACAAAGCCACGCTTTTTCACAAAGCCACGCTTTGATCAACCAATGATCATCAGCACTTCGTATGCCACATTACCAAATTGGGAATGTATCACTAGTAACCATCAACTACATAACCTCTGAGCTCGTACGTCTCAGAGAAGGGTGTTAAGCTAAGAGAATAAATTCTTCGCCACCAACAGAAATGTATTTGTTAGAAACCAGCTTTACATCTCAAAGTGTAACGTCAGACACACATCCATACAAGTCCGTTCCGGGATCGAACGGAACCGAAGGCACTTCCAAAGAAGCCCTTGCAATCCGGATATTCACTAATCACGTCCGGACTTCCCATCACAAAAAGAGTGATATAAATCTCTATACTGGAGCAACTCGGTGCAGAGACATTCGATAGGTTGTCCTTTCATTTTCACAAATATCCGGTCTTCACACCGGTCTTCAAATGCAATCCATTCACGACGTATCACTATTCGGAATGGGTTATATGACACAAAGGTCCTCTCCTGGCTTAACCGAATAATGAGCGTTTGTTTTAAAAACAAATCAAGTGTCATTTCAAAGGCAAATATTGATAGTCTGTTGTTTAACTATCAACCACATTCACAACAATCAATCAATTCAAATAATTTTTCCCAAATTATTTATTTCAAAATATCTTCAAAAGATATATATTTTTCCACACTTCACATTTGAAAATCCGATTTCAAATCATATTTCACACTTCACATTTGAAAATCAATTTCAAATCATATTATGGTCCATTTAAACCAATTTGATAAATCCTTATCGATTAATTCCAAATTTACATTTCAAATTTGTAAATTTATTTCCACACTTCATCACTTTGAAAATCCGATTTCAAACCATATTTCCCACACTTTTAAAAATAAATCAATATTTATTTTTAAAATAAATTTCCCTTTCCTTTACAACTTCTATTCGGAATTTACATTCCTAAAAATCCACTTTTACCCGATTTTCAAATCGTTTTCCAAATATTCATTTTCAACCCCGAATCAACTTTAAAAATTGATTTCTCCATTTTATTTCAAATCCCAAATCGAATTTCAAATTGATTTCTGAATTTACTTCAACACCGAATCACATTTCTAATTGATTCTAACTTTAATCCCAAAGACTAAATCATTTTTACAAATCGATTTCCAAATTTATTCTCAACCCCAAAAATCAATTTTCATTCAAACACCAAATAAGTTTTCATATCGATTTCTCAAAGATTTATTTCAAATACCCAATCAATTATCAGTTTGATTTCAAATAAATTTATCTCCTTTAAAATAAATTCTTTTATTTTCCCAAACCATCAAAAATTCAATTTTAATTTCATAAATCCAATTTCATTTATTTCTGGTATCCAACGATACCAAAAATACATTCGGCTAAATTTTAGCTCTCAATACATTCAATCACAGATATAATCATATGCAGATTATAAATAATCAATCAAACAACATATGAAATCAATTCAAATGTTTTGAGGAATCCTGTTGGATCCCTCCAACCTGTTTCCCTGCATCCACAGATGTTAGCACAATACCAATTCCACTTCGAGGTGGAATATCGCGGTATATGGGTTTTATAAAAATATCATCCGCTTACTAACGGCGCAATAGGGTCTCATCCGCTATACGAGGCGGGAAATCAATCAATCCAATATATACATATCCCAATATGTATATATTGCTATATATATAGATATATCCTACTATATCTAATATCACATCCAACAGCAAACAAACAATAACTGAAAATTCCACTTTTCAATTTTGAGTGAGAAGATCTCACCTTGGATTTATGTGTGCAAACCATTTTCATTCCGGACTTGATTTCATCATTGTATTTAACCTTGTATAAATAATTATACAATTTGTTAATATTCGAACCGATCGAATAATTAATTTCCATTTAACAAATTTTTTTTTAATTTAAACTAGTATGTATTTTAAAATCCCTCTTCAACCATATATATATAATTTTTTTTCTGTACGTATATATATAAATTCAAAATCTGCAAATTGAAACTACAGTGAACATCCTTTACTGTAAATTTACACATTTCCTTCTTTCAAAGTTTTATCCATATATTCATCTACTGTCATCATCATTTCATTTTTCTAATATATATATATACATATTTTTATACATATATACATATTTATTTCCAAATCCTTACTGCACGTAAATTTCTTTTCTAATATATATATATGTACATATTAGATTTAACTCAAGAAGAGAAATATACCTCGCTGGGATTCAGATCCTTACACACGCGAGCGCATGAACCACAAATCCAGATTCGTGATTTACTGTTGCCCTCATTACTGATTGACCTTGCGACTAGATCGACTCCTCACGGCGCCGTTGAATCGAGTAGCTTCCAGGACCCAAATCTTCGTCGAGCTCCAAACTGTAGCTTAGCCGCAACGCGCTCCACGACTGCGACCATTTCCACCACGCGAGCACTCGCCACCGGCCCACGCTGCCGCGCACGAGACTTCACCAAACCCTCTCCCTTGATCGAGCGCAACGACGTTGAACTCGAGATGTCGCCGCCGTGCCCTACGTACTTGCCCAGATTCGTGCCCCATCTGCTAAACCCTAGTCGCGAGCATCCCCATTGTCGTGATGAAAAAAAACGATCGCGAGATTCAAATTGGGAAGAAAGGAACGAAGGCGGCCATTTGTTTTGAATTTTTAGAACGAAGGGGGATCTCGTTTATTTTTTTTTTCTTTTTCTCGATTTCGTTTTGAACGAAGAGAGGTAGAAGGAAAGACATTTTCTTCGGCCATTGTAGATTTGATTTTGAACGAAATGAATCGAGGAGGAAAACTGTCGTTCAGCTATTGATAAAAGAAGATGTCTTGCGTGAGATTTGTAAAGCAATGGGGAGACAAGGAACGTGATTCAGCAGAGAATAGGTCTGCTTACTCAGGAGTAGGGTGGCGGTGATTTGATTTTACAAAATTTTAAATAAAAATTCAATTTAATTCTTAACGCGTTTACTTACTGTGTGTTCACACCACAACTCCGAAAAATACGAAATTTGAAATCCGACAATAATTCAATATGACGGACCCAATGAAACTGGTTTCGTCAAATTCCGAGACTGTGCCTCGGACGGTTATTTTTAAACATCGATTCAAGTGATATAAATTCAAAACTGAACAAAACAGTTCCAAATTCAATCCTGAAACTCTTATTATCTTCAGTATACTCAATATAAATTTTCCAAGCCTTCAGATTATTTTTAATCAGCTTAAAACTAAAGATTCAAATTTTTACCCAGTTTCAATAATTAAATTTAATAATTTACTCGCCAAATTCATTCTGATATTTGGATTTCAAATTAAATTATCATTCGAATATTTAAACTCAATTAAATATTCACATTTCAAATGTCAAAAATTCAGGGTCGTTACAATCTTCCCCCCTTAAAAGAATTTCGTCCCGAAATTACAAGTTAGGAAAGACGGTCCTTAACTCGTCTACTATTTTTCACAATCTAAATAGTTTTATCAAATTTTCAAAACAAATCTTTTTATTCAAGATTCGTTATCACTTCAACTAATTTTCTAACTTCAATTATAAGTTTCAAAACAACATTGTTTACTTCAAAATTCAAATTTAAATTTAAATTCAAATTTAAACTTTCAAAATTTCCTCAAATTTTTTCTAACACTCGAAATTTTCGAAAAATTTCGCCAGCGTCTCCTTTGCGCGGCTAATACGGCACGACTACAAAACGTCCCTACGGACTCCCAAATCTCAAAAGAAAACAAAATGCCAAGTGGCAAGATCAGAAACTCATCAAATTTCATACTGAAATTTAAATACATACCTTTTGGTCGAGCAATTTAAATTATCTTCAAAATCGAAAATCCGATTCCATTTTCCTTAGCCTTTACAATCCCTGTATATTTTACTTGACAATAATGTCCAAATTCACTTATTGGATTCTCAATACCCGTTTTACTTAAAAATTTCATTCATTCATTTCTTAAGTGCAATATAAGTATTACATACTTCTTATATTCATTTTCACTTCATTAATAAAGTTATATATTTATTTCCATTCAATTTTGCATTTCAATTCCATTTGAATTCAATTTACAATTTCAATTCAATTTGAATTCATTTTATCTTCCAATTTTCATTCAGATTTTCATTTTGAATTTTACTTGAATTCGATTCATCTTCTAATTTCGAATATTGAGCTTTATTCACTTTTATCTCAATTCCCAATTTGAAATCACTTAAAAATCCTTTTTTTTAAAAATGGATATGGAAAGCACGTTCCCCCATGGATCATAGTTACTCGGCGGTTTCGCTACTATCCTAGTAGAATCGCTCGTAATCTGTAGATTTCTCATCCCTTAAATTTCGCCATGGTTGTTGCCATAGATCGTAGTTCACACGGCGGTTACACCACTATCCCAGTGGAATCGCTTGTAACCATAGGCATCTCGCCCCTCGAATTTCGCTGTGGCATCTAGGTCGCAGTTTACACGGCGGCTGCGCCACTATCTCAGTGGAATCGCTTGTAACTGTGGGTATCACACCCCTCGTATTACGCTAGCATACATCGTGATCAATCAATATGATCACATCCCGATCAAATGGATACTCATACTGAGTTCCAAGACCTTCAAAATTTTTCAATGGAAGGTACTTTTTCATATCCTTAGTTTGGAAAACATATGTCATATATGTATAGTACTTCATTTCCAATTGATTCCATTCGATTTTAATTGGCATTTCATTAATCAAATCTCATTGAAAACCATTCAAATCTATTCCATCTACTAATTTAATTAGTATAATCACTCATCCATTTTAAATTTCAAATTTCCATATTCAATTCGTCTCGAATTTATTTTATCAACAACAAGGAAATTTCAATTTATTTTTCTTTCTTACTTGAATTTATATACAAATCCAATCCATTTTATTCAACTTCAATTTAACCAATTAAACCTCCAATTCATTATTTCATGAATTAATAATTTATCAAGTTAGTTTACTTGAATTCAATCCATTTTATTTTATTCCTCCAAGTTTGGATTTTTATTCAACTTGATTCCAATCAATCTCATTTCATTTTTCAATTCCAATTCATTTATTTACAAATGTAGTTTCATTTGTTCATTCAAATTCATTCATTTTTTTCCAATTTGAATCTCATTCCAATCAGATTTCAAATATTTTATAAGTTATCAACTTATTTACATTCCATTAATGAATTTATTTCAAATATTCTTTCTGAAATTCTATTTCAATTTGTAAATTATATTTACAATTCACATTCCCAAATCTCATTCGTATATGGATTTTTATTTCATTATCTTCCAATTCATATTTATAAATTTCATCTGCCAAATGAACTTATCTTCAAATTTTTGGTTATTATTTTTAATTTCTTATTCAATTCCATATAACAATGATAATATTTCAATATTATCTCTTCCTAACAACCAAGCATCCATATACTACGATAATTCATAGAAAATCATTTTTTTTTCTATACCAAAAATAGTTTTGGGCAAAATTATTTCATCTACCCTATTTAAAACAATACTGTGTCGGTTTATCTTGTTTAAGAGTTTAGAAACCCCTATCGATTACAGTTGGCCACCCTGCACCGACCAGAATCTATAAACAATCAACCGATAAATCAACACAATACAAAACAAATTTTGTATTCACTAACAAATACGCACTCATATCTATTATTACACTCACACTCATTCTAGAGTACTACTGACTCTATCTCTAATGAGTAACACCCAACAGAGCAGGGTTGTCGCTTAACCGGATGCTCTGATACCACTTGTAAAGACCCGCAAATCCGTCTTCCGAAAACTCGACACCGATACGTCCACTGTACCAAATGTCGAAAAATCGAATGGCGAAAACGCGAAACTTTAGGGTTAAAAGAAGAGGTAGAAGAAAAGATAGAAGAAAAATAAAGAAGAACAACACAGAAAACACAGAACAGGAACAATATCAGAATCTCACATATCGCAGCGGAACAATATATAATAGGTAAATCAATAATCTTTAAAACAAAAGACTATATCAGTTTATACATACATCAATCATCAGAGTTTACAACAATGGACAGTTATATAAACTTGTCCCTATACAGAATACACAGCGGAATAAATAACAAGTACGATAGTACGCTTCGCCATCCAACTCATCTCCAAAGCTCCAGAATATCCCGAATCCTGATAAAATAACTCTAGGCTGCCCGTGTGGAAAATTATGGGCACCCAGAGTTTAGAAAGGGAACAATAAACTCCAGGTCAGTCATGGTGACTGGTGTGAGATCGTAAAACAGTTATTTTCGCAAAGAAAATAAAACAACTTCGCAATGCTTTTGGAAAATGAAACTACCATAAGGCCTCCCACCACACACACAATGCAAACGCAGAATTGGAGGAGATTTCTCCTTATGATAGTTAAAAATGCTTACTACGCAAAATCAATTGATATTATTATTAATGTCTAGTGTGGAAAACATTTCGAAAGTATAATATCAATCTTAGCCAACATACAACTATTGTTGTATGTCTACTATAGCTACTACGTTCAGTAGCAGGTTACCGCCACATTCCAAAGCAGGTAATACAATTAAAAACCGTACTGGGTTCGTATTGTTTCTTTGGATTTCCAACAAATGATTAGGCTAAGGAACTTCCTTACTGAAATAGAAACGCCTCTGGAAAGACGCCCCGGATCCTAACTGGATCTCTGCAAACAAAAGGCCGACGCTACCTCACGCTCTAATCGAGCTGTAACTAGGTAACTAACACACGAGCTATGCCATCCCCCGGTCGTTACCGACCTTTATCCGAGGATCCTCAATCGAAAAGCAACAGCCACAAAATATAATCAACATAGGTAAAATATCTGGGCTCCATACCATGATATCACCTTTTATCCAGAAGGAAATGGCATACCCTAGGGGCGCTACCCCTACAAACCTTTGCCGCACATTCCTGTTTCGACCATTACCGGGTTGTGAGGCTCGACGAAGTCTCGTCCATAAAGCTACGCTTTTTCACAAAGCCACGCTTTTTCACAAAGCCACGCTTTGATCAACCAATGATCATCAGCACTTCGTATGCCACATTACCAAATTGGGAATGTATCACTAGTAACCATCAACTACATAACCTCTGAGCTCGTACGTCTCAGAGAAGGGTGTTAAGCTAAGAGAATAAATTCTCCACCACCAACAGAAATGTATTTGTTAGAAACCAGCTTTACATCTCAAAGTGTAACGTCAGACACACATCCATACAAGTCCGTTCCGGGATCGAACGGAACCGAAGGCACTTCCAAAGAAGCCCTTGCAATCCGGATATTCACTAATCACGTCCGGACTTCCCATCACAAAAAGAGTGATATAAATCTCTATACCGGAGCAACTCGGTGCAGAGACATTCGACAGGTTGTCCTTTCATTTTCACAAATATCCGGTCTTCACACCGGTCTTCAAATGCAATCCATTCACGACGTATCACTATTCGGAATGGGTTATATGACACAAAGGTCCTCTCCCGGCTTAACCGAATAATGAGCGTTTGTTTTAAAAACAAATCAAGTGTCATTTCAAAGGCAAATATTGATAGTCTGTTGTTTAACTATCAACCACATTCACAACAATCAATCAATTCAAATATTTTTTCCCAAATTATTTATTTCAAAATATCTTCAAAAGATATATGTTTTTCCACACTTCACATTTGAAAATCCGATTTCAAATCATATTTCACACTTCACATTTGAAAATCAATTTCAAATCATATTATGGTCCATTTAAACCAATTTGATAAATCCTTATCGATTAATTCCAAATTTACATTTCAAATTTGTAAATTTATTTCCACACTTCATCACTTTGAAAATCCGATTTCAAACCATATTTCCCACACTTTTAAAAATAAGTCAATATTTATTTTTAAAACAAATTTCCCTTTCCTTTACAACTTCTATTCGGAATTTACATTCCTAAAAATCCACTTTTACCCGATTTTCAAATCGTTTTCCAAATATTCATTTTCAACCCCGAATCAACTTTAAAAATTGATTTCTCCATTTTATTTCAAATCCCAAATCGAATTTCAAATTGATTTCTGAATTTACTTCAACACCAAATCACATTTCTAATTGATTCTAACTTTAATCCCAAAGACTAAATCATTTTTACAAATCGATTTCCAAATTTATTCTCAACCCCAAAAATCAATTTTCATTCAAACACCAAATAAGTTTTCATATCGATTTCTCAATGATTTATTTCAAATACCCAATCAATTATCAGTTTGATTTCAAATAAATTTATCTCCTTTAAAATAAATTCTTTTATTTTCCCAAACCATCAAAAATTCAATTTTAATTTCAGAAATCCAATTTCATTTATTTCTGGTATCCAACGATACCAAAAATACATTCGGCTAAATTTTAGCTCTCAATACATTCAATCACAGATATAATCATATGCAGATTATAAATAATCAATCAAACAACATATGAAATCAATTCAAATGTTTTGAGGAATCCTGTTGGATCCCTCCAACCTGTTTCCCTGCATCCACAGATGTTAGCACAATACCAATTCCACTTCGAGGTGGAATATCGCGGTATATGGGTTTTATAAAAATATCATCCGCTTACTAACGGCGCAATAGGGTCTCATCCACTATACGAGGCGGGAAATCAATCAATCCAATATATACATATGCCAATATGTATATATTGCTATATATATAGATATATCCTACTATATCTAATATCACATCCAACAGCAAACAAACAATAACTGAAAATTCCACTTTTCAATTTTGAGTGAGAAGATCTCACCTTGGATTTATGTGTGCAAACCATTTTCATTCCGGACTTGATTTCATCATTGTATTTAACCTTGTATAAATAATTATACAATTTGTTAATATTCGAACCGATCGAATAATTAATTTCCATTTAACAAATTTTTTTTTAGTTTAAACTAGTTTGTATTTTAAAATCCCTCTTCAACCATATATATATAATTTTTTTTTTGTACGTATATATATAAATTCAAAATCTGCAAATTGAAACTACAGTGAACATCCTTTACTGTAAATTTACACATTTCCTTCTTTCAAAGTTTTATCCATATATTCATCTACTGTCATCATCATTTCATTTTTCTAATATATATATATATATACATATTTTTATACATATATACATATTTATTTCCAAATCCTTACTGCACGTAAATTTCTTTTCTAATATATATATATATATATGTACATATTAGATTTAACTCAAGAAGAGAAATATACCTCGCTGGGATTCAGATCCTTACACACGCGAGCGCACGAACCACAAATCCAGATTCGTGATTTACTGTTGCCCTCATTACTGATTGACCTTGCGACCAGATCGACTCCTCACGGCTCCGTTGAATCGAGTAGCTTCCAGGACCCAAATCTTCGTCGAGCTCCAAATTGTAGCTTAGCCGCAACGCGCTCCACGACTGCGACCATTTCCACCACGCGAGCACTCGCCACCGGCCCACGCTGCCGCGCACGAGACTTCACCAAACCCTCTCCCTTGATCGAGCGCGACGACGTTGAACTCGAGATGTCGCCGCCGTGCCCTACGTACTTGCCCAGATTCGTGCCCCATCTGCTAAACCCTAGTCGCGAGCATCCCCATTGTCGTGATGAAAAAAACGATTGCGAGATTCAAATTGGGAAGAAAGGAACGAAGGCGGCCATTTGTTTTGAATTTTTAGAACGAAGGGGGATCTCGTTTATTTTGTTTTCTTTTTCTCGATTTCGTTTTGAACGGAGAGAGGTGGAAGGAAAGACATTTTCTTCGGCCATTGTAGATTTGATTTTGAACGAAATGAATCGAGGAGGAAAACTGTCGTTCAGCTATTGATAAAAGAAGATGTCTTGCGTGAGATTTGTAAAGCAATGGGGAGACAAGGAACGTGATTCAGCAGAGAATAGGTCTGCTTACTCAGGAGTAGGGTGGCGGTGATTTGATTTTACAAAATTTTAAATAAAAATTCAATTTAATTCTTAACGCGTTTACTTACTGTGTGTTCACACCACAATTCCGAAAAATACGAAATTTGAAATCCGATAATAATTCAATATGACGGACCCAATGAAACTGGTTTCGTCAATTCCGAGACTGTGCCTCGGACGGCTATTTTTAAACATCGATTCAAGTGATATAAATTCAAAACTGAACAAAACAGTTCCAAATTCAATCCTGAAACTCTTATTATCTTCAGTATACTCAATATAAATTTTCCAAGCCTTCAGATTATTTTTAATCAGCTTAAAACTAAAGATTCAAATTTTTACCCAGTTTCAATAATTAAATTTAATAATTTACTCGCCAAATTCATTCTAATATTTGGATTTCAAATTAAAATATCAGTCGAATATTTAAACTCAATTAAATATTCACATTTCAAATGTCAAAAATTCAGGGTCGTTACATTATAGAACTCATTAAACATTTTAATTACATCATAGTTTAAAACATGCCAAAATTTCTTTTAATGCAACATCTTAAATCCATCAGGTTCTATAGATCTATCGCTAGGCATATCACTAATAGCCTTGAAGATCTCATATCACTAGGCATATCATTGATAGCCTGGAAGACCTCCTCTTCCGAGAATAGATTATCCAAGTCCTCTAAAGTGGTCTTTCAATTCATAAAATATAAATCATTCCACCTAGCTTGAATTCTTTGATCTCTCTTAGCTCCAAATTTCTTTGTAGTAATCAGTGAAGGCATTATTATGTTCATTTTTGTTTATAGATTTCCACATTTTTAACAATTAAGGAGTTTATAGTTTTACTACGCTTTCGACCATTAGCTATTCTATGAAAAAAATTAGTACTCTTGTCCTCCTCGTCCATCCATTATATCATAGACCTCTATTTTCACATTATTTCCTCTTGCATAATGATTTTGTCCAATTCGTGTTTGAGATTTGAGAGTACATTTTATTCAGCCAAGTTTAAATTCTAGATTCCTCTAATTTATTAAGGTTTGAAATTTAAGACAGTAAATTTTAGTCCTAATGCTGCCAAAAACATCTTTGTTCCATATTTTTAGAAATAATCCGAGGTCTCTAAGTTTGCTAACAAAAGCCTTAGCTACATTACCAAAGTATTTAATATTATTGTTACTCATCGAAATCCATTTGTTAGTTACAAAATCGATATAGTTGCTTTCTAAAAGCAACGTCTTCTCAAACTTAAAGGTTCTATAAATTAAATGTCAGTTCATACAAGAGTGAATAATAGGGCAGTGGTTGGAGTACACAGTTGGAAGACCATTAACCCACAAAATAGGAAACCTATCTTCCAATGCTTAACTAACTAAGAAATGATCAAGGAGCGCCCCCGAAGTGATCTCTTGTAACGACCCGTATTTTTACGGATCGAAAAGTTTGTCAAAATCTGGAATTTTCAGCATTTTTGGGTTGTTTCAGATTTTGGTTGGATTTTGCCTAAGTTCTAGGTCGTACGCGACCTAAGAGAGTCATGGGTTGTTAGCGACTTAGGTGATAAGTCGTGAGCGACTTAAAGAAAGTCTGCGACCTAAGGGGATAGACGAGTTAAGAGTTAGATCGTGGATAGTTTGGAGCGACCTATGGGAGTAGCAAGTTAAACCCAGTAGTTAACGACCTAGGGATGAGCGACCTAGTGGTTCTGAGTTAGCATTGTTAGGTCGGCAACGACCTAAGGAGTTTGGAGATAGTTGTGTAGCGACCTAGTGTCTTGGTATGACCTATAGGTTAGCGACTTAGGGAGTATACGACCTATGGGAGTTAAGTCGTACGAGTTAAGTCGTAAGTCGTAACATGTTTTAGGTCGCGTGAAGACTTAAGGTTGTTAGGTCGCTGGGTTTTGGCTTAGTATTAGGTCGCGCATAGTTAAGTCGCGCAGTGCTTTAGGTCGTTAGTGTGTTAGGTCGCTGAGGTTATAGGTCGTAACACAGTTAGGTCGCTGAGGCGCTACGATTGTTAGGTCGCGTAAGCGCTTAAGCGTTAGGTCGCTGATGTGTTTAAGTGTTAGGTCGTAGCACTGTTAGGTCGCACCTATGGTTAAGTCGCTAAGTCATAGGTCGTAACCTTGTTAGGTCGTAGGAGGAAGGGTTTTGTTAGGTCGTTGAAGCGCTTGGGTGATAAGTCGTAGGTTGCAGTGGCCTGGGTTGTTAGGTTGAAGAGGCTTTAGGTCGGTGGGGTTTATAGGTCGTAGGTCGTAGGTCGTATACGACCTAACTCCGAGCGACCTAGGGGCGGTTTTCAGCTATAAATAGAGGGGGTTGACTTCATTTTTGGAATCCAGATTTCGAAGCGACGAAGTGCTGCCATTTTGAGAGCTCGACCTCTACACTTCTTCACTTCTTCTCTCCACTCTAATCTAGTGCTTCCATCCATCCAAGTTGAAGATCAAATTGAAGATTCAAGAGCTTAGATTGAAGATCTTCATCTTTTGAAGTAAGATTTCTTCGTTTGGAGCGAATTCGTGATAGATCAAGCTTGATCCTTCGCTGTCCAGATCTGAAGCGTGTTGATTTGAGGTTGTTTAGGTGATTTGGTGAGTGGTGATTATCTCTCACACGGATCCAAAGGAGTATATCGGATTGTTGGCTCGATTTGGTGTTAAAATAGTGATTTTCATGCATTTTCTTCATCCTAAGTGTAGATCCATGTAGACCCATTGTTCATGATGTTTTGACAACCATTTTATCACATGTTAACCTATGCAAGTTCATTCATCAAGTTTGTAGAGATATTGTTCATGTTTTCATGCTTGTTGGACTTTCAACTCTTTAATTACAAAAATGCCATTATTGTTATAATTGTCTACTTAGATCATATTTGAATGCTTGATTGCTTGGATTAATGTTTGATTTGGTTGATTGTTATGAATTAGATGATTGATGGTTTAATTTAGACCGAAGATGATTCAAAAAGCTAGGAGAAAGGCTCTTGAATTGGGTAAGCTGCTCGTGGCATATGTAGCGGGATGATGAAGCTCTTATGCGTAGATTTGATGATGTGATGTTGAGATGAGGCTTTGCGAGGATGTGATGAAGCGAGGCAATCATGTGATGAAGACTTGGTCTAATCCAGACGGGATCATTCCAAGCATGTTGATAACTCGGTGATATGATTCGAGTTGAGGATAATGAATGGATATGAGAATAGTCATCGAGGAGGATGACTAGGAGGCTTGGATAGCATCGTTGTTGAAGGTTCTAGCATGCTCTAAGCAAGAGTACGTTTGGGCAGATTCGATAGTCCCAACGGCCAACTGTTGATGGTCGAGTACTCTGGGCAGATTAGATAGTCCTAGGCACGGGCTGCGACGACGTGCGGGAGTTATGTCTAGAACCGGGGTTTCCATTAGCCCTTGATGGACGGCTGAAAGAATGTGCCGGTCATTCGATTAATGGTGATATCGAAGCAATGATAACAGTGATAGCCAGAGTCATGGATGTTTGGTTGTATCGTCATTCGGACTCAAGAGCGGTATTTTCTGGGTGCTTATCTGATTTAGGCCTTGGTACTTGGAAAACATCGCCCTTGACTCGAATGATTATTACTTTACTTTAAATTGTATGCTCTGTTGTGTTGCTTCTGCTTAGTGTGTGTCTGGGGGCTATCACTGTAGGAAGAGGTGGAGTGGGAGGGTTGTATTCCTATTCCTTTTCCTTTATGCTCTTTTGGTATGTTGTTAGTTAATTTACTGCTCACTAAGACTGTTGTCTGACTCAAGGCTTTATGTTTTAACTCTTATTGTCTTGGGCTGTTCGTCCATTTTTGGGACGGGCAGACTAGGTAGCAGGTGACAGGTGCTGTTCTCTTCTCACGATGCTGATATCGAAGACGAGCTGGAGGGTTGCATATTATCTTCTTATTATATGTACTGGATGTTCCGCTGTTTTGTATTCTCTGAGTGTTATGTAGTGAGGCTTGATGTATTGGCTATTTGGATGCTTGTATTCAACTATTATGAAGTTTCATATGATGGCATTTTATTCTGTAAAGCTTCACTATATATATGTTCTATTGTATTTTGTCCATGCGCTGTGAGTAATACGATAGATTCTGTTGTTTTAATCTACCCTGACAATCGTCCATGGTCGCCTGGCACACTTTACAGCGCACTATCTCTAGATTCAGTGCAGGGGTCATGGGCGGTCGTCACATTTGGTATCAGAGCATTGGTTAATCGATTTTGCCCAACGCTCGCTGACGTAACTACGTATGAGAGACGTAATTGTATTTTGATGGATGAATACTATATATAATATAGTAGTTTAGTTGAGTTTGAGTCCTTTATGCAGTTGTTTCTCTAGATGTTCTAATCATTCCTTTTTATAGATATTGAGAATGAGTCGAAGAGGGAGACCAGCTGCTAGGGAGGGCCGTGCTACTGAGGGGGCTGCTGATTATGCAGCTATGTTCGAAGCTATGATGACTTCGATCATGAGAAGGATACCAGTTCCAGGGGCAACAGTAGATGTTGGAGTTCAAGTCCAAACTCCGAAACCAGTGGATTTTGCTAAGTTGTGCAAGGATTATACCGCTCTTGGAGGAAAGGTTTTCTTGGGAACAGAATCAACTATTGAGGTCCAGAGGTGGATAGATGCTTGTAGAAGGATCTTTGGTGATTTGGGAATTGAGGATGCGACTAAGAGGAAGTTGGCATCGAGACAGCTTCAAGGGAGAGCTTCTGATTGGTGGAACTCTATTACCATCACTACTCCGGAGGAAGAGATTACTTGGGAGCAATTCCAAGTTAGGTTTGAAGCTAAGTTCATTTCTACAGCTCAGAAGTCTGTTCTGTTCAAGAAGTTTGTGGAGCTCAAGCAGGGTGGAAGATCAGTCCTTGAGTATGTTTCTGAGTTTGAAGCTTTGTCCAAGTATGCCCGGTCATATATTGAATCTGCATATCAGAAGAATGAGAAGTTTGTGACAGGCTTGGACAGTTATCTTGGGAGGCAGTTGGTGGATCATTTGGATGATTCATTTGAGAAGCTTGTGGAGAAAGCTCTCAGGCATGAGAGTCTGTTTCCTAAGGAAGGATCTATTGTTGCTGTGACCAGGGAAGAGTCTAAACCCCAGCAGGGTGGAAACAAGAAGAGGAAGCAGCAGCAGAAGGGTAAGGATGGCCAGAAGAAGCCGAAAGGCGAGGTGACTTGCTACAATTGTTAGCAGAAGGGCCATTTCTCGAAGGATTGTAAGAATCCGAAGGTGCCGATGAAGTGTCACAACTGTGACAAGCCAGGGCATTTCAGGAAGAATTGTCCAGAACCGAGGAGGGACAAGCAGATTGTGCAAGCTTATGCTTTGGGAGCTGTTCCGTCGTCTTCAAAAGCTCCTACCGCTGAAGAGAAAGGAAAGAGTGTGGTGGTTCAAGGTACTCTTTTCCTATGTGGTGTTCCAGTTAGAGTTCTGTTTGATACTGGAGCGTCGCATTCGTTTGTTTGTAGCGAACTCGTAGGCCGGTTAGGTTTGGAACCGGATATTGTTGATAGGCCATTGGTTGTGACTAATCCAGTTGGGGGTTCGTCTTGTTTGTGTATGTTATGCCGTGGTCTAGTTGTATCGAGTCATGGTTGCTCTTTTGCTTGTGATTGTTTTGTTCTGAACTTTGCGGGGTTCGGAATTATTTTGGGTATGGACTGGCTTAGGAAGTATGCGGCAAAGGTTGATTGTGAGAGGTTGGAGGTGACAGTCGAGAATATGGAGGGGCGAAAGGTTGTGATACGATGTAAGCATGAAGAAGGTGTCTTCATGAGCTTCATGTATTCGCTAGTTGTTCCACGGGATGGACTGTCATTAGTGCCAATCGCGAATGGATTCGAGGATGTCTTTGACGAAGTCAAAGGGTTGCCGCCGCATAGAGAGATCGAGTTTCGTATAGATCTAGTTGAAGGAGCCAGACCTATTGTGATGCCTCTTAGGCGGATGGCGCCTAGGGAATAGCAGGAGTTGAGGGTGCAAGTTGATGATCTTTTGCAGAAAGGATTCATTCGGCGTAGTGTGTCCGAGTGGGGTGCACCAGTTGTGTTCGCAACCAAAGCAGATGGATCGCTGAGGTTGTGTGTCGATTATCGTGAGCTGAATAAGGTGACTAAGAAGAACAAGTATCCATTGCCGAGGATAGATGACTTGTTTGATCAGCTTCACGAAGCTAAGGTGTTTTCTTAGATGGATTTGGCAACGGGATTTCACCAGTTGAGAGTAGCTAAGGATAGTGTGCCGAAGACTGCTTTTCGGACACCATCTGGTTTCTTTGAGTGGCTGGTAATGCCGTTTGGATTGACTAACGCGCCAGCATATTTTGTGGATCTTATGAATAGAGTGTTCAGAGATCAGTTGAACAAGTTCGTACTTGTGTTCGTGGATGATATTCTGATTTATTCCAGAACGGAAGAAGAGCACAAGACGCACTTGCGTATTGTTTTGGAAATCTTGCGGAAACATCAGCTGAAGGCTAAGTTTTCGAAGTGTCACTTCTGGAAGAGTGAAGTGAGGTTCTTAGGCCATGTGATTTCTGGAAGTGGAATAGCGGTTGATCCCGCTAAGGTGGCAGCAATCCAGGATTGGGTTAGACCTAAGAATGCATCGGATGTGAGAAGTTTTCTTGGATTAGCAGGATATTATCGACGGTTTATCAAAGACTTTTCCAAGGTAGCTGCACCATTAACAGGATTGACGAAAAAGAACCAAGTGTTCAGTTGGGATGCTAAGTGTGAGCAAGCTTTCGGAATCCTGAAAGAGAGATTGACTAGTGCTCCTGTTTTGACTATTCCTAGTGGGAATGACGAGATGGTGGTTTACACCGACGCATGTGGTACTGGACTTGGAGCAGTGCTGATGTAGAGAGATAAAGTTGTTGCGTATGCCAGTCGACAACTGAAGCCGCATGAAAGGAATTACCCGACTCATGATTTGGAGTTAGCGGCAATTGTTTTTGCTCTGAAGATGTGGAGACATTATCTATTGGGAGTTCGATTCGAGTTGTTTACGGATCACAAGTCATTGAAGTATCTTTTCTCCCAAAAGGATTTGAATCTTCGGCAGCAACGTTGGCTAGAGTTTTTGGCGTCATCTGATTTTGGTATAGCTTATACTCCGGGAAAAGGTAACGCAGTGGCAGATGCGTTAAGTCGAAGACATGCAGGATTGGGAGCCATGTTTTCAGAATGGAAGAATCTCGAGTATTTAGCTGGATTTGACTTCAGGCCTAGATGCGAATTGGAACCTGAGATGTTGGCAAACTTATCGATAAGACCTTCTCTTGTGGAAAGGATTGGCGAGAGCCAAAAGCGAGACGATAAGCTTGTCAAGATTATCCGTGAATTGGAATCTGGATTGGATCCAGAAAAGGATAAAGGATTCGAGGTCGATCGAGAGGGTTGGCTTCGGAAGCAAGGAAGACTAGTTGTTCCCGATATAGATGAATTGAGGAGTGAAGTTCTGAAGGAAAGTCATCACTCGAAGTTGACAATTCATCCAGGTGGAAATAGGATGTATCGGGATATGAAGAGAACCTACTACTGGGAAGGTATGAAGAAGGATGTTGGAAATTTTATTTCCAAGTGTATGAACTGCCAGTTGGTAAAAGCCGAGCAGAAGAAGCCAAGTGGATTGCTTCAGCCATTAGAAGTTCCTACATGGAAGTGGGAGCAAGTGTCGATGGATTTTATTGATGGGATACCTAGAACCAGAACGGGAAATGAAGGGATTTGGGTTATCGTAGATCGTTTGACTAAGAGTGCTAGATTCATTCCTGTTCGATCGACTAGGACTGCATCAAAGTTGGCTGAGTTGTATGTTAAGTGGATAGTTCGATTCTATGGTATTCCGAAGAGTATAGTGAGCGATCGAGACCCATTGTTCACTAGTGGATTTTGGAAGAGCTTCCAGGATGTTTTGGGAACCGAGTTGTGTTTGAGTACAGCTTATCACCCTCAAACAGATGGTCAGACCGAGAGAGTCAACCGAGTTTTGGAAGATCTCCTCAGAGCTTGTGTTTTGGATTTCGAAGGATCATGGGAAGATCACCTTCATTTGGTGGAGTTTGCGTACAACAACAGTTACCAGTCAAGTATTGGTATGGCACCGTATGAGGCATTGTACGGAAGACCGTGTAATTCTCCGACATGTTGGATAGAAGCAGGAGAAAAGCTGATGCTTGGGCCAGAGATGATTCGACAGACTTCAGACTGTATAGAGATCATTCGGCAACGAATGAAGGCAGCCCAAGATCGTCAGAAGAGTTATGCCGATAAGCGTCGTAAGGATTTGGAATTCGACGTTGGTGATATGGTTTTTGTGAAGATTTCTCCACTGAAGAATGTTATTCGATTCGGGAAGAAAGGAAAATTGACTCCGAGATTTGTTGGACCATTCCCGATCATCGAGCGAATTGGAAAGCTCGCCTATAGATTGGAGTTACCAGAGAAGATGTCGGGTGTGCACAATGTTTTTCACGTATCATATCTACGGAAATATGTGCACGACTCGAATACAGTGGTTTCTGCTGATAGCTGTGAAGATTTCGAAGTTGATCCAGTTGATAGAAGACCTCGTAAGCCGCTTCGTGTTGTTGAAACTGACACGAAACAGCTTAGGAGGAAGGTAGTTAAGTTGCTCAAGATACAATGGAGTGATGATGATAACGACTGTACGTGGGAGGTGGAAGAGAGGATGAAGGCAGCTCATCCTGAACTATTCAAGGTATGGCCCTAAGGTGTCGTGTCATCTCACGATATTGTAACTTGTTCTAGTGTTAGAATTCTATACGCTAAGCTAGAATTGGATGCATGGTTTGTTGATTGTTATGGTTGGTAGGCGTACAGAATAGTCTTTGATTGCTTTGTTTGTTTGGAATTTCGGGGGCGAAATTCCTAAGGGGGAGAGAATGTAACGACCCGTATTTTTACGGATCGAAAAGTTTGTCAAAATCTGGAATTTTCAGCATTTTTGGGTTGTTTCAGATTTTGGTTGGATTTTGCCTAAGTTCTAGGTCGTACGCGACCTAAGAGAGTCATGGGTTGTTAGCGACTTAGGTGATAAGTCGTGAGCGACTTAAAGAAAGTCTACGACCTAAGGGGATAGGCGAGTTAAGAGTTAGATCGTGGACAGTTTGGAGCGACCTATGGGAGTAGCAAGTTAAACCCAGTAGTTAACGACCTAGGGATGAGCGACCTAGTGGTTCTGAGTTAGCATTGTTAGGTCGGCAACGACCTAAGGAGTTTGGAGATAGCTGTGTAGCGACCTAGTGTCTTGGTATGACCTATAGGTTAGCAACTTAGGGAGTATACGACCTATGGGAGTTAAGTCGTACGAGTTAAGTCGTAAGTCGTAACATGTTTTAGGTCGCGTGAAGACTTAAGGTTGTTAGGTCGCTGGGTTTTGGCTTAGTATTAGGTCGCGCATAGTTAAGTCGCGCAGTGCTTTAGGTCGTTAGTGTGTTAGGTCGCTGAGGTTATAGGTCGTAACACAGTTAGGTCGCTGAGGCGCTACGATTGTTAGGTCGCGTAAGCGCTTAAGCGTTAGGTCGCTGATGTGTTTAAGTGTTAGGTCGTAGCACTGTTAGGTCGCACCTATGGTTAAGTCGCTAAGTCATAGGTCGTAACCTTGTTAGGTCGTAGGAGGAAGGGTTTTGTTAGGTCGTTGAAGCACTTGGGTGATAAGTCGTAGGTTGCAGTGGCCTGGGTTGTTAGGTTGAAGAGGCTTTAGGTCGGTGGGGTTTATAGGTCGTAGGTCGTAGGTCGTATACGATCTAACTCCGAGCGACCTAGGGGCGGTTTTCAGCTATAAATAGAGGGGGTTGGCTTCATTTTTGGAATCCATATTTCGAAGCGACGAAGTGCTGCCATTTTGAGAGCTCGACCTCTACACTTCTTCACTTCTTCTCTCCACTCTAATCTAGTGCTTCCATCCATCCAAGTTGAAGATCAAATTGAAGATTCAAGAGCTTAGATTGAAGATCTTCATCTTTTGAAGTAAGATTTCTTCGTTTGGAGCGGATTCGTGATAGACCAAGCTTGATCCTTCGCTGTCCAGATCTGAAGCGTGTTGATTTGAGGTTGTTTAGGTGATTGGGTGAGTGGTGATTATCTCTCACACGGATCCAAAGGAGTATATCGGATTGTTGGCTCGATTTGGTGTTAAAACAGTGATTTTCATGCATTTTCTTCATCCTAAGTGTAGATCCATGTAGACCCATTGTTCATGATGTTTTGACAACCATTTTATCATATGTTAACCTATGCAAGTTCATTCATCAAGTTTGTAGAGATATTGTTCATGTTTTCATGCTTGTTGGACTTTCAACTCTTTAATTACGAAAATGCCATTATTGTTATAATTGTCTACTTAGATCATATTTGAATGCTTGATTGCTTGGATTAATGTTTGATTTGGTTGATTGTTATGAATTAGATGATTGATGGTTTGATTTAGACCGAAGATGATTCAAAAAGCTAGGAGAAAGGCTCTTGAATTGGGTAAGCTGCGCGTGGCATATGTAGCGGGATGATGAAGCTCTTATGCGTAGATTTGATGATGTGATGTTGAGATGAGGCTTTGCGAGGATGTGATGAAGCGAGGCAATCATGTGATGAAGACTTGGTCTAATCCAGACGGGATCATTCCAAGCATGTTGATAACTCGGTGATATGATTCGAGTTGAGGATAATGAATGGATATGAGAATAGTCGTCGAGGAGGATGACTAGGAGGCTTGGATAGCATCGTTATTGAAGGTTCTAGCATGCTCTAAGCAAGAGTACGTTTGGGCAGATTCGATAGTCCCAACGGCCAACTGTTGATGGTCGAGTACTCTGGGCAGATTCGATAGTCCTAGGCACGGGCTGCGACGACGTGCGGGAGTTATGTCTAGAACCGGGGTTTCCATTAGCCCTTGACGGACGGCTGAAAGAATGTGCCGGTCATTCAATTAACGGTGATATCGAAGCAATGATAACAGTGATAGCCAGAGTCATGGATGTTTGGTTGTATCATCATTCAGACTCAAGAGCGGTATTTTCTGGGTGCTTATCTGATTTAGGCCTTGGTACTTGGAAAACATCGCCCTTGACTCGAATGATTATTACTTTACTTTAAATTGTATGCTCTGCTGTGTTGCTTCTGCTTAGTGTGTGTCTGGGGGCTATCACTGTAGGAAGAGGTGGAGTGGGAGGGTTGTATTCCTATTCCTTTTCCTTTATGCTCTTTTGGTATGTTGTTAGTTAATTTACTGCTCACTAAGACTGTTGTCTGACTCAAGGCTTTATGTTTTAACTCTTATTGCCTTGGGCTGTTCGTCCATTTTTGGGACGGGCAGACTAGGTAGCAGGTGACAGGTGCTATTCTCTTCTCACGATGCTGATATCGAAGACGAGCTGGAGGGTTGCATATTATCTTCTTATTATATGTACTGGATGTTCCGCTGTTTTGTATTCTCTGAGTGTTATGTAGTGAGGCTTGATGTATTGGCTATTTGGATGCTTGTATTCAACTATTATGAAGTTTCATATGATGGCATTTTATTCTGTAAAGCTTCACTATATATATGTTCTATTGTATTTTGTCCATGCGTTGTGAGTAATACGATAGATTCTGTTGTTTTAATCTACCCTGACAATCGTCCATGGTCGCCTGGCACACTTTACAGCGCACTATCTCTAGATTCGGTGCAGGGGTCATGGGCGGTCGTCACATCTCTCTAGAGTTCGACTAAGTGAACGGTTTATTACTATGTGATAAATCAATCAAATCACCATTAATAATAAACTGATCAACCCCTTCCATAGCAGAAGGGTCGGCTTATATAGGTTAGTGTTCACCTAAAAACCTAGCAACATTGAGATCGTCCCCATCTACCCATGGCCCGATGGTTAGGGATCTAAACCCGAGACACTCATTCCATAGGACCCTCCAATCTATCTTATTATGAGGCCCATATACATTCGAGACATTTAAAAGGGAGACGTTTAAATCAGTGAATATAAGGTGCATTAAGTGAACATTAATTATAGTTTGCAATAGTTTTACATGGGTATGTCTCCAACTTACCATAAGTCCTCCCAAGCAACCCCTGGTTGGGAGGCAAACTTAGTTACTAATATATAAAAAACCTAATCTTCAATAGAAACAATAGTCAGGATGTTCTTTTTTAGTTTCTTGCAAATGTGTTATGTTAATATTGTTATCTTTCAAAAAAGATATAATTTTATTATATTTATTTAAATCCTACAAACCCCTGACATTTATGCTGATGTATCTCATAATCTGCGTGTTTGGACTCTGTCAAGTTCCTTATTTCTAATATGTTCTATATCGAACTAATCTACATCAAAACAAAACCCATTTTCCTAGCTAAATCTAGCATTGCAAGAATAGACAAATCATTCAAAACCAATGGACCATAAGTTTTACCTATATGATCGATCGAAAATGAGCTAGATCCAGACGCTCTAGTGACTGCACATGAAGATGCACAATGGGGACATTTACTCCTCCTAACCGAGAAACTGAGTTGAAGAGACTTTCACTTGGACATGTGTTTTTAGCCCACAGTCTCATCCAAATCAGCATGCTCCAACCGACCCACCTTCACATTAATCAATATAAGAGAGTCTGAGAACAGCAAGTCCTGAATCGCCACATTTAAATAATCCAGATCTTAGCCGACCATCCTCGCCCATGTTCACTCCTGTCATAAGTGCACCACCGGCATGAACATCCTTCACGCCTTCATCATTAGTAGAACTTGTCGTGACTCCGTCTTCTTGAACCACATTATTATCTTCTACTCATACATACTCAACACCCAATATTGCATTCCCATCCAAACAAATAGAACCTGCTGCTTTTCTAAAAGCATCTCCTTCAAAACTTTTAACACCCTCATCTTCTTCAATTGAACCATCCATCAAAGCCTTGGTTCTACCCTCGCATTGAATCATTTCTCTGACCACCCCTACGTTGTTGGAATTGGGTCATCACACGACAGATTAAATGAGTGAATTTTCAAAAAAAAATTTACTATTTTGGACCTTATTAGGCCTATGAAGTCTAAATTAATTTAGATCTAATCTAAATAAATTTTAAATAAAAATTTTATTTTATTTAATTGATTAATAAAAGAGTTTATTTGATTATATATATATGATATATAATGTGCACATGAGTATCATACACACATGTACGTGTACGTGTACGTGCATGTGCAACATATACAGTACTGCCAGTACCAAAGTATTGGGAATTATACCGCAGTGGACATATTAGCCCCTTCAAATACATATTTTTTATAATAATATAATATAAAACATATTGACATTCATATATGCACACACATAAGTGCACATATATATGATTACATACACACACATATACATAACTATAAAAGTAATTATATTTATATAAATACACATATTCCTATGATAAATAATTACTCATAATTTAAACATAAAAAAATTTTAAAATTCAAATTTTAAAACTAAAGATTTAAAATATCTTTAAAATTCAAATTCGTATTTTGAAATCACAAATAGGTTTTAAAATCATATATATACACGCGCGCGCGTAGATATACAAATTTAAATTTATATATATTAAATTACATAAAACTAAAAAAATCATATATTTAAATAATATTATATTATAAATATATATACACTTTTAAAATAAAATTATATTGAGCATCTATTTTTGACTATATACTATTTTGACAAAGTCAAAAAAAAATATTAAATTCAAGTAGGTTTAATTCCTTTTTTCTTAATTTAAAGTTCGAAATGATTTTTTTAAATTTCCATACAATACTAAGTTTACAAAGTATATTTAAATTTATGCATAATAATAAATTTAAATTTAAATTTTGATGTTAATAAATATTAAAAATAAATTTTGAATGAAATAAAATTATACAAATTTTTTAAATTTAAATACTTTTGAAATATATATATACATCTATTAATATATAAATATCAATTACAAACACATATACATAATTATATCTATACGTACTAGTTGGAAATTTCAATTTTTAGTTTAAAATCCATTCTAAAATTAATTTTATTTTCGATTTTAGCAGAAAGTATAATGGACATTTACATTGAAAAAATTAATAACAATATTATATATGTACAAATCAACAGCAAATACAAATAAGAATTCGTGACATAATCGATCCTATTTGGATATTATAACACAATTAAGTATATTTATGAAATTGGTGTAAATCGAAGTATTATCTTAGCTGTAGCCAAATGTAAAGAATTTTGTCACTTCCAAAAGCCCTACCAATCGAAGAAATCTACACACCTATTAATATAATTTTATTCGATCTTGTTTTTAGCTTAAAAATGAAGGAGGAGGATTCTAGGTGCTTGGGGCCTATAAGGGTAGAGGAGGACTATAGAGATTTTAAACTCAAAATGAAAGAAGCAGTGGGTTTAAATACGAAAGGAGAGAGAAAAAAGAGGATCTAGATTTTTTTCTTCTCTCTACAAATTCATACCCAAAATATCAAAAATATCACCCGCAATCACCCTTATCTATGGCCGGCCATACCTTGGGCCTCATGGGCTTTGCATGCTACTTCAAACCATATCGGTTAGTTTACATTTAAATAAAATTAAAATGTACATCGATATTGTATACCAATATGTGTCTATATAACTTTTATATATGCTTCTCAATGCTGATGAACATAAATCAAATTAAATTTTATAATTAAATTTTCACAAATATTAATTACTTTAATTAATTTTTAACAATTATAATTCAATTAAATCAGGCGGTATTTGGAATATGTAGCATTGTCGTTGTGTAACCTTTAGGTGTAAATTTAGTCAGTTATTAATATCGAATAGTTCAAATATTAACATTAACACGTTACTTTAGCTAGTGGTAGGTCTTTTTGGTCGAAACTATCGCTTGTATAGTTTCGGTAAAATCCAATTTTATTACTTTAAGCAGTCCCCGGTAGTGACCATTATTTACACCAATTTCCTTCATCAAAACTATATCATAGTGAGACTCATAGAATTTGGTATTGGTTAAAATTCCAATATCATTCACATTTAGTACAAAAATAAGGCAATTTGCCAACGTTAAAAAGGCATCGGAGCAACATTGGTAAACGCCATACCGATAATGGGCCGACACCTTAAACGACGTCGGTAAAAAATAAGTCAGAAAATGTATTCCGATGCCTTATAGACAGCTTTCTTGGGTTTGTTATCGATGCCATACTATGCCTTTTTCTGACGCCGTTCGGATGTCTGTTTTCGGATGCCATTGCAATGCTTTGTCGACCACTATTAAAATCGCGTAACTTGGATCTTTCAATGCCTTTACGACCACTTTCCAATGCCTTGACGACACTAAATTAAATTGTTAAAATTGTATTTTTTGACGCCCTTCGGATGCCATATCGATGCCTCAGCTGAAACATATTTGCAGCATTTCTGCTGCACTTCTAACCTCGATAACACATTCAAATATATACAACATATATTCACCTCAACATAAAATGCTGATATTAAAAATTCATATGCCATACTATCACATACCACCAAATTCATATACCAATACATATTCCCCAACATAATAATATCATAAATATTATCCAACATCATAATATCCAAGTAATACAAACCAAATATCCAAGCAATACCATCACAATACAAACCAAATATCCAAGCCGTATCATCACAATATATATAAACCAAACATCCAAACAATAACAACACAAATAGTTCCTACTCCATCGAACCATGCCCACCATCACCATCTCCATCTCCATCACCATCACCAAGAATGTCCTCTTCTCAAAAGCGTCGCCAAAATGCATCCGTAAATAATCAAAGCTTCTTCTTTAGTTTACCGACGTATGACTTCAACCATCGGTTTTCTTCTTCTACAACATTACTAATTTTGGCAGCTCTATCTAATGATGATCTCTACATAAATTTATTTGTTAATAATGAGTAATGTTTTATTTCTACTACCTTATTTATTTAAATAAAATCTTTAAATTTGCGTTAACTATATATTTATTTAATTTATTGAGTGATTTTATAAAATCTATAATTTAACTCGAATAAACTCTTACATAATTTATTAATTTTTTTTAATATTTTAACCTAATTATGTATATGATTTATTGAGTGATTTAACTTATATGGACATACTCTTGTTTAATTTATTAAAACAAAATTAATAATTTAACTCAATTATATATACATTTGTTTAATTTATTGAGTGATGTAACTTATATATTTGTTTAATTTATTGTGCGATTTAAAAATAATCTATATCTCTTGTTTAATTTATTAACACAAATTTATAGTTTAAGCTAATTATATATTTGTTTAATTTATTGAGCGACTTAACTTATATATTTTAACCCAAACTCGGTTTATTTTCATAATGACGATTTTTGGGATATCTATAGCATATTTGTGGTTCTTGGAATTTAAAATAACTCAAACTTAATTACACTAAGTATTTGTATAAAATACAAATATATACATATGGTTCTTGGGATTTAAAATCAATGTATACATACATATATATTCGTCTACTTTGCATTTTACATATTCATTAGAATTTATACATGTATAAATATGTAAATATTATGTAAATACATGTATATCTATTGCAAACTTGGTGGGAGCATCATCTACCCCGCTATTAGGGGTGGACCCATCCTCAAACTCACTCCTCAATCTCTCATTTCTCAGAAATTCAAACACCTGCATTGGTTGCATGGCATAACAGCGTGGTAATATTGATAGAATGAGGCATCGGAAGACTTGCATGGTAGTGCTATTATAAATGGTTGTGGTTGTTGGGTTGGTGCTGGTGGCGGTACTGTTACCAATGGTAGCGATAACCACCATCATTGATGGTCAACGACTCCAGTGTTAACAGCATCATCTCCAGCATTATTAACTACAACAGTTATAATAGCACTATCACGCAAGCCCTGGCACCTCCTCCATTAATACTACCATGTTGTCATGCCGTGCAACTGAGGCGGTGACCGAAGACATCGTGATAGTGCTATTATAACTGGTGATGGTGCGTGGAGAAGTGTTGGTGGCGATACTGCTACCATTGGTGGCGACAACTACCATTACTAATGGTCAACGACTCTAATGTTAATAGCATCGCCCTAGCACTTTCCCAATGCATCATCACCGGTTATAACAACAATAATATGCATGTCCATTCACCATCGCAGTGCTTTAGACCGTATTTGTTTTTCACCATATAATATAATGATAGCTTTTTCTATGATAGGCATCGCTTCTTTTTTTTAGATTCTATCAAACTTTCGATTGTATCCATACTATCATCAGATGGATATGAACATTGGTAGAATCTGCAAAAAAGAAGCGACCTTCATCACTAAAAAAACTATCATTGTATTATATGATGAAAAACCATGTATACCTTCAAGTGCAGCACCTTCAAGTGCAATGGAACCGTTCCTACATGTAGAAAAAATTTACATTATCTTTCACACATTAGTTTCATTAATTAAAATTAAATACTTTTAGTATGAAAATGAAATGAATGCATCACTAATACTACAATCGTCTAGAACATATCATGAACAGCCATTCATTTGAAACTAGTAAGAAATTTAAACTCGGATTATACATGTTAATAAATGTATTAATTATTTTAGAGAAACACCAAAACTGAAAACTTAATCAACTTCCTATTACTGCAAATAACCTACCATTCATTAATTAGTTTATTCACAAATTCATGTATGTGTTTAACAATGCTACAAGTGCTATGCTTAAGGTAAAGTGCTTGAATATATGGTAGATGAATATAAATATGCTATGGTAAATAACAATTTCCAAATGAATATAAATATTCAAGTATTTATTATTTTATGCACAAATTCATGTATAAGTTAAATAATATTTTCTTTTCCTTGATAAATTCAGGTTTTTAAAAAGCATTTCAAACTTTTGTAGAGATGATAGCTCTACTACATGTCAACTGATAAATGATCTCTACACTTATTTGAACTTCTTCTTCTAGTGCTCAAATGAAAAATATGGGCTAATGCCCTTCTTCCTATAAGCCTATCACAAATTAAAACATTTAATTTCTATTTCAAAATATAGATGTTATTGAAATCTGGCATAATAATATAAAATAATAAAAATGTTGAAACATTGAAATGTTCGGAACAATGCATAGTGTATAATTACAAAACAATGCATTAGTAAGACATCTTATGTAACAACCCACCTTTTCGACCCTCGAATGTCGACGCTAATACATCCACGGTATTCGCGTGTCGAGCACCCAAGTGTCGAAAAGACGAATATAGTAAAATAAAAGAAAATAGAACAAGAAAGAACAGAACACAACATCAGAATCTCACTAGTGGAACAATAATATATAATATCAAAAGAACGGTACAAAGGGTTACTCCGATACAGAAATTTTGGAGTTAGAAAACCTAAGTACTATCATCAACTAGGATAGTTATGACTGCATGTCCTCACAAATGCTGATATGTATAATATAGTAGTGCAACAGAAATAAGAATAATACGGTATGTGAAACATTCAACTCGTCTTCTTGAGCTTTTGAACATCAATGAAAACCGGCTTTTCTCGGACTACTCGAAAAAGTACACGAGGAATTTAAGGAAAACAAAAACCAAGCGTCAAACATAAGTCTGGTATGAAAAACTCAAGAAATATGCGATCAACATATAATAGTACTTTTGAGACCGTATGGAAAGCCATAACGATTATCCCCTCAAAAGAACCACCATCTAATAAGTACATAAGGTGATATAATAAATAATGTCTAGGGTGAAGAATATAAACCAAGAAATAATTGGAATGGTTACATTGGTTACATTCAACAGCATATTAGAGGGTACAATCAAAACCGATAAGGAACGTTCGCATAATGGATTTCTGTGGAGATGCCTCCAATAAACTGAAGCGGATCTCCTGCACAAGGGTCAGAAACTACCTCCGAGCATCGTACATCTCTAGATAAAATATACCTCTTGGTAAATATAGATAGTCCATGCCCTAAAACGTGATCCCACATATCATTACCTCCTGCGCGCAACATCGATAAGCATACTCTAGATATAGAGTGATAATTTCCTATCGTGGGTTAGTTAAACCTCAGACCATGAGGCCTACTCTATTTTTAGTTATTTCGGATGTCGAGGTTATGTTCGGCATTATTCATATGAGTCTTCATCACTGGAGCAAAACATGAATCCCTAATTGGATTCCCATATCTCGAGCAGATTTTGAAATTACATATAAATTCCAGCATTTCGAATAAGTTCACTTCCAAGAGATAGAACACGTATCTCAGTCTTGAAATAGTTTTCGATAAGTAAAACACTTACTGATCCCGGTCTCTCCAAGACTGAATCGATGAATTTAGTCAGTTAATAATATTGAGAATGATCGCATATGGATACCAAGTCTTATATACTTATCACGTTTTCGATATTTTCATCTCACAATATCCCTTGTTCAAGAGTGAAGCCGGTAGGTTAGAGAACTATTGCTCATATCCCTACTCGAACTTCAGTCTTAAATCTCATAGATATACAAGACTACTTCAACGGCTTTTAGACTAAATGTTTTCCATAAATGAGTAAATATACAAAGCATGATCAAGTCGTACAAAGCACGATTAAGTCACATAAATGACTTCTAATCCCTTTTTTTTAATTAATCTTTTATTAGTTAAGACTTCTTTTATTAGTAAAACTTTTTTTTATCTAATAAAATATTGTTTATCAATTTTTTACAATTCATTTGTTCTCTTTCAATAATTCAAAAGGTATTCTGTTTGCACAAAAAATGGACAAACACCTCGAAGTTGTATGATTTAGTAGATCTTATGTGATTCTTAGTGATTCGAGTGATTTATGCAAATATGTAAAAAACAGGGGCTAAACTGTAAAAAGACACGCAGATTTCTCAGCCAGAATGTGCCTACGTCCACTTTATATGTTATTTCTCTTCAGTTATTCCGATTACAAGTACAAAGCTTTGATATAAGTAAAAGAAAGTTGTTTGAAAGTTCCTTCCATGCTTGAGCTCTCAAACTTGTCCCCATTGTTGTACCCCTGCCCCTCTATTTATAGAGTGAGGCTGGGGGCAGGGGTCTTGGATGTATACAGCTGTTGATGGGCCCGGGCTGGTACAATCTGGCCTAGTAAATCCGGTTCTGCATCGTCTTGGTCCGGTGGCAAGTATGGTTCGATGGGAAGCTTGATTCGGTAGGAAGTATGGTTCGATGGGAAGTATGGTTCGGTGGGAAGTATGGTTCGGTGGGAAGTATGATTCGGTGGGAAGCTTGATTCGGTGGGAAGTATGGTTCGGTGGGAAGTATGGTTCGGTGGGAAGTATGGTTCGGTGGGAAGCTTGATTCGGTGGGAAGCTTGATTCGGTGGGAAGCTTGATTCGGTGGGAAGCTTGATTCGATGGGAAGCTTGGTTCGGATGTGGTGAGGATGCCGAATGAAGTTTTAGCTCTCCATGGTCTAGAGATCTCCTGGGTGAGAAACTTACCCAACATTTGCCCCCCAAAGTAGGACGTGCGTGCGCGCATGTCCTGCTTTGTTTGAGTTTGAGCAATCACATCCGGCTCTGGGAACGAACCAGGTGGTCCGGTGAGTCAACCTCCTCCTATAAATGGGAGGCTTAGGCCATTGCATTTCCTCACCGAACATCGCTTGTAACCGAATCACTTGCAGCCGAATTAACACGCGCCGAATCATTGTAGCCGAATCACGTGTTGCCGAATCACGTATCGCCGAACCATGTGTGCCGAATCGCTGTAACCGAATCACGTGTTGCCGAATCACGTGTGCCGAATCACTGTAGCCGAATCACGTGTTGCCGAATTACGTGAGTTGCTTTATCACCGAATGAAAGCTTATACTGCATATTACCGAATGGGCTACCGACGTTTATTTGTTTACATCCTCCGTTCTAACAGCACGCTTTTCTATGTTGCAGATAATGTCTCGCAAAGCGGAAACTCGATCGGACAAGAAGAAATCCGGGGGCGAAGGAGGTTCCTCTGCCGTGCCCCCAGCTCAGCCGAATCCAGAACGTCACGGACCAATCCCGAGATCACTAGTGGATGGGTACGGCCCTCAGGAACTTCTGAACTCCCCGCCTGATTGCTTTTCTAGCTCCCTCAAGGAGGAGCAGCTTGACGTCATTTCCCGGTCTTTTGGAATCGATAGGGCGCGCTTGTTATTGCCTGGGAGAGATGTTATGCCGTATGATCCTCCTGAAGGATGCTTCGCCTACAGCAGATACCACTGCATGTGTGGTGCCATCCCTCCTCTGAACGCTTGGATAGCCAGCTTTCTTACATACCTTAAGGTGGCCCCGTTCCAGCTTCAACCCAACTCCTATGCTATACTGGTGAGCCTCTTCGTCATTTTCCGGAGGAAGTATGGTCGTGCTCCTTCCAACCGAGAGATCCGGTATCTATATAACCTGAGGGGCTATAAGAAGGGGTCCCCATACATTAGCTTGGAGTCAGCTGTGACCTTCAAGCCGGTCTTGGATCTGTATTCCAAATTCAGCATGTTCAAGAGGGAATGGTTCTTTGTTAGGGACGACTCTGTTTCAATTCAGCGCTTTACTTCGGGATGTAAGTTGAATGCTTTTACTTATAATTTCCATTACGATTGCGATGCTTTTTCTCATACTTCCTCATTTTTGCTAGCGACAGGTGGCTTTGCGGTTGTGGAGACTGACCGCCTGGTTCAGACGGCGGCTGAGATAGAAGCTATTCTTGGGAAATATAGATCATCTGCCTTCTTGATCAGAAATGCGATTCTTCTGGAGTATAACTTAATCCTTCCACAGCAGTCAGTAGTTAAGCTGAGGGAAACGGCGGAGGAGAGGGCGGCTGCTCAGACCAAGGAAGGTGTTACGGTAGAGAGTAGCAAGAGGAAACCTTTCACAAAACCTCCAGCTGTCGGAGGTAAGAAACTCAAGAAGTCGGACGGTCCCTCCCCCAACAATTGTCCACTTACCCGTGAGGAGGAAGATATAGAGAAGGAAAGAGGCGAGGGTGGAGATGGTCGGGAAGGTGATAAAGGTGGCGATGGCATCGGGGCCCTGCTTCCTGGGCAAGCGGGCGAGATTCAGGAGTGGACGGACGATGCGTTCCACCAGGCTTTCGAGGGGCTGGACGAAGATCCGGCTTTGGTAGAGAAAACCGGGAAAGCGGACAAGGCCGGGACTGGTGCAAGCGAGTCTTCCCAGACCATTCCAGCCAGGGTGGCTCCGACGACTCAAGGTGAACTCTTGACTCCTGCATGCTTCACTAATGATAGAGACTTAGGAATATTTTATGACCCACTCCCGTCCTGGAATGAAATCCAGGACCTATTGCAGTATCCTACTCCTCCCCAGGGTTTGTACAACCACAGATGTGTTTCAATTCTTTTGACTTGCCGTGTTTTCTCGAAGTATAGAACAATATATGCTTGTGACACTTTTTTCTTCATATCAGGAGCAGGTAAAACGGTCAAAGCCTCAGATTTTCGGCACAGGCTTGAACAGTACAAGCTTTCCAAAACTTCTGTCAAGCCGAAGCCTTCGACCCACCGCTCCGGGGATGTAGTCGGCTACCGTCCTCTTCTCGGGGTTATCGAAGAGGGTATTCAGCAGAGAAAGAGGAGTCGTCCTTTATCCGAACCTTCGCCTGGTCCTCAGTTCCCGGCTCAGCCTCTTCATGATATCACGGAGGAGGATAGCGAGTTTGCACCTTCTCCGCATCCGTCCGGAAACCCTTCTGTTACTCATATCGACCGTCCTGACTTGGCTCGTAATCCATTTGCGGGTCATCCTGATCTGGATCCAAGCTCTCATGATATTACCTTTGACGAAGTCACCGGTGAACACCTTCTCCCCCGCAACCCCATGGTACGAGTACTTGATGAAGCTAAGTCCTTAGATCTTGATTTACTTACTACTCGTATAATCACTATGGGAGACGAGGCCAAGGCTAATATTGATCGGGTGGCGGAGGAGACTAAGAAGCTGATGGGGCATCATGCCCGGCTGGTTAAGGCCGGAGAGGAGATTGGGAGCGCCAATATCCGACTTCGATTGGTGGTTTCGGATCAAGCCAAACAGCTTGCGGATCAGGCTATTCAGATTTCTCAGCATGAGGCTGCTACTGGACGATTAAGGAAAACCATGGAAGAGGCCAGTCGGGCCGAATTGCGGAAAATGGAAGCTACTTGCAAAGAACGGATTGACATGGCTATTGCCACGGTGGACGAGGTTCGGAAAGCGGATCTTGAGCAGGTGGAGGAATTGTCTGGGAAACTTGGGGCTGCAGAGCTTGCTCAAGCCAAGTTAAGGGAGGAGATGGAGGCAATGCGGGGATCCCTTCTAGCCGACTGCTCGAGATACCGGTCGGAGAGAGATGCTGCCGTTGGGAGGTTGTTGGCTTCCGAAGCCCGGATGAGGGAGTTTGAGGAGAATGAGGGGATGATGGACGAAATGCTTCAGGACATGTACTTCCGAACCTGGAAGCAGGGCAACCTATCCTGGATGGATGATTATCCCAGGATCATGGCTAAGATCTATCTTCGGGCTCTGGAGGAGGCTAAGTCCGATACGGATAAAGATGGTGGCGTGGCCTTCAGCATGGATGCGGTTACTGCCCAGTTTGCCAAGGAGGAGAAGGTGGCGGTGAAGGAAGGTATGCGGTTGCTTGCCGCTGAGGAGGTAGGCGTGCAGGTAGAGGATGACGATCAGGATAGTCAGGAAGCAGGTGCTGGTAAGTCTCCCTTTTTAGTTTCTCCATCAATTTGGTTGCTTATTGCTAATGAGTCCCTCCTTTTTTTTTGACTGGACAGGGGGTCAACAGGGCAAGGATAAAGCTCCACTGCAGCCGGCCCCTTGATTATACCTGGAAAAACTCCTTTTGTGGATTCGACAGTGTTGTATATGTTAGTCGAAAAACAGTAACGTAGCCTTTAGGTTGTAATATTTTGCCACTTGTAATAAATAGTCTTATTTTTAACGTGTAATTCTTTAACTTAAGCTGATTTTGTCGTCTTTTGAATGTTTGCTGTTATTTTTTGCATATCGTATGAGAAATATAGCTATGTATATTCTTGTAATTAAATTGTGTTTGATGTCAGATTCTGGTTCTAAATCATAATTTCATGACTTGCAATATTAGCGTGTGGTGTGAACAAACTATAGTCATGAATTGGTACATAAAAGAAGAAAATACCGCCTTTCATGTTTTAATCGTAGATGGCAGTCTTGAATATCTTGTATGACCGAGCATGGAATGCAGTCGAATGTCCTGCCACTGTGAGTCCCTACACCCATTGGCGAGTATCTCCTACTCTGTATCATGTACTTTAGGGATTGTTATAGAGGATAGGGAAAAGCTTTTTAAGTGAAATTGAAATACGTGAAAAGGTAAAACTTCCAATCACGGAAGGCCTTCGATGTGCTTAAGTTCGTGGCAAACGGGTTTTGTAGTCACTTTCCCTAGCTGTGGGTCTTGGAGACATTCCGTCACCCATCTTACGCCTCTGCGGGGAGTTAATTCTTTTTTACCACAGCCACACTTAAGACACATCGGAGCCGAGATCGCGCACAGTAACTACCCGAACCATTATGGCCCGTAGTCGTGGGTATTATTCGATTTACTGTGGCCGGCTAGCGTGGGTGCCGATCGTCAACTGTGAACTGCCCCTGGCTGGCCACACCTTATGTTGGGGCTTATAGTCGGTTCACAGTTGCCGGCGAGCCTAACGCCGTAATGAGCTGCCTCGGCTATAGTCGGCCTTCTCGGTGGCTTATAATCGGCTCATTACAGTTGGCTTTGAGGGCCGTCGCGAGCAATGAGTTAACCCGCAGCAGAGGGATGCCGGAGCAAAAGTGTCTCATTGGCGAGGGCATAGATTCGCATAGTACCTGCTAAGTCTTGTCCAGGAGAAGTTGCGTTGTGGAGTGCTTTGAATGGAAATGCTATATACTCGGGATTTTGTTCAACAGAAAAGGATAAAGTTAACAGGCAGCCAAGATACAAAGGAACAAGTTAAAAAAAAGAGACAAGGTTTTTTTTAAAGTGGTTCGGCACGAAAGTGCCTACGTCCACTGATTCTCTTTGTTAATTCACTTCATATGGGCAATACAAGTTAAGAAAAGTATCGACGGAGGTGTTGGATGTTCCATGCCCTCTGGAACACCTCTCCGTCCACTGTTGACAAAATATAGGCTCCGTTGTGGAGATCTTTATGAATTACATATGGCCCATCCCAGATTGGGTCTAGTGCTCCGGGGCGAGGGAAGATTCGCTTGAGGACAAGATCCCCTTCCTGTAAGGTACGATGCTTGACTTTGGAGTTGTAATGTGCCGCCACTTTTTGTTTGTGGGCTGCTGCTTTAAGGACTGCATCATTTCTTCTTTCCTCGACTAGATCCAAAGACATGTTGAGGAGCTCTTCATTCTCTTCTGGGTTATAGTGGATCCTACGGTGGGAAGGCACAATGGTTTCAACTGGGAGCATAGCCTCCGATCCGTAAGCCAAAGAGAAAGGAGTGTGCCCCGTTGATGTTCTGAAAGATGTGCGGTAAGCCCACAGTGCCGTAGGGAGTTCGTCCACCCAAGCGCCCTTTGATTTTTCGAGCTTCTTTTTGATCAGAGTCTTCAGAATTTTGTTGACTGCTTCGACTTGTCCGTTTGCCTGGGGATACGCTACGGATGAGAAGCTTTTATGAATTCCGTGCTCTCAGCACCAGTTGGCGAATTCCTCGCTGTCAAACTGAAGTCCATTGTCTGATATGATTTTGAGTGGGACTCCATACCTGCACAGAACATTTTTGATCAAGAAGTTAATAACTTTTGCTGAAGATACTTTATTCAGAGGTTCTGCTTCCACCCATTTGGTGAAATAATCAACTGCCACTATAGCATATTTGGCCCCGCCTCGGCCCATCGGTAGCTCGCCGATTAAGTCAATTCCCCATATTGCGAAGGGCCAAGGGCTGGTCATTTGAGTAATCTCAGTTGTTGGTAGCCGTGGAATCTTAGCAAATTTTTGGCATCTGTCACACCTCTTGACGAAATCTAAGGCGTCCTTGCTTAAGGTGGGCCAGAAATATCCGTATCGGAGTATCTTTTTTGCTAATGTTTGCCCTCCGGTGTGATCTCCACAGCTCCCCTGATGGATGTTGGATAAGATTTCCTTGGCGTCCCTTCCGGCGACACACCTTAACAATGGGTTAGAGAAGCCGCGTCGATAGAGGATGTCTTCTTGTATTGTATAGCGGGACGCTTTCCTCAAGATTTTCTTGACTTCATTACGCCCGTTGGGTAGTGTGCCACTTTGTAGGTAGTTTCGGATGGGAGTCATCCAAGTTGCTTCCTCGGTTGCAGTTATCAGATTCACTTGTTCAAAACTTGGCGCCATTTGCTTTGAGATGGTCACTGCCCCGAAGATGGTGATGTCTCTCACACTTGCTTGCTTTGCTAATTCGTCGGCCTCTCGGTTCTCCTCCCGAGGGATGTGTTTGACTAAGTAGTGGTCCAATCGGCCGAGAAGTAATTTGGTCTTCTTTAGATATGCTATGAGTCGTTCTTCTCGAGCTTGGAATTCCCCTAGTATTTGATTAACAATAAGCTGAGAATCGCTGTGAAGACACAAAGAATTGGCTCTGATCTCGATGGCAATTTCTAGTCCGGCTATCACTGCTTCATATTCTGCATCGTTGTTGGTGGCAGCGAACTCCAACCTTATAGCATAGTGCAGTTTATTCCCCCTGGGAGTGATTATTACAACACCTGCCCCCGAGCCCTGTTCGTTCGACGCGCCATCCACAAAGAGATTCCATTTGATGTCTCCTGTTATCTTCAATTGCTCCTTATCTTCGTTGGTAGTGAATTCTGCAATGAAGTCATCCATGGCCTGTCCCTTGATGGCGGTGCGAGGGTGATAGGTGATATCATACTGACTCAGTTCAATGCACCATTTAAGTAGTCGCCCAGAAGTGTCGGGGCGATGGAGTACCTGCCTCAGCGGTTGATCGGTCAGAACTTTGATGGAATGGGACTGGAAGTAGTGACGCAGCTTCCGTGATGTGATAAGTAAACAGTATGCTAGCTTTTCAAGTTTAGGATATCTGACTTCTGCCCCAGTAAACCTTTTGCTGACGAAATAAACTGGCCGCTGCGTGCGGTTATCTTCCCTTACCAAGGCGGCACTTAGGGCGTGGGATGACACAGCGAGGTATAGGTATAATTCTTCTCCTTCGCTTGGAGTTGAGAGCACCAGTGGTTTCTGGAGGTGTTCGATTAAGTGAAGGAAAGCGGTCAGGCATTCGTCAGTCCATTCGAACTTTCCCTTGTCTTTCTTTAGAGCTTCAAAAAAGGGGACGCACTTGTCCGTTGCCTTGGAGATGAATCGGCTTAGAGCGGCCACTTTTCCGTTCAAACTTTGCATTTCCTTCCGAGTGGAAGGTATCTTGATATCCCTTAGCGCTCGGACTTGTTCAAGGGTATCCTCTTTCTCTGCTTTACAGGCGCCTTGGTAGGATCAATGTTTAATACGTGGCATGCTATGTCGGGGGAGATTCCGGTCATGTCAGCGTGTGACCAAGCAAACACATCCAAGTTGTGGCGGAGAAAATCGATGAGTTGTTCCTTCAACTCGGTTTTTAGTTGGGACCCAATTTTCAGTAGCCTACTTGAGTCGTGCTTGTCTACAGATATAAACTCCATAGCCTCTGCAGGCTCGGCGGTGGCCTCCTCCTCTTTGTCCCTAGGGTCTAATTCATTGAAAGGGTCGCTGGTGTATCGAAGAGGAGGGGCTTTCTTTAGTTGCTATGCTTCAAGGCTTTTTGTGCAGAGGGCAATCTCTACACCTTTCCCTTTATCCTTCCTGTGGTTGTTGCGAAGTTCGGTTACATAGCAGTCTCGTGCAATATCCTGGTCTCCTTCCACTTCCCCTACCCCATTGTCTGTTGGAAATTTCATTTTCAGGCACCATGGGGCTAGGACAATTTGGAAGTCAGACAAGGATGGCCTTCCCAAGAAGGCGTTGTAGGCTGACTGGTTTTCTATTAGCACAAATGTTTGTTTCCGTACAGCAGAGCGGGGATGGCTTCCAATCTCAACAAAAAGGTCCAGTTGCCCGAGGGGCATCTTCGCGTCTCCAGTGAAGCCGTGTAGTGGTTTATCGCAGGGGGATACATCCTTCATTGATAGCTTCATTTTGTCGAATGCGTGTTTGAACAGGATGTTTACCGAGCTTCCAGTGTCTACCAGGATTCGGTAGACTTCGGCGGGACCAAGTCGGGCAGAGATGACCATGGGATCCATGTGGGGGTACTGCCTTCCTTCTAGGTCACGCTTACCGAACGTGATGTCATTACTTTCTTTCCGCTTCGGGTGGCGCTCTTCTATAACCGAATTGACATAGTCTCTATTGTCTCTAAGCGACTTTCTGTATCTTTCCATCTCTTTCCAGCTTCTGTCTGCGATGTGTGGCCCTCCTGAGATGGTATGGACCACTATCTTTTCCTGACTAGAGCTGCTAGCGTTGCGGTTCCCCCTGTCGGCCCCCGGGGAGGGTAGCCTTGGGTTTTCATTGGCAGGAGCTGGGGTCCTGTCCTGACCTTTTACATAACGTTCCAGTTTCTTTCTTCTGATGTGTTCCTCAATCAGATCTCGGAGATGATGGCATTCGTTGGTATCATGTCCGTGAGATTCGTGGAAGCGGCAGAATTTTCCAGACTTCTGTGCGTTATCTGATTCCTTCTTGTACGGTGGGCGTTTGTACCTAACTTCGCCTTGGGTGGCAAGGAAGATATTTTCGACGGTCTCGTTCAAAGGGGTGTAAGTGTCGAATCTTGGTCCTGGCCGATATAGGCGCTTTTCTCCCTTCTTGCCCCCAGCATTGTCTCTGGAATCATTTCTTCGAAGGTCCCTTGCCACAGCAGGGGCGTTGCCATGGGTTGTCTTATTTTGCTGTCCTGACTGCCCCTCAACGGCAGCATCCTCAAGCCTCATGTATTTCCCGGCTTCATGGAAGAAATCGGGTAAAGTAGCTGGCTTTTCTTTTGTCAACCTTCTAGCAAATTTAGTGTCCGGATGCACACCACTGCAGAGGGCCATTAGGATAAGCTTCTCATCGGCATCTTGGACTGCGGCTGCTGCGGCGTTGAACCTGGTTAGGTATTGCTGCAACTTTTCTCCAGGTTTCTGTTTGACGCTGGATAAGGAATAAGCGTCCTTAGGTTGCTCCACATGAATGCGGAACTGACTGATAAATTTTTCTTTCAACATTTCCCACGAGCTGATGGATCCTTGGGGTAGATGACAGAACCAGGAGGTAGCAAGATCTGCTAAGAAGAGCGGAAAGCATTTGCACAGTACTCCCTCTGTTGCTCCACTCATGAGCATATGCTGCGTGTACCTTTGTAAGTGTACAACGGGATCGGAGGTTCCTTTGTAGGGTTCCATTGTTGGCATCTTCCATTCTCGGGGGGTGATAGCAACTTCGATATTGCGGGCGAAAGGACTGGTTACCCTAGCGCCTATCTCTCGATCTCTTTGTCCCCGTTGGACACACTCTCTGAATAAGCGTGCCATCCTTTCATCAGAACTTGGAGTAGACAGAAATGAGTTTGGTTCTGTTCTTTGGGATTGATTCCGTCCAGATGACCTGTAGGGATGGTATCGTCTATCATTCCTCATATTTTCCAGTGGCTGCCTTTGATCTTCTGGGAGCATGCTTGGGTCAGCTATAGTTGGCCCTTGCCTTGATCTCCCCCTGTTGGGTTCTGATCTGAGCACTTCCTCGGGTCCAACTTCGGGTTGGACTCTAGCTCGGCCCCGTTCACTGGCGTTTCTATGGTTAGGCAGCATGACAGGCTCAGCTACAGTTGACCTTCGCCCGGTACCTTCCCTGTTGGGTTCGGTACCAAACGTTTCCTCAGGCCTAACTTCGGGCTGTGCTCGGTCTCGGCTCCTACCACGGCTACTTCTGCCGTTAGCTCCTTCGAAGAAGGGAGATCTTTGTTGTCTCTGAGATCCTCCAGACTGGGACTCGCCCCATGATTCAGTGTTGCGGTTGGATTCTTCAGCGTCCCTTAAGCGTGACATAAGATGATCCACCAAGGCTTCCTGCTGGGATGTGAAGCGGTTAGTTACTTCAACCACAACTCTGTCCAGATCTGCTCTAGTAATTGCTGCAGGCTGTTCTGTGGCAGGAGTAGTTGGGTTAGCCTGTTCTTCATTGGTTATTGTTGCTGGAGGAGGACGATCTACTTGGTTCGTGATAGCTGGATCTGGAAGGCTGCTAGATGCGATGTTTTTTCCTTTGCTAACATCTTTTCTCTGTTTGGGAGGCATGTTTTCCAAGCGGCGGACAATGCTGTTAGGAAAACTTGTTAAGTGGATGAAGCTGAAGCTTCGAGCTTCTAGCTCTCAATGAAAGCACCAAAAATGTTTGCACAAAAAATGGACAAACACCTCGAAGTTGTATGATTTAGTAGATCTTATGTGATTCTTAGTGATTCGAGTGATTTATGCAAATATGTAAAAAACAGGGGCTAAACTGTAAAAAGACACGCAGATTTATAGTGGTTCAGCCAGAATGTGCCTACGTCCACTTTATATGTTATTTCTCTTCAGTTATTCCGATTACAAGTACAAAGCTTTGATATAAGTAAAAGAAAGTTGTTTGAAAGTTCCTTCCGTGCTTGAGCTCTCAAACTTGTCCCCATTGTTGTACCCCTGCCCCTCTATTTATAGAGTGAGGCTGGGGGCAGGGGTCTTGGATGTATACAGCTGTTGATGGGCCCGGGCTGGTACAATCTGGCCTAGTAAATCCGGTTCTGCATCGTCTTGGTCCGGTGGCAAGTATGGTTCGATGGGAAGCTTGATTCGGTAGGAAGTATGGTTCGGTGGGAAGTATGGTTCGGTGGGAAGTATGGTTCGGTGGGAAGTATGGTTCGGTGGGAAGCTTGGTTCGGTAGGAAGTATGGTTCGGTGGGAAGTATGGTTCGGTGGGAAGCTTGATTCGGTGGGAAGCTTGATTCGGTGGGAAGCTTGATTCGGTGGGAAGCTTGATTCGATGGGAAGCTTGGTTCGGATGTGGTGAGGATGCCGAATGAAGTTTTAGCTCTCCATGGTCTAGAGATCTCCTGGGTGAGAAACTTACCCAACATATTCATATACTTATCTCAAATGGTATAAGTATATTTACAAATCATCAACAAGATTTCTTTCTTTAAACCTATGCTTTTTCTATCTTTTTCCAAAAGATTCCTTGCTAATAATTTCCTTCAAAATATCCATTTTAAGGATCTAAGTAATTTCATAAATCCATTCAAAAAGGTTTAAGACTAATGTAACTTAGACATTTCACTACAAACCCAGAACAATTTCTCTTATTTTTATCTTTAAAACATTCTTTTAAACATCTATTTACATTAATAAGTATAGTCAAAAAGTGTTAAAGATGAATGTTAAAAACACAATGTCAAACCAAGCCCAAAACCATTTCATTTATGCTTATCTTTAAAACATTTTTTTGATATAAGATAATATTTGGTAAAGTTCGATAGTGGACTAATCAACTATCTAGTTAAAGATGATTGCTAATAAAAATCATGATTCATATACTTAACTTGTTTCCGACATTCAACTTAACTATTCCACATCCAGGAGTAAAGTCAAGTAAGTTAGAGCACTGGTTGCATATCAAAGCCCTACCTAGAAACTTCATTCTTGAATCACACAAATAGATAAATCTACCTCGTCGGCTTTTAATGTCAAGTATAGTATTAATGAATTTCAAAAGGGGTAAGTAAACAATATGATTAACATGTTTCCAACATTACCGACTTAACTATTCCTCGATCAAGAGGGAAACCGGCAAGTTAGAGCTCTATTTCTCATATCCCTACTTGACATCAATCTTAACTCTCATGAATAGATAAGCCTACTTCGTCGACTTTTAGCATCAAGAAAAGGTAATTACTTTTCGAACAAATAATTAAACAATAAAATTAACACTTTTTCGACATTCCAACTTAACTATTTCTTGATCAAGAGGAAAGCCAATAGGTTAGAGCTCTATTGATCATATCCCTACTCGAACATCGATCTTAACTCTCACAAATAAAGAAGTCTACCTCATCGGCTTTTAGTGTTAAGAACAGTTAACTACCTTTTTCAAAACTTATGTATGTATAAATAAATACTTTAAAAATGTTTATAAATAGGTTTTAAATATCTATGTAAAATATTATTTGAAAATAACTAATTTATAATTTGATGAAAAACGTGTTTTATATTATAAAACCTCTTTACTTTGAAAATACATATATAATTATTAAAAATATAGTAAAACTTCAAATCAACTTTAAAATACTTCAAAATAGGTTAGAAAAGATCTTTAAAAAGATTAGAGAAAAATAACAAATTTAAATATCATATTTAAACACTTAAAACCATAAACAACTTACTACCGCATTTATAAACGCTATTAAAAGTCTTTGTTAAAGAACAACATTAAGAAGCACAATCTTTGTGACTAATTTTAACCACTTTAACAAATGATTTAAAGCATTAAATTTTTATAGTAAGTACTACCTTAGGGTAAATAAAAACCATAGAAATAAACCCCTAAGAATTTCTTCTAATTTATTTATAAAAATTTCCAAAACAGGCTATATTTACAATGTGTATTTATAACCACCTGCTTCAACTTTCACAACTTTGGTTCACAATTTCTGTAACTTTCAAAACCATTTATTTAATATCCAATACACAAAAATATGTGTAGATAACAACTAAATCAAACATACTTCAATTAAAATTAAAATTATGAGATATCGAAGTGCACTTATAGTGACTATTCTCGCTTCAAACATACTTCAATTCAACACACAATCCAAACAACCATTTAAACATCAAGTCAAGGCTATGACACATGTTTAAGAGGGTAATCGAAGTGATTTTATATAATATAAAGTTGTTATTTTCTTCGAAAAGCAAGAGGGGTCTAATGTTTATAACTTTACTTAGTTAATATCACTTTAATTTTATATTTCAACCATATATCATATATACACGATATATACAAACAAGATAGTGAGATAACTCACTTAGATCCAAACCAAAAACATGTTAAAACAGAACCAAACTCAAGAACCCTTCCAACCATCACCAAACTCCTAAAGATCCAACCTTTAGCATTCCAAACTAAAGCACCTCCCCTCCTCTTCCATTGTTGACGGCCCATCCAAGATCCCCTTTTCTCCTTCACTTTCCCTCCACTTTGACTTTATATCTAAGATTTCTAAAGTGTTCTAAGGTGTTGGTGAATTTTTGGTGGAGTTTGGAGAAGATTTGAGTTAATTAGAGAAAGTTAGTGAAGAACAAAGTGAGTTTGTGCTAATCAACTTCCACCATTTTCAACTCTTTATTACATTTCAAGCTTAAGTATATTATAAAACCCTTAAGGGTGTATTTGTAGGTTTTTACAAGTGGTCATAACCACCTTCTACCTTCCATGAAAGGTCACTAAGGAGCCTCTCTCTCATATGTTACCTTAACGCATCATTTTCATTTCTTAACACTTAAGACTTTCCTTAAAAGCTCGTCTTCAAAATATCTTCTATGACATCACCCATGACATGATCAAAAACTATATTTCCATAAATGTTAAAATATTTTTATTTCATGTAAATGATTTCTTAAGCAAATAAGTGTATGCAAAAAAAGTTTGAAAAAATTCAGACGAGTAAAAAGCTGCTTAGCGATAAAATGATTTTCGGTTAAATTATCGATATTTTCTCAAAGTATTTATTTTTAAATATTTTTCCAAAACAAGTTTACCATCATTAATTATAATTTAAAAGAGGGTTAAGAAGGTTATTAAATAACTTTAATAACAGTTTATCCAAGATTCAAATATTTAAATAATTCAGATATTTAAATACGAAGTGTCCGAAATTTCGGGGGGTTACATCTTAAGTATGACTATATAACTAATTCTAAAATTTTAAATTCTTACATATTTAAGTTACAAAGATGAATGAGTTATAGAATGCTAAATTAAACGCACTTAACTAACTAAATAATAAAGTACATATGACTTTACAAAGCATATATGCATAGAATATGAACTAAGTCCCACCACTTCATTATAGAAAGCAGTTGTAGGCTTTCTAACAATAATTGTAATTTACTATATTTTAGCATTATACAGTCATCTAATGTTTTTCTCTAGGATTAGACCGATATCTACTTACACATCCTAATGCATATGTCATGTCCGATCTATATAGTATAACATACATTATGGAACTAATTGCTGAAGCATATGGTATCCACTTCATATGCTCTGTATCCTCATTAGTTTAAGGAGCGTCCTTCTTAGAAAGGACAATTCCAGATTGCATCGGAACATTTCCATACTTGGAATTCTCTATACTAAACCTTTTCAGTATGGTATTTATGTATAAGGATTGGGATAATCCCAACAGGCTCTTAGATCTATCCCTATAGATCTTTATAAATTGTATATACGATGCTTCTCCCAGATCCTTCATGGAGAAATTCCTAAAAAGCCAAGCTTTCACTAATTGCAACAACGAAATGTCATTGTTAATCAATAATAGACCATCGATGTATCAAAGTAAGAACACCACAGACTTCCTTGTTCCTTTCGGTATATGTGCGCTTCCTATTTATTCTAATAAAAACTAAACTATTTGATTACTTTATTAAAACATTTATTACAACTTCTTAAAGCTTGTTTTAGTCCATATATGGACCTTAACAACATACAAGTCTTACCCTCACTCAACTAACCTCGAAACCCTCAAACTACGATATGTATACGGTCTTTTCTAAATTACAATTTAGAAGTGCTATCTTTGCATACATTTGCTATATTTCATAGTCTTAGAATGTAGCAATAGCTAGCATTATATAAATGGATTTAAGTATTGCAACGGATGAAAAGATTTCTTCATAATTAATACTTTGAATTTGACGAAATCCTTTCGCAACTAGCATTGCTTTGTATGTCTCCACTTGTCCATCTGCATTTAGCTTTCTTAAAAATCTATTTGTAATGGATAGATTTTATCCCTTCGGGTACGTCAGCCAAAGTCCATAATTTATTTTCAATGGAATCCATTTTGGATTTCATAGCTCCAAGCCAAAGTGCAGAGTCATTACTCTGTAGTTCTTTTTGGAATGAGAGAAGATTGTTGTCATCTAAGACACAGTCCTCCTTCTCTCCATCCAAGAGGAAAATGTACTATCTCTCTGGTAGACAAGATTCCCTATTCGACCTTCTAATAGGTTACGTAATATAGTCAAGGTTGTAAAAATCGCTAGGCGAATGCTAGGTGGTAAGAATGGACTAGGGATTAATCGCCTAGGTGGGGATTAATCGAGGATTAATCAAAGCTAAGCATTTTTGATAAACTCATGCATTTTGGATAAAAATTTAGTATTTTTTTAGTATTAACTGATTTGCAATGGGATATTATGGATTTGGAAGCAATCATGGAGACAAAATCGCTTGAAATAAACATTTTGATGCATATAAGAGGCATCAAGCCTAAATCGGTGCGTATATGGTACCTATAAACCTATTTATATGCTTAGATAATGCAGTAAGTCTCCTCTAGATGGATTAGGCAAATACCTAGGCAGTAAGACTAGCCCAGCACCTAGGCGGGAGCTTAGAAGGATTTTTACAATAGAGGTTATGATATATGGATGAATTTGGTTCTCCCACTAGTTTAGCCTCTATGTTAGTTTCTCAAATCTCATCTAAGTCTACAATATCGCTGTTGATTTCTTTTGATAGAAATTCCTTTTCTAAAAAGACAACATGTGTGGAAACTAAACTTTTGTTCTTTTATGTTATAGAAAATATATCCCCAGAGTTCTTGGGGTTATCTTATAAACTTACACAAGGCTGATTTTACCTCAAGTTTGTTGGGGCCAACGTTCTTAACGTTGGCAGGACAACTAAAGATCTTTAAATAATTGAGGTGAGGTTTCTTCTCATACTACATCTCATATGGCGTATTAGGCATAGATTTTGTGGGTATCCAATTCAACATATGTGCTACGGTTTTTAACGTATATCCCCAATAGGACAGAGGTAGCTCTGCTTTACTCATCATGTAACGAACCATATCTGGTAGGGTTCGATTGTTTCGCTTCGAAATACCATTGTATTATGGAGTAAGGTGGAGTAATCTGAGAGATAATCCCATTATCTTTTAAGTATCATTGGAGCTCTTGTCCAACATACTCGCCTTCTCGATTGGATCGAAGTATTTTAATCTTATGATTCATCTGATTTTCGACCTTGATTTTATTTTTAATGTATTTCTTATAGACAACGACATTGTTCTTCATAAGATACACATATCCTAGTCTTGAGAAATCATCCTTAAAGGGTACAAAGTAAGAATAATTATCCTTGACAATTGTAGGCATTAGGCCACATACATCAGTGTGTACGAGACCCAAGAGTTCATTATCTCTTTCATTGCTCCCACTAAAGGGATTCTTGGCCATTTTTCTTTTAGGACATGACTCACACATATCAAAAGATTCAAAATTAAATGAAGGTAGAAAGCGTTCAGTTTTCAATTTATGTAGTCATTTCTAACTTATATGACCTAACCCACAATGCCAAAGATGGTTATTATTTATGTCAACATCAAAAGAATTATTCACAGCATATACATAATTAGTATTAATCATATAAATGTCATTACCTAAAATACCATCGCAGGCTTTATTATAATTAAGCATAATGTTCATAACATTAGTATATCTGATACAGAAATAATACTACAAATAAAACCTTTTACATAATAGTAATTATTTAATATTAAAACTAATCCATTTGGAAAGTCATTTGTAACATCCCCTATCTTGAGGCCCGAAGCTAAGCGCTACAGATGCTGCAGTCATCCATAGTATTAACTTCTGGTGACAAAATACGGTAATCTTAATGGTATTCATAACATCAAAAGCACATGAATATGAAATAAAATCATCACAGATTTTAAAACAACTTCTCTGATTACATTTCAAATCAATATTTCATATTCGGTTACATAATCCCAAACGATTCCCAGGTTTCGATCAAATATAATTATTACAAATTACACCAAGAGCGATATATGAAGGTGCCCCATTGGATGATCAGAGTACTAAATAGACATATCAGTCATAATACATCACAGCGAAAATAAAACTAAATAGCTCCTAACTTTGCCTCCTGCACGCCTTCGGAAGCTTATTCGCCCAACCTACTAAACTTGAAAAACCTTAACTCTCAATTTACCAAATCAAATTTTGAGCACTCGAGAGTTTAAGAGGAAAACATAAACTTCGAGGTAGACATAAAGCATGGTGTGAATAATACTAGTACATCTCGATTTAGTTATATTAAGTGAGACTACGCCCCTTAGCAGAACGGGTTTCCCCTCACTAATATCCTTTTTAAAAGCATATCTTTTGCAAATCAACACTACAATCAAACTGATTATAACAATTAAAGCAAATTCATATATACATAAAAATCATGAAATCCACGGACTATCTGTCCACACTATAGTTTTATCTGGCTAACTATTAACCATTGGCTAACTCGGGCCTACCAGACATAATCAGTCATCTAACTTTTGTTAGACACACTACTAGGCTGACTGCCCTTAACTGTCTTTTTCTAGGGTCAATTGAACTTAATGGTTTTGTGGGCTCACCAATAACCTATCTTTACTATGTATATTCCCTTCTGTGTGTAACCTCATTTTAGTCCCACTTGCGAAAAAGCCCTACAATTGGAATTTTGGACTTATTTTAGCTAGAGGCTAATAGCCAAAGTATAGGATGCGACCCGACTCCAGTCGCATCCGGTCTTCAAATATTTGAGTCATAAACTTAGGGTTAACTACCCTATTCATGTTTCATTTCCTGCCTTAGGGTTAACTACCTTGTTAAAACTTTATTTCCTTGTAATAGTCTTTACAAATGATTTACTCCTGAAATCATACCTTTATAAAACAAGGAAATTATATACTTTGCTTTACTTGAAACACTTATGCCATGATATATATACACTTTACAAAAAATCATGTTGATGAAATCTAATCAATGGGATTATCTATCCCTCCAAAGTAAGTTAAATACCTTTTTTTAACTTAAAAGATTTTAGGCCATGAAGCTAAGGTAAACCTTTCGAAGCCTTTGTTTAAAAAGTTTAAACAATCCCTTTCGAATCCATTGAAAGTACCCCTTTCAAAATAAGTTACTACTATACCTTGAAACACTAGGCTGAATGGCCAAAACATACCTGTCGAAACCTTTGAAAATAAACCTTTCAACGTTATTAATTTAAAACTTAAACATTCTCTTTCGAAACTATTAAACTTGTCTTTCGAAATTATTGGAAACCATCCATTCAAATACTCAAAGTAATCCTTTCAAAAACATTAGGGATCTACCCTTCGAAGCCCATATTTTATACCTTTCGTAAACATTGCAAATTTTCACTCAAAACATACCTTTCGAAAGTATTGGGTTCAAGTAAAAGTTCATGGAAACATTGCTTCGAAACCATTTAAAACCATTCCTTTCGAAACCTTTGGGTTTAACTTTTAATATAGCTAAGGGTCTTAAAAGAACATAAGCAAAAGCATTGCCTTTGAAAGCATTAGTCTTAAGTAAAAGAAAGTGGATGGTTTCAAAACCAACTCTTTCGATAGCATTGAGAAGCGACTTTAAATTATTAAGGCGAAAGCACCCTTTCGAAACCATTGTTAAAGACTATGAAAAAAAGTGGCCTAGGTCGACAGGTAGAATGTGGCAGCATGCGTTGTATCCTTTCGAAAGCTTCTTGTATAACATAGAGGTGGCAACTCATTCAAAAGCTCTTTTTTTATATAAACGAAAGCAAGTTGGTTAAGTCGAAAGCTAACTCCACCCCTTCGAAAGCATTATCTGTAAACAAGAATAGTTCAAAGTTAATAAAAGAAACTTCTACCCCTTCGAAAGCTTGGTTTCGACGATGTACCTTCCACCTTACTCTAATTCACTACATATCAATTATTTGATACCATGTGCATTGGTTTTGACTTGGTTAAGATAGGAAGTATGGTGTCGAAAGGTACTGATGGAAGTGGCGAATTAGTAAATTTAAGTAAAACTGTTTTATAGCCTTTTAAAGTAATTGTTTTTCAACTAACTTGCCTTATTTGTAATACAAATTGGTTGTCAGTTCTTTTCAAAATCATCTTTTCTAAAAGTGCTTCCGAATTCAGAAATTAACAATTTAAAACATTTAACAATTAAACCCTTGTCCTTTACAAAACATATAAAATATTTAATTCTCATACCTTAACTAATTTTATACACATAGTAAAATACTTAGGAAAATTCTCCAAAAAATCCCATAAATCACTTCTAATATGTTTTATAACATATTTAAATTTGGACCCAAAGCTAACATATAATTTTCGAAAATAATTTAAACCCAATTTTAGCTATTTCCTTTCATAGAAAATTTATAATAGATCCACAACATCTTAGAAAATTGTAAAACTTGATATCCACTTCTAAAATAATATTTTTGACCATATATCAAAAACGCAAGTCATGGAGATGTCATTTAATAGGTGTTTCAAATCTAACTTATCATAAAATCCATATGAAGCAACATAATTCATCAACAAGTATATATATCCATTTAAACAATCAAATCATGGCATATTATTTGCAAAATCAATTTGGATCTTAACTAGAAACTGAAAGCAATAAAAATGATGTAAAAATCATTATTCACCTTAGCTTGGGGTTAAGAAAGTTTAGATTTGCTCTTTGATTGATTTACTTAAACTTTCTACTTGAATCCTTGCTTATCTTCCTTTTGATTCCCTTAATAGTGGCCGACCAAGCTTTTAAATGTTTTATTTTTGTTAGAAAATGTTTAAAATGAATACGGAATGAAAGTAAGAAGGGTGTAGGGTATATGAACATAGTTTATTCCTATTTTTCCCTTGGCATATTTCTCCTACTTACTCCATTTTAATTCTCTTTGGCTTATAGATTAACTAAGGCATGACTACCTCATGGTTATACAAATCTCAATCACTTAACCATTTGCATTATTTCATTTAATTTATCTAATTAAATGTCCTAAATAATGCCAATCAAAATTAGGTTCATTACATCATTGCATCTGCTGGAGATCCATCAGCAACTTGAAGCCTCATTTATCCTTTCACTACATGGCATCTATTCCTAAGTCCTTGTAACAAATTAAAGATGTGATTTATAGATCCAATATTTAAAACCCAAGATAATTTATTAATTGCAAAACAATTTTGAATCATCAATATACCTGTAGGAGCACCAGTACTATTCTATTTCTTCTCTTTGACAATCTTCAATAACTCCAGATGGTTCCATTTCCAACGACCCTTCTTGCAACAATGATGGCATTCCTTGTCAGTTAGAGTAGTCTTCTTATTCTTCTTATTAACCCTTGTCCGCTTCTTCGAACTATTCGAAGATGATGCCTTCCCCTTAATTCTGAGCATCGCGTTCTGATCCTTGGACGAAGACTCGGCTGACCTCAACATAATAATCAGCTCCATGAGGCTTATGTTCAATTGATTCATATTATAATTTAATATGAAAGGCTCAAACTGAGGAGTAGAAGACCCTACGATCATATCTACTTGCAGCTCATTGCCTATCGTGACATCCAATTAAGAAAGTCTATCAATATGGCCTTTCATCATTAGGACATAATTGTCCACTTTCATTCCCTTCATCTTCTTCTTATTAAATAGCTTCTACGTAAGTTTGTACCTTGCGGAACGAGACTATTCCCCAAACAAAGCTTTGAGGCTATCGGAGATCTGATGGACATTCATGTTTTTGTGTTGTCTCTGCAACCGTTTATCTTAGGTAAACAGCACATAAACTTGGGCGATCTCTAGGTCCGAGACTCATTTGTTATAGGCTAAGATTAGTTTAGGATCCACATCATCAATGGGGTTTTCCCTTGGAGGTTCGGTTATTGATGCCCATATGTTAGTGTTATCTCTATTGCCATTATTTAGTCTACGTAGTTAGGTCCGGTGAGCTTGTCATTTTCAGAAAACAACTTGGATGAAGTCATTTTTTACAAATTTTAACTTCGTAGATTAGGACAATATTCATAGTAGATATTCATAGAATATTAGTAAGATTAAACATTACATTTCAATTTACTAATAAGCTCTCATTGATCTTTTATTTTTCCCAAAACTCTAAGACGAAACATAGAAGTCTTTCGACTTCACTAGCGGGTGTTAGGACTCGTATGTCTTGTGATTTTAACCTTGAGGAAAGATCAACAAACCTTAGTCCCGCATACAATGGATAACTCATTACTAGTTCTATCATGTATAACTCCTAACCTTGTGGCCTCTATCCTAATCTCATCTTTATCTTGAGGAAAGCTCAACAAATATAGAGAGATTATTCACTCGTACCTATCATTTTGTGATGGCCTAAGTATAATGCATATGCCTTGATGAAAGCTCAAAAAATATGTGCAGTTATTTTACCTCTATAGCATATATATTAACAGTACTAAAAATAACATCCTAGCTTAAGGAACGCTCAACAATTAAGGAGTATGCAAGTAATTTGTTAATATATAAATGGTAGAGGATAACCTTATATTAAAAACCCATAATATTTAATATATTTAATTGGCTGATATAGAATTTATGGAATAATATATTTTCTTATGAAATACCTTGATGATTCAAGTGTCAAATACATCTGAAATCATGGTATACATACTATGCATATGTGTTTAATCCTTAAATCTAATTAGGGTTTTTTATTGTCCCATATTTTATTATACATTCATATTATATATGCTCTAATTATTTTATAACTTTTATAATTTGATTAACTTGTATAAAGTCTTATCTATAATCTTATATTAATTATATTAATTAAATTAAATTAATTAATTAACATTTTAATTAATTATATATTATTCAATTAAACGTTTTAAATTGAATATGTATACTATAACACTTATAGTTATACACATATATCTTTATATATATGTATGTATGTATGTATTATATTATTTATTTATTAACATTTAACTTAATTATTTAATTAAAATTAATTAATTATTATTTAATTCAAAATTTATATACATACATCACCTTAAATCAATTTAAGATAATGTAACATATATCGCTATATATATTATATAATTTGATTCAAAAACTATTTAATTAATTTTTTTAATTTATTAATCTAGTTAATAATAAAATAATTTTCAATTTTATTTCAAAATTTTCGAAAACAATTTAAAAAATTAGTTTACAACATTTATAAAAAATCTTATTTTAAATTTAACCTTTTAAATTTAAATTTTATTTTAATTCAAAATCATATTTTGAAAATTCGCCCAATGCCTAGATTCAAATTGGGCAGTTTATACTAAGGACTACCTTCGGGCTTACTTCCCATTTCAGGTCAGGCCAGGAGTCGAGTAGGGCAAGGTACTTGATTGCTTAAACCCAAACTAGACACTACTTTAATAGACACTCTACTGAATGGGTGAGCTTAATTAGTTGGTCCGGCCTAGTATTGCTAATTTAGACCGCATAGGTTATAGGGCTCCGATACCATTATTGAAACTGGGCCAACAAGCAGCGGGTAAAAAGGGTGAATTTCAAAAAAAATAACCATTTTCGATCTTATTAGGCCTATAAAGTCTAAATTAATTTAGATCCAATCTAAATAAATTTAAAATAAAATCATAATTTTAGTTAATTGATTAATAAATGAGTTTTATTTTATTATATATATGATATACAATGTTCACATGTGTATCATATACACATGCACGTGCATGTGTACGTGCAACATATAAAGTGTACAACCTTTAGCATGCCCATATATAAATGCTAGAATTTACACCACAATGGCATGTTAGCCCATTCATATACAAATTTGTTGTTAATAATATAGTATTAATATAATATAAAACATATTTACATTTATATATATACACGCATACATATATACATAAATATATATATATATATGTACGTACTATTCAAGTAATTATATTTATGTACATACACTATTCATATGATAAATAATTGCTCATAATTTAAATATAAAACAAATTTAAATTTCAAAATCTAATTTTAGAATTCAAATTTTAAAAATAGATATAGATAAAATTTTGATTTTACAAATACTTTATATATATAGATATGGAAAATATACTTTCAATTCCGAAGGATGCTATCCCACTGTCAGGTATTGCCATGGTAAATCCTACATCGCCTATTTCGAATTTGGTAAAATCTGTTGGTAATTGGGTTAGTGATGATTGCAATGTTAGTTCTGGTGTCGAACATTATGCTTTGTTGCATGGTGGGTTACAGTCTGTTTCGACTGACTCTATCGCCCTTAATGCCATAGATTCGATTATTGTTGAGAATTGTAATCTTCCAAAATCGTTTGGTTATGATATTGCTCCTAGGCTACATACCGGTACTGCTTCTACGCCGTTACCCGAATCTTGGGATGAACCTGTTATCAATGAGTTTTCTGTTGGCTTTTGTGATGATGCCGCTAATATTGTTAACAAGCCAGTTTGGTCTTCATTGTTCAAGGCATTACCACGGAACGCCGGTGCATACTCCCCGCAGATATTCAACACTCAAGTCATTGATGGTATTAAGGTGATTCCATCAACTATTCTTCGGGAGGCAGAGAGCCAATGGTCTGACCACTTAGTTGGATTTTTCCTAGATGCTACATCATCATACTCGGTTGTTCGTGAACACTATAGGCGAGCGTGGAAACTGATCGGTTCGCTTCATGTCCAATTCTTAAATTCCTTTTTATTCTTTAAATTTGGTAATAAGGAAGACATATTAATAGCGCTTCATACCAGCCCTCTCATTATCGAGGGGAAACCTTTCATTGTGACTCCTTGGAGCGTTGGTATAGACAGTGCTAGAAAGCAGATTCTTTCTATTCCAGTTTGGGCCACTTTCTCCAATATACCGTCTGTCCTTCAACCTCTGATTGGTATGAATTGGCTTGCGAGCCTTATTGGGGATTTCAAATGCTTTGATGCAAATACCATTGCGCATAAGAACTTATTATATGCTAGGGCATTGATTGAAATTACCCTAAAGAATCCATTACCGTCGATATTGAAAGAAAGAATCATGGAAGGTCACGAGGTGGAAATAAAAGTTAACTACAGCTGGAAGCCTGACATATGTACTAACTGTCGATCATTTGGACATTCTGTGGAGAAGTGTTATAGGAATGCTCCTCTATCTCCTACCAGAAAACACCCCTCCATAGGTTGGAATTGAAATCGGTTCCCAAGGTTAGAGCTTCACCTCACTCTGATCCTGTTGTTTCTGCTTCTCCCGCTATGGAGATAGAAATTGATTCACAAGCAGTTAGCGTTTCCGATGATGAGGTTGTTATATGGAAACCTGATGAGAGTTCTTGGATTCATGAGGTGATAGAAATGAGGTATGACCCACAGATGCATAGTTATCACATGTTCTTAGGTGGTCCTGATAAGACTAGGAGGTTAGCGTATCATGTTGAGGGTGATGGTCTTACTCTGATGACCACTGGAATTATTGGTGCTAGGAATTGGTGGCAATTCTTAAATCTTACATGGGACCGGATTTATCTCTACTCACCACTCTCGAGGTCTTTTGATCTTAATTTGGCTTCGTACTTTTCGGTTGTTCAGCATATTATAGGTCCCGGTACTGGTGTTGATATCAGTAATGATAGGGGGCTTGTGCCCTTCCAAGTAGTCTAGTCTATTTGTCTAGCATTTGTGTTTTCTTTTTGTTCTTGTACTAAGGGTCTAGCCATTATAAAACCAGACTTTAGCTATTATGTGCATGTACAGAACACCTGTTCTTTATTTATATTCATAGTGGTATGGTCCACTTTAAAGTCGGCTGACTTTGCCAAAAAAAATATTTTCAATTCAAAAGTATATTTAGATTTATATATATATATATATATTAAATTGCATAAAATTAAAAAGATTTATATATTTAAATAATATTATATTTTGGGCATCTAATTTTTGCTATATATTATTTTGAAAAAAAAATCAAATTTTTTGTTAAAATATTAAATCCATGTGGATTTAATTCCTTTTCTAATTTAAAGCTCAAACCACGTGCGGATTTTTTTTTAATTTCCATACAATATTAAGTTTATAATGTGTGTGTGTATATACATAATAATAATAAATTTTAATTTAAAGTTTTATACTAACAAATATATTTTTTGAGAAAAATGTGTGATCCTCTAGAATAGAGGAGAACACACATGTAAATATGTACATATCACAGAAGATAAGGTGCTAACATGTCTGGTAGGTAGCTAATCATAGTACAAATAACAAAGAAAATAACTCAGGTATCCTTAGAATGAGCTCCTTGCAAAGCCACCGCCCATTACACCCCAATATCAAGCTCCGGCAAGGCCACCGCTCGGTATTGAGGTGTTAGAAGTACCTAAAAAATCTATGAAGTAACTCCGCACCAATGATACTAGAAGACAGCTCCATTTGAGAAGGAAATGCCACGCTGTAGACTCAGAAGAACTGGAAGTGCGAATGATCTCGAATGAAAAAACGCCACTCTGTAATCTTGGAAGAACTGTAGATAATGTCTTGCTGAAAAGTGAATCATCCAGAAAGTAAAACGCCACACTGAAGAAGTAGAAGAACTGAGAAGAACTCCTCACTACAAACAGCAATCCTGCCATCAACAATCCTATGAACCTGTAAAATGAATCTAACACCATTTCTGGCCAAAACCTGTATCTGTAAAAGAAACTAAAGAAAATTATAAAAATAATACACATATATGTATATAAATGAAATTTTTATACATATATATATATGTATTTATGAAATAAAAGTGAAGATATAAAAGCTAAGATAATAGGACAGAAAACATTAAATATTAGAAAACAGACTAAAAAAGAATCCATAATCAATCTAAGTTAAAAATCTATTGTAATGACCCAGAATTTTGGTTATTTGAAATTGGAATATTTAATTGATTTTAAATATCTAAAGTTAATTTTTAACCTGAATTTCAAATATAACCATTTATTGGATAATTTAATTATTGAATTTAATAATTGGAAATTGGGTAAAATAGTAAATCTTGAGTTTTAAGCTTGTTAAAAATAATTTAAAGGCTTATAGAATTTGTATTAACAATACTAAAGATAATAAAACCTTTTAAATGGAATTTAAAAGTGATTTTTTTAGTTTTAAAAATATATCGTTTAAATTGACATTTAAAAATAGCCTTCCGAGGCATAGTCTCGGATTTCGACGAAACTAGTTCCATTGGATCTGTAATAGTGTATTAGTATCGAAATTCAAATTTCGTAGAGTTTGAAGTTATCGTGTGGTCATACGATATATAAACGCGTTGGAATTTATATCGAAAATTCAATATAATAATTAAGTCCAAAAAGCTATCTTCTCCATACGATCGAATTAGGACTCAAAACCTTTTCCATTGTGTTCGAAATAGGGGTATAACATTATGAACGCCCGGCGGCATGCCTCGTTTGGGATTCGAAAATTTTAGTTAGATATTTTTGAATTTAAAATAATATGTGTGTGTGTGTGTGACTAGACTAGGCTGTCACACTTCTTTCCATCAGCCGCCATTCTTTCATCTCAGCCATCCTATCCTATACCTGTGCAAGCCACCCTATCTCCATTCTCTGATTTAAAACAATGACAGGCAGAAGAAAATAATAATAATAAGAATCAAAAGAAAATCCACACCTATGTATATATACATTAGTTCTCAAACAAGTATACAGTCTATATTCCCATTCCTTCATTTAAATATGCATTCCTCTCCCTCTCTTATTTCATCTAAAACGTCCCAGATAAAGAAGGAAAAAAATCGCGCTTAATTTATTTCGTTCCTCAAAATCACTTAAATTTTAACCGATGTTGTTTTCAATCTATAAATCGCGCAGCCAGGTTCGAAAACAAAATTCACGGCTTGAGAAAAAAAGAAATGGCAGACTTCGCGATCGAGTCGCGAGTGATGGAGGCAGACGTAGTCGCTCATGATAGCTCGTACGTGGTGGCATTGAAGCAACGCGAGGGGGTGGGAGGATTTGTCTCTGATAATCATGATTTTGGGCATGGTGGCTTTTGCAAGGGATCGCGAGGCTGGGTGAAGCACTGGCCATAGAGGAGGCTGCGCTACCCGCGGCCGGTAGGCGGCGGTGAATTTGGGGATTAGAGCGAGGTGCTCAGATAGAGGGTAGTCGCCTAGTTGGAGGTTGAACATGGTCCTACGAGTTGCCTATACTAGAGGATTGAGCAGTAGGGTGGAAAAGAGGGTAGCAATGGCAGTTTCTTGGGTTCATGTGAATTCGAGCTTAGTTCTGTCTCTGCGTACAAGTCTGGATGGAGGCAAGTTGTGATTTGTTATTGTGCGTATAAGGTGCTCGTGCAAATGTAAGGAAGAAGAGCTTTTGGTTAATTGAAGGTAATTTGAAAATTTTAAATTTTAATTAAGTTTAATTTTATAATTAGTTATTTAGTTAGGAATTTAAATTGATATAGCTAATCAAATTTTAATAAAAATTTCCATACGAGGTTAAAATCGAACGAAATTTGCAATAGAGTCAAAATTGGATAGATCAGCAAATTCGAAAAAAAATAAAGGTGATTTAATCTCACTCAATTTTGGATTACTGGTTAATTTTAAACAGTTAAAATTAATTATTGATTGATTGATAGAATTGATAAATTATTATCAATTGGATGTGATATTATATATAGTAGTATATATAAATTGGAGTGATTGATATTCTCGCATGTGTGTATATATATAGCGGATGAGATCCTATGCGCCCCGCATAAGAGCGGATGACCCTATATACCGCGATATCCCCCTCGAAGTGGGATTGGTATTTTATATTGTATTAACATCTGTGGATGCAGGGAAACAGGTTGGAGGGATCCAACTGGATTCCTCAAAAATGTTGAATTTAATTTCATATATATTGATATATGATTTGTTTAAATAATCTATGGTGGATTATAGTGCAATTTGAATTTGTTGGATGCTATGGTAGTTTTGGCTTAGATTTTGGTATTTTTAAATACCAATGATAAATGTTTTAAAATTGGAAAGAAATCAAAAAGGGAAATCTGAAGTAAAAATATTTATAGTGCAATTTGGATTTATTAAAAGGAATGAAATTTGGGTAAAATAAATAGTTACGATTTTAATATTGTACATGGTAATTTCGGAATATGAAAAAATAGAGATTTTTGAATAATGTAAATAAAAGGATTTTTAAATAATAGAACTTAAGCGATATTGTTTAAGTATAAAAGCATTTATTTTTAAACTCGAGATTTAAATAGTTGGGAGAATAAAAAGGGAAATTTGAAAATAAAATATGGAATTGTTATACTAGATTTCAAATAAGATTTAAAATTTATCAAATGGAAGTGGAATCGGAATTAGTTGCTTTTTGGAATATAGTTGGGTCGATTAAGAAATTGTTTTAAAAATGGAATTTAAATTAGAAATCGATTAAGTGTTGTGAACAATGATAAACAGGAAATGGGACTATGGAATTTTATAAATGAAGTTTATAAATAAAGTAAAGTGATTATCAGTGGATAAATTGATGTTATAAATTCACGGTGAGGATTTATAAGGAGATGGGTAAATCAGTTTAAAAATAAATAGTAGATTTATTTTTAGAAATGTGAAAAGGGAATTTACGGAATTGGAACATAAATCAAACTGGAAATAAATCGAGAGGGATTTATAAATAATTAGACTGGCTATATTGGAGTTGAAATATATTCTCTTGAGAAGTTAAGTTTATTTTAAAACGGAGGATTTTTAAGTATTAACTAGAAACAATTAAAAGTGTTAAAGAATATTTCAGAAAAATTAATTATTTATTTGTTTTAAAATTGTTTAAAGTATATATTAAATATTAATCAAGTTAGTTATAGAAAGTTAATTATTATTTAAAGATTAATCAGTATTATTATTTTAAAGGGATAAATTATTCAATATTCAATATTATATAATATCTTTATTTGAAAAGAGTAATTGCCTAAAATTAACTTGGAAAATTATTATAGAAATTTCATAAGTATTATTTTGAAAATTTTTAAATAAGTTTTCGGGAAGTAATGGTATACCCGCATGACGAAATCGGAGGCAGTGAGTGTCTGCAGTTAAGTCTTGGATTTCTCTGGGATAGTAACGTAACCATTGAGCTGTAAATCCATGGTTTGATACCGCAGTGGTACTTTCCATATTATTTTTTAAAGGGGTTACAAATATTCTTTTGAAAGTGGGATAGTTGGTGAATTTACTAAATTCGATAAGGTAAGTACATATATCTTGGATAAAGCGATTTAATTTATTAAAATTAAATTAAAAAGAGATTTGGAGTTATTCAGTGGAAAATGGAATATTTGGTTGAATGATTGTTTATTTGATAGTTAAATAACCGACTATCAAATCTGGACCCAAAATATAACTTTGGCAATATCTAGGAGAAATACGGAAATTATATGGTACAGTTATCGTTCGAGGTGCTATACTGTACGTATAAACTCATTTCGTTCTTCTAGGACGTTGATAAAGAAATCCGTCCACTAACGGTTAGGAGGTGATCTCCGATCTTATTTTCGTCATTTTATTTTCTAAAGAACCGGGGTTGAGTTTACCGGAAATATCGAACGTTGTTTCGAAGAGACCGGGATGAGATTTGTTATCCGAAAACCACTTCGATCCAACGAGTACGTTTTTGCAGTGAAAACAAGAGTATGGAGTCGAAGATGGAGCAGTGAAGTGCAAGGGCTAATCGCTACTAATCCTGAGGATTATTCCAAAATGGATGTAGTAGGAATAGTGCCTGCGGTCCCGTTCGGACCCAGAACGGACTTGTATGGATGAATGCTATCAGTACATTGTCATCGGAGGACAATGAGCATTCTAAGTGAAGTTTCCTTAAAAAGGTAATCATAGCCTCTAGCCTCATCAACCGGGAATGACTGAAAATCAGGGGAGATGCGGCAAGGCTAAGTGGGTCGCACCCAAGTAGGGTATGTTTATCACCTTTCTAGATAACCTCGGATATTATTTTATTACTACGATGTATGGAAGGAGCTCGAAAGAGGGTGGGAACACCCGGGGTGATAGCATATTCGATCTATCCTGGTTAGGGATAGTCCGGTCTTGTGTGGCAGGGGATCTCGGAGTGGTCCTTGGTACGATGTTTCTTGACATGTACTGTGACAGGTGGTACCCCAGTGCCTGGTCATTCGTATGAAATCCATTCTCTAATATGTGCCTTCACGGTTTTGATTGTAGAGCCTAGTATGTTGGAATTTAATTAATGTAATAATTTCAGCTATTTGAATAAGTATTTGTACTTAGACACTATTATAATATCAGAGGATTTGATATGAAATGTTTTGGTTATCGTAAGGTAAAACCCATCGTGTTTATTTGTGGCGTAGTCTTACGAGATACCTTTGTTTTTCAAAGGATTTTGATAACTTTAATAATTCAAATTGAGTGTGTTTTCTCACGCTGGTTTTCCAGACTGACTCAGGTGTTATTTTATTATAATGCTCGGGTCAGACCGAGTATTATAGATACAGGATAGGATGTCATGGAGCTCAGGAGACAAGCTGGATGGCGAAGACGTATTTCATGTATATGATTTATATTCCGTTGTGTACTGTAGGCTGTATATTCAGCACTTGTGAGGACAAGTTGTTATAACTGTCCAGTATTGTGTTATTGATGTATTGTACTCTGATGATGTAATGTATAAATAACAATTATAGTTCTTTTTCTTTATAGACATGTTATATCTATTATATATTGTTCCGCTGCGATTGTGACATTCTGTGTTGTTATTTCTATTTTCTTCTACTACCTCTTTCTTCTTTTCCCTAACAATCTGGCATTTCCGGCATTCGATTGGTCGGCATGTAATATAGTGGACGTATTGATGTCGATTTTCGAAGGTCGAAAATCTGGGCCGTCACACTTGGTATCAGAGTTAAAGGTTAAGTGAGAACCTTGGCTCTGGTGGGGATTACTCATTAGAGATAGGGTCAGTAGCACCCTAGAATGAGTTTGAGTGTATTGATAGATATGAGCGCGTATTTGTTAGTGAATATAAAATTGTTTTATATTGTGTTGATTGATTTGTTTAGTGGCTTATGGATTCTGGTCAATACGAGTAATTAACGTTATTGATAAGGATCTCTAAGCACTATAACAGAACAATTCGACACGGTATTTTTTTTAAATGGGTAAATGAAATAATTTTACCCAAATTATTTTCATATATGAAAGAAATTATTTTTCAGAAAATTACTATTAATATATATATGGTGTGCTTAGTTGTTAGGAAATGATAATATTAAACCATTATCATTTGTTGTTGTGGTAATTAAAATAAAAATTGATATTATAACCAAAAAATTAAGAAATTAATTCATATAGCAAAATGGAGTTTGTAAATATGAATTTATAAATGTGATTTATAAATTGAAGTGGAAAAGAAAATTCCAGAGGAATATTTAAGGATGATGTGGTTTATAAAAACGATTTGTAAAGGATTTAAAAGTTGGAAATTTAAATTCCGTTGGTTTTAAAAATGTTTTTTTCATGGTTGTGAAAATAATAATGGTATTATTTGGAGAATATTTTTGAATTGAAATGTTTTTAAAATGGTTTTAAAGGAATAAAAGCACTAAACTCACTTCGGTCGCTAGAAAATAATTTCGGTGATGACTGCAGCATCATCGATGTTCATTTTCAAGTTTTCAAGTGAGGAATTGCTACCTGAATGTTCTGAATTGGAGTTGTATTGCAAAACTGGTTTTGATTTTGAAATGCAAAGGAATAATTTATATACCAAAGGATTTTGGGTATATATGATTTCAAAATGATTTTGAATGTTTAAGAAATTGTTTAAACTTTGGGAGTTTATTTAAAAATGTTTATGGAATATAAATAAGTTTGAAAACTTATAAAATTTGGAATTCGATTATTGGAATGGAATTAAACTTGAATTAAGTTAAATAAAAGTAAGTGTGATGATGAAATAAATTGGTAAAGTAAACCAATTAAACGAAGTGAATTGGAAGAAATTGGTGAATAGAATATTAGTAAGTTTGATAACTTAGGAAATTTTGAAATTTGATTTTGCAGAGTGAAATTAAACTTAAATTAAGTTAAATAAGAGTGAACTTTGGAAAATTTAGCCTAAGTAGGCTAAATGGAATAGTTATTGAAATAAAATTTATTAAGTTGGAAATAAATTAGTGGATGAACAAATTAATTTAATTTGTAAGTAAAAGGAATTGAAACTGAATATTGGAATGATATTTAATTTGAATTATGTTAAATAAAGTGAAGTTGAAAAATTAGTTCGAGTGGACTAAATAAGATAAAAGTTTGGAAATAAAATTTGATTGGAGATATGAAATAAATTAGTGAATCAAATAGGGGTTGAGATATGGTCGATAAAATTCACTGTTTAGAAATGTGGAAGATAATTTGAGTTCAAATGGAATTGGAATTTAATTTGAATAGAAATGGATATAAACTAAAGTGATAAGGTGGAAATAAATATAAGAAGTTGTATAAAATATTTATAATAAACTTAAGAAAGTTGATGGTGAAGTTCTTAAGTAAAGTTGGTATTGGGAAATATACCGAGTAAGTATTTGAATGAAGATTGAATAAAAGTTGTGTAAAAGGATAATTATGGGTAAATTGAATGGAAATGAAAGTAAATGAGAATAAAAAGAATTGGATATAGCTAATAATCAATTGGAAATTAATACGTAAGTTGTACGTATATTATTTTATTCGCATAACGGTTTGATCCAGACTCGAGCATAGAATTTTGAGATAGTTATATCGATCCGAGTTGGGATTTTTCACTCAATTTTCGACGGCGAACCCCGCATATGGATTTTTGATTGATTGTGGAATTCTCTATCATAGTATATGGCAATGCAAGGAGGATGACGGTTTCTGATCAAGGAACCAGATTTGAGTCCGCACTAGAGAGTCATGTGAACGATACTAGTTCGGAAGTGGAATTGTGTGATCGAGTGAGCGATCAGAGTTGGTATTGCGTACAAAAGATATATGTACATCATACAGGCTTAAGTAAAGCAAATATTGGATATTTTGAAAAGGAATAAATATAATGTTTTTGGAATTAAATGTTTGGATATTATTGGTAAGTAAGGTGTAGGTAATTGAAAGCAAAAGCCAAATTGATTTTAGAATTAAAATTTGATTGCCCGACAAAAAGGTATGTGTTTAAATTGTTGTATGAAATTGGTGATTTTCTGATTGAGCCACTTGGCTTTTGTTTTCTTTTGATGATTTGGGGCCCGTAGAGGCAGTTTTATAGTTTTTCGGATCTAGCCGCGCAAAGGAGACGCTGGCGAAATTTTTCGAAAATTTAAGGAGTTAGAAAAATTTTGAAGAAATTTTGATAATTTAAAATTCGGTTTTAAATTATAACTTGAATGGTTGAGTAAAATATATTCTTTGGAATCTATGGAGGAAATTGGAGATTAGTGATAATGATAATGTGGTTTAAATAGATTGGTTTGAGAAGTTGTTTAAAAACTATGTGGTTTGGGAAATAGTTGCGGGGTTTTGGACCATTCTTCTTACCCAGCAATTTCGAGGACGAAATTCTTATAAGGGGGAAGGAATGTAACGACCCAGAATTTAGATTTTTGAAATTGGAATATTTAATTGATTTTAAATATTTAAAAGTTAATTTTTAACCTGAATTTCAAATATAACCATTTATTGGATAATTTTATTATTGAATTTAATAATTGGAAATTGGGTAAAATAGTGAATCTTGAGTTTTAAGCTTGTTAAAAGTAATTTAAAGGTTTATAAAATTTGTATTAACAATACTAAAGATAATAAAACCTTTTAAATGGAATTTAAAAGTGATTTGTTCGGTTTTAAAAATATATCGTTTAGATCGACATTTAAAAATAGTCTTCCGAGGCACAGTCTCGATTTCGACGAAACCAGCTCCATTGGATTCGTAAAAGTGTATTATTATCGGATTTCAAATTTCGTAGAGTTTGGAGTTGTCATGTGGTCGTACTATATATAAACGAGCTGGAATTTATATCGAAAATTCAATATAATAATTGAGTCCAAAAAACTATCTTCTCCATACGATCGAATTAGGACTTGAAACCTTTTCCATTGCGTTCGGAATAGGGGTATAACTTTACAGACGCCTGACGGCGTGCCTCGTTTGGGATTCAAAAATTTTAGTTAGATATTTTTGAATTTAAAATAATATACATATGTGTGTGTGTGTATTTGACTATACTAGGCTGTCACACTTCTTTCCATCAGCCACCATTTTTTCGTCTCAGCCATCCTATCCTATACCTGTGCAAGCCACCCTATCTCCATTCTTTGGTTTAAAACAATGACAAGCAGAAGAAAATACTAATAATAAGAATCAAAAGAAAATCCACACCTATGTATATATACATTAGTTCTCAATAAAGTATATAGTCTATCTTCCCATTCCTTCATTTAGATACGCATTCCTCTCCCTCTCTTATTTCGTTTAAAACGTCCCAGATAAAGAAGGGAAAAAATCACGCTCAATTTATTTCGTTCCTCAAAATCACTTAAATTTTAACCGATGTTTCGTTCAATCTATGAATCGCATAGCCTGGTTCGAAAACAAAATTCACGGCTCAAGAAAAAAAAAGAATTGGCAGACCTTGTGATCGAGTCGCGAGTGATGGAGGCGGATGTAGTCGATTGCGATAGCTCGTACATGGTGGCATTGAAGCAGCGCGAGGCAGTGGGAGGATTCGTCTCTGATAATCATGATTTTGGGCATGGTGGCTTTTGCAAGGGATCGCGAGGCTGGGTGAGAACTAGCCATGGAGGAGGCGAAGTTACCCACGGCCGGTAGGTGGCGGTGGATTTGGGGATTAGAGCGATGACGGTGCTCAGACAGAGGGTAGTCGCCTGGTTGGAGGTTGAACATGGTCTTGCAAGTTGCTTATACTAGCGGATTGAGCGGTTGGGTGGAACAGAGGGTAGCAATGGCAGTTTCTTGGGTTCATGTGAATTCGAGCTTAGTTCTGTCTCTGCGTACAAGTCTGGATGGAGGCAAGTTGTGATTTGTTATTGTGCGTATAAGGTGCTTGTGCAAATGTGAGGAAGAAGAGCTTTTGGTTAATTGAAGGTAATTTGAAAATTTAAAATTTTAATTAAGTTTAATTTTATAATTAGTTATTTAGTTAGGAATTTAAATTGATATAGCTAATCAAATTTTAATAAAAATTTCCATACGAGGTTAAAATCGAATGGAATTTGCAATAGAGTCAAAATTGGATCGATCAGCAAATTCGAAAAAAAAATAAAGGTAAGTTAAGCTCACTCAATTTTGGATTACTGGTTAATTTTAAACTGTTAAAATTAATTATTGATTGATTGATAGAATTGATAAATTATTATCAGTTGGATGTGATATTATATATAGTAGTATATATATTGGAGTGATTGATATACCCGCATATATATATATAGCGGATGAGACCCTATGCACCCCGCATAATAGCGGATGAACCTATATACCGCGATATCCCCCTCGAAGTTGGATTGGTATTTTATATTGTATTAACATCTGTGGATGCAGGGAAACAGGTTGGAGGGATCCAACTGGATTCCTCAAAAATGTTGAATTTAATTTCATATATATTGATATATGATCTGTTTAAATAATCTGTGGTGGATTATAGTGCAATTTGAATTTGTTGGATGCTATGGTAGTTTTGGCTTAGATTTTGGTATTTTTAAATACCAATGATAAATGTTTTAAAATTGGAAAGAAATCAAAAAGGAAAATCTGAAGTAAAAATATTTATAGTGCAATTTGGATTTATTAAAAGGAATGAATTTTGGGTAAAATAAATAGTTACGATTTTAATATTGTACATGGTCATTTCAAAATATGGAAAAATAGAGATTTTTGAATAATGTAAATAAAAGGATTTTTAAATAATAGAACTTAAGCGATATTGTTTAAGTATAAAAGGATTTATTTTAAATTCGAGATTTAAATAGTTGGGAGAATAATAAGGGAAATTTGAAAATAAAATATGGAATTGTTATACTAAATTTTAAATAAGATTTAAAATTTATGAAATGGAAGTGGAATCAGAATTAGTTAGGTTTTTGAAATATTGTTGGGTTGATTAAGAAATTGTTTTAAAAATGGAATTTAAATAAGAAATCGATCAAGTGTTGTGAACAGTGATAAACGGGAAATGAGACTATGGAATTTTATAAATGAAGTTTATAAATAAAGTAAAGTGATTATCAGTGGATAAATTAAAGTTATAAATTCACGGTGAGGATTTATAAGGAGATGGGTAAATCGGTTTAAAAATAAATAGTATATTTATTTTTAGAAATGTGAAAAGGGAATTTACGGAATTGGAACGTAAATCAAACTAGAAATAAATCGAGAGGGATTTATAAATTATTAGACTGGCTATATTGGAGTTGAAATATATTTTCCTGAGAAGTTAAGTTTATTTTAAAAAGGAGGATTTTTAAGTATTAACTAGAAAAAATTAATAATGTCAAAGAATATTTCAGAAAAATTAATTAATTATTTTTTAAAAATTGTTTAAAGTATATATTAAATATTAATTAAGTTAGTTTTAGAAAGTTAATTATTATTTAAAGATTAATCGGTATTATTATTTTAAAGGGATAATTTATTCAATATTTAATATTATATAATATCTTTATTTGAAAAGAGTAACTGCCTAAAATTAACTTGGAAAATTATTATAGAAATTTCATAAGTATTATTTTGAAAATTTTTAAATAAGATTTCGGGAAGTAATGGTATACCCGCATGGCGAAATCGGAGGCAGTGAGTGCCTGCAGTTAAGTCTTGGATTTCTTTGGGATAGTGACGTAATCATTGAGCTGTGAATCCATGGTTTGATACCGTAGTGGTACTTTCCATATTATTTTTGGAAGGGGTTTCAAATATTCTTTTAAAAGAGGGATAGTTGGTGAATTTACTAAATTCGATAAGATAAGTACATATATCTTGGATAAAGAGATTTAATTTATTAAAATTAAATTAAAAGGAGATTTGGAGTTATTCAGTGGAAAATGGAATATTTGGTTGAATGATTGTTTATTTGATAGTTAAATAACCGACTATCAAATTTGGACCCAAAATATAACTTTGGGAATATCTAGGAGAAATATGGAAATTATATGGTACAGTTATCGTTCGAGGTGCTATACTGTACGTATAAACTCATTTCGTTCTTCTAGGACGTTGATAAGGAAATACGTCCACTAACGGTTAGGATGTGATCTCCGATTTTATTTTCGTCTATTTATTTCCTAAAGAACCGGGGTTGGATTTACCGAAAATATCGGACGTTGTTTCGAAGAGACCGGGATCAGATTTGATATCCTAAAACCACTACGATCCAACGTGTACGTTTTTTCAGTGAAAACAAGTGCATGGAGTCGAAGATGGAGCAGTGAAGTGCAAGGGCTAATCGCTACTAATCCTGAGGATTATTCCAAAATGGATGTAGTAGGAATAGTGCCTTCAGTTCCGTTCGGACCCAGAACGGACTTGTATGGATGAATGCTATCAGTACATTGTCATCGGAGGACAATGAGCATTCTAAGTGAAGTTTCCTTAAAAAGGTAATCGTAGCCTCTAGCCTTGTAACGGCCCACTATTTTGGACCATTCAAATCAACAATAATCCACACATGTCGGACTTGAATAATACAAAATAACATATTGTAATAAAATTTGGAGCAAATAAAATCATTCACAGAATCACAAACACGGAAATATCAGAATAACTCGCAGCGGAAATAAAATAAATAGTGGTTCATGAAGCCACTAAAATACAGAGTCTCAAAACAGATACAAAATACATAGTCTGAAAACCAATACAGTTCTGAAACAAGTACAATAGAAATCCAAATACATAAGTCTCTAATACAAAGCTGGCATAGAAATACTGAACGGAAATGAATAGCAACAAGATAAGCAGAAACTCCAGCGATTCCTATCTCCAGAAAAGTGAAATCCAAAGCTGTGAATACTCAAGCTGACCCACAGAAGTTTTAGCCACCTTATGCCAACTCAAGGAGTTGGGTCCACGTATATACCTTAGGATCGTCGCCACCATCCTACTTCATTCTGGAAACTCCACCGCGTACACAGTTGTCAAAGTGGTTTTCGGTATCGAAAGAGAGTATGTCCATATCCGATCCCGGTCTCTTTAACAAATAATCGTTATTATAACCCATGGTTAAAAATTTAAAACAGTTTATATTTCAAATCAAAATACTTCATTTAAACCATTTAAAAACAAAGTCATTATCCCTTTAAATCAAATATTCAATTCCTAAAATTTTAGCCCTTTCTGATTTCATTTACACACTTAAAAACATTAAAACATTAAAATTCCAGCTTTCACAGCATTTAAAAAGTGCTGCGGTAAGTTATATTTGAAAACAATTCAATTCAGCAAAGACAGCATTTATAAACTGTTGTAATAGTTCGCTTTTAAAGGAAAAATAGTTCAATTCAGAAAAGACAGCATTTACAGAACTGCTGTTAATAGTTCAGGGTTCAACTTAAAAGATTTAATTCAATTCAGCAAAGATAGCGTTTCAAAACTACTGTAAAAGTTCAATTATATACAAAAATCATATTTTAGCCTACTACAGCACTTAACAAGTGCTACAATAGCCCCTTCATTAGCTTCAGTTTTAAATTTAGTTCCTGCCACTACAGCACTTACCAAGTGCTGTCATAGCCTTAGTTCATTTTAGTCTTTTAGTTCATTTATGCAACCACAGCACTTACCAAGTGCTGCAAATTCTACTTAGTTCAGAATTAGTTTATTTCCAGAAATGATAGCATTTCTGAAGTGCTATAAATTGAATTTCCAGGTTTTAAATACAATTCCAGCACAAATAAACTTTAATTTAAATCATTTAAATTTATAAAAATCATATTTTTCCACATTAAAAATGTTCATTTAAATCCTTTAACTTATGATTTTATAAAGAAAATTTTTTCAAATAAAAATCAAAATTTCCAAAGTTCACTTATTTAATTCAAGTGTGTCAATTTCCATTTTTCATTTTTAACAATTTATTTCAACACTTAAATTTAAATCTCCATTTTTCACCATTTAAAACTTAATTTTCATTTTTAATTTAATTAACTTAAATTTCCATTTTAAAAATCAGTCAAATTTCCAATTTAAGTTACACTTTAAAATCACCATTTTCTATCCATTTATTATACATTTAAAACATAGAAAGACATTTCCATTTTAATAAATATACTAAAAATTCAATTTAAATCAATTTATCATATTTTTAAATTTTAAAATACGTAAAAATTTCCAGAAAAATATATAAAATAACCACGGGTCTGTATAATATTTTCTAGCCTAAGTCAAGTGATACGGATAATATATCATTTCAATCCGTAGTTTACCAAGAAAATTCGGGTTTTATCATTTCAAACCCGCAATCCCAAGTAAATAAAAATTAACTAAAAGTCGCTCATGGTTATCATTTCAGCCCAGAACGATCTTTCCCTATTCTAAAGTTCGTTCGGGTATGTATCATTTCAACCCATAGTGAACCTAATCTACAGGGAACTTGCAGTGTGATAAATTGATAAAAATGAACAGTCAGCAACATATAACAATAACAGGTGATATGACATGTAATTTAACAGGTTTAACATCATATAAAAATAATCACAGGAAATTATAACATCATTTTTAATTCTACACATTCAGTTGTGGTCGCTTCACAATTATATAAGTATGAATAGTCGTGTGAGATTTACTCACCTCTAAATGCTGGAGATAACAAAACCAATGACACAACGGAAATCAAAGCACGATGACAAGATTACGGACTTGAGTGGAGAGCAAATCCAATGCTATAGATCTTGTGTTACAACCCAAACAAAAAAATCAAAACAAACCATAAATTTCAATACACTTGAAATGGAATAACTTTTAAATAAAAAGAGATACGAATGCCAAATCTTTTGCCTTGCTTTCTCTATTTTTTTGTCATGGCCTAGGGATGGTTTTGGCTCTATTTTGAACAAGTTTGGCTCAGGTTTGGTCATGTGTATGCATGGCCTAGGTAGTGGAATATGAGGAGGAAGTTTATACAAAGGAATATGAAGAGTTCAAGGCAAAATAGTGTGATTCTTTTGGCAAAACAAGGCTCGGCCATGGTCAATTGGGTCAGGTCAGAGGGGTATGGGTCAGGTCAGTGGAAGGAAAGGTGTGTGGTGGTCTGGCCAGAGGTGGTGGAGGCGGCCTAAGGTGGTGGTGGTGGTAGAAAATGAAGTGGTGAACAAGTAGTGGTCAAACAACATGGTTTCAAGGCATTAGGTTGCATTTTTGAGGGGTTTAGTCACCATGGTGGGCTAGGCCATGGTCAAGGCCTGGGGTGTAAGTGGTGGTGATGGCAGGGAAGAGATGTAGGGGGTGGTGGCCGTGAAGACAAGGAGGAGTCCGAGCAAATCTATGGAGAAAACAAGGCAAAATAGAAGAAAAATCAATAGAAAAGGAATAAGAAAAAGTAGAAAAAAAGAAGCCATTACCAAGCTGTTTCCTCTCATATCTGAAATGGCCAAATTGTGAAATGAAAATGAGGTGTTTCACTTGAAAAAAAAGAATAAAGTCACGGCCAAATTATAAAGGAGGGGTTATGGCAATTGAAAAGACTTTAGGAGGTGAAAGGACTTCAGTTTCTAAGCAATTTTAAACTCTTCATATTTCTTTTCCTTTAATTCCAATAAAACAAAAAAAAACTCAGAAATAAGCTTTAAAACTGAAACAAAGTATTATAAAATAAAAATAAATAATTTATTTTAAAGAAAATAGAAAAAGAAAATAAGAAATTGCTTAAAAATCCAAACAGTGTCCAGAAATTACAAATAAATCACCATTGACTTTGGAAAATTATTTACTTCATTTTAAAAATATTCTAAAACAAAATTTGAAAAAAAAATGATTTTTAAAACATTTTCAAAGTGAAATAAATAATTAAATTCAGAGAAAATAGCAAAAGAATTGAGGAAATTGTTTAAAAATAGGAAACAGAACACGAAAATTACAACAAAATACCATTAATTCTAGAAAAATTTCTACTTCACTATAAAAATATTTTCAAATGAAATAAATTCAAATAAAAATAATTTCAAAATATTGGGTTGTTACACTCTCCCCCACTCCAACCTTTTCGTCCTCGAAAAGGTCGGAAACAAAGAAAAATAAGGAAAACAAGACATAAAATCAAAATAATACCTGGAATAAAAAATTCTGGATTCGAAGCACGAATGCTCTCCTTCGTCTCCCAGGTACAATCACGATCATCAGTACTCCACTGTACTTTGACCAGAATAACAGATTTCCTTCTTAGCTGCTTCGTACCTCTGTCGACAATACGAAGTGGCTTCCTCTCAACAGTCAGATTAGGCTCAATATCCAAACTATCAAGAGCAGAAGGCTGAACAATAAGAGATGGATCATGCAGATCATAGCGACGAAGATGAGAAACGTGAAATACATTATGCACTCCGGAGAACTTCTCGGGCAAATCCAAACGATAAGCCAAAGAACCAACTCTTTCCACAATGCGGAAAGGACCAACAAATCTAGGAGAAAGCTTCCCTCTACGACCAAAGCGAATAACATTCCTTAAGGGAGAGACCTTAAGGAAAACCAAATCACCAACAGCAAACTCTAAACTCCGCCTATGCCTATCAGCATACTTCTTCTGCCTATCCTGAGCAATCCTCATCTTCCTCCTAATCTCCTCAACTCTCTCAGAAGCCTCCAAAATCATACCAGGACCAAGAACCAAACGATTACCGGATTCAATCCAACAAGAAGGAGATCTACAAGGTCGTCCGTAAAGAGCAGCAGGAGACGTCTTGATACTGGCCTGAATTCAAAGATAGAAATGAGATAGATAAAATATTAAGATAAGATTAAAACAGAAGATAGAAATTATACCTGATAACTATTGTTATAGGTGAATTCGACAAGATGGAGATGATCTTCCCAAGATCCTCCATAATCAAGCACACAAGCATGAAGAAGATCTTCTAGAATCTGATTCACCCTTTCCGTTTGACCGTCGGTCTGTGGATGGTAAGCAGTGCTCAGATTCAGACGAGTACCCAAGGAATCCTGAAAAGCTTTCCAAAACCGACTAGTAAAGATAGGATCACGATCACAAACAATACTGAGAGAAACACCATGGAGACGAACAATTTCCCTCATGTAAATCTCAGACAAACTAGAAGCAGAACGGGTAGACTTGACCAGAATGAAGTGAGCTAATTTGGTCAATCTATCCACAATAACCCAGATACTCTCAATACCCTTCCTAGTCCTCGGTAATCCATCAATGAAATCCATAGAAACCTATTCCCACTTCCAATTTGGAATCTCAAGAGGCTGCAATAAACCAGGGGTCTTCTGATGATCTGCCTTGACTTGCTGACAAGTCGCACACCTACTAACAAAAATGGAGATATCTCGCCTCATACCCTTCCACCAGTACAACTTCTTCATATCCTGATACATCTTGGTCACACCCGGATGAATAGAAAGTCTGGACTGATGATTCTCCCGAAGCAACTCCTGTCTCAAACCATCAACGTTCGGGACACAAATCCTATTATTAATCCTCAACACACCTTTATCATCAATTTGAGCACCACTGCCATCAAGACTACTACCTCCGACTCTACTTCGAACATTCTCCTTAATCAATCTAAGCATCTCATCCTCATCCTGCTTATCCATTATACGATCTAAAAGAGGCGAAGAAACAACTAACTGACACAACAAAGCCTTCTTCCTACTCAAAGCATCTGCCACAACATTAGCTTTACCGGGAGTATAGTTGATGTCGAGGTCATAAGAAGCAAGAAACTCTAACCACCTAACTTGTCTCTGGTTCAAATCCTTCCGAGAGAAAATATACTTTAAAGACTGATGATCTGTGAAAAGCTCAAACTTAGTGCACAAAAGATGATGTCTCCAAAGCTTCAAAGCAAAAACAACAGCAAGCAACTCTAAATCATGAGCAGCATAATTGGCTTCATGGGTCTTCAACTAACGACTAGCATAAGCAATCACCTTACCATCCTGCATCAGAACAGCTCCCAAACCTTCTCGACAAGCATCGGTGTAAACCATTAATCCCTCATTTCCATTTGGAACGGTAAGAACCGGTGCGGAAGTAAGCTTGTGCTTTAACTCACTGAATGCAGCCTTACACTCATCACTCCAAATAAACTTAGCATTCTTCCGAGTCAAAGCAGCGAGAGGTGCAGCAATCCAAGCGAAATTCTCAATGAATCTCCGGTAATAACCGGCAAGGCCCAGAAAACTATGGATATCAGTTGGAGTCTTAGGAGTTTCCCAATCCTGTACAGAATAGAGATAAATAAGGACAACAAGAAAGATAGAATAAATTGAATGAACAAGGAAAGAGAAGGAAAGAAAGACTTACATTGATCGCAGCAATCTTGACTGGATCAACAGAAACTCCATTACTAGAAACAATATGCCCGAGGAATCGGACTTCATCCTTCCAGAAATGGCATTTGGAAAATTTAGCCTTCAACTGATGATTTCTAAGAGTTTCAAGAACAGATTTCAAATGTGACTCATTATCTTTCTCAGACTTAGAGAAAATGAGAATATCATCAACAAAGACTAGAACAAATTTATTAAGCACATTACGAAAAACACGATTCATTAAATCAACAAAGAAAGCAGGAGCATTAGTCAAACCAAAAGGCATGACTAACCATTCAAAGAATCCATTCTCAGTACGGAAAGCAGTCTTGGGAATACTTTCCTCAGCAACTCTGAGCTGGTGAAAACCTGTGGCAAGATCAAGCTGAGAGAAAACAGTAGCACCGTAAAGCTGATCAAACATATCATTGATGCGAGGCATTGGATATCTGTTTTTCATAGTGAGCTTGTTCAGCTCCCTATAATCAACACACATCCGGAGGGAACCATCGGACTTGGTGACGAAAACCACCGCTGCTCCCCATTCAGAATAGCTAGGTCTGATCAGACCCTTGGAAGACAGATCCTCAATTTGCTTCCCTAACTCAACCTTCTCGCGGGATGCCATTCTTCTAGGAGGAAGAACTACAGGTCGAGCTCCAGGAATAAGATCAATGCGGAAATCAATTTCCCGCTTAGGGGGTAAAGCAGTAACTTCACCAAATACATCGGGATAGAGTTTGACTACACTAGTCGACTGAAGATCAACAGGAGAAGAATCCAAAGAATAAATAAAGCTACCAGCACAATCATGAGGCATACAACACTGAATAACCAAAGAATTACCCCGATCATCCTCAAGAGAAACAATTAGGGATTTACAAGAGATACGAGCATCATGATTCCTTAACCAATCATCTCCAAGCAATAAATCAAAAGTATCAAAACCAAGGATATATAAATCACCACTAAAGCGATGATCAGAATGGAGGAGTTTCACCCCTCTACAAATCCTACTAAGGTTTGCGGGACCCCCAATAGGATTAGAAACACATAAAGGAACAGAAGCATACTCAGGAGAAAGGAGATGCTCAAACTTATCACAAATAGCCATAAAAATAAAACTATGCGAAGCTCCAGTATCAAATAAAACACGAACAGGATGCTGAAATAAATAAAAGGTGCCCTGAAGAGTACCTTGATCATCACTAAGAGCAGGAGCAGGTGCGGCAGGAGAAGAAGCAGATGTCACAGCAAAAACACCAGATGGCTTTCCCTTCTCATACAAAGGACAGTCATTCTTAAAATGACCTGGCTGAAGGCAGACATGACAAAGATTGTTCCTGGTAGCCTGAGGTGGAGGAACAGCAGCACCAACCGAAGTAGGGTAACTATTAGCATAGTGTCCCTTTTGGTCACATTTGAAGAAGGTAATGGTAGATGAGTCAATAGGGTGCCTCTGAGAAGGAGAAGATGATGAAGATCCCAAACCCGGATGCTTGAGCCAATTCTTCTTCTGCTGGTGGAAATTGGGCTTTCTCTTCTTAGAATTTTGCAGAGGAAGACTGAGAGGCAGGAGCACCAGAAACAGCAGGACCTTTGGAAGTAGGGTTCTCATAACGAATAGCCATATCCATCAGCTCAGTAAAAGTGCCATGAAAATGTGAAATAAGACGATCGTAGAACTCTGGGCGAGCTCCAGCTATGAACTTCTCATTTTTCTTAAGCCGAGTGTCGATAAGACCAGGACCAAACTTGGAAAGTTCATTGAATTTCCGCTCATACTCTGAAAAAGACATGGTACCCTGCTTAAGATCCATGAATTCTCGATAAAGCTGAGATTTCCTGGCTTCGGGCATCCATTTTTCCACAAAAGCCTCCTTGGAAAGAAGATACAGAAACAAAACTTAAGATAGATTCAAAAGAAAAGAAAAATAGGAAAAAATTCAAGATAACTCAAAGGATACCTGAACTGCTCCCACGAAAGATCACCTTCGTTAGTGTGAGCTGTAACAGACTCCCACCAATCTAAGGCTGACTCTTGCAGGTGCCAAGCTGCTAACTGACGCTTCTGGGCATCAGTAATCTCAAGACCGGTAAAGTCCTCTCTAAACTCCGTAACCATTGCTGGGATTTGATAATACTCTCTGAACCGGTGAACTTAGTACCACCGAGCTGAGAGAATTCCTTACAGAGAACAGTAAACCTAACAGGTGCAACAGGTTGAGGAGCTGGGGTAGTACCATGATCCCTACCTCTAGCATTTCCACGATTCATCCTAAAAATATCAAGAATAAATTTAGGAAAAAGGTACAGAGAAGACAAAGATAAGCTAAGATAAGACAAGATAAAATCACTTGAATGAATATCCTAATAACAGAAATTTCTAACAAGGTAGATACGAAAAGAAGGAGGTTTAGAAAAATTGCTTTTAAAACAAGAAAATTTTATATCAAAATAATCTTTGAAAAATCATTTGAAAAATCATTTAAAAAATCATTTTGAAATCATTTTATACTTTGAAAATACGTTCACTCAAAAGAAATGATTCAGAGGTTGATTTCACTCATTCTAGGGTATTTCTACCCTATCTCTAATGAGTTTTTGCTCCATAGGCTAAGGTTTGCCTAAAACCAAAGCTCTGATACCAAATGTAACGGCCCACTATTTTGGACCATTCAAATCGACAATAATCCACACATGTCAGACTTGAATAATACAAAATAACAGATTGTAATAAAATTTGGAGCAAATAAAATCATTCACAGAATCACAGACACAGAAATATCAGAATAACTCGCAGCGGAAATAAAATAAATAGTGGTTCATGAAGCCACTAAAATACAGAGTCTCAAAACAGATACAAAATACATAGTCTGAAAACCAATACAGTTCTGAAACAAGTACAATAGAAATCCAAATACATAAGTCTCTAATACAAAGCTGACATAGAAATACTGAACGGAAATGAATAGCAACAAGATAAGCAGAAACTCCAGCGATTCCTAGCTCCAGAAAAGTGAAATCCAAAGCTGTGAATACTCAGGCTGACCCGAGTGTAAATAAAACACAAACACTCGAGTCAGGACATACATACTTATACAATGTAAACCAACTCAAGTGAACTATAATAAAGGTACAAGTAACTTAAAGAATGCTTGGGATCGCCCATTCTTTAAGGATCCATTAAACTATCTACTATGTAGTAATATTCGCTATTATAATAATGTCTAATCATAAAATAAACATACTTTAAAATAGCATTAGGGCTTTACATTTAATCTGAACTCACCCTAACACGTAATAGTCCCAGTAGTCTATCCAGTATTAGCATACTCCCAAAATGGGGGCTACCCTCGATACTCCACAGGCTACGGGAGAAATCACAACTCGTAGTAAAGCTCAATATGGTAGGTGACACGGCACACAAGGCAATGCCAGGGTAGATATACCAATTATGCACACGGACTGATGGAAACGCATAGCAGCCACTACCGCTCCACCTCGAACAACACTCCCAAATCAAGGGGTGCACCCAAACAATCACAAAGTAATAGAATGGTATCGAAGAAGTGTGTCCGATAAGAGGTGCTACCTCATTGGCCCAAGATCGCTCCTGTTTTAGCCACCTTATGCCAACTCACGGGAGTTGGGTCCACGTATATACCTTAGGATCGTCGCCACCATCCTACTTCATTCTGGAAACTCCACCGCGTACACAGTTGTCAAAGTGGTTTTCGGTATCGACAGAGAGTATGTCCATATCCGATCCTGGTCTCTTTAACAACCAATCGTTATTATAACCCGTGGTTAAAAATTTAAAACAGTTTATATTTCAAGTCAAAATATTTCATTTAAACCATTTAAAAACAAAGTCATTATCCCTTTAAATCAAATATTCAATTCCCAAAATTTTAGCCCTTTCTGAGTTCATTTACACACTTAAAAACATTAAAACATTAAAATTCCAGCTTTCACAGCATTTAAAAAGTGCTGCGGTAAGTTATATTTGAAAACAATTCAATTCAGCAAAGACAACATTTATAAACTGCTGTAATAGTTCAGTTTTAAAGGAAAAATAGTTCAATTCAGAAAAGACAGCATTTACAGAACTGCTGTTAATAGTTTAGGGTTCAACTTAAAAGATTTAATTCAATTCAGCAAAGATAGCGTTTCAAAACTGCTGTAAAAGTTCAGTTATATACAAAAATCATATTTCAGCCTACTGCAGCACTTAACAAGTGCTACAATAGCCCCTTCATTAGTTTCAGTTTTAAATTTAGTTCCTGCCACTACAGCACTTACCAAGTGCTGTCATAGCCATAGTTCATTTTAGTCTTTTAGTTCATTTATGCAACCACAGCACTTACAAAGTGCTGCAGATTCTACTTAGTTCAGAATTAGTTCATTTCCAGAAATGATAGCATTTCTGAAGTGCTATAAATTGAATTTCCAGGTTTTAAATACAATTCCAGCCACAAATAAACTTTAATTTAAATCATTTAAACTTATAAAAATCATATTTATCCACATTAAAAATGTTCATTTAAATCCTTTAACTTATGATTTTATAAAGAAAAATTTTTCAAATAAAAATCAAAATTTTCAAAGTTCACTTATTTAATTCAAGTGTGTCAATTTCCATTTTTCATTTTTAACAATTTATTTCAACACTTAAATTTAAATCTCCATTTTTCACCATTTAAAACTTAATTTTCATTTTTAATTTAATTAACTTAAATTTCCATTTTAATAATCAGTCAAATTTCCAATTTAAGTTACATTTTAAAATCACCATTTTCTATCCATTTATTTTACATTTAAAACATAGAAAAACATTTTCATTTTAATAAATCTTTTAAAAATTCAATTCAAATCAATTTATCATATTTTTACATTTTAAAATACTTAAAAATTTCCAAAAAAATATATAAAATAACCACGGGTCTGTATAATATTTTCTAGCCTAAGTCAAGTGATACGGATAATATATCATTTCAATCCGTAGTTTACCAAGAAAATCCGGGTTTTATCATTTCAAACCCGCAATCCCAAGTAAATAAAAATTAACTAAAAGTCGCTCATGGTTATCATTTCAGCCCAGAACGATCTTTCCCTATTCTAAAGTTCGTTCGGGTATGTATCATTTCAACCCATAGTGAACCTAATCTACAGGGAACTTGCAGTGTGATAAATTGATAAAAATGAACAGTCAGCAACATATAACAATAACAGGTGATATGACATGTAATTTAACAGGTTTAACATCATATAAAAATAATCACAGGAAATTATAACATCATTTTTAATTCTACACATTCAGTTGTGGTCGCTTCACAATTATATAAGTATGAATAGTCGTGTGAGATTTACTCACCTCTAAATGCTGGAGATAACAAAACCAATGACACAACGGAAATCAAAGCACGATGACAAGATTACGGACTTGAGTGGAGAGCAAATCCAATGCTATAGATCTTGTGTTACAACCCAAACAAAAAAAATCAAAACAAACCATAAATTTCAATACACTTGAAATGGAATAACTTTTAAATAAAAAGAGATACGAATGCCAAATCTTTTGCCTTGCTTTCTCTATTTTTTTGTCATGGCCTAGGGATGGTTTTGGCTCTGATTCGAACAAGTTTGGCTCAGGTTTGGTCATGTGTATGCACGGCCTAGGTAGTGGAATATGAGGAGGAAGTTTATACAAAGGAATATGAAGAGTTCAAGGCAAAATAGTATGATTCTTTTGGCAAAACAAGGCTCGGCCATGGTCAATTGGGTCGGGTCAAAGGGGTATGGGTCAGGTCAGTGGAAGAAAAGGTGTATGGTGGTCTGGACAGAGGTGATGGAGGCGGCCTAAGGTGGTGGTGGTGGTAGAAAATGAAGTGGTGAACAAGTAGTGGTCAAACAACATGGTTTCAAGGCATTAGGTTGCATTTTTTAGGGGTTTAGTCACCATGGTGGGCTCGGCCATGGTCAAGGCCTGGGGTGTAGGTGGTGGTGATGGCAGGGAAGAGATGTAGGGGGTGGTGGCCGTGAAGACAAGGAGGAGTCCGAGCAAATCTATGGAGAAAACAAGGCAAAATAGAAGAAAAATCAATAGAAAAGGAATAAGAAAAGGTAGAAAAAAAGAAGCCATTACCAAGTTGTTTCCTCTTAGATCTGAAATGGCCGAATTGTGAAATGAAAATGAGGTGTTTCACATGAAAAAAAAGAATAAAGTCACGGCCAAAGCATAAAGGAGGGGTTATGGCAATTGAAAAGACTTTAGGAGGTGAAAGGACTTCAGTTTCTAAGCAATTTTAAACTCTTCATATTTCTTTTTCTTTAATTCCAATAAAACAAAAATAAACTCAGAAATAAGCTTTAAAACTAAAACAAATTTTTATAAAATAAAAATAAATAATTTATTTTAAAGAAAATAGAAAAAGAAAATAAGAAATTGCTTAAAAATCCAAACGGTGTCTAGAAATTACAAATAAATCACCATTGACTTTGGAAAATTATTTACTTCATTTTAAAAATATTCTAAAACAAAATTTGAAATAAAAATGATTTTTAAAACATTTTCAAAGTGAAATAAATAATTAAATTCATAGAAAATAGCAAAAGAATTGAAGAAATTGTTTAAAAATAAGAAACAGAACATGAAAATTACAACAAAATACCATTAATTCTAGAAAAATTTCTACTTCACTATAAAAATATTTTCAAATGAAATAAATTCAAATAAAAATAATTTCAAAATTTTGGGTTATTACAAGCCTCATCAACCCGGAATGACTGAAAATCAGGGGAGATGCACAAGGCTAAGTGGGTCGCACCCAAGTAGGGTATATTTATCACCTTTCTAGATAACCTCAGATATTATTTTATTACTACGATGTATGGAAGAAGCTCGAAAGAGGGTGGGAACACCCGGGGTGATAGCATATTCGGTCTATCTAGGTTAGGGATAGTCTGGTCTTGTGTGGAAGGGGTACCCGACGTGGTCCTCGGTATGCTGTTTCTAGACGTGTACTGTGACAGGTGGTACCCTGGTGCCTAGTCATTCGTATGGAATCCATTCTCCAATACGTGCCTTCACGGTTTTGATTGTAGAGCCTAGTATGTTGGAATTTAATTAATGTACAATTTCAGCTATTTGAATAAGTATTTATATTTAGGATTTGAGATCCAATTAAAACAAAATGAAGAAATTATAAAAATCAATTTATTAAAATGACTGTTATTATTATTAAAAATTCTCTGATTTCTCTCAAACCAAATATACCAACAAATTATAATGAATAAAGTATCAAGTATAAATCTATTTTCCATTTTAAATTTAAATCTAAAATAATTCCAATAGTAATCACAATCGTTAATTTTAGTTGTAAGACTAAAGTTAAAGATTTTGAGAGTATTATTCAAAATGTAGTAAGTATCCATGCAATCATAGTATACATGTTTAATATCTTCAAAATGCATATTACAAAAATAACATATATTATCAATTTGCATTTTTTTTTCTTTTTAAAAATTCTATAGTATTTAGTTTTCCATGCATGATTAACCACATATGAATTTTAGATTTAGGAGGAGCATTTGTTTTCCAAATAAATTTAAAAGAGTTATTAGCTACACCCGAGAAATTAAGAAATTTATAAAAAGAATTAGAAGTATATTTCTTACTCTTATCCCATTCCCAACTAATATTATCATTTTCATCATCAATTTATAAAGATTCAATCTAGCATAAAGCAAAGAATGTTGCCTAAGAGTTGTACCTACTAAAATTCTAGTAAAACTAAAATTCCAAGAGGGGTCATTTTCAGGAGAAAAAACATCTATAATTAAATCATTCTTAAAATTATAAATTTCGTAAAGCTCTTTAAATTCTATCCTAAGAGGGATAACAGAAATCCAACGGTCATGCCAAAAAGAATTACTATTTACTGAATGAACTATTATATTAGTACCTAGGTTAAAAATCTCATGACATTTTAAAATTGATTTCCAAAATTAGACAATTTATTTATAACTGTAGGAGTAATTTGATGTAAATTACTACTACCATTATAGTAATATTTAGAAATGATTTATTTCCAAATAGGATTATCATTAATATCCTTAAATTTCCGTAATCATTTCCCTAACAAAGACAAATTCATGTTACGCAAATTAATGACTTCTAAACCACCTTCCTTTTTGGATTTACAAATAGTTTTTCAATTTACCAAACATTTAATACTGCTGTTAGAGTTCTCCCCACTCCATAAGAAGTCCCTTCTTATTTTATCAATTTTGTTAATCTCCCAATCTGGAAAAAAGATGCATAGACATCCAATAGATTGGGAGAGCTGATAAAACAGAGTTTATAAGAACTAATCTACCCGTTCTCGATAAAAATCTCTCATTCCAATTAGAAATCCTATTTTTAATTTTATCTATGATAATAAGCCAATCATCATGTTTAAGTTTAGTTGGTCTAATCAAAAAACCAAGATAATCAAAAGGAAAATTCAAAGTTTTACAATTAAGCGTATTAGTAACTAAATTTTCAACCTTTTCAAAATCACTTAAAACTAAAACCAAACTTTTATCAAAATTTATTTTTAAACCTGAAAGAAGTTCAAAACTATATAAAATAAATTTAATGGTAATAACATGATTAGGCAAATGAGAGGTAAATAGTAATGTATCATCCGCAAATTGAAGGACAGATAGACCATTATGCGGGATTTCACTACCAACACTCCCCAAAGATCCATTATCAACCGCTTTTTTGATTATCTTAGAAAAAACATCTACGGCTAAGTTAAACAAAAGAGGCGATAAAGGATCACTTTGCCTTAAACATCGTTTATATTGAATTTTATTATCTAGAATACCATTAACCATTATACTGGAGTTACCAGTTTTAAGTAAAGTCATAATCCAGCTAATCCATCTATGACTGAAACCTCTAGCATGTAACATATCAACTAGAAAATCCCAATCCATCGAATCAAAAGCTTTCACAAAGTCCAATTTTAAAATCGCACAAGTAATATTATTCTTACAACAGTGATTAATGTACTCTTGAACAACAGCCACACCATAAGTGATATTTCTCCCCTTAACGAAAGCAGTTTGTGCACAGTCAATTAGATCATTCATCCTTTTACTAAGTCTACTAGCTAAAACTTTTGAAATAATTTTAACGAAACAATTAGTTAAGGAAATAGGTCTAAAATCTTTTAAATTATTAGCATCGATTATTTTGTGCAATAAAATAACATTTGCAAAATTAAATCTTCCTAAGTGCAATTTTCCATTATAAAATTCGTTAAACATGCTATTAAATCGAATTTTAAAACATCCCAAAATATTTTGTAAAGGAAAATAGGGAACCCATCATGACCCGGGGATTTATCACTAGGCATATCATTAATAGCTTTCAAAATTTCCTCTTTAGAAAAAGGATTATCAAACTCAGAAAGGTCAATTCTAGAATCAAAAGGATAATGTAACGACCCAGAATTTTGGATATTTGAAATTAGAATATTTAATTGATTTTAAATATTTAAAAGTTAATTTTTAACTTGAATTTCAAATATAACTATTTATTGATAATTTAATCATTGAATTTAATAATTGGAAATTGGGTAAAATATTGAATCTTGAGTTTTAAGCTTGTTAAAAATAATTTAAAGGCTTATAAAATTTATATTGATAATAATGAAGATAATATAAGTTTTAAAATTGAATTTAAAACTGATTTGTTCAGTTTTGAAAATATATCCTTTAAATTAACATTTAAAAATAGCCTTTCGGGGCACAGTCTCGAAATTCGACGAAACTAGTTCCATTGGATCCGTAATAGTGTATTATTATCGGATTTCAAATTTCTTAGTGTTTAGAGTTATCGTTTGGTCGTACGGTATATAAATGCCCTGAAATTTATATCGAAAATTCAATATATTAATTGGGTCCAAAAATCTATCTTCTCCATATGATCGAGTTAGGACTCGAAACTTTTTCCATTGCGTTCGGAATAGGGGTATAACATTATAAACGCCTAGCGGCACGCCTCGATAGGAGGTCGAGATTTTAAGCTATGAATTCGAGACGATTTAAATTTAAATTATGTATATTAAATTGTCAACCGTTCACATCAACTTGTTTTCTGCCTTTCAGCCACCCTATGATGTGAAATCATGTGTCGTGTATAATACGTCTCCCTCCTTTTCTCCTTTTCAAATCCATACGATTGTACAGTAATGAACAAACAGAAGAAAAAAAAGAAAGAAAGAAGTGCTTCGGCCATTATATAATCGCGAGTCCCTGTTTTCTATCCCCCCCCCAAATCAAAAAAATCGCGTTTCTTTTTCCCTCTTCAATTGATTCTCGGAATCGACTCGATATATATATATATATAAAACCAGAATCGAAGTCGAACTATTCAATCGCGAATTGTTGGGGCAACAATGAAGGGCGAGCTCGAATCTGGGAAGTGGTGTTCTCTGATGGGTCGCAATGGGAGGGGTGGTTCGGCCGTGAGCTTGATATGTCGTGGTCGTGCGGGTTGGATTTTTGTTCAGATGGGGAAGTCAGGCGTCGAGTGCGGTGGAAGAGGGGCGGTGGCCGATGGCGTACGATCAAAGTTGGGTGCGTTCGTTCGAGCTGGAGTGGCGTTGCGGAGTGATGGAGGAGCTCGGTTGTTCGGAGATGGTGATGGAGGTGCGAGTGGAGATGGTTATGGCATATGGTCATCGTTGTTGGCCAGGGTTCTGTCTGGGTAATTTCAATGTCTTTTAAAAAAAATTATAGTTATATAAATTTTTGTTAAAGTATAATTCGTTAACTCATAAATATTATAAATTTTTCATACGAGGTTGAAAGTTACGAAGGTGACGTTGGATGCGTAGTGAAGTAGGCTTCGAGATAATTTTGGTTGGAGATTTGTTTTTGAAGTCAGTCGGGATTTTGGTTTGTTGAGATCTGGATGTTCGGAAGGTAGAAAATAAAAGTGAGTTAAATCTCACTCAACTTTGGATTTCCGTGATTAATTTTAAATAGTTAAAATTAATTATTGATAAATATTTACCAGTTGAATGTGATATTATATATAGTAGTATATATATATATTGGAGTGATTGATGTTTCCGCATATATATAGCGGATGAGACCCTATGCGCCCCGCATAATAGCGGATGACCCTATATACCACGATATCACCCTCGAAGTGGGATTGGTATTTTTATATTGTATTAACATCTGTGGATGCAGGAAAACAGGTTGGAGGGATCCAATGGGATTCCTCAAAAATGTTGAAATTATTTTTCATATTCAGTGATATGATTTATTTGAATAAATATGTGATAGATTATATTGGAAATTGGATTTATTGGAGGTTATGGTATTGCTGGATTATTTTTGGCATTTTAAAATATCAAAAATATGAATATTGAATTTATAAAGGAAAATAAAAAGGGAAATTTTAAAGTAAAAATATTTATAGTAAAGTTGGATAAATTTAAAAGCAATGAATTTTTGAAAATAAATAGTTGATTTTTAAAATCCTATTTAATAATTCCGGAATATGGAAAAATAGAGATTTTTGAATAAATGTGAATTAAAGGTTTTTTTAGAAATAAGAACTTAAGCGATATTGTTTGAAGTATAAAAGAATGTATTTTTAAATTTAAGATTTAAATAGTTTGGGAAAAATAAAAAGGAAAATTTTGGAAATGAAATAGGAAATTGATGCTTCAGATTTAAATAAGATTTTAAATCATAAAAAGGAAGTGAGTATGAAATTAGTGGTTTTGGGATAAATTTGGGTTAACTAAGAAATTAATTTAAAAATGGAATTTAATTTAGAAAATCGATGAAAAATCGTAAGTGTTGTGAAACAGGAAATGAGATTATGGAAATTATAAACGAAGTTTATAATATAAAGTGAAGTAATTATCAATGGATAATTTGAAATTATAAATTCACGGTGGGAATTTATAAGGAGATGGATAAATCATTTTAAAAATAAATAGTAGTTTTATTTTTAGAAATGTGAGAAAGGAAATTTACGGAATTGGAACGTAAATTAAACTGGAAATAAATCGAGAGGGATTTATAAATGATTAGACCGGCTATATTGGAGTTGGAAATATATTTTTCCTGAAAAGTTAAGTTATTTTATAAAGGGGGGATTTTTAAGTATTAACTGGAAAATTTAAAAGTGTTTAAGAATATTTCAGAAATTTAATTTATTTAGTTGTTCAGAATTTGTTTAAAAGTATATTTAAGTATCAATTAAGTAGTTTTATAAATGGTTAAATTGATTTAATTTTTATTTAAAGAATTAATCGGTATTATTTTAAAAAGGGAAAAATTATTTAATATTCAATATTATGCATATAATAACTTTATTTAAAAAGTATTTTTGCCTAGAGTTTAACTTGGAAAAATTATTATAGAAATTCCATAAGTATTATTTTGAAAATCTTGAAATAAAGTTTTCGGGAAGTATTGGTATACTCGCACAGCGTAATCGGAGGCAGAGAGTGCCTGCATTTGAGTCTTGAATTTCTCTGGGATAGAGACGTAACCATTGAACTGTGAATCCATGGTTTGATATCGCAGTGGTACTTTCCATATTATTTTTAAAAAAGGGAGTTTCAAATATTCATTTGAAAATATAGGTTGTGAATATACTAAATTCGATAAGATAAGCACATATATTTTGGATAAAGAGATTTAATTTATTAAAATGAAATCAAGATGAGACTTGGTGTTTTTCAGTAGAAATAGAATATTTGGTTGAATGATTGTTTATTTGATAGTTAAATAATCGACTATCAAAATCTGGACCCAAAATATAACTTCGGAAATATCTAGAAGAAGCACGAGAATTATATGGTACAGTTACCGTTCGAGGTGTTATACTGTACGTATAAACTCGTTTCGTTCTTCTAGGACGATGTTAAGGAAATCCGTCCACTAACAGTTAGGAGGTGATCTCCGATCTTATTTTCGTCTGTTTATTTCCTAAAGAACCGGGGTTGAGTTTACTGGAAGTATCGAATGTTGTTTTCGAAGTGACCGGGATCGGATTTGTTATCCGAAAACTACTTCGATCCAACGAGTACGTTTTAGAAATGAAGACAAGAGCATGGAGTCGAAGATGGAGCAGTGAAGTGCAAGGGCTAATCGCTACTAATCCTAAGGGTGATTCCAAAACGGATGTAGTAGCAATAGTGCCTTCGGTTTCGTTCGGACCGGGAACGAACTTGTATGGATGAATGCTATCAGAACATTGTCATCGGGAGGGCAATGAGCATTCTAAGTGAAAAATTCCGTAAAAAGGTAATCGTAGCCTCTAGCCTCATCAACCGGGAATGACTGAAAATCAGGGAAGATGTAGCAAGGCTAAGTGGGTCGCACCCAAGTAGGGTATGTTTATCACCTTTCTAGATAACCTCGGATATTATTTATCACTACGATGTATGGAAGGAGCTCGAAAGAGGGTGGGAACACCCGGGGTGATAGCATATTCGGTCTATCCATGTCAGGGATAGTACAGTCTTGTGTGGCAGGGAATCCCGGCATGGTCCTCGATACGCTATTCTAGACGTGTACTGTGACAGGTGGTACCCCAGTGCCTAGTCATTCAGACGGAATCCATTCTCCAATAAGCGCCTTATGGTTTTGATTGTGCCCAACTATGTTGAAACATGAGATGCAAGCATTTCAGCTATTTGAATAAGTATTTGTACTTAGACACTATTATAATATTAGAGGATTTGATATGAAATGTTTTGGTTATCGTAAGGTAAAAACCCGTCGTGTTTATTTGTGGCGTGGTCTTGTGAGATACCTTTGATTTTCAAAGGATTTTGATAACTTTAATAATTCAAAATTGAGTGTATTTCTCACGCTGGTTTTCCAGACTGACTCGGATGTTATTTTATTATAATGCTCGGGCTAGACCGAGTATTACAGATTCAGGATAGGATGCTATGGAGCTCATGAGACGAGCTGGATGACAGGGACGTATCACACGTATATGGTTTATATTCCGCTATGTATTATAGGCTGTATATTCAGCTTTTGTGAGGACAAGTTATTATAATTGTCCAGTATGGTGTTGTTGATGTATTGTACTCTGATGATGTAATGTATAAATAACAATTATAGTTCTTTTTGTATAAAGACATGTTATTATCTATTATATATTGTTCCGTTGCGATTGTGAGATTCTGTGTTGTTATTTCTATTTTCTTCTTCTACCTCTTTCTTCTTTTTCCTAACGATCTGGTATTTCCGGCATTCGATTGCTCGGCATTAATACAGTGAACGTATTGATATCGATTTTCGGACGTCGAAAATTCCGGACCGTGACAAATAAAGATCATTCCATCTAGCGCTAATTCTATGTTTATTTTTATTACCGAAAATATCTCTATAGTAGTCTATAAATGCCTTATTCAGATCTCTTTAATCGACCACTTCATGTTATTCACAAAAATAGAATTTATCGCATTACTACGTTTTCTACCATTAGTCATATTGTGAAAAATTTTGGTATTATTATCACCTTCGTTAATCCATTGAATTCTAGATCTCTGTTTCCACATAACCTCCTCTTTTTCTAAAATTGAATTAAGCTCTTCTTTTAAATTAGCAAGAATGTTACGCTCACCTAGATTAAGTTGTCTAGTTTCTTCTATCTTGTTTATTTTAAGCATTTTAGAAAGAATGTTTTCTTTTTTAATTTTAATACTACCAAACACATTCTTACTCCAATTTTTAAGAAAGTTCCTAAGACCCCTAAGTTTTAATACAAATTTTTTTGCAGAATTATCCATATTTTTGATATTATAAAAGTTTATTGAAATCCATTTATTTTTAATTAAATTCGTAAAATTGGATTCTAATAGCCACATTTTTTTCGAATTTAAAAGATGTATTAACAACTCTATGATGATCACACGTAAGGATGATAGGACAATGATCAGAATAAGTGTCAGGCAAAACAGAAACTCTACAAATAGGAAATTTATCCTCAATCTCATCACTGACGAAAAACCTATCAAAAAGAGCTAAAAATAAATTTCGAATGAAACAAAATTATACAGAATATTTTATTTATTTATATACTTTTGAAATTATGTGTGTGTATGATATATATAAATATCTATTATCAACATATATACATATTTATATATATATATATATACATACTAGTTAACACTTTCAATATATATATACACACACACTATTTTAAAAATTCAATTATTAATTTTAAAGCCTTTTTAAAATTAATTTTAATTTTGGAATTTTTTTTATATGGCCTGAAGTAGAATGGACATTTACATACAAATTCTTTTTTCCAATAACAATATTACATATATACAAATTGACAACAAATATATGTAAGAATTCATGATATGATCTATCCTATTCAAATATAATAACATAATTGACTGTATCAATGAGATTTATGCAAATAAAAGTATTACCTCGGTTGTAGCCTAATTATAACACTTTGGATGTTGAATTAGTGGAACTCCTTGAATCAAATTCGATCTCTTTCAAAATGTGTTACCAATCGAAGAGATTTGCACACCTTGTGATATTATCTTATTTGATCTTGTTTTGGCTTTAAAAACGAAGGAGGAGGATACTAGGTGCTTACGGCCTATAGAGGTAGAGGAGTGGAGATATTTTAAACTCAAAATGAAAGGGGGTAGTAGGTTTGTCAAGAACCTCTATTTCAAGTGGTTGGGGGTATAGCGCTTTAGACAAAAGTTCTAATGATCATGGATCCAAGCCTCTGAGGCATTAAAAGAGTGCTCTACTTAAATGAAGTATCACCCACGTTATCAAAAAAAGAAATGTGGCAGTAGGTTTAAATAAGAAAGGGGAGAGGATGAAAAGGAGAATCTAGATCCATTCTTTTCTCCACTAATTCAAACCCAAAATATCGAAAATATCACCAATTACCCCTATCTATGGCCGGCCATACCCTAGGCCTCATGGGATTGCATGCTACTTCAAACCATATCAGTTGATTTACAATTAAACTAAATTAAAAAGTACATTGATATCGTATATCGATACGTGTGTATATAACCTTTATATATGCATTATTTCCAATACTGATCAACATAAATCAAATCAAATTTTATGATTAATATTTCACAAATATTAATTAATTTAATTAATTTATAACAATTATAATTTAATGAAATCAGGTGGTATTTGGAGTATTCAACATTATGGTTGTGTTACTCTTAGGTGTAAAAACGGTCAGCGATTAATATCGAACAATTTGAATATTAACGTTCACATCTCACTTTAGTTAGTGGTGTGACGGTTTGACTGAACCTATTGCATAGACAATTTCAGTAAAATCCAATTTTACTATTTTAAGTGGTCTCTGGTACTGACGGTTATTTACATCAATTATTTTCATCAAAACTATATCACATTAGAACTTATGGAATTTGGTATTGTTCAAAATTCCAATATCGTCTATGTTCAACTTGTATAATCCAAGCACAAAATTCTTAGTTCAATAATAATAATTATTATTAACCGAACTGCTCTGATCAAAGACTTCGACTTTGAATTGACTACAGTTGACCATGATATTAACAACATATAATTGAGAAGACGATTTCTCTATTAAATAGTGACTCACTTCCAATGTTTCAACCCTGACCCAACTATAGTCGTTTGATGGACGACATGTCACGATTTAACTATAATCAAAGTGGGATATACATTGAAGTTCAACAGTATTCTCAAGTCGAGAGAATTATTTAATATTGCCGCTTCAATAATTTCTGTTTAACTTTAGCTATATTAACCAACAGAAAACTACTGACTGAGTCATTCCATAATTATCCAATAACTATCAATACGTAACCCCTTGATGCCCCCCCAACAATCATGAATAATACACTACCTAACATTTGGAGAGTGATACATACTCTGATTTCAATGGATGCATTGATATATACATCTTGATTATGAATATTTAAAATGATATATTTGTTATATTGTGATAAAGTTGCACATGATTTAACGTACCATTTATGAATTTTCTATTAAATATATTTGAATTAAACAATTAATTAATATAACACATTATAATAAGTATATAATAGAAAGAAAAACACATTTTATTTCGAATGAGATTTTATTACAGAATTAGTAATTTAAAATAAATTGCATTTAAAGCATATCCCTAACTCTAAAACACACATATTTCCCTTCAGCCACCCTAGCATCTTCGTCTGCTACCCCGTTTTCGTTAAACCACCCATGATTCCCCATTTAGACCATCAGCTCCGACAGTCGTAAAGTCTTCTCCAAATAACTCCATACCCACCTCTCATTCTCAATTTCTTTCCGGTAGCCACGTCAACCTTGGACAAGCCATCTCCCAATCTACTCTACTCATTACTTGCACGTCCAAATTCTCCCCATCCCCATGAAACCATAGCATCCCTATGTTCCCGGGCTCCTACCACATTACCGAAACCAACAACGCTAGCATAAATCAAAACTCACTTGCTCATCTCATACGCTACCAGAATGAGATTCAAGATAGCCAGAGCCTCTTAAATTTCAAAATTTTAGCACGAAATAAAAACCATGGTCGCCCTTAGGCCTTAGAAAGAGCAGCTGTCTGATTCCGGGCAGATGATCCAGTCGATTTGAGGGGACATAAGAAGCGTCTGTGGTCAAAGTTTCCGCACCCAAAACACCTAATAGGCTCACGACAAGCTATCAGCAGATGAGGCATCCCCAACATCGATAATAGATTTGAAAACCCTTGCTGGATGAGGAAGGAACAGAGTACGGAAGAGAAGAAATATTACCGTTGATCGCCATTGCTAGCTTTCCTCCAAGTGTAAAAAAGTGTGACTCGGTACATCATTTTACAATTCTACGTAGAAAAAGACAGACGAGAAGTTTATTTTGAAACTTATATAAATTGTTTAACAAAACTTTCCGTACTAGTATATTGTTCATAGCTAACTAATTTGATCATGCCAATAAATAACCAGCAGTCGAGCTTCTCTAAGTTTCTTTATCTACGTGGGTGTCGAACATTTCGACACAAGTACGTGATATGAAGATATAAATCACTTCAAGTTTGGCATAAACCATGACTTCTTGATTCAATTTTTGTGGTGAAGCACAAATGAAGAACACTCCTATATGCTTTTGGAATGGGAAATAAGATCGATATCGATACAATTTACGAGAACCTACCGAAGCAAATACATGCAAGAAATAATTTACAATTACCAGCGGGCATGTGAAGGAACCTAATAATATATTACAAAAAGAATAACGTCATATTTTACACCTGTTCACGCATTAAATGAATACATATGACCTCTTCTTCTACACTAAAATTAATATTAATGTGGTAGAAAGATCGTGTATATATATTACCTATGCATAGCTAATAAAGTTAGTAATGACCAATCAGGCAAGCTCTACCGTTTCATCTTTGGATTTACTCTAGAAAAGTCATCGTGATGGGTTATAACTCAGACGAATATTATCAAGTATCTTCTATGAATGCTTTGAATATAAACTCTTTAAAGCGCCTAGAGTACAACTTGGGATCAACCGCAGATATTGATGTTGCATCATACTGAAAGGCCTTGTATGCATGCTCCAGCTTTTTACTGATATCATAGTCTTGAAGTATGTCTATGATACCAAAGAATAAGACAACCTCATAAATATTTCCAGTGCGTTCACCTATAAGTTCGTTTTCATTTATCCGTATTGTTTTCTCCACTCTAGCAGGCATGTTAATGCCTAATTTTCGTGTGGACAACCTGACATATCAAATGAGGTTTAATATGCATAATATGGACATAAATGAAAGAAGAGGGGGGGATTCACATAGCACAATACATGGTGAAACAGAAAACAGAACATAAAAAACATTTGAAGTATGCACAAACAAATTGGAATAGCAGCATCAACAATTCACATTTAGTATTTTTAATTTTCCTTCTTTATATATTTGTTAGTGCTAACATAGGAAATGATTTAAAGGATGCAAATGGCAGTTCAGGAAAATATGATATCTTTTTGGGTTACCATTTTCTACTGATGTGAAATAATTAGCCTAGTTGTGTGATCTACAATTAAGTTCCCAGTCTACCAGATATATACACACACGCATTTGTTTGTGCATCTGTTGCTAATTTATTTTCCTTATTTGGTGTAAAATTATGTGCAACTATTACAACCTAGTTAAATGATTAGTGATAAAGTTATTGATTAAAGAATCGAGTAGTGGCAGAAATGAAACGTCGTCCGGATGCATAAAACCTCGCCTAGTTTAGTAAAAGATGTTCTAATCATTATTTAAATGAAAAAAATTGCAAAATTTTCCAAATAGCACCTAACATTAAATTTTTTTCTTAACCAAATTATTTAGACAAACGGAAAATTTCTAAACAATTATTTGATCCAGATCCTGCAACAAATTGGAAGCAACTGACATGTACCTTGTTTGATCTAAAACCAACTGATCCATGTCCACCCTTGGAGGAGTTTCCTTTGAATATTTAATATTTCCTTCATTCAAAAAAAAATCCTCAATCAACTACAGTACTGAAATCAAAAATCTATACAAATAATCAAGCTTCAGAAGTAACCTTCGTTTGAAGTTGTATCCCGACGTTCTCTGAAATGAAGACCCACCAAAAGACTGTAGTCCATGATTCTTTCTTGCTCAAGTAAATCACAGTCTCTGTCAACTTGCCTGTGCACACACAATCATCACTCGGTTAACATATGTGCTGTATTACATGCTCCAATATTCCAAAAAATTCCCAAATTTGCCCTTATATGAATGATCATGAATCCAAGGAGAATCACACATATCTCTGGGTCCAAAACAAGTCATATAAACTGGAGGGAAAAATATGATGGGTATATTTGTAATTTGAAGCTACGAAAGTGCCTCCGACTATACAATCAAAACTGACAAGTGTTTGTTCAATTTATGTAAACATTAAATGGTTACAAACCTGCAGAATTCTTGAAACCATGACTTGTGTAATCTGAATATATAACTAAGGTCAAGGTCTTTCAGCGTAGTATTTGCATCAATTTCTGACTCGGATTTATTTGTGGTGCGACCATGTGACGAACCTTTTAGATCAAATCTTCGATGAATGATGTATTGAGAACAGAAAAGATTTCCCATGATAACAAATCGAACCTGACTAATTGGAACAGTATAATTCATAAATTACCGACAATACAAAAGATCAATATTATCAACAACAAAAAGAGGATGAAAACAAATTTATACCTTCTTCTGAGCTGTGCCAGTTAATTTCACACAATGCAGACCAAAAAACTTTGTAAGGAGCGTATTTTCATACGAACGAACATGCTTATAATACGCTGGGAGCATTCGTAGAAGAACCTGAATGATGAACATGGATTAATCAAAATATATCAAGAATGTCGATTTATTTCATTAATTATGGGAACACGATTGAACACGAATGACTAAAAGAAAAACATTCATGGCACAAACACTCCTCTCAAATATATTTTGGTACAAACAGCCTCGGAGAAGTTCAAACTATTACGGTTTATTGAAGTTTGGAGAATGAAATCAAGTAATACATTTACTGTCATAATCCAATTAAGACAACCTTGAAACCCAAAGAAATAGGAATATAGAAGCAAGCAGGGATGCACATGACAATATGCTGGTGAACTTATAACTATGAGCATCAGGCTAAATCAACGGTTGAAAAAGAAACTCACTTTTACTTCAGCCTTCTTTAATGTTTTGATCATGTACTTATCATCATTTGTCAAGTAAAAAAAGCTTCCACTCTTTCCAGGTGATGAGAGCTCTCTAAGCGCATTATCTCCACATATGGAGAGCATATAATCAGCCGCATCAACCTTAAATAGTCTTCGAAGTGTTCTACATAACCAATAGAAAGGTTAAAGGTATTGGAAGAAAATAATAATAATAATAAATATGGCAATGTCTATTGAATATCAAAATTCAAATTTCTCCCCAGTAAGTACATACAGCTGCCATGTTTGATAATTGAACAGCTTTCAAGATAAAATTACTATATATATATATATATATATATATATATATATATATATATATATAGAGAGAGAGAGAGAGAGAGAGACATAATGATAATAGAAAAGACTAGGAAAAGAATATCAAGGCTTGATCAACAGAGTTCTCTGTTAACCAATGATAAGATTTACATATGTAAGAAAACTCAATAAAACAAGTACCAAAAGGTACAATATTTAATGAAATACCTGAATACTACGGGGCAGTAATCTTTCCATCTAAATTCGCATGATTGATGTGGAGGTGTATATTTAGACCCTTCAGGAGGAAATCTAGTCCAAACTTTTTCTTTTGGATCAAATGCGGACGATTTCAGATCAAGGGTTGCAGCTTGTGCAGCTTGTCTACCTACAGCATGCCTGTCTATGTATGGTAAGAATAAATAAATCATAGATTAAAAGAAAATGTTGAAATTTACTGAATGTGTATGGTTCAGCTCATGCGGTTCTTAGTTTGATTTCAAGATTAGAACATATATATAGACCTAACTGAAAGATCGCGAACCCAAAGTACAAATTGATAGCCTAGGGGACAAAATTAATGACATTCTAATCCTTTGGCACACATGATAATCAATAAATTACATACAGATGAGCAAATTTGGCGCACCATATGTTCCAAATTATCATTAATTTTGCAAATTTCAGATACTTCGGCCTAACGTGACCAATCTTGTTTATAGATATACCAATCATTGCTCATCAAACCAAAATATGAACACACTGCTGAAACTAATCATTCACTTTTCAAATACAACGAGATTTCCAACACTTACAGCAACAATAAAAGCAAAACAAAGTCATACCTAATCCCAAGTTGAAGATTGAGCATGAGTTCGTAATTCTTATGCCCTTTCTTTATAATTTCCCCCTGTTTCTTCATTGCATTTGGTAGAGTTGGTGTCATTGTTTGTTGCTCACTCCTCGAAAACCTATTTTCCTCGCTAATTGAAGAATCGGTCGAACTTCTACTTGTCATAATCCTACTTCCATCAACAATATCACAAGTGATATCTCCATCACTATCCCATATACAAATTCCATCGAACCCACTCTCCCCTCCATTACTTCCTTTAACTTTATGTGTCCAGGACCCTCCATTAGGTCTCATCACTCGTGCAGTGCTCGTGTCAATGGAACCTTTTCGCCTTGGCTTTGGAGCATCCGACCCTCCTACCAAATTTAACCTCTTTTGTGATGGCAATATAGAAACCATTTCACCTGGGCAAATCTTACACCCTGCCAACTCCAAATCGAACATAACGTGCGGGTCACGAGCAGTTGGAGAAGATGACACAGGTGATGGATAGTAAGTCCCTTTTTGCTCACCATCACTGCCTTTACCCCATACTCCAACATACATTGCTCCATCTCCCCATCTAAAAGTACCTTCTCCCATAGGCATGCCTTCTTCCCAACCACCGTGATATCGATTCCCATTTGCCCAAATCAAAGAGCCACTTCCATGGATAACCCCATTTCTCCATTCTCCTTCATACTCGTTCCCGTTCTTCCAAACATATCTTCCATGTCCGTCTTGAACTCCGTTTTTCCATTCCCCGTCGTACCAATCACCATTTGCGTAGTTCTTCCTTCCTTTTCCGTTCTTCAAATTCATTGCCCATCCTCCTTTATAAGTGTCCCCATTGGATCCGATGTACGTGCCGTACCCGTTCATAAACCCTAATTTGAAATCTCCTTCGTACGTAGCGCCAGAAGGCCAGGAAAACTTACCTTTCCCCATGGTTTTTCCATTGCGCCATTCGCCCTCATACATGCAGCCGTCCAGCCAAAGGTACTTACCGATTCCGTGAGGGACGTCGTTGCGCCACTCTCCGGTGTAGAAATCGCCGTTAGGGAGGAATTTCTCGGAAGTGGTTGCGGTCGGAGAACGATCGGCGCGGTCAGTGTCTTCGTCGTCGGTGGTGGGGACCACCGACATAGAGTGAAAGTTGAGGCCACGACGGCGGCGGCGGTGCCGTGGGAGCTGCGATTTTCTGACGCTTGATTCCCACACCTTTGCGCGAGGGTTCTCCTTGTGCATTATTTATAAATAACCATTATCTCCTGTGTACGCTTCCTGAAATTTTAGCTCAATAAATTAATCGGAACAGCAAATTAGAGTTAAAATCGAAGAATAAAATAGTAATTTGGGTGTTTTCTGGGTGAATTTGGGTGAAATAGACGGAAGGAGACAGAGGCAAAGCTTGGTATCCAAACATGTGGCAGGAGGAAAGAGAATGCAAACTGTTTCGTAATATTTATTTCCAATTTAAATATAATGACTTAATTATTAGTTTTTTAAGATACGGTGCAATTAGGGAAAGGGGATTTTCACTTCAAGGGCTTATTTGTGCAGATAATAAGTTTTAAGGACGCTATTTCTAAAAAATTAGTTTTAAGGACATTTTACAGGAAAAAGATAAAAGAATTTATCATTTTCAGTTATACAGAAATAATGATAAAAAGATTTATCATTTTCCTGTATAACTTAAAAAGATAAATGAATTTATCATTATCCTGTAAATTGTCCTTAAAACTAATTATTTAAAAGTGTTGTCCTTGAAACTTATTACCCTGAAAATAGAAGCCCTTCAACATAATTTCCACTTAGGAAAAAACTTAATTTGCTCCAGCATTATTACAGTTATCGAAAGAAAAGCATAAATTACTGGCCAGCTGAACCAAAATATTATGAGTTTACCAGAAAATATTTAAATCGAGTACCATCAATGGAATAAAATATTATAAGACGTATTAAAGTTGGAAAATGAAGTTTGAATATAAAAGTGCACAGGAGGAAAATAATGAAGACTAAATAATAGAAAATGATCAAACTGCGTTGATATTGATATGATCCAATGTCATTTTTCAAACTATTAGAGCATTCTATCATGAAGTGGGCTTTAGGATTAAAAAAAAAACTTTGATTTCTATTATTCTTCTAACAGTTGAGTTGGAGGAATTGATTGATTCATTTAAAAAAAAAAGGTAAAAGACGAATTTTAGAAAATCATTTACGGTGGCATATAAACGGTATTTTAAAAATTATTTATACATTTTTTAAATTAATAATGCAGCAAGAATGATTTTAAGTATTTTTGTAAAGCGACTCGTCTTGAATGGTCTTTTGAAAACAAATTAAGATTTAAATGGTTTTCAAAATATTTTTTAGGATATTCATGCAAGAAAAGAAATAATTAATTAATTAAACTAGAGGAACTCCAAATTTTCCCCCCACCTCGCATCCAAATTCACACCGGTGAATCTCAACTGAGACGTGCAACCAGTTAAAGCTTACCAAGACTAAAAGGCTTTCATGCTAGGATGTAAAATGCAGCTCCTAAAGCATATAAAACTAAGGATCAAAACTGTATCTTAGAATGCGACAGCTTAAAAGCCAAGAATTATACTGCAAATATAATAAGATATACAAAGAATATATGGCCGATGTCGTGCGTCCAATGTCTGTGTTTGAAAATGCATGTCTGCAAAATATTTTATTTCGAATCAATTGACTCTTGATGAATTATTTAGTGAATATTTAACAGGAGCTCAAAAAATGAAAGGGAAAAAAGCTGACGCGGTTCCTTGAATCATGGCGAATAGTTACTGAAACAGGTACAATTGTCTTTCTTTAGTTAACCGGTGCACACCTACCGAGTCATTGAGCTGAACTCGAATATCTTATATCAATACTGTTGAATCTGAAGTCGTATAAGCATGGGTGCAGTAGAAACATGTCCTCTTACGCAGACACATATTGTATTGTTGGCTTTTCAATTTAGAAAAATGACAAAAAGTTTGGTTTCATTTTGAGCTTTCTACCTACATTACAACATTACAACATGTGAAGAGGACCAAGTAGAAATTTAAAGATACAAGTTACAGGACGGAGGATGATATAAATTGTTTATCGTTTTTTGTTGTTTTTCAAAACATGAAAATTAAAACAAATTTGTATTCTATTATCTATGTTAACTTAATTTTTCAAGTCAATTTCTTTTGAAAAGTACATATGGCGGAGATATTTTGTTTCAACGGACTGTAATGTTTTCTTCTTTACTTCTAAACTTCTTCAATTTCATATAAAAAAAAGAAAATAAAATAAAATTATTAAATAGAATCATCAATATTTTTTGTAAGACAGAAACATCAATTTTAGATAGACGTTAAGCATTTTAACAATGTTTATGTTAATGTTGACGTCGAAGCGAGATACATTCTAGTGCATTATATAAAAATTTCGAATGATATTGTTGTAAATCATTTTATAACACTATTGTATATTATTATTTTATGAAAAAGCGGTCCTCGTTGTGAGGAGAGCACTCGTTATTTACTAAATAATAAGCCAAATGCCGCCAACAAGTCCAGACCATACATAACTAGCTGATATAGTAAATGATCATCACAAAGATGATCCCAAAAAAAAAATATATATATAACCACGTATAAATTACTATGTATACGTGATTTTAAGGAGCACATGTAAATGAATTAAGTAAACGTCTGCTGTTGCATGACTGAAACACATGCACTGGAATTGGCATGGCTGAACTTGGTTGTGCACATAGAGTTTACAACACTATTGTTAAACATATAGATAGATAAAATATTATTATAAATTTTTTTAAACAGTTTCTAGCTATGGTAAGATGCATATTCAACAATGCAAACAAAGATTTATTGAAAAAAGAACAAAAACAATAATTTCTTACAGTTCCATATAAGTTAGTACTGATAATTTGTCAATATTTTAAAGATATAGGTATCGTTCGCAAACTTTTGTGGCCAATTTACATTCGTGTTCTGTTAAAGAGTCGAGAGTAGGCCCCTACTATGGACAGTTGTGGTGAACATGACAAAATTAACGGTTGGTGTCTGAAGCATCAGATGTGTTAAACGCAAACTTTTAATTAGCCAAATGATCCAATTAGAGACTTACAAACTATCATTTTCTCTTCTCTACTTCACTCCATCTCCATTCATCTCATCATCATCTTCATCTCAATTTCACTGGCTAAACCGTTCGATGAATTTTATCATTCATATTCTAATGTCAAAGATTTGGCTGATACACAAGCTATTACGAGAAGTAGAGCGCTACAGAAAACTCCAATCAATCCAATTCACACTTCCGAATACAAAGAAATTCACTGGATAATAGAAAATATGAACAGAGAATGAGATTCAAGATTTGAATGAAAAGAGTAATTTGTATTCAATATTGAAACAGAGAGTTTTTGTATTACAGAAAATGATAACTGAAATGGTTACATTATCATTCTTTATATAATAGTACAGAGTGGGCTAAAATGGTTAGGCCCAAATAGATGGAAACAGGCGAGTGGCTCAGATTGAATGAAGGAGAGATCAGCGGATGAGATTGCAGATTGTTGTAACAAAACAGAACCAAGAATCTCAAGCATCCTTATCTCATTCATTTTCCCCCCCTTCGAACCCTATCCCGATATCTTTAGGGTTAGGGTTTGTGAAACTACTTGAGCGATATTCAGTTTTCTTTCCTCTCTTCATCTGATTTGAGTTATGCTGCTTTATTTCAAGAAAGCTTGAGTTGTCTCGAGTAGCTAACTTGTCTCGAGTAACAGATTCGATTGCAAGGTCGAAGCTTTGAGGCTGATTTTCTCTCAGTTCGTTGCTTTTCGAAGAGTCGGAAGCTCTGAGTTGAGAAGTGGCTTTATTTTCCTTGATTCCTAGTTCAGATCTGAACTTTACAAAGTTCTTCTTTGACAGAGATTTGGTGAGTGTATCTGCCTTCTGATAGGCAGCAGGTATGTGATTAATTTGCAATTTCCCTTTTAGCACTTGATCTCTAACAAAATGTAAGTCAATTTCGATGTGCTTGGTCCTTGAGTGTAATATAGGATTCGCTGCCATGTAAACTGTGTTTTGATTGTCACACCAAAGTGTTGTCTTGATATTTGAGTCTAGATGTAGTTCTTTTAATAATGATTGTAACCACATTACTTCGGCCACGGCACTTGCTACACTTCTATACTCTGATTCTGTACTGGACCTTGAAATGGTTGGTTGCTTTTTTGAACTCCAAGATATTAAGTTTTCTCCAATGAATATACAGTATCCAGTGACAGATTTCCTGTCATCTGGATCTGTAGCCCAGTCAGCATCTGCATATCCTGTTAGGTTGAGATTGTTGCTGGCTTTAATTGATAATCCATGATTTATGGTCCCTTTTAAATATCTGAGAATCCTCTTGGTTGCCTTCCAGTGCTCATCTAGTGGATTCTGCATAAATTGAGAGAGTTTGTTAACACTGAATGCAATGTCAGGTCGTGTTATAGTAGCATACTGTAATGCTCCTATAACACTTCTATATTGTTTAATATTGTCTATGGCTTCTCCCCTGTTTTTAGATAAGTTCTGATTGCTTATCATTGGAGTAGACATAGCATTAGCTCCATCCATATTTGTTTTTGCAAGCAGTTCAGATATGTACTTTCTTTGACTCAGTATTATTTCTGACTTTGATGTTTTGTTCACTTCAATTCCCAGAAAATAACTGAGATTTCCAAGGTCTTTAATTGAGAATTGCTTGTTTAGATAGCAAATGATTTTGTCTATTTCATCCTGATTATCACCTGTAATAATCAGATCATCAACATATATTAGTATGTAAATGGTTGATGATTGTGTAAGTTTTATAAACAAGGAAGTATCTGATTTGGTAGACCGATATCCTATTGCCATTAAGGTTGATTTCAGTCTATCAAACCACACTCTTGGTGCTTGTTTAAGGCCATAAATTGCCTTATTCAACTTGCACACAAGGTGTTTATCCTGCTCATAACCAGGTGGTTGTTTCATGTAAATTTCTTCTTCCAATACTCCATTTAGGAATGCATTGTTGACATCCAACTGCCTTATATTCCAACCTTTATATAAAGCAACAGAGAGAATGAGCCTTATAGTTGTATGCTTGACAACTGGAGAGAAGGTTTCTGTGAAATCAAATCCATACTGTTGGGTATACCCTTTGGCCACAAGTCTGGCTTTATATTTGTTTATGGTGCCATCTGGATTTCTCTTTATCCTGTATGTCCATCTGCAACCTACAATGTTTTTGTTTGCAGGTGGACATACAAGATCCCATGTTTTGTTTTTTATAAGAGCATTATACTCTTCATTCATTGTTGTCTTCCAGTTGTTGTTTCTTGCAGCTTGTTCATAGGATGTTGGCTCATCTGTATTTGAGTTGGCCATATAAGCTTTTGGTTTGAAGATGCCACTCTTGGCTCTTGTTATCATAGGATGACTTGGTCTGACAGAGACTTCAGTGTGAGGTAAGTTTTCTGTTGTGTCTTGATTTGAGTTGCCTCTTGAGTTGTCTTACTGTTGCTCATTTTCACTTATTGTGTTGGATGATTGTGCAGGTGAGTGACTGGCATGACTGAGATCATCTGTCCACTCATGATCTTGTTGGGCTGACACTGAGGGATTTTGATGATTATCAGTAGTCCTCCTTGTCTCTGTTGAAGTCTCATTCTCATGATATATGGGTAACTCAGGTATAGAAATATAAGGATTGTAAACTTTGCTTGTGGTTTTCACTTTAGAATCTTTAAACGGAAAAATACTTTCATTGAAAACAACATGTCTACTGATAAACAGTCTTCCACTATCATCAAGACATTTATATCCTTTTTGATTAGTAGTGTATCCAAGAAAAGTACATGGTTTAGATCTAAAGTTTAATTTGTTACTATTGTATGGTCTCAAGTATGGAAAACACAGACATCCAAAAGTTTTTAAACTGTAGTAGTCTGGCTTGACACCTTGTAATCTTTCAATGGGACTGATGTTTTCTAAAGTTTTGGTTGGCAGTCTATTTATAAGATAGACTGCAGTATTAAATGCTTCAGGCCAGAATTTTAGAGGTAAGTTAGCATGAGCTAATAGACTGAGCCCTGAATCAACTATGTGTCTGTGCTTTCTTTCACATAGACCATTTTGCTCAGATGTGTAGGGACAGGTTGTCCTATGAATTATTCCCTTTTTTTCAAAATAGTCTTTAAGGGTTTTATATTCAGTTCCACCATCAGATTGAATGACTTTAACACGAGAATTTAATTGCTTTTTAACCATAGTAATAAATCTGATCACAACACTGTGTGTTTCAGATTTATTCTTTAAGAAATATATCCAAGTGTATCTTGTGTGTGCATCAACAAATGATATATAGTATTTATATCCATAATCTGTACATATTGGTGCTGGTCCCCAAAGATCAGTAGCAATAAGTTCAAGGAGTTTAGAGTATTTGGTTAAGGAGTCATTAAATGGTAGTTTATGACTCTTACCCATTTGACAGTGTGTGCGAACATAAGGAATAGAAACATCATCATAAGGTATACAGTTTTCAGTAAGAATTTGTTTAACAACTTTAACACTTGGATGACCAAGTTTGCAATGCCAAAGATCAAATACTCTATTGCAGTTTGTCTCTTCACATTGATTACAACAAATTTCCGTTTTTGTGGGACTTGTGTAGCTGACAGATTTAAACCTATAAAGTCCATTTGCAGCATCACCCTGCAATAAAATGTCCTTAGTTAGTATGTCTCTAACAAGGCAGTATTTAGGGTAAAATTCGAAGTAAACTTTGTTATCATTAGTAAATTAAGACACACTTATGAGATTTTTCTTGATCTTTGGTACTCTTAATAAATTATGCAAAAATAATTGTTTCTTTCCTTTGATAAGAGCATTACCAACATGAGAGATTTTGATGCACTTACCATTCCCCATGCAAATTGATTGTTTACCTCTATACTCCCTGTTGCCAAGATTCAGATTGTCTAGATTATTAGTTATGTGGTTTGTAGCTCCTGAGTCTGGATACCAACAGTCATCTTGTACATGTTCTTGTTGAGTGTTTTTGCTTGAATTGTTGTCCTTGTTGTCTGTATGATTACTTGATTGAGCTACATTTGCACTATAGTTGTTGTTTCTTTGATTGCCGTTGCTTTGATTGTTGTTGCCTTGATTAGCATATCTGAAATAACACTTTACAGCTGTATGTCCAATTTTTTCGCAGATTTGACATTTTGGTCTGTTACTGTTGTTATTCCATCTGCCTCTTCCCCTGGATCTATTAGAATGGTTTCCTCTTTGTGATGATGTTTCACCTTTGTTGTTACTTTGATTCTTGCTTTTGGCATTGACTGTATAATTGATTGCGAAATCTGATTCTTGAGGTTTCTTGTTATCTAGTCTAGCCTCATGAGCCTGTAGGATAGAATGAACATCATCAATAGATGGTAAAACTTTGTTAGATGAAATAACAGCAACTACTGCTTCATAATCATCACTTAAGCCATTTAGAATGGTTAAGATTTGCTCTGAGTCAGACACTTTGTGTCCTCCAGCTTCAAGAAGATCACATATGGTCTTGATCTTGTATAGATACTCTCTCATTGAGCAGTTGTCTTTTCTTATGCTTTGTAGCTGTCTCTTGTGATACATGACTTTGGCTGCAGATTGGGTTTTGAACACTTTTTCTATTGTAGACCATATTTCACTTGCAGATTTACATCCTATAACATGTGACAAGATATTTGTGTTTATTGATGATAGTAGCCATGAACATATTAATCTGTCTTGCTTGTGATGTTTGATATAATCTTCATTGCTAACAATTCTGTTTTCTCCCTCAGTAATGCATTTTGGTGGAGTTGGTATTGTCCCAAGAAGAAAGCCTTCGAGGCCATATCCCTGAATTGCAGTTTCAACTTGCAGTTTCCACAGCAAGTAGTTGTTTTCGTCTAAATGCACTGTGATCAGTTGACTTTGAGGGCTTGTAACAGTTTTGATTAACTTTCCTGTTGCTTCTGCCTGCTGATCATTATTGACGTCGCCTGAGACTGATCATCTGCCATGTTGATGATTCTTGATTTAGAAGATAAAAGAAAAACTTTAGAATAGATTCAGGAATGAGGAGATCTTTCAAGAAACTGAGTATAACAGGTACGATGCAGCCAAGTCTAGATGAGGAAGTTTTTCTTCTGATAGTTCTTGGCGTGGCACTGTCCTTTGTTTGCTATTTGATGAGATTTCTTCTTTCTGGTTTCTTGAATCTGTTTTCTGACTTCTTGAATTTGTTTTCTGAGTTTTTCTTGAGTTGCAAAAGAACAGTATGCAGCCAGTGTAATAACTTGGCAGGGCAACTGTTAATACCCAAATGATGATATCTTAACTGATGGGTAATGAATTCTTCAAATGATGAAAAATTCTCTGATGATGAATTATCTGATCTTTTCTTCTTGAATTGGTGAGAAGCTGTTAAGCTAATTGTTGCTCTGATACCATAATAGAAAATATGAACAGAGAATGAGATTCAAGATTTGAATGAAAAGAGTAATTTGTATTCAATATTGAAACAGAGAGTTTTTGTATTACAGAAAATGATAACTGAAATGGTTACATTATCATTCTTTATATAATAGTACAGAGTGGGCTAAAATGGTTAGGCCCAAATAGATGGAAACAGGCGAGTGGCTCAGATTGAATGAAGGAGAGATCATCGGATGAGATTGCAGATTGTTGTAACAAAACAGAACCGAGAATCTCAAGCATCCTTATCTCATTCATTTTCTGGATTAACGGTATACCGTGCGATCATGTAGAACGTTGTCAATGAAACTTTCAATTGAAAAGACTTTATTTTCTAACATTGTGCGACCTGTTGAAAGGTTACGGTTTGAAAGGAACGTCTGATGTTTGCGTTAGGGAAATGCTAGCCGTCTTTCAGTATATAATTGTATTGGCCTTTCTACACGAAAGATTGCTGAAAGATTTCAACGATCGAATATTATAGTTTGTGTTTATTTTTATGAAGTTTTGAAATTTGTTCTGTTGGTGTATAAGGATATTACTAAGCTAGTAGACTCCGAATTTAATAGATTCCCGGAACAAATTAGGACATCAACCCGATATTATTCATTCTTTAAAACCTGTATTAGGGTCATTGATGGTACACTTGTAGTTGCACAAATGTACGCTGCAGAGTTGCAATGATATGTAGGACGTAAAAGATTTGCTACGTAGAGTATTCTAACTATATGCGTGTTTGATTTAATATTTATATTTTTAAGGGCAGGGTGGGAAGGAACTACGTACATAGGATGCTTTAGTTTTTCTTTTGGTTTTAAATAGTAGAAATTGGAATTTTCCTCATCCCCCGACATGACGATATTATTTAGTTCACTCGGGTTATCCACTAATGGATGACTACTTACCTCACTACAGCAATTTTAAATATCATATTTTAGATTTTAATAAAACATAAAATCAAACAAAGACCGAAAATGAAATTTTCAACTATTACAATCTGAGCCAACGAATGACAATCGAAAGAGACTTTGGAATTTTGAAGAAAAAGTTTGCAATCTTACATAACATGCTGACCTACGGTTATAAAGTTCAAGTAACGGTTGTAACTACTACTGTTATTCACAATTTCATACGAAGATAGAACAAAAGAGACCTTGAATTTATGGCATATGACGATAATTCTGATCTAGTTTTGGAAGAATTTCTACAAGAGTACTATAATATTCGAATGTTTAGGAATAACGATCGTGAACTAGTTTAAAGAAAGGCAACAAACTACATGGCAAACGTTTGAGATAACATACGAATGAACTAGTTGTTGTTGTACTACGTTAGTAATTTGTATTTTTTAAGTGCACTTGTATCATTATCGTATTAGTAATTCGAAATTGTTGTACTGTTATAACTGCACTTATACCGTTATCGTAGTTGAATTATCAAATTTTCTTATTTAGTTACATTCTCAAATACATGTTCTTTAAAATAATACAAAAGGATTAACTATATAACTGGTAATAACAAAATTATTAATGCCCTTTTCAGAATGCCTATTTTGTAACACAAGAACGCATTGCCTTTTCATGAGTTGTTCCCCTTCATGCCCTTTCCTGTGTCCCTTTCGTGTACCACTTTTATGTCATAAACAAACGCATCCATAGGATGAGTTCGCAGACAAAGTTTGACCAGTTCGTTGGCATCGCGCCAGATGTGTTATATGTGGGACCCATAACTTTTGATCGTTTGGCTCAACGGTCCAGATTTACTGGTTAGCGTAGACGTATCTGACACGTCTGATGTCAACGGCTAATCCAACAATTAACCCCCCAATGTCCATAATTTTAACCCCTATATATTTATACCCTTCTCTCTTCTTCCTCCTCACCAAGATCAACCCTGACTTTAACCCAAAAAATATGCAAAAGACAATCCAATTTTAAGGTAAGTTTTCATGTACTCATCTCAATCTCATTTTCATTTACTTTACATAATTTTTTCTGAATTTTTCTAAGTTTTTTGGTTAGGTCCCTCCTCATATACTACTCCCTCCCCTAATCATAGTCCAAGTGTACCATCTGCTTGCTTATCTATGGCCTTCAAGGATGCCATCGATCATATAGAGAAAGTCAAAGAAATACAACTTTCTGAAGTCGTATACTACTCAAGATTCAAGAGAACACGGAATTTTTTTTCTTTGGAATATGATGACGCTCACAGTTGGCTACGATTGGAGATAAAACGTTCGTAACGTACCATCAGATACCATCATTTTAAGATGGGCCGTCCACCTACCTATCCACCACCTTACCCACCGTCCGGGTTCTAGTTAACTCCGTTGTATTTCTAATTTTATTTGTATTTTTATTTCAGTTCTAGTGATAACGAAAGTAGTCTTGTTTAATTATTGTAACAACTTTTTTTATTACGTAGCTATGGCCTACTACATCCTAATCATGTATATATACAAAATCATCTTTTTTAATTCAATTTCATCATTTATAATTTGAATTAAGACCATAAGGGGTGAATCACTATGTCTTATCAATATATACACAAATAGGATGAAACTCACTCACCGATTAGTTGTGCATCTTCTTCGATCCGAGGTGAATCCTCCTCCTACTTTGCCATCCAGATATTTTTTCCCATAAAAATGCTAATCTCTCAATGGACTATCTATCCGAACACTATAGTTTTGTTTGGCTAACTACTAACCTTTAGCTGACTCGGACCTACCAGAAAAAATAAACAAATAGTCTAACTTCTGTTAGATACTCTTCTTGACGGTCTGTCCCTAACTTAATTCGCCTAGGGTCAACTGATCCTAATGGTTTTGCGGGCTCATCAATAACCTATTTTTACTCTGTATATTCCTTTTTGTGTGTAACATTATTTTAGTCTTACTTGTGACAAAGCCCTACACACTGTAATTTTGGACTTATATTAGCTAGGGCTTACTAGCTAAAGTATAGGGCGGGACCCCATACCAGTCTCATCTGGTATGCCAATATCTAAGTCATTTTACTTAGGGTCATCAACCCTTAAAATTTTCCTTGAAAACATTTCTTTCAACTTGATTTAACCTTTTAAATCATTCTTAAACAAGGAAAATATATTCTATGCTTTACTCAAATCACTTTGCCATGTTATATATACTTTACACAAAACATTGTTGATGAAAACATTCGAAACCTTTGAAAGTACCCCTTTCGATACAAGTAAACTACTTTACTTTATAACCTAGGCCGAAGGCCAAAGCATACCTTTCAAAACTATTTACATTAAACCTTTCGAAAACATTGAAATCATCTCTTTCGAAAGCTTTATAAAACCGTAGACATCCTCCTTTCAAAACCATTGGAAACCTTTCATTTAAAACCTTTTGAAAACATTGGGGAACCACCCCTTCGAAACCTTTATCTTAAACCTTTCAGAAGCATTAAGTTCTTTACATAAATCAAACCTTTCGAAAGCATTTGGTTTCAAGTAAAACAAGTGGAACAACCTTTTGAAACCATTTGAAACCATTCCTTTCGAAACCTTTGTGTTTAACTTTCAGTAGAACAAAGGGTCTTAAAACAACTAAGTCGAAAGCACTCTTTTGAAAGCAATTTCCTAAGTAAAAGAAGTGGATGGCGTCAAAACCAATCCCTTCGAAAGCATTGTAGAAGCGACTTAGGTTTTAAAACAAAGAAACCCTTTCAAAGGCATTGCTATGAAAGGCAGGATGCGTCAACTAGGGATTTTGACCCCTTCGAAGGCTTCTTTATAAAACAAAGGTGCAACCTCTTTCGAAACCATTCTTTAAAACCATTTGACCAAGTCGAAAGCTATCTAAGTCGAAAGCATTCCTTTTGAAAGAAAAGTAGGCACATTTGCTTTTAAAAGCAAAACAAGGTTTCGACCCCTTCGGAACCCCTGCTTCGACTCTATACCTTTTGCCTATCTCCAATCCATTCCGTACCAAGTATTTTATACCATGTGTATTGGTTTCAAATTAGTTGGATGCGGAAGTACCTAGTCAAAAGTAGGTGCCTAAAGCGGCAAAACAGCAAAAGTATGGTTAAAGCTGAATTTTAACTTTAAAAAGTAATTCTTTTCAACTAACCTGTTTTGTGTGTCAATATATGATTGGTTGCTAATTTCTTTTCCAAATTCACCTTTAACTTGTGATTATGGTGTTAAGATTTGATCTTGGATTAAGTTACTTAAGCTTCTTTCTCTTATCTTCTTCTTGTTTTCCCTTAATGGTGGTCGGCCTTTCTTTTGTTTTGTTTTTGTTTTGAACATGTAAAATGAATGGGCATGAAGGGTTTCGGGTATTAGAACATGTCTTATTCCTACTTTGCCCCTTATCTATTTGCCTTACCTGTTTCATTTTAGTTTCCCTTAGTTTATTGTTTTAAATTGGCATGGCTACCTCTATTTACACAAATCTCAATCCCTTAACCATTTCATTATTTTATTTAATTTAACTAATTAAATGTCCTAAATAATGTTAACAAAAATTAGGATCGTTACAAGCTCCCCTCCTTAATGAATTTCGTCCTCGAAATTACATTAAGGTACACAACAAATCAATCATAAAGGTAAAACATACCATGAAACAAATCAGGATAAGCATCTTTAATCTTGCTCCCAGTTTCCCAAGTACAGTCTCCCTCGTCATCACTCTACTAGACCTTAACTAATCTGACTGTCTTGTTCCTTAGCCTCTTCTCATCTTTCGTGACTATATGAACTGGCTTCCTAACTATAGTCAAATTCGGTTCCACTACTAAGTCCTCTAACACAATCGGCGCTATAGTAGTCTTCGGATCTCGAACACACTTCCTCAAATGAGGATCATGAAAAACATTGTGAACTCCTACCAAACTGTTCAGCAGCTCCACTCTATATGCGAGTTTCCCGATCCTTTCTACAATAGGAAATGGTCCAACAAATCTCGATGCCGATTTCCCTGATTTCCCCAATCGAATTACACCTTTCATCCTTGATACTTTAACGAAAACATAATCTCCTACTTAGAACTCTAAGTTCTTCCATGTTCTATCAGCATAACTCTTCTACCTAGACTGAGCTTCCTTCATTCTAGGGCGAATCAACTCAATCTTATCTGCAGCTTCTCTAACTAAATCAGGACTAAGAACCAACCTATCCCCGGTTTCTAACCTACAAACTGGAGATTTGCATGGCCTTTCATACAAAGCTTCAAACAGTGTCATCCCTATACTAGTCTTATAACTATTGTTATACGAAAACTTGACTAAGTGTATATGGTCTTCCCATGATCCTTCAAAATCTAGCACACAAGCTCTTAACAAATCTTTCAAGACTTTGTTAACTCTTTCCGTTTGTCCATCGGTCTTTGGATGGTAAGTGGTGCTCATCTTGAGCTTGGTACCTAAAATCTCTTGTAGACTCTTCCAGAACACGCTAGTGAATAAGGAATCTCTATCACTTACGATACTACTAGGAATCCCATGCAGTCTAACTACATTCTTCATAAATAACTTAGCTAAAACAGGTGTCGTCCTAGTTGACTTAACTGGAATGAAATAGGCACTCTTGGTTAATCTTTCCACTATGACCCATATACTTTCATTTCCTCTATTAGATCTTGGCAACCCGTCTATAAAATCCATTGAGATAGAATCTCACTTCCATACTGGAATATTTATAGGCTGAAGTAACCCACTTGGTTTCTAATGTTCGGCTTTTACCTATTGATAGTTCAGACACTGCTTCACCCATAAGCCTACATCCCTCTTCATACCTTCCCAGAAGAAACTCCTCTTCACGTCCTGATACATCTTAGTTCCTCCCGACCGAATAGTAGGATTGTCAATGGACATCCAATAATCTACAGTCCATTCGCATCTGTATCTAAAAATGAAAATCCGACCTAAAAAATGGATACAGATATCTATATGATATTATCCACATCCGAGAATTATCCATCCAACTTTTGTTAAAATAGTAGATGAGATCATGCATATTTTAGTACATACGATGATCGATATTTGTCATTTTATCAAGGTAATAATCCGTAATACACACATATAAATGAATATATGGTATCCAAAACTGAGTTTTATCACCATACTTTTTATTTCCTTATGTATATTAGCATTTTATTAAAAAAGATTTATTTTAGACCAAAATTTTCCATTTATTTTTTGAGTTTATTAATTATCAGCGGAACGGATAAATACTCCATCCATATTCGCAGATACAGATATCCAGTGTTAACAAGAAAACTTGTCAACATCACTAAAGCTAAGTGGTTAACAAGAAATGTTGTTAACACTTCGAAAGAAAGTTTTTAGAAGTGGCCACTCTCTTTGAAACCCCTTTTCGAATGAGTTGATTAGGACGGATTGCTTGTGGAGGGTGGTCTTATAAAAATATTAATTATAGTTAATATATCCAATCAACCCTATTAAAATAAAGGTTAAGGAGAGAACACCCCCTTCGAAGCCCCTTTTTTGAGTGAGTCAAAAGGGGTTATTTGTTTCAAACATTCATCTCTTTTGATTGCATTGAAAGGACCATCTCCCCTCTCAAAGGAGAATTCACTTTCGATGGTATTGTTTCTTCTTTTTTGGAATAAACTTCTTCGAAAGGGTTGTATGTATTGTAATAAGTGTACAACTTTCGAAGATACTGGCATAGCTAGCATAACATAGTATTCACACATCAGATCCCCTCCGAAACGTCCCTTTCAATCATGTCGAAAGGGTATTTGCTCTTTCAAAGTGAACTCAATGTACAAAATACAGGCTCCATGTCTCATATGCAATGGAATAACATCTCGAACGATATAATTTCCATGAACTTATTAATATCGAAACACTATAATCATCCTTGTTTAACATTTGATTTCATTAAACACGATGATAATGTGATTCGTATACATATTATCCAAGTTGATCCCATTGCATCGCATAAATCATATAGGAATTAAGAAGATAAGCAAGCATCATGTGCAATTGGTCATTAGTCAAGCTAAAGGCTGAAATGATCTTTCTCATGATCAAAATCTTTATTGAATCCATGCGCTTCCTCTATTGGTATTAATCCGAATTAAGTTACAGGTAAGAGAGCTTTTTCCCAAATTGATTTAGGGTCACACAGATTTGATTTGCTAAGAAATAATAGAAAGAATTTAGGATCCTAAGAGAAAGAATTAAGTTACAGCTTAGAGTAATTTTGGTTTGGAAAATTATTGATGTTGGATATGATTTCGTTTTCGAAGATGGCTATTTTGGATGGGAAAAATTGGGGTATTTGGAAGCCTAAGATGGAGGATGTTCTGTACCTCAATGATCTTCATGATCCAATTGATGGTGATGGAAAGAAGCTCTTTGATGTATATGAGGGAAAATGGAAGAAGGTGGATAAGAAGGCGATTGCTTTGATTCGCTAGTATCTTGATGATTCAGTTTTCCATCATGTGGCTAGTTGTGAATCCGCAAAGGCTTTGTGGGACAAGTTGGTATCTTTATATGCGTTAAAGAGTGCTGCTATTAAGGCTTTTCTGGTTTGAAAGTTGGTACAACTAAGATTTGATGAAGAGAAGTCTGTTGCAGAGCATTTGAATGAATTTCAAGATGTAATAAATCAATTGGCAAATATGAAGGTCAATTTTGGTAATGAGTTATAGGCTCTTTTATTAATGAGTTCGCTTTTAGAAAGTTGGGAAACTTTGGTTGTTTCATTGAGTAATTCCAATGCTAATATAACTATCTCTCTGGAAACTGTTCAAAGCAGTCTTTTGAATGAGAAGCTTAGAAGAAAAGGGTCGGGTATGAAATCAATTCAAATTGACGCTATGGTGGCAAGGGACTCAAAGAAAGATACTATTTGGAAGAAGAAGGACGCTAATGGTAAAGATGTTATCACTTGTCATTATTGTAATAAGAAAGGTCACATACGCAGCAAGTGTTATGCTTATAAAAGAGATCAGAAAAAGGTTGTGCATGGTGATAGTAGTGGTGATACACAGGCAGGTTTTGCTGAAGGTACCGATAGTGATGCTTCTTGTGATTTCCTCTTTTGTGAAAATAAGCCTTGGAAGATGGATTCGGGAGCCAGTTTTCAAATTTGTAGAGATGTGAATTGTTTTTCTTCTTATGAGAAGAGTGTCGGCATGATTAGGACAGCCAATGGAGAAGAGCTACCAATTTGTGGTATTGGATCTATCTGGTTTCGTTTGCATGACGGTGTAGTTAGAGAAGTCTCTGGAGTGAGACATGTACCCACTTGTTCGCATAATCTTATTTCTCTCGGTCAGTTGGATCGCCGTGGTTGCACTTATGGGACTCAAGGTGGAGTTTTGAGAGTGAAAAAAGGTGGTCGTGTAAGGATGAGAAGGGTATTGGAAGAAGGAAACCTTTATGCATGCTTGGTTGGTTATGTAGTTGACAATGGAAAGCGAGTGACGGTTGAAGGACCTAGTCCACAGTAATGTGGAGAGGTTAATGTGGTCACTGCTTATGATTCTAGCATCGAGGATCATATTTTAGACTGGGGTCTTCATGTTGATGATACTCGAGGGATCGATAGTGATCAGGTAATGAGCTCAGGTCGAGTGATAGATGGGTGTCGAATTGCAAAATCCACAAAGACAAGATGGAGATCTTTGTGGTATTACAAACGTTTTTGAGACCGGATTTGTGAGGTGCACCTCATGTGGGAGATGCATCACTTGTAGACGGTGGTTAAGGTTTGTAATTTAGTGTGGTTGAGATATGGGGATTTGTGATAGATCTAGATTGGCATGCTTGATATGTTAGAGATATGTGATTTTGTATCAATGTGGAGTGTTAAATTTTGGTTATATAAAATCGCAAATAGAGGGAAAATAAATATGCAAAAGAAAGAGAGAGAAGATTTTGTTTCCCCTAATTAATAGGCATATTTGAATATGCTTATTTCTCTTTTTAATTGGCTAATCAATTTATTTTTTGCCATTTAATATTAACTTGGGCATTAAGTAATTGAGGTTAAAAATAGAAACTAGAAGAGAGAGTGTAAAAGTGTGGTGGAAAATCTATTTGCTAATTCTCTCTTCTCCATCCTTGTTCTTCCTCTCCAACAATTTTAGCCATATAGATATTTGATCCATTTCTCAATTTGGTTATTGATTCAATGGTATTTTGTTTATTTTAGCTTTGTTCTATTAATTGTAAACAAAATTTTGGTGAATCAATAAAGTGGGTGGTTGGGTGGAATATCTTGTGTTATTGCGTTTTAATTTCAATTCTGTCTTGTTTTCAATCCAAGTTATCTCTTTGTGATTTGGGTGACAAAGATCCATTGATAAAAGCTTGCGTAAAGCACTACTATTTCCATAACATTAATCTTGTAAAGCGGACGACATTATCGATTGCACCGTAGTTGCACCAAATTCCGCTTTTAAGGAAATGACTTGTCCATGACACAACAATATTTTACCGACTTCTCTTTATTTTTTTTACACCAAAATTCCAACAATTTGAAAACGAAATTGATCTGTCATTGATGACCATTTGACTATATGGGTTTTTGGTGTAAAGATCGAACTTTTAAATTGTTGTTGTGATAGAAAGACATTTGGAGAAGGAAAGCTCGAACCACATGTTTTTTTTTAAGTATTTCAATTTAAATTCAGTTATATTATTAATTATTTATGTGCTTGGTTGATCATAAATTCATTGATGAATTTTTGATACCTATATGAATATATAATTATGTTGATTTAATAAGATGTGATCAAAAAATGATAATTTGGTTAAAAGAAAATTAAATTTGGGGTCGTTGTTTGAATTGTAAAATAGCTTTATACTTGATCAGTGATAGTTCCCCAAATTCTTGATTAATACTTTTGTTTACCTCTAAGTTAAATTATTATGAGAAAGAATGGATTATGAATTGCTTTGTAAATTGTTCTTTATGAGTTTAATATAGTTTGGAGATGACTGGATTGAGAAATATAGTGGTTCACATGCACATGATGTGTTTTTTTAAATGTCATCATAAAGATAGAATAAATTTGCTTTGTTTTATCATCATTTCTTTATATATTGAGTGCAAGTTAATAATGTTAAACATAAATGTTGTAATCAGATTATTGTTAGAATTGTAATTAATGAATATTTATATGTTTGCTCCTTAAAAATATAGGATCCATGTTCCACATGATTAGAGCTAATGTGTTGATGAATATAGTTTACAATGAAGACTTTTGAAGATGAAAATGAAGGTTTTTGATATTAATTGAGCATTTAATGACACATTTAATTAAAAATTAATATAGGAATCTAAACAATAGTGCAATGGTATGTCTGATGTGTGTTTAATGCAAATTGCTTGTTGAATCTATTGTTTTTTGTTACATGATTGATAAATTATAAATATGCAAGCTTGAGGGAAAAAACTTTCTAAATAAACATGAATTTTCTTGAATTTTTATATTTAGATAGAAGCATTAATTCTTATCATACGGGTGACTCTTTATCAATATATTTCACTAGAATAGGAAGTGAACTGTTGCATTATTTATGAAAAAAATTAATAATGATATTTATTAGTCCGTCATTTTCTTTTCAAATGTAGGATTTGGAAAGTTGGAGTGTAGAGAAAAACTGATGTACATTTGGAAAGTTGGAGTGTCGAGAAAAAATGATGTGTTTGCATGCATATTTAAGTGCCAACATTAAATGCCAGTATTTTATTACTCCACCAAAATTGAATGCTAAAATGTATTATTATATAATAGGAATACTATTTTACAAGGAATGGCTGCCAACTCCCCAGAATTGAAAGACGAGGGAAGAAAAGTCCCTCCCAAAAAAATTGTAAAAATTAGGTCCCTATTTTTAGTTTTTGGCTAATTTATGCCACTTTTGCCCTTGATTTCAATGCTGTGCCGATTTTTTGGGAGGGGACAGTTTTGTAAAAAATAACAAAACAGGGACGTAATTTACATGAGTTTATGAGTAGAGACTTTTTGTGCATGGGCTTTAAGAATAGGGACATTTGGTCCAAAACCCCTTCTTTTTATTACTTAATAAGGTTACTTACTATGATATTTAAAGTTCATTTTTGAACAAAGATATTTGCAATAAGCATGCATTTATTACATTCATTATCCCTTCTTCTTTGCTTAATTTATCTAAGACATTATTAGTTATAAATGTATTTCAAATTTCCACCTTCCATGTTTCCTTTTGAAAAATAATTATCATGGAGTTTATGTGTTAAAGTTAAGAAGATCATTTTTTGTACAAGATTTAAATTTTGTTAATATAATAATTTTATAAAGATATCGTGCTTGTATATTTGGAGGATTGAAAGTATATATTTGAAGGCGTGAGAAAAGGATTTATATGTTATAAATGGATATACTAAATGATATGATGAATATTTTGATGAATCAAAAAAGTGAGAATCATTTATTTATATACATACATGAACTTAGTTATAAAACTTTGTGCTTGGCATGTAAGTGCATACGTTCTAAGTGATGCATGCATTATTGGAGAATGACAAAAGTTAAAAGAATATTTGCTTTTAATATCATATATATGTTGTATGCATGAATTAATAAAGAGGCGTCGAAATTATGAGAATATAAATGGTTATACAAAGTTGAGTATAATTATCTTAGTACATTTGATTATATGTTGGGGAAGCTATATTTTTTTTCTTCTATGGTTGTTAAATGGTCAGCTAGTTTCTCATAAAAGATTAGATAAAACTTCTCATGAACCATGAAAGAGTTTCATCTCAAGCTCAAAATTTCTAAAAATGTGGGAGGAGGGAGGGGGGTTGGGGAAGACTACACATTTGGTCCTTTTTCTCCTTTAAAAACTGGAAGAAGAAGAACCAATTAACCAATAATTTACCTAAAAACATTGAACATGTATTCTTTGGTTATGATTTTAAAGTATTTCATATAGATTCATTTCCTTATATCGAATAAATGCAACTTTTGGTACAAACTTGAATATAGTGAAAGAGATCAAAATTTTCAAACCGAGATGAATGACTTAGGGGAGATAGATGTGACCTTAGCCTAAAAAATGAGACAATTTGGGAATAGGTTTCCCATAAATCATTTTGACCATATCAGAAATGAAAAACTTGAAATGACATTATTATTTTGATGTAAAGTATGTGTAATCTCTCTGCTTTATATGCCGTAAGAAGAATAAGGGACATAATAAATATTTTTAAAATTAAAGGAAGTGATGTGTTTCTCTTGAATTATTAAAAATGTCGTTAATTATTTTGTTAATTATTTTGTGAGAAGAAACATTTATAACCCTTGTGATAAAATTGGAATTTCCATAAGAGTGTAAATGGAGAGAGAATACACATCTACTTCAGACCTAAAACAATTAAGAAATTAGTAAAAGGAGTGATCTCATCAAAATGGATAAGATCAAAGAGACCTTGATGGATCTCTTTTTAAATTATTTTCAAAGGAAATTAGTCCTTAAATCATTAAGATGAATGGGCCTCGAGCTTAGAGAAGAGAGAAATGTGATGAATGCCCATTAGAGGTCAAATGATGTAAAATGACTACTCTTTCCTTACTTATTATTGTGTTTATGAGCTTGATTACTAGTATATAATCCATAACCAGTTATTGATGGTGCTTTTAAAACACACTTAATGGATTTTTCTATTTGATATGATTTTAAGTTTATTTACTTTTAAATAACTCATAACCAGTTTTTTGTGGTGCTTTTGAGACGCACCCGATTGATTTTGCTATTTGATATGATTTTAAGCTTCTTTGCATTTTTATAATCCATTGCTAATTTTTTGTGGTTCTTCTGAGATGTACTTAATGGATTTTGCTATTTGATATGGTTTTAAACTTCTTTGCTTCTATGTAATCCATTACCGATTCTATGTGATGCTATTGAGACGCACTTGATGAATTTTGGTATTTGATATGATTTTAAGCTACTATGATTTTATATAATTCATAACCAATTTTTGGTGATGCTTTTGAGATGCACTTAATGAAATTTGGTATTTCATATTATTTTAAGCTATTTTGCTTATGTAAAATTCATGTCCAATTTTTGGTGGTGGTTTTGATATGGACTTGATGAATTTTGTTATTTGATGTGATTTTAAGCTTCTTTGTTCTTATGTAATCCATAACCGATTTTTGGTGATACTTTTCGAATGCACTTGATGGATTGTAATGACATGCCTTTTGGACGGTTTAAATCGACAATAAACTACACACATCAACTCAAACCATTCAAAAGGGCAGATTGTTATGGTGTAAATATGAAAAAGAAGGGAAAGAAATAAAACAAACACAGAATCTCACAGCGGAATGACAAAATATAATATTCAAATAAACAGTTCATGAAGCTGTTTTACAAATAACATTTGATTACACATTTACATTTCAGAATCAGAGTTGCATTCAACATAAATAAATAACAAATGCAGCTGAATAACATGATGTAGTGGTATGAATATAATAAATAGTAATAGTACAAATCTTCGTCTTCGTCCTCTAGAAAGCAGTCTTTGATACACTAAAAGGCTTAGACTGACCCGAACAAATTGAAAAGACAAAACACTCGAGTCAGAACTAAAAGATCTTATATAAGTTAAATCAACAATAAATATGAGTGTAGCGGCGTCAGAGATGGTTACGGGTTTTGACATCTTCTATCCAGTGTCAAACGTGAGTGCAATAACTTAAGAGATGTTCGGAATTTACATCTTTTAAGGATTCGTTAAACTATCTACATATATAGTACAATACGCTATTATAATAGTGTCTACAGTAAAGTAAAGTATTAAAATAGCGTTAAGGCGTTACCTTCAAAATAAGTTAAACCCTCATTTCAAATCATTGTATTTACTCAAAATATGTTATTTAAATCCCACTTATGTTATTACATCATTAAATCATATTTGCTTTTAAAGCAAGGATTTTAAATGCGAGCAGTTCCACTTTACACAGTCTGAAATTTAGAATAGTTTAGATAGTTAAAATAGTTTAAAATACTTTAAAATAGCTTTTAAATGGTTAAAATATTTTAAATATAGTTTTAAATGGTTTTTAATGGTTTAAAATAGATTAAAATAGTTTAAAATAGTTTAAATACTTTAAAATAGTTTAAAATACTTTAAAATAGTTTAAAAATACTTTAAAATAGTTTAAATGGTTTAAATACAGATTAAAATAGTTTAATATAGTTTTAAATGGTTTAAAATAGATTTAAAATAGATTGAAATAGTTTACAATATATTAAATAGTTTAATAGTTTTAAAATAGGTTAAAATAGTTTAAAAGAGTTCAATAGTTTGAAAATCTTAGAAATCGGGATTTAAAATAATAAATTTTTAAACAGTTTATATTAAAATAATTAATTTGAAATTAATATCAAAATTAAGCCATTTCTTTCATTTCAACACATCTGGACCATGTCCAGTTTTCAAATCAACTAACTAAAATTGGTCCTTCAATTCAGATTCTCATTTAAAATCATTTAATCAATATCGATTTCAAATCCATGTTTGAATTATCAATTTAAACCACTTCAAATTAAATAGATTTCAAAGTTATATTCAAACAACTTCAATAACTCAATTTCGATAAATTTCATTTATGCTTCAAAATTCAACTTTGAAATTTTCATTAATTCTTTAAACAATTCATTAAATCAATTCCAATTTTAAACATTTAAAGCTTGGATTTCAAAAATAATTCAGTTTATGCAAATCAAATTTTATTTCAAAATATCGTTTAACTGAATTTAAATTTTCAAGGATTTAAAATCGTTTAATTTAACCAATCCGGTGTCCATATATAATTTTCTACCCTATGGTCAAGTGATACAGATATTTTTCATTTCAATCCACAATTATTTGAATTTACGGGTATATATCATTTTAACCCGCAATCCCAAAATTTATTTCAATGAAAATTGCTTGGGTTTATCATTTCAACCCATAACGATTTTCCTCATATTCTATATGATCGTTCGGGTATGTATCATTTCAACCCATAGGGAACTTGTAGTGTTATAACAATATAAAATATATAACATCCAGTCATCTAACATCAACAATCAAACATACATCACAATCACCATTCAAATCAACAAATAGATAAAAACTATTGACTGATTATCAATAACAGGTCTTAACAGGTAGTTTAAAATTAAATATAAAATTAAATGGCGATTAAATTCAATAAAAGTCAGATTTAACTGGAATGACAATTTAAATATATCAAACATCAATCAAGCAACTTCTAATCACATCATAGATTTAAATTAACTAACATAAGATAATTTAGTAGTTGTGAGTGGGTTAAATCACTCACTTTTTTATTTCAAATTGATTTGAAATCCAAATAAAGGCCCAAATTTGAATAGTCTCGGAATTCATCCAAACAAGTTCTATAATGTCCAGAATTTAGTTACGATCGCAATGGAGAAAACCATGTGTGAATCCGAGCCCGTGTGCAAAAGTTATCGATGTTAGAAGATTATAAATTTAAATCAAAATAAAATAAATTACACAGGGGCATACTCGTAATTTTACCTCCCTCTCTATACGCGAATCCTAGTGCAAAGTCGCGATCGACTGTCTTCGTTCAGCCGCCGTACCAAATTGCTCGACGCCGGCCAACTCCGACCACCATCCCACGATCCACGCTCTCCACCGCCTTCCTCGCGTCAAGCCGCCCCATCCCTACCAACATGACAAGTTCCAGCCTAACCAAACGCAGCCGCCGTCGAGGTGAACTTCGCCCCTTCTCGCGCCAATTCCGGCTCCAAGCACCTCTGACGACAATGAAACCCATAGATGAGTGCTGCTCGTCGATCTCCACAACACTGCACCTCCCGATCGTCGTAAAATCGACGATCCACAATTGGATCGGGAACCCTAGAAAATGGACGGCCGAGGTTCAACCTCGATTTTTGGTCAAACGAAGGTTCGAATCGAAAAACCAATCACTGCAGTAGATTACGCTCGTCGAGAGCTTTCCAACGATATATAATATAGTATAGTTTGAGGAGTTTTAAATTTTTCAGTTTGATTTTGATTTGCAATTGAATCTAGAATTTTGGTTTCTGCCATTTGAGAAGGAGGAACAGACAGAAGTGGATGTACGTACAGAATAATAAAAATGACTGCTAGGGTTTGGGGAAACAAGACTATTTATATTAATAAAGCCCGATAAGAAAATGAACCCATATCGAATTTGCACGAACGACGAATAACGACCCAAAAAGCCCGTTTCGCTTTCGAAACGAAAGTGCGTCACCCCATATATCAAAATAGATATTTTTGATATTTTTAAACTCAATGGAACATGTTACAAATCCTAATTCCATTGTATGAAGAAGTTAGCTTTAAAATCAGCTTATTTCAAATTGATTTCAATTAAATTGATTTCTACGCGTTTTGAGCCCGTACGATCAAACGACAAGTCCGATCGCTACGAAACTTGAAACTTAATAATAATTCATCGTTATGGATTTGATGAAATAGGTTTCGTTGAAATCCGAGACAGTGGCCAAAATGACTATTTTCACGTCAATTAAATAAATCATTATTAAATTGATTAATCACCTTTTAAATTTCAAATTTAGTTACTAACAATTTCATCATTTTTGATTACTTAGACATTTACAATTATTTAAAATAAATTTACATATCAATTCAATGTTAAATATTTCACTAATTACAGTGTTCGATTTCAACTGTAATTAGGTCCAATTAATTAAAATTTAATTTTAATAAATTGATTTAATTTGATTTCAATCTTTTTATTCAATCAATCATTACTCCATAGACATAGTTAACATTGGTTTATATTTTATTATATTAATATTCTCCAATTATCATCTTTTACCATATTCATTCCAATATTCAAATTATATTGAATTTTTATCGATTTTCACATTAATTAAAATTTTAAAGTCCTAATAAATTCATTTACCTTAGTTTCACACTTATTATTAAATCAATTATTGCCTTAATATAATTGACATTTCTGTACATTTGATTACATTCAGATTTTACAGTTATCGCCTTAACCAATGTTAACGTAATATTTAATTACATTTAATTGCAATTGATTTTCAATTTAATTTAAGAGACTAAATAAATAGGTAACATATAATAATTGTCACCATTAACTTTTATTCACATTTATAAGTTTATTATTTACAAACAAATGTTATAACAACTTACACAATACTAATTCTATCCAATTACAATTTATTACACGTTATCTCATTAATTAATACAACATTTAAATTATCAATTACTCTTTTAACCCAATTATCAATTAATACACACATTATTACAATTAATTTACAATCTATAACCAATTATAACTTTTTAGTCCTTCCCGTTAATTGGAATTACATTTAAAGCAGTTATCAATTACCTTAAGTTAATACTATTACATTTCATTCCAGTTATATTCTTATTATTAAATCACAAATTTTTATTTCTTCCAACATTAAATCACAAAACCTTATTAAATTAACTATTTTTAATTACCGAAAATTACGGGTCGTTACATGGATTTTGCTATTTGATATAATTTTGATCTTTTTTGGTTCTATATAATCCATAATTAATTGTTGATGCTGTTTTTGAGACGCGCTTGATGGATTCTTCTATTTGTTATGAGTTTACCAATAGAAGAATCCATCAAGCGCGTTACAAATAGAAGAATCCATCAAGTGCGTCTCAAATCTCTTATAGAAGGCGATCCAACTTCACATCCAAGTTGGTGAGTATATCAAGTGCTCTACTCTAGCATCACCACTTATGGCTATGGACTCATTAAGAGAAAAAAGCTCAACCTTAAAAATAAATAAAATAATTTACCAAGCAAGTCTCATAACCAACTTGGTGGTGCTTTTGAGACTTGCTTGGTAAATTATTTTATTTATTTTTAAGGTTGAGCTTTTTTCTCTTAATGAGTCCATAGCCATAAGTGGTGATGCTAGAGTAGAGCACTTGATATACTCACCAACTTGGGTGTGAAGTTGGATCGCCTTCTATAAGAGATTTGAGCCCTTTAAAGCATTTATGAGTTCCCAAGGTGGATGCATGGCCATTAAAAGCGCATAGTTATCGCATAATTTGTAGAAATTGAAAGTCTAATACATGTTGTGAGATCTCAAGCCAAATCTTTGTTTCAAAAATAAATTACTACTTAGATTAAATTGTAAACTCACTTTTTTACATATCGGTCCAATCGAAAGACCCGTACTTACGTATAAATTTCTCCTTTGTCCAAGATGTTTTTCTTTAGTTTTCTTGGAGTTGATGGGGGATTGTTTTATAACTACAATAAGACCTAGGCTTTTAATTTGTTCGACTTTTTGTATTTTGCGTTAATGTGACCATTACTATTTGTTTATTATTTATTTTCGAGACCAACTAATTTGATCAGGGGAAAAAATGAGATCGTTCTTTTTGTCCTTCATTTCGTTATTTTTTCTTTTACATCTGAGAAACAATACGATAAATTAGTCCACCTTCTTCATTTCTTTCTCTTTCAAAAATTCTTTCTACTTCAAAATTGTCTTTTGAATAAAACTCCTAAACAATGGTTTCTACAATTTCTCAACTACTTCAACCTTGAGTGCACAAGTGTGAGGGATTGTTGTGTTAACTCTGTAGAGCGGACGACATTATTGATTGCACCGTAGTCACGTCGAATTTGGCTTTCAAGGTAACGGCTGGTCCATGGCACAATAATGTTTTACTGATTTCTCTTTATTATTATTTCTACTCCAGAATTCCAATAATTCCCTTGGCATAATAATTTTTAATCGACTTCTCATTATTATTTGTACTACAAAATTCCAACAAGAACGACGTGCCAGATGCCAAAAGTTCACCTTAAGTTTAAAAAATAAAATAATAAATACTGAAAATAAATATTAAAGCTTTTATATATTATAAATATTTATAATTTGGAAAAAAAATTAATTTTACTAAAAATAACAAAATTAATAATCATATTTTTATTCAAAAAAATATATAATTAATATTTTTTTTTTGTAGAAATAAAAAAAATTACATTGATAACATATATTGTTGCTCCCACATCCCTGCCTAGGGGCTGTCCCTTCTGTAGTGGCATACATGTGTAACGATGAATAATTTCCGAACAAAATTATTGTTTACTTTCAAATATTTAATAAGGAAAATAGAAAACATGATATGACATGTATAAAATAATATTAATAACATTAAATTGATTACCAATCAATATTTATTTTTCCTAATATTATTTTTTAATTAAATTAGTAACATTAATTTTAAAAACTTAAAGTAAATTTAATAGAAACCAATATCTATTGTAGAGTACTTAAAACAAATTAAACCAATAAATTTACAAATAAATGCAAACTATTAATTTTCAGTTAAATATGCATTCTTGTTTATCCAGGAAATTCTTATTTCAACAGCGTTTTACATATGTTTAAGAATAAGATCGTTGTATTCAAAATTTGAAAATGACTAAATCTGATTTTAGGAAAATAAATATTTGACTACAGAAAGAAACAGATAAAGTAGATATGACAGTCAAGTGCAGCAACTAAAAAGTCCCACTGCTTATTTTTATTTTTATTTTTATTTTTATTTTTATTTTATTTTATTTTATCTTTTTTTAAATACAAATCAAAAAATTTGTTAATGTGTAAGAAGAATCTTGTACCGATAAGAAATGAATGGAATATATAGATTGTTCAGGTAAATATTAGAATACGAGGTGAGTTACAAAGCATAGCTCAGATAGGGATAAAGCGAAAAATAAAAAAAGAGAAAGGAGGAAGAAGCAAAGTTTCACGCTTAAAGTATGCATAGTACCAAATGATGGTAGAAGCGTAAAAATGAAATGGTCAACCAAATGGGAAACGTGAATCGTGAGTGTATGGACAAGAAGAAAACAACCCGTAAATCAACAATCATATCAAACGTAAAAAGATGGTCAAGGAAAGAACATACTTCGAGGATGCGAGGTTGCTTGTTTAGATGTATATACCATTTGGGAAAAAAGCCTTTGCTCGTGTAGTAGTAAATCACCAAATCTGATTGGAACGCTTAAAATGCATGCAAAGCTAAAAGGTAAAGTTGCCCTAATTATGACAGTAGGTGCCTAATCCAAAACTCCAAAGTATAAGCTAGAACGTCCCTAGCTACCATCAAATAATGTGTCAAATATCAAAAATAGTATGGCGAATCTTACCGCATCATGAATATCCCAAAACATGCAAATGCATCATTAACCATGCATGTGACTCAGATTTAGATGCATCTACTTGTACATGCTCATTCTTTAACACATGGAACAAAACATTTTTTGAGTGAGTCTAATAGGAAAAGGGCGAATTATAAGCAAGTTTTACATCTACGTTGGAGAGGTATGGTAAAACAGTGTAAATTGACGAGTTCAAGTAGAGATACTTGTTTGCTTGCTTACTCATTTACAAGTTAACAACCCGAATCTGATTATGCTTTCTTTTCTTATCGTTATGTATTTGCTTTAATTGTTAGAAAGTCAGTAATAATCGAACGTTTTTTTACTACTTGCAGGTGCATTTATGTTTACAGCAGAATAATAAAAAGGAATAACTTCAGTTAAGTTACTAGTTATTAATCCAGTAATTAATGATATTAAATTCGTAGGGACTGCATAATTATTTACTAGTTTGCAAAAGTAAAATTTAAAATGGCATAGATAACGTCACCTCAACTAAATGAGTTTAGTTGTCCAAAAACACAAGTTTGCTCGATATCCGCTCATTGAATCTCAATTCATTAGGCCTTGCCTTTATACGACAGTTGGGACTATTACAAAACAAGTATAAACCAGTAAAGTTGATATAATCTTGATGGATCTGTATGGATCACAAAAACTAACCTGATCGTATTCATAAGAAATTCAACCCAATCTTACACCATTACCAAACAATCTGTTTTGTTTACCGCGTTCTCTCGCATCGTTGGCAACTGAGCAAACGAACAGCACGACCAGGTAGAGAGGACTATCCAGTGGCGAGTTGGAAATGGGATTATTAATAAACTTATAACAGTAAAGACTTTGTTGTGAAACGACGGTCGGACCAAGCTCCCCATCTCCTGCACGTGGCGTACGCATATGGGTTGACACACACTTTGTTGTAACAAAAGGAATCCTCAATGTTACATGCCTACCAACCCATATTTATACACCACTTCTCCAAGTTATTTAGCGATGTGAGACTTTCCAAATCCGAACCGTCGTTCCTCCATTAAACATGCGAGACAACCCTAACAGACTTTACCGTTATAAGCTTATAACCTAATACTCAAGTCCAGCCGCCACTTTCACTTTCACATCTTCCTTCCAATTTCAGCCGAGAGCAACTCCTCATTTCACTATTTTCCACCCCGAACGATTACTACAACAAAAATACTCTATTACAACGCTCTTTGTACAACGGGCATAGGCTATCCGTTGTAATAGAAGGCTGTTACAACGGTCTACTCAGGACCGTTGTAATAGATGTCATATACAACGCCCTTTTTACAACAGGCAATGACTGCTCGTTGTAATAGAATGCTATTACAACGGTCCTTTCATACCCGTTGTAATAGATGACAATTTTACAACGTTAACAAAATGCCCGTTGTAATAGATGCCAATTTTACAACAGTCACAAAATGCCCGTTGTAAGATGTGCCAATTTTACAATGCTCAAAACGCCCGTTGTAATAGGTGCCAATTTTACCACGGGTTAAAAATGTTCGTTGTAATAGATGCCAATTTTAAATAATTATTATATAATAATGACTATTAAAATTAATAATTAATAACAATCAATAATTCATAATAACTAAATATTATCTTTAATCAATCATTATTTTTTATATTTAATAATTTATTATAATTAATTGTTAATAATTAGTAAATTATTATTAATATTTATTAATTACACTTAATATTTAATTATTATAATTAATATTCAATTATTTAGTAATTATATTTAATATTCAGTATTTAATATTCAATATTAGATAATTAAATTAGTAATTTTATAAACTAAATTCATAAACAAATTTGAAATTTTCATAAAATTCAAGAATAAAAAAGTAAAAATTTTAAGATAACTTAAAATTTTAGAAAGTTTCCAAAATCTTAGAATATTTAATATTTCAAATAATTTAAAATTTGGAAATTTTGTAAAATAAACTTAAAAACATTTATAAAATTTATAAACAAAAATTTGAAATTTTCATAAAATTATAAAATAAAGAGATTAAAATTTTATAAAATATTTAAAATTTCAAAATATTAAAATAATTCAGAATTCGAGAAATATAAATTTTACGTTGTAAAATTTTTAATTTCAAATGCATTAGGTGTTAGATATATACAAGTTTTTTCTTGGTTCTGAACAGCGAAATTTTGGCTCCATTTCCAAATTATTGGCTCCATCATCAAATTTTTAACCTTTCCCTCGTTTTATATTAACTTCACGTGTTAGTCTTTACATCAAAACCCCCAATTTCTCAAATCTGCATCCAGATCCAAATTAAAACCCTTCCGCCGCCGACCCATCATCCACCACCTCCTTATAAAATCATGTCTTCTCTGGAAAAAGTGAAAGAAGTTCGTCGCCGCCTTTTAAAAAATTTCATCGCCCGCTTTTTGTTACTCCACTTGCCATTTTCGTGGCTACTCCTTGGCATTATGCTCGCCTTAGAGTAGATAAAGTGCCATGGAGTTGCGGTTGCTTGAGAAGCTCACCACGGGATTTGTGAGCTTAAATCTGATGTCGCAGTGCGTGATGATATCAGTGTATGAGCTATCGATGCTGAGTTGCTCGTGTTAAAGTCGAGATCTGAAAATTTGGGTATAAGGAAACTCAACTCCATCTTGAATTACTGCTTCAAGTTAGACGTCGATTGCTGCTTTGAGTTCCAAAACTTGGATGTTGAAACCGTCGTTGAAGAATGTTGTGTCACCTACTATGTGTTGCGAGATATGAATTTGGAGTCTAACTTGTTGAATTCTAGGAGCAGTTTGCAGTTGCTTGAAATCAGATACCGCCATGATATGATGTTAATGTGGTGCAGTGGTTGGCGAGATATAAAATCTTAGCATCACATTACAATGTGAAGAACAGATTATAATGCATCAAAGCAAACTTATATATATGGGAAATTTTCAGATCAAATGTCTATGGAGCATTTGTACTTACATGTGTGGATAACCAATATATTTTGGGATGAAGCCAACCTGTCCGATCGAATGTCTATGAAGCATTTGTACACTACAGGTTAGTTGCCAATTTATATTAAGATAATCAAGATGCAGTAGACTATACCAAACCACTTGAAGTTAATTTCATTTTTGTGTAAGGGATTTCTATGAAATACATTTTCTATTAAAATTTAAAGTCTAGATTAGTAAGTTTAGAAATGCTCCTAGTTATATTATATTCTGTCTATTTTATATATGGAGGTTCTACGAGATTTGCTTCCTGCATACACTCGATAAAGTCTTCATTTAGTTGTCAATTTCAGCAACCATTACTACTTCTATCATAAAAATAAAGGATGGTATTAAAGTCCCCCGCAGTCACCCGTGGTAGATCGATACATGTTGCCTGTTCTTTTATATATTCCCATAATTGAGTGCATTTTCCAGGTTGATGGTGAGCATATACAAATGTACAGACAAATGCAATTCCTAATTTGTTCTGGAAAAGGCATGTGATGTCATTTGTATGAATAACATATGCATTTCATAAATTTTTGTCCCATAACACCATAATTCTACCCTTATTTTGTTATTCCTTATTGTAAGTTGTAATGACCCTAAAATAAAATAAAATAATACATATATTTATATTAGAAAATTCTGAGATATATATATAAGTATATATATATATATATTGCATTAAAACAGAAAAGAATTTGGCAATAAATAAAATTAAATGAGAGCTTCTATTTGATAAAATGCAAGGAATTAAGGTAATTAGAAGAAAAATTGGAGCTCAAAATAAATATAGTTTTATGTTCAAAGAATTATGTAAATATATACACATTTAATATATATGGGGTGTTTGTTGTTTTATATAAAGATAAAATAAAATGAGGTTTAATATAAAGGTTTATATGTCTTATAATTGTGCCAGAAAATAATTAGCATAATATATGTTATTTTTAATTTAAAAGGGAGTTGACTGATTTGACAAAAAGGCAGAATATATATATATATATATATATATATATATATATATATATACAGAATCAAATAAAATTTCCATACCATATTTATTCCAAGCTAATAATTTGGGTAAATGATTTTTACATTACAAAGTATGGTAGTATGTCTGATAGAATGGAGGTAATAGATAGTCTTATTTTTCATGGCTTCCTAAATTTCTTCGTCTCCGCGAATCTCATCTGATTTCTCCGCGCTTTAATTTTTCCGTCCCTAGTCGTGCGAGTTCTCCTTTTTGGAGTGCGTTCGTTGTTCTCCATCGCAGTGGTTTCTAGGGTTTGTATGGATTTGGGGCTTTTTTACTTTCGTGGTGATTTCGTGGGTGTATGTCCCTCCTTTGCTGATGTAGCTGATGCTATGTTGAAGGTTGTGGCCCCACCGCTGTCTGTTAGCTTTACAGGCCCTGATTCTGTGGAGATCTGCGTCTTTTCCCTTTTGTCGGTAGCGGTGTTGAATAGGTTCCGGTTTCTTGTTGTGGGCGAGCGTTTCATGGAGTTATTTCCGTGTTTCTCGTATTCCATTCGTGACCCGCCCTCTATTGCCTCGTTGTCCTCCGCTGCTGATGAGCGGTTGCTTCCTTCCGCCTCCCCTGACTTACCGGAGGCCTTCGGCGGTCGGGAATTCATCACCCGATTTGTTCCGAGCCTTCACTTTGGGGTAGAGGTGGGAGACTTGGATTTGTCCTCTTTTGGGACGTGCTTTGGCTCGCTGGAATATGGTCTTGATTCCGAACTAACTGGACCTCATTTGGCTGAAGAGCGAGGTTGCTTCACTCCTCGTCTTACAGTTCTTGGGGAAGAGATTTCGGCGGCTTTGGTCGAGGCTGATTGTGGTTTTGGTTCTGTTGGCTGTTCCGGTCTTGCTGGTGGCAGTGGGAAATTGGATTTGACCACCAATCCTCCACCATCGACCGTTTGTTTACTGGGTTGCTCGACTGTCCCTTCGGACGCAGCGCCGTTGGCATCTCCGTTGTCAGTAATTGATTTTTCACCGCAGAGGGCTTTGTCCTCTGTTGGGCACGGTGGTGGCTCGTTGGATTGGCAGGTTTGCTTCTCTGTTTCCTCTATTATCTTTTTCGTTGTGTTAGATGGTTGTTTGTTATTAGTTGGGTTGTTGGCTTTTGAGGCCATCTCTATTCGGCTGAGCTTTGTTAATTTCCTTTATGTTATCGCGGTCAGCACTCATGACAGGGTTTCATCACCTTTCGCTGTTTCCCTGTCTAGGCTCTTCTGCTTTCCCTTGGTTTCGTTGCAGCACTCCCTCTGCTTTATCGGTTCCGCTCGAGCTCTTATTCGAGCTTGGCTCGGCCACTTGGAATCCGCTTGTTGTATTCCACTTCGTTGCCAAATCGATTCCCCTTTAGTATCGTATTTGGCTTGCTCTGGTTTTTTTGGGTCATCTCGGGCTGCGTCCAATTGGGACTGCCGATGGAAGGCTAAGGCCCGATGTGGTCGGCGTGGGCGCTCTCCTACAGCTGGACGTATAGCGATCGCTTTCGACCGTTATACGGGCAGTTTGGATACTTGCCAGCCACTCTCGATCTGCGCGGGCGATCGAGGCATCGGGGCTGAGTCGAGACTCCTATCCTATACGCGGGGCTGTCTGATTTGTGACAGTCCGGCAGTGGCAGGAGTCCAACAGCAACATGGGAAGCAATCTGATTGCTCTCCTACACTATTTTGTAGTCCGTCTGCTTCTGATTCTATCGTTCTCTTGTCTGACTCCTCCTCCTTCGGTTTTTCAAAATCGGCGGTTGATTCAGCTTATGTCTCCTTTCTCGGTCCAGCGATTGTCACTGCAGTAGGTGACATGTCTTCTTTTGTCTGGTTCGATTGGCTTTCCAGACTTTGTGTGGATCGCATCCCGTCTTGCTTGCGGTCTCCTTCTATTTTTCTAGGCCGGGAAGTCCCCTCGTCCTCTCATTGCTCTTCGGAGTGCTCTCTTTCTTCTTCTTTGTGCCCTATCTCCATCTCCATTCCTCTGATGAGCAAGGCAGAGATTGCGCTCCTTAATGAGCGGCTGGATTGTTTGGCTAGGAACTCCTCTCCCTCATCCATATCGGACAGCTCTTCTTCGCCTTCTTCGATCGGGTCTGGGGGAGTGGCGATGGTTGAGTCGGCCGACCCTCCTCAGCGTTCGTCTCGTCGTAGGACGCGGAGAGCCATTTCCACTCCTCGCACCATTCGCGCACGCTCTATAGCGGCGTCCGAACAGATCGACCGATCGGCTCGGTATTCTCTGTATCTGGTCTGAGACTAGGGTGTTTTCGACCCGGTCTCCTCGATTTTGGCCGACCTTTCTCATGGCGAATTTTCTTTTCTGGAATATTCGTGGAGTTGGCAACGACGCGTCTCTGGCTAGGCTAAAGCGCATTGTTAAGAAGCACTCGATTGGGTTGATTGCGATCCTGGAGCCCATGATTGAGCCGGCGAACCTTCCCCGAATCATTCTATCCCTAGGATTCGGTGGTGGCTCGGCGAACGTCTCGGGCAAGATTTGGATTTTATGGTCCAAATCGTTTGTGATTCTACCCCTTTTCGACTCATCTCAGCTCCTCTCTGTGGTATGTTCGTCCTCCTTTTTTGCTCCCTCTTTTATCTTTTTGGCAGTCTACGCCAAATGTGATCGATTGGGTAGGTTGGCTCTGTGGTCTGATATTCTTGCTCTCGATTCTTTTGGCTTCTCTTCTTCAGTGGTTGGCGGAGACTTCAATATCGTAGCTACCCAAGAGGAGAAAAGGGGTGGGGCAGCCATTAACCGAGGGGCGATGGCTGATTTCAACTCGTTCATCGTCTCCTCAAGCCTATCGGAAATCCCCTTCATGGGATCGGCTTTCACTTGGTCCAACAACCAAGAAGGCCCGAATCGTATTCTTTCTAGACTGGATCGGGTTTTCGGATCGGAGGATTGGTTTCGGCTTCCATTCTCATTCTCTATCTCTCATCTCCATCGGTCCTTCTCGGACCACGCTCCTATGATCCTTCGGTGCTCTCCTCTCTCGATCTCGGGACCCTCTTCTTTTAGATTCCAGAGAATGTGGAGGTCCCACCACTCTTTCCTTTAAGTGGTTTCTAACTCTTGGAGCTCCCCTGTTTCTGCTACTCCCTGCTCGGCTTTTGGGCGCAAGCTATCGCGTCTCAAGGCGTGCCTTAAGGTGTGGAACGTTGAAGTTTTCAGGAACATTTTCGACCGCGTTCGATCTGCCGAAGAGGCTCTTATCGTTGCAGAATCTTTGTTTGACGAACATCCGTCCGCTTCAAACAAGGAGACGTGGGCCCTAGCCCAAGTTTCTTTCTCCTCCGAACTTCGTGTCGAGAATGACTACCTCCGTCAAAAGGCGAGGGTCAAGTGGGCTATCCACGGTGATGCGAACTCCAAATTCTTCCACTCTTTTATTCGTAAGAAGAATAGTCTTTTATCGATCCGTGAAATTTTGCGTCCAGATCTCACTATGGCCTCTGCGCCCGAGGAAGTTAAAGATGTCATTCTTTCCCACTTCCAATCCTTCCTGGGCTCCCCGTCAGCTTCAGTTACTGACCCGGCCCTTTTAGCTTTCATTCCTCCGTTGGTTCTCCCCTCGTAGAGCGCCGTGCTCACGGACATCCCGGCCCCCGAGGAGATTCGTTCTTGTGCTTTTGCTTTGAGCAAGGACAGTGCCAGTGGTCCTGACGGTTTTAATGGTGTTTTTTATAGGACTACTTGGTCTATTATCCAGGCCGATTTTTGTCTTGCTGTTCAATCCTTCTTCTCGGGAGGGAATCTTCCCACTGGTTGGACCTCCACCAACCTGATTCTCATTCCGAAGAGCGACAACCCTCGGGCTTGTTCGGACTTTCGTCCCATTAGCCTCTGCAACTTCTCTAACAAGGTTATCTCAAAAATTCCGGCCACTCGTTTGGCGCCTTTCCTTGAACGTATCATTTCCACTTCGCAGGCAGGCTTTGTTAGAGGTCGTCTTATCTCTGATAACGTCCTCCTCGCCCAGGAACTGATATCTCAAATTGATCGGAAAGTTAGGGGTTCTAATGTCGTTTTTAAACTAGACATGGCTAAGGCCTACGATCGCATGTCTTGGTTCTTCGTCATCAAGGTCCTTCGGACATTCGGGTTTCCGGAGGGATTGATTGACATGGTTTGGCGGCTTATTTCCAACGCTTGGTTCTCTGTCCTCATCAATGGCTCTGCCCATGGGTACTTCAAAGCTGGGAGGGGTTTGCGTCAGGGTGATCCTCTCTCGCCTTCATTGTTTGTGATTGCGGCTGAGGCGTTTGTTCGTGGTCTTCAATCCTTAACCATTTATGGTCAAATCCAACGCTTCGGTATCCCGAGGGGTTGTCCCCTTATTTCTTCTTTATCCTTCGCTGATGACATTGTTATTTTCTCTAACGGCAGCCGCTCCTCTGTTAGGCGGCTCCTTAGTTTTATCCATCAATACGAGAGATCCTCGGGTCAGCTTGTTAACCCCTCCAAATGCTGCTTCATTCATTCTAAGGATTTGTCTCCTGCTTGCGCTTCTTGGATCGAGTCTACCTCTGGTTTCAAGGAATCTTCCCTTCCGCTTCCTTACCTTGGTATTGTCCTTTATCGGGGCAGGAAGCTAAATGCTATTTTCGATCCCTTGCTTGACAAAGTGAGGGGAAAGATATTACGCTGGAACGCGTCTCTTCTATCCCAGGCCGGCAGGCTTGTTCTTATCAAATCTGTGTTGGATTCCATGGGAACTCATATTTTCGCGACTATGACCCCTACTGCCTCTTTCTTCCGTTCTTACCGGTCCTTGGCCTCTTCCTTCCTCTAGGGAAACAAGGAAAGCGGCCGTCGCCACCATTGGGTGTCGTGGAACGTGGTTTGTCGCCCCAAATCTGAAGGTGGATTAGGGCTGCATAACCCATCCGACCTTTGCAAGGCCTTTGCGTGTAAGCTGTGGCAACGGTTTGGGGCTAACAACTCCCTCTGGGCTTCTTTCCTCCGAGCTAAATATCATAGACTTGCGGGCGCTAACTTCTCAGGCTCTCCATCTTTTGCTAGTGAAACCTGGAAGCATATGCAGTCGGTTAAGGCTCTTTCTGACGCTCACGGCGGCATGACAGGCTGGGATGGCGACTCCTTCTCCATTCTAAAAGCCTGGTCTTCTATCAGAGTTCCTTCCCCTATCCGTCCTGAATTCTCTTTCATTTGGGATACTCGAACTCCGCCCAAGGTTTCATTGCTAATGTGGCGTCTCCTACACGATGGTTTGCCACTCGACGAAAATATCCAACATATCGGTATCCCTTTGGTCTCCCGTTGTCTTTGCTGCGGCAATGGGGAAAGGGAATCTTCGAGCCATTTGTTTTTCGGCGGCTTCACTGCCAAAGCTTGCTGGAATTACTTCGGTAACCTGGTTGGGGCTCGGAGTAATACTAGCATGCCTTCTGATCTTCTTGCTTCCTGGTGGGCCGGGAATTCAGGAAAATCCCTTCGGGCTATCGTGTTCAGATTAATCCCGTGTCTTGTCTGCTGGCACATCTGGTGCGCAAGGAATAAGGCCATTTTCGACAACGTTCCTATGGATCCGCTTTCCATCATTCATCGCGTGAGGAATGATGTGTTCATGGCCTTTCGGGGTAGACCGTTCAAGGGTTCCATGAGCCATAGGTCCCGGCGGTTAGTGGGACTCCTATCGATCACTTGCGTGCAGTCGGCCGCCAGACTGGGAGTTGGTTGAGCCTTCATTGTAAGGTGGTGCCTTTCACACACCGCCTTATACCCCTTACCCCCTCTTTTTATTTTAATGTGTTTGCCAGCATCTGTTCAGGATTGTGCGGTTTTTCATGGTCTGGCTATCTCTTGTGCTTGCTTGGTGGGTTTTTGCTGGTTTCTTCTAGGAAGGTAGAGCGGGTCGATTTATTTCCTCTTTTGGATCACTGTTGCTCCCCGCCTGTTGGTCTTGTATTGGTTTTCATTGGTATGGCTTAGACTAGCTTCCACATCGCTGGGCTCAGCCCGTGGTTTCGTCGCCATCTTCATCGGTCAGGGTCTTCTGTTCTGGTCTATCCTGCTGGCCGGTATTAGCCACCATCTCCTGGAGGTAGTTTGCGTTGGTTTCCCAGTTTTGGTTGTTTGCAGAGCAGTCGCTTCTGTGGTTCTGAGTGGAGGTCTGGTCTTTACTGATGGTAAAGACGGGTTGGTGGATTGCTGGTGGTCTCTCTTTCTAATTTCCTATCTCTGTACAGTGCGGTATTGCTGCCGCTTAGTGTTTGTATTTCTGGTTTTTTCTTCTACAGTTTTAAATATTGGCCTATGGGTGGTATAGTTAGATGCTAGCCCTTTTCTGTAAGCCACCGGAGAATGGCTTTTATTCTCCTTTTGTTTATAGACTTTTTTTTGAAGAAAAAAAAGAGGTAATAGATAGGTAAAAAAAAATATATACAAAGTAGATTTTCATATTTTCCTTAAAACTTATAAAAAGAAATAATAAACTAAGGGTCACATGCTTATGGCATGAGTAGAAAGGAGTCATGAAAATAGTATTGAGTGTCTAAAAATGTATGATCCCCGAAATAGCTAATTAAAGTGTGCATTTCCAATTTATGATCACACAGAAATATGATGTGTACATAAACATCTAAGGGTATCAGGGGAATTACCCATTTTCTAAAACCCTAGAATGGATTTATAAATAACTGCACATAGCCAAAACCATCACTCTCTCGGGATCAAAAACAAAATAAAATAAACAAGGAGAAACACTAGCTTGAGGCTTTGGGGGATTTGCTGTTCTAAGAAATTAAGGCAGTGAAAGGAGAAACATTATGTGAGTATTTATCTTTTGTATGCAATGGCATTAAGTCCTATTGCAGGCAGCCTAAAAATACTATGAGTTATTTGAATCCCTGAAATGATTTGTTATGGGTGTTATGGATGTTTGTTTGTGCATTTTTGTTTTGGAGCATTGATCTGTAATTTGGCTTTCAGAGTTAACATGTTTTAAGTATTCTTGTTCTATCATCATTAAACATGGATCAAGATTAATAGGGGAACATGGGGTTGGGCCATAAAATATGCAAGCAGTCATATTTCTCTGATATAAAAGAAAAACTAAATTGGTCACTTGGGGGTAGTCAATGATCTGCTTACTTCAGGTGGAAGCAAGTATATGCATGGTGCAACTGCACCCTGAGGCCTTTGTGTGTTGGAATAAATTAGACAACTTGGGAGTTTTCATCACAATGCATACATAGTGTTCATTTGACAAGGAGTTAAAGACCATAAAATAAATGGGGGTAGGGGTTTAAAAATCTGGGTTATAAGCTTTCAGATTTGGTGTTAGATTTAATCAAGATAAACATTGTTCATTGATTAATTGCTGGGTGGAAATCTGGAGTATAAAACAGAGATTACTTATCCAAGTTTTGATGAGGATGAATTAAAAATTTGTACACATGCTTAATCTTAACTGACTGTTGTGCATTGTTTGATTTGTAGAATGTGGTATTGTGTCTTTTTGAATGAACCAAAACATGCTAAGTATAAGACCTGTTAATCTAGGAAGGCATTGCAAGATTACTACAATTATGTACATGTATACAAAATTTGATAAATGCTCATACCAGTGTAAACTGACCCTTTTGGTTGCCCTTGCAATCATCTGGGTGTCTCAAAAATTATTTGGGGCAGCTAAATGATTTGCTTGCAGGAAATTGAAGTTGGCTTGATGAGTAAAGAAGGCATTGGCTGCTAGTATAAATAAGAGAGACTTGTTTTAAATTTGCAGTTGCTTTGTAATGGAATTACTAGACAAATTCTATTCTCTGTAATTAAAGTACTTGTAGGAAACTTTCTAAGTATTTGGGGTTGAAAACTTGTACTTAAGTAAAATTCATTTTGAATGATATTTGATGGAGTTTGATTTTTATTGATTTTATGATCATCTGATTTGGAGAAAACAAGGGGATGGATATAACACATAAATATAAAATGTGAATGAAAATGATCTCTGGTTTTATTGCCTGAGTTTATTCTATGATTTTCTTTAAATAAAATTACAATAGATTTGACAAGATTTTGAATAAGAAATGCTCAAGTGGAACAAATGTATGCTTGTCAGATAGTTGATACTGAAATATGTATATATATATATATATTTGAACCTCTGATTTCTATTGTTTATATTCTGTCTTATGGGAATTGAACAGCTAAGGGGGTTTAATTTTTGAAATGAACTCTCAAGATTTTAGTAGACTATTCAAGTGAAATGAATTTGTGTATGGCAGGTAAATGATACTGGCATGTGCATGAATTCTGGAAACTTGTATGAATTTGAGTATTTAAATTTTCAAAAAGATCTTTGAGAATAGTAGACTTGAAAGGTACTGAATTTTGGATAAATGATTGAACACCTATAAGAATGATTTTTCCAGAAAACTTGAACTGGACATAAAAAGGCTTGGAAATTTAGGAGTAGCACTTTGTAGGAGTTTGTTAACATGAGGGATATGGGTTTACAAGTGGTAAAGGAGGGACTATGGCCGGCCTAGATGGCCATGAGTCAAACCCTTGGATGCCTGGAACCACTTCATTTCAATCAATGAAGTGTAATGTGCTTCCGGGGCAAATTAAAGAAAACACCAAGCAACCCTCATATAACACCAAGCAATTTTAGTGATATACCAAGCAACTAAAAATCTGTACCATGTTAAATATAGAAATGCAATCTAACTTCACTTGTTTAATTTGAGACAGTGATTAGTAAATCACTTTTAATGTTCCTAACTACAAGTAGGATCTTGAAATAATTTTATGCATAAGCCTAATAACTGTCCAAGAACAAATAAATGATAATAGCCTTATTTAGGCAGATTAATATTTGTAAATAGTCAGATAACAAGTTTAGGTATTATAATTTGCTAAAAATATACCTCTGGCAGTAGAATAAGATTTAAATAGGAAATAAGTGGCTTGTCAATAGCTTGTATGATATTTTGTTTTCAAATTGATTTAAATTGACTCTGATATTTATATAAAAATATATAAATAGTAATAAAGGAACAATTGTATATCATCAAATATATAATTGGTTTAATCTTTGTATACTGATATGATTATATTAGTAATTCCAGGGTCTTGGAAAAAATATTTGGAAACTATATAAAAGTTTAAATATAAAAGTATTTGGGGTTTAGTGGTGAGTTCCTCTTGAATAAAAAAAATCTGAGTGATTTTGAAGATGAGGGTCACCACAGTTGGTATCAGAGCTATGTTTTAAATAACATAGTAAATGTTGTTGTATGCATATGGATGTTTGAATGCATTGTTTGAATTGTTGGTGTTGAATGTTTTTACTTTATGACAAGAAATATATGTGTGTACATGTGACACATGCACAGAGTGCACAGAAATAAAAATGAACCAAGTAAAGACACCAAAAACTGATAGGGGTAAATAAACTAACATAAAAATCATATTTATAGCATTATGGTAGGACCAAGGCATCACACAGGTGCAGGATCATCACGTGAGCCACCTGTGATGAGCATGGAGGATTTTGTGAGAGCTTTAAGGGATGGAATGGCACCAAGGCAAGACAATCCTCATGAGGAACTCTCCAAACTGCTTAAGACTTGTGCCACTTTGGGAGGAAAGGATTTTGAAGGTACTGAAGGAGCTATAGGTGTTCAAACTTGGATAAAAACTATGGAGAGGGTCTTCATAGATATGCAAATCAATGACCAAAGAAAGAGACAGATAGCTTCAAGGAAATTGAAGGGGGTTGCACTGGACTGGTGGGAAGTTGTGACAGCAGGAAGACAAGAGGATACCATCACTTGGAATAATTTCAAGGACATGCTTGAGGCCAGATTTGTCCCAGCATCTGCCAAGGCTACACTGCTGGAAGACTTTATCAGATTAAGGCAAGGAAGCATGAGTGTGAATGAATACACTCAGAAGTTTGAAGCATTATCCAAGTATGGACTGGTGTTAATAGGGAATGCAGAAGCAAAGAATGCAAGGTACATTCAAGGCTTGAACCCTAGTTTGTCAAGGGCAATGTTGCCATACAAGGACAAAACTTTTGATCAAGTAATTGATCTAACTCTCTCATTTGAGCAACATGACACTGCAAGAGAGAAATTCAGGAATATGAAGCTCAATAAGAAGAAGGGTGGTCAGAACAAAGTGCAACCTTATGACAAGAGAAATGCAAGTAAAGGAGTTAAGAAAGGGGAAGGAGCAACAACACCTGAAAGCAAGAAGTTCACTCATTTTTTTAATTGTGGAAAAGCTGGACATTATAGTAACCAATGCCCTGACCCCAAGATACCCAGAGGAGGCTGCTATAATTGTGGAAAGATGGGTCATCTCAAGAAGGATTGCCCAGAAACCAATAGGGGAACAGCAAGAGTAGGAGCTTTGGCAGCAAGTAACACTGGGAATGTTGGGCAACTTGAAGGTATAATTTTTATTCATACCCAACCCATATCAGTAATATATGATACTGGTGCCTCACATTCACTAATATCTTTGGAAATTGTAAAGAAGTTAACACTTGCATATGTTTCCATTGATCAGCCCTTGGTTGTACATAGTCCAATAGGGAGTCATTGCATGTTGGGGATGAAGTGTATGTGTCTGAAATTAATTATAGGGGGTTATGAATTTATTCAGACTTATATACCCTAAATTATCCTGGTATTGGGATTATTTTGGGGGTAGATTGGTTAATGAGAAATAAAGCAATTTTAAATTTAGAAAACCTTACTATTTCTTTGGAAACAAATGAAGGCAAAAGAATTACCATCTTAAGTGAAACAGCAAAGAATACATGTTTTAATAAAATCTGGAGTATTAATGAAGTTCAAAAGGAATTAAAAATAGAGGAAATCCCAGTAGTCAATGAATATGTAGATGTGTTTGGAGAAGTGAAAGGAATTCCTCAAAACAGACCAGTTGAGTTCAAAATAAAATTAATTTCTGGAACAAATCCAATCATTAAGAAACCTTATAGAATGGGTCCAAAAGAGTTGGTAGAATTAAAACATCAACTAGAAGAATTAGAAGAGAAAGGATTTATAAGGTCAAGTAGTTCCAGTTGGGGTTCCCCAGTGCTATTTGTCAAGAAACATGATGGAACAATGAGGTTATGTGTAGACTACAGAGATTTAAACAAGGTGACTATTAAAAATAAGTACCCACTACCTAGAATAGATGATCTATTTGATCAATTGCATGGGGCTAAAATATTTTCAAGGTTAGACTTAGCCTCTGGATTCCATCAGATGAAAGTTGCAGAGGAAAGCATTGAGTACACAGCCTTTAATACAAGGTATGGCCTTTATGAATTTCTAGTAATGCCATTTGGCTTGACCAATGCTCCCTCCTATTTTGTAGACTTGATGAATAGAATTTTTAGAGACTTTTTGGATAAGTTTGTCTTGGTATTTATAGATGACATATTAATTTATTCAAAGACAGAAAATGATCATGCTATGCACCTACATTTAGTATTATCCAGACTTAGAGAACATGAATTAAAAGCCAAGTATTCAAAGTGTACCTTTTGGCAACATGAAGTAAAATTCTTAGGACACATAGTGTCACAGCAGGGAGTAAGTGTAGATCCAAGCAAGGTCATTGCAGTTCAATCATGGAGTAGACCCAAAACAGTGACTGAGGTGAGGTCATTCTTAGGTTTGGCAGGGTATTATAGGAGGTTCATCAAGGATTTTTCAAGAATAGCCGCACCAATGACAAAACTAACCAAGAAGAACCAACCATATGTGTGGACTGAGCAGTGTGAACAAGCTTTTGAGAAATTGAAGCAAGCATTGGTGGAAGCTCCTGTCCTACAAATCCCAGAAGCAAATGAAGGAATGGTTGTATACACTGATGCTAGTGGGTCTGGGTTAGGTGCAGTGCTTATGCAATATGGCAAGGTAGTGGCATATGCATCAAGACAGCTTAAACCCAATGAAACCAAATATGCAACTCATGACCTAGAATTAGCTGCAATAGTGTTTGCACTAAAATTATGGAGGCATTATTTGCTTGGGGCAAAATTTGAATTATTCACAGATCATCAAGCATTGAAATATTTATTTTCCCAAAAAGATTTAAATATGAGGCAAGCAAGGTGGTTGGAGTTTCTAGCTGCATATGATTTAGATATATTGTACACCCCTGGAAAAGCTAATAGAGTGGTAGATGCCTTGAGCAGAAATCATGTTAGATTAGCCAGTTTGATGATTGATGAGTTTAAAAATCTTGTAGTGCTTGGGGAGGCAGATATATACAGTAAGGATGCAGTGAATTTTAAAGAGCATGGTGATATGGTGGAGTATGGTACACTGGGAATAATCACAGTGAAGTCTAATCTGGTGGAGAAAGTTGGTAGCATGCAAGATCAAGATCAAAGTCTGAAGGAGAAGAAAGAAATGTTATTAAATAACATTGAGTCAGAAAATTTTAAAATAGATTCCCAAGGTTATTTGAGGAAAAATGATAAGCTTTGTGTACCAAACATTGCAGAATTGAAGGAAGAAATCATGAATGAGCATCACAAGACCAGGTACACCATACACCCTGGTGGTACTAAGATGTATCATGATTTAAAAAGAGGCTACTGGTGGCCAGGAATGAAGCAAGCAGTGGCAAGATATGTGGCAAAATGTTCCACATGTCAACAAATTAAAGCAGACCACCAAAAGCCCTCTGGCATGTTGCAACCTTTGGAGGTACCTCAGTGGAAGTGGGAAAGCATTTCCATGGATTTTGTGGATGGTTTGCCTAGAACTAAGAAAGGCAATGATAGTATATGGGTAATTGTTGATAGACTAACTAAATCAGCTCACTTTGTTCCTGTCAAGTCAGATAGAAATGCATCTAGGCTTGCACAATTGTTTATTAAAGAAGTGGTGAGGCTACATGGCATACCCAAGACTATTGTAAGTGATAGAGACACTTTGTTCACCTCAAGATTTTGGGAAAGTTTCCAAGAAGCAATGGGAACACAACTTTGTTTAAGCACTGCCTACCATCCTCAAAGTGATGGGCAAACAGAGATAGTGAATAAAATATTGGAAGATTTACTTAGAGCATGTGTGCTTGATTTTGGGGGTAATTGGGAGGATCATATTCACTTGGCAGAATTCACTTACAACAATAGCTATCAATCAACCATTGGAATGGCTCCCTTTGAAGCCTTGTATGGGAGACCTTGCATGTCTCCTGCCTGTTGGTTGGAAGCAGGAGAGGGTGTACTATTGGGGCCAGATCATGTTAAAGAAACTTCCAACATGATTGAATTGGTTAGGCATAGAATGAAGGCAGCACAATCAAGACAAAAGTCTTATGCAGATAGAAAGAGAAAGCCAATGGAATTTGAAGTAGGAGAGCATGTTTTTCTGAAAGTATCGCCAATGAAGAAAGTGTTCAGGTTTGGAAAATCTGGTAAGCTATCACCAAGATTTGTAGGGCCATATGAAATTATGCAGAGAATTGGTGCTATGGCCTACAGACTCAAGTTACCTGAGGAGTTGAGTGGTGTGCATCCTGTATTTCATGTTTCTCAATTGAGAAAATGGGTGCATGATGAAGGAGCAATTTTGGAGTCACCTACTCAAGTTCAAGTCCAGAAGAATCTGGTATATATAAATGAACCAGTAGGGATAGTTGCCAAGGAAGAGAAAAAGTTGAGGAACAAGGTGATCAAACTGGTGAAAATCCAATGGAGCTTGGACACTAATGATTGTACATGGGAGGTTGAAGATAAAATGAGGGCTAAATACCCCAATTTGTTTACTGATGAAGAGGTATGTTTAAGCAGCCTAAGATAAATTTTCTAAATATACTTATACATTGTTTGTTTTCATAAAATATGGGTATAGAGTTATGGAGTTAAAACAGGCTATGGATTAGTGCTTTTAATTGGAGAGATTAGGTGAAATTATGAGGACATAATTCCTTTAAGGGGGAGGGTATGTAATGACCCTAAAATAAAATAAAATAATACATATATTTATATTAGAAAATTATGAGATATATATATATAAGTATATATATATTGCATTAAAACAGAAAAGAATTTGGCAATAAATAAAATTAAATGAGAGCTTCTGTTTGATAAAATGCAAGGAATTAAGGTAATTAGAAGAAAAATTGGAGCTCAAAATAAATATAGTTTTATGTTCAAAGAATTATGTAAATATATACACATTTAATATATATGGGGTGTTTGCTGTTTTATATAAAGATAAAATAAAATGAGGTTTAATATAAAGGTTTATATGTCTTATAATTGTGCCAGAAAATAATTAGCATAATATATGTTATTTTAATTTAAAAGGGAGTTGACTGATTTGACAAAAAGGCAGAAAATATATATATATATATATATACACAGAATCAAATAAAATTTCCATACCATATTTATTCCAAGATAATAATTTGGGTAAATGATTTTTACATTACAAAGTATGGTAGTATGTCTGATAGAATGGAGGTAATAGATAGGTAGAAAAAAAAAATATATACAAAGTAGATTTTCAGATTTTCCTTAAAACTTATAAAAAGAAATAATAAACTAAGGGTCACATGCTTATGGCATGAGTAGAAAGGAGTCATGAAAATAGTATTGAGTGTCTAAAAATGTATGATCCCCGAAATAGCTAATTAAAGTGTGCATTTCCAATTTATGATCACACAGAAATATGATGTGTACATAAACATCTAAGGGTATCAGGGGAATTACCCCTTTTCTAAAACCCTAGAATGGATTTATAAATAACTGCACATAGCCAAAACCATCACTCTCTCGGGATCAAAAACAAAATAAAATAAACAAGGAGAAACACTAGCTTGAGGCTTTGGGGGATTTGCTGTTCTAAGAAATTAAGGCAGTGAAAGGAGAAACATTATGTGAGTATTTATCTTTTGTATGCAATGGCATTAAGTCCTATTGCAGGCAGCCTAAAAATACTATGAGTTATTTGAATCCCTGAAATGATTTGTTATGGGTGTTATGGATGTTTGTTTGTGCATTTTTGTTTTGGAGCATTGATCTGTAATTTGGCTTTCAGAGTTAACATGTTTTAAGTATTCTTGTTCTATCATCATTAAACATGGATCAAGATTAATAGGGGAACATGGGGTTGGGCCAGAAAATATGCAGGCAGTCATATTTCTCTGATATAAAAGAAAAACTAAATTGGTCACTTGGGGGTAGTCAATGATCTGCTTACTTCAGGTGGAAGCAAGTATATGCATGGTGCAACTGCACCCTGAGGCCTTTGTGTGTTGGAATAATTTAAACAACCTGGGAGTTTTCATCACAATGCATACATAGTGTTCATTTGACAAGGAGTTAAAGTGTAATACCCCAAAATTTTGTGAAAAATCATTTTTGTAAAATGATTTAATTTTGAAATATTTAGATTTAAATATGGTGAAATTTCTGGAATAAATAGTGTGCAAGTATATGTGTGCACGTGCACACTGAAATGGCACAAGAAAGAACTCCAGATTTCTTGGATTTAAAACAAGAATTAAAGAGCAATACAAACATGATTTTGCAACATGGTTATTTGATTTCTGAGATTTTATGGGTCATCTTAGAAAATAAGAAAAGTAAGTTTTACTTTAGATCAGTAAACAAATTTATTTAAAACCCAGAAAAGAAAATAATATATATATATATATTTGTAAACTTGTATACATATAGGTGCATATGTTTCTGAATTTAAAGGAGGAATTAAAATAAGCCTAGATAAGATATGTATACAAATATACATTTTTAAATACTGAAAAGTACATATATATATATATATTAGCAAGTGAAACCATAACATTAAAATGACATGAAATGTGATACAAGTCAATATGCTTGTGTAGGCAAAAATAGCAAAGGGGATTTTCAGAAATAATTAAAATAAATAGAATAGTCACACTTTTGACATGACTAAGTGAGTGGCCATTTTCTGAAAAAGTAAAAGAAAGAAAATGCAGCCTTTAAATTGGTTAATATGGCCGGGGTAATATGAATGAAAAATGCATGATGCTAAGCCAGGACAGAAATGGAATTCTGTTTCAATAAAACCCTAGAGGAAAAATGCTTATAAATAGGCAGTTTAGCCAGTAGAATTATTTTACCCCGAGCTGCATAAAAATAAGAAAAGAAGAAGAAAATATTGAAAGGAAGGAGAAAACATTCAAACAAGAATTTTCTGGATTAATATTTAGGTGAGTAATCTCACTGAGTTCATGGCATTAAGACCTGAGTTGAGGCAGCCACTTTTTATATTGCCATTTATGTATTTCTGGTTTTGATGTATATGATTTCATCAATGCTTTTTGGATGTTTTATTTTAAATCTGATATGATTTAATATGGATGATTTTGATGATCTTTGATTGGTTGAGACATTTGTCTTTGGATGAGTATCATACTGTTTTATTTATACTCATAAATGTTAAAGTTTAGGATCTTAAAAATTATATAGAGAATACTCTCAACTGTTATAGATCTATGGCATGGAAACCTTATAAAAATGATTGGAGCTGCATTATACTTGGTATAAGTGCTGAGGCTTGAAAAGAAAAAATGTTAAGGGTGCAATAGAAATTTTCTAAGTGCTGAGCCCTTAATCAAAAAAAAAACCCACAAGCTAAAATTATGATTGAACCAGATCTTGAATCTGAATCAATCATAAAGGCTTGCAGATCAGTATAACATGCCATGCCTCTTTTACAGTTGAAAATGTTCTTATATTTACTAAGATCAAGACATATTGACCCCATTTAGGAAATGACTGTCTGATTATTTCTGAGGGGAAATTATGCTAGAAGAAATTATGGATGTTTCCATGTTTGCAGTGACATGTTCACTTAGCATATTTGATGTTAGGATTTAAGACAATACACTAGTAAATAAACTAGGGAAGGGAAGGCCAAGATGACTGCTGGAATGCTTGTCATATTTGAAGTATGCAAGTTGGCACATGGTTTGTTTAAGCCCTGAGATCTTTGTGCAATGATGTGAATTAGTTCATTGCAATGTGTCCCAGTGATTCCTTAATAGCAGATGAGGCAGGGATTTAAATTGAATATTACAACCTGTAAATGAAGAAATAGGAATGTGGATATTTCTTAGGTTGAATGGTATGGAACCAAGATGATTCCAGTAAATGAAATTGATGCCAATAGATAATCATGTTTGCATGATTATGTATGCAAGTGAAGGAATGATAAGTGAATATATCATACCTGAATCAACTTAATTATACTATGTTAAAATATTTGATTGCAGAAATTTGCTTAAATAACAAGTTAGTACCCTTATATTCTCTATTGCTTAATATCATGAATGAATTGATGTTATTCATACCAGATCATAGATCTGACCCTTGTTTGCTCATGGCATCTGGGGTGTCTCATTTTAAAATGAGGCAGCCACTCATGCTCTTACAGGTATCCCAGGCACTAAGTAAAAATGAAGTAATGGCTATTATGGAGGAGTGAATGAACATGCTAGCTAGTTTCAATAAGAGCTTAAATTGATTATATCTGCATGTATTCAGGAAAAATATTATGTTTCTAAGATTTCCAGTCATGTATTGAATATTTTATGGTTAGTGATCAAGTTGCCCTTATGATCTGTAAAGTGTCAGATTAAAATTTGTTGTTCTGTTGAAATGGTTGTGTGTTAAGGTTTGATTTGTTTTGAGGTGGTGTCTGAAATATAAACAAGAGAAATATGCACATGTAGTTGAGCTACTGTTTTGTATAATTTATATTATGTATTAGTTAACCTTGAGACATAACAGAGCACTGAGTTTTAGAACTAAAATCTGGATTTAGCAAGAAGTAAACTTAAAGGATTTTATTTTCTTTTTACTGAAATGCTTTGTAAATAAATCTGAATTCATTTCTGAATTGAATTAGGAAAAGTAAAATGTTTTTCTAAAAGCTTCATATAGAATGAAATGAAAGGTATCTCCCTTGTTTTTGAACTAGTGTATAGCATATACAAGACTCATGAGTTAACCAGCCTCAACTAAATGAAGTATTGGTTGATCATGATAGACTGTATCTTGAAAATATAGATGCATTTCAAAGCATAGTACATTTAGCAATTGTTTCACTCAGTTTTCTGGAAACTGGGCAAAGGTAATGACATGTACATAAATACCTGTGTACATGTTGATATTTGAGCAAAAATATAATTATAATTCCTAGAACAGCTATAGGAATGGGATTCATGTTTAGTAAAGTAAGAAGAATTGTTTTGTATGTTAGGTTATAGGCAAACATTAAAAATATATGTACAAAGATAGGTAGATATCAGATTACAAACCATACAGAAAAAAAAAAGAGAAGAAAAACAAAAATTGTGTTTGAACCGACCTGCATAGTACTCGAACCAGTGACCTCTTGTGTATAAGTTAGGCGCGTTTCCATTACGCCTAGATGTTGCTTGTGTTCACTTAGGATCCACTTACTTTTATACTGAATTTGATATTATCCAGACTTTAACATAATCATCTATATTAAAAGCTTGTTTACCACTGATTATTACTTGATCATTTCTAAATTATAATGACAGTCTAAAATACATGTTTCCAGTGGATTTTAGGTCCAAAAATCAGGGTGCAATAATTAATCTGAAGTGCTAAAAATCTAAATCAAACAGGATGTTCTTGTACAAAAAAAAGATAAAGTATATACTCTGAATTTAAACAAGAAGAACACATACATCTTCATATGTATGTGTATGTTATTAGATATACACTGATATATTTATATTGGTAAGTTATTTTGATCCTGGATATATTTTGTTTATTAGAAAAAGAAAATGACCCTGGGAAATATATTTGTAAAGAATGATATATCTGTATATCATCTCTTAGCAAAAAAAAAATCCTTATGAAATTAGGGTGGAAATTAGGAGGGTCATTTCAGTTGGTATCAGAGCACTTGGTTGCATTGATTGTTAAGTATTATAGAAATGTATAATGTCTGTTTGTTTTGGATGAAATAATTTAGATAAGAAATTAGAAATTATAGAAGCACTCATAATATACTAATACCATTTACCCAGAATTTAGTTAGCAGACCATGGTAGGAAGAGGATCTCATCACAATGCAGGAACCAGTGCACCTCAAATGCTTGATATGCAAGAATTTGTGAGGGTTTTAAGAGATGGAATTGGGCATAGGCCTGAGAACCCACATGAAGAGCTTTCAAAACTACTGAAGACTTATTCCAATTTGGGAGGCAAGAGTTTTGAAGGAACAGAGAGTGTGATGGAAATTCAAGCATGGTTGAGAACACTTGATAGGATTTTCAATGACATGCAGTTGGATGACCAAAGAAAGAGGCAAGTAGCTTCTAGACAACTGAAAGGGGTAGCTTTAAGCTGGTGGGAGGTGATCATAGCTGGAAGAAATGAAAATGAAATCACTTGGAATCAGTTCAAGGAGATGTTGGAGGCAAGATTTGTACCAGCATCAGCCAAGACCATTTTGCTTGAAGAATTTATCAAACTTAGGCAGGGAACTTTGAATGTCACTGAATACACTCAAAAGTTTGAGGGGCTATCTAATTATGGAGCAATGCTAGTGGCAGATGAAGCATCCAAGAATGATAGGTATATAAAAGGGCTGAACCCAGGACTTAGCAGAGCTATGCTACCATATGCAGATAGAACATTTGATCAAGTAATTGATCTGGCTTTGAAACTGGAACAACATGACAAAGAAAGAGAGAAATATAGAAATTTTAAGAGCAACAACAAGAAGGATAAGGGAAGATATCACCCTTATGATAAAAAGAAGGAGGAGGCAGACAACAGGAAGAGTAAAGATACTAAAGCCAATGATACTAAGAAGAAATTGGTTTTCCATCATTGTGGAAAAGAAGGACACATCAAACCAAGGTGCCCAGAGTTAAAAGGAGGAGCCTTCAAATGCTACCTATGTGGGAAAGAGGGGCATATGAAGAGGAACTGTCCTGAGAATAAACAGCAAGGGAAATTGGCAACTTTGGAAGGAAAAGGCAAATCTGCAGTGAAAATTGATGCTGAAAATCATGGCCAAGTGGAAGGTACATTACTCATTTGTGCCATACCCATACCAGTAGTATATGATACTGGAGCAACACACTCTTTGATTTCCTATGAATTAGTTAAAGTGTTAAAATTAAACTGCAAATTGGTTGAAACCCCATTGCTTGTACAAAGTCCCCTAGGGAGTTCTAGTGTTTTGAACATGAATTGTGTGGATGTGGAGTTAAACATAGGAGGAAATATTTTTATTTCCAATTTATATGTTTTAAATTACCCAAATATAGGAGTTATATTGGGGGTAGATTGGTTAAGGCAATTTAAAGCCATGATTAATTTAGACTCATCCACCATATCATTGCAAGATTCTAGAGGCCAGAGAATCACAGTTCTATGTGAAATAGCTAAGGAAGGGAAATTGTATCATTTAGTTGACTTAGAAAAAGATCTGAGTGAACTAACCATTGAAGAAATTCCCATAGTTAATGAATACTTGGATGTGTTTGGGGAAGTTAAGGGTGTTCCACACCACAGACCAGTTGAGTTCCAAATTAATCTCATTCCAGGAGCAAGTCCAATAATCAAGAAACCTTATAGAATGGGGCCAAGTGAACTGAAAGAATTGAAAAATCAGTTGGAAGAATTAGAAGGCAAGGGATTTATAAGGCCAAGCAATTCTTGCTGGGGTTCTCCAGTAGTGTTTGTAAGAAAACATGATGGTACCTTGAGAATGTGCATAGATTACAGAGAACTAAATAAAGTAACCATCAAGAATAAATACCCATTGCCTAGAATAGATGATCTCTTTGACCAACTCAGTGAAGCTAAAATATTTTCTAGGCTAGACTTAGCATCAGGATTCCATCAAATGAAGGTTGAAGACTCAAGTGTTAAGTATACTGCATTTAACACAAGATATGGCTTATATGAATTTTTGGTCATGCCATTTGGTTTGACAAATGCTCCTTCATATTTTGTTGATTTGATGAATAGAATATTTAGAGATTATCTAGACAAGTTTGTACTGATTTTTATTGATGACATTTTGATTTATTCTAAAACAGTGGAAGAGCATAAAAATCATTTGCATTTAGTTTTGTCAAGACTAAGGGAAAATGATTTAAAGGCAAAATTTTCAAAATGTGCATTTTGGAAAGAAGAAGTGCATTTCCTTGGGCATGTCATCTCTGCCAAAGGAATATCAGTAAACCCTAACAAAGTAGTGGCAATCCAAGCATGGAAAAGGCCTAGCACCATCAGTGAGATTAGATCATTTATGGGGATGGCAGGATATTATAGGAGATTCATAAAAGATTTCTCAAAAATATCATCACCACTTACCAATTTAACTAGAAAGAACCAAGCCTTTGTATGGACAGAAAAATGTGAGCAAGCTTTTATCAAAATAAAAGAAGCCCTGATTGATGCACCAGTATTGAGAGTGCCAGAAGGAAATGAAAATTTGGTTGTGTACACTGATGCAAGTGGCTCTGGGTTAGGGGCTGTGTTGATGCAGCAAGACCAGGTGGTAGCCTATGCATCTAGGCAATTAAAGCCACATGAAACCAGGTATGCAACCCATGATCTTGAACTAGCAGCAGTTGTGTATGCTTTGAAACTTTGGAGACATTATTTGTTAGGTGCCAAATTCATTTTGTACACTGATCATAAGGCACTGAAATATTTATTCTCACAAAAAGATTTGAACATGAGGCAACATAGATGGGTAGAGTTCCTAGCTGCCTATGACCTAGATATACTGTATACACCAGGCAAGGCAAATAAAGTTGCAGATGCCTTGAGTAGACAACATGCCAAGGTAGCCATGTTGATGATGGAAGAGTTTAGGGATTTGTCTATACTTACTGATTTGGAAATTGAGGAAAACAGTGAGGAACAAAGGATGTCCATTGAAGGAGGTGAAGGTAAAGGAAAATTAAGTATGATATCTCTGCAATCAGATTTACTTTTTAAGATTGGGAAAATGCAGGAACAAGACCTAAACATGGTGGAAAGGAAAATGCTCATATCAAAAGGGGAGGAAGTAATAAATTATCAAATTGATAAGAATGGTTATTTAAGGAATAAAAATAGGATATGTGTTCCAGAAAATATAGAATTGAAAGAGGAAATATTAAATGAGTACCATAGGAGTAAGTACTCCATACACCCAGGTAGCACCAAGATGTATCAAAATTTGAAAAGAAATCTTTGGTGGAAGGGGATGAAGTCAGATGTGGCCAGATATGTTGCAAGGTGCATGACTTGCCAACAAGTCAAGGCAGAGACACAAAGGCCATCAGGACTATTGCAACCCCTTAGTATACCACAGTGGAAGTGGGAGGATATATCTATGGATTTCATAGATGGTCTTCCTAGATCTAAGAAGGGAAACACAAGTATATGGGTAATAGTGGATAGGCTAACTAAGGTAGCACATTTTATCCCAGTTAAAACAGAAAGAAATGCTCCAAAATTGGCTCAAATATTCATGAAAGAGGTAGTAAGGTTGCATGGCATACCCAAAACCATTGTGAGTGATAGGGATACCATCTTCACCTCAAGATTTTGGAAAAGTTTTCAAGAGGCTATGGGGAGTGAATTGTGCTTAAGCACTGCCTACCATCCACAATCAGATGGTCAAACTGAGGTGGTGAACAAAGTCTTAGAGGATTTGTTGAGAGCATGTACACTGGACTTTGGAGGCAACTGGGAAGACCACCTCCATCTAGCTGAATTCACCTACAATAACAGTTACCAAAGCACCATAGGGATGGCACCATTTGAAGCCTTATATGGCAAGCCATGTTTATCACCTATATGCTGGGTAGAGGCTGGAGAAAGGGCTATTCTTGGACCTGATTATGTTAAAGAAACCACAGAGAAAATTGGGTTAATAAGAAAAAGAATAGCAGCAGCTCAAGATAGGCAAAAGAAATTTGCAAATAGGAAGAGAAAGCAAGTGGAATATGAAGTGGGAGACTTTGTTTTCATCAAGATTTCACCTATGAAGAAAGTCATGAGATTTGGCAAGCAAGGTAAGCTTACACCAAGGTATGTTGGACCCTATAAAATTCTGGAAAGAATTGGTTCATTGGCTTACAAATTAGAACTACCAGAGGAGATGAAAGCAATGCATAATGTTTTTCATGTATCCCAACTTAGAAAATGGGTACATGATAAGGAAGACATTTTGGAAAAGCCTACCAAAATTCAAATAAATCCTGACTTGGTTTATGAAAAAGAACCAGTGGGGATTATAGCCAAGGAAGAAAAGAAATTAAGGAGCAAAACCTTGAAACTAGTTAAGATCCAGTGGAGTAGTGATCCTAATGACTGCACATGGGAGTTAGAGGATAAGATTAGAATGGATTATCCTAAGCTTTTTGCAAATTAAAAGGTAATTTTTTTGCTTTCTTCTGGAAAAATTATTTGTTATGCATGGTTGATATGGTTGAATTTGTTTGCTTATGCATATATTTGATAAGTTTTCAGAAAAGAAAAATGATGCTTACTAAATGTTAGAAAAATTGTGAGGACACAATTCCTAAAAGGAGGGGTGAATGTAATACCCCAAAATTTTGTGAAAAATCATTTTTGTAAAATGATTTAATTTTGAAATATTTAGATTTAAATATGGTGAAATTTCTGGAATAAATAGTGTGCAAGTATATGTGTGCACGTGCACACTGAAATGGCACAAGAAAGAACTCCAGATTTCTTGGATTTAAAACAAGAATTAAAGAGAAATACAAACATGATTTTGCAACATGGTTATTTGATTTCTGAGATTTTATGGGTCATCTTAGAAAATAAGAAAAGTAAGTTTTACTTTAGATCAGTAAACAAATTTATTTAAAACCCAGAAAAGAAAATAATATATATATATATTTGTAAACTTGTATACATATAGGTGCATATGTTTCTGAATTTAAAGGAGGAATTAAAATAAGCCTAGATAAGATATGTATACAAATATACATTTTTAAATACTGAAAAGTACATATATATATATATTAGCAAGTGAAACCATAACATTAAAATGACATGAAATGTGATACAAGTCAATATGCTTGTGTAGGCAAAAATAGCAAAGGGGATTTTCAGAAATAATTAAAATAAATAGAATAGTCACACTTTTGACATGACTAAGTGAGTGGCCATTTTCTGAAAAAGTAAAAGAAAGAAAATGCAGCCTTTAAATTGGTTAATATGGCCGGGGTAATATGAATGAAAAATGCATGATGCTAAGCCAGGACAGAAATGGAATTCTGTTTCAATAAAACCCTAGAGGAAAAATGCTTATAAATAGGCAGTTTAGCCAGTAGAATTATTTTACCCCGAGCTGCATAAAAATAAGAAAAGAAGAAGAAAATATTGAAAGGAAGGAGAAAACATTCAAACAAGAATTTTCTGGATTAATATTTAGGTGAGTAATCTCACTGAGTTCATGGCATTAAGACCTGAGTTGAGGCAGCCACTTTTTATATTGCCATTTATGTATTTCTGGTTTTGATGTATATGATTTCATCAATGCTTTTTGGATGTTTTATTTTAAATCTGATATGATTTAATATGGATGATTTTGATGATCTTTGATTGGTTGAGACATTTGTCTTTGGATGAGTATCATACTGTTTTATTTATACTCATAAATGTTAAAGTTTAGGATCTTAAAAATTATATAGAGAATACTCTCAACTGTTATAGATCTATGGCATGGAAACCTTATAAAAATGATTGGAGCTGCATTATACTTGGTATAAGTGCTGAGGCTTGAAAAGAAAAATGTTAAGGGTGCAATAGAAATTTTCTAAGTGCTGAGCCCTTAATCAAAAAAAAAACCCACAAGCTAAAATTATGATTGAACCAGATCTTGAATCTGAATCAATCATAAAGGCTTGCAGATCAGTATAACATGCCATGCCTCTTTTACAGTTGAAAATGTTCTTATATTTACTAAGATCAAGACATATTGACCCCATTTAGGAAATGACTGTCTGATTATTTCTGAGGGGAAATTATGCTAGAAGAAATTATGGATGTTTCCATGTTTGCAGTGACATGTTCACTTAGCATATTTGATGTTAGGATTTAAGACAATACACTAGTAAATAAACTAGGGAAGGGAAGGCCAAGATGACTGCTGGAATGCTTGTCATATTTGAAGTATGCAAGTTGGCACATGGTTTGTTTAAGCCCTGAGATCTTTGTGCAATGATGTGAATTAGTTCATTGCAATGTGTCCCAGTGATTCCTTAATAGCAGATGAGGCAGGGATTTAAATTGAATATTACAACCTGTAAATGAAGAAATAGGAATGTGGATATTTCTTAGGTTGAATGGTATGGAACCAAGATGATTCCAGTAAATGAAATTGATGCCAATAGATAATCATGTTTGCATGATTATGTATGCAAGTGAAGGAATGATAAGTGAATATATCATACCTGAATCAACTTAATTATACTATGTTAAAATATTTGATTGCAGAAATTTGCTTAAATAACAAGTTAGTACCCTTATATTCTCTATTGCTTAATATCATGAATGAATTGATGTTATTCATACCAGATCATAGATCTGACCCTTGTTTGCTCATGGCATCTGGGGTGTCTCATTTTAAAATGAGGCAGCCACTCATGCTCTTACAGGTATCCCAGGCACTAAGTAAAAATGAAGTAATGGCTATTATGGAGGAGTGAATGAACATGCTAGCTAGTTTCAATAAGAGCTTAAATTGATTATATCTGCATGTATTCAGGAAAAATATTATGTTTCTAAGATTTCCAGTCATGTATTGAATATTTTATGGTTAGTGATCAAGTTGCCCTTATGATCTGTAAAGTGTCAGATTAAAATTTGTTGTTCTGTTGAAATGGTTGTGTGTTAAGGTTTGATTTGTTTTGAGGTGGTGTCTGAAATATAAACAAGAGAAATATGCACATGTAGTTGAGCTACTGTTTTGTATAATTTATATTATGTATTAGTTAACCTTGAGACATAACAGAGCACTGAGTTTTAGAACTAAAATCTGGATTTAGCAAGAAGTAAACTTAAAGGATTTTATTTTCTTTTTACTGAAATGCTTTGTAAATAAATCTGAATTCATTTCTGAATTGAATTAGGAAAAGTAAAATGTTTTTCTAAAAGCTTCAGATAGAATGAAATGAAAGGTATCTCCCTTGTTTTTGAACTAGTGTATAGCATATACAAGACTCATGAGTTAACCAGCCTCAACTAAATGAAGTATTGGTTGATCATGATAGACTGTATCTTGAAAATATAGATGCATTTCAAAGCATAGTACATTTAGCAATTGTTTCACTCAGTTTTCTGGAAACTGGGCAAAGGTAATGACATGTACATAAATACCTGTGTACATGTTGATATTTGAGCAAAAATATAATTATAATTCCTAGAACAGCTATAGGAATGGGATTCATGTTTAGTAAAGTAAGAAGAATTGTTTTGTATGTTAGGTTATAGGCAAACATTAAAAATATATGTACAAAGATAGGTAGATATCAGATTACAAACCATACAGAAAAAAAAAGAGAAGAAAAACAAAAATTGTGTTTGAACCGACCTGCATAGTACTCGAACCAGTGACCTCTTGTGTATAAGTTAGGCGCGTTTCCATTACGCCTAGATGTTGCTTGTGTTCACTTAGGATCCACTTACTTTTATACTGAATTTGATATTATCCAGACTTTAACATAATCATCTATATTAAAAGCTTGTTTACCACTGATTATTACTTGATCATTTCTAAATTATAATGACAGTCTAAAATACATGTTTCCAGTGGATTTTAGGTCCAAAAATCAGGGTGCAATAATTAATCTGAAGTGCTAAAAATCTAAATCAAACAGGATGTTCTTGTACAAAAAAAAGATAAAGTATATACTCTGAATTTAAACAAGAAGAACACATACATCTTCATATGTATGTGTATGTTATTAGATATACACTGATATATTTATATTGGTAAGTTATTTTGATCCTGGATATATTTTGTTTATTAGAAAAAGAAAATGACCCTGGGAAATATATTTGTAAAGAATGATATATCTGTATATCATCTCTTAGCAAAAAAAAAATCCTTATGAAATTAGGGTGGAAATTAGGAGGGTCATTTCATAAATACCATAAAATAAATGGGGGTAGGGGTTTAAAAATCTGGGTTATAAGCTTTCAGATTTGGTGTTAGATTTAATCAAGATAAACATTGTTCATTGATTAATTGCTGGGTGGAAATCTGGAGTATAAAACAGAGATTACTTATCCAAGTTTTGATGAGGATGAATTAAAAATTTGTACACATGCTTAATCTTAACTGACTGTTGTGCATTGTTTGATTTGTAGAATGTGGTATTGTGTCTTTTTGAATGAACCAAAACATGCTAAGTATAAGACCTGTTAATCTAGGAAGGCATTGCAAGATTACTACAATTATGTACATGTATACAAAATTTGATAAATGCTCATACCAATGTAAACTGACCCTTTTGGTTGCCCTTGCAATCATCTGGGTGTCTCAAAAATTATTTGGGGCAGCTAAATGATTTGCTTGCAGGAAATTGAAGTTGGCTTGATGAGTAAAGAAGGCATTGGCTGCTAGTATAAATAAGAGAGACTTGTTTTAAATTTGCAGTTGCTTTGTAATGGAATTACTAGACAAATTCTATTCTCTATAATTAAAGTACTTGTAGGAAACTTTCTAAGTATTTGGGGTTGAAAACTTGTACTTAAGTAAAATTCATTTTGAATGATATTTGATGGAGTTTGATTTTTATTGATTTTATGATCATCTGATTTGGAGAAAACAAGGGGATGGATATAACACATAAATATAAAATGTGAATGAAAATGATCTCTGGTTTTATTGCCTGAGTTTATTCTATGATTTTCTTTAAATAAAATTACAATAGATTTGACAAGATTTTGAATAAGAAATGCTCAAGTGGAACAAATGTATGCTTGTCAGATAGTTGATACTGAAATATGTATATATATATATATATATATATATATATATATTTGAACCTCTGATTTCTATTGTTTATATTATGTCTTATGGGAATTGAACACCTAAGGGGATTTAATTTTTGAAATGAACTCTCAAGATTTTAGTAGACTATTCAAGTGAAATGAATTTGTGTATGGCAGGTAAATGATACTGGCATGTGCATGAATTCTGGAAACTTGTATGAATTTGAGTATTTAAATTTTCAAAAAGATCTTTGAGAATAGTAGACTTGAAAGGTACTGAATTTTGGATAAATGATTGAACACCTATAAGAATGATTTTTCCAGAAAACTTGAACTGGACATAAAAAGGCTTGGAAATTTAGGAGTAGCACTTTGTAGGAGTTTGTTAACATGAGGGATATGGGTTTACAAGTGGTAAAGGAGGGACTATGGCCGGCCTAGATGGCCATGAGTCAAACCCTTGGATGCCTGGAACCACTTCATTTCAATCAATGAAGTGTAATGTGCTTCCGGGGCAAATTAAAGAAAACACCAAGCAACCCTCATATAACACCAAGCAATTTTAGTGATATACCAAGCAACTAAAAATCTGTACCATGTTAAATATAGAAATGCAATCTAACTTCACTTGTTTAATTTGAGACAGTGATTAGTAAATCACTTTTAATGTTCCTAACTACAAGTAGGATCTTGAAATAATTTTATGCATAAGCCTAATAACTGTCCAAGAACAAATAAATGATAATAGCCTTATTTAGGCAGATTAATATTTGTAAATAGTCAAATAACAAGTTTAGGTATTATAATTTGCTAAAAATATACCTCTGGCAGTAGAATAAGATTTAAATAGGAAATAAGTGGCTTGTCAATAGCTTGTATGATATTTTGTTTTCAAATTGATTTAAATTGACTCTGATATTTATATAAAAATATATAAATAGTAATAAAGGAACAATTGTATATCATCAAATATATAATTGGTTTAATCTTTGTATACTGATATGATTATATTAGTAATTCCAGGGTCTTGGGAAAAATATTTGGAAACTATATAAAAGTTTAAATATAAAAGTATTTGGGGTTTAGTGGTGAGTTCCTCTTGAATAAAAAAAAATCTGAGTGATTTTGAAGATGAGGGTCACCACATAAGTGTAGTCCCATTCTTTGATGAAATGAGCAACTTCTTTAATTCTACTTTCTGTAAGTTTATTTTCTAAGAGGCCAGCTATGGAAGTTTGTTTTTGTTTTGAAATTCGAGCAACGTCTAATTACTTAGAAGGGGAATAAAGACCCCTTACATTCCACACGATTATACTTATTGGGAGTTATGAGTAGAATTACCCCCTGTATCAATGTGAGAGGGAGCGCTCATGCTTGTCTTTGCGCGTTTCATTTTCTCTTCTTTGGATTTTAAGTGTGCCACCATGTTTTGCAATGCAGGATAGTCGATTACCTCTACATGCTGTGATGCTATAAACTGAAATGGTGTCTCCTCATGATGTTGTTTTCTTCTTTGCTTGGATCTCGTTCGAGAGCCGATATTTTCTTCTAGATGCTTACTGTGTTGATATTGGTTCAGGCCCTGCTCGTGCCGCTATGCTGATGTGTTAATGCTTTATGTATTGGCTGTTATGAAACTAGTTGTCATGTGTATGTTAGAACTATGTCAATGTAAACTTATCTAACTTTTTGGAATGTGTTGGAATTTTATGACTCTAGCTTTTAGTCCTTTCGTATGTGATTTTGGTTGTTTTATGATAATATTTATTACTCGTTAAATTATTCATTATTGGTATGGATGTACTACATGGATGCAGCTGTGATTTTTTTTTAAAATTTGCATTTATTTTGCAACAGTCAGAAATCGTTGCAATATCGTCTATTACAACGGGCCATGCCACTTGTATTATAGGCTATTACAACGGACAGAACCCGTTGCAAGTTTAACGTTTTACAACGTTTATTGCCCGTTGTAAAATACGGTCGACCTATTACAACGAGGCCTAATACAACAGGCGTATGCCCGTTGCGAAACCCATATTACAACGGGCATTGCCCATTGTAAAAAGGCTGTTTTGTTGTAGTGGATCAAAATCCGTTAGCTTCCACCCAAATTAAAGCTCGTTTTTGAGATCCACGCTCGAAGAGATATCCATATTGTTAAAAAAATTCACCAAAAAGTTCATGCACGGAGAAGGCAGTAGTAGCGGCGCCGAAGGTGCTGCTAGGAGCGGTGAAAAACAGAATATTGTACTGTATGGGTAGGAGCAAGGAATAGAAGGTCTGCTAGAAGCCGCCGAAAATCTCGATAATCAGGGCGGAGGCAAAGAAGAAGGTGGTCGCGGAGGCCGTAGGAGTGGTCGAGCGGGTAGGACGCGCAGGGGTGTGGGGCAGATTTCCGCTAGACTTGCCGAGCTTGACGGATTTCAGGATCCGAACCTTAAAGCGGCGAAATTGCCTATGCTTTCCAACTTTCGCACACTTCCGGAAGGCGAAGTATATGTCAGCACACAGACAAGTTTGGCCGTAAGTATTTCTTTATATGATAAATAATTGCAATACATTGTTAGTTTAAATATATAGTATGACTTTATTTAACTTTAGCAATCGTGAAATATCCGTTCATGGGGTTCGTTAGCGAACACGCATAGATATTTTCATGCACATTTGGCAAATAAGGATAGAGTCGTAACACTATTACACGGGCTTGGATTCCACCATTTCTTAGGTAATCTAATGAACCATTTACTTAAAAAACTAGTTAATTTATCATTCCGTAATTTAACTTATTATGCACTCTACAATTTTAGAAATCACCAATGTTATAAAAGGTGATGTGTAATTGTGCGAAGCTATTGCTTTACGATGGTATAAAACCACCCACACGTTCCACTTTCCTTGCGGTGAGCTAGGAATTACACCGCTTGATTTCTCTATGCTTACCGGCATTAGTATTGGAGTAGCTGCTTTTCCATCGCTTCCGTACGATGATGCTCAATGGCGTGATCCTGAATGTGTCCATGATCTTCTACCTCACTTTGACGCTTCCGCTGCATCATATCAGGCCAGAGGAGCTATTCGTGCTGCCATGGACAACATACTCAGTATTACTCTCCTGATGATGATCTGGAGCTTGCGCGATTATTTGTCCTATACCTCATGGGTAACCTATTTTTCAGCACATCGAGCAGTAGTTTGGTTGTTGGTTTTATTAAGGTCGTATCTGATTTGGATTTCAGCTGTGCTATTCTATATGACTGGGGTGCGCCTATTCTTGCATACTTGTACAGATGCCTCAACATACAGTGCACCATTTCAGATGCACATGTTTCATTATTTGGCTTCTGGGAGTTATTACAGTACTGGTATTTTGAGTATTCCAGGAATTCATTTTGTCACTTTGACTTCTTACGCGTCTACTTTTTTCCTCCGTCTGTCATTTTGGTGCACGGACAATAGGGGGCCTAGGGATAATGAATCCCATAATATTTATTTGGTTGCCCATAACCAAATCGATTTGAGGATGTACAGATACCAGATTATATGGCATCCATTTCATGATAGTATATCTATTGGCATTGATTTTATAGAGATTGCTAGGATGTTTGCCGGGAGGAGATTTCCACTTCTATCTTATCCCTCGGCTTTTAGTGCATATTGGTACCTTTGTGAGAGGTGTTGGAGACAGTTGTACGACTTTGATGCTATTCCCGATGATCCACACCCTCATACCTATCGCTGTATGATTTACCCGTCAGAGCAGCTAGACCTGGCGAGGGCAGGAGGTTGGTGGCCGGCCGAGGGCTTTATTATTACCGGTCAATCGTACGTTGACTTCTGGCGTAGATTTTACACTGGTTCCACTGATACCATTACCCATGCAGCGGCGATAGATTTAGCTGGTCCGTCTGCTATACGACACGACATACATCCCCCTGTTGTCGAGGATCTTACCCAACCCAATCAGGGTTACCGTGCACCCGATCACATTGCGGCTGCTTCTCACTTCGGATGGACCATGGCAGTTCCTACCATTGGACCAGATCGTTATGTTGACGTATATCATCCTCCAGTGTATGATCATTACCCGGATTCGAGCCAGATATCATACGTTGATCTATATGATGCAGATGGGGATCAGACATACAAGATATGTAGAGCATAGGCGTAGCCTATGCTACTATGATGGTGAGCTACATTGGCATGCAGAGGCAGCAGCACGACTGTAGGCACAGCTGGAGGAAGAGCGCAAGAGATTTGCTGACATGCAGATGTACTATGAACATTAGCTGGTCGGAGCGGTGGTGGAGATGATGACGATGAGAGACGTCATTGACGTCATACACGTCCACATACAGATGGATGATTTTATGTATTGTTGTTTTCTGTTTTTATGTTTTTTCTATATTTATTTTTTTATTCTGATGTATTATATACCTACCGTATTTGGTTTGTGTATCGATGTTATTATCATTCATGTTTCTGTGTAGTTATTGTTATTGTTCATGTGTTGTGTTGTATGATATATCTGTTGTATTCAGTTTATGCATTGACATCGTTATTTTTTATGTTTATGCGTTATTGGCAACCATACATCATTGTCCAAGATATTGTCTTGTAGGGAAATCGGTTCATTTGAATCACTGGAACTGTATTCAAATGAACTAACACCATTGAAAGCCATGTTATTTGACTAACACTGTAAATGTATTTATATAATAAATAGCTAATGGACAAAATGGATTATATAGGACTGATGGAAAGATTTGAAAAGGAAGGTATTGGATTGTAATTATGAATATTGATTCGCATGTTTATTGAAAACTAATACCTATTCCATCCATTTGGAAAGTGGGTGGATAATGTTTAAGTTTATTTTTTACCATTTTTTCTGTACTAAAGTTAGGATATTTCCCTTGCTCTCTTCTTCTCATAATTACCAGTTTGCCATTTTCCGCTTCCCTTCTATATGTACACATACCATTTCACATCTATTTCGTCACAATCATCTACTCTATTTTCACTACTGTCTACATCTTTCTCACATTCATTTACATCTCACACCGATGCCATCCTGTCCTTCTTCTATTGAGTCTGATATAGGAGGCTACGTGCCTTCGAAAAGTCCTCGAACCTATGAGGATTGGCTTATCCAGTATCAAGAGCAACACTACGAGAACATTCGAACCGAGTTTTTAAATCTTAGCCAACTAAGACTCCTGGAGGACGTTCAACATGCATATTAACAACAGGTTGGGCTCCATCCATATGAAGCAGAGATAAGAGTTCCTGCAAACACATAGAAACGCTGGGAAGTTCGTAATGAACGGTTTCAGATGGAGCAGGAAGTTAACTCTCCTCCATTACTATATTGTGTTTGCGGAGTGTTAGTTACGTATTTCGTCATGCGAAGCGGAAATGACATTGGACGGCGCCATTACAGATGCCATAACTTTCCAATTGGTTGTGGTTTATAGGAATGGATTGATGATCCATTCTCTTGTCGAGCGGTGGAATATGCAAACGAACTGGAACAAGAACTAGCCATACTACGTGACAGGCTGGGTGCACTGGAATTTCAGCGTGGTGGTGGGCGTAACTAACATGCTAAAGTATGTACTATGTTTTCGTTGTATGTTTAAGTATGTTGTAGTCTATTGTAGTATGTTGAAGTATGTCGTATGATGTGGTATGTTCGAGTCTATTGTTCGTTTAAGTATGTCTTTTGTTGTATGTTTAAGTATGTTGCGGTATGTTCGAGTATGTTGAAGCATGTCATATGTTGTTATGCGTTTAAGTACATAATTTAGTCTCCAAATTACATTGAACATACACAACTCATATTACTACAGATGGACATGGATTATGTTGAGTCAAGATTTTTATAGAGTTTTGATTTCTGACAAAGGGATAAGCCGTGATCGACAAAAAGAAGTTATTCATTGTTTTAAAGAGACACAAAGAGCTCCATACATTAGAGGTTGATTATTTGGTATGTTAGTAGTGTTATTTATGTTAAAATCTATCCTCAAATAATCTCATACCTTCAATCTTTGAATATAAATGTATATATGTATGAGTGCACATTAACTGTGCAGTCTGGGCTAAACCGGTCGATCGGTTTAAAACAAGGCGGTCGACCGTTTCTGCCCAGAATGCACAGATAACATGCACAAGTGTACATAACGTATATATATTCAAATTCCTGTCTACTGGTCCATTTTTGACCTGTCGACCGTTTTCAAACAGAGAGCAACCTTTCGTATAGACACTTCCTTTTCTTCAACGGTTGCTTCTCTTTCTCTTCACCAATGATCATGACCTTTGTTTGTATCTTTTCACAAAGGGTTACAACTGTTTATTTCTTATATAAACATCATGAAATCATTATTCCAGATAATAATAACCAATTCTATTATTCTAATCTCTATTCTATTGATCTCTGTCTTGAGCTCTCAAACATTTCAATTGCTTATTGAATCATTGAAATTATTTCATATCTTTTGATTCAATTAAGTAATATACTTCCTTCAATCTTCACAAACATCATTCACATACTTTGAGGATAAGATTATAGGAAGGGTGTACTACAAGTGACAAATCCGTGTTATCAAGAGCACAAGTTGTCAACAGCAACTGTATTTGTTTTTGTTGAAGTCCTCGGTGTTGTAAGAGGCACGAAATCCCGTTCGGCTGTTCGGGTGTTGTAAACCTGTTCCTCCGGGTGAAGCGAGGTAGTTGGTTGTGAAAATCCAGATAGGAGTCTGGGACTGGACGTAGGACGGGAGGTCCGAACCAGCATAAAAATTCCTGGTGTGATTTTTACAGTTTACTGCATTTACTATTCTATATCTGTGAATTGCTATATAGTTAGTTTATTGAATATTTACTTGTATAGCAATTGTAAATAACATTCCGCATATATTAGTCCATATTACACGATCCGTAATTAGTGTGCACAAGCGTACACACTTTCATTTGGTATCAAGGCACGGTCATCATATAACCGTAACACCGTTATTTGATATATTCTTGTAATATGGCAAATAACGCAAGCACTAGCACTAACACTTACACGGAAGGTCAATCAACACAAAGACCTCCATTCTTTAATGGTCTCAACTATAGCTATTGGGCTACACGTATGTCATTTTTTATGCAATCAAATAGCTATGATGCTTGGAATGCTACTCAAAAAGAAATAGTGAATCCAACAACTGAATATTCAGAATGGACAACGGCTGAGAAAACAGCAGCAGCCGTAAATGCAAAGGCAATAAATATGTTGTTTTGTGCATTAGACCAAAATGAATATAACCGTGTTAGTATCTGCACTACTGCATATCAAATTTGGCAAACGCTGAAAACCACTCATGAAGGTACTAACAAGGTTAAACAAGCCAAAATAGCCATGCTGAAAAGTCAGTTTCAAAATTTCAAAATGAAACCGAATGAGACAATCAATGATATGTATTCAAGGTTTCAAACTATTCATCATGCACTTATCGGACTAGGACAAAAATATTCAGATTTTGATGTTGTGTCAACAGTCCTACATTCTCTGACTAGTGAATGGGAAGGAAAAGTATTAGCAATTGAAGAAGCTAATGACCTTTCCATCATGAAGCCAGATGAATTGATAGGAAATTTAATGTCCTATGAAGCAAATTTGCAGGCTAGAAAAGAACAGAAAGAAGAAAAGAAAAATGTAGCATTTCATGCTGAGAAAGATGAAAATGAATCAGATTCTAAAGATGAAGATCTAGCATTCATTGCAAAAGGATTCAAAAAATTCCTAAAATATCGAAAAGCCAGTCGTTACAACAAAAGGAAACCTGGATCAAACAAACCATCTTCATCAACTATAGAATGTTTCAACTGTCACAAAAAGGGGCACATGCAGAAGGATTGTCCAGAACAGAAGAAGAAGTCAGAAAATGATAAATTCAAATATAAGAAGGACAAGTCAAAGAAACGAGCCTTCTCAGTGACATGGGACGATTCAGACTCATCTTCATCTGAAAGTGAAAGTGATCAGGAGAATGAACAAGCTAATGTTTGTTTTATGGCAACAGAAGATGAGGTACAAATTCCTACATTTGATGAATTACTTGATATTAATTCTGAATTGATAGTCAAATATAAAGACATAAAACGTCAATTAAAAGTAGCCAAAGCAGATTTGAGTAGAGCAGAGTTTGAACGAGATATGTTAAAAGATGAGAAGAAAATATTAGAAGAAGAACTTGAAAAACTTCAAGAATCATCATCTAATGTTGACTCTCAATTATCTCTTTTGAGTCAAGAAATTGAAACTCAAAAAGAGAAAAATGATGCTCTCACTACTGAAAATCATGAGCTTAAGGCAAAAGTCAAAAATCTGGACCTAGAAAAGGCGAGCTTACAAACTAAGTTAGATGACATAACTCAAAATGTTTCTAACTTTAACAAAGGTCGAGAAAATTTGACAAAAATCATTGAAAGTTCACAATCTGTTTCAAATAAACAAGGTTTGGGATATAGGAAACAAGAAACCAAGAAACATCTTGGTAATGAAAGGAAAAAGAAAGTACAAAAGACTAGAGCTAAGAAAAATCTTAGTTTATTATATTCCAAACCAAAACCAGTTGTGAAATTTCAGAAGAAAAATGTCAAGACTATCAAAATATGGGTTCCTAAAACAAATAACAATTTGATTAGGAACAAATATATTCAGAATTTCATGAATACTATGCATTATAATTCTAATTATGTATATAAAGGGGATACCGGACCCGTATGAGTTTGGATTCCTAAGATCTAACTCTTAGGACCCTATAAAAAGTGGGTACCATGGTCTTAATTATATTTTTTGCAGGTACCACTTAAGAAAAGAGGAAAATGGATATTCTGGTTGATACATTCCTATATTATTCCATTATCTATTACTCCTTTTTGTCGATGACAAAGGGGGAGAAAGTGCTAACAATTATCTGCAGGAATATATATATTATATAAAGAATACAGACAAAATCTCAGGGGGAGATCACATATTCAGGGGGAGATTCAGAGTTTCAGATATATGTTGTCATCAATCAAAAAGGGGGAGAATGTTGAGTCAAGATTTTTATAGAGTTTTGATTTCTGACAAAGGGATAAGCCGTGATCGACAAAAAGAAGTTATTCATTGTTTTAAAGAGACACAAAGAGCTCCATACATTAGAGGTTGATTATTTGGTATGTTAGTAGTGTTATTTATGTTAAAATCTATCCTCAAATAATCTCATACCTTCAATCTTTGAATATAAATGTATATATGTATGAGTGCACATTAACTGTGCAGTCTGGGCTAAACCGGTCGACCGGTTTAAAACAAGGCGGTCGACCGTTTCTGCCCAGAATGCACAGATAACGTGCACAAGTGTACATAACGTATATATATTCAAATTCCTGTCTACTGGTCCATTTTTGACCTGTCGACCGTTTTCAAACAGAGAGCAACCTTTCGTATAGACACTTCCTTTTCTTCAACGGTTGCTTCTCTTTCTCTTCACCAATGATCATGACCTTTGTTTGTATCTTTTCACAAAGGGTTACAACTGTTTATTTCTTATATAAACATCATGAAATCATTATTCCAGATAATAATAACCAATTCTATTATTCTAATCTCTATTCTATTGATCTCTGTCTTGAGCTCTCAAACATTTCAATTGCTTATTGAATCATTGAAATTATTTCATATCTTTTGATTCAATTAAGTAATATACTTCCTTCAATCTTCACAAACATCATTCACATACTTTGAGGATAAGATTATAGGAAGGGTGTACTACAAGTGACAAATCCGTGTTATCAAGAGCACAAGTTGTCAACAGCAACTGTATTTGTTTTTGTTGAAGTCCTCGGTGTTGTAAGAGGCACGAAATCCCGTTCGGCTGTTCGGGTGTTGTAAACCTGTTCCTCCGGGTGAAGCGAGGTAGTTGGTTGTGAAAATCCAGATAGGAGTCTGGGACTGGACATAGGACGGGAGGTCCGAACCAGTATAAAAATTCCTGGTGTGATTTTTATAGTTTACTGCATTTACTATTCTATATCTGTGAATTGCTATATAGTTAGTTTATTGAATATTTACTTGTATAGCAATTTTAAATAACATTCCGCATATATTAGTCCATATTACACGATCCGTAATTAGTGTGCACAAGCGTACACACTTTCAGATTAAACTAATACAAATCATAGAATTCAAGTTCCCAAACTAATACTTAGGGACATAAGCAGACCTAAGACAATTGGACAAACACATAGACATATATCGTTCATTGACACAGTACTCACTCAAACTGTCTAATATAATTTACCCACAACTCGTACGCAGCATGACCAACAAAGTGTGTTTGATGATCCATAAAATACAGGGAGTCAAAAGTTGATTGGGTCATTTGAAAAACATTGTCGCGCTCTACCTCGGTTATAATTCTCCGATACCTCCTGCATGCTCTAGTAAATGTAACGAATGTACTTCTAGTATCCAAAAGTTGTCTTCTTAGCCTACATTCTGGATGGTTTTTGTAAAACCCGATAGAAACATAAACTCAATGGAGGAATATGTTACCATGGTACAACATATTGAAGATCAAGCTGCACACTTCCAATTGCGTGACTAGTTGGTGGACCATTTGTGGGCACATGGAGGAAGGAATAGTAGGAATCCTTAGGCATGGATTATAGTAGTTGTTTCTGCAATATTACTAGTTTGTTTTGTGTTTGCTAGTTTGTTTACTGTATTATGTTGATGAGGTTTTATGTTTGCTAGTTTGTTTATGGTATTATTTTTTAAGATTTGTATGTTGACCATTATGTACTATTATTATGAACTTGTTTAATAAAATGATGTACGACCTTAATTCAAAATACATAATGGTACGATAAAATTATATCAAGTACAAAAACAGTATACACATAAACCAAAAGATATTTTGAGATACTACAGAAATTCAACACAAGTACACATCAACCATTACAATGCAACCACACATCTAAAACTCATCCATATACGAGCCACTTTCGCTTCCGCTTATGCTTCCACTGCCTCTAACTTTCTTATACGTTTCCAACTGCTCGGTTACTAGTTCTTGCTATAAAGGAGAAAGCTTACTGAAATCACAAGTCATCAGTCTGATATAATTCTTCTCTCACATCAAAACTTTCTTCTCCTCATGGGCTCATCTCTTGAACTCTCGATCGTCCATGATAGCCTTCTGAAACTCAACTTCATTGTGGGTTCTTTGAGCTAAAAAGTTGGCTCTATGCTCTCTTGTTTCTCTAGCAGAAGTCTCTAATGTTCCTACAAATCTAGAGAATTCTGCACTGCACTGCTCCAACTGAATTGATTTGTTTCTACCAAGAGGTCGTCCGTCACTGCTTCCATATAGTAGAGATCTTTCCTGCAAACTTGGATCGCTTCCTAGACTTGAATTGGAGTAGTTCATTCTTCTGGCTTTATCTTGTTGCTTGAACATGAATTTGTTCGGATTCTTCCATTTCGGTAAACTAGACAGAATCTCAAAGAACTCTAGAAATTTGAATGGTTGTCCGTACTGTAGCTGATAGGCCTTACGCGATTCTTCAATCTATAAAGCAAATCCAAAAGTGTATGGATATACAAAACTAGTCAAACACATTACAATATCAAAGAAATTTAAAACATTATTGTACTTACACTGTCATAAGGAGCGGCACTGCTTTGCTGCCTATTATGCAATCTGGTTAGTATTGCCAAATAGTTTTGGCATGCGGAGTTCATAACCCGATAACCTCCTCTTAGTGATCCCCATGTTCTCTTCATCGGTTCCAAGGTGTTGTAAAAATCCGCAACTCTTTCCCAAAATTTCTGACCTTTCATATTATTGCCAGAATTACTATCTTGCGAAATGCGTGTCCATGATTTAGCAAGTGAAACATACTGCTCAGAAGTAAACTTAACTTGCTTTTTTCTAGCGTCAGCTGCCGTTCCTTCCTCTTTGACATTTTCCTCCTCAATGTCTTCTATGCCAGCTTCTGTCTCCATTGCAAGTGAATCTCTACGTCGTCTATCGAAAATGCCACTTAAAGATTTCCACTTCTTCTTATTATATTCCGGGCTCGGCGGCGTAAGAAACTCTACAGGTGCTTCTTCATTGCATTCTTCGGTATTTATTGCATCTACTTCTTGGTTTTCGTCTTCCTCCTCCTCCTTTGAACTATTAACAATTTCTTCGTTAGAAGGAGCATTGCGTGCATAAGAAAATTTCCTTAGTAGATTCTATATTGCTTCATGGTCACGAATCTCTGACTATTGCGCATTATAATGATGATGTTGCATTTGATCGTTCTGCATCATCAAGGACATGTACGAAAAATGATCGTTGTATGCGCCTAATGGAGGACGTTGTTGGTAATATTATTGCAGGGGAGTAGAATGAATGGGAGGAAAGTTAGGAGGAGCGAGCGGTTGATAAGGCTGGCTATAGGAAAAGCTTGAATACGGCGAATATCCATACTCATGTGATGGATGAAGTTTTTGCTATTGGTATGGTGGGCGTTGGTTGGAAAATCCGGTGGAAAGCAGATAGGACGAGGTTTTCTTGCTAATAACTTTTTTGCCGAAACATTTGGATACCATAAGAACAGCTCCAACTAGCCACGGCGAAGTGAACAAGCCACACCTGATTGCTCCGTGGCTTGTTTGGTAACTGAACAAGCCATTATTGGTTGTGCCCTTAGACAACCAACCAAAGAACATTAAAATATAAATGATAATAAATATTATTATCTAATCCGAAACGAATAGAATTCCATCATAATAGATCCAAGATCACAGTACAATCTAAGTTTGCAGCTAAAATAACTAAACACCCTGAAACAAAGATATGGTAGAGCCTAAGGTTTGGAGTGTGTTACTAGTGCTAGTTTTTATGACGCGAGGTCTCTGTTCGTAAATTATGTTAAATTATTATTCGAACGTAGCTCACAAATCATATACAACTGGTCTAAAAAGTAAGTAGTAATATGAAGAAAAATTAAATGGCACAAATTTTTTATAAGTGTTCGATATTCAATGTTCTACGTCCACTTTATTTTTTTTATTATGATACTTCGATATACAATTGCTAAAACGCTTGCTATCCCTATCTACATCAGTTACAACAGTTGCATGTTACTAGGTCTATGCTTGTAAAAACTCTAATATTGTAGATTTTAAGATTGGTTCGCTGCAACTTTACGTTAGATGGTGGATTGGACAATAGAAGATGACCGGATATGGTCAAGATGATTCCTTGCTAGCTAAGAGTACTCAAGAACTTCAATTCGGCTAATTTAGTTCAATACTTTCTAGTGCTCCAAACTTGTCCGTTATTTCCATATGGTATTTATAGGTACAAGATTCCTACAAAACAAGAACTTTCCATGTATGATCGGGGTTGTTCGGTAAATATTGGTTCGGTTGGAGTCGGTTTGGCAAGCACACTACCGGGTTATTTTTCCTGTTCGGCCCGTACTCCTTACGAGAACGTTTCTACTGTTCTGCTTCAGACTCATCTTCTTTGTGTCATAATCTCTTCGTTTTTAGTCGAAATCGAGCAAAACCTGAACCAATAAATTTATATCATCGAGTAGAACACTCTAGTGCCTTCAAAAGTTCCATTTGAGTTACGTAGCCAGTAGCTCCTCAAGGCGAGGTCTAAATCAGTTAGCTAGAGGACCAATTTTAAAATGATCATATCTTTTACTCTATAGGTTTAATTGAGATACAGTTTTGAACAAGATGCATTTCTTGACCTTAAAAATATTTTTCAATGGGTCAGGTCCACTCCGAGACCGTGCTAAATTTACCTCTAACACTTTGTTTTCCCCAAGTATGTTTTGTGGATATGAAATGAGCTTTGTTCAGGATCCAATCATACTGGATGAATGGTGCAGTCGTTGCAGAGCTCCATACTGATTTGATGTGACCATTCGTCTATCTTATAAATCAATAAGTCAATTCGACAAAGGGATCAAGATCATCCTTTCTTGCTCATTCATAAGCCCTTTCTCCCATTTTCATGGGTTTCACATATTGGAGTGGCAATTACTATCAACCCCTCGAGTATTTCTATCAAATATAAACTAGAATTTATCCATAATAGTAAGTCATACTTTTTTTCTATAGTCCTCATAATCCATGAGAGTACTCGGTCTCCAGAGCATTGTACTTCATGTTTAGATGAAGTTGCCCCTACCTCTTGGTATTTTTGGAAAGATTACACTCTACTGTCTTTGGTAGAGTCAGTCCTTATCTCTATGATCGGTTAGAATTACACTTCACTATCTCTGTAGGAGTTGAGTATAGTCTTTAAGACTAAATCACTAGATACTTCATTGTCTCTGGTGAAGTTATACCTTGTCTTTAAGTTTAAAGGACATTATATTTCATTGTCGATGATGGAGTTGAACCCCTAGGGTTAGGAAAATTATACTCCGCTGTCTCTAGCAGAATTGGGTTAGTTTATACTCCACAACCTCCAGTATAGTTGAATGAGCTTATACTCCATTGCCTCTGGCATAGTTAATTAAAATTTTACTCTGATGTCTCTAATTGAGTTAATTGTGTTCATATTCTGTTGTCTATGATAGAGTTATTTGAGTTTATACTCCACTGTTTTTAGTAGAGATGTTTGAGTATCTACAACGCAGTCTCTGGTAGAGTTAACGAACAACAAATAGGTCATTTCAAGTGTTTGATGGTGAAAGGCGTTCATGGCTTCTAGGTCAGAAAGAATCCAACTATTCGCTCTTCAACAAAAGGAACTTGCATCTTTAAGGCCGAGAGGCATTTGATGAACTCATCCAATTACTCATCAAATGAAAGGAATTATGACTATTTCATTCTTCACAATTCATATGCACATATGTCTCTAGATGCCTAGTAGGAGAAAGACACGCTCCGACATCCGTAGGCGGCGCAACCTTATACCCCCGAGCATGGTTTATACTCTTCCTCTATAAGGATTCAGTTCCATCAAGGGCCTACGAACTAGTATTCGTGGTACTCTCGCTAGAGCTATCTATAAAGGATAAAATCAAGCCCGATAATTCACATATTAATTTCATAATGACATATTGCTAAGTAGAACATAGTACTATCAGTTCATAAATCAATCGCAAAAAAATAGTTCTACCAGTCTAGAAAATCAAGTTCATAACTAAGCAGTTCAAATAAAGTTCATAAAGAAGTTAAAGAAATCAAATCAAATCTAATCTAAGGGTTTGGATCGAGTGAGCCTTGGGTTTTAACCTAGAGCATGCCTATGAGATTTGTCTCTGGACCTCATACATGCGTAAGCACACCAAGGTACACCCCTAAGCTTTATTTTAATAGGAAATGAATAAAGAAAAGTCTAAGGAACGTCCGTTAGTGCCGTCAAGGTATAACCATGTGACCAGGCGTGCCACCCGAGCTGCCACCAGTAATCACTCCCTAGTTTGTTGGTTATTGATATTTTTGCCTAGTTGAAGCTTAACAACTATCAAGCGGGCTTCTAACATACTTCAATAACCTTTTCTCTTTAATGTGCTTCTCGATGGTCTCTATGAGATGACAATTCATTAGTCTAGTCTCATGGCTATAGATATCATAGAAGATGCATTATTCGCTAATTCCTATCTCTATTGTAGTTGACTCTTTGATCATTGGTTCACCATAATCCATGGTTTCTACAATCCCAAGATATATTCTTTTTGGAGTCTTCGTAAGCTATAAATTAGGAAAATTTCCCTGTCCTCCTATAAAGCATTTCTTTCCTGCAACTCCATCATTAATCTTTCACTTGCTTTTTCTAAGGCTTTCATCTCCAACTTGGTTGACACAAACCAGCCCCACCTCAATATCAAAATCATCTAAGCGCATGTCCTTAAAAGCCCCCCAAATTGACGGTTGGGGTTTTCTCAAGTTATCGGTAGAATTATATTTTTATGTTGATTCTTGAGACAAAGGCTATGTGAACAGTTCGTTCATTTGGTTGACGCATGGTGAGTGTTATAGTGTTGATCATGCAAGATAGGTTTGTAGAGTTTCGCCTTCCCTTTGCTTGATATCTGCCAAGCATATTTCATTCCTAGATTGAACATACGACATAAACTCGAAACGAGTTAATGTACTAGTTGGCTAAATCCTTAGCCAGCCTTAGAATCATGTTCAAGTATAAGTATTAACAAAGGTAATTCACTAAATTTGTAGTAAAAAATGTAAAATTGAAGGATTATGAACTAAATACAAGTAAAATGACTAAGATTTAGAGTGGTTCAATCATGGAGAAGATCTACGTTCACTATCTTTAGTTAATTTTATTACTTGATAACTTTGATTTAAGAGGCTAATTACATGAGCTTTAAGCTCTAAGCTATATTGCATGTAAGATTAGAAAATTTAATCCTTATATAAGTGTATGTAAATATCTATTTATAGACATTGAGATCACGCTTTAGAGGTTTCAAGTTGAAGCTTTGGACCTTAAATTTCCTTGTGATAATTGATGATAGTTCTGATGGCAGCCATCTAGGATGCCGGGTGAAGAGAATGGTTCGGAAAAAGGCCAGCTAGCGAGCCAAACCATGTCATGCTTGTGTCACAAAGGCGACATTAGGTAGTGAACCGTCGATGAATAGTGGCGTCGCCGCCATGTAGACTGTAAAGTACAAAGGGTATTTGCTATATAATGACACTTTTTTATTAGATGCACAGTGTAATATTATGCTAATTGGTTTAGGAAAAAGTATGGGATCATTGTTTTTTATGCTGAGCCAACCATGCACTTTTGTTTGAAGTCTATCGAGCCATGACAAAGCAAGATGGACGGTGCGATTTGGATGGCCAGGGGAGAGACGGGAGAAGAAGGATAAGGAACTCAGATAGGGACGTGAACGACAAGGTTCACTTGTCATGCCTCGATTGTCCAATGATAGGGTAGGGTGGAGTTGCTTAAGAGGCTTTCGACTTTCTATTGATAGTGATGATTTGATGGGCTGATGTCCATACCCAAGAGATGGCGGGGCGACCATTCCTTTGAGGGTCGAGTCATATGGTGTGGGCCTGCATAGTCGAACCCTTCACCAACGAGCCATGCCTATTGTGATAAATCCGAGTAACATTAGTTTTGCACCCCCAAATTGTTTTTTGCTTCATTATTCAGGATTTTTTCAGAGACGTGGCCCTTGATGTGAAGGAGCACTATTAGATCTCTAACTACGATTAACACTTGCCATTTCATCCCACGACCCAGATTAAAGCTTATATCTATAAAAGAGGACACTCTCTCTTTTCTTCTCTTTATTGCGTCTTGTGAACTTTCCATTAGAGATTATTTCAAGCTCTTTGCCTTCTAGTTTTCAACAGCTCTCAACAAACTTCCTAAGAAAACAGAATCAATAAGCTTTCTTTCCTTGTCTTTGCTTCTCATTCAGTTAATTAAAGCTCTCTTTATTTTTTTGAAAAAATTAAAAGCTTTTCATATGTTTTGCATAGATTCTACACCTATTAACCTTTACGTTCATAGTCATCCATGAATGGGATGTCGGTCAGTCGATGTTGATTGACCGATGTCAAATTATTTCGGTCATTTCCTAAAAAAACTCAAAAAATCACCATATTAATTATTGAAGTTCCCTCCTCCGTTATGATGGATTGACGTTGTATTAATATTTTATGGCTATTTTAATCATTTATATAAAGCTTAGGTACAATAGGTCGACCGGTTGTACCTACGGACAGATTCTTCTATTTTCTTTTTTTGTCGTTTCGATCAAATTTTAATGATGTTTAAGTTTTGTTTCGGTTTAGTTTGATGCTATTAAGGTTTATACATTTTATACACATTATATTATAATCGTTATACACTTTATTAAGGACTAAATCATCATATATTGACTTTAAACAGGCAAGGAACCAATTTTCATATTAAACCATTTTAATCTATTTGAATCAGAAATTAAGTCATATTAAATTCAAATTAATTCTATATAGACCCTAGATCATCATTATATCTGTACCATTATGATTTAAAGATGGTTCATTCACTTAATCTCACTCCAAGCCTCTGAATTTATGAAATACAAATACTGCCTCCGTTGTCCAGGATTGTATGCCCTAAAACTTTTGAGGTTTGCCTCCAACTTGGTGTAGACTCTAAGTACTTGCCGCGTCCTTCGTTTTGATACCAATTTCACATAATTACGTCAAGGATTGTTGGAGTTATGGTTATCAAAGGTGGTGGTTTTTAATTTGGAAGCGAAGGAAAATGAAGAAGAAGAAGTCCTGAAATGTACACATGTTCTTATAATTGGAGGGAAAGGAAGCGGTACATTTTCAAATTCAAATTTTAAAGTCCCGTTTAAAACCAGAAAACAGCTTTCCTCATATCTCCATCCTACGATCCTCATTTTGGACAAGTTTATAGTCGAAATTAATTAAAAAGGCACACTCTACGCAATGATGCAACTCTCGTTATCAAATTCCAAAGTTTGTAGAATGATAATTTTTTCCTTTATTATTTAATTTAATCAAAATGTCACTTTCATTAATTCTTAAATTATTGTCAAATTCAGGGAGTATTATGTTCTCCCACCTTTAAAGAATTTCATCGTTGATTTCTAAGAGACTAAGAATACATCTCACTCTCATGTACCACATATCACACACATACACAAAGACGCACGATATACATAATCAATCATCCAAACACAACATATATCATAAATTACCTAACATTCATAACATTTACTTAGGTGATTTAAACATACCAATATATATAATATAACAAAACATGCAAGCATATGTGATTATCATGGTATATGTCATACCTAGTAAAATGAAAGAATCTACCTTCGGTGCCTTCCTATATGAATGAGATGACATGATATATTAAGTATGTTTACCACCATCCTAGTGTGAGCATATAAGTTCTATATGTATGCAACAACCATCAATTTCAATACATTATGAGGTACATGAACAAATTATCGAATTATCAATCAAGTTATACAAAACATATTAGGATCAAGCAAACAAATTTCATAATAGAACAAACAAATCAAAGAACCAAAACTAGTAAACCAACAAATAGTATTTTAAACAAAGCAACGTGTGTATGTGTGTGTGTGTGTATAAATGGCAATCATTCGACCATACCTAATAAACTAATTATATTAAGAAACAAGAAAATGGAAAAGAATTTTGGAAAAGAGTTAAAAGAAAAGAAATGGTCCTCTCTTTGGCTTCCTAAGTTTTATAGTTCAGACTACCTTTTCTATTTTAGCCCAATGAAAACCACCACTCATTCATATAGTTTATTTCGAACACTAGTCTCAAATGTACCTGCATAACTACAAATTCTGCAATTTATTTTTAGTAATCCCAATAATCTGATGTTGAATCGCATAACAACCAATAACCTTGCAATAAGAATTCCCTAATTGAATTGCGGCCTCATACAACTCCTAAATGCACATACACAACACTCGAATACTCCCTACAGTGATTTCATAACTTTATCTTTGGATGCTAAGGTTAGATAACTCAAAAATGGAAGGTGTCACACCTAAGCAACTAATAGCCTGAACCTTGTACGGTCCCTTATTTCACCTAAGAACATCAAAATCTGGCGATGTCTTAACCTAGTGAACAAAAAAACATTCTCTTTATACTCTCAATCCAACTTAAGTGGTATCATTTCAATTATGATATCATTTCTCCAAGCACCATATAATCATGATACCGAAGCACCATATTCACAGTTTGCAAGTGTTTCATTCTAAGTTCTATGATATACATACAAACAAAATTCAAGAATTCAAATAAAAGAAATCATATTCTATTCAACCATTCAAGCATGGCAACCAAAAACCGAAATCTAAGTGAAATCCTAACCTGAGAACGTTATGGTGTTTAAGTGATCGACCATATAATACATCATTCATGTGCACCTGGTATGCAACATTAAACATGTACCTATAAGCCGCTGCTTCAAAATAGCATCCTTAAATGGATTGCCTCTTTTCAACTCGAGGGATGATCGAAAAGAACCTATCTAATTCTATCTTAATATCATATATGAATCTTTGAAACTTATTTACCATGGAAAATTTCTTCGCCTTTTAATGTGTGCATACGAATATATTTTTCCATGACCCTTCAAACCATATTTATCCAAATGGCTTTAAACTCTTCATTCTGTGTCAATCAGTAGCACTTTCTTATATAATCTGGGTACCAACTCAATTAGTAATATCTTTACCAATGAAAGTCCAATATCAATCATTATTGGATTCTCTAAACTATGTTTATCCATATAACTTGCATTATTCATTCCACAACTTTGATAATACATTCTCATGTAATCTAAGTACATCCAGGCCATAATATCTTCTATACACCATAAATGGCACTTCCCTTCATTTTAGCACACCAACGGCTCTTTTTCTAATATAATTTTCTAATTGTCGATGATGTCTTCTTATATAATACTAGCGCCAACTTAGTCTGGGATAACTTTTACAACCAAAAATCCAATTTCAACCATTGCTTTATACAACCTCAAGGAAATCCGTACTTGTGTGCGGGACTGGATGTAGGGTAACTCCGAACCAGTATAAAATCCGGTGTGTTCTTTAATTTACTGCTTTTACTTTATATTTGCATCTGTGTTTGAATTTGTGATCATATCTGTGTCTGAATATTGCATACATTTGTGTTCAAATTAATATAAACTCGAAAAGAATTAGTAATTCCTTAAAACACTATTCACCCCCCTCTAGTGTTTATACTAGCCTTAAGATCCGTAATCCGCATTTCTCACATTTGGTATCAGAGCAAGGTTTTCAAAGTTTCATAATCTGAATTTTGAAAAGTTTTCAAAATGGCTACCAACACTGGTACTGTTACTAACACTAGTTCTATTACTACTGGTACTAGTTCATTTGTAGAAGGTCAGTCTACTGCCAGACCACCACTTTTTAATGGCAGTAACTATGCATACTGGGGATGTAGGATGAAAATATATTTACAATCTGTATGTCTAGACACTTGGAATATCACACAGAATGAATATTCTGAACCCACAAATAATTTTGCACAGTGGACCACTGAGCAAAAGACTGTTGCATAGAATAATTCTAAAGCAATGAATATTCTATTTTGTTCACTTGATAGGAATGAATTTAATAGAGTATCAGTTTGTAAGTCTGCATATGAAATCTGGAAAACTTTGCAAGTTACTCACGAAGGAACAAGCAAAGTTAAACAAACCAAAATTTCCATGCTCGCAAATCAGTTTCAATTATTTAAAATGAATTCTAATGAGTCTATTTCATATATGCATAGTAGATTTCAGGATATTGTGCATTCTCTAATATCCTTGGGAAAGGAATTTTCCGAAGAAGATCAAGTCAGAAAAATCTTAAATTCTATTACTCCAGAATAGGATCAAAAGAAACATGCAATCGAAGAGGCAAATGACATCAGTACCTTAAAGATAGAAGAATTAATTGGAAATCTAATGTCATTTTAAGTCCAAATGATCAGGAGAAGAGAAAGCAAAGCATCTGAAAAGAAATCAATGGCATTCAATGCATTAACCGATGGATCAGACTCAAACAGCGATAATAATGAAGAGATAGCCTTTATGACCAAGAATTTTTGGAAATTTCTGAAATACAGAAAGATGAATAATCTCAAGAGAAACAACTATAAGAATGTAGGAAATCAGAATGTAGTGCCAAACAATATCAAATGCTTCAACTGTGACGAATCAGGCCATATCAAAAGAGACTGTCCGTATCCAAATAAGCAAAACCTTCCTATAAACAATGATTCCGTAAAGAAACGAAAACGTGCTTTTACTGCTACTCTAGATGACTCAGACTCGTCTTCAAGCGATGATGATCAAAAGAAAGATAATTCAAATATGTGCTTCACAGCAGTTCATGACTCCAACGAATTCAGAGAAACAGACTCAGAAAAAGGTACACATTTACAATACAATTGATTGAAATTGCATGCTTAGAATTGATTGCTTCATTGATTGATTTTGATTTGGTGTGTTGTTTGAAATTTAAAATTTTATTATTATCTTATTATATTTTTATTTTATTATTTTTATTTTTATTAGTATCATAATATCTTATGGAATATACTAATATGGATTTAACCATGCAGGTATCAAGAATGAAGACTGTACAGTATAGAGATTCAAGATATCAAGATTGAAGACTCATGAGTATCAAGAATATCAAGAATAGCAAGATTATCAAATAGTACAAGATAAGTATTGAGTCTAGAATTATGTTAAAACTTCATAATAGCACTGAAATCTTCACTCCATATTTCATTTGGGATGGAACCCATTTCTACCTTTTTAGTGGCTTACAAACCCACAACAAGTAGCTTACAAACCTACGGCAAGTGGCTTACAAACCCATGAACATCCTGGTTTCGTACGAGTTCTCGAGTTCTGATGTGATGAGATATTCTGCTGGAAGAAGCTTGCAAAACTACTTCAAAATGATTTTCAAAACTGCTTTTCAAAATGTTTTAGCCTTAAAAATTATCTTTCAAATGATTTTCAAAAAGATGTTTTAGCCTTAAAATATTCTTTGATTTTGTTTTTAAATAAACTCTTGTTTTAAACTTCGTTTGTTTTAAACTATCTTTTAATTATAATATATTTATACTTGGATTTAAATATAAAATTATAGTAAAATTTTATAAATATTATTCTCTATATTTACTTATGTATTTTAACTATAGTTAAGTATATTTATAAAGTTTAAAATAGTTTTAATATAAGATAGAAGTAATTTTCAAAGAAAAACAAATCACCAAAATTTCCTTTGGGATGTCGACATACCCAAGATACCAATGTCAACATAGTGGCAGTTGATTTCAAAAATTTGAATTTCAAAAGAAGTGTATATTCGCCATAACCTTTCACGAATAGACATGGCGGTTGTTCTTCTATAAATAGGGGATGTTTTCAACGAATTTTTAACAATATTTTTCTGGTTTTCACTCCTCTTCTACTTCCACATTTCTTTATATACATTCTTACCATTACTCTGTTGAAATCACCATTGAATTTAACTAGATCATTTCTCGTTTGATTCTCTATCACTATCTCAACAAGATCCCAGTGCTATTCAGAGTTATAGGCTTCTTTGTAATCAATCAAGTGAGAAAAGGTGTGATTGTAGCCTTGGAAATCAATCAAGTGAGAAAAGGTGTGATTGTAGCCTTGGAAATCAATCAAGTGAGAAAAGGTGTGATTGTAGCCTTGGAAATCAATCAAGTGAGAAAAGGTGTGATTGTAGCCTAGGAAATCAATTGGGTGAACTTGTTGCCCGAGAAATCAAGTATCTCTACCCAGAGGATTGTGAATCTGGAGTGGTGTACCTCGTGGCCTTGAAATAGAGGGTTGTAATTGTAAAGATTGCTTTTGAAAGGAAATCCATACTTGTGTGCAGGACTGGATGTAGGGTAACTCCGAACCAGTATAAAATCCGGTGTGTTCTTTCCTTTACTACTTTTACTTTATATTTGCATCTGTGTTTGAATTTGTGATCATATCTGTGTCTGAATATTGCATACATTTGTGTTCAAATTAATATAAACTCGAAAAGAATTAGTAATTCCTTAAAACACTATTCACCCCCCTCTAGTGTTTATACTAGCCTTAAGATCCGTAATCCGCATTTCTCACATTTGGTATCAGAGCAAGGTTTTCAAAGTTTCATAATCTGAATTTTGAAAAGTTTTCAAAATGGCTACCAACACTGGTACTGTTACTAACACTAGTTCTATTACTACTGGTACTAGTTCATTTGTAGAAGGTCAGTCTACTGCCAGACCACCACTTTTTAATGGCAGTAACTATGCATACTGGGCATGTAGGATGAAAATATATTTACAATCTGTAAGTCTAGACACTTGGAATATCACACAGAATGAATATTCTGAACCCACAACTAATTTTTCACAGTGGACCACTGAGCAAAAGACTGTTGCACAGAATAATTCTAAAGCAATGAATATTCTATTTTGTTCACTTGATAGGAATGAATTTAATAGAGTATCAGTTTGTAAGTCTGCATATGAAATCTGGAAAACTTTGCAAGTTACTCATGAAGGAACAAGCAGAGTTAAACAAACCAAAATTTCCATGCTCACAAATCAGTTTCAATTATTTAAAATGAATTCTAATGAGTCTATTTCAGATATGTATAGTAGATTTCAGGATATTGTGCATTCTCTAATATCCTTGGGAAAGGAATTTTCCAAAGAAGATCAAGTCAGAAAAATCTTAAAATCTCTTACTCCAGAATGGGATCAAAAGACACCTGCAATCGAAGAGGCAAATGACATCAGTACCTTAAAGATAGAGGAATTAATTGGAAATCTAATGTCGTTTGAAGTCCAAATGATCGGGAGAAGAGAAATCAAAGCATCTGAAAAGAAATCAATGGCATTCAATGCATTAACCGATGGATCGGACTCAAACAACGATAATGATGAAGAGATAGCCTTTATGACCAAGAATTTTCGGAAATTTCCGAAATACAAAAAGATGAATAATCTCAAGAGAAACAACTATAAGAATGCAGGAAATCAGAATGTAGTGCCAAACAATATCAAATGCTTCAACTGTGACGAATCAGGCCATATCAAAAGAGACCGTCCGTATCCAGATAAGCAAAACCTTCCTATAAACAATGATTCCGTAAAGAAATGAAAACGTGCTTTTACTGCTACTCTAGATGACTCAGACTCGTCTTCAAGCGATGATGATCAAAAGATAGATAATTCAAATATGTGCTTCACAGCAGTTCACGACTCCAACGAATTCAGAGAAATGGACTCAAAAAAAGGTACACATTTACAATACAATTGATTGAAATTGCACACTTAGAATTGATTGCTTGATTGATTGATTTTGATTTGGTGTGTTGTTTGAAATTTAAAATTTTATTATTATCTTATTATATTATTATTTTTATTTTTATTAGTATCATAATATCTTATGGAATATACTAATATGGATTTAACCATGCAGGTATCAAGAATGAAGACTGTACAGTATAGAGATTCAAGATATCAAGATTGAAGACTCATGAGTATCAAGAATATAAAGAATAGCAAGATTATCAAATAGTACAAGATAAGTATTGAGTCTAGAATTATGTTATTCATAATAGCACTGAAATCTTCACTTCATATTTCATTTGGGATGGAACTCATTTCTACCTTTTTAGTGGCTTACAAACCCACGACAAGTAGCTTACAAACCTACGACAAGTGGCTTACAAACCCACGAACATCCTGGTTTTGTACAAGTTCTCGAGTCCTGATGATATTATGCAGGAAGAAGCTTGCAAAACTACTTCAAAATGATTTTCAAAACTGCTTTTCAAAATGTTTTAGCCTTAAAAATTATCTTTTCAAATGATTTTTAAAAAGTTGTTTTAGCCTTAAAATATTCTTTGATTTTGTTTTTAAATAAACTCTTGTTTTAAACTTCGTTTGTTTTAAACTATCTTTTAATTATAACATATTTATACTTAGATTTAAATATAAAATTATAGTAAAATTTTATATATATTATTCTCTATATTTTCTTATGTATTTTAACTATAGTTAAGTATATTTATAATGTTTAAAATATTTTTAATATAAGATAGAAGTAATTTTCAAAGAAAAACAAATCACCAAAATTTCCTTTGGGATGTCGACATACCCAAGATACCCATGTCGACATAGTTGCAGTTGGTTTCAAAAATTTGAATTTCAAAAGAAGTGTCTATTCACCATAACCTTTCACGAATAGACATGGCTGTTGTTCTTCTATAAATAGGGGATGTTTTCAATGAATTTTTAACAATATTTTTCTGGTTTTCACTCCTCTTCTTCTTCCACATTTCTTTATATACATTCTTACCATTACTCTGCCGAAATCACCATTGAATTTAACTAGATCATTTCTGGTTTGATTCTCTATCACTATCTCAACAAGATCCCAGTGCTATTCTGAGTTATAGGCTTCTTTGTAATCAATCAAGTGAGAAAAGGTGTGATTGTAGCCTTGGAAATCAATCAAGTGAGAAAAGGTGTGATTGTAGCCTTGGAAATCAATCAAGTGAGAAAAGGTGTGATTGTAGCCTTGGAAATCAATCAAGTGAGAAAATGTGTGATTGTAGCCTAGGAAATCAATTGGGTGAACTTGTTGCCCGGGAAATCAAGTATCTCTACCCAGAGGATTGTGAATCTGGAGTGGTGTACCTCGTGGCCTTGAAATCGAGGGTTGTAATTGTAAAGATTGCTTTTGAAAGGAAATCCGAACTTGTGTGCGGGACTGGATGTAGGGTAACTCTGAACCAGTATAAAATCCGGTGTTTTCTTTCCTTTACTGCTTTTACTTTATATTTGCATCTTTGTTTGAATCTGTGATCATATATGTGTCTGAATATTGCATACATTTGTGTTCAAATTAATATAAACTCAAAACGAATTAGTAATTCCTTAAAACACTATTCACCCCCTCTAGTGTTTATACTAGCCTTAAGATCCGTAATCCGCATTTTTCACAGCAACATCGAATCAATGACACCCACCCACAAACTAACTAAATCGTCTATCGTCGCCGGTGATAAATAGCAACCAACCATTTAAATATTACTCATCTCCATCACTGATCATTATAACAATGATATGGGATAAAAGAATGTGAATATATACGATTCCAAAATTTTAAACTGTGGACCAATTACCTGATCATATCACATAAAGTACCATCGGGTCACTGAGACCCTATCATATAAAAAACACTAGGCCCCTTAAATCAATTTGTCAACCATACTTTAAAAGATTTTTCAATCTAGTTAACATGACCCAGTTGACTAAAACTCCGATACTTCAAAAGATTTTTCAATCGATTTGGTTAACATGATCCAATTGACAACACCACCAGCGCCTCTTTTTACTATCCAGTTTTCCGATTGAAACTCTACTTAAACTGTATTTTCAAATTACCCAAGTAAGTGGTTAATTAACTCCCTACCTTCTGATTCAAATAACCGATTCTTTAACCATTTTTTTATTAACACATTGAATGTAGCCCTATCTCCGTTGAAAGAACTCTAACCTCAATACTTTGTTGATTGGTTAAACTCTCTTCTTTGTGATAATTCATTAAAATAATTTGGATTTACCTTTCTCACTCTAACCACAACTATGGTCATTCTTTTTCCCAACAAAGTAATTCTCTTATCCAACTTCCAACTCTCTTCTAGAATCATGTTCCTAAGTGGAATATTTATTACTACCTAAAATTCTTTTCGACATAGTCGAAACCAGTTTGAGCAAAAGACAAAGAAGAACAAGAGGAAAAGGCTCCAGCTAGACCTTTCGAAGGAGTCAAAGGGATGCTACAGCTAAAGTCTGAACGCTTCAGAACCTTTCGAAGGGGTCAAAAGGATGCAATAGTCAAGCTCTTCTCAACCTTTCGAAGGGGTCGAAAGCACCCTTCCGCTTCAATGACCACCTTTCGAAGCAGATGATTCCATATGCATGAAGACCTTTCAAACGAGTCAAAGCAACTCCTTTCGAAGACAAAGGAAAACAACTATTCACATATGCGCCAAACCTATTGAAATTAAAGGTTTCGCCTTCAGTCAAACTACTCGGAAGCATGTATTGGCCCGAACAACCCTTTTGAAAGCTAAACTAAGCCTTTCAAACCGGTCGAAGCCATTGTTATCCAGGGACGTTCCGCATCGAGTCACAGGCAAGAATTCAGAAGCAATTCACATCATCGAAACCATTAGCATTTCAACATCTTCGAAACCAAAGCGCAGCCAAATCTGATAGGAATAAGGGGAAACATCGTGCCATCACTTCCTCGGATGCTCCCAGCACTTCCATGTGTCTGATATATCTGGTGATATGCATGGTCGGGTCTGACTTTCCATCATAAGGATTCAGCGTTGGTAGTTTGAACTTCGGAGGGTTCCTTGCATTCCTGATATTCGGAGCGAACGGACTCCGACTAACTTCTTCCAATCCTCCTCCTGAAAACCCTCCTCTCATGAGTCGTCTCACTAGGCCGATCATTCTTTCATCTCCGTCTAGGGGTTGCCCCCTTGTCATGTCTCTGTCTTGCCCTCCGAGTCTTGTAGGGAATTCTGGTACGTACTCTTCGGGCGGCTCGTTAGTATTAGTGTTGGCCCTAGCCGGTTGAGCTCCTTCCAAAGGTACTTCTGCGTTGGATCCTGCGGGCCTGCCCCCAAGCCCTTGTTGATTGCCTTCTGGTCCTGCATTTTGTCCTCCGTTGGGTTCCATAGCCCTAGCTCCTTGTTCCACATTCACAGCCGCTGTAGCTGGTCCAGGGTTCTGCGTCCCTGCAGCTCTCATCTGCTCGAAGAAATTCTGCAGCTTCTCTTGTTGGCTTTTCATCATTCTTTCCTGCATTAAGTTATTCATCGCTTCCATCTCATCTCTAGTAATGTAGATCGAAGCTTGTCCTTCTCCAGCGCCAGAGGATGCCTCTTGACTTCCTGCCTGTTGGCTCCTCTCAGTTCTTTGTCTAGTTTGTCGAGTCATTGTAGAGTCAGATCTGAATCCTTAAAATTCCAAATCTTAATTTTGAATTTGGTGTAGCGGGTGCTAGTTGTTCTCAGTGAAAGCACCAAAGTGTTTGCACCAAAAATGGTCACAAACCCCAAGTGTAGTGAAAGCACCAGCGTATGAATACGAATCGACAGTATTCACACACAAATTATAGATCTAAGCAAGTAACAAGCAACAATCAAGAAATAATGAACAGTGACACACAATTTATAGTGGTTCGGCTGTCTCCGGCCTACGTCCACTTCAAGGTTTTCATGATTTTATTGCTCGATGCTTGAAGATTACAATTTCGTATGTTGTATTACAACTGATTTGCTGAACTAATTCTGAATCTAAGGCAGCAATGGTGATCTGGAGTAAATCTGGCAGAATCTGGGCGCTCTTTAGCTCTCAAAATTGTCCGACCCCGTTTCTGAATGACCTGGGGGTCTATTTATAGGTGTTGAAGGCTGATATTTCGCCTAAAATGAAGGGAGGCCAGTTCTGGTACGTCAGGGGGCCCACATGCCCGCTTTATGGAAATCCGGGCCCACTTTGGGATCGATTCGACCCTTGGTTCGAATCGATCAAGAAAGTGTCCAATCGAGCTGAAATTTGGCGTGAACATTCTTCAACATGTGCTCAAGCTTCTGTGAAAATTTCATAGCATTTGGATGTGTAGATCTCAAGTTATGATCGATTCAAGGTTGCATTTCTGGTTGACTAGCCTGGTTCGAATCGATCTAGTTCGAATCAATTCGTTCGAATCGATCCAGCGCGCGCTTCTGTGATGACGTGGAGCACCTTCTTCGTATCGATCCGACTTCTATGCCGAGTTGACTGGGTCGACTCCGTGGTTTTAGCTGTTATAACTTGGTGAATTCGATGTAATGGATTCGAAGGTATGACTTCATCGAATCGATTGAATGAACGTTCTCTTCGAATCGATCAAGGTAGGTTTCAGCTAATCGATACGAAGGCTTCTTGCTTGAATGGACTCGAAGATGCTCGCGGGATGGAGTCGAAGCTCTTTAACTTTATGGACTCGAAGAGTTTCTCATTAACGGATTCGAAGGTGGGAATGTGAGGGTGGACTCGAACTATCGGAGCCGAACTAATGCTTGCTCAATGGAGTCGAAGCAAGGCGTATTCCGATGGGTTCGAGGCAAGGCTCGTCGTGATCGATTCGAGGCGAAGGCTTGATCGATGGATTCGAAGTAAGCTGACTTCTCATGGATTCGAGGCAACGTATGTTTGATGGATTCGACCTTATACCGCCTTATCCATCTTCTTTTGGCGATATCTTGAGCATACGAACTCGGATTGACTCGAAACTTGGAACGTTGTTTCATCTGGCCCTGCTTGACATGTCTCATCAATTGCAGCCCGATCCGGACTCGGACAAAATTCATCGATATCCATGGTGAACCTGCGATGCACAATTGATGTTCATGACTAATAATCATTGATTTTCAGTTAATCTTTGGGTATCTCGGCTTTGCCAAAAGTTGGGATAACAGGTATAGACCATATCGAAAGGTCTCTTCCGACTAGGTCGAACCCTTACATTCTTAAGTAATACTAGCTATAAATTTCAGGTCGCCTTTACAAAGACTTCTACTTTTGAAAAGGTCAAAACCGTATACCAATCCACTTTGACATAGGATTCCCTACCCAAACTCAAGACACTTAAAGGTGCCGCTTTCGACAGGATCGAAACCTCAATCCCAAATCCCTGATCCAAGTATCACCACTAATCAATATAGCTTTCGACAGGGTCGGAACCCACCGAATCAAGTCTTAATCCTAAATCCTTAGAGTTTACTTTTTGTGCTCTATGATCGCTTCAAAAGGAAGGCTTTCGAAGGGACATCCATATCATCTTAGCAAGCTTGAAAGGCTGTTAAGTAAAGAAACTAGTCGTTTCGACTGGATTGAAAGGTTGTTCAGAACAAGTTCTCACTAAAGCAACCTATTCGAAAGGGAAATTAAAGAGGACAAACACATTCTACTCTTCTCCGTTTACCTAAGAGAAACCAAAAAGGATTAACCTTGACCTTTTACTCTACTTCGGGGTGTTGACAAGATTTCTTGTTAACATTTTGGCACTAGAAGGAGGGCTTGTACCTCCAACTTGGTTGAAAACCCAACACCACTTGTCTCTAACCTAACCCAACTCAATTTCGAGCTTATCTACTTTGGTCTAACATAATCATGGCTATAAGAATCAAAAGATCCGAGCAAGGATCTTCCGAACCACACTTGATAGTATTCTCCCAAAGAACCATCAAGGATTCCAACCAGTATGAAGAGCAAAGGCTAAGATTAGAAGCTCTAAGAATTATAAATGAGAAAAAAGCATAATCATATGATCTAGAAAAATGGAGCTTGAATCCCTTTCATATTGGCCCCACCCCTATTTTTGCCTTAGGAAAAAGGAAAAGTGGAACTGATAATTTGTTCAGTCAAATGAGGAAAACTATTCAACATTATTCCAAAGGCACAATCTTTGAAGAAGAGATAATGGCTGATTATAATGCCTTTGCACATAAATGGCAACAAGCTGCAATAGAAACACTTCCAACACAAGAACTCCAAAGGGTGTCGGAAAGGAAAGCAATCGAGGAATGTGAAACTACAAGGCCAAGAAATAAGAAATCAAAAGGCCATCCTCAAAATACAAGTTTCAAGTCTAGACTACCTAAAGAATGTAACTTAACAACATCCATAGAGAATGTCTACTTGTTAACCAAAGAAGAGCTCAATTATTGGCCATCACAGGAAAAAAACCAAAATATGAAATAAATCTAGGGGGATCCTACTACCATTATCATATGATGAATGGACATAAGACTAATCATTGCAGGGCCCTAGAGGGGATGATAATCAACTTCTTTCATCAAGGAAAGATTAAAGCACCGGACAAGCCCTTGGCCGCGCCTCTGGCCAGGTCAAGGCGCCTCCTGGAGGGAGGTTCGGTAAGTCCTTGGTTCCAGCCTCTAAGACGAGCTAACCAAGAGCACCAAACAACAATGGACTAAGATGTCCAAGCCCAAGAAGAGGCTCATCAAATAACGGACTAAGATGTCCAAGCCCAAGAAGAGGGTCATTAAATAATGGACTAAGATGTCCAAACCTGAGAAGCAGTATATCTCTAATGGACTAAGATGTCCAGGCCCAAGAAGTGGCACATCAGATTATGGACTAAGACGTCTAACTTGAGAAGCAACCGATCAGACCACCACTGTATACAAAGCCTAAAGGGTTTATGCATGTCAAAGAAGACAGAATCTAAGAAGTAAAGCAAGACTCCGTCTATTAATACCCGAATCTGGGTTTCGGGTCTCTCATTTCTGAATTTCATTTATTAATACCTGAATCTGGGTTTCGGGACTTTATCAACCACTTACCGTCTTTATCATACCCGAATCTGGGTTTCGAGACTACTACTTATTAATGCCCTAATCTGGGCTTGAGATTCTATTATGGACTTCTAATTATCCACCACTAATGCCCGAATCTGGGTCAAAGACTTTTCTCAAGATGATCGTTACTATGAGTTCCTGTTAATACCCAAATTTGGGTTTCGGATTTCTCAGTTTTCAAATTTCATTAATACCCAAGAATGGGTCATTGGATTTCTACTACAAAATGTTCAGATAACGACTTCTGAATTTTCTCTTATTTATCTCTTTATTAACCAACTCCAGAGGAAGATTCTCTAATATTTATACCCCTGCTTCAGGACAGGATTTTCCACCAATAGACTTCAGATATTCTAGTAAAATGGTTAAATAATTAATTATTTCTCATCATAACCAAAGATGGAATTTAGACATTTGATATAAACGGCTTTTCATATGATTAACATGATGAATTGTTAATCCTCGTGAATAATATGCATAGACTTATATATCAGCTTCAAGCTAACAATTGGAAATGTTGTTTGCTTCATACTTTTCAGGACAATCGAAACAGCAAAGAAGAATAAAAGATTCGACGAATACAGAAATTGTAGTATGGGCTCTCAAACAAGCATTTCAGAAATAACACTACAAGAAAGAATCACAAATCAGGTGATATTTACAAAGTTTATATGATTTATATAACTTATGAAACTATTTACAAATATACAAAACATGTATATACATTTCATAAATACAAATCTATCATAAATCTTGAGTAGCCTTGTTCAGGTTCTCAACAATTGAAGGATTTACAATGAGACGGATTGCGATGCAGAGGACCTCTTTGAGTTTCTTTTCTTTCTTCCTTATCCTATATGCATCATCAATTGCATCGATATTAGCCTTCAGATCACGATTGAAGGCTCTTTTAGTGCCCCTAAGGGTTTTATTTTCCCTTTCTAATTCCGTGATGCACTTCTGAAGGAAGTAGTTGCCGCGTTCAAGTTCTTGAATTCTGGTAGCATACTCATTTATGCTCTGTGAATATTTAGCTTTTTGTTGTTCATCTCAATACTTTGCCACTTCGAGTTTAACTATCCTACACCATTCGTCTACTACCCTCTTGTCTATGCCAGGAGGAGGATTAGTCATTGTGGGGAATTTCTGAGCAACGAGGGAAGTAGACCTTGTAGGTCTGGAAACGAAATGAGCCACACGGGGAGCTAGTAAATCGATACTCGGAATGTTATCTCCCATAATATATTCCAACGATTAACATCAAGCTTGACTATCCTTCAATTTCATCTACAAATCACTTATCTGTTGAAGGAGTTCTGACCTTTTGTGATCAAAGTCGACTGTAGGATTCGATTTAACCTGACACTTCAAGGCAGAAATCGTTTCATCTTTACTTTTGACATTAGCCTCTAAATTGGCAATTTGATCTTTAAGATTGTTAACGATAGTTTTCTGAAGTAAGTATCTTTTGTGCCATCTTAAGGCTTCGGCATTGCCGTGAAAGCGGGCGAGTAAGGTATCTTTGAGGAGTTTGCTCTTTTCAAGTTCTGTTAACAGTTTATCTTTAAGATTAACAAAGCGTGATGCTGAATCGAGTGAGAGAGGAGCTGCTGATAACTGTAACTTCTATTGAAATAAAAAGAAATAAGAATGAAGTCAAAACAAGAATGATAAATCTTTTTATTATTACGATAAAATATTACAACTTAAATGACAATGAAACTGAAAAAAGTACAATTGAATATTTACTCTACATCTAAGGTTGAGAAACTGCATCTCTAACTCTATTTAATTAATTGACAGAAAGCATAATTGTTGAGTCAAAAGGAATGTTTAGTCCCTCAGGAGTAATCACCGAGGGAAATTTGCTATAGTCCCACTCCCCAGTTGGAGGACTATCGCGACCACAAATTAGTTTCGTATGACATGTTCTGATATCCTTAAGAAGCTTTTCTTTCTCATCACCGAGGAAATCAAAGCGGAGGCGGGGATGTTCCAAGTAAAGTTTTTGTAAATCTCTAAGAAAACAGTATCTTGCTAGTTTTGAAGATTTTAAAAGTGATGCCTTTTCAAGATAAAATCTTCTCAATTTAACATACTGACTTAAGTGATCTCTAGAAAGAAGATGGCCTGAGGAACAATCACTTTGTGATAACATAATGAAATGTGACTAAGCATAAAAGGCAAAACTAAAACGAATATTCAAAAATCAATATATTATTACATTTTTACAATCATTCACCAGATTCATAAAAGATTGACTTAGTAAATAATTCAGAAACAAATTTATCCTTATAATACTTAAGTTTTTCAAGGGGTAGATCTTGGGGAATGGATCTGACCCATGGTAAATTCCAACAAGCTCTAGGATGCGGGTCAGATCTGAATTCGTCCAAGTATCTTTTATGTAAGCACCTAAGTAGACCCGCACTAAATTCACCTAAATATGAAAATTCAACGATGGGGTTTCTACAATAGACCTTATATAAGAAATTAACTAAAATGTCCCTCTCCTCAATCAACATCCAAAATAAGGTAAGTAACTTCCAATTCTCTTTCAAAAGAGCGTCATAACGAAGGCGCGCTCTCCTTAGCCGATGGGCAGCTTTTTGATACTTAAAAGATACTAACACTGCTGCGCTTCTATTAAGTCTATGATATTTGTTAGAAAGTATGTTGTGCTCCCTCAACTGCTTGTCTAACTCCATATATAACTTATTTATCTCTGCTTGTTTCCTTTCAAGCTTGGTCTTATAGGGATGAACCGTTTTCTTCCTTATCTAAATAAAAGATTTACACTATTATTGTCTTTGAAGTGAAAGGTGTTTAAACAAAGAATCCCATACCTAAGGTACTGGGATCGGTGCTTGAGAGCCTGCTTCCTTTGCTTCAGCATCAATAGGAGCAGACTCTTCTTCTATGCCAGAAGGTGCGGAGTACTTAGGCGGAAGCGCTTCGTGCGGGGACGAATCTTTCTCAATCGACTTCGTATATCATACCCATCTTTCTCAGGAGTTTCAGTATGGCAACCCCCATTGCCACTTGATCCTTTTCTGCCATTAACGTTATCATCGTCGTCATCATTATCGTCGTCGTCGTTATCATTATCGTTGTCTTCCTCTTCTTCGGCGGCATCATCTTTATCGCCTTCATCTTCTGAGTCTAATTCGACTACGAAGGAGGGGACTTCAAAAGAGAGAATCTTGGAGGTGTCAATCTCCTCCTTTTAAGCAGCCTCAATTCCCTGTTTTATTTGATTAATCTTTCCCATAACACTATCAACAAGGGCAGAGTCGAGTGAAGGAAAGCTTAGCTCAGGGCATTTGTCGATGTTGTTAGCGTAAACAAGCATCAGAGCATCTTCAAAAGACTTCTTCATGATCTCATCAAGTGTAGTATCGAGAAACTAAGACACCCGTTGTTTCGCGTCTGAGAAGGTATCGACTACAAGTTTCAAAGAAGCCTTGTTTTGCTCCATCTTTTCCTTCAAAGAGGCATTCTTTGCTGCCATTCGAACCTTCTCCTCATCGGATTCTTTTATGGTTATTTGCATTGCCAAATTTTCTTCGGCAAGTAGTTATTAGCTTTCCTTTCCTCTAAAATGGTGGATTCCGACTGGGCGAGAGAAGCTCTCAATCGCTCCAGTTCGGATGTAGCTTTATCATTTTCTGCAGATAAGGAAGAGACTTGGTTCTTTAAGGTAGAAATTTCCTCCTGAAACTTGGAGGATTCGGCAGAAGATTTAGACTCTTGCTTGTGCAAAGATAACCAATTCTTGGAAATTTGAAAGAAGAAATACAACACAAGTCAGAAATTTAGAGAATAATAGTAATGATAAAGTGAAGTAAAAAAAACTTACCAAGAGTTGCTATTATATCAGATAACGATAGTGACCCGCCAAGTCAGAAACAGAGGAAGGCGGGTGAATGGAGGCAAAGGATGCAGAGTTTAAGATAGACTGGACTATCTCTTCAAAATTAATAGAGGGAGGAGGAGATGTTAGCCTTGGAGGAGTGCGCTTTTGAGTGGGGGTCATATCCAAAGCTTTTTGTTTCTACTCAAGTGCGCCTGGAGAGCTCGAAACAGTGATGCGATAGAGAAGATCGACTGCAGTAGGAGTCTTTTAGGATTTATCTTGAGGAGCTTCAACAATCAGACTCCCCAAAGTTTTGTCAAGAGATAAAGATTCCTCCTCCTTAGAATCAGGAACATCGACTACTTTAGCTATTTTCTGAGGCGGTTCCACCTCAGCCGATTTCTCCAACTGTCTCTTGACCGCCATCTTTGTTCTAACAAGAGATTGAGCAAAGGATGGCATGCGGGAAGTCGCAAGAAGAGGAGCCGGACTACTAACAGGTTTTTCAACCTGAGCAGCAGCCGAAGAGAGTTCAAACAGATTATAAGTTAGCAGAATAATTTGGAAAGCAACACAGAATAGAAAACAAATGTCGTGTCTATAACTTACTCGAATGGTCGGAGCAAATAGGTGACATATGAGAGAAATTTGCAGGGTCTCCCAGAGAAAGAAAATGTTTGCTTTTTGACTTATGCTAGATTAGAGGAGGTTGCCCCATTATCCTTTGACCAAAAGGGAGGAGGGAGCGCTTCCTAAAATTCGAAGGGTTTAATAGCTTCAACCAACTTCCGATCCTACCAGAAGCTACAATTAAAGACTCCACCATTTTCTTATCTGCCTCATTCAGTTCTTTAACAGGAGCACCTGACATAAGGCAAGAATCAGAAAAGAAAAATAACTAGATGGAAAGAAAATAGTGAATTCCGAGCTTACCGGGAGTAGAGAAAGTCCCGTTGATGTTAAGGAAGCATCTGACGAAGAAGAACTGGTTCTCCCCGTCTCTAAACTTGTTAACTCCATCAGATATCAGCTTCTTCAAAGGATTCACCTTGAAGATTTGGTGGTCGAGATTGTTGAGTTTGACTAATCGGACGAGGTGGTTCAACACTTCAACATTTAAAGAAGGGAGGCCGGACTTTAATGCCATCAAATCCAAAGATAGAAGGTAGGTATATACATTTGGAGACAGCTGGATTGTAGCGATTCTGAGATAGGATAGAAACCTAGATAAGAAGTCCGGGAATGAAAGAAACCCTCCATGCCATATGTGTATTGCGGTATATGCAAAGAACCCTTCAGGAGGGCTGCTGATGGTGTTAGTTTCTGTAGGTGGAATGGCTTCCACTCCGGTGATTCCATAGTCGTTAAGAATGTCATCTATTTCATCTTTAGTAGATATTAAAGAACGCTTTGAAGTGGCTTCTACCTTCTTCGGAGAACTCATGGTTCTGCCAGGTGAAAACATTTCAGTTATAATTTTCACTCTATTATCAAGCTAACATTCTTTAAATAATTTTTAAAAACCTACTACGTCAATTTAAATATCAAACAAAATATGAAGCTTCAAAGTTGAAAATGAGATACGTTGAGATTTCGACAGAGTCGAAAGGAAATAAAAGTTAACATTCAACAAACACCTCTCGACAATGTCAAAAGCTCAAATACAAGTGTCTACTAAGCTTTCGACGAGATCGAAAGGAAGGCTGAACTTTATGTCCAATTGGCATTTTTCAACAATGCCGAAAGCTCAATAGAAACCATGTTATTAAAAGGGAATAATTAAAACCAACTTAGAAGTTTGAACAGAGTAGACCTACCAATATTCAATAAACAAAAAGCCCTTCGATGCCATCAAAACCTACAATCCTAAGTTGTTATAAGGAAATATGAATGCAGTCGAAACCTTACATACCCATTGAGTCGAAAGGTTCAAAGTTAAAATCATATTGACAAAAATAAATGAACTTTGAACGTTTCGACAAATATTGGAGAAAGGTGGTTATAGAAGGTTTCGAATCATTAGTTACAGAATGTTTCGATAGGGTCAAAAGGACATCATGGTTTTGAAAGCATGCCAAAAACAAAGTTTCAATTAATACAACAGGTTTCGACTAAGTCGAAACGTTTGGCTTGACTCATGAATTTTATAAAGTGTGCTTTGATCAACCCAGTTCTTAAAGTATATCCATCTCAAACTTAAACAAATTTGAAACAAGTTTACATGAATGGTTGCGAAACCCATGAGGAAAAATCTATGCTTTCGAAGATGTGGGTAACGATGCATAACCAACATCCTCGAAAGGTGTTAAAGTCGAAAGCAGAAAATTGCTTGCAATGAGGACGGTTTCGTATGAACTAAAACCTTTCGATAAGATCAATGAAATGAGGATCTAGATTAACTTTTGACCCCATCGAAAGGGGCTGAAAAATCAAAATTGCAAATTGCCTCCTCAATCCCTTTCAAAGGGGTAAAAGGGTAATATTCTAGCGCCAAATTTTTAGTCCGTACATCTCAAGGCTTCTGGGTGAAGCTAACCTAGGTTTCTTTCTTCCTCAAACCCGATTTCAACCCAAAAACCTGAAAACCATTAAATAAACAGACTTAAATGCGAATTAATTATTAAAATTTAGAAATATTTGGGATAAAGGTTCAAATGTTTTAGAAAAAACAGCAACGACCATAGAATCTGGAATCGAGGAAAATTGAAATAAAAATTTACAGAGAAAAATGAATCGAATCGAACTATGAAATCGAATCAAAAAGTATTTTCAGTTAAATCAAAACTCGAACAATTTTCAGTAAATCAATTCGAAAATTGAAATCTCGATTGTGAGATTTGGGAAATTGAAATCCACCGTGAAATATAAAAAAAAAGAGAAGGAGATTTGAAGAACGAAATGATTTTTGCTTACATTAGATCTGGTTTCTTCTTTGATTGAAGAAGGATGATTTGAAGATTTTGGAATTTCTTTGCTTTCACTTGAGGTTTGATTTAATTGTAGATAAGTGAAAAGGAAGAAGAAGAGAATGTACTTTATAAGAAAAGTCAGAAAGAGTGGAAAGCTGTTCGATTACATTTAAATGAAATGTCCAGATTCATGCAGGAATGCCAAAAGGCAGGAAGATTCTAGGTTTCGACATGGTTGACTTGGAAAGTTAAGAGCATCCCTTCACAAGGGGGAGGAAAATGTTACTACCTAATATTCCTTTTGACTTAGTCGAAACCAGTTTGAGCAAAAGACAAAGAAGAACAAAAGGAAAAGGCTCCAGCTAGACCTTTCAAAGGAGTCAAAGGGATGCTACAGCCGAAGTCTGAAAGCTTCAGAACCTTTCGAAGGGGTCAAAAGGATGCTACAGTCAAGGTCCAGAAGATTCTCAACCTTTCAAAAGGGTCGAAGGAGTCGAAAGCACCCTTCCGCTTCAATGACCACCTTTCGAAGCAGATGATTCCATATGCATGAAGACCTTTCGAATGAGTCAAAGCAACGCCTTTCGAAGACAAAGGAAGACAACTCTTCACATATGCGCCAAACCTATCGAAATCAAAGGTTTCTCCTTCACTCAAACCACTCGGAAGCATGTATTGGCCTAAACAACCCTTTCGAACCCTAAATTAAGCCTTTCAAACCGGTCGAAGCCATTGTTATCCAGGGAGGTTCCACATCGAGTCACAGGCAAGAGTTCAGAAGCAACTCACAGCATCGAAACCATCAACATTTCAACACCTTCAAAACCATTGAATAAAGCCTATCAACAGAGTCGAAAGCTCTTACAAATCAACATAGAGAAGAAAAGCGCAACTTTTCCTTTCGACAAAGGCGGAAGCATACTAGAGTCAATACGGCAGCCACCTTTCGACCAGGTCGAAAGCATTAGTGTCGAAAGGTACTGACCCCCATCTATAAATAAGACTCAAGGGGTCTGGTTTTGAGGGCCGGATTGAGTCATTCTAAACTTGTATTTTCTTAATTCTAAAAGCCGTAAAACCCTAATTTTTAAATTAAATTTAGGGAAATTGAGCAATAAAATCTTCTTTGAGCCAAGAAAGGAAAGTTTACAATCTTCATAATTACTTAATTGTTTCATAAGTCATTATCAGGTCTAATCTTGTATTACAGGTACCGACCATATCGAAAGGTCTCTTTCGACTAGGTCGAAGCCCTTACATTCTCAAGTAATACCATCTACAAACTTCAGGTCACCTTTACAAAGACTTCTACTTTCGACAAGGTCAAAACCTTATACCATTCCACTTTGACCTAGGATTCCCTATCCAAACTCAAGACACTTAAAGGTGCTGCTTTCGACAGGATCGAAACCTCAATCCAGATCCCTGATCCAAGTATTAACCACTAATCAACATAGTTTTCGACAGGTTCGGAACCCGCCAAATCAAGTCTTAATCCCAAATCCTTAGAGGTAACCTTTTGTGCTCTATGACCGCTTCGAAAGGAAGGCTTTCGAAGGGACATACATATCATCTCAGCAAGCTTGAAAGGCGGTTAAGTAAAGAAACTAGTCGTTTCGACTGGATCAAAAGGTTGTTCAATACAAGTTCTCACTAAAGCAACCTAGTTGAAAGGGAAAAAGAGGACAAACACATTTTACTCTTCTCTGTTTACCTAAGAGAAACCAAAAGGGATTAACCTTAACCTTTTACTCTACTTCGGGGTGTTGATAAGATTTCTTGTTAACAATATCCACATGCCTTTTGAATTTTATTTACTTGGAGAGGACGATTAGAATCTTCTTTGAAGGCATATGAGACTCATATCTTCATCAAATATCATGCGACAATCGAGATCATGACATATAAAATTCATACCTAGTCTGTTGTTCCTTATCCAAGCCACACTCCTATCTTTATCCAATATCATCTCATATCCTATATATTTCAAAATCAACCCCTACCCCAAGAGATTTAGTACATACGTGTCATAAAAGGACTCTACACCGTATAACCAATTTCAGTCATAGTGATCATCTTATGGATTCGACACTATAATAGTTCACACACTATATGAGATTTACAATTTATACTATCTACCATCACATTCTTTACCCAAAATGATCGTCTTCTATCACGATCTGCATTCCATTTTCCATAGCAGATGGTGGACTATTTGTACTTGGGGTCACTTTTAATGCGTGGACCTTCCCTTCCTTATTCACTTTCTAACCACTTTGAACCATTATTTTCCAAAATAATTTGACATTTGAAATTTATGCTTTCCATACTTTAAAATAATAATAAAGGATTTACTAATTGGGAATTCATCATAGTGCCTAAATTTGAAACTTCCATTTGCTTTTAAAATATATACATCATCATTTTTTCTCAAAATAGTATACAAAACTTCCCATTTATATAAAAACCATAAAATAATGCCTTTATCATACATTTCATTTATTTTTATATTTTTACTTCAACACTAATTTTTTCTTTAACTTCACTAAGTTGGTATTAATATCATCTAAATTTGAAAACAAACAATCGTTTAATGTAGTTGAAATTATATTCTGAAATACTCATACTTCATCTTACAATATCCTTTCATATACTTTATAAATTTTTTATCATATATATGTGTATGTATATATATATATATATCATTTTATTTTATAAATAGCCAAGTCCCTATATTTTTAAACAATACGTTCTATGTATGTATGTATGTATTAAAATTCGTTTTGACTACTAACTATATCCAAATCATTTCCACACAACTTTAAATTGTATGTCAATACGTATATTCATAATTTTATACCATGAACTCTTTAATTTTCATATATATATATAGGGAATTCCCACTTACTAATAAGATTTCATTCCCTTTATAAAATTCCTTCAAATATTTTTATAATCTTAGATAAATACAATATCAATTCATAAATCATCTTTTAGAACAAACTTTATAATTCGGTTTCCAGCTTCCAAAATTAATTCCCTTTCCAAAAATTTCTTGAAAATATTCATTCTTAAAAATATTCAACTTTCAAAACTCAGTTCTTCTTAGAGCTTCATCACATCCTCATCTAGTGTGTCTATTAAATCAAACCCAAAGGACTGAATATTTTCTAGTGCTTAGCCATGCCCACGTTACCAAATATGGTTATGTCCTGATATAGAGTTTCCCAACCAAATTGGAGAAATCTTTGTACAGGTTTAGAAATCAATAGCCATGGGTTGTCGGACAAGAACTACTCTTTGTACAGTAAATGTATGTACCACCGAGTTTGCATACATATAACTTATCGCTTACAGATATCAGTGAACCAAAAGGGAATGTCATACAGGAATATCCAAAATATGAACTCCAGTACTATTAATTTCTAGTTTTGGTTTCAACCTCACCAGTATTTATCTATCTTCTGGTTTCTATCTCTGCTAATATTCATCTTTAATTATCCATAATTGGGATTCATTTGCAACTCCCCAATTGATAATTAGCTCAACCAAAATAGTAAACAGTGTTGCGTACGTACTTGACTCATATTATATATGTATACATATGTGTGTGTGTGTATAGACCCACACACACATTTATAAAATACAAATATGCTCTCTCAATATGTCTAAGTACTTGGTTTAGGGAAGATTTTGTAGAATATGCTAGTATATGATTTTTGTTTGATGATAATAAACATATATACATTCGTTTAAATGTATTTGTTATTATACTATTTTATTTTTCATATAATTAAATAAATATTTATTGAACAAAATAAATAACATAGAATTTAAATTCAAACAAATATTTTATTATAATTTTGAATAGTACAAATTTGAACTCTCACTATATATACACAATTTCGATTACATTACAATTTCGATTACATCACAAATTTCAATTTACAATGTTCACCTCACTACATAACTCGTTCACTCGTAATTGTTCTTCAACTCTATTCCAGCCTGAATCCAGCATCTGAGCTATCTGCAAAATAAACACTAACGCGGTAAAATTGAAAAAGAAATATTTTGCAGTTCAAAATGAAGTGTGTGTTTTGAAAAATGTTATTTGCCTCATTTAGTTGGGTTGTTCATCATCATATTCTTTTGAATCCATTCATACACGAACAACTTGTGACACGCACAGTGTATCACTGTACATGCCACAAGGCCATGCACACCGATATACACTTGATAAAATTGCAGGGACAGGTGTGCACAAGGTCAAACCCGAGCCGAGGCTGGATTCAATTCGGGTGCAATACGAAAACAAGTACAATGACTAAAACAAGCTCGAACACACTTGAACCAGAGGTGTATGCATATGAAATGAAGACTCAACATAAGTGAACCCAGTCCAATAAACCAGTTCATCCAGATCAGTCCACATGAAACCAGTTACATGGAGATGACCAGCATTCAAAATGAAAACAATGACTTAAACTCAGAAAACATGTACATAAGTGAAAAGCAGCTAAATCAGACTTCAAGTGTGAACACAGAAGTGTCAAGACTTGGATTGGGCCACATGAATACATATGAAGGTGCAGGTATACAACAACCAAGTGAAGACTCCAAGAGGAACAAATGAAGGCTACATAAAGAAATCACCATAAATATATACACACACACACACACACATATGTATACATATATATGCAGTGCACAACAGTGGTTGGAGCAGAGCAGACATGCTACATGAAAACCAGGGGATTGCAACCAAGCAGACCACATCAAACAGTGATGAACCAGACAAAAGGCAACAAAACTGCACAGATAAGACTCGAGTGAACCACACCAGAGGAGTATGTACAAATGTATCAAGACAGTATCACTCGACCATACCAACCAGACTCCAAGCCTCAAATCAAAACTGAACTGAACCAGACTACAAGACCACAACAATATGCAGTGACAACGAGATTCAACACTGAAGGTATGAACACTTACAAATCAACACAATAGAGTACAAAGAAATATAACAGTAGTCCAAACATACTCGAAGTAGTAAACTAGATAAACATTTCAACCAGACTGAAACAAAACAGTTGTGAACATATATAAGTGAGTATGCAACAGGGGAGACTTCAATTGCAAAGCTTCAGACCATACTCAAAATGAAACAAGCCACAAGATCACATGTCAACCAGAATTCAACTCAAAGCAAAGAGACCAGAGCAATGCAAGCACAACACTTATACACACACATACATATGTATGTATGTACATACATGGTGACTCACATACAAACACAAGTGGTGCCAGTCAAACTCAGTGGTAACATACAAGTAAATACAAAATGAATGGAGCATGCATATACATCAACATGATCACATACATATATACATATGTTTGCACACATGTATACATATATATACATGTGTCACAGTTCAGGTTCAGCTCAACCAACATTTCAGAAATGCTACAAGAAAATATAACATAAAAACAATATATCTCGAGTCCAAATGACAAGCCGTGGGTCATGAACCAGTCATGTAAAATTAGCAGTCTGAACAAGTGAGCATGTACTAGTAATCAAGCAACAGAGCATTTAACAGTTTTAACAAAGTCATGGTAGAGAAAGAAATCATATGGTTCGAAAGAGAATGTAACAATAGTCAATAAAAATTCAAAATGCCAAAGAATCAAAACCGTGGTGACCAAGGTAGAGTTCGAACAAGTCAAGTTTAAATGCCAGAGTCAAAGCCAGACAATAACAAGTTCGAATTGAACAAGTCGAAGCAAATTTCATCTCAAAATATTATCACAATATCAAATGGCCGAAGTCAAAAGAGAAAAGAACGGAGCTAATTTAAAATTCATGAAGTATACGAAAAAGTCAAGACTATCACAAGCATTCAAGTAATAATCGTATGGCCGAGCAAACATTTGAAGAAATCAAATAAAATATATACGAATGAGATTATAGGATTTCGAATCCTATTTAACCCAATCTCATCATCGGCAGTTAAATCATTCGAGTTTAAGCAAAATCACAGAGTCAAGTTTCAAATCAATAACTTGAATCAAGTTCGAACCAAAGCAATCAACAGAGGAATTAAAACAGAAAAAATCACATACCAATTTCAAAGGTTCGAACTCGATAATTGAAGCAATTGCACATGCGCTCAAGCTAGAAGACGATTGAGAAAGCAATGCGAAGATAATCCCTCAACTCAACTGATTTATTATAGAGCGGCAGCTTCAATTCGTAAAAGCCCTAATTCCTGATCGAAGAAAAAGAGGCGGCAGCAAATAAAAAAGGGAGAACGCATTTCTTTTGTTGAGTTATATTTTAAAGTGGGTCGGTTCCTCTTTTTGTATTGGGCCTAATTTAAATATAGGGTTTTTTAGTTTAGTCTTTTATTTTATTTGTAATTTCTTTTTAAAATTTGGTAATTTTCTAGTCGTGTGACTAGGGTACAAACTACGGGGCATAGTTTGAGAATTCGCAACTCAGTGGATGAGTTGTGGCAGGATTTTGAGCGTAGAGTTAGGTTAGTCGATAGCGGGTGTCGCAAGTTTACGTGTGTAAACGTTTGACTTCTTAATTTATAGTAGAAACCTTGGGGGCAGCACATAGGCAGGGTTTTGCCGAAGCTGGATAAATCTGTGTTGTTCTATTTCTGCTTTTATTATTCTGCTATTATCTGTGCTGCAATTATTTGATATATTTCCGCATTAATTTTTATTATTATTAGTATCACCCTATTCATCTCCCCTCTAGGGTGAAATCGATCCTACAGATTTTTCTCTAATACCAAATATAACAACCTGACTTTTCGATCCTCTGGTTTAATGTCTAAATTGATGTTCAAACAACGACGAATCGTTAAAAGATGATAACAAGAAACATGGTGAAAGGAACAGAACTATAATATAATAATATAATCATATATTCAAACCACACTAATGTCAGTTATATCATTTCATATTTCCATACACTCTGTGCAGTTAAAGCGCTCGGTGGATTCAATGCGGTAGAGGTGCAAAAAGTCATAGCGGGGATGTAGCGAAGATATAGCGGGATATATCGGATTACTCTAAAATAGCATATAAATCCCATACTTGTTGTTTTTACAAATATATAGATAGTAATTATGTGAAAAATTAACATTCAATTGAATTATAATTAATACAAAAATAATTTTAAATAAAAATATGTGCAAATGTATTGTAAATGAATGTAAAACTGTTATATAACTTAATTCAATTTAGTAGAATATTAGAGTATTATCATTTCTAAACATATATAAAAAATTCAATGAAATTAATTAATTTCATAATTTTTATAGCGTATAAATATCATTTTTCAATCTAATTTTTTTTAGAAGATATAGCGGAAATAGCGGAATATAGCGGAAATAACGGGATATAGCGGAAATAGCGGAGATTAAAGCGGAAAGGCTATATGTTGGGGATATATGGAAAAATCGTAGCGGTAGGAATCCGCTATAAGATATATCAGAGTTATAGCGGGGATATAGCGGGGCATTAACTGCACAACATACACTACAAATCACAAGTCACATCACACAAATGTCAAAATGATATATTTACAATACAAGGTCTTTGTCACCATGTCCTCCACATCTCTAAGCTCCACCAACCTAACAATACAAATATAGAGGGAAAATGAAGAGGGTCAAACATAAGTCTGAGTGATGAAACATGTCCACTCCACATATATTACAAAGATACTAGCATAATATAGTCGGTGTTTAACACGTAATGTAAATACTTTCCTGGACCCGTTCTATAAGCTACAGGATTGTGCTACAGTCATCTATCTAATGCCTATGTAAACACGTCCTGGACCTGCCTCATGTGTTATAGGATTGTTTGACAATGGGCTATCTAATATCATATTGGACTCATGTCCTGGTCCCACCTCATGCAATATAAGATCGCTTAACCCCCACTCATCCTGGACATGTCTTATGCGCTACATGAGCATGTTTCGCTTTCCTCCATTTGCGGTATAGAGTCACATATCTACTACACATATCACATTCTCAATCATCAAACTTCAACACCCATATTTTATGCTCACTTCACATCCTCGTTGTCTCATGGGTCTAACATCGTAAAATAATACAGGGTAGTCCAACAATGCTCACTCGAACTAAATCTCTTATTTGACATGGCCATATAGGGTCCAGGTTCAACCTACACCCCTATAGATACAAGCGGTCGACTGCTTAGGTCAAATCAGTTGTACCCGTGGATGTACATTCTGTATGCCAAGTTAGAGATTTATTTCGGTTTAGGCTGATGCTATTAAAGTTTATACATTTTAAGCACATCATATTACAATCGTTGTATGCTTTATTAAGAGGTAAATCACCGTATATTGATTTTAAATAATCGAGGAACCCATTTGCATATTAAATTATTTTAATCAATTTTAATTAGAAATTAAGTCATATTAAATTCGAAATTAATTCTATATAGACCCCAGATCATCATTATATCAATACCAAAGCATTATATTATGCTTTAAACAAGGTTCACTCACTCAGTTTCGCTCCAAGCCTTCGAGTTTTTGAAATGCAAACACTGTCTTCGCCGTGCGGGATTATAGTGCCCCAAAACCATCTCCAAACTGATGTAGACTTGTATATTTGTCGCGTCATTCGTTTTGATATCAATTTCATGAAATTCCGAAAGGATTATAAAAGTTATGGTTGATCAAAGATGGTGGATTTTAATTTAAAAGGAAAAGCAAATGAAGAAGAAGAAGTTCTGAAATGTATGCATCTTCTTTTTGTAATTGGAGGGAAATGAAACGATACGTTTTCAAATTCAAATTTTCAAATTGCTAGCCTATCTCTATTTAAAACTTAAAAACCCGTTTTCCTCATATATCCTCCATTCACCCTTCCGGATATGTTTATGGTCGAAAATGCGCTCTATGCATGGCGCAATTCTCGTCATCAAATTTCAAAGTTTGTAGAATGACCATTTTACCTTTTATTATTTAATAATAAAATATCACTTTTATTAATTCTAAATTATTTTCAAACTACAGGGTATTATACTTTTCATGTATGATCAAGTATGTTCGGTAGAAGTCGATTCGCTAAGAGTTGGTTGGGCAAATGCACGACCATACGGGTTTTCCTATTTGACACTTACCTCTTACCAAACTGTTTTCGATTTCCGATTCCTAACCGATATTTTATACGTCATAAGTTCTTCGTTTTAAGTTGGAATTGAACGAAATTCAGAATAATATCTTGGTACCCTCAAGTAGAACAATGCAGTACCTTCGAAGGTTCCATTTGAGTAATGTAGCTAGTACCTTCTCAAGGTGGGTCCAAATCAATTACGTAGAGAATCGATTTTAAGATGACATCTTTCACTCTACAGCTTGGATTCAGATGCGTTTTCTACCAAGTTGCATTTTCTGACCTCAAGAATATTTTCCAACGGGTTTGGATCTATTCCGAGATAATACCAAATTTGCTCCTAACATCAAACGTCCGTATATCGCTAAAATCTTAGAGCTATGGTATCTTTTTTGTTTTATCTTATAACTATACGATATTCTCATATAATATTATAATCACGTAAAATGTTTTATTATATTGGTTATTACCGAAATAGATGTATAGATCTAGCACTTGGCACTAGGCAGACCATGAATAGGGGGAATCATGAGCTAACTTTTGGTGTTTTTTGGCAATTGAGCAATTGTCGGTTTGTTGAACCTTATGTCCTACTATATTAAACATATTGGGCCAACATGACCCATTTGTTTTATTTGCTTTGCTTGGCTTTTCTACAACATCCAGCATGCCCTAACTCCTACATTAATATCTCAACTCATGCCTACTTGTCTTTCAAACAGATAAAACAAATTGTCTTGATAGAAAATAACAAAGAAAAGTCGAGCTCGACATAAAGGGGAGCTGAATCAAACCTACCTAAAATTGCAAGCACATTAATAGACGTGGCCTGTTTATTTGGTTGGCATACCAATGTATAGCTATACGTTTAGCTAGTCCATCCTTGAAAATTGAAAGAGAAACTAAAAAATTACTAGGGCCAGCCATCCAAATCCAATTCTTGCCATAATGTCCAACAGGATTATACTTACTGGGTTGCGAAGCATTACCATTCAATTATGCATTTCACTATTTTATAATTATATATAAAAGAAAATCAGCATCTTCATGTAGAAGGTATGTAACATAATAACACAGAATGAACAAAGATAGCCAGCATTATCTCACACATTTAACCAAAATATAACCTTAAAACTGTTCAAACACTTGGACAACAAGTTACAATAACATGCATTTACTATTCTATAGAAACACTGATTCCTTCCATCTCAGCTTGAGCTTCTGAAGTCCTGATTGCATCAACCACCTCCATCTTTCCACTGTGTAAAGCCTCATCCATTGGGGTTCGGTCCGAGCTTCAAAATTAAACAGAAAAACATATTACAGACAATTTTTGACAATCCTGAATTGTAGAAATATAATCTGCTACTGGATTTTATTGTAGATTGTAGGTTTAAAGGATTTATGTTCAGATTAATATTTATAATTGCATGCTAGAAATTTGCTCTGTATGGATTATCATATTTAAGTATGTGAAAACATCTAATTATGTTTTCGAAATTGATTTTGATACTTGGATATAAACATCTCTAAACATAAACATTACAATTTCCCCTCCTATTCGATATTTCTTTTTTCTTTTTGAAAACAATAAAATTTAAATTGTGATTCATAATTCAAATAAGTATGATAGGTTCTATTTCTACATGAACCGAATGACATTTCCACATTGCAATTTAGATTAAGTTTTGAACCGGAATTTGAAAATTAAATCAAAATTGGGTAGTCGAATTATAAGGGTTTCAAACTGTAAAGCCTTGTTTGGTTTGCAGATTTTAGTTTTGGGTTTTTGTAACAATTGAAATGCTTTGGATTTTCAAAATGATCGATTTGAAAAATGGTTTTAAAACATAAATTCGAAAATGTCTTTTTCTTGTTTTCCGCCTTTTGAGAAATATAAAAACACGGAAAACTATATCTTTCCTTCCTCTTCTTGCGTTTGTTATAATGGTTAAGATTTTACACCCACTCCTATTCTTCCACGTCTGTTAAAATACATATTGAAAGCACAAAACCTAAATGTCAAAACAAACGGCCCTTTATATTTGAAGGTTTTTTTTCCCCTTTTTTTCAAACAACGACGGGAGATGCTTTGTATTTCCTGTACCACATTTTAACATGGTGGTTTTTTTTTACAATGAATCATTTCCTCATTTTTTGGGTAAGTCCAGTAAATAAGAACTTCATATGTAATCAGTGTTTACTTGTTACAGTTTTACAGTGATCTGCAGACCGTAAATATATGCACACCAACTCACATTCAAAATGACCACACAGATTTATATTCAATCTTTAACCTGAGCTAGGCCACGTTGGATAACATAACAAGTTCACATTGTTCATCTTGTTGGAAAGGATTGCAATTTACATTTGAGCTAGGGCTTTGTTAGGCCTAACTCCTGATGTAACTCTTGATGTTCATATTTATACTACATGCTTCTTTGACAGCACCATATTAAGAACCGTATGAAGATTATGTGCTAGATATCAAGCATATTGTCAACAACAGAGAGCGTTAATAACTTACCTGTTCAGCGCAGTTACAGAAGCTCCTGCTTGTATTAAAGCCTTTATCACCTGAACATGTTTCAACCTTTTGAGAATCAACCATTAAGCAAACGATAAAAAGAGTATAGTTAAATGTTAAGTTCACCTCAATTTGTCCATTAAGGCATGCCCAGTGAAGGGGAGTATTTTTTTCGGTATTTGAAACATTGACGTCCTGTATAACAAAAGCCATCACCTTGTTATTGGAGAGGAGTTATATTAATTTTAAAATTACGAAATTAATGAGATTGATGAAGCTGAAGCTAAATAAAGTTGTGAAGCTATTAACAGGAACTTGAATATAGACAGAAAATGTTACTGATGGAAAGAACTATGATTGAATGATGGAAGAATGAATGGCACAACTACGAAAAATAACAATAAATATAGTTGTGGAATATCTCCAAGGTGGCATCTTTAGTTTCTAACTGGTAAAGGGGAAAAAACATAAACTTCAATATTAAGCGGAGGTTAAAAAAAGTTAGCATATGACTACTGATAATGAACAATTAAGATGGTTTGCCAAATATAATCAATAGAACTTAAGTTCTCTAACATATGCAGTCCTGTGCGGTGGCACTTGACACCGAATTGTAGAACAACCTTATTATGCAGTCAAGCATAGGGTAAAATGCTTCAATTTGGCTCCACAATCTCCAATTGAATATTCTATAACAGCAGACACTTCAGGTATATGTTATGATCATGGCCTTCATGGCAGAAGAAAAGGAGTCCAAAGAAACAACAAATTGAGTATAGTATGAAAATTGAGATGAAGATGATTTTCTAATTTAAATAATGATGAACAAAAAATGAGACTAGAGTTTAACAAATTAGAGGAAGATGTTAATTCTTTTCAAATCATTGTACAAGCACATCTGTAAAGAACTAGTATGTTTACATCAGACATGTTATGGACGCAATGATACTTGCTAATACTAGAGAATTAAAGGTGTATAGAAGTATCTAAACAATACATAATCATAGAGATTCTTAAGCATGCACTTTTCAGCATGAAAATATGTACACTTAGATGAATTCTAGAGTTCCATGCGTGTAAACAATGATAAAGGCAACAAATTAAATGTTGTAGTAAATTTTGCTTACCGCACCATTTTGGATGAGATACTCCACAATGTTTAGATGTCCATTAGCAGCAGCCATATGAAGTGCTAAGTTGATTATTAGCAAAGTTAATCCACATATGTTAAAATTAAACTCATATCTGGAATTACATTAAATATATTATAAACCAAAGTTACATTACTTGTAGAACCATTTCTAGACCAGTGAAGCCTTGGTTGAATCAAATTTCTAATGTATGTGAATCAGAACTAACAGTTTGCTATTTTTTCTTTTTTCATTCATAGATAAGGTTTATAGGAACAGGACTTTTAGTTGTAATGGACATTAACTTGAGATGAGAAATACTGGGTTGAATTTGTTTGCCACGGTACCTTAATAGAATAAATCAATGGAATATTTGAAATCTCCTGTCGTAGCTTCTATGTTAAGTGCAATCATTATTCGTTCTTTACACAGTTACAGATGTAAATTCTGATATTGTTTTGCATGGTCAAAAACACAGTTAACTGGACTTGTGATACAAAGTTCACTTGTTGTTTGAGAATGGATAACGCCATATGGGGAAAAAATAGTAGTCAAACCCCTTTATATTAAACCGAACATATTTATTATGTGTTAATCTTCATAAACAAAATGTAATAATAAATTTAACCAGTCTTTAGGCCTGTCAACGGATACTTTCGGATGCGGATAGTGCCATATCCGCATCCGCATTCGAAATGATTTTCGGATATCGGATATCCGCATCCGCGGATACGGACGGATATCGGATAATTATCCTATCCGCTAACGACCGTAAATCAAGAAATATAAATATAAATTTTAAGTTTAACATACATTTTTTTCAATCCAATTGATTATAAAAGTGTTAAATATAAACAAATATGGCGATAATAAATAGTTTTGAGCAGTTAATAAGCATTAACTGCATATAATATAAACTACTAACTTAATAAAACAATAAATAAATATCTTTCATTATACTAAAATACACATAATTTATACTATAATCTTGACAAAGACCGGATGGATAATTTTTGGATGCGGATATCTTCGTATCCGCATCCGCATCCGCATCAGTTTTTTCGGATATCGGATATTATCCGCTTTTCGAATACGGATGCGGACGGATTTCGGATTTTTCGGGGAATCCATTGACAGCCCTACCAGTCTTCAACTTCCAAAGCAACCACAACAAAATCCATATTCTAAAATTACACCACATTTACTCCAAAAGACATGGCTGGCTTGCCATCGACTGGATTTTGAAATACAAGAGGCTTCAAATCTTTGATTCAGTTCATTACATGAGATTGTGGTAAAGAACTTAGGCAAAAGAAGAAGAAAAGAAAACTTTGAGGATCAGAGGATTGTGAAAGAAATAATCAACATACAAACTGTAACAAATATATTATATATGTTACCAAATATGTGTAAGAGCAATTTGAGAAATACATTTATGTGAAGGTTTTCATGGCGTTGGAAAGTAATGGCTTAAAATCATCAGTTTTCAAACTTGAGTTCCAAAAAATCATTGATTGCAAGCAACAATTTCTTTCTTCAACGAGCTAACTTAAATTAGAAAATGAAAAACCTTGAGTAAGCAAGCATTCGTGTCTTTTTGGATATCATTTTTATTTTTTATTCCTTGTATTTAATTTTAGCAATCGCATATTGCAAGTAAAATGGAAAAATGAATACGAGATGAAGATAGAACCTGTCCGTCCGAATGCATCTTTTGATTCCAAGGAAATACCCATCGATTTGAGACTTACTATCTCATCAATGTCATCATATCTAGCAGCCTGTTATGTAGACATTGATTACTCCTAACTACAACTGGATACCAAAAGTTTATCAACAAAGTAATATATTTCTAATCCACTAACAACACATGTATCTTTATACATGCTAGGTAGAAAATGCCAATCAAAGCTGCAAAAATATCGACCAAATAACTATCTAGAAACTTGGCAATATGGATTTTAGAAGGAAAAAAAAATGCTTAACGGATATGAACACTTATCAAAGGACAAAGATTAAGGGTGCGTTTTTGGATTCGAGATTCAGTAAATGATGGATCGGTGATTTGCATTTTTAGCCACCTTGAATGCAATGATTGAGATGAGATCTTAGTTGGATGTAAGATTATTTATATGATTTATAACGTTTATCAAATAATTTATGATGTCGTATATTAAACTTATTATAATATTTATCAAATAATTTAGTAAATTCATTAAATAGTTTATAATATTTTTTAAATCACTTGTAATATTTTAATATATAATTATAACAAACTTTTATATTAATATAATTATTTTTATATAATAAAAAAAACCTATATCCGACCAAAGTGTAAGCAGGCTTAAGGATGTAAAGCTTCCATTTTTAGCGATCTCAGTGTTTCATAGAGTTTGAATGCAAGTGATATGAAGGCAGATGTAAACCTTACATCCAAATGTTTTTCCTTAATTCACATGCTAGAAGCCAACGTTGTGTTGTCTATACCGCTGCCTTCAGAGTGTCCAATAACCGAGCCTAAGGTAAGAAAACCAACAATTAATAAGTTATGTACTTGGATACAATGTTTAATGAAGGATGGTTTAGTAACTGATGGTTTAGTGAACTTCCATTTGTTGAAATTGTGGCTTAAATATATATTAAAGAATATATCTATCTAGTCACGGTTTGAATAGTTGAACGCAAATTAATTGCACTGAAAAAGAAAGAACGAGTAATTATCATGGAGAGAAATGTATTTGGGAGATGAAGGTAAATAATCAATTTCCTAATCAATTGATTAATAAAGGCATATGCTATCAATCACATGCATATTGAAAGAAATTGAAAATTGGAAAATATAAGCATTTCCATTGAAATTGATTCTCAGTTAATGGTGAATTAATATGACTTGACTTATTAATATAAATCAATTTGTTCAACATAAGTATAAATCTTCATATGGGTGAAGTCATTATTTGGAGATAAACATATCCTCTCAAATTCCAGATCTTCTTGTATAAAATAGATATATCAATCTCTTGTAATCATCTTGAAATTATTATTTTTTCAAAGCATATAAATATCTATGTTCTATTTATTTCCTGTTATTTCAGTTTTGTTCGTTTACGGTTTTCAATTGGCAATCAAGAAGTGAAATATAGACACTAAATTTGAGAAGTGAGAATGAAAGATGAAGGTGGTATTAAGAAAAAATCGTGCATCTCCGAAATCAGTGAAGAAACAACCGTTGGGGGTATTTGAAAAAAGTTGGAAATTTTCTACACGAAGAATTCTTTTACCAACCTTTGATATTATCGAGAACTTTTTTCACCTACAAGATGAAAGAGAGTGATTCAATCACATTATACATAAGCGTGTTCGATGATTTACTTATGAAGATGAAGTCCGTTGATTTGAAGATTGATGAAGAGCAGAAGGTCGTGATTCCACTATGTTCACTTTCTGAGCGATACAGTGGCTTTGCCAAGACTCCAATTTATTGTTGTGATACAATGACATTGGATCATACGAAGACTAGTCTACTCAGTAAAGATTTGCGTAATCAGATGGAGTTGGGTGTAAGTTACAGTAGTGAATGAAGTAGTTAAGACTTGTTTGTTTAGCGTGACAGGAATGAGAAGAAAGGAAAAAAAATCAGGGGGCATTCCAATTTTAGGAAGCCCCAATTGGTAGAGTAAGTCTAGAGATGACAAATATCATTAGACCATTCTCAACAACCGTTTTGTTCACTTCATTACTTTTGTACCGTGAAAACTAAACAAAACAACCTGTACATGCAGAAGCATACGAACAAACTACAAATCGGTTCTTAAAACAATTTGGGGATAAATAAAACAATAATCAGCCCGTTTTATTGCAATGCAATAAAACAATAAAGTGATTGTCGTTTTAAATACAACGGCAATCACTTTAATGTTGTATTTCATCATCTCACCCCGAACCAAAACGCAAACAAACCCTTCCTTCTTATTTTCTAGCCGCCATATACAAAATTTAACCCATTTTCAACTTTTAATTCATTTTTTCCACCAAAATTTTCACTCAGAAAATCCATAAAATCCATATTTGAATTCTACGCGGTTTATAATGACTAGTATATTCATGAATTTTGTAAAAAAAATCAAGCAAAGAAAGGAAACGACAGCAGTTATTTGAGAAGAGGTGGAGGCGGAGGAGGCAGAACTATTAAGTCTGGCATTGTGCCGTAAGGACAAGAAGTCAGGGTTGAAGATATTTTAGAAGAGTTAAACCGTGAAGGGGAGGAAGAAGGCAATGTCGGTGGTCGTAGAGGGCGTGATGGTCGTTGAGATGGTCAGGAAGGAAGAGCTACACATAGTGTGAGGGGGAGGAAGAAGGCAATGTCGGTGGTTGTAGAGGGCGTGATGGTTGTTGAGACGGTCAGGAAGGAAGAGCTACGCAGTCACTGAGGCGCGCATGTTAGGAGTGGTGGAGCTGCGGAATTGGATGGGTGCGAAGATATTGGCATGAACACGCAGGAGCAGCTTTTTAATTTTCGTCTCCTTCAAAGTTATGAAGTGCATATTAGCGTGCAGTCGAGTGACAATATAAGTACATAATTTTTTGCATATGTATAATAATTGAATTATATAAAATTTTATTATACGATAAATTTATATCATGTACAGTGTTGCTCGGTGATGTTAAATAAAGGGGTAGCGACTTGTACATTCAAGTCATCTAGTGTTGTTTAGTAATATTACATAAAGGAGCAACGACTTGATCATTCAATTCATGTAACAATAAAGTTAATGTGTTTCATTATATATATCACCCCATCCATCAAAATCATACCACTAACCAACTCAATTCATACTTCTAAATAATGTCGATTTCTTACCCATCTTGTTCAGGAGAATGCCACTTGATCATCCAGTGAGGTATACTCCATCTTATCCAGAGGAGCATGTTGACTGGTACGTCGAGACGGAAGAGAGACACTACCCGGACTAGCACAAACATGAGATGGAGCTTGAACAACAAAGACTACAGCAAATGAGTCTACCGCAAGACTAATGTGTAATTCATAATGATCGAAGAAGAATTAATGAACATGTAATTCATCATGATCAAAGTATAATTAGTGAACGTGAACGAGAACATGAAATTGATTCACATCCAATATGTTATCACTATGGATGACTTGCTTCGATCTTCATTGCCAGAAGTGACAGTGATATTGGTAGAAAGTTTTAAGATGCATAATGTTTCCTAATGAATGTAATATTTTAGAGTGGATCGAGATATGCTGCCTCCTAGAGTTATCGACTACGCTTCAGAGCTATCGGATGAGACAGCGTTTCTACGAGGTCAACTACACGCATTGCAGATTGAAGAACCTCTAAATGAACACCATACCTTAGTATTTTTTATTATGATTATGTACCCTTTTGTTTGCTTGTATTTTTATATCTGTTATGTAATGTATCTCTATGTTTATTATGTAATGTATCTATATGTTTGTTATGAACACGCGATCGATTAGTGGACCATCTTCGGGCGCACAAAGGTAGGAGCAAGAGAGCAAGACAACAGTAACAACGTATTTGTATTGTTTGTTGGTTTTCGTACGTTGTATTGTTTGTTTGTTTACATACTTTGTATTTGTCTTATCTGTTTATTTGTTTTTCTACTTGTTTGATCATATGTTTTGAAAATTGTATACATGTTTTGTGTTTATTGCTGAAAAATTAAAAGTAATAATTGTTCCCTCACATTAAAATACGATATTACAAGATACATAAGACCCTTTAAAGTCCCTAGAAACCTCCACTTGAACTGCCATCATTCCTTCCATACTTATCCAACTCTTGTTCTACCATCTCACGTTGTAATGTTGAGTAATGCTGACAGCTAGCTCATATCACATGACATCAACTTCAGCCTAACCTTCTCACGTAACCTAACATCCTTTCTATCTTCTTTTTCACGCTGCATAGCTTCCCTCTCCTCTTCTTCCGCACGGCGCATAGCACATTCTTCAAGGTATCTTTGTTGCATTTCTTCTCTTGATTGGTTCCTACTTTTCTCTAAGACCTTTGCTCTTTCATCACTTTGCGCCAAAAACTTCTATTGAGCCTCTAAAATCTAGCATGTTCAGTAACATGTTGCTTTAAATGTTGCGACTTTTTCCTACCTACTGGACGACCGTCAGCATTTCAAACAAAGGTGAGTTGTTCTCCGAATTAGGTCCACTAACAAGACTCGAATCAAAGTAGTCCATCCTTCTTGCCTTGCATTGTTGCTCGTGCATATAATTGTCGGCATTCTTCCACTTCGAATTATCGATCAAAACATTGAACTGCTCTAGAAACTAGAAGTGCTTTCATGTCTGCTCAAAATACATTTACGCGCTTGAGCTAACTGTAAATATGAATTTACAGTTATACCTTTTATACTTCAATACTAGATAAACAATAAACAATGAACTTACATAACCATCAATGTTTTTCCCACTTATGTTCAGTCGATTCAAATCTGAAACGATTGTCAACCATCTTTGACAAACGGGATTCATGATTCGATAGCCTCCACTGCACGAAACTCATGTCCTAGATTTGTCCTCCAAAGTGTTATAAAAATCAGACTAATTGCCAAAATTTAGAACCTTTCACATTCGTGTCAGTTACATTATCATTTGAAACTCGAACCCACGCACGTGCAAGATATGAATATTGAGTTGAAGTAAATCTTTGTTGCTTTTTCCCACTCTCTTCTCCTTCTGTTGTAGGATTGATATCTTTATGTTCAGTAGTGTTATCAGCAGCAATTGGCTTTTTATCGCTTCTCCGATCAAACAAACCTACTAAAAATTTGAACTTTCTCGTTTTCTTTCGTGGTTGCTGAAATTGTGGGTCTACTGGCACTTGAGTTTCATAAGCCTCTTCCTTTTCCTCTGTAGAAACTTCAGCTCCTTTTCCATTTTCTTCCTCCACATCACCGGTATCTACATTGCCAAAAACATTTTGTGATGGACTTAGCGGTAGAAAATTGTCGCATCAAATTTTGTGTAATATCCTTTTCTCATGCCGCTACTTCTTGAGCACTAAGGGATATTACGTAAGTATGGTCGTTTTGAGTCAATAGTCGACTGAACGAAGATTGATTATGGTATTGAGAATAACCTCGTTGATGATGCAAGAATGATTGGTAGTAATATTATGGCGTCGTATTGTAGTATTCCTGTTACGAATAAGGATTTTGTAAATTTTGATTCTACGAAGGTGGATTTCGAAGAGGCGGATATAATTGGGTTGGGCGGGGCAGAGCGTATCCATATCGGTGATGATGTAGTAAATTTTTTGTTGTTGTAGAGACCGTACACATGCATATTCGGTAGAAGGGAAAGCTAGGTTTTGTGTTAGAATTTGTACGAAATGTGTTGTTGATTTTGATTTCTTTCTGATGTTTTTTTCTTGATCTTTTATTCATTGTAAGCTTTGGGTTTTTGGTTGTAGAATCAATAGAAATTAAGCAGAAAGAAGAGGTGTTGTAAAATGGTAATGGGTAAGATGTAAACATAGAAATATAGAAAATAGACGTTTATAGCCTTTTCAAATGGCTCTTGACCAAGTTAGCTGTTGTAATTACAATGGTAAAGTCTTTGTCATTGTAATTACGACAAATTTTTTGTCGTTGTATTCAAATGGAAACGACACTACCATTTTAATCCACTTCGTATTAAAATGGCAATATCTTTACATTTTAATAATTGGTCTTTCAGACCAGTACACCAGCCATGGAAGCAAGATGTGGCTTGTTTTTTGAATTGAACAAGCCACATCTAACTGCACTGTGGCATGTTCCATCCATTTTAAAGTAAACAAGCCAACATTGAATATGCCCTTATCGTAAGAAACCAGACCAAGTGGTTGGTTCTTCATTTACTACGTTGGAAAATGGAAGTAGTAATGTTTTGACAGTAGTAGTGTCATATGTTTTTGACCATTGGGTTCTAGATTCTAAAGTGTCCTTTCATACTACACCTAATAAGAATAACTTCTCTCCCTATGTTAACAAGGAGGAAAATACAATCCTTGTGTGCAATGATGTTAGATGCAGATCTTTGGGAACTAATTCGGTGTAGATTTGAATGTATTTTGATATAATCCGTACTTTAACCATGTTTACTATGTTGTAGATATTTGAAAATCTTCAATTTTTTAGGCCAATTAGCGTCATTGAAAGTAAGATTATTACTGAAAGAAACAACTTGAAGGTTTATAGGGAGATACTTGTGATTATGAAGGATATCGTGGTTCGAAATTTGTATTTGCTTAAGGGTACCATTGTTCTTAGGGAGTCATGTGTTGCGGTTGACATTGCTAAGACTTGGATGCTAGCAGACTTTGTCATTGAGATTATGTGATACTTTAAAGAAAACTTGGAGTTGTTTCGTTGGAGGAAGATGGTTAAAAGAGAAATCTTCAACGAATTGGATTTTCATCTGGAATGTGTATTGGCTAAGCAGACCAGAGTATCCTTTGATGTTGTTAAACACAGTTCTAGAAGGGCACTTAACTTCGTTCATTCAAATGTAAATGGACCAATTTTTACAGCTTCCATTGGGGAGCTCTATATTTGGTATTCTTTATCGATGACTACTTGTGTAAGGTTTGGGTATGTACTAAAAGCAAGGTTGGAATTGTTTAAGAAAATTAAGTTTGGTTGACTCCCGTTGAAAACCAAAATAGAAAGAAACTTGAGAATTAGTTTCATTACCTCAGTGAAACCAAATCATATAATACAAGTGGATATTTAAGGTGAAAGAAGATGGAAGATACAATGTTAGATTAGTAACGAAAGGGTTTTCACAGAGAAAAAGAGAAGAGTATGATGCGATTTTTGCCTTTGTAGTCTAGCATTCCTCTATTCAAATTTTATTGGCTATTGTTGCGATTCAGAATATGGAGTTAGCGTAGCTTAATGTGAAGACAATTTTTTTGCATGAAAACCTAGAAAAGACCATTTACACGAAGCAACCAAATGAGTTTTTTGTAGATGGAAAATCTAATTGGATTTGCAAATTGAAGTAGCCACTTTATGCTTTGAAGTAATCTCCTAGACAATAGAATAATAGGTTTGCTATTTTATGCTTGGCATTGGCTTTGATAGAAGTATTAAAAATGTTTATGTTTAAGCATTGGAATAGTGTACATTGGGTATATTTCTTCTATATGTGGATGACATGCTTATTATTTTCAAAGATGAAAATGAAATCAATCAACCAAAGTTGCATTTGAAAACAGAATTCAAAATAAAAGATCTTAGTAATACAAAGAAAACCTTAGACATGGAAATTTATAGCGATAGAAAGCATGAAATCATAAGATTAACTCGGAAAGAGTATATCATTAAGTGATATGATTTTGCATATAAAGCCTTTTTAATAAAGCTCTCCGATCTTTGAAGAAGACACGAAAAGATATCATATATTAGTGCAATTGAAAGTTTGATGTATGCTATGATTTGTACTATGCTTGATATTGCATGTGTTGTCGGAGAGTTTAGTCGCAACATGGCTAATCCTAAGAAATTTCATTGGGAAGCTTCCAAAGTTATTTTGAGATATCTTACAAGAACACTAGATTTTTGGGCTTTTTTTTAATGATGGAAAAGATTGCAATTTGGTTGATTACTGTGATTCAGATTATGCTGAAGATAAAAATCGATGGAACCTCTGGATAGTGGAAATTAGCCACAAGGGCGTGAAATTAATTTCTAGGACACACAACTGAAATAATTACTTTCAAGGACAAAACGTAAAATAATTAGTTTATAGGGCCTAAAAACCTATGAAATTATGTCCTTGAAAGTAATTGGACTGCTGACTTTGTCCTTGAAAGTAATTATTCTGCTGACTTTGGCTTTGAAAGTAATTTCTTTGAATGTGTGTCTTAGAAACTAATTGGACTGCAAAGTTTGTCCTTCTGGTGAAATGCCCCCTCTGGATATATATGTGCTTTTGGTGATACTGTTGTTATGTAATGCCCCTGAATTTTAATTAATATTATTCAGGATATTTAATTGGATAAATTAAATAGAATAATGTAAATAATTAGGGAGATGAGATTAATAAATCCAATGGTCGTGTCTTAATGAATGAACTAAAATAAGACTTAACTAAGTTTAGAAGGAGGAATTTTCCTAAGGGGTAAACTTGAAAATGGAGTTACATTTCTTAGTATATATCTCTTCTCCCACTTTAATAAACTTTTACTTTCTCATTCATAACTCCTCACATATATTTCGGCCGGCCATTCGAAGCTCCAGGAAGAGTTTAAATTGAAGAAAAAGCTAAGGAATTAAAGTTAGGAAATTATCTCATTCTCCAATCAACTAATCAAGGTGAATAATCATGTTTATCATCCCATTTTTCTGTGTTTGGATCGGTTATGGGATACCTGATTCATGTTTGTGATTTTGGTTAGATATAACCATTTAAACCTTTGTTTGGAAAAGACATAGGTGTTTTAAATGTTAATGGGCTAATTAACACGTTTTTATTCCGTTTTGGTTAAATTCCGAGTTGTTTGATTTCATATGCTTTGAAATTTTAATATGTTGAGGTATATGATTTATCAGATTTTTGTGATTTTTGAGGATTTTCCTTAGTGATTTACTAAAGTAATTAAATTATTTAAGCATAAGGGCTAAACTGCAAAATTGCCTTCGAATTAGTCAAAGTCGAAAGGTGGGACCTTTCGACTAGGTCGAAAAGAAACATTCTGACAAGATCGAAAGGTATAATTTTGTGATGCTTTCAAAAGGAAGGCTTCCGAAGGGGCTAACTTCGGAGGGTTATTTGCTTTCGAATGAAACTTCATTTGAAGGGTTTTAAAGGGCTGTTTTTAGCCATTTTTCTTGAGTAAAGTTTTGCTAATTCGAAGGGGCTACTTCGAATGGTTATAACATAAAATATTTATCTTTGTTTGGATATGTAAGGAGGATCCTTATATAAATTGAATGTTATAAAACCTTGGGGACACCGGGGTGGGTTTAATGTTTTCGATACATAGTTTGGGGTTACAAACAGAAATATGCTTTCGAAAATATACATTGGGGCAATCAATGTGTTTTTATTTAATTTAACATAATTGGGGCTACCAATGAGAATATGTTAAACATGTGATATACCTGGAAAAAATAATTAATCATGAGGATCATGAATTTTTATAAATAATTATGGGGATCATGATATTTTAATTGGCCAAGTGTTGGGTTCTTGGTTAACCTAGGAAAACCATGAAATGTACGGTGGATAGCCCACATCAAATTTCTAAAGTAAAGAATGTTTTGCCAGAGGTAATTAGCCTCGAGATTTGGCACCCAAAGGTTCATAGTCATTCTAGGAAAACTATGGAGTGTGCGGTGGATAGCTCACACCAACTTTTATAAAACAATGTACGATGGATAATCTGCATTTATTTTGAATTTGAGATGGATAATTCTATTAAAGTTTTGACGGATAGTCATTTTAAAGATCTTAGAGGGGAACTCTAATAAATTGATTTTAGATGGGAAATCTAATATATTGCTTTTAGATGGGATATCTAATAAATGAGTGGATGAGATATCCAATATATATGATTTATGGCTTTATTTCATATTATGTTAAGACTAATCATTTTGGGTGCAGGGGCATAGTAAATGATTTGCATGTTTTGTTTATGATACTAGTGAGGGGAAAACCCGTTCCGCTAAGCGGCATGGTCTCACTAGCTATCTATTTATGATAAGGGATTATTCATACCAGACTTATTATCTGACTCGAAGTTTGTGTTTCTCCACAAACTCTCGGATACTCAAAATTAATTTGAGTAGTCTGAGAGTGAGAGACTTTCAGATTTTGGACGAATAAGCTTCCAGAGACGTGCAGAAGGCATGTTAGCTATATAGGAGCCATTTTGTGTTTTCCGCTATGATGTACTAAGAACTGTAAAGTTCATATTTATTAGTTCTCTGATCATCATAAGGGGACATCTTCATATGTCGCTCTTATCGTATTTTGTACATGTATATGTGATCTGAACGTGGTTAACGTCTGGGATTATGTAATTAAATCTTAAATTGAAATCCATAAGAAATGAGAAATTCTGTTTTGTTGAAGTTTAAATTTTTTCATATTCTTATGTTTCTGTGTTGCCAATAGTTCCAAGATTCCGATTTCGGTCACTCGGAAATAGCACCTATGAATGACTGCAGCATCCGTAACAGTTAGTTTTGAGTCTCCGGAAGCGGGATGTTATATGTTAGTTGGAGAGTTGTTTGTAAACTGTAACTTATTGTCTACTACATAAGCTGAATTGATAGTTGTTGTTAAAGCAACCAAGAAGACATTATGCTGAAGCGATTATTGATGGTAGTGCGGTGTGATAACTGAAGTGTAACTCACTTAGCTAAATTTTTGTCTTTAGTTCGAGGATAAAGCATATAGAAGTAAAAGATCTTTTCTTGTAGCTATAAATGAAGAAAATTTGGTTCATCTACATGGAGATCTTTTCTTATAGCTATAAATGAACAAAAGTTGGTTCGTCTACATGAAATTTACACAAAGAATAATACAACAGCCATGTTTACTAAGTCATTGAATGTTGCTAAGTTCGAGCGTTGCTCAAACTTAATTTGCTTATTGAGATGTCATATGCCACATGGAGGCACAATTGAGGAGAGATAATAGTTGTAGCTGGTAGGAGATGTAGCATTCTTATTGCGAATGTGGGATTGGTGCCAGACGTTTATATTTAAATATTTGGTCAATGTGACAGGAGAGAGAAAGAAAAAAGCTAAATAAAAACTTGTGGCTGATATCAAAGGACTACGAAATTGTGCTAAATAAAAGGGGCTATTAATCCTAACTCATATATATATATATATATATATATATATATGAGTCAAGATGGAGTGTTGAAATTGTGACTCTATTTGTTAGAGAATATAAATTGTCAATTTAGTCATAGTTTGATTAACTGAATTCAAACTAAAGTAATAATCTACATTAAAAGAAATGAATTTGGAAGATGAATGTAATTAATCAGTTGATTAATAAAGGCATAATGCCATCAGTCGCATGCATAGTGAAAGAAATTGAAGATTAAAAAAATGTACGTGTTTCCATATGAAATCGATTCTCAATCAACGATGACTTAATATGGCATTGACATATTAACTTAACTCAATTTCTTCAAGCATCAATCTCCATATAAATGAAGTCATTCTTTAGAGAAACATATCCCTCTCAAGTTCTAATTCTGCTCTCTTCTTTATTAAACCTCCATTAAATAGATATATCAATCTCTTGTAATCCTTTCTGAAATTATTGATAAAAACTCTCTCCCTCAAATCGGATGTACATTAATTAGCACATCAATAGAGAAACCACTATAAATCTCTGTGTCTTATCTACTTTCTTTTTATTTCAGTTTTGTCTTCATTTAATTGTGGATTGCTAAATTAAGTTCAATAACTCGACTTATTTGTTCTATCTCATCTATAGCCGATCATACGCGGGCTTCCGCTGATATTTGAGATAATTAAATATTAAAGGCAACTTTTTCCTAACAACGTTTTACGGGCATTTTGAATGTAAAGATCTAGATGTAACGTTGGTTGTAAGATTATTTATATAATTTATGTTTTTTATTATACAATTTACAATATTAATCAACTAGTTTATAATATATTATATTAAGTAAATTATAATATTTATCTACATATTTATTAAATATATTAAAAAATACATCCTTACATCTAATTTAAGCAAACTTGACGTAAGGCTTACATCCAAAGCGAACTAACCATTTCATAGGATTTGAAAGCAAGGTGTAAGAACGTACATATAAGTAAGTTTGAAGCATCTTTAAGGAAGATGCACTATGTAAACCACTGCTTTAAGGGTGTCCATGAATGAGGCCTAAGATGTGTGGCTTCAACAATTCCCATTGATTGTTTACAGAGAATCAATTCTCTAATTTAAAATTAGTATTAAAATTTTGCCTCCAATTCTCCAAATGAAAAATTAATGTTAATTTAATTAACATTTTAAAGATTATTGCTTATCAAGTACTGAGAAACTATTTTATGCCAATAATCAGATAGAGCACCACAACCTACATAAAAGTTCGGTATATGAACGTCAACACTGGTCTAATCCATTAAGACATGATGCATCATCATGAATTAAGAATATAGCAAAATTCAGTAACCAAGGAAAATTATCGATTGATTTAAAGCAACAAAACTCATAATCAAAGTAAACAGCAATTGTTTAAACCAATGGGCTGGATAGAAAAAATAAATAAATAATAGGGGAGTGACCTCGAGCAGTTCTTGGATTTGATCGGCGGTGGCCTCGGTTGGGTTGGGTTGTTGTTCACAGCTTGCGTCTGATTCAACTCCCATGCTTCTTCCTCTCTTTTGCTTTTCTGTTTGTGTCGAATTAACGGAGGTTTATATTTTGGAAGAAGATTTCAAGCGGCGCTGCCTTTCGTTTTTGTTTGCACTTTAGCACGGCCGGTCCAAATACCTAGGAGGCCCAAGGCTAATTCTAAAGGAGGCGCGTTATTTTCTTATGGAAATTTTGCCAAACTTGGCCCGTTTTCTAAAAAAAAATTCACGTTTAAACCACTTTTGAATAATATTACGGCGAAGGCCAAATCAGTTCTGACCACCTCAGCAACAAGTTGGCAATTGCGGTGAAGGCGAATTTTCAAAAGTCGTTTGTTGGCAAAATTTCAAAATTCACTTTCGTATATTTCTTACTTTAAACCAGTTGGCGAAATTTCACATATCACATGTGAAGAAATTTTGAAAATTCATCTTCGGAACATTCCTGCTTTAAACCGGTCAACATTCTTCCTACTCTCTCACTCTACACTTTTCCAAATTCGAGTAGAAAACCCAAATTTGTCTTTATTCTATCATCTCACTCAAAAACATAATTGTTTCATTAAATTTTTGTTAGGTATTATATTTGTAGATGTAGACGAAGGTTCTCAACATAGTTCATCAAAGTGGATGGTAAAATTACAAAATCTTAGTTTTTTTAGTTATATAAGTGTTATTTGTAAGATATTTAATGTGAGGGAGTTAAATTTGGCGATGGAATTAGTTAATTATTGTGCAATTACCTATTTATTTATAGAAATGTTTCTACCTACTTGAATTGTAGGATGGCAAAAAAATTAATTCCTACATTTTGCTATTATGATAGTGAATTGATCATCGATGAGCAGAAAATGTAAAATATGTTGGAGGTATTTGTAAACTCGAAAAAGTACGCAAAGGTTGCAGCCTACTCGAATTGAAAGATCCGGTTTACAAAACTACCAAAATAAATTTGAGAGTATTTGATATTGAATTAGTGGTTGATTGGCCGACGGACTCGGGTTCGAAAGAAATAACACTTTCAGATGATGATGATATTAAAGTAATATTTTCTACCATTACAAAATTGAGTTATATGTAAGGAAAATTACAAAAGAGTATTCCCAAGAGCAGTTGCCATATCTTGTAGTTAGTACTGGAATTGGGTATTATGTAGTAATGTTGATGAGGTGAATCCTTATTGTTAGTACCTTAGGCATTGGTTTTAATGACAACAACCATATGACATTATATAAAATATAGATACTAATATTTTTATCAAGATATATAATATATATAGTGTAGGATATTAGACAGGTGTTGATTAAAAAGACTGTACAATATCAAAAGCAGATTTAAGAGGTTGATGTAGATATTCAAGAGTCAGAGATTAAAGACTCGTGAGTTTGAAGATTCAAGATATCAAGATAGATTATAGAGTCATGGATTATTTTGTTAAAACTCTAGTAGCACCTCTTTGATCTCTCTTCATTTTCCAAAAAGGGTTTTAAAATCTATTCTCTGATTTTAAATGATTTTTTGAGCGAAATGTGTGATCCTCTAAAGTAGAGGAGAGCACACATGTACAAATATATATATCACCAATACCAAAGGAGCTGCCAACATGCCTGATAGGTGACAACTCATAACACAAAAAAATCTAAGAAAAAACAAACACAGGTAACTTCTTGAATGAGCTTTGGCAAAGCCACCTCCCATTACACTTCAATATCGAACTCCGGCAAGGCTACCGTCCGATAATGAAGTATTAAAAGTACCCAATATAACCATGGTGCATCCAAATGCACAAATGAGATCAACAAGCAGCTCCATGGAGAATGATCGCCTCGCAGCTAAAGCGGATGGACCAGATCTAAAAATGAAAGCTCTCCAATCAACGATCCTACGATCAGCAATCCTGCCATTCTGGCGTCAACAATCCTGAAACCATGCAAATAGCAATCTAGTACCATATATAGTCTAAATCTGAACCTGTAGATGAAACTATACAAAAATATCAAAATAATCCATATATATGTATATAGATAAAATTTATATACATATATATGTATTAATTAATGAAATAAAAGTAATAAAACTAAAGTTAAAACTAAAGACAGCAAAGAAACTATAAAAAGAGAAAGACTAATAAAAGATTCAAAACTCTTTATGCAACATTTTAACTTACTCTTGTATTATGAAATAGTGATCACAAAAACAAAAATGCATAGAAATTAACAAAAAATGTAATTATATATAAGATTATAAATATCTAAAAAGCATTAACATTATGTTCCTTTGATCAAAAGAACATTATGATAACCAGTAAAATCATCATTCGAATTCGAAAAAATGTTAATGCTGTAATTATTAATGTTAAAATTAATGTTTTTTTTTGTTTAAATAACTCAATGTTTTTTCTAACCATATTAAGATATTCATTGAACTGATTATTTTTAGCCAATCTATATTTTGGATTTGAGATCCAATTAAAACAAAATGATGCTATTGTAAATACCAATCTATTAATATAACTATTGTTATTATTAAATAATCTCTGATTTCTCTCAAACCAAATATACCAACATATTATAATGAATAAAGACTCTAGTAAAAATCTATATCCCTTTTTAAATTTAAGTCTTAAGTTATTCCAGTATAATTAGTAATTTTAGTTGTTAGAATAAAATTAAAGATTTTAAAAGTATTATTAAGAATGTAGTAAGTATCCATACAATCGTAATATATATGATTAATATCTCCAAAATACAATTTACAAAAAGTACATTTATTATCAATTGGCAAATTCTTTCTTTTTAAAAGTTCAATGGTATTTATCTTCCCATGCATGATTAACCACATATGAATCTTAGCTTTTGTTGGTTCATTTGCTTTCCAAATAAGATTAAAAGAGTTATTAGAAATGCCCGAGAAATTAAGAAATTTATACAATTAATTAGAAGTGAATTTCTTACTTTTATTCCATTCCCAGTTAATAATATCATTTTCGTTATCAATATTATATAATTCAATCTTGCACATAATAAAGAAAATTGTCTAAGAGTTGTACCTTCTAAAATTATATTAAAACTAAAGTTCCAAGGGGGATCATTATCCAAAGAAAAAACATCTTTAATTAAAGTGTTTTTAAAAGTTACAAATTTGAAAAAGTTCTTTAAATTCGACTCTAAGAGGAATGGCTGATAATCAAAAATCATGCCAAAAAGTAGTATTATTTTTTGAATGAACAATTGTATTTGTACCAAGGTTATAAATATCATGACATTTTAAAAGTGATTTCCAAAAATTAGACAATTTATTGCTACTTGAAGGTGTAATTTGGTATAAATTATTACTACCATTATAATAATGTTTAGAAACAATTTCTTTTCAAATAGAATTATCATTTATATCCTTAAATTTCCACAACCACTTCCCTATTAAAGACAAATTCATGTTACGTAAATTAATAACACCTAGCCCTCCCTTCTTTTTCGATTTACAAACGATTTCCCAGTTAACTAAACATTTTAGACTACTGCTAGGATTATCACCACTCCATAAAAGTCCCTTCTAATTTTATCGATTTTATTGATCACCCATTCTGGAAAAAGATGCATAAACATCCAATAAATCGAAAGTGCAGATAAAACAAAATTGATGAGAACTAATCTACCTGCTCTCGATAAAAACCTCCCATTCCAATTGAAAATTCTCTTTTTAATTTTATCTATTATAATTAGCCAGTCATCATGTTTAAGCTTAGTTGGTCTAATCAAAAATCCAAGATAATCAATCGGGAAAATCATAATTTTACAATTTAAAGCTACTAAACCCTCAACCTTATCAACGTCATTTAAAACTAAAACCGAACTTTTATCGAAATTAATTTTTAGTTCTGAAAGGAGTTCAAAGCTGTATAAAATAAATTTAAGGGTAATGACATGATTAGGCAAATGAGAGGAAAATAATAAGGTATCGTCCGCAAATTGAAGAACAAAGAGTCCATTATGAGAAATTTCGTTATCAACGCACCCTAAAGATCCATTACCAACATCTTTTTTAATTATTGTAGTAAAAACATCAGCAGCTAAATTAAATAGAAGAGACGATAAAGGATCGCCCTGTCGTAAGCCACGTTTTGACTGAATTTTATTCCCTAAAATCCCATTAACCATTATACTAGAATTACCAGTTTTAAGCAAAGTCATAATCCAATTAATCCATTTACGACTAAACCTCTAGCCAGTAACATACCTATTAGAAAATCCCAATCAACCGAGACAAAAGCTTTCGCAAAGTCAAGTTTTAGAAGCGCACATGTAATGTTATTCTTACAACAATGATTAATGTACTCTTGAACAACAACCACTCCATCCGTAATATTTCTACCCTTAATGAAAGCGGTTTGTGAACAATCGATTAAATCATTCATTTTTATACTAAGTCTATTTGCTAAAACTTTTGAAATAATTTTAACAGTGCAATTAATTAAAGAAATGGGTCTAAAATCTTTCAAATTATTAGCATCGATTTTTTTATGTAATAGTATGACATTTGCAAAATTAAATCTTCCTAATTGAAGTTGCCCATTATAAAAATCATTAAACATGTTAACTAAATCAAATTTTAAAACATTCTAAAATAGTTTGTAAAATAAAATAGGAAAATCATCGGGACCTGGGGCTTTATCACTAGGCATATCATTAATAGCCTTCCAAATCTCCTTTTTAGAAAAAGGAATGTCAATGTCATTAAGATTAATTCTAGACTCAAAAAGATATAGTTCATTCTATCCAACGGTTATTCTATGTTTATCTTTATTGCCAAAAATATCCCTGTAGTAATTAGTAAAGGCCTTGTTTAGGTCCCTTTGATCAACCAATTCAACATTATTCACTAAAATAGAATTTATTGTGTTGCTACGTTTTCTACCATTAGCCATATTATGATCTTTTTTGTATTATTATCTCCTTCGTTAATCCATTAGATTCTAGATCTCTGTTTCCACATAACCTCTTCTTTCTCTAAAATTGAATTAAGTTCTTCTTTTAAGTTTGCGAGAACATTACACTCTCTAAGATTTAGTTGTCTAATTTCTTCTATCTTATTAATTTTAAGCATTTAAGAGAGTAAATTATCTTTTATAATTTTAATACTACCAAATACATTCTTATTCCAATTTTTAAGAAAATTCCTAAGACCTCTAAGTTTTAAAATAATATTTTTTGCTGAAATATTCATAATTCTGATATTATAAAAATTCATTGATATCCATTTATTTTTAATTAAATTAGGAAAGTTAGGTTCTAATAACCATATTTTTTCAAATTTAAAAATTTTGTTAACAATTTTATGATGATCGCGCATAAGAATGATAGGGCAGTGATTAAAATAAGTATAAGGCAAACCAGTAACTCTACAAATAGGAAATTTATCCTCAATTTCATCGCTGATGAAAAATATATCTAAAAGAGCCATAGAAGGGGATTCCCTAGTATCACTCCAAGTAAATTCTCTATTAGTTAGTGGTAATTCTATCAAATTACTACTAATAATAAATTGGTCAAACTCTTCCATAGAAGAGAAATCACCTTCCCGGGGTGATCGCTCCCTTAAAAAAGGTGTAACATTGAAGTCGCCACCCATAATCCAAGGTCCAGGAGCGAATGATTTAAATTCTAGACATTCCCTCCACAAAACCCGACGACCAAATTTCGAGTTTGGTCCATAGACATTAGAAATATTCAATAAAGAGTTATCACTAAGGTTAATGAGAATTATATGTAAAGAGTGTTGCTTAGTAATAGTTTGAAGAAATTTAAAGGAATTATCACGCCATCCTATAAGTAAACCACCATAGGCTCCAACTGAAGGTAAACATGCCCAATGCTAAAATGATAACCATCTAATCTTCTAAAAAAATGAAGATCTAGACAATCTATTTTTGTTTCTTGTAAAAGGGCAATATCAATAAAGTAATCTTTAAAAAAATCTCCGATTTTATCACATTTATTTAAATCATGTAGACCCCTAATATTTCAGCTAATAATCCTCATAATCCAGATGATCTAGCCCTCTCTATTTCCCTACTCCTAATCTAATCAGTATCTAATTCAACATTAGTAAAAACAAAAGCGGTATCCTAGCTAACCGACATAACTCACTGGTAGATAAACTACCTAAAGCATAGGAAGAATAAGTAACGCCTAACTTAGAAACCATACCTAAGCCTGAATTCGTAGTACCACTCATAGCACTCGAATCAGGTAACTCACCCATAATCGAAGAATGGCTACTACGGACCCTGGCACTACGATGAACAACCCCATTAATAGCAACTGATTTTAAATGATTTTCAAATATCCTGGTTTTCAAAAATGATTTTTAAAGAATCCCTGATTTCAAAATAGCTGTCAAATGATTTTTAAACTTCTTTTTATATTTTGAGTAATTAAGTTTTCAAGCATTTTGTATTTTAATATACTTGGATGTATTTGCATGGTCAACTCATTGACTTTCTCCGCCACAACTTGGATGTATTTGCATGGTCACACGCTGACATGACCGGAATCTCCCCTGACATAGCATGCCATGTACTAAACATTGATCCTACCAAGGCGCCAGTAAAACAGAAAAAGAGAAGTATGGGGGCAGAACGATCGACAACCCTCGATGAAGAAGTAAAGAACCTACTTGCCAATGACTTCATACGAGAAGCCATCTACCCAGAGTGGATCGCCAACCCAGTGCTGGTAAAGAAGGCTAATGGGAAGTGGCGAACATGCATTGACTTCTCCAACTTGAATGACGCCTGCCCGAAGGATTGCTTCCCACTTCCCCGAATCGATCAGCTTGTAGATAGCACAGCCGGGCATGAACTCTTATCTTTTATGGACGCATACTCAGGATATAACCAAATTCCTATGCATGCTCCCGATCAAGACCACACTAGTTTCATCACTGACCCGGGATTGTACTGCTACAAGGTAATGCCTTTCGGACTTAAAAACGCAGGAGCCACCTATCAGCGCCTCGTCAACAAGATGTTTGCGGGGCTAATAGGACAAACTATGGAAGTTTATGTGGATGACATGCTGGTAAAGTCAAGGGAAGCCGACGATCACGTAAGCCACCTAGATGAAATGTTTCAAGTACTTCGCCAGTATGGAATGAAGCTGAATCCTCTAAAGTGCTCCTTCGGAGTATCATCAGGAAAGTTCCTAGGATTCATCATCCATGCCAGAGGAATTGAAGCAAACCCTAAACAAGTCCAAGCTCTGAAAGATATCAAGATACCTTCCACTCGAAAGGAAATGCAAAGCCTGAATGGGAAAGTGGCCGCCCTAAGCCGATTCATCTCCAAAGCAACGGACAAGTGCATCCCCTTCTTCGAAGCTCTAAAGAAAGACAAAGGAAAGTTCGAATGGACCGACGAATGCTTAACAGCTTTCCTTAACCTAATTGAACACCTCCAGAAACCGCCGGTACTCTCGACTCCAAACGAAGGCGAAGAGTTATACCTATACCTTGCTGTATCATCTCATGCTCTAAGCGCTGCTTTGGTAAGAGAGGACAACCGCACGCAGCGGCCAGTATACTTTGTAAGTAAGAGGTTTACGGGGGCAGAAGCCAGATATCCTAAACTTGAGAAGCTAGCATACTGTCTACTAATCGCATCACGAAAATTGCGACACTATTTTCAATCCCATTCCATCAGAGTTCTGACCGATCAACCGCTGAGGCAGGTACTCCATCGTCCCGACACTTCTGGGCGACTACTTAAATGGTGCATTGAACTAAGTCAATATGATATTACCTACCATCCTCGCACCGCCATCAAGGGGAAAGCCATGGCCGATTTCATTGCCGAATTCACTACCAACGAAGGTAAGGAGCAATCGAAAATAGCAGAAGACATCAAGTGGAACCTCTTTGTGGATGGTGCGTCAAACGAACAAGGCTCGGGGGCAGGTGTGGTAATAATCACTCCCAGGGGAAATAAGCTACACTATGCTATAAGGTTGGAATTCGCTGCCACCAACAACGATGCAGAGTATGAAGCAGTGATAGCTGGATTAGAACTTGCCTTAGAAATCGGAGCCAATTCTTTGTGTCTTCATAGCGATTCTCAACTTATTGTAAATCAAATACTAGGAGAATTCTAGGCTCGAGAAGAACGACTCATAGCATATTTAAAGAAGACCAAGTTACTTCTCAATCGATTAGACCACTATTTAGTCAAACACATCCCTCGGGAAGAGAACCAAGAGGCCGACGAATTGGCGAAGCAAGCTAGCATGAGAGACGGCGCTATTTCCGGAGCAGTAGCCATCTCAAAGCAACTGACCCCAAGTTTTGAGCAAGTAAATCTGATAGCTGCAACCGAAGAAGCAACTTGGATGACTCCCATCCGAAACTACTTACAAAGTGGCACACTGCCCAACGGGCGTAACGAAGTCAAGAAAATCTTGAGGAAAGCTTCCCGCTATACAATACAAGAGGGCACCCTCTATCGGCGCGGCTTCTCTAACCCCTTATTAAGGTGTGTCGCTGGAAGGGAAGCCAAGGAAATCTTATCCAACATTCATCAAGGAAGCTGCGGAGATCACACTAGAGGACAGACTTTGGCAAAAAAGATACTCCGATATGGATATTTCTGGCCCACCTTAAGCAAGGACGCTTTAGATTTCGTCAGAAAATGTGAGATGCTAGAAGTTTGCTAAGATTCCGCGGCTACCAACAACTGAGATTACTCAAATGACCAGCCCTTGGCCCTTTGCAGTATGGGGAATTGACTTGATCGGCGAACTGCCAATGGGCCGAGGTGGGGCCAAATATGCTATAGTGGCAGTCGACTATTTCACCAAATGGGTGGAAGTAGAACCCCTAAATAAAGTATCTTCAGCAAAAGTTATTAACTTCTTGATCAAAAATGTTCTATGCAGGTACGGAGTCCCATTCAAAATTATATCGGACAATGGACTTCAGTTTGACAGCGAGGAGTTCGCCAACTGGTGCCAAGAGCACGGAATTCACAAAAGCTTCTCATCCGTAGCTTATCCCCAGGCAAACGGACAAGTCGAAGCCATCAACAAAATTCTGAAAACTCTAATAAAAAAGAAACTCGAAAAGTCAAAGGGCGCTTGGGTGGATGAACTCTCTACGGCACTGTGGGCCTATCGCACATCTTTCAGAACATCAACGGGGCATACTCCTTTCTCTTTGGCATACAGATCGGAGGCTATGCTCCCAGTTGAAACCATCGTGCCTTCCCACCGTAGGATCCACTATAACCCAGAAGAGAACGAAGAACTCCTTCACATGTCTTTGGATCTAATTGAGGAGAGAAGAAATGATGCAGCCCTCAAAGCAGCAACCCACAAGCAAAAAGTGGCAGTACAATACAACTCCAAGGTCAAGCATCGTATCTTACAAGAAGGAGATCTTGTCCTCAAGCGAATCTTCCCTCGCCCCGGAGCACTAGATCCAATCTGGGATGGACCATATGTAATTCATAAAGATCTCCACAATGGAGCTTATATTTTGTCAACAGTGGACGGAGAGGTGTTCCAGAGGGCATGGAACATCCAACACCTCCGTCGATACTTTTCTTAACTTGTACTGCCCATATGAAGTGAATTAACAAAGAGAATCAGTGGACGTAGGCATTTTCGTGCCGAACCACTTTAAAAACCTTGTCTCTTTTTTAACCTGTTCCTTTATATCTTGGCTGCTTGTTAACTTTATCCTTTTCTGTTGAACAAAAACCTATGCAAATAGCATTTTCACTCAAGGCGCTCCACAACGCGACTTCTCCTGGACAAGACCTAACAGGTACTATACGAATCTATGCCCTCGCCAATGAGACACTTTAGCTTCGGCATCCCTCTGCTGCGGGTTAACTCATTGCTCGCGACGGCCCTCAAAGCCAACTGTAATGAGCCGATTATAAGCCACCGAGAAGGCCGACTATAGCCGAGGCAGCTCATTACGACGTTCGGCTCACCGGCAGCCGTGAACCTACTTTAAGCCCCAACATAAGGTATGGCCAGCCAGGGGTAGTTCACGGTTGACGATCGGCACCCACGCTAGCCGGCCATAGTAAATCGAATAATACCCAAGATTACGGGCCATAATGGCCCGGGTAGTTACTGTGCACGATCTCGGCTCCGATGTGTCTTAAGTACGGCTGTGGTAAAAAAGATTAACTCCTCGCAGAGGCGTAAGATGGGTGACAAATGTCTCCAAGACCCACAGCTAGGGAAAGTGACTACAAAGCCCGTTTGCCACAAACTTAAGCACATCGAAGGCCTTCCGTGATTGGAAGTTTTACTTTTTCTCGTATTTCAATTTTATTTAAAAAAAAACTTTCCTCCTATCCTCTATAACAATCCCTAAAGTACAGTATACAGAGTAGGAGATACTCGCCAATGGGAGCAGGAACTCACAATTGGATGGCAGGGCATTCAACTGCATTCCATACTCGGTCATACAAGATAATCAAAACTGCCATCTACAATTAGAACATGAAAGGCGGTATTTTCTTCTTTTGTGTACAAATACACGGCTATAATTTATTCATACATCACACTAGCATTGCAAGGTATGAAATTATGTTTTCAGCGAGAACTTGACATCAAACACAATTGAATTACAAGCACATGCACAGCTATATTTCTCACACAACGTGTCAAAATAGCAAAAACATTCAAAAACGACAAAATGAGCTTAAGTTAAAAAATTACACGTCAAGAATAATGTTGTTTATTACAAGTAACATAATTACAACCTAAAAGTTACGTTACTATTTTGGGACTAACATATACAACAATGTCAAGTCCACAAAAAGATATCCAGGTCAAGTCAAGGAGCCGGCTGCATCGGAGCTTTACCCGTGTCCTGGTGCCCACCTGTCCGGTCAAAGAAAGAATTCATTAGTGATAAGCAACCAAGTTAACAAAAAGACTAGAAGGGAAGACTTACCAGCGCCTGCTTCCTGACCATCCTGATCATCATCCTCTACTTGCACACCTGCCTCCTCAGCGGCAAGCAGCCGCATACCCTCCTTCACCGCCACCTTCTCCTCCTTGGTAAACTGGGCAGTGACCACATCCATTCTGAAGACCATGCCACCCTCTTTACCCGCATCAGCCCTAGCCTCCTCCAGAGCCCTGAGATAAATCCTGGCCATAACTCGGGGGTAATCATCCATCTAGGATAAGTTACCCTGTTTCCAAGTGCGGAAATACATATCCTGGAGCATCTCATCCATCATCCCCTCGTTTTCCTCAAGCTCCCTCATTCGGGCCTCAGAAGCACGCAGCCTTGCAATGGCAGCATCCCTCTCGATCGATATCATGAGCGGTCAGCCTGAAGGGATATCCTCATCGCCTCCATCTCCTCCTTCAACCTGGACTGAGCCAGCTCCGCGGCCTCAAGTCTCCCCGATAATTCCTGTACTCGCTCGAGGTCCGCTTGTCGAACCTCATCCACCGTCGCAATGGCCATGTCAATCCACTCCTTGCAGGCGGCCTCCATTTTTCGCAACTCTGCCCTGCTGGCCTCTTCCATAGCCTTCTTCAGTTGCTTGGATGCGGCCTCGTGCTGAGAAATTTGAATGGCTTGATCGGCAAGTTGCTTAGCCTGGTCGGAAACCATTAACCGTAACCGAATGTTGGCACTCCCAATTTCCTCCCCGGCCTTGACTAGTCGGGCATGATGCCCCATTAATTTCCTGGTCTCCTCGGCAACCCGGTCGATGTTCGCCTTAGCTTCATCCCCCAGAGTTACAACCCGGGTGGTAAGCAAATCAAGGTCCAGGGACTTAGCTTCGTCAAGCACCCGTACCATAGGATTGCGAGGGAGAAGGTGCTCACCAGTAGCCTCATCGAAGGAGATGTCATGAGAGGCCGGGTCTAGGTCTGGATGACCCGCAAACGAATTACGAACCAAGCCAGGGTGATCTATCGGGGTGACGATTGGATTCTCAGACGGATGTGGGGAAGGCATAAACTCAGTATCCTCCTCTGTAATATCGTGAATAGGCTGGAGTGGGGCCGGAGGGCCAGGAGGAGATTCAAACAAAGATCGACTCCTCTTCCTCTTTTGTATATCTTCTTCAATAACCCCTAGAAGAGGACGATAGCCGACTACGTCTCCAAGGCGGTTAGTAGGAGGCTTCAGTTTGGTAGAAGCTTTGAGAAGTCTGTATTGTTCAAGCCTATGCCGAAGATCTGAGGTCTTGGCCGTTTTGCCCGCTCCTGGAATGAAAACCAAGTGTCACCAGCATGCATTGAACCATCATTCAAGAATTAAAAAGAATAAAGAGAAATTCACCTTGAGTCGTAGAAGTTGCCTCAGTAGAAGCACTCCCAGAAGATAAATCGGCGCCAGTCCCGGCCTTACCAGCTTTCTTGGACTTCTCCGCCAAGGCCGGTCCTTCCTCCAACTCTTCGAAGGCTTGGCGGAGAGCGTCATCTGTCCACTCTTGAATCACGCCTGCCTGCCCAGGAGGCAAAGCCCCGGTGCCATCACCGCCCTGTCCTTCGCCACCATCATCGCCGTGACGATCACCGTCACCTTCTTTACCACTTCCACTCTCCGCCTCACCACCTTCATCCCCGCCTCTTTCCTCCTCCACATTTTCCTCCTCCGGAACATCTGGACATGTGCTGGGGGAGGGTCCGTCGGACTTCCTGAGTTTCTTCCCCCCCGCGACTGGATGTATCGAGAAGGGTCTCCTTTTGCTGCTCTTCGCCGTGGCCCCTCCTGTAGCTTTGGCAGCCCTCTCCTCCGCCGTATCTCTCTGCTTAACCACGGACTGATGTGGTAGAATCAGGTTGTGCCCCAGAAGTGTAGCGTTCCTGATCAAGTAAGAAGCCGACCTATCCCTTCCCGAAATGGCTTCTATTTCCGCAGCCATCTGAACCAGGCGATCATTCTCTACGACCGCAAAGCCACCTGTCGCTAGCAAGAAATAAAAACACATAAGAAGAAGCATTGCAGTCAGAACGGAAATTATAAATAAGCTTCAACTTACAGCCGGAGCTGAAGCAACGAATAGAGACAGAGTCATCCTTGACGAAAAACCATTCTTTCTTGAACATGCTGAACTTCGAATATAAGTCCAGGACCGGCTTGAAAGATACGACTGATTCCAAGCTGATGTATGGAGACCCCTTCTTATAGCCACTCAAATTGTACAAATAACGGATCTCCCGATTGGAGGGAGGACGCCCGTATCTCCTCTGGAAAATGACAAACAGGCTCACCAGGATGGCGTAGGAGTTAGGCTGAAGCTGAAATGGAGCCACCTTCAAGTAGGTGATGAAGCTGATTATCCAAGCATTGATCGGGGGAATGGCCCCACACATACAATGGTACCTACTATAGGCGAAATATCCTTCGGGGGGATTATATGGCATCACTCCCTCCCCCAGCAATAGCATACACGCTCTGTCAATCCCAAAGGAGCGAGAAATAACATCAAGCTGCTCGCCTTTGAGAGAGCTAGGGAAACAGTCAGGAGGTGAGTTCAGAAGCTCCTGAGGGCCGTACCCATCTACTAGTGACCTCGGGGTGGGCCCATGACGTCCCGGTCCTGACTGAGCTGGGGGCATTGCAGAAGGATCTTCTCTGTCCTGGGATTTCTTCTTTTCTGATCGGGTTTCAACTTTATGAGACATTTATCTGCAACATAAGAGAGTCTGAGAGTATATAGTCTGGAATTTCACTCGTAATTTAAAAACATGAAATGTTTAAAGTTCATTCGGTATGTCACGTCCCCGAGTCCATTCGGTAGTTCAAAGCAAAAACTCATTCGGCGGAAGAGGACCTCACCTGGTCCGGCAGATGAGATTTTGGCTCGGCTAATACGTTTGATTCGGCAAAAACGAGAAGTTTGGTTCGGCTGATAAGGAATAACAAAAGCATTAGGCCCATACTTATAGGCAAAATACAAATAACCGGACCAACAGGTTCGGCACACAGAGCCGGATGAGAATCCCCCAAACCAAAACAAAGCGCGACATATGTTGGCCTATGCCCCACTTTGGGGGGCAAATGTTGGGTGCGTTTCCACCCTTCACCGGACCAAATCCATTGAACCAACCAACTTACCGAACCAACTCACTTCCGACACTACCGAATCAAAGCTACGTAGACACTACCGAATCATCTACCTCCATCCACTGCCGAACCAGAAGCAAGGGAAGCCACCACCGGGCCACTTACTACCGGATCAACATCCACCAGATCAACCTCCACCGAACCGACATCCACCAGATCAACATCCACCGGATCAACCTCCACCGAACCGACATCCACCGGATCAACCTCCACCGAACCAACGTACTACCGGATCAACCTCCACCGAACCAACGTACTACCGAACCAGCTTTACCAGGCCAGATTGCATCAGCCCAGGCCCACCAGCAGCTATATACATCCAAGACCCCTACCCCCAGCCTCACTCTATAAATAGAGGGGCAGGGGTACAACAATGGGGGACAGGTTTGAGAGCTCAAGCACGGATAGAACTCTCAAACAACTTTCATTTACTTGTATCAAGGCTTTGTACTTGTAATCTGAACAAGAAAGGATAAATAATATATAAAGTGGACGTAGGCACATTCTGGCCGAACCACTATAAATCCGCGTGTCTTTTACAATTTAGCCCCTGCTTTTTACATATTTGCATAAATCTCCCAGATCACTAAAAACAACATAAAATCAACTAAATCATACGACTTGGAGGTGTTTGCCCATTTTTTGTGCAAACAATATATATAAAATATTATATACGTATACATATGCTTACTGTTACATATAAATATGTTCGTGATTTATATATATCTACACATCTCTGTTTTAAGGACGTTTGATATTTTTTTTTAAAATAATCAACATCTTTAAATATACTGGTGCTTGACGTTTGATATATATATGGGCTTTAAGGTGCTGTATGTTATAGGTATATATATTTACAAGTTTAACAATGTAAGTAACGCATATGCCATATATTAGATTATATACACCTAGGTATTTATGTAAGTATGTATTAGTAGTGATTGTAAGTATATAGATCTTTGATTTAGTACACTTGAGTTTTAAGAACAATGATTTTGAAAATTTTATATTATTTTAGCATCCGTTTAAATTAAATTTCTAAAATTATATTATAATAATAATGCATGTATTTTAGTTTATATCAAAGTTGATTTGATTTGTTTTCTTTGACTCTGATTTATCAGCTTATCTATTGGAATCTGCCTTGCTTCGACATTCGTGCTTGGTTTCGTAATTCAATCTCAGTGTCTGTATCAGTGTGTGTATCTGTGTCATCTTCTGTTCTCGCTAGCCTCGAAAGGTGAGCAATCACTCATGATTAATGTTCTTTTGTTTATTAAATTTGATTTCATTTGAAACGACAATTGAAATATGCTACTGTTAGTCGTTTACACTGTTATATATGTTATTACCTGTATCAGTTCACCTGTGACATCTGACACCATTATCTGTTATTTATGAAATAATAATCCAGTTGGTTGATAAATGATTGATTGTTTGATGTTGACATTGGACGTTAAATTGTTAATGTTGTAAGTGATAAATAATTTGAAATTGAAATTGACGTAGGATAGTTAGATTTGATATATGTGTTAAATTTGATTTGATGACATTTGCATAATATGACCTCTTTAAATGTTTAATTACTTGACACGTAGTAATATGGTTAATTACACCTTGAACCATTTAAATGTATGTTGTATAGATTGATGTAGTTTGAAATTGAATAATGAATATCAAGTGAAGAACCGTCTAAATATTAGTGTAATAATCTTTAATCTACATGAAATGATAGTGTAGATTCTAGAAATAATTTTATTAATTTACACAAATAACAATGTGAATTAATACGATTATTTCGGGATTATTTGAATTGATTATTGGATTGATATTGATTGTTGTTATTGCTTGTTTATTTACTTTGACACCATCTCAGTTATCACACTACAAGTTCCCTTTGCTATGCTTTGACTTTGAATTGAATTGGAATCGGGTTGAAATGATAAATACCCAAATTAAACTTTGACCTAGGATAGAGAATTAAATAAAACCCGATTGGTCAATAATTTGATTTAAAACTAAAATAAAGATTTTGTTTGAATAAATAATATGGGTTTGAAACGAAGTTGGAATTTGAATTTTAATGAAAGGAAATGTTAATATTTAATAATCTGAATCAAAATATTAACATAGTAGATGATGAATGAACGATGTTTTAAAATTAATTATTTAATAATTAAATTTGGAATTATTAATAATTAAGTTTTGAAATTAGTTAATAATTAAGTTTTGAAATTATTTAATAATTTAATGAGATTGAATTATTTTACAATTAAATAAAATTGAATTCTTTGATAATTGAAATGGAACTTTTTAATAAGTGAAATTAAGTTTCTTTATTAATTGAGTTTTGAAATTGTAACTAAGTAAATAAATAAGTGAAATTGAATTTCTCTAACAAGAAATAAAATGTGTTTTATTGAAATAAATGTAAGACTTGAAATGTAAAGAATTTGATTTGATGAATTAAATTTAATGCAATTTGTAAGTTTTGATATAATGGAGTTGAACTTAAATAATTGATTTAATGAATTGGAAATTAAATAGAAATTGTTTTGAATGATAATTAACTTAATGAATATTGAATAAATTCGATCAATGAATTTAAATTGATTTGAATGTTAATTTAAATGATTTCAGAATGAAACTTATCTATGAATTTAAATGAATACTTGATTTGTTTTAAATCAAATATTTAATTTGAATTATAAGATTTTTGAAATGGTAATTTGGAAGTTTTGAAAGTAAATTATGGGAATTTTTTTAGAAAGACAAATGAAATGTTGGTTTACAAACTCTGATTGAAATTGTAATTGATTTGGTTTTGAATTATATAAACAACCAATCAGTGTAATAATCACGAAAGTTATTAAAGAGACCGGAATCGGTTAGGGACATACTCACTGTCTAAACCGAAAACCACTTTAATAACTATACGCGGAGTTGTGATCCAGAATGAAGTGGTTGGAATGATGTACGTGATGACTGAAGAAAGAGAATGATAATGGATAGCCTTGACACTTGTGTCAAATTGGAAATGACTAAAACAGGAGCCGTGCCGGGCCAAATGGGGTTAGCCACCTTGAGTGAACACACTTCTTCGAAACTACTCATTACTTGTTATCGATTGGTGCACCCTTGATTTGGGAGTGTTGTTTCGCGGTGTTGCGATCGCTGCGGCGATGCGTTCTCACCAGTCCGGATCAGGCAAACGGTAGTTTCACTACCTTGGGTATTGCCTCATGTGCCTTGTCATACTTGTATCCCTATATACGCGACCACTACGATTTGTTTTGTGTTATACCTATGGAGTACTCCTTGATATCCCACTAGTTTACGGTGGAGTTTACAGTGCTGCATAGACTATAATGCTTATATAAAATGTGTTAAGGGGGATAATGGTAACACCTTAACACTATTTTGATACTTTATATTACTGATAGGCATTATCTACTTATCGTACACTACTACATAGTAGATAGTTTAACGGATCCTTAAAGGATGGTTATTCCAAACATCCTTTGAGTTACTTGTATTTCAGTTGCTATTTCACTTGAGTTGGATTTATTGATATAAGAATGTTAATCCTGACTCGAGTGTTTTGTGTTTTCTTTACGCTCGGGTCAGACTGAGTGTACCAATATCCGAGACTCACCTTTGGAGTTGGAGCTTCGCTTGGAGATCCAGCTCTCTATCCAGCTTTTAGATATCCAGTTGATTCCAGTGATTGTATTCTGATTCTTGTATTTGACTATTGTATTCGAGACATCTGTTGTACCTTATTTAACTCTGATATGTATATAGTAGCTTCATAAACTACTATCTTTTGTTTCCACTGCATTTATTACTCTATGTCTGTGATATGTGATTATTTATTTACTGTATATGTTCAGTTTTGCCAAATTTAAATTAACAATTCAGTATTTTGAATTATTCAAGTCCGACATGTGTGGATGCGAATGGTCCAAAATAGCGGGTCGTTACAAATATCCCCCTTAACACATTTTTATATATTCCCGTAGTCTATACAGTACCGTAATTCCTCCGTAAACTGTAGGGCTATCAGAGGGCACTCCATAGGTACGGTACAAACCAAACTCGTAATGGGCGCGATAAGACATGTGACAAGGCACGCGAGGCAATTCCCGGGGTAGGATACTACCGTTTTACGGATCCAGACTGGTGGTAACGCATAGCAACTACTACCGCCCACCTCGGAACACACTCCCAAAATCAAATCGAGGGGTGGCCAGCAAATCAATCACAAAGTAATAAATATGATATCGAAGAAATGTGTCCGATCATAGGTGCGACCTCACTTGGCCCGCAATGGCTCCTGTTTTAGCCACTTCAAGCTAACCCAAGGGGGTCGGGGCTACGTTCATACATCATACAGAATCGTTCGCCAAACCATCCTACTTCATTCTGGATTCTCCACCACGTGCACAGTTGTTAAAGTGGTTTTCAGTATTGGCAGAGAGTATGACAATATCCGATCCCGGTCTCTTTAACAACCAAACGCTTATTTCATACCGGTTGGTTCTTTACATTTCCAAAACCGATTCATAGTTGATATCAAAATATCATATTCACTTCAAATCATATTGCTTTCGAAATCATATTCACCTTCGAAATCATTATTCACTTTCGAAATCATATCCACAAGATAGGTTAAACCTTCATTTCAAAAATCAGCATATTTACTCGAAATATATCATTTCACTAGAAAATCTCATTTCAAATTCCAACATAGGTTATAACATCATTTAACAATATTAGCTTTTAAATCAAGGATTTAAATCTAACCAATTCAACCTACACCGATTTGAATTTTTTGAAAATAGTTTAGATGGTTATAAATGGTTTAAAATAGTTTAAAATACTTTAAATGGTTTAAAATAGTTTAAATTAGATTAAAATAGTTAAAATAGTTTAAAATAGATTAAAATAGTTTAAAATAGATTAAAATAGTTTAAAATAGATTAAATGGTTTAAAATAGTTAAAAATACTTTAAAATACTTTAAAAATAGTTTAGAATACTTTAAAATAGTTAAATGGTTTAATTATTGAAATGATTTATATAGTAAATAGTTTGAAAATCTAAATAAATCTTAATTTAAAATAATATATCTTTAAACAGTTTATATTAAAATAATTAATTTGAAATTAATATCAAATTAATTCCATTTCAACAATCTGGACCATATCTAGCTTTCAAATCAACAAAAATCAATTTTTATCTTTCAATTCAGATTCTCAGTAAAACCATTTAAATCTATATCGATTTCAAATCCATGTTTGAATTATAAATTTAAACTACTTCAATTCAATAGTTTTCAAAGTTTAAATATTCAAATGTTTACAATAATCTCAATTTCGATAAATTTCATTTATATTTCAAAATTCAACTTAAAATCTCAACTTAAATTCTTTAAACACATTTAAACAAATTTCAATTTCAACATTTTAACAGCTTCGATTTCGAAAATAATTCAGTTTATATAAATTAAATTTTATTTCAAAATATCATTTAGTTGGATTCAAAAATTAAGGGTTTAAAATAATTTAATTTAACTAATCCGGTGTCTGCATATAGTTTTATATTCTATGGTCAATTGATACAGATATCTAACATTTTGTGACGCCCCACCTCTATACTCACACTAACCAAGGACACTGTTGGGTAATGCCGTCAATTAGTACGAAGAATAAGGTTGTTGAGGAGCGACCATCTGCGTAATTGCTTTGTGCGAGTACCGATATGTCAGATAGCATGTCATACACTTCGTTTCAAAAGGAAATCTGACATATCAAATACACACTCAAAGCTACTACACAGTGGCTATGTGGTTTTCGAAAACAAATATAAAATAAGCATAACATAAATCAGTCACATATATTCATATCACTAAGGCGGAAACAGATATGAATATAACACATAGAAGTGTACATCAAAGTAGTGGTCATACAAGATCCACTACATCACAAAAGAATAGGTACAAGTGCTATACAAAAGAATATGTATACATCAAGGAGTCCCTATCTCGAATGTATAAAAAACAAAAACTACTAAGCTAAAGTAGTTAGCCAAAAGTCAAAAGATAGTCCCTGCTAAGAAGTCAAGTGGAAGCACCTGAAACATCTCGGTCTGATCCGAGTATTATTTAAGAAGAAAAATAATAAACGGATCAGACTAGCTATAAATATCATACAAAATGAGATAGGATAAGAGATATGATAAAAATATATGATAACAATAATGTCATACTGCGACAAGTATATATTTGATAACAATGAAAATCATACAATATCTCAAATCTCCTCAAATATCCAAAAGGAATATCATATTCTTTAACTTATTCACCAAACCTCAAATATTGACAAAACATATCAATGCAAATCACAAAAATTGGTGAAACACAAATTCTAGAAATCAATAATTAGAAATCCAGAAAACACAAAGGGGGAGGCCTATCACAAACGGGAGTATGAAAACTCACCAACACGTGTATCATAAACGAGACGCTATCCCATAGGTCGCTAACCCATAAAATGAGTCGAACATCGACGCACCTAAAAAGATACGCCCCATGCACAGACTAATTGAGCCGAACATCGACGCACCTAAAAAGATACGCCCTATGCGCCGACTCATTGAGCCGATTGCTCTACGAATGGTCCAAAGACCATGGGTCGCTACCCCACAAAATTGAGCCGAAGCTCCATAGAATAAGTGTAAATTACACCAAGCTAGTAAATAAATGAGTTTAGCTTCATGTCCCATAACCACTGGCTTAACTTAAATATTTACGAACAAATTTATATTTCCACTCGAAAATACCAAATGATCATCATTGATCAAAAAGAAGTGTAAATTACACTAATCTAGTAAATAAATGAGTTTAGCTTCATGTCCCATAACCACTGGCTTAACTTAAATATTTATGAACAAATTGTAGATTTCCACTTGAAGACTGTCATGAGATTTCAATCGAACAAGTCCAAGAATTAATCGACGAAGTAAATGCAAGCGTTTCATACCACTTGTTTTGCTAAGCCATTAAATTAGATTTCTCATATGAATGAGGTAAAGGTTTGTATATACTAATAGATTGGAAAACAGTTTTAAAACGAGCTTTGTATTATAAGTTGAAAGAGTTTGAGTATTTACTACTAGTATAGAAACCTTTGTATTTTAAAAGTGACAAATCACAGAAATGATTGTAAAAACAATCTATCACCAAAAATCCACATTCGACGATGTGAATTAAAACCATGAAAATCAGTATCTAATCCATCAAATGGATATTCCCAAAAATCCAGAAAAGAAGTCATCAAAGTCGATAATAAATGACCACAACCAACCGGATTGACAAAAATCGATTAAAAATGGAAATTCGCATGAAAACAGGCAAAATTCCAAATTTTATTAGCGCCAGACGTCTGGTGGTTCTCCCCAGACGTCTGAGCTGAAGGTTTGGAATTTTTACAGACCACTAAGATGTCTGGGCTTAAGGTCTAGAATGTTTGTTCCTTTGCCTCAGACGTCTGAGCGTTTTACCAGACGTCTGAGCTGAAGCTCAGGACAAAAATCTGCCTAGGCCATTAATGGCCAAATCGGTTCGGAAGCGAGCGGATGAGCGATGTTGGCTAGAGATTTATGCCAAGCGACAAGCCAGCCCTATAGGCTCTTTAATACACTCCAAACAACATGTCCAAACATCCATAGTAGGATTTTCATAGATTTTGACTTCAAAATACCAAAATTTGGAAAATTCACCAAATCAATTCAAATCAAAAGCAAATGAACATGATATAGATGTTAGGAATTCATACTTAATAACTATCAAAGGTATAGACATAGATGTGAGTTCAAAAACTCACCTTTAAACCCAAAAACAACAAGTGAAGCTCCAAAAACATGGAAAGATCAATTCCTCTTCAACTACACCTCTAGAATCTTCAATCTATTATCACATGCAAAGATTTCCTAAGTTATGTTATAGGAAATTCTGAAAATTAAAGGGAGATTGAGTTGGAGAAGATGAAGAGGATGCTTACCTAAGCTTCTCCTTGATTTTGGAACTTGGATTTGAATTTCCTAATAATCTAGGGTTTAGGAATTTTAATTTCCTATCTTTCCCCTATTTTCTCTTTAGCTTGAGTGTTAGGAAGTGAGGAGTAGAATGAATGAAGAGTAGAGGAGTAAGAGTTATTAAGTAGAGGAGTTGGGGTTACCTTGTTAGGTTAGTGGGCTGAAACCCAAACCCAAAGCCCCAAATGAAAATATCAAAATTCTAATCAACTCCAAACATATCGATGTTTATACTTAAAAAAGTTGTAAACGTCGTTTTGAACTCAATGGAAGTGGTCTCGAGTCCAGATTCGACTGTTTACAAAAAGTGACATTTCGGACTTTAAATTCAACAAATGATGTTATATTTAAACAAAACATTTAAATATAAAATCGTAAAATATGCAGGTTGTTACACATTTCAACCCATAATAATTTAAATTTACGGCTATATATCATTTCAACCCACAATCCTGAGTTAAAATTCAAAATCCATAAAATCGCTCGAGTCTATCATTTCAACCCATAACGATTTTTCCCTAATCTATAAGATCGTGCGGGTATGTATCATTTCAACCCATAATGATTTTCCTAACTATAACTAAGGGAACTTGTAGTGTGATAACGATGTATAAGTATAACATCCAGTCATCCAATATCAATAATTAAACATCCATCACAATCATCATTCAAATCAACCATTAAATAACAATAATTAACTGATTGTCATTAACAGATATTTAAACGACAATTTAAAATTCAATATTAAATTAAATCGCGATTAAATTCAATAAAAGTCCGGTTTAACTAGAATGACAATTTAAATATACCAAATAGAAATTAATCAATTTCTAATCACATCATAAATTTAATTTAACTAACATAAGATAGTATAGTAGTTGTGAGTGGGTTAAAACACTCACCTTTGATTTCCAATCGATTTAAAATCCAAATAAAGGCCTAAATTTTAACAGTCTTAGAATTCGACCAAACCTATTCCTTAATGTCTGGAATTTCGATACAATCGCAGTGGAGAAAACCATGCGTGAATCCGAGCTCGTATGCAAAAGATATGTAAGTTAGAACATTCGACAAGTGAAATTTAAATAAAATAAAATAAACAAAAGAATACCATCTCCTACATCTATGTAGTTAATGCCCCGCTATTACCCGCTATAACTCTGCTATATCTCATAGCGGATTTCTACCACTACGATTTTTCTATATAGCTCCAAATATAGCCTTTCCGCTTTAAGCCCCGCTATTTCCGCTGTATCCCATTATTCCCGGTATATTTTGCTATTTCCGCTATATCTTCTTTCAAAGAAATGAATTAAAAAATGTAATTTATACGTAATAAAAATTATGAAATTAATTAATTTAATTGAATTTTTAATATATTTTCAAAAATGAAAATACTCTAATATTCTACAAAATTCGATTATGTTATATAACAGTTTTACGTTTATTTACAATATATTCGCGCATGTATTTATTTAAAATTATTTATGTATTAATTATAATTCAATTTAATGTTAGTTTTTCATTTAATTACCATTTATATATTTGTAAAAATATTAAGTACGAGTTATATATGCTATTTTAGAGTCATCCGCTAATCTCGCTATATCCTCGCTGTATCCCCACCATGACTTGCACCTCCGCCGCATTGAATATACTAAGCGCTTTAACTGCATAGTCCTATAGCCACGTCAACAACTACGCTCGTGAAACCCTACCGGACCCGATCCTTTCAACGTCAGCCGCCACTACTTCCCCTCGATTTCACCGCCGCCACACACGTATTCCACCAGATCAGAAAGCATCACTGTGATGCTCGTCCAAGGCCGACCCTACCGGAGGGTCGCGGCCATCTCCGGTGTGCCATGGCTGCTGCGCTGCCGTGATGAACTCCCCCTTTTCTCGTGCTAAATTTGGCCAATCCAAGCACCTCTGGCGACAACGAAACCCATAGATGAGTGTTGTTCGTCAATCTCTACAAGACTATACCCTCTGATCGTCCTATAGTCGAAGATCCGCCGTTAAAATCTCCAACCCTAAAATGGACGGTCGATGTTCATCCTCGATTCTTGATCAAACGATGCATCCAATTGAAAAACGAATCACTGCAGTAAATTGCGCTCATTGAGAGCTTTCCAACAATATATAATTCGATATAGTTTGGAGAGTTTGAATTTTGAAATTAGTTTTTTTTGAAATTGAATTTAGGGTTTCTGGGTTTCTGCTATTAGAAGAAGGAAGAACAGACAAATAGAATTCTACGTATAAGCAGAAATAAAAGGCTTCTAGGGTTAGGAAAGAAAGCTATTTATATGGACAAGGCTAGATATGAATGAATAACATATCGAATTGGGTCGAAACGACAATAACGACCCAGAAAGCCCGTTCCATTTCTGAAATGAAAGTGGGTCATCCAATATATCAAAATAGATGTTTTTGATATTTTTAAACTCAATGGAACTGATTTCAAACCATAATTCAAAAGTATTCAGAAGTTAGCTTTTAAAATCAGCTTATTTTAATTGAATTCATTAAATTGATTTATACGCGTTTCGAGCCCGCACGATCAAACGACATATCTGATTGCTACGAAACTTGAAACCCTACAATAATTCACTATTACAGATCTGATGAAACTAGTTTCGTTGAAATCCGAGACATTGGCCAAAATGGCTATTTTCACGTTAATTAGATAAATTATTATTAAATTGATGAACTCACTTTTAAATTCAAATTTTATAACTAACAATTTTTATCAATTTTGATTTCCTAGTGATTTATAATCAAATAAAACAAAATTTCCATGTCAAAACCAATGTTAAATGTAGCACTAATTATAGTGTTCAATTTCAATTGCAATAAATTCATTTATTTTGATTTTCATCTTATTATTCAATCATTCAATACCAATATGAATTCATTTAACACTAGTTCACTTTATTACATTCTTATTCTACAGTTATCATCTTAACTCATATTAATACAATATTTGATTACATTTAATTTTTATTAATTTCCAAATTAATTTCAACGGATTAAATAATAAAATAGTAATTAAAATAATTGTCACTTTTAAGTAATTTAACCACATTTATAAATTTATTGCTCACAAACAAAGATTATAACTACTTACCACATCACTGATTTCGTATTCTATATTAACCAATTTCAATTAATTACATACAATTTCACCATTTAATACAACATTGAATTTATTTCCTTATTTACAATTATAACCCAATTTAACTTTACCATCATTTCAATAAATTGAAATTACATTAAAATAGTTATCAATTACATTAAATCACATTATTAAATTACATTCTAATTGTTTCCTCATTAACAAATCATAAGTTTTTGAATTTTTCACAATATTAAATCCCAAAGTTTTATTAAATTTAATATTTTAATTATCGAAAAATACGAGTCGTTACAACAAGTCCCTCATTATCAAGATTAGGACTTAGGATTAGTACGTTATAGTTTGATTTGTTAGGATTTGAATTTGGTCTCGTGTGATCTGTATATATTGGATAGGTTTGATTAATAATTTTGGTATTTTTATTTACCAACATATCACTCTTATATATCATGTAGTACTTTGGTTAAAGGCAGTTTTAATAATGTTTTTGTTGATGACAAAGGAGGAGAAATATATAAAATATCCAAGGATAGATGAAGGGGAAGTTTTGTAACTCAGGGGGAGTTATATCATATTTTATATACATGATTGTCATTATCAAAAAGGGGGAGATTGTTAGTACCTTAGACATTAGTTTTGATGACAACAACCATATGACATTATATAAAATATAGATACTAATATTTTTATCAAGATATATATAGTATACGGTGTAGGATATTAGATAGGTGTTGATTAAGAAGACTGCCCAATATCAAGAGCAGGTTCAAGAGACTGATATAAAGATTCAAGGGTCAGAGATTGAAGACTCATGAGTTTGGAAATTCAAGATATCAAGATAAGTTATACAGTCATAGATTATTTTGTTAAAACTCTGGTAGCACCTCTTTGATCTCTCTTCATTTTCCAAAAAAGTTTTTAAAATTTATTCTTTGATTTCAAATGATTTTCAAATATCCTGGTTTTCAAAATGATTTTTAAAGAATCCCGAATTTCAAAATAGTTTTCAACTGAATTTTAAACTTCTTTTTATATTTTGTGTAATTAAGTTTTTAAGCATTTTGAATTTTAATATACTTTTAATTTATTATATTTAGATATAGCTTTTGGTTTTATATTTTCTAAATAGTGCAGTATTCAAAAGTATATTTTGACATTCATTAACATATATTCACTTATACTTTATATATATTATTTTTGTAAATATTATTTATATTTAAATCCTTTATAATAAAATATTTCAAACTACTTTTATAAAGTTTTCTTAAGTTCTATTATGATTAAAATGCATATAAACTATGCTTAAATGATTTTACAAAGTATCAAAACATTTTACAAAACTTAATAATTTAAAAACAAACCAAAATAAATGTTTTTTCAAAATTACAAAGGGTATGTCGACATACCCTTATAGCATATGTTGACATATAATCTGATGTTTTTAAAATTCAAATTTTCAATGGAAGTGTCTTTTCGTCATATCTCTTCGTGAATGGACATGACTGTTGTTTCTCTATAAATAGGGGTTCTCTCAATGAATTTTGGTTAATTACTTTCTCATATTTTCTCTCCTCTTTCACTCTCTTGATTTCTAAAAGAAATTCTACTCAAAATCTTCTCAAATTCAATCAGAATCCAATTCAAACTTTATTGATTTGATTCTCTATTGTATACTCTCTGATATCTCTCATCTCTCTCACTCAAATCAAGATCAAGTGTTATTCAAGAGGTTATAAGATTATTTGTACTCAAGGTAAAGAAATTGATTTTGTAAACTCTATCAAATCATATTCAAATACTCTTGGGTGTGCTTGGTGTCCCTGAAATCCAAATGGGTGTACTTGTGTTCCATCTGAATAAAGTGGGTATGCTTGGTGTCCCGTTTGAATCCAAGTGGGTGTGCTGGTGTCTCGTCCGAACCCAATGAGTGTACCTAGAGCTCTGAAAATCTGGAGGGTGTGTCTCGTAGCCTTGAAATCGAGATTGTTCAAACTTTGATATTTGAAAAGAAATCTGTATAAGAAATTGTAAGGGACCGAATGTAGGGTAACTTCGAACCAGTATAAAAATCCTGATGTGATCTCCCCAACCCTTTACTTTTTACTTTTACTGGATTTATATCTATCTTTTTTTTTCATCTATGATTGTCAATTTGCTTTGTTTAAACTATAATCTTAAAAGAAATCAAAAGGATTCATAAAATTTATTAAACACTATTCACCCCCTCTAGTATTAAATTAGCCTTAAGATCCTTACTTCTGCAAATTAACACTTGTGCCGGCTTAGTTTGTCCTAGTTATAGTAATTCATACTCAAATGATGGAAGTTATGGTCATCCTCCCATGAAAACTTCTCTTCGAAATTAATAAATTCAAGCCCATCCCAACTAGTACAACATCATATCTATTGCATAACTAGTCCATCAGATAACGACAATCAACTAATGCATCATCAACCAATTCATAAATTAAAACAAAAAACAATAGATGATGTTATATAACAATTCGACCGACAACTAGTTAATACATAAATTGAAAACAAATTAAGAAGTACAAATATAGTATGACAAACAATATTGAAACCATTGCATGATAATATAATCTTTAAGAGTTTACTTTTTATCCGATACTCTACTCGGCCCATATGACGCAAAGTTGGGACCAAATGCTTGCACTACCAATTATCTTCCTTTAGTTTAAGATTCAGTTTTTCAAAACAACCAACTTTAGCTTGCATCTCAATGGAATATTCAACTCTCCTACAACACATTGGAGGATCTAGCCATTGAAAAAAATTACAACAATCAACATGATTACACAAAATCTTATGTTCTTTATATAACCCACATCCATAAAATCGACTTCCTACATTATTTTTATTCCTACAGACAATTACTTCAAACTGAATTCCACAATAACAATTTGGATATGGAGGTTGCTCGAAACATGGTAACTCCATATTTTTTTTCCATTGGCATAACATGATTTGGATGTTCATGATCAACTACCTCCTTACCAAAGCAAATTTGTTTACCCGGTCTTTATTTCATTACATCTTCGCATCCCCAAGGCTCTATCATCGATTTCCACAATCCAATTTTTAAGGCATTTTATCGAATTATGTCTCCGGAACAAAATCAACTTCAACACCCATCTGACTTTCCTCCACATTATCACTTTGAACATCAAATTCCCTTCAAAATTTCATCAATGTTCCATCTTCAATCTCCCAATTATACATGTCTAACAACAAAATATGGAAAAAAATATATTACAAAAACAATAACTGATATAATATGGAGATTACATTCACAATCAGGGACACCTCAATCAACTTGCAAAGATGAAGACGTTTTCGAATTGATATTGCATTAACTTAATTTTGATGAAATTAACTTGATTTTGTGTAGGATGAAAGAGAGAATATTTTTTTGGGTTTTCTAATTCGTTTTCTACTTGAATTTGGTTAAGTGCACGAGTGGAAGAATACCGACTGGTTAAAACCATGAAATAGACAAGGATGATTTTGAAATTTCACCAATAGGCGGCTTTTGAAATTTTGCCTTCATCGCTTTGCAACATGGCGCTGGTATGGCCAGAACTGACTTATGTTTGTAATATTGTTCATAAGTGGCCTAAATATGATTTTTTAAGGCAAAATTTCTTTTTTTTATTGAACATGGTTCATTAATGCCAACAATTGTTGTAACGACCCAGAATTTTAGTCATTTGAGTTTTGAATATTTGATTGTATTTAAATATTGGAAAGTTAATTTTATAAGTTATATAGCTTGAATTTCAAAAATACTGATTTATTTATTAAATTTAATAATTGAAATTATTTAAATAATTGAATCCTGGGTTTAAAGTTGGATAAAAATAATTTCAAAGCTTATTTAAAATTCTATTTAATAAGAACCAAGATGATAAAACTTTTACTGAAAATTTAGAAGCGATTAATTTGGTTTTATAATAATTCGTTTTAATTAACGTATAAAAATAGCCTTCCGGAGCACTATCTCAAATTTTGATGAAACCAGTTTCATTGGATCCGTAATAGTATATTATTGTAAGATAATGAATTTTGTGGCGGTTCAACATGTCGTTTGGTCGTGCGAGATCGAAATGCGTGGAAATTAATTTCAGAAATTATGTAATATAACTGGGTTTGAAAAGTTATCTTCTGCATATGATTGAATTAGGTTTTGAAACAAGTTCCATTGTGCTCGGAATAGGGGTATAACATATAGAATGCCAGGCGGTAGGGCTCGTTTGGGGTTCGAGGTTTTCGAACGTTCAACGCTTGATATATTAAATTTAAATAATATACATAATATGCTTACACCATAATTTTGCCATACCCTACCCTACCTTCAGCCCATACCCCCATGACTTAACCATGCCATCCTTTCCTTATTTATATCAAGTTCAAACTAGGGATGAGTTGGCTCTTTATTTTCCAAATCATTATTTAGCTTCATCCAACGACTATGGATGATCGGAACCCATCTAGGCCGATCTAGGCCAAGGTAATAATTGAAGATATGTTCGTGACATTAAGCTCGATGTGTTCAATAGTGGGATTTGGCGATTTTGACCAGAGATGGACGTAGTTTCATGATGATCGAGATTGTTTTTTTTTCACTTCGTGTCGCCGTGGGTGATCGATTATCGATGGGCTGTGAAGAAGAAAGGAAGAGCAGGATGTGGGCGAGGCGCAGCCAAAGTTGGGTGCCCAATGCGGTCTACGGCGACGATAATTTGGAGTTGAACATGATCGGATTTTTGGGTTCATGTGAGGGCCACGTGACGACGGAGGGTGCGAGGGCGAGGTAGGAAGGCACGACAGAGTGAGGGTTTGCCGTTGGTGGCCATGCGGCGGTCTCTGATGAAGGGTAGCGACGCCGGTGAGGCATTAAAGGGGGGTGCCTGAGTGTCAAACGTGAAGTGTTTGGGAAGGGAGAAGGTTAGAGGGCGGGTTAATTAAATTAAGTAAGGTTAAGTAATGATAATTGTGTAATTAATTTATTTAGTCATTAATTTAAATATCGATAACTTATTAATTAAATAACTTGTCCATATGAGATCCAACCGAGACGAAACTTTTTGCATTGCGCTCGTAATGACGTAAGCTTCGCAATGAAATTGATTTGGATGAATTTAGAGAGAGTTGAAATTTGGGCTAAAATCGGGCGTCGTTCGATTTTATTTCCAAACCAGAACGCCTCGGCGACAACAGAAATTTCGGTGAGTTAAACTTACCATTTTGGTTAACTAGTATGATATATAGTTGGCAATTTTTGAATGATTTTTTGGATGAATTACCATATTTATTAGTTGATTTAGATATATTCCTGCCCCTAGAGCGGATGAGACCCTATTACGTTCCCGTGTAAGAGCGGATGACCTTTTGTATACAAATCCCACCTCAAAGCGGTTGATTTATATTTTATGATTATATATGAGTTGTGATGCAAGGGGACAGGTTGGAGGGATCCAACATGATTCCTCACGACTGTTGAATTTATTTACCCATATATGTGCTAACATATATAAGTTGTGATGCAGGGGGACATGTTGGAGGGATCCAATAAGATTCCTCGCTATTGATAAATTTATTTCAATAATATTCCAGTTATATGAATTATTGGATAATAAACTTGATTTTTTGAAAATGTGGGTTATGACATTGTTAGATGTTTAAAAACTGAAAACCCGTAGTGATAAAATATCAACATTGGTTGAGCGCTTGGTGGCTATTGGCCTCAAATTTGTATTTTAAAATACTATAATTACCATTGAGTTGGAATTGGTTTTGAGAAAAGAAAAGAATTATATCTAGAATTGGGTTTTGGAAATATTTTGTTCTAAAAAATTATCTATTTATATTAATATACTGTTTTAAAGATTATCTACTTATATTAATATTTTGTTTTAAAGATTATCTATTTATATTAATATATTGTTTTAAATATTATCTATTTATACTAATATACCGTTTTAAAGATTATCCACTCATATTAATATTTTGTTTAAAAGATTATCTGTTTATATTTAATATTGTTTTAAAGTATTAAATTATATTAATATTGTTTTAAAGTTATTTAATTATATTAGTATTTTTAAAGTTATTTGTTTATAATTAATATTGTTTTAAAGTACTTATCAGAATGTTAATATCTTGGAAGAAAGCAATTACTTAAGAATAATTATGGTTTGAAATTAATAAAAAGGATTTATTAATAAGGTTCTGAAAATAAATTATTATTATTTGTAATACGGGTAAAGATGAATTATTATTGTTTTTGAAATGATTAATTATTATTTTAAGATGTTTTAAGATTTATAATTATTATTCATTTATTCATAATGTTTAATTTCATAATTATTTTTATATACTGTTGTTTATAAGCAAATGATCTTTATTTGTTTATCAATATGTTCGAGACTCATAAATAGAGTTTTATAAATGAACTTGGATTGTATAAGAGAAGTTTATAAAATGGTTTGGAGACGTAATGGAAGATTATTTACAAGGTGAAAGAGTTTTATAAATGGTTAAATATTTATAAACGAACTTAAGAAACGGGTTAATAGATTTATATAAGAAGTTTTATAAATGGTTTTAGAGATTTATAAAGGATTTATAAATGAGTTTTAGAAATGTACAAAGAGGATTTATAAGTGACTGAAATTTATAAAAGGGATTATAAACGATTCTCAGAGATCATAAAATGGTTTATAAATGGTTTTAAAGAATTATAAAGAGTTTTATAAATGATTTTTGAATCGAATGAAAAGAAAATCTTCCTCAATTTTGTGGATATACTTATACCATTGAAATAATTATATGGATATTTTCTAAGTATTGAAATATAGGGATTTGTGGATATACCTTTGTAAAAGTATTTTTATAAAAGTAATTTACAAAGTGATTTTAATGAATGAAAAATTTATTAAAAGAGGTTAGTGGTTGCTTATGTGCTTAACCAATGTTGGTTTTCCCTATAGAATTAAATTCCTGGTTGAATGATTGTTATTCGATAGTTAAATAACCGACTATCGAATTTGGACCCAAATGTAACTTTTGAAATATCTAGGAGAAACACGTGAGTTATGGGGCACAGTCATCTCCGATGATGCTGTATTGTGCGTATAAATCTCATTTCGTTCTCCTAGGAAAATGATAAGGAAACCCGTCTACTAACGGTTAGGAGGTGATCGTCGATCTTATCTTTGACTGTTTATTTCCCAAAAAACCAGGGATGAGTTTATAGAGGATTATCGAAAAGTTGTTTCGAAGAGACCGGGATCGGGTATATTACCCGGATACCACTTCGATCCAACAAACGCATTTCGAAGTGAAGACAACTTAAAGATGATGGAATGGGAGATGGAGCCCTCAAGTGTTTCGTTCAGTCCCAGAACGAACTTGTATGGATGAATGCTGGTATTGCATTGTTTCCTGGTGGGTAGTGTTAGCATTCCAAGACGGTCTGTTATGAGGAAGAAGGTAAAGACATGACCTCGCGAGCCTCACAAACCGAAAAATGGAAAAAACAGGGTATGCAGCAAAGCTATGTGGTCGGTTACCATTAGGAGCCTCCATCTCATTCTAGTTTGTCCATATTCGAATTATTTTGCGCCCAAACAACACGGTAGTATAAGGCCTTGGTATCAAAAGGGGATGGGGTAATCTGGCTCATCATGTTAAAGGAGCAGCCGACTCTATGTAGCAGGGGAGTAAGAAGTTCTTGTTAGACTCTGGTGCATTTTCTAGCGGTGTACCATCGGAAGGTAGTCCCTTACCTTGCCATAGTATGGAATCCAATCTCCAATAAAAATTAGTTGAAACCATAAGAATTATTATAATATCACTAGATTTTTATATACAAATGTTTTGGTTATCATAAGGTAAAAACGTATCCGTATTTATGTGCGGCGTGGTCTTACGAGATACTTTTGATTTCAAAGATTTTTTTATAAGTTTAAATCCAATTGGGTGTGTTTTCTCATGCTGGTTTTCCAGACTGACTCGGGTGTTATTTTATTGTAATGTTCGAGTCAGACCGAGCATATTACATATTAGTTTGGATGCTTTGGAGCTTCAGGAGATGAGTTGGAGCCCCTGAGACGTATTCACATAGATGTTTATTTTTCCGCTGTATTCATTGTTGTATCTATCAACAATTGTAAGGACAAGCTATTATAACTGTCCGGGCTGAAATATGTTAGTATACTCTGATTGATTTCTGTATATATACATATTGTAGTTTTGATTTTGTGTAAAGATTTGTTGTATATTATAGATTATTCGTTCCACTGTGAGATTCTGTGTTGTTTAGTTTTCTTCCTATCTTCTTTCCTTTTTCTTTTCCCCTAACTTTCGGATTTTTCGGCATTGGATTGCTCAGCACGCAATACAGTGGATGTATTAGTGTTGATTTTCGAGGGTCAAAAATCTTGGTCGTTACATTTGGTATCAGAGTTGAAGGTTAAGCGAGAACCTTGGCTTTGGTGGGGTACTCTTTAGAGATAGGGCCAGTAGTACTCTAGAATGAGTTTGAGTGTATATATATATATGAGCGCGTATTTGTTATATAAAAATGTTTATATTGTATTGATTGATTTGTTGAGTGACTTATGGATTCTAGCCAATACAAATAATTAATGTTATTGATAGGGATCTCTAGACACTTGAACAGAACAATTCGACATGGTATTGTTTTGAAATTAGGTAAATGAAATAATTTTACCTTGATTATATTTTATATATAAGGGAATAATTTTACCGAAATTATTACAGTATATATGGTGTGATTGTTGTCAATGGATGATAATATTTGATTATTATCATTCGTCGTTTGTTGTTTGTGTTCTAACCAAAGTTGTTATTATTATAATGCAACCAAGGTAAACCATTAAGCAATCGTTTTATATAACCATAGTGAACTTATGTAAATATGATTTATAAAAGCGGTTTATAAATTAAAAGGGTTTAGAAGCTGAGATTTGAGAATTTAAAATCCAGTGGGTTTTGAAAATTATTTTTTCCAAAGTTTTGGAATAATAATAATATTATTTGGAAAATGTTTTGAATAGAAATATTTAAAAAGGATTTTAAAGAAACAAAAGGACTGAACTCACTTCGGTCGTTGGAAAATAATTTCGATGATGACTGCAGCATCATCGACGTTCATTTTCGGGTTTCCAAGAGAGGAATTGCTACCATTGGAGTTTTGTTTTGGTAAGACTAGTTTTGATTTAAAATTCAAAGGTATGATTTTAGAATACAACAGAATTATTTATAGTATTGCTTTAAAATAGTTTGAAATAAAAACAGGGTGTTTAAACTCTGGAAAATTTTCATCGAGTATTTTATGAAAATATAAGAAATAAGTTTGATAACTTACAAAATTTGGAGAATTAGTAAGTTAAAACAATGTTTTAAATTGTTGAATATGAATGTTGAGAAAAGTAAATATTGAAATTGAACTATGAGATGGAATTTAACTTAAGTCAAATAAAAAGAATTTTAAAAATAAATTTAGCCTAAGTTAGGTTAAATGAAATAATTTTTGAAAATGAATTCGATATTTATTTGAAATGAATTAATGAATGAACTAACTAAAAGAATTAATGAATTGAATATGGTTTGGAATGTTGGTTGATAGAATTGAAATATTGAAATTGAACAATGCATTGAGTTAAATGAAATTGGATTTGATGAAAAACAAATAGGACTTAAGTTTGAAGTGATAGAAAACATGAGAAGTGTTGTATAAAATGTTTATAAATTTAAGTAAAATTTTTATGAAATGATTCGTAAACGAATTTAGTATGGTGTGAGAGGTTGTTAAACATAATTTGATGGAATGGTTCTTAAGTAATAATAGTATTGAAAGAAATATACTAAGTAATAAATGGATGTGAATAAAGCAATGTGAATAATTGAATATAGATCAATTGAATGTGAATAAATGAAAGTAAATAAAATGGATAAGGATAAAATGAGTAAGAATGAGATGAATGTGAATAAAAAGAATATGGGATGGCTAAGAGATCAATTGAAATAAATATGTAAGTTGTACGTATATTATTTTATTCGCATAACGGTTTGATCCAGATTCGAGTACATAATTTCGAGATGATTTACATCGATCCGAGTTGGAATTTTTCACTCGATTCTCGATAGCGAACACTGGATATGGATTTTTAATTGATCCATGGATTCTCTATCATAGTATATGGCTATGCAAGGAGAATGGTGGTTTCCAATCAAGGAATCAGATCTGAGTCCGCACTAGAGTGGTCGTGTGAATGATACTAGTTCGGAAGTGAAATTGTGTAATCGAGCGAGCAATCAAATTTGATATTGCGTACGGATGATATATGTAATCATATGAGTTTTAGTAAAGCAAATGTTGGAAATTGAAATTACAGAATAATCTGATTATGAACTATATGATTGGATATCATTGGTAAATAAGATGCAGGTATATAGAAGCAAAAGCTAGTTTGATGCCTTTGGTTTCATAAGTAAAAAAAAATTGGTTGTCCGATTAAACGGTACATGTTTATATTGTTGTTTGGTTTGATGGTTTTATGATTGAGCCACTTGGCTTTTATTTTCTTTTGTTGAATTGGGCCCGTATTGGCAGTTTGTAGTTGTTCTGATCTAGCCGCACAAAGGAGACGCTGGCGAAATTTTCCGTAAATTTAAGAGTTAAAAATTTTTGGAAAAATTTCAGAAATTTTTTTGTTAACTAAAATTTGATTTTAAATTATAACCTGAAATGATTGAATGGGATGATATTAGTTGGAATCTATGAATGAATTTGAAAACTTTCTAAAAGTAATAACAAAGTTTCAACGAGTTGATTTTTGAGAAAAGTTAAGGCTTAAAAGGATTTGGTAAGTTATTTCAACAAATTGGTTTTAAAAAGGAACGGGTTTGGGCAGTTTTCTTACCTTGAAAATTTCAAGAATGAAATTCTTTTAAGGGGGAAAGAATGTAACGATCCAGAATTTTAGTCATTTGAATTTGGAATATTTAATTGTTTTTAAATATTAGAAAGTTAATTTTATAAGTTAAATAGCTTGAATTTCGAAAATAGCGATTTATTTATTAGATTTAATAATTGAAATTGTTTAAATAATTGAATCTTGGGTTTTAAGTTGGATACAAATGATTTCAAAGCTTATTTAAAATTCTATTCAATAAGATGAAGATAATAAAACTTTTAATGAAAATTTAGAAGTGACTAATTTGGTTTTATAATAATTTGTTTTAATTAACGTATAAAAATAGCTTTCCGGGGCACTATCTCGGATTTCAACGAAACTAGTTCTATTGGATCTGTAATAGTGTATTATTGTAAGATAATGAATTTCATGGCGATTGGACATGTCGTTTGGTCGTGCGAGATCGAAACGCGTAGAAATTAATTTTAGAAATTATATAATATAACTGGGTTTGAAAAGCTATTTTTGCATATGATTGAATTAGGTCTCGATAAAAGTTACATTGTGCTTGAAATAGCAGTATAACATATAGAATGTTGGGCGACATGACTCGTTTGGGGTTCGAGATTTTCGAACATTCAAAGCTTGATATTTTAAATTTAAATAATATATATAATATGCTTACACCATAACTTTGCCATACCCTACCCTACCTTCAGCCCATACCCCCATGACTTAACCGTACCATCCTTACCTTATTTATATCAAGTTCAAACCAGGGATGGGTTGGCTCTTTATTTTTCAAATCAAAATTTAGCTCCATCCTATGGCTATGGATGATCGGAACCCATCTAGGCCAAGGTCATAACTGAAGAAATGTTCGTGACATCAAGCTCGACGTATTCAATGGTTGGATTTGGCGATTTCGACCAGAGATTGCCCCAGTTTCATGATGATCGAGATTGTTTTTTTTCGATTCGCGGCACTGTGGGTGGTCGATTGTCGATGGGCAGTGAAGAAGAAAGGAAGTGGAGGACGTGGGCGAGGCACGATCGAAGTTGGGTGGCCAATGGCGATCTGCGGCAGCGACAATTTAAAGTTGAATGCGATTGGATTTTTGGGTTCGTGTGGGCGCCACGTGGTAGCGGAGGTAGCGAGGGTGCGGTAGGAAGGCGCAGTGGAGTGAGGGCTTGCCGTTGTTGGTTACGCGGCGGTCTCTGATGAAGGGTATCGACGACGGCGATGCATTAAAGGGGAGGCGCCTGAGTGTCGGACGCAAATTACTTGGGGGAGGGAGAAGGCTAGAGCGTTGGTTAATTAAATTAAGTAAGGTTAAGTAATGATAATTCTATAATTAATTTATTTAATTATTAATTTAAATATTGATAACTTATTAATTTAATAACTTGTCCATACGAGATCCGATCAAGACAAAACTTTTTGCATTACGCTCGTAATGACGTAAGCTTCACAATAGAACTAGTTTGGATGAATTTAGAGACAGCTGGAATTTAGGCTAAAATCGCACGTTGTTCAATTTTAGTTCTAAACCAGAACGCCTCAGTGACAACAGAAATTTCGGTGAGTTAAACTCACCTTTTGGTTAACTAGTGTGATATATAGTTGGTAAAAATTGTTGAATGATTGTTTGGATGAATTACTATATTTATTAGTTAGTTTAGATATATTCCCGCCCCTAGAGCGGATGAGACCCTATTACATTCCCGTGTAAGAGCGGATAACCCTTTGTATACAAATCCCATCTCAAAGCGGTTGAATTATATTTTATGATTATATATGAGTTGTGATGCAGGGGGACAGGTTTGAGGGATCCAACAGGATTCATCACCACTGTTGATTTTATTTACCTATATATGTGCTAATATACATAAGCTGTGATGCAGGGGGATAGGTTGGAGGGATCCAACAGGATTCCTCACAATTATTAAATTGATTTCAATAATATTCCAGTTATATGAATTATTGGATAATAAACCTAATTTTTTAGAAATTTGGGTTATGACATTGTTATATGTTTAAAAACTGAAAACCCGTAGTGATAGAATATCAACATTGGTTGAGCGTTTGGTGGCTATTGGCCTCAAATTTGTATTTTAAAATACTATAATTACCATTGAGTTGGAATTGGTTTTGAGAAAAGAAAAGAATTATATCCAGAATTGGGTTTTGGAAATATTTTGTTCTAAAAATTATCTATTTATATTAATATACTGTTTTAAAGATTATCTACTTATATTAATATTTTGTTTTAAAGATTATATATTTATATTAATATATTGTTTTAAAGATTATCTATTTATACTAATATACCGTTTTAAAGATTATCTACTCATATTAATATTTTGTTTAAAAGATTATCTGTTTATATTTAATATTGTTTTAAAGTATTTAATTATATTAATATTGTTTTAAAGTTATTTAATTATATTAGTATTTTTTTAAAGTTATTTGTTTATAATTAATATTGTTTTAAAGTACTTATCAGAATGTTAATATCTTGGAAGAAAGTAATTACTTAAGAATAATTATGGTTTGAAATTAATAAAAAGGATTATTAATAAGGTTTTGAAAATAAATTATTATTATTTATAATAAGGGTAAAGATTAATTATTATTTTTTGAAATGATTAATTATTATTTTAAGATGTTTTAAGATTTACAGTTCTTATCTATTTATTGATAATTTTTAATTTCAATAATTATTTTTATATAACACTGTTAAGAAGTAGATGATCTTTATTTGTTTATATATATGTTCAAAACTCATAAATAGAGTTTTATAAATGAACTTGGATTGTATGAGAGAAGTTTATAAAATGGTTTGGAGACGTAAGGGAAGATTATTTACAAGGTGAAAGAGTTTTATAAATGGTTAGATATTTACAAACAGACTTAAGAAACGGGTTAATAGATTTATAAAAGAATTTTTATAAATGGTTTTAGAGATTTATAAAGGATTTATAAATGAGTTTTAGAAATGTACAAAGAAGATTTATAAGTGATTGAAATTTATAAAAGGGATTATAAATGATCTCAGAGATTGTAAAATGGTTTATAAATGGTTTTAGAGAATTATAAAGAGTTTTATAAATGATTTTTTAATCGAATAAAAAGAAAATATTTCTCAATTTTGTGATATACTTATACCGTTGAGATAAGTATATGGATATTTTCTAAGAATTGAAAATATAGGGATTTGCGGATATACCTTTGTAAAAGTATTTTTATACAAGTACTTTACAAAGTGATTTTAATGAATGAATGATTTATTAAAAGGGGTTAGTGGTTGCTTATGTGCTTAACCAATGTTGGTTTTCCCTATGGAATTAAATTCCTGGTTGAATGATTGTTATTCGATAGTTAAATAACCGACTGTCGAATTTGGACCCAAACGTAACTTTGGAAACATCTAGGAGAAACACGTGAGTTATGTGGTACGGTCATCTCCGATGATGCTGTACTGTACGTATAAATCTCATTTCGTTCTCCTAGGACAATGATAAGGAAACCCGTCCACTAACGGTTAGGAGGCGATCTCCTATCTTATCTTTGACTGTTTATTTCCTATAGAACCAGGGTTGAGTTTATAGGAAATTATCGAAAAGTTATTTTGAAGAGATCGGGATCGGGTATGTTACCCGAAAACCACTTCGATCCAACAAATGCATTTCGAAATGAAGACAACTTTAAGATGATGGAATCGAAGACGAAGCTCTCAAGTGTTTCGTTCAGTCCCAGAACGAACTTGTATGGATGAATGCTGGTATTGCATTGTTTCCTGGGGGGCAGTCTTATCATTCCAAGATGGTCTGCTATGAGGAAGAAGGTAAAGACGTAACCCCGCGAGCCTTACAAACCGAAAAATGACAAAAACAGGGTATGCAATAGAGCTATGTGGTCAGTTACCATTAGGAGTCGCCATCTCATTCTAGATTTTCCATATTTGAATTGTTTTGCGCGCAAACAACGTGGTAGCATAAGGCCTCGGTGCCAAAAAGGGATGGGGTAATCTGGCTCGTCATGTTAAAGGGGCAGCCGACTCTATGTAGCAGGGGCATAAGAAGTTCTTGTTAGACTCCGGTGCATTTTCTAGGGGTGTACCATCGAAAGGTAGTCCCTTACCTTGCCATAGTACGAAATTCAATCTCCAATACGTGCCTTTACGGTTTTGATTATAGAGCCTAGAATGCTGGAATTTAATATAGTAATAATTTCAGCTTTTTTGATATTATTTGAAACCATAGACATTATTATAATATCACTGGATTTTTATATACAAAAGTTTTGGTTATCGTAAGGTAAAAATTCGTTCGTGTTTATGTGCGACGTGGTCTTACGAGATACTTTTGATTTCAAAGAGTTTTCTTATAACTTTAAATCCAGTTGGGTGTGTTTTCTCACACTGGTTTTTCAGACTGACTCGGGTGTTATTTTATTATAATGCTTGGGTCTGACCGAGCATATTAAAGATTAATTTGGATGCTTCGGACCTTTAGGAGACGAGTTGGAGGCCCAAAGACGTATTCACATAGATGTTTATTTTTTTGCTGTATTCATTGTTGTATATATCAGCAATTGTAAGGACGGGCTATTATAACTATCCAGGCTGAAATAGGTTAGTATACCCTGATTGATTTCTGTATATATATTGCAGTTTTGCTTCTGTGTAAAGATTTTTTGTATATTACAGATTATTCGTTCCGCTGTGAGATTCTATGTTGTTTAGTTTTCTTCCTATCTTCTTTCCATTTTTTCCCCTAACTTTCGGGTTTTCCGACATTCGATTGCTCGTCACGCAATACAATGGACGTATTAGTGTCAATTTTCGAGGGTCGAAAATCCCGGTTGTTACAATTGTTAATCTCGTGGACCGAACTTGTGACCTTTAATTTTGCAGTCTGAACTATCAACCAACTAGCCAACCTCATTGGAAAATGTTATCCGGGTTTTTAATCCAGTAGAATCCAAAGGAAGTTGGAGTAGCTTCGTTGATTCAGAACAGCCCAACAACCAACAAAAAAGACTAAAGGAACTAACTAAGAAAGATCAGAGGAAAGGAAAGCGAGAACACACTAAGGTGATGGATCACTAGCGATCCATAATGTTCGTTCGTAGATCCATGAATCCTTGTGCATCATGGTCCAATAGGTATTCTAAGGACAATGGCTAAGTTTGATGGAATTTCGAGCTAGTTAAATCGAGAAACAAGCCTTTGTCTAGTTCAATCAGCAGTCTAATGCAACTAATGTGTGGATCGACATCAGAACAAGGAAACAAGCTAAGAAATTACATGGGGAACACCAACACGAGATAAAAGATGCGATCCAAAAGACAAATTCAAAAATCCACTAAGTACATGGATCGCTAGCGATCCATACCTTTTTGCCAGATTGCCACAATATTCAAAATAGAGGATGGTGAGGAGCATCTCAAGCAATTGGATCTCTAGCAAGCCAAAGGCTATAGATCGCTAGCGATTCATAAAATTGGTTCGGTTCGCGTTGAAACTTACAGTGCACCTTCGTACGGTCATTTGCAAGCATCTGGTAAGAAGGCCTAGCCCAATATCTCTCCAACCCCTATAAATACATTCCTACCTGTAACATAAACGGGATCTTCTGGACTAGCTGCTAAAACTCTGCAGAGACCATTCTTCACTCTTCTCCTCCCACACAATAGTCGTATAGGTGTTCACTATGATTCTTCAGTGAACTCTTGAACTTGTGACTTGATCTAACTTAGAAGATTCAATCATATTGTAATCTGATCCAACTTGTAACAACAGTTAGTTAATAGAAATTTATAAAGTGGACGTAGGCTTCATTAATAGCCGAACCACTATAAAAATCTTCTTGTCTTTTTACTATTTCTGCTCTTTTTAATTTATTCTCTATATTATTGCTCTGTAAGAACATAGCTGGTGCTTTCACACTCAATCCAAGGTGTTGATCTAATTTTTGGGTTAACATTTTGGTGCTTTCATTGAGAACCCAACTCAGGCTTAGATCTAGCTATCTACTTTGGATCAGATAGGTTCAGAAGATAGATCCTTAATCTCTGTTCAGAAGATCTGCTGCTAAGAATCAATGGCTCCGAGAAGAAAAAGAACCGCTTCTGGAAGATCCATAGGGGCAGTAATTACCGGAGAAGAGATGAATCATCAACAAATTGTAGTAAATGGCGCCAGCAGGAGATCAGGGTCCAGGATCCTCCTATCAACATGAAGTCATTACAAGAGATGAATTGAATAAAATGGTTGATGAAATCAATCGGAAAATGGAAAGCAATCAGAGAGGTCTTATGGATAAGCTTAATGCCCTCTTGACCTTAAAATCACATCATGCTCCAAGAACCATAGCAGAACCCACGGCTGCCGTAGAACAAGAAAATTCTTCAGTTTCTGGTCTAAATAGAAGAAACGGAAAGCGGTCGCAAAGAGGAGTGTTAGCTGGAATCGTGGGAATCAATGTAGAAGGAAACACAAGTACTCCACCGACCGCAAGGCAACCAACTATGAACTTGAACCAAGGAGCGAAGACCCCACAAGAGGATATAGCCATTGACCTCTCTGACTCAGAAGATGGAGATCAACTTAACGATGGAAAGTTGGAAGGAAATGCCAATGCATTCGATAACGCCAGGAATGTCCAAACTGCCCCAATCAGGCCAACCGAAAGCTAACGGGATACCGAGGGAGTGACTCTTCCAAAGACAGGAGAGCCTAGGCTTCAGCCCACTCACCAAGACCGTTTGCAAATCCAAACACTCTGTATAGTGACTGACAGCCGACCCCAGACTACCGGAGATCAAAAGCATAAATCATGGATATCGTCAAGTGACTGATGGATAAGAATAGAAGAGATGATGAGTGGGGGTCCACTCCAAGTCAAACTCCATTCACTGATGAGATCTTGAATGAGCGGTACCCAGAAAAGTTCACTATGCTGACTGTTCCGTCCTATGATGGAACAAAAGACCCAAAACCCCATCTGTACATGTACAGCTGGTACATGGATGGAGCGAATGCTTCAGATGTTGTTCGATGTAGAATTTTTATGGAAGGAATTACTCCCATGTGGTTCACTAGGCTTCCGCCAAGATCCATCTCCACTTTCGACCAACTAGCAACAAGATTCCTTGATCAGTTCAGACTTCACACAATGCAGCCTAAAGATGTGATGTCCTTGTCCGGCCTATTCCAGGGACGAAATGAATCTCTGAAGTCTTTTATGAACCGGTTCAATACTGCAGTGACAGAGGTATGCAATCTGAACGAGGATACAGTTTTTATGGCTTTGGTCCACGCCATCCACCCCGAAACTGAGTTCGGAAAATGGATCAGAATGAAACAACCTACCACTAGGAAGGACTTCAATTGCAAGGCGAGTCAATACTTGAGATTAGAAGAGGCGCAGGAATAAGAAAGGAAGTCAACTAGCATGCAACCGATGAACGTTGGGCAGAGTGAGATGGCGATGAACCAAAACATAAATGCCTTCGGGACCGCTGAAGGAAGTGCGGGGAAAGACGGAAACCAAAAAAGGAAAAATCAGAATTCCAACAAACGAAACGATAACAATAAGCGACTTAAAGGCTTTAGACCCGAAGATTACACCCCGCTCAATGACACTTCAGAAAACATCTATCTCGCAACACAGGGGACATAGGAGTACAAGAAACCCCCTAAGAAGGAAGCGACTAAACAAGAAAAGCGTTCAAGGAAGTTCTGTCGTTTCCATGAGACACATGGTTACAACACGAACAAGTGCCGTCACCTAAAGAACTTGATTGAAGAGCCGATCCAGGAAAATAAGCTCCAACAATATGTGAGAAAGTCGCAAAATCCTGACTAACCCGCAGCTCCCCAAGCTCCTAGGGATCGAAGAAACCAAGCTGGAACCAGTGAAAGGGGATCAAAGCGAACTGACCAGAGACTCATCATCAGAACGATATCTGGAGGACCTTGTCCCGCACAGAAGAGTTGGGGAGAAATGAGCAGTATGCGAGCTCGTTGAAGCACGCTCCGAGGGATTCGTGCCTCGCGATTGAAGATGGAGCTCCAGCCAAGTAGTAGAAAACATTGAATGATGATATAGTATTCCAAAATCGAGATACCGAAGGGATTGAAGCTCCAACTCTCAATCCCATGGTAGTGACAGTAGGGATCGGACCCGCTATGGTCCGATGGGTATTGGTTGATAGTAGCAGTTCTGTGAATATTCTTTTCAAATGCACCTTTGACCGAATGAAGACCAACGTGAAAGATGTATCAGCATGCCAAACAAAAATCCAAGGATTCACTGGCGAACCGAAACAACTTGTCGGGATGATTGACTTGCCTGTAGAGCTTGGGGAAGGCAACTGAAGAGTTACCCTCATCCAAACTTTTGTAATATTGTAGACGAAACTTCCGCATACAACGCCTTCTTGGGACGGCATGCGCTGGCAGATTTTAGAATCGCTTTAGCTTAGTGGTGCCTTACTATGAAATTCCCAATGGCAAACGGAACTGGGGTGGTCAAAGGAGATCAATGCGCCGCCAGAGAATGTTACATCGTAGAACTGTGCGAATCCAAAAGAAAAGAAAAAGGGAAGGATATGGGGAGAACTCTCCACATCCGCGAACCTGCCAAATAGCAACCACAGAGCTGCCCCTGGCTTAGAGACCATAGCTGATTCGACAAGGCTTTGGACCCTAGAAAGAAGAGTTCAGGGGAGGATTGAGTGGCACCGACAGAATTGACGGTGTTTGTTCCTATCATTATGGATGACCCAACGCGGGTCCTGAAAATTGGATCGCACCTTGGAAACAAGATGCGATTAGAACTCACAAACTTTCTTCATGCCAACTTGGATGTGTTCGCTTGGACACACTTCGATATGTGTGGCGTATCGCTAGAGATTGCATGTCATATGCTCAACATTGATCCCAGGTTTACGCCAGTAAAGTAGAAAAGGCACAGCCTAGGTCCCGAGCGGTTCAAGGCATTGAGAGAAGAAGTAGACAAGTTGATTGCCAATGGTTTTATCCCTGATGCAACCCACCCTGAATGGGTATCTAACCCGGTTTTGGTCAAGGAGTCCAACGGGACATGGCAAACTTGCATCGACTACTCAGATTTAAATAAAGCATGCCCGAAGGATAGTTTTCCACTGCACAGAATTGACCAACTTGTGGATAGGACGACTTGCCATGAACTGCTATCATTTATGGATGCGTACTCGGGATACAACCAAATCCTGATGTATGAGCCCAACCAGGAAAACACCAGCTTCATCACCGACCTAGGATTATACTACTCTAGTGTAATGCCATTTGGTTTGAAGAACAAAGGGGCAACCTACCAAAGATTAGTAAATGCCATGTTCAAATGTCAGATCGGAAAAACCATGGAGGTCTATGTGGACGACATGTTGGTGAAATCACAAGTAGCAGCCAATCACCTAGATAATCTCGTCGAAATGTTTGAAATACTCCGAAAGTATGGACTGAAACTTAATCCACTCAAATGTCACTTTGGGGTAGCCTTCGGAAAGTTCTTGGGATTTATAGTGAGCACCGGAGGCATTGAAGCAAATCCAGAGCAAATAACTGCCCTACGAGAATTCCAAGCCTCGAAGAACAAGAAAGAATTACAAAGCTTAAATGGGAAAGTCATAGTGCTAAGCCGGTTTATCTCGAAAGCCACTGACAATTGTATGTCGCTCATTGATGCATTGAAAAAAGGAAAGAAGAACTTCGAATGGAATAAGCTTGTCATACCACATTTGAAGAGTTACTGCGACATATGGAAACCCCACTAATCCTATCAAAGCCAATAGATGGAGAGGACTTGTTCATCTATTTAGCAGTTTCGCCTCACACATTGAGTGCAACTTTTGTACGTGAAGAAGCTAGAATCCAACGACCCGTATACTACATTTGTAAGCGGTTCACTGGAGCCGAGAATAATTATCCGAAATTGGAAAAGCTAACGTATTGCCTCTTGATCGCATTTAGGAAGTTACGACCGTATTTCTAGGCGCACCCGATCAAAGTATTGACCGATCAACCTTTGAAGCAAGTATTGTACTGACCCGAGACTTGCAGGCGGCTCCTCAAATGGAATATTGAATTGAGCCAATATGAAATCACTTACCATCCAAGAAGGGCAATCAACGGGCAAGCATTGGTAGATTTCATAGCCGAATTTACCATGCGGGATGATGAAGAAGAAAAACCACTGGAAGCAGAAACACGATGGAAACTCTTCGTCAATGGCGTGTCAAATAACCTTTGCTCGGGGGCAGGGGTAGTGCTTGAAAACCTCGAAGGAGAAGCCATTTCCTACGCCCTACGCTTGCAATTCCCTGCAACAAACAATGAAGCGGAATACGAAGCGTTGATAGCGGGACCGAAAGTCGTGAAGAAACTTAGAATAAAGTCCGTTCACATCCACAGCAACTCTCAACTGGTCCTCTGCTAGGTGAAAGGTGAATACCAGGCTCGAGGGGAGAACCTTGCCCCATATCTATCTAACGTACAAGAGTTGCTGGATGACATCGAACATTACACCATAACTCACATCCCGAGGGAGCAAAATACGAAGGCTAACTACTTAGCTAAATTGGCTAGTTTCGAAGAAGCTCAAGCGTTGGGACTAGTCCCGGTTGAGACCCTGACTACTCCAAGTATAGGCGAAATGGATGTCGATTGGATTTTTGAAACCACCTTCGAACCAGAAACGTGGATGACGCTAATCAAAGACTATTTACTTACAGGAGCTCTTCCCGCAGATAGGAACCAACTGAAAAAGGTTCTTTGGAAGACATCGCGATTTATAATACAGGATGGAATACTCTACTGAAGGGGGTTCTCTACCCCCTTGCTTAGATGTGTGACCAACGACGAAGCTAGGCGGATCCTGAAGGAAGTTCACGAAGGCGACTGCGGAGGCAATACTGGGGGGCAAACCCTTGCTAAGAAATCCTTCGACACTGATACTTTTGACCAGTGGTAAATCACGATGCAGCAGATTACGCCAGGCATGACCGATGTCAACGATTCAACAAGATTAAAAGAACTCCCTCAATGGGGCTAATGTAGATGGTCAACCTATGGCCGTTCGCAATATAAGGAATTGACCTGATTAGCATATTGCCAATAGCTAAAGGGGGACTAAATATGCTATAGTCGCCATTGACTATTTCACAAAGTGGGCCGAAGTGGAACCGCTGGCCACCATTACTACAATAAAAGTCATTAATTTTGTTACTAAAAAAATTATTTGCAGGTTTGTTATGCCATAAAAAATCATCACTGATAATGAGACCCAATTCGAGAACGCTGAGTTCAAAGACTTTTGCAAACTCCTCCAAATCGGGAAAAGCTTCTCCGCGGTCCCTCATCCGCAAGCAAATGGGTAGGTGGAAGCAATAAACAAGATCATCAAGTCCACCATCAAAAAGTGGCTAACTAAAGCTAATGGAAATTGAGTTGATGAACTTTCACTCGCACTATGGGCTTACAGAACAACACACAAAGTAGCAACCGGGCATACCCCATTCGCCTTGGCATATGGTTCAGAAGCAATGATTCTCGTAGTACTAGAATTCCCCTCCCATCGAAGGTAGAATTTAAATCAAAGGCAAAACGAGCAGCTCCTACTCGAGTCGCTTTATATGATTGATGAGAAGAGGGAAGAAGTCGAATTGAGGACCGCTGCTCACCAAAAAAGGGTCGAACGGTACTTCAACTCCAGAGTTCAAAACCAAATCTTCAAAGTGGGAGACCTCATCCTCAAACGAGTCTATCTCATACTGGGAGCCTTCGGACCAAGCTGGGAAGGGCCGTATGTGATAGGTCAAAAGCTAGGAGACAGAACTTTCAAACTGACAACCGTTGACGGAATCCAAATTCCCCGAGCATGGAACAATGAATCACTGCGTCCTTACTTTATCTGAAACTATCTTATGTACTTCCTATTTTTCAACAAATAAGCCATCCCAGAATGTTGGGGTGCCCAACCTTTCTTAATAAAATTGCTTTGCTTTCTGAACCAATAAAACCGCGTTTATAAAAGTAACCTGTTGAGTCGACAGGGTCATATCGACTCAAACCATCCAATCTCTACTTGAGATTGTGGAATCACGCTTAAGTATGCCCCACTTACCTACTAGGTCGACAGAAGCAAATCGACTCAAACCATTGGATTGGCGGAACCCGATCCTCGCCTTCTAAGAACCGGTGTTGCTCTGGTGGCACCGGGAAGGCCCAAATGAAAGCCGCGCATCCCATAAGCCACGCATTACTTCTTGAGCCGTGGAATCACGCTCTCAAAGCATAAACTCCTCACGTTGCCCGAAGATTGGTAACATCGATAAGTTCCAAAATCGTTCTTGATCGACGGGTCATATTAGTCCCAAAAGCCGTGCATCCCATAAGCCGCGCACACTCTCAAAAGCCGCGCATCCCATAAGCCACGCACACTCTCAAAAGCTGTGCATTTCATAAGCCGTGCATTTCATAAGCCGTGCATACTTTTAAGTACCGATATTGCCCCAGCGATATCGGGAAAGTTATCCATTGTTGGAATAACAAGAATCAACCCACTCCCATTATCAAGAGCAATGGGCATGAATCCAACAACGACAAAATACTACGAGCCAGAGAAAATTACAATTGTTGAGCAACATGAAATCTAAAATTAAGCCGTTTAAATCATAAGTTCCCAAGGATAGAAGCTACAAAACAGGCCCGGTGATTAAAAAATAAACAAACACTCGGATCAACCGGCCATTTGCCTAGTGTTCGTTGTAACCAGCCCCGTGAACTGGGGGGTACACACCGATACTTAAACAAGAATACTCAATAAAAAAACACTTCACAGTTTTGTTACTCCAAACAAAGAATTTTGGCCGTAATCACAGGACTAGATAAAATAAAATAGCAGTAAATGAAATTGACACAAGTACATGAAACAAAATTATGTAGATAGGTAAAATTACAATCAAAATGTCAACATTGTATTACTTATAATGTTTTTTTGTACAAAGTCAAAATGTGGGGGCCGTAACCACACAATATCGACCAAAAAAATAAATAAAATACAGACGCTACAACAAAAACAGTAAGTGCAGACTCTGCACTTGAACAAAATAAAACAAAATGTCTCGAAAATCAGCTCCACTGCCATCCAAACCTCTCAACGCCTCTTTCCACCGCTCCCCTTCCCGCCTTTAGTAGGAAGTTTTTGCTTCCCCTCAGAATCCCGGCTAGGGGTAGTGTCGCTGCCTGTGATATCAACTGTCTCCTCGGTGCTGGCATCTCCTCCCTGCTCTCAAACCTTCTCAGGAGCTCCCCTTTCATCTTGTGCTTCCGAGATTTGCGGGGTTCTTAGAGGATTTTATCACTTCAACCTTTTCTTTCTTAATGGCAACTAGTTACTGTTCAGATTTACGCGGCTGCTTAGTCTGGACCTCCTGCTCTCGAGCTTAGGCTGCTGTAAAGTTGCCCTCCAAAGATATAGAAGGGTAATCCAAACCATGCAATGCAGCGATCTTCTCAGATTCCGGCCCCGGCTGCGAACCAGACATAGACATAGCAACCAGAGCAGTTATAGAGACCAACATCGAGGCGGTTAGAGTAGCAATGGGTCCGGGCATTGAAGAAACCAGCGAATCAACAGGTAATGAAGATGGACCTATAAGATCAAAAATGAAAGCATTAAGTTCGTCCTGCTCTTGCAGCATGAGCTGAAAATTCTCAAACTCGGGGGAAACAAGAGGGTTACCAACATAAGAGGAATGGCCAAGAATGTTGATTTCATATTCCCCGCCTTCTTCTTCTTTTGATGGTTGCATAATCTTTAGAGAAGCTTCGGGCCCAAAACTCGCCAATTGATCGCGAGGCCGTGTTGATGATTCACCGGATCTAGAAACAAGGGGCTCCGACAATGTTTTGACAGTTGCAGTCATAGCGACATCGGAAGCTTCCTACTCCTTCTCAATTTGCAGGATCTCTCGGCCCTCTATCAGTACTTTCTTTGATTCATCGTTAAGATAGGCATCCACCAATTCTCGCTCAGTATAGACATCCCTGCTATCTCGGAAATAGGTCAGAATTTCTTCCCAAACCACGGTGAGAGTGCGTGGGAACTTTGGGCCCCAATAGCTGAGACTCCCCTAATCCATTAGGGAGTTGACGTAGAAGTTTAAGATGGTACCGTCCATCTTCTTTTAGAAGGTGTCCTGTAGCTCTAAATAATCCGCTGTAACGGCGGCCTTCTCAACTTCAACATGAGTTTTGTCGGCGCTAAGCTGCGCAACTCTTTCTTGGAGTAGGGCAATCGTCCGGGCTTGGTCGGAAATGGTCTTATCACGGGACTTCCTGGTCTCCTCAATGCCCTTCGACAATCTTGTCGTGATCAGCAATAGTCTTCTTCTAGGCTTCAATAATCATGTTGCAAGCTTCGAGCTCCTCTTTCAATTTAACTTCATCCGCATGGGCCTTCTTGATTTCATCTTGAAAGACGATCTCTATTTTCGCATGGGCCTCTTTTAGCTCTTTCAGCAAGCCAACATTATTCTTACTCTCCGAAGCGCCGCGTCCCTATCTTGTACCAGTCATTCAATTCTGGCGTCATGCTCCGCTAACGCCTTCTCGAAGTCGTCCTTTTACGATTCAAAGGAGAGGATCTCTGGGTAATTATTGCAATTCGTATCAACCAGCTGCTTGCATAGCTTTTCCCATCCCTCGACTTGCTCTAAATCACTTTGAATCGCCTGAAGGCAGGGCATATAGGAATCCTTGCGGACCGGGCGAAGGTGGCGGTCAAACTTAACTCGCTTTAAAAACCACCCGGAAAGCGCAGCTTCAAGTCTAGGGGGACTAGAGGGAAGAATGTAAGCCAACCTCCTATGAGGGGGCGACGAACCCAGTGCGGGCACCATGTAGGTCGATAGGACTTGAGATGAAGGCGAAGCCTGAACGGAATAAACCGGAATTTTAGGACCGATAGAAACAAAGCCGAGGCAAAGGCCTGTTGCTCGGAAGGATGAGAACGACGATCAACCTTTGACGTCTTGAATGGTTCCTCTCGGTCATCAGGGGTTTTTGTCTTCTCGTAGCCACTCTTATACGTCCGACCCCGTTCCCTATCATCTCGGCGACGAGCTTCGGCCTCCAAATCTTTTCACCTTCTCCATTCCCCCTCGGTCTCACGAGACTGATGACGGCTTGTGGACTGTATTGACCAACATTGCGAATCAGTGAATTGCTCGAGATCGTCGTAAAGATCACGACCTCTCATGGTACTTGACACGGAGAATAAATAAAAGCTTTAGTAAGAAGAAATAGGCCTAAATAATGCGTGTGTAAGTGAATGTGACCCTAGTGAAACGTGTAATGTGTCTTGGGGCCTAAAATGAAATCACAAACTAGATCGGGAAGCCATTGAGGTAGAAATCGGGCTGATTCTGGGCGCAATATGGCCCGTTCGAGGAGACATCTCTTCGAATATGAAATCTTCCTTCATAAGTTCGTCAATATCCACGTAGACATTGCTCAAATCCCCGAAGTCTACGCCAGCATCTTTAATCGAGGAATCCTAACATCGCTCGGCTACTGGCAGAGCATCTTTGTTACAGATCTCTCGGTGAGGCGAGTCCGAAAGAACGAGACTCATTCTCGGAGTCTCGTCACACGATTCAAAGTCTCCGTCACTAGAACCTAAGTCAAAATCATCATCATGGGAGGAATCATAACTACTGCTACTCTCAACTTCACCCTCCTCTTTATCTGTTGTCGCTGTAGCCTTGCCTTCTCATTGTTTGAACTCTTTTTCCCCTTCCTCTAGAATTGGGGGCATTCTGGCCAGACAGCAAGCTTCAGTCGTGACAGCCCTTCCCTTATGAGTTTCCCCAGCTGACTCGTCAAACAAGCCTTTCTTTTCTTGAAAAACACCCTCTTCAGAATAATGTGACAAAGAAGTGGAGCACGTTCATATTCTGGAACGGGAAGGAGATGGGACTTCAACCGCTACGGCGGATATCCCTGGAAGAAGCAGTCCATACCAGAGAAAATTTTCGTCCGTTAGCAGAAATTTAACCGATCTCTCCTCGGCAATTACGGCCTTCAGCGTATGGAAAATTTGTTCAAGCGATAAGTCTTTATTTGACCTTGAAATAACTGCAAGAACCATTTGACTCGTTAAAACCTCATAGCGACATATCGAAACTCAATAAGTAAAGAAGAGAACTTACCCCCCATTGTCCAAAGGTGGTTAAACCCTTCGGGACACCTAACGAAGAAGTACCAAGTCTTGAATTGAGACAAATTACTTTGAAGCTGCAGCACGATCTTGCGATTCCTCTTGGCCTCGATGACGACAAGAGATGGGCATTCGTCTCTTCTTTTAAACGATAGAAAATATCACAACTCGTTGAAATTCAGAGCATGGTTAAATGTTCGCATAAACATAACGTTCAAGCAAGTCAAGATCGCATATCCATTAGGATGAATTTGGAACAAGCAATTCCCAAGTTCGAAAGAGTTTCTCTCAAGAAGTCATTGAAGGGGGCACTGCTCCGTTTAGGCACATATATCAATGGCAAGCAGTGTATCCAGGAGGTGGCGTATGGGCAAATTCATTCTTCTCCGGAAGGCGCACGTCGTCCTTCGGAATGCCGTGTTGCAAGCAAATGTTACACAAAACCTTGGTAGAGATTACAGAGGAAGCTCTCTCCGGTGGATTTAGAAGAACTTTGAAATTTGAAGGAGTTCGGTCCACAAGCGGACCAACTGGGACTAGTTGACCGTATTCGGGCCACGAAGTGGAAGAGGAAGGAGCGACAGACGGCGATTCAGCTTCTGAAAGTGCAGGACCTCCTCCACTGGACTTACGACGAAAAGACAAATACTTCATTCTATACAATAGGACTTGCGTCCAAAGTGGTCAGGTAATTCTATCTTTAACTAAAAATTCCCCTACAACACTTGAATTCCGAAGGAATATCGATTCACGCTGACATGTCGGATTTCCCCAAACTTTCGGGTTTTCCGACATTCGATTGCTCGACACGCAATACAATGGACATATTAGTGTCAATTTTCGAGGGTCGAAAATCCCAGTTGTTACAATTGTTAATCTCGTGAATCGAACTAGTGACCTTTAATTTTTGCAGTCTGAACTATCAACCAACTAGCCAACCTCATTGGAAAATGTTATCTGGGTTTTTAATCCAGTAGAATCCAAAGGAAGTTGGAGCAGCTTCGTCAATTCAGAACAGCCCAACAACCAACAAAAAAGACTAGAGGAACTAACTAAGAAAGATCAGAGGAAAGGAAAGCGAGAACACACTAAGGTGATGGATAACTAGCGATCCATAATGTTCATTCGTAGATCCATGAATCCTCGTGCATCATGGTCCAATAGGTATTCTAAGGACAATGGCTAAGTTTGATGGAATTTCGAGCTAGTTAAATCGAGAAACAAGCCTTCGTCTAGTTCAATCAGCAGTCTAATGCAACTAGTGTGTGGATCGACATCAGAACAAGGCAACATGCTACAAAATTACATGGGGAACACCAACACGAGATAATAGACGCGATCCAAAAAACAAAGTTCGAAAATCCACTAAGTACATGGATCGCTAGTGATCCATGCACTATGGATCGCTAGCGATCCATACATTTTTGCTAGATTGCCACAATCTTTAAAGGAGAGGATGATGAGGAGCATCTCAAGCAATTGGAACGCTAGTAAGCCAAAAGCTATGGATCGCTAGCGATCCATCAAATTGGTTTGATTTGTATTGAAACTTACAGTGCACCTTCATACGGCCATTTGCAAGCATCTGGCAAGAAGGCCTAGCCCAATAAGCTCTCCAACCCCTATAAATACAATCCTACCTGCAACATAAACGGATCTTCTGGGATGACTACTGGAAGTCTGCAGAGACTATTCTTCATTCTTCTCCTCCCACACAATAGTCATATAAGGGTGCACTGTGATTCTCCAATGAACTCTTGAACTTGTGACTTTATTTAACTTAGAAGATTCAATCATATTGTAATCTGATCCAACTTATAACAGCAGTCAGTTAATAGAAAGTTATAAAGTGGATGTAAGCTTCATTAACAGCTGAACCACTATAAAAATCTTCTTGTCTTTTTACTATTTCTGCTCCTTTTACATTTATTCTCTATATTATTGCTCTGTAAAAACAGGGATGGTGCTTTCACACTCAATCAGGGTGTTGATCCAGTTTTTGGGTTAACAACAAGGATGGTATGTTATTGAATGTTAAAAAAATGAAAATGAAACAAAATACTACGCAAATTCAAATTTTGAAAATTGTACGGAATTTGATCAAATGACAGTTTGAATGGTTTTACTAACCACATTGCTCGGTTGAAAATTGTTTTAATAACACTGTTAAATTGAAAATTGGTTTAACAGCCCGTAAAGATCAAGTAAAATATATAAGCGATTTAGTTTATTTGTATACTGATAACTTCTGATTCATTCTAAGAATTCAACACATTTCACATATCAGTTTATATAATAGCTAAGAGAAATAAAAAGAAAAAGAAAAAAACACGATGTTTTACAATGGTTCGACATCCACTTTACAAGATTCTTATTGCTACTTCACTAATGTTCAAAAAGACTATAAAGTTTTTAACTCAAAATTACAAAAGAGATTCAAGTTGAAAATCCAGGTTAGTCTCCCATTAGTGAAATAAGAATCGATCCATTTCCAATGGCCTAAGACTTGTATTTATATGTGTAGTTAAGGCTCTTAGGAAACTAGTTTGTTTAGAGTATCTCCAGAAATTCGATGATAGAGTTAATGGTGTGTCATAGGTCAATTATATAATTTAACTCTTATAGAAAATCCTTTTCGAAATAAAGTATGTTTTTTTATTTTATTTTTATATTAGCATATAAATAGTGTTATGATTATATTAAATATAAATATGTAGAAAATCCATATAAAAAGTATTTAGTCCATTACTGTTGCGAATGCGTTCATAACCATGAATATTGAATCATATAAAATAAATATCTATCCTTAGGGTTTGGTCGAGATTTGGATCGAATCACAAGGAGTAGGTTCGGGTTGTAAGAGGAAGGTAAGAATGTAGTATAGGTCGGCTCGAGAAGGTTATATAGAAGATTGCATGAGAAAAAAAAATCACCAAGTCACTGGATTGCTAGTGATCCATTGGCTATGGATCGCTAGCGATCCATCGAATTCCGCTCGATTAATTCCAAATTTAGCCAATATGATCCAAGTGCTATCTAAAGGCATTCTAAATGTTATGGGGTCAAACTTGGTTTGTTATAACAAGCAAAAACGATCCAGGTCAAAAATTAACGAGCAACTTAATAGCCAAAGTCAAATTCGCGTGGCCTTAACACGATTATCTGAACCTCGCCAAGCAGAAACTAAAAAGCAATTACTTTCAAATCACGCCTTGTTTTCAATGAAGGCATACTCTGAGAGGAAAATGTTATCTGGGTTTTCAACCTAGTAGAATCCAAAGGAAGTCGAAGCAGCTTCGTCGAGTCAAAACAGCCTAAGAGCCAACCAAAAAGACTAGAGGAATTAACTAAGAAAGATCAGAGGAAAGGAAAGCGAGAACACACTAAGGTGATATCATCTATGGATCTCTAGCGATCCATAATGTTTGCTCGTAGATCCATGAATCCTCTTGCATCATGGTCCAATAGGTATTCTAAGGACAATGGCTAATTTTGATGAAATTCCAAGCTAGTTAAATCGAGAAGCAAGCCTTCGTCTAGTTCAATCAGCAGTCTAATGAAACTAGTGTGTGGATCGACATCAGAACAAGGCAACATGCTACAAAATTACATGGGGAACACCAACACAAGATAATAGACGCGATCCAAAAAACAAAGTTCAAAAATCCACTAAGTACATGGATCGCTAGCGATCCATACATTTTTGCTACATTGCCACAATCTTTAAAGGAGAGGATGATGAGGAGCATCTCAAGCAATTGGATCGCCAGTAAGCCAAAAGCTATGGATCGCTAGCGATCCATCAAATTGGTTCGATTTGTGTTAAAACTTACAGTGCACCTTCATACGGCCATTTGCAAGCATCTGGCAAGAAGGCCTAGCCCAATAAGCTCTCCAACCCCTATAAATACAATCCTACCTACAACATAAACAGATCTTCTAGGCTGACTGCTGGAAGTCTGCAGAGACTATTCTTTATTCTTCTCCTCCCACACAATAGTCATATAAGGGTTCACTATGATTTTCCAATGAACTCTTGAACTTGTGACTTGATTTAACTTAGAAGATTCAATCATATTGTAGTCTGATCCAAATTATAACAGCAGTCAGTTAATAGAAAGTTATAAAGTGGACGTAGGCTTCATTAACAGCTGAACCACTATAAAAATCTTCTTGTCTTTTTACTATTTCTGCTCCTTTTACATTTATTCTCTATATCATTGCTCTGTAAAAACAGGGATGATGCTTTCACGCTCAATCAGGGTGTTGATCCAGTTTCTGGGTTAACAACAAGGATGGTACGTTATTGAATGTTAAAAAAATGAAAATGAAACAAAATACTACGCACATTCAAATTTTGACAATTGTACGGAATTGGATCAAATGACAGTTTGAATGGTTTTACCAACCACATTGCTCGGTTGAAAATTGTTTTAATAACACTATTAAATTGAAAATTGGTTTAACAGCCCGTAAAGATCAAGTAAAATATATAAGTGATTTAGTTTATTTGTATACTGATAACTTCTGATTCATTCTTAGAATTCAACACATTTCACATATCAGTTTATATAATAGCTAAGAGAAATAAAAAGAAAAAAACACGATGTTTTACAGTGGTTCGACATCCACTTTACAAGATTCTTATTGCTACTTCACTAATGTTCAAAAAGACTATAAAGTTTTTAACTCAAAGTTACTAAAGAGATTCAAGTTGAAAATCCAGGTTAGTCTCCCATTAGTGAAATAAGAATCGATCCCTTTCCAATGGCCAAAGACTTGTATTTATATGTGTAGTTAAGGCTCCTAGGAAACCATTTTGTTTAGAGTATCTCGAGAAATTCGATGATAGAGTTAATGGTGTGTCATAGGGCAATTATATAATTTAACTCTTATAGAAAATTCTTTTCAAAATAAAGTATGTTTTTTTATTTTATTTTATAGTGCATATATTGTTATATTATCATATAAATAGTGTTATGATTATATTAAATATAAATATGTAGAAAATCCACAGAAAAAGTATTTAGTCCATTACTGTTGCGAATGTGTTCGTAACCATGAATATTGAATCATATAAAATAAATATCCATCCTTAAATGTTTTTAGTCAAAATGTATCGGGAACGAGATATTGATATAGCCATCACTAAACCAGAACAAAGGTTCCCCAATGAGTATAACTGTTGCTAGTAATTCAGTAACAGTTATACGTGTTGCTATTCGGGTGTGGAGACTTATTCGTAACACTTATATTCGTTACTAAATTCTATATGCCAACAATTTTAGATGTTGAAAAATGTTTCTCCCACCCGTTATAAATGTTAGAAATTTCGTATTTACAACACTTATATCCGTTACTGAATTCTATCTTCCAACAAAATATGTGTTGGTAACATAAATTTTGTAACAAGTGTGTCCGTTGCAAAATTTATGTTACCGACAAATATAAATGTGAGCAATAACAAAATAGAATATAAGTAGATGTTAACTTTTATTTTCTAGCATTAATAACCATTGCAATAATTAATATGGTATGCATGCATGTTAACAGCATAGGCCGTGTTTAATATGCATTCAAATAATACTATCTCAAGTTAGAAAATTAGGACTAAATCAAGAAACAAACATCATAATAAGATAAAGTATCAACTAACAAAAGGAACTTCAATACATAAGTAATCAAGTTCAATACCTAACCTATCAAGTGCAATACTAATATCAATGAATAACTAAAACCATCAAGCTCAACCAGTAACCAATTAAGTGTCATCTTCATATACAGTTGGTCTTTTGGGTTGCCGCTTCCACCGGTTATCTTCGATCTCGTCAATAAAAATAATGCACGGAGATTGTTTTTAGCAGCAAAAAATAGATCTCTCACTCTGCTAGCTCTAACACCCACAAACCATTCTTCAAACTCATTTCCACTGCATGAAGAGAAAGGGACACAGCTTCTCCTGCTATAGCTGTTGCCAACATACAGCGTTCGCTGTGCCAGGTGGGCCTATTACCAACATGCCCTTTGGGAGCTTCCCACCCAATAGAGCGAAGCGTTGTTGGAAAAGTATAATAAACATAACAATGGGTATCACTCCAAAATCAAAACATTACCACAGATATGTTAGAAGTTAACAGGAAGGTGGTGGCGCTGTATCACAACATCCTAAAACTTGATCTTAGGAATCGTATCATATTTAGCAGCATGGACAGTTGCAATTTATGACTCAAATGAATCACGAAATGAATCATTCATTTTGGGATCAGGAAGGCAGTGAATAATTTTTTCCAACTCGGTTTTAGCCTCATCCACGCCCTTAACGTGTATCGGATTCCATAGTAGGTTCATCTCTTCATGAAGACCAAGACTTGACATGGTAAGAAAATGAAATGTGCACCTTATAAATGGATATCAACATTTTACAATAAAAGCAGCATTCAAAACAAATCTTTAGTAATTCTTCTATCCTTAATAAGCGCACTGACCCCAGATATAAGTGGAATGGCAAGTGCTAAAGAGTGGAAAATTTTCCCCAAATGCTCCTTGAAGCTATATATCAATTTCAGCCGTAACCATGTGAGTAGAGCATTTGCAGTCCCATGAGGTCCGTCCTTCGTCATTTGACCCACATTCTTTAAAGCTGGGATACTGTTATACATTTCCACATTTGTTGAACTACTTGCACCAATATATAATATCATGAAAGAGTTTGGAAATCAAATTAAAAATAAGTATCTAAATGATATGCTATCAGGTTCCTTTACCAAATATGCAAGTACAAATGGAAACAGGATTTCCCCGAGACATCTTTTTGTGTCCAAAAACCTATAAAAGTCCGAAGACGTTCTACTAAATTTTCTGGACCATCTAACATATAAAAGAGCATGACCTTAAAACCCAAAAAGACGTGCTTTCTAATCAATTCTTGTATTATATATGTCGAATAAACATGCAAAACTGACAAATAAATACAATTTCGCTGTCATCCCAGCATGATAGCTAAAATTAAGATCCTATCAAATTTTCTTGAAGAAATGACGCTGGAAAACCTTATTTATGATTTGAACATAACAAAACATGCTCGCCCATCATTCAAAAGTAATGTCTTGTTACTCATATTATTACCTCTTTGTAACGCACTGAGCAATTGGCTGCCATCAAGCTTGTCGACTTTGACTAAAGCTTTCACATACTCGGACAATGCTGATGGATTAAAATGTAATGAAGGCTCACTTTCAAAAATTCAAACGACTCTTTATGGTTTTGTTGGGGGGGGGGGGGTGGTGGTGGTCACTTCTGTAGAGCTCATTTAGTGGAGTGTTATCACTTGCACCATTTGTTGCCGTCCTACCGCCAATTTCCTAGAGAACTATTGGACACTATTTAGAGACTTCTTAAAGTTTGTTCGGTGTTTTCGTAACAACGTCAAAATCAGTGCTGTAACTTGTAAGTGAAAGATCATACCACTAATATATCAACTTGTTGTATATGCAATCCATACCATAGAAAATATCAAAAATTGATCATGCCATCCAAGAATTTCCAAGTTAAATTCAACTTTGTCCAATATGAATACGGATTAACACAAAATTCAAACAAAGTTTGCAGCTAATTAATTGATGAAACCAAGAATTTTTGCAGCTGCAGTTTGCAACTTTGCAAACTGCGGTTTTGAACTATAGTTTTGCAAAACTTCTGTTGCAACTGCAGTTTCGTACTGCAGTTACACATTCCTAAGCCAACCACATTGCCAGTTTTGCATCCTGTCTACCATCGAATGCGTTACCTCTTCAATCATCACATGGGCCGCCACACACAATTCAAAGCCTATGCTACTGCTTTTTCCGCATGAGGCCCAAGTGTGTAGTTCATGAAACGTGAAATAAGTGTAGAAATGAGTAAGAAAATAGTAACGAATGATAATCTGCATTTGGTATCATATATCGATGTTGCATCACTGATATTAAAACTTGTTTGGCATGCACCATTTACCTTGTAGATAGAAAGTAAAGGCATTTGTTACTGTTTTTCTCTTGTGGAATTTTATTTTGTTAATTTAAATTGTTGTTGTGAAGTCCATTTTTCTTAATCAAATTCAAATAAATGATAATCTGCAACATACATTTTTGCCCAGGGTCTGATGGTAGGGTTATGTGAATCTCTCACTGTCTTGCTATAGCTATACATATGCATCTAAATATCAAGTGGTTCTGACTATCATTGATTCATTGTTGCTTACATGTGACATTTATATCATGTCATTCTATTATCGTACAGGTGTATAATGCAAGTACTGCTCTGCATTTATATATCATTGTGCTTCGGAAGTAATGGCTGTTAGCGAGAAATTGACAACATCTGAGTGCTTTTTGAGTGGCCTTAAGAGGTGTAAAAACATAGTAGGTTCCAATTGAGCTGCTATTGTATGTTCCATGTTTGTCTTAATCAAATTCGGGAATCTTGTACCTTTAAAAATCCGAGTGCTTTTTATATGCAACAATAGAAAAACAATAAACTTCTGATTAACGGACTGAAGTGCATATGAAAAAACGACAATTATCTCCTTGTCAATGTTACTCATTTGAATTGTTGAAGAAATGAAACATTTGAATTTTATTGAAGAGAATAGAATATTGCAGTATTGTTTTTTTGATAATACAGAATGTTGTACAAGGCTCTGTATTTATACAGTTTCGAACAGAGCAATTATATGCTGAATATGATAAATGGACTTGGCCTAATATAAGGCATGACCACATCCACTATTACTCGAGAATATCTGGTTTGCTTGCTTTGTATAAGTCATTTTCTTCGATACCCCCCTCAAACCAATTCGAGTGTTAGGATTTCCAAAGAACTCTTAGACTGAAGTCAACAAATTTGATGAAGTCGAGGTAGACTTCACATCGATGAGCGACTCTCAGATTTCTCCGTTGCTGGCAAATAATTTGAGGCTCTGCATCTTGGATCTGAGTTCAACTCGTCAACATTCATTTCATTCTTGAATCTGGTAAAATTATTCCTTGATAATGCTTTAGTAAGGACATCTGCCTTTTGGTAAGTCGAAGGTATGTAATTATCCCTTAATCTTCCTTTTAACACTTGCTCTCGAACGAAGTACAAGTCCAGTTCCATGTGCTTCGTTTTGGAGTGTAGTATTGGGTTTGCTGTGAGTAGATTGTGTTGAGATTATCACACCAAATAGTAGCTGTAGTATTAGTTTTGATATGTAATTCACTTAATAATGATTCCACCCACATGATTTCCGCTGATGCACTGGCCACACTTCTGTATTCTGCTTCTATGCTAGATCTAGATACTGTTGGTTGTTTCTTAGCACACCATGATATTGGATTTTTTCCTAAAAAGACTATCATCACTGTCAGTTGCCCAGTTTGCATCTGAGTATCCATTGATGTTTAGTGACTTGCTTGCATGTAGAACAAGACCTTGATTGATAGTGCCTTTGAGGTACCTCAGTATTCTTTTAACTGCCTTCCAATGCTCATCTAGTGGTTTTTGCATAAATTGGCTGACTTTGTTTACACTAAATGATATGTCTGGCCTTATTATTGTTGCATATTCTAATGCTCCAACAATGCTCCTATATAGTTTTTCATTCTCAATTGGCTCCCCTTTGTTTTTTGATAAGTGTAGACTACTTGTCATTGGAGTTGGAAGAGGATTTGCTTTGTCCATTTTGCCTTTATTAGTATCTCTGAAATGTATTTCCTTTGACATAAGTGTAGTCCATTGTCAGATGTCCTTTTGACTTCTATACCAAGAAAGTAGCTTAATCCTCCCAAGTCTTTAATTGAGAATTCTCTGTCTAATGTTGTGTGACCTTCCCGATTTTAGTTTCACTGCTACCTGCAATAATAAAATCATCAACATAAATTAATATATAAGTAACAGTTGTATTAGATAATTTAATAAAGAGAGAGTTGTCAGATTTTGTAGAGGTATATCCAAGACTGGCAAGTGTTATTTTTAATTTGTCAAACCACACTCTTGGTGCTTGCTTGAGCTCATAGATTGCTTTATTTAGCTTGCACACCAGTCTTTCACTTCCTTGTTGTTTGAATCCAAGTGGCCGTTCCATGTACACCTCCTCCTACAATACACCATTCAGAAAGGCATTATTTACATCTAGTTGTTTAATGATCCAATTCTTATACAAGGCTATAATCAGTATTATTCTAATGGTGGATGGTTTCACAACTGGTGAAAAGGTCTCATTAAAATCAAACCCACTTTGTTGTGAATACCCTTTTGCCACCAATCTAGTCTTGTGCTTTAGAATTGGGCCATCGGGATTTTTATTTAGTCTATAAGTCCATTTACACCCTATAACATTTTTATGTTCAAGTACTTGAACAAGGTCCCGGGTTTTATTCCTTGTAAGTGCATCATATTCTTCCTTCATGGCAGTCTTCCAATTTTCATTCTGTATAGCTTAGTAATAATTACTGGGTTCCTCAGTAGTTACTTCTACATTGTATACTTTTGGTTTGAATATACCACCTTTTGATCTTGTTATCATATGATGACCACTGTTTGCAGGAGCAATCAGTTGAGTTCTATTCTCCACAGTGATTTCCTGTTGAGTATTTGATGACTGAGAGTCATCCAATACTTGGTGGTGATCTGTCTGACTGGTACTGCCTTGTCGTGGAGACAAACATGGACCTTTAGATGATTCATTTGCTCATAGATGGAAACACTTCTGGTTATTTGAGGCACTTCAGTATTGCTCTTATTCTGAAGCATCTGCCTTTCAACTTGTATGATCACTTCAGGTATAGGAGGTATGGAATGCTTTGGATTATACAGCTTCTTGGTAGTATTGTATTCAGATTTGCTAAAAGGAAATTCAAACTCATTAAAAGTTACATGTCTTGATATATATACTTTACCCTTATTGTCAAGACATTTATATCCTTTTTGGTTTGCTGCATAGTCCAGAAATGTACATGGAACTGACCTGAATTCTAACTTATGTGTCCTGTAAGGTCTTAAATAGGGGAAGCACATGCATCCAAAGACTTTCAGCCCCTGATAGTTTGGTTTGACCTTGGCCAGTACTTCAATTGGACTTTTAAGTTGTAACACCTTAGTTGGCAGTCTATTGATAAGATATACAGCCGTTGAGAAAGCATCAGGCCAGAATTTCAGGGGTAGAGATGCCTGTGCAAGAAGTGTTAGGAATGTCTCTACAATATGCCCGTGCTTCCTCTCAATAAGACCAATTTTTTCAGAGGTATGTGGAAAAGTTGTCCTATGACTTATTCCTTTCTTTTGAAAGAACTCTTTAAGTGGTAGGAATTCTTTGCCACCATCAGTTTGCATAATTTTTAGCAATTTGTTTGCTTTTCAGCATTTGCTATGAATTGTATAACTGCATTACAAGTCTCAGATTTTGATTTTAAAAAGTAAATCCATACATATCTAGAAAATGCATCAATAAATGAAATGTAATACTTATAGCCATAATCTATAGATACAGGGGCTGGTCCCCACAGATCTGTAGCAATAAGTTGTAGTGGCTTATTATACTCAGTTTTAGAATCTGGAAATGCAAGCTTATGACTCTTGCCCATTGGCAATAGGTGCAGTTGTAAAATAAGGGGATATTTTTAATGTGAATCTTATTATCATTACTCAAAACATGTCTTATAATTTTCATACTGGGGTGTCCCAGTTTGGCATGCCAGACATCAAAGTTATTACAACTTTCAATAGATTTTGTTTTAGACATGTTACACCAGTTTTTCATACTCTTAGATTTTTTTGATTTTGCAACATAAAATTTGTATAATACCTTACATTCTCTACCCTAAAAAAGAATTTCATCTGTTAGTACATCTTTTACTAAGCAATACTTTGAATGAATTTCAAAATATACATTATTATGTTTTGAGAATTGTGAGACACTCATTAGATTTATTCTGATAACTGGAACTCTCAAAAGATTGTTAAGATAAAGTTGTCTAGCACCTTTAATACTTGCATTTCCAATGTGTGTGATGTGATTTGATTTGCCATTACCCATATATAATAAATGTTTACCTTTGTATTCCCTGTTTCCAAGATTCAAGTTGTTGAGATTGTTTGTAACATGATTAGTTGCACCAGAATCAGGGTACCAACATTCATCTTGAATATCCTCTGCCCTTGCTAACCTACTGGTTGAACTTTCTGATTGATCCTTGCATTCTTCTTGAGTATTCACCATGTTTGCACTAGAATTATGCATCCTTGAGTTGCTAGTGTTTTGTTGAGATGGTGTGTAGTTAGCATTCTAAAATAACATTTATTTGCTGTGTGACCATATTTTTCACAGATCTGACATCTTGGTTTGTTGTTGTTGTTGTTGTTGTTTGTATTACTCCACCTGCCACCTCTTCCTCTGGTTTTATAACCCTGGCCACCTCTTTGATTGTTGTTAGGCTGATTTCTGTTATTATGATTTCTTTCTTGATTCTTTCCTCTGTTGTTAGCAATGTAGTTTGCAGAGTATTCCAGATTTGTTGGTCTTTTTTGCCTTAATCTTCCTTCATGTGCAAGTAATATGGAATGTACATATTGTAGAGTTGGTAGCTTTTCTGTAGATGATATCACAGCAACCACTGATTCATACTCTTCATCTAACCCACTTAGTACAGACAATATTTTCTCTGTGTCACTTATACTATGCCCTGCAGAGGCTAACTGATCACATAAAGTTTTGGCTTTAGACAAGTATTCCCTCATAGATAGATTATCTTTCTTCAAATTATGCAGTTGCCTTTTATACTGCATAATTCTTGCAGCAGATTGAGAACTAAAAACTTGTTCTATTATATGCCATATTTCATAGCCAGTCTTACATCCAATTAATTGAGGCAAAAGGCTAGCACTGATTGAGGATAGCAGCTAAGAACTAACTAAACTGTCTTGCCTTTCATGCATGATATATTCTTGATTATCAACTAACTTTCCTTGTGCATCTGCAGTGAATCTTGGTGGAGTATTGAGTGTTCCAAGAACATATTCATGAAGGCCATATGCCCTGATTGCAGTTTCTACCTGGAATTTCCAGAGTAGATAGTTTGTTTCATCAAGTGGGGTGGTTATGATCTGGCTTTGTGGCTTGATGATGGTTTTGATGAGTGCTTGCGTGGCATTGGTTTGAGTTTGTGTGGATTTAGATATGGAAGTGGGTGAACCCGCATTATTATCATTCTCTTCAGCCATAGTTTGAAGAAATCACAACAAGAAATGATAAAGATTACCAGAAAGCGAGGAGGTGCAGCCAGAAACTTACTGGATGATGAGTATTTGCTGACAGAGGTTTCTTGGCATGGCACTTCAGGTGAGATAAACTGAATCTTGATATCTCTAATGATACCGTTGCCGCTAGAAATTTGTAAAAATGATGAGAATTTTCTAATCTACTTCTTTCTTGGCACATCACTGTATTAGATGATGAGATTTCTTTATGAAACTGTACATAGTTGTTAAACTGTGCAGTCAAATCTCATATGATGAAAATATTCTGATAAGAAAAATGATCTTTGATCTAACAATGGTAAAGCACTTGCTATTAAGTAAATAATTGCTCTAATACCATGTTGAAGAAATGAAACATTTGAATTTTATTGAAGAGAATAGAATATTTCAGTATTGTTTTTTTGATAATACAGAATGTTGTACAAGGCCCTGTATTTATACAGTTTTGAACAGAGCAATTATATGCTGAATATGATAAATGGGCTTGGCCCAATATGAGGCATGACCACATCCACTAGCACTCGAGAATATCTGGTTTGCTTGCTTTGTATAAGTCATTTTCTTCGATATGAATAATAATGAACCAGAAAAGATAAATTTCAAACGGTAGCTTTCGCTATAACTGATATATTCCAAACTAACCCCCAAGGTAGTGCAGTGATTAGGACTTGCGGCGCTCACCTTACAGGTCGATGGTTCAATCCCCACCAACTACATATCCTTGTGATTTACCTAAAGTATGTGTTGTGAATTCAATGCATACTTTCTTAGAGTTTACAAGCAAAGCTTGGTTGTATAAGTCTTAAAAAAACACAAAAACAACCAGTATGATGTCTAATTATTTCATGTTAATTTCGCATTTTGTTTCTTTATATCTTATAAAAAACAAACTATATTTTTTTGTGCATAATTAAAAAATCATATATCAAAGCTATTTCACTTTTGAAATAAAATAAAACAATAATAATCATATTTCAAGCTTTGATACCTCAAACTATGTTTCTTTATAAACTTTATAAAATCATATTTCAAAAAAGATATTTCTTTTTATCTTATAAAAATCAAACTATATTTCTTTATTTTTTTTCATATGCATATTTCAAAAATCACATCTCAAAGTTATTTCAAAATTCAAAAATCATATTTTCAACTATATTTTAAACTATATTTCATATGCATATTTCAAATATCTTTTCTCAAAGTTATTTCATAGTTCAAAAGTAATGTTCTAAAAATCATATTTCAAACTATGTTTCAAACTTTGATATCACACACTATATTTCTTTATATTCTTTACAAAAGTCATATTTCAAGAAAGATATTTCTTTATATCTTATAAAACTAAAATATATTTTTTATATGCATATTTCAAAAATCTTATGTCAATGCTATTTCAAGTTTAAAAATCATGTTTCAAACTTTGAAATCTCAAACTACTTTTTCTATATGAATTTTATAAAACCCATATTCCTTTTTATCTATAAAAGTCAAACTGTATTTATGTATAATTTTTTTCATATGCATATTTAAAAAATCATATCTCAAAGTTATTTCAAAGTTCAAAAGTCATATTTTGAACTATAGTTTAAACTATATTTCATAGGCATATTTCAAAAATTGTATCTCAAAGTTATTTCGAAGTTCAAAAATCATATTTGACCTCTGTGCTTATTTTTCATTTTAGTATTGCACTTATTTGACCTCTACCGTACTCCTTTTCTGCATAAAACCATGTTTGCATTTGTCTATATCAACTTTCTGGTGCCTGTACATACAACTGCATATTTTACCTACTCTTTACCATGGATGTTTTTTAGTACAAGTAAGTATGTGCTGCTGTATAGTCCAAAGTTTATCATCTCTCATGCTTAATATACAGTAAAGCATGAAACATTACAATGAGACAATATAGCTACAGTATGCACTTAATTTTTCTGACGCGTAAGCAAGATCTAGCTATTCTTCCAAGTTATTAATTTCTCCTGATTGGGAAAACCAAATGAAATATACAGTTCCAACTCTTTAAAACAATTCACATTTTTTATACCATTCACCAATCTTTACTTAGGTAATACTTGTTGAATTTTTTGTGTGATTCAAATATGTATAAACTTCCATAATTTGCAATTTGGAATATATGAAAACTTTTCTAATTTGCAATTTGAAATGTATAGAAACTTTCATAATTTGCAAATTTGGGATTTCTGGAAACTTTTCTTAATTACAACCTTACCTTATTTAAAACTTTTCATATCTCCACATGGAAAAAACAAATCGTAACAAATACGGTCGTTACATGTTACATTTATCCTTTCTAAAAGAAATTGTGATTCACAAAGTTGACTAATGCTTAGTAAATTATGTTTCAAATTCTCTACTAGTAGGACATTTGTGATTAAAGGAGAACTAGATATACTATAGCGACCCAGAAATTTGAACATTTCTTCTTCGAATATCGTAATGTTTTGAAATATAATTAAGTGTCATAAATATGATCTTATAACCTTGTTAGACATCATTTAATTAATGAATAATGATAAGAAACTCGTTTTTGAAAATTATTTATAAAAATATATTCTTCGAAGAAAAATCGATGATGTGATCGAAAATCGGTAAACAACTTTTCGATTGGATATAAGTTGTTCGAACACTTGAGCACTTGTCAAATGATCAAATGAACACATTAGCAATTAATTAACACACATCTATTCATGAAGCTTGGAACATTCTAGAGCTTCCATTAGAATAAGAGATATTATCATGAGAAGGGTATATATGTAATTGGCGTAAAAGAGAAGTGGCGTAAAGGAGAAGTGATGCAAAAGAGAAGTGATGGGAGGTGAGTCTTCCAAGGCATGTTCAGGGATGAAGGCAAGCTTAGGCAACACTAAATAGCGCCTATACAAGGAGAAACATACCTTTAGGAATAAATCACTAATTCACAAAACAAATACAAGCTTAAATCGATGGCTGCTTCTTCTTCTTCATCTCTAAATTCCTAAAGCAAATTAATTGAAAATCAAATCCAAATCAACTCAAATTTGGAGTGAAGCCTCGGAGGAAGATTATAACACCTTCCACCTAGTTAAAAGTTGAAGAAGTGGAGCCACACTTATCCTACATGGATAGGTCGTGAGCATTTTTAAAGGGGAGAAGGCAAAAAGCAAGCGAAAAGCAAGGAGAAGGAGGAGGGAAAGGTGGTTGTAAGTTGCGGTTGGACTTGGGTGCTTGGATCTTGGTTGTTTGTTAGATAAAATGTGTGTTAACACACCTTTTTGAATGGAAAATATAACATATATATGTTGTGTTTTGATTGTGTTTAGGTTGTTGAATTGTTATTGACATTGTTGAAAACATTGGTTTGATTCTTGTTTTAAAAACAAGAAGCATATATTGTCCATGTCTATGTACTTGGAATGGACTTGAATGGACTTATATGACTTGTGACAAAACCTTGGAACAAAGCACATAGATTATAGATGGACTTTGGTTTAGATTGGACTCGGATTTGAAAATGCACTTATAGCGATAGTCGCTATAGATGCAATTCGAAATTGCCTTGTTTTGGCTATATCTATGGAACTTTATAGAGAGATCCTTAGGGGTTTCTCACCATATTTATAATGTTATATATATATGTTTGTTTCTATTAAAATCTTCGATAGTAAAATATTAAGTAACATCTCGAAAGGTCGGGTCGTTACATTTAGTATCAGAGCTCAAGGTTGAGCGAACACCTTGGCTTTCATTGGGTATGGCTCATTAGAGATATGGTAAGTGACACCCTAGAATGAGTCGATTATATTATATATATGAGAGCATATTTGTATTTTGAAAACTAGACTTTTTAAACTATTCCTTAGGAATATCTCCTTCTAAGTAATCCCTTCTTAGTATCTTTTTCTTGGAAACTCCATCCTTTAGTTTCCTAAAGCTATTTCACTTTTGATTGGGTAGTAAGAACTATGGGTACTAGGGCTTCTAATGCTGAGGGAAATAGAGGAGAAGAATTTGTGCAGGTTCGACCATAGAAAGACTTTGCTTCGATATGGTGCGAGTTTGAGGTGTTAGGCAAAAAGAGGTTCAAAGGCACTGAGACTATCATCAAGGTCCAGGCTTAGATTAGTCTGTGTAACATGGTATGTAAGGATATGATGGATCATATCCAAGGAGCATTCAAGGATATTATATGTGTGGATTTTCAGTTCGAGGGTTCGACTCCAAGGTTATCTATGTCTGCCCCGACCGGAGGCAACAAGCGGAAGTTTTAACCGTCGAGAGATATTTTTAGTTTAACTTTCCATAGGTGTGGATAGAAGGGTCATTTTTCTAGGAAGTGTAGATTGGGTGGAGAAGGGAAGATGGTTAAAGCACCAATCATAAAGGTTCCGAAGATTGAGCCACAGATGTTAAAGGCGCAGTTTGCACCGAGGACTTGCTACAATTGCCACCAGCCAGGTCATTTTGTCAGGGATTGTCTGATGCTCCAAGTAGGGGAGCAGCTTAGGGTTTTTGCTATTTCTGTAGCATCTTCCACTTCGTCGGATGTGAAGGGGAAGTAGATTCTTGAGGATATACTATCTGTTTATAGTTTACCTATTCATGTTTGGTTTGATATTAGTGCTTCTCATAGTTTAATATCCCATAACCTTGATTGTTTAGTCAAGCTCGGCATGTTAGGAACATTGAGTATTGTTTGTTATTGATTTGTGCTCAACCAATTTATGAGCAACTTTACCTTTCTACATCATAGGGTGGGTAGATGGTAATTGTGGGTACATTGAACAAACACCTTGTGAATTAAGTTTCTCGGTTTGATTATAAGGCATTCGGTGATAATGTTGGGTTAGAAGTTAAAATTTAGTAAAAGATATTTACTATAATCAAAAGGAAAGATATAATATTTTGAAAATAAATATTTGTGAGAGGATTTATACAAGGAAGTAATTTTATATGAGTATGGCTATGGTCTATAAAATGTGGTTTATAAAAGAAAAGGAATTAAACAAAGAATTTGCGAACTTAAATCCCAATGTCTTTGAAAATGTTTTTCAAGGTTTTAGCGAAAATAATAATAGAATTATTTGAAAGTAAATATTTGGGAAATTGATTTATGAGATTAAGGTCATGATACTTAGTATTATTATATGAAGTATTTGATACCGCTTTGGAATGATTTTGGTTGAGTATGTCATTTGAAAATAATTTCAATGATGACTGCACCATCATCGGCGTTCATTTTTGGGGTTTTAAGTGGAGGATGCTACAAAGTTGTTTTGGTAAAATGGATTTTGATTTAAGCCCAAAGTAAGATTTTTTATACAAAAGTTATATGTATATATTATTTCAAAATGGTTTGAAATGAAAACCGGTGTTTAGTTATAAAATTCTCTTGTTAAGTTATTTCATGAACACAAGTAACCTATGCATTAGAAAAGTATGGTATGTGCATCATGATATGATATGTTGTTTGATAGTTTTCATTTGTTATAAAAAAAATGGAATTTTTCAATGGTTTTGGATAGTCGGGAACTTCCAAAATTGTTATAGAACTTAAAACTAAGTGATTTTGAAAATATAAAATTGAGTTTATATAACACTTGAATTAAGAAGGTAGTAAGTTAAAACAAGTTTAAATTTGTTAAGCATACTTGTAAGTAGAACAAAGTGATGTTTTGTATATGCTCTTAGGATGTAATGGAGCATTATACTAGTATGAACTTTAGTTATAAAATGTGGATAAACTTGAAGTTATGTTTTATGAAATGATTCCCAGATGATTTTAGTATTAAAAGACATACTATTAGGATAAATGTATGTGATTAAAAAGAATTAGAGTTAAGAAACCAATAGGATAAATACGTATGTTGTACGCAGATCGTTTTATTCGCATGATTATTTTTAATTCAGTATTCGAGTTCATGTTTTCGAGGTGGTTAACACCGGTCCGAACCAGAATTTTCACAAGATTCTTGATGGCGAACACTTGATATGGATTCGTGATACGATCCCGATGTTTTCTATCATAGTATATGGCTATGTAAGGAGAACGAAGGTTTCTGATTAAGAAACCAGATCAGAGTCTGCACTAGAGAGGTTATGTGACCTATACTAGTTTGGAAGTGAAATTTATATGATCGAACAAGTGATTAGATCGGATATTATGTACGAAGATATATGTACATCGGACGAACTTTAGTACATTTGTATTATATGTTATGTTGGCTTATAAAGAGTTTAAGAAATGGTCCTTTGATTTATTATGAGGTAGCATGAATAATCATCTAAGTAATGACCTGAGGCCATTGAGCGTAAGGTAGCTTAGTAGATTTTTTATCGTCCTTGGACGATGGGAGAGTTTTGAACCTGAGCAAACCATGAGCATTGGTTGCTAGTAATTGTGAATGCTATTTGAGTATTGTGTGCTTGTTCCTTTGTTAAGGTTAGAATTGCCATGGAGTGAGGATGCTCGGGGTGGTACCAAGAAGATGGAGGACAGTTTGAAGGAGTTCTATCCAGTGTCGCTTATAGACTAGGGTTTCCTTCTTATCTTGGTATTATACATCTTTTGTAGTGTACTCACCACTTGAGGTGGAGTCGCTTAGTATGCATTTCAGTTTACAGTTTATCTTGTATATAGTTTCAATAGAACTCTATGTATGTATCTTGTTTCTTCCATCTCCTTTGATCATCGCTCTTATTTGAATTTCGAGGACGAAATGTTCTAAGTAGGGGAGAATGTAGCGACCTGGAAATTCAAACACTTCATCTTTGATACCGTAATGTTTTGATATATAATTAAGTGTTATACATATGATTTTATAAACTTATTAGACACCATTTAATTAATGAATAATGATAAGAAATTTGTTTTTTAAAATTGTTTACAAAAATATATTCTTCGAAGAAAAATCGATAATGCGACCGAAAATCAGCTTATCCGTAAACAGATTTTTGATCGATTTAAGTTGTTTGAACTCTTATGCACTTGTCTAATGATCAAACAAACACATTAGCAACTAATTAACACACACACCTCTTAGTGAAGCATGGAACATTCTAGAAGCTTCCATTAGGATAAGAGATATTATCATGAGAAGGGTGTAAGTGTCATTAGCATTAAGGAGAAGTGATGGGAGGTGAGTCTTCCATGGCATGGTGTTTGGGGGGGGGGGGGGTGGAGGTGGGTGAAGGCAAGCTTAGGCAACAAAAAATTGAGTTTATATAAGGAGAAGTATTCCCTTAGGAATAAATCACTAATTCACAAAGCAAATACAAGCTTAAACCCATGGCTTCTTCTTCTTCTTCATCTCTAAATTCCTAAAGCAAATTAATTGCAAATCAAATCCAAATCAACTCAAATTTGGAGAGAAGCCTTGGAGGAATATTATAACACCTTCCACCTAGTTATAAGTTTAAGAAGTGGAGACACATTCACCCTGCATGGATAGGTCGTGAGCATTATAAGAGAGGAGAAGGCAAAAAGCAAGTGGTAAGCAAGGAGAAGGAGGAGGGAAAGGCGGTTGCAAGGTGGGGTTGGACCGGGGTGCTTGGATCTTGGTTGTTTATTTGATAAAAGGTGTGTTAACACACCTTTTTGAATGGAAAATATAACATATATGTTGTCTTTTGATTGCGTTCGGGTTGTTGAATTATTATTGACATTGTTGAAAACATTGGTTTGATTCTTGTTTTAAAAACAAGAAACTTATGTGATCCATTTCTATGAACTTGGAATGGACCTGAATGTACTTATATGACTTATGACAAGACCTTAGAACAAATTATATAGGTTATAGATGGAATTTGGTTTAGATCGGATTCGGATTTGAAAGTGCACTTATAGCGCTAATCGCTATAGATGCACATATGAATTGCCTTATTTTTGACTATTTATATGGAACTTTGTAGAGAGATTCTTAGGGGTTTCCCGTTATATTTATAATGTTTTATATTTATGTTTGTTGCTATTAAAAGCTTGGAAAGTAAAAGGTTAAGTAACATCTTAAAATGTCAGGTCCTTACATATACCTTCGTTGCAGACGTCTCTGATGCCAATGACATACCCTTTAGAGTTATCTCCAAATGTGATAGTGCCTCCATCCTTGTATCTTATATTTGTAAGCATATGTAAATTTTCCATCGTGTGTTTGGAACATCCACCGTTAAGAATCCATCTCTCTCTTTTCTTGTCGGGTACCTACAAAAAATATAAATTCGAATTGGTACCCACTTCCTACTTTCGGCCCTAAGTGTTAGATCTTTGGAAATCATGCCCAAAAGGGTTTGGATATCCCTTTAAAATGAAATCTTCTTTATTATGAACATTGTTTAAAAAGTCCTTTATATAATTATTTTTGAATTTGTTATCACTAGATTTGGTATCCATATTTTAATTGTATTTATCTTAGACTTTAATATAGGTTTTTCAACACTTTTTCCCTTTATAAATCTATTTCAACACTTTTTCCCTTTATAAATCTAGTACTCAAAGAACTATTTTTTGAAGATTTCATTTTCTTATCACCATTAAATCCTAAATCGGTTTTATTAGAAGATTGTTTTGAAAACTTCATGATTTTTGATAAATTTTCTCCCCCTTTATTAAAAACTGGAAAGACTCAAAAAGTTTTTTTTCAGAATTATTTTTGATATTTTCAGTTTCATTGCTAAGATAGTTTTTGGGAGAAATTAGTTCACAATTTTCTTTAACCAGCTGACATTCTCATTTTTATAAAGCTAAAGTTCATCATTTAATATGGTAATTTGAGATGTCATGTTTTCACGAGAGGCTTGAATTTCTTTCTCTAAAATATTTTTTTCATCTTTTAGCAAATCTATCTCTAATTCAGCTCTACTTAATTTTCCTATATTTTCTTTGTTTATTTTCTTAAGTGATTTCACTTTTTCAAGAATTCCAAATTGATTTCAAATAAATTATCATAAGGAATATCAAAATTTACATCACTATTTGTTGCCATGAAGCATACGTTGCCTTGCTCCATATCACTTTCACTATCCGACGAAGATGAATATGAGTTTGAATCATTCCATCTTATTTAAAAAGCTTGGTTCTTCTTTCTAAAATGTTTGTCGTTCTTGTTTTTTGAAGTTTTTTTCTTTCTGAAGATTTGGGAAATCCTTCTTCATATGAGTAGTTTTATTACATTCGTTGCATTTCAAAGAGGATGAGTTGTTGTTGTTTTTCCCAAATCATTTGTTTTTACCATATTTCAAAAAAATTGAAAATTTTAGCTAGAAAAGCAAAATTTTCTCCTATATTGGAGTCATCTTTAGCTTAAAATGCTATGGTTTTTCGTTCCTGAGTTGTGTCCTTTTTGCTTGCAAATTTACTTCATAGGACCTTAGATTTCCAATCAACGCTTCCAGTTTGAGTGTTGAAAGATCATTGGCATCTTCGACAACCAATAATTTTCTTCCCTACTCATCCGTTAAAGAGTTGAGTATTTTTTATTACATTAAAATCTAAATAATTTTCTCCTAATGCTATTAAAGCATGAGTAATGTCTTGAATCCTTGTATATATATATATATCAACAATGGTTTCATTTAGTTTCATTCTAAAGTTTGAAAACCGATTCTTCAGCATAGGAATTTTACTTTGCTTAAACTTATTTGTCCCCTCATGAGTGATTTGCAAGGTATGTCAAAACCGATATGCAGTTTTGCATACACCAACTCTATTAAATTCATTTTTACCTAATGAACAAATTAATATATTTATGGCTTTAGCATTGTTAGAAGCATCGATTTTTTAAGGAATTGTCCAAGTATTGTATTCAGTATATTGAGGTAGATTCACACAAATGACTATAAATCAACCCAAATAAACATGGAAGTAATAAGATCATGTTGTAGTGCGTTAAAACAAACAACAACAAGAGAACTCAAACGGTAAATCATAGAAACAGATGGAGAGTTCAAACACGGATTTATAGTGATTCCACTATTGCAAGGTAGTGTACATCCACTTTGGGAATAAGGGATTTTATTAAATTTTACAAAATTGATAATGGAGGCTAAGAAGAAGAATAAGAAATATAATTTGAGAGGATGATTCCAATCTCTACATAATGACTATCTTTATATAGAGATTATTGTAGAAAACAATAGCATATGATTTTTGTTTGATGATAATAAACATATATATATATATTCGTTTAAATGTATTTGTTGTTGTACTATTTTATTTTTCACATAATTAAATAAATATTTGTTTAATAAAATAAATAACTCAGAATTCATATTCAAACAAATATTTTATTCAAACAAATATTTTATTACAAATTCAAATAGTACAAATTGAGCTCTCACTACATTTATACATTTACAATTACTATACAATTTCGATTACAACACAATTTTCAATTTATAATTTTCACCTCACTACATACTCACTCTCACTCGTATTTGATCTTCAATTCAGTTCCAGCCTGTATCCAGCATCTGAACTATCTGCAAAATAAACACTGACGCAGTAAAATTGAAAAAGAAAATATTTTGTAGTGCACAATAAAGTGTGTGTTTTGAAAATATTATTTGCCTCGGTTATTTGGGTTGTTCGTCATCGTTTATTTTTTAATTCATCTTACATGAACAACTGGTGACATGCACAGTGTATCACTGTACATGCCACAAGGTCGTGCACACAGATATACACTTGCTAGATAAAATTGCAGGGACAGGTGAGCACAAGGTCAAACCCAATCCTAGGCTAGATTCAACTCAGGTGCAATGCAAAAACAAAAATAGAATAGTCAACTACAAGTTTCAATGGTCAGTCAACATGAACATGGACATGGAGATGAAACCAGACTTCAGACCACTACACAATGCAGACCAGAGGCAACCAGCCAACATACATGAAGATACACATGTATGCATATATATGCATATAAACATACACATGTCTGTTCAGGGATGAAGGCTACATAGGGTTTCAGAGATAACAAAGAAATGTACAAAAGTAGTTCAACATGAATAAAAGTTCAATGCAATGGCTAGGCTCACAACAACAAGTGCACCAGACTTACAAGGACACCAGCATGAACACAAACAAGGTCAAAGGCAACCAGACATGTTCATATGAAGACCACACTTCAACATGCTCTCAAGTTCAATGCAATGGTCAGGAGCAACATAGACAAGACTACAAACACAAAGGCAAGAACCAGACTTCAAGATGATCCAGACCAGCATGACTGTGTGGACATGTACAAATATACAGTGACAACTAGACAGTGGTGAACACAATACAAGTGAAACAAGACCAGGCCCCAAATGACTTCAAGTTCTACATGCATAAACACAAGTTCATATGGAATCAGGTCCAATCAACATGGAGACTTAAATTAACATGTGAAACCAGACACAAATGCAAAGCATTTATCATGTACAACAAATGGAGCCAGTAGTTCTATACACATGCAACCATACTCGAAGCAACTGAACACATAACTCGAAGCACAATGTACCAGATCAATGAAACAGCCTCAACACAAAATGATCGCATGAAAACAATGCAACACATACAACTGGATTCAAACTCGTACCAGACTTCAAATGCTCACAACAACAACAAGCTTCAGGAATACAAAACAACAATATGCACGAGGACAACAATTTGATCATGAAATCAAGACCACAAATGTACACAGCAACATAATGGTCGATATTCAGTGATAAACACATGAAACAGAGGCATGAACAATTTCAAGTGCACAATGTATATACATAAACAACCAGAATTGATTCCAGAGCCATCACACACATATATACATACATATATGTATGTATATACATGGAGTGACACACAAATATACAGTAAAAACTGTGAAGCCGCGAGTCAAAATTTGAACAAAATCAGAAGTCATAAGGAAACGATGAACAAGTCAAAGCCAGCAAAAATTGGAACAATGTCAAGAGGGTAACAAGTCGAAGTCAAATTCAAATGCAAGAACAGGTCGTAGGAGAAATAAACGGAGAAAAATTCAAATTCATGGAGTAACACGTAACAAATGAACAAGTCAAAAATCATCTCATCGTTCAAGCAAAAATCTAATGGCCGAGCAAATCACTTGAAGAATTCAAAAAAAATACGAACGAAAATATAGGGTTTTTATCCCTATTTAACCCAAATTCATCATCGGCAAATTCGTATTCGAGTTTAAGAAAAATCAAAGAGCGAGCACCAATCCAGAACTCGAATCGAGTTCGAAAGCAAATTGAGTCAAGCATAATCACAAATCAAAAAGGGAAAATCACATACCAGAATTCGAACTCAACATAGAAGCGACCGTGAGCAATCATCAGCCAAGGAGTCGATTGACGAAGCCAATCAAAGCATAATAATCACTTCAATCGAACGATAATTAAGAGGCGCCTCAATTTTGAAGGAAACCCTAAATTCAGAAAGAGGAACGGTCGACCAAAAGAAGGCACGAACAAAAGCAAACCAGTCTCCTTTTTATTATTTATTGGGCCGGCTTCTACTGTTTATTTTGGGCTTAAGTTTTTAACTAATAGGGTTTTGTTATTTTAGTTGTTTTTATTGTTTATTTAAATCAGACTCTAGTTTAACTAGGTTACGAACTACGGTTTTGTAGTTCGAGAATTCGCAACTTAGTGGCTGAGTTGTGATAGGGTTTTGAGCTTAGAGTTAGGTTAGTCAAGTTAGCGGGTGTCGCAAGTTTACGTGTGTTTGTAAGCATCTGACTACTTAATTTCTAGTAGAAACCTTGGCGGTAGCACGTATGCAGGTTTTTGCCGAAGCTGGGTAAATCTGTGTGTGATTTTTACTGCATTACTTCCAGTTATTATTAGTATCACCCTATTCAACCTCCCTCTAGGGTGAAAACGATCCTACAATTATTACTTATAATTGAAGCAATTAATTTATGGTTATAAATCAATACCTCATCAATTCTCCTATTCATATGAGAAACATTTATCAGTTTGATTTCTCAGTTTCCTCCAATTTGATTACTTCAATCTTCCAGATAGTTCTCCTGCTCATGTAGATAATTTAGTGAAATAAAAGTAATATATTTGAGTCATTATCTCAAATATCTTCCAAATCTTCTTTAATTGGAAATACCGTATCCCCAAAATCAATAATATCTTCCAAATCTTCTTTAATATGGAAATATTGTATCACTGAAATCTAACAATCTCCACCTTGATACTATATTTCCATCAAAGCTTATTAACTCCACCTACATCCTCTTACTCCAAGAAACTCTTGAACTAGACAACATGGATACTTCTCCAATGAGCTTCGACATGGCCATCACCCATTGCACTTTATCAACGAACTCCGACGAGGCCATCGCTCTCCAACAAAGTGTTGAAAGTACCCTCTCCATATAAGACCTATCAATCTCCACAAGAATCTCCATCTATCAACTCACTCTCCCCATGTTCACTAAGTGGCACCTAGCACCTCATCTAGCGAGTCAAGTTTGAGCAATGCTTGAACTTTGCAACATGCAAGGACTTAGTGAACATCACTACTATATTCTCCTCGATGTGAATCTTTTGAAGACGTACCTGCATTTCTTCATTCATAGAGATATGAAAAGCCTTTCTTACCACTATGCGCTATATCCTCTAACTAAATGCTAGATTTTCAACCAGATGCATTGCGCTTTGACTGTCGCAATTTACTAATATACTCCCATGAACAAAGCCTAAATCATACAACAACCGCTTAAAGTAAAGTGCTTCTTTAGCTGCTTTAACAGTAGCTCCCAGTTCTGCCTCTGTAGAAGACAAGGCGACAATAGTTTGCAGCCTCACTCTCTAACAAATGGCTGTATTTCCAAGTGTAAAGATGAACCTGAGGTTGACTTCCTTAAATCTCCGTCTCCAGCACAAAATAACAAAATCTGACCAAGCTGAAACCTTTCTCCCTACCATAAAAAACAAGCCCATTATGTGTTGTTCCTCTAAGATACCTCAAAATGTAATTCACTACTTCCCAATGCAGTTTCTCTAGATTGGCCTTTTAGCGACTAACCAAACCAACCATCCATGCAATATCCGGTCTTGTGCAGGTCATAACATACGTCAAGCTTCCAACTGCACTAGCATAAGGTACCTTCTCCATATAAGCTTTGCCTTCGTTTGAGATCGAAGAGTTATTCTCTGAAAGCTAAATGTGCAAAGGAATGTGTAACAACCTGTCTTTTCGACCCTTAAAAGTTGACACCAATACATCCACGGTAATCACGTGGCTTCCAAGTGCCGAATAGATAGATTGTTGGGGTGAAAGAAAAGAAAAAAATAGAACAAAATCTCACATTGCGATGAGTAATATATAATATACACATGACCTTTGCAAAAGAAAACAGTAAATACATACATCAATCAGAGTAATCTAATCTATCATCAGCCTGGACTGTTATAGCAACATGTCCTCACAAAAGTGGATAAATAAAAAACAGGAAATGCAGTGAAAATAAAGATACATGAATACGTCTTGGAGGCATCCAGCTTGTCTCCTAAAGATCCAAAGCATCCATAACTAAATTTGGAAATATACTTGGGCTGACCCAAGCATTATAAGATAATAACGCCCGGATCAGTTTGGTAAACCAACGTGAGAACTATAAATCATGTGAATTTTTGATGTCCTAAAAACTTCCAAAATAAAGGTATCTTGTAAGATCACACTGCACGTAAACATGGATGGGTTTCTACCTTACGATAACCAAACCAATTTAATTAGAAAATCCATTGATTATAATAGTGTCTAAGGTTTAAAATAAATATTTAACATAGCTGGTATGCTTGCATCTGACGTTTCAGCATATTTGGTATACAACTAAGTCTATAAGGCACATATTGGAGAATGGATTCTATATAATGACAAGGCTATTGGGGTAATACCTGTCATAGTACACCTCTAGAAAAATGTACCTAGGGCCCCTCATGGACCACCTACAAATTGGACCGGTTTACCCCTTCCTGGATAGTACCGAATATGTCATCGCCCAGGTTATCTCTGATAAACCGTATCTGTGGCCACAAGCATACATAATCTAAGAATATCGATCTAGATACAAGTGATGACTATACTCTAATGGTAGCAAATCACATTGCCCTGAAGCATATCCCTAGTTTAAATCATTACCGGGTATGAGGCTCGAGGCTACGTCTTAAGTAAATCTCTCTTGGAATGCTAACACTACCCTTCAAGCAACAATATACTGCCAACATTCATCCATACAAGTTGTTCAGGATATGAACAAACCGAAGGCACTACTTCTACTACATTCTTAGGAATAATAGCAGGTAGCCCTAAGAGTTCAAAGAACTCCGTTTTTTGATTCCATTATCTTTAGGATGTCTTCAATTCGAATGCTAATGCTAGTTTGAAGTGGTTTTCAGATAACTCATGCTTATCCAATCCCGGTCTCTGCAAACCAACAATTGATAGTTTCGAAACTGGTCAAGATTTGATAGTTGGTTATTTGACTATCAAATAAACAGACAATCAAACCAGACATTTAACTTTATATGGAAACCAAGCATGGTTAAGCACATAAGCAAACATTAAGCCTCTTTAATTAATCATTTCAATTAATTAAACCACTTTGTAAATACTTGTATCAAAATATTTTTACAAAGATATATTTACAAACCCTCTCAACTCTTTTCAATATTTGGAAAGGTATTTATATACTTATCTCAACGGTATAAGTATATCCACAAAACACTACACTTTTAATACTTAGAAACTGTAACCATATACTTACCTCAACGGTATAAGTATATTCACAAAATCTTAAGAAAGATTTCTCTTCCAAAACCATGCTTATTTGGGTTAAAAATGTCATTTAAAACATAGGTAACAATAAGCCCAAAACACTTTTGGTGTAAATAGACGGATTGAATAGAAATAGACCAAATATACTTATCATCACTTTCCGATTTCAAACTTATACTATCCCTTGATTAATAATGTAGTCAGACAAGTTAGCATACTATACTTCCCTCGACATACATTCTTAACTCCGAGGATATAAATGAATTTTCCTACCTTGAAATTTGGTGTTATGTATGGAAAGAATACTTCCATACCACCATAATTTAAAATGATCATTTATAGTAATCAAATCTCATTCCTATTATAAACTCCTTTTTCATAAACCTCTTTCATATTATATATTTATAAAACTTCTTTTATAAATATCATTTCTATTTAAATTTCACATACTTATCACAAATCTTCGATTTCAAAATCGGACCAAATACTTTCCATAATACGATCCTTCCACATATCACTATAAATTCACAAATGTGATTTATTTTCCAATTTATCAAAATGATATAATTTTTCTTTTTACAAAACACCATTTAAAAATATATTCTTTTATTTATGAAATACCATTTATAAATCTATCTTTTTATATAGCATTTTATGTAAAACGTTTCATAAATATTTACCAAAATATTTCTATCTTTTAAAATGGAATCACTTTATTATAAAAGATAAATTTTCTTTTTTTCTTTAAAATAAACATCCATTATTATATTAACTTTTCTGTAAAATAAATACTTCCCAAAATACTTTTAAAACATTTCCAAAAAGGTTGGAATAAAATAGAGAAGTTCAAAGACCCTTTTTTTATAAAATGCCACAGCATTCCAAAAATCACATTTAAATATCCTTCTTTGAATCAAAATCAATTTCAAATCCAAACAACAAATATTATTATTTCCAAGTACTATAATGAGGCCAATAGCTACCATAGCACTTAACCAATGCTATTACTACCTTTATTATTAAAAAGGTTCAACTTTAACACATCAATGTCATATCCAATATGAACAACTACCAAACTTTTAGCATTTAAAAATTTATACACAAGTATATAATTGAAATTTAAATCGGCAATAATGAGGAATCCATATTCCTCGATAAAATTCCCCGTATTTCATTTTATGTCATTTGCTTTTCAAAGCAGAAATTCAAACAAACTGAACCAATAAATCATTCAAGCTTAAAAGAAATAATTTACATCTACCATATATCATATAGTGTTCATTCAAAGGTGGGTTTAACTCACCAAAATTCCAGTTGACGCTTAGGCATTCCAACTTGATTTAAAATCGAACAACGTTCGATTTTAGCTCAAAATCCTACTTGCTCCAAATTTAAAGAAATCAACTTCATTGCATAAATAATGCTCCTACGAGCGCAATGCAAAAGACCGCATCTCGATTGGACCTCGTATGTAAAAGATATTCATTTTATTAGGTTTTGAATTAAAAATTGTAATTAATTAACTTAATTAATTTGTTAATACCTCCACCCCACTAATCATCTTCTCCCTCCCTAATCCCCAATTCGACTTGCATGTACATGTGCACAGGTGCAAAACCCTTGGTTGCCGATCCACTCTCCTCCTATCTCTCTTTACACTCCACTATTTAATGATCCGACGAATGCCACGAACTCTCTTTGCACAAGCTATCCATTCCACCCAACCAACCCAAGCTCGATCGACCAAGGATGATCGCGACCTGATGCTGAGTTCCCCCTCCAATGACATGTTTTGCCTTGCTCGACCGCAGTGGCTACAATTTTGTAAGAAGGTGCTCCTTGACAAGGGTGTTGCAACAATACACTCCATTCCACCCAACTCCCTCTCCATCTTCCCTGCTTCCCAACCCTAATCGATGTCCATAATGCAGAATTCAACCAATACGAGTTACATCCTCCAATCTTCATATGGATTTGATCCCCGCCTCGCCATGAATTCAACGGATTCGATGCCATAATTTATCATCAAGTATAGCTTTTGGTTTTGATTTTTAAAGATAGAGGCTTGATTTTCTTTTTACTGTAAGAGTGAAAGATGAAGAGTAAATAGGGAAAAAGGAAATGAAGAAAAGTAAAAGGGTGGAGTTTTGTTTATGTTATATATTTTGGCGCTTCGCTACACAATATCTCGTTCGCGTATGAACCGCGAACGACAGAAATAAAAATACGATCGTGCACAATAATGCGATATGATCACAAAACAACAATGACATACACTGGTTATCTTATTCTGTGAAATTTTAGAAATACTAACGTTTGCCGTAAAATATATCAAACGATAATTTAAATATTTTCTAAACTAAAAATTATGGAAAAGTCCTATAAATTAAATTAATAACACGTCACTAAAAATCAAGTCATTTTATAACAATTGATTTTCTTATTATTTATAATATTTGAATCAAACTTAAATATTTAAATAAATTAAATATTCCTATTCTAAATGTTAAAAATTGCTGGTCGTTACATTCTTCCCCCTTACAAGAATTTCGTCCTCGGAATTCCCAAAAGAAGAAAATGTACTCTCACCCTTAGACTTTCAAAATCAATTAGTTGAAACGAGTTATTAAAATTTTAAAGTCTCATATGTCACGAAAAATTTCGGCAGCACCTCCTTTACAAGACTAGGTCCAAAAAATCACAATACCAATATAAGCCCATATTTGGGACTTCCCATATCTGGGGACAACACAACAACAATATATACTTATGATATACCTTATAGAGTGTGTATGTCACATAGCAAAGACACTCATTAAGCAATAAACATATACCAATTTGTCGAGCAATCAAGCTCTACTCATGAAACCAAAAGCAACAATCAAGCCTTTGCTTCCATGTACCTATATCTCACTTACATAACCCCAAAGGGAGTTAAACACGACAAATGAAACAATACAACAACTCATCCATCATATATTGTGAACCTAAGCATACTAAATACTATATGGAAATCATCTTACATCAACATGCTATCGAACAATATAACCTGCATTTCTAATGAAAGAAGCATATATTATATCAAAGCTTATACGATGTTCATATGTCATCCGTACGCAATATAAAATCTAATCACTTTCTCGATCACATAAACTTCTCTTCCGAACTAGTATCGCTCACTCGTCTTTCCTAGTACGGACTCCGATCTGGTTCCTTAATCAAAAACCTCTGTTCTCCTTATATAGCCATATAATATGATATAAAACTTTAGTATCATATCCTATCAAGAATCTGTATCAAGTGTTTGTCGTCAAGAATCAAGATGAAAAATCCTTGTTCGGAATGGTGCCTTGAACTCATGTACTCGAGTTCGCATCAAAAATAGTTATGCGAATAAAATGATCTACGTACAACTTACATATTTATCCCATTGGTTCTTACTTATACCAATACTTTTTAATTTAAATCACATTCATTTTTTCAAAGATCATTTCTTATTTAATACTAGAATTTATTTATGAACGATTTCATAAATCCATTACTTAGGTCTATAAACATTCTATAACTCAAGTTTATATTGCTATAATACTCCACTACATCCTATGAGTATATATACAATATTAGATTTGTTTTACTTAACTGGGATATTCAACAAATTTAAGACTTGTTTAACTTACTATCTTCTCAAATTTATAAGTTACGAGCTTATTTTCTTATATTTTCCCAAAATCACTTAGCTTAAATTTCTCAACTAATTTGGAACTTTTCGAATGTCCAAAATTGTCGAAAATTTCATTTCAATAGATTAAAAACTACCAAAAAATAATCATAATGAAATGCAAAAACCAAACCACCCTACTGTATAGGATACATGTGTCCTATTATAACTTAATTCAAAACTTCAGAATTAAACACCCGGGTTTTATTTCAAATCATTTTGAAATAATAATAATAATAATAATATGCATATCTCCTTTTGTATGTCAAATCATACTTTCAGAATTTAAAACAAAATTTGTCTTACCAAAACAACTATGAAGCAAAACTACTATGGTAGCATTCCCCACTTCAAAACTCGAAAATAAACGCGATGATGCTGCAGTCATCACGAGAATTATTTTCCAGCGACAGAAGTGAGTTTAGAGCTTTCTATCTTCTTTAACATCCTTTTAAAATATTGTTATTAAAAAATACTTTCAAAAAGCACTATTATTATTTTCTCCAAAACATTGGAAAACAATTTTCAAAAACACCGAGAATTACGTTAACAAATTCTCAATTTTAGTCCTTTTTAATTATAAACCATTCTTATATAATTTCACTTACTTATATAAAATCATTTCACAAATGTATGCCTTCATTTAGATTATAATAAACAACTTTTATAAAAATTAAAATTTAGTCCAGCATTATCACCGAATGCCTTATAGTCAAACTGTAACGACCCGTAAATTTCAACCGTTTTAATAACGTAATTAGTTGAAATTTTGCGAAATTTTAAACGATAAAATTTTGAAATAAAAATTTAACATTTGGAATACGTCTAGTTAAACATAGCGACTGGTAAATTTTCGTCCAAAAATATGAAAGTTTATTTCGCGCGTAAATTTACTTCAATTTAATCAGTTAAAAAGCGATGGAAATAAAATGTTTCCGAAACCTAAATATTTTTACATAGAAAAATTCTAAACCATCTTCTGAGCAAGATGTCAGTTTGTCGTTTTTCCAAATTCGGACATCTTTGGCTCCGTCGATCTTATTTTTCAGCGTTTTTCTTGCATTTTCTGCTATTAGAAAATTCGAATTTTTATAATTCAAATCGTACCACTGATAACTGTATACCATTTTTATCGTCTCGTTTTGTTGATCTCTACAGTATATTCGTTTGTTGATTTCGGAGTTTCAGTACGCGGTGAAATCAGTAAAACGGTCCACCATGTCGGTACCGTGACCTTTATTTTCTTTTCATACTTTGAACCGTGACTACCCAAATTCCTACTGTACAAGATCAATAGTCGCTCGCCATAATTATTTTTAAAATTTATGGTTCCAACGTATATTGATTCCAACGTATAAATCAAAATTTACGGACTTTTCAAAATTTACGGTGACTACCCAAATTCCTACTGCTGCCTTCTCCACTGCCTATTTCTTTTCTCTTGCCGGTTCATTAACTTCCATTTATTTTTGCTCAGATCGAAATATATGTACATTACTAGGTTGGAACCCGTGCTTCGCACACGGGCAGTTGTGTAACGATGTTGAAGTTGTGTCTCAGATCAGCAATAGCAAGTGGTGACTAATAAGTTGTGCATGCGGACATAAAAATAACAGTAACTTCGACATGAGTTCAACATTAAAGTATTAACGAATGCTAAGAATCCGCAGTAAACAGCTAGTTGAGAAATGTAGATTATAAAAAAATAGATTCAAATACAAACAGAACGAAACTACAATGTAGTAGATGGAATTTAGAGAGAAGGAAGAACAAAATTACTGCAGTACATAAAGATTAGAAGGAAACTAAAAAGATACAAAATTATTACTGTCTACATAAGATGGGAACAAACGCAAGGATGTAGTAAGAGGAGCGATGCTCGTTATTGTAGTAGATTGTTAATCGTTTTTATTATCTTCTTTCTTCTGTCTCTTTACATGAGTTAAGCCATTGGAGCCAACGTGTTCCAATCCTTCTTCGTAGTCCTGGAAATGGTTATAAAGATTGAAGTTTAAACATGGTGTCATGCTTGTTGAAAAATGTACTTATAGTTCAGCATTTTTTGTTATTTGGTTTAGTCGACATGTAGTTGATTAGTTTAAAACTGTAGTTTATGAACAGTTTTGGAATAACGGAGATGAACATATATGGCAGAAAAAAGGGTTGTGGGAAAAAATAAGAGGCAGTTGTTATTGTTCATGGTAATAGGAAATATTTAAATCGGTAATGTTAATTGAGGTAAAATTTGACTGTGTAAATGAGCAATGTATACGTAATACAATGGATGAATAAGTGACTAATTTCATTTGGAGGAAAAGGAATTTTATGATAGTTTTGCAAAATATAACAATGGTTTGACAATACTTACATTGATAGTTATTCCTTTTCATGAACCCTTTCTACATGCATTTTGTAGTTGTGTTTGTAGTATGAAAGCAGCACACATAAATGCAGTCAGATATTTAACATCGGAAATTATGGTTACATGTATGAAATAGGAAATATGAATCATAATTATAAAGGTAACAATGCTTTGAATGTTAAAGCACTTTAGTTTAGAGGGAAATAAGTGCTCTAAACAATCGTTGATACTAAAACATCACATCTGCATTTAATTAGTAGTTTCGATAGAGTAAAAGTGTAGTGAAACACTATCTTGGTTAACCGTCAATATGGTAATATGTATACAAAGTGCAAGTTTAGTATGTAAGCTTAGCATACTGACCGTGTCGAGATGATGAGATGACGGGCAAGTAAAGCAAATTATGATATATTTTTTCATAGATCGTACTAAATCCAACCAACCTAAAAAATTTGAAAACCATATCTATAAATTTAGTGTGTGGTAATAGACAGCATAAAATAAAATAAACTCATCATTTGGTAAAGAACACGTAAGAATGACAACAAAATATAGTGCAGATATATGCATTTGAAGTCTGTGTCGATAGCATATTAAACAGCATTGGTTTGTGTTTATGTTGCTTCTCTTCATTGTACGACTTATGCGGGTTGAGTTGTTAAGCTGTTATATTTGCTAAAAGTAGAAATATGCCATACAAACATGTAAATTGGTGATTCTAGTTCCCATATACAACAAATGTTCAAAGCACATAAGTTTTAAGATACATACATATAACTATACAATTATAGCAGATGCTGGTATGGAAAGTGAAGTTTGTGTATACAAACTGAATATAAGCTGAAACAACAATTGCAGTAACATGAAAATTGTAAAGGTAAAAGTTAGCGGACATAAAATTGATTGATTTCAGATGAAACACATTAAAGTTTAACATCGGAGTAGGTTCAAAATTCAAGTTTTATTGAGATAGTGAAATTTAGGAGATAAAAACATAAAGATTCATGCATATGGTTCATAAAGCAACTGTGGTTTTATTAAAATGGCTAACTCGGATAATACCGTGAATTTGGTAGCAAAACTGCAAATTTGAACTAAAGGTATAAGTACCAAATTATGAAAACTCCCTATCAGAAGATGTAAGCAAAGAATATAAGCACATTATGGATTATCAACCGAACTAAAATGAGCAACCATGCCGGATGAATATGAATCCATTGTTAAACAAAAGTGTTATGGACAATTGAATCATCATGGCATGTTCACGACACATTGGAAATACTTTAGTGTGTGTAATATGATTAAAGAGAGTATTTTTGTTCAAGTTTGCATGGAGAAGCAGTGTGCAAAAGATTAGTCAAATAGGTGAACTTTTAGCATTTGATACCTAGATTGGTGAACTGGTTAATTATAGGCAGATTAGCCAAAGGATCATGCATAGTACCGTGCATTGAATATGCAGTAAATCAAGGGTTTCATCAACGGTAGTCTGAAGTAAAAAGAGAAAAGGATTTCAACCGCTAACCATATATTGTAAAAAGAGAAAAACTCAATGTTGGAGATTTATGTAGGTGCTAATATTATTCAAGAAAATAGGGTACGCTACAACTAATTATCCATGTAAAAATGTAGGAAAAAAACTTTATTCTTAATTCATGTTCATAAAAAAGACCATGTAAAATCCATGCGAATTTTTTAAAATTTTTTTTATAGGTCAGTTCAACTTTATGACAATTTGTAAATGTTCTAATACAATTATATATATATTGCAGATGAGTATTGACATACATATGTATGCCTGGTTAGCATAAAGTTTACAAACATTATTCCATGTGTTTGTATTTCTGTAAGATGATTGCTAATACAAAGAAATGGTTGGCTGGAGTATATATCAGCCAAAATAAAACTGTCAGAAGTTAGTTCTAAGTAATGAAAAACTCATTATTGGATATCTATATGGTTAAAAATTTATTGACCAAAATAATTTTCATCACCATTTTCATTATGAAAATTGAAGAAAATAGTTGATCCATAAATCAATTTCAGTAGGAAAAAAAGGGAAAACCCAAGTAATCAGTAACACTATAATTCCAAATCCGTCTTATATCTCTGTAATATTACAGTTTATTTCAACATAGATAGTATTTTAAAATATTTTGAAAATCATACGGTTCAATGCAAACCGACATAAATGCAAACATTTCTCAACCACATCAGAAAAAAAAGAATTGGGTTTTGTGTTGACTGTAAAACACATGCAAATCTTTAGTGAACTCAAGTGGCCAAATCATATTGCAGTAAGTGCTTTAATGGATGTACTTAGTTTCGTAAGGTATATTTTGGTAAAAATAACTTGTTCCAAGTAATGCAAACAAAACGACAGTTAACTATTTGGTAGAAATAAGTAAAGTATATATACTGTTACAGCAGACATGAAAGATTCCGGTACATATGATGTTTTAGTCAAGTTATCCTCGTCTTACTTTCCACTTAATGCCTAAGTTGAGAAATATATACCAACGGAAACACCTAGAGGAATAACATACCAATTCTTCCCACAGTAACAAACAGGCCCAAATGTGATCAAACAATTATACCATGTTACTTACAAAAGCCAAATCACATGCAGCGATGTGTATTTAATAATACAAAGTGTAGATAGTGGTGAAGTCTGATTACAAAAGCCAAGCAATTCAGTTAGAGAAAAGGGTCGAATAAAAGAACAACAATTGGGGTACTAACACCGTAATTACTGATTAAAAAAACTATGCACACATGTGAGAAACGTATTACTGAAATCGGTTAAAAACCAGTTGAATCAGGTGAGGAAAAGAAGGAAAGAGGGGAACACCGATTACCTACAATAAAAGATGGAGTCATCAATCAACACCATTGTAAATAACAGTCCTAGAACATCTGTCGACATACATCAAAAACTGGCAACGTTGCTGGTTTCCATGTCAAACGTCAGCGAAGAGTTGAAGCCACTGACTAAGTGATTGTCCAGCCGTTCTTCGGCAACAGTTATCGGCAAAGTAGATCGAAGACGGTTAAGTTGGGAAACCTGCAGTGAGAATAAAATTAATAATATGAATTACCAAACATCAGAAGAAACCTGGATGTACAATTTTGTCGATGCCCTCTTCACCTCTAGGGATTGTTATAATAGAATGGGCATGGGAAACAATAGATTAAAATATTGATGCATTAAATGGATACCCAAGTATTAACCATAATGAGAGGTAAGAAGAAGCGGTTTACTGCAAATGAATAAACTGGAATGATTAATTCAAAGTACAAAGTAAGAGAAAAGGACATAAAAAAGAATCTTCAAAATTAACAATATCGGAAGAATACCTGATGCAATCTAATTGATTCAAATGAAGCAAATCAATGTTGCTTCTACATATAGAATAGGAATTGGATATAAATTTGGTGTTAAGTCAATCCTAAAATCTGAGTTAATTAATATCAATAGAAGAATGAAATAAACATTAAGTTCTAAATTAAACATTCATTCAATAATGATTAATTTGGTAAAATAATACCGTAGGTCATTGAATCGAACTCCATAGATGCAAGTAGAAAATCGGTAGTGGATTAGGATGGAGATCCATCTGTACTGATGTAGTTAGAAAATACGCTTTTGGGTGCTGATTAATGCTGAACGAAATGAAAATGATTTAGATTGTTAGGTAGAGGGAAAGGGAAACCGAATTTTGGGAAGATAATGGGGATTTGGAAAGATAGTGGGGGAGATAATGGGACTCGGTCCGATTTTGGTTTTGCTAAACAATAGCATAGGAAGGAATACGAGTCTTTTATTTTGAAATGGTGGAATGTCAGCTGTGCCACATAAGCAGTGCCTAGTTTGTGCTTTTATGTTTAAGTAATAGATAAGCCTTCAAAGAAATCAAACGTGCAATTGCCTCTTCACTTTTCTTAATTGCCACTTGCCAGAACCTACACATCTTCTCCCTCATTTATCTCCTCCTCATACTCTTCTCTTTTATTTTTGGCCATGAAAGAAAATTTAAAAACGTTATGTTCTCTCTACCTCATCCAACCCAGTGATAACATCCTCCCACCCATGCAAAATCTCCACTCCACTTAGCTAGCTCACACGCAACTCCCTCCCAAAACCAGGCACCGACCACCGCTTCCAACCTTCCCTCCGACAAATAACTGCCCATCTCCGCCTAAGCACCCAGCCGCGTCTCCTCACACTGTCCCACCACCAAATACCGACCACCCTCCAGCAGACCACCACCGCGCCGCGAACGGCAACAGCCACGTTAGAAGCCTGCCGTATCTTCCACCCTGGCCACCAACCTTCGCCTGTTAACCTACCCCGCACCACCAACCAACCCCGGCCACACCACAACCCCGATCCACCTCACCATGGAAAAACTTCACCCACCAGGCCTGCCTCCAACCCGCCTGCAACCTCCACCTAACCTCAACCCCTCCGCCTCTTCACGTGGCAGCCACACCACTGCCCGCCACCGCGTATGTTCTCTGACTACTGCAAACCTCTGCCACCTCCGTCTTCCTCCAACTCGAGCGGCCTAATGGCCTTGCATCACTGACCTGATCAAAAGGTATACATACCTGTGGTGTTAATAAAGACTATATTTAATATATGTTTTATATAGTTATATATTGGCTGCAATGTTAATAAAGATTATATTTTGATATAATGTGTACGTAAGTTTTATATACATGATAGATTATATTTTTATATACATATAGTACGTGTTGAATATAAAGCTATTCTAGCTAGGAATTAAAGTATATGGTTACAAAGTATATGCGAATGCTTTATGTTGCATGTTTTTGCTGAATTGCAAGTATATACATACATTTGTGTTTAAGATTTTGCTTGATATTGGATTTAAAGTGTTATATATATTTAAGTTTGGACCGGTTGTGATTCACACGTACACTGTTGAATTTTATATATAGGTAAGTGGTAAATTTATGTAGTCTGTCTGGATAGGGGCTAGTTTATAGTTGGTTAACTTATATATATGATCAAAGAAATATAAAATTGTTAGCTATGTATGACAGTTAGCATTATATAGATGTTAATGATATTTGCATATAGGTTATATAAAAGTCACGACTGTGGTAGGCGTTAATTTGAATGTCAGTCTACATGATTTAAATTATGTTAGTTTATGTTAGTTTATGTAAGTATATACCTGTATGTTGTATACATATATTTGACTTTACATATAATCTGCGGGTTTTGTTTAAAGATTTATATATGCTGTTGTTATAAAGTATAGATATATTTCTAACACATATATATATGTGCAGTTAATATTTCAGTGTATATATCTTGTTATATAATAGTGTAAGTATATGGTTTAGTTTGCACGCACTGTCTATTGTTGAACTATTATTATAATACAAAAGCCATATCTTATATATTGATATAGAATATATTATATTAAAGTAAAGTACAAAATACGTTTGCCGTTCTATATATGTTGTTTACGTATATATATGTTTATATAATATATAAGTTCTTCCGTGATCTGTGGTCGTAGATATAGGTATATACAAGCTAATTATGATTTGTTTAAAATTTGAAATTTTGAAAAAAATGTATATGTATTTTAATGGAATATTTGGTTTAACAAATTTTGATTTGTTCTCATCGATTTCTGTTATCAGCCTCAATCGTCGAATTCGTGCCAAATTAGCTTTGCTATGAAGCTCGTGTTTGGATTCTTAGTTCGTTTCAGTATCCGTATCAGTGAGCTTATCCGGGTCATCTCTTGTTCTCTCTAGCCTCGAAAGGTGAGCACTCACTCACGATTAACGTTCTTTTATTTATTAAATTTGATTTCAATTGAAACGACAATTGAAATATGCTGTTGTTAGTTAATTACACTGTTATATATGCTATTGCCTGTATCAGTTCACCTGTGACATTTGACACCATTATCTGTTAATTATTTATGCGATGATAATACAGTTTGGCTGATAATTGATTGATTGTTGATGTTTATATTGGACGTTAAATTGTTAGTGATAAATGATAAATAGTATGCAATTGATATAGGATAGTTAAATGTTAAATTTGATTTAATGACGTTGTATAATATGACCCCTTTAACTGTTAAATTTATTGACACGTAGAATTTGTTTAATTACATTTTGAACCACTGAATGTATATTGTTAAATTGATGATGTATGAAATTGTAAATAGATGACAAGTGAAAACCGTAATGTAATAATCTTTAATCTACATGAAATGATAGTGTAGATTCTAGAAATAATTATATTAATTCGTACAAATAACAATGCGAATTAATACGGTTATTTCGGGATTATTTGAATTGATTATTGGATTAATATTGATTGTTGTTATTGCTTGTTTATTTACTTTGACACCATCCCAGTTATCACACTGCAAGTTCCCTTTACTTTGTTTTGATTTTTGAATTGAATTGGAATCGGGTTGAAATGATAAATACCCAAAATTGAACTTTGACCTAGGATAGGAAATTAAATAAAACCCGATTGGTCAATAATTTGATTTAAAAGTAAACGAAGATTTTATTTGAATAAATAATATGGTTTTAAAATGAAGTTGAAATTTGAATTTTTGATGAGAGGAAAATGTTAATATTTAATAATATGAAACAAAATATTAAAAATGTAATTGATGAAAGAATGTTGTTTAATTTGAGAAATTATTGAATTAAGTTTGAAATCATAAAATTAAGTTTGAAATTATTGAACTTTGAAATTAATTAATAATTAAGTTTTTGAAATTATTTAATACATAAATAAGATTAAATTATTTAATGATTAGATTGAATTGAAATTCTTTAATAAGAAAATTGAGTTTTTGAATAAGGGAATTTTACTTCGTAAATAATTGAAATTGAGTTTCTTTATTAATTAAGTTTTTGGAAAATTATTTAAGTAAGTAAATAAGTGAAATTGAATTTCTTTAATAAGAAATAAAATATGATTTATTGAAATTAATGTAAGACCTGAAATTTAAAGAATTTGATCTGATGAATTTAATTTAATTCAATTTGTAAGTTTTGATATAATGAAGTTGAATTTGAATAATGGATTTAATGAATTGGAAATTTAATAGAAATTGTTTTGAATGGAAAATTAACTTAATGAATATTGAATGAGATCGATAAATGAATTCAAATTGATTTGAATGTTAAATTAAATTAATTTAAATGATTTCGGAATGAAACTTATATACGAACTTGAATCAATATTTGAATTGTTTTAAATAGAAATTTGAAATTGAATTATAAGATTTTGAAATGGTAAATTGAAGTTTTGAAACGTAAATTTTGGAAATTGATTTCGAAAGACAAATGAAATGTTGATTTACGAATTCTAATTGAATTGAAATTGATTTGGTTTTGAAATATATTAAACGACCAATTGGTGAAATAATTACGGAAGTTATTAAAGAGACCGGAATTCGGTTATGGATATACTCTCTATCTAAACCGAAAACCACTTTAATAACTATACGCGGAGTGATGATCCAGAATGAAGTGGTTGGAATGATGTACGTGATGACTGAAGAAAGAGAACGATAATGGATAGCCTTGACACTTGTGTCAAATTTGAAATGACTAAAACAGGAGCTGTGCCGGGCCAATGGAGGATTAACTACCTCAAGTGGACACACTTCTTCGAACTACTTATACTTGTTGTCGATTGGTGCACCCTTGATTTTGGGAGTGTTGTTTCACGGTGTTGCGGGCGCTGCGGCGTTGCGTTCTCACCAGTCCGGATCAGGAGAACGGTAGTATCACTACCTTGGGTATTGCCTCATGTGCCTTGTCATACTTGTATTCCATTTATGCGCGACCACTACGATTTTGATTTGTACCTTTAGTATATGGATTGCCCTCTGGTGACTTCCGGTTTTGGGGAAACTACGGTCTTGTATATGCTTTTGGGAATAAAAATGTGTTAAGGGTGGAATGGGCCATGACTTAACACTATTTTGATATCTTATTATTACTGATAGACATTATCTACTTATCGTACACTACTACATAGTAGATAGTTTAACGGATCCTTAAAGGATGGTCATTCCAAACATCCTTTGAGTTACTTGTATTTCAATTCCTATTTCACTTGAGTTGGATTTATTAATATAAGAATGTTAATCCTGACTCGAGTGTCTTGTGTTTTTGCTTTACGCTCGGGTCAGACTGAGTGGTTCAGCTTTCGAGACTCACCTTTGGAGTTGGAGCTTCGCTTGGAGATCCAGCTATCTATCCAGCTTTCAGACATTCGATGATTCCAGTGATGTATTCTGATTTGTATCTGATGTATTGTATTACTCTTCCGTTGTATCTGTTCTAACTTTGATGTAACTTATACATTTATATAGTAGCTTCATGAACTACTATCTCTTTTATTTTCCGCTGCACTTATTACTCTGTGTCTGTGTTCTGTGATTATTTATTTACTGTATATGTTCAGTTTTGCCAAATTTAAATTAACAACGCGGTATTTTGAGCAATTCAATTCCGGCATGAGTGTCTACCTATACACTTATAATGGATGCGAATGGTCCAAAATACTGGGTCGTTACACAAACTATGAAACTTAATTCAGAAGGTGTTCGTATTTAATTTTACAAAACAATAAATGCTCATAAACTAGCTAAGCATAAATAATCAATCAACAAACAATAGTCGATGCTCCTAAACTGGACGAGTATGACTTATCAAACAATTATTGGTAATAATCGAATATTATCATTTCCTAACAAACAAACACATTATAAATAATAATATCAATTTTTGAAAATTATTCTTTTATATATATAATATAAAATCGAGGTAAAATTATTTCATTTACCAATTGCAAAACAATACTGTCTCTATTTGCCTTGTCTAAGTGTTTAGAAATCTCTACGATACAATTATTCGTTCTGTATCGACAATAATTCATAAACCACTTAATATATCAATTAACACAATATAAAATATTTTTATAGCACCAACAAATACATTATCATATATATAATACACTCAACTCATTCTAGTGTGTTACTAACCTTATCTCTAACGAGTCTAACCCATCAAGGCCTAGGTATTCACTAAACCTAACTCTGATACCATGCTGTATGACTTGTCTTTTCGACCCTCAAAAGATGACACCAATACATTTACGATATTCACGTACCGAGCATCCAAGTGCCAGAAAGACAGGTTGTTGAAGTGAAAGAAAAGAAAAAAATAAAAATAGAATCTCGCATCGTGACGAGTAATATATAATATGCACATGATCTTTACAAAAGAAAACCTTAATATACATATATCAACCAGAGTAATCTAATCTATCATCAGCCTGGACAGTTATAACAGCCTATTCTCACAAATGTAGATAAATACAAATCAAGAAATGCAGCAGAAATAAACATACATGAATATGTGATGAAGGCATCTAGCTTATCTCCTGAAGATCCAAAGCATCCATAACTAAATCTGGAAATATGCTAAGGCCGATCTGAGAATTATATGAGAATAACGCCCGGATCAGTCTGGTAAACCAGCATGAGTAACATAAATCATATAGATTTTTAATGTCTTTAAACCTTTCAAAATAAAGGTATCTCATAAGACCACGTCGCACATAAACTCGGATTGGTTTTTAACTTACGATAACCACACCATTTTTATTAGAGTATCCAGTGATATTATAATAATATATAAGGTTAAAATAAATATTTAGCATAGCTAGAATGTAAACATGCAAAGGCATGTGTAACGATCCACCTTTTCGACCCTCAAAAGGTTACACCAATACATCCACGATATTCACATGCCAAGCATTCAAGTGCCGGAAAGATAGATTGATAGGTGAAGGAAAAGAAAAAACAGAATAAAATTTCACATCGTGATGAGTAATATATAATATTCACATGACCTTTATTAATGAAAACTATAATATACATACAACAATCAGAGTAATCTAATCTATCATCAGCCTAGATAGTTATAACAGTCTGTCCTCACAAATGCGGATAAATACTAAACAAGAAATGTAGTGGAAATAAATATATGTGAATACATCTTGGTGACATCCAGCTCATCTCCTAAAGCTCCAAGGCATCCATAACTAAATTTGAAAATATGCTTAGGCTGACCCAAGCATTGTAAGAGAATAACGCTCGGATCAGTCTGGTAAACCAGCATGAGAAACATTAATCATGTGGATTTGTAATGTTCTAAAACCTTTCAAAATAAAGGTATCTCGTAAGTCCATGCCGCACATAAACACGGACGGATTTCTACCTTACGATAACTGTTTGCACCAAAAGTTGGCACAAACACCAAATAGAATGAAAGTAGAGAAATAAATGCAGAAATCTAAATTAAAATAGAGGAAATGAACAGGAAACAAGTAAAAAAAAATGACAAACTGATTTATAGTGGTTCAGCGTTGAATGCCTCCGTCCACTTCGACGAAACATCTTTATTGATGACGTGAATTTCTGAGAATAAGAGGGAATAGATCGGAATCCGTAAATGTAATAGAGTACAAGCAAAATAACAGCGTCCAGATCCCTAAAATAAATAATGAACTCTGTATTTATAGGGGTAGACGAGCGAATATCCTTCTAAAAATTCGTTGGCAGAATCTCCAGATGTAGATGAGGTCACTTAGAAAATTTCAAGGCCCATCTCCCAATATAGAGCGATCTGCCCCGATTGGTCCTCCTTACCACGTGGAACCATGAGATTGGTCATGTGGGTCCCTTTTATGCTACCTTCATGTTTTCACAGTTGTTTGCATAACTGTCTTCATATTTTTTGAGATATCGACCGATTCCCGTTGAATTGAACCATTGATTGATGTTGTTCATGACCACTATGATGCGATCTGATCCCCTGCCCAGGGGAAGATATAGGTGCCAATCCCTTGCCTAGAGGTGGTACAAATCCATACCTAGAGCATCCCGGAGAGTCCATCTCTTGGTCTCGCGTGATCATTGCTTCATGTCATCATCAGTGCTTGATCTATGGTCTCTGTGATCACCTCTTTGGACTATTTGACTTGTCTATCATCGAGTTTAACTTATCCAATCAGTCCGGATACAGCCGGGTCAAAAGACTGGATAATATTACCTCCCAAACTACGTCTTGTTTCGAACATGTCGTGCTTTGAATCGAAGCAAGTTAGAGTTGCTGGAAAGGGTTCCATTCAGCTCTCTAAATAGTCATTATCTTTTCATTAAGTTTTCTTTTCGAAGAGTTGTAGCTCTCTCCATTTGTTACGATGCTTGGTCGATATTAATCAGTATAAATCCGGGATGCAATCCTCATTTTTTGTCTATGCTCGGTTCCATTGAGCTAATAAATTGAGCTACAAGGCCTTGGCTATCTGTAGTTACTTCTTCTTTGAGAAATCCAAGTAATAATTCAATTCCCGTCGACTCAAGAAATCGAATATTAGATATGTACAAGTCCATGTTCATGTACACACCTTGTTAATGGCTCCTGAACATGTTCACACATTTATGGGTCGTTGTTAGTTCTTCATGGTTCAAATTCAATTGCATTGCATTTTTTTAATTGGTTAGGGATCGGCTTCAATCCCCTAGGCAAAGGATCTCGATCTTGCATGGACTTAGTCAATTTTCGGGTTCAGAGAGGAGTGGGCCTCGTATCATATATAGCTAATCACCTAGCTTACTTGTCTTTAGTTCGTTCACTTACATCTACAACCTAACCGATCCCTCACATTCCTTCAAACCTGCCATTAACAAGCTCGAACTCGAGAAATTCATCAATCCATCCAATCCCTTTGGCGATTCAAGCCTTCCTCATCCTCTACAAACCTCGTCACCACCTTCAATCTCATTCAAGCATCTAACTCTACTCAACCTTGCTCCAAATAAAACCAAGCCTAACACCCTTGCTCCATTCCTTTCAACTTCAAGTTCTTCCTTGTTGATCGAGTCACGTCTTTATATAAATGGGTTTCAATATTTCGATTGTATGCAATTTATGAATGGAATTTTGTGACAAGATGATGGAGTTGAACATGTTGGCAGTCATGAACCTAGGGTTCGGTATTGGACTGGATAGAAATGAAGAGGAATAGTGGCTAAGCGAGGGATCGTTGTGGATATAAGGAAGATGAAGTGGAATGAAGGGACTGACATTAACATAGAGAAGATAAAGTGATGGAGACAGATATAGCTGAGATGGAGTGGTGAAGTCCAAGCGATCGGTTGTAGGCATGTGATCGGTTGCAGTGCTAAGGATGGATTAGCAGTGTGGATGGAGCCGAAGTGGATGGATCAGTCATGCTGTGGAGAGAAGGAAGTGGAATGATGGAATTTAAGGGATTGGTTGGTGATAGCGATCGGTTTAGGTGTATGGGAGTTCGAAAGTGCATAATCACAGTGCCGCTTAGGTGACGGATCAGGCATGATCCTTTTGTCTAAAGGGACTTAAGTGATTTTGACTTATTGAACTTGAACTTGAACACTTTCATATAAGGTTACATGAATTCGAACTTGAACATGGACATTTTCCTTGAACTTGAACATGGATTGAATACGACCTTGGACTTCAGCATTTGGACTTTGTATTCGAACACACATGACTTGATTATCAGAGCTTGAACTTGAATATTCAGAACATACAAACTTAAATGCAAACACCGTACTCCAATATGCCAATAATGGATCTCGAAGATTAGATAAAATCCACAACCATCGACGTGAAAGCCAGTTGGGACGGTCAATGACGATGGTCACTCCGGTCGAATCCCAGAGTCTTGTCACAGTTGTTGTTTTAATTCTGAATTATTTATCGCTGTATCAAACAACACTGCACTACACCGCACTAGTTTACACTTAAACACGGGGGGATATGTTAATTTTTCTAACAATGACTATCTACTAAGTTTTATAGCTATGGGTTCAAGACACTCAGAGCATTTAGCTGCTATGTCTACTAAACAGCCTACTCCACATGACGATTATGATGCTGAGTCAAGTTCTGCAACAATATTTGCTTGACACACTCTGGCCATCAATCAGAATAGCATGAGAGTTCTCAACAAGTGCCTGAAATTCCAATGACTCTGGAAGCAAAAATCGAGCCAGCTTCTGATACTTTAGAAGATGCTATATTTTTAAAAGATCCAGAAGATTATATGGCTTCGAGAGTTGATGAGGCCTCTCTGCATGGACTTTGCATTAAACACGGGATCCCATACGATGATGTCCATGTCCCATCTCATGACAATAGAGCTCACTTTCCTCCGGCAGGGTATATATTCTATAACAGATACATGTGCTAGACAGGATGTCTTCCACCTTTTAATCCGTTCATTTGGAAGATGTTACATCATTTGAGATTAGCTCTGGCCCAACTGCATCCAAATAATATGAATTTCTTTACTACACATACATGATATTCCTCGAATTCTTGTACTGTGAATCAACTCCGAAGGACGTTCGGTTCATTTACAATCTCAAGCGGTGAAAGGAAAGCCTCTTGTACACTTTCCTCGAGTCAGTCACTAACTGCCAGGTCATAACTAGCACTTGGAACAAACTGAGCGCTTTTAAGAATGAATGGTTCTATGTGTGCTACCTACCTGGTTTTGCAAGACGATGGCTGGAAGGACGTAAGTGTCGCTTCAAACTCAACGTTAAGTGATTTTATTCAAGTCGTGTCCTTAACTAACCAGTTTTTTTCTTCAAAATTGCAGACATTTGTCTACGACCCAATGATAATAGATATTCAAAGGCAGTTTCAATGCTCAAAACTATACTTATGGTGAATGGGAACATCATATCTCTTCTTACCGACGTGAACCTTTTTATATTTGGCTTGTTAGAAGAAGGCCGCAGCACGGGACTGCCAAGAAACACCGAGGAAGAAGTTGTAGAAAGAAGAGGCATCGTTAGGTAGGGAGATGAAGAAGTTTATCCTTTCGTGCCCCCAGTCGAAGGGGCTCAGGATATCTTCGAGGAAGGCATGGTAAGGGGCAATGCTACTGAGCCCGATCGTGACGATATGAGATCAAGTCATGAGCCTGTAGTTGGATCCTCCTAAGACCCATAGCTTCCCGCCTCAGAGAAGAGAAGAAGAAAGAGGCTCATTTATAAGCTTCGCAGAGGGCAAGTCTCTAAGAAATCCAAGTCCACCTCTGTTGCTACAGGTCAATCTAGCTCTCTGCCTCTAGAGAATTTATTTGAGGGGCTGTCGTGCATCACGATTCCAAATAATGTTAAGAATTATGATTTCACTAATTTAAGCCTCGAGGTTCTGAATCTCCAATTCGATTTGGCGTTGACATTCCTCCGACTAGTGTGGGAGAGATTACTCCAACTAGCAAAGCTCCTGTAACTTGTCCATCGGGGGAACACTAGGACACTCACGATCACGTGCACTTCACTGCACAACACTTATCTATCTTTAATTCCAGTGATTCTTATACACTTTCATTTTGTTTATAGGCTCAATGGGATTCTCTTACAACTACGATTGGTTGAAGAAATCATCATATTCTCAGCCATCTTATTTCGAGTTCAGTCGAGATCCGGGCTTTGGTTGACAACATAGCTAAGAAAGAGAAGGTCATGACAAAAGGGAAGACTAGGAAAAAAGCCATCACTCTAAGGATTTGTCATCAAGACATAAAGCCTCGGTCTTCTCAATACAAGGGCACCGATCCACTTGCTGATGTCTATAGTAGTAGCAAGTTGCAGCCTCATGTAACTACTTTGGCTATACAACCCGAGCAACATTCCCATTCCTCTGGTACCCGGCGATCTTCTGAACGACAAACTGGCATGGGAAGTCTTGACACATCTTCTTATAGGCATGGAAAACGGTCTCTTTTAGCTTCAACCACTCTCGATGCCACTGCTGTAGAAAGGATAGCCGAGTTTAAGGCCACATCTCCTAAGTTATGTTTTGGTGAGTTTAAATTTGTTCCCGCTTTTCATCCAATTCCTCTAGAGGTCAAGGACAAGGTGCTCTCTTATGTTAATGATGTCTATGTCCAGCATGATACAATTCAACATGTGGCTGTGAGGATTCTCGAAGTGTCGATGGAAAGGAAGCACGAGATTGATTGCTTAACTCTCAAAGTGATTCATGATAAAGACATCACCAAATGCTTGGATGAAGAAGTCAATGAGTTGGGTACAAAGATGGCCGATGCTGAGAGAAGAGCCAACGAATCCTCTGAAGTAGTTGAGCGTCTGATGAAAGTGTACCAAGCTGGAATGGACACTGCCGTTCGTCGCAATGGTACTCTAGCCCTTGAAAAGGATGCCTTGTAGAAGGAGAAGGATGTGCTAAAAAAGGCCTTGGTCCTTCGTATTAAATAGCTTGAGGAGGAACTCGAGAAGGAAAAGCGAGAAAAACTTAAGGCTCAACTGAAGTCCTAACGAAATTGTGAGGAGACCGTTGAGGCTCGCCTAACTAAGATTGAGGCTGATAAACAACTTAAAGACCCTCAAACAGGAAGCTAGGGAGGCTAGTCAAACAAAAATAAAGGACAAGTTCGATCCATTGCTAATATATTACAATGCATGCATCCTCATGAATTGCGACCTCTGCTTCCTCGGAGAGGGTATCCGAGTCTCTTGTCGAAGCATGGGACCATATTGCAAATCTGAAGAAGAAGTCCCTTGGTCATGCTGAAGGTTATAAAGAGCATCTTATGCGTGAAATCCTGTGCGATGAAGAGCCTGATGAACTCAAGGCTGCTCGGCTCAGTCTACTCTACGACCCAGCGATCATCGAGGAAGGAAAAGATGGCAGTGAAGCCTCGATACCTGGTTCCCAAGACCTTCTTACTACTCAAGCAATTGGTGCTTCAATCTCTCCTTCCCTGAAAAAGAATGCTAGCTATGATCCAGATTAGCTAGGGATGCATAAATCTTTTGGGCTGTCTCCGATTTCAAAAGGCAGCACTCCAACTACGACCGAAGGCTAATCTGGTGAAGGTACGTCTCTTACTTCTCCGATGTTCGAGAAGGTTTACATCTTGCGCCCGATAGTCATGGGCTTACCCATTGGTCTTCTTGAAATTGCAGGTCCATCTGCATCTGTCCATGCTCCCAATGATGGTGTTACCCTGGGACAACAGGCACTAACCATGGGATCAACTACGGCCGTCACTGTGTAGGTGGCTCCTACCATCAACCTGTTGAGACTCCCGCCCTGGATGCTAAAGGATAGGAGCTATGAATGAAGAAAAGACCGATGACCAGTAGGCCAGGATGAAACAAAGGATGTCGTAGTGACTCATACCTCCAAACACACCGATAAACTTAGCATGAAGGAGCGCATTGAAAAGAAGGAGTAGGATTTGCAAGTCAAGAAGGAGAGTGCTAAAGTAGATATTACTCTGCTCCATGTTATATTGCCGGGCGGTGTCACTCTTGAGGAGGTCAACTCTTATGTATCCCAAAGTGAGTCTGCTTCTGCTCCCGTCTCTAAAAGCATTTCTCCTAAGCATAGCAAGGGCAAAAGAGGGTCGAAGAGGAATGGACGAGGTGGTAGCTCTGGAGAGTCCACCTCGAAGAACACCTAAAAATGATGAGAAATAGTTGTCGAATCGGCTTGGGTAGTGCATAGCTAGGTAGCTAGTTTCTTTTTACTGGCCGCAATTGTTCGGGTACGGCCCTTGCTTTTGGCTTTTAGTTTATAAAATAAACTTGTACTTAGTTGCCAAGTTTTAGTATGTGGAAAAAAACTCTTTCTTCTATGTTCAACTTTTGTATGGAAATTGTTTAAGTGTTTGAGCTATTGCGTTTTCCATTCAATGTACTTGTAATTCATTGCTCGTCGTTCAAGTTGCAATGTCTTTTCGTCACCCGTTACTTCGGGCGTCGATGCAACAAATCCATCTCTAGGCCTCCTTTTGGTCATGGCCTTAAGTCGTATCAAACACTAGGCGCAAGCCACAATGTTACGCTGTTGTGTTCAGCGGTTAAGTGATTATACTTCTGCCCCTAGTCTTGGGTTAGCGAAGTTAGTTCATGGATGGTCGGGTCCTATCCATGACGAGCTTATACTTCTCCTATCGGGTCTAGGCCAGAGTTGGAGAATGAATGGTCGAATTGCACTCATTTGTTTTGTTTATACTCTTATCCGCACTCTAGGGATCAGAGTTAGTCGATGGGTGGTCAATTACACCCGTTTGATGTTTATAACCTAGCCCATACTCTGGGGGGCTGAAGTTTTTTAGGGAAACGGTTGAATCACAATTTCTTTGATAAATTCCCTTGCCCCTAAGTTTGGAGCAAAAGTCGAAGAGTGGTTGATCATATCACGACCAATTTTACTTTACATTCTTATCGTCAAATTGGGAGACAGAGGTAGTTAATGGATGGTCGAGTCACACCCATTCTATGTTTTATACTTTGCCCATCGAATTGCAGGCGAAAGTTAATGGATGAATAGTCGAGTCACTTTTATTTTGTTTAATGCGATTATGGACCCGAGTACTTGGTTGGCACCAAAATCTGGGTACTTGTTGGCTTATATTAGGCATATGTAGATGTAAGTTAGTCGCATATCCCAACTATTATATAATTATGCACAAACAATTCACAGATATGGAGCAAACTTTAGATTTTATTGCAAACTAAGATAGAAGCGACGAAGTCTGTCTTATTATATGACATTGAATTCAAATGCAAATTCTAAATAAAATACGGCTGAATGAAACAAAACTAAGCGAAATAGCATCGTAAATGCTCGGTTTCAAGGCCAAGGTGAATAGTTTGATTTACATCACACTTTTGATAATGATCTCGATTTCAAAGTTTGATCCGAATTATTTTGCAAATAATATGTCATGTTATGTTTGTTTAAATGGATATATATGCTTGTTGATGATTTATATTGTTTAATATAGATTTTATGATAAGTTTAGATTGGAAACCTATTAAATGACATCCAAATGATTTGCGTTTTTGATATATGATCGAAAACATTATTTTAGAAGTGGGTTTCAAGTTTCATAATTTTCTAAGTTATTACGGATTTATTATGAATTTTCTATGAAAAAGGTAGTTAATTTTGGGTTTAAATTATTTAAGATAATTATATATGGATTTTGAGTCTGAGATTTATATATGTTAGAAAACATACTAAAAGTGAATTATGGTGATTTTGGAGGAATTTTCCTAAGTATTTTAATAGGGTTATAAAATTATTTAAGTTAAGGGACTTAAATATATTATATGTTTTATCAAGGGGAAGGGCTTATTTACTTAAAATGTTTTAAATGGTTAATTGTGAATTCGGCAGCCTTTTTGAAAAGGATTTTGATAGAGAAATGGCAACCAATTACATTTTGACAAATTAGGTAAGTTAGGTGAAAAGAAATTACTTTGAAAGGCATAAAATCAGTTTTTCTTGGATTTATCACTTTGCCACTTCGATTTGCTTGCTTTCATCACCATACCTCTACTAATGAACTCATTCGAAACCAATGCACATGGTATCAAGCAATTGATACGTGGTGCATTGGAGAAAGGTGGAAGAGACTGTATTGAAACCATGCTTTCGAAGGGGTAGGAGTTATTCTTATAAGCTTTCAATCCTTTACTTACTTCTGTTTATAAAAGATGCTTTTGAAGGGGTCGTTTTAACTTGTCTTTGTTTTTAACAAAAAGAGTCTTTAGAACAAATTGTTGCTTGCCTTTGTTTTTAGAAAAGAGCTTTTGAAAGTGTTGCCGCTTACTTACGTTTCAAAAGAAGCTTTTGAAAAGATATAGAACTTATTCGAAACCCATGCTACCGCATTCATACCTTTTGAATTAGTCAAGGCCGCTTTTCTTTATAGCCTTAAAACAAGTGCTTTCGCCTTTTTACTTTGAAGCCGCCTTCTCAATGCTTTCGGAAGGGTTGTGTAGCCGCTTTCAAATGGTTTCGGAGGCAATGGTTTCGAAAGAGTGGGTTTCAAAACTATCCTCTTTCTTTTACTTGGGATTAATGCTTTCAAAGGTGATGCTTTCACCTTTGTTCTTTATGACCTTATAGTTATATTATATGTTAAACCAAATGGTTTCGAAAGGAATGATTTTAAATGGTTTCGAAGCTATGTTTCCACAAACTCTTACCTGAACCTAATACTTTCGAAAGGTACATTTTAAGTGAGGGATTCCAATGCTTTCGAAAGGTTTATTTTGATGGTCTCGAAAGAGGATGTCTAAGGTGTAAGTTATGATTTTGAAAGGTATTGTTTCAATACATTCGAAAGGTATGTTTTGGCTTTTTGGCCTAATGTTTTCAAGGTTAAAATAGTAACTTATTTGAAGGGGTACTTTCAATGAATTCGAAAGGGATTGTTTAAGGTTTTAAACGAGGGTCTCGAAAGTATTGCTTTAGCTTTAAGACCTAAAGTTTTCTCAGTTAGAAAGGAGTATTAACTTATTTTGGTGGGATAGAATACCCTTTGATTTAGATTTCATCAACATTATTTTGTGTAAAGAATATATCATGGCATAAGTATTTTGAGTAAAGCAAAGAACATATTTTCCTTGCTTAGGTATGATTTAAAAAGGGTTAAATCATTTTGAAAGAAATGTTTCAAGGAAAATTGGATGGGGTAGTTAACCCTAAGTAGATGACTAAGATATTAGAAGGCCATATGGGATGGTGTAGGGTCGTGCCCTATACTTTAGCTAGTATCCCCTAGCTAATATATATCCAAAATTCTAGTGTGTAGGGCTTTTTCATAGGTAAGACTAAAACGATGTTACATACAGAAAGGAATATACATAGTACAGATAGGTTATTGATGAGCCTACAAAACCATTAGGATCAGTTGACCCATGAAAAGTAAGTTAAGGACAGACTGTCCAGTATTGTGTCTAACAGAATTTGGATTATTGATTATGTATGATAGGCCCGAGTCAGCCAGTGGTTAATAATTAGCCTAATAAAACTATATTGTTTGGACAGTCAGTCCATTGATTGCCTAATTTATACGCATATGTTATTGTTATTTTGATTATAATCAGTTTGATTGCAGGTTTTAGATTTGCAAAAGATATGCTTTTAAAAGGATATTAGTGAGGGGAAACCCGTTCTGCTAAGCGACGTGGTCTCACTTAATATCGATAAATCGAGATGTAATAGTATTATTCACACCGGGCTTTATGTCTGACTTGAACTTTATGTTTTCCCCTTAAACTCTCAGGTGCTCAAAATTAAATTTGAGTAGATTGAGGGTTAAGGACTTTTCAGATTTAGTAGGTTGGAACAATAAGCTTCCGAAGACGTGCAGAAGGCAAAGCTAGCTATGTAGGAGTCATTTAGTATTGTTTCCGTGGTAGTTTACTTATGACTGATATGTCTATTTAGTACTCTGATCATCCAAGAGGGCATCTTCATATGTCGCTCTTGGCGTAATTTATAATAATTATATTTGATCAAAACCGGGGAATCTTTTTGGGATTATGTAATAGAATATGAAATATGGATTTGAAATATAATCAGAAAAGTTGTTTTTTGAAATCTGAGTTGATTTTATTTCATATTCATGTGCTTTTGATATTATGGATATCATTAACATTACCGTATCTTATCACCGGAAGTTAATACTATGAATGACTGCAGCATCTGTAGCGCTTAGCTTCGGGCCTCAAGATAGAGGATATTACTGTTCATCAACCCACTTGCCTCCAACGTTTTCAAACACTTCCTTAGAATGGAATTTATGATTTTATTAACAGCTTCAACCTATTCATTATCTTGAGGGTGAGTAACTACCGTAAATCTTTTCTTAATATGATGCCGACGATAGAAATCTTTGAATTCAACACTATCGAACATGGTCCCGTTGTCAGTTACGATTGCTCGAGAGAGACCAAAACGACTGATGATGTTTTGAACCATAAAGTTGATTACTTTCTTCGTTGAAATCATGGCCAAAGTTTAGCTTTAGCCCACTTAGTTAAGTTATCGACTCCTACAATGGCGTACTTCGCATCAACTTTGGAAATCGCCAAGGAGCCGATGATGTCAACACCTCAAGTAGCAAATGACCATGGACTGACCATCTGAGTGATTTCCGACGGTGAGGCTCTCAGATCCTTTGCAAACGTCTGACACTTATCGCATCGTCTAGCATAATTAGCTGCGTCTCGATTGACAGTTGGCCAGAAATTACCATAGCGGAGTATCTTTTTTGCCAGGGTTTGCTCCTTGATGTGATCACCACATGCTCCTTTATGGACTTATCTTAATACTCACTTGATTTCATCGTTGGTGATACATTGAAGCAGGAGGATGGAGAACCCCTTCCCGTACATGACTCCTTTGAGAAGGATGTATCATGAAGCTTTACAAAGGATTTGTCTATTTTCATTCCTCCGTTCGTGAAGGATTCCCCTTTGCAGATAGTCTTTAATCGGAGTCATCAACAACTTCTTCTCGAGCTTCATCTCCAAGACACAATTAATCTCCATCTGGTCAATGCTCGAAGCATTAAGTACTTCAACTAGGACCAAGCCAACTTACTGTGTACCCTCGAAACCGGCCAACTTGGCCAATTCGTTGGCTTTCTCATTCTGTTCTCTGAGTATGTGTGTAATGGTGTAATGCTTGAAATCAGTTAGCAGTGGTTGGACCCGGTTGACTTAAGGAGCAAGTCGAGCTCCTTTGGCCAGATACTCCCCCTTGACTTGGTTTACTACTAACGGGAATCATAGAAGATTTGTAATGCCTTTACTCTCAGCTCTCTAGCAAGTTTAATCCCATGATCAAGGCTTTATATTCAGCTTCATTATTCATTACAGTGAAGTCAAGTTTCAGGGCATAGTAGGTCGAGCATTCCTCAAGAGTTACCAGTATGACCCCGATGCTAGAACACTGATCGTTGGATGCTTCGTCCGTATACATCTTCCATTCAATGGTAGGTTATCCACTGCTCTTCGGAGAGTCATCCTGCGCAGTGAATTCAGCTATGAAATCTACCAGTGCTTATCCCTAGATGGCCCTCCAAGGGAGATAAGTGATATTGAAATGGCTCAATTCGATGTTCCATTTAAGTAACCTTCTAGACGTCTCAGGTCGCTGTAGGACCTATCGTAATGGCTGCTCGGTGAAGACATTGATGGATGAGCCTGGAAACATGGATGGAGCTTTATTGATGCAATCAACAGGTAGTACGCAAGCTTCTCCAGTTTTGGATAGTTTCTTTTGACACCTGTCAATCACTTGCTAACATGATACACTATCCTATGGATTTGGTCCTCTTCGCGTAGCAGTGCGACACTTATGGCATGAACCAACACTGCCAAGTAAATATACAAGTCTTCATGATCCAGTGGCTTAGACATGATGAGGGTCTCTCTAAGTGATGTACCAGAGCTTGAAATGCATCGATACAATCCAACGTCAATGCAAAGTTACTCTTCCCTCTCCTAATCAAGCCAAAGAAAGGGAAGCACTTATCGGCGGCCTTGGAGATGAATCGACTCAGGGCGACAACCTTTCCATTTAGGCTTTGCTTCTGCTTAACTATCTTTGGTGCTGGAATATCTGTGATTGCTTGAATCTTCTCAGGATTGGCTTCAATTCCATGAGGGTTGACGATATAATCCAAGAATTTCCCTAATGCAACGCCGAAAGAGCATTTTATGAGGTTGAGTTTCATTCCATATTTTCGGAGAACACTGAACATCTTCGCTAAATCATCGATATGGTCATTTAATCATCGTGGCTTCATGAGCATATCATCCACATATACTTCCATCGATCGTCCGATCTGATCTTTGAACATCCGATTGACCAGTCTTTGGTAAGTAGCTCCAGGGTTCTTTAGCCCAAAAGGCATCACAATATAGAAATATAATCCCTAGTCGGTAATGAAGCTGGTGTGTTTTTGGTCTAGGGTGTGCATCAGAATCTAATTGTATCCGAAGTATGTTTAGGTGTCCAAGAATGAAAGCAGTTCATGTCCAGCGATAGAGTCTACTAGTTGGTCGATCCTCGGAAGTGGAAAGCTGTCTTTCATGCACGCCTTGTTTAGGTTTGAGTAGTCAGCGCATGTCTGCTAATTTCCATTAACTTTTCTCGCAATTACAGGATTAGATACCCATTTCGGATAGAGGGTGTTGCGGATAAACCCGTTATTGTTGAGTTTATCCACCTCCTCCTTAAGTGTAGCAGATCTCTCAGGATCCATGATGCGTCATTTTTGTTTCAACAGGACAGGCCTTGGGTCGATATTCAATGGATCACGATGGTTAGTGAGATCCCACACATGTTGGAATGGGTCCAAGCGAACACATCAATATTCGCCCGGAGAAAGCCAGCTAATTTCTTTATCATCGTTGCACTGAGCTGTGATCCGATATTCAGGACTCGTGATGGGTCATCTGGCTGACCGTGATGTTGATCGCCAGCTCAGCGGGTGTAACCTTGAGTTCTTTAGGCTCCTCTTTTCATCTCTCAGATTTATATCTTTATAGAACCGACTGTGGTGCCCAAGCCAAGGGTCGAACACTGATTGCTAAGCTTCATTAGTTTTGATGTAGAGAGATGTCTCCACATCTTTTCCTTTCGCTGACCATCCCTCAACTCAGAAACATAGCAGGCACGACCAGTCATCTAATCTCCATGAATAATTCCCATGCCATTCTCTATCGGGAATTTGAGTGTTAAACACCAAGTGGTGATAGCTGCCCTAAATTCAGCAAGGGTCGATCGGGCCAAAAAGGCATTATATGAAGAGTTTACATCCATCATAACAAACGGTAACACCCGCACTCTCCTACGATTACCGTCACCCAACTCACTTGTAGCTCGACGTATCCTACTGCTTCAGTAGCAATACCGTTAAAGCAATGAATACGAGCTTTGCATGATTTCAAATCTTTGGCTTCCAGTAACATCTGGTCATATACCTTCTTGAAAATGACACTAAAGGAACTTCCACAATCAATCAGAATCTTTCTCACCAAGGTGGGCCAATCATGACCGAGATCACTATTGGGTCGATCGTATGGGCCTCCACCTTGTTCGCATCTCTACTCCAAAATATGATATCATCTGTAATAGTTCACTGCTGCTTTGCTGGAGCACCATCCTCCGTGTTCGAGCAACATTCAATGTCAACATGTCTGATAGCGTTTACATAACGCTCCATTTCATTCCAGCTTTTGTCAACCGAATGTGGTCCTCCAATAATGGTATTAGTAACTAATCTCCCTCCTATCCGTCGAGGTTCCCCAACTGTAACACCCCGATATTTTATGGGAAATATAATTAAAAAGAAATTAAAAGCGCATTTGGTACAGTGGTAAAGGCGCATGTTGACTTCCTTAGTGACCAGAGATCAAGTCCCATTGTCGCCCAAAATTTGGAGCGATGTTTTCTTTAGTTGGTTTGTTTCCAGCGATTTTCCTACATATTTCAACATTGTTTCTGACATGTGGCGGCTTCCCATTCGCTCCAGTGATGTAATAGGATGAGATGGCTAAATTTTATTGGTTGAGTGATGTGTATGGGCTAGAAAGGATAACCATTAAGTGTATGAAAGAACCAGATTTAATCTAAAATAATCTGATGGATTATATTCACTCAAACAATCTATAAATAAACCATCTAACCTAAGCCTAATCTCTTATTCAGCCTAAAATTCATGTTTGAGTTGAAATTTGGAACAAACAAATTGTTATTCACGTTTCATGGCGTAAATAAGATTGGTTTAATTAAATTGAATTAGAATTGTTATTCAATTTCTAATGGTAGAATAGGTTAGTTGAATAAATTCAGAATATGTTACTTGAATAAAATTATGGTTTTGATTAATATAATTACATAATTTTGAATATGGTTTTGGAATAAAATTGGAAAGTCTAATTGGCATAATTGTTTGTTTCATATGTGGCCTAAAAATGTAAAAGTGGAATTTTGTGTAATTAAATGGTTTGTGGCTATTGGATAAAAATTTTGTACAAATTAAATCTCTAAAAGGAGAACGTAAATTAGGGTGGAAAAATAAATAAATTAAATGGACCCTAAAGGCTAGTGTAAATCTGTAACAAAATTGCATAAAAATTACAGATAAACCATACGGACTGAATGGACGTGAAATTGAAATACCATTTATGTAAGAAAAAGGGAAATTGTGAAATAACCAAATAGATGTAAAAATGGCCTAAAGCAGATTAATGGAAATAAACAGTATATAAACTGTAATGGTAAAATTAATTAATCTGGAAGCACTTTGGTAGGTAGACCTTGTAAAGGTCTGGATAGGCGTTTCATGCAGTTAAGACCAAAATATAGTTTTGGTTGTACGTACTAGGAGCGGGCAAGTAGGTTCGCAAGGATGTTTGTTACCTTTCATAGGTTGCTAGTACGTAGGATATATAGCATCCACAATTATAGGCTTCTTCAAGCTGATCGACGCGGACGGAACATGACAAGTGTGCTCCGGCGTAGGCTTCTTTAGGCAGATCGTTGAAGGATTTTGCGCAGCCGACCCAGCCGCGGGCCCTCTTTCGGAGGATCGACACTTTGGATAGGGGAAAGTCCACGTTGATGACCGAGGAGACAGGAGGATAGGAGTCCAGTTTGGTGGAACCTGAGCGCAACTTCAGGGTCCTACGAGGTTGTTTGAGTCGACGCTGGTCAGACGTAAGAGGCATTTAGTCACAATGCATGGGTGAAGAGCATGACTTTCACGCTGTAGCACGTGGATAGGTAAGGACAGCAGGTCTGATGGGTCGATTTACATTTAGTATTACTGCATGGTTGACTTCCCTAGAGTGACCATAAACTTTGGCTTTTTAGGAACTGTATCTAAGAAGGATTCACTCCATTATATTATTCACCCTCTGCGATATCTGAGGAAGACATGGAATTAAACTGTTTTATTCTTTTTGCTTCATTTTATTTCTCATTCACCAGACTTTATGTCTGACCCATTCCTATTTTTCCTATTTTCCCCAAATCACAGGAGGGTAGGTTTAGCTTACAGTTCTTTGCAGCTTGGAGGGTCATTGGAGTAGTTGTTTTCTTCAGCTTTTGTTTCTTCTGTTTCATGTATTTCGTTTCTCTTTTCCATACTTTACTCTATATATGGGGACCTATATTATGAACTTTCTTATGTTTTATGTTTTGGTAGAGACTACTTGGTACTTTTGGTTTTAGGAATAAATTAGGGATAATGTTGTTTTTAATTAAGCTGTTTTGCTATTAATTTATAATTAGTGAAAATTTTCCATACTACCCCCATAATTCGAGGGTTCAGTGCCAAACCCCCTGGGGGTTCGATGCCGATCATCCATAGCCGATCGTTTGATTCCGTCCTAATGTTCCAACTGCATATACATCCATTTTGCGGTGTCTGCTTCTATGAGAGTTGTCAAATGAGGAGGAGTTCTCCGATCCTAAGTATGGATTAGGCTCCCTCCTCATCTTTTCAGGTTGATCTTTCATCTGGTTCATCAGGTCGATGTTAGCCTGGATTTGCTAGTTGAGCTGCCGAAAGCTATCCATCAGTTCCTTTAATAGGTCTTCAAAGTCTGCTTTGGTGATGTAGTCAGTAAGATTCCGGGGATTGGCAGCATCCGGTTGTATGCTCTGATCAACTTCTTACACACTGGCAACATCATTGCCTTCAAGAGCACGAGAAGTAGTAGTATAACACCCCATATTTTTAGTAGCATCATTAGGAACATTTAATTAGGAAAATTAAATGAAATAATGTAAAATGATTAGGGGATTGAGATTGTGATTGAACTAAGGGATAGCCATGCCATGTAAACAATGAACTAAAGATAAGTTAAAATGAAATAGAGAAGGGGTAAATTAGGAAAAAAAGTATTCTAATACCCTAAACCCTTAGCCGTGCTCACACATGCATTCATTTGCAAAAAAATAAATTTAGAGGTTGGCCACCATTAGCAAGAAAGAGGAAGATAAACAAGAAAAGCCAAGGAAGAGGATTAATTAAATTCAAAGCTATTCAAATCTCAAACTTCTTAATCTCAAAGCTAAGGTGAATAATGACTACATCTCATTTTCTTAAATGTTTTCGGTTTAAGGATAATCCGAATTTATTTGCAATGTTATGCCATGATTTTGAAGGATAAAATGTTTATATATGCTTGTTGATGATTTATGCTCATTCATATAGGTTTTATGATATGTTTTAATGTGCAAACTCTATTTAATGTCATCCAAATTCCTTGCGATTTTAGATTTAGATCAAAAATGATATTTTAGAGATGGGTTCCAATTTTCATAATTTTCTGAATTAATGTGGATTTTATATTAATTTTTAGTGAGTAAAATGATTATTTGGGTTTAAAATTATTTACGGTTAAATAATATAAGTTTTGGGTATGAAATTAATATATATTAGAAAACAAATTAAAAATGATTTTCTGGAATTTTTGTAGAATTTTCCTAAGTGTTTTAATAGATATATAAAATTATTTAAGGAATGGGACTTAAAATATTTTATACATGTTTAAAAGGAGAAGGGGTATGTTGTAAATAAATTAAATTGTTTATTCTGAAATATTGACAACACTTTTAGAAATGAAAACTAGCAACCAACAATGTTTTAACAAACAAGGCAGGTTAGTTGAAATGAATTTCTTTTTAAAGTTAAAATCAGTTTTTACATGCTTTTAGCATGTTTCACCACTTTTGGTACCAGAGGTTCCGATTTAGTAGCTCCGCCACCATCACCATCGAAACCAATATACATGGCATCAAAGATTTGGTACGCAGCTAATTGGACTAAGGCGGAAGGTACTGGATCGAAGCTATGTGTTCCGAAGGGGTCGAAGCATGCCTTTTCTTTTAAATGGAAAACACACCTGCTTTGCTTTCGAAGGATATGCTTTCAACTTGGTTGGCTTTCGACTGGGTCAAATCGATTTAAAAGAAAGATTTTGAATGGGGTTGTGCCTTTGTTTTATGTAAATGCTTCGAATGGGGTCGAAACCCCTAGCTGCCGCTTTTCTACCTTTCGAAGCCAATGGTTTTGTAAGGTATACTTTGTTTTTAAATCCAAGCCACTTCTCCAATGCTTTTGGAAGGTTGGTTTCAACACCATCACTCCTTTACTTAGGAATTTCTTTTGAAAGGGTGCTTTTGACTTAAATGTTTTAATGACCCTTTTGCTCTGTTGAAGGTAAACCCAAAAGTTTCGAATGGTTTAGTTTTAAAAAGTTTTGAATGGTTGTTCCACATGTTTTGCTTGAACCCAAATGATTTCGAAAGGTTTGATGTTTTAATGCTTTCCAAAGGTTTTAAAGAATAGTTTTGAAGCGGTGGTTCCCCAATGGTTTCGAAAGGTTTGAAAGAAAAGGTTTTCCAATGTTTTTGAAAGGCAGTGTTAAAGGTTTCAAAGATAGGATGTCTAAGGTTTTAAAGCTTTTGAAGGGAAGGTTTTTCAATGGTTTCGAAATGAAGATTATGAACGATTTCGAAAGGAATGTTTTGGCCTTTCGGCCTAGGTTATAAAGAAGGTTTTACTTGGTTTCGAAAGGGGTACTTTCAATGGATTCGAAAGGGGTACTTTCAAAGGTTTAAATGTTTTCATCAACAAAGATTTGAGTAAAGTATATATAACATGGTAAGGTGATTTTGAGTAAAGCATAGAGTATATATTTTCCTTGTTTAAGTCTGGTTTAAAGGTTTTAAGTCAAATTGGGATGAAAAGGTTTTCAAGGAAAATTGAAGGGAAGGTTACCCTAAGTAAAATGACTCAAATATTTATATACCAAATGGGACTGGTACAGGGTCGCGCCCTATACATGAGCAATTAGCTCCTAGCTAATTTAGTCCAAAATTCCAGTGTGTAGTGCTTTGTCACAGGTAAGACTAATATGATGTTACACACAGAAGGGAATATATATTTGTACATAGATAGGTTATTGGTGAGCCAACAAAACCATTAGGATCAGGTGACCCTGGGAGAAGATAAGTTAAGGACAGACCATCCAGAAGAGGTGTGTCTAACAGATGTTAGATTATTTATTTATATTGTTGGGTAGGCCCGAGTCAGCCAAAGGTTAGTAGTTAGCCAAACAAAACTATAGTGTTCGGATAGATAGTTCATTTGTTACCTGATATGTATGTTTACATGTTAATGCTTTACAGTTTTAACCAGTTTTGGTTGTAGGATTATGATTTGCAAAATATATGTTTTAAAAGGATATTAGTGGGGGAAAACCTATTCCGCTAAGCGGCGTGGTCTCACTTAATATCAAATACCGAGATGTATAGTATTATTCACACCAGGCTTTATGTCTGACTCGAAGTTTATGTTTTTCCCCTTAAACTCTCGGGTGCTCAAAATTGATATGAGTAGGCTAAGGGTTGAGGTTTACAGGTTATTAGTAGGTTGGCGAATAAAGCTTCCAGAGACGAGCAGGTGGCTAATGGATAGCTATTTAAGAGATATTGTTTTTTTTTTAATTCCGCTGTGTTGTATTATGTCAGTATGTCTATATAGTACTCTGGTCCACCAAAGGGGCATCATCATATGTTTTTTTGGCGTATTTTGTAATAACTATATTTGATCTTTACTTGGGAAATGATTATGGGATTATGTAATGGAATATGAAACATGTTTTGTGAAATGTAATCAGAAAAGTTGTTTTGTGAAATATGTGATTTTGTTTCATATTCATGAGCTTCTAATATTATGGATACTATTAACATTACCATATTTGGTCACCAGAAGTTAATTAATACTATGGATGACTGTAGCATCTGTACCGCTTAGCTTCGGGCCTCCAGATAGGGGATGTTACAGCTTGGTATCAATGCATAGGTTTATGAAAAACTTAAACTAAAAATGATTTTTGAAAACATAATCCTAAGGAATTAGAGATAAGATCGGGGTATGAGATAACGCTATAGTAACATACTTGTATTTTCTATATATAAGTATATGCTATATCTCTATTCTCCTATCTCTCTTAGGCTATTCTTCTGTATCTCATGAGGCTTGAATACAGATATGGACGTTAAAAGTGGAAGAGTGAACCTTGGAGGAAGCACCACTATAAATGGAAATGCCAGACCGAATACTAGAATGAACCAAGGTCGGGCACAAGCGGGGAATGTTGGTGCTGGAGTCCCACAAGTGGATGTGGGAGCTATGTATCAGTTTTTCGTGAGCATGATGCAAGCTGGAATTGCTGCTGGAGTGTTTAGAGGAAATGCTGGAGTAGGGGTTCAGGAAGCTCCGGTGGTCAACAATTATGCTATCTTGAGTAAAGACTATGTTAGGCTTGGAGGGAAGCCATTTATCAGAATCGAGGATGCTATTGAGGTGGAGAACTGGTTACTGCATTGTGAAAGATCTTTGCAGACTTAGGGCTTAATGTTGAGTAGAAGAGAAGGCTTGCTTCGAGACAACTTCAGGGAGGACCTTTATTTTGGTGGAATAGTGTGACGGCTGGAGTGAATGAAGAGACGATGACATGGGCTGAGTTTAGGAGAAGGTTCCAGGAGAGGTTCATGTTTGTGATGGCGCAGTCTGCTTTGCTCAGAAAGTTTGCTGAGTTGGAGTAGGGGGAGATGTCTGTGTTGGAATATTCTAGAAGGTTCGAGGAGTTGGCAAGGTATGGGTATGCTATTGTGGATACCGTGATGAAGGGGAATGAGAAGTTCATCAGGGGTTGAAGCCTGAGTTGGTGAGGGATACATTACCTCATCTTAGGGATCCTTGTGACGTTGTGGTAGAGATGGCTTTAAGACACGAGGAGATGCTTGTTTCTATGGAGAAGAATAAGGCAAAGGAGGTCCAGGTGGGGCAAAGTCAGAAAAGGAAGTTTTCTCATAAGAAGGGTGCTTGGAAAGGTGGAGCCGCAAAGAAAGGGAAATCAAAGGTTGTTTACTTTAAGTGCGACAAGAAGAGGAATTTCGCTAATGAGTGTCGTACTGGAAAGGCGAAGGAAGTGATCGGGAAGAAGAATATCAGATGCTTCAACTGCAATCAGATTGGTCATTATAAGAACCAGTGCAAATAGCCTGCTAAGGATGGAAGGGGAAAAGTATTTGCATTGGAGCCAGCTACATCAGGACCAATAGCGTAGGAGAAATGGAAGGCAGTGTTGGGAGGTACGCTTCAAATTCATGGTATGTCTATTAGCGTTCTGTTTAATACTGGTTCATCTCATTCTTTTATATCACATTGTTTGATAGATAAGCTTAACCTAGAACCCACATACCTAGTTACTTCCTTAAGGGTTGCAAATTCGATAGGAGGGTATGCGACACTTGGGATGAACTGTGACCACTTAGACATTGATTTGTTAGGTCATACCTTTGTTTGTAGTTTGCATGTGTTTGAATTTGTAGGGTTCGGAATTATTTTGGGTATGGATTGGTTAAGTAAGTATGATGCTAGGATATTTTGCCATGATAGGGAAATATCACTTAGACACCCTGACTGTAGTGATCAGATTATATATACCATAGAAAGCCCTAGTTGTGAGGTGAATGATTTTTTGGGTGTTATGGAGTTGGAAGATGAGTTGAATCGCGTTTTCGTGGTTAGGGAATTCGCAGATGTCTTCGAGCCGGTAGTAGGATTACCACCGAAATGAGCCATTGAATTTCAGATAGATTTGGTGCCTGGAGTAGAACCAGTGAGTAGACCACCAAGTAGGATGACACCTACATAGATGAGAGAGCTGAAGGTGGAGTTGGTGGATTTAGAAGGCAAGAATTTTATTAGAACGAGTAGCTCACCTTGGGAAGCAACCATAGTGTTTGCTAAGAAGCCGGACGGATCGTTGAGGTTATGTATCGATTACTATAAGTTGATTGAGAGGACGATAAAGAATCGATATCCATTGCCTATTTGACGATTTGTTCAATCTGTTGAGTGGAGCCAAGGTATTTTCTCAGTTGGATTTAGCAACAAGTTTCCATCAGCTTAGAGTAGCAGAAGATAGTATTTCTTTGACGGCATTTAGAACTAGATATAGATCGTACGAATGGTTAGTGATGCCGTTCGGACTAACTAATGTGCCAGCATTCTTTGTGGATTTGATGAACTGAATTTTCCGAGAGCACTTAGATAGGTTCGTGTTGGTTTTCATAGATGATATTTTGGTATAATCTAAGGATGAAAGGGAGCATGAAGTTCATCTTAGAGTTGTGCTTGAGACACCGAAACGGAATCAGCTGAAGACGAAATTTTCGAAATGTCATTTCTGGAAAAATGAAATGAAGTTTCTTGGTCATGTAGTCTCGAAGAAAGGGTTGTCTGTAGATCTGACTAAGATTGAAGCGGTGAATAATCGGAAGAGACCCGAGATAGTGACTGAGATAAAGAGTTTTCTGGGATTGGCTGGATATTATCGGAGGTTCATAAATGATTTTTCGTAGATATCAGCACCAATGACCAAACTAACGCGAAAGGATGTGAATTTTTTTGGACCGATAAGTGTGAGGAAGCATTCAAGAGCTTGAAACAGTTATTGACTAATGCACTTGTACTAGTTGTTCCGAAAGGGAATCAGGATTTGGTAGTTTATACAGATGCGTGTGGAACGGGATTAGGAGCTGTGTTAACGCAGAGAGGTAAAGTGATTGTCTATGCTTCTCGACAGCTTAGACCGCATGAGGTTAGGTATCCTAGACATGATTTGGAATTGGCTGCAGCAATTTTTGCATTGAAGGTGTGGAGAAATTACCTTTTGGGAGAGAGATTTGAGCTATATACGGATCATAAGTCATTGAAGTATTTGTTCTCTCATAAGAAGTTGAACATTAGACAGCAGAGATGGTTAGAGTTCATTACTACTTATGATTTTGGAATTGAATACACACCAGGGAAAGGTAATAAGGTTGCAGATGCACTTAGCATAAAGCATCAGAATGCAGTGTTGGAAAAGATAGAAGAGTGAAAAGACTTGGAAGCATTGTCGACTTGTAGAGTGCAGTGGAGATCTGAAGTTGGGTTTGGTGGAGGATCTACTATGTTTTCATGTTTAGAAGTTCGACCAATTATGATTGAAAGGATTGCTTCTAAACAGATGGAGGACCTAGTATTAGTCGAACAGATCATAAAGTTAAGAGATGGAACGGAGAGCGATGACTTAAAATATTTTAGTCTTGACCAGAATGGATGGTTGAGAAAGAAAGGTAGGTTATATGTTCCGAATATGGGAGACATAAAGAAGGATGTTTTAGAGGAATGTCATCGTTCGAAGTTTACTATTCATCCAGGAGGAACTAAGATGTATCGAGACATGAAGTGGAGTTTCTTCTATGAAGGTATGAAGAGGGATGTAGGCTTATGAGTGAAGCAGCGTCTGAACTGCCAATAGGTAAAAGCCGAACATCAAAAGCCAAGTGGGTTGCTTCAGCCGTTAGATATTCCGGTATGGAAGTGGGATTCTATTTCTATGGATTTTATAGACGGGTTGCCAAGATCTAATTGAGGAAATGAAGTTATATCGGTCATAGTGGATAGATTGATCAAGAGTGCCCATTTCATTCCAATTAAGTCAACTAGGACGACACTTGTATTAGCTAAGTTATTTATGAAGAATGTAGTTAGACTGCACGGAATTCCTAGTAGCATAGTAAGTGATAGAGATTCCTTGTTCACTAGCGAGTTCTGGAAGAGTCTACTGGATATTTTATGAACCAAGCTCAAGATGAGTACTGCTTACCATCCACAGACCGATGGACAAACAGAAAGAGTTAACAAAGTCTTAGAGGATTTTGTTAAGAGGTTGTATGCTAGAATTTGGATGATTATGGAAAGACCATCTACACTTAGTTGAGTTTTCGTATAACAACAGTTATCAGACTGGTATAGGGATGGCACCGTTTGAAGCATTGTATGGAAGGCCATGCAAATCACCAGTTTGTTGGTTAGAGACCGAGGATAGGTTGGTTCTTGATCCAAATTTGGTTAGAGAAGCTGCAGAAATGATTGAGTTGATTCGGGCTAGGATGAAGGAAGCTCAATCCAGGTAGAAGAGTTATGCAGATAGAAGGCGGAAAGACTTAGAGTTCTCTGTTGGAGATCATGTTTTTATTAAGGTATCACCAATGAAGGGTGTGATTCGATTTGGGAAATCAGGGAAGTTGGCACCGAGATTCGTAGGACCATTTCCTATTGTAGAGACGATTGGGAAACTCACATATATAGTAGAGTTACCGAATAGTTTGGCAGGAGTCCACGATGTTTTTCATGTTTCTCATCTAAGGAAGTGTGTTAGAGATCCGAAGTCTACTATAACACCGACTGTGTTAGATGATTTAGTAGTAGAACTAGACTTGACTATTGTTAGAAAGCCGATTCTATAGTCGCAGGAGATGAGAAGAGGCTAAGGAACAAGACAGTCAGATTAGTTAAAGTCCAGTGGAGCGATGATGAGAAACTGTACTTGGGAGACTGAGAGCAGGATTAGAGACGCTTATCCTGATTTGTGTGATGGTATGTTTTACCTTTTTAATTGATGTGTTGCGTACCTTATCGAAATTTCGAGGACGAAATTCTTTAAGGAGGGGATAATATAACACCCTATATTTTTAATAACATTATTAGTAACATTTAATTAGGTAAATTAAATAAAATAACGTAAAATGATTAGGGGGTTGAGATTTATGATTGAACTAAGGGGTAGCCGTGCCATATAAACAATGAACTAAAGATAAGTTAAAATGAAATAGAAAGGGGTAAATTAGGAAAAAAAAAGTATTCTAATACCCTAAACCCTTAGCCGTGCTCACACACATTCATTTGCAAAAAATTAAATATAGAGGCTGGTCACCATAGCAAGAAAGAGGAAGATAAACAAGAAAAGCTAAGGAAGAGGATTAATCAAAATCAAAGCTATTCAAATCTCAAACTCCTTAATCTCAAAGCTAAGGTGAATAATGACTACATCTCGTTTTCTTAATTGTTTTCGGTTTTAAGGATAATCCGAATTTATTTGCAATGTTATGCCATGATTTTGAAGGATAAAATGTTTATATATGCTTGTTGATGATTTATGCTTATTCATATAGGTTTTATGATATGTTTTAATTTTAAAACCTTATTTATTGACATCCAAATGCCTTGCGATTTTAGATTTAGATCAGAAATTATATTTTAGAGATGGGTTTCAATTTTTATATTTTTCTAAATTAGTGTGGATTTTATATTAACTTTTTAGTGAGTAAAATGATTATTTGGGATTAAAATTATTTATGGTTAAATAATGTAAGTTTTGGGTCTGAAATAAATATATGTTAGAAAACATATTAAAAATGATTTTCTGGAATTTTTGTAGAATTTTCCTAAGTGTTTTAATAGATATATAAAATTATTTAAGGTATGAGACTTAAAGGTTTTATATATCTTTGAAAGGAGAAGGGGTATTTTGTAAATAAATTAAATTGTTTATTCTGAAATATTGGGAGAACCTTTAGAAAAGAAAACTAGCAACTAATAATATTTTAACAAACAAGGCAGGTTGGTTGAAAAGAATTTCTTTTTAAAGTTAAAATCATATTTTACATGCTTTTAGCATGTTTCACCACTTTCGACACCAGGGGTTCCGATTTAGTAGCTCTGCCATCATCACCATCAAAACCAATGTGCATGGCATCAAAGACTTGGTGCGCAGCGAATTGGACTTAGGCAGAAAGTACCGGGTCGAAGCTACGGGTTCGGAAGGGGTCGAAGCATTCCTTTGCTTTTAAACAGAAAACGCGCTTGCTTTGCTTTTGAAGGATATGCTTTCGACTTGGTTGGCTTCCGACTGGGTCAAATTGATTTAAAGGAAAGGTTTCTAATGTGGTTGTGCCTTTGTTTTAAGTAAATGCTTCGAATGAGGTCGAAACCCCTAGCTGCCGCTTTTCTACCTTTCGGTGCCAATGGTTTCGAAAGGTATACTTTGTTTTTAAATCCAAGCCACTTCTCGAATGCTTTCGGAAGGTTGGTTTCGACACCGTCACTTCTTTACTTAGAAATTGCTTTTGAAAGGGTTTTTTACGTAAATGTTTTAATGACCCTTTTGCTCTATTGAAGGTAAAACCAAAAGGTTTCGAATGGTTTAGTTTTAAAAGGTTTTAAAAGGTTGTTCCACATGTTTTGCTTGAATCCAAATGCTTTTGAAAGGTTTAATGTTTTAATGCTTTCGAAAGGTTTTAAAGAATGGTTTCGAAGGGGCAGTTCCCCAATGGTTTCGAAAGGTTTGAAAGGAAAGGTTTTCTAATGTTTTCGAAAGGCAGTGTTAAAGGTTTTAAAGATAGGATGTCTATGGTTTTAAAGCTTTCGAAGGGAAGGTTTTTCAATGATTTCGAAAGAAAGAGTATGAACAGTTTCGTAAGGAATGTTTTGGCTTTTTGGCCTATGTTATAAAGAAGGGTTTACTTGGATTCGAAAGGGGTACTTTCAATGGATTCGAAAGGGGTACTTTCAAAGGTTTAAATGTTTTCATCAACAAAGATTTGAGTAAAGTATATATAGCATGGCAATGTGATTTTGAGTAAAGCATAGAGTATATATTTTCCTTGTTTAAGTTTGATTTAAAGGTTTTAAGTCAAATTGAGATGAAAAGGTTTTCAAGGAAAATTTAAGGTAAGGTTACCCTAAGTAAAATGACTCGGATATTTATATACCAAATGGGACTGGTATAGGGTCGTGCCCTATACATTAGCTATTAGCCCCTAGCTAATTTAGTCCAAATTTCTAGTGTGTAGGGCTTTGTCACAGGTAAGACTAAAACGATGTTACAAACAGAAGGGAATATATATTTGTACAAAGATAGGTTATTGGTGAGCCTGCTAAATCATTAGGATCAGGTGACCTTGGGAGAAGATAAATTAGGGACAGACCATCTAGAAAAGGAGTGTCTAACAGATGTTAGATTATTTATTTATATTTTTTGGTAGGCCCGAGTCAGCCAAAGGTTAGTAGATAGCCAAACAAAACTATATTGTTTGGACATATAGTTCATTTGTTACCTGATATGTATGTTTACATGTTAATGCTTTACAGTTTTAACCAGTTTTGGTTGCAGGATTATGATTTGCAAAAGATATGTTTTAAAAGGATATTAATGGGGGAAAACCCATTCCACTAAGCGGCATGGTCTCACTTAATATCAAATAACCAAGATGTATAGTATTATCCATAGCAGGCTTTATGTCTGACTCGAAGTTTATGTTTTCCCCTTTAAACTCTCAGGTGCTCAAAATTGATTTGAGTAGACTGAGGGTTGAGGTTTACAGGTTATTAGTAGGTTGGCAATTAAAGCTTCTAGAGACGAGCAGGTGGCTGATGGATAGCTGTTTAGGAGATGTTTTTTTATTTGGTTTAATTCTACTGTGTTGTATTATGTCAGTATGTCTATATAGTACTCTAGTCCACCAAGGGCGCATTATCGTATGTTGCTCTTGGCGTATTTTTTAATAATTATATTTGATCTTTACCTGGGAAATGATTATGTGATTATGTAATGGAATATGAAACATGTTTTGTGAAATATAATCGGAAAATTTGATTTGTGAAATCTGTGATTTTGTTTCATATTAATGTGCTTTTGATATTATGGATACTATTAACATTACCGTAATTGGTCACCAGAAGTTAATACTATGGATGACTGCAACATTTGTAGTGCTTAGCTTTTCGGGCCTTCAGATAGGGGATGTTACAAGTATACTTTCCTCTAGCCATGGCTAATAGCTTTCTTTTAGATCTTCTTCAAATCCGAGTAGAAACGGAAACTTGTCAGCAGAAATCTAGATCTATCTTGCGAATATGGGAATCCACTAGTAGATGATGAGATCCAATCAACCTTAAAATTCATTCTCAGTGAAAGCACCAAAATATTTGCACTAAAAGTTGGCAAAAATACCTAATAGAATGAATGCAGAGAAATAAATGAAGAAATCTAAATTAAAATAGAGCAAATGAACAGGAAACGAGTAAAAAAAAACAATGACAAACATATTTATAATTGTTCAGCGTTGAATGCCTATGTACATTTTGACGAAACAACTTTATTGATCACTTGAATTTTTTATTACAAAAGGGATCGTATCTGAATCCGTAAATATAATGGAGTACAAAAAAAATAAAGGCGTCCAGATCCCTAAAGTGAATAATGAACTCTGTATTTATAGAGGTAGACGACCAAATATCCTCTTGAAAATTCATCGGCGGAATCTCCAGATGTAGGCGAGGTCACTTAGAAAATTTTGGGGCCAAACTCCCAGTATAGAGCAATCATCCCCGATCGGTCCTCCTTGCCATGTGGCACCATGTGATCGGTCATGTGGGTCCCTCTCTATGCTAGCTTCATATTTCCAAAGTTGTTTGCATAGTTGTCTTCATGTTTTTTGAGATATCAGTCTATTCCCGTTGAGTTGAACTACCGATTGATGTTGTTCATGACCACAGTGATGCGATCTGATCCCCTGCCTAGAGGAAGGGATATGTACCGTTCCCCTACCTAGGGAGGTACAAATCCATACTTAGAGCATTCCGGAGAGTCCATCTCTTGGTCTCGCGTGATCATTTCTTCATGTCATTGTCTATGCTTGATCTTTGGTCTCTGTAATCACCTCTCTAGACTGCTTACCATGTTTATTATCGAGTCTAACTTGTCCAATTAGTCTGGATACAACCAGATCAAAAGGTCGGATAACATTTGAAAATCCATTGATATTATAATATTGTTTAGGGTTTAAATTAAATATTTAACATAACTGAATGCTTGCATCTCACGTTCCAGCATATTTGGTATACAACTAAGTCTGTAAGGCAAGTATTGGAGAATGGATAACATATAATAACAAGGCTATTAAGGTACTACCCATCATAGCACACCTCTAGAAAAATGTACCAAGGGCCTTACATGGACCCCTGCTAATCAGGACCGGCCAACCCCTTCGTAGATAGTACTGAATATGTCATCAACTCGATTATCTCTAAAAAACCATTTCCATGGCCATAAGCATACATAGTATGAGAATATCGATCTAGATATAGGTGACGACCATACCCTAATGGTAGCGAACCACATAGCCCTGAAGCATATCCATTTTTTATTCATTACCGGGTGTAAGGCTCGAGGCTATGTCTTACCTTTTAAACAAATCTCACTTAGAATGCTAACACTTCTCCCCAAGCAACAATGCAATGCGAGCGTTTGTTAGCCCAAAAAATGGATCAACGCCCTTGATTGAGCGTGAAAGCACCAGTCCCGTTCTTACAGAGCAACAATGCAGAGAATAAATGTAGAAAAAGCAGAAATAGTAGGAAGACAAGAAGATTTTTATAGTGGTTCCGCTGTTAATGAAGCTTATGTCCACTTTATAACTTTTATTATTGACTGATTTCGGTTACAAGGTGAATTGGATTACAAAGTTGTTGAATATCCCGAGTTAGACTAAGTCCCCAATGCTAGAGTTTACTGGAGAATCACAGCAAACCCCTTGGATGACTATTGTGAGAAGGGAGGAGAAGAGTGAAGAATAGTTTCTCCAGAGTTTTAGCAACCATTCCAGAGGATCCCCTTTATGTTGCAGTTAGGTGAGTATCTATAGAGGTTGGAGAGCTATTGGGCTAGGCCTTCTTGCCACATGCTTGCAAATTGCTGTAGTAAGATGCACTGCAAAAGCATCACGAACTGAGCTAACTTGATGGATCGCTAGCAATCCATAGCTTCTGGCTTGATAACAACCCAGTGGCTTGAGTCCCCTACCCTCTGCTTTAAAGTCCATCGCGGCCTGGCAAAACGGTATGGATCGCTAGCGATCCATGTACTTAGTGTATTTCTGAGCTTTGTCTTTGACTACCCATTGGACCATGACGCGGTGAACTAAAGAATCTTCGAGCCAAGATCATGGATCGCCGACGATCCATAGAAGATGGATCGCTAGCGATTTATTCCCTTTGCGTATTTTCGCTTTTCTTTCGTCTGACTTCTTTTGGTTAAATGCTCTAGTCTTTTTGGTTAGCTCTTGAGCTATTCTGATTCGACCAAGCTGTTCTGAATTTCTTTGGATTTTGCTGGGTTAAAAACCCGGATAACATTTGCCCCTCAGTTTATGCCTACATTGAAAACAAGGTGTGCTCTGGAAGTAATTGCTTTCTGTTTCTGCTTGGCGAGGTTCAGGTAACCATGTTTGAACCGTGTGAATTTGACTTCAGCTATTCAGTTGCTCGTTAACTTTTGACCTGAATTGTTGTTGCTTGCCATAACAAACCAAGTTTGGCCCCATAACTTTCAGAATGCCTTTAGACAGCACGTGGATGATACTGGCTAATTTCGAAATTAAACGAGCTCAATTTGATGGATCGCTAGCGATCCATAAGCTATGGATTGCTAGCAATTCATAGCTTCTATTTTGTGGATCGCTGGCGGTCCAAAGTACATAGATCGCTTACTATCCAATGACTTGGTAATTTTTTTGTGTAATCTACTATTTAATTGCCTCAAGCCAATCCATCTTCATTCTTGCTTTCTTCTTGCGGCCCGAGCCTTTTCTTGCGATTTGAGCTACTTCTTGCGATTCGACCCAAGCTTCGACCAAACCCTACTCTATCGCCGTCGCCGACCAGAGCCTCTCTCCATTAACCGACTTGAAGCTCATTACTGCTTTGTTCTCAATCCTAGCCCCTTTTGGATTACTGCCGACCAAACCCTTACTCCATCATCCCTTTTCTTGGATTGCCACCGATCCTCCTTGCTTGGATCGCTGCATTGAAAACTCCAACGATTCTTGCCTTTTGATTCTTGATTCGAGGTAGGTAATGCTAACTCTGACGTTCCTTTAGCGATTTGACGACGGAGTGTATTGGTGATGATTATAGCAAAGAGTCCTAGTTGATTGTGATTTTATGAAGGAAGAAAGTAAATTGAGTCTTGAGTTCTCCACGGAATGACATTTGGGCCTTGCCCCGGTGCCTGACATGTTTTGTTGTCTTCGTCCATAGAACCAAAATTGACTTGTACTAAGTTACATTGCCGATACAACACGACACATCGCTAATTGGTTTTTCCTTCTAGAGGCAGAGAATGACTTAGGATAGTGTCTCGCAAGCAGCATAAGTTGTTGTCGCCTTCCAGAGAATTTGGACCGGTCTCGTTTCTTGCACACTCGGTGTACCTGTACTGGGAAGAGCTTTCCGTGTCGCTTCGGACAACGGATCCATTATCGATCGTTGATTGATAACGGGTTAGTGTAGAAGAAATAATTTCAAAAAATGATATGAAAAGTCTTTCTTTACTATGAGCGAACTATCTGCACGGGATAGCGCGTTTGTAGTATTCAAGACACCGAGCTCACCCCCCATAGATAACACGCTGCACTTGCCCCAGTATATACTTGAAGTCTGACGTGTCGGCGTGAATCAGTATCCTTTCATAATTCAAGTGTTATAGGGGAGTTTTTAGTTAAAGATAGAATTACCTGACCGCTTTGGACACAAGTCCCGTTGTATAGAATGAAGTATCCATCTTCTCATCGTAAGTTAAAGCAGATGAAGCCTAGCACTTTCAGAAGCTGAATCATCATCTGTCGCCCCTTCCTCTTCCGCTTCGCGGCCTGAATACGGTTAGCTAGTCCCAGTTGGTCCGGTTGTAGACTGAACTCCGCCGAATTTCAGAGTTCTTCTTAACCCGCCGAAGAGAGCTTATTCCGTAATCTCCGCCAAGGTTTGGCATAACATTTGCTTGCAACATGGCATTACGGAGGACGATGTGCGCCTCCTGGGGAAGGAGGAATTCGCCCATATGCTGCCTCCAAGATATACCGCTTGCCATCGATATATGTGCCTAAACGAAGCAGTGCCCCCTTTCAATGACTTCTAGAGAGAAATCCTTTCGAACTTAGGAATTGCCCCGTTCCAGATTCACCCATAATGGATATGCTATCTTAACTTGTCTACACGTTCTGTTTATGTGGGCATTCAACCGTGCCCCAAGTTTCGACGAGCTGAGATATTTTCTTGTTTAAAAGGAGAGATGAGTGCCAAATAAAGACCTATCACTTGACCAAAATTTCCATACCCTGAAGGTTGTAGATGCCGGGGAAAGATCGGTTAAATTCTTGTTGACGGATGAAAACTTGCTTCGGTATGGACTGTTGCATCCAAGGAGATCCGTTGTAGCGGTTGAGGTCCCGTCTCCTTCTCGTTCCAAAATACGAACGTGCTCTACTTCTTCATCTCATAGTTCCGAAAAAGGTGCTTTTCAAGAAAAGGAAGGCTTGTCTGGCGAGTCGGCTAAAGAGACTCATGAGGGAAGAGATATTGCGACCGAAGCTAGCTTCCCGGCCAGAATGCCCTCGATTCTGGAGGAAAGGGAAGAAGAGTTTAGACAACTGAAACACCCCATACCCCTTAATATACCTAATAGGATACATTAAAGGCGTGGTGCGTTGTAGGTATAACTGAAACTAACTAAGACTAAGATTCACAAGACAAAATTAGGTAAAAACAGCGGAAACTAAAATAATAACTTATTCAAAACAAAAACTTCATAATTGCTTTATAAGTCAAATACCGAATACAATATACATGTCTCAAAACCCAATATGTCTCATGAAATAAAAACTCGTAGTCTCAACAAAAATAAGAGTATAAATATCCATCTCAAGTTCCAGTACAAAGAAAGAAAAATGAAAATAAAAGTAGGGAAATACATAGCAGAATCTTCTCCAAGAAACCTTCGAGCAACTGCAATCTACTGCCCTCTCCCTTGATTGCTTATGGGGAAAAGGGGAAAATAGAGGAGTGGGTCAGAGTAAAAGTCTGGTGAATGATAGTAACTACTAGAATCTTTAAGTAAAGTAAAAGTAATAGACTCTTCAATAGTTCTAGTATATAAAAGGAAACAAAGGAACTAGGAGAGATAAAACTGTAAATAAATACGAGTTAACTAGTACTCAATTAATAGATATGTTAACTTTGATTGTTTGCACTTGTCTTTGATAGTTGCTTGAATAGGCTGAAATCCTAATCCTATAGTTAGGTCGAAATCCTAATTCTACCCTTTGATCAGCCTGCTATTCCATAGACCATACTGCGGACTAGACGCTATATAACTCCCTAGTCCCTACATAGCAGCCAATGGTAACTACGAAAGATACACAAAGCACCCACTATGGACTATACGATACAAAGCTCCCTACGCAGAAGGAAATGGTGTCTACGAAAGACACACACACTAAGTGCTTAGAACTCATAGCGATTACTGAACCCCATCTACCCACCTACCACCATGCTCATGCTACCTCTGGTCCTTAGCTCTTCCCTTTGGGCCTTCATGGATCCAATTGGAGTTGTTAAATATATTTTTTAAAATGATTTCCTCCTTAGAAAATTATTCTGCTTAGGGTCCTTCCTGAATAGGTAAACCGAATTGGAGAAAATCTTAGAATGAGAAAAAGTGTTAGGCCTAGGGTTCTATTTATAGGGGTAGAAGTGGATCTCAGACCGTTGGATTTGGAGACTGAATAGGATGCAACCACGTCATAGGCTGAATAGGGGCCATCAGATGCAGAAACGGAAGGACCAGATCGAGTTGAAGAATGCAAAATACATCACTAACGTTCAAATGCTCATCCGTTCACTAAAAAAACAAGGCGGGTTGACCGGGCGGTCGACCGCCCTTATGCCTAGGTCGACCGGCCGGTCGACCTGGCCTATATATATATATATATATATATGTATATGTATATATGTATATATATATGTATATGTATATGTATATATTCTTTTTTTCTGCTTATTTTGTTTAATTCAATATGTATATGTGTATATATATATGTATATGTATATATATATATATATTCTTTTTTTCTGCTTATTTTGTTTAATTCATATCTCGTTCATTTTAGCTCGGGTTCTGACGTTCTATATATGAAAATTGACCAGAAAATTACCACGAACACAATGGTGCAACTCCCGTGGCTCAATTCTGATAATTTCAAAAGGTTATTTTATTATTTAATTAATTAACGAATTAATTATCACGGGTTAAAATTTTGGGTTGTTACATTCTCCCCTCCTTAAAGGATTTCGTCTCCGAAATCTCTAAGGATAGAAGAATGAAATAAAAGTTTTCATCTAAGTTCTACTACAAACTACTCAATCATCACCCATTACATCCATTGTCCTTAAGTTTTTCTAATGCGACTTATGATACTTATTCAATTAGTGTAGTGTCAATGTCCCTAACTAATGAAAAAGATTATGCGGTCCACTGATTCAGTTGACCTCCTTTTATGCAATCATATATGTGCCATGTATCCAAATGAATGCGAATATTTCCTAATGATAACTGATAATTCTATATGCGTACTACAAACATCATCCAAATGCAACAACCATGTGAAGATCATCCATTTATAGCAACCATGGAAAATAGAATAAAATGCGCACACATCCATATGCATATGCTCTAGTGTCCTAGTTAGGCAGATCCTTAAAGAATAATAGTGCCTAGTGTACCTATATGCGTCCATTAGCATCCACTAGCAAACACTTGCACTCACTAGCATACATCATTCATAACATGTTATAATAACATGTTTACATCCAATCCTACCATCCATAGGTTAAATCCTAAGTTCTACCCTCCCAAAGGATAATAAAGGAAAGAACCTATTCAAAACTAAAGATGGAAATAGGAAATTCTAAAAACTTACTATCAAAAAGATGAGGATAGGAAGTACGAACCTTCTCTTCAGCTTCCCAAGTGGCGTCTGCAACATCATCTCTCCATTGCACCTTCACTAGCGGAACCTCCTTATTCCTTAGTCGCTTGATGTCTCTTCCAACAATCTTCGTGGGGATACGTCGAACAGATGCTTCCCTTTCTACTTCCACCTCCTCTAATTGGCTGGGCTCTACAACCTCTGCTGAGTCATGTAAGCACTTTCGCAAGTGCAAAACATGGAAAACATCGTGCACACCTACGAGCCACTCTGGTAGCTTCACTCGGTAATCCATCTTCCCAACTCTCTCCATGATAGGGAATGGTCCAACAAATCTAGGGGCTAACTTTCCATTCGATCCGAATCTTACCACCTTCCTAAGTGGGGATACTTTGATAAAAACTAAGTCCCCCACCTCAAACTCAATGTCTCTCCTCCATTTATCCGCATAAGACTTCTGCCTATCTTGGGCTGCCTTCATTCTCCATCGAATTAAATCCACTCTCTCTGATGTCTCCCTCACCATGTTAGGCCCAAGTAGCAACTTCTTCGTAGACTCCACCCAACATGAAGGGGACTTGCAAGGTCTCCCACATAAAGCCTCAAATGTTGCCATTCCTATGCTCGCTTGGTAACTGTTATTATACGCAAACTCAACCAATGGAAGATGCTCCTCCCAAGTTCCTCCAAAGTCCAAAATGCACATCCGTAGCAAATCCTCAAGCACTCTATTCACTCTCTCCGTTTGGCCATCCGTCTAAGGGTGATAGGCTGTACTCAATCTAAGTTGCGTCCCTAGTGCCTGTTGTAAGCTCCTCCAAAACTCACTAGTGAAAATGGGATCTCTATCACTCACTATACTAGAAGGGACTCCATGAAGTCGGACTATCTCTCGAACATAAAGGGATGCCAAATATGACGATGTACGCTTGCTTTTAACTGGGATGAAGTGGGCATTCTTGGTCAACCGATCAACAATAACCAAAATTCTAGTATTCCCCTTCCTAGAACGGGGCAAACCATTTATAAAATCCATAGAAATGCTGTCCCACTTCCACTCTGGCACATCAAAGGGCTGAAGTAATCCACCGGGCTTCTACTGCTCTGCCTTTACCCTTTGGCATATGAGACACTTAGCTACGAACTCTGCCACGTCCTTCTTCATGTCATTCTAATAGAACATCCTCTTTATATCCCGATACATTTTTCCACCACCCGAATGAATAGTCATACGGGAATGGTGATCTTCCTCCAAAACTGCTCTCAACAAATCTCTAGCGCATGGAACACAAAGCCTCCCATCTCTCCTAAGCCACCGTTTGCTATCAATGGAATAACATTGGAGGTGTCTAGAGACCTCTCCTCGGCTAATCCTATCCATAATGTCCATGAGGTCTGAATCTCCTTGCTGCCTCGAGCCAATCTAATCCATAAGGGTAGGCCTCACCTTTAATGTCGCCAACAATCCGGGAGTAATGTCCGTAGAGGGCTTAAAATCAAAAGTAGAAATAAACTCCAAGCTCCTCCACTCTACGAACAAAGGACTGAGAGTTGCTTTCTTTCTACTCAATGCATCCACAACCACATTACCCTTGCCAGGGGTATGAGCAATCTCAAAATCGTACGAGGCTAAAAACTCCATCCATCTCTGTTGCCTCAAGCTTAAGTCCTTCTGCGAGAATAGGTACTTCAACGACTTGTGGTCGGTGAAAAGCTCAAACCTCTCTCCAAGCAAATAGTGCCTCCAAGAATTGAGTGCAAAAACTATGGCGGCCAACTCCAAATTGTGGGTAGGGTAGTTCTTCTCATGCGTCCTCAACTGCCTACTACCATAACATACCACCCTTCCTTCTTGCATCAACACCGCTCCTAGGTCCGTCCCACATGCATTAGTGTATACAGTAAAAGGCTTAGCTCCATCGGGTAGTACTAACACTGGTGCACTAGTAAGGGCTCTCTTAAGCTTTGTGAAGGAATCCTCATAATCCATGTTCCACACGAAAGCTTTATTCTTCTTAGTAAGGCGCGTGAGTGGTGTCGAAATCTTGGCAAAGTCTCTAATGAACTTCCTATAGTATCCAGCCAATCCTAGGATGCTCCTAACTTCAGTGACGTTCTTCGGGCCTTCCAATCTTGTACAGATATCACCTTAGTGGAGGCAACAACCAAACCTTCCTTCGAGACTACATGCCCCAAGAAACGTACCCCCTCACTCCAAAGTGACACTTCAAAAACTTAGCTCTCAAATGATGACTACGAAGTGTGCGAAGAACCTCCTCTAAATGAACATCATGATCCTCCATATTCTTGGAAAATACCAAGATGTCATCCACGAATACCACCATGAACTTATTTAGGACTTCTCTAAAGACGTGGCTTATCAAGTCAACAAAGTAGGCTAGGGCATTGGTTAGCCCAAAAGGCATAACCAACCACTCATAAAGTCCGTCTGGAGTCCTAAACGCAGTCTTATCTATGTTGTCATCGACAACCCTAAGCTGATGGAATCCCGTGGTTAAAGCAAGCTAAGAGAAAACCGAAGAGCCAACTAACTGGTAAAAAAGATCATCAATCCTAGGGAGTGGATATCAGTTCTTCTTGGTGAGCTTATTTAATTATTTATAATCAACGCAAAGTCGAAGAGAACCATCCGCCTTAGTAGCGAAGACGAATGGTGCTCCCCATTCCGATATGCTCCTTCTTATAAAACCCTTCTCCAAAAGCTCACTAACTTGTTTGTTCAACTCTTTCCTCTCCCTAGGTGCTATGTGCCTCACAGGTAACGCCACTGGCTTAGCATTCTCGGTCAAATAAATTCTAAAGTCAATTTCTCTCTTAGGGAGCAGTCCCATAACCTCCTCAAAGACGTTAGGAAAATCTCCGATGACAGGAACCGAATCAAACTCTGCTGAAGATGAATCGAGGGAATAGAGAAAGCTCAACATGACTGACCCTTACGGGTCGCAAGATACCTCGAGAATCTTACCACTGCAAGTCCCTAATCTAATGACTCTCCTCTCGCAGTCTAAAATAGCTCCATATGTGGATAGCCAATACATACCCAAGATCATCCCATACCCCGAGAATCCCAAAACATAGGTGTCGCAGTCAAATTCTACGTCTAGGATATAAATTTTCAAACCCCTACAAATCATAGACAAGTGTGTTGATCCACCTATGGGGTTTGAAACAACGATGGGGTCCACTACTAAAGAAATGTCTAAGTGCAAACAATCCACAAGAGAACTAGAAATGAAAGAGTGTGATGCTCCAGAATCGAATAAAGTCCGAATGGGAAAATCAGATATAGAAATCAAACCTTCAGCTGCGACTTTCCTACCTCTATCCGGAATGCTACTGGAAGGTGTCGCGTCTAACGCCTGAATCTGTGCGACTGGTGCACTCGCTCCTTGACCAGCTCTCCGGGGATAACTCCTACTCATATGACCGGGCTGCCCGCAATTGAAGCACTTTCCCTTCATCTTTTCCCTTTTGCAATCCCTGGCGATATGTCCAACAACCCCACAACCATTGCACTTCGATCCCTTCTTAATCTGCTTATGAGGGTCATCACCTTTCTTCTTCTCCTTGTTGTTTTTCCAGCACTTCTTCTTTAGACCTTCTGACTTAACCACTTCTTTAGACTCTCCTTCCTTGACCACATCCGACATAAGCGCCATCTCAACCATAGACTCATAAGTAGCTCCCATCGTTATGTGAGTCGAAAATAATCCCTGAAGGGGTTGATTCAATCCCTACGAAAAATTCATAGCTTTCTTATGTAGCGTGTTCACTAATTCCATACCAAACCGCGATAGCTCATTGAATTGATTAATGTATTCCTTGACAGACAAACTCCCTTGTTTTAAATTGATAAACCTCTCCAGCTGAACACTCTCTTCCGCTTGAGACAGAAACTTCCTCTCAAACCTCTGCTTAAACCCATTTCAACAGACTTCTCTTCCTTCCAACTCAACAACCTCCTACCAGTAAGAAGCCTCCTCTTTCAGCTGCCAAGAGGCTAGCTGAACCCGCTGCTGGTCCTCCAATCCTAATAAGACAAATACTCTCTCGGTGTCCCTAAGCTAAGCTCTCGCCTCCACAAAAGTCTCCTTGCCAGAAAAAGCCTTTTCGCCCAAACTCGCGAAATCCTTACAAAGCTTAGAGAAATTGATGGCGGTAGGTGGGTAGATGGGGTTCCCACCCGCTGGTGCAGGATTGGGCGCTGGCCCGTGCACCTCTGGAGTCGTAGCTTGTTAGTACCTACGAAACCAGGCTGGTACTGGAATGCCCTCAGGAAGGTTTGGGGCATTAGCCATTCTATGAAAAGAAAGAGATAGTTTAGGAAAGAGTCAAAGGGAGATTGAACTGGACTTATGAGGGGATTTTTATAAAAACTCTTTTATTCTTAAAAACATTTCTAAGAGTTCTTTTCTGAGAAATACATTTTAAAACAAGTTATTTCGAAAAATACTTTATTTTTAAAATAATTTTTTAGGAATCCTGTAATCTTAGGCTTTGATACCAAGTGAAACACCCCACACCCCTTAATATGCCCAATAGGATACATTAAAAGGCATTGTGCATTGTAGGTATAACTGAAACTAATAAAGACTAAGATTCACAAGACAAAATTAGGTAAAAATAGCAGAAACTAAAATAATAACTTATTCAAAACAAAAACTTCATAATTGCTTCATAAGTCAAATACCAAATACAGAATACATATCTCAAAACCCAATATGTTTGATGAAATAAAAACTCGTAGTCTCAACAAAAACCAGAGTATAAATACCCCTCTCAAGTGCCAGTACAAAGAAAGAAAAACAGAAATAAAAGTAGGGAAATACATAGCAGAATCTTCTCCAAGAAACCTCCGAGCAATTGCAATCTACTACCCTCTCCCTTGATTGCTTATGGGGGGAAAAGGGGAAAATAGAGGAGTGGTTAGACTAAAAGTCTGGTGAATGATAATAACTACTAGAATCTTTAAGCAAAGTAAAAGTAATAGACTCTTTAATAGTTCTAGTATATATAAAAGGAAACAAAGGAAATAGGAGAGATAACGTTGGAAATATATACGAATTAACTAGTACTCAATTAATAAGATATGTTAACTTTGATTGTTTGCACTTGTCTTTGATAGCTGCTTGATTAGTCTGAATTCCTAATCCTATAGTTAGGCCGAAATCCTAATTCTACCCTTTGATCGGCCTGCTACTCCATAGACCTTACTGCGGACTAGACGTTATATAACTCCATACACATCAGCCAATGGTAACTACGAAAGGTACACAGAGCACCCACTGTGGACTAGATGATACATAGCTCTCTAGACAGAAGGCAATGGTGTCTACGAAAGACACACATACTAAGCGCTTGAAACTCATAGCGATTACTGAGCACCGAAATGGAAGTCGCACACGTAACTGCCACCATGCTAATACTACCTGTTGCTCCACCTATTGGGTCGTATTATTACCTCGACTCAGCATAAGCGTGCCCCTCGTCTCACTTCAGGATTATGTGAAACACCATGTCCATAGAAAATGATAGGGGGAATGCTGCCGGTACTGGCCCATCATCCAAACAATATCTAATAGCGCCCTTGTCCAAATCCCCCATGATTTGAACATCTCTATATTAACCAATTACTACCACTACTAGCATAAGCGTGCCCCTCGTCTCACTTCAGGTTTATGTTAAACACCGTACCCATAAAAAATAATAGGGTACAAGTCCTACTTTAATTCATTGCTTATTAACTTAGATAAATTATTTAAATAAGCCTTTACTCTTGTTCTTACCATCTGTGCTTATTAATTTATCCTTGTTCTTAAAATAAGCCTTATTCCGTTCTATTTCTTATTATAACCTACGTTATAATCATGCTTATTACTTAACCCAAGGTCTAAGTGTGAAAATAAGCTTCTTTTCTTCTTTTATTCTTTTTAGTTATAATTCTAAGTTATAACTAGGCCAATCACTTTAATTCGGTCCAATTAATATCATAATTAGGCATAATTTCAGTCCAGTTCCATTTATATTACACTCTTTATAATTTCCATCTTATATTCCATTATTTCAGATTTCTTATAATTTAATCCAATTTCGCGTCAATTTTGTTCTAATCCATACGCGAAGAAGAAGGAATAAAAGAAAACTGAAAATAGAAGGAAATCCAAGGCGTAAGAAGAAGATGTAAATAACGCATAAATAATAGTAAATAAACTAAAATACTGTAAATAAACTGTAAATAAATGGAAAAGATAGAAATAAACTAAAATTAACTGAAAATAATTCTAAAAACTGTAAATAAATTACTAAAAAGATTACTCCAAAAATCGTAGTAAAACTTCAACTATTGGAAACCCTATTATTTTAAATTACTTAAAGAAATTTAAAATAATTACAATCACTCACCTCTGGTCCTTAGCTTTTCCCTTTGGGCCTTCACGAATCCACTTGGGGTTGTTAAATATTTTTATTTAAAATGATTTCCGCCTTAGAAAATTATTCCGCTTAGGGTCCTTCCTGAATAGGTGAACACAATTGGAGAAAATCTTAGAATAAGAAAAAGTGTTAGGTCTAGGCTTCTATTTGTAGGGGTAGAAGTGGATCTCAGACCGTTGGATTTGGGGATTGAATAGGATGCAACCATGTCATAGGCTGAATTGGGGCCATCGGATGCAGAAACGGAAGGACCAGATCGAGTTGAAGAATGAAAAATACGTCACTAACGTTCAAACGAACGAACGTTCGTTCACTAAAAAAACAAGGCAGGTCGACCGGGCGGTCGACCGCCCTTGTGCCCTGGTCGACCGGCCGGTCGACCTGGCTTATATATATATATATATATTCTTTTTTTTGCTTATTTTGTTTAATTCATATCTCGTTCATTTTAGCTCGGATTCTGACGTTCTATATATGCAAATTGACCAAAATATTACCACAGACACAATGGTGCAACTCCCGTGGCTCAATTATGATAATTTTACAAAGTTATTTTATTATTTAATTAATTAACAAATTAATTATCACGGGTTAAAATTTTGGGTTGTTACAACAACGAGAAGGCAAGGCTGCAGCGGCAACAAAAACAGAGGAGGGTCAAGTTTAGAGTAGCTGTAGCTATGATTCCTCCTCTAGTGATGATGATTTTGACGCGGTTCTGGTGACGAAGACTTAGAATCATGTGATGAGACTCCGAGGATGAGTCCCTTTATTCTGAACTCGCCTTCCCAAGAGACACGCAATAAAGATGCTGCCCCAGAATTCAAGCGGTGTCGAGATTCTCGGATTAAAGATGGCGACGTAGACTTTGGGGATTTGAGCAACGTTTACGTCGATTTTGACGAACTTATGGGGGAAGATTTCAGATTTAAAGAGACGTCTCCTCGCATGGGCCATGTTGCACTCGAAATCAATCCGATTTCTACCACAACAGCTGCCCGATCTGGTTTGTGACACCATTTTAGGCCCCCTAACACATTACACATTTCACTAGGGTCACATTTACTTACACACACATTATTCAAGCCTATTTTCCATTACTAAAGCTCTTTATCTGTTCTTCATATCAGGTACCATGAGAGGATGTGGTCTTTATGACGATCTCGAGGAGTTCACCGATACGCAGCGCTGGTCGAAACGATCGACCAGCCATCATCAACCTCGTAAAACCGAGGAGGAATGGAGAAGACGGAATGATTCGGAGGTTGAAGCTCATCGTCGGGATGAGAGGGAACATAGTCGTACGTACAAAAGCGGTTACTAGAAGAGGAAGACCTTTGAGGAGCAAAAGGAACCGTCCAAAAGGTCAAAGGTCGATTGTAGTTCTCATCCTTTGGAGCAACAGGCCTTTGCCCGGCTCCAGCTTCAGTCGGTCTCAAAGTTCCAGTTTCTTCTGTTCTAGCTCCATCTTCATCCCAAGTCCCATCGTCCCACGTGGCGTTTGCTCCTGGTTCTTCGCATCCTCACCGGTGATCGACTTACATTCTTCCGTCTGGTCCTCCTAGACTTGAAGGACGCTCCCCGGGTGGTTTTTGAAAGGAGCTAAGTTTGACCACGACCTTTGCCCAGTCCGCAAAGATTCATATATGCCCCTACCTTCAATCGATCCAAAGTGATTTGGAGCAAGCCGAGGGATGGGAAAAACTATGCAAGCAGCTGACTGATACGAACTGCAACAATTACCAAGGGATCCTCTCCTTTGAAATGGAGAAGGATCACTTCGAGAAGGCGTTGGCGGAAAGCGATGCCAGAACTGAACGACTGGTACAAGAAAGGGATGCGACGCTTCGGGAGAGTAAAAATAGCGCTGGCTTGCTAAAAGAGCTGAAAGAGGCCCATGAAAAGATAGAGATCGTCCTTCGAGATGAAATTAAGAAGGCACATGCAGAAGAAGTTAAGTTGCAAGAGGAGCTCAAAGCTCGCAACATGATTATCGAAGCCCAGAAGAAGACCATTGCTGATCACGACAAGATTGTTGAAGGGCATAACAAAACAATCACGGAATACGAGGAGGTCGTGAAGTCGCATGATAAGACCATTTCCGATCAGGCCCAGACGATTGCTCTGCTCCAGGAAAGAGTTGCGTAGCTTAGCGCCGACAAAACTCGCATTGAAGTTGAAAAGGCCGCCGTTACACTGGATTATTTGGAGCTATAGGACACTTTTGAGAGGAAAATGGAGAAGATGGACGATACCATCTTAAACTTCTACGTCAACTCCCTGTTGCATCATGAGAGTCTCAGTTATCTGGGCCCTAAGTTCCCACGCACTCTTGCCATGGTTTGGGAGAAAATTTTGACCCGTTTCTGAGATAGCGGGGATGCTTACACTGAGCAGGAGCTAGAGGATGCCTACATTAACAAGAAGTCAAAGAAGGCACTGATAGAGGGTCGGAAAATTCTGCGAATTGAAAAGAAATGGAAAGTTGCCGATGTTGCTATGGCAGCGACTGCCAAAACGATGTCAGATCCCCTTGTTTCTGGACATGGCGAATCGTTGAGACAGCCTCGCGATCAATTGGCAAATTCTGGGCCTGAAGCTTCTCCTTAGATTGTGCAACCATCCAAATAAGGAGAAGATGGTGAATATGAGATCGACATTCTTGGCCACTCCTCTGATGCAGGTAACCTCCTTATTTCTCCCGAGTTTGAGAATTTCAACTTACGCCGCAGGAGTAAGACGAACTTAATGCTTTCATTTTTGATCTTATAGGTCCGTCTTCCTTACCCACTGATCCACCGGTTTCCTTGATACCTGGACCCGTTGCTATTTCAACCGCTTCCGTACTCGTCTCTGTAGCAGCTTCGGTTGCTGTGTTTATGTTTGGTTCACAACCAGGGCTAGAGTTTGAGTTTATCGCTACATTGCATGGCTTAGATGACCCTTCCGTATCTTTGGAGGGTGACATTACGGTAGCCAAAGCTTGGGAGTAGGTGGTCCAGATTGAGCGGCCGCGTAAATCCGAACAGTAGCTGGTTGCCGTCAAGAAAGAAAAGGTTAAAGCGGTAAAATCCTCGAAGAGCCCTCGCAAATCCCGCAAGCGCAAGACGAAAGGGAAGACTTCTGAGAAGGTTAAAGAGCAGGGAGGAGATGTCGACACTGAGGAGATAGATATCACCGGCAGCGACACTACCCCTGGTTGGGATTTTGAGGGGAAGTAGAAACTTCCAACCAAAGACAGGAAGGAGAGTGGTGGAAAGAGGCGTTGAGAAGCCCGGAAGGCAATGAAGCTGATTTTTGAGGCATTTTGTTTTGTTCAAGTGCAAAGTTTGCACATACTGCTTTTGTTGTAGCATCTGTACCTTTTCTTTTTGTTTGTCGGTATTGTGTAGTTACGGCCCCCACATTTTGACCTTGTACAAAAAAGTTATAAGTAATACAATGCTGATATTTTGATTGTAACTTTACCTGTCTGCTTATCTGTGTTTTATGTACTTATGCCTATTTCATTTGCTGTTGTTTTATTTTATCTAGTCATATGTTTACCGCCAAAATCCTTTGTTTGGAGTAACAGAACTTGTCAAGTGTTTTTGTTCTTGAGCATTTCTATTTGAGTACTGGTGTATGCCCCCTAGTTCACAGGGCTATTTACTTCGAACACTTGACAAACGACCGGTTGATCCGAGTGCTTGTTTATTATTGTCTTCTTTATCATTAAACTTGCTTTATGGTTCCTATCCTTGGGAACTTTTGACTTGAACGGCTTAATTACAGATTTATTGTTGGTCAACAATTGGATTTTCGTGCCGATTTGTAGCACTTTGATTTTGTTGGATTCATGCCCATTTCCCCTGATATAAGGAGCGGGTCGATCCTTGTTATTCCTGCAATGGACTAGTTTCCCGGTATCACCGGGGCAATTCTGTTACATAAAAGTGTGCGTGGCTTTTGGGATGGATATGACCCGTCGATCCAAAACGGTTTCGGAACTTCTCAATGTTGCCAATCTTCAGGAAACGTAAGGATTTTATGCGTTAAGAGCGTTATTCTACGGCTCGAAAAGGTGGTGCACGGCCTATGGGATACACGGCTTATAGACCGATATGACCCTTCGATCCAGAACGGTTTTGAAACTTCTCGACATTACCAATCTTCGAGCAATGTGAGGAGTTTATGATTTTAAGAGCGTGATTCCACGGTTCGAAAATGTAGTGCACGGCTTATGGGATGTGTGGCCTTGATTTGAGCCTTCCCGATGCCGCCGGAGCAACACCGGTTCTTAGAAGGCAGGGATCGGGTTCCGCCAATCCAATGGTTTGAGTTGATTTGCTTCCATCGACCTGGCGGGTAAGTGGGGCATACTTGAGCGTGATTCCTCTATCTCAAGCAGCACTTGAATGGTTTTGAGCCGATTTGACCTTATCGACTCAACAGGTTACTATTATGAACGCATTTTTATTGGTTCAGAAAGCAAATCAATTTTATTAAGAAAAGTTAGGAAGGTTTTGCCTATTTATAATGCCCCTGGAATCCCCGGACGGCTTATTTGCTGAAAAATAAAAAGTACATAAGAAAGTTTTAGATAAAGTAAGGACACGGTGATTCGCTATTCCATGCTCGGAGAATTTGGATTTCGTCTATGGTTTTCAGTTTGAATGTTCCGTCTCCTAGCTTTTGATTAACCACATATGGCCCTTCCCAGTTTGGTTTGAAGGCTCCCGGCACAGGATAGACTCTTTTAAGGACGAGGTCTCCCACTTTGAAAGTTTGGTTGCGAACTCTGGAGTTGAAGTACCGTGCGACCCTTTTTTGGTGAGCAGCGGTCATCAGTTCAGCTTCTTCCCTTTTCTCGTCAATCATATCAAGCGATTTGAGTAGGAGCTGTTCGTTTTGCCTTTGATTGAAATTATGTTTTCGATGGGAGGGGACTTCTAGCTCTACGGGGATTATTGCTTCTGAACCATATGCCAAAGCAAATGGGGTATGCCCGGTTGCTGCTCTGTGTGTTGTTCTATAGGCCCAAAGTGCGAGTGGAAGTTCATCAACCCAGTTTGCTTTAGGTTTAGTCATCTGTTCTTGATAGTGGACTTTACGATCTTGTTTATTGCTTCCAGTTGCCCGTTTGCTCGTGGATGAGTGATTGCGGAAAAGCTTTTCTCGATTCAGAAGCGTTTGCAAAAGTCTTTGAACTTGGCGCTTTCGAATTGGGTCCCATTATCAGTGATGATTTTTTGTGGCATGACGAACCTGCAAATGATGTTTTTAGTAACAAAATTAATAACTTTCTTTGTGATAATGGTGGCCAACGGTTCCGCTTTGACTCATTTTGTTAAATAGTGAACGTCAACTATAGCATATTTAGCCCCTCTTTTAGCTATCCGCAATATGCCAATTAGATCAATTCCCCATATTGCGAACGACCGTGGGCTGACCATCTACGTTAGCTCTGTTGAGGGAGTTCTTTTAATCTTGCTAAATCTTTGGCTTCGATCACACCGTTTGGCATAATCTGCTGCATCGCGATTACCGTTGGCCAGAAATATCCGTACCGGAAGATTTTTTTGCAAGGGTTTGCCCCTTAGTATGGCCTCCGTAGTCGCCTTCATGAACTTCCTTCAGGATCTGCCGAGCTGCATCATCGGTCACACATCTAAGTAAGGGGGTAGAGAATCCCCTTCGGTAGAGTATTCCATCCTGTACTATAAATCGCGATGCCTTCCAGAGAATTCTTTTCTGTTGATTCCTATCAGTTGGAAGAGTCCCTATAAGCAAGTAGTCTTTGATTGGCGTCAACTATGTTTTCGATTCGACGATGGTTTCAAAAATCCAGTCGACATCCATTTCGTTTATACTTGGAGCGGTCGGGGTCTCAACCGGGGCTAGTCCCAACGATTGATCTTCTCCAGAGCTTGCCAATTTAGCTAAGTAATCAGCCTTAGTATTTTTCTCCCTTGGGGTATGAGTTATAGTGAAATGTTCGATGTCGTTCAGCAACTCTTGTACTTTAGATAAATGTGGGGCAAGGTTCTCCCCTCGATCCTGGTATTCATCTTTCACCTAACAGACCACTAGTTGAGAGTTGTTGTAGATGTGGATGGACTTTATTCCGAGTTCCTTTACAACTTTCAGTCCTGCTATCAGTGCTTCGTATTCCACCTCGTTATTTGTCATGGGGAATTCCAAGCATAAGGCGTAGCAAATGGCTCGTCCCTCGGGGGTTTCAAGCACTACCTCTTCCCCCGAGCAGAGGTTGTTAGATGCGCCATCAACGAAGAGTTTCCATAGCATTTCAATTTCCAATGGTATTTCTTCCTCATGATCTCGTTTGGTAAACTCATCTATGAAATCTGCCAGCGCTTGCCCATTGATTGCCCTTCTCGGATGGTAAGTTATATCATATTGGCTCAAATCAATATTCTGTTTGAGGAGTCACTCGGAAGTTTCGGGTCGGTACAATACTTGCTTCAGAGGCTGATCAGTCGGTACTTTGACCGGATGCGCCTGGAAATATGGTCGTAACTTCCTAGACGCGATCAAGAGGCAATACGCTAGCTTTTCCAACTTCGGGTAATTTTTCTCAGCTTTAGTAAACCGCTTGCTAATGTAGTATACGGGTCGCTGAATTTTTGCTTCTTCACGCACAAGGGCTGCGCTCAACGCGTGAGGTGAGACTGCTAAGTAGATGAACAAGTCCTCTCCGTCTACTAGCTTTGATAGGATTGGCGGGGATTCCATTTGTCGCAGCAACTCTTCAAATGTGGATTGACAAGCTTCATTCCACTCGAAGTTTTTCTTTCCTTTCTTTAATGCATCAAAGAACGTATACACTTGTCGGTGGCTTTCGTGAAGAACCAGCTTAACACTACGACTTTCCCATTCAAACTTTTAATTCCTTCTTGTTCTTCGGGGCTAGGACTTCTCATAGGGCAGTTATTTGCTCTGGATTTTCTTCAATGCCTCTGGCGCTCACTATGAATCCTAAGAACTTTCCAGAGGCTACCCCGAAGTGACATTTGAGTGGATTGAGTTTCATCCCATATTTTTGGATTATTTCAAACATTTCGGTGAGGTTATCTAGCTGATTGGCTGCTACTCGTGATTTCACCAACATGTCATCCACATAGACCTCCATGGTTTTTCCAGTCTGACGCTTGAACATAGCGTTTACTAATCTTTGGTAGGTTGTCCCTGCGTTCTTTAAACCGAATGGCATTACCTTGTAGCAGTATAGTCATAGATCGGTGATGAAGTTGGTGTTTTTCTGGTTGGGCTCATGCATCGGGATTTGATTGTAGTCCGAGTATGTGTTCATAAATGATAGCAGTTCATGCCCAGTCGTTCCGTCCACAAGCTGGTCAATTCTGGGAAGTGGAAAACTATCCTTCGGGCAGGCTATGTTTAAGTCTGAGTAGTCGATGCAACTTCGCCATTTCCCGCAAGACTTCTTGACCAAAACCGGGTTAAATACCCATTCGGGATAGGTCGCATCATGGATAAATCCATTGACCATCAGTCTGTCTACTTCTTCTCTCAGTGCCTTGGACCGCTCGGGGCCCAGGATGCGCGTCTTCTGCTTTACCGGTGTAAACCTAGGATCAATGTTGAGCGTGTGGCATGCAATTTCTGGCGATACCCCACACATATTAGGATGTGTCCAAGCGAACATATCCAAGTTGGCACGAAGAAATTTGGTGGGTTCTAATTGAATCTTATTTCCAAGGTGTGATCGAAATTTCAAGATCCATGTCGGGTCATCCATATCGCCAGGGACAGAAACCGTCAATTCTACCGGTGCTGCCTGATCCTCCGTTGAGCTCTTCTTTCTAGGGTCCAAAGCCTTATCGAATCGGCTATGGTCCCTAAGCCAGGGGCGGCTCTGTAGTTTCTATTCGGCTGGTTCACGAATATGAAGAGTTATCCCCACATTCTTCCTCTTTTCTTTTCTTTTGGATTCACGTTGTTCTGTGATATAACATTCCCTAGTGACACTTTGGTCTCCTTTAGCCACTCCAACTCCATTTTCCATTGGGAATTTCATGTTAAGGCCCATTGGGCTAAAGCGATTCTGAAATCCGCCATTGCGGGTCATCCCAAGAAGGCATTATACGCTATTTCATCTATGATCACAAAAGTTTGGGTGAGGGTGACTCTTTGGTCACCTTCCCCCAGTTCCATAGGTAAGTCAATCGTTTCGACGTGTTGTCTAGGATCGCTGGTGAATCTTTGAATTTTGGCAGGCAGATATGTCTTTCATACTGATCTTCATTTGATCAAAGATGCGTTTGAAAAGGATTCACAGAACAACCACTATCAACCAATACTCGTCGGACCACGGCGGGTCTGATCCCTATTGTCACGACATAGGATCGAGAGTTGGAGCTTCAATCCCTTCGATGTCCCGATTTCGGAATACTATATCATCATCCAAAGTTTTCCGCTGCTTGGCTGGAGCTTCATCTTCGATTGTGAGGCACGATTCCTTCGGAGCGTGCTTTAACGAACTCGCATATCGCTCCATTTCTCCCCAACTTCTCTGCATGGGGTGTGGTCCTCCAGATATCGTTCCAATGATGAGTCTTTGGTCAGTTTGCTTTGATCCCTCCTCGGTGGTTCCGACTTGGTTTCTTTGATCCCTATTGGTTTGGGGAGCTGTGGGTTGGTCAGGATTTTGTGACTTCCTCACGTATTGTTGAAGCTTGTTCTCCCAGATCAGCTCTTCGATCAAGTTCTTTAGACGATGACACTCGTTTGTGTTATGACCATGCGTCTCATGGAAGCGACAGAACTTTACCAGGTGCTTTTGTTGTTCATTCGCTTCCGTCTTAGAGGGTTTTTTATATTCCTCTGCCCCCTATATTGCGAGATAGATGTTTTCTGGAGTATCATTGAGCGGGGTGTAATCCTCGGGCCCGAAGCCTTTAAGCCGTTTGTTGTTACCATTTCTTTTGTTGGAATTTGGTTCTTCCTTTTTTGGTTTCCGTCTTTCCCTACACTTCCTTCAGCGGTCCCGGAGGCATTTATGTTCTGGTTCATCGCCATGCCACTCTGCCCAACGTTCATCGATTGTACGCTAGTAGACTCCTTTCCAACTCCTGCGCCTTTTACAATCTCAAGTATTGACTGGCCTTACAGTTGATTGCCTTCCTAGTGGTAGGTTGTTTCACCTTGATCCATTTTTCGAACTCAGTATCGGGGTGGATGGCGGGGACCAAAGCCATGAAAACCATATCCTCATTCGGATTGCTTACCTCTATCACTACGATATTAAACCGGTTCATGAAAGACTTTGTAGATTCATTTCATCCTTGGAATAGGCCGGACAAGGACATCATGTCTTTAGGCTGCACTATGTGAAGTCTAAATTGATCAAGAAATCTTGTTGCTAGTTGGTCGAAAGTAGAGATAGATCATGGAGGAAGCCTAGTGAACCACATGGAAACAATTACTTCTAGAAAAATGGGAAAACATCTACACCGAACAGCGTCCGAAGCATTTGCTCCGTCCATGTACCAACTGTACTTGTACAAATAGGGTTTTGGGTTTTTGTTCCATCATAGGACAGAATTGTTGGCATAGTGAACTTTTCTAGATACTGCTCACTCAAGATCTCATCAGTCAAGGGAGTCTGACTTGGGGTGGATCCCCATTCATCATCTCTTCTATTCTTATTCTCATCCATCAACCGCTTGACCATATCCACGATAAATGCCTCTAATGTCCGGTAGTCCGGGGGTCGGCTGTTAGTCACCACACCGAGCGGTTGGCTTTGCAAACAGTCTTGGTGAGTGAGCTGAAGCTTAGGCTCTCCTGTCTTCAGAAGAGCCACTCCCTCGGGGTCCCGTTGGCTTGCGGTTGGCTTGATTGGGGCAGTTTGGACATTCCTGGCGTTATTGAATCCATTGGCGTTTGCTTCTAACTTGCTGTCGTTAAATTGCTCTCCGTCTTCGGAGTCGGAGAGGCCCATGGATATATCCTCTCGTGAGGTCTTCGCTCCTTGGTTCAAGTTCATAGTTGGTTGCCTTGCGGTTGGTAGAGTACTTGTGTTTCCATCCACGTTGATTCCCACGGTTTCAGCTATCACTCCTTTTTACGGCTGCTTTCCGTTTCTTCTGTTTAGACCAGAAACGGAAGAATTTTCTTGTTCTACTGCAGCCGTGGGTTCGGCCAAAGTTCTTGGAGAAGGATGTGATTGTAAGGTCAAGAGGGCATTAAGCTTATCCATCAAAGCTCTCTGAATACTTTCCATTTTCTGATTGATTTCATTAACCATTTTATTCAACTCATCTCTTGTTAGTACCTCACGTTGAGTGGAGGATCCTAGCAACTGATCTCCTATGTTGGCCCCATTTACTTCGGTTTACTGATGATTCATCTCTTCTCCGGCTATTACTGCCCCTATAGATCTTCTAGAGGCAATTCTTTTCCTTCTCGGAGCCATTCATTCTAAGCAACAAATTTCTTAAGCAAAGATTGAGGATCTAACTTCTGAATCTATCTGATCCAAAGTAGATAGCTACATCTAAACCCTGGGTTGGAGTTCTCGGTGAATGCACCAAAATATTAACCCAAAAAATGGATCAACACCCTGGATTGAGCGTGAAAGCACCAGCCCCGTTCTTACAGAGCAATAATACAGACAATAAATATAGAAAAAGCAGAAATTATAGGAAGACAAAAAGATTTTTATAGTGGTTCGGCTGTTAATAAAGCTTACGTTCACTTTATAACTTTTATTATTGATTGATTGTTGTTACAAGGTGAATTGGATTATAAAGTTTTTGAATATCCCGAGTTAGACTAAGTCCCCAATGCTAGAGTTTACTTGAGAATCACAACAAACCCCTTGGATGACTATTGTGAGAAGGGAGGAGAAGGGAGGAGAAGAGTGAAGAATAGTTTCTGCAGAGTTTCAGGTTTCAGGTTTCAGCAGCCAGTCCAGAGGATCCCCTTTATGTTGCGGTTAGGCGAGTATCTATAGAGGTTGGAGAGCAATTGGGCTAGGTCTTCTTGCCAGATGCTTGCAAATCACTGTAGGAAGACGCACTACAAAAAGCATCACGAACTGAGCTAACTTGATGGATCGCTAGCGATCCATAGCTTCTGGCTCGATAACGACATAGTGGCTTGAGATGCTTCACCCTACCCTCTGCTTTGAAGTCCATGGCGACCTAGCGAAACGGTATAGATCGCTAGCGATCCATAGTGCATGGATCGCCAACGATCCATGTACTTAGTATTTTTCTACGCTTTGTCTTTGACTACCCATTGGACCATGACGTAAGTGAACTAAAGAATCTTCGAGCCAAGATCATGGATCGCCGGTGATCCATAGATGATGGATCGCTAGCGATCCATTGCCTTTGCGTATTTTCACTTTTCTTTCGTCTGACTTCTTTTGGTTAAATGCTCTTGTCTTTTTGGTTGGCTCTTGAGCTAGTCTGACTCGACCAAGCTGTTCCGACTTTCTTTAGATTCTGTTGGTTAAAAACCCGAATAACAACATTCATCCATTCAAGTTGTTAAGAATATGAATAAACTGAAGGCACTACTTCTATTACATCCTCCGGATTAGTAGCAAGTAGCCCTGGCACTTCAAAGAACTCCGTTATCTATTCCATCATCTTTAAGATGTCTTTGATTGAAATGCTAATGCCGGTTTGTTACCACCAATTCTTACTTCAACCTTGTCGAAACCAAAATGAATAGAAGAGAAAGTACAAGAGATGACAGCATCAACAAAACCTTTCGATGGAGTCGAAGGAATGTTACAGCAAAAATCAGATGTGTTACGAGCTTTCGAAGGGGTCGGAAGGGTCGAAAGCACCCTTTCGCTTCAATTGCTTCCTTTCGAAACAGATGCTTCCGCATGCATTAAGACGCTTCGAATAAGTTGAAGAACATCTTTCGAAGGCAATAAATTACAACCACTCACATGCACGCCAAACCTTTCAAAGCTAAAGGTTTCTCCATCGTTCACATTCCACATAAGGATGTTTTGCCAAAGCAACCCCTTCGAAAGCATAAATGAGCCTTTCGAACTGGTTGAAACCGTTCACAATTAAGAAGGAAAAGTTTGTTAGGCTTCAATATTGCAATCTCTAACACTAGAGGATGGGGTTCTGCATCGATCAACAAATGTGTAATCGAAAGCTTCCTTCTGCTTTGAAACCTTCAACATCTCGACTCCTTTGAAGCTCCAAAAATCCACCTGGAGACAGAGTCGAAAGTTCGTATCTTTTCTTACTTACATAGCAACATAAGGTAGAGAAGCGCACCGACCCCTTTCGATGAAGTCGAAAGCGCTCATTTAAAAGCAATGTAGAAGGAGACCCAAATGTAAATGGCAACGAAAGGTCTCCAAGGCCGCCTTAGGAACGAGTCGAAAGGACTGACTCGAAAGGTGTCAATCTGCACCTATAAATAAGACCCTAGGGTCTGGTTTAGGGGATCCGAATTGATTCACTTCATCCTTGTATTTCTTAAAGTTGTAAACCCCAATTTTCAAATTAGATTGGGAATTTGAGCAATTTGTACTACTTGAGTTTAATAAAAGCAAGATCATGGAATTTTTGGATATTTGACTGATTCGATATTTTCTATTAGATTCAGTTTATAATCATCTTATGTCAATTTGATCGAAGGGTCACCATTAGAGTAAGTTGAAACCCTTAGTTCAACTAATATCCATAGAGCCTTAGCTCCTATCCTCAAGTTGTCGAAAGGTCAGCTTCTGAAGGAGTCAGAACCTATCCATTCAAATCACATCCTTAACTAATTAGAACCAACCTAAGTGTCAACTCAACTAATTCGAAAGAAGGGTTTCAAAAGGAAACTAAGCCAGCTTAACTTGTTCGAAAGACAATATAAGAAGGATTTTTAATGTTTCATCTAAGTCGAAAAGTCAAATAAGAAGGGGTTTCAACTACGATAACCTATTCGAAAGGAAAACTGGAGAGAATATAATGGATTACAGCTATCTTAACCAGATCGAGAGGTATCGACTGCTTTCACCTTTTTGAAAGTAGGTTTCAAAGGAGTCATCTACACTTTGAATTTAACCTTGGGGTGTTGACAAGTTTTCTTGTTAACATTTTTTGCGCCAAAAGGAGGGCTTGAACCTCTAATCTTGTTGTACTTCCAACTCTACTTCCCTCTAACCCAATTATATTCCAATTTTACCTACTTTAAATTTTACATCTTCATGTTTAGCAAAATTAAAAGGTCTGAACAAGAATCCTTTGAGCCATATCCAAATGGATTCTCCCATAGGACAGTTAATGATTCTAAACTTCATGAAGAACAATTGTTGAGATTGGAAGCTTTAAGAATCATGAAGAAAAAGAAAGCTAAATCTTATGATACAGATAAATGGAGTTTAAACCCTTTTTACATTGGCCCCACACCAATCTTTGCTAACTTATTTACAAATGTGTATACTTATGCTAAAGAGTCCACAACGTTTTCGACAACTTTTATCTGTCGAAAAGTCGAAAATTCGAAAAATGAATTCCGGTCACATTTTCGATCTTTATTCGAACTAAATATTTTTGTAAACAAATTTGGAAAACTATTTCACCATTATTATTCATTGTTTAAAAGAATTTTATGTCCATTATAAAATCAATTACTTGAATATCTAAAATTAATTAAATATTCGCAAATCAAAGTAGTGAAATTCCGGATTGTTACACTCTCCCACTTAAAAAAATTTCTTCCCCGAAATTACACCTCAACCTATCCTAGAAAACACTCAATACTGTACATCCGTTATTATGACATACATAGATCATTCATATGAAAAATCTAATTTGATCTCTACTCGAATACACAACTTTACTTTCGAACTCGTATCGCTCACTCGATTCTCTAGTGCGGACTCCAATCAGGCTCCTTGATTAGGAACCATTGTTTTCCTTACATAGCCATGTACTATGATAGAAAACATTGGTCCTATATCAAAAATCCTCGTCAAGTACTCACCGTCAAAAATCGAGTAATAGATCCTTATTTGGAATGGTGTGAATCACCTCAAAGCCATGCACTAGTGCCCTAGATCAAATTTTATGAGAAGGAGAAATGATCTACGTCCAGCCGACACACTTATTCAATTGGTTCTCACTAATACCAATCCTATTTCCACCAAATATGTTTATGAAAACATTTCATAAATTGACTTAGATTCAACTTGTATAATACTCCAATATATCCTGGGAATATATAATCCTATATGATTTAACTATTCCATTTTGAATTTATCCCCTTTAGAAAACTCAAGATTCAAATACTAATGTTTTATTTCAGAACCTGTTTGAAATGGAACTCTGTATTTTAATCATATAAAATGTATACATATAGCCTGATTAACTCCAAAATGATACTAAGAAACTGGGTAGTACCAAACAGTATCATACATTCCCTTACCAAAACGGAGGTAATACTCAAGAGAAGTTCTTACTATCCGAACATATCTCTTCCCCAATTTTAAGTTATTTTCGAGCCATTCGAACTAGTTAACTTAAAAATATTTCTTTTATTTCAAAATCTTGTTTTTGAAACAATACGTTACATTTTCCAACAAAACATTTATCACCCAGTTACTTTGGATTCGTTTGGGTTTGAACTTGTTTCGATTGCACAATGATAAAGAGAATAATTTACTAAGTGTACTATAACGTTCACCTAGGCAAACATCTAATCGTCACATAGAAGATTATTATGATTATCACAAAACAAGTCCAGACTCATTCCCCTAACCAATCCAAAGAAAATACTTCTTACGTAACATTTTCACTCCCAAATATTTAGTTCTTGAACCAAAATTTCTTTCAAATAATACTATTATTACTTTTCAAATCCTTGAAAATCATTTTTAAAAGCCCTGGGATTTAAGTCCTTAAGTTTCCTACTTAAATTCTTTTAATCAAAAGACACATCTTAAGAATTTGTTTTATAATATCAACCTTTAGAAAACCAGTTTTCAAATATTTATTTCAAAATATTCTAACTCTTTTCTTTATAAACATCTTTCATTAAATCAATTTTTACCCCAACATTAACATTGTTAACCATATAACCCACTTAAGGGTAAAGGCATAAAAGAAGGCCCATAAAGTGTTGAAAGAGCTTTGCAAGAATTGGAAATAAGGGATTCACCACAATTCAAAAGTCGTGTTTTGAGGGCATGGAAGTAGCTTTCGAAGGGGTTAGGTTGGTACGCAAAAACCTAATGCATATACAGAGTGAAGCAAAAGCTTTCAAAGGAGTCAAAAGGAAGCGAGGCTACCCTTCCACCTCAGTCAATCCTTTCGACACAGTTGATTCTGCATACATGAATGGGTCTTATATGAGTTTGAATCACCTTTCGAAGGTATTGAATGACAAGCTCGCGCGCAAGAACCAAATCCTTTGAAATATTTGGTTTCGCCGTTGTTAATCTTCCATAAAGAAACATTTCACCAACAGGTACCTTTCGAAAGCAAAAATAAGCCTTTCGAAACGGTTGGACCCTTCTATAAGCATAAAGAAAGATCCACATGAGGCCAAGTGACCTTGCGCAATGATCCAGTCGTCAACTACTAATCCTTTTGAAACCATTCGAAAGCACTTCCTCACTCGCACAAATAATTACTTATCATGGTTAACACCAGACCAAAGCGACCAATGGAGGTTTCGAAGGAGAAGAAGGAGTTAGGGGTGCTTCCGCTTACATCCAAATAACACGATAGGTAATCTTAACCCTTTCGCTACTAAAAGAGCCCTACCTTTCGAAGGTGTCGAAAGGCTCCAGAAGTACACGAAAGCGGTATTTAAGAGTATGGGAACAATATCCAATGTTATTGCATTTTTAATGAAGGCAAAATTGCTAATCCAGGCATAATACGAGACCCAAACATCCGCCTTCGAAGCTATGGAAGCGGAAGGGTGAAGGCGAAAGGATAGATGTGAAAGGATGGAAAAAAAGGCCTTTCGATCACTTCGAAAGGATGATTGCGAAAGGGGGTCAACCTGCATCTATAAATATGACCTTAGGGGTCCAAGTTGGGGATGGGATTTTGGAACCGTAAAATTTCTTTCTTACTTCATAGCAAAATCAAATTTTTGTAACCCTAGAATTTAGGGAAAATTCTCTTACTTGTAATCCAATTTAGATAAATCAAAAAGAGTGACTGAATGGATCCAATATCGATTTCAAATATGAGGAAGATCATTTCGACCATTAGCTCGACTAATGACCAATTGCACATGATGCTCGCTTATTTTCTTAACTCCTATTTGACTTATGCTATGCTATGAAGTCTACTTGGATATTTTGATTTCAAATTATATTATCAACGTGTCTCATGATATGAAATATACAATTGACGTGATAATGACAATCCAATATTATCAACTCAATTGAATTTGTATCACTCATCTAAGATAAGATTCCATTGCATATTGAGTTTAGATCTTATTTGTTGTACATCAAGTCCCTTCGAGAGAATATTGATCCCCTTGATTCGGTCGAAAGAGGTTTCGAAGGGACTTACTGTATGATTATAGAAGTTATATTCGCTGGGAGGACTCCTTCGAAAGGCGTTTGGACACTCCAAAATGTATAACCCCTTTCGAAGGAATTTCAACTATGATAGTAGAATCTATGCTTTCGAAAGGGGTTCTCCTTTAAAGGTGCAATGACCCTTTTGACTCACTCGAGGGGTTTCAAATTCATTAATTCTTTCTTAATCTATGCTTCAAAGTGTTGATTAGTTTTCTTGTCAACAATTTAACATCATCGAAAGAGCACCTTTCGAAGACATGCGGTCCCTATTGTCTTTTTCGAAAGGGGGTTTGAAGGGATTGATTATTCTTTAAATCTGGCTTGGGGGTGTTAACAAAATTTCTTGTTAACATTTTTGGTGCTAGAAGGAGGGCCTGAACCTCCGACCTTGTTGTTTCCTTATAGATTAATTATGGAACTTTTGACTTTTTATAGGAAAACGAAATAAAAAAGGCTTAGTCGAATGGACGAGGAAGTAGTACATACAACAAATTTGGAGGAAAATATCATTCCAACTTTTAACTTGGAGGGAGTTGTACAAGGATAGCCATCAACCCCAGCACAACCAGACGATAATGCAGTCAAGATAAGGCTTCTGGAGCAACAATTACTGGAAATGCAAGAGCTCCTAAAAGCAGCTCTATCTCAGAAATCTTCAAAAACTGCAAAACTAACAATTGGGGATGAGGTTATCTCCCTAAGAAGAAACATGAAGGATTATACCATTGATGGCAAGAGCAAGGTAGATCTAACATCATCAAAGAAAAAAGAGCATCAAACCATTAAAGTCAATCATCAAGGAAGAATACATGATAAATCTCTCGACCAATCTGGAAGTTTGACTTCAAAGGAATACAACCCAAATCGAAAACGCTATCATGACCCTGAAGCTTATTTGAAAGATTTGGCATAGAAGGTCGTCAAAGATATGCTAAATGCAAAAGGAAAAAAGAACTCTGGCTGAGCGAGTAAATGATAATGAACGAGTAGCTCCGTTCACGGATGAAATCATATCAGCGGTCATTCCATCTCATGTCAAGATCCCACCATGAAATATCATGCCACTACCGATCCCGATGATCAATTTATGGATTTCGATAGCCAAATGGATCTATATAATGCCTCTGGAGTAGTGCGGTGTAGGCTATTCCCAGTAACCCTTCAAGGAGATGCCGCAAAATGGTACCGTCGATACCGAGAGAACATCATTTACTCGTGGAAACAATTTTCCTATGAATTCTCCGCTCAATTATGAATATGCAAAGGTCCCACAGTTGATTATACTGTTCTAGCAAACATCAAATAAAGGCAGGGGGAATCACTGGATGATTACCTAAGAATGTTCGATGCAGAGGCATTGAAAGCCAAGGATATGAATGATAGGGATAAGCTGATTGCAGTGTATTCAGGACTGGTAGAAAATACACCATTTTGGAAAGAGCTCTTTATTCACAGATGTAAAGATTTACAAGACTTCCACTTCTAAGCTGATAAATTCATTGAATGGATGAATTGTACTATGCCAAGAAGAAAGCTAATCCTCAGAAGGAGAGTGGGAGATTTGGGTTTGAACGTAGACACAAAAGGACGAGGTGAGAGGATTCCAATACTAGTTCAATCACTTTGAACAATCCGTTATCTTATATCTATGCTACAACAAAAGAGAATGTTAACTTTCCAACTTCATTCAAGGCTAAAAATTACACTAAGCAAAGGAAGGGGGATGATTATTGTGCTTACCACAAAGCAAATGGCCATAAAACTGATGAATGTCGAGTGCTAGCTGGAACCATTCAAAAGTTAATTCGTGAAAGGTACTTGAAAGAATTCATCCAGGACCAACAAAAAGCGCTCCGGACCAACGATGGACCGCGAAAGTTCTCTAATACTACTGTGAATAATTAGAAAATAAGGATCCAATAAATCTGAGTCCACCCTTGAATAGAATTGATGTGATTCATGGGGAACCACATCCAACAGGAACTAATAGGGGAGCCATAAACAAATACATCAAGGAAGCAAAAGAAGGAGTATTTTCTATCCAGGAAGAGCCCCCGCTTAAAAATCCACAGCTGAACATGTAGATGCCAAATCTTTTCATCACACCCTAAGAACTCAAAAAGGGAATCCATCACCCCCATAATGACCCTTTTATGATCACCGCTCAAATCAGGCTCTCTATAGTGTCCAAGATTCTGGTTGACACTGGAAGCGCAGTCAATGTCATCTTCAAGCATGCCTTTGGTCAAATGGGTGTTCCTGAAGATAAACTAGAACCCAGTCTTGAACCTATTTTTGGGTTCAATAACAAAAGATCAACTCCGGTGGGGCAATTAAAGTTGCTAGTGCAGATGGGAGTACCGCCATGCTGTAGAATTTTTGAAACTCATTTTATGATCATCGATCAGCCATCATACTATAATGCATTCTTTGGCCGCCCTGCGTTAGACGAGGTTGATGCGTTCATATCTCCAAAGTATCTAATGGTGAAATTCTTAACTAAAAGAGGTTGGGGTACCATTCGGGGAGAACAATTTAGCTCCTACGAAATGTATTTTGCTACTCTTGAAAAATATAAAAGGGAGTATTCTTCTTATTATGATTCCTCTACTATTTTTCAGCCTTTAGATGATGGATTTTAACATCCAACATTTGAAGTAAAAATAAAATCTAATAAAATAAATAAACGTGTGTTTGGAAGGTACATCTCATCTGGAAGCAAAAGAAAGAGGACCGATGCCAACTTAATAGAGGAAAGCAAGATCACTGTAGAGTTAGGTTGCCAAGGAGATATGGAGAGGATAAAACCTACAGAAGATCTCGAGGAGATATGTATAGATCTAATTGATTTGACCAAGATCGTTAAAGTGGGAAAGGAATTGAAGGACAACTTGAAAATGGATTTAATTTAATTCCTCAAGGCTAACAAAGACGTATTTGCGTGGACTCATTCGGATATGATCAAAATTGATCCATCAGTTATATGCCATGCATTAAATATTAATCTAAATGTGACCCCCATTCGACAAAAGAAGAGGAAAATTGATAAGGTTCGATCTGATGCTTTGAAAGAGGGAGTTAAAAGGCTGCTTGAGAATGGATTCATTGTTGGTGAAAAAGGTAAATGGCAAATGGAGAACATGCGTCGATTATACGAATATGAACAAAGCATGCCCAAAAAACTGTTATCAGTTACCCAGAATAGATCGGTTAGTTGATGCAACTAGTGGTCATAAGCTATCGTCCTCATGAATGCTTTTTCAAGATGTAACCAAATACCCATGTTTAAACCAGACGAAGAGCATACAAGCTTCATTACCGATTGGGGAATTTTCTGTTATAAAACAATGCCTTTTGGGCTGAAGAATGAGGGAGCTACTTATTAGAGATTAGTCAATAGAATGTTCAAGGAGCAGATTGGATGAAATATGGAAGTTTATGTGGCTGAAATGCTGGTAAAGTCTCATGAAGCCGAGAATCCCCTTAAGGATCTTAAATAAATGCTTAAAGTATTACGAAGGTATCAAATGAGATTGAACCCTCAGAAATGTTCTTTCGGAGTTCATTCTGTAAAATTCTTAGGTTACAATATTAGCGTACAAGGAATCAAAGCCAGTCCTGACCAGATTATCAAAGACATGGCAGAACTTAGAACTAGCAAAGATGTAATGAGCTTGAATGGTAGAATAGAAGCCCTAAGCAGATTTATCTCCAAGGGAACCGATAAATGCATCCCCTTCTTTAACGTGATTAAGAAAAGAAAGAATTTTGAATGGGAAGAGGATTGTAAGAAAGTCTTCCAAGAATTAAAAAATCATTTGGAAAGACCCCCTATATCCAGCCCCGTGGATGGAGAAAGCTTATATTTGTATATGGCGGTTTCAGAACATGCAGTTAGTTCAGTGCTGATTAGAGAGGAGAATGGAACTCAACTTCCCATTTATTATGTAAGCAAACGATTGAAAGATGCCGAGGTTCGGTATCCAGTCATAGAAAAGTTAGCTTACTATTTGATACCAACGGCACGAAAACTCAGAGCGTACTTTCAAGAGCATCCGATCAGAGCATTTGATAAACTTTCCACTCAAAAAAATTTTCAGTAAACCTAAGACTTCAGGGAGGCTAGTAAAATAGGGAATTGAACTTAGTCAGTATGACATTGAATTTCAGCCACAAGTAGCAATTAAAGGGCAGGCTTTAGCAGACTTTATTAATGAATGTACAAGCTTTGTTAAGGAACAATCAGAGAAAGAAAAGGACAAAAACCCTTATGGCAACTATTTGTGGTGGGGCATCAAATGAGCAGGGAGCTAGAGCAGGGTACGTCATAATCACACCTGATGGGCATCGCTTACATTATGCAATGGAGCTAGAGTTTGCCACAACAAATAACATAGCAGAATATGAATCGATGGTGGCAGGATTGACTCTAGTCTTGCAACTTAAAATCTCATGGATTCAAATCTTTAGCGACCCTCAACTAATGGTGAATTAGATAAAACAGATATATCAAACTAAAGATGCCAATCTAGCCCTATATGTTAAGAGGTGCTAAAAATGCTTGCCTTAATTGAAGATTTTTCTTCTCATCAAGTTCCAAGGGAAGATAGCTCTCAAGCGGATTCATTAGAAAAATTGGCTAGCTCAAGGGAAGCTCCAGAAACTCACATCATACCAGTAGGATATCAAGCAAACCCCAGCATTGAGGGGGAAACGCTTGAACCAGGGAAGGAACTACTAGTTTTAACCAGATCCCAAGCTAGGATGCAAGAGGGGAAAGGAAGAGAAATTAATGAAGAAATTCCATATGAAAAGCTTAATCATCCAAAGACCAATAATTGTTATGATAACACTTGGATGACACCTATTGTAGAGTATCTTACTAGTGAGATATTACCGTCTGACAAAATGGAAGCTAGGAAAATCAGGCGACATGCTCCGACTTTCACAATAATGGATGGAATTCTTTATAAGAAGTGATATGCCTTACCTTACTTAAGATGTGTGGGTTTGGAGGATGGGATGAAATTATTGGCGGAAGTACATGAAGGATTTTGTAAAGACTATTTCATCGGGGTAAAGTTAGCTAAGAAAATAACGATACAAGGTTTCTACTGGCCTCGAATGGCAGGTCAAGCTATTGAGTATGTAAAGAAATGTGAAAGATGCCAGAAATACTCAAATATTCCTCGTTTACCACCAAGTAAATTAACTCCGATCTCTAGTCCATGGCCTTTCGATATATGGGGAATAGACTTAATCGGGCCATTGCCAATATCCAAAAGAGGAGCAAAAATATGCTATAGCAGCCATTAACTACTTTATTAAATGGGTAGAAGCGGAACCACTCCCCAAAATAACTTCTGGAAAAGCGCTTAGATTCGTCATTAAATGCATTATTACAAGATTCGGGATCCCTTATAAGATTATATCTAATAATGGAACACAATTTGAAAGTGAAGAGTTTTCTCGATTTTGCCATAAGCACGGGATTATCGAAAGCTTTTCTTCCATGGCACATCCAAAGGCTAATGGAGCCGTTGAGGCAGCAAATAAGACTATTAAGACTAACTTGAAAAAGCCATTGAATAAAGCCTTTTCCTGGTAATAGGAAGGAAAGTTTAGAAATCACTATTCGAATAATGGAAGTTTAGAATTCTCATTTGATCCTTTTGTCCTGCACCACTCTTTGGAGTTTGATTGTTCGAATTTTTTGCTTTGTGTCACCTCTCCGGTTCTTGATTCTTTCGACATGTGCCACCATTTAGGCTTTGTATATTGTTACTGTTTTGTGTGCCACTTCTTGGGCTTGGATGTCTTAGTCTGTTGTTGTCCGGTGCGCTTGGTTAGGTTATCCACAAGCAAGACCCAAGGACTCACCCTACCTCCCTCTAGGAGGCGCTTCAGCCAGGCCTTATAGGCGGGACTGAAGGCTTGTTCAGTGCCCTGACCAGGCCATAGCGTGGCAGGATCAAGGGCTTACTCGGTTGCGCTCTAGCTAGGCCTTATAGGCGAGACTGAAGGGTGGTCGGTGCCTTGACCTAGCCATTGCATGGTGCGTTCAAGGGCTTACTCCGTCCCCCCTCCAAGGGGCATCTTGATCTGGCGATAGCGTGGCGCGATCAAGGACTTGTAGATACTTTAACCTGGCCCTACCGTGGCATGGATAAAGGATTACTCTAACCTCCAACTAGAAGGCGCTTTAACTTGGCCATAGCGTGGCGTGGATAAAGGATTACTATGAGCTTCCACCAGGAGGCGCTTTGACCTGGACATCTTAGTGCGGACAAAGGCTTATGACCGTTTAAGGTAATTTCCAATTTTTTAAGGAAAATTATATTCCCGACCATGTAAATTTTCTTAGAAAAGAGATGCTTTATCGAACTTTTCTAGAATTGCTTTACAAATCTATTGATTTTTCCTTGTTTGAAAAAGTTGATGATCATTCCTTCAAGAGCTCTGCATTGATTAGTTTCATGTCCGTTCATCATATGGTAGTGGCAGTAAGGTCCTCCTAGATTTCATTCATACTTGGGCTCTTTCTTTTTGGATGGCCAGTAATTGACTTCCTCCCTTGTTAGTAAGTAGATGTTCTCGATTGATGTAGTCAAGTTGCAGTTTTTAGGGAGTCTTGATTTGAAGCTTGTCTTTTGAGGTTGATTTTTAGCTCTTTTGTTGCTTGATTCAGTAGCTTCACCCCCGATAGCCGATTTCCTTTTTAGAATCTTTCTAAGCTCATATGGAGGTAATGGTCCACTTGTTGCTCTATGCCATTTCTGAGCAAATGTGTAATAATCCGCCATCATTCCATCTTCAAATATAGTTCCTTTGGTGTAGAATTGGATAGCCTTCTTTATCTGAACAAACAAATTATCACCCTTACATCTTGTTTCTCCTAAAGCAAAGATGGGTGTAGGGCCAAGGTGAAATGGGTTTAGGCTCCAATTGTTTGGATCATAAGACTCAACCATCTTCTTTTCCATGACTCTTAAAGCTTCCAATCTTAATATTTGTTCTTCATATAGCTTTGAACCTTCAACAATTTCATAAGAGAATAAGTGTGGTTCTAAAGACCATTGCTCGGACTTCTTGACTTTGTTGAGCATTGTGGTGTCGAAACTAAGATTAGCTTGGAATGGAATAGGGATAGGGGAATGCAACGTTGAGAATTCAACGAAGTCGGAGGGTCGAGCCCTCCTTCTAGCGCCAAATATGTTAACAAGAAATCTTGTCAACGCCCCAAAGAAAAGTTAAAGGAGTGAATGATCCTTTTGAAGCCCCTTTTGGGTTAGTTGGAGTATCCTAAAGTTGTAACCTAGTAGGAGTAGTAGAAATTTAACTAAGTCGAAAGGATCCTATGTCTTCGATAGGAACTCCTTCAAAAGAGATTGATGTACGTGTCATCCTAATTGAAATCATATGTAAGCAGCAAATAAGACTTCATGCATTTGAAAGTGCCATGTATTTACTTTATTGACAATTTGTATGAATACAAGGGCTTGGATATTACAAGGAAGTGAAATCCGCAATTTAATTTAGAAATTAGGGTTTACAAGCTCAAGAAAAGTACAAGTGTGGGAGTCATCCATCCGAATCCCAAAACAACACCCCTAGGGTTTTATTTATAGGCGTAGGCTGGACCCTTTCGCATCAGTCCTTTTGACTTAGTCGAAAGGATGTCTTCACTATCTTCCATCGTTGTTGAATCCAGAGCGCACCTCTAATGCTGCTTTCGAATAAGACCTGGATACCTTCGACTCCATCGGAAGCTATAAGTGTGTCCCTCATGCTGTTGTAGATGTGTTTGATAAGCACGAAAGGATGTCCAAACGTGTTCGGAAGGTAAATTCTCAATACTTGCAAAAGGTGATGATGGTTTCTCTGTTTTAGCTTTCACAACACTTGAATCTTCCTTCCGCCATTAGGTATCGAATCATTTTCTATGCATCTTTAGAGGCTTTTGTCACCATCGAAAGGGTATTTTCTTGGTTTCGAAAGGATTGTAGCATAGTTGAAGGCTTCCTGGACTTCTCTATTGTTATTAAGAAATGGTGCTAACATGGTAGGTTATTGCTTGAACAAATGAAGGATGATCATTGCGAAAGGTCGCTTGCAATGGAGGAGGCCTCGTGATGGAAAAACGATTGTTGTCGAAGGTGGCTTTCGAAAGTAGTCCCCTTGATTGATGCGGAACTCTCTTTTTTCATACCTTCGGAAGCACTTACTTGGTTGGTTTCGAAAGGCGTTCTTGTTGGCTCATTCAGAAGCATTGGATTCCTACCATGGTTGTGGAAGGTAGCTTTCACTGAAGTAGTTGTTTCTTGTGGAAGGTAGACAGTGACGGAATCAATCATTTCGAAGGGTTTGATATGTGTGGAAGCTTGTCATTTAACACCTTCGAAAGGTATTTTTAACACATGCGAAACTCCTTTAGGCTTGCGAAACTAACTATTTCGGAAGGAATCAACTGAGACGGAAGGGTAATTGTATCCCCCTTTGACCTCTTCGGAAGTCCATAATTCTTTCAATACTTGTAGAAGCATTTCTTCGACTCTTTTGAAAGGCCTTGTTGTTACTAATGTTCTTTATGGTGCTCTCATTTGTAACCTTTTCGGTTCGACAGGATTGAAGTGACTTTTGATGATAACACCAATTTGTAGATAGAGAAGACGAATATAATTTTAAAGGAGAGGTAGACAAATAACTTTCACTTCTTTTTAATTCAATTTTATCCTACCTTGTCATTTTTTCTTATACAAAACATCAAATTACCACATATTTAAATGGACTACATACCCTTACAAATAGACACAACTTTTTAGATACATAACTTTTGGTTTCAATGGACATGACTCTTTACTGAATAGTCACGATTTTTCACTTCAATGGATGTGGCTCTTCACTTCAATAGACATGACTCTTCACTTCAATAGACATGGCTCTTAAACTTATCATTAAATATTGGTTTATCCCAAAAGTACATGTTGTATTTTCATATAAAATGCTGTTAGCTACGAACAAATACATGAATATGGTTAGGAAGAAGAAACTTGCCCTAAAAAGGTTAATATAGCTACGGGCTAATAAAAATTAGTTGAAAAATCTATTAAACAATTATTTTTCCTCGCTTACCTTCTCTGTTTAGCCACAGTACATACTGTTAACCCGCCTTTTTACAAGGCCATAAACAGGCGGATTCAACCTAACCAACTTCACGATTATCGAGGCTGGAATATGATGGATTCAGTTTAAAAGGATGAAGTGCACTTGGATATGTCGTTCGGTCTGGAAGTTGTGGGTCATTCGGCATGGATGGCTCGGTCTGGAAGTAAGGGCGATCGGCATTGTCACTCGTCATAAGTGTCGCTCGGCATACTTCACTCAACATATGCCGCTCGGCATACTTCACTTATCAAAGGTCGCTCGGCACAGGAAGTCGCTCGGCACAGGAAGTCGCTCGGCATAGGAAGTCGCTCGTCATAGGAAATCACTCTCCACAGGAAGTCGCTCGGCACAGGAAGTAGCTCGGCACAGGAAGTCGCTAGGCACAGGAAGTCGCTCGGAACGGGAAGTCGCTCGGCATGAGAAGTCGCTCGGCATTAGGATGGGTCATTCGTCTTGGAGATGGTTTGGCGGGAAGGTGGACCGGCATCAAGGTGGCTCGGTCTATGTGGGTCGGCGTAGGTCGTTCGGCATGGTTGAGTGGATCGGACAAAGGAAGGAAGCTAGCGTCGTTTGGTGAGGACTTATTCATCACGTATGGCTCGGCATGCTATAGGTTGGTTTCGATGGAGCGGCTCGGCATTCTCGAGCGATGCTAGATACAGGCTTTGGGTCGGAGTGAAACATTGGTCGGCTAAAGTGGATCGGTGGACACGACTCGGCCTACCTGGTTCAGTCGTAGTGCATAGTCCGGATCGGCTATGGCCTTGGTGGGCCCAAATTACTCAGAAAGTCCAACAACTCAGGATTTGCCTATAAATACAGCATGTGGGGCTTCAGAAAAGGGGTCTTCCTTTCGACTCTCTTACTTTCTCTTTTCTAAGGCTAAGGCAACTCTGCCATTTTGTAACTGTAATCGGTTATTACAGCAATAAAAAAGAAACTTCTGGAGTGGACGTAGGCCGGAGTTGTTAGTCCATAGGATAGTGGTTTTGATGACAACAACTATAGAAGTGTTATAAAATATATATGTGCAGGAAATCTATATGCAGGTATCAACAAAAGAAGACTGTACAGTAAAGAAAACAAAATTGATGAAGACAAAGATCAAGAGTTCAAGATTGAAGACTCATGAGATTCAAGATATTCAAGAGTTCAAGACAAATAATATAGTTAGGTTAGATATTTGTTAAAACTCCTTGAAAGCACTATCATTCTTTTTTATCCAATTTACTCGTGGAATGGAATCCACTTCGTTCTTGTTAAAGGGATGGAACCCTAGTGAGATGGAACTCACGAAATATCTAGTGGAACGGATAGTAGCCCTATTTTGTTATCCACTAATTTTGATTCAAAATGATTTTCAAAATTATCTCTTGTTTTATAAAATGATTTTCAAATATTCCTTTTCAAAAGAAAAACCTTCGTTCACATTTCCAAAAATGTTTTAGCCTCAAAATCATATTTATCATTTTGTTATATTTTGATTTCAAAATTGTCCTTGATATTTTAGCCTCAAAATCTATTTTAATATTATATTTACTTTAGTTTATTTACTTTGATTTTAAATATATTTTAGTATATATACATATATACATTCATAAGTATTTCTACTTCTAAATACCTTCTACAAATACATAGAGTCCATTTGAATAAAGTTGCATATGTTTTAAATCATCATTTTCAAAGTAAAGCAAATCATCACTTTTTACTAGACCATGTCGACATCCTATTTACCTGTCATGTCGACATGCTTCCCGTTACAGCAAAGGTTGTTTTCAAAAGAAGTGTCTATTCGTTTAAACCTCTTCGAATGGACACATCCATTCATTCTCTATAAATAGAGACTGTTATGGACGTTTTCCAGTAACTACTTTCTTTATTTTCTCTCCTCTTTACTCTCTTATCTTATTTTCTAATCATCCTATCCATATTTTGCCGAAATCTTAAGTGAATCAAACCAGAATATCTCTAGTTTGATTCTCTGCCACTCTCTCCAAAGAATCTCAGTGCTTATCAGAGTTATAGATACATTTGTACTCAAAGAAACTTGTGTGGGGTTATAAAGGTGTGATCGTGTCCTTGGAAATCGATCGGGTGAACTTGTGTCCTGTGAATCAAGTGGTTCTACCCAGAGACCTGAGAATCTGGAGGGTGTACCTCGTAGCCTTGGAATCGAGGGATTGTAATCTAGATTATTGTTGAATAGAAAGCTGTACGGGTTGTGCGGGACTGGATGTAGGGTAACACCGAACCAGTATAAAATTCCTGGTGTGTTCTTTCCTTTACTTGCTTTTTATTTATATTTGCATTTGTTTGTGATTCTGTGATTTGATCTGTGATTGTGTATTTGCATTAAGTTAGTTAATTCAATTTAAATCAAAGAAGTTTTAAAGAAATTCTTAAAACACTATTCACCCCCCCTCTAGTGTTAAATAGCCTTAAGATCATCTTCCGCGTCCCTTTCATTTGGTATCAGAGCAAGTTTTTCAAAGTATTCATAATCTGATTTTTGAAAAGTTCATGGCTAAGTTTGAAATGTTTCCTAAAAATATTTCTTTAATGATCAAATCATTGTGGTCTCATAAATTGATGCATGATAGTTATATAGAATCAGGTAGTCTACAAAAGTTGCTCACTGTGCAGGAATCTTGCTTCATGGCGACAAATGAATCTATTCACAATGGACAAGCTGTGCAAATAAGGAAAAACAAGTGGATACTTGATAGTGGATGTTCAAGACATATGACAGGAAATCCAGAGATACTCAATGACATTATTTACAAGGATGGAGGATTGGTTAATTTTGGGGATAATTCAAAAGGTTATGTGGTTGGCATCGGCAATGTAGGTAATTCTGAAACTCCTATTATTTCAAATGTTTTGTTAGTTAAAAATCTACAACATAATCTACTTAGTATTAGTCAGTTATGTGATAAAGGATATAGGATTAAATTTGAAAAAGACAAGTGTCACATCGAAGATAATAAATCTAATATTATCTTTAAGGGAGTTAGGAAAAAGAATATCTATATTCTTAGTATGAAAATTTCAAATGATAATCTATGTCTTTTGGCCAATACAAGTGACCCTTGGACTTGGCATAAGAGATTTGGACATTTGAATTTTAAACTCTTATCTAGACTATCCAAACTTGATCTAGTAAGAGGCCTCCCTAAGATGCAATTTAAAGTAGATAGTATATGTGATGCATGTCAATTAGGAAAACTTAGAAAACGTTCCTTTAAACTTAAAGATATGATCTCTACTTCAAAACCTCTTGAGTTACTTCACCTAGATTTATTTGGTCCATCTCAGATTCAATCAATCAACCATAGTAAATATGTCTTTGTAATTGTGGATGATTATTCCAGATATACATGGACAATCTTTCTGAAACATAAAAGTGATACTTTTGATTATTTTAAAAGTTTTTCAAAAAGAATTCAAAACCAACTTTCTTCCAAGATCATCACTATTCGTAGTGATCACGGTGGTGAATTTGAAAATGAGAAGTTTGAGGAATTCTGTAATCAGAAGGGAATTACTCACAATTTTTCGTTTCCAAGAACTCCACAACAAAACGGAGTAGTTGAGCGTAAGAATAGGACGATTCAAGAGTGTGCTAGAACTCTACTTTCTGATAGTAAATTACCAAAACATTTTTGGGCTGAAGCAGTTGCAACAGCCTGTTATATTTTGAATAGGATTTTAATTAGACCTCTAACCAATAAAACACCTTATGAACTTCTTTTCAATAAGAAACCTAAGGTATCTTATTTCAGAATTTTTGGAAGTAAATGTTTTATCTTAAATACAAAAGATAATTTAGATAAGTTTGATCCTAAATCCGACAAAGGAATCTTTATCGGATATTCTAACAGGAGTAAAGCTTATAGAGTTTTTAATCTAAGAACAAACACTATTGAAGAAACTTTACATATTTCCTTTGATGAAAATTTCAAAGAAGTTGATCAGACTAATGATGAGGATGACTTAGTTATTTCTAATCATGAATCTGTAGATGCTACAAATGAAACTTTTCATCCAAATAAAAAGATTAGGCTTTTAAAAGATCACCCTGTAGAAAATATTCTAGGAGATATGCAATCTGTTGTTAAAACTAGGAATCAATTAAACAGTATGAGTCATGTTGCTTTTATATCCTCAATAGAACCTAAAAATCCAAAGGAAGCATCAACTAATGATTCATGGATTCTTGCTATGCAAGAAGAATTGAATCAATTCACCAGAAATGATGTTTGGGAACTTGTTCCTAGACCTGAGGATAAATCCATTATAGGCACTAAATGGGTATATAAAAATAAATTAAATGAATTAGGTGAGGTCGTTAGAAATAAGGCTCGACTCGTTGCACAAGGTTATTGTCAAGAAGAAGGTATAGATTATGACGAAACCTTTGCACCCGTAGCAAGATTAGAAGCTATTAGAATTCTGCTTGCTTTCGCTAATTTCAATAATTTCAAACTTTTTCAAATGGATGTCAAGAGTGCCTTTCTAAATGGTTTTGTAAAAGAGGAAGTTTATGTTGAACAACCTCCACTCTTTGAAGATACAAAATTTCCAAATCATGTTTTTAAATTAAAGAAAGCCCTATATGGTCTAAAACAAGCTCCTAGAGCTTGGTATGATAGACTTAGGTCTTATCTTTTGCAATCTAATTTTGAAATAGGTAAAGTAGATAACACACTTTTTATTAAAAGAAACAAAAATGATATTCAACTTGTACAAGTGTACGTAGATGATATTATTTTTGGATCAACCAATTCTGACATGAACAAAGAATTTTCTGACATTATGACAAAAGAGTTTGAGATGAATCATATGGGTGAACTTAACTTTTTCCTAGGATTACAAATCAAACAATTAGATAATGGTATCTTTATCAGTCAAGAGAAGTATGCGAGAGAGTTAGTTAGTAAGTTTGGCTTGACCAATGTGAGTGGAAAACCAACTCCCATGGCAACCAATATAGCGTTAAGTAAGGATGATCTATCCAAAGACGTAGATCAAACCTTGTATAGAGGAATGATTGGATCACTTCTCTATATAACTGCTAGTAGACCAGATATCATGAACAGTGTCTGTCTCTGTGCAAGATATCAATCTCAACCCAAGGAAACTCATCTAAAAGCTGTGAAACGTATCATTCGATATGTTAAACACACCTTTGATTATGGATTGTTCTACCCTAAGAATGATTCATTTGAATTAGTTTCCTACTGTGATGCTGACTATGCTGGGTGTAAGTCAGACCGAAAGAGTACAAGTGGAACTTGTCACTTTCTAGGTCATTCCTTAATTTCCTGGTTCAGTAAAAAGCAGAATACTGTTTCCCTATCAACAACTGAAGCAGAGTATGTTTCTGCTGCTTTAGCTTGTTCTCAAGTTTTGTATATGCAACAAACCTTGAATGATTTTGGTATATCTATCACGAAATCTCCAATTTTCTATGATAACACTAGTGCCATTAGTTTGTCCAAAAACCCAACTCTCCATGCCCGAACTAAACATATTGACATTAGACACCATTTTCTAAGAGATAACGTAAATAAAGAGAAAATTTCTCTTGATTTCGTTAATTCTGAAAATCAAATAGCTGATATTTTAACCAAACCTTTAGGAGAACCTGTCTTCACCAAGTTAAGAAGAGAATTAGGTATATGTTCTCTTTCTGAAATATAGTATATAGTATAGTAGTATACATAGGGTATATATGAATGTTTTCTTAACCATAGCATTTTGCAACACCATGTCGACATGGTATTCATGCGTCATGTCGACATGCAACGGTAAAAATGACAGTTCGTTTTTTCCTCTAATTTTTGAATGGGTGGTTATTTAACTCACCCATTCCGAGTTTCTCTTCCCTCCAATCATTATTTCTTCATTCTACTTTCTAGAAACATCAAATCCATGGCTTTCACATCCAATCCTAATCAAATTTCACCGGTTTCTTTCCCTTCTCCTTCACATGGCCCTTTCCAAAACTCCATACTCGCTCGTGTCATCAAAATAGAGGAGAAAGTTAATGATTCCCTGCAGATGTTAACTGAAATGCAAGTTCAACAATTGAGAATGGCAAGAGAGCAAGAGAAACAAGGGAAAATTCTGAGGAATCTTCAAAAATTCCTCATGGATAATCATGCCAATCCAATTGTAATTGAAGATTCTTCTAACATAGAAGCAAATGAAGAAGGAGAAGAAGACGAAGATGAAGAAGAAGAGGAAGAACCAATGGAGGAAGAAACTGATGATGAAGCAGTATGTGTAGGGGAAGTTTGTTTTGATGCTTATGGGAACATTGTGGAACAACATGGAAATTTCTGTTTCCATTACCCAAATTGTCCTGTCCACAAGTCTCCCATCATCAAAAACAACCGTTGAGTTGTTTATTTTCTTGTTTTAGTTATTTATGTGTTTATAAGTTTAAATAGTCATGTATATAGTAATATTGAAATGAATAAAATAATCTGTGGTTACACTTATTATTCTCATTCTTATATTACTCATATATATCATTGTGAGTATACAATATTTAGCATTGTTATATCTAGTTTCAGTATTATTAATGATAACACTATCATTAATATCATAGATTTAGGGGGAGTTAGTGTCATTTTTTTGTTGATGACAAAGGGGGAGAAGTATAAAATAGGTTAGTTAGGCATAGATTAAGGGGGAGTTATAAGGAGAATATAAATATTTTATAAACAAAGGTTGTCATCATCAAAAAGGGGGAGAATGTTAGTCCATAGGATAGTGGTTTTGATGACAACAACTATAGAAGTGTTATAAAATATATATGTGCAGGAAATCTATATGCAGGTATCAACAAAAGAAGACTGTACAGTAAAGAAAACAAAATTGATGAAGACAAAGATCAAGAGTTCAAGATTGAAGACTCATGAGATTCAAGATATTCAAGAGTTCAAGACAAATAATATAGTTAGGTTAGATATTTGTTAAAACTCCTTGAAAGCACTATCATTCTTTTTTATCCAATTTACTCGTGGAATGGAATCCACTTCGTTCTTGTTAAAGGGATGGAACCCTAGTGAGATGGAACTCACGAAATATCTAGTGGAACGGATAGTAGCCCTATTTTGTTATCCACTAATTTTGATTCAAAATGATTTTCAAAATTATCTCTTGTTTTATAAAATGATTTTCAAATATTCCTTTTCAAAAGAAAAACCTTCGTTCACATTTCCAAAAATGTTTTAGCCTCAAAATCATATTTATCATTTTGTTATATTTTGATTTCAAAATTGTCCTTGATATTTTAGCCTCAAAATCTATTTTAATATTATATTTACTTTAGTTTATTTACTTTGATTTTAAATATATTTTAGTATATATACATATATACATTCATAAGTATTTCTACTTCTAAATACCTTCTACAAATACATAGAGTCCATTTGAATAAAGTTGCATATGTTTTAAATCATCATTTTCAAAGTAAAGCAAATCATCACTTTTTACTAGACCATGTCGACATCCTATTTACCTGTCATGTCGACATGCTTCCCGTTACAGCAAAGGTTGTTTTCAAAAGAAGTGTCTATTCGTTTAAACCTCTTCGAATGGACACATCCATTCATTATCTATAAATAGAGACTGTTATGGACGTTTTCCAGTAACTACTTTCTTTATTTTCTCTCCTCTTTACTCTCTTATCTTATTTTCTAATCATCCTATCCATATTTTGCCGAAATCTTAAGTGAATCAAACCAGAATATCTCTAGTTTGATTCTCTGCCACTCTCTCCAAAGAATCTCAGTGCTTATCAGAGTTATAGATACATTTGTACTCAAAGAAACTTGTGTGGGGTTATAAAGGTGTGATCGTGTCCTTGGAAATCGATCGGGTGAACTTGTGTCCTGTGAATCAAGTGGTTCTACCCAGAGACCTAAGAATCTGGAGGGTGTACCTCGTAGCCTTGGAATCGAGGGATTGTAATCTAGATTATTGTTGAATAGAAAGCCGTACGGGTTGTGCGGGACTGGATGTAGGGTAACACCGAACCAGTATAAAATTCCTGGTGTGTTCTTTCCTTTACTTGCTTTTTATTTATATTTGCATTTGTTTGTGATTCTGTGATTTGATCTGTGATTGTGTATTTGCATTAAGTTAGTTAATTCAATTTAAATCAAAGAAGTTTTAAAGAAATTCTTAAAACACTATTCACCCCCCCTCTAGTGTTAAATAGCCTTAAGATCATCTTCCGCGTCCCTTTCAGGAGTTAGCCGAACCACTATAAAATCTGTTGTTCTTTACTACTTTCATTTTAATTTTTGTTGTTCTTCATATTAATATCCTCCACGTATAATCTATCTGTGAGCTGTGACTGATATTTGGTGCTTTCATCTGGATTTGGGTGTTAGTGACCAATTTTGGCACTAACATTTTGGTGCTTTCACTGAGAAGGCAAGCACTTAGGAATTTTGGAGCTAAGAACTTGGATTCTAGGAAGCAATGGCTAGGCCATCGGCAAGGAAGCAAGTGATGGAAAGAAGTCAGCATGAAGGAAGTCAAGAGGCTTCCTCTGGATTTAATCAGGCCTCGATCTATATTACTTTAGACGAGATGGAAACAATGCTGAAAAGGCAGGAGGACATGATACAGAACCTACTTCGACAGGTTGGACAAGTTGGAACACAAAGTCAAGGGAATGGACCAACCGCGGCTGCTGGCAATGCAGAACCAGGAACCGGAGCTATAGAAGTTTCTGGAGGTCATAACCAGAACCAGACTGGAGAGAGGTTGGAGGAAATCAGCCAAGGCCTGGGAGCAGACCTCCTGGATTGGATATTGGAAGAGTAATGAATGAAGCTCAGCAAGCAGGGACCAACGTGAATGTAAATGACCGACATGAAGAGTACTGCCCGGAGTACTCCCTAGGACATGGGGGGCAAGGTAGAGATGCAAACAGGGGACTATCCCCGGATGGAGACGACCGGATGGCTGGATTAATAAGAAGTATTATGAGAGGAGGACTGTCGAGTAGAGGCTTGGAGGAGGTCAGTCGAAGTCCGTTCACTCTGGAAATCAGGAATGCAAGGAATCCACCAGAATTCAAGCTGCCAACACTGGAGGCCTACGATGGAAAATCAGATCCAATTATGCATGTAACCAGATACATTAGACATATGGAAGTGCTGGGGGCATCTGAGGAGGTGATGGCAAGATGTTTCCCCTTATAGTTGACGGATTTGGCTGCGCTTTGGTTTAGGCAGCTGGAGAACGGATCGGTCAGGACATGGGGCGAACTAGTGGAACGCTTCATGAGACAGTTCAGGGTCCATATGACGCGACCCAAGAGTGTAATGACACTAGCATCGATGAAGCATAGGTCAGGAGAGTCCGTGAGAGGTTTTCTTATGCGATTTAATGCAGCTGTGGCCTCGGTAGATCGCCCGGACCCGTCAATGATTTTGATGGCGGCGGTAGCAGGGATTGCGGAAGGCACGGAACTCAAGGATTCATTAGCACGGGATCCACCACAGGATCTTGGAGAATTCTATCATGAGGCTGCGAGAGTCATTTGGCTGGAAGATTCACGCACCGAGAGGCATGAAATAAATGTCGTGCAAGGCGAATGAACCTCCAAGGAACAGTCTGGAATAGACAAAGGAAAGCGGAAGCAGGATGACAAATATGATGGTCCTGACAAACGGAAGAAATTCCAAGAACCTAGATTCAAACAATACGCTGACTTGACAGCAAACCTGGAACGGATTTACACAGAGACTCGGGGGCAGCTCCCCTATCGAAAATCACCCAGGAGAGATCCCACGGAACGGGAACGTAGAAGTGGAAAGTACTGCCTATTCCATGAGCTGGAAGGGCATGCTAGTGATGAGTGCCACCATTTGAAGGATGAGGTAGAAGAGCAAGTTAGAAGTGGTAGATTGCCACAATACGTGAGAAATCAGACAGCGGCCATAGGACCTGAGCAACTACCGCCTGCACCCAACAGAACTAATCCTGGATCGAGATCACGACTCGTCATCAATTGATCGTGATGGCACGGACCAAGTTCAGGACTTGAACTTTGGTCGATTACCTAAAATTCTTAGGTTTGATTTCAAAATAAAACGGCTATTCCGCTTACACATGTAAGAGAACCGGAGAGATCCCCAAGCATGCTCTGAGATGGTAATAGACCGCTCTGCCAGAGTGGCAGTATCTAGATTTTTCCTTTGTTTGTGATTGAACACTTGAAAAATTAAATTAATAAATGAACTTGAATTTTATGAAATAAACCTTTGACCGGAGAGTTAAAGGATGAATATTGGAAGTCAATTTGAAATTAATCGCTTTATGACCCTACTCGGAGAGACGGGGTCCGGAGTGCAAGAAGTGAGTTGCTTCACCGGAGAGCGACATGATCAACTCACTTAACGTCGTTCCCGATTCACCGGTGAGTGATTGGATCAGGGTTCGATAAGAGCCCGGAGTGGCTGTAATCGGCCTAGGATTTAGGCCATGACATCGCTTAATGTTCAGGGACACTGAACCGAACTGCAGGGAGTGACGCTACTTCGCCGGAGAGCGACAGGATCGGCTCCCTCAACGCTGTTTCCCCTTCACCGGAGAGTGACAGGATGGGATCCAATGAGAGCCTGGAGAGACTGACATCGGTCCAGGAGGATCATGACATCGCTTAATGTTCAGGGACACTGAACTGGAGTGCAGGGAGTGACGCTGCTTCGCCGAAGAGCGACATGATCGGCTCACTCAACGCTGTTTTCCCTTCACCGGAGAGTGACAGGATGTGATCCAATAAGAGCCCAGAGAGGCTGACATCGGTCCAGGAGGATCATGACATCGCTTAATGTTCAGGGACATTGAATCGGAGTGCAGAGAGTGACACTGCTTCGCCGGAGAGCGACAGGATCGGCTCACTCACCGCTGTTTCCCCTTCACCAGAGAGTAACAGGATGGGATCCAGTAAGAGCCCGGAGAGGCTGACACTGCTCCAGGAGGATCAGGGCATCGCTTAATGTTCAGGGACACTCAACCGGAGCGCAAGGGAAGGTTGCTTCGTCGAAGCGCGACATGATCTTCCTATTCAATCGTTAAGTTTGGATCGAGCTTAGCAAGGGTCCGGAGAGGCCGTCAACGGTCTGGAAAGATCGTAGGATTCGATTGCTGACTTTCAAGAGGCGAATTCGGAATTGGATAACGACTTGGAACGGTCGCGGAATAAACTATCAGGTTCGGATGGATTCGTTTGATAACGAACGTAGCATGGACCTTGGATATCAGGATAGAGACTATTCAAAACACACCTTCTAATAGCAAGGCATGTTTTAGGGGCAAATGTTAACCCGCCATTTTACAAGGCCATAAACAGGCGGATTCAACCTAACCAACTTCACGATTATCGAGGCTGGAATATGATGGATTCAGTTTAAAAGGATGAAGTCCACTTGGATATGTCGTTCGGTTTGGAAGTTGTGGGTCGTTCTGCATGGACGACTCGGTCTGAAGTAAGGGCAATCAGCATTGTCACTCGTCATAAGTGTCGCTCGGCATACTTCACTCAGCATATGCCGCTCGGCATACTTCACTTATCAAAGGTCGCTTGGCACAGGAAGTCGCCCGGCACAGGAAGTCGTGCGACATTAGGATGGGTCATTCGTCTTGGAGATGGTTTGGCAGGAAGGTGGACCGGCATCAAGGTGGCTCGGTCTATGTGGGTCGGCGTAGGTCGTTCGGCATGGTTGAGTGGATCGAACAAAGGAAGGAAGCTAGCGTCGTTCGGTGAGGACTTATTCATCACGTATGGCTCGGCATGCTATAGGTTGGTTTCGATGGAGCGGCTCGGCATTCTCGAGCGATGCTAGATACAGGCTTTGGGTCGGAGTGAAACATGGGTCGGCTAAAGTGGATCGGTGGACACGGCTCGGCCTACCTGGTTCAGTCGTAGTGCAGAGTCCGGATCGGCTATGGCCTTGGTGGGCCCAAATTACTTAGAAAGCCCAACAACTCAGGATTTGCCTATAAATACAGCATGTGAGGCTTCAAAAAAGGGATATTCCTTTCGACTCTCTTACTTTCTCTTTTCTAAGGCTAAGGCAACTCTACCATTTTGTAACTGTAATTGGTTATTACAGCAATAAAAAAGAAACTTCTGGAGTGGACGTAGGCCGGAGTTAGCCGAACCACTATAAAATATGTTGTTCTTTACTGCTTTCATTTTAATTTTTGTTGTTCTTCATATTAATATCCTCCACGTATAATCTATATGTGAGCTGTGACTGGTATTTGGTGCTTTCATCTGGATTTGGGTGTTAGTGATCAATTTTGACGCTAACACATACCAAAATGAACATCTAGAATCATTGAATATAAAAAGTAAGTTTAACCACATTACAACAGGCTTATACTTTGCAGATCTTGAAGCTAATTTGCTGAACAATTGCATCAGTTGAACTGGATTATCCTTCTCATAACGCAAAGCATATAGCATTACTAATCGCAATTGATCCATGTCAGAAACCCGTTCATCATTCATGTTTAGTAACTGCCTGCAGAAGGTAAAATGAGAAGAAAAGAGTAGTATCACTTGTATACAAGGACTGTCACTACATCAGTGTTGATGACATGCCGAATGAACCATGCATGGCAAATGTTAGGTTAGAGCTAAGTTTCCGACATACCATCGACTAGGAAGAGAAAAAAGGAAGATAAATTCTTAATTTTACAAATATCACTTATTGACTTTATTGCATTTATTTATTCATTATTTTGTTAGAACTTGCAAGTAAAGGAAGAGTGGTATCTTGTCACTACATACGTATTTATTCATTTATTCGCTCATAAGTATCTTGTCATTTATTTATTGAATTATTGAATTAATGCATTTATTGACTACATAAGTATTTTGTCACTACAGAAGTATCTTGACTACAGAAGTGACAGTCCTTGGTTAGAACATGCTCTTATTGACTTTATTGCATTTATTCATTCATTATTTGGTTGGTTTAAACAGGCAATTGAATTACCTCGAATGCTTGCCTAACCCCATTACATGCAAGTTCTTGTTCAGTTTTTGAAACTAACATGAGCTTCCTCTCTTCAACTATTCTATTCATTTCTGTAACCATTATCACATGCTTTGAAACGTTTCCTTGCATCGTGCAATATTTAGGATAGTTGTCAACAAATTTAGCCATTTCCTCTAAAAGATGAATATGCACAGAATTAAGACCAGAAAAGAACCAGCAATAGATTGATAACAATGCATATAATGAAGAATAAAAACTTATGAGGTGCGCAAATAAATATAACAGAACCGTATATACATACCTATTGTCTGGATATTTTGGTTGCTCTTAGAGATCCGTTGAAATTCATCCACCATTCTCTTGATGTTCATTCCAAGATCCCTGAAATTCTCGTGCGTGTTAGCCTAAAAAAAGCAACTTGTTCTGAAGATAAAACTATCTCCTACAATAGAGAAAAGCTTAGAATCTCTAATTTTGAATAAAAAATTTAAGGGGTCAAGTTTGCATTAACCTGCTGGTTTTATGGACTTTGCCAATACTTCTTAAATCCACTCAATTATCTTGGATGCCAATAAGCTCATGAAACATAGCCTACCAAAAGAAGAATTTTTTTCAATTGGCTGATCTAGATATATATTTGAATAAGCAACCACAAATATGTGGCCATGAATTGCCATTCCTGGTACCTGATATGTCCATTGATTCAGAAGCGGATTAACTGGATCATCTCTCTTATCAGTTACTAACAGCGACGGGGAAATCTCAATACGTACGTCTATAAACAAATAAACCACTTTCTTGTTCAAACATGAGCTTCTACAAAATGGTAAACAACACAATGTCAAAAGAATTCATTCAACGCATTTTCAGCATGAAAGAATAGTTGTGATTATGTAAAAGGTAGACTACAGAACACCATTCAGCACAGCTAGTTTAGCCCATACCCTCAAGTCATCTAACAACACGCCACTGTAATTTTCTTAAACTGTAAGGATGTTTTAGGGTAGGTTTAAACTTCCATATACACACATACATGCACAGAGAATGCCAAGGTGCTATGTCTATTATCCCGCCTTTTGGCAAGGCCGTGACACCAAGAACTTGACTAAAAACCAGGAGTCACTCGTCATGGATATCGATGAATTTTGTCCGAGTCCAGATCGGGCCACGATTAACAAGACATAACAAGCAAAGCCAGGAAAGCCAACGTCCCAAGTTTCAAGTCGATCCGAGTTCGTATGCTCAAATTATGATCCACGCAAGTTAGAAGAGAAGCAATGATTCGAATCCATCTGTTCGAACTCATCAAGTTCGAATCGATCAACAGGCTGGGCTAAGTCACATGCTTCGTATTCGCATCCATCATTAAGACATGGTTCGACTCGATTCAGTCCTTGACCATCACCAATTTCGTATCCATCAGCAGAAGGCACGGTCTAATCCACCAGAGCACTTCACTTCGAATCCAGGAATAACGATCTGTTCGAATCCATCCTGCTACAACAACTTCGTATCGATTAACCATGGCATGTCACGATCGATACGATGGAACCTCTGTTCGAATCCATCGAGTCAAAGCAGCAAAGTCTCCGGGATGACTCGATCAAACTAGCGAAGAAAGCGGATCGATGCGAAGCTCACGCTCCACGTCATCACGGAAGCACACTCCGCCATCGATTCGAACGAATCGATTCGAGGCGATTGATTCGAACGAATCGATTTGAACAAGACGAACAATTCAGAGAACACCATTTTGAATCGACAATATCTGGAGATCTACAAGTCCAAATGTTATGAAATTTTCACAGAAGCTTGTACACATGTTGAAGAACATCCACACCAAATTTCAGCTCGATTGGACAATTTCTTGATCGATTCGAATGGATTTCGAATCGATCCCAAAGTGGGCCCGGATTTCCTGAAAGCGGGCATGTGGGCCCCCTCACGTGCCAGAACTGGTCTCCCGAATTTAGGCGAAATATCAGCCTCCTACACCTATAAATAGAGCCCCTGGTCATTCAGAAAAGGGGTCGGACAATTTTAAGAGCTAAAGAGCGCCCAGACTCTGCCAGATTTACTCCAAATCACCACCGCTGCCTCATATTCAGACTTAGCTAATTAAATCAGTTGTACTACATTATAAGAAATTGTAATCTTCAAGTATCGAGCAATAAAATCATCAAACTTCATAGTGGACGTAGGCAAAACGCCGAACCACTCTAAATCGCTTGTCTTTGCATTTTACATTTCTGTTATTTGGAGTTTTTGTTAGATAATCCTCAGTTTTAATTTTCTTTCTTCATTTTTTATCTCTTCAAAAACTTCCGAAGAGTGTTGTGCCCATTTTTGGTACAAACACTTTGGTGCTTTCACTGAGAACAAACCAGCTTTTTCTCCTGCTCCTTGGATCTACCATCGATACCGGATTGCATAAATTCAAGAGGAAGATCCAGATCTCTAATCTAGGATCCTTCCATTCTATTCAGATTTGCATAAAGTCTAGGAAAGGAATCCACCACTCAAGATGGTTAGCACAAGAACCGCTTCTACAGCTGCTGACCAAGAAGGTCGGGATAGACAGAATCCTACGCAGCTGCCTCCATCCAACCAAGACAACCGTGTTCACTCAGATCCGTCAGGACCAGTCACCAGACAAGAGTTTCAAGTGTTGCTTCAAGAACTGACTCAAAGTCGGCAACAGTTAACTGAACAGCTACGCGCTAACGTTGAATTGACCAACCAATTAAACCGCCGAAGGCGCAGGAGGACCAGGAGGGATGATGCTTCCCACTCGTCCACTGAAAGTTTTGCTTCATCTGACTATCACGGCAGATCTATACGTCCCCGATTGGACGCGAGTCACACACAAGCTACCGGATATCAACCTGCCTTGACTGTAGGACAATTGAGGGTCGGACCATCAACTAGCTTCCAGGCCGGGCCCTCGTCACGAGGAGGTGCTATTCCACAGCATACCACAGACAATCGCAGTGCAACCGCCGCGGTAGAAACAAGGGTTGATACCCGGAATCTGTCAGATCCGAATAATCAGCAACGTGGGCGTACTCCTGAACCATACGTCCCAGAAGATGTAGAGCCAAGGAGGCGAGACATAGGCCGTCGACGACGTCCGGTCCAAACTCGCACTGTGGAACCCGACCACACCTTAGCTCAGCATGCACAGAATGTGGCTATGCCCGATATTTCAACCATGATACGCCAGATGATTCGCGAAAGCCAAGGGCTTACCAATGACGACTGGGGAATCTCCTGTAGTCATACTCCTTTCACAGACGAAATATTATACGCTAAACCTCCTCGGCGATTCAGAATGCCAACTCTCCCTGTTTGTACCAAAAATGGGCACAACACTCTTCGGAAGTTTTTGAAGAGATAAAAAATGAAGAAAGAAAATTAAAACTAAGGATTATCTAACAAAAACTCCAAATAATAGAAATGTAAAATGCAAAGACAAGCGATTTAGAGTGGTTCGGCATTTTGCCTACGTCCACTATGAAGTTTGATGATTTTATTGCTCGATACTTGAAGATTACAATTTCTTATAATGTAGTACAACTGATTTTATTAGCTAAGTTTGAATATGAGGCAGCGGTGGTGATTTGGAGTAAATCTGGCAGAGTCTGGGCGCTCTTTAGCTATTAAAATTGTCCGACCCCTTTTCTGAACGACCAGGGGCTCTATTTATAGGTGTAGGAGGCTGATATTTCGGCTAAATTTCGGGAGACCAGTTCTGGCACGTGAGGGGGCCCACATGCCCGCTTTCAGGAAATCCGGGCCCACTTTGGGATCGATTCGAAATCCATTCGAATCGATCAAGAAATTGTCCAATCGAGCTGAAATTTGGTGTGGATGTTCTTCAACATGTGCACAAGCTTCTGTGAAAATTTCATAACATTTGGACTTGTAGATCTCCAGATATTGTCGATTCGAAATGGTGTTCTTTGAATTGTTCGTCTTGTTCGAATCGATTCGTTCGAATCGATCGCCTCGAATCGATGGCGGAGTGTGCTTCTGTGATGACGTGGAGCGCGAGCTTCGCATCGATCCGCTTTCTTCGCTAGTTTGATCGAGTCATCCCAGAGACTTCGCTGCTTTGACTCGATGGATTCGAAGGCTTCATTCCCAGATGGATTCGAACAGAGGTTCCATCGTATCGATCGTGACGTGCCATGGTTAATCGATATGAAGTTGTTGTAGCAGGATGGATTCGAATAGATCATTATTCCTGGATTCGAAGTGAAGTGCTCTGGTGGATTCGACCATGCCTTCTGCTAATGGATACGAAATGGGTGATGGTCAAGGACTGAATCGAGTTGAACCATGTCTTAATGATGGATGCGAATACGAAGCATGTGACTTAGCCCAGCCTGTTGATCGATTCGAACCTGATGAGTTCGAACAGTTGGATTCGAATCATTGCTTCTCTTCTAACTTGCATGGATAATAATTTGAGCATACGAACTCGGATCGACTTGAAACTTGGGACGTTGGCTTCCCTGGCTTTGCTTGTTATGTCTTGTTAATCGTGGCCCGATCTAGACTCGGACAAAATTCATCGATATCCATGACGAGTGACTCCTGGTTTTTAGTCAAGTTCTTGGTGTCACGGCCTTGCCAAAAGGCGGGATAACATTTGCCCCCCCAAAGTACGTCTTGTGTAAACATGACGTGCTTTGAAAAACTACAGTCTTTCATGCTGAATATTTCTGTTCAATTGATTGCTTGACAGTCGTCTTTTAATCGTTTCGTTACAATCTTCTCTTAGACAAATGTTCAACTAGCGTGCTTTGCTTTGATAGACATAAAAATCTTCGATGGATATGAAACCCTGATTCGTATCGATGAGTTCTTATTGCTGCGGGTCAAGTACTGATGGATTCGTAGTGATGGTTTCGAATCGATGGAGTCGAGTGTCCCCAGAGCTACCTTTTATTTAGAGCGTTTCGTATCGATGAACTCGAGGCATTCTGGATGGATTCGAATCGATGGTCTTGAACTGGTGGATGCCGGTGTTTTCTTCGATTCGATGGAGGCAAGAAGTTGATGGATTCGAGTAGAATACTTCGAATCAGTCTGGGTTTTCACCTGCTGAGGCCGGTCATGTACACCGGGAGGCGTATCGCCATTAGGTTACTATAAATATCGGGGTCCTGTTCATTTTTTACTTTTTTACTTTTGCCTTCGTTTTCTTGTGCGCTTCGGATCGACTCCAGATTTCAAGGACTAAAGGCAAACGAAACACTCCCTTTTTCGAATCGAACTAGCATCAACTAACCTCACACTTAGTTATTCAATTCGACTAAGTATTCGTTCCAAAATCTGAAGTCCCCTTTATTCCCATCTGCGTTCGAATCGATCTCGATGGAGCTGAAATCGAGAATGGAATCAAGAAAAGCTTTCTTGAGAAAAGAAAGATCTATCCTTTGTGTCGATCTGGAGTGTCGGAGGTACGAATCGATCTGAGAGATGGATTTCTCCAAGGTGTCCGTATCGATCTGGACGTATAGGTTAGAGGCTTTGTGGGTCGAATCGATCATAGGTGGCAGAAAATTGTATCGATTCGTGGTGATCGATACCTTGAGTTGCTCCCTGCTTTTGCTTCGAGAAATCTTAGGTAGGTGATCGATACGAGGCCTGGGCGTATTCGATTGCGAAGTTCTTATCTTTTCAGATCGATGCGAACCTTCGATAGATGATGGATTCAATGCTCTCGCTTTCTGATGGTTTCGAACGCTCTGATGCGATCGATACGAAGTGCATCGATTCGTTCCGGATCGATATGAAAATTAGGCTTCTCCTGATCGATTCGAAACTAAACCTTTGTTTAGATCGATTCGAATAAACCTTTATGGATACGAAATTTTTACATATTTAACAGCATGATTCCGACGAGCTTCATCTCTGCATTTTTGACTTGAACTTTTATACTGCATACTTGACTATCCTCCAAAGCTCGTCGATGGAACTGTACTTTGACAAATTAACACAAACTAATCACCATGAATTCTGGATGACACGGTTTAAGACGGTCAGCAATGACGGTCATTCTAACCAACTTCATAATTTCCAAAGTTTTCATCTTGTCTTTGGTTTTGCTGAATTTACTAAGTATTAGCTGCACTGCACTTCACACACTTTACACTGCGGGATGCACGGGTTTATTGTTTGTTTAACACTAATATTCTGATAAGTAGTCAGTTATGGAATCTTCGAGCTCTCAACAGCAGGAGATTCAGAGTTCTCCCCCTCCGGTCCTTGTAATTCCTGACATCCCAGCGGAGGTAGTAGATCCAGCTCCTGACGAGCTACAAGAGGCTATATTTATTGAGGACCCTATAGATTCTGTTCAGTCCAATATTTCTGAAAACTTGTTGGGCAGGATATGCACGAGACATAACATCACTTTGGATGATTCATTATTGTCGGGACCTAGTGACAGACCTCATTGTCCGCCCAAAGGGTATACTGCCTTCTACCGACATGCTTGTGCGGCCGGAACACTCCCTCCATTCAATCAATACATTAGGGAGATGCTATCGTTTCTTGGAATCGCTCCTTCTCAACTACACCCCAACGGGCACGCGCTACTGAACAGTGCGTTTATTGTATTTATGGAACACCTCTTCGGTCCTCCAAGGCCGACGGAAATCAGATATCTATTTAACTTCAAGAGCAGAGGTGATAGCCCGTCTTTTACATTTTTGGAGGCAGTGAGAAACTGTCAAGTTATTACCGGAGCCTGGACCAGACTTAGTTACTTCAAGAATGAATGGTTTTATGTCCGGTGTCCTCCTGGTTTTGCTAGGCGATGGTTGTCTAGACGTAAGTGTCATAACCTGTTGACGATTTCTTTGACTAATAGCTTTTTGGCATTGGTATTGACATCCTGTTTTTCTTATAGCCATTATCTCCAGACCCGACGGCGGGTATTACAAGGGCATGATTCGGAGCCTTCAAGGGATCCCGAGCGATGCAAGACACATTGACTTGGTGTTGATTGATTATAACTTAAGGACTCTTGGCTTGATTGAAATGAATCAGAGCATTGTCATCGAAGGGATGCTAAAGCCCGTCTCAAAGAAGAAGAAAAACAAGAAGAAGAAGGAAAAGAAAATAGCGAAGAAAACGCTCGGAGTTGTAATAACCGAAGTGAGCGACGAGGAAAGAACTCACACGAACGTAGAGCCGATGGCCGACCTTTCGGGAAATTTCGAAGAATTGGGAGAGAGACGGAAAAGCAAGGCCGTCGTTTCCAAAAAACTCAAATCTAAGAGGTGGAATTCTGTAGATGTGTCTCCTCCCACTTCCGGAGCTGTAATTTCTGAGGCCGCCTTCTCATTTGAGAGATACTTTCAAAGGGCTTGATGATATTCCCATCCCGGATTATATATCGATTCATCACAATTCCGGGTTGGAGGAATTTCAAAATGTTTTAAACATGAGCGAGCCCTTTCCTTTGAGTGCGGTCAACACTTCCGGTTAGTCTGGGGGTTTACACATTTACACACACTTCCACAACACTACATGATTTCCGCATATTGAACATCACTTTTGCAGAATTCTAAGCTGTGGTTACTTCTTATCGAAGGTGAGATGTCAGGTCGCGGATCTACTCTAGATAGGCTCCGCAATGTACGCCGATCTTGTTCTTATTACGAGTCCCGTTGGAGGGAATCAGACAGGGATCACGGGCAAGGCTATACCAGTCAGGAGCGTTATGACAGGGAACGAGATTACTGGCATGGCCGTTCTGGTCATGAGCGCACTGATAGAGATAGAGGCCACCAGTACCGCTCGAGATCTCATTCTCCTTCGCCTCCTAGGGCCCCCGTAGATCTCCCTGAATCTTCGCAGCAGCAACAGCCTTCTCAATCTTCAAGGCCCGAGACTCAACGGCCAAGAGTTGAGCCACCAATAGCTGCCATCGTTGAACAGGCTCCGGTTGAATTGACAAGCGAAGGAGCCATCCAGCTTGCTCAAATGAAAAAGGACTTTCCAGAAATTTGTCTGGATGCATATGTCTTCCCTCCCCATCTCAAGAGGATTCCTCCGGATGCCGAAAATATTGCGCATAGCTATATTCGCGACTTTTATGCTCAATACAAGGAGTGGTACAAAGCAGCCGTGAAAACTTCAAAGGTAGCTTTTGACCGGGTAAAGGTTATTAAGGAGCGCGATGCTGACATTGTCAAGAAAGATCGCATCATCCAGGTTCTTCAATCTGAGATTGAGTCGTCTCGAAACTCAGAACTCCAAGCACTTAAAAAACATGACGATGCTGTGGCGAAGATGGCGAGGATGCAGCAGGCACACTGTGCCTTAGTAGAAGGGATGGGCCACCGTTACACCACTGTCGTAGCTGAGCGAGACACAGCCGTTAAAGAGCTGAATGAGCTTAAAGCCAAATTTGCTGAGGTGGTGAAAGAAAAAGATGATGCAAACACCACCGCTCAGGAGGCATGCGACCAAGCCGTATCACTTCGAGCTGAACTTGCTGCGGCGGTGGCCAAGACCAAGTCTGTGGAGGCAGAAACCGAAGAAAAAGTCATGGCTGAGCAGTCCAGGATGGAAGCTGATTTTGACGATCTCCTGGTCACATACAACGCTAATGTGCTAGAGCACAGAAATTTATCATGGCTGGGAGATGACTCTATGATTTTGTACAACGCCTGGACTAGGCTGGTGGCGGAGAAGAAAGTAGCGCATCCGGATGAAGCATTGGATGATTTCGACCTTGAGACGCGCTTGCTTTCTGAGGAAGAGAGGAAGGTTCTTCACGAGGCGATGATTTCCATGGAGAAAGAGAGGCTTGGTGCTTGGAAGATAGAGACCGGAGAGGGCTCGGGGATCGAGCATCATGAAGCAAGTGTTGGAGCTGTAATTCCGACTTTGCCCGAAGCCACTGGCGCGGTCGATCCCCAGTCTGTCCCCGCTTATAACCCCGATTAGCCGCAACTGTCTCTTGTTGACCCCTCTGCCTCTGTTCCTGCCCATGCTTCGGGCCAGGCCAAGGAAGGTATTTGAACTCCTCCTGTATACACTTAGGGTGGTGAATCAGAAGCATTACATTTGGCTAACAATCTTTGCTTTTTCACGTTTCAGTGACCGAAGCCGCTATCTCTGCGCTTTTTGTATCTCAAGTCTCTTATCAAGCGCAAGGGACTATCGTCACCGAGGCCATTATGACATCTACTATGGTTGGCGAAGAGGGAGAAGCGAGCATGTTATCTTTCGATGCTCAGATGATTGAGGAACTCCTTAGCCAAACCAACGACCCTTTCGATCCATCTTTTGCCATGAGCGAGGTCGCTCCAACTGTTAGTTCTTTTATGCTAGCCACTAGCATGTCCAGCGCGGCCCAAGCATCTCGTGAGGTAGAAATTTTGGCCGACATCAATGCTGAGATGGCATCAGTGACAACAGGCATGAATCCATCTGGCCATGCCCCACTAATGATGATATCACCGGGTGGCACTGTGGTTATTGCAAGTGCTCCTGCCCCACTTCCCGTTACGGCTCCTATGCCTCCAGTTCCATCCTCCAAGAGAATTTCTGTCGCTTCAAGCTTCGAGGAGGATGTTGACATCATGCCGCAATCGGAGGACAAAATGGAGAAGAGCAAAAGATTGCGGAGGAAGTCGGGCAGCGGATCTAGCGGGACTACCCCAAAAAAGAAACCGAGGAAGAAGAAAGATTGAGCGCTTCCTTTAGTTTGCTGCCATGTTCGGGGGTAGTGTTCTGTTTTGTCTTTTTGATTTTTCATAGCCGTGTATAGATGTGGGCTCGGCTCCCACTAGTAGGAATTTTTTGAACCAGCTTGTAATCAGATTCTTTTTGTTGATAATGGAAATGAAAACATATTCTCTTTTGTCTTCAATTCAGTATTGGTTTTGGTTCTGCCCCCAGCCTTGGGGATAATGTCGCAATAGTTGCTAACGCTTATACCCAGCTCGCGCTCTCGGGGTACTCTGGGGTTTGTTTTATGTTTGTACTCCGTCTCGCACTCTGGGAGTACGGAGTTGATTAATGTTTATACTCCATCTCGCACTCTGGGAATACGGAGTTGATTAATGTTTATACTCCGTCTCGCACTCTGGGAGTACGGAGTTGATTAATGTTTATACTCCGTCTCGCACTCTGGGAGTACGGAGTTGATTAATGTTTATACTCCGTCTCGCACTCTGGGTGTACGGAGTTGATTAATGTTTATACTCCGTCTCGCACTCTGGGTGTACGGAGTTGATTAATGTTTATACTCCGTCTCGCACTCTGGGAGTATAGAGTTGATTAATGTTTATACTCCGTCTCGCACTCTGGGAGTACGGAGTTGATTAATGTTTATACTCCGTCTCGCACTCTGGGAGTATGGAGTTGATTTACGTTTATACTCCATCTCGCACTCTGGGAGTATGGAGTTAAGTTATGTTTATACTCCGTCTCGCACTCTAGGAGTACGGAGTTAAATGAGGAATCGTCGCATATCAACTCATATCTTAGCCTGACGTGATGGCTTGCCCCCGAGCTCGGGTTTCATTTAGTGAGTGGCCGATCATATCACAGCCACTCCCTACTTGAATAAATTCCACTGCGTGATGGAATTTAGCTCTTCGTGCATCGTGATGTCATACATTGTATTCAATGAATCACGGCTCTGGCTCGAAGAAATGGCATTTTATTGCTGAAATAAGAAAATATGGCAAAGTCAGTTGCCTTATTACAAATTCTAATTTCGAAATGAAAAAGTAAATTGCTAAATGGAAAAATATAATGAAATAAATAAAGCCTGTCATATGTAGTAGCGACGGAGACTCTCGCTATTCCAAGCCCTTGGCAAATCAAGACCGTCAACGATCGATAGTTTGAATGTGCCATCTCCGAGTCTTTGTGTAATCACATAGGGTCCCTCCCAATTTGGTTTCATGTGTGAAGGAACCGGATAGATTCTCTTGAGAACGAGATCACCGAGTTCAAAAGTTCGAGGTCGAACTTTGGCATTGTACAATCGGGCGACTCGACTCCGATATGCAGCAGCCCTCAAATCAGCCTCTTCCCGCTTCTCATCCAATAGATCCAAAGATTCAGCAAGCAATATAGCATTTGTTTTCGGATCATAATAAGTCACGCGATGGGAAAACACTTCCGTCTCAACTGGAATGACGGCTTCTGTGCCATAAGATAAGGAAAATGGGGTGTGTCCGGTTGCGGTCTTGTGAGTCGTTCGATAAGCCCATAATGCCACAGGGAGTTCATCAACCCATTTGCCCCCAGCCTTTTCCAGTCGTTTCTTTAGGATGGATTTTATAACTTTATTGACAGCTTTGACTTGTCTGTTTGCCTGAGGATGTGCAACCGCCGAGAACTTTTTATGGATATGAAACCGTTGACAGAAATTCTTGAACTCTGCACTTTCGAATTGGGCTCCATTATCGGTGATGATGGTATGCGGGAGTCCAAATCGACAGATGATGTTGCGAACTACGAAATTTATTACTTTCTTCGTCGTAATCATTGCGAGAGCTTCGGCTTCAGCCCACTTTGTAAAGTAGTCAACGGCGACGATGGCGTATTTCGCACCACCTTTTGCCAGAGGTAGAGCGCCGATGATGTCGATGCCCCACATTGCGAATGGCCAGGGACTGACCATTTGAGTTATCTCGGTAGGTGGGGCTCTTGGAATTCGGGCGTGTCTCTGGCACATATCGCACTTTCTAGCATAGTTTGCTGCATCTCGGTTCACTGTCGGCCAGTAGTATCCATATCGGAGTATTTTCTTGGCGAGAGCTTGCCCACCGGTGTGATCGCCACACTCTCCTTCGTGTACATCATGTAACACTCGTTTGATTTCATCGTGCGCGATACACCGGAGGAGAGGAATAGAATAACCCCTTCTATACATGACTCCGTTCTGAATGACGAACCGTGAAGCTTTTCGTAGAATCTGCCTCTTCTCATTTCTGTGCTCAAGCAATGTCCCATTCTCAATGTAATTTCGATACGGAGTCATCCACGATTCCCTACTAGGAGCGGTTTCAAACACAAAATTCGTCTCTATTTGATCGATGCTTGGGGAGGACAAAGTTTCGACGGGGACAAGTCCCATTTGCTGTGCTTCACCTGTGCTGGCTAACTTTGCTAATGAATCAGCTTTTTGATTGCGTTCTCGAGGTATATAATAAATGGCATAATAATCAAACTGATTCAGTACTTCCTGAACTCGAGCTAAGTAAGCAGCCAGCCTTCGATCTCTCGCTTGATACTCACCCCGTACTTGACACACGACTAATAGTGAATCACAATAAATTTCCACAGCGATAATTCTCAAATCTCTGGCAAATTTTAGTCCAGCTAAGAGGGCTTCATATTCAGCTTCATTATTGGTTGCATGAAAAACAAACTACAAAGCATAACATACAGATCGGCCTTCAGGAGTTTCAAGTACAACACCAGTGCCCGAACACCAGTCGTTTGATGCACCGTCAGTATACAACTTCCAGATGTATTCGGGGGATTCACTGGTTTCGGGCAAGTCTTTTGGAACGGTAAATTCAGCTATGAAATCGGCTAGGACTTGTCCTTGAATGGCTCGTCTTGGAGAATAAGTAATATCAAACTGGCTCAGTTCGATGTTCCACTTGAGTAACCTACCAGACATCTCAGACCGCGTAAGGACCTGTCATAACGGCTGGTCGGTGTAAATAGTAATAGGATGTGCCTGGAAATAGGCTCGGAGTTTTCTTGATGCGATGACAAGGAAATAAGCCAACTTTTCTAGTTTCGGATAATTTCTCTCAGCTCCAGTCAGTCGTTTGCTGAAGTAGTAGACTAGTTTCTGCACTCGGTCTTCTTCCCTAACTAGAGCAGCGCTGATTGCATGCTCTAATACTGCTAAATAAAGGTACAATTGCTCGTGGTCAACTGGCTTTGATAAGATCGGTGGTGTGGAAAGATGTTGAACCAGCGATCGAAATGCGTCTTCACACTCCATGGTCCATTCAAAGTTTCGCTTTCCTTTCCGGATCAGATCGAAGAAAGGAATGCATTTATCGGTGGATTTTGAAATGAACCTGCTGAATGCTGCTACCTTCCCGTTGAGACTCTGGACTTGTTTTATGGTTCTTGGAGTTTGTAAGTTCCTTATCGCCCAGATTTTTCGGGATTTGCTTATATCCCTCGAGCGTTAACGATAAACCCGAGGAACTTTCCAGATGCGACACCGAAATGACACTTTAATGGATTGAGCTTCATTCCATATTCTCGAAGGATGCATAACATCGAATTTAAATCTCTGACGTGATCTGTGGAGAATCGAGACTTTACTAGCATGTCATCCACATAAACCTCCATGGTCTTCCCGATCTGGTCGGCGAACATCCGGTTGACCAAGCGTTGGTACGTTGCTCCGGCATTTTTTAGACCAAAGGGCATGACTCTATAGCAGTAGAGTCCCAGATCGGTCACGAAACTGGTATGTTCTTGATCAGGCAAATGCATAGGTATTTGATTGTAGCCAGAATAAGCATCCATGAAAGATAATAACTCATGTCCAGCCGTTGAATCTACGAGCTGGTCAATTCGAGGAAGTGGAAAACTATCCTTTGGACAAGCCTTGTTTAAGTCAGAATAGTCGATGCAAGTTCTTCATTTCCCGTTTGGTTTTCGAACCAATACTAGATTTGACACCCATTCTGGATACAAAGCATCTCGGATAAAACCATTTGATTGTAACTTATCAACCTCCTCTTTAAGGGCGACAGATCTCTCTAGATCCATACCACGCCTTTTCTGTTTGACCGGGACATACCGCGGATCAATATTCAGGGAGTGACTTGCGATGTCTGGCGTGATCCCGCACATATCAGAGTGTGTCTAGGCGAAAACGTCGAGATTCACCCGGAGAAATTCAACCAATTCCCGTTGTGTCTGTTTTCCCAGTTGAGATCCAACTTTTAGTATTTTCGAATTGTCATCCTCACTGATTGGGACGTCCACAGTCAGTTCGGCCGGGGAAGCTTGATTCTCTTTAGATTCGTTTTTATCTTTGTTGTCTCTAGGGTCAAGATCTTTAAGGAATCGGTCGTGGTGCCCGGACCGGGGTCCATGCACTAATTGTCAATCATCAGCAAAACAGACACAGAGAGATTCCTCTATGCCCTTTCCTTTCTCCTTTCTCTGCGCCTCGTGCAGTTCAGCAACATAACAGGCTCTTCCTGCTGCCTGATCTCCTTGAATGACTCCAATTCCGTGATCAGTGGGGAATTTCAGAGCTAAACACCATGGGGCAATGGCCGCCCTGAACTCAGCAAGGGCCAGTCGGCCCAAAAACGCATTGTAAGGTGAATCAATATCTAAAACGACAAACTGCAACATCCGGACTCTCCGGCGTTCTCCAACTCCCAACTCCACTGGCAGTTCCACCACTCCAGTGGGTATTGTAGCACTTCCATTGAAGCCGTGAACTCGAGATTGGCAAGGTTTTAAGTCCTTTGCTTCCATTTTCATTAAATCAAAGGCTCGTTTAAGCAGGATGTTTACGGAGCTCCCACTGTCAACCAGGATCCTCTTCATCCAAGCAGGACCTACCTGGGCGGATATGACCAGTGGGTCGATTGTTGGGGCTTCAATCTTATCAACGTCTCTGCTTCTAAATATGATATCATCAGACATTGTTTTCTATTGTTTAGTCGGAGTTCCATCTTCACAATTACTGTAGCATTCGAAGTCCGCATGCCTAATAGAGCTGGCATACGACTCCATTTCCCTCCAGCTTCTGTCTGCTGGATGAGGACCACCGCTTATTGTATTTATAACTAGCCTTCCGCCCGTACGAGCGGGTTCCTCTTGTCTTTCTTGATTTTGCACACGATTTTGGTTTGAAGGGCCCGCACCACCAGGCTGCGGCATTCGCACAAACTGATCTAACTTTCCTTCCCTGATCAACTTCTCGATGAGGTCCTGCAAATGTCGACACTCATTGGTATTGTGGCCATAACTCTCGTGAAATCTACAAAACTTCCCTGTTTGAATCTGCCTCTCCGACGATTGCTTCGGAGCAGGTTTCTTATATTGCACAGTGTTGCAAGTTTGCAGATACACGTTTTCCAATGATGTATTCAATGGTGTGTAGTTATCGAACATCGGAGCCCTACGTCGTGGGCCTCGATTCTGATCTCTCTTTTTATCCTGACCATTGCTGCTTCGCGGCTGGGTCTGTTTGTTTTGTATATTCAACTGAACTTTTCCGGAACTCTCACCGGACTGCTTAACCGCTACATTACTTTGTATTCCTTCAGTTCTGGGCATCGCATCATCCTGCTTCCTAGACTGTTTCGCGTCCTCTTCCCGTAAGAATTGAGCGGCTTTGTAGTAGAAATGGTCCAACGATGCGGGTGGTTTTCCAGCTAACCAATTTCCAAACTCAGAATCGGGATCGATCCCTTTGGTTAATGCCATCAAAATCGAGTTATCGTTGGGATTACTAATTTCCACACATGTTGCATGGAATCTCTCCAAATAACGCTTGAGTGTTTCTCCATGAACTTGGGTGATGCTAGATAGGGTATTAACGTCTTTAGGTCTAGCGACATGCATACGGAACTGTTCGACAAATTTCTTAGCCATTTGATCGAACGAAGAGATAGATCTAGGCGGTAACCTTGTGAACCACATTGTTGCGATTCCTTCCAAAGAGATGGGGAAACTTCGGCATTTTACTGCATCATCAGCCCTTGCGGCGCTCATCGACCACTCATATTTCAAAATATGTTGATTGGGATCGGAATTTCCTTCGTACATAGGGAGTGTTATCCTGCCTTTTGGCAAGGCGGTTACACGTAGAAAGGAATACATAGAGTAGAGAAAAGTTATTGGTGGGCTCGCAAAACCATTAGGATCAGTTGACCCTAGAAGTAGTAAGTTACGGATAAACCATCTAATTTTTCTCCAACAGTAAGTTAGAACATTTATTATGTCTAGTAGGTTCGAGTCATCCATTGATTTATAATCAGCCTGATAAAACTATGATGTTGGGACAGATAGTCTACTGATTACCTATATTGTATGCATACATGTTATAATTATATTGTTTATCATAACCAGTTTGGTTGCAAGATTTTGATTGCAAAAGATAGGCTTTAAAAAGGATATTAGTGAGGGGAAACCCGTTCCGCTAGGCGGTGTAGTCTCATTTAATATCGATAAACCGAGATGTCATATTATTATTCATGCCAGGCTTTTGTCTAATTCAAAGTTTATGTTTTTCCCCTTAAACTCTCGGGTGCTCGAGATATAATTTGTGTAAACTGAGAGATAATTTTTTGAGGTTTAGTAGGTTTTGACGAATAAAACTTCTGAAGATGTGTAGGAGGCAAAGCATGGCTATATAAGAGTTAATTAGTTATCTATTCCACTGTGCATTAATGATGTATGTAAAGACAGATGTTATAGTTGTCTATTAGTAACTCTGATCATTCAAAGGGGCATCTTCATATGTCGCTCTTGGTGTATTTTGTAAATAATTATATTTTATTAAACCTGGGCAACGTTATGGGATTATGTACTGAATATAAAATACTAATTTGAAACGTAATGCGAAAAGATGTTTTGAAATTGTGTTTGAAATATTTCATATTCCTGTGCTTCTGATATTATGGATATCATTAACATTACTGCATTTTGTCATCGGAAATTAATACTATAGATGGTTGTAGAATCTGTAGCGGTTTGTTTCGGACCTCAAAATGAGGGATTTTACAATTTGATATCAGGGCATAGGTTTATGTAAAACTTAAAAGAATTTTGAACTCAAAAAGTGGTTTTAAAATATAATCCAAATGAATCAGAAAATAAGATTGGAGTATGAGATAACGCTATAGTAACGTACTTGTATTTATTATATATAAGTATATGCTTTATCTCTATTCTCCCATCTCTCTTAGACCGCTCTTCCATGTTTTACTAAGTTTTGAATGCAGACTAAAGGAAAGTAAGATTTCGATGTTGGAAATGGAAGAGTGAATCTCGATGGAGGAAGCACCACAACTAATGGAAATGCTAGGCCCAATACTAGGAGAAACCTGGGTTGGCAAATAACAACAAATATAGGTGTTGGAACACCGCATGCTGATATGGGTGCTATGTACCAGTTCCTTGTCAACATGATGCAAGCAGAAGCTGCTGCTGGATTAATAGGTGGAATGTTGGAGGAGTGAATCAGGAAGCTCCGGTTGTTAATAACTGTGTTGTGCTGAGTAGAGACTGTGCAAGACTAGGAGGAAAGCCATTTATTGGAATGGAAGATGCTATCGAAGTGGAGAACTAGTTGCTTCATCATGAGAGGATTTTCGTTGATCTTGGATTGAATGACGAATATAAGAGGGGTTAACGTACAGGTTACTGCAAAGAGCTGTGTTGTACTAGTGGAACAGTGTGACTGTTGGAGTAGTGGATGAGACTTTGACATAGGCTGAATTTAGGAGAAGTTTCATGTCGAAAATCGCTAAGTCTACCCTTTGAGGAATTATCCCAGTACAAGTATATTACCGTCAATATAGTAATTAAGAGGAATGAGAAATTCATTCGTGGATTGAGACCTGAACTTTCTAGGGCAACTTTACCACATCTCAGAGATCCATGTGATGTAGATGTTGAGATGGATTTAAGAAATGAAGAGATGCTTGCTTTCTTTGGTAGTAATAAAGCAGTGGAGGCTCAAGATGGGAAGAATTAGAAGAGGAAATTATTTAATAAGAAGAGAGCTCAGAAGAGTGGAGTTGCCAATAAGGAAAATTCTGAGGTTATGTGTTACAAATGTGCTAAGAAAGGACATTTCATGAATGAATGCCGTTTTGGAGATGGAAAGAAGGTGATTGGAAGGAAGAACATCAAGTGATTCAACTATAATCAGATCGGTTCTTATAAGAACCAGTGCAAGGAGCTAGCCAAAGTTGAGAAGGGCAAGGTGTTTGCATTAGAACCAGCTACCTTGAGACCTACAGCTATGGAGAAAGGGAAAGCTGTGATGGAAGGTACGCTTTTGATTCATGGTAAACATGTTAGAGTTCTATTTGATATTGGTGCATAACATTCTTTCATATCTCATCGTTTGGTAGATAAGCTTAACCTAAAACCCTCATAACTAGTTACTTCCTTGAGGGTTGCGAATCCGATAGGAGGGTATGCAACTCTTGGGATGAGATGTGACCGGTTAGAGTTTGAATTGTTAGGCCATATATTTGCTTGCAGTTTGCATGTGTATGATTTCGTAGGCTTCGGGATTATTTTGGGTATGGACTTCTTAAATAAGTATAATGCTAGGATATTTTGCCATGATAGAAAAATATCACTAAGACACTCTAGTAGTGGTGATCAAATTATATATTCTGTAGAAAACCCGAGTTTTGATGTTTGTGCTTTGTTGGATGTAATGGAGGAGGAAGATGAGTTGAATCGAGTTTTGGTCGTTAGAGAATTTGTAGATGTCTTTGAATCGGTGACAGGACTACCACCAAAACAAGCTATAGAGTTTCAGATAGATCTTGTACCAGGAGTTGAACCTGCCAGTAGACCGCCAAGTAGGATGATGCCTGCTGAGATGAAAGAGTTAAAGGTGCAACTGGTGGATTTGGAAGTGAAAAGTTTTATCATACCAAGCAGTTCGCCATGGGGAGCAGCTGCCGTGTTTGTTAAGAAACCGGACGGATCATTAAGGTTGTGTATCGATTATCATAAGTTAAATGAGAAGACGATAAAGAATCAATGTCCATTGCCAAGGATTGATGATTTGTTTGATCAGTTAAGTGGAGCCAGCGTATTCTCTCAGTTGGATTTGGTAACAGGTTTCCGTCAACTAAGAGTGGAGGATGATAGTATTCCTTTGATGACATTTAGAACCAGGTATGGATCGTATGAGTGGTTGGTAATACCATTCATATTGACTAATGCCTCAGCCTTCTTTGTAGACTTAATAAATTGAATCTTTCGAGAGCATCTGGATAGATTCGTGTTGGTTTTCATAGACGATATTTTGATATATTCGAAAGATGAAAGGGATCATGAAGTTCATCTTAGGATAGTGCTTGAAACGCCGAGATAGCATCAGTTAAAAAGAAAAGTTTTCAAAGTTTCATTTTGGAAAGAAGGAGGTGAAGTTTCTTGGTCATGTTGCCTCAGAAAAAGGGTTGTCGGTGGATTCAGCAAAGATAGAAGCAGTTAATAATTGGAAGAGACCCGAGATAGTGACCGAGATAAAGAGTTTTTTCGGACCAACTGGCTATTGCCAGAGATTTTTTAAGGATTTCTCATGGATAGCAGCACCGATGACTAAGCTAACAAGGAAAGAAGTAAAGTATGTTTGGACCGATAAATGTGAGGAGGCATTCTAGAAGCTGAAACATTTATTAACAATGTGCCAGTGTTAGTTGTTCTCGATGGGAATCAAGATTTAGTAGTGTATACAGATGCGTGCGGAACTGGATTAGGAGCTGTGTTAATGCAGAGGGGCAAAGTAATTGCCTACGCTTCTCGACGCTCAGACCACGTGAGGTTAGATATCCGATGCATGACTTAGAGTTAGCTGCAGTAGTTTTTGCATTGAAGGTGTGGAGACATTACCTTTTGGGAGAGAGATTCGAGTTATTTATGGATCATAAATCATAAGATACTTATTCTCTCAGAAGGAGTTGAATATAAGACAACAGAGAAGACTAGAGTTTTTAGCCACTTATGATTTTGAAATTGAGTATACACTGGGAAAAGGTAATAAAGTAGCAGATGCTCTTAGCAGAAAATATCAGAATGTGGTATTAGCTATGTTAGTAGAATGGAAGGATCACGAGGCATCGACTACATGTAGTATGTAGTTAAGATCGACTACTAGTTCTAGTCAGAGTACTGCCATGATATCCTGTTTGGAAGTTTGACCAGTTTTGATCGAAATGATTGCTTCTAACCAGAAAGATGATTCATTGTTGGCCAAGAAGATTAGAAGACTTGAGATTGGAACTGAGATTGATGATTTGAGAGATTTTATCATTGACAAGCAGGGATGGTTGAAAATTAAGGGACAATTATGTGTTCCGAATGTTGGGACCTTAAGGAAAGAAGTTCTTAGGGAATGTCATGGATCGAAGTTTACGATTCATCCTGAAGGAACCAAGATGTATCAAGATATGAAGAGAAGTTTCTTCTGGGAAGATATGAAGTGGGAAGTTGGTTTAGGGGTAAAGCAATGTTCTAATTGCCAGCAAGTAAAAGTCGAACATCAGAAGCCGAATGGGTTTCCTCAGCCTTTAGATATACAATTCTGGAAATGGGATTCAATATCCATGGGCTTTATTGACAGGTTGCCAAGGTCGAATCGAGGAAATGAGAGTATATGGGTCGTAGTGGATAGATTGACCAAGAGCACCCATTCCCGTTAAGTCAACCAGGATGATACATGTTTTGGCTAAGTTATTCATGAAGATTATAGTTAGACCACATGGAATTCCTAGTAGTATAGCAAGCGATAGAGATTCCTTATTCACTAGTGAGTTCTGGAAGAGTCTACAGGAAGTTTTATGCACAAAGCTCAAGATGGGTACCGCTTACCATCCACAAACTGGTGGGAAAACGAAAAGAGTTAACAAAATCTTAGAGGATTTGTTAAGAGCTTGTGTGCTAGATTTTGGAGGATCATGAGATGACCATCTGCACCTAGTCGACTTTTCATACAACAACAATTATCATACTAGTATAGGTATGATACCTTTTGAAGCTTTACATGAAAGCCCATGTAAATCTCCCGTATATTGGTTAGAGACTGGAGATAGATTAGTTCTTGGTCCAGGTTTAGTAAGAGAAGCCGTAGAAAAGATTGAGTTAATTCGGGATAGAAAGAAGGAAGCTCAATCTTGGCAGAAAAGTTATGTAGATAAGAGACAGAAAGACTTAGAGTTCTCGGTTGAAGATCATGTTTTCGTTAAGGTATCACTGACGAAGGGTGTAATAAGGTTTGGGAAGTCAAGGAAATTGGAACCTAGATTTATTGGACCATTTCCTATTATAGAAAGGATCAAGAAACTCGCTTATAGGATAGAGTTACCGAATATTTTAGCAGGAGTCCACAATGGTTTTCATGTTTCACATCTAAGGAAGTATGTTCAAGATCAAGAGACTACCATTAGTCCAACGGTATTGGAAGATTTAGTAGTGGAACCATACATGACTATAGTTAGACAGCCAGTTCATATAGTGGTTACGGATGAGAAGAAGCTAAGAAACAAGAAAGTCAGATTAGTAAAGGTCCTTGAAGTGACGGTGGGAAAGACTATACTTGGAAAATAGAGAGTAGGATTAGAGACACTAATCCTGACTTGTTTGATGGTATGTTTTACCTTTATGTTTGATTGGTGTATGTACCTTATCGCACTACAAGAATATCTGTTATTTATGGCACTTAGTTATAGCCTTTCCTATGTTAGTGCTATTAAAGTATTTGGAAAAAATAATATACAATATTTGAACGCTGTTTATTATGTTTGGTGTGATATTAAATTTTCACTTTTTCAACCGATATGAAAAACACGTGCCTCTTCTTTGTTTCCTTCTTTTTCTTTGTTTCCTCTCTTCTACACTTCCTCTCAAACAACAAAAGGAAATCCTTAAAAAAAAACCCTAAAAACTGTCCCAAATCACGAAATCCCTATCTTACAAATTGGTAATCACAATCGACTTATGCAAATTGTTGTTGCATCCTTAACCAATTACCATATTCAAGTGCTTGGAACCATAAATCCATCTAATTTTTGGTTTTCATTGAATCATAGATTCACGATTTGTTTCGTTTTCCCTACAAGTTTAGGTAACAATTTTCCTTTTATTGCTTTATTATAGGATATACAGTTCATATTTTGGCTTATTTCCCTGAACCCCAAATGGATTGTCTAGAATTTGTAACCTTACATGATGCTAGTGGGTTTATATGCCTTTATTGGTATGCTTGATTATGTTGGATGAATTATTAGTTTGATTTAGGGTATTTTATAGTTTAATCCCTACATTTTTGTAGTTCAACTTTTATGCATTTGCTGAATGTAAGCAAGTGATTATTAGAGAATTGTTGGATGCATTAAATATTGGTTATATAATATTTGAAAACTTTTTTTGTGTTAGTGATCATACTATATGAAGTCGTAAGATAATAGTGATGCTTGCAAAGTTTCTCTTAGGTAGACTTAAAAAGTCCACGAAAATAACAAACTTATATTACATAGTTGAAGTGAAATGACAATGTAGCAGTGAAGCGTGAAGTGTTTATGAGTAGCAAAAATGTTATTTTAATCAATATAATTTGGTTGATATTAAAATGATTTGAAAAAAGGTATACTTAGTTAACATGTTATACAACAATTACACTATGTTCTCCAAACCAGAACCATACATAACTCATCAATCCTTAAATTTTCACAAATAATTTTGGTGTCCTAATTGAGCATATTAATTGATGCATACTTGAGATAGTTCTTATTCTTGCATATTATCTTGATTCATAGTATGATGCATGCACTCATGATCGAACCCAAGTGGATTTGGGTTAAATAGGATTATATAATCTTAGGATGTAAGAAGTGAAAATGTGTTCATCGAATTCCTACATCCGATTAGTTGTTTGATGGACATAGAAGTTTTCTACATGATTGCATGGTAAAGTGTAAATTTATGTTTACACCAATATTTTTTGGAAGTAGTTGGCTTTTATTCTTTATGGGTTTTATTCCATGACTTTTGGAAAGACTTGCACAATAGGCCAAGGAATGAACATGTTTGTAAAAGGTTACACACTTTCAATCTTTGCAGCCGTTAAACTAGCATATCCTGTCAATCCAAGTAACACCAATTTAGAAGTGGTTAGAACTTACTTTTAAAACTTATATCAATTAATAATTTACAAACTCTGCAGAACTACGAATTAGATGTTAGTAGTTCTTGCCTTGCTTCAGAAACATCATATAAAGATCACTGCGACAACATAGTTCCTACATCAATAATTTCTGGTCATTGCCTACATCCCAACATCATCTTAAACCTCCAATATGCTTTTTTTTTATAGAGAAGACTCTTTGAAAATGCCTCACAATCGGTCATTACCAGGATCTTTAAATTTTTACCCATTGGCATTGTTCTCTACCCAAATTACCAATGTTCTCAAAGTTTATGCCCACCTTCCTGTCAGAAACAACTCCTATAAGTACTTGGCTTTTAATCTTTCTAGGTTTTATTCCATGACTTCTTAAAAGATCTGCATGGTAGGCCGAGGGATGAACATGTATGGAAAAGGTAACACACTTTCAATCTTTGTAGTTGTTAGACAAGCCTATTCTGTCAATTCAATTATCACCAATTTAAAAGTAGGCTAGAACTGACTTTAAATTTATATTTATTAATAATTTACAAACTCTTTAGAACTACTAATCATATGTTAGTAGTTCTTGTTTTATTTCAGAAACATCATAGGAAAAAAAATTTGCTAGTTCATGATGATTATATTCTGAGAATAATCTTATAATATATAGTATGATAGTTTATAATATAAACTCTGCTTGCATCAAAAAGGGAATGTGATGGTATTATCTCTTGACTTTTAACTCTTTACTATGATGAAATAACAATGTGACCATGGTCTATATATAATAGTGGTAACAAACAATGGGACTTAATATAAATGAATAATAATTTTTCTCATCAAATAAATTGGTGAAGTTCTTTGTCATGTACTAAATCATATATCTAATAGACCATTTAGGGGATCATCCATGAAGGCATGCTTTGATCATATCCTAATGTTATTGGATTAGGTGGGTAACGAAATATCAACAAATGTACATGTTATACCAAGTCATTCCATATAAATATTTTATCTGTTATTGTAAAAATCTTAAGAGTACTTTTAAAAAAGGCCAACGAATGTGCAAGTGCAAAATTCTATCAAATAGTAGTTGAATATTAAGAATTAGAGAGCTCAAAGACTTGCATGATCTTTAGGATTAAGAATACTTCATACTCATCAATTCTTTGAGTATCACTTAAGAATTTGATATCACATAATATGAACTTTTATCAATTGTTTCTCGCCTTATCTCCTTCTATTCGTCAACTGTTTGACTCATCTTGCAAAATTTATCAATTTATTTCTCCCTCGGGCTCTACCTTATCAAATGGGGGTTAGTAACATTTTTGTGTGTGTATATAGTATTGAACAGAGTGATAAAGCTTTCGAATGTGGCGAATATGATGGTGATCAATTTTGTCTCAAAAGGTAAGATATGGTGCGTAAGTAATTAAATTTTTTTAATTAATTATTTATTTTCATTTTAGGTAACCTTTTTTATTACGTGTATAGTATTGAAACAGAGTGATAGAGTATTGAAGCACTCATGCTTTTAAATAGATAGTATATAACTCAAGAGATGAGATTTATTTTATATTGGATCGTTGTTTGGGATCTTATTGTGATATCTTATAAGGGTTTCAAAATCTAACATCATTATGAAGCTTTAATTTGTGTTTGATTGTGTTTCATTCTGTAGAGGCTCAAATACAGTTTAGGCAACTGCTGTCAAATATGAAATATTAGGTCACATTAAGATTAAAAAGTTCATTTTGGAGAGTGCATAATCATGTAGTTTGAATTTAGATCTTCATTTTTTGACACACACTTAAAAAGTGGCATGATGCCGAGTTCAATGGGTTATACTGACATTTAATATTAAAACATGGATGTACTTCGTTTTTTGGTTTTATTAGATGAAAACATTAATATACTAAAGTGTAAATTAGAAGTTTGAACACTTGTAACAGTGGAATATAGGGTATACTACAATCGTCAAGTTAGATGTTTGAGGATATAGTTATTTTAGAAGATGAGATTAGTCGTTCGACAATAGCAAAGAAATTATCAGGTAAACATCTCAATCATTTTGTTGTTGTTTTAAGTAGCCATGTCAAAATTTGAATCTTAGAGGAAATTTTAGTTGAACAAACCACATACTCATTTCCCCTGCCTTTGTCATACAGTCAACTGATAAATAAAAAAGAGATGAATTGTAATATAATAAATATTGAAATAAATGATCCGAACTTTCCCTTGCCGTTGTCACACCACTTTAACATGTGCTTGCAGCTTGCATGATATACCTAAAATTATTAAGAGGAAACAATTTTTTTGGAATCAATGTTAGCGACAAATTTCATGAACTTGATGTTGGTTATTAAATTGATAACTAATATTTGTAGGAATCAATGTGTAGGATTTGTAATGACCTAGAATTTTAGTTATTTGACTTTGGAATATTTAATTGATTTTAAATATTGAAAATTCAATTATATGTTAAATAAATTAAATTTCAAACATAATGAATTATTGGATAATTTAATTGTTAAATTTAATAATTGAAAATCATTTAAAAATTGAATCTTGGATTTTTATTTGAATAAAAATGATTTAAAATCTTATTTAATTTCTATTTGATTAGAATGAAGATAATAAAACTTTTAAATTGGATTTAAAAGTGATTTACTCGATTTTGAAAATAACTCGTTTTAATTAACAAGTAAAAATAGCCTTCCAAGGCACCGTCTCAGATTTCGACGAAACTAGTGTCATTGAATCCGTAATAATGAATTATATTACGCCATCAAATTTCATAGCGACTAGATGTATCGTTTGGTCGTGCGAGATCAGAACGCGTTGAAATTAATATCAGAAATTTAATATAATAATTGGGTTCGAAAAGCTATCTTCTGCATACAATCGAATTAGGTCCCGAAACAAGTTCCATTGCATTTGGAATAGGAATATAACATTAGGAACGCCAGGCGGCACACCTCGATTGGGATCCGAAATTTATAACTAGATATTTTGAATTTAAATAATAATATATATAGATTTTGACTTGAACACACACCCTTGTATTATCGCCTCAACAATAACCCCTCACCATTTGATCTAACCTTACACTACACAAGCCACACCCCCTTTAGATATTTTCCTCCTCCCCTCAGCTATATAAGCAACAACAGTGAAAAGAAAATAAAAGATCCACTTCTTCAAAAAAATAAAATAAAAATCTATACTCAATTAAAAATCAAAATTCTAGATTCATTGAGTTCGTATGGTGTTTGGCTTCGCCTGGGCTTGCCGTGGTAGTGTTCGATCACCGTTTTGGGGAGGTCGCCGATGGTAGTCGAGCTAGAGCTGGGTTTCATTGGACTTTGGGATGGAGTTTGAGCATTCGGAGGGTGGAAACGTGTTTGTCGTCGCGTGGAGCAGTTGCGGCCACATTTTGGTAGGGCATGGTGGAGGGATGTCGATCTCGATATAGAAGAGGTCGCGTGTAGGCTTGGGAGGATGGCTTTTCGATTGGGGCACGCGGGGCTTTGGCGAAGGGGAGCGATCAAACGAGGAGGGGGCGAGAGGCACGTACGTGACGTCGGAGCTCGGTTTCGTGGATCGGAGGGAGGCGTGCGTGTACGATCGGCTATAGGAGATGAACGTGTTTCCTATGCACGTTTTGGGGAAGAAAGAAGAGTGGCATAGCTATAGTTTAGGTGAAGATGTGTTTAGTTTATTTTATTTAATTTAAAAATGTTTCGATAACTTCTAAAATTCATATCTCTCTTATACAAGGTCTGATTGAGACGAAACCTTTTGCGTTACGCTCGTATCGACGAGTGCTTCGTGATGGAACTAGTTTGGAAAAAATTGGAGGCTATGGAAATTTGGGCTAAACTCGGACGTCATTCGGTTTTAGTTCCGAACCAGAACGCCTCGACGACAACAGGAAATTTCGGTGAGTTAATCTCACCTTTTTGGATCACTAGTATGATATATAGTTGATAAAAATTATTGAACATTTGTTTGGGTGAATTATTATATTTATTAGTTAGATATATTCTTGCCTATTGGAGCGGATGAGATACTATTGCATTCCCATGTAAGAGCGGATGACCCTTTCTATACGAATGCCGCCTTGAAGCGGTTGATTTATTTTTTATGATTTGATAACATTTGTGATGCAGGGGAAACAGTTTGGAGGGATCCAACGGGATTCCTCGCTATTATTAAATTATAACGTTTCAATAATATTTCCTTTATATGATTATTGAATAATAAATGTGATTGTGGATGATGTGGTTATAACATCGTTATATGTTTGAAATTAAAACCCATTAGTGATAGAAAATCAATATCGATGTTGGTTAAGTTTTGGGTGGCTATTAGCCTCAAATTTGTATTTTAAAATACTATAAATTGCCGTTTAAATCGAAATTTGATTTTTGAGACAAGAAATGATTTTAAATTCTGAAATTGAGTTTCGAAAATATTTTTAAGGATTATCTAATTAATTATATTAATATTGTTTTTAAGTTATTTAATTTAAATAATATTAATCTAAGATTATTTAATTATAATAATATTCTTTTAAAGTTATTTAATTATATTACAATTTTTTTAAAGTTATATAATATATTAATACTATTTTAAAGTTATTTAACTATTTTAATATTGTTTAAAAGTAATTTGTTATAGTTAATATGTTTTAAGAATTTATAAAAGATTAATAAATTGAAAGGTTAATTATTTAAGAATAATTATGGTTTTGAAATTGATAATAAGGATTACTAATAAGGTTTTGAAAATTTAATTATTATTATAATAATAATGGTAAGGATTAATTACTATTATTTAATTAATAAATATTTTTAAATTATTGGTTATTACTTTAAGATGCTTTAGAGTTAATAATTCCCATTTATTTATAATCTTTATTATTGATAACCATTATTATATAATGGTGTTTTTAAGTAAAAGATTTTTAATTATTTATAATGGAGTTGAGAGACTTAGAATTTATTAAGGGATTTATAAAATGGTTTGAAGACTTAAGAAAGATTACTTACAAGGTTAAGAGTTTATAAATGGTTAGATATTTATAAACGAATTTCAGAGATGGGTATAGATTTATAAAAGAAAGTTTATAAATGGTTTATAAACGATTTTGGAGAATTGTAAGGGAATTATAAATGATTTGAGAATAGAATAAAAATGAAATCTCTCATGTATTTGCAGATATACTTATACCGTTGGGATTAGTATATGGGTATTTCTAAGTATTGAAATATATGGATTTATGGGTCAAACTTTGTAAAAGTATTATTATACAAGTAATTTACAAAGTGGGTTTTATTTAAAAGATTGATAAAAGGAGGCTAGTGGTTGCTTATATGCTGAACCCATGTTGATTTTTTTCCCTATGGAATTAAATTCCTAATTGAATGTTTATTATTCGATAGTTAAATAACCAACTATCGAAAATTAGACCCAAACGTAACTTTGGAAATATCTAGGGGAAACACATGAGTTATATGGCACAATAGCCTCCGATGGTGCTGTACTGTGTGTATAAATCCCGTTTCGTTCTTCTAAGACAATGATAAGGAAATCCTTCCACTAACGGCTAGGAGGTGATCTCCGATCTTATCTTTGACTGTTTATTTCCTAAAAAATCGGGGTTGAGTTTACCGGAAATTTGTCGAACGTTGTTTTCGAAGAGACCGGGATCGGGTATGTTATCCGAAAACCACTTCGATCCAACGAATGCGTTTCAAAGTGAAGGCATCGTAAAGAGCATGGAATCGAAGATAGAGATGTGAAATGTAAGGGAAAATCGCTACTAATCATGAAGGTGATTCCAAAATGGATGTAGTAGGAATAGCGCCTTTAGTTTCGTTCAGACCAAGAACGGACTTGTATGGATGAATGCTATCAGCACGTTGTCATTGGAAGGCGATAAACATTCTAAGTATAAATGTTCTTGAAAGGTAATCGTACACTCAGGCCTCACCAACCGGGAAATGAAAAAAATCAGGCATGTAGCAGGACCAAGTTGGGTAGCTCCCAAGTAGGGTATGGTCATTCTAAATCAAGATCGGTTATTATCTATTGTTGTATGCTTCGGGCCCAAGCGGGGTGACCATATTCAGTACAACTAGTCAAGTGGTAGGCCAGTCCTGTGTGGCAGGGGTATAAGATGTTCTTGTCAGACCTTGGTGCATTTATCTAGAGATGTACCTTCGGAAGGTAGTCCTTTACCTTGTCATAGTATGGAATCCATTCTCCAATACGAGCTTTACAGTTTTAGTTGTATACCAAATATGTTAGAATGTGAGATGTAAGCATTTCAGCTATATTCATATTTTACTTGACCCCTAGACATTATTATAATATAAATGGTTTTTCTATCGAAAACATTTTGGTTATCGTAAGGTAAAAACCCATTCGTGTTTATGTGCCGCGTGGTCTTACGAGATACCTTTGGTTTTATAGATCCTTATACAACTTTAAATCCAGTTGGGTGTGTTTTCTCACGCTGGTTTTTCAGACTGACTTGGGTGTTATTTTATTATAATGCTCGGGTCAGACCGAGCATATTGCAGATTAGTCTGGATGTTTAGAGCTTCAGGTGATGAGTTGGAGGCCTAGAGACGTATTCACGTAGATGGTTATTTTCCGCTGTATTCATTGTTGTGTTTATCAGAAATTATGAGGACGGGTTGTTATAACTGTCCAGGCTGAAATAGGTTAGTATACTCAAATTGATGTCTGTATATACATATATTACAGTTGTTTTTGTGTAAAGATTCATGGTATATTATAGATTATTCGTTCCGCTATGAGATTTTGTGTTGTATATTTTTTCTTCTTAGCTTCTTCCTTCTTTATTTTCCCTAACAATTGGGTCTTCCGGGATTCGATTGCTCGGCATGTGATATAATGGAAGTATTAGTGTCAATTTTAGAAGGTCGAAAAGCTCGGTTCGTTACAGGATTCATTTGTGATATGCGTGCCAATTATCTCCTCATATTTGGCATTAGACCTTTTTTAGGTATTAACTTTGAAAACCTTTGATTACAAATGAATATAATTTATGATGTTTTTGTTACTGAAATATCTTAAGGTTTCAATATGCGGATGATTTTTTACACCGTAAAAGCAAGCCGTAGTTGGGTTTTGAATTTGGACTGAAATCTCATTATTTGGTAAGAATATGGGCTTACTATTGTAATAAATGAAATGCCAAGTCGTATTCTCTTCTAAAGGCGTTTTTTAAATTTCAACGAGTTTGTAAAATATTAAATATAATGTAAGCCGCACTTTAGTTCAACTTTAAGATAATTCTTTCAATTAGTTAATTTACTGACCTATCATTGACATAATTTTCAATGTCTTAGGATATCGAAAAAACTTATAGTGGTTATCATTTAATTGTCTATAAATAACGTTCCTGAAAATTGACTTTTGCTCATGAATACCTTTCTAAAAATTGACTTTTGTTGCTGAATATTTTAACTTCATGTTTTTTATCTTTCCCTTCTCTTCCTATGCATTTCTTTAATCTCTTTCTCATATTGATATATCATAATATCATTAGGAGTGTGCGAAAATTAATATTCCTCCTACTTAACTAACATTTGACCTTTTAAAATATTCTTCCACATGAACCATTAATATACCTGTCATTTCTATGTCATTAGTATAGACTATAATAATGCAAATGATAAGTTAGATTCGGTCATGCAATTTACCTATAATCGTATAAAATTATATTTATTTATGGAATTAGCTTAAGGTTCCGGATGATATTTTACATTGTTTCCAATTGAAGCAACTTAAAAGGCGAGCCATTGATTCTTGAATTCAGACTAAACTGTGAGTATTTGGTAAATGTAAGAACATACTATTTCATTGAATAAGTCGTATTCTTCTCTGTGCCTTAAATTTCTATTTTTTTTAAAGTGGGGGATTTTCACTCAAAGGGCTTCTTTGTGTAGGGTAATAAGTTTTAAGGATGGGGCTTTTGAAAAATTACTTTAAGGACACAAAAAAAATGAAGTTATCATTTTCAGTTATACAAAAATAATAATAAATGAATTTATCATTTTCCCGTATAACTTAAAAAGATAATGAATTTATAATTTTTCTTTAAATTGTCCTTAAAACTAATTATTCATAAGTGTCATCCTTAAAACTTATTACCCTAGAATGAGAAGCCCACCAACCTAATTTCCACTTTAAAATATTTAAAGTATTAAACATCACTTAAACTGTATGATATTTTTTCAATTTGTTTTTTTATTGTTCATAATCATTAATTTCTTACCATACCAGAAAAAATATCAGTTATCATAAACATTATCGTTTGGATGTAGTAGCTAATTTGGGAATATAATTAGCACAACCACGAAGTAAAATATTGGACACCTTCATCAGTTGCTTTACTCATATTTACAGTACATGCGTGCTGCATGGACCTAAATTTTAACCTTTACGTATTAATTAATATAATTAACTCTAGAATTATATGTACCTTAATTCAACAACGACACCAAAATTAGAATCAGCTAACACAGAAATTTTAACCGTCTTACATTGAATTAAATAACAATTCAGCTAATAGAAATGTGAAAACAACTTGTACCTATATGTTTGTTTTTCCTTTTATAGCCTGAATATCATTTACTTTATCCTTAATCCCTCTGCTTCCACCTTGGGTTTGGTCCAATTTTGAAATGGTAAGACTAATATTATGATTACATTTATTAATAGATATTTACTTAATTTTTTCCTCACATGTGATATTACATTTATTAATCAACAACTCTTTTACATGTAACATGTAAAGACATTAATATGTTTGTCTATGCTAAATCTTTTACCTGTAAAGACTATAATTAAAAAAACAATGTATTTGTTTCTCGTTTTTATTTTCTATATACTATTATCCTTTTCAAGTCTATTAGTGCTTGGTCATAATAATTAATTCTCATTGTTCGTGTTGAACGTCAAAGACAAAGAAATAAGTCATAAAAATGGTCGAATGAGTAGGATTTGAAAGTATAGTTGGATTCATCCTCTTTGCCAAACTGCCATTAGATACAAGCTTAACAAAAATGAATAAAGAACTGATACCCGAAGTCCTCAAACATAAATAATGAAATACAAAATACTAGACTAGTTGTTAACATTGTATACGAAAGATAGGTTGGAACACGAATACTGTGAAAGGGAGACCATATGTTAATCTGGATCTAGAATTTGTTAAAATTAAAAGCATAGTTATACAACAATAAGAAACTAAAAATCGAGTTGAACTTCATATTGTGTCTCCCATACCAAATTTGGCATGTTCAAATCTGAGAAGCAAAGAATGTTTTCATCGCCTTGTCGTAGTACTGAATAATGTAGGCTATGCTTAAATTTAAAAGCATAGCCAACATAGGGTAAGTGTGCACTAACAACATGTGCAGTTCTGTTAGGAATGGATGTAGCTTATACCAATGTGCACAAAAGATGAATAAATACTTAGAAAGAAGGAAGAGAAGAAAATGTCGTGATAAATGTGCTACGACTATTAATAAAATATTCAAGTTAAATTATACTAGTAACTAATGGGAGGAGCAAATAAAGTTAAAGGAGGCACATTTTATATTACATTTATATCAAAGTTAACTATCATGTGATTTAGTTATGAACTATTTAGTTCTTGACTCTTAGTGTCAGTATAGAGATGTAGATCTTGAATTCATGAATGCAGTTTAGTTCCAATCAACAAGTGATGCATGATATCACACACTTGGAGAGTAAAATGAATAGAAAGACAAATATTTTCATACAATATCCTACACTTGATTTAGTGAGCTTGTTTGTATTCTACTATGCATGCAAATGTATTTGTTCTGTTAGTTTAGTCATTTGTCCCTTCTGCTTTTTTGTTTGTTGTAATTTTAGGATTTTTAGCCCATTTAATAACCTTTTTATATGTTTGGGAATCTTTTTCAGCTATGTTTTTTCTCAATTTCATTTAACATTTTTAAAGTATTTTCTAAATGCATTTTTCATTAGAAATCCTTGGAACTTGTTTTACAGACCCTATTGGACATGGTAATCACAGAAAGCTCAATGGGAAGGAGAGTAGAACAATATCCGTCTTCCTTGCTCAATGGAAAAGAAAGTCTCTTGTAGGTATCCTTACCTCTTGATTTTTCAACTGCAAAATATACAAGCATTTATACCTAAAATGATATAAAATAAATGCAGAATTGGATAATGATAGGTATAGTATGTGCAAATAGGCAGATACTAAGAAATGTAGAAATTTGTGTAGAAGCTTGTGATGCCTAGTCTTGAAAACAAAGTAGTTCATGTTGCAAGAATTTGAAGACAACAGTAATGATGCATAATACAATCCTAAAACATCACAAGACAGACTTGTCTACAGGTAAATTTGCACTGAAAGCTCTAGTTGAAAATGAAGCAGTTCATGGTGTAATACATTTTGATTTGTTGTAGCAAAAGTTGAAATTTGTACGAATAAATATTTAAAAATGATTTTTCTCTCAGTTGAGTTTTCTATGGTTGTTTGAATTCTTTTAGTTAAGTTAGAATTTGTTACATTTAATGTTGTATATAATGAATAAAAATGCAATGCCAAGAATTAGTAAATTAATAGACAAATCAACATTCTAAAAATGCTAGAGAAGATACAACATCATTTTTAAAATGCTATCAAGATGTATAAATATAGTTTAACAAACATTGTAAAATACCACTACTTTTACTAGCCTTTTGTTATCCATAGCGTTAATCAAATGCTATAATACATTCATCATTTTCAATAGCTTTTATAAACGCTATGGAAGATAACTTTTCTATAGCCTTCATGTTTATGCAATATGATCTGGACTTATTATAGCATGTTGTTAAACAACGTTCTTTAAAATGCGATTAAAAGATTTTATAGCGTTTTGAAATGCTGTTAAAAGTCCTATTTGTTGTAGTGTCTTAATTTCCAGAGCAAAATTCTTTAAGGAGGGAAGTTTGTAATAACCCTAATTTTGGCTAACATTATTTAGAACATTTATTTAGATAAATTAAATAAAACATGTAAAGGGGTAAGTAAATTGAGATTTTGGTAATTAAGTTTAGGTCGTGCCTTAGTTAATAAACCAATTAGAAAATAAAAGGTTAGGATAAGAAGGAGGAAAATGATAAGAGCAAAATAGGAATAGCCTTCATTCCTACCCCTTAAGCCCTTCTATTGTCATTTCCTTCATTCATTTACACACATACAAACTAAACATACAAAGAGGCTAGCCATAGAAAATGGCAAACAAGAAGGAAAGTAAAAGATTAAGGAGTAAAAGCTAAAAGAAATCAAGTCTACACCAAATCTCTCCTTTCTCGTCCAAATCAAGGTGAATAATTAATATACATCTCAAGTTTTTATCATGTTTCGGTTTTTAGTGTAAATCCATTTCTTTTGCAAGTATTATGCCATATTTTAGCAGTTTGAGTGATTATATGCTTGTTGGTGATTCTTTGAATTTAAATATAAAATTCAGTGATACGTTTTGGTAGGGAAACCTATCATATGATACCCAAATGAGTTGTGATTTTGATATGATGTTAGAAGTGAGTTTTAATTTCATAATTTTCCAAGCAAGTATGGACTTTATATGATTTTTCTAAGTGAAGAAATTAATGAATTTTAGGTTTTAATTATGAAAAATAATTGGCCTTGAAATTTTTATATGTCAAAGAGTATGACTAAATTGATTTATTATGGTTTTTGGTATTTTTCCTAAGTGTTTAGAAATGATAAATAAATTGTTTAAGTTTAAAGAACTTATTTGTTTAATTAAAATGTTAATAATATGGGTTAAATTATAAAAATATTTAGCATAGAAAATTATGGCATGCGGTAGTTTACCTTAGTAAAGAATGTGACAAAGTTTTGATAGCCAATAAGGTTTTGGCAAATTATAGAGGGTTGGTGAAAAGTAATATCTTTTTATAGAAATTGGTTAGTTTTTAATTTAATTATAACTTCGTCATGTTGATATTGACTATGTCGAGCCACACCTCACCACATCCCAGTGTCATCGTGGGGCACAAAACAATGTTGCATGGTGTCAACGAGTTTGGCATGAAGCAGATTGGGTTTGAACCTCATCGAGGCCAAAGTAAAAAAGATAAAGAGATTGGACTCGACATGGGCATGTCGATGCATATACATGCCACATTTTATACAAAGAGGCATATAGCCACTTATGTTCTATAGGATCGCCAACTTTTGTAACCTCGATATTGATCTGTTTTGTTAATGACTCCGAGCTTTTGCCTCATCGACCCATGGATTGTCAAGCTTAACCCCTGCCGTTTTAACTTGTCATCGAGCTTAACCCTGCCATTCTTTACTAGTCATCAATTTTAACCTATAATATTTTTAACCATGTCGATGTCTTAGATATTGACGTCGCATCTACTAAATTTTATACCCTCAATGAGTCATTAATGCCAAATGTTTTATGTGTTATCGAAGTTCAATTTTATAGTTGTAACACCATGACTTATGAAGTTATGACTTCGATGTCATCCCAATAAAATTTCAAATAAAAGACTTCAATATGCTTTAAAATGGGCAAAGATCTTTAATGGCGATGGCATCACCGAGTTTTATAGTTGTAAAGGTTTTACGTGGCTTTGGCCTTGTAGCCTAAGTTTTGAGAGGGTTGAAGACCCCAATGATTTTGAGTTTTCATCAACAATGTTTTGTAAAGCATATATTGTGGCGTAGGTATTTTGAGTAAAGTAAAAGACCAATGTTTTTCTTGTTTTAAGTATGATTTCAAGGGTTAAATCATTTACAACGATTTTGTTTTCAAGGAAAAATAGATAGGGTAGTTAACCCAGAATTTTACTTAGAGAATGACTCAGAGATTAGAATTCCAAATGGGACTAGTGTAAGGCCCCGCCCTGTATTTTAGCTAGTAGCCCCTAGCTAATATAATTCTAAAATTCCGATGTCTAGGGCTTTGTCATGGGTAAGACTAAAAGAAGCTTACACACAGAAAGGAATGCATGGAGTAGAGATAAGTTATTGGGAAGCCCGTAAAACCATTAGGATTAGTTGACCCTAGAAGTAGTAAGTTACAAACAGACCGTCTAATTTTTCTCTAATAGTAAGTTAGAACATTTATTATGTCTGGTAGGCCTGAGTCAACCATACGTTTATAATCAGCCTGATAAAACTATGATTTTGGGACAGGTAGTCCACTTCTTACCTATATTGTATGCATACATGTTATTGTTATATTGTTTATCATAACCTCTTCAGTTGTAGGATTTTGATTGCAAAAGATAGGCCTTTAAAGGATAATAGTGAGAGGAAACTTGTTCCGCTAGGCGACATGGTCTCACTTAATATCAATAGACCGATATGTTAGATTATTATTCATACTAGGCTTTTTGTATGACACAAAATTTATGTTTTTCCACTTAAACTCTAGGGGGCTCAAAATTTAATTTGAGTAGATTAAGAGATAAGGTTTTTTAGTTTAGTAGGTTCTGGCGAATAAAGCTTCCGAAGACGTGTAAGAGGCAAGGCTTAGCTATATAGTTGTTAATTGGTTATCTATTCTGCCACGATTGAATGTTGTATGTAAAGGTAGATGTTATAACTATCCATTAGTAACTCTAATCATCCAAGGAGCATCTTTATATAGCATTCTTGACGTATTTTGTAATAATTATATTTTATCTGAACCCGGGCAATGTTTGGGATTATGCACTGAATATGAAATACTAATTTGAAATGTAATAAGAAAAGTTGTTTTGAAATTGTACTTGAAATATTTCATATTCTTATACTTCTGATATTATTAATGCCATTAACTTACCGCATTTTTTCACCAGAAATTAATACTATATATGACTACAACATCTGTAGCGGTTAGTTTCAGTCCTTATAATGGGGTTGTTACATTGATCTACGATCATCATCAGCAAATTCTATTATTATGAGAGCTTTGCTTGATTTTAGTAGTAGAACATGGGTTTAATGTCCCATTAAGATATCTCAATATTCATTTTACTACCTTCCATTGTTCGTCTAGTGGTTGATGCATGAACTGGCTTACCGTATTTTAACTGTATGTTATTTCTGGCCTAGTTATATTTGCATATTGTAGTGCTCCAACTACACTTCTACACTCATTTTCATTCAGAATTGATTCCCCTTTGTGCTTTGAGAGATACGGGTCACTGGTCATAGGTGTTGTTAGAGACTTTGCTTTATCCACTTTTGCTTTGACAAGTAGCCGTTTAATATATTTCTTTTGACTTAAATGGATTTTTGAATCTGATATTCTATTGACCTCATTTCCCAAGAAAAATTAGTTGAGCTTGCCTAAGTCTTTAATTGAGAACTGCTTGTCTAAACATTAAATGATATGCTTAATTTCATCCCACCGCTTCCAATAACTATAAAATCATCTAGGTAGAATAAAATATATGTTATTGCTTCTTTGTTGAATTTGGCGAAAAGCGAGCTATCTGGCTTTGTTGGCTGATAACCTAAGTTAATAAGTGTCGGCTTTAGTTTGTCAAACCATACTATTAGAGCCTGTTTTAAACAATAGATAACCTTATGTAGTCTATGTTAGTCCTTGAGATGATGGTGTTGATGACAACAACCTTAGAATAAGATTATAAAATATAAATACTAACATTATAGTTTAGATATATATGTATATGCAGGATTTAACCATGCAGGTACCAAGAATGAAGACTGTACAGTATAGAGATTCAAGATATCAAGATTGAAGACTCATGAGTATCAAGAATATCAAGATTATCAAGAGTTCAAAATTTCAAGATAAGTATTGAGTCTAGAATTATGTTAAAACTTCATAATAGCACTGAAATCTTCACTCCATTTTTCTTTTGGGATGGAACCCATTTCTACCTTTTAGTGGCTTACAAACCCACGACAAGTAGCTTACAAACCTACGACAAGTGGCTTACAAACCCACGAACATCCTGGTTTTGTACAAGTTCTCGAGTCCTGATATGATGAGATATTCTGCAGGAAGAAGCTTGCAAAACTACTTCAAAATGATTTTCAAAACTACTTCAGAATGATTTTCAAAACTGCTTTTCAAAATGTTTTAGCCTTAAAAATTATCTTTTCAAATGATTTTCAAAAAGATATTTTAACCTTAAAATATTCTTTGTTATTAATAAACTCTTGTTTTTAAACTTCGTTTGTTTTAAACTATCTTTATACTTAGATTTAAATATAAAATTATAGTAAAATTATATTTATATTATTCTCTATATTTATCTATGTATTTATCTATAGTCAAGTATATTTATAAAGTTTAAAATAGGTTTAATAAGAGATAAAGGTTATTTTCAAAGAAAAACAAATCATCAAAATTTCCTTTAGGATGTCTACATGCCCTAGTACCCCGTGTCGACATAGTGACAGTTAGATTCAAAAATTTGAATTTCAAAAGAAGTGTCTATTCGCCATAACCTTTCACGAATGGACATGGCTGTTGTTCTTCTATAAATAGGGGTTGGTTTCAACGAATTTTACATCAGATTTTCTGGTTTTTCATTTCTCTTCTTCTTCCACATTTTCTTATTCAAAATTCTATCATTACTCTGCCGAAATCAACATTGAATCTAACTAGATCATCTCTGGTTTGATTCTCTATCACTATCTCAACAAGATCCAAGTGCTATTCAGAGTTATAGGCTTCTTTGTAATCTATCTAGCGAGAAAAGGTGTGATTGTAGCCTTGGAAATCAATCAAGCGAGAAAAGGTGTGATTATAGCCTTGGAAATCAATTAGGTGAACTTGTTGCCCCGGAAATCAAGTATCTCTACCCAGAGGATTGTGATTCTGGAGGGTGTACCTCGTAGCCTTGAAATCGAGGGTTGTAATTGTTGAATTGCTTTTGAAACAAAATCCGTACTTAGTTGTGCGGGACTGGATGTAGGGTAACTCCGAACCAGTATAAAATCCGGTGTGTTCTTTCCTTTACTGCATTTACTTTATTTCTGCATCTGTGTTTGTTTCTGTGATTATATCTATGTCTGAATATTACATACATTTGTGTTCAAATTAACATAAACTCAAAAAGATTTAGTAATTTCTTATAAACACTATTCACCCCCCTCTAGTGCTATTCCTAGCCTTAAGATCCATATTCTGCATTCCTCGTATTTGGTATTAGAGCAAGGTTTTCAAAAGTTTCATAATCTGATTTTTGAAAAGTTTTCAAAATGGCTACCAACACTGGTACTGTTATTAACACTAGTATCCCTGTCACTAGTTCATTTATAGAAGGTCAGTCTACTGCCAGACCACCACTTTTTAATGGCAGTAACTATGCATATTGGGCATGTAGGATGAAAATATATTTACAATCTGTAGGATTAGATACTTCGAATATCACACAAAATAAATATTCTGAACCCACAACTAATTTTGCACAGTGGACCACTGAGCAAAAGACTGTTGCACAAAATAATTCTAAAGCAATGAATATTCTCTTTTGTTCACTTGATAGAAATGAATTTAATAGAGTGTCAGTTTGTAAGTCTGCATATGAAATCTAGAAAACTTTGCAAGTGAGTCACGAAGGAACAAGCAAAGTTAAACAGACCAAAATTTCCATGCTCACAAATCAGTTTCAGTTATTTAAAATGAATAATAATGAGTCTATTTCAGATATGTATAGTCGATTTCAAGATATTGTGCATTCTTTAATATCCTTGGGAAAGGAATTTTCGGAAGAAGATCAAGTCAGAAAAATTTTAAATTCTCTCACTCCAGAATGAGATCAAAAGACACTTGCAATTGAAGAGGCAAATGACATCAGTATCCTAAAGATAGACGAATTGATTGGAAATCTAATGTCGTTTGAAGTCCAAATGATCGGGAGAAGAGAAAGCAAAGCATCTGCAAAAAAAATCAATGTCATTCAATGCATTAACCGACGGATCAGACTCAAACAGTGATAATGATGAAGAGAGAGCATTTATGACCAGGAATTTTTGGAAATTCCTGAAATACAAAAAAATGAATAATCTCCAGAGAAACAAGTATAAAAATTCTGGAAATCAGAATGCAGTGCCAAACAATGTCAAATGTTTCAACTGTGATGAACCAGGCCATATCAAAAGAGAGTATCCGTATCCAGAAAGGCATAATCCTCCTATAAACAATGATACAGTAAAGAAACAGAAGCATGCATTTACTGCTACTCTAGATGACTTAGACTCGTCCTCAAGCGATGATGATCAGAAGACAGATAAGTCAAATTTGTGTTTCACGGCAGTTCACGACTTCAACAAATTCAAGGAAACAGACTCAGAAAAAGGTACACATTTACAATACAATTGATTGAAATTGCATGCTTAGAATTAGATGATTGATTGGTTGATTGATTGATTTTGAATTGGTGTGTTGATTGAATTTTAAATTTATTTTTTATTATTATTATAATAATATTATTATTTTATTATTATTTTACTTTTATTATTTTTTAATAATATAATAATATTTTTTTGGAATATACTATAATATTCCAGATATATATATAGACATTAAAATAATAAGTATATATATATTATACTTAGGAAAAATAAATCATAGAAATTCACAGGCATATGTCGACATGGTCCCTACCCTGATGTCGACATATGTACCAGAATTTGAAATTCAAAATTTGAATTCAAATGGTTGAATTTCCCTCCACCTTTTCACTTCATTCAATACTCTGAAAAGGCATCTTTTGACCAGAGAACATGCCTTTCAAAAATCTATTTATTCATTATCTTTAATCACAACTTTTCACTTTCATTTTCAAATTCTAACTCTCTCTTCAAAACTTTAAGCTCTCTACTCTCTACTTTAATGGCTTCTTCAAGTAACCCCTCCACCATGAGACTTTCCAGAAACTTGAAAGAGCAACTCCTAAATAATCCGGAGGCAATAAAAGCATACATCAATTATGCTAACTTTGGAAAAGTTCATCCCGGAAAGTTTGCTATTTTTCAAGATTTTGCTTCTTATGAAATTGATACTCTTTTTGCAAACAATCAAATTCTTAGTCTTGTTGATTCTTCTCAAAATAAATTTGTTTGTTACCCAAATCTTGTTAAAATTTTCTATGCAAATCTCAATCAAGAATTTTATGAAGGAAATGATAATGAAATTTGGAGTAGTGTCAAAGGCACTAAAATTGTTTTAAATTATGATCTTTTGGGTACCATTTTCAATTGCAAAAGCACGGGAATGGATCTTTCTAGTTTTCAAATCGATGAACATGATCGTGAGACATTTCATCATATTTTTGAAGGAGAAGAAAACTTTGAATCTAAAAATCGAAACTTTCATCCTAAAGCAAGAATTGTCAATCTTCTTTTACAACATACTTTGACCCCAAGATCGGGAAATTTTAACAATCCTACTTCAAAAGTTTGCAAAGCACTTTTTGCTATTTTCGGAAATTATGATATCAATTGGGCGCAAGTTATTTTGGATGAACTTCGTCCTAAAAATTTTGAAATGGGAGAAAACACTTTATATCATGGAATTTACCTTACTCGGATTTTCAACTATTTTGGAGTATATTTCAAAGGAGAAGAATTTATTTCAAGAAAAGTTTTTAATATCTCAAGCATTTCTCTCATGAAAATCCCATATGTTTTTCAACCTTATGAAACTCTTGCCGAAAAGGAAGAGCGTTTGGCTCATGAAGAAATGGAAGAGGAAGAAGAAGAAGAAGAATAAGAAGAAAGGGATGAAATGGAAATAGAAGAAGAAGAAGGTGAAACATCCCTAGAAAGTATTGAATATCCCTCCAATCCTACCAACAAAACCCTTCTCAAAAACCAAAAGATTATTGTTGAGAATCAACGGGTTCTTAAAAGATCCGTTAGTAAGAAGTTGGACAAAATATCATCCAAGATGAACAAGTTTTTCTCCAAAGTCAGCAAGAAACTTTGATTGTCTTCATCTTCATCATCCTCTAACTAGTTCTATATTTTCATATCATGTCAAATTAGTTTAAGTTTGTTTTAATTTGAGTATTTATGAAGTTGTTTATGATTAATCATTGTATCACTCTTCTATGCAATGAAATTAAATTTCCTTTCTGTTATCTAGCTTATCTTATCTCTTGAATAAATGTTAGTATATTATATAAATATATATATACGCAATTATTCACAAAATCAAAATTACCATCAAATTTCACTACCTCATGTCGACATCCCCCCTTTGACCATGTCGACATATACTGGTCAGAAATGACACTTCATTTTGAATTTGAAATTTGAATAACTACCATATGTCTATTCATTTCAAACGAATTTCTACACCCATATATACCCATTTCTTCCAGAATTCATTACTGAATATTATTTCTTATCTATTCTATCTCTCATTTTCTCACAATTTCAAAAATGGCTAATCCAATTCATAACTTATCCGAGAATCTTGAAGAAACTCTTAATTCATTCAAGAATATTCTCTCGTTCATTCTTCGTAACCAGCGACAGTTAGAATTGAGTCAAATGTAGATGACCAAGGAGCAAAAAAGGCATTTCGAGGCAATTCGATGGATGATTTCTTCCCTGCACAAGGATGATAACGAAGCACATCCTCCTGTCTCTCTCACAAATGACAATGAAAATTGGGATGCCATCAAAGCAGACCCTATTTTCGGAGAAGAAGGATGGGTGGAAGTTCCTCGTAACGTTTAATTTGATTACTTTATTTAATTTGATTACTTTGTTTGAATTGATTGCTTTGATTGAAATTGGTTGTTTTGATTAATTTGATTAACACCTGGTGTGGATTGATGAATGTATAAATATACATTGATATATTTATAATCGTTGATTGAATATCATGTCTATAAGTATAGTTATTTCTTAGTATACTCTATTATATAGTTTATTAATGTAGGTACTTGAGTACAATAATGAGGGGGAGTTATATAGTTTGGAGTTAGTTTGTTTTAGTTGATGACAAAGGGGGAGAAATATAAAATAGGAGAGTTAGGCATAGATTAAGGAGGAGTTATTAGATTTAGGGGGAGTTATTAGGATAGAAGTAATATTTTATAAACAAAGGTTGTCATCATCAAAAAGGGGGAGATTGTTAGTCCTTGAGATGATGGTTTTTATGAAAACAACCTTAGAATAAGATTATAAAATATAAGTACTAACATTATAGTTTAGATATATATGTATATGCATGATTTAACCATGCATGTACCAAGAATGAAGACTGTACAGTATAGAGATTCAAGATATCAAGATTGAAGACTCATGAGTATCAAGAATATCAAGATTATCAAGAGTTCAAGATTTCAAGATAAGTATTGAGTCTAGAATTATGTTAAAACTTCATAATAGCACTGAAATCTTCACTCCATTTTTCTTTTGGGATGAAACCCATTTCTACCTTTTTAGTGGCTTACAAACCCACGACAAGTAGCTTACATACCTACGACAAGTGGCTTACAAACCCACGAACATCCTGGTTTTGTACAAGTTCTCGAGTCCTGATATGATGAGATATTCTGCAGGAAGAAGCTTGCAAAACTACTTCAAAATGATTTTCAAAACTACTTCAGAATGATTTTCAAAACTGCTTTTCAAAATGTTTTAGCCTTAAAAATTATCTTTTCAAATGATTTTCAAAAAGATATTTTAGCCTTAAAATATTCTTTGTTTTTAATAAACTCTTGTTTTTAAACTTCGTTTGTTTTAAACTATCTTTATACTTAGATTTAAATATAAAATTATATATATATTATTCTCTATATTTATCTATGTATTTTATCTATAGTCAAGTATATTTATAAAGTTTAAAATAGGTTTAATATGAGATAAAGGTTATTTTCAAAGAAAAACAAATCATCAAAATTTCCTTTGGGATGTCGACATGCCCTAGTACCCCATGTCGACATAGTGACAGTTAGATTCAAAAATTTGAATTTCAAAAGAAGTGTCTATTCGCCATAACCTTTCACGAATGGACATGGCTGTTGTTCTTCTATAAATAGGGGTTGGTTTCAACGAATTTTACATCAGATTTTCTGGTTTTTCATTTCTCTTCTTCTTCCACTTTCTTATTCAAAATTCTATCATTACTTTGCCAAAATCAACATTGAATCTAACTAGATCATCTCTTGTTTGATTCTCTATCACTATCTCAACAAGATCCAAGTGCTATTTAGAGTTATAGGCTTATTTGTAATCTATCTAGCGAGAAAAGGTGTGATTGTAGCCTTGGAAATCAATCAAGTGAGAAAAGGTGTGATTGTAGCCTTGGAAATCAATTGGGTGAACTTGTTGCCCTGGAAATCAAGTATCTCTACCCAGAGGATTGTGATTCTGGAGGGTGTACCTCATAGTCTTGAAACCGAGGGTTGTAATTGTTGAATTGCTTTTGAAACAAAATCCGTACTTAGTTGTGCGGGACTGGATGTAGGGTAACTCCGAACCAGTATAAAATCCGGTGTGTTCTTTCCTTTATTGCATTTACTTTATTTCTGCATCTATGTTTGTTTCTGTGATTATATCTATGTCTGAATATTACATACATTTGTGTTCAAATTAACATAAACTCAAAAAGATTTAGTAATTTCTTATAAACACTATTCACCCCCCCTCTATTGTTATTCCTAGCCTTAAGATTTATATTCCGCATTCCTCACAGTCTACATATCATTGTACTATTCTTTGACTTTTTATAACCTGGTGGCTATTCCATGTTTACCTGCTCTTTAAGTTCACCATTTAAAATGCATTGCTTACATCCAACTGCTTAATGTCCCATTTCCTATGCAGTGCTATTGTTAAAATTGCACTTATTGTAGTTGCCTTAAATACTGGTGTCTCATTAAAATCAAATCCATGTTGCTGAGTTATTCTTTTGCAACTAACCTTGCCTTATATTTTTGGATAGTCCCATCTAGATTCTTTTTCAACTTGTAAGTCCCTTAGATTCTTTTGCAAATTGTATTCCTCATCCATTGCATTTCTCCAATTTTCATTTCTGAGTACTTGCTCATAATTTTCTGGTTCATATCTGTTTGTGCATGTGACATATAGTTTTGGTTTAAATATGCCACTCTTGGATCTTATTATCATTAGAAGTCCTCTGATTTCTTGTTCCTGTTGCAAATTGACTTATTGTTTTAAACTATGTTCTTTAATATCCTCATCACTGTTATATTGCTGACTGCTTAAGCTTGATGGACAATGAATAGATTGCTAAGGTTGTTCAGACTCATCTTGACCTGGTTCATCATTGAGCACTGTGTGTTGAGTGCTTGAGCTGCCTTTTTATTCCTCTATATGTCTATGATTCTCATGACTTTAGTACACTAGTATGGATGGAATAGATACTTTTGGATTGTATACCTTCTAAGTAGCATTTACACTTGATGTTGCAAATGGAAATGTATGTTCATTAAACACATGCCTTGATTTGAATATTTTTCCCTTTCTATCTAAACACTTATATCCCTTTTGATTTGAGACATATCCCAAGAATGTGCATGGTGTAGACACGAAATTTAACTTATGTGAGTTGTATGGTCTTAAGTGTGAAAAATATAGACACCCAAATGTTTTTAGATATCGATAATCTGGTCTTTCATTAAATAGTACTTCCGTTGGACTTTTGTTTTATAAAAATTTTGTAGGCATTCTATTAATAAGGTACACTACAGTTGCAAATGCATCTGACCAAAATTTCAATGGAAGTGATGCTTGTGCTAATAATGTAAGACCATTTTCTACAATGTCTACGTTTTCTCTCCACTAACCCATTTTGTTCTGATGTATAGGGACAAGTCATTCTATGACTTATTTCTTTTTCTTGGAATAATTATTTAAGGGTTTTGTATTCAGTACCTCCATTAGTTTGTAAAACTTTTACCTGCTGATTTATTTGTCTTTCTAGTTGCTTATGAAATATATTACTACATTGTGTGTTTTTTATTTTGATTTCAGAAAGAATATCCATGTGTACCTAGATAAACATCTACAAAATATATATACTGTAACGACCCAGAATTTCTAATATTTGAAATTCGTATATTTAATTGATTTTAAATATTAACAAGTGGAATTAATAAGTCAAATAATTTATTTTTCGAATATCTGGATTTAATTGGATAATTAAATCGATAATTGAATATCTGAAATTGCAGAAATAATTGAAAATTTGGTTTAAAGTGATTGAAAATGATTTATAAAGTTATATTAAATTATATTGGAGTTATAGTGATGTTATAGAACTTTTAAATTTGAATTAAAAGTTAAATTGTGAAAATTGAATATTTTAATATTTAATCGACTAGTGAAATTAGCCATTTTTGGGACAGTCTCAGAATTGGACGAAACTAGTTCCATTGGATCCGTAATAGTTTGTTATTATCGGATTTCAATTTTCGTAGAAATCGGAGTTGTCGTTTGACCGTGGCAGCTCGAAACGCATCGAAATTGTTTTAATATTAATTTGGCGAGTTAAAATAGTCATTTTTCAAAAAGTCTCAGATTTCGACGAAACCAGTTTCATCGGATCCGTAATGTGATATTATTGTAAGGTTTCAAATTTCGTGTCAATCGGATGTACGATTTGTCCGGGGTAAGCCAAAACGCATCGAAATCGGTTTAAATCGGTTTAATTTAAAATTGATCGTTTTTCTCCGTAACTTGCACAGATGACCGAATTAGCTCCCGAAACACATTCCATTGTGTTCGAAACGCGGGGTAAACCATACGAATGCCAGGCGGCACGTGTTATTTGGAGATCGTTTGAAAAAGTCATTTTACAATGAATTTAATATTATTTATATACGTATATATATATATATATATATATATATATATATATATATATACACGTTGACAATCAAAACAAAGACAAGCCTAGGGTTTCTGAGCACAGCCGGCCCTAATTTTCAATGGCCAATATTGTTCGATCCTTTCTCTCTCAATTACTCTCAATCCGTAGACAATTAGAAGAAGTGTTCAACATGAAAGTTCTAGAGGACGATGAGAGCTTCGAATCTATACGGTGATGATCTGAAACGGAGTGACGTGGAGGGGGGAAATTGGCCACGTTTTTGCTGCAGTTGGGCACGTTTTTCTGTGCCTAGATGGGGCCGAGTTCATCAATACTCTGGCTGTGGGTAGCTCATGTGGTGGGCAGTCGAGTGGAGGTCCCTGATCGTCTTCAACTTTAACGTGGTGGCCGCGATAATTTGTTGAAGAGCGGCGGCTATGGGTTTTTGTTTGTGCGTGTTTTACTGGGTAGAGGAAGAAGGAGGGGGCGGTTCAGATCTGAAGTGGAGGAAATGGACGGCCTGGATTGAATCTAGGGTTTGCAATTGAAAATAAATTGTAAATTATTATATATTTAATTCGTACAAACTTTAAACTATCATAACTTCTTCATACGAGGTCCGTTTCGGATGAAATTTTTTGCGTTGGAATCGTATTGACGAGCACTACGCAATGGAATTAGATTGGAGTCGTTTGGAGTTAGTGAAAATTTCGGGTAAAATTGAATGTTCGTTTAATTTTATTCGAAATAAAACGCTACAACTGTTATCGGGAAATCAAGGTGAGAACTCCTCACTCAATCGAATGTTGTGTTTTGATTTAAATTTTAAATAGTTGAGATTTAAAATTGTTGATAATGATTGATTGTGTGATTGGATGATAAATTTCTATTTATTGTGATAAATAGACATTATACGCCGTTATTAAGCGGAGGTTATTTATTAAAAACATATACCGCGATAATTTCACATTGAAGTGGAATTGGTATTATATATGTATATAACAATATATATATATATATTGGAATATGTATATATTGGAGTTGATTTCCCGCATTTTATAGCGGATGAGACCCTATTGCGCCGCATAATAGCGGATAATATTTATTAATCCCATATACCGCGATAATTTCACATTGACGTGAAATTGGTATTGTGCTAACATCTGTGGATGCAGGGAAATAGGTTGGAGGGATCCAACTGGATTCCTCACCGTAGTGATTTATTTACAGATATTGTGATATATTTTGTTATCATATGATGATATATGATGTTTGGATACTGTGATTGACTATTTGGTGCTGTTGCATCATCAGATTCATTTTTGAAGTTTAAGATAACGGTTTTGATTTTTAAAGGGATTTTTAAAGTGATTTTTGAAAGTATACGTTTTATAGAATTGGTTTATTTAAATTGAGATTTTTGGAATAATTATAAACGGTTTATATAAAAGATTTATAAAATTGATATTTATAAATTAAAATATTGGAATTATAAAATGAGTTTTTATAAATGTTAAAGGAAGTATAAATGGATTTCATAAGTGAATGAAATTAATAGATTTATAATGTGAAGTTATAAAATGAATAGATTTTTGTAAAATAAAAGATTTATAAGTAATTAACTTATAAATTAGGTTTTTGGTATAAAATTGAGTTATAAATCGAATTTGTTAATCCAAGGATTTTTTTTATAAATCGAAGTTTTTATAAATAAAATTGGAATTTATAAACATTGTTTTATAAATTCGAAATCACTTATTATGATAAATGAATTTTGGAAGTTAATTAAAGGAATTATATCCACGATTTTAGACATTGGATAATCCTTTAAAATAAATGTGTGGAAACATTGAATTGGGTAAATGAAGTATATTCACGATTTTGGATAGTGAATATATTATTAGATAAAATGGATATGTTTTGGAGAAGTGATATTACGAAATGAAGTAATTGTTTTAAAAAGATGTTTTAAAACGTGTTAAATATCGGAAACATAGATTTCAACAATTATTGTTGAAATAGACGTTTCGAGGAATAAGGAGATGGTGGACTATAACACTGTTGTTATAGTAAATGGTTTTCGAAAGGAAATGGTTTATATAGTATTGGGATTTATATATCTATCTAAATTTCGAATCCCTATACTAGTGATTTTTGAGTTGTCGTAACGATGTTTTACGCAACATTCGTTTTAACTCAAATAAAGGTTTAAGAGAATGTTTCCTTAAAGAATAAAATATATACTTAATTGGATTTAAGTATATTGAATATTTTCAAATGTTGAAAATAAATGGATTTGTGAATTACCTATTATTAAATAGGTATGGAAATGTTTTCCAATATGAAGTGAAATGTTTTGAAATTTTATCTTCAAAGATAAATTGAAATGTGGAAATTGATTTGAAATTGTTTTCAAATGGTTGAAGTGTGGAAATTATATATCTTAGAAAGATATTTTTGGAAGATAAATAATTTGGAAAATTATTTGGAATCTGATGATGCTGTGCAGACCTATTGATAGTTAAATAACCGACCATCAATAATTACCTTGAATGGGTATTTGTTGTGATCTGCTTGAATTTGAATGCCACACTTATTTTTGAATAAGCGCTTACTATTCGGGTTAGCCGGGAAAGGACCTTTGTGTCGAATAACCCATTCCGAATTTGTGATACGACGATATGGATCGTATTGAAGACCGGTGGTGAAGACCGGGTGTTTGTGAAAACGATAGAATGACCTATCGATTGTCTCTGCACCGTTAGCTACGGTATAGAGATTTCCTTTGTGATGGGAAGTTTTATCGGGATTGTGAATATCCGGATTGCAAGGGCTTCTTTTGAAGTGCCTTCGGTTCTGTTCGAACCCGGAACAGACTTGTATGGTTATGTGTCTGACATTACATTTTGAGATGTAAAGCTGATTTCTTTCAAATACATTTCTGTTGGTGGCGGAGAATTTATTCTCTTAGCTTAACACCCTTCTCTGAGACATACGAGCTCAGAGGTTATGTAGTTGAAATTTATCAGCGATATATTCCCAATTTGGTAATGTGGCATGCTGAGTGTTGCTGTGAAATGATCATTGTTTGATCATTTGTGATATGATCATTTGTTTGATCATTTATCTTTGTGATCATTACTTTGATCATTTGTTTGACCCAAAGCATAGCTTTTGTATAAAGCGTAGCTTTGTGGACGAGACTTCGTCATGGCCTCAACAACCCGAAAATGGTCGAAACAGGAATGTTGCGGCAAGGTTATGAGGGTCGCGCCCTTTAGGGTATGTCATTTCCTTCTGGAAAGGGGTGGTATCATGGTATGGAGCCCAGATACTTACTCATGTGGACACACCTTATTTATTATGTGTGATGATTGGTTACTGAGCGCTCAGATAAAGGTCCCAAAGGACCGGGTGATGACATATTCGTGAGTTACCTAGTTACAGGGGTAACCCGGCCTTGTTTGGCAGAGAGCAGTTTGTCTCTCGGGACATCCAGCCAGAGGCGATCCCATTCGGCAGTAGGAAAGGAAGTTCCTTAGCCTGACCATTTGTTGGAAAATCCAAAGAAACAATACGAACCCTTTACGATTGAAATTGTATAACCTGTCTCCTCAGGAGGCAGCTATAGCAGGCATAATATAATGGTACCTATGCTGGCTAAGATTAATATTGTATTTTCGAAAGGATTTTCACACTATGCACTAGTAATAATATCAAAATGATTTGTTTTGCGTAGTAAGCATTTTTTACTATCATAAGAAGAAATCTCCTCCAAGTCTGCGATTGCATTGTGTGTGTGGTGGGAGGTCTTATGGTAGTTTCATTTTCCAAAATCATTGCGGGTTTCAATGTTAAAATTCTATTGTTGTTTGATTCTAAAGATAAACTGTTTTAGTTCTCACACCAGTCACCATGACTGACTTGGAGTTTATTGTTTCCTTCCTAAACTCTGGGTGCCCATCATTTTCCACACGGGCGGTCTAGAGTTAGGTTATCAGGTCATTCTGGATTCAGGAGATGCTATGGAGCTCAAGTGGCGAGCTGGATGGCGAGACGTATCATCTATACTATGTATTATTCCGCTGTGTATTCTATATATGGACAAGTTCATATAACTGTCCAGTTGTGTTGTATACTATTGTTGTAAACTCTGATGATGATGTAATGTATAAAATGATATAGTTCTTTGATTTAAAGATTATTCATTTATCTATTATATGTTGTTCCACTGCGAATGTGAGATTCTGATATTATTCTGTTTCTGTTGTTTCTTCTTTCTTTTTCTTCTGTTTTCTTCTACCTCTTCTTTTTAACCCTAATGGTTCGGTTTTCCGGCATTCGATTGCTCGGCAGTTGATACAGTGGACGTATTAATGTCGACTTTCGAGCATCGAAAAATCGTGATCGTTACATATAGTACTTAAATCGATAATATGAGTTGATTGGTGCTGGCCTTCACAAGTCAGTTGCAATGAGTTTTAGGGGTTTATCATGCTCAAATTGTGAATTTGGGAAAGCTAATTTTTGGCTTTTTCCCATTTGATAGTAAGTGCAAATATATGAAGATGGTATGTCTTTAACAAACTATTTATTATCAGCCAATATTTTCTTTACAATTTTCACACTAGGATAACCCAACTTAAAGTGTCAAATATCAAAAGCACTTTTGTTATATCGTGATGAGTCTGATTCTGCTAGGTTGCAATAGTTTCTTGATTTGTTTGAATAACGGTCACTTGACAAGTTGAATGTGTGCAGTCCATTATGTATCTTACCCTACATTAAAATTTGCCTATTCTAAATATCTCTAACTAAACAATAGTTTGGGTGAAATTCAAAAAATACATTATTGTCTTGTACAAATTGTGGCACACTAATTAAGTTTTTTCTTATGTTGGAGACTCTTAATAGATTTTTAAGAGGAATTCTCTAGCCCCTATTTTTAGCACTACCAGTGTGTGTAATGTTAACACAAGTACCATTACCCATACAAATAGATTGATTACCTTTATACTCCTTGTTGCCAATGTTTAGGTTCTGCAAATTGCTTGTCACATGATGAGTGGCACCTAAATATGGAAACTAGCATTCATTCTAGATATCATCTGATCTTGTTGTCTCTGCCACATTTAGGTTATGTAACTTTTGTTCTTCTGATGTGTTTCTTGCTTCTTGATGCATACTTGCTATATTGCATTCATTAAATAATTGCACTGATAATTGGAATTCTGTCTAGTATTATAGGTCGTATCAAACCTGAAGTAGCATTTATTAGCTGTATGTCCAAATTTTTCACAAATATGACATTTTGGCATGTTGCTACTATTCCATCTTCATCTCTTCCTCTAAACCTTCCTCTTGGTTTCTTGAGTACTTTTGAGTGTTTCTTTGCCTAGTTTAATCTCTATTACTTGAGTTTCATTCTTGTTTTTTGTTTCTTGAATTGGCAGCATAATTGATTGAGAATTCTGAATCAAGTGTCTTTTTCTATTCTATCTTGCCTTCATGTTAGAGTAGGGTAAAATGTACATATTGTAGTGATGGTATTTCCTCCTTTGATGTAATGACTACCACTATTGTTTCATATTCATTATCTAGTTCATTCATGATTGTTAAAATTTGCTCTATGTTTGATATTTTATGTCTAGCAGCTTCCAAAAGATCACAATAGTTCCTGATTTTGGTTAAGTAGTACCTTATTGGCATGCCATCTATTCTCAAGTTTGGCATTTATCTTTTGTAGTGTATTAACTTTGCTGCAGATTGAGAGTTAAAGATTTGTTCAACTGTAGTCCATATCTTATTTGATGTTTTACATCCTATAATTTGAGGTAGCAATTCTTTGCTTATTGAAGAAATTAATCAAGAACTTAGTAGATTATCTTATCTTCGATGGGTGACATACTCTTTATTGCTGGCTAACTTGCCTTCATTGTTAGTGATAAACTTTGGTGGTATAGCCTTGGTGCCAAGAATGAATTCTTATAACCCATATCGTCGAATAGCAGTTTGAATTTGAAATTTCCATAGTAGATAATTGCTTTCATCCAAGTGTACTATAATTAGTTGGTTTTGTAGGCTAAGAATTTTTTAATCTAATCATCTACAGATGATTGCTGGTGCAGATGTGTGCTCTGCTATGATGATATGGTTGCAGAATCATTGTCAGTTCTAGAATTGTTGCCTTCTTGAGCCATTTTGATATGTGATGAATCTTGAACAGTAGGGTTTTAAGAAAATGATATGAGGGTATTGGTGGGTTTGAGATGATTGCAACCGAGAGATCAAGTGAAATTCTAATGAACTTTCTGACGAGGCAGTTATCTTCTGTGAGCAGTCTGATCTGAATGGATTCTAACTTTTGATCTTGGTATATAAACCCAGGTGATGAAAATACTCTGTTGGGTTTCTTGCAAAGCCAATGAGTCCAAGTGATGAAATCTGATCTGATGGAACTTGGGAAGGCATATTGTCGTTAAGCATTGAGCTCCAATACCATATAAGAGTTTGTAGTTAGTGATGATAAGAATTAGATAGCAGAGACAAGGAAATATAAAATAAGTTTATCTCATTGATGATTTTAGATAGTGATATATGACTGTATTTATAGTGATACCTGTATCACTCAGTTAAAGTTATATGACTTGGTCCACTTATACAACTGCCAAGTATATTACTCTTCTACCCTTGTGTTGTTATTATCATATGACCCGTTCAGATCATTTATTCGCTCTAATTCCTTCCATCAATGCGATCTAAGGTTTTTCTCATTTTCCTCTTAAATGGCTGCCGAGTTAATCAGTGATCAGATCTTCAGATCTACTTGTAATTGGTTAGTATTCTTCACTTGTTTCGTTTAATATTATGGTACATTTTATACATGATATATTGTAGTTTTAAATGAATTTTTGTCAACTACACATACTCTCATCTATCTAACTTAAGAGATGGTTGTTTACAAATTAATCATAACAAACTAAACTATGGATAACCAACTTTTATTTATTTTATTTTATTTTATTTTTCTTTCTAAGTTTTGAACTAGGTATGAAATTCCGTACTAGTGTTTGCAATTTGAACGTAAGTCCAAATCCAGATTCCAGACAACTAGTTTGGCTGAAAATACAAAAAAGAGGAAAGATATTTGCTATAAGGTTTTTTTATAGTAAAAGCTGAAGTCGTTTTCCTTATGGCCACCGGCAATTTTTCCTTTTTTCAACCTTTGTATGTACATATCTATATGTTTACATACTGCATTTACATTATTGCACAATTTCATATAGACATGACAATGATTTATATGAAATGTTTGCTAAAACTCATTGTATGAATTCCTTTTTAAACAAACTTATATCTATCTATTAGTTAAATAGGAAAATAAAAAAACACACTTTTGAAATCAAGGATACATTGACATGTGTTCCCTTTAATCAGCCCACTACATTTTTCTATGTTGGAAACGATCAGTTTTACTTTTATTCTTCTCTTTCTTGCACTTTTGCATTCTTATCAAATGAAATTTGGTTTATTTTATTGCTAATAATTTCCACTCTATAGGTTATCAGTTGGTTCATTACTAAAATTCAATGCTCTCAAATTTTTCTAACCGCGTTTTGAATAATTCTCATGTTTATCGATGATTAAAAATTGCATTTACACACTTTTGGATTTCAAATTTTTTCCATTTCAGTCTGTATGTCATCTTGGAAATAGATGAGATTACGTGGTTTTCCTCCTCTAAGTGTGAAAGAATTAGGGATTATTAATGTTGTCCATGTAGGCCATTTCCTATTTCAATGTTTGAGAAACTTTACTCTTTTGTTATGTTGTTTTGTGTAGATAGCGTAATTTATTTTTGACTGTGCTACATTGTTAGTGGTAACCATTATTTTGCTATTGCTTCTGTTAGTTATCAAACATCAATGTTGTTGGTATGCTCGTCGGATTGTATGTGAGTGGCCCATGAGTTTAAATCAGTGTCTGTCAAGTTGATAAATTAAAAAGATAATAACATAGCTATAATTTTGCACCGTTGTCCATGTTATGGTTTAGGAAGGGAAAAAATATATTGAAGAATTCACAAAAATGATCAAATATTGTAGTTTGACATCAATATAATATGTAAGGTATATAATTTAATTAATTCAATGAGGACATGTATTATTTTTCTATCTGTGTGAATATCCTTCTAATGAAAGTTGTTAAACCAAAATATGATCTAACACCCCAGATGCTATTTGTGATAAGTTAACCCTTAATTGATTTGATCTTATATAAAGGGCCAATTTATCATTTCGAATCCAATGAGTGATTAAATTCTTAAAGAGTGGATTCATGGAATCATAGACTCCTTTATTGATCAGCCTCCTTAAATTCATAGGATTTAAGGGAACTTTGTCCCTATAACCACATGAGGTGAAGGCCGAAGGGCGTCCATATGGATATAGATTACCTTAAGGCTCCAACATTCAAATGGATTCTATGACATAATATATGTGCATGTAGAGTTAAGGAGATAAGCATAAGTCTTATGCAATGGTCACTAAGCATGCTTATGGCCATGTATATTATTCTTATGTTCGAAGTCAATATTCATATTTATATATTCATCCATTCCCACAACATTCGAAGAAGCATAAGTGAAGAGATCATAAATGATCAAACTCATATCCTTGATTTCATTAGGTGCAAAAGGGTTACAAATTGGTAGGATTTGTCCCCAAATCGATTTAGGGTTATAAAAGTATGAGATTAAAAAAAGAATGGAATGGAAAACCCTCTCCAAAACGTGACCCCTAGGGTCCTATTTATAGATCCAGGTACAGGTCCTTCTACCTCCATCCTTCTGTCATTGTGGGAAGGAATGCCTTCAATGCCTTTCGTCATTCTTCTAGCTCCGCCTACATCACTATCGACGATAATCCTTTATTTCTGTTAATGTTGGTGCTGAAGCATCTTTATTCTTCTTGTACAATGCTTCCACCACACTTAAATGGATGCTTCGTCACTGTGGGAAGCAATGTCTTTAAGGATATTGGCTAAGCATTCCTTTAATGCCGCTTTTATATGTGAACTGGGTGCTTCCGACACCACCGGAAGAAACTCTTTTGAGAAGCAGATGGGAACTGATACGACACTATGCTACTGAAGGCATATTGAATCCCTTCGTTGTTATTGAGCCATGGCGGTGCCACAGGTGGAGTATTCTTTGAAGAATTGTAGAGGTCTTGTAAGGTGTGTGACGGAAGGACCTCGTTTGAAGGGCTTTATGGTGAAAGGAGTCATGCCATCGACATAAACTATGCTAGCGGAAGAGCCATCTTTTCGAGAAAACAACTCTTGTAGAGGGCGGCAGCCTGGTGCCTGTGGAAGGACGATACTTGCTTGTGGAAGGATGACTGGTTCAAAGGTTAAATGGTTGCGGCAGGGAAGACTTTGGCAACACTCATGGAAGGGAATCTTCCAACACTTGTGAAAGGGATGGTTTCGGTTGAAGAATTGACTCATGCGGAAGCATCTCCTTCGATGCTTGCGGAAGCATCTCCTTCGATGCTTATGGAAGTGCCTCTTCAACCCTAATAGAAGCATCTCCTTCGATGCCTGGGAAAGGAACCAACTATCGTATTATAGCTTCTTCTTTTATACTTTTACTCTTAAGAGGAGTTCGTGGATAATATTTAGCCCCCCTTATCTGAAAGAAGCTTTTATTCCTTAGGACAAAAGTCCAATAATTTCTTTGCTATTTTCCTGCAAAACATAATGCGAATAATATTTCTTGTTATTAATTTTGGAATCTATATAAAAATGTGTTTAGTAATCATTATAAGTTCCTGATATAGAAGTCCGGGAACCCAAAGCCAAAAATTATATAAGTCCAGAAATCCAAATCTGAAATAATAGAAGTTTAGATATCATAATCCTGAAATAATAGTAGATAACTAGTAATCTGCAATTAGAAGTAATAATAGAAGACTAGAAATCCATATATTGTGATGGAAGATCAGAAATCATCATTTGAATATGATAGTAGAAAACTAGAGATTTGGATCAGGGTATAATAATAAAAGTCCAAAAACCCTTTTCTAGAGGTAATAATAGAAAACCAGAAATCCCAAATCATAGAACACTAGAAATCCACATCGGGTAATAATAGAAAACAGAAATCTGTATCTTGCAATAATAATTGAAGACCAGAGAACCATATCAAAATAATAGAAGATTAGAAATCCATATCTGGTAATAATAGCAGAAGTCCAGAAAACCATATATGTAACGACCCTAGATTTTAATTAAATTTAAATTGATAATTAAATGAATTTTTGAATAAAAATTGTAAAATTTATTTATAAATAGAAATGCGTTTCCTCGATTCAAATAAATTCTATATTACATCATTTAAATTTAAATATTGAATATATACGTATATATTGGATTTTTAATAAAATCTTAAATAAATGGTTTTAAAAATAAATAAATATACAAGAAAATTTATATGTAAGGAAATTTAAATACTTAAGTTAGAAATATAATTTTAACAACATATTAACTATAGAACCTCATTTAAATCCCTAAGTAATTAAGCAATGTACAAAGCAAACAAATGAAAATATAAGCACATAACATATCAACCACCAAATTTACATAAAAATATGTGTTGCCTGTAAAGTGAATATGCAAAGCAAAAAGAAATATCTATGCAAAAAAAAATTAGATAAGTATGAAAGCTGCCAGGCAAATTAAAGTAGACATATGCAATATCTCTAGCACATGCAAAACAAAATGTTGTCAGCCGAAGTTTGCATAGTCAAACAAACAAAGTAAACATATGCATAAACAAATACAAAGCAAAGAAAGAACTGTACATACATAACAAATAGTAAGTTGTAAACAAAAGTAGAGACACATGCATTTAATGCCACATCTCCTTAGCATGTACAAGATCATCTCAGCCGAGATTTTTGTTTATAAAAATCTTTAGTCAACGAAAAAAAAGTAAGCCATGCCTAATATTGTACAAAATATATTGTTGCCTGTACAAACACCTTTCTCCTACATGTATGTGTACAAGCTAATAAATGCAAGCCAATATATATCATCTCAGCCGAAAAGCAAGGCAAGAAGTAAGAACTAAGAAAAAGAATATAAACAAAAAAAATATAATCATTTCACCCTCCAGTTTCTGCCTGGCCAGATAAAAGAAAGGTAAATAAAGAAAATATCTCTGCTAACAATTTGTACAAACTCATTTTTATTACCCTGTACACTTCTTTTTCTCATATATCAACTTATCTCCACTTCAGTTTTGGTCCATTCCAGTTGAGAAAAGATCTGAGTAAACAACATCTTAAAACTCAAACAATAACTCAAATAAAACAACAATACCAATTAGAGAATGGAAGAAAGGTTCCAGCTTGTCAGTTTTCAAAGTAAAGGCTCTGTTCTCATTTGTTTCAGGTGAGTAACTCCATAATCTAAATAGTTTGATTATATTGTTTTGTTGCCTGCTTATCTCTGAACTTAGTTTGTTTGTGAGCAAACACTTGAAAACTATACATTTTTCTTCTGGTTTGCAATATGATGATCTGCAATTGTGTATGCTTGTATGAATATGTACCTAGGTGTAGATGGATATATTAATGTATGTCTGGAAACTAGAAAATAAGCCTCTGTTCTTTGTTCCAAGCATCTAAATCAAGAAAGAAAAAAATTCATAACCCTGTCCAAAACCCAATTCACTTACCTCTGATCCTTGTTTGATCTCAGAATTCAAACAAAAGTTGTTTGTTTTGACATGTCTTTAATTGTAAAAATGAATTCAAGCAAAATGAACTAAAGATTCTCTGAGAAATATGAAAATACAGTTAGAATTCAAATCTTGTAGAAATTTGAATGTTATAAATCTTAGTTTCAATCATACTATCTGGAAGCTTATCAAAATTTATGATTTTTGAAAGTAAATTCATAATTTTTAGTTCGGTATGCTGAGAGCATTTGCGAGTTGAATAGAAAACCCATTTTTGTTAAATTCTGGTTATCGAGTTGATGATTTATCTCGTGATTCTAACTGAAGCTTGCTGGAGAGTCGTAGATCACCAGAAAAATAACAGTAGCATTTATAAACGATTAGGGAGGTGTTACGACATGATTCTAGGGTTTAAGAACCCAGTTTGATCGATGTGTTCTTCGACATCGTGTAGCAACGTGGGTTGGCCGGAGTGAATCGCGACTGGGGGAAACGAGAGAGGGAACTGCGGTGCAGCTCTAGGCGTGGTGACGTGGTGTCTGGTGGACGAGATGGTCGGGACGATGGGTTTTTCCTGATTTGGGTTTAGGTTCGGTTGACCCTGATGTGCTCGATTTTGATTCTGGGTGAACCAATTGAAACCGGGTAGTGATATTCGATGGCGACTGGTGGGAGGTTGCGGCGGTGGTCAAGGGTGGTCAGGTTGCTGTGCAAGGTGCACGTGCCCCAGTGGTATATGGCATGGGTGCTGAGTGAAGGAAGAAGTGGACTCGTTAAAAGATGAAGTCGCGTTCGGGAAAGTAATGGCATAGCTCGAGTCTCATCTCGAAGTAGGATTTTAGGTGTTAGAGTAAAGTACTTAGAAAATTTTTAATTTGAATATTTTGGGTCACTCGGGTTAATTTTTGGAAAATCTCAAAGTAGGGCTCGGGTTGCCTGGGGTTTTGTGTTTCCAAGCTTAGGAACTATAGCAGGTTAGTTAAAGAAATTTCTAAGAATTGTTTCTTTTATAATTGATGATTTTATTGCTAAATTAGAGGGTATAAAACTAAAGGATTTTGGAATAAAGGATTTTTGAAAACAATTAAGTTTTAAACTTATATTTTTAACGAGTTATTTTAAATGGAACTAAATAAGTGATTTAGAAAAAAAATCAAATGTTCTAAATTCTTAACTTAAAAGTAAGTTAATTCATATCATTAAGGATAATCAAGAAATTAATAATTTCAATTAAGATTAATCAATTAAGGGTAATTAATTGCTTAAAGATAATTACCTAATGGAAGTAATTAAAAGAAATTAATTTTTGATTAAAGATTGATAAATCAAGTGATTGAACAATAATTAATTTAAGGATAATTAATTAATGTGATAAATTAATTAAGGTGATTAATTTGAGGATAATTAATTAAGGGTAATTAATTAATTAAAGAATAATTTAATAATTATAAGTTAATTAATAAATGATTAAATGTTAATTGATTAAATGGGTTTGTAATTAATTAATGTTAATTAACCAGGATTAGTAATTTATTCATAAGAAATTAATCTGTTTTGGATTAATCAGATAATTAATTGACCTTACCTATGGATGTTTGAATTGTATTAAATGTGAATTGTTGATATTCCCTGATCTGTGATGCTTAGTGATATATTCTGATTGTGTGTGATCTGTACTGTAGTTCATCTATCTGGGATGAATGTAATATATTATCTGTAGTTTATTATCTGTGATCTGTGGATAAAAAGATAAGTGTTATAGTCATACCGCTTATCAACTATATTTCTGTGTTCTGATCTGTGATGATTGAATGATGTTGCACTACTGAGTGAAACCCCTGGACTACACCATACACACACAAATATGGATTTCACGTGGAAATCGGTTAAGTCACATATGATTTAAATTTAATATTTTTGAAATTGAAATTTTAATTTCAATTGATTTTGGAAATGAATTTGGGTTAAATGTTAAAGCTTTTGAAATGGAGTTTTCAAAGATAAAAGCCATTTTGAATAACTTGGTAAAGTTTCAATTTGAATAATTTAATTTGAATTTGAATTCAAAATAAGGAATTGAATTCCATGTTTGGAAATTACGGTTATAAATGTTATAAATGTGTTTATATGAAGTTAAACCATTTTAAAAGTATAATTTTGAGAATTTGGATTTAACCCAAGAACCTTAACTCGTATAAATGAATCAGGTTTCCAAAATGAAACTGTTTGTTTTAAAAGAATAATAGCTTTCAGATAAGAAAAGAAATTCCAGTTTAATTAAAGGAATTTCAAGATTGAATTGAAAAATGGTTTTTCAAGTTATGAATGAATTCTTTTTGAAAGCTATGAATTGAATCTGTTTATTTTTAACAAATATAAAATGATGGTTTGTTTAAACCATTTGAAATGGAATTGTTTTTGAAAGCTATAAGTTAAATCTTTGTTTAAAAGATTTAACGAGTTAATCAAATTGAAATGAGAATTAATTTGGAAAATCTGTGAATGAATCTTTTGTTTAAAAGATTAAAGTGTGGAAATTGTTTAAACCGTTGAAGGTTGTTAAAATGAATCTTTTTGTTTAAAGATTTGAAAATGGTAATTTGTTAAACCATTTGAAAGGAAGTTTGGGTTTAAGTTGTGACTTAATTGAAATCCCAATATCCATATGTTTTTAAATATTGCGCTCATTATTCGGTTTAGCCGGGAGAGGACCTTTGTGTCATATAACCCATTTCGAATAAGTGATTCGTCGTATATGGATAGCATTTGAAGACCGATGTTGAAGACCGGGTATTTGCGAAAACGATAGGATAACCTATCGATTGTCTCTACACTGAGTTGCTCCGGTATAGAGATTTCCTAAGTGATGAGAAGTCCGATCGAGATTGTGAATACCCGGATTGCAAGGGCTTCTTAAGAAGTTCCTTCGGTTCTGTTCGAACCCGGAACAGACTTGTATGGTTACATGTCTGACATTACACTTTGAGATATAAAGCAGATTTCTTTCAAATACATTTCTGTTGGTGGCGGAGAATTTATTCTCTTAGCTTAACACCCTTCTCTGAGACGTACGAGCTTAGAGGTTATGTAGTTGAAGGTTATCAGCGATATACTCCCAATTTGGTAATGTGACATGCTGAGTGTTGTTGTGTGATGATCATTGTTTGATCATTTGTGATATGATCATTTGTTTGATCGTTTATCTTTGTGATCATTACTTTGATCATCTGTTGACCCAAAGCATGACTTTGTGCCAAAGCGTAGCTTTGTGGACGAGACTTCGTCAGGGCCTCACAACCCAAAAATGGTCGAAACAGGAATGTTGCGGCAAGGTTATGAGGGTCGCGCCCTTTAGGGTATGTCATTTCCTTCTGAAAAAGTGTGGTATCATGGTATGAAGCCCAGATACTTACTCATGTGGACACACCTTATTTATTATGTGTGATGTTGGTTACCGAGCGCTCGGATAAAGGTCCCAAAGGACCGGGGGATGGCATATTCGTGAGTTACCTAGTTACAGGGGTAACCTGACCTTGTTGGCAGAGAGCAGTTTGTCTCTCGGGACGTCCAGCCATAGGCGATCTCATTCGGCAGTAGGAAAGGAAGTTCCTTAGCCTGACCATTTGTTGGAAATCCAAAGAAACAATACGAACTTTTACGATTGCAATTGTATAACCTGCTATGGAATGTGGCGGTAACCTGCTATTGAACATAGTAGCTATAGTAGGCATAACGTGAAATGCCTATGCTGGCTAAGATTGATATTATACTTTCGAAATGTTTTCTGCACTATGCACTAGTAATAATATCCAATGATTTGTTTTGCGTAGTAAGCATCTTTGACTATCATAAGGAGAAATCTCCTCCGATTCTGCGTTTGCATTGTGTGTGTGTGTGCGGGAGGCCTTATGGTAGTTTCATTTTCCAAAAGCATTGCGGATTTCAATGTTTAAAATTTCTTTGTTGTTTATTTAAAGATAAACTGTTTTTTTGCTCACACCAGTCCCATGACTGATCCGGAGTTTATTGTTCCCTTCCTAAACTCTGGGTGCCCACCATTTTCCACACGGGCAGTCTAGAGTTGGGGTTTCTCAGATATTCAGGTTGAGTAAATTATCTGGAGCTAGTCAGTCCTTGGACGACTGACCTTGTTTTCCGCTAGCTATGGATTGGAGCATTCTATTGGAGATATTCTATCCGCTGCTGATGTTATCATTTTCTTTTCCGCTGTTATTTCTTGTATCATATCTCTGATGTATAATGATATATGTTGTATCATTCTGTTGTATCATACTGAACCAGATTTTGTATCTGTCATTGTATCAATGTTATATATATCGATATACTCTTTTTATTCCACTGTGTTGTTATACTTAATGTTGTTATAAGCTCCGGAGAACCAAATTCGGCGTTTGAATCTACGACATTTTGAGTATAAGTGAAGTACGGGTGCCGATTTTCGAAGGCCGATTTCAGGGTCTTTACAATATATGAATAATAAAAGACTAGAAATCCATATCTTATAATAATAGAAGAAGTCCAGGAATCATTATCAGGAAATAATAGAAGTCCAGAAGTTCTTATCTGGAATTAATAGAAGAAGACCGAAAATCCTTGTCCATTAATAATAGAAGTCCATAAATCCTTTATATGGATATAATAATAGAAGACTAGAAATTCCCATCTGGAAATAATAAGAGAAGTCCAGGAATCATCGTCTAGAAATAATACAAGAAGTCAAGAAATCATCATGGAAATAATAAGAGAAGTCTAGAAATCATCATGGAAATAATAAGAGAAGTCCAAAAATTATCATCTGGAAATAATAAGAGAAGTCCAAAAATTATCATCTGGAAATAATAAGAGAAGTCCAGAAATCATCATTTGGAAACAATAAGAGACCTCATTTAGAAATAATAAGAAGAAATCATCATTTGAAAACAAAACACTTGATTTTAATGATGAACACGAGGCCGAGTACGAAAAATTGTTTCACGAAATTCCCAACGAGATTGAATACACTCTTCCCTTTGAATCGCTTCAAGTTGAGTCCGTATCTCAATCAAACTCTTTGATCAGAAAACTCCCAAAGTTGGACCTCAAACCACTTCCCGATCACCTTAAGTACGCATACTTAGGTGATAACGGAATGTAGCCCGTCATAATTTCCGCAACTCTCTCTCTTCATCAAGAAGCTTCTCTTCTCTCTATTCTTTCAAAAAACAAGGAAGCGATTGGATGGTCGATCTCTGATATAAAAGGAATTAGTCCCGCTCTTGTCCAACATCGCATTCATTTAATCGACGATGCCAAGCTTGTTCGTGATGCGCACCGAAGGTTTAACCCAAAAATGAAAGATGCGGTGCGTGATGAAATTCTTAAACTTCTCGACAACGGAATCATTTACCCAATCTCTGATAGTTCATGGGTTAGCCCAATTCACGTTGTACCGAAAAAGTCTGGGCTAACCGTTGTCAAGAACGATTCAAACGAGCTTATTCCAACTCGTACTCAAACGGGTTGGCATGTTTGCATTGACTACCGAAAACTAAATGCTGCAACACAAAAAGATCACTTCCCCCTTTCTTTTATCAACCAAATGCTCGAACGTTTAGCCGGCCACGAATTTTACTACTTCCTCGATGGTTATTCCGGCTATAACCAAATTCCCATCGCTCCCGAAGATCAAGAGAAAACGACTTTCACATGTCCATTCAGTACCTTTTCTTATCGACGTATGCCATTTGGACTTTGTAACGCTCCTGCGACCTTCCAACGATGCATGGTTGGAATCTTTTCTGACATGATTGAGCGCTTTCTAGAAGTTTTTATGGACGATTTCTCAATCTTTGGCGATTCTTTTTCCCAATGTTTACATCATCTCGAATTGGTTATAAATCGATGTAAAGAAAAACATTTGACTTTGAATTGGAAAAAATGCCACTTTATGGTCAAATAAGGCATAGTCCTTGGACATATCATCTCAAATAAAGGCATTGAGGTAGACGAAGCAAAAATCAATGTCATTGCAAGCCTACCCATTCCCAAAACTATTAAGGACATTCGATCATTTCTAGGACACGCTGGCTTTTACCGACGCTTTGTGAAAGACTTTAGCAAAATTGCTCGTCCTTTGACGACTCTTCTTGGAAAAGACGTTCCTTTCGATTTTAACTCTGAATGTATCTCTTCTTTGTGAACGTCCTAAGAACGAACTCATTTCTGCTCCAATCATTTGTGCGCCCAATTGGGATCTTCCTTTCGAAATAATGTGTGATGCTTCAAACTTTGCTGTTGGTGCTGTCTTAGGACAACGCATCAACAAGATCCTTCACGTCATTTACTACGCGAGTATGACTTGGAATGACGCTCAACTCAACTACACAACAACTGAAAAGAGCTTCAAGCTGTCATTTTTGCTCTCGAAAAATTTCGACAATACTTGATAGGGTCACACATTACTGTGTACACGGACCACTCTTCGATATCTTTTCGCTAAAAAGGATGCCAAATCCCGCTTGATTCGTTGGATCCTTTTACTTCAAGAATTTGACCTTACAATTATAGACAAAAAATGGTCCGATAACGTCATAGCCGATTACTTGTCTCGTCTTCCGAACGCACCATCTTCTTTGCCAATCAATGAAAACTTCCACGATGAACAACTCCTTTTAATTTCTATCGACCCATGGTACGCTAATATAGTGAATTACTTAGTCACTAAAGAAAATCCCTCATCGTGGTCCAAACAGGACAAATGCAAATTCATGTCCCAAGTGAAGTATTTCTATTGGGACGATCCATACTTGTTCAAATATTGTCCTGACCAAATCATCTGACGTTGCATTCCGAATAATGAGATTAGGAGTGTTCTTTCATTTTGCCACGAACAAGCATGTGGTGGACATTTCGGTCCTCGAAAAACTACGGTAAAAGTGCTTCAGTGTGGTTTCTATTGGCCTTCTTTTTTCAAAGACTCGTTTGAATTTTGTAAAACTTGCCATCGATGTCAAATGCTTGGACGAATTTCTCGACGAGATATGATGCCTCTAAACCCCATTCTTACAATCAAAATCTTTAATGTATGGGGTATAGACTTTATGGGACCTTTTCCCAATTCTGTTGGAAACTTTTATATCCTTCTCGCTGTCGATTACGTTTCAAAATGGGTCGAAGCCGTTCCTTGCAAAACCAACGACCATAAAATTGTTGTGAAATTTCTCAAAGGAAACATCTTTTCGAGGTTCGGCACACCTCGCACAATAATCAGTGATAATGGGACCCATTTTTGCAACCATTCTTTTGAAACTTTAATGAAAAAATACTCGATAACCCACAAGTTATCCACTCCGTATCATCCTCAAACTTGTGGCCAAGTTAAAGTTTCAAATCGACAAATAAAACAAATCTTGGAGAAAACTGTCAATAAAAATTGAAAAGATTGGTCTCAGAAATTGACCGACGCGCTTTGGGCTTACCGTACTGCTTTTAAAACTAACCTTGGGAAGTCCCCATTTCGTTTAGTTTACGATAAAGCTTGCCATTTACCCGTTGAAATCGAACGCAAAGCGCTGTGGGCAATTAAGAACTTAAACTTTGATCTTGAGAAAGCTAGCGAAAACCGAAAACTACAACTCAACGAACTAGAAGAACTTAGTAACGACGCGTATGAAAACGAGAAAATTTACAAAGAAAAAATCAAAGTTTTTCATGACAAGTCAATCCTAAGGAAAACGTTTTCGCCTAACCAAAATGTTCTTTTATATGACACAAGACTTCATTTATTCCCTGGGAAACTTAAATCGAGATGGACCGGACCATTTGTGGTACGAACTGTTTTTCCCTATGGTGCCATAGAAATAGAAAACCCCAGGGATGGATCGGTTTTCAAAGTCAACAGTCATCGTCTGAAACCTTTCTTGGAATTGCCAAATAACCAAGAGGAGGAGCTCATGATCCTTCATGAGCCAAGCTACGTCTAGTAAGAATGTTAACCCTCTTTTGTAAATATGTACATAGTTTTCCCCATTACACTCATTATATCATGCATTGACTGTGGGGACACAGTAAAAAATTAAGTGTGGGGGAGTCTCATTTTCATTTTTTTAGGTTTCATGGCATTTTTGAATTTTCATTTTTTTAAGTTAAAAAAAAGAAAAAAAAATCTAAAAATTTCAAAATCTCAAAAACATTTTCTTTTTAGCATTTTGATTTATTTTTGAAGAAACACTATGGGATAAGTATAAGTTTTGGTTAATAAATTGAAATTTTGAAAATTTATTTGTCTTAATAAAAATAAAAATGAAGTTTGATTACAAATAACAATGGTTTAACTAGTATATAGGAAGGTTCATAAGTGTTAATTATGAAGTATGTTCAAATTGAAAATCTTTGTTTAAAAAAGTGGTAAATTTAAAGTAAATGATATAACATTTTTCTCTTCTAAGTTAAATGGTGCTAAGATAATTTTGCAAAACTCTCTCTTTCCAAAAAAAATTTGAAAAAAAAACACATTTGGATATATGTATATATATATTTTTAGCACCTAGAGTCGTGTGTTTACACTTGTGTGTTCACTCGCCATGCTCTGTACCCTTCTCACGTAAGCCCGAAAGGCAGTGCATGATCGGTATATCTGGCCTCAGTTTATCTGAGTTAGGTGTATATAAATAAAAAACTCTTTTTAATAACTCCTACATTCGATAAGTGTTCACACTTGTGTGTTCACTCGCCACGTTCTGTATTCCCCTCACATCAGTCCGCAAGACAGTGCACGGGTAATATATCTAGCCTCAGTTTACCTGAGTTAGGCATATGTAAATATTGTTAATATCAATAAAAATTTCAAATAAGAGAGAGTAAGCAATTGAAATCCGAGCACTATTTTTACTTATTTGATTTAACTTGTTATTGAAAAGAAATGAAAATACCACTTTAATAAATTTTGATAATCAACTAAAGATCCATTTCATAGTTACACTTTGTTATCAACCAAAACAACGAGTTAAACTATTGTCTATTTGTTATGATAACTTGATTTTTGTTGGAAATTTTGATGAGTAAATGACTTAAATTTTCAAGATAATGACCAAGACTTATATTTAACTTCTTTGTGTCGATTTAAGAGTAAATCCTTCATTTGTAAACATTTTCAAGAACTTGCATTCATCCCATTGTAAATAAATCTTGCATTTTGTAAATATTTTCACTTTGCATCTGGATTTTGTGGGTAGTATCCGCTGAAAACCCTCACGAGACAACACTCGTCCTACTAGGGACACCCAGAGGTTTAACGGCTTGTTGCATACGCTCAATGCAATCGTGCTCCCTACGAAAACGGATTTATCTTAGTTTTCCTTTATTCGAGGACGAATAAAAAGATATGTGTGGGGATATTTGATGTGCATGTAAATATGCATATATTTACATCCATATTTTATCTCTTTTTATTTAAATAAACATCATATTTGGGAATTTTAACATGTTTAAAATCAAAATTCAATTATTTTCGAACCATCATATTTTCATCTTCATTTAGGGGCAAAATGGTCATTTTTGTGCTTGTGTCAATTTAAGAATTTTTACTTGGACGTTTTTTGATAATTTTTATAGGAATTTGGATGCATATGGAAGAGGCTTATATGAAGATACATGCATGCACAAATGAAATACAAAGGAATGAAGAGGAAATAATTCAAGTTCAAGATCATGGAGGACCCCACCCACTTACCTAAATGTACAATTATGAGCTAATGGACAACTAAGTGGAGGTTAAAGCTTCATGCACAACAAATGATGGATTAATTAGTGGCTAATGGTTACTTGGTGGCCACACTTCCTAAAGGGCATTTTAGGAAGCCCCTTAAAATAGAATTAGGGTTTTATGCATGTATATATAACCCTCTTATGTACATGAAACTATATTCTACTCTTTCATTTTACTTAGGAAATTAAGAGATCAAATTGTAAGCTCAATGTTCTATGAAATAAAAATGGCTTCCAAGCCTCTTTCTTCTCCTTTCTCTACATGTTTTTCTTTGTTTTTATGTTAATGCTTTTTTTATGTTCTTTTCTTTTCTTTGTTAGTAGAATAGTTTTACATTCATACAAGTAGTGTAGTTTAATTTCTTTTGTTGTAAGTAGTTTAATTACATTCTCTTCTTTGCTTATTCTCTATTTCCTTCTCTTTTTAATGTTGAAAGTTACTTGTGTTGCTTCAATGCCACAAATGAGTAGCTAAATCCCTTCAATTTAGGGGTAATGAAGCTCTCAAATCTTATGTAATTTCAACATTTTATGATTTATGATCTCATTTGGTTTATGCTTCATGAAGTGAGTTTTGATGCAAGTTTATACAAGTGGGTTTGATAGCTTATATTGCTTATGCAAATGAGCTATTCTTATTCAACATAAACACACTTCGCATCATCATTTTCTAATCCATTTTTGATTGTGAAATTAAAGTAAAAATGAAATTTGATGATCTATATTACTAGTTACAATAGTAAATAGATCATACTTAAAATAGCTTTTGCTTTGGCTTCATTTTCATGAGAGTTATAAGTGGTTTGTTTGTTGTATTAATTTGATGGTTTGAGTTATGTTAATTAATAACATAAACAAACCATACTTATGATAAATTCAACAATATTTCACTTAATATCAAAAGCTAGAGATCACAAATTGTTTGTTGATTTACAAAATTATGAGAGTGGATTTGCCTCTAAATTGTTCTCTAGTTCAATAGTTTTTAAATCAAATTTCAATTCTAGTTTTTGCTTCATTTTATTTCTAGTTAACAATTTCTCCTCCATTTGGTCTAATTTGATTGAATAGATTTTTAATCTCTCACAATTCCCTGCGGATCAACCTGTATTCTCCACGTACTACAAAGTGTATGCCGTGCGCTTGCAGTTATATTTTATTTTGAAATTTTTCGGCAAATTTCTAAACCGATAGAAATTTTGTTGATTGACAAGTTTTTGGCGTCATTGCCGGGGAATTGCTTTGATTTTAGTTTTCTATTCTTTGGATTATTTTTGTTTGATTTTATTGTGTGTGTATTTTGTGTGTTTGTTTGCACTTAGAAAAAATATTTGTTTGATTTTTGCTTGCATTTTCATTGTGTGTTTGTGGTTGTTCTATTTCCATTTGCATTTGCATTTCATATTAAAAAAATACACAATTCAAAAAGAAAAAAAATTGCATTAAATTTGCATTTTCATTTACAACTACTTTTCTTTTCTTTTACAATTTACAAACTGCATATCCTCTGTAAGTACAAAACTGCATTTTTATATACTTTTCTGTTTGCCTGTTTCTTTAACAGTGCACATCTTTCTGCCTTCACCAGCCTGTTGCAAAACATCACTTTAGTGCATTTTCTTCCCCCTTGCTGACCACTGCACCTCCAACCACCAATTGTTTTCACTTCAGCCTAAAAAAAGAACAAATAATCATCCTAAGCCTGCTAGATTCTCCCCTTCCCCACCACCATATCACTGTTACATTTCAGACAGACTGCTGCCATCATCTCCCAAAATTACAAGCACTGCCATCACTTCGACAAACACCACCATATCATTTGTCTTTTCTGCTTATTCATTGCTATTCATCGACCCCCATATCACTTCACCAACTTAACACAGCAAGACTCTCAGTGTATCTGTACACTGCACCAACACAAATCTGCTAACTTCTGTTCACAACACTGCAAAATCCATTTTCAACTGTAGTTGCCCAAACTCCTCACATTCCACCTTTTCCCCTCACCATTAATTCATCGATTCAACCTAGTGCATATCAATCCTGCCTTACATACATTCCAAAACATCCCATCCTTCAACCATCAAACCATACATCATCACCCAATCCTATACACTTCAGTTCACCACTGACCATTTCCCCTCTGCCAATACAACAAGCACTTCTGTTTCAAATACCACTCTATACCTACCTTTCAACCTTTCAACATTGCAGTGCCACTCCATATACACCATCACAACTTACAAGTGCAAACCACATACAAACTTCACTTAACTACTTCCCTTTCACTCTATAAACCACTCGACAGTGCATCAGTCTCCTACTGACTCCTCCCAGACTCCTTCAACATCCTCCACCCAAATACCACCATCTCCACTGACATACTCCTCCTACACACCACTACTGAAAGCTACACAACATTCACAACATCTACATCTGCTGACAGTCCAACAACTAACAATACAACCTCCAATCCACCCCACTACCTTGCTATTCACCATCCTTCCTTCATCAATCTTCCAAAAACTCCTCCTTACGGTGCAAACTGCACATCAATATCACCACCCACTTCTGTCAGAAGCACAAGCCTTCATTCAATCTATCACATCATCACTGATATCGCATACCCAGACCACTTCATTACACAACTTCAACTTACATAACTCATTTCATGAACAGTGCCGCCACTGCCTCACTACCCAGTTTAAACCACCAGTTTACACCGCAGACTGCTGCTATCAAGAAGAATTCACCATTGTGCCATCATCATGCAACTGCACTTCATAGCTTCCTCCATCAAACTCCACTATCATCAGCAGCTCAATCACAACTCCAACTTCAACCATTTCTGCCGTAAACTGACTGCTTCTTCATAGCACTCCCTTACCAATACTGCCAAAGCCACACTGCCCAAAGTACATCACCGGCCAACTTCACTACTCATCTATCCACATAGCTCAGTCGCAACATCTCCACACCACCCAAACAAGCAATCGCCTCCATCATCCAATTTGCGACACTTCGAAACCCAAACTCACCTCGCCTGAACATCCACCGCCCAGCAACATCGACACCCCACATTCGCGAAATTTTCACAAACCCCCCTCGTCCAATCACCATCAATTAACAACATCAGCATCACGCCCCCTCAACAAAGCTACCACCAATCACCACTATCGACACCCAACCACGACAACAACCGCATTTACAGCCTTGCCTCCATCACCAAATCAAAGGCGCCGAACCAACCTCCAATAGCAATCACCTTCCCCAATCCCCCATCGATCACCGCTGCCTTTTTGAATCACAACCAACACACTGCACTCGACGCCCAACCAAACCAAATTTCCAACATGACACCGGAAACAAATCGCTTGATATTTTATTTTTTTATTTTGGGTTCGATTTAAGTTTTTTAATTTTAAGAAGGGGATTTCTGGTTTTCGGTTGAGGATTAGGAATAAAAGAAGTGGAAGTTACTGCCTAGTTTAGGAGAGTTGTTTTATACGAGCCGCTCACATTTTTATTTATTCTAGAGGTTTATTTTTTTTTTATTTTGTTCTTCTCTCTTCAAAAAAAGACCTTCAGCTTTTTTTGTTAAAGGTTGCTATAAAAAAAAGAACATTTGCTTTCATTTTCTTGTTTAAAAAAAAGTTCAATTTTTTTAAGTAAAACTTCACTTTTAAGTTTCCTCTCCAAAAAAAATATTTTAAAAAAAATCCGAAAAAAAAATTCAACTTTGTTTAATTTTCATTTTTCAGTTGTTTTCACTTGTTTTAGTTCTCACTTATTTTATTTTCAATTGTTTTGTTTTTCGCTTATTTTGTTTTTCATCTTTGATAAACATACTAAAAATAATAGTAATAAAAAAATTGTTGAATATATCTTGTTTTTCATTTCAGGTTGCCAAAGCAGATTAAAAGGAAGAACTGCTTGCCCAAAAATAATTGCTGCTTGCCTATAAAAAATTGCCGCTTAAAAAAAATTGCTAATAATCTGCACGCTCTGGTATTGTGCTTTCATCTCTAGTGCATTGTTGGTTGCTTACATTTGCATTTATATATACAAAAAAAATTTTCAAAATCCAAAAACAAAAACAAACTTCATTTTAGTTGCATTGTAAATTCACGTTTAATTTTTGTTTTGCATCCATCTCATCTTATTTTCTTTTCTAAGGGCAATACCCCAATAAACATAAGGTAAGGGATTTCATCACCCTTTCCTTAGCCCATAAACGCATTTCATCGTAGAATTTGACTAATAATAAAGGTTAGACATTCGACTTAAGGGTATCGCGAGCTCATCTAGGGCTTAATTGTATCAATTGTTTTCTTTGAACAGTTTTATTTCTTGGTGTCTAGGCTACGGCAGAGTAATAACCAGTTATAAAAATTACAGTGATATGTAAATATTATACTGGTTGTTCCTCTGAAGGTACTTAAACCTTCGGTTGCATTGCTATGGTGATTCATGGTGCATCGATAACTCCTGCCCGTTACCTGGATGAGAAATATTTTTGTTGAATTAAGACAAAGTGTGATTATATAATTTTTGGTTAGGAGCTACTAAGGACAGAAAACTGTAATTAAGTCCTTTGCATTCATTTAGTTGCATTAGTTCATGCATATATTAAAAAAAACCAAAATAAAAAAAAATGTAATTTTTTCTTAACTTAGATTTTAATTCCATAAAAAAAGAAAAAAAATTAAAACCTTTTAAAAAAAACAAAAAAAAAATTTGAAAATTCAAAAAAACAAAAAAAAATTTGCAAAAGCAAAAAAATATATAAAAATTTGAAAAACAAAAATCAAACTTCTCTTTTGAAAATAAATTTCACTTGGTAAATATTTTTCTTCCTCTAAAAAAAATTTTCGCTTCGATTTTCAAATCTTCTTTCATTCACTAAACTCGATTCTAACTTCTTTCACTTCTCGACTTTCACTCGTGCATGAGTACTTGGACTCGTGACACAACAAAAAATCATTGGACTTGCGACCCTTCTACAAACCGTTTAACTCGAACAAACGATCCTCCCGAATTGGCGAACGAGAACGCCCCTCGAACTCTTATGGATAGAATCTTTCCCGATAGAGTTTCTATTCCATCTTGCATCACGTTACCTGCTCCTACGGGTAACCATTTCGAAATTCACTCAAACCATATTGCCAAAATTTGGCAATTTCGAACACGATGATCCATACATCTTCTTGACTAAATTTGAACAAGTTTGTGCAACCATTAAACTCCAACAACTTTCTGATGACGGAATCAAACTTCGATTAATCGCATTCGCTCTTACGGATTACGCTGAAAAATGATTGTACAGCTTACCATCGAACTCGATTAAAACGTGGGAAGAATTCGTAAAAGCTTTCTTAAAAAATTTCTACCCTATGGAAAAAACAAGTAGAATCCGAAACGAAATTGTAAACTTTCATCAATTCAAGGGAGAACCATTCGAAAAATATTTTGAAAGATAGTTTTACAGGAAGTTAACATGTATCAAGCAAGAGATTAAATTATGGGCTTCCTCCACCTTTGGAACTGGTAGCCTACAATCATTCAACTTGAAGGAACAACTGAAGATATGTCAAGACAATATGATGGAGCATCCTGGTGATGTTCTTGCAGCTGAAGAGGAGGGAAGATTATTCAAGGAAGTTAATAATGCTCTTCTTTTGGAAGCTAGTATGAAAAAGCAACAATTGCACTCCAAATGGATTGAAGATGGAGACATGAATACTAAATTCTTTCATGACTCTATAAAGGTTAAACATTCCTCTGAGAATATATTTAGTATTTCTGATGAACATGGCACTCTTTTTTCTACTCTTGATACTGTTGACAAAGCGTTTATTGACTACTTCACTAATCTTCTTGGCAATTCTGATGGCTTCTGTCCTGATTTAGACCTAATTTCTTCTCTTGACTTTCCATGTATTTCTCATCATGAAGTAGCTTCTCTTATTAAGCCTGTCACTGATGCAGAAATTAAGTCCACCCTCTTTTCCATGAACCAGCAGTCTTCTGGTGGTCCGGATGGCCTTAATGTCACATTCTTCATTTCTACTTGGAGTGTCCTAGGCCATGAGTTTTGCAAAGCTATTCATAACTTCTTTAATAAATGCAAATTGCTGAGTGCTGTCAATTGCACTAATATTGCTTTAATTCCAAAAGTCTCTCCTCCTTCCAGTGTTACCTCTTTCAGGCCTATCTCTTGCTGTAACGTTGTGTACAAATGTATTTCCAAAATTCTTGCTTCTTGTCTTGTTGGTGTCTTACCGTCTGTTGTTTCTAACAATCAAGCTGCATTCATTCCCACCAGAAATATTCTTCATAATGTTCTTCTTGCCCAAGAGTTACTAAATGGTTATGGTAGGGTTAATGTGTCTCCTGCAGCTGCTCTGAAAATTGATATCTCCAAAGCTTATGACTCTATCCATTGGGCATCTATTGTTAGAATTATGGCAAAGATGGGATTTCCGGAAAAAATTGTGTCATGGTTTTATGTCTGCATCTCCACTCCTTCCTTCTCTGTTGTTATTAACGGTAGGCCTGTTGGATTTTTTAGAAGTAAGAAAGGTTTACGTCAAGGTGACCCTATTTCTTCATTTTTATTTCTTTTGGTGATGGAAGTTTTCACTGTTATTCTAAAATTTAAATATTCTCATAAACTCATCAAGTACCACCCCAAGTGCTCCAACCTCCAATTTCATCTATCATGTTTGCTGATGATGTTATGCTGTTTACCAAGCCTGATTTTTCATCTTTGTGTGGTTTAATGGAGGCTCTGCAGTCCTTCTTCCTTATGACTGGCCTTTCTATAAATCAATCTAAATCATCCATGCTTGTTGCTGCTCTATACCAACATTTTGGTTTCTCTTGTATGGCTTCTGATATGAGTAATCTCGGCCTTCCTTTAATAACTAAAAGAATATCCAATGTTGATTGCTTACCTCTTTACAACAAAATAACTTCTGCCATGTCCAAGTGGGGTAACCGTCAGTTATCTCAATGTGGTAGGCTTGTTCTTATTAAAGATGATGTTTTTCCTTGACTTGTCTATTGGGCTCGTACATTTATTTTACCTGCTAAACTTTTGATGTTAGTAAGGTCTGCCATGAATAGATACTTCTGGACTGGAAGTGTTCACAACAGAAAGCTTTTGCCTTGCTCTTTCTCCTTATTTGAGTCCTCTTTAAAGGAGGGTGGGCTTGGAATAATCAATGTTAGGAAGTGGAATTCTACTGCATTTAGTAAACTCTTTGATGACCTTATCAGCATGAAATACAGTTTATGGGTTAAGTGGATATGGCAAATTCAATATTAAGAGTAGATATTTTTGGAGTATGGATATACCTCAGAATTGTTGCTGGAATTGGAGAAATCTGTTGAAACATAGGGATATTTTCTTACCTATGGTTCAATATCATCTTAATGCTAATACTGCTGTTAGTTTTTGGCATGATCCTTGGGTTAGGAAGGGCATGATTCTATCTAAAGTTTGTGATTATTCTCTGATTCAGCAATCTGGTATTCATAGTGATGCTAAGGCTAATGATATTTTAATTGATGGCAATATCTTGTTGCCTTAAAATAGCAATCAGATGATCAGGCAAATGTGAAAAGAAATTCTTTATTATTTCAAGAATGCTAATCACCTTACTTCTGTTTCATGGGAACAGAAATTACACTCTATATCCTCTGTGTACAATCAGTTATCTGCTCCTGCTCCTTTGCCTACTACTAGGTGGTTCTTTGTTATCTGGACAAACGACTCTGTGCCAAGAGAGAACTAGATTTTGTGGAAGGTAGTCAGTCATGGGTTGATGACTAGGAATGTTCTGCACAAGTTTGGTTTGACTTGTTGCACTGAGTGTGTGTTTTGTGATTTGTGTGATGAAACTATTGAGCATCTCTACTTTGAATGTCCTGCTTTACTTATCTTGTTGAGTAGAATAAGTTGTATTACTGGTTTTGCTTTAGCCTCTACCAACTCTATCTTTGTTTGGAGTATTATTTATAAGGCAGCTGGTAGGAAGAATGACGAGGGTAGAGCATTGGGTGTATGCTTGAAAATTTATTTAGATGTCATTTGGACAGAAAGGAATGCTATAATTTTTGAGAATCTGAGGAAAAATCTTGAATCACTCTGGTTTGAAGTGAGGACTAGAGTTTTCATGCAATTAAAGAGGAGCATTAAGCCTTACCCTGATGATTTCATTCATGCTTGGGCTTCCTAGCTTATTTCTTTCTCTTCTTTTCTTTTTTCTTTTTCTTTTTTTTTAGCTTGATTCAAAGCTTGTTTGAATCACTTTTTATTGTGTTGCAATAAATCTGGTAGGGGTCCAGTCAACCTCACTGGCTTTGCCAAAAAAATTTTTTTGAAAGATTCAAAGAGCTTTTGATAAAATGTCCACACCATAATTTCGAAAAATGGACGATTTTCCAAATTTTATACGATGGACTCGAAAATAGCTCACGTACCATGCTCGAATCAATGTGCCAAGGCAACTTCCTTGCCCAACATCACGATGATGCTTGGCAATTTCTTAAAAACCTCGCCGAAAAATCATCCCAATGGGAACGATCGAACGAAAAATCAATTTACTCACGATCGAGTGCACACTCGATAGGATCTTCTGTTGCTTTGGAAGCTAAGATCGACGCAATGATTAAAAAATTCGATAACGCTTTCTCATCGAATCAAATGAACCAAACTTCCTAATCGATGTGTTATAAATGCAACGATCCTAATCATATAGCCGATCAGTGTCCCAATTCTGTCGAACAAATCAATGCTTTCAATAAAGCCAAAAATGACCCGTTTTCTCCAACGTACAACCCTGGTTGGAGAAATCATCCGAATTTTGCGTGGAACCAAAACAATCCCAACACAAATACGATTCGTCCCAATTTTCAAGCATTTCCGAATAATGTTTCGAATCCTCCCTTTCAGCCCAATAATTTTCAACCAAACCTTGCGGGTCCGTCGCATAATCAACCGCAACAAAATGCTGCTCATCCTCCCCAAGACAATAAACGTTTAACTTCACTTGAGAAAACTCTTGAAATGTTGGCTAAAACAACCACTCAAAGCCTTCAATCAAACAGCAATTTGCAAAATTTACTGACTTCATATATGCAAAACACGAACCAATCAATTGCAAAACTCAAAATGCAAATGAGTCAATTAGCCACGTCTATGAGTGAACGTGATCGAGGAACATTCCCAAGCCAACCCATTTCAAATCCCAGAAATCAAAACGCAAATTCAAATCAAGCCCATGTTGTTCAAGATAGTAACGTCACCCAATTGAATGCTATCACAACTTTACGTTCCGGTAAACAAATCGATAATCAAGTCGTTAATCTAAACGATTTACCGGAAACTTCTCTCGACACTTCTAAAACAACGAACGACTTAGAACAGAACATGGAGCCAAATGTTGAATCAAATGCTAACCAAAACTCTTCTTCTTCTACTCGAGTAGACCCGCCTACCAAGTATCGTGTCCCATTTCCACATTGTCTTCGACCAAAGAAACACTCGGACCAAATGGAAAAGATGTTGGAAATTTTTAAACAAGTCAAAGTTAACATTCCGCTTCTTGACATCGTTCAGCAAGTCTCAACTTACGCGAAATTCCTTAAGGACTTGTGTACCCAAAAGCGACACACTCAAGTGCCCAAAAAGGTCTTCTTAGCCGCCAGTCTGAGTGAAGTCTTGTCCCAATCCATGCCCGTAAAATACAAAGATCCTGGCTGCCCTACGATTTCATGTAAAATTGGTGACAAGATGATTAACAAACGTTTGATAGACTTAGGTGCGAGTGTCAACTTGATTCCATATTCCGTGTATGAACAATTAAGCTTAAGTGAGCTCAAACCCACAAAAGTCACGCTTCAATTTGCCGATCGTTCCATTAAGAAGTGTAACGACCCGCTATTTTGGACTATTCGCATCCATTATAAGTGTATAGGTAGACACTCATGCCGGAATTTGAATTGCTTAAAATACCGCGTTGTTAATTTTAAATTTGGCAAAACTGAACATATACAGTAAATAAATATAATCACAGATCACAGACACAGAGTAATAAATGCAGCGGAAATAAAAGAGATAGTAGTTCATGAAGCTACTATATAAATGTATAAGTTACATCAGAGTTAAACCAGATACAACGGAAGAGTAATACGATACATCAGATACAAATCAGGATACATCACTGGAATCATAGAATACTGAAAGCAGAATAGATGGCTGGATCTTCAAGCAAAGCTCCAACTTCAAAGGTGAGTCTCGAATACTGGTATACTCAGTCTGACCCGAGCGTAAAGCAAAACACAGAACACTCGAGTCAGGATTAACATTCTTATATTAATAAATCCAACTCAAGTGAAATAGCAATTGAAATACAAGTAACTCAAAGGATGTTTGGAATAACCATCCTTTAAGGATCCGTTAAACTATCTACTATGTAGTAGTGTACGATAAGTAGATAATGTCTATCAGTAATATAAGATATCAACATAGTGTTAAGTCATGGCCCATTCCACCCTTAACACATTTTTATTCCCAAGAGCATATACAAGACCGTAGTTTCCCCAAAACCGGAAGTCACCAGAGGGCAATCCATATACTAAAGGTACAAAACAAATCGTAGTGGTTGCGTATAGGGATACAAGTATGACAAGGCACATGAGGCAATACCCAAGGTAGTGAAACTACCGTTTGCCTGATCCGGACTGGTGAGAACGCATCGTCGCAGCGACCGCAACACCGCGAAACAACACTCCCAAAATCAAGGGTGCACCAATCGACAACAAGTAATGAGTAGTTCGAAGAAATGTGTTCGCTTGAGGTAGCTGACCTCCATTGGCCCGGCACGGCTCTTGTTTTAGTCATTTCCAATTTGACACAAGTGTCAAGGCTATCCATTATCGTTCTCTTTCTTCAGTCATCACGTACATCATTCCAACCACTTCATTATGGATCACACTCCGCGTATAGTTATTAAAGTGGTTTCGGTTTAGACAGAGAGTATGTCCATAACCGATTCCGGTCTCTTTAATAACTTCCGTAATTATTTCACCGATTGGTCGTTTATATATTTCAAAACCAAAACAATTTCAATTTCAAATAGAATTTGTAAATCAACATTTCATTTTTCTTTCTAAATCAATTACCATACTTTACGTTTCAAAACTTCCAAATTCATATTTTCAAAATCTTATAATTCAATTTCCATCTTTATTTAAACAATTCAAATATTGATTCAAGTTCGAATATAAGTTTCATTTCGAAAACATTTAAATTAATTTAATTTAACATTCAAATCAATTTAAATTCATTTATCGATTTCATTCAATATTCATTAAGTAAATTTGCCATTCAAAACAATTTCTATTAAATTTCCAATTCATTAAATCCATTTTTAAAATTCAACTTCATTATATCAAAACTTACAAATTGAATTAAATTAAATTCATCAAATCAAATTCTTTAAATTTCAAGTCTTACATTAATTTCAATAAATCACATTTTATTTCTTGTTAAAGAAATTCAATTTCACTTATTTACTTACTTAAATAATTTTCCAAAACTTAATAAATAAAGAAAACTCAATTTCGATTATTTACAAAGTAAAATTCACTTATTCAAAAGTTCAATTTTACTTATTAAAGAATTCAATTCAATTTAATCATTAAATAATTCAATCTTATTTAATTTTTAAATAATTCAAAACTTAATTATTAAATAATTTCAAAGTTTAATAATTTCAAACTTAATTATACTTTCAAACTTAATTCAATCATTTCTCAAATTAAACAACATTCTTTCATCAATTACATTGTTAATATTTTTTTTCAGATTATTAAATATTAACATTTTCCTTTCATTAAAATTCAAATTTCAACTTCATTTCAAAACCATATTATTTATTCAAATAAAATCTTCGTTTATTTTTAAATCAAATTATTGACCAATCGGGTTTTATTTAATTCTCTATCCTAGGTCAAAGTTCAATTTGGGTATTTATCATTTCAACCCGATTCCAATTCAATTCAAAATCATAGCATAGCAAAGGGAACTTGCAGTGTGATAACTGGGATGGTGTCAAAGTAAATAAACAAGCAATAACAACAACCAATGTCAATCCAATAATCAATTCAAATAATCCCGAAATAATCGTATTAATTCGCATTGTTGTTTGTGCAAATTAAAATAATTATTTCTAGAATCTACACTATCATTTCATGTAGATTAAAGATTATTGCACTAATTATTCTATGCAATTCTACACTTGGCATCAATTATTCAATTTCATACTTCATCAATTAATACAACATAAATTCAAATGGTTCAAGGGTAATTAACTTTTTTCTACGTGTCAATTAATTTTAACATTTAAAGGGGTCATATTATACAAACTTATCTAATTAAATTAAACATATATATCAGTTTCAAGTCGCTAACAATTCTACATCAAATTCAATTTCATATTTTTATCACTTCCTACATTAACAATTTAATGTCCAATGTCAGAAATCAAACAATCAATCTTTTATCAACCAAAACTGGATTATCATTTCATAAATAATAGATAATGGCGTCAAATGTCACAGGTGAACTGATACAGGTAATAGCATATATAACAGTCTAATTAACTAACAGCAGCATTTCAATTGTCGTTTCAATTGAAATCATATTTAATAAATAAAAGAACATTAATCGTGAGTGATTGCTCACCTTTCAAGGCTAGAGAGATGGACAACACGACAAGCTATGTATGAATCACGATCAAGACTATCGACGGATCCTACAACAAATCAGAACGAAGTAAGCTGAACACGGATTTGACGGACAAAGCTGGAATAATGAATTGATGAAATAAATCAAAATCTGGATCGATGAAGACAGTTGATATAAGTGAACGCATATGCATAACTATACCCATAACTATTTCTACAAAAACATATTTTATATTTCAAACACATATTAAATTATATATCTATATATTAAAAATCATTGTTTTAATTATAACATATGAATTAAACTCAAACTTACATACCATATATAATTTAAATAAAACACTCATGTAAATACACTTGTTTCAAAACTCGCAACCTATTCATATGCTCTATCAAAAATTCATTTTGAACATATATTTTCCATACTGTTACATATACATACGACTTACATGTATAAATATATACTAATATATATGTGCAGACTAAATTATGTAAGTGCAGACCATATTATATATAAATACTATACATATACCAGGCAGGCTTATACAACGTAATATGACCTATACTTTTAAAACGCTGTCATTACCACTTAATATTATATATAGACTCAACAGTTTATAAGTAATAAAATTTGTAAAACTTCCATATAATAATAGATGGTTATATCCAAAACAAAATGCATACACAACAAAATATTATGAATTCATATACATTACAGGCGAACAGTACTACTACCCAATATGTGAACACAATATGTATATTAAAGCTTAAAGTTCTGCCAAAAATTTAAAGATCAAATTATAAATTTAATATAATAAAACACACGTCATATAATATCAGTATAAATATAAAACAGACTGACGTGTAAACTTTACATATTCAAAACTTACATATTTATAACATAAAATATATCTCTTGATATACAGCTACCCAACGTATGTGCTGACACAAATATGTGCAGACTATATCTTGATATATAAACCAGTATATGAACTTACATACATATATATACAATTTAAAAATCAATATTTACAAAACAAATATATTATCTTCGAAATTTCATATAGTGTATGCAGACCATATATATATTATTTATAATATACGAAACAAAAGAACAAAATGTTCTTTCTCTGTTTATCACATATATATTATACGCGTAATTTGTTTTATACATTACTCTATATATATGGATTGGAAGAGTAGGGGAATGGACGAAAAGCTTCAGCAAAAATATAGCTTCAGCCAACCAATATCTACAATATATATATTTATCATACATAAGTTGAAACACTATATAAAAGGGACAGCATATATACGAGATATATATATATATAGTGTGGAAGGATACCAACGCTGACGAGGGGAGAGGCGAATAGGTTGTTGCTTCGGGTTGAGTGGTTGTTCGTGGCCGAGCAGGTCTGGGTGGCGGCAGTTGCAAGGTGTGGATGGCGGAAAGCCGAGGTAGGAAGGGAAGCGGCCAGGGGGTGCTGCGATGAGTTGGTGGTCGGGTTGTGTGCATGCGTGGTAGCTTTGGGCGGAGGGAGGAGAGCTGTTGGACGTGGATCGGAGGGAGGCCCGATCATTGTATGTTGCCGACATGGGTGAAGGAGTTTGTGTGGCAGTGAGGCATGATGATATAAGAAATGAAGAGAGTGAGGAGATGAACGATTTTTTTTCCTTTCTTTCGTTTGTTTGTTTGTTTCAAAATGAATAGAGATGAATACTAGTAATTTGAACAGATGGAAGTGCAAAAAATGATATGTTGAATTCAAGAAATAATTAATTTCAAGTGGCTACAGCTTTTCACATTGGGAAATGAATAGACAAGGGATAGACAAGGGAAATGAAAGGACTCAGAAATGAAAGGACTCAAAACAGATACCGATACGATTAACCGTTTCGCACATTCCGCTACGAACCGGACTTCAAAACGCAGAAATAAATATACCATAGAGATCAGCACGACGAGACGATCAAAACGGTATACAGATGTTAGCTGTACGATTTAATTATAAAAATTTCGAATTTTCTACTAGCGGAAAATGCAACAAAAACGCAGGAAAATAAGATCGACGGAGCTAAAGATGTCCGAATTTGGAAAAACGACAAACTGACATCTTGCTCAGAAGATGGTTTAGAATTTTTCTATGTAAAAATATTGAGGTTCCGAAAACATTTTATTTTCATTGCTTTCTAACTGATTAAATTGAAGTAAATTTACACGCGAAATAAACTTTCATATTTTCGGACGAAAATTTACCAGTTGCTATGTTTAACTAGACGCATTCCAAATATCAAATTTATATTTCAAAATTTTATCGTTTAAAATTTCACAAAATTTCAACTAATTACGTTATTTAAACAGTTGAAATTTACGGGTCGTTACATTCTCCCCCACTCAAAACTTTTCGTCCCGAAAAGGAATGGAGTAGGAGAATAGAAACAACCAGAAAGAAAAACAGATTTGAAATACAAAATAACAATTAATTTAACCCATAAATATTCAAATTTAAATTAATTGATATTCAATAATTGATTTAATCCATTTGATTTCACTAAAATCAATCTCAACTATTTTTAAATTCATTATCATATTATCCAATTATCTTCAATTTACAATTTCTAAAACCATAAATTTGAATAGTTTTTATTATAATCATATATTTCAGCAATTTAAATTCTTCTTTATTACAAATTATTGTTAAATTTATTCTACTTAATATATCTAATCACATATATTTAACCCATATAAATTAATTTAAACCATAAAAGTTTCAATTTAAATTAATTCATATTTACCAATTGCTTTTAAATTCAAGGTATTTTCATAAGTTGATCAAATTTCAATTTATTAATTCTTTCAAAACAAATTTATTTCATTATTAACTGAGTTTTACTTATAATCCTATCTAACTTTATTAACATCATTATAATCAAAATTTAGTGTATGACATTTATTATAAACACTCAAATTTTATTTATAAAATCATTTTATATTGTATATTATCTAATTACATTTTAGCTTCTGAATAATTTAGGTAAGTTGTATAAGAATGCAGTTGAACAATATACAAATAAAATTTTCCCAATTCAATTATTCAAGTTTAAATATATATTCCAAATTTCTGGTTTTATTCATAATTAAAAACATACTTTAACAAAATTTAAGAATTAGATTTCCGATTAACTTTAAACAATTTAGAGATATATATAATATATTTATATCAAATCAAGTTAAATTTTAAAATAAGATAACTATATATATGTAAATCAAAATATACTGAAGAAATTCAAATCAAAATATTTTTCAAAACAAAACCGTAGCAAAGCTATAGAATAGTATCTTCACCTCGAAACTCGAAAATGAATGTCGATGATGCGGTCGCCATCACCGAAATTAATTTCCAGCGACAAAGAGAAGAGCACTGGTTTCAACATTTTAAAATTCTTTGAAAACGGTTTCTATTTGAAAATACCTTCAATAATATATATTTCAAAAATTTTAAAACCAAATCTTGAAATCATTGGAAATTTAAATTTTCAAATTCTTAATTTTAAATTCATTTAAATTTCAAATCAATTTATAACCCATGTTTAAAAATTCATTTATAGAACAATAAGTGATAATCAATTATTATCCTTTCAACAACCAATTTAATTTACTTATTAAATTTTATAAAATTTTACTTATTTATATTTATAATATATTCATACAATTTATTTCATTTACCAAATTTGAAAATAGTATCGTGTTAGTTTGCTCTGTTCAAGTGTTTTGAAAATCCTATCGATAGCGTTGATCAGACGAATCGATCGGAAACCCAAATCAGCAGCAACAACTCAAACAACACAATATATATTAAAACATTTTTAAATATTAATTTGCAAATACACTTCCTCGCTCGACAATACAAGAATTGATTTCAAAGCAAGGATAGAGATTCAAATTTTGATAGACTCAAATCAAGGAGAATTCTGATTCGAAGATAGTTCGAAACAGAAGAAAGGATGATTAAATAACGAAATAAGAAGATGGATAGTTTTACGTAAATCGCGGGCAACCTTAACCGGGTCGACCGGGACTTCAAGAATAAGATCGATGCAGAATTCCAAGGCAAATCTACATTCGATCTCATGAAATAAAATTCAGGTATAGCAGGACATAGATTTCATCGTAAACCGAGGATATAGAAATGTCCGGTAAATTGATGCTATTGTGAAGGAGTTTTCACTCCTTTTACAAATAATTCGAAGATTGGCGAGACCGCCGATTTATCGTAAAGATCATTCGAAGTGGAGTTATGAGATACCCCGGAATTTAAAAGAAGACGAATAGTGAGGGACACGAATGAATTTCGAAACCGAGGGAACGTTCCAAAATTCAAGGAAATTGAGTCAAAGGAAGAGATTGAAACACGAATGAGAGTGATTCTGTAAATACATTTACCCTATATGTTAAGTTTTGCCTAGAGCTACCAAAGCTCTGATACCAACTGTAACGGTCCGCGTCAGTGGGGTAACGCCCACCGTAGCATACAGCAGTACCTATGTTCTGCCTTTACAGCCAGCCTCTCGACTGCACCAACCCCGCAGGGACATGTAGGAGTAAGAGTCATCTGCTCGCTACCAAACCAAATGCGAGAACCCCATATCATGCTGCACCCTCTAAGTGTATAGGTAGACACTTATGCCGGAATTTGAATTGCTCAAAATACCGCGTTGTTAATTTTAAATTTGGCAAAACTGAACATATACAGTAAATAAATATAATCACAGATCACAGATCACAGACACAGAGTAATAAATGAAGCGGAAATAAAAGAGATAGTAGTTCATGAAGCTACTATATAAATGTATAAGTTACATCAGAGTTAAACCAGATACAACGGAAGAGTAATACGATACATCAGATACAAATCAGAATACATCACTGGAATCATCGAATACTGAAAGCAGAATAGATGGCTGGATCTTCAAGCAAAGCTCCAACTTCAAAGGTGAGTCTCGAATACTGGTATACTCAGTCTGACCCGAGCGTAAAGCAAAACACAAAACACTCGAGTCAGGATTAACATTCTTATATTAATAAATCCAACTCAAGTGAAATAGCAATTGAAATACAAGTAACTCAAAGGATGTTTGGAATAACCATCCTTTAAGGATCCGTTAAACTATCTACTATGTAGTAGTGTACGATAAGTAGATAATGTCTATCAGTAATATAAGATATCAAAATAGTGTTAAGTCATGGCCCATTCCACCCTTAACACATTTTTATTCCCAAGAGCATATACAAGATCGTAGTTTCCCCAAAACCGGAAGTCACCAGAGGGCAATCCATATACTAAAGGTACAAAACAAATCGTAGTGGTCGCGTATAGGGATACAAGTATGACAAGGCACATGAGGCAATACCCAAGGTAGTGAAACTACCGTTTGCCTGATCCGGACTGGTGAGAACGCATCGCCGCAGCGACTGCAACACCGCGAAACAACACTCCCAAAATCAAGGGTGCACCAATCGACAACAAGTAATGAGTAGTTCGAAGAAGTGTGTTCGCTTGAGGTAGGTGACCTCCATTGGCTCGGCACGGCTCCTGTTTTAGTCATTTCCAATTTGACACAAGTGTCAAGGCTATCCATTATCGTTCTCTTTCTTCAGTCATCACGTACATCATTCCAACCACTTCATTCTGGATCACACTCCGGGTATAGTTATTAAAGTGGTTTCGGTTTAGACAGAGAGTATGTCCATAACCGATTCCGGTCTCTTTAATAACTTCCGTAATTATTTCACCGATTGGTCGTTTATATATTTCAAAACCAAAACAATTTCAATTTCAAATAGAATTTGTAAATCAACATTTCATTTGTCTTTCTAAATCAATTACCATACTTTACGTTTCAAAACTTCCAAATTCATATTTTCAAAATCTTATAATTCAATTTCCATCTTTATTTAAACAATTCAAATATTGATTCGAGTTCGAATATAAGTTTCATTTCAAAAACATTTAAATTAATTTAATTTAACATTCAAATCAATTTAAATTCATTTATCGATTTCATTCAATATTCATTAAGTAAATTTGCCATTCAAAACAATTTCTATTAAATTTCCAATTCATTAAATCCATTTTTAAAATTCAACTTCATTATATCAAAACTTACAAATTGAATTAAATTAAATTCATCAAATCAAATTCTTTAAATTTCAAGTCTTACATTAATTTCAATAAATCACATTTTATTTCTTGTTAAATAAATTCAATTTCACTTATTTACTTACTTAAATAATTTTCCAAAACTTAATAAATAAAGAAAACTCAATTTCGATTATTTACGAAGTAAAATTCACTTATTCAAAAGTTCAATTTTACTTATTAAAGAATTCAATTCAATTTAATCATTAAATAATTCAATCTTATTTAATTTTTAAATAATTCAAAACTTAATTATTAAATAATTTCAAAGTTTAATAATTTCAAACTTAATTATACTTTCAAACTTAATTCAATCATTTCTCAAATTAAACAACATTCTTTCATCAATTACATTGTTAATATTTTGTTTCAGATTATTAAATATTAACATTTTCCTTTCATTAAAATTCAAATTTCAACTTCATTTCAAAACCATATTATTTATTCAAATAAAATCTTCGTTTATTTTTAAATCAAATTATTGACCAATCAGGTTTTATTTAATTCTCTATCCTAGGTCAAAGTTCAATTTGGGTATTTATCATTTCAACCCGATTCCAATTCAATTCAAAATCATAGCATAGCAAAGGGAACTTGCAGTGTGATAACTGGGATGGTGTCAAAGTAAATAAACAAGCAATAACAACAACCAATGTCAATCCAATAATCAATTCAAATAATCCCAAAATAATTGTATTAATTCGCATTGTTGTTTGTGCAAATTAAAATAATTATTTCTAGAATCTACACTATCATTTCATGTAGATTAAAGATTATTGCACTAATTATTCTATGCAATTCTACACTTGGCATCAATTATTCAATTTCATACTTCATCAATTAATACAACATAAATTCAAATGGTTCAAGGGTAATTAACTTTTTTCTACGTGTCAATTAATTTTAACATTTAAAGGGGTTATATTATACAAACTTGTCTAATTAAATTAAACATATATATCAGTTTCAAGTCGCTAACAATTCTACGTCAAATTCCATTTCATATTTTTATCACTTCCTACATTAACAATTTAACGTCCAATGTCAGAAATCAAACAATCAATCTTTTATCAACCAAAACTGGATTATCATTTCATAAATAATAGATAATGGCGTCAAATGTCACAGGTGAACTGATACAGGTAATAGCATATATAATAGTGTAATTAACTAACAGCAGCATTTCAATTGTCGTTTCAATTGAAATCATATTTAATAAATAAAAGAACATTAATCGTGAGTGATTGCTCACCTTTCGAGGCTAGAGAGATGGACAACACGACAAGCTATGTATGAATCACGATCAAGACTATCGACGGATCCAACAACAAATCAGAACGAAGTAAGCTGAACACGGATTTGACGGACAAAGCTGGAATAATGAATTGATGAAATAAATCAAAATCTGGATCGATGAAGACAGTTGATATAAGTGAACGCATATGCATAACTATACCCATAACTATTTCTACAAAAACATATTTTATATTTCAAACACATATTAAATTATATATCTATATATTAAAAATCATTGTTTTAATTATAACATATGAATTAAACTCAAACTTACATACCATATATAATTTAAATAAAACACTCATGTAAATACACTTGTTTCAAAACTCGCAACCTATTCATATGCTCTGTCCAAAATACATTTTGAACATATATTTTCCATACTGTTACATATACATACGACTTACATGTATAAATATATACTAATATATATGTGCAGACTAAATTATGTAAGTGCAGACCATATTATATATAAATACTATACATATACCCAGGCAGGCTTATACAACGTAATATGACCTATTGTAACGACCCGATATTTTGGGCCATTCGCATCCATTATAAGTGTATAGGTAGACACTCATGCCGGAGTTGAATTGCTCAAAATACCGCGTTGTTAATTTAAATTTGGCAAAACTGAACATATACAGTAAATAAATAATCACAGAACACAGACACAGAGTAATAATTTCAGCGGAAATAAAAGAGATAGTAGTTCATGAAGCTACTATATGAATATATAAAATACATCAGAGTTTACAACAGAAGAGTAATACGATACATCAGAGTTAAATCAGATACAACGGAAGGGTAACACGATACATCAGATACAAATCAGAATACATCACTGGAATCATCGAATACTGAAAGCAGAATAGATGGCTGGATCTTCAAGCAAAGCTCCAACTTCAAAGGTGAGTCTCGAATACTGGTACACTCAGTCTGACCCGAGCGTAAAGCAAAACACAAAACACTCGAGTCAGGATTAACATTCTTATATTAATAAATCCAACTCAAGTGAAATAGCAATTGAAATACAAGTTACTCAAAGGATGTTTGGAATAACCATCCTTTAAGGATCCGTTAAACTATCTACTATGTAGTAGTGTACGATAAGTAGATAATGTCTATCAGTAATAATAAGATATCAAAATAGTGTTAAGTCATGGCCCATTCCACCCTTAACACATTTTTATTCCCAAAAGCATATACAAGACCGTAGTTTCCCCAAAACCGGAAGTCACTAGAGGGCAATCCATATACTAAAGGTACAAAACAAATTCGTAGTGGTCGCGAATAAAGGGATACAAGTATGACAAGGCACATGAGGCAATACCCAAGGTAGTGACACTATCGTTTGCCTGATCCGGACTGGTGAGAACGCAACGCCGCAGCGCCCGCAACACCGTAAAACAACACTCCCAAAATCAAGGGTGCACCAATCGACAACAAGTAATGAATAGTTCGAAGAAGTGTGTCCACTTGAGGTAGCTAATCCTACATTGGCCCGGCACGGCTCCTGTTTTAGTCATTTCCAATTTGACACAAGTGTCAAGGCTATCCATTATCGTTCTCTTTCTTCAATCATCACGTACATCATTCCAACCACTTCATTCTGGATCATCACTCCGCGTATAGTTATTAAAGTGGTTTTCGGTTTAGATAGAGAGTATACCCATAATCGATTCCGGTCTCTTTAATAACTTTCGTAATTATTACACCGATTGGTCGTTTATATATTTCAAAACCAAAACAAATTCAATTCAATTAGAATTTATAAATCAACATTTCATTTGTCTTTCCAAACCAATTTCCAAAATTTACGTTACAAAACTTACAAATTCATAATTTCAAAATCTTATAATTCAATTTCAATCTTTATTTAAACAATTCAAATATCAATTTAAATTCGTATATAAGATTCATTCTGAAATCATTTAAATCAATTTAATTTAACATCCAAATCAGTTTAACTTCATTTTTCGATTTTATTCAATATTCGTTAAGTAAATTTATCATTCAAATCAATTCTATTAAATTTCCAATCCATTAAGTCAATTTCTTAAATTCAACTTCATTAAATCAAAACTTACAATTTTGAAATATATTAAATTCGTCAAATCAAATCTTTTAATTTTCAAGTCTTACATTAATTTCAATAAATCACATTTTATTTCTTGTTAAAGAAATTCAATTTCACTTATTTACTTACTTAAATAATTTTCCAAAACTTAATTAATAAAGAAAACTCAATTTCAATTATTTACGAAGTAAATTCACTTATTCAAAAGTCCAATTTTACTTATTTAAAGAATTCAATTCAATTTCATCATTAAATAATTCAATCTTATTTAATTATTAAATAATTCAAAACTTAATTATTAAATAATTTCAAAGTTTAATAATTTCAAACTTAATTATAATTTCAAACTTAATTATAATTTCAAACTTAATTATTAAATCATTTCAAAGTTAATTCAATCATTTCTCAAATTAAACAATATTCTTTCATCAATTACATTGTTAATATTTTGTTTTAGATTATTAAATATTAACATTTTCCTTTCATTAAAATTCAAATTTCAACTTCATTTCAAAACCATATTATTTATTCAAATAAAATCTTCATTCTATTTTAAATCAAATTATTGACCAATCGGGTTTTATTAAATTCTCTATCCTAGGTCAAAGTTCAATTTGGGTATTTATCATTTCAACCCGATTCCAATTCAATTCAAAATCAAAACATAGCAAAAGGGAACTTGCAGTGTGATAACTGGGATGATGTCAAAGTAAATAAACAAGCAATAACAACAATCAATATCAATCCAATAATCAATCAAATAATCTCGAAATAATCATATTAATTTACATTGTTATTTGTGTAAATTAATATAATTATTTCTAGAATCTACACTATCATTTCATGTAGATTAAAGATTATTCCACTATTTATTTATACGGTTTTTCACTTGTCATTCAATTACAATTTTATACTACAACAATAAATCCAATATACATCGATGGTTCAAAGTGTAATTATCACTATTCTACATGTCAATTAATTTAACAATTAAAAGGGGTCATATTCAACTAATCAAATTTAACATATAAATCAGTTTTAAAATTGTCGACTATCCTATATCAATTTCAATTCTGCATACTATTTATCATTTAACACTAACAATTTAACGTCCAAAATAAACATCAACAATCAATCAATTATCAGCCAACCTGCATTATCATCACATAAATAATTAACAGATAATGGTGTCAAATGTCACAGGTGAACTGATACAGGCAATAACATATATAACAGTGTAATTAACTAACAGCAGCATTTCAATTGTCGTTTCAATTGAAATCAAATTTAATAAATAAAAGAACATTAATCGTGAGCGATTGCTCACCTTTCGAGGCTGGGTGGGTTTTGATGAAGAAATTGAGTTACGAAATCCAGGTACGAATCGACGATCAAGCTGATAGATGGGATTGACGAAATCAAATTAGAACCGATCGATGATGGCAAGTGGTATAAAGGAACTTATATATAACCATATATAATTAATTTCATATAAAAGAAATCATATTCTAAATTCAAATACATTTTAAATCTAAACCATATAAATGTATTTCCAAACATATATATAAGAAATCAAACATACATATACCATATATCACTCAAAATAGATACATATATATATACTTATTAAACAACAAAATACTCACATAAATAATGTATGTTCACTGCAACATCTCAAATATCACATATATAAACTTTATACTTTGTATACTTTATGCGTAAAAAAATGTATAAACTGTCAAATCTATATACAATGCTGCAGGTAGCTATCTCGAAAACAAAGCTTACATATTATATTTACAACCCATACCTATACATATAAAGTAATATAGCTTGTACCATATATGTAATGTATAAAAGACACATATATTTTGGCAGACGTATTTCTTTTGTAGTATACGGACAAAAATCATTATATTCTCTTATTAAAACTGTTTCAAAATACAGCAAGCTTAAGTAAATATTCGAATTCACTTTGACAATATACATACGTAAAATGCCCAACATATAACAGTTATTACCACTTACATAAATATAGAACAGTTATAAACAAATTCAAACTATATTTCCAACTGATATAACAAATCACTTATCCATTCAATACTATCACTTGTATATTTCTGTAAAACTTATGTGAACTAATATATGCAACAACCACATTATAAAATTTATATATAATGTCATACGAAATATATATATGATTTTCTTCTTAGGATCAATATACGTACAAACAAAACTTTATAAAAAAAATGGAGAAACTACCAGGGAGGAACAGTGACAGGAAACAAGTGCTAAGGCCGGGGTTGCTGAGTGTTCTCGGCCAGGAGACGTGAGCTAAGTGGAACGGATGATGGAAGAAGTGGCGTTTCGGTTCTGGTGAAAAGTAGGCGAAGTACTTCGGTGGGCGATTGGACATGCTCGGCCAGAGCTTGGGGTTTGAGTGGCGGTGTGGGAAAATAGGGAGGATCCATGGTTGTGCTTGCGTGTCAGAGGAAGCAGGCTGGCGATTATGGTGGCGGGTCAGGCGCGTGGAGGTGGGACGGCGTCAGATCTCGGGTGGTGCTGAGGCTTGCATGCTAAGGGGGATCGGGGAGAGGATGACATGCCGAAGGCTATGGGTAGTCGGAGGGGAGCATGCAGCATGGTTTTGCTGGGTTAAGGGTTGATGACGTAAAAAATGGAGATGGGTGCCGCACGTTTCGATCGGCTGTGGCTAAAGGGAAGGGAAGCACAGGTTCGGTGGTCGGAGGTTGCTGGCGACAAGCAAGCGGATCTTGAGGCAAGCAGGTTTCTACAAAATGCAAAATGGAAGAAGGAATCAAGCTTTCGACAAAAATATAGGCTTTAATTTTTGACAGAGCAATGTTGGTTTGGGAGAAAAAAATGGAGGATGACATCTGGAAACATGCAAGGAGGAGAGGAAAGGTTGAAATAAAAAGAAGAGCAGTGGTTCCACAATAAATACCTTAAGCACTTTTATCACTATATTTTCTCAAAAGAAATGAACAGACCCGCGTAAATGAAGTTGGAATGGTATGGCAGCAACAGTCACGACTATTGATTATCTCAAGGAACAACCCAAAGGCCACAGAATATCAAGGGGTTGAAAAACAAACAAACGATACCGGTACGGTGAACCGTTTCACATATACGGTTGTGCACCGGACATCAAAACACAGATTTGAATATACCGTAGAGATCAGCGCGGTGAGACGATCAAAACAGTATACAGATATCAGTGGTATGATTGAATTATAAAAATTCGAATTTTTCTACTAGCGGAAAATGCAAGAAAAACACTGAAAAATAAGGTCGACGGAGCCAAAGATGTCCGAATTTGGAAAAATGACAAACTGACATCTTGCTAAGAAGATGATTTAGAATTTTTCTATGTAAAAATATTTAGGTTTCGGAAACATTTTATTTTCATCGCTTTTTAACTGATTAAATTGAAGTAAATTTACGTGCAAAATAAACTTTCATATTTTCGGACGAAAATTTACCAGTTGCTATGTTTAACTAGACATATTCCCAATATTAAATTTTATTTTAAAATTTTATCGTTTAAAATTTTCACAAAATTTCAACTAATTACGTTATTAAAACAGTTGAAATTTACGGGTCGTTACACCTATACTTTTAAAACGCTGTCATTACCACTTAATATTATATATAGACTCAACAGTTTATAAGTAATAAAATTTGTAAAACTCCCATATAATAATAGATGGTTATATCCAAAACAAAATGCATACACAACAAAATCTTATGAATTCATATACATTACAGGCGAATAATACTACTACCCAATATGTGAACACAATATGTATATTAAAGCTTAAAGTTCTGCCAAAAATTTAAAGATCAAATTATAAATTTAATATAATAAAACACACGTCATATAATATCAGTATAAATATAAAAGAGACTGACGTGTAAACTTTACATATTCAAAACTTACATATTTATAACATAAAATATATCTCTTGATATACAGCTACCCAACGTATGTGCTGACACAAATAAGTGCAGATTATATCTAGATATATAAACCAGTATATGAACTTACATACATATATATACAATTTAAAAATCAATATTTACAAAACAAATATATTATCTTCGAAATTTCATATAGTGTATGCAGACCATATATATATTATTTATAATATACGAAACAAAAGAACAAAATGTTCTTTCTTTGTTTATCACATATATATTATACGCGTAATTTGTTTTATACATTACTCTATATATATGGATTGGAAGAGTAGGGGAATGGACGAAAAGCTTCAGCAAAAATATAGCTTCAGCCGACCAATATCTACAATATATATATTTATCATACATAAGTTGAAACACTATATAAAAGGGACAACATATATACGAGAGATATATATAGTGTGGAAGGATACCAACGCTGACGAGGGGAGAGGCGAATAGGTTGTCGCTTCGGGTTGAGTGGTTGTTCGTGGCCGAGCAGGTCTGGGTGGCGGCAGTTGCAAGGTGTGGATGGCGGAAAGCCGAGGTGGGAAGGGAAGCGGCCAGGGGGTGCTGTGATGAGTTGGTGGTCGGGTTGTGTGCATGCGTGGTAGCTTTGGGCGGAGGGAGGAGAGCTGTTGGACGTGGATCGGAGGGAGGCCCGGTCATTGTATGTTGCCGACATGGGTGAAGGAGTTTGTGTGGCAGTGAGGCGTGATGATATAAGAAATGAAGAGAGTGAGGAGATGAATGATTTTTTTTCCTTTCTTTCGTTTGTTTGTTTGTTTCAAAATGAATAAAGATGAATACTAGTAATTTGAACAGATGGAAGTGCAAAAATGATATGTTGAATTCAAGAAATAATTAATTTCAAGTGGCTGACAGCTTTTCACATTGGAAAATGAATAGACAAGGGATAGACAAGGGAAATGAAAGGACTCAGAAATGAAAGGACTCAAAACAGATACCGATACGATTAACCGTTTCGCACATTCCGCTGCGAACCGGACTTCAAAACGCAGAAATAAATATACCGTAGAGATCAGCACGACGAGACGATCAAAACGGTATACAGATGTTAGCAGTACGATTTAATTATAAAAATTTTGAATTTTCTACTAGCGGAAAATGCAACAAAAACGCAGGAAAATAAGATCGACGGAGCTAAAGATGTCCGAATTTGGAAAAACGACAAACTGACATCTTGCTCAGAAGATGGTTTAGAATTTTTCTATGTAAAAATATTTAGGTTCCGAAAACATTTTATTTTCATTTCTTTCTAACTGATTAAATTGAAGTAAATTTACGCGCGAAATAAACTTTCATATTTTCGGACGAAAATTTACTAGTTGCTATGTTTAACTAGACGCATTCCAAATATTAAATTTATATTTCAAAATTTTATCGTTTAAAATTTCACAAAATTTCAACTAATTACGTTATTTAAACAGTTGAAATTTACGGGTCGTTACAAGAAGCCCGTGGGAGAAATCGAAGACGTGCTCATTCAACTAGGGCAATTCATATTCCCCGTTGATTTTATTATTCTCGAAACACAGCCCGTGACAAATCCCGCAAGTCAAATTCCATTGATTCTGGGCCGACCATTTTTAGCCACCTCAAATGCCTTAATCAATTGTCGTAACAGATCGATGAAAATCTCTTTTGGAAACATGACTTTGGATCTCAACATTTTAAATCTTGAAAGCCAATCGAACGAACCTCGTGACCAAATGTTGGAAGTTAGTGCCATTCACGAAAACTTTGAAAACGAAACACTTGATTTTAATGATGAACACGAGGCCGAGTACGAAAAATTGTTTCACGAAATTCCCAACGAGATTGAATACAATCTTCCCTTTGAATCGCTTCAAGTTGAGTCTGAATCTCAATCAAACTCTTTGATCGAAAAACTCCCAAAGTTGGACCTCAAACCACTTCCCGATCACCTTAAGTACGCATACTTAGCTGATAACGGAACGTTGCCCGTCATAATTTCCGCAAATCTCTCTCTTGATCAAGAAGCTTCTCTTCTCTCTATTCTTTCGAAAAACAAGGAAACGATTGGATGGTCGATCTCCGATATAAAAGGGATTAGTCCCGCTCTTGTCCAACATCGCATTCATTTAATCGACGATGCCAAGCCTGTTCGTGATGCGCAACGAAGGCTTAACCGAAAAATGAAAGATGCGGTGCGTGATGAAATTCTTAAACTTCTCGAAAACGGAATCATTTACCCAATCTCTGATAGTTCATGGGTTAGCCTAATTCACGTTGTACCGAAAAAGTCTGAGCTAACCGTTGTCAAGAACGATACAAACGAGCTTATTCCAACTCGTACTCAAACGAGTTGGCGTGTTTGCATTGACTACCGAAAACTAAATGCCGCAACACGAAAAGATCACTTCCCCCTTCCTTTTATCGACCAAATGCTCGAACGTTTAGCCAGCCACGAATTTTACTGCTTCCTCGATGGTTATTCCGGCTATAACCAAATTCCCATCGCTCCCGAAGATCAAGAGAAAACGACTTTCACATGTCCATTCGGTACCTTTTCTTATCGACGTATGCCATTTGGACTTTGTAACGCTCCTGCGACCTTCCAACGATGCATGGTTGGAATCTTTTCCGACATGATTGAGCGCTTTCTAGAAGTTTTTATGGACGATTTCTCAATCTTTAACGATTCTTTTTCCCAATGTTTATATCATCTTGAATTGGTTCTAAATCGATGTAAAGAAAAACATTTGACTTTGAATTAGGAAAAATGCCACTTTATGGTCAAACAAGGCATAGTCCTTGGACATATCATCTCAAATAAAGGCATTGAGGTAGACAAAGCAAAAATCGATGTCATTGCAAACCTACCCATTCCCAAAACTGTTAAGGACATTCGATCATTTCTAGGACACGCTGGCTTTTACCGATGCTTTATGAAAGACTTTAGCAAAATTGCTCGTCCTTTGACGACTCTTCTTGGAAAAGACGTTCCTTTCGATTTTAACTCTGATTGTATCTCTTCTTTTGAACGTCTTAAGAACGAACTCATTTTTGTTCCAATCATTTGTGCGCCCAATTGGGATCTTCCTTTCGAAATAATGTGTGATGCTTCAAACTTTGCCGTTGGTGCTGTCTTAGGACAACGCATCAACAAGATCCTTCACGTCATTTACTACGCGAGTATGACTTTGAATGATGCTCAACTCAACTACACAACAACCGAAAAAGAGCTTCTAGCTGTCGTTTTTGCTCTCGAAAAATTCCGACAATACTTGATAGGGTCACACATTACTGTGTACACAGACCACTCCGTGCTTCGATATCTCTTTGCTTAAAAGGATGCCAAATCCCGCTTGATTCATTGGATCCTTTTACTTCAAGAATTTGACCTTAAAATTAAAGACAAAAAAAGATCCGATATCGTCATAGCCGATCACTTGTCTCGTCTTCCGAACGCACCATCTTCTTTGCCAATCAATGAAAACTTCCCCGATGAACAACTCCTTTCAATTTCTATGGACCTATGGTACGCTGATATAGTGAATTACTTAGTCACTAAAGAAACTCCCTCATCGTGGTCCAAACAGGACAAATGCAAATTCATGTCCCAAGTGAAGTATTTCTATTGGGACGATCCATACTTGTTCAAATATTGTCCCGACCAAATCATCCGACGTTGCATTCCGAATAATGAGATTAGGAGTGTTCTTTCATTTTTCCACGATCAAGCATGTGGTGGACATTTCAGTCCTCGAAAAACTGCGGAAAAAGTGCTTCAGTGTGGTTTCTATTGGCCTTCTCTTTTCAAACAATCGTTTGAATTTTGTAAAACTTGCAATCGATGTCAAATGCTTGGACGAATTTCTCAATGAGATATGATGCCTCTAACCCCATTCTTACAATCAAAATCTTTGATGTATGGGGTATAGACTTTATGGGACCTTTTCCCAATTCTGTTGGAAACTTGTATATCCTTCTCGCTGTCGATTACGTTTCAAAATGGGTCGAAGCCGTTCCTTGCAAAACCAACGACCATAAAATTGTTGTGAAATTTCTCAAAGGAAACATCTTTTCGAGGTTCGGCACACCTCGCACAATAATCAGTGATAATGGGACCCATTTTTGCAACCATTCTTTTGAAACTTTAATGAAAAAATACTCGATAACCCACAAGTTATCCACTCCGTATCATCCTCAAACTTGTGGCCAAGTTAAAGTTTCAAATCGACAAATAAAACAAATCTTGGAGAAAACTGTCAATAAAAATTGAAAAGATTGGTCTCAAAAATTGACCGACGCGCTTTGGACTTACCGTACTGCTTTTAAAACTAACCTTGGGATGTCCCCATTTCATTTAGTTTACGGTAAAGCTTTCCATTTAACCGTTGAAATCGAACACAAAGCGCTGTGGGCAATTAAGAACTTAAACTTTGATCTTGAGAAAGCTGGCGAAAACCGAAAACTACAACTCAACGAACTAGAAGAACTTAGGAACGACGCGTATGAAAACGAGAAAATTTACAAAGAAAAAACCGAAGTTTTTCATGACAAGTCAATCCTAAGGAAAACGTTTTCGCCTAACCAAAAAGTTCTTTTATATGACTCAAGACTTCATTTATTCCCTGGAAAACTTAAATCGACATGGACTGGACCATTTGTGGTACGAACTGTTTTTCCCCATGGTGCCATAGAAATAGAAAACCCCAGGGATGGATCAGTTTTCAAAGTCAACGGTCATCGTCTGAAACCTTTCTTGGAATTGACAAATAACCAAGAGGAGGAGCTCATGATCCTTCATGAGCCAAACTACGTCTAGTAAGAATGTTAACCCTCTTTTGTAAATATGTACATAGTTTTCCCCGTTACACTCATTATATCATGCATTGACTGTGGGAACATTGTAAAAAATTAAGTGTGGGGGGAGTCTCATTTTCATTTTTTTAGGTTTCATGGCATTTTTGAATTTTCATTTTTTTTTAAGTTAAAAAAAAGAAAAAAAATCTAAAAATTTCAAAATCTCAAAAACATTTTCTTTTTAGCATTTTGATTTATTTTTGAAGAAACACTATGGGATAAGTATAAGTTTTGGTTAAAAAATTGAAATTTTGAAAATTTATTTGTCTTAACAAAAATAAAAATGAAGTTTGATTACAAATAACAATGGTTTAACTAGTATATAGGAAGGTTCATAAGTGTTAATTATGAAGTATGTTCTAATTGAAAATCTTTGTTAAAAAAGTGGTAAATTTAAAGTGAAGGATATAACTTTTTTATCTTCTAAGTTAAATGGTGCTAAGATAATTTTGCAAAACTCTCTCTTTCTAAAACAAATTTAAAAAAAACACATTTGTATATATGTATATATATATATTTTTAGCACCTAGAGTCATGTGTTCACACTTGTGTGTTCACTCGCCATGCTCTATACCCTTCTCACGTAAGCCCGAAAGGCAGTGCATGATTGGTATATTTGGCCTCAGTTTATCTGAGTTAGGTGTATATAAATAAAAAATTCTTTTTAATAACGCCTACAGTCGATAAGTGTTCACACTTGTGTTTTCAATCGCCACGCTCTGTATTCCCCTCACATCAGTCCGCAAGGCAGTGCACGGGTAATATATCTGGCCTCAGTTTACCTGAGTTAGGCATATGTAAATATTGTTAATATCAATAAAATTTTCAAATAAGAGAGAGTAATCAATTAAAATCTGAGCACTATTTTTACTTATTTGATTTAACTTGTTATTGAAAAGAAATGAAAATACCACTTTAATAAATTTTTATAATCAACTAAAGATCCATTTCATAGTTACACTTTGTTATCAACCAAAACAACGAGTTAAACTATTGTCTATTTGTTATGATAACTTGATTTTTGTTGGAAATTTTGATGAGTAAATGACTTAAATTTTCAAGATAATGACCAAGACTTATATTTAACTTCTTTGTGTCGATTTAAGAGTAAATCCTTCATTTGTAAACATTTTCAAGAACTTGCATTCATCCCATTGTAAATAAATCTTGCATTTTGTAAATATTTTCACTTTGCATCTGGATTTTGTGGGTAGTATCCGCTGAAAACCCTCACGAGACAACACTCGTCCTACTGGGGACACCCAGAGGTTTAACGGCTTGTTGCATACGCTCAATGCAATCGTTCTCCCTACGAAAATGGATTTATCTTAGTTTTCCTTTATTCGAGGACAAATAAAAAGATATGTGTGGGGGTATTTGATGTGCACATAAATGTGCATATATTTACATCCATATTTTATCTCTTTTTATTTAAATAAACACATATTTGGGAATTTTAACATGTTTAAAATCAAAATTCAATTATTTTCGAACCATCATATTTTCATCTACATTCAGGGGCAAAATGGTCATTTTTGTGCTTGTGTCAATTTAAGAAATTTTACTTGGACGTTTTTTGATAATTTTTATAGGAATTTGGATGCATATGGAAGAGGCTTATATGAAGATACATGCATGCACAAATGAAATACAAAGGAATGAAGAGGAAATAATTCAAGTTCAAGATCATGGAGGACCCCACCCACTTACCTAAATGTACAATTATGAGCTAATGGACAACTAAGTGGAGGTTAAAGTTTCATGCACAACAAATGATGGATTAATTAGTGGCTAATGCCTAATGGTTACTTGGTGTCCACACTTCCTAAAGGGCATTTTAGGAAGCCCCCTAAAAATAGAATTAGGGTTTTATGCATGTATATATAGCCCTCTTATGTACATGAAACTATCTTCTACTCTTTCATTTTACTTAGGAAATTAAGAGATCAAATTGTAAGCTCAATGTTCTATGAAATAAAAATGGCTTCCAAGCCTCTTTCTTCTCCTTTCTCTACATGTTTTTCTTTGTTTTTATGTTAATGCTTTTATTTATGTTCTTTTCTTTGTTAGTAGAATAGTTTTACATTTATGCAAGTAGTGTAGTTTAATTTCTTTTGTTGTAAGTAGTTTAATTACATTCTCTTCTTTGCGTATTCTCTATTTCCTTCTCTTTTTAATGTTGAAAGTTACTTGTGTTGCTTCAATGCCACAAATGAGTAGCTAAATCCCTTCAGTTTAGGGGTAATGAAGCTCTCAAATCTTATGTAATTTCAACATTTTATGATTTATGATCTCATTTGGTTTATGCTTCATGAAGTGAGTTTTGATGCAAGTTTATACAAGTGGGTTTGATAGCTTATATTGCTTATGCAAATGAGCTATTCTTATTCAACATAAACACACTTTGCATCATCATTTTCTAATCCATTTTTGATTGTGAAATTAAAGTAAAAATGAAATTTGGTGATCTATATTACTAGTTACAATAGTAAATATATCATACTTAAAATTGATTTTGCTTTGGCTTCATTTTCATGAGAGTTATAAGTGGTTTGTTTATTGTATTATAGTTTGATGGTTTGAGTTATGTTAATTAATAACATAAACAGACCATACTTATGATAAATTCAACAATATTTCACTTAATATCAAAAGCTAGAGATCAAAAAAATTTTGTTTGTTGCTTTACAAAATTATGAGAGTGGATTTGCCTCTAAATTGTTCTCTAGTTCAATAGTTTTTAAATCAAATTTCAATTCTAGTTTTAGCTTCATTTTATTTCTAATTAACAATTTCTCCTCCATTTGTTCTAATTTGATTGAATAGATTTTTAATCTCTCACAATTCCCTACGGATCGACCCGTATTCGCCATGTACTACAAAGTGTACGCTGTGCGCTTGCGGTTATATTTTAATTTGAAATTTTTCGGCAAATTTCTAAACCAATAGAAATTTTGTTGATTGACAGTAGTCCATCTACTTGATATTTAGTATTTGCTATTACTCTTCGGAAGACAAGGTCTCCTTCTTGAAATGACCTTAGTTTTACTTTCGAGTTGCAATACTTTGATATCCTCCGTTGATATTCAGCGGTTCGGATTGCTGCTTCATCTCTTAGTTCATATATTAAATCCAAAGATTCTTTCCTCAATTCTTGATTCAGATCGAATGCAAATACGATTTTCTGATGTGAAGGTATCTTAATTTTAATTGGCAGCATTTCCTCACATCCATATGTTAGGGAATAGGGAGTATGATACATTGCAGTTTTGGTGGATGTTCTATATGCCCATATCAGAAGTGGTAACTCTTCCACCCAGTTTACTTTAGCTTTGTTTAAGAGCTTTTTGGGAATAGTTTTGATAGTCTTATTAGCTACCTTAATAATTCCATTCTTTCCATAGAATTAGGTGAACTCTTCACTCTTAAATTGCATTCCATATTTGGATATGATTTTATATGGAATTCCAAATCTTGTGACAATATTCATGAATTTGAGTATCTTCCCTAAAGTAAAATTCAGAGGTGGCTCTGCTTCTACGCACTTAGTAAAGTAGTCAATGGCAACCACGACATATTTAGCCCCTTCCTTGGATATTGGCAAAGGTCGTATCAAATCAATTCCCCATACATCAAAGAGCCATGGAGTTGAAATTGTAGTTAATGGGCATAATGGTAAATAAGAAATTTTGGCATACTTTTTAGCATCTTACACATCTCTTTACATAATCCGTAGCTTGATTGGTCATTTCGGACAATAGAATCCTTTTGTCATGACCTTCTTACCTAATTTTATACAATTGGAGTGGTCTCCGCATAACCCCTCATGTGCTTCCTCTAATAGTCTCAATTAATTTTTTGGATTCACACATCTTAAGTAAGGAAGGGCATATCCTTTCTTATAAAGTATTTTGTCCATCACAGTGAAAGTTGGGGCTTGATGTCTGATTTTTCTAGTCTCTATCTTATTAGTTGGTAGTCTTCGTTAACAAGATATTCCACTATAGGTGGCATCCAATTATTTTTGTAGCGGTCGTTTGCTTCTAAATCAGAGAGTTCTTCCTGAAGATTTTCATTCTCAATTTCTTTCTCTTCTCTTTCATGCATTAGAGCTGGAGATCTAGTTAACACTAGTAACTCTCTTCCTAGCTCAGATACCTTTTCTTCAATACTAGAATTTGTTAGATAACCCATAGGTACAATTTTGGTTTCAGGAGCTCCCCTTGAACTGGCCAATTTTTCCAAAGAACCTGCTTGCGTAATCTTTCCTCTTAGGACTTGATGTATTGAGAGATATTCAAATTGAGTCAACATATTTGGTAGCTTCTTCGCATACTAAACTAATTTGGCATCTCTAGTCTGATATGTCTGCTTTCGTTGGTTTACCATCAACCGAGAGTCACTGAAGATTTAAATCCTTGGAATTTTAAGCTACAAAGCCAAAGTGAGTCCTGCTACCATTGATTCATATTCTACCACATTATTTGTAGCCTGAAAACCTAGTTTCATGGCATAGCGCATGCGGTGTCCGTCTGGTGTGATTATAACATAACCCACTCCAACATCTTATTCATTTTATGCCCCGTCCACAAATAATTACCATTTGGGCTTTTGATCCTTCTCTTTCTCTGATTGCTCTTTGACAAAGCTTGGGCATTCATTAACGAAATCGTCTAAAGCTTGTCCTTTAATTGTTGCATGCGGTAGGAATTCAATTTCATAATGGTTGAGTTCTATTCCACATTTCACTAACCTTCCCGATGTTTTCGGCTTACTGAAGACTTGCTTAAGTGGAAAGTTGGTTAATACCTTGATCAGATGTGCCTGATTAGTACTAAACTCACTTCATCTTCCTTTAATCTTTCACTCACAAAATAAGTAGGGAGTTGAATTCCATTTTCCTATCCGATTAGTACTAAACTCACTGCATGCTTGAAAACTGCCATATATAGATACAAATTTGACCTTTCCATGGGAGTAGATAATATCAGTGGCTTTTGAGATGGTCTTTTAGTTCTCTTAAAGCTTTTTATAATGACCCAAAATTTTATTACTATGATTTTTGGAATATTTAATTAGTTTTAAATATTCGATTAGGGGTTTTTATAATAAAACCTATGTTTCAAATAATTGTCCAATTTTTGGTAACGTACTTTTAATTTAATTTATAGAATTTATCCATAATTTTTAATTTGGAAAATAAATAAATTTTCATTTAATGTATTTTACGGAAAACATGGGCATTTTTAACTCTTCACAGAATAAGATAACTTGTCTATTTTATTGTTGTTTTATGATCGTGTCACCTTGTTGTATGTGACCATATTACTGTTGTTCACGACTCGTACGCGAACGTGATATTGTGTGACGAATGTACCCCAAACTAATTTTTTTCTGAACAAAATTTTATACGCAAATAATCTTTTAAAATCTTAGCACACACATTTGTCTGTCCTTCCATGTGCATTAACAGTTATTGTTTTTACTCACCTTTCCTTACCATGTAAAATTTGCTTTTATAAATCTATTTCCATTCAACCAGCATGCATGAAAAAGAAAAAACAAACTTAGCTACAAATATGTACACATTCTTCGAATTTCTCTATAAGAAACTCTACCATTCCTCCCTTCAAAAATCAACATATCTCATCCCATTCAAAATTAGCCTTAGCGACCAAAACGGTGGTTGTCCGTCTTCATCTCTAGTATTTTTAGAAATTCGTTGCTCGAGATTTCATCGAGTAACGACCAAGAAATCATCAAATTTATGAAAAGGGAATGGAATGTTTATAAACTACAAAAATGTTTTCTCCTGATCTGTTGCAAATTGGGCGATGGCATATGCGCCTTGGAATAATATGGAGATGTGGAATTTTTTGTGTGAGTTTGTCGAAATTCCGAGATGATCATGGACAGTCATTGAAAATTTGGTTTAGAGATCATCGAATTTTTGGCAGTGATATGCGAGATGGATCTTGGGTTTGGGTTGAGCATGGAAAGATGCACCTTGGGTCGAATTTTGGTGGAAATTGGTGCTCGAAGTGTCGCATGCTTCATGACCTGGACCTAATTTTTTAGCTCGGCATTGGATGTCAGATTTTAATCAGAGGGCGAGGGGGTAATGGCGCTTGGTCGGGAAGGGCAAGCTCGAGGAGGGAGACACATTGGTGGCTTTGATTTCGTCACATAGTGGATGGAATAGCCGTGCACGTGCAGCGTGCATTCATGTGTACGAGGAGGAGCAGCATTGGGGTTTTAGGGAAGAAGCTCCTATAGCTTGTGCAAGTTTGGGTTGGTTTTGATGTGGGCTTGGCCCATTTTCTAATTAAGGTGAGAAATAGTTAAAAGATATTTTGTTTTAGACATTTTGTTTTAGACTATATTTTTCTAAGTTAGGTTTTAAAACCCTATACTTGCTCATTTTAAATTCGATCGACATACAGATTTTTGCGTTGTACTCGTGTGGACGAGTACAACGTTGTAGCGAAATTTGTTAACATTTTTGTTAATGTATAAATTTATGACATGTTGATAAGGAATAAATTTAATTATGTTATTATAAATAATAAAATCGTTAAATTTATTTTATCTTAAATGATTATATATATTTGGCCAAATAAACACCATTCTATTAAAGTAAATCGAATAGGGTAATTTGGACACCTGTTTAGCCGATTAAAACACTGTTCCGCTAATAAAACTAATTTGACATTTAAGTAGCAGAATCAATCCCCTTTCTACTATTTTGTAAATTTGGACATCTAATTATATATCGTTAATTGATATGCCGCTTTGAATAAGTGATATGTTAACCAATGATGGTTAACTGTTGAATTTATTTATGTAGTCACTGATTATGTAAATATCTATTATTAACTTGGAAAGTGAAATTGAATGATATGGTAGCTTGTTTAAGTACCATTGTGATCGTTAAGCCTCTTCAAATTTGAAAAGTTAAATTTTGATTTGAAAGTTATTTGAAGAATAATTATTATCTATTATAAGGTTTTAAAGATAATTATTATTTTTAAGTTATTTAATATTTATTTTAAAATGTTTTAATTATATTTTAATTATTTTGTTTAAAGTGATTTAACTATACTTTAATTTTTAATTAAAGTTATTTAATTATATTGATTTAAGTTATTTAATTATATTTATAGGTTAATAAATTTTCATATTAATATTATTTAAAAGCTAATTGATTATTGTATTAGTAACGTTTTAAAACTTAGTTAATTAGTATATTAATATTGTTTTGAAGTTAATTAATTAATAAAATAATAATGCTTAAAATTAATTTAATATATTATTAGTGAGATTCTAAGGTTATTATTTTGATTGAGGTTTAAAGATAATTACATAGAAGGGTGTTTAATAATAACTTGTTATTTAAAGTTATTTTTAAATTTATTGTTTATTAATGGAACTTTACTGACTTATAAAGTTTACTAAATATTTTTTTTAATAAGGGAAGTTATAAAAGAAGTTTAATAAATAATTTCGGATGTTTGCAAAGAAGTTTTATAAATGATTTGAAAATTTATAAAATGGTTATTATAAATAAACTTGGATATTTATAAAGTGTTTTATAAATGAATTTGGAGTTTAAACAAAGGGGATTTCATAAATACAGAGGTTTGGTAGAAAAATAGGGTTTGGAGTTATCTTAATCTCCGTTTTTAAATAAGATTTGTTTTGATCCTTTAAAATGTGATTTTGAAATATGGAATTTCAAAAGGAATTGTGGATATGCTTATATTATTATATAAGTATATGGAAAAGTTTCCTAAGTTTTGAAAGTGAAGTGGTTTGTGAATATGCTTATACCGATGAGATAAGTATATGAATATTTTCATAAATATTTGAAAGGTGATTTTAAACTAATGATAGATTAATTTAAGAGGCTTGGTGGTTTCCGTGGGAAATGTAATCTTAGTTCTGAATGTTTGTTTATTTGATAGTTAAATAACCGACTATCAAATCTTGGCCTAAATATGTAATCCTTGTTAATTTTGGTGGTACAGAAATATTCCTTACTTAACATTGAAGGATTTTAACTCTGGAAATATGTAGGAGAAACATGAGGAATATATGGTACAGTTACCATCGATGGTGCTATACTGTATGTATAAATTCGTTTTATTCTTCTAGGACAAATGATAAAGAGATCCCTCCATTTATACAGTTAGGGGGTGATCCCAGCTCATATGTATTATCTGATTATTTCCTAAAGAGCTAGTATTGAGCATTCTAGAAAATCAACGATTGGTATTGGGGCACCCCGTAAGCGGGGGAGTGTACTCGTAAGAGATGACCCGTATCGTAACCACTCCAAAGACCATATATGGTTCTATGAAGGAGTTTCGTGGTATATTAAGATATTAGAACCCATGTGTGGTTCCAAGACCCGTTAAGGTATGGGAATCCAGTGTGATTCCAAGATATATTTGAGATATGGGAATCCATGTGTGATTCCGAGATCAGTTGGGGTATTAGAAATGACGTAGGATTCCATGATCTATTTTGATGGCGGTGAGTGAGCTGGAACGCTGGACGTAGCCTCAAAGTGGTAATGACTAAAACCAAAGATAGAAGGCATGGCCAGTAGGGTTGGCAAACCCATAGAGTGCAGTCGGCTCCTCCTAGACATTACCTACAGTTGTTATGCGCATGGGGTAATGCACTTGGTCTTAGCAGGACTATCTATTTTTTCCTATGGTACATCACTAGGGATGTATGTTGCTTCGGAAGGATATCTCTGATCCTTGTGCAGGAGGACCATTCTTGAAGTACTAAGGGCGCTTCCATGGAATCCTGCATAATTAGCGAACGCACCTTATCGTTTTTTGATTATATACCTGGTATTGTTCTGATATACACTCAAACTCATTACAACTACTTGACTATCATTATTTTACCCTTAGACATTATTATAATATCACTGGATTTTCTAATATAAAATTATTTTGGTTATCATAATGTAAAAAAACCATTCGTGTTTATCTACGGCGTGGTATGAGATACCTTTGATTTTAAAGGATTTTACAAGTTGTAATAAATAAAATTCCTTGTGATTTGAGTTTCTACCGCTGGTTTTACCAAACTGACCAGGGCGTTGTTTTCTATAATGCTCGGGTCAGCCTGAGCATATTTTCTAGATTTAGCTGGATAATTTGGAGCTTTCAAGGGATGAGCTGGATTCTCCAAGACGTACTTAGATATTTATATTTTTTGAGGTTTTCTTGTTCTTGATTTATGTATGTATATATAATATGATTTCATTTTGTAAAGATCTTGTGTATATTATATATTTATCTCGTCACGATATGAGATTCGATCCTTTATTTTCTTACTTTCACCCTAACAATCTATCTTTCCAACATTTGAAAATTCGACATGTGAATATCGTGGATGTATCAGTATCCATTTCTAAGGGTCGAAAAGGTGGGTCGTCACAGCGTGGTATCAGAGCTTAGGTTGAGCGAACACCTAGGCCTTGGTGGGGTAAACTCATTGGAGATAGAGTTAGTGATGCCCTAGAGTGAGTAACTCATTAAAGATAGGGTTAGTACTATCCTAGAATGAGCTGAGTGTATATATAAGAGCTCGTATTTGTTATTTTCATAAAAATGTTTTCTATTGTGTTGTTTGATATTTTGAGTGGATTATGAATTCTGTTCGATGTGTTTGGCCAACGTTATCGATAGGGATTTTTCTAAACACTTGAACAAAGCCAACCAACACAATATTGTTTTAAAATTAGTAATGAATTTTTTTTACTTAGGAATATATTTTACATATATAAAAGAATAATTTTTCAAAAATTTAATATAGTTATTCTTGGTGGTGCTTGTTTGTTAGGAAATAACAATATTCCATCATTATCGTCTAGGATTTGATTAGCCATGCTCGCCCAGTTCTGAGCATTGTCTATTATCTGTTAATTTATAAGAAATCTTCTTTTTGAAACTTGGCTTGGGTAGATAGGAAATTTAGGATCATTGCCTTGTGAATTAAGTTTCACAATTTGACTAAAAGGCATTCGATGACAATGTTGGGTTAAAATTTGACTTCAATATAAGTTTTTATTTTAAGAAAATTTGAATATTTTAAAATAAATGTTTTAGAAATGATTTTATATAAAGTTGATTTTGTAAAAATTAGGTTTTAACAAATCTTGTTTTGTTAAAAAACGAAGATAGAATATTTGAGAAATGATTTCCTTTAAAAGGAGTAATTTTATTTATCAAAATGTGTTTTATAAATAAAAGGAATTTGAGAACTTAAATCTTGGTGCTGTTGGAAAATGGTTTTCAAAGTTTTAAGAAGGTAATAATAATATATTCGAAGATATCTTACAAATATAGGTATTTTAGAAAGGAATTTTGTTATATATTTGTTTGGGTAAAAATAGATTTTGATTAAATCCCAAAAGCATGATTTGTCTACAAAAGGAAAGATGTATATTATTATTTCAAATGATTTATGGGAAAAGAAGTATTAATTTTACTTGAAAGAGTTTAAAGTATAAATATTTTAGGAGATAGTGGCAATAGTTTACTTAAGAACATATTCAAGTATAAATACTTTTGGAAGAGAAAATTTTAAAGAATAGGTATATTTTCTTTGGATTAGTTCGGGGAATGAGTCCCAATTGTTTTATGGTGATCGGTAAAATCTTCTAAGTGACAATTGGATGTTTGCTTAGGCGAACAGTATTGTGCACTTAGTAAATTATTCTCTTTGTCATTATACGATTGGAACGAGTTCGAATCCAAAATAATCCGAAGCAAATTAGAATTAAATATTTCACTGAGAATATTTAGCTAGAAATATATATATGATATTGTTTCAAAAAGGGATTTGAAAAGAAAAAGGTGTTTTTAAAGTAACTAGTTCGAGTGGCTCGAAAATAACTAAAATGGGTAGGAGATATGTCCGGATGGTAGATACTTCTCTTAAGTATCACTCTTCTTGGTAAGGAAATATATAATACGGTTTGGTAGTACCTAGTTCCTAGGTTTCATATTAGGGTTACTTGGGCTATATTTTTTTTATGGATTAAAATATATATAATATCATTTCAAAAGTTTTTGAAATAAATATCCAGGCATTTGACTCTTAAGTTTCCAAAATATAAAGCTACCTTGATTTAAAATGGGTTAGTTAATGAAGTTTTAACTGGGTCAAATTTGTTGAGAAAGTTTAATAAACTTTGTCTTATTAAACCATGTATTTCGATTTTAACATCCAGGAAGTTAAAAATTACTTGATGTTATAGGCTGCCCATAAACATTTTACCTCTGAGTGTCTAAAGAAAAGTAGATTCTAGGATGGAGTTTAGATACCATCATCCCACTCTTCTTAGCTACTTACCAGACCGAACAAGTAAAAAGGTGGTATTGGTCGACTTAGTTATAAGACCCAAATTATTTTAGGCCCACATTTAAATAGTTAAATGAGAATAAAATTTAATTTGATGTTTTGTATATACTCTTAGAATGTAGGAGAGTATTATACAAGTTAGTAAAGCAAAGTGATTTTATGAAAGGGTTTCATAAATAAAGTTGTATCATCTAAAATGTTTGAACCTAAGTTGGAATTTTTATGAAATGTTTTCATAAACAATTTTAGCAGAAATAGAATTGGTATTGGTGAGGACCAATAATGTAAGTACGTAGGTTATACATAGATCATTTCACTTTCTCATATAGCTCTTGATCCAAGATTCGAGTACGTGACTTGAGGTACTTCACACCGTTTTGAATAAGGAGATATCACTCGATTTTTGATGGCGAACACTTGGCGAGGGTTCTTGATATTGAACCAAAAGTTTTCAATCATAGTTCATCGCTATGTAAGGAGAATGGAGGTTTCTAATTAAAAAGATTGATTAGAGTCCACACTAGAAAATCAGATGAGCAATACTAGTTTGGAAGTGAGTTATGTATTTGAGTAGCGATCGAATCAGATTCTGTATATAAATGATCTTTGAACATCATGCAGGCTTATGAATAATATTGGATGTTCATGTAGTAAAATTTGGGGGATGAAATTTCGTTTAGGGGGAGAATGTAATGACTCAGAATTTTATTACTTTGTTTTTTGGAATATTTAATTAGTTTTAAATATTTGATTTTGTGTTTTTATAATCAAAATCTATGTTTCAAATAATTGTCCGATTTTTGATGACATATTTTTAATCTAATTCATAGAATTTATCCATAATTTTTAATTTGAAAAATAAATAAAATTTCTTTTGACGTATTTTACGGCAGACGTGTGAATTTTCGGCACTTCACAGAATAAGATAACTTGTCTATTTTATTGTTGTTTTACCTTGTTGTATGCGACCATATTTTTATTTCTATCATTCGGGACTCGTACATGAAAGTGATATTGTGCGGCAAAGTACCCCAAACTAATTTTTTTCTAGACAAAATTTCATACGCAAAAAATCTTCTAAAATCTTGATATGCACACACTTGTATATTCTTCCTTGTGCATTAACATTTAATGTTTTACTCACCTTTCCTTACCCGGGTAAACTTTGCTTTTATAAATTTGTTCCATTCAATAAGCATGCAAGAAAAAGGAAAAAGAAACTTGGCCACAAATATGTACGCATTCTTCACATTCTCTGCAAATGAAAAACTCCACCATCCCTCCCTTAAAAAATCAACATTTTCCAACCCATTCAAATTAGCCTTAGCGACCAATACGGAAGTTGTCCCTCTTCATCTCTAGTATTTTTAGGAATTCGTTGCTCGAGATTTCATCGAGTAAGGATCGAGAAATTGTCAAATTTCAAAAAAGGGAATGGAATGTTCATAAACTTCAAAAAATGTTTTCTTCTAATCCATTGCAAATTGCGCAATTGCATATGCAGCGTTGGAATCGTACGGAGATGTGGGATTTTTGATGTGAGTTCAGCGGCATTCCGTGATGGTCATGGACAATCGTTGAAAACTAATTTTGGAGATCATCTAAGTTTTAGGCAGCGATATGCGAGATGGAGCTCGTGTTTGGTTCAGCATAGAGAGATGCATCTTGGGTCAAATTTTGGTGGAGATTGGTGCTCGAAAGTGTCGCACGCTTCATGACCTAGACGTGATTTTTTTAGCTCGGCATTGAAGGGCGGATTTTAATCAGAGAGGTAGGGGGCGATGACGCTTGGTCAGAAAGGGCAAGCTCGAGGAGGGAGACAGGTTGGTGGCTTTGATTTTGCCGAATGGTGGATGGAATAGCCGCGCACATGCACGCATGTGTTAGAGGAGGAGCGATATTGGGGTTTTGGAGAAGAAACCATTGTAGCTTGTGCAAGTTCGGGTTGGTTTTGCTGTGGGCTTGGCCCATTTGCTAATTAAGATGAGAAATAATTAAAAGTTATTTCGTTTTAGATTATATTTTTTTAGTTAGATTTTAGCACCCTATAACTTGCTCATTTTAAATCCGATTGACATGCGGATTTTTGCATCGTACTTGTATGGATGAGTACAACATTGTAGTGAAATTTGTTAACAGTTTTGTTAATGTATAAATTTATGACATGTTGATAAGGAATAAATTTAATGATGTTATTCTAAATAATAAAGTCGTTAAATTTATTTTATCTTAATTGATTATATATATTTGGCCAATTAAACACCATTCTATTAAAGTAATTTGAATAGGATAATTTGGACAACTGTTTAGCGGAATAAAACACCGTTCCATTAATTAAACTAATTTGACATTTAAGTAGCAGAATAAATCACCGTTATGCTATTTTGTAAATTTTGACATTTGATTATATATCTTTAATTGATATGCCCTTTGAATAAGTGATATGTTAACCAATGATGGTTAAGTGTTGAATTTATTTATATAGTCACTGATCATGTAAATATCTGTTATTAACTTGGAATGTTGAATTGAATGGTATGGTAGCTTGTTTAAGTACCATTGTGATCATTAAGCCTCTTTCAAATTTGAAAAGTTAAATTTTGATTTGAAAGTTATTTTAAGAATAATTATTATCTATTATAAGTTTTAAAGTTAATTATTATTTTAAAGTTATTTAACTATAGTTTTAAAATGTTTTAATTATATTTTAATTATTTATTTAAAGTGATTTAACTATACTTTAATTTTTTAAGTAAAGTTATTTAATTATATCGATTTAAGTTATTTAATTATATTTATAGGTTAATAAATTATCATATTAGTATTATTTAAAAGTTAATTGACTATTGTATTAATAACGTTTAAAAGTTAATTAATTATTATATTAATATTGTTTAGAAGTTAATTTTATTAATAAAATAATAGTGCTTAGAATTAATTTAATATATTATTAATAAGATTCTAAAGTTATTATTCTGAATGAGGTTTAAAGACAATTACATAGAAGGGTGTTTAATAATAACTTATTATTTAAAGTTATTTTAAATAATTTATTATTTATCAATGGAACTTTACTGACTTAAAAAGTTTATTAAACAAGTTTTGCGTTTAAATAAAGGAAGTTATAAAAGAAGTTTTATAAATAATTTTGGATGTTTGGAAAGAAGTTTTATAAATGATTTGAAAATTTATAAAAAGATTTTTATAAATAAACTTAGAGATTTATAAAGTGTTTTATAAATGAATTTAGAGTTTAAACAACGGGGATTATGAAGAGGTTTGGTAGAAGGAATAGCGTTTGGAGTTATCTTTCCGTTTTTAAATAACATTTGTTTTGATCCTTTAAAATGTGATTTTGAAATAAGGAATTTTCAAAAGGATTTGTGGATATGCTTATATTATTGTATAAGTATATGGAAAAGTTTCGCAAGTTTTAAAAGTGAAGTGGTTTGTGAATATGCTTATACCACTGAGATAAGTATATGAATATATTTATAAATATTTGAAAGGTGATTTTAAATTAATGAAAAATTAATTTAAGAGGCTTGGTGGTTTCTGTGGGAAATGTAATCTTTGTTCTGAATGTTTGTTTATTTGATAGTTAAATAAACGACTATCAAATCTTGGCCTAAATATATAATCCTTCATAATTTTAGTGGTAAAGAAATATTCCCTACTTAATACCAAAAGATTTTAACTCTGGAAATATCTAGGAGAAACACGAGGATTATATGGTATAGTTACTGTCGGTGGTGCTATACTGGACGTATAAACTCGTTTTGTTCTTCTTGGACAAATGACAAGGAGATCCATCCACTTAAATGGTTAGGAGGTGATCCTTACTCTTATGTATTGTACGGTTATTTCCTAAAAACTGGTATTGAGGATTCCAGAAAATCGACGGTTGGTTTTGCGACGCCCGGTAAGCGGTGTAGTGTATTCGTAAGAGATGACTCGTACCATAACCACTCCATAGACCATATACGGTTCTATGGAGGAGTTTCATGATATATTGAGATGTCAGAATCTATATGTGGTTCTGAGACCCGTTGTGGTATGGAATTCCATTTTTAATCCCATGATCTATTTAAGATATGGGAATCCATGTGTGATTCTGAGACCCGTTGGGTAATGGTATCCATGTGGGTATCCACTATCTTTTTCGGTGGTGGTGCATGAGCTGGAATGCCGGACATAGCCTCATCAGCGGTAATGACTAAAACCGAAGATAAGAGGCATGGCTAGTAAGGTTGGCAAACCCATAGGGTGTTGTTGACTCCACCTAGACGTTACCTATAGTTGTTATGCATGCATGGGGCGATGCACTCAATCTTAGTGACACCAGCTATGTTATTTCTATGGCACATCACTAGGGGTATATGCTACTTCTAAAGGATATCTCTGATCCTTGTGAAGGAGGATCGTTCTCGAAGTACCGAGGACACTTCCATGGAATTCTACACAATTAGCGAATGTGCCTTATCGGTTTTCGATTATATACCTAGTATTGTTGTGATGTACACTCACAAGCATCACAGCTACTTGATTATCATTATTTTCACCCTTAGACGTTATTATAACATCACTGGATTTTCTGATATAAAAACGTTTTGATTATTGTAAGGTAAAACTCGTCTGTGTTTATGTGCGGCATGGTCTTACAAGATACTTTGATTTTAAAGGATTTTACAAGTTAAATAAATAAAATTCCTTGTGATTTAAGTTTCTTACGCTGGTTTTACCAGACCGACCCAAGCATTGTTTTCTATAATGCTCTGGTCTGCCCGTGCATATTTTCCCGATTTAGCTGGATACTTTGAAGCTTTTAAGGGACGAACATTCTCCAAGATGTACTCACCTATCTTATATTTTCCGTTATTTTGTTGTTCTTTATTTATATATGTATACATAAGATGATCCTTTTGTAAAGATTTTGTGTATATTATATACTAATCTCGTCACAATGTGAGATTATGTTCTTTCTTTTCTTTCTTTCACTTTAATAATCTGTCTTTTCGGCACTTGGATATTCGACACGTGAATATCATGGATGTATTAGTATCGATTTCTAAGGGTCGAAAAGGCGGGTCGTTGCACTTTCTGACAAACTTCTACTCATTTAAAATTATTTCTTGATTACATCAAAGAATAGAATCCACTTATCAGTAGCTTTAGAGATAAACCTCTCAATGCTGCTACCCTTCCATTTAAACTCATTATATCTTTGCTAGTTTCAGGCTCGGCCATGTCCTTTATAGCTTGAATTTGGTCATGGTTGGCTTTAATTCCTTGAGCGCAAACAATATACCCAAAAACTTCCCAGACTAAACTTAGAAAGAGCATTTTTGCAGATTAAGTTTCATCTAATGTCTCCACAGCACTTCAAACATTTCTTCAAGATCATTCAAATGCTTCCTTCCTCTTGAGACTTCACTAAAATATCATCCACATAAACTTCCATATTCTGCTGATCTGCTCTTTAAACATTCTATTCCCTAGTCCTTGATAAGTGGCGCCCGTGTTCTTCAACCCAAAGGGAATTACCTTGTAGAAATAGGTTAGTTAATTTGTGATAAAACTTGTATTCTCTTCTTATAGCTTGAACATGGAATTTGATTATATCCTAAATAAGCATCCATAAAAGACATAAGCTTGTATCTACTAGTTGCATCAACTAACTGAACTATTCAGGGAAATGGGTAACAATATTTTGGATATGCTTTGTTTAAATCGGTGTAGTCGACACAAGCCCTCCATTTACCATTCGACTTCTTAACCAATACTGGATTACTAGCCATATCGGATAGAATTCTTCTCTAATGAATCTGTTTTCAAGCAACTTCTTAACCTCTTCTTTCATGGCATCAGATCGAATTTTTTCAAACTGCCTTTTCTTTTATCGGATAGCAAATATACTCGTATCGATGTTCAAAGCGTGGTACATAATTGTTGGGTTGATTCCGATCATGTCTGAATGAGTCCATGCAAACACATCCTTGCTGGCTTGAAGGAATTGAATTAAGTTCGCTTTAATATTGCCTTCTAATTCTTTCCCAATTTTGACCTTCTTTATCGGATCAGCTGGATCCACACAATCCACACATATTTCTCAAGATCTTCAATAGGCTTTATTCTCTCCATTTCTCCATGGTAGTCTAAATTAGTGACAATTTATTCATTATCCACTTCCTCCTTACCAAGTTAGTACCTCTTCTCATCATTTTCCTTTCAAGTGAATGGTACTTCTTAAGCTTATGTTTAGTCGTATTACCGGGTCTTTCTTTTGCTTTAGATGGTAGATGTAAAAATCCCTCATCCAAAGGCTAAAAATAGTAGACAAATAATAATAAGAAGCATGTTCCCTTTTGAATTGTTACAAGGTAGCAAAGTACATTTCACGAGAGTTGAATTGCTCCCCCTTAATAGTTCCCCAATGCTTATTCGTCAAGAACTACACCATTACGTATTTGGCCAAGACAAAAGCATCCACCTCGTCTAGAGCAGGACGACCAAAGAAAGCATTGTAATATAAGGCTGATTGATGACCATGAATAGTGTCTCGAAAGTCCTGCAACATGGTGGCAAGCCCGTCTATACTAGTAACTTCAATTATCCCACTGGAGTTGACCCTTTGTTGTTGAACCCAAGGATAGGCTCAAGACTTGGCTCTAGCTTCTCTTAAGGGATCCCATATGATCAAAAGCGTGCTTGAAGATGACGTTGACAGTGCTTCCAATGTCTACAAGAATCTTGGTGACTATAGAGAGTCCGATTTGAGCAGTAATCATAAGCGGGTCATTACGAGGGTGTCTGATTCCATTCAACTCTTGCAGGGTGATGGCGAGATTAGGCATTTAGATATTATATTGAGGATTTTTGAGTGGGAGCTCCTCTTGAATAGAAAACACTCCATATTTAGCTTCTCTAATATACCTGTTTCCAACTCCTTTGATGCTTTCAGCCAGATGCGGTCTTCTTTGGATCACATTAATTATGTTAAGAGACGAGCTTAGATTTAGCTAATCTTCCTCTTCAAGGATGTCCACAGCGTTGTTAGAAAGTTTTTGTGGCCTGTTGTCAATTCGTGGAACCTTCTGTCCATCCTTGATGAATTCTTTCAAACATCCTTCATGAATCAGCTTTTGAATTATACCGGTCAACACACGACACTCGTCCGTCTTGTGGCCATTTTCCTTGTGATGGGCACAATAATCACCTCCTTTCTTCTTCTTAGGAAAGGTCTTGGCTTTGAATGAGGTTAAACTAACCTTCTTATTAGTTATAGCATAGATGTTGGATAAAGGCTTGTTCAGGGCAACAAAGTTGATATTTGAGTTATCTTCCCACCTTAACCTCTTATGACCATAATTGAAACTAGCTCTCCCCACCTCTCTCTTAGGCCGTGTCTTGCTCCTAGCGTCGTACATTTCATCCATTTGAATGAATTTGTAAGCCTGAAAGTGAAAGTCTTGAAGGTCCTTACATCCATGGATGTAATGCTCTTTCCAAAATGGTGTGTGCTCTATCAATCCAGAATGCACTGCAATTAGCTTATCCATGTCATTCATGTCCTTGGCCTTTAGTGCTTCCACATTAAATCTTTGAGGTAGTCTCCTAGTAGGTCCCTTGGTATTTGTCTTAGATTTTCCAACACAATATAGTTGATTGTCAGATCCTTATAGATACAGAATTGAACAGAGAACTCATAAGAGAACTTCTTCCAAGAGTAGATAGTTTTCTCATGCTACTGGTCGTACCATTTAGCAGCTGCTCCTTGGAGCATCACTGGAAAGAGTCTGCGTCGAACCACACTGGATGCATTATACAGGTCTATCTGGCTCTCAAACGCCATTAGGTGATCACCAGGGTCCGTGGTTCCGTTATATCCCAAAGATAGAATCTTGACATGCGATGGGGTTCTTGTGGACATAATCTCAAGAATGGAGCTTCTCGATGATCATCGTTAGCTCTTTCATCCAAGGTTCTCTTTCCCTTATCATTAAATATATCTATGGCTATTTTCTCTACCATTTCCTTTAAGTAAGCTTCTTCATTATGATAATTATGTCTAGCAGGTTAGTACTCTCTAGAGGTTGAGCTTCCAGACTGTTCCTTAGACTTGTCATCAGCTCGTCCTTGGTAATTCACTTAGAAGGCTGATTATCTTTCTTCTTCTGCAAGGCTGAATTGAGCTTGTTTTTTCCTTTGAGTAGACAGGTGTTTAAGTTTCTTCTCGATGAGTTCACTTCTTCCCCAGTAGTGTGTCCTGCTATTTTGGATGACTTTTGAGTGAGCACAGCTTCCAATAGCTCTTTCACTTACATTAACTGTTGTTCTAAGCTCTTTATTTTTGCTTCGTTGTCGGTAAGTTGTGCCAGTTGCGATGGTTGACCGAGCTTCGAGCTTGCAATGTTGAAATTAGGAGTCACATTTTCCTCCATATTTGTTGTATGCACGATTACTTCTTCGTTTGGAGCACTGACTTTCTTAGGTTTCACAATTCCTACAACAAAACTTTACATGATTAGTTTCTAGATAAGGAAATAATGAGTCAGAGGTTCAAGCCCACCTTTTAGCGTCAAAAATGTTAAACCAAAATATGATTTAACACCACAGATGCTGTTTGTAATGTGTTAACCCTTAATTGACTTGATCATGTATGAAGGGCTAATTTATCATTTGGGATCCAATATGCGATTGAATTGTTAAAGAGTGGATTCATAGCGTCATAGACTCTTTTATAGATCGGCCTTCTTAAATTCATAGGACTTAAGGGCACTTTGTCCCTATAACCACATAAGATGAAGGCCGAAGGGTGTTTATGTGGGTATAGATCAGCTTAAGGCTCCAACATCCAAATGGATTCTGTGTCACAATATACGTTCATAGAGAGTTAAGGAGATAAGCGTAAGACTTGTGCAAGATGCTAATGGCCATGTAGAATATTCTTATGCTTGAAGTCAATATTTGTATATATATGTTCATTTATTACTATAACATTCGAAGAAGCATAAGTGAGGAGATCGTAAATGATCAAGATCATATCCTTGATTTTGTTAAGTGCAAAATGATTACAAATTGGTAAGATTTTTCCCTAAATCGAGTTAGGGTTACAAAAGTATAAGGTTAGAAAAGAAGAATAGAATGGAAAAACCTCTCCAAAACGTGACCCCTAGGGTCTTATTTATAGATGCGGGTCCAGGTCTTTCTGCCTCCATTCTTCCATCATTGTCAAAAGAATTGCCTTCATTGCCTTTTGCCATTCTTCTAGCTCCGCCTCGGTCACTGTCGGCGGCAGTCCTTTCGTTGCTTTGATGTTGGTGCTGAAGCATCTTTATTCTTCTTGTACGATGTTTCTGCTATACTTAAATGGATGCTTTCATCACTGTCGGAAGCAATGACTTTAAAGATATTTGCTAAGCATTCCTTCAATGCCACTTTTATATGTGAACCGGGCGCTTCCGACACCACTGAAAGGAACTCTTTTGGGAAGCGGAGGGGAACTGATGTGGCACTATAGTTTTGTAGGCACATTGAATCCCTTCATTGTTGTAGAGCCATGGTAGCACCATAGGTGGAGTATTCTTTTAAGAATTGCGAAGGGCTTGTAAGGAGTGTGACGGAAGGACCCCTTTCGAAGGGTTTTTTATGAAAGGAGTCATGCTGTCAACATAAACTATGTTGGCGGAAGGGCTCTCTTTTGAAGAAAACAACTCTTTCGGAGGGGGCAGTCCGGTGCCTACGGAAGGACGATACTTACTTGTGGAAGGATGATCGTTTCGAAGGTTTAATGATTACGGCAGGGAAGACTTAGGCAACACTCGCAAAAGGGAATCTTTCAACACTTGCGGAAGAGATGACTTCTGTAGAAGAATTGACTTTTGCTAAATCATCTCCTTTGATGCTTATGGAAGCATCTCCTTTGATGCTTGCGGAAGCATCTCTTCAACCTTAATGGAAGCATCTCCTTCGATGCTTGCAGAAGCGTCTCTTCAACCCTAACGGAAGCATCTCCTTCGATGTCTGTGGAAGGAAATAACTCTCATATTATAACTTCTTCTTTTATACTTTTACTCTTAAGAGGATTTTGTGGATAACAAAAGCTAGCTCATATTTCTTAACAAACCTTCTCTATCTAGTAATTGGTTGTTAATGATTCAATAAAATCATGCAATTTACTTGGTAATGACGTGTAATTTTTCTAAGAGCTTTTTACTTGACTCAAACAGATAAATCTATCTCCCGTCTTCCATTTTGAGATTCCAATGGTAAATTAAAGCCGCTACATAAAAATATGTATCTATTATTTAAATGGTAAAATAGTAACCAGGTTAATGATGTAGTAATGAATGATTTTATGAACTCAGTTCAGTGGCTGTTACATTATAACTTTATCTTCATTTAAAATTTTCTCCTTTGACCATTCAAAAAAAAGAAATCATAGACTTGCTTTCTTACATGCATTTTATCCTATCACTTTGCATTTAATCATCAGATTACATTGAAGATTTATCTTCAACTCACTAATCGATTTTAAGTATTTTTCTACTAATTATTCATTTGTTACCCCTTTATAATGTAGGTTTTTGAAATTCACGGTATTGTAATGAATGACTATTATTCGTTGAAATTTGTGCTAGACTTACATGACGGTTCAGTGTAAGTGAAATGTATACTAGAGTTTATCATTCAAATTCCAGTAACTTTAGCGTTTAAGATTAATTTAATGGCAGCTATTTGTTACAATATAACTATATTGGATCGGTTGTCTTAGGAGATTGATATTAATGCCTTATACTAGTTTTTGCTAGAAATTATAGTGCAATTAACCAAGTTTACGTGGTAAAACTGAAGCCCATTACGCTTAATATACACTCAATTGTTTTAATGCTATTATATTCTTTAGTCTAAAGTATTTAACTTAGGTTTATAATGTTAACAAGAAATCTTGTCAACACCTCAAAGTGGAGTTTGGAGTATAAGTGATTCCTTCGAAACCTTCTTTCGAACTGATGAAGGTAGCTTTCCCTCTTCGAATTAACAAAGATGATCGAAAATTCCTTTTTAATACCTTTCGACACAGACGAAAAGGCTAACCTCTCTTCAAAAATTCCTTCCGATTTATTTGGTTGGTTATTCTGTCGGAACCACCTTTCGAAGTAGTCAAGGAGGCTTAAGATTAGGACTTAATGGTTTATGGTAAGTGGTTGAGTTGAGTGGCTTTTGACTTCATCGAAAGGGTGAGCTCTTATTGTCTTGTGGTTTTGAGCTGAAACTCAAAGGATATATGTATGCTAGGGTTTTGACTTAATCGAAGGCTAACCTTTCGACTAGATCGGCATCAGATGATCATAATCGTATGCAATTGGAATCTCGAATAACTGCATAATTAAAATTATCATAATCTTCCTTTTATTGAACTATGATGTACAAATTGACTAAATCCTCAATTTGATTTTGAAATTAAGGTTTACAAGCTTTAGAAAGTACAAGTAAGAAGTGAATGAAATTGGATCCCCTAAACCAGACCCATAGGGTCTTATTTATAGGTGTAGGTTGGCACCTTTCGACCCATTGCTTTCGATAGGTCGGAAGGTCTGCTTTTATGCTCTCGTGTGCATCTTCCGAATCATAGCTTTCGACCCACTCGAAAGGATTACATGGCTGACCTTCCACTGAAGATCGTGCTTCCTTCTATCTTGCTTTACTGCTTTTGACTTCATCGAAAAGTATACTACTTGATCACTTTCGACTTCATCGAAAGGTATATGATGTGCTCTTCACTTGGCTGTTAACGTGTCGTGCAATTGGCATGGGCGTTAGCCTTCAATGGTGTCGAAACGTATACCCTTTGGGTTTCGAATGATTCGAAATACCATAGAAAGCTTTGCTACAAAAGATTCTACCCAAAAGCATCTTCTCTGGCTGATGCGGAACCTCATCCTTTGGTGTTAGTAGACATTTTATAGAATTCATATGGTTTTTCCTTCATAGGTGAGGATGACTTTAACCAAATCGAAAGGTTAATATATGCTTTCGAAAGGGTTGCTTTTGCCAAATGTTCTTCTGATGAAAGTAGATAAAGACAAAACCAATCATTTCGAATGGTTTGACGCATATGTAGAAAGCATGTTATTCATTACCTTCGAAAGGTACATTTCGACCTCTTCAAAAGATAAAAATCCGTTATCCATTGCCTTTGAAAGGTATTTTTGAACTCTTAGAAAGCTCTTTGCTTATCCAAAACATTGCTGAAGCATCCTTTTGGCCCCTTCGAAAGGTTTTGCTGACTCTTTCATCTTCTTTTCAAAAGCCTTATTTAATGTTTACAGAGACCACACTAATGCCTTCTTTTCCTCACCAATGCTCTTTTTCCATCTTTCATACTTTCATTCTTGAGAATATTTTATGGATAGCATTTAGCCCCCTTAGTATGAAAAAAGCTTTTGTTCTTTAGGACAAAATTCCAAAAATTTATTTCAAACTACTTGAACTCCAATGAAACCTTTTCTTTATTTTCCTGCAAAAAATATAATAACTTTTATTAGGATCATAACTTTGTTATGAGAACTTGATGGGTAACTTTATAACTCAAGATACTATTTTATAGTATTAATAGAAATATGAAACAATATCACTTGGTCCGTAGTCGTTAATTTAAGTAATTAAACCTTCCCAAAAGGCTATCGCATCCTCCAAATCCCTTGTTCTTGGGTTATGTTTTCTTCATTGGTTGGAGATTAATTCCTTGCTTTTGGCGGTTTTACCTTGTTTCCCTGTTATAATTTTATTTTTATACCTGCACTATATACTAGTGATTTTCATTCATTCATTCATTAATAAATTGGTAGATAGTTAGGTATTAATGTTGTTTGATAATGTGAAAATTAGAGGGCTCTTATTCCCTTTTACCATCATCATCTAATAAAAGAATAAAAGTTTGTTTGATATCAATAAACTCTTATCCATAATTCCTATCTAATATTATTATGGAAACATTATATTTTGAAATAAACCTCAATTCCAATACAAAATCTCAAACTTCATCCAGAAAATTCTTAAAGCCACAAATTCAATGGGAAATCCACAACTTATCATGAAAATTCAATAAAGAAATCATGAATTCATAGAACCGGAAAGTCATTACGAAAAGAAACCGAAAAATCATGAATTCATGAATGTAATCGGAAACTTGCTAGAATCTCTTCTGTCAAATAAACTACTCTAAACTTTATCTAATATCGGTACAAAATCAAAAATTTAATAAGAACTCTACAAATCATTATAGAAATTCCATAAAGAAGTCAAGAAATCAAGAACTCATAGAAATAGGAGATTAATAAGAAATCACTATGAAAATCCAGTGGGGAATCTAAGTGTATGAAATCCACAAATCATCATAAAAGTCAATGAAGAAATTTAGAATTCATGAAACCAGAAATTCAATAAGAGATAATCACAAAATCCAATTAGGAAACCAAAAGTATGAAATCCACCAATCATCATAAAAATCAAATAAGGAAAGTTAGAATTCGGAAAATCCACATGAAATCTTTATGGAAGGAATAAAAGAAATTAAAGGCTCCTTAAGTATATAATTTAGCAAGTAATTTGCCATGATCTCATCTGGCAAATAGATTACTCAAAATTTTATCAATTACTAGTATAAAATTAGAAATTCCATGTGAATTCTTCTGATCATCATGGAAATTCAGTAAAGAAATCAAGAATTCATAGAAATAGAAAATCAATCAAGAAATCATTATGAAAATAAACAAGGAAATTAAATATCCACCAAATCAGGAATACAACCATAATCTTGTCAGGATCTCACCTGACGTATAGACTACTCAAAGTTTTATTCAATATAAGTACAAAGTTAAAGACTATTTAGTAATGGTAGACTTAGTAGGTTTAAGCAAAAGATACCTATGCCTATCTGGCCTTAATTCTAAAGTTGTTCCTAAAATACTATGCCAGAGATTCATTTAAAACTTATGCCTTGAATAGTGATGAAGATTCTCATTTTTCACAGGATAGTATCTTATTATAGATGTGCAATTCCTAAAGTGCCTATAAGTTAGTAGTATTATTGTTATATTGGAGCCAAGTAGTTCCGTATTACCAGTCAGCCATTCGGAGTAGTATTTCCGCAAGACCAGTCAACCGTTTAGGGGATAGTTCCATTCAGTTGTTCAACTTTGCAGCCTTTCAACCATTCAGCAGGTAGTTTCATTCAGTTGACTGGCCGTTCAGTAGTGCAAGCTCCATTTGACTAGTCGGCTGTTCAGCAGTGCAAGTTCCGTACTATTGCTTGGCCATTCAGCAGTGCAATGGTCCAAATAACTTATTAATATATATATATATATATAAACTCTTCTATCCTAAAGGGTTACCTTATTTCTAAGAATTCAGGAGTGGTTTACTTAATCTCTTCTTTGAATGAAGTCACTTTTTTTTGTAGTAAAAATTTGTTATATGTCTCATTCCTTAGCTTTTGTATAGATCTTTGCTTTTCATCCTATGTTACAGATCTCTTTATCCATTTTCTTGCCTAGTATTTTCTTTTATGATGCAAGTTTCTTGGTGTGAGAGTCACCTTTAAGGTATTGGACGTACTGAAATTTGTTAGCTCATATTTTGTTCTTTCTGATTATGGTTTTGGATTCCTTGTCTATTCCCGATAATAGCGTTGGACATCTTCATCCTTTTGCCTTTTTCTGTACCTCTTTCTCGGGTTTCATCTTTGTTTTAGATGGTGATTAACTTTGTTCCTTTGACCCTCCATTCTTTTGGGCCCTGGCTTTGTTTTGAATTGCTGACATCTTTGTCTTTCTTCATCTGTTTGGTGCCCCCTCTGGGCTTCCCTTGCTTCTAAGGGATGTAGTTTATGTTAGGTTGATCTTCTCCTAAAAGGTTGCTGATGGGCTCTTGACCTAACCCTCCCTCTAAGAGGTGAACTGAACGCTAGACGTTTTGACCCTCCCTCTAGGAGGTGCTACGGATTGGTCGTAGGCTTGTTAGAGGTTTTGACCCTCCCTCTAGGAGGTGCCTTTGGTAAGGGCTTAAGATGATTTGACCCTTCATCCCGAAGGTGCCTTTGGTAAGGGCTTTTTTAGAGTTTTTGACCCTCCCTCTAGGAGGTGCCTTTGGTAAAGGTTTAAGAGGATTTGACCCTTCCTCTTGGAGGTGCCATTAGTAAGGGATTTTTAGAGGTTTTAACCCTCCCTTTAGGAGGTGCCTTTGGTAAAGGCTAAAAATTGTTTTTCTCATAGTGAATATACGAATCTCAAATAAAAGACTAGGAGATCATGATTCATAAAACTATAGTTTTTTTAAGTGAGAATAGAATTCCCTAATATGAGTGTTTTTCAATGAACTTTTGATAGCTTCAAAACTTTTCCTGAAAAAGTATGTATAGGCTTCTCCCTGCCAATGGTTTTAAAACACTTTGAGATACTGAGATTTCTTATTTAGAAATCCTTTGAGTGCATTCACTAATGTAATATAGTATCTTTGGAAGATTGCACAAAGCAGTTCTTGAAATAGATAGACATTTGTCATCTCCAGATTGTGGGGTAATTGAAAATAGTCTCTCTGTAAAGATACGTTAGGGAAATTTCTTTTAGTAAAATGACTTGCCAAAAATAGAGTTTGTATTCGAGTTTTAGGATGTTCGAGGTGGAGTTGGGTTATATGGACGTCGTATTCGAGTTTGTAGCGAAGTTCAGCATCTCGGCAGCGATTTTGGTGGGGTGCGAATGAGGGGAGGGAGTTGCGACCTGACACTGTCGAGGGGGAAGGGTTGGCGATGCATTTTGATAGGGAGAAGCGGAGGTGATTTCATGGGGTCTGGGATGAAGCACTCGAGAAGAGGAGTTTGTTGGAGTTAACGGTGCATGATATCGTTGAGTATGAAGGGAGAATCCAAGGAGAGAAGGTGCGGTATTGGGGTACATGGATGTACAGGTGCTCGGGCCATTAACGAAGAGGGAAGAAAGGTTAAGTGAAGGAAATTAGAGTAAATAATTTATAATTAGTGATTAATTTAATTATTTAAAATTCGATAACTTATCTATTGAATAACTTTTGCGTATGAGGCTAGATTCGAACGCCGTTTCTTGCATGGGACTCGTGTCGTCTAGTCTTCGCAAAGGAGTCAGTTTGGAAGAATTTAGAGTTAGCTAAATTTTAGGTCAAATCGAACGTCGTTCGATTTAATTTAAAATACATTCGGTTTTACCTAAAATTGAAGCGTTTGGCAAATTAAAAATCAAGGTGAGTAAATCTCACTTATTTGGATTACTGGTTTTGTATAAAATGTTAAAAATTATTTATTGGTTGATTGGATGAATTTATAAATTATTATCAGTTGGATGTTATATTATATATAGTAGTATATATATACATATATAGATATATATATATATATTAGTAGTTGGGTATATTCTCACCGATTGGAGCGGATGAGACACTATGTGCCCCGCATAATAGCGGATGACCCTATATTACCGCGATATCCCTCCTAGAAGTAGGATTGGTATTTTATGTTATATAACATCTGTGGATGCAGGGAAACAGGTTGGAGGGATCCAACTGGATTCCTCAAATATATTGATCGTTTTACATATATAGTGATATATGATGTAATTGAATAATCCGTTACGGATTGTTATGTGATTTGATTGATTGGATGCTATAGTAGTACTGGCCCTAATTTTGGTATTATAAATACCATAAATAATATTTTTGATTTTAAAAATGGAATTCAAAAGCGATTTTGGAAATGGAAATATTTATACTGAATTTTGGGATTATATAGAAAAGGAATTGGGTTGGATAAAATAAATAATTTAATTTTGGATATTTATTTAGCTATTTCGTAAAATGGTTTCAAATAGAGGATTTTAAATTGAGAATTTTTAAAAAATGTATTTTAAATGAGATTTCTTAAAATAGGAAAAGGATGTCGTAATCGAGATTTTTAATGAATTTGGATTTTAATTGGAACTTGTTAAGGTATAGATTTCCAAATGGAATTTTAAATAGAAATCGATTTATATATGAAGTTTGTTTAATATAAATATGTTGTTAATAGAGAAAAACTGGAAATGAGTTTATAAATTTATAAATGATGTTTATGAATAAAGTGAAATGATTATCACTTGATAAATTGGAAATATAAATTCACAGTGTGAATTTATATCGAGATGTGGAAATCAGTTTTTGGAAAAATAGTGGATTCTATTTTTGAAATGAGAGAATGGTTATGAAATTGGAAATGAAAATCGATTTGTGATAAATCGAGAGATATTTATAGATACAAAAATGGTTATGTTGAATTTAAAAAAAAAATTTATCGAGAGGTTAAGGTTTGTCTTAAAAATAGATTTTATTTATTAAGCCATGGAGTTTAAAAACAATTAATAATATCACAATATTTTCGAAAAATGATTATTCAAGTATTTAATATTAGTTGAAGTGAATTTTAATTTTTATAATAAGCTTTGTAAATCGATTAGTATTATTTACAAATGAGTTGGAAATTACTTATTGTTGTTATTTAAAAGGGGTTTGATATTTTAGTAATTACTTAAATGGTTTGAAAATTTATTACTATTCCTTTAAAATACTTATTTTATAACATAGAGTTTTGGAAAGTGATTGAAATTTATTTATATATACTCTCGAGATTTGTAAACCGGGTTTTGTTTAATGGATGTGATTTTATAAGAGAAAATCTTATAGCGGAATTTTGGAAACTTGAGAAATTTCCAAAATGTTTAGATATGAGAACTTCAAAAATGAATCTAAATTTATAAAAGAAGTTATAAATTGTTAGAGGGGATTTTAAATAGGGACAGTTTGGCACAGGTCCCTAATAAGTTTCAAAATACACAAAAACCCCAGTAAAAATAAGTTTGTAAATTAGGTCCCTAGAATTAAGTTACCGAATAATGGCATACGCTTATGCAATTATTCGGTGAATAATTGCAGACATTTAAGCAATTATATCAAAAAATTGCAGACATTTCCATAATTATTCACTGCAAAATTACGGAAAATTCCGCAATTATTCACCAAAAAAATTGCTAAAATTTCCGCAATTATTTACCGAAAAAATTGCATTAATTTATGCAACTTTTGGATATAATTGCATAAATGTCTGCAATTATTCAGTGAATAATTGCATAACTATATGCAATTACTTAGTAACTTAATTCTAGGGACCTAATTTACATACTTTTTTTACTGTGGTTTTTGTGTATTTTGAAACTTATTAGGGACCTGAGCCTAATATTCACTTTTAAATAAGTATAATCGATTTTGGAAATTTTAAAGGAAATTAATTAATGAATTCCAAAAGCTTATAAAATCCGGCATAAATGAGTTAAGGAATTTACAAATAAATTGTAAAGGGTTTTAAGAAGTATGAAATTAATGGAATATTTCCTAAGTATTGGAATAAAATGGTTTTGGAGAATTTACTTATGAATATTTTCCTAAGTATTGGAAATGTTTTTAGGAAATTTACTTATGAATATTTTCCTAAGTATTGGTATGAAAGGATTTGGAAATATTTTAACTACGGATTGATTATATAGAAATATTTACTAAGTAATGGGTTATAAAATGGAATTTAGAAATATTTCTAAGTATTGACATGGTTCATAAATACCCTGTTATGGATATAAGTATTTCAAATTTTTTTCAGTTAGTGAATATATTGGAAGAGATTTGAATATATATCTTTGTAAAGATATTTGAAATAAATGTTTTGAAAGGTTTTTAATATGGCCTAGTGACTGCTTATGTATGTAATATGATAGTTAAATAACCGACTATCAAATCTGGCCAAATTCGTTGATCGTTTCGAAGAGACCAAGATCAGATTTAATTATCCGAAAACCACTTCGATCTGATTTGAGCATTACAAATTGTGATATCGTGAAGATAGTGAAGACGGTGATTTTGGAGATTCGGTTTGTTCAGACCCATAACAACTTGTATGGATGAATGCTATCATTGCATTGTTGCATGGAAGGCAGTGTTAGCATTCCAAGTATATGAATGCTAAATCTAAGGTAATACGTAGCCTCAAGCCTCATCAACTGGGAATGACTAAAACAGGGGAGATGCGGTAGGGCTAAGTAGGTCGCACCCAAGTAGGGTATGTTATCACTTTTCTAGATACCCTCGGATATATTATAATTATGGATATGGTTGTGCATGGAAAAGAGAGCGCTCGATAGGGTGGGAACACCCGGGGTGATAACATATTCGGTACTATCCAGTGAGGGGTAGGCCGGCCCTCTATTGGAAGGGATCGTAAGGTACGATCTCGGTACATTTTTCTAGAGGTGTACTATAGCGAGCGGTACCCCAGTAGCTCTGTCATTGTATGGACTCCAATATCCACTACGAGCATGTACGGTTTTAGTTGGATACCAAATATGCTGAAATGTGAGATGCAAGCATTTCAGCTATTTTATAGTTTATTTTCTATAGACACTATTATAATATTAGATGATTTTGATATAAAATGTTTTGGTTATCGTAAGGTAAAAACCCGTCGTATTTATGCGTGGCATGGTCCTATGAGATGCCTTTCTTTTTCAAAGGATTTTGATAACAGTAATAATTCAAATTGAGTGTGTTTTCTCACGCTGGTTTTCTAGACCGACTCGGGTGTTGTTTTATTATAATGCTCGGGTCAGACCGAGTATTACAGATTCTGGTTAAGATACTATGGAGCACAGGAGCCGAGCTAGAGGATTCTTAGGCGTTTTCCATGTACTTGATTATTTCCGCTGTGTGTGTAGGCTTTATATTCAGCACTTTTGAGGACTAGTTATTATAACTGTCCAGATTGATTTTTTGATTGTTGTACTCCGATGATTGTATGAATATTAATTGCTACAGTTTCTTTTTGTATAAAGATCAGTTATTATATATTATATAGTTCTGCTGCAATTGTGAGATTCTATGTTATTGTTTCTGTTTTCTTCTATATCTTCTTCTTCACTCCTAAAGATTCGTATTTTCATTCAATTTGAGTTGGACATGTGTGATTTATTGTTGACTTAAAGGGTACGGAGATGTGGGCCTTTACAATTTGCTTTATGATAAGCACAATAACTTTCCCTTTTTCTGGATTCTAGCTGGCTTTGCATTGTATGTGTAGTTGAGAAACTTCCATCATCTTTTGCTGCAGCGAATATGTGAGAAATAAATTGATCTAATGCTACATAGTTGAGTTCTGGAATTCTCTTCCAAATCCTTTCACCATTCTTTGATTTTTGGTTGGAGTGATTGGAATTAGATTTCTCTTCTTTTATGCCTTGTCGCGATCTTTTCTTGTCATGACTCATTTCATCTAAATGGATAAATTTGTCTACTCGAGAATAGAAGTATTGTAGATCTTTGCATCCATTAATATAAAGGTCTTTCCAGAAAGGGGTTTGTTCAATCAACCTTGATCGAACTTCCATAAGCTTTTCTCTATCGGCTGTACTCTCTGCCTTTCATGCTTCTGCACTGAATTTGTTCAAGTATTCGCCAAGCAGTTCTCTTGGTTTTTGTTTGATAGTAGCTAACAAGCTAAAGTCCATAGTTGAGTTTTTGAATATTTAAAATTGTGTTATGAAGTCACAAGAAAATTGTTTCCAAACACAGATGGTTTCCACTTCGTAATTCTTGTACCATTTGATAGCTTCTCCTTGAAAAGTAACCGGGAAAAGTTTATAGCAAATTGGCTCAGGAGCATTATATAGGTTCATCCAGTTTTGAAAAGCTGCAAGATGATCATCTGGATCGGTAGTCCCATCATATTTTAGTGGGGGAATTTGGATGTGAGGAGGGAGACTAATTGCCATTATTTCTTCTGAAAAAGGAGTCTTTTATATGATAACATATTTCTCTAGGTCGGAAATTCCTTTTTCCTTAAGCATAGCCATTATCATTTGGTGTAGGATGTCTTCTTGGTCGGCTTCATTTTTGCGGTAATTTTTACTTTTTTTGGATTGGACTATTTGATTGCTCGAGGGACCTTTTAGCTTCACTTTCTTGGTTTTCATATTGGTCTTTATTTGGTGATTGTGCTTCATCCTTTCCTTCCGTGGTCTTTAATGACCCTTGAGATGCGGTCCCTTCAAAAAGTTCTTGCATAGCCATCATTTGTTGTTGTTGGACTTTAATCTCATTTTTTTTCCAATCTTATTAGGGTTAAAGGTTGTCCAACTTCCATATTCTCTAAGTTAAAGTTGGGGACTATATAATTTTCCAAGGTCGATTGTGACGCAACTTCTTCATTTGGATTGTCGTTATTATTCCTTACTCTTAACATTTTCTCCTCTTGAATGAAGAAATCTATGCAATTAATTTGTGATGAAAGTTATTGGGAATCAAAGGTTCAAACCCTCCTTCTAGTGCCAAAAATGTTAACAAGAAAACCTGTCAACACCTCAAAGTGGAGTTTGAAGTATAAGTGATTCCTTCGAAACCTCCTTTCGAGCTGATGAAGGTAGCTTTCCCTCTTCGAGTTAGTAAAGATGATCGAAAACTCCTTTTTAATTCCTTTCGACACAGTCGAAAAGGCTAACCTCTCTTCAAAAATTCCTTCCCAGTTATTCGATTGGTGACTCTGTCGGAACCACCTTTCGAAGTAGTCAAGGAGGCTTAAGATTAGGACTTAACGGTTTATGGTAATTGGTTGAGTTGAGTGGCTTTCGACTTCGTCGAAAGGGTGAGCGCTTATTGTCTTGTGGTTTTAAGCTAAAACTCAAAGGATATGTGTATGCTAGGGGTTTCGACTTAATCAAAGGGTAACCTTTCGACTAGATCGACATCAGATAATCATAATTGTATGCAATTGGAATCTCGAAATAGCTGCATAATTAAAATTATCATAATCTTCCTTTTATTGAACTAAGATTTACAAATTGACCAAATCCCCAATTTGATTTTGAAATTAGGGTTTACAAGCTTTAGAAAGTACATGTAAGAAGTGAATGAAATCGGATCCCTGCAACTAGACCCCTAGTGTCTTATTTATAGGTGCAGGTTGGCACCTTTTGAACCATTGCTTTCGACACAGTCGGAAGGACTACTTTCCTACTTTTGTGTGCATCTTCCAAATCATAGCTTTCGACCTAGTCGGGATGGCCGACCTTCCGCTACCGCTGAAGAATGGGCTTCCTTCTATCTTGCTTTACTGATTTTGACTTCGTCGAAAGGTATGTTGCTTGATCGCTTTCGACTTCATCGAAAGGTATATATGCGCTCTTCACTTAGCTGTTAATGTGTTGTGCATGTTGGCATGGGCGTTGGCCTTTGATGTTGTTGAAACGTATACCCTTTGGGTTTCGAATGATTCGAAACACCATAAAAAGCTTTATTTTGCAAAAGATTCCACTCGAAAGCATCTTCTCTGGCTAATGCGGAACCTCATCCTTTGGAGTTAGTAGGCGTTATATTGAATTCATATGGTTTTTCCTTCATATGTGAGGATGGCTTTAACTAATTCGAAAGGCTAATATACGCTTTCAAAAAGGTTTCTTTTGCCAAATGTTCTTCTGATGAAAGTAGATGAAGACAAAACCAATCATTTTGAATGGTTTGGTGCATATGCAGGAAGCATGCTATTCATTGCCTTTGAAAGGTACTTTTCGACCTCTTCGAAAGCTAAAAACTTGTTATCCATTGCCTTCGAAAGGTACCTTTTGACCTCTTAGAAAGCTCTTTGCTTATCCAAAACACTGTAGAATCATCCTTTTGGCCTCTTCGAAAGGTTTTGCTGACTCTTTCATCTCCTTGTCGAAAGCCTTATTTAACATTCACAGAGACCACTTTAATGCCTTCTAATCCTGACCAATGCTCTTTTTCCTTCTTTCATACTTTCATTCTTGAGAATATTTTATGGATAACATATAAATTGAAAAATTAAGTGTATAATGCAAATAATGATGACTTGACAAACAAAATAATCCTAGACGTGTTGAAAAGTATGCATATAATTACAATCATTTGTCATTACATCTAATTTATAGGATAATTATTATTTTATAGTACAAATGATAATTATAAAACATGATGAACGATTTCATAATATGCTTATTCACTAACACATGCCACACCATAAAAATATACTTTTATAGGTAGTAATGTTGCATTAAGTCAATTTACTTCATGATATTTATCTTACCATCGTATTTGCATATACTCCAATTTACTTTCTTGTTGTAATTCCATATATGAGTTCGCTCACTTCTGAATAATGCTATATAGAATTTGCTAGAGCATAGAGGCGAGACACTAATATTGACTTATTTGTTAGGGATCAAAATTTAGAAAGTCTAAGTTCCAATTTTTGTAACTACATCATTTACACAATATTCTTGCCAACTACTCTTCATGAACTCTAAATCTTAACCTTAAAGACTTGATAAAGACCCATAGTTTAACAATTTTTGAGAGAAATATGTTGATTAATTGATAAGGCAAGGGCCATGGCAATGAAAAACAATTTGAAGAAGAACTAGAAAATAGTACCCATAGTTCTGGATTATGGGTCGAGCAAACTAATTTGTAAAATTTAGACTAGATATTAAATGTGTTATAATATAATGATACATATTAATGTTTGAATGTGTTTAATGATATTGATATTAATATTAATATTCATTAAGTTACTATACACCTTTTTTCGACATCCACAATTAGTCATGCAAACCATAAAGGTGTTGCAATCTAATAATAATATTTAAAAGCAATATCAACTGAGTTATATTAAAGGTTAGACAAATACCAACTAACTATATGAACAAAGTTGCAACTTCAATGAATAAAGCTTTCAAAGCTAGTTTAAAAGTTTAAAAAATTGTTTTAGGCCTAAGAGTATGCATATTTAGTGTAAAAAAAAGAAAGAAACCCAATGATAATGATATAACATAACTTACAAATCTCTTCACAATGTATAAAGAATTGAAATCCTTGTGCTAATTTCCACTTCTGGGGCATTTCACTAGAAGGACAAACTTTGCAGTCCAATTAGTTTCTAGGACACACATCCACAGAAATTAATTTCAAGGTCAAATTTAGCAGAGTGATTACTTTTAAGGACAAAGTCAGCAGTCCAATTACTTTCAATGACATAATTTCATAGGTTTTTAGGCCTTAGAAACTAATATTTTTCCATTTTGTCCTTAAAAGTAATTATTTCAGTTGTGCGTCCTAGAAACTAATTGCACTTGCTAAAGAGGCCCTTATGGCTAATTTCCACTTCTAGAATCATATCCTTCTAATTTTACATAAAAAATATTTGTTTTTGTAAGTAGTCGTCTAAATTTTTGTAGTTGTATCATGACCATATTATATGTTATAAATACTTAAATAATGTTTGAGAATAGAATTATTTTACTTTCTATGAGAGCTTTTAGATGCAAATCTCCATAACTTTAACAAAGATCATTTACTAATATTTTACAAATAAAAAATTCTATAATTAGTGGAAAGCATTCTTTTTTCTTTTATCATAAATTCTTCGCTTCAATTTTCACCTCTTTTTTAAGATATGTTATTTTGATTGCTTACGTTTTACTATAAATTTCAATGTTATTTGAAGATAAACTTGACATAATTTTATTATATATTGTGTCATCCCATATTAAAATTTTCTTTCTTAATTGATTTAAAAAAATTAATTAATACCTCTTAAAATTTTAGATGGCAAGTTTGTGTGAATACATTAATACCACAAGCTAGGAGATTATTTCATTGATACTCCAAGTTAATGTTACTTACTTTAGTGTTTGAATTACAACATCTGACATTTGATTCATCCTTTATTTAAAATTTAGTGCAGGTAGGATATTACATGAAATTGTACGGCTTGGGTTAAGACTCTTTATCATTATTTGCATGTTTGTCCTAGATGACTTAGTCTACAAATGAATTTCAATGGACATAAATAGAATTCTAAAAAAGAAGATGATAAACCTATGATCTTTGGAAGAACTTCATTTTCAATTTAATGTTATTCTATAGAATGAACAATTGAAGTGCCAGTGACCAGTGATAGTTGTGGTAAACATTTGGTTGTGGAATTAGAGATCTTGGTTCAATTTCGTAAAACATATATTATTAACCATGTTCAAGAAAAAGAAACTTGAGCAAAAAGGAAAACTGATGTAGCTTTGTCTTCTCTACACCAAATATGCCCTTTCAGGTTTTATTTTGATTCCATTTACTTGACAATGTTATGCCTATGCTGCTACTAATTGTCCCTTGGGTTTAGTGTGCTTTTTTGCTATTTTATACTTCTTTCACATTATTGAAGATTAAAATGCTCTATAGTTCATGCATTGTTTGTTAGCCAGACATTATGATTATACTGTAATTAATATATATATATATATATATATATATATATATATATATATAAATATCATGGCAAAACTAACCTAAAATTTGCCATTTTTCTCTTATACATGAGTGATAGAAAAACTAAGAATAACTTTTTGGAAAATTAACTAGGAACAACTTATAAAAGTAGAGCTATAGAATAGGGAAAGTCTAATGTTTTTTTAACCTTTTTATCTATCTATGCACTTTAATAGGCAATAAGTAAATGGATATAGTTAACATATTCCATCAATAAATGAAAGACACGTCACCATTGAATTTTAATAGCATTATTCCACCATAGTTAAGCTTTTAAGTATCTTTTTGAAAGATGGATTAAATTCCAGTGGTCTTAATGTAGTTAATATTTGAACTATTTTTTGAATGTTATTTTCAATAAACAAGATTTTCTTAAATTTTTGCTTATTTAGTAATAATGGTCACGACGAAAATGATTACAAATTATTTGATTTAAATATGAAAATAGAAATCAAATAACTTTGTAGTAAGAATTTAATGTACCTTTAATTACATAAATGCTTGTATATTGGAACTTTATTTTGTAAAATTCTACACAAGAAAAACAATTTAGAAAGGGACCATACATAATTACCATTGTACTTCCTAAATTCGTCGATTTATGCCAATTCATACTTTTTTGACAAAGATATTTCAATTATATTAGCATAGTTCATTTTGTTATAGGTGCATTCAAACAAGGTGGCTATATTATATTTACCTTCTTTCAGTTTGTGAAGTTATAACTGAATACAGATTTTGACAACAAATCAATTACAAATTTGTACTTATATATAATATGAAGCATTACAATGTACCCGTATAAGTGATGGAGAAATATCATCATTAAATGCATATTTATGAACTCTAATTTTAAATGCATTGCAATTATTGAATAAAACATGTTACATTTATTCTATGTTATGTAAATTTAGATAAATTATTTGAAGTAAATTTTAATTACCATAAATATACTTGGATTCATTATGTGAAGGTGTATGGTTTTGAAACATTATAACTATATCTTCCTTCAACAAATGCAGATAAGGCCTAAATTTCTTTATGTAATGCGGTAATAATTCTAAGGTAGTTTTAGAGTAGATTTTTTCCATGCATTAATAAAGTTACAGTTGTAAGTAGTTTAAACTATTTTAAACCAACTTTTTTTTACTTTTGTTATCAAAATGCACTTTCAAACTGCTTTAAGTAACTTTGAGGAAATTATAAAGGAGGATAAATGGTTTAAAGTGAGTTGATTATCAATTTATATATAGTTTGAAAGATTGATCTATATGTTTAAACGATAAAAATGATCATCAATACAACATTGAAATTAAAAATTATCAAATTTTAAAGAGTTTTATTTTTACATATGCATAATGCCAATCATTTAAAAGATCATAAATTTATCGAATTAATTTGAAAACGTTTCAAAGAAAGGTATTACATTTAAGCACTATAAAGAAAATAAGGTGTTAAGTATCAACAGGCTCTGAAAATAACAGCTAAATATGAAGCAGCATAACAAAAGTATGTATTCTTACACAAATAAAAGAGCTTGAGCATTTTTTCACATGGAAAGCAACTAACGAAAATTGATCAAAAAGAATTTAAATATATGTGAAAATTTTCATCATTAATTGCATGTACAAAATGGCGGTTTGAAAAAAATGTAACACACACACATATATGTATGTATGTATGTGCGTGTGTGTGTTGGCGTGTGTGTGTGGGCGTGTGTGTGGTATGATACCATGGACTATTATTTGGTCTAAACTATTATTATATGATCTTGAAATGCTTATAACCAGGAGTATACTTCCATTCATACTACTTATCTGGATATCAACTCTGGTGACTTCACTACTAACGTCTTGGTCTGCTTGCCCGTGTCGACTGGATCCTTTGCCATTAGACTTAGTTGAACTTTTCATGCATCTCCCATTCTAACCTACTAATCTTCTAAGGCAGCTTCTTTTTGTGTCATCGAATTATGATAGCTCATGGAACCTATACAAGGTATTATTAAACACTGTCAATCTTATTTTCAGATCATGAGTATAAATAAAGCTAGAATGTATCACCTCATAATCATGGATTCAAAATGGTTATCTACTTAATCAGTTACCATTTATGCATGTAAAATATTCCAAATATGGGTGGGATATGATCCAAATTTTGATTCGAATTGCTCATGGGATAAAGAAACGCTTTTTTAGACTATGCAGTTGTTACATTGCATAGTTAGATTTCTTTCGGATAAAAGGGTAATGTGCACTTTTACATTTAATTTTAATGGTATGAAGGAAGAAAAGGCCCACTCGACCAAGGGAGAGGTGGTTTTGATGCTTTCTTCGCCGAGTATGCTAGAATATGTTGTTCTTTTAAAAAAAGAATATGAAATTTTTGCATCTATAATATAGTTTTTGTTGGTGTGGATTTCTAGTGGCACAGTAGTGATAAATCAAAGCTATAAAGATCGCTCCAAGGCACGTCAATGATGCTCTATTTATGACATTATTTGCCTTCACCACTTGTTTTTAAAAATGAATGTATTCTGTGAGTCAAGGCAAATCATCTCCCAAGATATAATGGAGACAAGATGATTAATCTCTTCAATTGTTTAAGATAGCACTATCGAAATCGATTCAAATTTTGAATTGACTGCAGTGACAAGAGTATTGAGTTTCTGATCTATAGTATCACAAACCTAAAATATTATTGAATGAAACAAGAGAAGAGAGGAGAAGGAGTTTCAAAAAATGAAAATTAAAAGTGATTTGAAACACTTTTCAGGGGTTCCAATTTACAGTCGTGAAGAGCTGCCTGTTCGTTTCTGAGAAGTTGTTGTTTTCTGCCAAACGACACGTCCTTTCATTTAAATATCAGTCATTTTCAATAGTCACCTCTCCCACCTTTTTCTTATGTTAAATTTGAATTATAGGCCAGTATAATGGGATCTAGTCTGGTCCATTTTTTACTAAAACAATTATGTCCACAAATAAACGCAAACCCGACCTAGTCGGTCGCAACGCGGTGGTGGCACTCGAGTGTGTAGTTGTGATGCACAGTCTCTCTTCTTACTGAAGAGCAAGCATTGGGTGCCCAAAGGGCTCAACCTTCTCTTGAGGAATCTATATTTAAACAAATATAGTTCATTCTTGTCTATGATTTGGGACTATCTCCAACCCCACATTCTTCCTCTTCTCTTTCTTTTCTTCTCATGAAAAATAAATTCACTCATAGAAATATTTTATAAAAATGTACATAACAATCCTCTATCAAATTTTAATAAATTTCTCTTGTCAATTGTTGCAGAAAACTTATGCATAAGTATAGATGTATTGTCGACTTGAATCTATACATAGTGATAACCTATCAAAGCACATTAGGATGGAGTGGTTGACTAAGCATTTGAACCAACAATCCTATGCGATGTACCGGATGTGTTTCACACACTTGTTTTCTTTTCTTTAGATAGTTCATAAGATGTCACGTAGATTGGCCTTCTGTTTATATCTTGGTTTCATGAAACGCCCTTAGAGACTTAAACCATAGTTTCGTTGAAGGCAGTACCACCTTCATGCATTCATATAGGTAGGTTTATTGCAAGTGCCCTATAACTATTCACTTCAATGGTACTTCTGTTATAAACCTATTAAGCACTAAGTAGTACAACTTTCACCACATCATTATAGGTACTAAGCAAACTTCTTAGAACGGATTTAATATTAGTTGTTCAGACTAATATTATAGTGCTTCAAATCAGATCGTATAATGTACTTTTGCTCAATGAACTTAAGATAATGAATTTCATTATATTGAGTTGAGTTTCCATCATAAGTGATTTCTATGTTGGCTTTAAACACCTTTGATCTTTTCAACACCAAATCTCTTGCAAGTCCTTTTGTAAATCAATCAACCAAGTTTTGGCCAGATCTCACTAAATCTATAGTAATTATGCCATCGGCGAGCATTTGCCTTACTGCACTGTGCCTTATGCCAATATACCAAGATTTTCCATCATATACTTGGCTATATACTCTTTATAGTTTTACTCGATTATCACGATGCACATATACCGAAGGCATTGGTTTTGGCCATATAAGAATTTCTAAGAGTAACCATTCTGCTTCTTTACTACAAAAATCCAATGCTATAAATTCAGCAACCATGATAGAATCAACAATACATATTTGTTTCTTCAAGGCCTAGGATATCGCTCCTCCACCAAGAATGAATATCCATTCACTAGTTGATTTATTGTTATCCTCTCTTCCATTGTTCCAACTGGCATCCGTGTATCCTTCTATTGCACTTGGACACCCACTGTACAACATACCATAGTCTATGGTTCCTTTCAAATATTTTAAAATTCTTTGTACAACTATCCAATGAATATTACAAGTTTACTGGTATATCTACTCATTTTTCCAATAGCGTAGGCAATATCAGACCTTGTGCATGTTATCGCATACATTAGACTACCAATAACTTTAGCGTATTCTAGTTAATCTTTTGATCTACCAGTATTAAGATATAGTTGCATATGTAGGTCAAATGGGGTGCTTACTGGTTTGTAATCAAATTAATTAAACCTTTTTGGAACCTTCTCTACGTAATGAGACTGGGTAATAACCAACCGTTTTGTTTTTTTATAATTCTTATACCTAGAATCACTTTATTCCATATCTTTCATGTTAAAACATGAAGATAGAAATATTTTCGTTTCTTCAATACTCGAGATATCAATCTCATATATCAACATATCATTAACACAAAGGCATATGATTATACCTTTACCAGCATGAAATTTTCTATAAACACAATTGTCTTATCCAAACCATTTGATACCATAATTTTATCAAATTATTCATGCCACTATTTTGGTGCTTGTTTAAGACCGTAAAGTGATTTAATAAGTTTACATACTTACGTTTTTGTCCAAGAATCACAAAACCTTCTGGTTGAGACATATACATCTCCTTATTAAGTTCTTCACATAAGAATGTAGCCTTGATGTACATTTGATGAATTTCAAATTTATAAATTGATGCTAATGTAATTAATGTCATAATTGTTGAAATTCTAGCTAGAGGTGCATATGTATCAAACTAATATGTTATTTCCTTTTAGGTAAATCCCTTAGCAACTAATCTAGCCTTAAAATTTTCTATCGTGCCATCTTCTCTTAATTTTCGTTTAAATATCCACTTACTTCTTATTGGTTTAGAACCAGGAGGTAAGTCTACTAACTCCACGTTTGATTTTACATAATAAAATCCATTTCATCATTTGTGGCTTCTTGGCAAAAAGATGAATCCTGAGACTTTATGGCCTCAGTATATGTTAAAAGATCAGAATTTATGGTTGTAGAAATCATGGCTTGATGTCTAATAACATCTCTTGATCCTTCAACCAAATAAATGATAAAAATCTAGTCCGGAAAACTTTTCAGTCCTCATTCTTTTACTTCTCCTAAGAGATTCACCAATTTCATCATTATTTTCTTGAGTGTTCTCAAATTCACAAATAGTTTCGCTGACTTCCACCATTTCATGAATAGGTGTATTACCCTACAACATTTCATTAATAGATAGATTGGATGAAATAGAGGTGAATCTATTTTTAAAGAACATTACACTTCTAGATTCTATTATTATGTTTACCTCAATCGAATTATTAGGTTCAATGACTAGTAACCTATAACTCTCATTGTGTCGAGTGTATTCTAAGAAAATATACTCGATGCCTTTTTTCTAATTTCCTGATTTTTGGTTCAGATAATTGAAAAAATAGCTCTACAACTCCAAACTCGATAATAATCAAGATTTGGTTTGCGTTTCTTCCAGAATTCATAAGGTGTAATTTCGATCTTCTTATGAGGTATTCTATTTAAGATGTAATAGGCGGTAAGAAAGGCCTCACCCCAGAAATTAGTATTGGGACCAGAATTATATAACATAGCATTAACCACTTAAGAAAGTGTCCTATTTTTTCATTCTGCTACTTCGTTTCGATAAGGAGTATAAGCTACATATGTCATATGTATAATTCATACAGATTCACAAAATTTGGGGAAATGATATTCACCTTCCCTATCAGATTTAAGGGTTTTAATTTTAACATCACATTGGTTTTCTACTTCAGTCTTATAGGTCATAACGAATTTAATACTTCATCCTTAGTATGCATTAAATAAACACAACAGTACTTTGAGTATCATTAATAAATGTGACAAAATACTTCTTTCCTTCTCTAGTAGGAGTACTATGCATATCACAAACATCACAATAAATCAATTGTAACTAATTATTGGTACTAATGGATTTCTAAGGAAACGGTTTTCTATTTATTTTGGTTAAAGTGCATATTCGACACTTATCATCAGATTTATTATCACATTTAGGGATCATGTTTAATGAAACCATATTATCATACTTCTAATGTTAACATGTCTTAATCTACTATGCCATAAAGTAAAAGAGTCAATAATATCGGCAGATTAACTATTCTATTAATATTCAATTTGAACATTCCATTACACATGTACCCTTTTCCAATAAACATTCCGTCTTTGGTCAATACATATTTATTTGACTCAAAGACTTGTTTGAAGCCAAACTTATTTAATAAACTACTAGAAATAAGATTCTTTCTAATTTTGGGTAAATAATATACATCACTCAATGTCAGAATTTTCCTGGATGCGAACTCCAAGTCTATTGTCCTCTTTCCCTTGACCATTGTTTTTGCAGAGTTTCCCATATATAGATAATTTCCATCAAGAACCCTCAAGAGTCCTCTCTTTCAACCATGTTTATTTAAGAGATTACAGCCATAAAGTTTTCTTTTGTTAGAAGATTTTTAAAGGAAACGAAAAACTCTTTTAAAGTACCAAGTTTTCCACAATTGTAGCATCCATTCACTTTCTTGGTCTTCTTGTTATCAAAGTTTTTTTAATTCTAAAATTTCCTCTTTTGATTAAAGGATTGCTCGGAGGTTTTATTTTCCTCTTTTTCTTCCGCCATATGGACGTTAGATGGAAACACCGTTGGTTCAATGATTTCTTTTTTTCTAAGTTGTTATTCCACTTGCAAATACTATGCCAGATTATCCAGACTCATGTCCTCCTTCTTGCACTTAAGGATATTCCATTGATCCTTCCAAAAGGGGGAAGTTTGTCTATTATGGATGAGACTTTTATCTCCTCATCCATATTCATGTTATGTTAGTTGGATTGGTTTAGGATATGCATAATATCATTAAATTGCTCTACTATTGGCCTAGTATCAGTCATTTTATAATTAAAAAAATTTGTATCCAAAAATTTCTTATTTGTTGCATCCTCCATTAGAGACTTGGCCTCCAACGCATCCTAGACTTCTTTAGCAGTTGATCTTTTGTAATACATATCGAACAAATATCAGTCATTACATAGCATATGTGACCTTGCATATGTAATCATCTAACTCCCATTTCAATCTTGATCGTTCTTGCAAAATAGTCTAGTTTTATGTTTCCTCTAGCTTTGGTGTCGTAAGAACATAAACCACTTTTAGTCCTGCCAATAAAAAATGCATCTTCTTCTTCCAACGCATGAAGTTAATGTCACTGAACCTTTCTAATTTGGTGAAATTAGAAGCGAACCCCTTCAAATTGTGCAGTGCTATTGTCAAATAAATTCTTAAGATTGTTGGTATGGATTTCTAGTGGCACAACAGTGGTGAATCAAATCTGTAGAGATCGCTCCAAGGCACATTGATAAAGCTCTCCTTAAGATAGTATTTTCCCTCACCACTTGTTTTAACAAAAGAATGGGTGTTGTAAGTTAAAGGTAAATCGCCTCCCATGATATAATGGAGGTGGGATGATTAATATTTTCAATTGATTGTGATAGCACAGCTGAAATTTATACAAACTATCTTATAAATTGACTACAGTGACAAGAGTATCAAGTTTGTGATCAAGAATATCACAAACCAAAAATATTATTGAATGAAACAAGGGAGGAGAGGAGAAGGAGTTTCAAAAACATAAAAAAAGAAGTAAAAATGATTTGAAACACATTTTAGGCATTCCACTTTATAGCCACGAAGAGGTGTTTGTTCTTTTCTAAGAAGTAGTGTTTCCTGGCAAACGACACATCCTTTTATTCAAACGTTCTTTCGTTTACAATAGTCACATCCTCTGCCATTTTCTTCTATTCAAATTTTAGTTCTGAGCCTATTTAATGGGTTAAAATCTAGACTGATTTTAACTAAAATAATTCGGTCCAAAAATATAATTTGGACCATGTGAAGACGCATTTCTTCAACTCTCGAAAATCGACACTAATACATCCTCGATATTTATGTGACGTAAATCCAAGTGCCGGAGAAGCGGATTCTCAAGGGTAAGAAAGAAAATAAAGACATAACAATATCTCACATATGTTATTTCAACATAAAATCTTTACAGCGGAAATTAAAATACATTTATCAGAGTTAAACATGGATAGTTATAAATTCTTGTCCTTACAAAGGCGGAATACTATAGTACAAGAGTGTGGTGGAAATAGGTAAAAATCTTCAGAAAATTCTTCCAACTCCATGCTTCGAGCTCCATCCAGCATTCTTCTAAACTAAACCTGACTACTAGGCCGCCTGAGAAAATTAGGGCACCCAGACTTTAAGGAAACGGAAAACTAAACTTCGGGTCAGTCATGGGACTAATGTGAGAACTCAAAATACACAATTTGAAAACAAAAAGGTATCTTAGAAGACTACGCCGCACATAAACATGGAATGGGTTTTTACCTTATGATAACCAAATCATTCTACGTAAAAATACTAGATATTATTTTTATTGACTTATCTTTGAAAACATTTGCAAGTAAACTTATCAATCTCGGCCGAAATTGTTACCATTATTAAATTCCAACATACTAGGCTCTATCAACCAAATGGCAGGCACTTATTGGAGAATGGATTCCATATAAATGACTAGGTGAAGGGACTACCTTCTGACAGTACATCTCCAAAGGAATGTACTGAGGCCCAACATATGGTCCTCTACCAACACAAGACCGGCCTACCTCTTCCTAGATAGTATCGAACATGTCATTACCCCGGTCGTTACCGATCTATTCGAGCACATTGTAGCATACACTACATTAATTTAAACCTAAACGTCATAGCGCGTAGAAATATATCTAGAAGAGGATGATCATACCCTAATGGTTGCGAACCACATAGTCATCCCGCATCTACCCTGTTTCGGTCATTTTCGGGTGTGAGGCCTAAGGTCACGATTACCTTTCACATAGCACATCATCTTCCTTTGAATGCCACACTGCCATTTCATCGACCACTATCGACTTCCACAAACATACAACCTCCAAGCTCATACGTCGAAGAGAAGGGTGTTAAGCTAAGAGAAATTGCATTCTCCACCACCAAACAGATGTATGGCTATAAAAGACAACGCTGAATCTCAAGAATGCAATGTCAGACATCCGTCCATACAAGTTCATTCTGGGACTGAACGAAACCGAAGGCACTCTCATACCACGTCCTAGGGAATTAACCCTAGGATCAGTAGCGAGAGGTCCTTGCAACCCAAAGAGTTTCAGAAATGAAGGGACCACTGCTACTTTAGTATTTGGGAGCTAACCAGAATTATCAACAAGCGATACTTTCATCCTGAAAATCATTGATCTTCATCCTTCATTTTTATCAAGTCTTCATTTTGTTGAACTCATACATTGATACGAAGTGGTTTTCGTATAGGAATTACCCGGATCCGACCCTAGTTCCTTAGAACCAATCATCGATAAAAAGAGGTTCTATGAATAGGGAATCATTCTTTAATTGATTATGTTCTTTTTACCAAAATCTCTTTTGGAGCTTTATATTTCTAAAACATTCTTTCTGGTATATACGGAATCATTAAACCTCTCTTACTAAATCCTTTGATTACATAAAACCCTTTTTGTATTCCAACTCATTTCATATTTTCTTAGGAAAATATTCCAAGTCATTTATTTAAATCTTAACAAAGATTTCCAAATCATAACTTTTAACACGGATCAAAAACAATGTTATTCATGACATTGTTTACTATAAGTCCAAACCAATAAATTTTAAGTATAGGAATTTAAATTAATTCAAAATCATTTCATTTAAATTTTAACAAAGATTTCTTAATTCAAAACTCATACTTTTGATTTATTTAAAACCATGTTATCTAGGTTGTTAAACTAATACCAGTAATTATTAAGTGAGCAGAATCTATAGAAATCATCTAATTCTACTCAATATCAATTCTCAGATTCAAAAAATACTATGGGAGAAATAACGGTGAAATCACCTTTTAAATTCCACGAATAGTACAAGTTCCCTTTTCGAGCTTTAACATCGAGTACACGAAGATTATCTCCATAAAATCCAAGTTGTTTAAATCTGGAAAATATCTTTCTTTATCCTTTGGAAAATTTCGATCCGAGTAAATCAAATTTACTATCCCCTCTGTCGAGCTAGTCCGGATAGCCAGAAGAGCAGGAAACTGGTTTTTCAAACTCAAGCCTAGACACTCTCTCTAACACCCATAAGGCGGTCAAGTAATTTGATCGACTCTAAATCATTAAACATCTAATCATTTCATAAATCCTTCAATTCAACTTTAAAACACTTTATTAATCATTTAAAAATATATATATATATATATAATAATTGGAAAAGAACGGTTGTGTTTAAAACTATATTTTGAAAAATTATAAAAAAGTGTTGCGGATAAGTGATGTGGAAAGTGCCTTTTTAGCTATATTGATCAAAACAACTTTTTATTATTTGAAAATTCGTTTTTATTACTCAAATAACTTTTTAGACATTTTAAAAGATTTTTAATATTTATTCCATAATTTTAAACAATAAAAAACATCATTTTTAAAGAAATCCAGTTTTGGATTTTGAATTGCAAAATCAGAATTTTTCCAAAACTTGTTTTACTCATATTTCAAAATATACTTGTCAAAATCTCGATTTTCTTTCTTCGTTGGAAAACTATGGATATAATAGTTCGAAAAATTCTTATGTCGAAGAATTCTGAGCTAAATTCCAACTTTTACACTTGTTTGACTTTTGTAGCGCGAAATCGCGAACTACCGTTACACGACGCGCTTATTTTTAACTAAATTTTCCATTTCTTTTCAAACTTCACTAAAACACTTCTAAATATTCATAAAACATTTCAGATACATTTTAAACCCTTTTTAAGAGGTCTAACAATACCATATACACGTTTCATTAATTTAAGGAAAGTGATTTCCTTTGTGTTTATCGACGTGTATATTCATGACTTGTATATAAATTCAACATTCATATTTAAGCAACCAAACTTCATGATCAAAGCATATTAAACATCCATTGCAAACATCATATCATCATCCAACATATAGTATAATAGTTTAGGAGTTCTCACATTGATTTCCTATCGTAAAAAGGCTATAGCTTCACTAACTCGTGATCCGAGCTCATGAACCTCAACACCTTAGCTCCTAGTGTGCTCGGCTATTCCATGCCAAAAGTGATGTTCGGCCAAGCATGGGAAATGAGGTTTAGGAATTTGAATTATTATTGAATTTACCAAAACTAGACCTAAAAATAGGTCATTTTCTCTCAGGATTTTTGATAATCTACACTTCGAATTTCGAAATGTGATCAATATGAAATTTGTAGGAAATTCTTTTCTCTATAGTTATAGAAAATGAATCATCTAATTTGGATTAGTTATGAGGAAGTTATGGCTAAAAGAAGAAGATGTATTCTCAAGTTCGTAAAAACGAAGCCCGAAAGTGCACTGTTAAAAAGTGAAACTTTGACATTGTTAAACTCAAAACTAGAAGAAGTGCTAAACACGAAAGTTGTAGGCACTGGAATTATACATGACTAAAAAAATGAATTACTTTATTTGAATTTCCTTTGGATGAGGTATCCTTGAATGAAAAAGAGGTATTTTTTGCCATTAAAAATGGGCTCGAAAATGATTTAGAAAGAATGCTGTTTTGAGCATTGCTAATTTTTGAATGGGAAGAAACGGTCAACTAGAAAGTTGCAGCCACTGAAATTTTGAATGGTTTGAAAGAAAGAATTTCCATATTTCGATCTGATATGAGTAAGTTATGCTAGAGTGGAAAAGGTGTAAAAATGCAATGAGAGGGTGCGCTATTTATAGCCAAATGAAGAGTGTAAAAGAATCCATACACACATCATCACTTCATGGCTTCTCCAATACACCTTCCTCCTTCCTAGGAAAGAAAAAGCCTTCCCCCAATGTGACCATCACTTCCATCCACTTCATGTATGCACAAGTTGACTTATGTAGGCTCAAGGAGGAAGCTTTATATAAAATATCTTAGATTTTGTATTATTTATGTATTTGTAAGTGTATAAGTATATACGTATGTTTACATATGTTCATGTGAATGCTAGTGGATGCATTTGTATGTTACATATGTGTACATGACATATAAACAATGTTGCATTGATTTCGAACAACTTTCGTTCGATAAACCGTTGTCAATCGGAGAACCGATTCCCGATCACATTTTCACTTATACTTTAACGTACACATTTTTGTAAACAAACTTTGAAAAACATCTTATTATTTTAAATTAATTAAAATGATCACATTTCATTTGTAAAACCATATAAATTAATATTAACAATTATTTACAAAAATTATTATTATACTGATAAAGCGATATCGATTTTTCCTTATATTTTCAAATCAAACACATATCTTTATAAAACTATTATAAATAATTTATTATCACTTTATAACTGTTCTAAATGAATTATCATTATTTAAAAATAATAATTTGAGAGATTAAAATAATTATTAAATCATTAAATCTCAATTTAATTTAATAAATCAATTATCATATTTATGGGCATTATTAACAATGTAAAAAACACATTTTATTTTCAAAAACAAATCAATTGATTTGATTTCATATTCTTGTTTAATTAAAAAAATAAGTGTATGTAACGAGCTCCGCGCGCGATGTTTTACGATTATAGAGCTGGTTATTGATAAAACCGTTTTAGGCCATCTTATCGATTTAGATTCTGAGGAAGATATTTTTTTAAATATTTATTCAAAATAAAATTACTGTTACTCATTATCACTCAAAACAATATTATTTGAATTATCAATCTTTTATTTAAATAAATTTAAAAATAAATATAATTTATCAAAGTGATAAATTTACGGGTCGTTATAGACTTCCTCTCTTAAAAGAATTTCGTCCCTGAAATTACCCAAAACAAAAACCCAAAGGTTTTCCCAAAATATTTATTTTTAAAATTTTACCCATACGATGTATATGATCACCCATACGTAATATCTGATTCGATCTACTATTCGAATCCACAACTTTACTTATGTTCTAGTATTGATCCCCTGATCCTTTAGTGTGGACTATGATTAGGCTTTCTGATTAGAACTTTAATTCTCCTTGCATAGCTTTCAACTATGATAGAAAAGTCAAGTATCCAACCACAACCCTCATCAATGTTTGTCGTCAAGAATCGAGTGATAAATCATCTTTCGGATAATTGTCAAATATGTCAAAGTTCTATACTCGAATCTTAGATTAAATCGTGCGATGAAATAATCCATATACTTCATATGTATTTATTAATCTTTCAAAAAATATTTCTTATGAAAACATTTCATAAAACTTTCATCGTTCATTCAAACTTTTATAAAGATACTTCTTTATACATAACCATTTTACTTTTTTATTTCTAAATATTTATACTTAAAACACATTTCTTTTCAAAAGATAAATATCTTTTTATTATAACACATCTCTAAACCTATCTTAATGGATTCTGAAAAACTTATATTCAAAATAATTCATTAGATTGATAAATTACCACAAACTTCCTTTAACTAATATCAAATGTGAAAACATTCTTTATTTAGTTAAAACTGACTTTATCAATTAACACTCCTTTGTTAATTAAAACATACTTTATATATCTTATCTTTACTTATAGCCGTTTTAATACTTAAAAAGTATTTATATACTTATTCAAATGTTTTAATATATTCATAATTTACTTAACAAGTTTTTTTTCTTACCTTTATAATATTACCAAAGTGATTAAAACAACTACTACCAAAACATTGTTATAATGATCTTCTCTTTTCTTTTATAATTTGAACTCATAACATTTTTATCCTTATATAAAAGATTCCAATTTTTGTTATTATCTTTAAAATCCCATTATTAAAGATCCAAATATACCCATAATATTTCTTCCAAAGTGTCATTCAAGGGTTTAAAGTAAATGTTGTTAAAACATCATTTACTACAAATCTAAAACCATTCATTAATAACTTAGATATTTATTTTAAAGATTAAAGCATACACATGCTTATCAATTAAGATAATATACTTTGATAAAAATTGACAACCATCAATTAATTCACCAATTGATGATTCACATTATCCTTTTTAACTTTAGAAAATTATATTGATCGAGTAACTCAAAAAATTATACCAAGGAACTGAGTACCAATAGTATTGCATATTCCCTTAACAAGAAGGAGAATACTTAAGAGAAGCGTTTATCATTCGAATACATCTCCAGCCCATTTTTAGTTACTTTTGAGCCACTCAGATTAATTAATTATAAGATTGTTTTTCGTTTTCAAAATCCCTACTTTTAGAAATAATATTATTATTCCTTTCCTAAAAAAAATCAATTCCGTTCAAAAATACCGAAATTTAAATTCTCAAAAATTCCTTTATAAAGCATGTTTTATAAATCAAGTTTATAAAATCACTTACATAAAATATATTCATAAGATTTATTTATCTTAAATATATAAATTCCTTTAATCTTAAACCAAGATTATTATTTATTGAATACCCCATAGTCAAATTTTGAAACTAAATTCACAAGCTGTTCGTACTTATAAACTAAACAACCAATCAATCAATAATAACTTAGTATTATCCTTTCCATAATTCAAATAACTATATTATTTGAAAATTATTCTTTATATTAAAAATATAATCTTAGGTAAAATTATTTACCCATTTTTAAAACCAAACCATTTGTATATAATATTAACAAATACACACTCATATATAATACTGTCAAACTCATTCTAGGGTGCTACCAACCCTATCTTTAATGAGTTACTTATCCTAGGGTATTACTAACACTATCTCTGATGAGTCTTTTACCCCTATCAGGCTCAGGTCTTCGCTTAACCTAAGCTCTGATACCAAATGTGAAGACCCGTGAAATGACCCTCCTATTTACTCACTAGTTTTATTGGTGATTTTTTTTTTTTAGAGATGATATATAGATATATCATCTATTACAAATATATTTCCCAGGGTCATTTTTCTTTCTCTAATGAACAAAAATATATCCAGGATCTTTCACAATATAGAAATATTGTTTTAATTCTAAATCATTTTTAACATACATATATGAAGATATCTATGTTATATTCTACTTGAATCAGAGCATGGTAATAAGTAGAAATCCTTTTTAAATTTGCAAAAGTGTGATAAATTCCCTTTTAAATTAAAACTTAATGTATCCTAATTTTTGACTATAGTGTCCACTGGGAATATGTACCTTAGACTGTTATTAAACTTAAGAAATGACCAAGCAATAATCAGTGGAAAGCTAGCTTATAATATAGATGATTTTCTTAAAGTCTGAATATTATCAAACTCAGGTTAAAAGAAAGCGGATCCTAAGTGAACGCAAGCAACATCTAGGCGTAATGGAAACGCGCCTAACTTATACATTCAAGGTCACGAGTTCGAGTACCATGCTGGTCGGTTCAAACACAATTTTTGGTTTTTCTTTTTATTTTCTCCTGTATGGCTGAAATCTGATACCTACCTATAATTGTACATATATATTTAATTTTTGCCTATAACCTATCATACAAGTCAATTCTTCTTGCATAACTATTTTTGAAATCCATTCTTTCAACTGTTTTAAGAATTTACATCTATATTTTTGCCCAATATCTACATGTACACAGATATACATGTACATGTCAGGGTCTTTGTTCATTTTCCAGAAAACTGAGCTCAAATGTTCCCTTGCTTCATTGATCTGAAGTGAAACATTTGGCCTGACCTATGGCCTAACCCTGTGGTTACTCTGGCCATTCTTTTGCTTGCATTATTACAACCCAGATTATACACAAAACATTGTTATCTTTTCTTTCCAAAAGCATGTATATATATTTGTATGAATCAGACATTTTGTGATCAGATATATATCATTCTTCCTAATCATACTTCTCTTTTTAAAAATACATCTTCAAGGTATAAACACTTTTTCTTGCATCTGGACTTATGTCAATATCATAAATTGAAGATATAGCAGTTTAATTCTTTTCTGGGTTTTCCCAATATTATTTTCTGTATATCTATATTCTTTTTGAAAGAACTCAGAATTAACTGAAATCATCATAAAATGATTTTACTTATAAAATCCAGGTTTTTCCCTCTAAATCAAAACAACTTTAGCAATTAGGTTTTCAAATCAGTTTAACATCAATATCCTTAGTTCATACCAAATCAGAAATAACCAGAAACAACATAGCACATGTCTCTTACAAGTTCTTCCTACTTAATACATTAGATAGCCATATCAATCAGGGAATACATGCATGAATTAACACATTTTAGCTTTTATTTCTAATTATCTTAGCATCCTCTATTCCATATCTTTTTAATCTTGCTTACTTAGCTCCATCATAACCTGCAAAAGCATTAGTGGCTGCCTCATTATAAATGAGACACCCCCATGTGCCATGAGCGAATAAGGGTCAGATCTATGATCTGGTGTGAGCATTTCTAACATATCCATGATATTAAGCTAAGAATACAGCATAAATATACTTTGCATACTTGACAGGTATTATCATGTACAATACATAAGAGCAAACATATGCAACAAAACAACTTTTATCTGGAACTATTAGGTTGCCTTTTCTTTTTCTTATAAATTCCTGGCCTCATCTGCTATAAGGAATCAAAGGGACACATTGCCATGAACTAATTAACATTATGGCACAAAGATCTCAGGACTTAAACAAGCCATGTGCCAACTTGTCTACTTCAAATAGGACAAGCATTCCAGCAGCCTTCTTGGCACAAAATCCTTAGTTATATCACTAAGTGTATTTATGTTCATTCTATCAATGATAGCTAGGTGTACATACCACCTGTACTCATGAAACATACTAGTTACCTTGCAGCCATGATATTGCAAGCAAGTTAAAGGTTACTTTCTAGAGACATAACACCCCAGTCATTCCATCTCACATTATTTATCATAGAAACACCCTATTCAAGCATATACCAGAATGTTTGCAACTGAGAATAAATACATGGCTCTATTGAGTTTATTTTGATTTTTCAAGCAACTATATTTAGCCAGATTTTCAATCTTGTTTAAACATAGTTTTTAGGCTTGTAAGTTTCTGTTTAGTTTAGGGCTCAGCACTTATAGAGAAAAACTCCATTGCACCCTTAACCAATTATTTCAAGCCTCAGCACCATACCAATGTATATGCAGCTCATAGTTTTCTTTATCTTTTCATTCTTTGTCTTAAGCCATTATTCAAACTAGTTACAAATACTCTGATATATGTTCCTTAAGGTTTTGGTATAATATACAGAGATGAAAATAGAACAACAAAGTTAAACATCCAGCATAGCAGATCATATCTCATCAAACATTCATGAAACCATCAGCAGCCAACATAGTTTGTAAATCAAAACATGCAAAATATAACATATAAAAGCTTGGCTGCCTAATCCCAGGTCTTAATGCCATGTATATGAGTGAGGATACTCACCTAAGTGCTTACACAAACTTAAACCAGAAAACCCTTCAAATCTTTAGCCTTATCTTCCTCTTCTTCCTTAGGTTAATTAATTAGTGAGAGAGCAGTTTTCTGATTGGGCTCTTGGTATAAATAAGGGTTCTGTCTAGGGTTTTGAGTGATGCAAAATCCCTATTTTAGCCCAGATCAGAATCATGCATTTGGCATTGCATATTCCCTCCTTCCTAATCCCTTAATATCCCGGCCAATATTTTAAAACAAGCCTAAATTGTGCCTATTTTCCTTTCTTTTCAGAAAGTGATAACTTTAAGTATTTTTATTATATTTACTTCAAACATGATAATGGTGTGACTTTCTATTTTCTGCCTATGTACATTTTCTTTCTTGCACTTTGGTTCTTACTGTTTTAGTGCTTCCTTTATTTATTTTCTGCTCAAATAATATCTGGATATAAATATACATTTATACAACTATGGGTGTTAATTTAACTTTAACCTTTTATTTGCAGAAAACATGTGCATACTTATGTGCATTTCTACACCTGTTATTCAAATAAAAATTTCACTTATTCATTATAAGTCAATGTTCTCTTCTGCCTCAATTTTCAGACAAGTCATACATAGGCATATATATATAGATATATTTATATACACACATCCTCAGGAATTTTTAATACTCATGTCTAGGTCTATATTTTCTTTATTTAAAACATTTTATCTAAATGTTTTCCTTCCTTGTTTTATTATTCAGGAATTCTGGATTTTCTCTTAGTGCCATAACTAGTGTGCACGTGCACACATGCACACAACCTTGCACCACTGAAAATCCCACCTATATAATAATTCTGATTTTCCCCCAGAATTTTAATCATTTATTAAAAGAATTTTCCTCAAAATCTTGGGGTATTACAATCACCCCTCCTTTTAGGAATTGTGCCCTCACAATTTACAACATATTCTTTGAGTACTCCTACTTTCTTAGGAAAATTATTCAAATATGCATGAGCAATTTAAATAGTCACTGTCTATCATACATATCAAATTTTCTTAGTAATCTAAGAATTTACCTTTTAAATTTGCAAAGAGCCTAGGGTAATCCATCCTGATTTTATCCTCTAGCTCCCAAGTACAATCACTAGGATCTATACTCCATTGAATCTTTACAAGCTTCAATGTCTTGTTTCTTAATTTCTTTTCTTCCCTTGCCACAATTCCCACTGGCTCTTTCTCATAGATTAGATCTGGATTAATCTGAACTTCAGTAGGCTTTTCTAAGATTTCCTCCTTGTCATGTACCCATCTCCTTAGTTGTGACACATGAAACACATTGTGCATTGCACTCATCTTCTCGGGAAGCTCCAGCTTATAGGCTAGTGAGCCTATCCTTTTCAAAATCTTGTATGGTCCAACATATCTGGGTCTGAGTTTCCCCTGCTTGCCAAATCTCAAGACTTTCTTCATTGGTGAAACCTTAATGAAGACATAATCACCTACTTTGAATTCCACTGACTTCCTCTTTGCATCAGCATACTTCTTTTGCCTATCTTGAGCTACTGCCATCCTCTTTCTCACCAGTCCTATTTTCTCTGTGATGTCTTTGACATATTCTGGCCCTAGGATAGCTTTCTCTCCTGCCTCAGCCCAACACATAGGTGATAGACATGGCTTTCCATATAGGGCTTCAAAGGGTGCCATTCCAATTGTGCTTTGGTGGCTATTATTGTATGTGAACTCAGCCAAATGGAGGTGGTCCTCCCAATTTCCTCCAAAATCTAACACACATGCCCTAAGCAAATCCTCTAAAATCTTGTTTACCACTTCTGTTTGCCCATCTGATTGGGGGTGATAAGCAGTGCTTAGGCACAATTCACTCCCCATAGCTTCTTGGAAGCTCCTCCAGAACCTTGAAGTGAAGATTGTATCCCTATCACTCACTATAGTTTTAGGAACACCATGCAGTTTTACCACTTCTCTCATAAAAATTTGGGCTAACCTAGGTGCATTTCTGTCTGCTTTCACTGGTATGAAGTGGGCTACTTTAGTCAGCCTATCTACAATCACCCAAATACTTGTATTTCCCCTCTTGGATCTAGGAAGACCATCTATGAAATCCATAGATATGTCTTCCCACTTCCACTGTGGTATGCTAAGTGGCTGTAATAACCCTGAAGGTCTTTGGGTCTCAGCTTTTATTTGTTGACAAACCATGCACTTAGCAACATATCTGGCTACATCAGACTTCATTCCCTTCCACCAATAATCCCTTTTTAAGTTTTGGTACATTTTGGTGCTGCCTGGATGTATGGAATATTTGCTCCTATGGTACTCATTAAGGATTTCTTCTTTCAATTCTATGATGTTTGGGACACATATCCTTCCCTTGTACCTTAAGTATCCTTTTACATCTATGTGATAATCCTTCACTTCTTCCTTCTTTAATAGGAGAGACCTCTTTTCTGCTAAGTCTTGATCTTCTTCTTGCATTTTTGCCACCTTCAAGGCCAAGTTTGATTGTAAAGTAATTAAGCTTAACCTTCCTTTACTCTTTTCTTCCTCAATTATCTCCATACTTATCCCACTGTTCTCATCTATTTCCAAATCAGTGAGCATGGTCAAATCTCTAAACTCCTCCATCATTAACATGGCCATTTTTGCATGCTGCCTACTCAATGCATCTGCCACTTTATTAGCCTTGCCTGGTGTATAAAGTATATCTAAGTCATAAGCAGCAAGAAATTCAACCCATCTGTGTTGTCTCATATTTAAATCTTTTTGTGAAAAGAGATACTTTAAGGCCTTGTGATCAGTGTATAAAATGAACTTTGCACCCAATAAATAATGCCTCCAGAGCTTTAAGGCATATACTACTGCTGCCAACTCAAGATCATGAGTTGCATATCTAGTTTCATGGGGTTTTAGTTGTCTAGATGCATAAGCTATGACCTGATCTTGCTGCATCAACACAGCCCCTAGCCCTGACCCACATGCATCTGTATACACAACCAATCCCTCATTGCCTTCTGGTACTCTTAACACTGGTGATTTTACCAAAGCCTCCTTGATCTGGGTGAAAGCTTGTTCACACTTATCAGTCCATATAAACTTTTGATTCTTCCTAGTCAGGTTAGTGAGTGGCATTGCTATTTTAGAAAATCCTTGTATGAACCTCCTATAGTATCCTGCCATCCCCATGAATGACCTTGCTTCACTAACATTGTTAGGCTTCTTCCATGCTTGGATTGCTACTATCTTATTGGGGTTTACAGAAATTCCCCTAGCAGAGACAACATGTCCAAGAAAGTGTACTTCCTCTTGCCAGAACACACACTTAGAAAATTTTGCTTTCAAATCTTTTTCTCTTAATCTAGATAAGACCAAATGTAAGTGGTTCTCATGTTCCTCTATTGTTCTAGAGTAGATTAGAATATCATCTATAAAAATCAGAACAAACTTGTCTAAGTAATCTCTGAATATCCTATTCATTAGGTCTACAAAGTAAGAAGGGGCATTTGTTAGCCCAAATGGCATAACCAGAAACTCATACAAACCATATCTTGTGTTGAATGCTGTATATTTAATACTTGATTCCTCAACTTTCATCTGATGAAACCCAGATGCCAAGTCTAGCCTAGAAAACACTTTAGCTCCACTGAGTTGATCAAAGAGATCATCTATCCTGGGTAATGGGTATTTGTTTTTGATGGTTACTTTGTTTAATTCTCTGTAATCTATACACATTCTTAAAGTACCATCATGCTTTTTAACAAATACTACAGGAGCACCCCAGCATGAATTACTTGGCCTTATAAACCCCTTGGCTTCTAATTCTTCCAGCTGGTTCTTTAGCTCTTTTAATTCACTTGGCCCCATCCTTGTAGGCTTTTTGATAACTGGGCTAGCCCCAGGCATAAGGTTAATCTGGAATTCAACAGGTCTATGGTGTGAGACACCTTTTACTTCCCCAAATACATCCAAGTATTCTTTAACTATGGGGATTTCATTAATAGCTATTTCCTTGGAATTATTTTCTAATTCAATTAAATGATTTAGACTGTTTTCTTTGATAGGTTCACATAGAATTGTAACCCTTTGGCCTTTAGAATTTTGTAGTGAAATGGTGGATGCATCTAGGTCAATTATGGCTTTGAATTGTCTTAGCCAATCTGCCCCTAATATAACTCCTATATTTGGGAAATTTAGAACATACAAATTGGAAACAAATGTGTTTCCTCCTATGTTCAAATTCACATCCACACAGATCATATCTAATACACTAGAACTTCCTAAAGGGCTTTGTATTAACAGAGGTATTTCAGCCAAATTGCAGTTCATTTTCAACCTTTTAACTATTTCATGGGAAATGAGTGAGTGGGTTGCCCCGGTATCATATATTACAGCTAAAGGTATGGTACAAATAAATAGTGTACCTTCCACTTGACCATGGTTTTCAGCATTTGCCTCAATTATGGCCTTGCCCCTACCTTCCAGGTTTGCCACTTTTCCTTGTTGCTTGTATTCTGGGCAATTTCTTTTCATATGCCCTTCCTTCCCACATAGATAGCATTTGAAAGCTCCCCCTTTTAGCTCTGGGCATCTTGGCTTAATATGGCCTTCTTTCCCACAATGGTTGCAAACTATTTTTCTTTTGGCTTCATTGGGCTTTGCGTCTACTGCCTTCTTACCATCTGCCTCTCCTTTCTTCTTATCATAAGGGTGGTACTTTCCTTTGTTCTTCTTGTTACTATTGTTTTTGAAGTTCCTGAACTTATCTCTTTCCTTGTCATGCTGCTCAATCTTCAGAGCCAAATCTATCACTTGATCAAAAGTTCTGTCAGCATAGGGTAGTATAGCCCTGCTAAGCCCTGGGTTCAATCCCTTGATGTATCTATCATTTTTGGATGCTTCATCAGCCACTAACATTGCCCCATAGGTTGACAATCCCTCAAACTTCTGGGTATATTCTGTGACATTCATAGTCCCCTGTCTAAGTTTGATGAACTCCTCAAGTAAAGTGGTTTTTGCTGAGGCTGGAACAAACCTTGCCTCTAACATCTCCTTAAATTGATTCCAATTAATATCATTTTCATTCCGGCCAGCTATGATCACCTCCCACCAACTCAAAGCTGCACCTTTTAATTGCCTTGAGGCCACTTGCCTCTTCCTTTGGTCATCTAGTTGCATATCAGTGAAGATCCTCTCTAATGTCCTCAGCCATGCTTGAATCTCCATTACACTTTCAGTTCCTTCAAAGCTCTTGCCTCCCAAGTTGGTATAAGTCTTCACTAACTTGGAGAGCTCCTCATGTGGGTTCTCAGGTCTGTGCCCAATTCCATCTCTCAAAACTCTCACAAATTCCTACATGTCAAGCATTTGTGGTGTAATAGATCCTCCTTGATGATGAGACCCTCTTCCTACCATATTTCTAAAAGTATATGTATTTCATCTTATTAGTTTATAACACTAGCTTTTATTTTACATTGATTGTATCTTTTCCTATTTAATCATTGTGTATGTCACATGCACACACATACATACATTCAGGGAATACTTATAAACAGTCAAATATACAAACAATCCTAGTATAAACATAAGCATACAAACATTTTGCTATGTTAATTAAAACATAGCTCTGATACCAAATGAAATGACCCTCCTATTTACTCACTAGTTTTATTGGTGATTTTTTTTTTTTAGAGATGATATATAGATATATCATCTATTACAAATATATTTCCCAGGGTCATTTTTCTTTCTCTAATGAACAAAAATATATCCAGGATCTTTCACAATATAGAAATATTGTTTTAATTCTAAATCATTTTTAACATACATATATGAAGATATCTATGTTATATTCTACTTGAATCAGAGCATGGTAATAAGTAGAAATCCTTTTTAAATTTGCAAAAGTGTGATAAATTCCCTTTTAAATTAAAACTTAATGTATCCTGATTTTTGACTATAGTGTCCACTGGGAATATGTACCTTAGACTGTTATTAAACTTAAGAAATGACCAAGCAATAATCAGTGGAAAGCTAGCTTATAATATAGATGATTTTCTTAAAGTCTGAATATTATCAAACTCAGGTTAAAAGAAAGCGGATCCTAAGTGAACGCAAGCAACATCTAGGCGTAATGGAAACGCGCCTAACTTATACATTCAAGGTCACGAGTTCGAGTACCATGCTGGTCGGTTCAAACACAATTTTTGGTTTTTCTTTTTATTTTCTCCTGTATGGCTGAAATCTGATACCTACCTATAATTGTACATATATATTTAATTTTTGCCTATAACCTATCATACAAGTCAATTCTTCTTGCATAACTATTTTTGAAATCCATTCTTTCAACTGTTTTAAGAATTTACATCTATATTTTTGCCCAATATCTACATGTACACAGATATACATGTACATGTCAGGGTCTTTGTTCATTTTCCAGAAAACTGAGCTCAAATGTTCCCTTGCTTCATTGATCTGAAGTGAAACATTTGGCCTGACCTATGGCCTAACCCTGTGGTTACTCTGGCCATTCTTTTGCTTGCATTATTACAACCCAGATTATACACAAAACATTGTTACCTTTTCTTTCCAAAAGCATGTATATATATTTGTATGAATCAGACATTTTGTGATCAGATATATATCATTCTTCCTAATCATACTTCTCTTTTTAAAAATACATCTTCAAGGTATAAACACTTTTTCTTGCATCTGGACTTATGTCAATATCATAAATTGAAGATATAGCAGTTTAATTCTTTTCTGGGTTTTCCCAATATTATTTTCTGTATATCTATATTCTTTTTGAAAGAACTCAGAATTAACTGAAATCATCATAAAATGATTTTACTTATAAAATCCAGGTTTTTCCCTCTAAATCAAAACAACTTTAGCAATTAGGTTTTCAAATCAGTTTAACATCAATATCCTTAGTTCATACCAAATCAGAAATAACCAGAAACAACATAGCACATGTCTCTTACAAGTTCTTCCTACTTAATACATTAGATAGCCATATCAATCAGGGAATACATGCATGAATTAACACATTTTAGCTTTTATTTCTAATTATCTTAGCATCCTCTATTCCATATCTTTTTAATCTTGCTTACTTAGCTCCATCATAACCTGCAAAAGCATTAGTGGCTGCCTCATTATAAATGAGACACCCCCATGTGCCATGAGCGAATAAGGGTCAGATCTATGATCTGGTGTGAGCATTTCTAACATATCCATGATATTAAGCTAAGAATACAGCATAAATATACTTTGCATACTTGACAGGTATTATCATGTACAATACATAAGAGCAAACATATGCAACAAAACAACTTTTATCTGGAACTACTAGGTTGCCTTTTCTTTTTCTTATAAATTCCTGGCCTCATCTGCTATAAGGAATCAAAGGGACACATTGCCATGAACTAATTAACATTATGGCACAAAGATCTCAGGACTTAAACAAGCCATGTGCCAACTTGTCTACTTCAAATAGGACAAGCATTCCAGCAGCCTTCTTGGCACAAAATCCTTAGTTATATCACTAAGTGTATTTATGTTCATTCTATCAATGATAGCCAGGTGTACATACCACCTGTACTCATGAAACATACTAGTTACCTTGCAGCCATGATATTGCAAGCAAGTTAAAGGTTACTTTCTAGAGACATAACACCCCAGTCATTCCATCTCACATTATTTATCATAGAAACACCCTATTCAAGCATATACCAGAATGTTTGCAACTGAGAATAAATACATGGCTCTATTGAGTTTATTTTGATTTTTCAAGCAACTATATTTAGCCAGATTTTCAATCTTGTTTAAACATAGTTTTTAGGCTTGTAAGTTTCTGTTTAGTTTAGGGCTCAGCACTTATAGAGAAAAACTCCATTGCACCCTTAACCAATTATTTCAAGCCTCAGCACCATACCAATGTATATGCAGCTCATAGTTTTCTTTATCTTTTCATTCTTTGTCTTAAGCCATTATTCAAACTAGTTACAAATACTCTGATATATGTTCCTTAAGGTTTTGGTATAATATACAGAGATGAAAATAGAACAACAAAGTTAAACATCCAGCATAGCAGATCATATCTCATCAAACATTCATGAAACCATCAGCAGGCAACATAGTTTGTAAATCAAAACATGCAAAATATAACATATAAAAGCTTGGCTGCCTAATCCCAGGTCTTAATGCCATGTATATGAGTGAGGATACTCACCTAAGTGCTTACACAAACTTAAACCAGAAAACCCTTCAAATCTTTAGCCTTATCTTCCTCTTCTTCCTTAGGTTAATTAATTAGTGAGAGAGCAGTTTTCTGATTGGGCTCTTGGTATAAATAAGGGTTCTGTCTAGGGTTTTGAGTGATGCAAAATCCCTATTTTAGCCCAGATCAGAATCATGCATTTGGCATTGCATATTCCCTCCTTCCTAATCCCTTAATATCCTGGCCAATATTTTAAAACAAGCCTAAATTGTGCCTATTTTCCTTTCTTTTCAGAAAGTGATAACTTTAAGTATTTTTATTATATTTAATTCAAACATGATAATGGTGTGACTTTCTATTTTCTGCCTATGTACATTTTCTTTCTTGCACTTTGGTTCTTACTGTTTTAGTGCTTCCTTTATTTATTTTCTGCTCAAATAATATCTGGATATAAATATACATTTATACAACTATGGGTGTTAATTTAACTTTAACCTTTTATTTGTAGAAAACATGTGCATACTTATGTGCATTTCTACACCTATTATTCAAATAAAAATTTCACTTATTCATTATAAGTCAATGTTCTCTTCTGCCTCAATTTTCAGACAAGTCATACATAGGCATATATATATAGATATATTTATATACACACATCCTCAGGAATTTTTAATACTCATGTCTAGGTCTATATTTTCTTTATTTAAAACATTTTATCTAAATGTTTTCCTTCCTTGTTTTATTATTCAGGAATTCTGGATTTTCTCTTAGTGCCATAACTAGTGTGCACGTGCACACATGCACACAACCTTGCACCACTGAAAATCCCACCTATATAATAATTCTGATTTTCCCCCAGAATTTTAATCATTTATTAAAAGAATTTTCCTCAAAATCTTGGGGTATTACAACCCGTTTCTTCGACTCTCGAAAATCGACACTAATACATCCGCGGTATTCATGTGCCGTAACTCAATGTGCCGGAAAAGCGGATTCTCAAGGGTAAGAAAGAAAATAAAGATAGAACAGAATCTCACATATGTTATTTCAATATAAAATCTTTACAGCGGAAATGAAAATACATTTATCAGAGTTAAACATGGATAGTTATAAATTCATGTCCTTACAAATGCGGAATACTATAGTACGTGCGATGGAAATAGGTAAACATCTTCAGAAAAATCTTCTAACTCCACGCTTCAAGCTCAATCCAGCATTCTTCTAAACTAAACCTGACTACTAGGCTGCCCTGGAAAATTAGGGCACCCTGAGTTTAAGGAAAGGGAAAAATAAACTCTGGATCAGTCATGGGACTGGTGTGAGAACTCAAAATACGCATTTTGAAAACAAAAAGGTATCTCATAAGACCACGCCGCACATAAACACGGAACGGGTTTTAACCTTATGATAACTAAATCATTCTACGTAGAAATACTTGATATTATTTTTAATGACATACCTTTGAAAATTTTTGCAAGTAAACTTATCAATCTTAGCCGAAATTGTTACCATTATTAAATTCAAGCATACTAGGCTCTACAAACAAAATGGCAGACACTTATTGGAGAATGGATTCCATACAAATGACCAGGTGAAGGGACTACCTTCCGGCAGTACATCTCTAGAGGAATGTACCAAGGCCCAACAGATGGTCCTCTACCAATAAAAGATCGACCTACCTCATTCTAGGTAGTACCAAATATGCCATCACCTCGGTTATTACTGACCTATCTGAGCAAGCTCTAGCATACACCACATTAATTTAAACCTGAAGGTCATAGCTGGTAGAAATATATCTAGAAGGGGATGATCATACCCTAATGGTTGCGAACCACATAGCCATGCCGCATCTACCCTGTTTAGGTCATTTCTGGGTTTGAGGCATGAGGTCACGATTACCTTTCACATAGCACATCATCTTCCTTTAAATGCCACACTGCCATTCCATCGATCTCTATCGACTTCCACAAACATACAACCTTCGAGCTCATATGTCGAAGAGAAGGGTGTTAAGCTAAGAGAAGTTGCATTCTCCGCCACCAAACAGATGTATGGTTATAAAAGCCAACGATGAAATCTCAAGAATGCAATGTTAGACATCCATCCATACAAGTTCATTATGGGACCGAAGACACTCTCCTACCACATCCTGTCTGGAATTAACCCTAGGATCAGTAGCGAAAAGTCCTTGCAACCCAAAGAGTTTCAAAAATGAAGGGACCATTGCTACTTTAGTATTTGGGAGCTGACCAGAATTATCAATAAGCAGTACTTTCATTCCAAAAATTCTTGGTCTTTATCCCTTATTTTTTTATCAAGTTTTCATTTTTTCGAATGTATACATTGGTTCGAAGTGGGTTTCAAATAGGAATTACCCAGATCCGACCCCGGTTCCTTAGAACCAATCATTGATAAAAAGAGGTTCTGTAAATAGGGAATCATTCTTTAATTGATTGTGTTCTTTTTATCTCTTTTGGAGATATATATTTCTAAACATTCTTTCCGGTATATATGGAATCATTAAACCTCTCTTATTAAATCCTTTGATTACATAAAACCCTTTTTAAATTCCAAATCAGTTCATCTTTTCTAGGGAAAATATTCTAAATCATTTATTTAAATCTTAACAATGATTTCCAAATCATAACTTTTAACATGGATAAAAAACAATGTTATTCAAGGCATCATTTATTATAAATCCAAACCAATAAATTTTAAGTATAGGAATTTAAATTAATTCCATATCATTTCATTTAAATCTTAACAAAGATTTCTTGATTCAAAACTCATACTTTTGATTTAGTTAAAACCATATTATCTAGGTTGTTAATCTAATACCAGTAATTATTAAGTGAGCGGAATCTATAGAAATCATCTAATTCTACTCAGTATCAATTCACGTATTCAACAAATACTATGGGTGGAATAACGGTGAAATCACCTTTTAAATTCCACGAATAGTACGAGTTTCCTCTTCGGGATTTAACACTAAGTACAAGAAGATTATCTCCATAAAATCCAATTTTATAAATCTGGAAAATGTCTTTCTTTATCCTTAGGAAAATTTCGATCCGAGTAAATCAAATTTACTATCCCCTCCATCGGGCTAGTCCGAATAGCTAAAGAAAGCAGGAAACTGGTTTTCCAAACTAAAGCCTAGACACTATCTCTCTGACACCCATAAGGCAGTCAAGTAATTTAATCGACTCTAAATCATTAAAACATTTAATCATTTCATAAATCCTTCAATTCATCTTTAAAACACTTTATTAATTATTTAAAAATATTTATAAAACAACTGGAAAAGAACGGTTGTGTTTAAAACTATATTTCAAAAATTATAAAAAAAGTACTGTAGAAAAGTGCTACGGAAAGTGTCTTTTTAGCTATACTGTTCAAAACGACTTTTTATTATTTGAAAATTCGTTTTTATTACTCAAATTACTTATAAAACATTTTAAAAGATTTTTAAGATTTATTACATATTTTTAAATAACTTAAACCATCATTTTCAAAGAAATCTAGTTTTGGATACCGAAATGCAAAATCGGGATTTTTCGAAAACTTGTTTTACTCATATTTCAAAATCTACTTGTCGAAATCTCGATTTTATTCCTTCGTTGGAAAACTATGGATATAATTGTTTGGAAAATTCTTATCTCAAAGAATTCCGAGCTATATTCCAACTTTTACACTTGTTTGACTTTTATAGCGCGAAATCGTGAACTATTGTTACGCGACGTGCTTATTTTTAACTAAATTTTCCATTTCTTTTCAAACTTCACCAAAACACTTCTGAATGTTCATAAAACATTTAAAATACATTTTAAACCCTTTTTAAGAGGTTTAACAATACCATATACACTGTTTCATTAATTCAAGGAAAGTGATTTCCTTTGTGTTTATCGATGTGTATATTCATGACTTGTATATAAATTCAACATTCATATTTAAACAACCAAACTTGATGGTAAAAGCATATTAAACATTCATTGCAAACATTATATCATCATCCAACATATTGTATAATAGTTTAGGAGTTCTCACATTTATTTCCTATCGGAAAAGGGCTATAGCTTCACTAACTCGCGATCTGAACTTACAAACCTCAACACCTTGCCTCCTAGTATGCTTGGTCTTTCCATGCCAAAAGTGGTGCTTGGACAAGCATGGGAAATGAGGTGTAGGACTTTGGATTATTATTGAATTTGCCAAAAACTAGACCTAAAAATATGTCATTTTCTATCGGGTTTTTGGACACTAACCTCTCTGAATTTTGAAATGTGGTTAACATAAAAGTTGTAGGAAATTATTTTCTCTACGGTTTTTAAAAGGAATCATCTAATTTGGATTAGTATGTTAGCGCCAAAATTGGTCACTAACACCCAAATCCAAGCGAAAGCACCAAATACCAGTCACAGCTCACAGATAGGATATATGTGGTAAATATTAATATGGAGAACAACAAAAATTAAAATGAAAGCAGTAAAGAACAATAGATTTTATAGTGGTTCGGCTAACTCCGGCCTACGTCCACTCCAGAAGTTTCCTTTTTATTGATGTTAGAATCAATTACAGTTACAATCCAGAGTTTTTAGAACAATAATGGCAGAGTTGCCTTAGTCTTAGAAAAGAGAAAGTAAGAGAGTCGAAAGGAAGAATATCCCTATTCTGAAGTCCTACATGCTTTATTTATAGGCAAATCCCGAGTTACTGGGCTTCCTGAGTAGGCCGGGCCCATCAAGATCATAGCCGAGCCAATATCCTTTTCATCATGATCGACCCACACTGCCATGCCGATCGACCTATGCCAATCCACTCCATACTCTAGTATGCCGATCCACACCACCAGTGACCGAGCCACACCACCACGTCGTCCACACCACCAAGTCATCGATTGGCACTTGCCGAACCAACCACGCCGAGCCACATCCCACGAAGTTGACCCGAAGCAACAACTTCTTGGACACGAGGCTGCCCGAACGATGTCATGCTGACCCACTTTATATCCCACTGAGATACCGAGCGACAACCTGAAGCGAAGGACCTTAGGCTCGAAGCAACCGAGCCTCATTCCATACCGAGCCAGTTCCTTCCATTCCTACCGAGCCACCCCGATCGAACCACAATGTTGAGCAACAACCAAGGCTGACTCATGATCTAACTAGGTCGAACCACCTTCCATGATGAGCCACCAACACGGCCGAGCCACCAATGCCGAGCCACCCATGCCGAGCCACCAATGCCGAGCCACCCATGCCGAGCCATCTAAAAGACTCGAAGAAATCATCCATACAACTCGAAGCTCGACTCCTTACGACTCGAAGCAAATCCAGGGCGACTTGCGACTTATCGAAACCCAAGTTTCGAGTATCCAATAACCTTCGTCCATCGACTATGCCGAACCCCGGCTGTTGATCCATGATTATTATCCATGCTTGATCGTCCATCCATCCAGTTGACTAAATCTGTCATGAACCAACCTCGACGAACGAGTAGTCAATTTAGTTAAGTCCGCCTATCTACGGCCTTGCCAAATGGCGGGTTAACACTTGCCCCCCAGAACATGCCTTGCTTTGAAAGGTGTGTTTTTAATAGCCTCAAGTCTGATATCTGAAGTCCGTATGTTATCCACATCCATACTTTCCGATTGATTATCTAATCCATTTTATCCAAGTGCCATCGTCGTATCCTTATCCGAATTTACGACTGCTCTGAGTCGATATCCGATTCTAAATCCAATGACCAAACCCTGAGCCAATTCCATAGCCATCTAAACCCGTCAAGCGAGTTTTATTCCATCCATAACCAATAGCCAAATCTATGACTTTTCTGGGTCGATAATTGAACTCGGGACCGCTCCGGGCCCTTTTCCAAATCCAGGACCTCACCGGGTCAATTTATCCTAAGCCGAAATCCAAATCCATGACCTCTCCGGGCTTACCTTTGAATCCGTAGACCTCGCCGGGTTGCGTTATCCTGTTCCAACCTCAACCCTCCGGTCAAGGGCTTGTATGTTATCCGGCCTCGGCTCTCCGGCCGAGGACTTCCATATTTTCCGGCCTCGACTCTCCGGCCAAGGACTTCTTATATTCTCCGACCTCGACTCTCCAGTCAAGGACTTTTATATTCTCCAGCCTCGACTCTTCGGTCGAGGACTTTATATTTTCCGGCCTCGACTCTTCGGTCGAGAACTTTGTATTCTCCGCCCTCGATTCTCCGGTCGAGGACTTTTATATATTCTCCGACCTCGGCTCTCCGGTCAAGGACTTTTATATTCTCCGGCCTCGCCTCTCTGGTCAAGGACTTTGTTTATTTCTGTTTGAGTCCATTCCATTGCTCTCCGGCAAAGGGACTCATAATTCGTGACTACTGCCCCGTCTCTCCGATCGGGACGGTAATCGCTTGGCCTGTATTATTTATTGAATTAGTCCAATCCAAATCATGACAGAATTCAGTTATCAAGGCGAAAGTTCGTACAACAAAGGGAATTAAATGTCCAAAGTACCAAAGAAGAAACCAGAGTTTGTAGAAAAATAGAAAGAAAACAGGATTTCATAGATCCAAGCAGTACGGTTTTTCGTCATCTCATAGCACGCCTAGGGACCGTCCTCGATCCCATACGTGTGTAAGTGACCTAGCCGTATTACTTTGAGTTCTATTACTTATTCAGAACCATAAATTCATTCAGTTGATAACAAGCCAGTGGTGACTAGATCCAACGCCACCTTCGTTCGAGGTAGGCGGTGGCCGCTCTCGTTCCACTCCTATAGCTTGATTCCCTATGTACTGTTGCAGGTGACCATTCCTTACATGCTCCTCAACGATATCTTTCAAATGCCTACAATCGTTTGTGTTGTCCCCATCTAGCTAATGGAATAGGCAATGCTTTCTTAACGCCCGCTCGTATTTCGATGGTTCCCTCCTAGTCGGTCTTCGATACTGGAGGTGCCCCCGAGTATCCAAGTAAATCCTTTCCAGAGTTTCTACCAAATCTGTATAAGAAGAAAATTTTGATTCTCTCTGTTTCCTTTTCGATGTGCTACCATATCATTCATTTTCCTTTTCACTTTACCATCTTCGTCTAGAACTTCCCTAGGTGGACCTCCACCCCTTACTGCATAAGCTTTAGCCTCTCTCCCTTCTCTTTCAACCTGCCTATCTTCTTGCCTCAGGAACCTTTCCGCCTCATGGTAGAACTCCCAGAGATCCCTCGGTGGGTCCCGTTCCAGTGATATCTTGAAATTCGAATTATCTGCAATCCCTAAAACTGCCGCCATCAAAACCATCGATGGATCGGGTTAATCCATCGAAGCCACCGCCGCATTGAATCTGGTTAAGAAATCCCTGAGAAACTCTCCCTTCCATTGTTTCATCGATGTCAAGGTCATTACGTTCTTGGGTCTGACTATATGGACCCAAAACTGCCTCATAAACCTTTCAATCAGCTCCGTTCAAGTGTCAATAGAACCACTCTCCAACTGCCTGAACCACATAGCTGCGATATCCATCAAATACAAAGGGAACAAGCATCGAGCCATGACCTCATCCGATGCCACTAGTACCTCCATATGCCTCATGTACCTCGTCAGGTGAATGGCGGGATCCATTCTCCCATCATACATCTCCAATGTTGGTAGCTTAAAATCTGGTGGGTTCCTAGCTTGCCTGATAGTAGGAGTAAAGGGACTCCTATTCACATCCTCCAAGTCTTTATTTACCAATCCACCTCTCATAGCTCGTCTGACCATCTCCGCTAATCTGTCATTGTCGCCAAGCTATAATCCTTGTCCACTGCCTCCGATCTACCCCCTGAGTTCACGAGGGAATCCTGGCACATACTCCTCATCATGTACTCCTGTATTCCTATTGATGCCGGGTTGCACAGCATCGTCAGGTATCCCTCCATGGATTGGTCCAGCATTGCTTGTTGGTATGCCCCCAAGTCTTGGTCCATCACGGTTAATAGTTGTTCGCTGATCAAGGGCTGCTCCTGCTGAACCACTCCATCTGCTTGCTGGTTGAGTGCTTCTGATCCATCTCCATGGATCTGAGCTCCTGCAGTTCTTGTTTGTCCAAATTGTCTGAGATGAGTTTGCATCATCTCCTCTTGTCTTTTCAACATCGCTTCCATCTCGTCTCTGGTGATGTAGATGGATGCTTGACCTGCTCCAGCTCCGGAGGAGGCCTCTTGACTTCTCTCTTGATTGCTTCTTTCTATCACTTGATTCCTTGTTGGTAGCCTAGCCATTGCTTCCTTGAATCCAAGTTCCTAGCTCCAAAATCCCCGAGTGCTTGCCTTCTTAGTGAAAGCTCCAAAATTTTAGCGCCAAAATTGGCCACTGACACCCAAATCCAAGCGAAAGCACCAAATACCAGTCACATCTCACAGATTGAATATATGTGGTGAATATTAATATGGAGAACAACAAAAATATGAAAGCAGTAAAGAACAACAGATTTTATAGTGGTTCGGCTAACTCCGGTCTACGTCCACTCCGGAAGTTTACTTTTTATTGATGCTAGAATCAATTACAGTTACAAACCAGAGTTTTTAGAACAACAATGGCAGAGTTGCCTTAGTCTTAGAAAAGAGAAAGTAAGAGAGTCAAAAGGAAGAAGATCCCTTTTCTGAAGTCTTACATGCTGTATTTATAGGCAAATCTCGAGTTACTGGGCTTCCTAAGTAGTCCGCGCCCATCAGGACCATAGCCAAGCCAATATCCTTCATCATGATTGACCCACACCGCCATGTCAATCAACCTATGCTGATCCACTCCATACTCTAGTATGCTGATCCACACCACCAGTGACCGAGCCACACCACCACGTCGTCCACACCACCAAGTCACCGATCGGCACTTGCCGAACCAACCACGCCGAGCCACATCCCACGAAGTTGACCCGAAGCAACAACTTCTTGGACACGAGGCTACCGAACGATGTCATGCCAACCCAATTATATCCCACTGAGATACCGAGCGAAAACCTGAAGTGAAGGACCTTAGGACTCGAAGCAACCGAGCCTCATTCCATACCAAGCTAGTTCCTTCCATTCCTTCTGAGCCACCCCGACCGAACCACAATGCCGAGCGACAACCAAGGCTGACTCATGATCAAACTAGGCCGAACCATCTTCCATGATGAGCCACCAACACGGCCGAGCCACCAATGTAGAGCCACCAATGCCGAGCCACCCATGTCGAGCCACCTAAAAGACTCGAAGAAATCATCCATACAACTCGAAGATCGACTCCATACGACTCGAAGCAAATCCAGGGCGACTTGCAACTTATCGAAACCCAAGTTTCGAGTATCCAATAACCTTCGTCCATCGACTATGCTGAATCCCGGCTGTTGATCCATAATTATTATCCATGCTTGATCGTCCATCCATCTAGTTGACTAAATCTGTCATGAACCAACCTCGACGAATGAGTAGTCAATTTATTTAAGTCCGCCTATCTACGGCCTTGCCAAAAGGTGGGTTAATAAGTTATAAGGAAGTTATGGCCAAGAGAAGAAGAGGTATTCTCGGATTCGTAAAAACGAAGCTCGAAAATGCACTGTAAAAAAGTGAAATTTTGACATAGTTAAGCTCAAAATTAGAAGAATTGCTAAGCATGAAAGTTGTAGCTACTAGATTTGAAAAAATTAATTACTTTATTTGAATTTCTTTTGGAGGAGTTATAGATGAATGAAAAAGAGGTATTTTCAGCTATTAAAATTGGGCTCGAAAATGCTTTAGAAAGAATGGTGTTTTGAGCATTGCTAAGCTTTGAATGCGAAGAAGTGGTCAACTGAAAAGTTGTAGCCACTAAAATTTTAAATGGTTTCTAAATAATAATTTCCTCATCTCGGTCGGATATAAGGAATTTATGCTAGAGTGAAGAAGGTGTAAAAATGTGATGAGGGGTGGGCTATTTATAGCCAAAGGAAGAGTGTAAAAGAATCCATACACACATCATCACTTCATGGCTTCTCCAATACACCTCCCTCCTCCTTAGGCCAGAAAAAGCCTTCCCCCCATGCGCCCATTGTTTGCGCCAAAATTGGTCACAAACCACAAATGTTGTGAAAGCACCAGTTCCCAATCACAGATCACAGATATCAAATATGTAAAGAAATAAAAATGAAGAACTCTCAGAAAAATTAGATGAAAGCAGGAAACAACACAGAATTTATAGTGGTTCGGCGATCTTGCCTACATCCACTCTGAAGTTGATGATTTTATTGATGTTCAATTGAAGATTACAATTTCTTATAATGTAGCACAACTGATTTTCTGAGCTAAGTCTGAATCTAAGGAAGTAGTGGTGATTCTGGGTAAATCTGGCAGAGTCTGGGCGCTCTTTAGCTCTTAAAATTGTCCCACCCCTTTTCTGAATGACCAGGGGCTCTATTTATAGGTGTAGGAGGCAGATATTTTTCCTAAAATTCAGGAGACTACTTCTGGCACGTGAGGGGGGCCACATACCTGCTTTCAGGAAATCCGGGCCCACTTTGGGATCGATTCGAAGTCCATTCGAATCGATCAAGAAAACATCCAATCGAGCTGAAATTTGGTGTGGACATTCTTCAACATGTATGTAAGCTCCTGTGAAAATTTCATAGCATTTGGACTTGTGGATCTGGAGTTATGATCGATTCAAGATTGCATTTCCGGTTGATGTGCTATGTTCGAATCGATCCCCTTCGAATCGATAGGGTCAAATCGATGAAGGCGTTGACGTGGTGCGCGCTTCCCGGGTTGATCCAGTTTTTGCTCCGAGTTTTACTGGGTCGACTCCATGAATTTCGCCGCTTTGACTTAGTGGGTTCGAAGGAATGGGTTCGAAGAAAGGGGAACTTGATGGATTCGAACATGTGTCCCAGCAATGGATTCGAATGACGCATCGTTCGTATCGATTGTGATCTTGTTTCAATCGATACGAAGTCAACATAGCCTGATGGATTCGATGAAAGGTACTTCAATGGATTCGATCATGCCACTCATGCATGGATTCGAAGCAGAGTATCTCATTGGGTACGAAGTAGGATGTCTGAAGGATTCGAACATGGATTCGGGCGATGGATACGAAGCTTGACCACCTGTTGGATTCGAACAAGGAGGTAATCGATCGATCCGGAGCAAACAGATCCTGATGGATTCGAACATAGGTTTCACCTACGGATTCGAATCAGGGGGAATCTCCTTCATCTTGTATCGACCATAAGTTGAGCATACGAACTCGGATCGTCTTGAAACTTGGAACATTGGCTTCCCTGGCTTTGATTGTTATGTCTTGTTAATCGTGGCTCGATCCGGACTCGGACAAAATTCATCAATATCCATAGTGAGACAGTGACGTAGCTGATTTCCAGGATGGATTGTTATTGATTTCTAGTCAGTTTCTTGGTATCACGGCCTTGCCAAAAGGCGGGATAACACCCATCACTTCCATCCACTTCATGTATGCACAAGTTGACTTATGTAGGCTTAAGGAGGAAGCTTTGTATAAAATATCTTAGATTTTGTATTATGTATGTATTTGTAAGTGTATAAGTATATATGTATGTATACATATGTTCATGTGCATGTTAGTGAATAAATTTTTATGTTACATATGTGTACATGACATATAAACAACGTTGCATTGATTCTGAACAACTTTCGTTCAATAAACCGTTGTCCATCGAAGAACCGATTCCCGGTCACATTTTCACTTATAGTTTTAACGTACACATTTAACAAACTTTGAAAAACATTTTCTTAACATTTTAAATTATTTAAAATGATCACATTTCATTTGTGAAACCAAATAAATTAATATTAACAATTATTTACAAAAAATGCTATTATACCGATAAAGCGATGTCGATTTTCCTTATATTTTCAGATCAAATATATATCTTTATACAACTATTATAAGTGATTTATTATCACTTTATAAATATTCAAAATGAATTATCATTATTTAAAAATAATTATTTAAGAGACTAAAATAATTATTAAATCATTAAATCTCAATTTAATTTAATAAATCAATTATGATATTTATTGGCATTATTAACAATGTCAAAAACACATTTTATTTTCAAAAACAAATCAGTTGATTTTATTTCATATTCTTGCTTAATTATAAAAATAAGTGTGTGTAACCAGCTCTGTGTGCGACGTTTTACGAATAGAGATGGTTATTGATAAAACCGTTTTAGGCCATTTTATCGATTTAGATTTCGAGGAAAATATTTTGTAAATATTTATTAAAAATAATATTACTATTACTTATTATCAGTCAAAACATTATTATTTGAATCATCAATCTTTTTATTTAAATAAATATAATTTATCAAAGTAATAAATTTGTGGGCTGTTACAGACCAAGTCCTAACCCAACCTGGTCGGCTGGATGGACGTGCATGCGCGTGTGTGGTTGTTATGCATGACACCATCCTCATAAAAATGCAAGCACTAGATGTCTAAAGGGCCCAACCTTCTCTTGAGGAATCGATATTTAAAAAAATATAGTTCCTTCTTTTAAATGATGTAGGACTATCTCTAATCCTACATTCTTCCTCCTCTTTCTCTTATCCTTAAAAAATAACTTACACGCACAAATTTTAATAAAAATTTGCACTGAAAGTCCTCAACCAAATTTTAATAAAATTTCTCTTTCATTTATAGCAGGAAAACTTATACATAAGCTTAGTTGACATGTGGACTTGAATCTATATATAGTGATAACCTATCAGAGCACGTCAGGATGGAGTGGTTGACTAAGCATTGAACCAACGATCCTATACGACATACCAGATGTGTTTCACACTTGTTTTCTTTTCTTTAGATAGTTCATAAGCCGACACGTGGATTGACCTTGTGTCCATATCCTGGTTTCATGTAATGCCCTTAGAGACTTAAGCATAATCTCGCAGAAGACGACCTCACCTTCATGCATTCATATAGGTCGATTTATTACAAGTGCCCTATAACTTTTCACTTCAATGGTACTTCTATTATAAATCTATTAAGTACTAAATAGTATAACCACCACCATATCATTATAAGTACCAAGCACTCTTTGTGGAATGGATATAACATTAGTAGTTTAAACTAATATTATAGTGCTTAAAATCACATCGTATAACATACTTTTGCTCATTAAACTCAAGATAACGAATTTCATTATATCGAATTGAGTTTCCATAATAGGTGATTTCTATGTTGGGTTTAAACTCATTACGTTTGATGTTTTCAACACCAAATCTTTTGCAAGTCATTTTATAAGTGGATCAGCTGAGTTTGGGCTAGATCTTATGAAATCTATGGTAATTACCCCATCAGTGAGCATTTGCCTCATTGCACTGTGCCTAAGGCCAATATGCCTAGATTTTCCATTATATACCTAGCTATATGCTCTTGATAGTGTTGCTTGACTATCACAATGCACAGATATCGGATACATTGGTTTTGGCCATATAGGAATTTCTAATAACAAATTTTTTAATCATTCTGCTTCTGTACTATAAGAAGCTAGTGTTATAGATTTAGCAGCCATGGCATAATCTGCAATACGCGTTTGTTTTGTTGAGGTCCAGGATATCGCTCCTCCACCAAGAGTGAATATCCATCCATTGGTTAATTTATTATTATCCTCTCTTCTAGTGTTCCAACTAGCATCCAGGTATCCTTCTATTACACTTGGATATCCACTATATAATATACTATAGTCCATGGTTTCTTTCAAATATTTTAAAATTCTCTGTGCAGCTATCCAGCGAATATTACTAGGGCTACTGGAATATCTACTCATTTTTCCAATAGCTTAGGCAATATCGGGTCTTGTGAATGTCATGGAATGCATTAGACTACCAATAACTTTAGCGTACTCTAGTTACCTTCTGATCTACCGGTATTAGGATATTGTTGCATATTTTGTTCAAATAGTGTGCTTACTGGTTTGCAATGAAATTGATTAAACATTTTTAGAGTCTTCTCTATGTAATAAGACTGGATAATGACCAACCCTTCTACTCTTTTTATGATTCTTATACCTGGAATCACTTTAGCTTGCTCCATATCTTTCATGTCAAAACATGAAGATAGACATTTTTTCATTTCTTCATTACTCGAGGTATCAGTCCCATATATCAACATATCATCAACTTAAAGGCATATAATTACACCTTTACCAGCATGAAATTTGCAATAGACACATTTATCTGATTTGCAAATCCTAAAACCATTTGATACTATAGTTTTATCAAATTTTTTATGTTACTGTTTTAGTGCCTGTTTAAGAGCATAAAATGATTTCATAAGTTTACATACACTAGTTTCTAGTCCAGGAATCACAAAACCATCTGGTTAAGACATAGATATCTCCTCATCAAGTTCTCAATTAAAGAATGCAGTCTTGGCATCCATTTGATAAATCTCAAATTTATAAATTGATACTAATGCAATTAATGTTCTAGTTGTTAAAATTCTAGCTACAGGTGAATAGGTATCAAAATCATTTGTTCCTTCCTTTTGGGTAAATGCCTTAGCAACTAATTTAGCCTTAAATTTTTTTATCATGTCATCTACTCTTAATTTATTCTTAAATATCCACTCACATCCTATTAGTTTAGAACCAGGAGGTAAATTTACTAATTTCCATGTTTGATTTCCATTAATAGAATCTATATCATTATTTTTGGCTTCTTGCCAAAAAGTTGAATCTTGAGACTTTATGGCCTCGGTATATGTTAAAGAATAATAATCTATGGTTATAGAAAGCATGACTTGATGTCTAATAACATCTCTTGATCCTTCAACTAAATAAATGATAAAATCTGATCCAAATGATTTTTCAGTCCTCATTCTTTTACCTCTCCTAAGAGATTCACCAGTTTCATCATTATTTTCTTGAGTGTTCCTAAATTCGCGAATAGTTTCGGTGACCTACACCATTTCGCAAATAGGTGTATTAACCTTTAACGTTTTACTAGTAGATGGATTGGATGAAATAGATGTGAACCTATTTTCATAGAACACTCCATCTCTAGATTCTATTATTGTGTTAACCTTAATCGAATTATTAGGTTCTATTACTAGAAACTTATAACCCTTGTTGTGTTGAGCATATCCTAAGAAAATACACTTAATGCCTTTTTGTCTAATTTTCTGATTTTGGTTCAGGTAATTGAACAATAGCTCTACAACCCCAAACTTGATAATAATTATGATTTGGTTTGGGTTTCTTTCAAATTTTATAAGGTGTAACTTTGATCTACTTATGAGGAACTCTATTTCTGTAAAGGTCATAATTTTATGTTCTACTACTCCATTTTGTTGTGGAGTATAAGCTACAGATGTGTCATTTATAACTTCGACATATTCCCAAAATACAGGAAAATGATATTCACCTCCTCTATCAGATCTAAATGTTGAAATCCAGTCTGCACATCCCTACGTGGGGGCAACATATGAGTTTGGTCAACAACTTTTAACAAAGGGAATCCCTTGTTGTTACGTATGACCAAACTCATATATATACCACACCACTTTAATTATTTTTTATGATCTAGGACTATTCTTCTTTTTCAATATGTACCCATTACCTACACACAATGTGAGACACCCCAACAGATCTTCACCTTAGCTCGCATCCATATATGCATCTTCCAATGCACCAACACGATGCCTGCACCATATCGAGACTTTGTTCTCATGTCATTCTACCAGATCCAATGCATCATGATCAAGTTCCACCTTAAATATGACTACTTAAGCCACACTGCTATCCACCACGATTTACAGATCTCTTGCATATTGTCCATTGTCCTAGGCATTACCATCGACTCCGATACCATGTTGAAATCACGTCTGCACAACCCTACGTGGAGGCAACATATGAGTTTGTCCAACACCTTTTAACAAAAGGAATCCCTTGTTGTTACATGCGACCAAACTCATATATATATATACACCACACCACCTCCATTATTTTTCATGATATGGGACTATTCTTCTTTTAAATATGCACCCATTACCCACACACAATGTGAGACACTCCAACACTAAGAGTCTTAATTTTAACATCATATTGGTTTTCTACTTCAGTCTTATAGGTCATAAATGAATTTAATACTTCATTCTTAGTATGCATTAGATAAACATAACAGTACTTTGAATAGTCATCTATAAATGTGACAAAATATTTATTTCCTCCTCTAGTAGGAGTACCATTCATATCGCAAATCTTACTATAAATCAATTATAACATATTAGTGGTACTAACAGATTTCAATGGAAACAGTTTTCTAGTTATTTTTGTTAAAGAGCATATCCTACACTTATCATAATATTTATTATCGTGTTTAGCGATCATGTTTAATGAAATCATATTATCCATATTTCTTATGTTAACATGTCCTAATCTACTATGCCATTAGGAAAATGAGTCAACAATATAAGCAGAAGTAAGCATTTTATTAATATTCAATTTGAATATTCCATCACACATGTACCTTTTTCCAACAAACATTCCACTTTTGGTCAATACATATTTATCTGATTCAATGACTTATTTGAAGCCAAACTTATTTAATAGACTACCAGAAACAAGGTTCTTTCTAACCTCAGGTACATAATATACATCATTTAATGTCGGAATTTTCCCGAATGTGAACTCCAAATCTACTGTCCTCTTCCCCTTGATCGCTACTTTTGTTGAGTTCCTATAGATAATTTTCAACCTCAGATGGTTCAAGTTTCTTGAATAGACTCTTATCGTTGTAGATATGCTTAGTAGCACCAAAGTCGATCCACCAAGAATCCTCTCTTTCAACCATATTGATTTCAGAGATTACGGCCGTAAAGTTTTCTATTGTCGATTGAGGTTTCTTTTTAAGGAAACTACAATCTCTATTAATGTGGCTAGGTTTTCCATAATTTTACCAATCGTTTTACTGGCCTTCTTGTTACCAAAGTTTTTCTTACTCTAAAATTTCCTCTTTTGATTAAAAGAACGCGCAGAGGAAACTTGGTGTAATGGAGGATGAATTTCCAATTAAATATCTTGGTGTGCCATTGTCTAACAACACTATAACAGATGTAGAATGTTGGAAGTTAATAGACAAAATCAAAGAAAAACTGCAAGGGTGGAGATCAAAACCGTTATCTTTTGCGGGTAGAGTTGAACTAGTTCACACTGTCATAACTTCTTAAGTCAGGTTCTGTCTGCAAACATTTCAAATTCCTGACTGTTCCATAGCAAAAATCAAAGCTATTTGTGCTAATTTCATTTGGAAATGAGGAGTTCATAAAGTGAGCTACAAAGATCTGTGCACACCAAAAAAGGAAGGATGAGTGGGTCTTAAAAACCTATTTGAACTTAAAAAAGCATATGGTCTAAAATTAGCATGGAAAATCCTCGAATCACACAACTTATGGGCTAAATGGATGAGAGCAAGATATTTGAAAGAAAACTTTTGGAAAATTAAGATAGACAATAATGCATCAACGACATGGAAAAACATACTAAAAAATAGGGAGCAATTAAAAAGTCTCATAGAAAGATAGATAGCAAATGGCCAAAGCACTAACTTATGGAAATATCCATGGATTAACAGTAGAAGTCTAATAGACAGACTTGGTTGGGATAGCTATTCAGCAAATAACACACCAGATTGCAGAGTCTCAACTATTATACAGGATCAGAAATGGGCACCAGAAAAATAAATTATTATGGGAAACTTCAAACAAGAGATTGAAGACATGCCATTATTCACAGGGTGAAATAAAGATAAATGAGTGTGGAAAAGCAATACTAAAGGAGAATTTAAACTGAAGGATGCGTGGGAAGATTGTAGACAACGTTATCCAACAGTACTGTGGCATAAGGTAATCTGGAGTAGATCAAACTGCCCTAAAATGTCACATACCACTTACAAGGCCTCAAACAACAGACTGACCACCAAAGATAGATTAAAAAACTAGGGCATAATCGAGGATGCAACATGCAAATTGTGTAATAAAGAGACATAAACACACAAACATCTCTTTTTCGAATGCAAATTCAGCGAATGGGTATGGGCGATACAGAAATTAAAAAACTTGCAGACCGAAGCAGTGTAAAGTTTTGAGGAAGAAGTAAATCACCTGGGTAATAGGACATATATCATGGACCCGATGAAGGAAGTCAGCAAAATTACGTTGACAACTACCGTATGGCACATCTGGCGAGAACGGAACGTAAGTGCTTTCCAAAAAAAGCAAAAACAAGAATTAAAACTCTCATAATGTATTGCAAGAGATGTTGCTAACACAATAGGAAGAATCAAAAAATGTACTAGCTTAGAGGCACGAGAAAGACAACTATTGGAGACTGGAGCTTGAGGGATGATCAGCGAGGAAGTCTAGCAGCGACCTGGAAGCCGCCAAAGTCTCGATGAACAACCCTAGTAAATTGGGAAAGTAGCTCAGTTAGAAAGATTATGTTGAATTGAATTGAGATAGTTGATGTATTGAGTTTGTATTGCGGATGTATTATAGCTTTGGGCCGAATAGCCCATTAATAAAATCATTAACCATTTTTTTTTAAAAAAGTGCTCAAAGGTTCTATTTTCCTCTTTTTCCTCCACCATGTGGATCTTAGATGGAAACACTATTGGTTTAGTGATTTCTTTCTACCTAAGTTGTTCTTCCACTTGCAAATACTGTTCAAAATTATCCAAACTCAAATTCTCCTTCTCGTGTTTACGGATTTTCCTTTGATCCTTCCAAGTAGGGTGAAGTTTGTCTGTTATGGATAAGACTTCTATCTCGTCATCCATATTTATGTTATGCTGGTTGAACTAGTTTATGATATACATAATATCATTGAATTGCTATACCACTGGCCTAGTATTAGTCATTTTATGATTAAAAAAATTTATAACCAAAAAATTTCTTACTTGTTGCTTCATCCATTGATACTTGGCCTTCCGCGCATCCCAGACTTATTTGGCAGTTGATTTACTGTAGTACATATTGAACAGAGTATCCATCAATGCATTACATATATGCCCCTTACATATGTAATCATCTTGCTCCCTTTTCAGTTTTGATCGTACTTGCACAATAGTCTCATTTTCTATTTCCTCTGCCTTTGTCGTCTTAAGAACGTAAACCACGTATAATTTTATCAATAAAAAATGCATATTCTTCTATCAACGTACAAAATTAACGCCGTCAAACCTTTCCAATTTAGTGAAATCAAAAGCGAACTCCCTTAAACTGTGTAGCGCCATGGTTACATAACGTCTTAAGATTGTTGGTTTTGATTTATAGTAGCACAACAGTGGTAAATCTAAGATGTAGAGATCGCTCCAAGGCACGTCGATGATGCTCTCTTTGAGACATTATTTGCCCTCACCACTTGTTTTAACATACGAATGGGTGCTGTGAGTTAAGGAAAATCGCCTCTCAAGATACAATGAAGCCAAGATGATTAATCTCTTCAACCGACTGTAATAGCATTATTGAAATCGATTCATACCATCTTCTGAATTGATTGCATTGAACAATGTATCGAGTTTGTGATCTGCAGCATCACAAATTCGAAATATTATTAAGCGAAATAAGAGAGGAGAGGAGAACGAGTTTCAAAAACTGAAAAAAAAAAGTAAAGGTGATTTGAAACACTTCTCAAGCATTCCAATTTATAGCCGCAAAGAGGTGCTTGTTCGTTTCTGAGAAGTTGTAGCATCCATTCACTTTCTTGGCCTTCTTGTTATCAAAGTTTTTCTTATTCTTAAATTTTCTCTTTTGATTAAAAGAGTGCTCACTTATATCCTCATTTTGCATTGCATATTTACCCCTTGCATGTGTAATCATCTTGCTCCCATTTAAACAAATATAGTTTCTTCTTTCTATGATGTGAGACTATCTCCAACTTCACATTCTTCCTCTTCTTTTTCTCTTTTTCTCGTCAAAACAAATTTACTCACACAAATATTTTATAAAAATTTACAGTAACAGTTTTATGCAGCAAATAACTAAAGTATTGGTTGGTTTTGAAACTCTAGTTTATTAATATAGGCTGTTTGCTTGTAAAATAAACATTTTGGTTGTCTGCATTTCACTTTATATAGCATATATAGAGAGATGTTGTATGCCGTATCAAACTGAAGCATGCCTCATTTTATACTTGTATCCAACTGAAGCATGACTCAGTTTGTAACCGAGGAAACGGTTTGTGCTTGAACAAACCGAGGCATTTCTTAGTTTATATTGAAACAAACTAGGCATTTCCTCAAATTTATCATGCTAAGGCACGGCCTCAAATTGTCTTTTTGACAAAAGATACGTGCATATGTTGCACTTGCATACTTGTACTTTACTAATTACATAAAGTTTGCTAATTTATCAAACCATGATTCGAAAATTCAAAAATATGGTTTGTATAATAGGTAGGGTGTTATAATTCAAGTCAAACGAATAAAACGAGTTCGTTTGGGCAGGTTCATGCTTATGCTTTGTATTAACCATACCGAGGAAAAATATTATTATGTAATTTACTTAATTGAATGCATGTACTATTTTGTGGTTGCTTTAAGTTCATGTTTTTTAGACAAGATAATGTTGAATTGATAAATATTTGTCTAAAGTAAACAATAGTTTCCCTACTATTGCGGTGCTATTTTTATTGCATGTGGATGTTGGGCAGCTACATACAAATATCATTTATGTATGTTTTAGTTATTCAAGTGATGAGAGACAAGAGATACACATTTATCTCAAATACAAATCAGGTATGATGAACTTAGGCTAATGGGCTTATGTTCAGCCCAAAACCATGTAAATATTTGTTAGCTTAACTATTATATAAGCTGCTACATTGTAATCGAAATTCATTCATGATTCTAATAATAGTAACTTCTCCTCTCATTTACAACTAAAATATCATTCTGAAATATCAATATAAATTAATTCATACAACAATTCTTATATGGTATCAGAGCATTCATAGCCTAACGGCACCATATTCGCTTGAATATCATCAGAATTATCATTACTTGATAATTCATGAAGCTTAAGATCTCATCAGTACAATTTCATCATTTGGGATCTAGAATTTGAAAGTATTTTTCTGAAGAAAAGCAGGTACCCTACCATTAGAATCTTTGCAGGAAACTGGTTGCATTAAGTTTTCATTCAAAAAAGAAAAATCAAATTCAAATTCAAGAAAATCATCAGAAACTCATCAAAACATCAAAGAAGGTGCCTTGCCTAAAGTATCCATCATCAAAACCAACCATTTGAGTTAGTGGCTACACAAACCTGATTCTTGAAAATTTCTAATCAGTTCTTGATCTTCTTGAAGCCCTCAATATCATTTCTTGCATCAGAATCATTCTATCTTCAAAATTTCTTTCAAATCCTTAAGCATCATCATGACAGACAGCTCTGCAACATCAGCAACCACCAATATCGATAAAATACCCATTGTGGATCTCATTAAAACTGTTGTTGGCCCTTAGAGTGAACAGATTGCAGCCTACTTAGAAGAAGATAATTATCTTCTTTTGAAAGTTCAAGTTGAGAAACCTGTAAAGGACAACAAACTCGAAGAATTCATTCTTAGCACTCACACAATTCCAACAAGTTTTATCACTAATGAGGAAAATAAAAATGTCAACAATCAAAAATTCACAAAGCATCAAAGGCAAGATAGTCCAATTTGCTTATGGCTACTATCATCAATAAATGTTAAATTGTTGCCACAAGTTATTAAAAGTAAAACAACATATGGAATTTGGTCAACAGTTGAAATAATTTTCAACTCTCAATCTGCTGCTAAGGTAATGCATCATAAGAGACAATTACACAACATCAGAAAGGATATTCAATCTATGGGAGAATGTCTTGCAAAAATTAAAACAACATGTGATTTACTTGAAGCAGCTGGACATAAAGTTTCAGTATCTGAACAAGTATTAATTACCTTGGGTGCTTTAAGTGAAGAATATGAAGCTGTTGTGGCAGTTATATTATTACAAAGCATTACACCATCAGTTGAGGATGTACATTCAATACTTCTTGCACATGAAGGGAGATTAGAATTCAAGAAACCCATAGATTCAGACATATCAATTAACTATAAACCTCATGAAGTCGTACCTTTATCCTCATCAAAAAATAACTCCCATCATAGACATACTAGGAAAAATCCTTCACCATTGATTCCTCCACTCCCTCTTAAATGAATAATATTGCTTTTTGGAATATAAGAGGGGCTAATTTATCATCTAAGCAATTTGAGATCAAAAATCTTATTCAGGATAAGAATATACAATTAATGTGTGTATCTGAAACTAAGCTTGATATACAATCTACTATCAAGGCTATGCGGTTGATTGCTCCATCCTGGTTATATGATCATAATTTTCTTGAAGCTAATTATGGCAGATTGCTCACTTTATGGAATCCTAAGTTTTTCAAACTTTCTAGGTTAAATGCTTCTGATAAATATATTCATTATCTTTGTATTCATTTGCCATCCAATGCTTCTTTTCATCTTACCTCTGTTTATGCCCATAACTCTGTATCTTTAAGACAGGTGCTTCTGGATTTTCTTCCATCTTTAAATTCATCTTCCACTCCTTGGCTAATTGGAGGTGATTTCAATTGTATGTTTGCTAGCAATCAGAAATGTGGTGGTTGTCCACTATCTCTAAAGGATATTTCTCCATTAAATAGTGCCCTAATTCATTCAAATCTTATCCCTGCTAAATATATTGGTTCTGATTTTACTTGGTCTAACAGTAATAGGAGTGGAAATTCTACGTTATGCAAGCTTGATCATATTTTCTTAAACATTCCTTTTCTTCATCTTTGGCAAAAATCTTTTTATCATATCTTACAACCTTCTTTATCTTATCATTGTCCATTATTATTTCATTGTGGAGATGATAATTATCGTGGTGGGAGGACTTCTTTTAAATTTTTTAATTTTTGGACTAAACAATTTGATTATCATGTTATTCTAAAGCAGGTGTGGAATATGCAATATGGCAAGGATCCTCTTACAAATATTATTTTCAAAATGAAGGCTCTAAAGTTTCATCTTAAGAAGTGGTCTGCTGTTAACTTTGGTAAGGATTCTAAACAATCTACTCAGATTAGAAATGAGCTCTTTAAAATCCAAAATTTGCTGGGTGATAGACCTTTTGATGTTTCTTTACTTCATATTGAATTGCAATTAAAGAATGCTCTGGATCAAGTTATACAAAAAGAAGTTTCTTCAATCAAACAGAAAATCCACTTGAGAATGGAAAGAGAGGCTGATAGGAACACTAAGTACTACCATAATTTTCTAAAAGTAAAAGGGAATAATGAATGCATTTTTCAGATAAAGGATATGTTTGGAAACATGGTGAATACTTTTGATGGAATAAATGAGGCTTTTGTTCAGTATTTCAAATCTATTTTAGCTCCATCCAATTTATTCATTCTTGATATCAATTCTCTTTATGACATTAACTTTCCTACCATATCTGCCTCTCAGTCAAATACTTTGATTAGTGCAATATCAGAGAATGAAATAGAATCTGCAGTTTTTAGCTTAGATGGTGATAGTTGTGGTGGACCAGATGGTTTTAATGCTCATTTTATTCAGCAGAGTTGGAAGATAATTGGATCAGATATTGTTAAGGCCATTCAGCATTTTTTTCTTCATAATAAACTCCCTGTTGGTCTTGCTGCAACTGCTATTACCTTAATTCCCAAAATAAGTAATCCATCTTCAGTTGCTGATTTTAGGCCAATTTCTTGTTGTAATATCATTTACAAAATTATTACAAAGGTTTTGGCAAATAGATTACAAATAGTCTTACCATCTATCATCACAAACAATCAAGCTGCATATATTACTGGTAGATCAATAAGTGATAATATCCTCTTAACCCAAGAATTGTTGAATAGATATGAGAGGACAAATATTTCTCCAAGGTGCATGTTAAAACTAGACATTAAAAAGGCATTTGATTCCATTTCTTGGCCTTCTATTTTAGCTATAATGTCTAGAATGAACTTCCCAAAACCTTTTCTAGCTTGGATCTTCACATGTATATCATCACCTATGTTTTCTATTTCGAGAGAGGGTGGTTTGCATGGTTATTTTAGAGGTAATCAAGGTGTTAGACAAGGTGATCCAATCTCAGCTTATTTGTTCATAATAGTTATGGAGCTTCTGAATTCTATCATGAAGGATCTTGTAGTTAAAAATAATTTTCAACTTCATCCCAAATGCAAAAATCCAATTATCACTCATCTTCTTTTTGCGGATGATCTTATAATCTTTACAAAGCCTACTTATCATAATATTCAATGTATTACTTCATCTCTAAAAATTTTCCATTCTATCACTGGCTTACAAATCAATATCCATAAATCGAATATCAAGGTTGCTGGGTTAAATTCTTTACAAAAGAATGATATCATAAAATTTTCAGGTCTTCAAGAATTATCTAAGAACTCTTACTATTTGGGTTTACCTATCTTAAGTTCTAGAATTACTAATCAAAATTGCTTGCCACTGTTTGAGAAGATCATTGAAAGACTTCGAGTTTGGCCTATTGATAAGCTATCACAAGCTGGTAGGCTTACTATCATCCAATCCATTGCTGTGGCTATCACCAATTATTGGACAAGACATTACATACTCCATGTGAAGTTGATAAACATGATTTCTAGTGCTCTCAACAAATTCCTCTGGCATGGTGATCCTTTTTCTAGAAAACTCATCCCGATTTCTTATTATAAGCTGTTTGAATCTAAGAAGAATGGTGGTCTTGGTATAACAAATATTTTTCTTTGGAATAAGGCAGCCATGTCAGTATACTTCAATAAGATCTTTGAATCTGATAGAAATTTATGGTCACAATGGGTAAATCATAATTTGATTGGGAAGAAGAATTTTTGGACTATGCAAATTCCTCAGAACTGCAGTTGGAGTTGGAGAAGTATTCTTAAGCTTAGGGAAATTTTTATCCCTCTCTTACAATGTAACTATGCCTTAATTAAAGGTTTATCTTTCTGGCATTCTCCATGGGCAAGACAAGGTTTGATTTTAAGCTCTGTTGTTGATTATAATCTGAGAAGGAATTCTGGTATTTCTGATTTGGCAATTGTTGATGACTTTATACAGGGTGATAGTATTGTCTTACCATATTCTAGTTCTTCTCAGCTCAGAAATTTATGGAATGTTATTAGTTGTAATCCCATAAAGAATAATGGAAATGTTTTGATTTGGTCAGATAAGGGTGAGCTTCATTCTATTAGGCATGTGTATAAATCTCTCTACGGAATTGGTTCATATTTCCCATGGCATTCAAGAATTTGGAATATAGGTGGAAGTGCTAAAGAAAATTTAATGTTGTGGAAAGTGATGGCTAATGCTTTAAACACTAAAGATAAGCTTTGTAGAATGGGTATTATCTCAGAAGATATTTGTGTTTTCTGCAGATCAGAATCAGAAACAAATACACATTTGTTTTTTGAATGCACTTTTGTATATCAGATTTGGTATAGGCTTTTGTCAAATGGTGGTTTTTATAAGCCTTCACCAGTTAGTGCTATTGAGTGGTTTAATGTGTTTAAAGCAACTAGATGGAAAACCAGAATGACTAAACTGCTTCTTAAGCTATTGAAAATGTTGATATATGCAGTTTGGATAGAAAGAAATAATAGAGTGTTTGGTATTGCTATTAAAAATTCTTCACAACTCTATAATATAATTCATGGTAGTATTATTAGAGACTTGAAAACAGACTGTAACTGAAGCTTGATCATATGTCTTGGAAGATCTGCTGATGATAGTATTCTAAGTTTGGTTAATATGATGAGCTTGGATACTCAGATTTATGCTGGCATGAGAGCAACTGGATAGCATGTTCGTGACATGAAGCTGTATAAGAGTTTGTTGTATAACTTGTTTGTTTCAGTACACTTTGAGCTAGTTGTCTTTTTGTATATTTTTGCTCTGTATTATTGGTTTTGACTGTAGTCAAGTGTAGGGTTGTAACTGAATTGGTTTCTTGTGGTTTTGTAATTCTTTGTTGTAATATTGATTAAGTCAATAAAATGAGCTTAATGCTCTTTGCTTTTCAAAAATTACAAAAGCAAGAACCAATACAACAGCAAAGGTGATCAATCATATCAGAGACGAAATCTACATGTTAAAGGTAGATGCAAAGGATGGTGGAATAATAACAGTAGACCAAAGTGTCAAATATGTGAGAAAATTGGGTACACTGCTCCAAAATGCTATTTTAGACTAAATATGAATTATATTCCAGGGCAGAGTTCAAGCAATCAGAGAAATGACAACCCTAGTGCAAACATGGCATAGTGCAACAAGATTCAAACAACCAGCTAAGCAACAACAGAGCAAACAATCAAAATGACATCACCAGACATGAACATATTTTTGATGATAGTTGATATATAGATTCAGGAGCAACCAACCACACCACCAATAATCTGGATAATTTGAATCTACGTAATAAGAAGTACAAAGGTAATAAGTCCATACACATGAGAAATGTTGAGGCTATTATATTACACACACTGGAATTGCTTGCATCAAAGGTGAAAGAAAACTATATCTCAATAATTTATTGATGGTACCACAGATGAAGAATAATCTCTTAAGTGTATCACAATTTGCAAGTGATAATAATATCTACTTTGAGTTTTACCCTGAATATTGTTTGGTTAGAGACATCTAACTAAGGAAACTCTTTTGTAGGTTGAGGCAGTGAAAGGTCTGTATAGATTTAATCTTGTTGATTCCAGAAATCCTAATTCTGGTAAAACTGTTGAGTGTTGTAATTTTTCTAACTAACTCAAACTAGGAAAAAATTAAATAACTTTGATGTATGGCATTTCAAGCTAAGTCATCCTAGTGTAAACACTATAAAAAAAGGTCGTAACTGAAAATAAAATTCCCTTTGATAATGTCACTCTACTCTATGTTTGCACTTATTTCCAAATGGGCAAAAGTCATAACTTAGCATTCTCTAATTCCTTAACTAGATATGATAAACCAATGGAATTGATAGCAACTAATCTCTGGGGTCCTGCTCCAGTTACTTCAGATTATGGATATAAATACTACATGTCATTTGTAGATGCATACTCTAGGTATACTTGGATATATTTTTTGAAGGAAAAATCTAAAACATATCATGCAATAATACATTTTATTACACAAGTTGATAAGAAAACCAATCATCAAGTCAAAACTAATCAAACTGATGGTGGTACAGAGTTTAAAACACTCAATAACATTTTGGTAAGAAAGGAATAGTTCATAGAACAACAAGTCCTTATACTTCCGAACAAAATGATTTGGTATAGAGAAAACATAGGTATATAGTTGAATCAGGTTTGACACTTCTTACTCAAGCTAATTTATCTCTAAAATTTTGGACTAATTACTTTAGTACTGTAGTTTATTTAATTAATAGATTGCCGACTAAAGTACTAAAGGATAAAAGCCAAATAGAAAATTTATTTGAAATAAAACCTGAATATCAAAGTTTACAAACTCTTGGTTGCCTATTCTTTCCCTATACAAGACCATATAGTACTCATAAATTGAATTTTAGATCTACACCATGCACTTTCTTAGGGTATGCTTCAAATCAAAAAGGTTACAAGCGTAGTAATGGAAAAAATATTTATAAGTAGACATGTTGTATTCAATGAGCATATCTTTTCTTATTCTGATTTGAGCATTAAAACAACAAAACTATTTATAATTCAAAAGTCTATATACCACCCATACATTTACATTCAACTGAATGGGCTTGTTAGCACCAAAATTGGTCACTAACCTCGTTGAGAAAGTTTGTGTAGAGAGATAAATGAAGAAAGTAAATTTAAACAGAGAACAATATGCTAAATTGAATGCAAAGACGAGAACACCAGATTTATAGTGGTTCGACGTAATTGCCTACGTCCACTTTGAGGTTATTCTTTTATTGCTTTACTTGATCACTGATTACAGATACAATCCATTCACCAACTACTCGAATACAGTTGCTAAGTAAAAAGAGCGAGTCTTGAAAGTGGTAGAGTCTCCCCAGTGTTCTCGTAAAATGGTCCTTTTCACTGTGCCCCTGCCTCTCTATTTATAAACAAAGATGTGTTGGACTTCCCTGGTGGGCCTGGCAGCTGAATACCTCGGCCCAGAAAGAGTGAGTTCTGTGTGCCAAACCATTGATGCTGAACAAACTGATGCCGAACGATGTCGTCATGCCGAACGAATTGTTGTGCTGAGTGGAGAGTGCAGGCCGAGCGATAGTTGAAGCCGGTCGAGATTGGATGAATGCCGAACACCTCTGGATGTCAAACATCTCTGGATGCCGAACAACTCTGAATGTCGAATGAGGTGTGGATGGCGAGCAGTATGGAGCGCCGAATGACTCCGCCATGCCGAACGGTCCATGTATGCCGAACGCTCTGCTATGCCGAACGATCCATGTATGCCGAACACTCTCGAATGCCGAATGATCCATGTATGCCGAACGCTCTGCCATGCCGAACGAGCCATGTATGCCGAACGATCTGCCATGCCGAACGCTCTGCCATGATGAACGATCCATGTATGTCGAATGCTCTGCCATGTCGAACGATCCATGTATGCCGAATGCTCTGCCATGCCGAACGATATACAATACCGAACGACTCTTAATGCCGAACGGTATGTAAGTGCCGAGTGCCTAGTTGCCTGGTCAAACCTTCAAGTAACACTTGCCCCCCAAAGTGCATCATGTGGTTAAACGTGATGTGCTTTGAGTCATGAATCCACCGTGCTTTGCTTCAAGCTGTGCTTAGTCTTCACGATAGTGTCTTCTCTCGAATTCCAGGTGAGGCGATGTGTGCCAAACGACATGCAAATACCGAACGACACATCCGAAGCCGAGCACCCTGGATGCCGAACGACATAGCCGATGCCGAACAATGTCGTTTTGACCGGTTCTACCGGCTATAGTCTCTTCGACTTCCTCTCCTCTCCTATAAAAGCTGGCATTCTTAATATTTTTCTCTTTTTCACTTTTTACCTCCGCGACTCTCCAAGAATACATAACTTACCTCCCTTAAATTTTATTCACCTCTTACGATCTTTCCTTCTTACTTCGAATCCAACAAGCCCTTTCCAAGTTAAGCTCGAACACTCTATCAATCTTATGTCCACAGATCCCCAAGCTCCTGCCGTTTCCTTCGGTAAGAAACTCTCGATCGTTTTCTCGAATTAGGAAGCATAACACAAAACTCGAATTCGTAAATTCTCCGTAGATTAAAGGAAGTAAGAGGCGTGTGGGTGATGAACTGTTGTGGCTCAGCACGATCTTTAAAGCCGCGTGAGTATAAGGGTGCACAGAATTGGAGGTAAGGCCTAGTGAAGTGGATAGGCATGACCGTGGTTTGACACGGCTTGCCGAAAGACTTGGTCAGGCTAGTCGGGAGAGACGAAGGAAAAGAGGAGAAGTGGTGTTAAGGGCAGAAGGCCGAGCGAATCGGCTCGGCATGACTTGCTGCGTGCACTCGTTTTCAAGCCGAACAGAAGGGAGGTCGAACAGAATTTAAGCCGAACAGAATTTAAGCCGAACAGAATTTTGGCCGAACTCCTATTCACCTTGCCTAATCATATAACAAACACAAGGACAAGGACCTAAGCATACTAGCATATCGAACTAATCTGGACTGATAACTTCCTAGTTTCAATAATCACAAGCCTAAACTTAAACCAATAACAACAGATTAAAGCTTTTAACACGCAGTGCCAATGTCCGAGTTCAAAATTGAAAACATTGCAATGCTGGCTTTCGGAGACGGTCAGCGATGACGGTCTTCGAAGACGATAGTTCAAAGCTCAACTTTATACCATCAATTTTGTGACTTATAATTTCTCAGCGTTTACACCTGAATGATCGCACTAGTTCACACACTACACGGGGGGAATGTTCGTATTGTTAAGTCTAACGTCGATTATTTTTCAAGTATAGTTCGAACAGGTACTTTGCTAGATTCAATCTTTATCAGCGATGTCTAGGAAATCTAGCTCCGCCACGATTTCAGACAGGCCTGGGCCGTCCTCCCGACGAGAAGTCGCAGATACTTCAAACCCGTCAACTTCCATTGCACATGACTTAGCTCCCGATGGTCTGGAGGCAACAATTCTCTTGGATAACCCTGTCGATTCACATGCTTCGAAGATTAATGAAAGTACACTCTGTTGGATATGCTCTGTCCACGGAATCCCCTTCGATGCTGTGCTAGTTCCATCGGGGCACGATCATCCATACTTGCCCCCAGTCGGATACACAGCCTGTAATAAATTCATGTGCTGGGTTGGCAGTGTGCCACCGTTCAACTCGTTTCTTCGGGATGTGCTGCAATATATTGATATTGCCCCATCGCAACTGCACCCGAACGGCCATGCATTCCTCTACGGTACTTGCATCCTCTTCATGAATGTCTTCTCTAGGCTTCCAACTCCGGGCGATATCCGATACATATATTGCATCAAGAAGCTGAAGGATAGCCCATCATTCATGTTTCTCGAGCCGCATAACAAATGTCAAATCTTAACTGGGGCGTGGACCAAGTTCGCCTTGTATAAACATGAATGGTTTTATGTGCGTTGTCCTCCCGGCTTTGCGAGTAGATGGGTTGAAGGAAGTAAGCCTTTTTCTTGGACTGTTACTCATATTTAGTCGAAGCCGTACCTTTTCTAAATTTTACCCATCTTTTCAGGTATTAGCCCACGTCCTAACGGCCGCGGATATTCTGATGCCGTCGAAGCCATTCGAGCCCTTCCTGCTGAAGAACGGGACATTAGAACTCTCATTTCGAATGAGTCACTTACAAGGCTCGGACTGTTGGCAGAAGGCCGTCGGATAAGCCTTCCTCAAGTCGTCACCATTCCCAGGCCTGCCTCTGGTAAAGGGAAAAGACAAGCTGAGTCTTCAGCATGCAATGCTCCTGATGCACTAGAAGAGAAGGAAATTAAGGAGACTGAGACGCCCGAAGTACAGGGCGAGAATATTAGTCCGTCTCGGGGACCGACGGTTGAAGTTCATGACATAGAAACATCGTCTTCCCCTTCGAAGAGAGAGAAGAAACTGACGTGCAAGCTGAGGAAGAAAACTGTGGGCGGAACTTCTAAAGTAACCCTTATGCCAACGGAAAAAGAAACTTCCTCGGAGCACTTAGAAAGTTCTCTGAAGGGCCTATCGAACCTTACCATTCCTGACGATTTACTCAACTACGGTTTCAACGATCCAGAGGCCCTCAAGCTTCATTCGCCCGCTAGAGGCAGTACGGGAGTTCAAGCCCAAGTCCAGGGAGATAAAACTACAATTAGTAAAGAAACTGGTCCGTCGAGGGGAAACACTAGGACACACACGGACACGCGCACTTCACTTTGCACTTCAATCGTAACCGTCACCCTGATCTTTTCTAACTTGTCGTTATTCTCATTCTATGCAGGTGACATGGGACGCTCCCACGGATTTGATCGTCTCCACGGCTCTTCCATCTTTCACCATTCTGGCCGAGATTCGGGCTCCGGTAAACGCCGGGATAGGGATGACTACGGAGATCGAGACAACCGTCCCCGAGAGTCGTCTTATCGAAAGAAATCACATTCCCAGTCTTCATACTCTCGCGATCTTCCTCCACAAACAAAACCAGATAGAGAAAAATCTTCGCAGAAGGGGTCCTAACCCGATGTTTCCCGAGATCAACATTCTGGTTCATCAAGCACACGACAATCTCGGGAACATCGTAAGAGAACTAAACTTTCAAAACCTCCTCCCCCTGTTCCTACGGCAGACCCAACGATATCCGAGAAGCTGGTCGATCTTAAAGCTAAATTTCCCAAAATATGCTTTGATGGTCTGAAGTTCCTCCTAGCTATTCATCACATTCCGGGGCATGTCAAGCGGAGTGCCATCGCTTGCAACAACGACGTCTATGTTCAACATGACACGTTTGTTCATTTAATCGAAAAAGTCTCGGAAGTATCCGTTGAGCGTCAACAAGAAATCGAGCGCTTGAAGCTCGAAGCTATCTTCGATAAAGTCATCATAAAAAATCAGGACAAAGATCACGCTTCGTACAAGTCCAAACTTGAAGCTGCAGAACAGACTGCTACGGAGACTGCGGAGGCCGTCGCTCGTCTAGAGACGACTCATAAGAAAGAACTTGACGTCGTAGTCCAACGCAGTGAGGTCCTAGCTTTAGAAAAAGATTCTAGTCAAAAAGAAAGGGATGCACTCGCCCTGCAGGTTAAAGAGTTGAAGGAGCTACTCTCTAAGGAGAGGGAAGAGAAGATAGCGGCTCAAAAGGAGTCTCAACGGTACTGTAACGAGATTGTCGATACACGTCTCTTGAAGGCAAAGCTCGACGATGAGCTTTCTAAGGTTGGGACAGTGAAGGATGAAGCCCGCGAGGAAGGCAAGAGAATAGCTTCCGCAGAGATCGACTCCCGCCTTGAAGCGGCTGCAGAGGCCGGCAGAGAAGAGATCAAGTGTATGTTCGACCCACTGATAGCCGAATACAATGCCCGTGTCCTCATGCACCGGGACTTGACTTTCTTAGGCGAGGGCTACCTTGAATCTTTGGCCGAGGCTTGGGAGACATTAATAAAGATTAGAAAGGTGGAGTTGGGCACCGAGGAGGTCGACAAGGAGGCTTTAGTGAAAGAGTTTCTCAGGGGGAATGAGCCATCAGACTTGTCTGCAGCTATGGCTCTCTTTGGTAAAGGCTCTCCTCAGTCAAAAGAGAAAGATGACAAAGCTGGTCCATCTGGAACCAAGGCTGCAGCTCCTCCTTCTACTCAATCGGCCGATCGGCCAGCACTTGACCCATTCGAGCAGCATGCCGGCTATGATCCAGAAGACCCCGGTCTCGGCATTCACGTGCTATCTCCCATTCTAGAGGGTGAAACTCCACGCACAGCTGAAAGCCAGCAAGAAACCGGTATAAAACTCTTCTTCTAGAAGTTCAAAGATCTGTCGCTTTCTGCGAGCAGTTATTGGTTATAATGTTCGTTCTTTATGTTTTTATGCAGGCCGCTCTGATCCTGAACCGACTTCGAGGAGCGATGACGCAAGGAGGAGACAGGGAAAACAAGCGATGCTACTCACGCGGGAGTAACTCCCGGTCCTAATGCTCAAGTGATCGGGGCGCTAGATGATGATAAGTCTGACATTTCATCTCCCGTTGAAGGGAGTTATGAAATTGAAATCACTGGCGCCTCAGAACACACTTCGAAGGTGAGTATGAAGGAGAGACTCGCGGAAGAGAAGAAGAAGAAGGTTGAGATCAAGGTCGAGTCTTAAGTAATAGAACTTAACGACCCGCTGAACAGGCCTCTGAAAGTCATTCTTCCCGGCAAATCCAAACCACTTGACGTTCCTCCTCCCACCCCTGACTCCGCTTCTTTGGCGAGCAAAAAGTCTAAGAGGAAGCGTGAGGGAGAGGAGTCATCTGAGAAAGCAAAGGAGGACAAGAAACTAAAGAAGTCGAAGAAGTATCCACTATACTCGTTCAACGAGGTTTTTCTTAGGTCATGTAACTACTTTTACTTTTTCGTTTTCGTAGTTTATGTAGATAGACTTTTGACTCCAAGTTTTGGAGGAGTGGTTGTATAACCTCATTTTGGATTATTGAATAAAGTTTAGTTTCTTTGTTATTTGAACGATTTCTACTTTTTAGCTTTCTGTATAACTGTGGTCGAAACTCAAGTTCTTATGAGTTACATAAATTCCCAATCCATTCTTACATTGTTCGGACATTCTTTGGAATTGTACATCTCTTGTTTCACATTTTTAGTACTTAGAATATTTTTTAATCCGCGCTCCAGGGACTTAGAGTAATCCGGTCCGCATTCAGGGGACTCGGAGATTCAAGTAGTTTATACTCTAGTCCGCGCTCTGGGGACTTTGAGTAATCCGGTCCGCATTCAGGGGACTCGGAGATTCAATTCGTTTATACTCTAGTCCGCGCTCCGGGGACTTAGAGTACTCAGGTCCGCATTCTGGGGACTCGGAGATTCAAGTCGTTTATACTCTAGTCCGCGCTCCGGGGACTTAGAGTACTCCGGTCCGCATTCAGGTGACTCCGAGATTCAAGTCGTTTATACTCTAGTCCACGCTCCGGGGACTTAGAGTACTCCGGTTCGCATTCAGGGGACTCGGAGATTCAAGTCGTTTATACTCTAGTCCGCGCTCCGGGACTTAGAGTGCTCCGGTCCGCATTCAGGGGACTCGGAGATTCAAGTCGTTTATACTCTAGTCCGCGCTCCGGGGCCTTAGAGTAATCCGGTCCGCATTCAGGGGACTTGGAGATTCAAGTCGTTAATAGGAGTTCGTACATCAGGTAGAATAGTGCAACTTCAGTTGTTCATCAACGGACTATAAAGTTCAGAAACATCAATAATTTATACAAAGGATGGCTTCAAGCCTTTATTAATGAATACAAACTAAATCTTCCGATTACATGATAAAAATTAAACTAAGAATTAACGGAATAAAAACATACGGGAAAACAATTGCACCTAAAATAGGAAAGAAACCGGCTAAATATAATAACGTCGCAAATGTTCACTGTTCCACGCTCGGGGGAGTGTCACGCCATCAACGGTCGCTAGCTTGAAAGTTCCCTCTCCAAGCTTCCGTTCAACAACATAAGGACCTTCCCAGTTGGGATCCATACGTGACGGTACCGGGAAAACTCGTTTCAAAACGAGATCACCCACACCAAAGATTCTTGGGCGGACTTTGTCGTCGTAATATTGCTTGACTCGGTGCCTATATGCTGCCGCCCTTAATTCAGCTTCTTCACGTTTTTCATCGATGCAGTCTAGTGATTTCAACAAGAGATCCTGATTCGTCTTAGGATCATAATATGTCACTTGATGCGATGGAACTTCAAGCTCCACGGGTATAACAGCTTCTGAGCCGTATGCCAATGCGAATGGAGTGTGGCCAGTCGCAGACTTGTGGGTAGTTCTATAAGCCCATAGCGCTGTCGGGAGTTCATCTACCCACTTGCCTCCAGCCTTTTCCAAATGCTTCTTCAATATGGACTTGATTATTTTGTTCACGGCCTCAACTTGTCCATTAGCCTTCGGATGAGCAACGGCGGCGAACTTTTTCTCAATGCCGTACTTTAAACAGAAATCTTTGAATTCTCCACTTTCAAACTGAGTTCCGTTGTCTGTAATGATGGTTCGCAGGAGGCCAAAGCGGCATATAATGTTTCGTACAACGAAATTAATGACCTTCTTGGAGGTGATTGTGGCCAAAGGCTCTGCCTCGGCCCATTTCGTGAAGTAGTCGACCGCAACTATCACGTATTTTGCACCACCTTTGGATATAGGCGAAGAACCGATTATGTCGATTCCCCAGAATGCAAACGGCCATGGACTAACCATTTGTGTGAGTTCCGTCGGTGGAGCTCTCGGGAGTTTTGCGTATCTTTGACACTTGTCACATTTTCTTACATAGTCTGCAGCATCCCGATTCACAGTTGGCCAATAGTATCCGTAGCGGAGGATCTTTTTTGCTAGTGTCTGCCACCCAGCATGATCGCCACATTCTCCTTCATGAACCTCTTCCAAGACCCGCTTTGTTTCATCACGGGTGATGCATCGTAGTAAGGGAACCGAGAACCCCTTCCGATACATTACTTCTCCCTGCATCACATATCGCGCGGCTTTGCGAATGACATGTCGCCTTTCGCTTCTTTTTTCGGGCAGAGTCCCGTTCAGCAGGTATTGTTTGAACGGAGTTATCCACGACTCCTTCTCGATTTCCGTTTCCAACGCAAAATCGACTTCCATCACATCTATGCTTGGAGCATGTAAGGTTTCGACGGGAACTAGTCCCATTTGCTGTGCATCGCCAGTGCTTGCGAATTTGGCCAACGAGTCGGCTTCCTTGTTCTATTCACGCGGGACATGCGAAATGTCATAATGTTCGAAGTTTGCCAATAGTTCCTGAACCAGAGCAAGGTATGGAGCAAGCTTTTGTCCCCTTGCTTGGTAGTCTCCTCGCACTTGGTACACCACCAGCTGCGAGTCACAAAAGATTTCAACTGATTTTACCCCGAGTTGTCCAATGAGTTTTAAGCCAGCAATCAATGCTTCATATTCTGCTTCGTTATTCGTAGCCGGGAAATTGAGCTTCAAAGCATAACAAATTGATCGATTTTTTGAAGTCACAAGGACTACACCAGCCCCGGAGCAACGGTCGTTTGATGCCCCATCGGTGTACAATTTCCATTGAATGGGAGGAATGACTCTGTGACCATTTGGTTCGTCTGGCGCAGTAAACTCAGCGATGAAATCTGCTAATTCTTGCCTTTGTATGGCTCTTCGCGGCAGTTAGGTAATATCGAACTGACTCAATTCTATATTCCATTTTAACATCCTTCCAGAAGTTTCTGGTCGTTGGAGTACCTGTCGCAAGGGCTGATCGGTATAAACATTGACTAAGTGTGCTTGAAAGTATGGATGTAGCTTGCGTGATGCAATCACTAAGCAATAGGCCAATTTCTCAATTTTAGGGTAATTCCTCTCTGCCCCCATTAAACATTTACTAACGTAATACACCGGCTTTTGAACTCGGTCCTCCTCGCAGACCAAAGCCGCACTTATAGCATGCGGGGATACGGCCAAGTATACATACAGCATCTCGTGGTCTACTGGTTTACTGGACGACTCTCCAAATGCCTAACTAGATCTCGGAACGCTTCCTCACAGCTGGATGTCCATTCGAAATTCCTCTTTCCTTTCTTTATTATATCGAAGAAGGGAATGCACTTGTCTGTGGCTCTGGATATAAATCGACTCAGCGCAGCCACCTTTCCATTCAAGCTTTGTACCTGTTTTATAGTTCTGGGCACTAGTACATCTCGAATAGCTTGAATCTTTTCCGGGTTAGCTTCAATTCCCCTGGCATTAACAATGAATCCCAAAAACTTCCCCGACGCAACGCCGAAGGAACACTTCAGAGGGTTGATCTTCATCCCATAATATATGAGTATACCGAACATCTCTGCTAAGTCTCGAATGTGGTCGTTTGACTATCGTAACTTCATGAGCATGTCATCCACGTAGACTTCCATCGTTCTACCAATATGGTCTTTGAACATTCGATTCACCAAACGCTGACAGGTCGCTCTCGCGTTTTTCAATCCAAAAGGCATTACTACATAACAATATAGCCCAATGTCTGTGACGAAACTGGTGTGCTCCTGGTCCGGAATATGCATCGGGATCTGATTGTATCCCGAGTACGCATCCATGAATGACAGCAACTTGTGTCCTGCAGTGGAGTCGACCAATTGATCAATCCTAGGTAATGGGAAACTGTCCTTGGGGCATGCTTTGTTCAAATCGGAATAATCTACGCAAGTTCTCCATTTCCCGTTCGTCTTTTTCACCAGCACGGGGTTTGATACCCATTCAGGGTAGAGGGCGTCGCAGACGAACCCATTGGCTTTGAGTTTGTCCACCTCCTCTCTGAGAGCAGCGGACCTCTCCGGGTCCATTCCTCTCCTCTTTTGCTTAACTGGGACATACTTCGGGTCTATGTTCAACATATGACTCGTAATGGCGGGAGAGATCCCGCACATGTCAGAATGTGTCCACGCGAAAACATCGAGATTCGCTCGGAGGAAATCACTAAGGTCTTCAGTCATTACGGGGCTGAGTTGTGATCCAAACTTCAGTACTCGTGATGGATCGTCTCGACTGACTGAAACATCAATCGTCAATTCAACCGGTGCTGCCTTCTCCTCCCTGGGTTCCTCATCGTTGTCTCTCGGATCTGTCTCTGAAGATCTGAGAATCATGCCCGAGCCAGGGCTCGGGCATTACTTTTCAATTGTCAGTATGCTGGATGCGGACAGGATCGTCCACAACCTTTCCTTTCTCCCTCCGATGGGCCTCTCGGAGCTCAGCCACATAACATGCACGACCGATCGCCTGGTCGCCATGAACAACACCTACTCCTTTTTTAGTCGAAAACTTTAAAGTTAAACACCATGGGGCTAATGCTGCCCTAAACTCAACCAGGGACGGTCGGCCCAAAAACACATTGTACGGAGAATCCACATCCAAAACTACAAAAGGTAGGATTCGCACCCTCCTACGCTCACCTTGTCCCAGTTCAACTGGCAACTCAACATATCCCACTGCATCGGTCGCTGCGCCATTAAAGCCATGTATACGAGCTTTAGATGGCTTTAAATCCTTTGTCTCCATCTTCATCTGATCATAAGCCTTCTTGAAGATGATATTGACAGAACTTCCACAATCAATCAAAATTCTCTTCACATAAGCCGGCCCGATTGTCGTAGATATGACCATCGGGTCGATGATAGGAGCCTCCACTTGGTCAGCATCTCTGCTCCTGAATACTATGTCGTCTGTCATCATGCGCAGCTGTTTAGCAGGGGTCCCATCCTCTACGTTGGAACAACACTCGAAGTCTGCATGCCTCAGGGAACTAGCATACCGCTCCATCTCTTACCAGTTCTTATCCGCAGGATGAGGTCCGCCGATGATCGTGTTTATGACTAGTCTACTCACGGTCCGAGCAGGCTCCTCGGGATGACGTGGAGCTGGTGCACGGCCGGGATTGGACGTTCCCTGTCCACCTTCTTGCGGATTCTTCACAAACTCCTGTAACTTTTTCTGTCTAATCAACTTTTCTATAGCATCATGTAAGTGTCTGCACTCTTCAGTATTGTGCCCATAAGTTTCATGGAAGCGGCAGTACTTCCCATTCCGCTTTTGCTCCTCAGTTGACTCCTTTGGGCGCGGCTTTTTGTATTGAAAGGTATTGCAGGTTGATAGGTAAATGTTCTCAAGAGATGCATTCAGTGGGGTGTACTCGTTGTAGGTTGGAATTCTCGGCTTCCATTTCCCCGCTTCTCTCTTCTTCCCTTGATTTCTTCCTCTGGATTCCTTAGATTGCCCGGGCTTATTCTGGGCATTGACCTGAACTTTCCCCAAGTTGTCTCTGGAGTGCTTCACAGCAATGTTGCTTTTTACGGACTCCTGAACAGGCCTCGGTGCCTTATCTCGCCTTATCCACCTGGCTTCCTCCCTTCTTATGAACTGATGTGCCTTTGAGTAAAAACGCTCTAGCGTAGTTGGAGGTTTTCCTGCCACCCAATCTCCAAACTCTGAGTCTGGATCCACACCTCGCATCACAGCCATAAGAATTGCATGATCATTGGGATTACTGACTTCAGTAGCCGCAACATGGAATCTCTGTAAATACTCCTTCAACGACTCCCCAGGAGCTTGGATTACACTTGATAATGACATCACGTCCTTGGGACGAGTAGTATGTATTCTGAATTGTTCTATAAATTTCTTTGCCAACTCCTCGAAACTAGATACGGACCGCGGAGGAAGCCGGGTGAACCACATGGTAGCGATCCCAGATAGAGTTATTGGAAAGCACCTACACTTGGTTGTATCATTCGCTCTAGCTGAATCCATCATCCATTTGTACCTCATCACATGCTGCCTAGGATCAGTCTTTCCTTCATAAGCCGGGATAGTTGGCATGCTGAACTTCCTGGGGTACTCCGCCTGTAGAACAACGTCTATGAACGGAGTATGACTTCTGGACACTCCCCAATCGTCGTTTGATAAGCCTTGATTCTCTTTCATCAACTGTCTGATCATAGCTGTCAGGTCTGGGGTTTGTATGGAAGGTGGAAGGTTGGAGTCTGTCCTACGGGATTGATCAGGCTGATGCCTCCTCTTCTAGCGATCTGCCAAACGTGCATCTTGAGGTTCGACATCATTGGCATCTTGGTGAGCCGGGCGTCCAGCCTCCACCTGCACTCCATCTCCTAAGTTTCTAGTTCCTGCTTGGTCACGGTCTCCGAGGTGTAAATGGTCCCCGGCTGTTCGGACAGCAGCACCTGCCTGCGTAGTTTCAGTCTTACGGCGTCTACGCCTAGGAGGTTCATCGGACAAAGTCGAGCTGTCAGATGAAGAGTAAGGAGCTGGACTGCCCCCATCATTATGATGCTGTTGTTGAGTGAGTTGTGCCATAAGGTTGGCGTTAGCTTGCATCTGCTCTCCAAGTTGCCTCCTGCTTTCCCTGAGCTCTCTCATCAAGTCGTTGAACTCTATTCTGGTGACAACTTGCATTTGGTCCTGGGCGGTAGTCCCTGCACCTAGATTTGCTTGCTGATTGCTAGGCCCTGCTTGTTGTACGCTAGCAGTCTCATGGGCGTCCGCATTATGAGAGGCTAATCTGGTACGTGGTCTTCCCATTGTAGAGTTATTGGTAGGAACTCTGAGTAGAATCAACGGACGTCCTACAAATGACTCGGATCTTCTTCGAGGGATTTATTCAATCCAGTAGCTTCAAAGCAGATCCTTGAGGTTTGAGAATTCGATTCTCGGTGAAAGCACCAAAGTGTTAGCACCAAAATTGGTCACTAGCCTCGTTGAGAAAGTTTGTGTAGAGAGATAAATGAAGAAAGTAAATTTAAACAGAGAACAATATGCTAAATTGAATGCAAAGACGAGAACACCAGATTCATAGTGGTTCGGCGTAATTGCCTACGTCCACTTTGAGGTTAATCTTTTATTGCTTTACTTGATCACTGATTATAGATACAATCTGTTCACCAACTACTCGAATACAGTTGCTAAGTAAAAAGAGCGAGTCTTGAAAGCGGTAGAGTCTCCCCAGTGTTGTCGAAAAAAGGTCCTTTTCACTGTGCCCCTACCTCTCTATTTATAGACAAAGATGAGTTGGACTTCCCTGGTGGGCCTGGCAGCTGAATACCTCGGCCCAGAAAGAGTGAGTTCTGTGTGTCGAACCATTGATGCCGAACAAACTGATGCTGAACGATGTCGTCATGCCGAACGAATGACTGTGCTGAGTGGAGAGTGCAGGCCAAGTGATAGTTGAAGCCGATCGAGATTGGATGAATGTCGAACACCTCTGGATGTCAAACATCTCTAGATGCCGAACAACTCTGAATGTCGAATGAGGTGTGGATGCCGAGCAGTATGGAGCGCCGAATGACTCTGCCATGACGAATGGTCCATGTATGCCAAACGCTCTGCCATGCCGAACGATCCATGTATGCCGAACACTCCCGAAAGCCGAACGATCCATGTATGTCGAATGCTCTGCCATGCCGAATGATCCGTGTATGCCGAACGCTCTGCCATGCCGAACGATCCATGTATGCCGAATGCTCTGCCATGTCGAACGATCCATGTATGCCAAATGCTCTGCCATGCCGAACACTCTAGAATGCCGAATGATATACAATGCCGAACGACTCTTAATGACGAACGGTATGTAAGTGCCGAATGCCTAGTTGCCTGGTCAAACCTTCAAGTAACATGGCTCAAGAAGAAACTGAGAGAACATAGTGAACTCTGCTCCACAACACATAGTGTTCTCTAAACCAGGTCAGACATAGTCATATGGTTCACCTAACAATACTACAAGTCAAATATAAAGTATGAGTCAACATGAATCAGATACTCAACATCATGAATCAGAAAGCATTTCAGATCAAGGCACTGAATCACCACACAATGAATCTCAAGTCAGAACTGGACATTATATGATGAATACAATGCTCTCATTAAAAACAATACATGAAGTCTAGTTTTGCTACCTGAGCATAAAAACATAGTGGATTGCAGGTGGACATACAAGTTAAAAAAGAATCCAAATGGTACAATTGCCATATATAAAGAGATTAGTTGCAAAGAGATATACACAAGAGCATGGTTTCGACTTTAATGGAACATTCTCACCAGTTGTTAAATCAACAACTATCAGGATCATTCTTACTATAGCACTGCATAAACACTGGAGTATTAGGCAATTGGATGTGAATAATGTCTTTCTTAATGGAGAGTTGAAAGAGGAAGTGTACATTGAACAGCCATAGGGCTACAAGCAAGACAAAAATTATGTGTGTAAGTTGAATAAAGCTATATATGGTCTCAAATAAGCACCAAGAGTGTGGTTTGATAAGCTGAAAACCACCTTATGTAACATGGGTTTTCCGTCTACCAAATCAGACAACTCATTATTTACAAAAGTCAATGATGCTATTACCATTTACATACTAATATATGTTGACGATTTGATTTTAACAGGTAAATGAAAGAGAGATCAACAAATCATTCAACATTTGAACAAGCAGATTTCAATCAAGGATCTTGGTCATATAAGTTACTTTCTGGGAATTGAAGCCAAATGAAGATCTGACACTGAAATTATACTATGTCAGGCTAAATACGTTAGGGAATTGCTGGACAAGTCAAAGATGATTAAAGCTAATCTCCAACTAACATCAATGATAAACAATCAATATCTTTCTAAAAATAGACCAGAAGCCATATTTAATAACAAACAATAAAGAAGTCTAGTTGGTGCATTGCAATATGTTACCATAACTAGACCCGATATTTCATTTAGTATTAATAAAGTCTGTCAATTCATGTAGAGACCTCTGGACCAACACCGGAGAGCGGTTAAGAGGATACTGAGATACTTAAAGGGAACAACAGACTATGAAATAACACTAAAGAAAAGCAAACATCTTAATATAACTGGCTATGCAGATGCAGACTGGGCCACTGACCTCGATGACAAGCTACTACATATATATTGGTGATAACCCAGTAACATGGTGCTCAAAGAAGCAGTGCATAATATCTGGATGCAGCACAGAGGCTGAATATCGAAGTATAGCAAGTGCAACTGCTGAATTATGTGGATTCAATCATTGATGTATGAATTACAAGTGAAAACAAATATCAAATCAACATTGTGGTATGACAATCTAAGTGCAGTATACTTATCAGCCAATCCAGTACCTCATTCAAGAACAAAACACATAGAAATCAATCTATATTTTGTAAAAGAAAATTTTAAAAGGAAAGCTTCAAATTAACCATATACCTGCCACTTACCAAATCATTGATATTATGACAAAAGCACTCAAAGCAAGGAATTTCATTCGTTTTAGAAAAGAACTAAAGGTCGAACAAAACAACAGCAAACCTGGTGAAGATTCAAGCAACAACTGCTCAAAGACCAGCTAATAAAACACGCAGAAGTTTGAGAAGTCTCGTTAATACTACCAAATCTTGAAGGCATACAAAGATTTGAAGAAATTTTGAAGAAAAACTCAATCGTGTAAAGAGACCGCTCAGAATTGAAAACCCTATCCCTAACCGATTTGAAGGGGGAAGTTAAAATTATTCAAGTGACAAGAGACGAGAGATATGCATTTATCTCAAATACAAATCGGGTATGATGAATGCAGGCTAGTGGGCTTATGTTCAGCCCAAAACCAGGTAAATATTTGTTAGCTTAACTATTATTTAAGCTGCTACAATGTAATTGAAATTCATTCCTGATTCTAATAACAGAAACTTCTCTTATCATTTACAGATCAAAATATCATTTTGAAATATCAATATAAATCAATTCATACAAGAGATCTTATAGTTTTTTTATGCTCCAGTACCAGTTAGGGTTATGTCCCTTTTTTTTTGGTTTGCTGTTGCTGTGGTTTCATTATCTTATACTTGGACCCTCCATGAATCTTTGTCACTCTATTTTGGTATGTACCATGGTATAGGCGATAAAAGTACATTTTTCTTTACAATTATTGTTTTGATTGAATAGTTTTGAATGATTTAGCTTCTTAATTCGGTCATTAGGACATTACATTTCTTAATGAATTTGTTCCTTTGAAGCGATATTAATCTATTGTAATTCTCCATTTATCATCTTTTGATAACTTTTATTGAAAGTAATGGAAAATACGTACAAAAATTTGTTGATGAACTAAAGTTTGATTTCTGATAAATATTGATATACTAACCTTTATTGATACGTTTGCAGAATATGTGAGAACTTAAATGGGGCTCGGCTGTCTTTTCTTCATTCATATTTTCTGAGATATCGTGTTCATATTGTAGTGCAAATTAGTACGATAAAGTTCTGCTTTGAATATTACTGTAGTCATAGAACAATCAATAACTGTCAACTTCTGTATCTCTTTGCAGTTGCATTTACATTCATTTTTTGACGGCTAGTGGAACCCTTATGTTGGTACTGTGACAATAATGTGTAACTAGAAGAACTTGCTCTTGAACTTGGGATGTACATATGCTCTAGAATTGGTTATTTTGAAGTGCAAATATTTATTAGGTAGATGGAACATCATTTATCTTTGCAAGATTAGGTAACAGGTATATTGTCACATTTTGCATAAATATACTATGATTTTGTTTAGTTTTGCCAACATGATTAATAGTTGTTTTTTATGTTTTACTGCTGTGGTTTTGAAAAATTACATGGAAGTTATTATATTTTCCTGCCTTGCTAAAGCGTTTGCTAAGCGGGGAGTCTATACCTTCAGTGCTAAAGCCGTAGTTGGTCAGTTAAGTGGTAATAAAGCCTGTTATAGTTTAGCCGCGTTCTTATCTGCTCTATTGGGCCTCACCATCCCTCAGCCCGTTTCTCTTCTATTCAGTTCTGGGCTTTTATTTTCTTTATTGTTTGGTAGCCTGTTATTTATAAACTGGCACCTATAAATACTTGTACTATCCTGCATTATAGAAATGCACTGAATAAAATCTCATTTTCATCTTTTATGGTATCGGAGCTGTTAATGCCAAATGGCTACAGTTTTACATCCTCAATTAAATCATTCGTTCCTTCATAGGAATCAAAGATATCGATTCATTCTTTCTCCCCTCGGAGCATTATTATTATAGGGGAGGCATACCTCTCTTGTGATCTGTGCAGTATCTTGTTTTCACTAGTTCTTGTCTATCATTGTGCCATCCTAGAAGAGGATCAGACTCAAGATCCATCTCCCCATCTGGTTGCACTATTTTCGTCTTGTGTCACTTTTGGTTACATGAATTACTGCCTCTTAATGAGTCAGTAATACATATCTTACCCCAGTAACACATTCCCTACCATTTTGCATTCTGTATTGGCTGCAATTTTTCCATTGCCTCGCCAAACATTGTTTTCTTGATAAAGATATCTACATATCAGCATTCTTGATCCACCATGGCTAACAAAGATGAAGATGTCACCTCTGCAAACACAGACAACAGAGCCAGAAATGATCAAAGCCTCGATTCAATCTCGATCAGACCTAAAAATCAGGCAATAAACACACCATTAGACGAAGACAATTATATAACATGGAAATACCAGGTAGAGATTGCTTTAAGAGGTTATGATCTACAAGATTATGTCAAGGGAACTAAGGTGATTCCTCCCATCAACATTACTGACAATAAAGGCAATCCCACCAGTAACCCAGATTTCATCATATACCAAAAGTAAGATAATCTACTTGCATCCTGGTTATTATCTTCTATTAGTCAAAGTCTCATATCACAACTTGTTGAGTGTTATACATCATATGAAATATGGTCGTCTATTGAAAGAATTTTCAACTCATAATCAGCAGCGAGAGTTATGCATTATAGAAGAGAGTTACAAAATGCAAGAAAGAATGATACAAGTATGAGAGAGTATCTTGCCAAAATCAAGAATCTCTGTGACAAATTAAAGTCTGTTGGTCACGAGATATCCAGCAGTGAGTAGATTCTCATCATTACAAATGGTCATGACCAAGAATACGAATCTTTAGTGACCTTTCTTGCTACACAACGAACTCTACCGGACATAGATTATGTCCACTCATCCCTTCTTGCTCATGAAGGTAGAGTTGAACAAAGAAGACTCATGCAAGAGGACTATTCAACGAACTATGCCTCTACCACAAAGAATAGAAATCAGAAACACAGCCAAAATAAACAAGAAAGTCAAAACTCAAGAGGAAACAACAATCAAAGGGGAAGAGGCAGAGGAAGGTTCTCCAGCAACAATAGGGTCAAATGCCAAATTTGTGAGAAATTTGGCCACATGGCAAATAAGTGCTACTTCAGATTCAAAGAAGACTACAACACTGCTCAGCAGGGTTAAACAAACAGGGGACCAACAGTGAACATGGCACAAACCAGCAAACAATCCAGAAACAGTGCAGACAGCTCAACAGATGATGCAACCAGATCTGATGATATTAACATGGAAGAGTGGTTCCCTGATTCAGGGGCCACAAATCATATCACTAACAACTTGCAAAATCTCAACTTGGGAAACAAAAGCTACACAGGTAAACATTCGGTTTCAATGGGAAATGGTGAAACAATAAATATATCTCATGTGGGAACAGGCACTATAAAAGGTACGAGGCTACTCTATCTTAATAACATATTGAGAGTACCAAGTATCAAAAGGAATTTAATCAGTGTCTCGCAATTTGCTAAAGAAAATAATGTATATTTTGAGTTTCACCCTAAATTTTGCCTTGTCAGAGATTTGCTAAGTAAAGACATATTGTTACAGGGTAAGCTGGACCAGGGTTTATACAAGTTCAACAATATGAGAAAAAGAAATTCATGTAACAATACAGTATGGTGTAACAATGTTAGTTCTAATCATAACAAAGATGACAATATCTTTGATGTATGGCATTGCAAGCTAGGGCATCCTAGTTTTGATGTAGTCAAACAAGTACTGAATGAAAATAAAATTTCTTTCTCAAAATTGCATATTTCAAATATATGTACTCACTGTCAAATTGGTAAGAGTCATAAATTACCTTTTCAATGCTCTGAGACTGTATATGAAAAGCCTCTCGAACTAGTGGCAGTTGACTTGTGGGGACCATCTCCACATAATTCAACCCAAGGAGACATGTATTATCTATCACTTGTTGATGCTTATAGTAGATATACATGGATATATTTTCTAAAAGCAAAGTCAGACACATGCAGTGCTATGAAACACTTCATTACTTGCATTGAAAAACAGCTTAATAGCAGTGTGAAAATAATACAGACAGATGGTGGGGTGAATTCAAACCCCTAAAGGATTTCTTTAGTATGAAAGGAATTATACACAGAATGACATGCCCACACACATCTGAGCAAAATGGGTTGGCAGAGAGAAAACACAGACACATTGTGGAGACTGGCTTAACACTTATGTCACAAGCAAGTCTACCCATGAGATACTGGAGGGAGGCATTTGCTACAGCAGTATACCTCATCAATAGAATGCCAACTAAAGTGTTAAACCATGTCTGTCCTTTTGAAAAACTGTTTGGTGTCAAACCAAATTATGAACACTTGAGAATTTTTGGGTGCTTGTGTTTTCCCTGTCTACGACCATACAACAAACATAAATTGAGTCTGAGGTCTAGTCAATGTACCTTTTTAGGTTATGCACATAATCAGAAAGGGTACAAGTGTCTAGACAATCAGGGCAGGTTTTATGTTTCAAGACATGTAGTCTTTAATGAAAGTGTTTTTCCCTTTGCAGAAAAGGAAAAGCACAAACAAGCAAAGGACATCAACAAAGCAGGCACAAGTCATATACCTAACCTATCAGATTGGATCAGCACAGAAAGCGAGATAAATAATGAGTCTGCCAAGAGTGTTCACAGTGACAGTTCAGAGCAAAATGCAGTGGAGAGTTCACAATATAATGAACAACAGCAAATGGACATACAGGAAAATCAAGGCAATGAAGACTCAAAAAATGAAGCTGCTAATAATTATATAGAAGAACATCAAGTACCACAGCCAACCACTATTCAACACCCCATGATCACTAGATCCAAAAGTGGTATTTTTAAACCCAAAATATTCAGCATTCAACTCAATGAAGTAGAGCCAACATCATATAAATCAGCAGTTAAAGACAAAAGGTGGAGGAAAGCCATGGATGAAGAGTATAATGAACTGATTAAAAACAAAACATGGACCCTAGTTGACCCACCAAAACACAAAAACATAGTTGGAAGCAAGTGGATATACAAAATCAAAAGAGATGCAGATGGTAAAATAATTAAGCACAAGGCAAGACTTGTGGCAAAGGGTTATACTCAGCAGTTTGATTTTGATTTCAATGAAACATTTTCTCCAGTCATCAAACTAGCAACAATTAGAATTATACTGACCTTAGCCTTACACAAACATTGGCAGATAAGGCAATTAGATGTGCATAATGCATTCCTAAATGGGGACTTAATGGAAGAAGTGTATATGCAACAACCAAAAGGCTATGGGTCTGAAGATAATGGCAATCAAGTATGCAAGTTACACAAAGCTATCTATGGGTTGAAACAAGCTTCAAGAGCTAGGTATGAAAAACTGAAGACTACTTTAGTCAAATTGGGATTCACTGCTACTAAATCTGACAACTCCTTCTACATAAGAAAGCAGAGGGAAAACAACATATACATTTTAGTGTATGTTGATGATATTCTCATCACAGGAGACAATCAGCATGAAATTGAAGCTGTTATCAAGTATTTAGACAGACAGTTCGCTATAAAAGACTTGGGGGATGCTAATTACTTCCTAGGCATACATATTCAAAGAAATGCATATTCAAGCATCAGTTTATCACAAAAGCAATACATATCAGACATTCTAGTAAGAGCTAACATGGACAAAGCCAACGCACTGCCCACCCCTATGACAAGTAATCTCAAGCTGTCTAGAGACAAGGGTGAGCCTATTGAAAACATCAAACAATATAGGAGTGTAGTTGGGGCACTTCAGTATGCAACTATTTCTAGACCCGACATCAGTTTTAGTGTGAATAAGGTCTGCCAATACATGCAAGCTCCAACAAATGAACATTGGTGTGCAGTTAAACTGTAACGATCCTGTTTTTAAGCCGAATTTAATTTAGTAATTAATTTAATTTAGTAATTAATTTAATTTTTAGAATTAATTGTGAATTAATTTGAAAACTTTGGGAATAAATATATATATAAAACAAATTGAAAATATAATATAAAAATATATTTAAACATTTATACATGTAAATAAAGACAAGTGTAATCATCTTATCATCTTATTAAATATGTGTAAGCATAGTATTACTTGAGAATACAAGTGAAAAGAATGATAATATCATGTAATAACAAGTGGCAAATCCTTTTTCTTTTAATTTGAAAATTTATAAATAATGTAGTATTAGAGGAACCAGGCTAATGCAAATTTCCTCAAATCTTTTCATCTTCATTTTCCAAAACTAAAACCTGGTAACAAAGAAAACAAATCAGATCAAAAGAAAAGGCAAAACAAAAGAAAATCAAAACCTGAAAGCTTGAAGCAAAATTCAACTCAAAATATCAAGCAAAGATTCAACTAAAACAAATCAAGTAGCAAATGCAAGATCAAAATCAAAACAGTTTCCAAATTTCATTTCCAGGCTTCTCTGTTATCATCTTATAACTGTGAGTAAACTACTGTTTTAAAGCTTGAATCTGGGTTGAATCTTGATGCATGTGATAAATGATAAATATAATGTTGTGAGAAGTGTTTGGATGTATCTAAATATGCCTGTATGTATAGGTATACTTGTAAAAGATTTTGTGCATATCTGTGTTACAGGCAGAGATGCCTCTGTTCCAGGTTTACAGAGTTTAAAACAATTTAAAAAAAATTCAATCCCTCCTTCTCTAATTCTTTTTAGAGTTTGATGTCAAAACGAAAAGTGTTTGAATTTATAGGATCTAAGTTTTAAAATTATTTTCAAATAAAATTATCAAGTGGTTTGCTGGAAAACAAGAAAATACAGTGAAAACTCTAAACTATGTCAAAATTCAAATATCATGTTTTCTTGTTTCAATTACATAATCTAAAACATTTCGAAAACGATGATTTTAAAAGTGGAATCATGATTTTCAAGTGTGTATTCATGGAGAACTTTCGAGTTGAACAGAAATCGACTTTCTTCGATTTCTAGCGATCGAAGGGTGATGGGGTCCCGTGTTCATCACTGAGGATAGTTGGGTTATTGACGAACTCGGGAAAAATGATCAGGGAAATTTCTGATCATCGTGGAGGACAAACATAGTCGATCTAGGGTTTAAACCTAAGTTTTAGTTGAGGTCGGAATTCGAACTACTGTGGCGACGTCAATGCACCGGAGTCGATCGGTGCAGGGGGAAACGAAGCGTGGGTTGTAAACGAAGCTTTGGACGCAATTGCATGATTTCTGATGGCTAGAGGTGGCAGTTCGAGGTGATTTCTTAGGTGACAGTTTGGTTCCAATTGGGTGCTGTCATGCTCGATTTCAATTTAGTGATCGATTCGGAGTTCTGGGTGGTCGTGGCGTTAGAAGGGAAGGTCGGGGACTAGATGGAGGTCAAAGCCTTGGTCGGAGGTGGTCGGGCCTCGTGTGCACGTGCACCTGTGTCAGTATGTATCAGAGGTTTGGTTTGTTACTTTTGAATTTGAGAGGAAGAAGGTGTCTCGGGGAAGGGCTCGGGAAAGTGAAGGTGTGGCTTGAGTATGCATGTGGGTGTGTTTGTGAGTGTTACAGATTTTAAATTTTATAACATGACAAAGTTTTAAAAAGAAAGGGTTTGGTCTCGGGGAGATAGCGGGTTTGGCTCGGGAATTTTATAATCTGGCTCGGGTTTGCTTTGGTGTATTATCAAGTGTTATAAAAGCAAAAGAAAATGTACTTGTTTTTATGAAAATGTTGACTAAGTTTTTAAGTATAAGAAATTATACAAGTTCCAAGTTTTCAAAGAAAGTGTTTATCAAGTTTTTCAAAACAAGTTTTATATATAAAATATGAAGACAAATGTTTTGAAATTTAATTTGTTTGATTTGAATTAGGATAATTATTTAAATTATTCCTAAGTGTTTCAAATGGAATTTGATGACATAATTAAGTAAGTGATTAAGAAAATGGTTTATCTTAAATAATATTTTTAATTTATAAATTAACTTAAAAGTCTTAAGTTAATTCATATGATAATGATAAATTATTTCCAAGGTTTATTTAATGAGGTTTAAATGATTTGATTAAGTAATTAATTAAGATAATGTTTATCTTAAATTACTAAAGGACTTAAGTAATTATAGGGTAATTAACTAATGTAATTAAAGGATATTTAATTAAAGTGATTAATTAAAGGATAGTTAATTAATATGATTAATTAAAGGTTAATTAATTAATTAATTAATTAAAGGTTAATTAATTTATGATTAAATGATAATTGATTAATGATTAAAGGTTAATTAATCAAATGATTATAGGATAATTACTTAATATAAGTAATTAAAGGGTTAATTTGTTAATGTAATTAATTAAGGGTTAAATAATTATGTAATTAACTTAAGGTTAATTTATTTATGTGATTAATTAAGGATAATTAATAATTAAAGGTTAATTATTTAATGATTAAAAGTTGATTGAATTATTAATTAAGGTTGATTAATTAATAAATAAAGCTTAATTAATTTATTATTAAAGGTTAATTAATAAATGATTAAAGGATAATTAATTAAAATGGTTTGTAATTAATTAATTAACCAGGTTTAGTAATTTATTCATAAGTAATTAATCTGGTTTAAGTTAATTTAATCAGATAATGAATTAATCTTACTTATGGATGATTGATTTGTATTGAATGCCTTGAATTGATTGATATCCCTGATACGTGATATGTGATATTTTGTGATATGAATTACTTTGTGTTGAGCTGTGACATCTGTGATATATTACTGTGTGAATGTGAAAACCACTTGGCCTGTAAAACGGCAATTGAATTTCGATACGACGGGGAGTCGGATTCCAAATGGTTATTCAAAACCCACATCGAATCTTAAGGGTGAATCTTTTGTTTAAAAGATTATAAATGGAAATTTGTTGTGACTTATGTATCCACGTGTTTTTAAATAAGCACTCATTATTCTGTTAAGCCGGGAGAGGACATTAAGTCATAAAACCCATTCCGATTAATGATACGACGAATTGGATAGCATTTGAAGACGATGGTGAAGACCGGGTATTTTCGAAAATGAAGGGATTACCTGTCGAATGTCTCTGCATCATGGCTCCGGTAAAGAAATCTCATATGTGATAAGGAGTCCGATCGGGATTGTGGATACCCGGATTGCAAGGGCTTCTTCCTTTATTGGACGAAGTTCCTTCGATTCTGTTCGAACCCGGAACAGACTTGTATGGTTGTATGTCTGACATTACAATTTGAGATATAAAGCTGATTTCTATCAAATACATTTCTGTTTGGTGGCGGAGAATTTATTCTCTTAGCTTAACACATTCTCTGAGACGTACGAGCTTAGAGGTTATGTAGTTGATGGTTATTATTGATATACTCCAAACTTGGTAGTGTGGCATGCTGAGTGCTGATCATTGGTTAATCGAAGCATGGCTTTTGTGAAAAGCGAAGCTTTTTGGACGAGACTTCATCGAACCTCACACCCCGGAAATGGTCGAAACAGGAAGGATGCGGCAAGGTTGTTTGGGGATAGCGCCCTCAGGGTATGTCCATTTCCTTTTGGAAAAAGGTGGTATCATGGTATGGAGCCCAGATATTTAACCTATGTGGTTGCTGCAAATTTATTACTTTGTGGTTGCTGGTGTTGAGGATCCTCGGATAAAGGTCGGTAACGCCCGGGGATGGCATACTCGTGTATGGAGTTATCTAGTTACAGCTTCATTGCACCAGAATCGTGAGGTAACTCGGCCTTGTGTTGGTAGAGATCCGGTTAGGTTCTCGAGGCGTCCCTCCAGAGGCGTACCCATGTGGCATAGGAAGTTCCTTAGCTTGACCATTTGTTGGAATCCAAAGAAACAATACGCGCCTTGTACGGTTTTAGTTGTATAACCTGCATTTTACTTATGGTGGTGACCCGCCGTTTAAGTGGTAACTATAGTAGGCATACTATGAAATGTGTATGCTGGCTAAGATTAATATTATACTTTCGAAATGTTTTCCACACTATGCACTAATATTAATATCAAAAAGATTTTGTGTATCAAGCATGTTTGATTATCATAAGGAGAAATCTTCTCCAATTCTGTGTTTGCATTGTGTGTGTGGCGGGAGGCCTTATGGTAGTTTCATTTTCCAAAAAAGCATAACGGATTTCTTTCTATTTCTTGTTTTGTGCAAACAATTGTTTTATGTTTACTCATACCAATCCCATGACTGACCCGGAGTTTATTGTTCCCTTCCTAAACTCTGGGTGCCCATAATTTTCCACACGGGCAGCCTAGAGTCAGGTTATCAGTTGTTCTGGAGCTAGTTCAAATAGTGGATGTAGATTCGGAAATCTTTGAAGTCTTTGGTTTTGGAAGCTGTTGGATTTTGAAGCATTTTGGATCTGAAAGTCTTTGGAGATTTGGAAGACCTTATCGAAGTCACAGTATGTTGGATTCTCGCTCTCTCTTTTGGAAGCTCTGTTGGTGTTATTCAGTTGTCATGTTATCTTTTCCGCTGTGTGTTGTATTCTGTTGTTGTATCATATACATTATACTCTGATGTTGGTGATCATATGTTGTATCCATGTTGTATATCAATGAAGATTATCAGTTTGTTTCCACTGTGTTGTTATCACTTAATGTTGTTATAAGCTCCAGCGATACGGACTTCGACGTTTGAATCTCCGGCATTCAAATACGGGTGATGTATTGGATGCCGATTTTTGAAGGTTGAAGTGCGGGTCATCACATAAACGCATTCTTAGATATCTAAAGGGAACTGTTCGTTATGGGTTATAGTTAATATCATGCAAAAATACGAGTCTACAAGCTTACAGCGATTCGGATTGGGCAAATGATCTGGACGATAGGAGGTCTATCACCGACTACTGTGTGTACCTCGGCAACAACCCTATCTCATGGTGCACGAAGAAGCAATCTACCATCTCTAGGTCGAGCACTGAAGCAGAATACAGAGCCATCGCTAGTGTTACTAGTGAGATTATTTGGACCGAAACATTGCTTCAGGAATTAGGGTTTGAGCTTAAACAGAGGCCGACTATCTGGGTGGGCAATTTGAGCGCCATATCGTTATCCATGAACCCTGTTCAACACTCGAGAACAAAACACTTAGAAGTGGATCTTCACTTTGTTAGAGAATGTACTGAAAGCGGGAAGCTTCAGATCTGGCATGTCCCCTCCTTCTATCAGCGTGCAGATGTATTAACCAAAGCTATTTCATCCAAGAATTTCGTTCGACTTAGGGAGGAGCTTCGCGTTTTCCCCGCCGCCATGAAGGATGAAGAGAGGATTCAAGAGACAAGGAAACCCTAGTTTTGTTTGTGGGGGCGTAATAAATCCTGTTATAGTTTAGCCACGTTCTTATCTGCTCTATTGGGCCTCACCATCTCTCAGCCCGTTTCTCTTCTATTCAGTTCTGGGCTTTTATTTTCTTTATTGTTTGGTAGCCTGTTATCTATAAACTGGCACTTATAAATACTTGTATTAATTCCTGCATTATAGAAATGCACTGAATAAAATCTCATTTTCATCTTTTAAGTGGCACAGCAGGCCTCCTAGTCTAATGACAATGAAGGTAAACATTCTACTTTTTAGCCTTTTTGTCTAATGGGTTCAGTAGTCTAGCTTGTTGAACGTTCCTGCATGTCAATTTCTCATCAGATATTCACTTTACAAAATGGTGTGCACGGAAAATGACACATCTCTTAATGTGACAATTCCCTTTGTAATGCTTCCTAAATCTGTAGGAGAACTCTTGAAGGATTCTATTTATTATGGAGGCTCGGGTCTTAGTTTCACTATAGAATTATTTATTCCTTTTATAGCATCCCAAGTTCAAATATCAGTTACCATGCATTTAGGCGTGCTAGTACTCAAGTCAATATTAAAAGAACTGACTCGAAGATGAACCCTGTCCGTAACTACGAAGAACTTATACCAGTTAACTTTCAAAGGGATTCTCCCTCTGATTGAACGAAACTTCATGTTATAGTTTCTCAAGTTGATAAAATTAAATTTCATATTCTAAGTTAAATGATAAGCAGATTTCATCCTTGGTTCTTGCTCACTGATCTGCAATTAACATTAACTTTGTCATTGCAATTTATTCTGCATTTTGTCAATTGTGCCCACAATTTCATCAATAGGCTACTCTGGATTCATACCTTTTGCTTAATAAAAAACCATAATTCTTTATATCATGCCATTACAACCACCAAAATATCAATCTTATAAATCAAAATATAGTAGTAGTATAGGCATAAATAGGTACCATAAAATTACTAAGCATTATAAAAACATTAATTAACCAAGTTTATAAAAATTAACTAAGTTTTATATAAATTTAACTAAGTTGGTGAAGTTTTATAAAAAATAACTAAGTTTATAAACATTAACTTATTTTTACAAAAATAACTATGTTAATTAAGTTTTATAAAATTAAACAAGTTTATAAAACTAACCGAATTTTATAAATTTTAACTAAGTTATCTATGTTTATAAAAAGTAACAGTTTATAAAAATTAATTAAGGTTTACAAAAATTTGACTAAGTTAACTAAGTTTAATAAAAATTAGCTAATTTTTTTTAAATTTTAACCAAGCTAATTAACCAAGTTTTAATAAAATTAGGTTTTGAAATTTAGCTGAGTTTTCAAAAATTAACTAAGTTAATTAAGTTTTATAAAAATTAAATAAATCTATTAAAATTAACTAAGTTTTCTAAAAATTCAACTAAGTTCTATAAAAATTAACTAAATTTAATATATAATTAACTAAGTTAACCAAGTTTTATAAAAATTATATAAGTTTATAAAAATAACTAAGTTTATAAAATTGGTTAAGTTTTAGAAAAAAACCGAGTTTATAACTGTAACTCGGTTTATAAAATTTAATAAAGTTGAATAAAGTTGACTAAGTTTTGTAACATTTAATTAAGTTAACTAAGTTTGTAAAATTTGATCGAATTTTATAATAACTAATTAAGTTAACCAAGCTATTAACTATGTTTTATAAAAATTAAATAAGTTTATAAAAAATTTAATAGTAGTAGCAATACTATAAATAATAATAGTAGTAGTATACTATTGTTACTAATAATAATAATTTGATTTCTAAACTAGGCTTGCTAGCTTCTACTTATGTCACCGTTCTGGTTGTTTTTTTTCTTTGCATGGCATGGACTTTTTAAAGACGACAAGTTATATGATTATGATATTTTGCTACTTTGGCATGTTTTTTTATAGAATCTTTATGATCTTATCATGTAAGTTTAAAGCATTTTTTTAACAAAATATTTTATATAACCATTGATTGTTTGGTGTAAGAACTCTGCGTAACTTCGATTATGTTTAATATATAATGTGCTTAGATTGTTAAATGTTTTCTTTTAGATATTCTAATGTTCAGTAATGTTGCGTAAATTCTAACATGGAAAAGCTCAAAATGTTTAAAAAAATTATGCACTTCTAAAACTTGTTAAATAACTTTAGCCAGTGTTTCAAAAATTTTATTATAGATTTGGACCTGTTATAACATGTTGTTGCAGAATGTTTTTCAAACTGTTGCCCCAAATTTCTATAGCATTTTTGAAATACTAGAGAAACTCTAACATGGCATAAAAACACTAACATATCACAAGTAAAACCAATGTGATAGATCTATTTTTGCTAGCATTTTTGAAAATACTATTGTAGGATTTGAACTTAGTATAACATGTTGTTACAGAGTTCATCAAAATGCTTTAAAAGTTTCATGGCTCATTTAAAACTCTACAAAAAGTCTTTTCTATTGTAGTGGTTGAACGATCGGTTTAAATTGATATTGGATCCACTAGAGATAGAGCAAGAGGTATCACTCCAGAATGGATTGAGCGGTATATAAGAGAGCATACTTGTTATATATTTTGGTTTTCAAAACTATATAGTAGTGTGTGTGTGTGTGTGATATTAAGTCGCATCACACACACGAGTACCACTTATGCTAGTATTCCATTATGAAAGACTGGTCACTCTTATTATAAATTGTAAGAGTGATCATGCATACTAGGAACTCTTCTTCAGGAGTTGGGACTAGAGCGGCAACATGGCAATTGTGAACCCCAATATGCCGACGATATTCAGTACTATGGATGAACTTGATATAAAGCACCCGAGCATGCACTCCAGTAGTAGGTGGTGGTACTCCAGTGCAGATGCCTAGAGCTAATTTTGTTAAGTTGAATATGGACTTTGTAGGTCTTGGAAACAAACCGTTTCAAGGGTTGGAATCAACTATGGAAGTCCAAGACTGGCTGAATACGTGCAAATGCATTTTCGGCGATCTTGAGTTGAAGGATGCATAGAGGAGGAGCTAGCTTAAATAATTTTAAGGAAGGGCGATAGGATGGCGGAATGCCCTTCGAGCTGCTATTTCTCAAGATCAGGTTACTTGGGATCAGTTCAATGCTAGGTTTAAAGAGAAGTTTATACCGACAGCTTCGAAGTTTGTGCTATTTAGAAGATTTGCTTACTTAAAACAGATCGATTAGTCCATTTCATAATATGTAGTTGAGTTCAACACATTATCGAAATACGAGATGTTCATCGTGGAAACTCTATTAAAGAATAATGAGAGGTTATTGGATAATGGCTATCTGGGAGATAGTCGACGAGGCTTTGAGGCATGCGAGCTTTTACGCAATGCTAAAAACTGCTATTATTTGAAGGAGTTTAAACTGCTAGGTAGCGGTGGGAAGAGGAAGTGGAATAATAAGAATAAAAGCAGTCCCAGGACAAGGAGTACCAAAAGAAGGGCAAATGGGAGCCATAGGTTTCAATTGCGTAGAGAAGGGTCGTATGAGAAAGAACTGCAAGAATGATGGAAAGAAGTGCTACACCTGCAATAAGTTCATGCATGACCAGAGAGATTTTCCAAAGCCAGTGAAGCGGAAGCAGATGGTGAAAGCATATGTTCTTGATGTTTTTCCAACTTCGTTGAATGTTCCATTGATGAAGGGGAAAGGAAAATGCATCGTCATCCAAGGTATATATGCTTTCTATTTATGATGTACATGTTCGAATTCTATTTGATACAGGGGCTCTATATTACTTTATATCTAGTGAGCTAGTGGATAGACTAGGATTAAAGCTTGACCTAGTAGACATACATTTTATTGTGTCAAATTATGTGGAAGTTTTGACTATTGTCTACGGTTTGTTGAAATGTAGTCTTATAGAGTCAATTCATGTTTGCTGATGATTGTTTTGTACTTTGGTTTTTTGTTGTTTGGTATTATATTGGGGATGGACTAGTTAAAGAAGTATAGAATCGTGATAGATTGTGAGAGGTCTTGGTGATGATAGGGACAGATAATAAGCATAGATCGGAGTTGGGCTTCCTTCTAGATGTTGAGGTGATGGTTAGCTTTCTATATTCGCTTGAGATCTCGCATGACGAGTTGTCATCATTACATATAGCATCAGTACATATAGTTAGGGAGTATCAGGATATATTCAAGGAGGTAATCGGATTACCGCCACATAGGGAGGTAAACTTCCATATTGATTTAGTAAAGGAAGCTAGGCTAATAGTTATGTCCTTGAGGCATATGACACCCAAAGAGCAGAAAGAACTAGAGATGCAAGCGAATGATTTGTTGAGGAGAGGGTTCATTTGTAGGAGAATAATCGAGTGAGGAGCACCTATAGTATTTTCCATTAAGTCGGATGACTTTTCGAGACTTTGTGTGGATTACTATGGGTTGAATAAGGTGGTGAGGAAGAACAAATATCCACTCCCACATATTGATGACTTGTTCGATTAGCTGCACAATGTGAATGTGGTTTCTCAATTGGATTTGGTGATAGAATTCCACCAAATGAGAGTGGCAAGAGAGAGTATGTCGATTGCTACATTCCATACACCATTGAAATTCCATGAGTAGATGGTTATGTCGTTCGGGTTAACTAATGCACCGGTATACTTTGTTGATACGATGAACCATGCTTTCAAGGATTAACTAAATAAGTTTGTACTTGTGTTCATTAATGATATTCTTGTCTACTCACGGATGGAAGAGGAACACAAGACGCACTTGATGATTGTGCTAGAGATGTAGAGGAAACACAAGTTAAAGGAGAATTTTTTGAAGTGTCACTTCTAAGAAGAGGTGTGATTTTAAGTTCATGTTGTTGGCATTGCAATGGATCCGCTAAGGTAGCAGTAGTCCAGGATTGGGGAAGACCTAATCATGCTACTGGTTCGAGAAGTTTTCTTGGATTAATGGGTTATTGTAGATGTTTAATAAAGAACTTCTCGAATGTAGCAACACCATTGATCAACATGATGAAGAAGAACGAGACAATAGCTTAGGACGCAAGCTGCGAGCACTCGTTCATTAGTTTGAAGGAGAGGTTGATAAGTGCACCGATGTTAGTTATTTTAAGTGGGAATAAGGAGTTGACATCACATAGATTTTGTGTTACAGGATTGGATGCGATATTGATGCAAAGAGGTAAGGTTGTCGCTTATGTCAGTCTGCAGCTAAAGCTGCATGAGTGGAAATACCCAACCCACGATTTGGAGTTTCCGGCGATAGTGTTTTGCTGACCATAAATCATTGAAGTGCTTCTTATCTCAGAAGGACCTTAGCCTTCGACAGTAGAGATGGTTAGAGCTTTCGGCTTCGTATGAATTTGATATTTCTTATATGTCATGTAATTAAAATGCAATCAATGATCTTTGTGTATAGACATGCCATCTTTTAAGCTATGTTCGTAGAGCGAACAAATCTAGAGTATACTGCTGGGTAATTATTATTTCCAAACTAGGTGTGAGCTAGAGCCAAAAGTGTTGGCAAGTTTGACATTAGACTTACTCAGATAAACTAGATCAGTATTGGTCAGTGGCATGATGCTAGACTAGCTGAAATCATTGCTAAAATTAAGGTGGGACTAGAGTCCAAGGAGATGAAGTAGTATGGACTCAAGAGTGACATCGTTCAAGATTGACTATATATTCTGAGGGAAGTAAAATATATATAGATAGGAGAAAGACATTTTATTGCGAGGGGATGAAGAAGAACGTCGAGACATTGATTTTGAAGTGTATGAATTTACAATTAGTGAAGGTTGAGCATAAGAAGCCAAGTGGTTTGCTATAACCGCTTGAGACTACCCAGTGGAAATGGGAACATATATTGATGGATTTCATCGATGGATTGCCAATAACTATGCTAGGATACGATAGCATTTGGGTTGTAGTCGCTAAATTGACAAAGAGTGCTACCTATTAAGTTCAATAGAATGACATCGAAATTGACTGAGTTGTATGTGAAGTGGATTATATGATTTCATGGTGGGTAGAAGAGCATTATAAGTAATTGAGAGTCATTAGTGACAAGTGGATTTTGGAAGAGCTTGCAAGAGGCATTGAGGGAGCTGCATTTAAGTACAACTTATCGCCTACAAATTGATAGTCTGACCGAGAGAGTGAATCATATAGTGAGCGATCTCTTAAGAGCTTACATTATAGACTTTGGAGGCTCGTAGAATGATCATTTTCATTTGGTTGAGTTTGTATATATCGATAGTTATCGACTAAGCATCGGTATGGTAATATTTGAAGCATATATGGTCGACCATGCAACACTCCTTTATGTTGGTGGAAGCGGATGAGAAAATGGTACTTGGACCAGATATGATTAGAGAGACTTCAGAAAAGATTGAGATCATTTAACAACGACTGAAAGCTACACAAGTCAGATAGAAGAGCTACGCTGATATGAGACATCGAGATTTAGAGTTCTCTATTGGCGATATGATGTTTGTCAAAATTTCTCCATTCAAGAATACGGTTCGGTTCGGTAATAAGGGGAAGTTGGCATCGAGATTTGTAAGTTCTTTATTGATACTAGAGAGGATTGGAAACTTAGATATAAAGTTTACTAACCTTAGAAGATGACAGGTATGCACAATGTGTTCCATGTTTCTCATTTTAGAAAGTTTGTGCATGACTCCGGCTTGACTGTTATACCAGATCGGTTGGATAATGTTGAAGTTGAACCTAAACTGTCAAGGCCTATAGACCTATTCATATAGTAGAACATAGCATAAAGCATCTTAGGAGGAAGATGGTGAAGTTGGTAAAAGTTCAATGGGGCGAATGCAAAAGCGATAGTAGATGGAAGACTGAGAAGAGCATGACATACGCTTATCTGGAGTTCTTTAGTTAGTAAGTTTCATTTTTATCATTAGCTTTCACATTTGGTATGTTGTTTTTTAGGTTAGTACCTTGCATGCTAGGGTTTGCATAGGTTTCATTTCTTGCCTATATGGGTGCATGTTTGGTAATTAATATGTCTGTTTGATTGTTAGACATGTTGGGTGCATATATTGTTATGTTATGTTTGTTTAGTTTGGATTTTGGGGGTGAAATTCGTAAAGAGGATGTAATGATTCACATTTTTACGTATCGACAGATCGTAAAGATATTATTTTCGTAATGAAATTGGATCCAAATCAAATATAACATTGGGGAATGTAGAGTATTTACATTTTCATCCCTAGAATAAATATTGGACGTTTTTTACCTTGAAAATCTTGTAAGCACTATAATATTTGACAGGACTCGAACTAGAGTCTGAAACTACTTTCAAATGATAGATATAACGGTTTCCCTTTCCGTAGATTGGTCATGATAGATTTTTGGACTTATGATTTAGGAGACATGGCTGCTTGAAGTTTGGTCAGTCTTCAGGCAGATTAGTGGGCAATTAACCTAAACCCATCATTAGGCCTGCCAGTGATTTTGGAATTATGGTTAATAGCAGCCTCCACAACAAGCATTAATCACAAATTTCTCTTATCTAAAACATCTTTTAACCTCTGTTGACCTTCCTCTGCCAAAACTCCACCATTTTCTTAATCAAATTAGCCTAAATCATTAAACAATAGAGTGATTAGCCTAAGATAAGTAAGGGACTTTAAAATTTCGAGATTTTTTCCTTGGGAATTATGCAGCTACTGCTCAAATTCAGACATACTCTTGTTTGACTAATTTTTTTGATTCTACATCACTTGGTGAGTGATATATTCGTTATGCTTTAAAAGTTGATATATGATTTTTCATTATGTTCTAAAATATTTTTATTGGTAAAAAATTAATGTTTACTAGATCTAAACTTACTCATATTTTGTAAATGAATTTTAAATGAATTAAAATGGATTTACATATGTGTATTAATACACCGTTTTGATAATAGGTTAGATTCGGATGTTGTAGTTGTTTAATTTAGATTTGTTTATATGGATATATTGTATGATCATATTATATGTATGTATTGCCTTATTATATGTTTGTATGAATGTTTGGTTAAAAACGCCAGTCCATGGAGAATTAAGATAGGATTGTTTTAGGAGGTTGGATCTCGTGCATATGGGTTGCTTGTAGGATGAGTCATCCAAGATGGTTCCACAAAGGATGGGAGATTCAAATTAATGGAACAAAGTTGTTTAAGTTGGTTTTATAGTTAAAGAGGAGTATTGATCAGATCGGAGATGACACACAAAAAGAAAGAGTAAAGTGGAATGGATCAATGTTGGAAGTCAGAGAATGACTTAGCTAACATTATGCTAAATCATATTGATTGGCACCAACCTATATAGGTTGGTATGACCCGATGGTGGGAAGGAGGTAAGTGCAAAGTTACACTTTGTGGTGAAGCAATTGGCTGCTTCTGGCTTGCACGGAGAAGGCATTGGGCCAGAGATGTGAGGACTTGGAGGAAAATATGGTGGAAGCTACTACCAAACGATCCAAAGAAGCTACCATAGAACGATCTGGACTTGGGGGAAAACATGGAGCAAACTCAGGGTTTGGAGACGGCAACACGATGGTAACTTTAGGGAAAGATAGGATATGGTTCTAAGTTGAAGTACTTAGCCATTTTTTTGCTAAACACACATTAACATGGGTCGATATCGAACTATGCAAATTTTGGAGAATGAAGGTAGAGACATAGGGAGTGTGTCCTATCGATTGTTGGTCCATTAGATGAAGGGATAAGGGGTCATGACCTAGGACTGATCAATTCTCAAAGCGATTGAAACATGAAAGAGACTCAAGGCAACCATGGGGATTCGACATGGTTTCTTTGGGCATGTCCTAGGGAATTAGTGTGATGACTTCAGGACAAACACGAGAGACAATATGACTTAGGATTGGTATTTGAGATATTCAAACTTCAATGACTCGACGATGGAAGTCATTTTGATGATTTATAAGGGCAAGTTCATTGATGTGGACTTGTTAAGTGTAACATACCGACATGTCCTACTATGGAGACCGTGCTAAGGATCATTGATAACTATGAGGTTCTGACGTGTGCACATGAAGCAAGGGTATATGAGGATGCTCGTCTAGATTTAATGTTATCATGGATATTTAAATATAGGTTTGTGTATCCTGGACTTTTGATGTTAAGTCTTGCTCTTGGCTTCGGAGTGGCATGGACTTAAGCATTGAGTAACCAAGATGTTGAGTAGTCTCTGACTGACAATGTGGTTATATGGATCATCATATATCCAATGCACTTGAGTGAATAATATAGGGTTTTCTTGATGGTTACAATGTTTGCTATGTTCAGTTATGGATGTCATATAATGTTGATATTGTCGACTTAGATACCTATGTACCCCATACTGTACTTTTACTAGTAGTACACCCTATGATGGTAGTTTGCATATACTATTATATGTGATAACTTGTTAGATGCAGGCACTGGTCAAGTACGATTCTCAATACCTTGTGTTCCTATTTACTATATTGACTTTTATAGTATTACGAGATTATAGATCACTCACCAGACTATTATTTGACTCGAGGTTCTATACTTTGCTTCTTCTTATTTAGAGAACTCTTAAGTGAGTAGACCAGGGATAACAAGCCTGAGATATTGCATGGAGCTGTGTGGAGTATGAGCAGGTGGCTAACACATTCATATACTATTTTGGAGTTATTATTATTATGGAGCCAGTATCAGTACTTTTTTATTAGAGATAACTTTCTATTTAGAGCCTATTTGATCCAATTCCACTTTTTTGTATAATGATGATGGACCGACGCACTCTAATCTATTCTGGTTCATTTTGTCATACGGTTGTCTCGCTTGTTTTATATCTATGTGATTATTATATTTTATTATGTGTGCTTTGAGATATACGATAGTTTTTGTTTTGGATTTCTTTACTTTACCCTTGACAGTTGTCGTACATCGATTGGGTACCATAGTAGTGCACTATTTTGTTATTTGGTTATTAGATGTGTAGAGTGGTGTTAGAAGTTTGATCCTTAGCTTATTTGTCAACTACTTGTCGATATATTAGGCTGGGATAGGATGAAAATTTAAGGGAATAATATACAAAAATTAAGTCATGTTACCAGAAATTGTGAAATACAACCTGAATTACTACCAGTATTGAGGGAAATACTAGATTCAAATGCTTGCCTACAATGGAATCGATCTAGCATGAATGATTATTGGTTGTGGATAGAAAACTATGAATTTAGTTTCAAAGAAACGAGCTTTACCAGAGAGAAACAACAACATCAATCATGGAGCACCTTAATTTGGAACAACGACACAAGAAATGTCCTTTCCGTGCCAACAGAGCTATTATCAACGGATTAAATACTATTGTAAAACTAAATGAATGGGGTTTTGAATGTCAAATAACATGTGTGTTGTGAAATAGTGCTCAAGAAGACAGAGGTCATCTTTTCTTTCATTGTGAGCACTCAAAATATATATGGACACTGCTAAGATTAAAGTTGTGTATGAAGCTGAAAAGAAATTTTACCATGATAAAAGAAGCCGAAAGCCTGATCCAAAGTGTCTCCTTGTAGAGATCTTCTACAACAAATAGCTTCAGCGTCATTTGTAACAGTGACATTAAATCTAGAACGAAAGAAATAGACAAATTTTTCATAAAAAATGAAGACAAAGATAGAAACTGCAAAGTTTAGGTCGAGGTTATTTACTGAAAGTTAAAGGTCTCCGGTATATAATAGCCTAACTTAAAAGCTGCAAAATCGGATCTCTAATTTGGAAAAGTAATAACAACTAATATTAATAACTAGCAGATATGAATATATGCTACAGTGAATAAAGTGATAGAGTGCACCAAGGTTTATCCTAGTTCGGACAACCCATACTATGTCCATCCCAGACTAACTTCTGGATTTAATCTAACAACACCTCATTTAACCTAAAGGAATAAGTGTTAGAACCTCATACTTTGATGTTTTGATAGTGACAGCTACACAAGGATATATTCTATATATAATCGACTATTGCAGGAAAATATATCAACTGTCGAAGAGATCTACACGATGAAGACAGGACGAAAATGACATTCAATGTAATATTAGTTATAGAATTCTGAGCTAGAGTTTACAGATGTTAAAATCTCTTCAAAATGGTATACACACACATAAAAATTCAAAATAACATTACCATTTTTAAAAAGGAAAATATACAGAATCAGTCCACTGGTTCACCAAGTTTAGTCCACTAATTGTGTATATCTATTTTTATTATCTTCTAAAGAAAACCAATCGACCAAACCTTTAATTCAGACGACTAATAAGAAAAACAGTCGATTGAATAACATTTTTAGTCGACTAAATAACGTATTGTTTACACTGTTTTCTTTCTGTTTCAAAATTGACAGATTCAACCATAGCCAGTCGACTAAACATATCCTACCAGTCGACTGTTGTCGGGTAACGACCATATTATTTGAATTTTCTGAAGAGATCTTCTTCTTCATGAAGAGACACTTCCCTCCATGAATGGTTGCGACACTTCTGATAGATGCTACTCTTCACGATGGACTGCAACTACTTATTCTCTATAAATAGCAATCACTTTTTGTATTTCAACAACAATTCTTCTTGCCTTCTAACTCTAATTCTTGTTGAAATCACACTTGCATTTAATACCACAAATTGCTATCTTGATTGCTTATACATTCAAGTCAAATCTATTAAGTGATCATTACTTCTATTTCTTCAAATATACACATTATACCACTTACGAAGAAGATTGTAGGAAGGTTGTACTATAATGACTCATCCGTGTTATTCTGAACACAAGAAGTCAAAACACTATACTACTCTTTGTAATTGAAGTCATGTTGGAGAACTTCAGGTATGAAGTCCTGTTCGGCAGCTCGGGCGATTTGTAATATCTTTTCTTTTTCGGGTTAAGTGAGGGTGTTGTTTAAATCCAGAAAGAGTCTGGGAATAGACGTAGAATGGAAAGTTTAAATAAGTATAAAAATATTTGGTGCATTTACTGTACAGTATTTTTATTATATCAATATTCGTACAAGTTTTAATTCGGTAGAATTATTCATATTACTCGATCCATAACGACTTCCAATAAATTTACAACTTCCAATTGATGCACAACACCAACAGACTTTAATACCGCCTGATGAACAACACTAACAAGACTTCAACTTCATTAGAAAAGGATAAACTTCAGCAAGTATGTTTCTTCAAATATGAATATTGCAAGTGATGCTTTAAAATCCTTATACCGCTTTACATGATCGATTATAATGAAGTGCAGGGTTTAAGGATTAGTTTTTATCAAATAATGTAGAGTTATATGCTCGTAAATTGATTAATAGGACTTTGGAAAGTAAGCATAAAAAATCACAGCAATGATTATGAAATTGAGAGAGCAAGAAGTGATTTTTGCGTTCGCAAGACCTTAGGTTTATATAGAGATGAAAGGGAATCATCTGGAGATGGTTTTGAGGGATTAGAAACCATTCACGAAGAGCTTTGAGGTCGGTATATCAAAGGTCGTGACTGGAAAAAGCAACATGAAGAGACATACTTCGGTTCTTTGAATTACTGGGCTTGTAATCGACAACTAATCGACTGGTGGCTTGCAATCGGTCCACCGATTGCCTATTCTCAAGCATAGTAAACCCAAGGCATAAATGCCTTTTTTGGTGTTTGATATTTCTGAGAATTCTAGGAAAATTCACGAACCCTCTTGGATATATAATAGAAGTTATGGTCAAGTTTCAGGGAGTTTAGAGATCGTTTAAGTGGTTTAATAAATATTCTAAGAATACAACTCTGAAATTGACACATACATACTTTAGCATAGTTTTTCTTATGAAGCTCATTTTCAAGTGTTGCTGTGATTTTGTCTGATCTTTGCTAACACCATCTTGGGCTTCTAAATATCATCTCCAAGTTCTAAAGTAATATCAGCTTCATTTTTCAATGTTCTGTTAAACTGTCTAAAATAACTCATATAAAATTTTAGTAGTATTTGTTGTATAGTTGTGATCATCAAAACATGCAATTGTGGTTCAAACATTCTCCCTCTTTTTGATGATGACAACTACACAACTTTTTATAAAATAAAATGCATGAAAAACATAAGTGCTCCCCCTTAAATATATGATATATAACATAAGTTAATTTTTCTCCCCCTTGATGAAAAAATAATTGTTTTCATCCATTTAATTATTCCCCCCTCCCCCTTTGTCATCACAAAAAGGAGATAAAAACAAAAATATATTAAAAATATACTCTCCCTATATATTTGGAATTATGACCTTTTTAGCTTAAATCATTTAAAGTACATATACCGAATTCTCGTCTTAATTTTATATAGGTAGATTCACATAGTGGTTTAGTCAATAAATCTGCAATTTGATTTTTGTTATTCAAAAAATCTAAAGATATAATTTCTTTTTCTATGTGGTCTAGTAAAAAGTGATGTCTAATGTTCATATGTTTAGTTCTCGAGTGATTTATCAAATTTTTAGCTAAGTTAATCGCACTCATGTTATCACACTAAATGGTGGATTTTATTAATTTTACCCTCAAATCTTGTAAAGTTTGTTGCATGTGAATGACTAGCGCACATCCCAATGCTATTGATATATAATTTTCCTCGCACATTGATAATGATACACAATTTTTCTTTTTACTACACCAGAAAATTAAAGATTGGACTGTAAGATGATATGTGTCACTCGTACTTTTTCTATCCATCTTACATCCTTGAAAATTAGCATCACTATAGGATATTAAGTCAAAAGGACATCCTTTTGGATAAAAAATGCATAGTCTTAAGTTTCTATTAAGTAATGCAAAAAAAAATTAACAGCTCGTAGGTGTGATTCTTTAGGATTAGACTGGAATCTAACATATATACATAGATCCATCATAATATCTGGTCTACTGGCAGTTAAATATAGTAAAGAACCTATCATACTTCTATATGATTTCTGTTCTATGCCTATATCATTTTCATCTTTTGATAACTTATTAGTATTTTTGAAATTATGTAACAAATTCTTTTGTGTCATAGTCATGGGTCATTTATATTTGCTATCAAACACATACTATTGTTATGTATAATTTTCTTATTTAAAATGTAAATATTTCGTTTTCTTTACCTTTAAATTTTTTTTGTCTTTATTAGGAATGTTACATTTTTCATTTTCGAAAACAATCGTAAAACCTTTATCGCATAATTGGCTAATACTAAGTAGATTATGTTTTAAATTATCTACTAATGAAACACTGGAAATCAAAGAGTTAACAGAAATACTGATGTTCCTTATTTCGATGAAATATCCTTTAGAATTGTCTCTGAAGTTGACGGTTCCTCCATTAAAGAATGTAATATCTGTTAGCATGTCTATGACTTTCGTCATGTATTTGGAACATCTGTTATCCAATATCCACTTTTCATTCCTATGCATTTTGGATACTTGCAAAAAATAGTTCAATTTTTATTGGTACTCACTTCCTTCGTTAGAGCCCTATGGTTAATCCAAAGGTAGCCATACCTATGTAGGTTTAGGACCTTTAAAAATGAATTTACCATTTTTATGTATTTTGACATAAATTTTTCTATACACTTTTTCCTTATTAAAGTATTATTTGTTTTGGGAACCTATATTTTATAGTCTTATTGTCATTCTTATTTTGACTATCCTTTATAGGTTTCCTAAACTTAGTATTTAAAGAACTATATTTCTTAGGACTATTTTTGATAGTTTTCTTTTTAAAACCTAGTCCATTCTCAGTAAAACCCGGTTTGGAAATATTAAATAAATTTGTCAAACTCTCTTGGCCTTTATTAAATTTAGAAATATTTTTAGATAAATTTTCTAATTTAATTTCTAACTCATGTTTCGCAGATTTTAATAATTTCTAATGAAAATTTTAAATCACAATTTTCTTTACATAATATTACATTCTCATCTCGATATATCGTAATTTCATTAAATTTTCACTTGAGATTGAGTATGTAAACTATCATGCGAATATTGAGATTTTTCTAATTCGTTTTCAAGAATTTTTCATCCTTTAACATATTTACTTCTAATTCTAACCTATTACTTTTAGTCTCTACTTATTTTCAACGGTGTTTCTCATTTTTATATTTATTAGCTAAAGCATTTTCGATATTAAATAATTCTAATTTGTTAAAATCATCGCATACCCCATTATTGGTAGCCATGAAAAAGACATTTGCATGTTCTGATTCACTGTCACTTTTGATGTTGAAGATTCTGAATATCCCATTTGACTTGGAAAGCCTGCCTTTTCTTCTATTTTTCCTCTATAAATTTTTGATTCTTCTTAAGCTGTGGGTGGTATTTCTTCATGTGACCATTCTCTCTGCATTTATAACATTTTATAGAAGAGGACTTGCTAAAATTACTATTTTTTTGTAACTTGAATTTTTTTTGATCCTTTTAGCTAAGCATGCAAGATCATCAATATTGAAATCATAATTCTCTTCAGCGTGAAAAGTTATAGACTTTTTCTCTTGTGCTTTTTCCTTCTTAACCTGCAAATTATACTCATATGGCATCAAATTTCCAACAAGCTCTTCAACCTTAAGTGTGGAAATATCATTTGCTCACTCGATGGCTAAGACTTTTATTTTCCACTCATTAGTTAAAGAGTTTAAAAGCTTAGAAACTATAGTAGATTCAGAAATAATAACTCCAAATTATTTTAATGCATGTGTAATATTTTGAAGTCGTTCATACATGTTAGAAATAGTGTCTTAATCTAGCATTTTAAATAATTGAAACTGGTTCTTTAACATGATAATTTTACTTTGTTTTACTTTATTAGTTCCTTCGTGTGTAACCTATAAAGTATGCCATATTTCATGAATAGGTTTACATATGCTAACCCTATTAAATTGATTCTATCTAATGCACAATATAAAATATTCATTGCGTTAGAGTTATTTTCTGCTTTAGCTTTTTGGTAAGTTATCCATAACTCAAAATGAGTAGTAGGTTCAGTAAATTCAATTTGAGTAATTTTCTAAATAGAATAGCTATTACCTTGCATATATATTCTCATCCTAATAGCCCAATAGTTATAGTTAGTGCTAGTAAATAAAGGGGGTCTAGTGGTAGACTGACCTTCTTGAAAAATAGGCATGTTTGATGCCATATTAGTTTTATAGACTATGTTACGATTTATAAAATAGCTTGCCCAGATACCAGAAGAAAGTAAAAGCTATATGGTATTTTATAGCCTAACATATAAGTTGCGGAGTAGGATCTCTAATATGCTAAGTAATAATAGCTAATATTAATAATTAGCATATATGAATATAATGTAGTAAATAAAGTAATAGAGCGCACTGAGATTTATCTTGTTTCGGACAATCTGTCCTACATCCAGCCTCAGATTAACTTCTGGATTTTCTCTAACAACACATCATTTAATCCGGAGGAATAGGTTTACAACTTTCACCCGATAAACAACACCAATAGGACTCCAGTACCGCCAAATGAACAACACCAGCAGAACTTCAACTTCTTTAGAAAAAGTTAAACTTTAGCAAGTATGTATCTACAAATACGAGTATTGCAAGTGGGCTTTTACAAATCCTTATACCACTTCAAATGATCGATTATAATGAAGATGAAGGTTTAAGGGTTGATTTTCAGCAAATAATGTAGAGTTATAAGCTTAGAAATTGATTGCTAGTGCTTTCTAAATTAAGAAAAGAAAATCACAAAAGAGATTAGGAAATCGAGAGAGCAAGAAGTGATTTTTGCATTTGCAAGACCCTAGATTTATATAAGGATGAAGGGGAATCATCTGGAGATGCTTCTAAGGGGTTAGGAACCATTGACAAAGAGATTTGCAATCTGGATGTCAAAGGTTGTGACTGGAAAAAAGAAACGGAAAGAGACAGCCTTCAATTATCGGATTTACTAGGTTTGCAGTTTGATAATCGATCGATCGATGGCCTGCAACTGGTTAACCAGTTGCCTGCAGTTAACCTGAGGCATAAATTCCTTTGTTTCCCGTCTTTGATGCTTCAGAAAATTCTGAGAAAATTCATGGACGCTCAACAATATATGATACATGCTATGGTCAAGTTTTAGGGCGTTTGAAGATCGTTTAAATGGTTTAACAAATATTCCAAGTATACAACACTAAAATCGACATATGCAATACTTAAGCATAGTTTTGTCTTTGAAGCTCAATTTCTGGTATTGCTATGATTTTGTCTAATACTTGTTAACATTGTACTGATCTTCTAGGCATCATCTCCAAGTTCTGATGTAATATTAGCTCCATCTTTATATGTTTTGCTAACTGTATGAAATAACTCATATAAAATATTGGTAGCATTTGTTGTATTGTTGTGATCATCAAAATACATAATCATGGTTCTAACACTTACCCATGTCAGAGATTGTGGGCTAAATCTAATAATTATGAACGTGGTAGGAGAATATTTGAAAGATGGGGAACATAGGGGAGAGATGAAGTATAAATCGCCACCATTGATAGGGATTTGAAAAGGATCAAAAGGTAGAAAGAAAGTCGGTGATATTACCTCATTTGAAAATGGGCCGGAGAATACAAGATACCAATGATAATGTGCTGCAAAAGAATTTTTACTTCCTTTTCTTTTTAAATTTTTTGGTGTGCGTATATTATAAGATATAAAATGTGCTTCTTATTCTATAGTTAATCAATGCCATACTTCTTTTCTTTATTACGCTGGTAAGGTTTTTTAAAAAGATGTATAGATTAACGGTTCTTTCTTTCATCAATAAAAAATTAATTTTCAAATATATATATAGCGCAAGACAATTTAGACACAAAATAAGACACAACTTTTAGCCTTTTTTCTTAGCTAACACCCCAAATTGATAGAAAGTAATAAATAGAGGGCAAAAGTAAGAAATCAAAGAGAAAATGATAGGGGAGACAATATTTTTATAGTGGTTCTACAAAATTTCCAACCTACATCCACTTAGTTATTTTTGTTAATTAATTCTTTCTAGAATACTCAATTTACAATTGGATCTCAAAACACCAAAAATTAGATTTCGGATTCCTCAAAAATCAAAGGAAGAAGAAGTCCCTTTCTATTTGATAAAGACTCTCTATTTATAGGCGAATCCCTCCACCACAATCGGTAGAAAATTTTTTAAAAAAGTAAACATCCAGATCTAAAGTTCCAACACAAAGAATTGGTCAAGCCACACATTTTCCCACTATTACAATCGTTTGATGCCGATTGATGTATCGTCACCCCAATTCACATTCTTTCACATAGCCAAAGACTCCTAACCTCAAAACTTGGATCCATAATCATTCGATGCCAAACAATATCGTTCGGCACCGATCGATACCTGGCATCAAACGATGTCACATTATATCTTTCGTATTTTCCTTCAACTTCAAGCATAATGATGAAGTAAAGTAGGACCCATTGTTTGTCTTTGGACTGTTCGATACCGACCAATAGTGGTCGGTATCGATCGGTACCAACCGATATATGCACCTCTTTACTTTGTAAATTTTTTCCATTCTTTAATCTTAACATCTTATGAGCTTCTTGATCTAATACCTCATCGAATTGTAGTCCAATTTCCTTGATTTTAGTCAATTCCAAGACTGTGGAAAATTTATCAAAAACACTTGCCTCTAAAGCATGCTTTTATTGATACAAAGAGTGCTTTGATCGAAAACATTTATCGATTTTGGAAATTTATCAGTTGTGTCTTCTAGTTATTTATCAAACCAATCATAGCGAACCATTAAGTACTTTCGGACTCTCCGCTAAACCAAAGGTCATCAAGACCCATCAAGGTCAAGGATTTGTATCCTTGCCTAAATGTCAATCACAAATCATTATTATCCCACATTCTCTTGGGATTCATATACCATAAATAAATCATCAATCACACTATCAGACAATTCTGGTCAGAGCATTGCTGACAAATTGGTTGGTATCTCTAACAACCCATTACAAGCAAGTCTGATCAGGTCAAAGTTTCATCAAGTAGTAAATATATATCAAGTGTTAATGTATCAAGTTGATATATTGCCTATAGTCGAAGCATTACTTATAAATCCACTAGCATCCCCTAGCATCCCATGATAAGTAAGTTTAACAGGATCAAGCAATAATATATGTTAATCACTCAATAATCACAACCAAGTTACTCCGAATCAGAAGGTTCTCATACCTTAAAATTAAAATTTAATCCCTCTGGATTAGAAAATTGTGAATCTATATTGAACTCATCCACTCACCCTACGATGAAGGGGCTCAAAGTTTGAGGCGAGCACATCCACTTACTCCTCGGTAAGGGGACCCACTATCCTATACAAGCCCATCCATCCACTCTCCGACGAGGGGATCTATATTACATAGTTCATCACCCTGTCTCGTCGGTCGAAGGAACCATGGTCTATGTATCAAATATAAGGGATAACCAACTTCTATTAGTACCCCATAGAAATGTCAAAATCAAATATCATGTTCAAATGAGTTCATGGCTAGATATCAAATAACATATTGTTCATTGAATCTAAATCAAAGTGCATCAAAAAAAACTTTAAACAAATAGTCCAATCAAGCTTTATTCTCAGGCTTTAACTCAGAGCATTCTTATGGGACAAATCAAGACCACATGCCTGTGTAAGTAGCCCGATAGCAAACCTTTTATAGTTCATTCAAAGAAAAATCAAAGTAAAATGAAAAAATAGACCTAATTCCAATCCATTCCTATTATGGGATAACCATGCACTATGCAAATCCTCGACTGCGACTGGGTCGTCTGCCATAGTTGAGGCTGCACCCGCGATACCACTACGGTTTGTTCTACAATTATCAACATCCTTACACACTATTGCAATTGGTTGCTCTGAACGTACTCCTCTATCATATCTCTCAAGTGTCTGCACTAGTTTGTCTCATGTCCATCCATCTCTTGGAATTCACAGTACTTCCCATACTTTCTCTCCAGTTTTGTAGGCTCTCTCTTAGGAGGTTCCCTATATTAAGTCGGCCCTCTAGTATCCGGATAAATCCTCTTCGGGGTTTTAGTTAATTCACTGTAAAAGGCAAACTTTGGTTTCCTCTTTGGATGCTTAAGGCTTAGAAACTATCATCAGCCTTCCTCTTCACTTTGTCTTTTCCATGTTCTGCTTTAGATAGTCCTCCATCTTCTACTTTGTTTACTTCGGCATTCTCATCTTCCACGTCTTCTTAACGCAAATATCTTTCAGCTTGATAACAGAAATCTGCTAGATCCACTAGCAGATACCTTTCCAATGTATTCTTAAACTCGGTCTTACTAGCGACTCCTACACTCATCGCCATAAAAACTATTGATGTGTTTGGTTTTTGGTTGTAGTAACTACTATATTAAATCTAGTCAAATAACGTCGCAAAGATTCATTCACCATCTGCTTTGCGTTTGAAAGTGTCATCTCATTCCTTAGCCAAATAATACGAACCCTGAATTGGTTCATGAATCTCTCAACTAATTCGATCAATGTGCTAATGGATCAATTATCGAGTTGGTGAAACTATATGGCAGCCAAATCAATTAAATACAATGGAAAGCAATGTCCTATTACTTCTTCCGAAGCCCTCAATACTCCCATGTGTTGGATATATCTCATCAAATGGATAGTAGGCTCAGTTCCCATTATATAGTTCCAGTGCAGGTAGCTTGAAATCGGGTGGGTTCTTCGCATATCGAATACCTAGGGTGAAGAGTGTTTTGATTCACATCCTCCAAACTTTGATCTAGGAATCCACCTCGAAGGGCTTATTGTACCATCTCAGCTATACGGTCTATTTGATTCAGTTGAATCTCTAAGGGTTAATATGCCTTTGATCCAAGGCTTTCTCATGCCTCTCATTCATCCAGGAACCTTCTGGTTCCTCCCCATACAGCTGTAAGTTTACATTCTGATCCTAGTTCCTAGGATTAAATCCATTCCCCTCATGCACTCTTCCTTGCTTGGGATCTAATCCAACTCTACATAGTTGTCAAGATCGATCAGTACTAATCGGTTTAGATCGATTGGTACCGATCGATTATGGAAGACATGGTCAAGTTGAACTTGTCCTATCTCATGCTTTTGTGCTTCTGTTTCATCATTTATAGGTTCTGACCACCTCTTGTCTTGATTCCATGTAGCTCCAACTTCTCTTTGATGCTCCACGCGTTGGAAAAAGCCATTCAACATCTACTCTTATTGGCCTAACAACATTGTTTTTATGCCTGTCATCATCTTTCCATCTTATCCTTAGTCACAAAGATGGAAAGTAGATTTGAACTAGTGGACACCTCCTGGATATCCCTTTCTCTGGTTGAGTCTCTCCTGCTATAGCTTTCATTATAGTTGGCTTCTATATCTTCAACAAATTAGATTTGAATTCCTCTCAATGAAAGAACAAAAAATGTTAGCCTTTTTTCTAGGCTAACACTCCAAATTGAAAGAAAGTAATAAATAATGACAAAGGTAAGGAATCAAAGAAAAAAGATAGAGGAGACCCAATATTTTTATAGTGGTTTGGAAAAATCTCTAGCCTATGTCTACCTAGTTGTTTTTATTGATTAATTCTTTCTAGAATACTCAGTTTGTAATTGAATCTCGAAATATAAAAGTTAGATATCAGATTGGTCGAAAGTCAACGGAAAAAGAAAACGTCCCTTTCTAATCGATAAAGGCTCCCTATTTATAGGAGAATCACTCCACCTTAGTTGACAGAATGAATTTTAAACGAGCAAACATCCAGATCTGAAGTTCCAACATGAAGAACAATTCAAACTACATATTTTCCCACTATCACAATCGCTCGGTACTAATTGATATCAATCGGTACCGACTGATGTCTTGTCACCTTATACCTCAGTTTATTACATAGACAAAGTTTCCAAATTTCAAAACTTAGATCCATAATCGTTTGGTACCAAAGGATATCGTTCGGCATTGAACAATATCACATTATAGTTTTTGCATTTTTCTTCAACTTTAAGCACAAGGATAGTGTAAAGTAGGACTCACCGTTGATCTTTGGACCGTTCGATATTGTTGATTAATAAATTAGTCAATCTTGAAATTAGACTAATGTGTGTGTGAAAGCAAATATTACTTGCTAACACTAGGATTAAAATTATAAAATAAGGAGAAAACAAGCAAATTAAAGTAAATGATGCAAAAATATAGAGTGGTTCGAACAAGCTTGCCTATGTCCACTATGAAGATTTCTTACTGTATTTCTATCTTACAACTATAAGGAATTATGAATGAATAATAAGAAATATATCATTTTAAAACTAAAAAATTGCTAATCTTGAGAGCTTAGGGCTTGATGTTGCTGCAAGAGTATTTGTATTGTGAGAGAATAGCAAGAAATCAATCCCTTTGATGTAGTAAGGCATGAGGTATTTATTCTAGCTGAGATGGATTATGTATGATTGATATTGCATGGTAAAACATGCAGGAAGTTGTCCGCCATTGATGTGGTCGCATGGGCTGATAGAAGAAAGAAGTAAAGGTCGAAATTTGGCGCTCTCCATTACTTACATCCACAGACAATGGTCATTGAAAATACACCCGTTCTAGGGTTGTGAGATTATTGTCTCCATATCACTATTCAAAGTAGCATAGTTAGCATACCTGGACCTGTATTACGTGTCTTATCTGCATGCCTCTTGGTGTTGTTTTGTCGACCATTGCCTTATCGTTTGGCCTTTTTATGAGGATTGGCTTGAGTGGGTGCCAGGTTTCATTATCGCTGTCAGAAAGATCTGCATCATCGATCCTCATTATGTCATTTGCCCGTTGATAGAAGTTAATTAAGGACGTGGCCGACTGTTTTTGAAACTCCGTCTATGTTTTCAATTTATACATGACCCGCGAATAGAGGGCCATGACTAAGCTGTTCATTTCAGCAACCTTTTCCTAGATGGATTCTTTGTTGAAGCGATTAACATATGACCAAAGACTCTCAATTGGCCTCTGTTTGATGTTACATAGCTCATTAGCCATCATAATATGGGTCTTTGAAGTGAAGAAACTGGTCTTGAAGTCAGCACATAACTAGACCCAAGAATGGATGTATTTTAGTTGAAAATGTAGGAACCGGTAGGAGGCCGGTCCTCTTAGAGTGGAAAGGAAGAGTAAGGCTTTTTTAGCCCGGAAAGCTGGCATGATGGAGTTGAGGGCGGTAATGTGATCAGATGGGTCAGCACTTCCATCATATTTTTCAATGGGCGGCAAGGCATACTGCTTGTGGATGTAAGTGTTCAAGATATCCTTGGAAAATGGATCACCATTCTCGTCATAAAAAAAAGCTTCGCCCTTGGTGTTTTGGGCTTAAATTCTATTGAGCAGTCGGCAAAGGATATTCATTTCCTCCCGGAGCCAACATCGACCTGTTATAGGATTGTCTGGATAATGACCAGTTGTGGGCTTAACCAGCCTCTTTGTGGAGTGAAAGATTGACAACGACAAGGTGATGGAGAGTGGTGGTGATGGTGAAGTCGAGTAGGGGATCTCCTCTCTCTGTGCACAGAGGGCGACTGTGAATGACCGGCTCGTCCCTCTCTTGATCCAGGCCTGATTGCACCCCTATAGGATTTGGAGTGCACCAATGGAGTTCTTGACTCTCTACTGATGGTATGGGCACCACAACTAAGACGCTCATATCTGAAGTCTCGAGCTCCATTTGCTATCCAGAGATGCTCAAAAACTGATTATCGTTCTGTTGAAGGAGAGTGGCGATGTCTTGGTTCCCTGTGTGTAGCCATCTCTGGGTCAATGTCTGTAACGAGACTTGGCACACGCGGAGCATGCCTCCTTGGATGGGCATGAACATACACGACCGGGATTTCACACACCACCCTACCCCAGGCCTCAGCGGTGTTCATGAGGTCATAAGCATCATAGGGGACAAGTTAGAGAGGAGTAAGTTCGACCGGTGGAGGTGTGGTGGAACAAAGTTCACAATTGTTTAGACGTCCAACCTTGTCCTCAATTCGTTTACCTCGCGGGGCAGAGTTCCCATATTGGTTAAATTTTGGTGCACGCTTCGCCACATATCATTGCTAAACCCAGGGATGCGACTAGCAATGCTGGCAGCTGTGTTACCATTACTTTCATCTTCATTAGAGTTAATGAGTTCATTCTCACCATTAGGATTTGACGTGGTGAAATGTAAAAAGAGGGTGTAGAGAAGAAGAAAATGAGGAAACAGTTAGAGATTTTAGGGGAGGGCCTCCTTCTAGTGTCAAAATGTTGACTAATAAACTAGCCAACCTCAAAATCAGACTGATGCATTTATGAAAGCAAATGTTACTTTCTAACACTAGGCTTAAAAATGTAAAATGAGGAGAAAATAAGCAAATTAAAGTAATCGTCACAAAGATGTAGAGTGGTCCGGTCAAACTTGCCTACGTTCTTTGTGAAGATCTCTTACTATATTTCTCTCTTACAATTACAAGGGAATAAAAGAGATGTATCACTTTAAGACTAAAAAGTTGCTTATCTCGAGAGCTTATGGCTTTATGTTGCAATGAGAATATTTGTGTCGTGAGAGAATAACATGAAATCAATTCCTTTGATGTAGTAAGACTATGGGTATTTATAGTAGCCGAGATGAATGATGGACATCTGAGATTGCGCAGTAAAACGGACAGGAAGCGTGTCTGATCATTGATCGGGTCGCATGGGCTGATGGAAGATAAATGTAAAGATGGAAGGGAATGTGTGGCTGAGAAATATGCTAATTGCCCCTTTGTACCAAACGCGTGTCTTGTATTTACTGTGCATTTGATGCTGATGGCGTGATACAGGTGTAGATATGCTTTTAGCAGCTCTACAACAGTACCAAGTATGGTTGGTTGTACGACTTGTCGTTTACTTTTTCACGTTTGTGTGGCAGGACAAACAAGTAGTTTTTCCAGATTGTGCTGGTCGTTCCATGCTGAGGAAAGCTGGATGTTGCTAAGGATCAATTTGCAAGGGATGCATGGAACCGGCTGTGGGATGATGAGATGAGTCGCCTAGGATCGGTTAATGACGGACTGTGATGAAGCCGGATCAAAAACGGGTCACGTTTGAACCGAGTCTTGTTTGATGAGCTGGCTGTTGAAGCCACCTTGAGTTGAGTCAGATGGCAATAGATCTGAAGCGTTGTTGAGTAGATGGACTGACTTGGAACTAAATTGAGTTTGGATTGACATGGACTGGACGGACTTAGATGTGTTGGGCGAGCATGAATTGGACAAGACTGTGTTTAATTGAGTTGCTAACTATACTTACGAGGAACTTGAGCAACAGGTATCGATCGATAGTGGCCAGTACTAACCGATGTAAGCACCTTTTTACTCGGTGAATTTTCTTCATTCCTTTATCTTAGCATTTTTCTTAGATTAATTATTCATTCCTCAATCATATTGTAGTCCAATTTTCATGATTTGGGTCAATTCCAAGATCGTGGAAAATCAGCCGAAAACAACAATTCTTAACAGTTGGAGTCCTTACCTTTACCTGAAAGGATGGAATTGGGGCCAGAACTAGTGATCATGATTTGCTATCACATTTTGTGTCAGCATTGTGTCCAAATTAATATTGACGCACGCACCTGTTATATTTTTTTGGATCCAGTGGGGCCCCAACCTAGTGACTTCCTTTGGCCTGATCATATTTTTGTAACAATGTTTTAAAAAATGATTATCATAAAAAAAAAAAATCGTCCATCCAAAAATACTGTAAACAAGCATACCCAAAATACTAAAATAGGATTAACAATATTTGCATGTGATGTGTTTCACAGCAAATGAGCATCTTTCCCTATACATAGACATCATCAACCTACGAGATACAGCTTCATGAGTGGAAATTAAAATTATAAATTATAATGTTATCTGCTTCCTTCCCTTTGCTGCAGTAATTCAGTATTTTAACTTCTTTTAATTACAACTCGACTTTTATGGTTCTTAATAAACATAAGAGTTCCACGATTAAAAAAAAAAAAGAATTAATTGAATATAAATCGTTCCCACTAGTTTAAAATATAATTTGCCGTAAAATCCATGGATGCACATGCACATACAGTAGGCAACACGCGCATTTGCAATGATCGACAGCAAGAAACAAGACATTCAATTATCACATAATCGATTTCACTTGTTTTTATTTTAACTAATGTGTGTTTATTTCATTTTATCAAATGTATAGAGGAGATAATTCAAAGGCATCATCGGCCAAAGAAGAAAAACCACCATCCACAGCTGAAACAGGTCTTCAGCACTTGCCAAAAGCAAACCAATTCAAAGAAATCGACAAGGAGTCATAAGTTAAGATGATCGAACATAAACCATATCCCTAGCCTACCACAGCAACCATTCCAGCAAGTCTGTATAGACCCGAAATATCTGCAAAAACTAAAAACCTAATAATCCCTGTACAAAGACAGCCTTTCACTTCCTTCCCAACCTCAGCAAGTGCTGCTCATGCTTAGCAGCCGCTGCCTTGTCAGCAGCTTCTCTTTTCATCGCTCTTTTCGCACGGCGTCCCTTCAGTTCCTTTCCAGAATCCTCTTTCTTATTATTATTAGGAGTTCGAGATGGACCAGCAACTGCATCATGGTTTACTGGGCGAGCTTCTTTCCTCCCTGCCTTGACAAATCCGCTATCTCCCCACCTTCTGTTGCCGATTCTTATGTTTGAGGACGAGCTGTTGCTGAAATAGAAGGCATCGTCAAGGTCATCATCCTCTTCTTCGTCCTCCAGGCCTTCGTAGTAGTAATGGTAAAGATCTCCAGGCTCGTCGTCTGCCTCTTCGGAAAATACAGGTAAGGGAACAAACCAAGTAGCTCTTAAAAGGAGGCAGACGCTCTCCTCAAACATGTAGTCGTGGATACTGCATCATTACATGGAAACATTTTTAATATAGAGGAGGTACACATGAATTTCAACTTGTTATAAACGGATATTTATAGAGTATTACCAGCCATCAAGGGAGCGATGAATGTTGAGGGAATCGAAAGGGAGCTTGCATTGAGGGCATGATGGGCAATTTTTGTATGTCGCCCATCTCAAAATACAATTCACACTGCATAACAATGGATAACGTAAAATAAATAACAATCTATCGATGTCTTAAAATGGGGTTTTGACTGCAGTACTTCAAGATGAACCGCAGAATTTGAATTGACTTCAAATCTTCAGAGATCAAGAATAGATAGATGCCTAAATAGTCTAGAGCAATAAAACGAATCCCTTCAGCTCCTGTTTTGGTTTCCAAAACAGGAAAATAAAATTATCTAGAGCAATCGGGGATTTTGTCTCTTGCTTAGATTAATATGTTATGAGATTCCAGTTGCCACTTAGCACCGCTTGTGAGAAGAATCCTTGTGACAAATTCACAAGATGTCCTAATTATTTATCAAACTATAGGCAATGTATGTATGTGTGGGTGTGGGTGTGTGTTTCCCATGGCCCACCATGGTGTGATGCACATATCGGTAACATAATGCAAACATGCCTATTTAAAGCGAATTTCTTTTAAAATGAGATGGGCATTCATCTGATCAAGTGCATGAGAGGGCAACATACAAGCTAACAACAGTATTTCCCTATATGATTGCAATCCAATACAAGAAGAAGAAAAATTGTTGAAAAATGTGCTTTCTTGGTAATGCATAATTTTGAGGCTAACAAGCTAAATTATTAGATGATAATAGAAGAGGCCATGCAAATACTCTGTTGATTGTTCAATTTCCACCTCCATTTGTATGTCACAATATATTTATTTACTTATTACAGGTCAACAATTCTCCTTTTTAACCTAGACAGGCATTGCAAGACAAGTTAAACCAGCCACGATACAGCATAACTTAAAAGTCATAGCATCATAAATCCATTTATCGATTTATAGGTTAGTTACTGCGTAAAAAGAAGTATTATGAAGAATACATAGCTCCAACTCTTCTGTTGACAGTTTAAACCTACGGAAACTGTCAAAATTTCATACTGCCATCATCTTGAACTATGCTTCAATTTAGTTAAAAGTAAAACATTAACAATGAAACAGTTTACAATATAGTTTAGATTTAGAAACAGAATGAGGTTCGGAGATGTATGAAAACTGTACCCAAAAAAACCACATTCAAATGATATTTACTTAATCTGGATTTGGATTTGGAAACGGTACGAGGTTTAAATATATGATTGAAACCTGAGTCCAAGAAACCACAATCAAACGATATTAATTAGAGCATCTCCAATCCATATCTGATGTGTTATCATCTAAAATCTATGTGACAAAGGTTACTACACATTGTTGAGAGGATGTAAAAGCACTTAACATTCATGAGTTACGTTTTTTATCAAATGCAGAAGTATAGATACACAAAAAAATGCTTAGGTGTAATGTTTTTCATAACTAGAGGAAAAAATAGTTTAGTTAAAACCCACTAGTGAAGAGAGAAAAGATAATGTGTCATGTGGAGTTGAATGTCTAGAACTAGACATTGGAAAAGACAATGTCAAATAGTTTTTCAATTACATAACAAAAAATATTAGCATTGGAGATAACATTTTAATAGAAAATGATAAATGATGATATGACATCCAAATTACAATGACTTCAGACCAGGGTTGAAGATGTATATATCAACGTAAATATGAAATGTGCTGATATTGTATTCAATTAATATACCATTCATAGTTTGCAGTTTGTCTTCCGTTTAGATCCTAGATTATAGTGAAAAATGAAAGCTGAACAGACAATAAATATAGATGAAGGAAAAAGTGAGGACACAGACGAGATAAATGCATGTCGGACCGAAATATGTATGTGTGTTGAAGAAAAACCAAATCCACACAGCACTATGCTCTAAAAATGTCTTCTAGAAGGAAATATCGATGCGACTAGGAATAGAGAAATCATCCCTTAGCATATATATTCTACTAAGGAAATTTCATTCGCACATACACACAATGGATACTAGAGGCTGATTCAAGCAATGGTACCGATATTTAACTAGGAAGTAGATTTGTAAGTATGGATCAATCATTCTTCCAATTTGTTTCCTAATTCAAAACAAGAAATTAGCGCCCTTGATCAAACAAGGGATACTGTTCAGAAAAAATAGCTTATCGTATTTTGGTGTTGCACAATGATGTCCAAGCATACCCATACAACATATTTCAGAAATCAAGAAAGAAAATTAAGGCACTAAACAGCAAGACAGCATTTGTTCTTAAGTTACTAAGAAGCAAACTCAAATCAAATGAGTTGAGAATTGTCTTAAGCAGGGAGACTGATAGCAAAGAGATCAAATTAAATGGAAGTTGACCCCTCATTACAACGCCAATCGGTTTATAATATGCAGTTTATTTCAAAAGAAAACTGACGCATGCATAAATTAATTCTGAAAACTGAATGATCACACACAAATTTCAGTAAACCGTTACAATTCAGTAATTTGTGAACCATCAAAAGCATCTCTTTTCGGACTATGTACCTAAAAAAATTCAACATATCCCACAAAATATCAAACCTAATGTGAAAAAATAGATCCCAGTTACATGAATCAGAAGCATTTGTTTTCCAATAAATAAATATATAATACCTAAGCGTTCGTGTAAACCTAAAAGAAAAAGGCTAACAAACACAAAAAGAATAAAAAATCAGCTTCGAGCATTTTAGCCTAAAATCTAAAATCCAGCCATTAATAATAAACACGAAGATGAATTGAAATATATACCAATAAGCATGCTCGCAGCCTTTGACAAGGGCGGCATCCTGAATCGAAATCTTCTCGAAGCAAATCGCGCAAATCCCATAGCAAAACTCGTCTTTCTGTTCTTCATCGTCAACCTAATTTCAATTGTAAATTCAATAAAATTAAGGCGAAATCCCTGAAGGAAGAAAGTTTCATAAAGTAATAATAAAATGGATCTGAGATAAATGATACCTTAGGTTCGATTTGAGGAACGAGAAGTATCGCCGAGGATGCCATGAAAGAAGGAGACAGGAGAAAGAAATTTGAAGTTTGATTTTTGTTTTAGTAGGTCGTATTTGTAGAAGATAAAGAGGACCGGAAACTGAAAAAAAAAATTAAAAAAAAAATGGAAAGGAAGAACAAGATGCGAATATCGTTTTCGGAATATAACCTCCGGCTTTAATTATTTACTGCTGTATTACTGCTGAATTAAAATTACATTTACACAGTTGTTTTCCACAAGAAAAAAAAACTTAAATACCCTATCCTTTTAATTTTTCGTAAAACAAGCCTCATTCTGCATTTTTTACAATGTAATATAATTAAAAATATTATATTAATTGGTTTCTATTGAAATTTATTATAATATGTAATTAAATTAAATAAGTAATGATGACAAATTATTATGTTTCAAATGTCATATCCATTAGCAAATTTTACTGTGCATTACGCTTTTAACGATGTAACGTATTTGAAATTTATTTAATTTACGAAACATCATTCATTATAAATTAGAACGTATTGCACGTAATAAATTTTAGCTTACATCCTTATAACTAAATAACTTAAAATTACATCATTTTAAACTTCAATACTTAAAATACATCCTTTCCTTAAAATAACTTTAAAAACTTTCGTATGTGTTACTGACCAATACAGTTTTCATCCAGCAGCATCTGTGATCGTTTAAATTCTCCAAAACTGTTGAAATCATCTCGATACATCATGATCCAAAAGCTAATTCTTTAAAACATAGTTTGATCTTGAACGCACTTAAGCTATTCATGACCGTCGAAAATCATCTTGAGGCTCGAAACTGAAATTAGAAAACCTAATTTGAGCAGAAGAATACCGTAACAGTAAAAAAAAAATTGTGTCGTAATGTATGAAAGTAATAAGGGTGAACATACTAAATGTTAATGACCATTATTGTAGTCTTCATTTCATATAGAGTCTATAAATAGAGCTCGTTTGTATTGTATTGTATAGCTGAATGAATAAAAATGTCTTCTCTCTAATGATTTCTACTCTTGTTTATTTTACAACACGATATTATCGTTTTTTTTACATTACGATTTTATTCGTCCTTATTCTACGTAAACTACTTTCGTCATTTCATTTATGAAATTTATGCACAGTGGAATGCTTTTGTTACCTCTTATTTTGGATCAGTGATCCATGTTTTCAGTGGCTAAAGATTTCAACCTATTTTAACTAGATCGGCCATCTGTTTTGAGATTTTTCATAAGATATTTCAACTTTTGAATTGGTCAAATGATATCAGGGAGGTCTGTTCCATAGCTCACATATACCCATTTTATTCCCTCGTGCTATTTTAACACATTCATCTTCTATATATTCGACTATAGTTGGTGAATTAGACACAACCATTGATTACTCTCTTTCCTTTTTCAGCAAACAAGGTATTCTAATATCCAATAATTTATGTACCGTCATCTTTTACTAATAGCCATCATTTATTTATATCTTACTATCATTATCATGTCACTGGAACCTGCTCTTTGATATATTAACAAGCTATACTTTATTACACCATGCTTGGAGTTGTCAAGAAATACCGTACTATTTTTCTTTTCTTTTTCCTCAACGTATATGATGTAATATGGTATACTAAAAAAACTCTTATTATATATAATTATAAATTCTACCATAATATGATTCATATACCATATGACGTACAATTTCGTGTACTTCGCATTTTTTTATGAGTTGTTTCATCATTTTGTGTACTTTGCATGTTTATACAGTAGGTTGTGATGCTTGCTTTCTCATCAATGATTAATGTTTCAAAATGTTTTATTTTTTATAAGATGCTTCATGTTCTTCTTAACATTTGGTAAGTTTCTGATTTTTTTTGAAAAACGTATGAACTGTTCCAGTGAGTCAACATTTTGAGGCATTCAAAGGCTTTTTGCGTTCTTAATTGTAACACTCAAGCCATTGTATTCATAAAGTCATTAATAAAGTGGATACTTGGCATATTCAATCATTTAGATATCGAATTAATACTTAAATATCGTGTTATATCTTAGATTAATTCATATATGGCTTCCGAAGAAGATCTCCCTATCATGGCTGCTCACGACTTCATCGACGGGGCTTGTGTTAAAGTCTTCGATTCAAATTCTTGCCTTTGCTAGGTGCTGACCATTTTGAAACCCTTCCATTTATCCCTATGGAAGGGGTACCCTCCATCGTTATTAACCTCTTTGATACTGGTATCGCCATCCAACATTCATCCTAATAATTTCGACCATTTCAAAAACCTTCGAAGGGATTCTTATCGAGTCAATTTCTACTTTCAAACACGTTTAGGGTATTGACAAGTTTTCTTGTTAACATTTTTTGTGTTAGAAGGAGGGCTCGAACCTCCGGCTTCGTTGAATTACCAACACCACCTTTCCCCACCTCAAGCTATTCTACACCTTTCCTTGGCCACTACAATGAACCATGAATGGAAAAGATCATAACAAGGATGTTCAAAACCACAAGTAGCAAGGTCAACTCGTCAAATCAGCAATGACTCCCGAAGTCATCAAGAGCAAGTGCTTAGGATGGAAGCACTAAGGATTGTAAATGAGAAAAAGCAAGCAGATTTATACGATCCCGATAATTTGAGCATCAACTCATTTCATGTTGGGCCTATAACCGTCTTTGCTTTAGGGGAAACAAGATCTAAGGGTGATAATTTGTTTGTTCAGATGAAGAAGGCCATTCAATTCTACTCTAAAGGAACTATATTTGGAAAGGGGATGATGGTCGATTACTACACATTGCTCAGAAATAGCATAGATCAACAAGTGGACCGTTACCTCCATACGAGGTTCGAAAGATTCTAAAAAGGAAACTGGTCATCGAGGGTGAAGCTTCTGAATCAAGCAGCAAAAGATCTTGAAATCAACCTCAAAAGATAGGTTTCAAATTAAGACTTCCTAAAGAATGCAACTTGACTACATCAATCGAGAACATCTACTTACTAACAAAAGAGGAACTCAATTACTGGCCATCTAAAAAGAAAAAGCCCAAGTAAGAAAGAAATCTGGGAGGACCTTACTGTCATTATCATATAATGATGAATGGACATGAAACAAATCAATGCATAGCTCTTGAAGGGATGATCATCAACATTTTCAGACAAGAAAGATTAATATATTTGTAAAGCAATCGTAGATAAATTCAGTAAAGACCCATTCAAATAAGAAAATCTACATGGTTGGGAGTAAAATTCTCCTTAAGATTGGAAACTACCTTAAACGGTCATAAGCCTTTGTCCGCATCAAGATGGTCAGGTCAAAGCACCACTTGGAGGGAGGTTAAAGTAATCTTTTATCCGAGCCACGCTATGGCCAGGTTAAAATATCTGCAAGCCCTTGATCGTGCCATGTTATGGCCAGATCAAGGCGCCCCCTAGAGGGGGGACAGTGTAAGCCCTTGAAAATGCCATGCTTTGGCCAGTTCAAGGCACCGACCAGCCTTCAGTCCCGCCTATAAAGGCTTGGTTGGAGCACCTTCTGGAGAGAGGACGAAGTAAGCCCTTGATCCCGCCACTCCATGGCCTGGTCAAGGCACCGGACAAGCCTTTAGTCCCGCCTATAAGGCATGGCTGGAGCACCTCTTGGAGGGAGGTCAGGTAATTCCTTGGGCCCTGTATGTGGATAAGCTAACCAAGCACACTGAACAACAGCGGACTAAGACGTCCAAGCCCAAGGAGTGGCACACAAAGCATTAACTATATACGGAGCCTAAAGGATGGTGCATATCGAAAGAATCAGGTACATGGAGCCAGAGAGGTAACACAAAGCAAAAGATTCAAACAATCAAAATCCAAAGAGTGGTGCTGAACAAAAGGCTCATATGATAATTTCTGAGCTTCCATTATTAGAATAATGATTTCTCAACTTTCCTTCTTATTGTCAGGAACAGATTTCTAATCTTCTATTATTTTCGGATAATAATTCCCAGATTACATTTATTATTTGATATGAATTTATGGCCTTCAGCTAATATCCAGAAGATGATTTATGGACTTCACTTATCAATACCTGAAACTAGATTTCGCGTCTTCTCTTATGAATTCATGGTCTTCCACTATATCCAGAAGATGATTTCTGGACTTCACTCACTACGCCATAGATGACCTTTTGCAACATTTTTGCAAGGTGTTGCCAGCTAAAATGTTGCGATAGATATAAAATTTTGGTTCTACTGCAACATTGTATTTTTGGTGTTACCTTAGCCATAAAAATGTGTTGCTCTAGCTAAACAAGTGTAACACGATGCAACATTTTTATATAGTGTTGCTATAGATGTATTCAAATTAAAAAATTAATAAAATTAGCAATCTGCGTGAATACGATCCAACGGTCTATATTTAATCTGATTGTAAAAATGGATCACCGCTACAATTTGCCCCAAATTTTCGTTTTCCCGCCTGAACTCCAGTAGATCCCTTTCGGTTTTCATTTCTCAAATCAAAAAGCAAATAGAATACTTCAATGGAATTTCGAAAATCTTAAAATGATTACTCGCACTGTGTTCATCGATTTGAATCGCAAACATCACCGTTCAAATCATGGAATCTGTAGCCCTCTCCTCTTTCAACACCCTCTTCTTCTGCCGCCCTATTTCTCAAATCGCGAAAAGAACATGTATTTCTCAAATCGAAATAAAAAACACTCAATCCAAACTTGTTCGCACCTAGACAAAATTCTCAATCAAAATAAAATTGTTTGATTCAGGCGACTTAGGTGATTTAAGGTTTAGGGTTCGAAGAATTTGAGGTTGCGGTTTAAGAGTTTCTGGAATTAGAGGGGGCACGGAGGTAGTTTTAGATTTGGAGATCGTGAATTGGGTCTGGTCGCGAATGCAATCGGCGATTTGTGGCTTGATGATTTGTGGTTTGAATGAAGTCGCTAATGGAATCTGGTTCAGGTCGTTTGGATTTTTTGTGTTTTTTTTGAATTGGTGGTCGGGATTGAAAGTCTATACGGGGTGGATCGTGTAGTGTATATGCAAGTATAAATAGCTAACTATATAATATAACTTGATAAATGATAGTAGCAAAGTAAATGAAAATAATCACACCAGGATTTTATACTGGTTCGGACCTCCCGTCCTACGTCCAATCTCGAAGCTCCTCTTCGGAATTTCCTTTCAACTAACCCTCACTTGACCCGGAGGAACAGGTTTACAATAGCAGAGTTTCTTTGTCAAGAATGTGTTCTATAACACAGATGTTGACTATTGAGTACAAATGCTTCCAATATATATATCTATCTAGAGAATATTTGAATGAGGAGTTCTGTATATATGGAAGAGTTAAATACAGGTAGTTGATTGCTTAGAGATCAGGTATAAGTCAGAGTATAAGAGATAAGAGCGTAAGTAAGTAAGTAAGGTGAATCCTTCTCTTGAATTCCTGATGCTATTTATAGTGATGAAGAGTCTCTATGTGTAGTTGCCTTCATTAACAATCGTTGTATAGTTGCTCCTGTTGGTGATGAAGAGTTATAGTGAAGAGGAGCGGATGTGTCTCTTCGGATGTGACAGTTGGAGTTTGAAATTACACGGTCGAGCCTATTTTCAGACGTTTGGAAAGTGACCTCAGACGTCTGGCCTTCATATATTTTTTGTGTCTGGTAGCATTTCAGACGTCTGAGTTTATAAACCAGACGTCTGGTCTTTACTTCTGTTTTCTGTCTGGATATCTTTCAGACGTCTGAGTTCAGGATCAGACGTTTGGTTTCTTCTGAGTTTGTGAACCAGAGAACTTAACCAGACGTCTGGGCAGTGCACTCAGACGTCTGGATTAGTGCATGTTGCTTTTCTTGTGCCTTTATCATTTCTTTTCTGATTCTCTCGACTTGTAGCCTCTTGATACTTCTTTTGAGTCTTGTTCTTGTCTCTTTGGTTATGTTACCATATCAACTTCCTGTATATGTACATTTGTTTTCCATTGCATAGTTGTGATCATCGGAACCAAGGAATTGAATTCCTAACAGGGATTGCCGAGAAGATGGTCGATGTAGACAGAGTGAAGGCTGTTGTGGTGGTAGACTGTGAATGTAGGTGTCGTGAATGTTGTGAGGTGGTTTGAGGGTTTGGGTAGTTTCAGGTGGGATGAAGGAAGTGTTGAATGGTGATGTATGAAGGCAGTGCTAGTTTATTGTATAATATTCAACATGTCTGATCACACTGTCTTCTTATAGATTGTTGGTTTTGTCATTGGACTAATACCTCAAATCAAAAACACATTGATTGGTGAAGGTGCTCCTGTTCGTGTAATTCAAGACTCTGCTTCATTATTAAGGCATTTTCTACTGATTTAACCCAAAGTAAATGCTGATTATTATTCTAAAACTTAGCTGGTGTTGATTATTTTCCAAATTATTCAATGCAGTGATGGAGCAATTCCTGCTACCACTCTGATAATGGGAGGAAACCCTATCAAAGGTGAAGTTTTTATTAGTCAAGCAATGTTTCTTTTTTTTATAGAAAATGATGTGATAAAAATTATGTTTTTAATAATATGATTTTCAGGTTTAAGGGGATCAAACCTATGCTTATCGCTCATATTTGGAGTTCTAGCTGTTCGTTATATTTTGCTGCCTTTATTCGGCATAGTTATAGTCAAGGGAGCAGTGCATATAGGACTTGTGCATGCTGATTCATTTGTGCATCATTTTACGTCGTTTCAAAGAAGGCTCGATCTTCCGAAATCGGATGAATCGGGACTGCGGGGCCCCGGACCCCCGCCGGCGCTGCGCCCGGACCCGCTACTCGGCTCGCCTTCGGCTCGGCACTCGGCTCGTCATATATTTGTCGGTGTCGGTGTCGGTGTCGGTGTCGGTGTCGGTATCGGTATAAATTGAAACTGCATATGTAATGAGTGAACTGAGTGATGTAGTGAGAAATATCTGTATATGTGAATATCAGTGTTATATATCATTGAATTGTAAAATAGTGGAGTCAGGAATTTGTACTATTTTAAATGTTGAAATAAAATATTTATTTAAATAAATTACTGTTTGAATATCAAATTCTGTGCAATAGCATTTTATTAAATAAATATTTATTTCTATTAAAAAATCAAATATGCTCTACATTGTGGGCCCCACAACTTCAGAAAGTTAATATCTATAGCAACATTTTTGGAATGTTGCTACAGATACCTATGGGTGTTGCCATAGACCCAAATAGGGTTCTATTGCAACAATATTACTTATGTTGCTCTAGATAGTCAAAATGTTGCCTTTGAGGTCTAAGGCAACGGCAAAAATTGCATCACCCTAAAAGTGTTGCCATAGACCTATGACAACATTTTTCGGGCCTGAGCCAACATTTTTTTGTGTTGCAGAAGGTCATCTATGGCGTAGTGACTTATCAATACCTAAGTCTGGGTTTCAGGTCTTCTACATTAATTTCTATACATCACTCATTAATGCTCGAATCTAGGTTTCGGGCTTTATGTTATTATGGATCTCTGGTCTTCTACTAACTTCCAGATGATAATTTCTAGATCTCTCTTACTACTACCTGAACCTGGGTCTTGGGTCTTCTACTATTAACTTCTAGACTACACTTATCAATACCCAAGTTTGGGTTTAAGATTTTCTATTATTTCCATATAAGGATTTTTGGACTCCTATTATTTGACCCCAAATGAGGATTCCTGGTCTTCTATGACTTATTTCCAGATAATGATTTCTGGGCTTTTATTGTTACCAGACAATTATTCTTGGTCTTCTATCAGTTATTTCCATAAGAGGGTTTCTAAACTTCTATTATTAATGCCTTATTTGGATTTTTAGCCCTCTATTATTAATTTCATAATTAGATTTTTGGTCTTCTATTAATATAACAAGAGTCGAATTTCTAGTCTTCTCTCATCATTACTAAATTTGGATCTCAGGACTTCTATTATTGTCAGACATGAATTTCCAGTCTTTAATCGTTCCCAACTATGGATTTCTCATCACTTATTATCTTCATATGAGGATCTATTAATTTCCATTATTCCCAGATTTAGATTTCTGGAATCCTATTATCAGGAATTCAAATACTATCTCCAATAATATGGACAAACTACTAAACATATTCTTACATAAATCTCAAATTAATGATAAGAAATGTTGTTTACCTTGTACTTTGTAGGAAAATAAGATTGATAAGGGTACTTTCAAAGTATAGTAGTAACTATTTTGAAAAGGGTACTTTCAATGGGTTCGAAATGTATCGTTTAAAGTTTTTAAGCAAAGATTTTGAATGGTTTACCTTGGCTTCATGGCCTAAGACCTTTTAAGTTAAAAAGGGTTTTTAACTTACTTTGGAGGGATAGATAATCCCATTATATTTCATCAACATTGTTTTGTGTAAAGCATATATCATGGCAAAGTCATTTAAGAAAAGAAAAAAGTATATTTTCCTTGTTTAAGTATGTTAAATCAATTTGAAAGAAATGTTTTCAAGGAAAATTTTATGGGGTAGTGAACCCTTAGTAAATGACTCAGATATTAGAATACCAGATGGGACTGGTATAGGGTTGCGCCCTATGCTTTAGCTAATAATCCCCTAGCTAATATAAGTCCAAAATTCCAGTGTGTAGGGCTTTGTCACATGTAAGACTAAAATGATGTTACACACCGAAAGGAATATACAAAGAGAAGATAGGTTATTAGTGAGCCCACAAAACCATTAGGTTCAGTTTACCCTAGAAGAAGATAGTAAAGGGCAGATGGCCCAGTAGTGTATCTAACAGATGTTGGATAATTGGTTATGTTTTGTAGGCCTGAGTCAGCCAATGGTTAATAGTTAGCCAAACAGAACTATATTTTTGGGGACAGATAGTCCATTGGTTACCTGATTAATGTGCATATATGATATTGCTACTATTGCTTTAATCAGTTTGATTGTAGGTTTTTGACTTGCAAAAGGTATGTTTTAAAAAACAATATTAGTGAGGGGAACCCGTTCTGCTAAGCGGCGTGGTCTCACTTAATATCAGATAACCAGATGTATAGTATTATTCACACCAGGCTTTATGTCTGGCTCGAAGTTTATGTTTTCCTCTTAAACTCTCGTGTGCTCAAAATTTAATTTGAGTAGATTGAGAGTTAAGGTTTTCAGGTTTAGTAGGTTGGACGAATAAGCTTCTAAAGACATGCAGGAGGCAAAGCTAGCTATATAGGAGCTATTTAGTTTTATTTCTGGTGTGATGTATTAAGACTGATATGTCTATTTAGTACTTTGATCATCCAAGAGGGCATCTTCATATGTCGCTCTTGGCGTAATTTGTAATAATTATATTTGATCAAAACCTGGGAATCATTTGGGATTATGTATCTGAATATGAAATATTATTTGAAATGTATTTAGAAAAGTTGTTTTAAATAAGTGTTAATTTTATTTTATATTCATGTGCTTCTGATATTATGGATATCATTAACATTACCGTGTTTTGTCACCTGAAGTTAATGCTATAGATGACTGCAGCATCTATAGCGCTTAGCTTCAGGCCTCAAGATAAGGGATGTTACAACTTGGTATCAAAGCATAGGTTTATGAAAAAACTTAAAATGATTTTGAAAAACATAATATTAAGGAATTAGAGAAAAGATTGGGGTATGAGATAATGCATAATGTACTTGTATTTGCTATATAAGTGTACGCTTTATCTCTATTCTCTCATCTCTCTTAGGTTATTCTTCTGTATCTTACAAAGACTCGATTGTAGATTTTACGGACGTGAGATATGGATGCTAGAGGGGGAAGAGTTAACATTGGTGGAGGAAGCACCACAACTAATTGGAATGCCAGACCAAACACGAGAAGGAATCCAGATCAGGCACAAGCTGCTAATGTGGGTGCTGGAATGACGCAAGTAGATATGGGAGCTATGTATCAGTTCTTCGTTAACATGATGCAGGCTGGAGTTGCTGCTGGATTAGTTGGAGGAAATGCTGAAAGAGAAAATCAGGGAGCCCCGGCGATCAATAATTATGTTGTGTTGAGTAGAGATTATGCTAGGCTAGGAGGAAAACCGTTTATCGAAACTGAGGACGAAATTGAAGTGGAGAATTGGTTACTTCATTGCGAGAGGATTTTCGTTGATTTGGGACTCAATGATGAGCAGAAGAGGAGGCTCGCTTCTAGGCAGTTACATGGAGCAGCACTATACTGGTGGAACAGTGTTACGGTCGGAGTCAATGAAGAGACTATGACTTGGGCTGAGTTCAGGAGAAGGTTTGAGGAGAGGTTTATGTCGGAGATTGCAAAGTCAACTCTACTCAAGAAGTTTGCTGAGTTAGAGCAGGGAGAAATGACAATGCTTGAATATGCGACCAGATTTGAGGAGCTACCGAGATACGGATACGCTACGGTTGATACTGTCATTAAAAGGAATGAGAAGCTCATCTGTAGGTTGAAGCCTGATCTTACTAAGGCCACATTATCGCATATTAGAGATCTGTGTGATGTAGTTGTTGAGATGGCTTTAAGGCAGGAAGTGATGCTTGCTTTTCTTGAAGGAAACAAGGCAAGGGGAGTTCAAGGAGGGCAGAACCAGAAGAGGAAGTTTTTCCATAAGAAAGGAGCTCAGAAGAGTGGAGTTGCCAAGAAGGGAAAGGCATAAGTTATCTGCTATAAGTGTGATAAGAAGAGACATTATGTGCATGAGTGCTGGACAGGCAAAGGGAAGAAAGCTGCTGACAAGAAAGGAGTGAGATGTTTTAACTACGATCAAATTGGACATTATAAGAACCAATGCAAGGAGCTGGCCAAGGATGGTAAAGGCAAGGTGTTTGCATTGGAACCAGCTACCTCGAGACCAACGACAAAGGAAAAGGGAAAAGCTGTGTTGGGAGGTATGCTTTCGATTCATGGTGTATCGGTTAGAGTTCTATTTGATATTGGTGCATCGCATTCTTTTATATCTCATCGTTTGGTAGATAAGCTTAACCTAGAACCCTCATACCTAGTTACTTCCTTAAGGGTTTCGAATCCGATAGAGGATATGCGACTCTTGGAATGAGATGTGACCACCTAGAGTTTAAATTGTTAGGTCATGTATATGTTTGCAGTTTGCATGTGTTTGATTTCGTAGGGTTCGGAATTATTTTGGGTATGGATTGGTTAAGTAAATACGATGCTAAGATATTTTGCCATAATAGGAAAATATCACTTAGACACCCTGACTGCAGCGATCAGATAATATACTCCGTAGAAAACTCTAGTTTGAGGTTAATGCTCTATTGGGTGTTGTGGAGGTAGAAGATGAGTTAAATTGAGTTTTTGTTGTTAGAGAATTCACAGATGTCTTTGAGCCTGTAGTAGGACTACCGCCGAAATGAGCTATTGAGTTTTGGATGGATTTAGTACCAGGAGCAGAACCAGTGAGTAGACTGCCAAGCAGAATGACACCTACCGAGATGAGGGAGCTAAAGGTGCAGTTGGTGGATTTGGAAAGTAAGAACTTTATTAGACCAAGCAGTTTGCCTTGAGGAGCAGCCGTAGTGTTTGCGAGGAAACCGGATAGATCGTTAAGGTTATGTATCGATTATCGTAAGCTGAATGAGAAGATAAAGAATCGATATCTGTTACCTAGAATTGACAATTTGTTGGACCAGTTGAGTGGAGTCAAAGTATTTTTCCAGTTGGATTTGGCAACAGGATTCCATCAGCTTAGAGTGGCTGAGGATAGTATTCTTTTGATGGCGTTTAGGACCCGATATGGATCGTACAAATGGTTAGCGATGCCGTTTGGGCTAACAAATGCGCCAACATTCTTTGTAGATTTGATGAACAAGATCTTCCGAGAGCATCTGGACAGATTCGTGTTAGTGTTCATAAACGACATTTTGATATACTCTAAAGATGAAGGAGAGCATGAAGTTCATTTTAGAGTGGTGCTTCAGACGTTGAGGCAGCATCAATTGAAAGCGAAATTTTCGAAATGTCATTTCAGGAGGAAGGAAGTGAAGTTCCTTGGTCATGTAGTCTCAGAGAAAGGGTTGTCAGTAGATCCAGCTAAGATCGAGGCACTGAATAGTTGGAAGAGACCCGAGACAGTGACTGAGATAAAGAGTTTTCTTGGATTAGCTGGTTACTAGCGGAGATTCATTAAGGATTTTCACGGATAGCGGTACTGATGCCTAAGCTAACTCGGAAGGATGTGAAGTTTGTCTGGACTGATAAGTGTGAGGAAGCATTCAAGAAGCTGAAACACTTATTGACAAATGCACCTGTGTTAGTTGTTCTAGAAGAGAATCAGGACTTAGTGGTGTACACGGATGCATGTGGAATAGGATTAGGAGCTGTGTTAATGCAAAGAGGTAAAATGATTGCCTATGCTTCTCGACAGCTCGGACCGCATGAGGTTAAATATCCAACTTACGATTTGAAATTAGCTGCGGTAATCTTCACGTTGAAGGTGTGTAAACATTACCTTTTGGGATGGAGATTCGAGTTGTATACGGATCATAAGTCTCTGAGATATTTATTCTCTCAGAAGGAATTTAATATGAGATAGCAAAGGTGGTTAATTTTTTAGCTACTTATGATTTTGGTATTGAGTACACACCAGGAAAAGGCAACAAGGTTGCGGATGCACTTAGCAGGAAACACCAGAATGCAGTAATTGCAATGATAGCTGAGTGGAAAGATTTAGAAGCATTGACTACATGCAGAATACAATGGAGATCTAAAGCTAGATCTAGTAAGGAAACTGCTATGTTACCATGTTTAGAAGTGTTTAGAAGTTCGACTGATGATGATCGAAAATATTGCTTCTAAGCATAGGGAGGATCCATTATTAGCTGAACGGATCAGAAAGTTAAGGGATGGAGCAGAGAGCGATGGCTTAAAAGATTTTAGTATTGATTAGAATGGGTAGTTAAGGAAGAAAGGAAGACTATGTGTTCCGAATGTAGGAAACATTAGGAAGGAAGTTTTTGAAGAATGCCATCGTTCGAAGTTCACTATTCATCCGAGAGGAACTAAGATGTATCAGAACATGAAAAGAAGTTTCTTCTGGGAAAGCATGAAGAGGGATGTAGGCTTATGGGTGAAACTATATTTGAACTGTCCACATGTAAAAGTTGAACATTGGAAACCAAGTGGGTTACTTCAGCCTTTAGATGTTCCAGTATGGAAATAGGATTCTATCTTAATGGATTTCATAGATGGGTTGCCAAGGTCGAGTAGAGAAAATGAAAGCGTATGGGTTATAGTGGATAGGTTGACCAAGAGTGCCCATTTCATTCCAGTTAAGTCAAACAGGACGGCACCTGTTTTGGCTAAGTTGTTTATGAGGAATATAGCTGACTGCATGGAATTCCTAGTAGTATAGTAAGTGACAGAGATTCTGTAACGACCTGTCAATTTATCACTTTGATAAATTGTATTTATTTTTAAATTTATGCTAATAAAAGAATAATATTGTTTCAAGTGAAAATAAGTAATAGTAATCTTATTTCGAATAAATATTTAAATAAAAAAATTTCCTCGAAATTTATATCGATAAGATAACATTGAATTTAAATCATTGATTTATTTCAATTAAATTGAGATTTAATGATTTAATAATTATTTTAAATTATCCAAATAATTATTTTAAAAGATGATAATTCATTTTTAATAGTTATAAAGTGATAATGAATCATTTATAATAGCTTTATAAAGATATGTATTTAATTTGAGAATATAAGAAAAAACCGATATCGCTTTATCAGTATAATAGCGATTTTTGTAATAATTTTTAATATGAGTTTTTATGGTTTTATAATTCAAATATGATCATTTTAATTCATTTAAAATGGTAAGAATTTTTTTAAAAATATATGTACGTTAAAGTATAAGTGAAAATGTGACCGATAATCGGTTCTCCAGATTTCAACGATTTAACAAACAAAAGTTGTTCGAAGACGTTCAAAGTGTCATAAGCCTACATATACATACATATATATATACATACATATACATATATATATATATGTTAGATACACATGATAACATGCATATAAACATACATATATGAATATAATTAAGTATAAGAAATATAATATAAAATATATAATATATTTTAAAGATTTCTTACTCCTTAAGCTTAAATAAGTCAACATATGCGTATATGAGATGATGGAAGTGATGTGCACATGGAGGGAGGTTCTAGCCGGGCATTTTGGAGGGGGAACTGTGTTGGGGAAGCTTTGAAATGGTGATAAAGTGATGATGTAAGTATGGATACTTTTATACTCTTCTTTTCCTGTAAATACCCTACCGTCTTCTCTTCGTTTTCATTCATTTACTTCTTCATATTTTCAAGCTTTTGCTTCCACTTTAATGGCTTCCATCCTAAGAGAAACAATGTCAAAATTTTATTCAAAAATAAATTAAATCATAATATAAAGTTATATATAAATTTTGAATATGAGTAAAACAAGTTTTGGAAAAATATCGATTTTGCAGTTCGGAATCCAAAACTGGATTTCTTTGAAAACGATGTTCTAAAATGTGGAATAAATCTTATAAATGTTTAAAATGTTTCAAAAGTGATTTAAGTAATAAAAATGATTTTCAAATAATAAAAGGTCGTTTTGATCAATATAGCTTAAAAGGCACTTTCCGTGGCACTTTTTCGCAGCACTTTTTTATAACCTTTGAAATATAGTTTTAAACTTAACCATTCTTTTACAAATCTTTTAAAAATGTTTTTAAATGATTAATAAAGTGGTTTAAAGGTAATTTTAAGGATTAATGAAATGATTTAAAATGTTTTAATGATTTAGAGTCGATCAAATAACTTGACCGCCTTATGGGTGTCGAGAGATAAAGTCTAGGCTTGGGTTTGAAAAACCAGTTTTATGCTCTCCCTGGATATCCGGACTGGCCCGACGGAGGGGATATTAAATTTGATTTATTCGGGTCAAATTTCAAAAGATAAAGAAAAATATTTTTCAAGATTTAAACAACTTGGACTTTATAGAGATGATCTTCGGCATTAAAGCCCAAAGGGGGAACTCGTACTATTCGTCAAATCTAAAAGGTGATTTTACTGTTATTCTGCCCATAGTATTTGTTGAATACGGGAATTGATATTGAGTAGAATTAGATGATTTATACAGATTCTGCTCACTTAATATTTACTGGTTTTGGATTAATATCCTAAATAACATAGTTTCAACTAAATAAAAGTATGAGATTTGAATTAAGAAATCTTTGTTAATATTTAAATAAATGATTTGGAATATTTTACTAAGAAATATGAAATGATTGGAATTTAAAAAGGGTTTTATGTAATCAAATGATTTAATAAGAAAGGTTTAAGGATTCCGTATTTACCGGAAAGAAGGGTTTTAAAAGTTATATATCTCTAAAAGAGATTTCTGATAAAAAGAACATAATCAATTAAAGTACGATTCCCTATTCACAAAACCTCTTTTTATCGATGATTGGTTTGAAAGAACCGGGGTCGAATTTGGGTAATCCCTATCCGAAAACTACTCCGAACCAATGTATGTATTCGAAAAATGAAGACCTAATAGAGAGGATGAAGGATGAAGACCAAAGATCTTCGGAATGAAAGGACTGCTTGTTGATAATTCTGGTTAGCTCCAAAATACTAATGACTAGTGGTCCCTTCATTTTTGAAACTCTTTGGGTTGCAAGGACTACTCATACTAATAGGTAGTAGAAGGAGTACTGCCTTTCGTTTCGTTCAGTCCTAGAATGAACTTGTATGGATGGATGTTTGACATTGCATTCTTGAGATTTCATCGTTGACTTTTATAAATATACATCTGTTTGGTGGTGGAGAAGGCAACTTCTCTTATCTTAACACCCTTCTTTGAGACGTATGAGCTCGGAGGTTGTATGTTTGTGGAAGTCAATAGTGGTCGATGGAATGGCAGTGTGGCATTCAAAGAAAGATGATGTGTAAAGTGAAAGGTAATCGCTACATCAAGCCTTACACCCGGAAATGACCGAAATAGGGTAGGTGCAGCAAGGCTATGTGGTTCACAACCATTAGGGTATGATCATCCCCTTCTAGATATATTTCTTCCCGCTATGACATTCGGGATGTAAATTATTGTGGATGTATGCTACGAGGATCCTCGGATAGGTCGGTAACGACCGAGGTGATGACATATTCGGTACTGTCGAGTGAGAAAGGTAGGCCGATCTTGTGTTGGTAGTGGTGCAGATGTTCTGTTGACCTCGGTACATTCCTCCAGAGATGTACTGCTAGAAGGTAGTCCCTTCACCTGGTCATTTGTATGGAATCCATTCTCCAATAAGTGCCTGCCAGTTTGTTTGTAGAACCCGCATTTGTGGCTAGTATTGCTTGAATTTAATCAATGTAACAATTTTGTCTAAGATTGATAAGTTTACTTGCAAATGTTTTCAAAGATATGTCATTAAAAATAATATCATATATTTTTACGTAAGAATGTTTTGGTGATCATAAGGGAAAAACCTGCCCGTGTTTATGTGCGGCGTGGTCTTATGAGATATCATTTTGTTTTCAAAACGCGTATTTTGAGTTCTCACACCAGTCTCATGACTGACCCGGAGTTTATTTTCCCTTTTCCTTAAACTTTGGGTGCCCTAAATTTCCCAGGCAGCCTAGTAGTCAGGTTTAGTTTAGAAGAAAGCTGGATGGAGCTCGAAGCAGGGAGTTTGAAGCTTTTCTGAAGATTGTTTCCACCGCACTTGTGTAGTATTATATTCCACATTTGTAAGGATAGATATTTATAACTATCCATGTTTAACTCTGATAAATGTATTTTAATTTCCCTTGTAAAGTTTATATTGAAATAACATATGTGAGATTCTGTTCTGTCTTTATTTTTCTTTCTTACCCTTGAGAATCCTCTTCTCTGGCACTTGGATTTATGGCACGTGAATACCGAGGATGCATTATTGTCGATTTATGGAAGTCGAAGAAACAGGTCCTCACATTTGGTATCAGAGCTTAGGTTGAGCTAATACCTGAGCCTGATAGGGGTAAAAGACTCATCAGAGATAGGGTTAGTAATACCCTAGGATGAGTAACTCATTAGAGATGAGGTTGGTAATGCCCTAGAATGAGTTTGAGAGTATTATATATGAGCACATATTTATTAATAAAATATACAAAAGAATTCTGTTTTATATGAAATCATTTTACCTAAAAATATATATGTATTTGAAAAAGAAAAGAATATTTTGGTAAAAATTTCAAAGAGTTTTTGAAATAAATAAACATTGTACAAAGAATTTTAAAAGCCATCTTTAGACATGAACCTCGAAACACTTTCTGAGTATTGACCAAACATCTCTACATAAAAATACGCTAGCAATTACCTACTACTTATGTCTAAAAGAATAATTGATTGCCTTGTAGAAACCATATGGGGGAAGTTATGTGAAAGGGGAATCCTCTAGGGCAAATTTAGACGAGAAGGATAACCTTATAGTACTCTCTAGTGATGAAGATGAACAGCCAGAACATCCGCCTAGCAGTGGTGGATCTCCGATTATGGAAAACTATGCCTCATATGCATGTAGGGATGAAGATGGGTACCCTATTGCCGGAATGCTTATACGACCCCCAGCTCCAGAAATTATTATGATCTCAAGCGATGACGAACCCTGGCAAGCCTCGGAGGGAAATTGGGTAGCGGATCCTACTAGTTCCATTTTGGAACTAATAGAAGAGGATGAGGCAATGGAAGAGGAATCAGAACCTGTAGAAGAGGAGGTGGAACCAATGAAGGAGGAATCAGAGCCGATGGAAGACCCGAATGATATCATATCGAGCGAGTGCAGCAATGTGATATGGAATATGAGCAAGGAAAATGTTGTATGGTAGGAGGGATCATCTAGCTCATACATAAACTGGGATGCAATAGGAAGTAATAATGAGGAGACGGCAAAAGAAGAAGGAAGTGAGTCGGAGAATTTAAAAATCCGTGGGAGGAAAATTGTAACATCCGCCTATTTAGAGGCCCAAAACTAATGGCTATGGATGCTGCAGTCATCTATAGTTATTAGTCCTCGGTGACCAAACATGGCGATATTAGATACATTGATACACAGAAACACAAGAATATGGAAAAAAATTAAAGAGCAAAACAAATTTCACATTCCATTGCAAATAATTACAAATTGATTGCATAATTCCAATCCGCAGACCATGTTCAGATAACATATAATTATTATAAAATATGCCAAGAGCGACATATGAAGATGCCCCCTTGGTAGATCAGCGTATATAGATAGGCAAGATAATAATTTTCCTTTACAAACAAACACAGAGCGGAAATAAAATAACTCTAATAACAAGCTTGCCTCTTGCATGTCCTCGGAAGCATTATTCGTCTAAAAGAACACCTAGAAACCTTTACTCTCAACCTACTCAAAATTAATTGAGTACCAGAGAGTTTAAGGGGAAAACAAAAACTTTGAGTCAGACATAAAGCCTGGTATGAATAAAAATTTACCATCAAACCATTTAGATATCTAGTGAGACCAACCCGTTTAGTGGAACGAGTTTTCCCCTCACTAGTATCCTAAAACATTTATAAAACCATATATTGTGCTCCTACATCCACAATGGTTAAAACATAGTATTTCAAAACATTATGATGATATGTAAAACAAATAAATCAATTCTGGATTACCCATCCCCATTCATTCTGACTATCTGTCTCAATTATAGTTTCTAGGGTTACTATTAACCTGTTACATGTTAAGGACTATCTGTCCAATTACTTAGATTTCATGTGATCACTAAGAACCTATTGGTAACTCTAATATCTTATTTCTTATTCTATTTTTCATGGGCTAACTAGGAATCTATTGGCCGACTGCCAATATCTTAATCCGGATATAGTTTTCATGGGCTAACTACAAACCTACTGGCCCCTGCCAGTATCAAATCATAGTTTTCATGGGCAGACTATGAACCTATTGGCCCCTGCCAATATCATACAGTTTTCATGGGCTTACTGTAAACCTATTGGCCCCTACCAATATCATTAATTAAGAATTTAACATCCGTTAAGTTTTATTTACTACTGGGTCAAAGTAGCTAGTTATTCTGCGCTTTCCTCAAAGTCCCGTTATGGGTTAATAACAACGTGAATATCATTTTCAAAATCTTTATTTATGCGATGGTTACTACTTTAAATTGAGATTGGGTTTATGTTTTGAAACCATAAAAACATCTCTTTCGAAACCTCTGGATAGCCTCCTTCGAAAGCAAAGACCTCTTTTCAAAACATTGTATACATACCTTTCGAAGACCTTAGTAAACATTCTCTTTAGAAACCTATTATACCTTTCGATGGTATCAAATCATCTTTTTAAAATATAGAGCTTCGAAACAAATGAAAGTACCCCTTTCTAAAGCATTGGGTTTACTCTTTAAAAACAATATTTGGGTCTAAATGGTTATATACAAAAGTATCTCCTTCAAAACCAACAAAAATTAATTTGGGGAAAAATTTATGGTGATGGAAACATCTAGTCGAAAGCACAATCTTTAAGACAAAAGCTTTAAAGGATAGAGTCGGAACCTCTTTCGACTCCATCACCTTCAAAACCCTCAACACTTTCGAAAGCAATTAGGAGAAAGGCTTAGTTTAAGATAAAAATAAGGGTAACCTTTTGAAAGCATTACATAGTCGAAAGGTAGAGTAGCGGCTAGGTTTCGTCTAGTTCGGAACCTACCCTTTCGAAAGCTTCTTATTTAAAGAAAAAGTTCCCCTTCGAAAGCTATTTATAAAGTTCCTTTTGAAAGCATGGCTTTCAACTATGTTGAAAACTTAAAGTAAATCAAGGCAGGAATTTAACTTTAGAAAACAAACTAAGGTTTCGACTTTATAGGGTATCGACTCAGTCGAAAGCCCTCCAAAAATTAGGCAGGCTTTGATCTTTTTAAAATTGAACTTTGGTTTCGACTCTAACGAAAGCTTAGTTTTCGACACCCTACCTTCCACTATTTAGCAATACACTTCGTACCAATTTCCATTGATACCATGTGCCTTGGTTCTGACTTTGTTTGTTTCGATAGTAATGGTTTCGACTGAGATGGGGCGGAGATAAAGGAGTCGAAAGGTGCCTCCGAAATAGGCGGAACCTCTTTTTTCCTGAAACACTGTTTTATATATCTAATAATAGCAATTGCTTTATAACTAACATGCCATTTGTAACTCCTTGATTGGCTACTTTAAAACTTTTCAATTACTTTACCTTTAAAACTACTGCATTTATCAGATCAAAACCATAAAATGTAACGTTTAAGCCCTTCCGTATACTAAAACTAATTATTTCAGGAATGTCCTTTTAAAATAATTTATATTCCCTAGTAAATCAATTAGGAAAAATCCCCAAAAATCACAGAAATTCAATTTATCATGTAATCAAACCTATTAAAATTTTAGACCCAATTTCTTCCTATAATTCTCGAAATAAATTTTAAACCCAATTATATCATGTTTTTCATCAAAAATTCATAATAAAATTTCCATGGCTTGGAAAATTCTAAAAATTAAAAATCATCTCCAAAATCATGTTGTACTTAACATAAAAATTTCCCATGGTAATCTGAAATCATAGATTCTCGGTTTCATGTCAAAACTGTACAAATTCATATGCATATGAATTAAAATAAATCAACATAATATAGCTCAAGCATATCATCATCCATTTTATCACAAAAATGAATTTAAATAATAAATTCAAAACCATATAATCATAGAATAAAAATAGAGATGGTAGAAGATTATTATTCAACTCAAACTTGATAAGGAATTTGAGATTTGTTGTTGATTAATCCTCCCTAGCTTTTGATCCTTAGCTTTAGATTAAAATTCCTCTTTTCCTCCTTGATAATGGACGGCTATCTTAAGATTATTTATGTTTGTTTTGATTTGAGAAATAAAATGAACATGAATGGACAAAGGCAAATGTATAGCCGTGAATAGAAAGTGCAGTATTTTACAACTAAGGCCTTATGTAAGTTAATTATCTTATAAACCAATTTTAATCCCATTTATTTTATGGTTAAGCACGGCCCTATATGTATAATTTACCCTAATCTCAATCTCCTTATCATCATTATTCTATTTAATTTATCTAATTAAATCTTCTAAATAATGTTATCAAAAATTAGGTATGTTACAAGCTCCCCCTCTTAAAGAATTTCGTCCTCGAAATTGAGTAAGGACTAAATACTATACATAACAATCATTTGTAACAACTCCTAATAACCATACTAGTCTAACTGACTAGCAACTATCTATATAAATCTAATATAGGCATACCCTCAAGGAAGATCAGGATAAGTTTCTCTAATCCCATCCTCTGTCTCTCAAGTATAGTCCTTCTCGTTGTCGCTCCACTGAACTTTCACCAACCTGACTGTCTTGTTCCTTAATCTTTTCTCATCTCTAGCCACAACCCGAATTGGTTGGCTAACAAAAGTCAAATTAGGCTCTACCACTAAGTCATCCAATCCTGTCGGAGGAATAGTAGTCTTTGGATCATGCACATACTTGCGAAGATGAGACACATGAAATACATTATGGACACCTGCCAAACTTCTCGGCAACTCTACTCTATATGCAAGCTTTCTAATCCTCTCCATAATCTAGAATGGACCTACATATCTTGGGGCTAACTTCCCTGACTTTCCAATTCGTATCACACCCTTCATAGGTGATACCTTAGTGAAAACCTTATCTCCAACTGAGAATTCTAGGTCCTTGCGCCTCTTATTGGCGTAACTCTTTTGTCTGGACTGAGCTTCCTTCATCCTTCCCCGGATTAACTCGATCTTCTCTGATGCCTCTCTAAAAAATCTGGACCTAAGACCAATCTGTCTCCAGTCTCCAACCAACATGCTGGTGATTTGCATGGTCTTCCGTACAAAGCTTCAAATGGCGCAATTCCTATACTGGTCTGGTAACTATTATTATAGGAAAACTCAACCAAATGTAGGTGATCCTCCCAAAATTCCCCAAAGTCTAATACACAAGCTCTCAATAAATCTTCGAGTAACTTATCGACTCTTTCATTCTACCCATCCGTCTGAGGGTGATACACAGTGCTCATATTAAGCTTGGTACCCATCACTTCCTGTAGACTCTTCCGGAATTCACTAGTGAACAATGCATCTCTGTCACTGACTATACTACTAGGAACTCCATGCGGTCTAACTATGTTCTTCAGGAACAACTTAGCTAAAACAGGTGTCGTTCTGGTTGACTTAACTGGAATGAAATGGGCACTCTTGGTCAATCTGTTCACTTTAGTCCATATAATTTCATTACCTCTATTTGACCTTGGCAACCCGTCTATAAAATCCATGGATATCGAACCCCATTTCCAAACTGGAATCTCCAAAGGTTGAAGCAATCCGCTAGGCTTCTAATGTTCAGATTTCACTTGTTGACAGTTTGCACACTGTCTAACCCACAAGCCAACATCCTTCTTCATGCCTTCCCAATAGAAGCTCCTCTTCATGTCCTAATACATCTTGGTTCTTCCAGGATGAATCGTAAATTTGGATCGATGACATTCTCCAAGAATTTCTTTCCTCAAGTCCTCCACATTTGGAACACACAACCGTCCCTTCTTTCTTAGCCACCTTTTCTGGTCAAGGCTAAAATCCTTTAGATCATCGATCTCAATTCAACCTTCAAGCCTTCTGATCCTCTCAGCCAATACTGTATCCTCCTTCTACTTAGAAGCAATTTTCTCAATCAATACTGGTCGAACTTCTACACAAGACAACCTAGCGGTACTCTGACTAGAACCAGCAGTCGATCTTAACTGCACATCACAACTAACCAAAGCCTCTAAATCCTTCCACTCCGCCAACATAGCTAACACCTCATTCTGATGTTTCCTGCTAAGAGCATCAGCCACCTTATTCCCTTTTCCTGGTGTATATTAGATACCAAAATCATAAGCGACCAGAAACTCCAGCCACCTTTGCTGTCTCATATTCAAATTCTTCTTAGAGAATAAATACAGTAAAGAATTATGATCAGTATATAACTCAAATCTCTCCCCTAAGAGGTAATGTCTCCAAATCTTCAATGCGAAGATCACAGCTGCTAACTCCAAATCATGAGTAGGATATCTAACTTTATGCGGTCTAAGCTGCCTAGATGCATAGGCAATGACTTTACCACTCTGTATCAACACCGCTCCTAATCCAGTTCCACATGCATCAGTATACACCACCAATCCTTGGTTTTCGTCTGGAACTACTAACACGGGTGCATTGGTCAACAAATGCTTTAACTTAAGGAATGCCTCCTCACATTTGTCGGACCAAACAAATCTCACTTCCTTCCCGATTAGCTTAGTCAAGGGTGCTGCTATCCGTGAGAAATCCTTAATGAATCTCCAGTAGTAGCCAACAAGTCTAAGAAAACTCCTGATCTTAGTCACCATCTCTGATCTCTTACAATTATTCACGGCTTCGATCTTATCTGGATTGACTGACAATCCTTTCTCTGAAACCATGTGACCAAGAAATTTTACCTCTTTCTTCCAGAAATGACACTTGGTAAACTTCACCTTTAGCTGATTCTGCCTCAGCATCTGAAGCACCACTCTAAGATGAACTTCATGCTCTCTCTCATCCTTAGAATATACTAGAATGTAATCTATAAACACTAGCATAAACCTATCCAAGTATTCTAGGAAAACTCGGTTCATCAAATCTACGAAGAAGGCAGTTGTATTCGTTAATCCAAATGGCATTACCAACCACTTATATGAACCATATCTAGTTCGAAATGATGTCAAAGGAATACTATCCTCTGTCACTCTTAACTGATGGAAACCGGTCACCAAGTCCAACTAGGAAAACACTTTGGCTCCACTCAACTGATCAGACAGATCATCTATTCTTGGAAAAGGATACTTATTCTTAATCGTTATTTCGTTTAACTTACGATAGTCAATACACATCCTTAATGACCCATCTAGTTTCTTCACGAATACTACGGCCGCTCCTTATGGCGTACTGCTTGGTCTAATAAAATTACTCTCTTCTAAATCCACTAGCTGCACCTTCAATTCCTTCATCTCAGTTGGTGTCATCCTGCTAGGTGGTCTACTTACAAGTTCAGCTCCTAGCACAAGATCTATTCTAAACTCAACAACTCTTTTCGGGGGTAATCCAGTGACTGGCTCAAAGACATATGCAAACTCTCTTGCTACCTGAACCTGACTTAACTCATTTCCTACCTCTATAGAATTAAGCATTAAGCATAGCACTAGCACTCCGGTCAGTATTCTCTACTGAGAATATCACTTGGTCATGACTATCTGGGTGTCTCAGTGATATTTCCTTATCTTGGCAAAATATTCTAGCCTCATACCTAACCAACCAATCCGTACCCAAAATGATTCCGTTGTCTATGAAATTAATGACATATAAACTGCATGCAAACTTATGACCTAACAAGTCAAGTTCTAACTGGTCACATATTAACCCTAGAGTTGCATACCCTCCTTTTGGATTCGCAACCCTTAAGGAAGTAACAAGGTAGGTGGGTTCTAAACATAATTTATCAACCAAACACTGAGATATAAACGAATGTGATGCACCGGTATCAAAAAGTACTCTAACTGAAATACTCTGAATCAAAAGCTTACCTTCCATCACGGTCTTTCCTTTATCTGCTGTAGTAGGCCTAGCTGGTCCTATGGCAAAAACTTTTCCTTTGTCCTTCCTAACTGGCTCTGGACACTGATTCTTGTAATGCCCAACTTGATCACAGTTGAAGCATTTCACTCTTCTTAACTGCAGCCTTCCTCCCATTCCCTGACCGGCATTCATCAGCAAAATGACCCTTCTTGTTACACTTATAGCAAACAACCTCAACCTTTGAATTCTTGGCAGTATCTCCCTTCTGGGTCCTCTTCTTTTTAAAGAATTTCCTCTTCTTCCCTTGAGAGCCCTACATTTCCACTGACTTCTCTTTAGCTAGATCAGCAAGCAACTACTCATGGCGAATAGCCATTTTCACCACAATATTACAAGGATCGCGAACATGTGTCATGGTCATTCTAGAAAGTTCAGGACTTAGTCCCCGAATGAACTTCTCATTCCTTTCGATATCAGTATCCATAAGAGCATATCCATATCTAGACAGCTCTTCAAACTTAGTAGCATTATCGACTACAGACATCTCTCCTTGCACTAAATCCATAAACTTCCTCATCAGCTCAGACTTAGCAAACTCATATACAAACTTCTGCTCAAATCTTGTTTTAAAATCATTCCAAGTTAACTGTTCTTCCGGAACTCCGGCAGTGACACTGTTCCACCAATGTAGCACTGACCCTTGCAACTTTCTAGAGGCCAACCTCCTCTTTTTTCCATCATTCAGGCTTATATCAGTAAAGATACGCTCACAATGCAACAGCCAATTCTGAACCTCTACGGCACTCTTCGTTCCCAAGAATCGCTTCCCATCCAAACTGGTGTAATTTCTACTCAACAAAGCAATATTCCTAACTGGAACCACATGATTTGCTCCTCCTACATTTCCAACAACTCCAGCAGCAGCTCCTGCTTGCATCAAACCGGCTAAGAACTGATACATCGCCCCCATATCTACTGGTGGATTTCCAGCACCTACACTGGCTTCAACATTTTGGTTACTAGCATTAGCTGGTCGACCCGGGTTTCTCCTGGTAGTGGGTAGAGCATTCTGATTAGTTATGGTGCTTCCTCCACCGAGATTTCCTCTTCCATTTCCTGATTCCATATCTCCTTTCTCTAAAATCTACGTACGAGCCTTAGTAAGATACAGAAGAACGGTCTAAGAGAACGAGGGATACGTACTTATATATATAACTATATATAGAAAATCTTTTAGGTTTACGTTTCTTTTAAAGTTTCATAAACCTATGCTCTGATACCAACTTGTAACATCCCCCTAATAAAAGGCCCAAAACTAGCGGCTACGGATGCTGCAGTCATCCATAGTTATTAATCATCGGTGACCAAACACGGCGATATTAGATATATTGATACACAGAAACACAAGAATATGGAAAAAAATTAACAGCAAAACAAATTCCTCATTCCATTTCAAAATATTCCAAATTGATTACATAATCCCAGTTCGCAAACCATGTTCAGATAACATATAATTATTAGAAAATATGCCAAGAGTGACATATGAAGATGCCCTCTTGGTATATCAGAGTATATAGATAGGTAAGATAATAATTTGCCTTTACAAACAAACATACACCGGAAATAAAATAACTCTAATAACAAGCTTGCCTCCTACATATCCTCGGAAGCTTTATTCGTCTAAAAGAACACCTGAAAACCTTAACTCTTAACCTACTCAAAATTAATTGAGTACCCGAGAGTTTAAGGGGAAAACAAAAACTTCGAATCAGACATAAAGCCTGGTATGAATAATAATTTACCATCTCAAACTATTTAGATATCTAATGAGACCACGCCGCTTAGCGAAACGGATTTTCCCCTCACTAGTATCCTAACATTTATAAAACCATATACTGTGCTCCTACATCTACAATGGTTAAAACATAGTTTTTCAAAACATTATGATGATATGTAAAACAAATAAATCAATTCTGGATTACCCATCCCCATTCATTCTGACTATCTGTCTCAATTATAGTTTCCATGGTTACTTTTAACCTGTTACATGTTAAGTACTATATGTCCCATTACTTAGTTTTCATGGGATCACTAAGAACCTATTGGTAACTCCAATATCTTATTTCTTATCCTAGTTTTCATGGACTAACTAGGAACCTATTGGCCGACTGCCAATACCTTAATCCGGATATAGTTTTCATGGGCTAACTACAAACCTACTGGCCCCTACCAGTATCAAATCATTGTTTTCATGGGCCGACTATGAACCTATTGGCCCTTGCCAATATCATACAGTTTTCATGGGCTTACTATATACCTATTGGCCCCTTCCAATATCATTAATTAAGAATTTAACATCTGTTAAGTTTTATTTACTACTGGGTCAAAGTAGCTGGTTATTCTGCCCTTTCCCCAAAGTCCCGTTATGGGGTAATAACAACGTGAATATCATTTCCAAAATCTTTATTTATGCCATGGTTATTACTTTAAATTGAGATTGGGTTTATGTTTTGAAACCATAAAAACATCTCTTTCGAAACCTCTGGATAGCCTCCTTCGAAAGCAAAGACCTCTTTTCAAAACATTATATACATATCTTTCGAAGCCCTTAGTAAACATTCTATTTCGAAACCTATTATACCTTTCGATGGTATCAAATCATCTTTTTAAAATATAGAGCTTCGAAACAAATTAAAATACCCCTTTCGAAAGCATTAGGTTTACTCTTTAAAAACAATAATTGGGTCTAAATGGTTATATAGGAAAGTATCTCCTTCGAAACCAACAGAAATTAATTTAGGGAAAAATTTATGGTGATGGTACCATCTAGTCAAAAGCACAATCTTTAAAACAAAAACTTTGAAGGACAGAGTCGGAACCCCTTTCGACTCCATCACCTTCGAAACCCTCAACCCTTTCAAAAGCAAATAGCAAAAAGGCTTAGTTTAAGATAAAAATAAGGGTGACCTTTCAAAAGCATTACATAGTCGAAAGGTAGAGTAGCCGATAGGTTTCGTCTAGTTCGGAACCTACCCTTTCAAAAGCTTCTTATTTAAAGAAAAAGTTCCCCTTCGAAAGCTGTTTATAAAGTTCCTTTCGAAAGCATGGCTTTCGACTATGTTGAACACTTAAAGTAAATCAAGGCAGGAATCTAACTTTATAAAACAAACTTAGGTTTCGACTTTATAGGGTATCGACTTAGTTAAAAACCCTCCAAAAACTAGGCAGGCGTTGATCTTTTTAAAATTGAACTTTGGTTTCGACTCCGATGAAAGCTTAGCTTTCGACACCCTACCTTCCGCTATTTACTAATACACTTCATACCAATTTCCATCGATACCATGTGCTTTAGGTTCCGACTTTATGGGTTTCGACAGTGATGGTTTCAACTGAGATTGGGCGGAGGTAAAGGATTCGAAAGGTGCCTCCGAAATAGGTGGAACTTCCTTTTTCCTAAAAGCTGTTTTATATCTAAAAATAGCAATTACTTTATAACCAACCCGCCATTTGTAACTCCTTGATTGACTACTTTAAAGCTTTTCAATTACTTTACCTTTAAAACTACCACATTTATCAGATCAAAACAATAAAATGTAATGTTTAAGCCCTTCCATATACTAAAACCAATTATTTCAGAAAAGTCCTTCTTTTAAAATAATTTAATTTCCCTAGTAAATCAATTAGGAAAAATCCCCAAAGATCACAGAAATTCAATTTCATCATGTAATCAAACCTATTAAAATTTTAGACCCAATTTCTTCCTGAAATTCTCGAAATAAATTTTAAAACCAATTATATCATGTTTTTCATCAAAAATTCATAATAAAATTTCCACGGCTTGGAAAATTCTAAAAATTAAAACCTATCTCCAAAATGATGTTTTACTTAACATAAAAATTTCCCATGGCAATCTAAAATCATAGTTTCTCGGTTTCATGTCAAAACCTTACAAATTCATATGCATTTGAATTAAAATAAATCAATATAATATAGCTCAAACATACCATCATCCATTTTATCACAAAAACGTATTTAAATCGTAAATTCAAAACCATATAATCATAGAATAAAAATAGAGATGGTAGAAGATTATTATTCACCTTAAAATTGATAAGGAATTTGAGATTTGTTGTTGATTAATCCTCCCTAGCTTTTGATCGTTAGCTTTAGATTAAAATTCCTCTTTTCATCCTTGATAATGGCCAGCAATCTTAGGGTTATTTGCGTTTGTTTTGATTTGAGAAATAAAATGAACGTTAATGGACAAAGGAAAATGTATAGCTGTGAATAGAAAGTAAGGCTATTTTACTAATAAGGCCTTATGTAAGTTGATTATCTTATAAACCAATTTTAAGCCCATTTATTTTATGGTTAAGCATGGCCCTATATGTATAATTTACCCAAATCTCAATCTCCTTATCATCTTTATTCTATTTAAATTATCTAATTAAATCTTCTAAATAGTGTTATTAAAAATTAGGGATGTTACAAAAATGTGCAAGGATTGGAGGATTTGGAAGAAGAAGGTATCATATCGGGAATACCAGTAGGCATGGGACATGTCCTATAGAATCAACCATGGTTACCTCAGGGAATTGAAGAGGCACAAGGGGATGATGGCAACGAGGCCGATGATCAGTTGGATAGTAAAGGAGAGGGAGAAGGGGAGGTGATGATTAATTTGGGATGTTGGAATCCGCCTTTATCTTCAAACTCAGAAGAGTAGGAATAGAATGTAAGAAGTTGAATATCTATGAGTGTGATGGTTGTTTTTGATGTAGTATTTTGAGTTGTAATAGTTTAAGGAATGAGGGGGAAATCTTCTTTTTGGACCCCAGCTTAGAAAGTTTTAAATGATGTAAGAATGCGAAGATTTATAATATGATGATTGTCCCAACTTTTTATTAGTACACTCTTTAAAGTAAATATTCAAAGTTAAATGGTTTTGGGTTTGTTGTAAATGATGTTTTAGCAACATTTGTTTTCAAACCCTTGAATGACACTTTGAAAGAAATCTTATGAGTATATTTAAGTCTTTAACAATGGGACTTTAAAAGGATAATAGCAAGAATTAGAGTCTTTTATAAAAAGATGAAAAACATTATAATTAACAAGTTATAAAAAAAAGTTCATTATAACAATGTTTTGGTAGTAATTGTTTCAATCTCTTCGATTACATTTTAAAGTGAGTAAAACTTGTTAAGTAAATTGGAATATACTTAAAACATTTGAATAAGTGTATAAATATTTTTTAAAGTATTAAAACTGGTATAAGTAGAGGGGATATATATATATATATGTGTGTGTGTGTATGTATGTATGTATGTATGTATATGAAGGAAGTTTTAACTAAAAAAAGAATGTTTTCGCATTTGATATTGGTTAAAAGAAGTTTATGGTAATTTATCAATTCAATGAATTATTTTGAAAATGAGTTTTTCAGAAACCATTAAGGTATGTTTAGAAATGTGTTATAATAAAAAGATATTTATCTTTTGAAAGAAATGTTTTCTTAAAGTTGAAATATTTGGAAATAAAAATGTAAAATGGCTGTGTATAAAGAAGTATCTTTATAAAAGTTGAATAAAAGATGAAAGTTTTATGAAGTATTTTCATAAGAATTTTGGGAAGGTTATTAAATACATATGAAGTATATGGATTGTTTTGTCGCACGATTTAATCTAAGATTCAAGTACAAAACTTTGACGTGTTTGACACTTATCCGAAAGAGGATTTATCACTCGATTATCGATGATGAACATTGATGAGGGTTGATGGTTAGATGCTTGAGTTTTCTATCATAGTTGAGAGCTATGCAAGGGAACTAAAGTTTTGATCAGAAAGCCTGATCAGAGTCCGCACTAGAGGATCGAGGGATAAATACTAGTTCGAAAGTAAAGTTGTGAATTTGAATCAGATATTGTGTATGGATGATCTATATACATCATACGAAAATGAGTTAAAAATAAATATTTTTGGGATAAACCTTTGGGTTTTTGCTTTGGGTAATTTTGGAGACGAAATTCTTTTAAGGAGGGAAGTCTGTAACGACCCGCCAATTTATCACTTTGATAAATTGTATTTATTTTTAAATTTATGCGAATAAAAGAATAATATTGTTACAAGTGAAAATAAGTAATATTAATCTTATTTTGAATAAATATTTGAATAAAATATTTTCCTCAAAATTTATATCGATAAGATAACATTGAATTTAAATCATTGATTTATTTAATTTAAATTGAGATTTAATGATTTAATAGTTATTTTAAATTATCCAAATAATTATTTTAAATGATGATAATTCATTTTTAATAGTTATAAAGTGATAATGAATCATTTATAATAGTTTTATAAAGATATATATTTAATTTGAGAATATAAGGAAAAATCGATATCGCTTTATCGGTATAATAGCATTTTTGTAAATATTTTTTAATATGAGTCTATATGGTTTTATAATTCAAATAAGATCATTTTAATTCATTTAAAATGATAAGAAAATGTTATTTTAATTTTTTTTACAAATATATGTACGTTAAATTATAAGATAAAATGTGACCGATAATCGGTTCTCTGGATTTCAACGATTTAACAAACAAAAGTTGTTCGAAGACGTTCGAAGTGTTATACACCTACATATACATACATATATATGTTACATACACATGATAACATGCATATAAACATAGATATATGAATATAATTAAGTATAAGAAATATAATATATAATATATCATATATTTTAAAGATTGTTTACTCCCTAAGCTTAAATAAGTCAACATATGCATACATGAGATGATGGAAGTGATGTGCACATGTGGGGGAGGTTGTAGCCATGCATTTTGGAGGGGGGAAGTGTGTTGGAGAAGCTTTGAAATAGCGATAAAGTGATGATGTAAGTAAAGATACTTTTACACTCTTCTTTTCCTATAAATACCCCTCCATCTTCTCTTCATTTTCATTCATCTTCTTCTTCGTATTTTCAAGCTTTTCTTCCACTTTAATGGCTTCCATCCTAAAAGAAATAATGTCAAAATTTATTTCAAAAAGAAATTAAATCATAATATATAGTTAAAAACCTCAAAACAAGCTCAAATCTCCATCTCTCCACCTCCAAAACCAAGGCACCACCTTCCACCACCCTGGGCCATGAGCTCCACCCTTCCCAACCTAGGCCGTGAGCACCAAGGCTAGGCCAAACCCTTTTCAAAGTCCAAAGCTCGATTTCGTGGAGTTTAATTTTGAGATAGCGGAGCTATAGCCGTTTTAAAACTAGTTCGAGTGAAAATGAAGGCGAGAACTCCTAAACTATTATACTATATTTTGGATGATGATATGATGTTGCAAATGGATATTTAATATGCTTAGATCATCAAGTTTGGTCGTTTAAATTTGAATATTGAAAATATATGCAAGTCACGAATATACACGTCGATAAACATAAAGGAAATCGCTTTCCTTAAATTAATGAAATAGTGCATATGGAATTGTTAAATCTCTAAAAAAAATGGTTTAATGTATTTGAAATGTTTTATGAACATTAAGAAGTGTTTTGGCGAAGTTTTAAAAGAAATGGAAATTTTAGTTAAAAATAAGCGCGTCGCGTAACGGTAATTAGCGATTTCACGCTACGAAAATCAAACGAGTGCATAGAATGGAATATAGCTCGGAATTTGTAACAAACCGCATATTTTACGATTGAGTATTTAAATATTTTATCGTTAGTCGGATTATAGTCCGAAAAGCTACTTTTTGCATACGGTCGAATTAGTACTCGAGACCACTTTCATTAAGTTCAAAACGCCGTTTGCGATCTTTTTAAGTATAAACTTTGATATGTTTGGAGATGGTAGAATTTTGCTAATTTTATACTTAGGGCTTTGGTCTTGTTTCAGCTCATTAGACCCAAGCTTCACCCCTCCTCTCTTCATTACTTTACTTCTATTTCCTAATACTCAAGCTTTTGCAACAATGGAGAGAGGAATGGGAAATTAAAACTCCAAGCCCTAGTTTTCTTTTGCAAATCAAGTTCTAGCTCCAAACTAATAGAAGAAGCTTTGGTAAGCCTCCTCCTCTTCTTCTCCACCTCATTCTCTTATCAATTTCAGAAATTCCTAAACCTAACTTAGGAAATGTTTCTCTTTTTAGCTTAGATTCAAGGTTGTTGAGTTGGAATTGAAGTGTGATTTCCCTTGCCATTGCTTTATAGCTTCTCATTCATTGATTTTGGGTTTAAAGGTGAGATTTTTATCTCACATCTATGACTATAATTATCTTTGGTTGTTAGGTATGAATTCCTAACACTTCTTCATGTGCATTTGCTCTTGATTTGGATTGGTTTTGTGAATATTCCAATTTTTGGTTTTTGAAGTCAAATTTATGTGAAAATCCTTTTATGGATGTTTGATCATGCTTTTGGTGATGCATCGAGGAGCATAGAGGGCCGGGTTGTCGATTGGCATAAACCCTTAGAGCCAATGTTCGTCCGGTTGCATTTTGGAAGAGTTTGCTCTTCATTTGTATAGGCTGAAAAACAGCCTAGGCATGATTCAATCGACTGAATTCTCTGTTTAGTCGACTGAACCCGGAAACAGAAAGTTTTCTGAACTGATTCAGTCGACTGAATTCTCTGTTCAGTCGACTGAACCTGGAAACAGAAAGTTTCCTAATCCTGGAAAGTTTCCAGGTATAGGATCAGTCGACTGAAAACTCTGTTCAATCGACTGAACCTGTTGTTTCAGTCCAGTTTGCCTTTTTGGATTGAATTTTCAATTTAAATCGATTCGTGATGATCCTATTTGTTGTTATCATTTATTAAGACTTTGATGACTTCTCTTTCGGGATTTTTGAATATCCATTTTGATGGATTCTTTATCGGTTTAATTGAATTTGATTCGCGTCTTCGAATGTGAATTTTATGATTGATTGTTTCTACAATCATTTTTGTGGTTTGTCACTTTAAAATATAAAGGTTTCAATGCTAGTATTAAATATCAAAACTTCTTCATCAAAACGATTTCAACTCTATTTTCAATATCAAACTCATTTATAAAACCATTTTCCAATCTACTAGTATATACAAACCTTTACCTCACTCGTATGAGAAATCTAATTAAACGACTTAGTAAAACGAGTGGTATGAAACGCTTGCGTTTACTTCGCCGGTTAATTCTTGGACTTGTTCGATTGAATCTCTTGTGACAATTTTCTAGTGAAGATCTACAGTTTGTTCGTAAATATTTAAGTTAAGCTAGTGGTTATGGGACATGAAGCTAAACTCATACATTTACTAGCTTAGTGTAATTGACACTTCTTGATGATCATGACGATCATTTTTGTGATTTAGACTAGCGATTGAGCGATGTCTCTTTGTCTGCGAGGGAGACTAGACCCCGTTTGTGTGATGTTTCTACTCACATATGTGGGGTAGCGCCCCATGGTCTTTGGGTCGTTCATGTGTTCAAAATTTAATGGTTAGCTTCCATGAGATAGCATCTCGTTCGTGTGATACATATGTTGGTGAGCTTTCATGCTCCCGTTCGTGTGATAGGCCTCCCCCCTTCTTGTGATTTCTGGATTTCGTGTGTTGATTTCTGGAATTTGTGCTTCACCAATTTTCGTGATTTTCATTGATAAGTTTTATCAATTTTTGTGCATTGGTGAATTCGTGTGTCATTACCTTTTTGTGGATTTGGATCTTTGAGAAGATTCTTGTGATATTGATTAATCTCTTGTTGATTATCATTTACATACTTATAGTAGTATGCCATTATGGTTATTATATGTCCATGCCATATCTTTTATTCTATACCATATTATTTGATATTTATAACTAGACTGATTCGTTTATTATTTTCTTATAAATAATACTCGGGTCAGACCGAGATGTTACAGGTGCTTCTGCTTAACTTCTCTTCTGGGATTACTCTAATTTTTGGCTAACTACTTAGATTTGTAGTTTTTGGATGTATACATTTGAGATATAGACTCTATGATGTATACTTATTCTTTTGTGTAGCCTGTAGCTATTCTTTTGTATTATCGTGAATATTTCAGACCACTACTCCAATGTACACTTTCATTGTGTTATATATATATTCATATCTTTTTCCGCCTTTGTGATATGGATGTCTGTGACTGATTTGTGTTATGTTTATTTCTATGTTTCTTTCCGAAGACTATATATAGCCACTGTGTGATAGTTTTGAGTTTGTATCGGTATGTCGGATTTCCTCCTTAAATGAAACACATGCTATACTATCTGACATATCGGAGCTCGCACAAAGGAATTACACGGATGGTCGCTCCTCAACAGCCTTATTCTCCATGCTAGTCGACGGCATTACCCAGTAGTGTTCTTGGCTAGCGTGGGTATTGAGGTAGGGCGTCACAGCTTGGTATCAGAGCCAAACTTCGGAACAATGTAGAATAATCTAGCAAGGATCATTGTCCTAAGTCTTTCTTAGGAATCATGCCATGGGATTTAATTCGGGTCTTCGTACCGTCATATCCTATTTTCTTTATGATTCCTTGTTTTACCAATCATGATTGTTTGATATTTATTTTGAGAATAACCTTTTCTTCTTCTTTCTTTCTTTCTAAAGGAAGAGAAATGGTTAGACCAGGCCGTCCCAGCGCCGGTCAATCTAGTGCTACTCCCCTGGATGGAGTTTTTATGTCCGCCCAGCAGCTTCTTGATCTAGTAAAGAACGCACAAGCAGCCGGACCTAATCCGGAACCTACTCACCCTAATTCTGGATTTGCACGCTTGTGCAATTATTATACCAACTTGGGTGGGAAGCCATTCAAAGGTTCTGAAACTATTATTGAAGTCCAAGCTTGGCTCAGAACATGCGATCGAATCTTTTCTTGTATGAATCTTATTGATCTTCATCGAGTTCAAGTGGCCTCTAGTATGCTCCAAGAAAGGGCATTAGACTGGTACGAGCTTCTGATTTCTGAAATTAATGAATCGGATCTTAATTGGGAGCAATTCCGGGAGCGATTCGAATTAAAGTTTGTGCCAGAAGCTGAGAAGGTAACTTTGGCTCGTCGTTTCATAGATCTTGTTCAAGGTGAATCCTCCGTGGCAGATTATGTCGCATCTTTCGAGTCACTTTCTAAATATGGGGTTGAGTACATCAACACCCCATTGAAGAAGAACCAAAGGTTTGTCTATGGCTTAAACAAAAATCTCAAGAAGCCATTACTTCTAAAATTGGAAGTTTCGTTTGATTAACTCATTGACATCGCTCTTCGACTTGAAGAGGCAGATAGAGTAAGTGATGTTGAGATTGGGAGTGCTAAACCGAACTTCACCAACAAGAAAAGGCCTAATAAATTCAAAGGTCCTTATCCCAACAAAAAGGGTAAGCAAGCAACTCCTGCTGCAAAGACACTTTCCCCTAGTGATGGGAAATGCTTCAACTGTGGTTCTAGGGACCATTTTGCGAACAAGTGTTCAAAGCCCTGATCTTGTCGCTATTATAAAAGCCCGGATCATTTTCTACATGCATGCCCCAAACTTCAAGATAAGAAGGAGGGAAAGCTTAATGTTGCTCAAGCCCCTGGCAACACATCTCGTGGTCAAGGTATTTCTCATTCTATCCTTGATGGTATTATTGTGTTTCGTGGTCATCCTATTCGAGTTCTTTTTGATACGGGTGCGTCCCATTCTTTAATTTCAAAGGAACTTGTTGATACTTTTTCTTTGGATGTTTTGTGTTTAATGACTTCTTTGAGAATTGCAAATCCGGTTAGGGGATCCACAATGCTCAGTTTATTGTGTAAAGATGTCGAGATTATTTTATGTGATTTTTCTTTCCTAGCCGATTTTCATGTCATGCGTTATTTAGGCTTCGGAATGATTTTGGGTATGGATTGGCTCAACCGTTATGAAGCTCAAATCCTATGTCCCGAGCGGACTATTTATCTTCGACATCCTCAATCTGTTGAGCAGATTTCTAGTGTACTTAAAGATTCAGATTCCGGCTTGACAACATCTTTATATTCTTTAAATCCTCATGATGATGATGATGATGAGGAGGAGGATGTCATTTCTCTTATTCACGTTGTTCGTGAATTTTCCGACATATTTGAGCCCGTTTTAGGACTACCACCTAAGCGAGCAATTGAGTTCAAAATTAATCTCATCACTGGAGCTCAACCTATTACCCGTCCTCCTTATCGCATGTCCAATAAAGAAAACGAGGAGATGCGCAAACAATTATCCGAATTGGAGGCGAAGCAATTTATACGCTCTAGTTCCTCGCCTTGGGGAGCTTCAGCAATTTTCGTGAAGAAATCCGATGGTACACTTAGGCTTTGCGTCGACTACCGCAAGCTTAATGATCTTACTATTAAGAATAAATATCCTTTACCTTGGATTGATGATCTATTTGATCAACTTAGTGGTGCTAGAGTCTTTTCACAATTGGACTTGGCTACCGGTTTTCATCAGCTTCGTATTGCAGAGGATAGTATTCCTTTGACTTCTTTCCGTACTCGTTATGGATCTTATGAATGGCTAGTTATGCCATTTGGTTTAACGAATGCTCCGGCTTATTTCGTTGACCTTATGAATCGGGTTTTCAAATATTTCCTCGATCGGTTTGTTCTCATCTTTATTGATGATATTCTTGTGTATTCTAAAACCGAGGAGGAACATGAAAAGCATCTTCGGATTGTATTGGAAACTCTTAGGAATAATCAGTTAAAAGAAATTTTTTCTAAATGCCACTTTTGGCAATCTAGTGTGAAGTTTCTCGGTCATATTGTTTCTGAATCCGGAATATCAGTGGATCCTTCAAAGATTGAAGCGATTCAAAATTGGAAGAGACCGGAGAGTGTAATGGAAATCCGTAGCTTCCTTGGATTGGCGGGTTATTATCGTCGTTTTATCAAAGACTTTTCTAAAATTATCGTGCCTCTTACTGGCTTAACAAAGAAAGGTGTTAAATACATTTGGTCGGACAAATGTGAAACTTCTTTTCAGAAATTAAAAGAACTCCTTTCCGATGCTCCTATTCTTGTGATTCCTGAGGGAAACCAAGATTTTGTTGTTTATACCGATGCTAGTCGTGTTGGGTTGGGAGCCGTTCTCATGCAAAAGGAACGTGTTATTGCTTATGCTTCTAGGCAATTAAAGCCTGCCGAGACTAGATATGCCACTCATGATTTAGAGCTCGCGGCTATTGTTTTTGCTCTTCGAATTTGGCGCCATTATCTTTTGGGGGAGAAATTTGTTCTCTACACCGATCATAAATCTTTAAAGTATTTATTTTCCCAAAAGGAACTTAATTTGCGTCAACAACGTTGGCTCGAGTTCCTTGCATCATATGACCTTGATATTCTTTATACTCCCGGAAAGGGAAATTGTGTTGCCGACGCCCTTAGCCGAAAGCAACAAGCGGTTGTTTCTATGATGATATACGAATGGAACGATCTCGAGACTATGTCTACTTGTGAGATTCGAGATCGTGTATCCGATTTATGTTCATCTCTTGTTTTATGTAGCCTTAAGGCTCATCCATCTCTTTTGGACCGCATTCTTGAAGCTCAAAAGCTAGATCCCGAGTTGGCTCTTCTTGGCCAAAATGTTAGAGATAAAATTGATATTGAAGGTATGAAAGACTTTGATATTGATTCTCGTGGCGAAATTCGAAAATTTGGTAGTCTTGTCGTGCCAAATATTCGTGATCTTCGCAAAGACATATTAGAAGATTCCCATCGTTCTAAATACACCATTCATCCCGGTAGTAGTAAAATGTACGCGGATATGAAGCGACTTTATTATTGGGAGGGAATGAAATTTGATATTGCTAACTTTGTTAAGTGTTGCATGACTTGCCAACTTGTTAAGGCCGAACATCAAAGGCCCGGTGGGTTATTGCAACCATTGGAAATTCCAATTAGGAAGTGGGATCAAATTTCCATGGACTTTATTGATGGCCTTCCCCACTCTCGTTCGGGTCATGATAGCTTATGGGTGATTGTTGATAGACTTACCAAATTCCCCCATTTTATTCCCGTTCGGTCTAACCGAACCGTTCCTCTTTTGGCCAAACTCTTTATTAAAGAAATTGTTAAATTGCATGGAGTCCCTACTTCTATTGTTAGTGATCGTGATCCATTGTTTACTAGTGGATTTTGGAAGAGTCTTCAAAAAGCTTTAGGAACGAAGCTTAATTTTAGCACCGCTTATCACCCCTAGTCCGACGAACAAACCGAGCGTGTGAATCAAACTCTTGAAGTCTTCTTCGTGCTTGTGTGCTTGATTTCGGTGGAAGTTGGGAGGATCATTGTAACGACCCGCAATTTTGGACCATTCGCGTCCATTATAAGTGAATAGGTAGACACTCATGCCGGAGTTGAATTGCTCAAAATACCGCGTTGTTAATTTAAATTTAGCAAAACTGAACATATACGGTAAATAAATAATCACAAATCACAGACACAGAGTAATAAATGCAGCGGAATTAAAAGAGATAGTAGTTCATGAAGCTACTATATGAATATATAAAATACATCAGAGTTTACAACAGAAGAGTAAAACGATACATCAGAGTTAAACCAGATACAACGGAAGAGTAACACGATACATCAGATACGAATCAGAATACATCACTGGAATCATCGAATACTGGAAGCAGAATAGATGGCTGGATCTTCAAGCAAAGCTCCAATTCCAAAGGTGAGTCTCGAATACTGGTACACTCAGTCTGACCCGAGCGTAAAGCAAAACACAAGACACTCGAGTCAGGATTAACATTCTTATATCAATAAATCCAACTCAAGTGAAATAGCAATTGAAATACAAGTAACTCAAAGGATGTTTGGAATAACCATCCTTTAAGGATTCGTTAAACTATCTACTAGGTAGTAATGTACGCTAAGTAGATAATGTCTATCAGTAATATAAAAAGATATCAAAATAGCGTTAAGTCATGGCCCATTCCACCCTTAACACATTTTTATTCCCAAAAGCATATACAAGACCGTAGTTTCCCCAAAACCGGAAGTCACCAGAGGGCAATCCATATACTAAAGGTACAAATCAAAATCGTAGTGGTCGCGCATAAATGGAATACAAGTATGACAAGGCACATGAGGCTATACCCAAGGTAGTGATACTACCGTTCGCCTGATCCGGACTGGTGAGAACGCAACGCCGCAGCGCCCGCAACACCGTGAAACAACACTCCCAAAATCAAGGGTGCACCAATCGACAACAAGTATAAGTAGTTCGAAGAAGTGTGTCCACTTGAGGTATCAATCCTCCATTGGCCCGGCACAGCTCCTGTTTTAGTCATTTCCAATTTGACACAAGTGTCAAGGTTATCCATTATCGTTCTCTTTCTTCAGTCAACACGAACACCATTCCAACCACTTCATTCTGGATCATCACTCCGCGCATAGTTATTAAAGTGGTTTTCGGTTTAGATAGAGAGTATACCCATAACCGAATTCCGGTCTCTTTAATAACTTTCGTAATTATTACACCGATTGGTCGTTTATATATTTCAAAAACCAAATCCATTTCAATTTCAATTTCAATTCGTAAATCAACATTTCATTTGTCTTTCTAAACCAATTTCCACAATTTACTTTCAAAACTTCCAAATTATCATTTCAAAATCTTATAATTCAATTTCAATTTCTTATTAAAAACAATTCAAATATTGATTCAAGTTCGTATAAAAGTTTCATTCCGAAATCATTTGAATTAATTTAATTTAACATTCAAATCAATTTTAAATTCATTAATCGATTTCATTCAATATTCATTAAGTAAATTTTCCATTCAAAACAATTTCTATTAAATTTCCAATTCATTAAATCAATTCTTAAGTTCAACTTCATTGAATCAAAACTTACAATTTTGAATTAAAAGTAAATTCGTCAAATCAAATTCTTTAAATTTCAAATCTTACCTTAATTTCAATAAATCACTTTTTATTTCTTGTTAAAGAAATTCAATCTCACTTATTTACTTACTTAAATAATTTTCCAAAACTTAATTTAATAAAGAAGCTCAATTTTTAATTATTTACGAAGTAAAATTCACTTATTCAAAAGTTCACTTTTTCTTATTAAAGAATTTCCATTTTATTTAATCATTTAATAATTCATTATTAAATAATTCAAAACTTAATTATTAAATAATTTCAAAGTTTAATAATTTCAAACCTAATTATAATTTCAAACTTAATTATTAAATCATTTCAAAGTTAATTCAATCATTTCTCAAATTTAACAACGTTCTTTCATCAATTACATTTGTTAATATTTTGTTTCAGATTATTAAATATCAACATTTTTCCTTCATTAAAAATTCAAATTTCAACTTCATTTCAAAACCATATTATTTATTCAAATAAAATCTTCAATTCATTTTAAATCAAATTATTGACCAATCGGGTTTTATTTAATTTCCTATCCTAGGTCAAAGTTCAAATTTGGGTATTTATCATTTCAACCCGATTCCAATTTAATTCAAAATTAAAACATAGTAAAGGGAACTTGCAGTGTGATAACAGGGATGGTGTCAAAGTAAATAAACAAGCAATAACAACAAACAATAACAATCCAATAATCAATTCAAATAATCCCGAAATAACCGTATTAATTCGCATTGTTATTGGTACGAATTAACATAATTATTTCTAGAATCTACACTATCATTTCATATAGATTAAAGATTATTACATTACGGTTTTCACTTGTCATCTATTTACAATTTCATACATCATCAATTTAACAACATACATTCAGTGGTTCAAAGTGTAATTAAACAAATCCTACGTGTCAATAACTTTAACAGTTAAAGGGGTCATATTATACAAGTGTCAGTTAATCAAATTTAACATTTAACTATCCTATATCAAGTTCAATTTCATACTATTTATCATTTAACATTAACAATTTAACGTCCAATTAAACATCAACAATCAATCAATTAACAACCAAACTGGATTATCATTTCATATATATAACAGATAGTGGTGTCAGATGTCACAGGTGAACTGATACAGGTAATAACAGTGTAAATATCTAACAGCAGCATATTTCAATTGTCGTTTCAATTGAAATCAAATTTAATAAATAAAAGAACGTTAATCGTGAGTGAGTGCTCACCTTTCGAGGCTAGAGATATGAACGAGGATGGAAACGGATTGGCAATGATAAGCATACGGATCAAGCGATCGAGACAGTGACAAGTTAGGGATTTTGCTGCAATGAAAACGATATTGAAAAAGGTAAATCGAGATGGGCAAAAGATCGATTGAACAAGATATACGCTATCCAAATATATATATATATATATATATATATATGTATCATTATTTTAAAGCCAAACGCAAATATTAAAATCAAAGTCTCGTTCTTATATCCAAATACACCATTGAAGTTTGCTGACTACTTTAGAGTCCCGAACGTGTTCTTTACTGGATTGATAAAAGACAAACCTGATCATTCGCGCATTCCCATAATTAGCACTCCAGTCATTGATGCTATGTATCGAGACTTCATTCAGATAGTGTTTCAAAACAAGGACTCCACTATCCAGTCGTGGCACGTTGACGGTTATAACTTTTTCGTTGTAGGAATGGGAGAGGGTGAATGGGACAACAGTAAGCGCTCAACTTACAACTTGGTCGATGCAGTCTCTCGCTCCACTGTGCAGGTATATCCAAATTCATGGACTGCAATATTATTATCACTAGACAACATGGGTATGTGGAACATAAGGTCACAAGATGAGGAGAGGAGGTTTTTGGGACAGGAAGTTTACATGAGAGTTAGAGGAGAAGACCCTACGAGACTGCCTGATCCTCGTGACGAAATGCCCATACCTAATGACCTACCTTTATGTGGAAGGGCTCTACCCCTTTGGTTCAAACAAGACTAGTTGGTGTCTTAAGAGGTGTTTGGGTTACCCTTTATTCTTCTTCTTAGTTGTTTTGGACTTGTTTGTACCAGAGTCAATAATTTGTGGAATTGTGTCATTTTTATTGTTATTGTTCAAAAAAAAAATTAAAATCAAACATATTATATATGTACATTTAAAAATAATAACATGACTTATACAAGTATATGTTAACGTATATACAATTTAAATTTATAAACATATTCATATAACTTATATATAAATAAATAATGTATAGACTACCACCCATAATGTACTCTTATATATATAATACTACCTTACACATCACACATATAATCCTAACAGGTTATAAAGAGCTTTACAAAATACTGTTGTAACTTTATAAAGAAATACAACATAACAACAACTGATATAGCTTTCATATTTCAGATCTTATAAATATACAATTATACTCCAAAAACTGAAACTGTAGATTATATATGCACATATTATATAGTCAGAAAAATAAAAATAAAAACTCTGGAAAAATGTAATGTATACACGGTCATGAATTATAGAAACAAACAATAGTTTATTATAGTGACTAAAATACATATATACATACGTATAGTTTATTATAGTGAATAATATATATACATACGTATAGTTTATTATAGTGACTAAAATATAGGTCTTCAAAGTTATACGTTACAAACAAAAACACACTAATACTTCCCAATATAATATCATACTTACGCATGCCACTTGAGGGGACGTGCGAGGAGATGGGTCTGGGAAAGGATGTGTAGGCGGTGGTGGCAAGTGGTGCTTGGTTGGAGGTTGATGGGGTAGTTTGCTTTCGGCTGGGTGTTGGCTACCATGGCCGTGGGTTGTCTCGGGATAGAGGGGATGGAGTGGAGGGCGGAAGTGGAGGCATGCCATGCGTGGAGAGTTGTAAGGAATGGGATGCAGCTGTGCTTGCTACAGGTGAAGGAGGGACGAGCTGGAAGGAGGAGGACCGGGTGCTGCAAGTTCGGATGATGGCGGAAATGAAATGGAAAAAGAAAAAAAATGAAAGGAAAAGAAAAAATGGTGGAGCAGGCCTTATAAGATGAACAAAAGAAAGATGGAGGAGAAGAATATAAACAGGTTACAGTAGCCGCTTGTTATAATAAATATGGTCTACTTCATTGAAGTAAGGTGACCGGAAAATATGAAAGGACGAACCAATATTTTGAACACTGGAAATAGAATTAGTCAAGCCCGAGATTTCACGCAGTCATTAAAGCAATTTGCTGTATTTTTTCGTTGGAAGAATTTGGATGGACCCAAGAATCAAACGTTGAAATTTTATAACCGATATGACTATCCGTATCGCGATTTCGTCGCGAACTGGACACCGAACGAACATATGAATATATCGTGAAGACCAGCTCGACGAGACGATCAAGACGGTATACAAATATCGGTGGTATGATTGAATTATAAAAATTCGAATTTTTCTACTACGAAAAGTGCAAGAAAAACACAGAAAAATAAGATCGACGGAGCTAAAGAAGTCTGAATTTTGAAAAACGAAAAATGACGTCTTGCTCAGAAGACGGTTTAGAATTTTTCTATGTAAAAATATTTGGGTTTTGAAAACGTTTTATTTTCAACGCTTTTTAACTGATTAAATTGAAGTGAATTTACGCGCGAAATAAACTTTCATATTTTCGGACGAAAATTTACCAGTTGCTATGTTTTACTAGACGCATTCCAAATATCAAATTTATATTTCAAAATTTTATCGTTTAAAATTTCATGAAATTTCAACTAATTACGTTATTAAAACAGTTGAAATTTACGGGTCGTTACAATCATATTTCTCTTGTTGAATTTTCCTATAATAATAGCTTCCAATCTAGTATTGGTATGGCACCTTTCGAGGCACTCTATGGAAGGCCATGCCGATCTCCTTCATGTTGGCTTGAGGCAGGTGAGAAGCTGGTTTTAGGACCAGATTTTATTCGTGATTCCACAGAAAAGATTGATCTTATTCGACATAGGATGAAAGAAGCCCAAAGTAGACAAAAATCTTATGCCGATAATCGAAGAAGGAAATTAGAATTTTCTGTGGGAGATCTTGTATTTATTCGTGTTTCCCCTATGAAGGGTGTTGTACGTTTCAGTCGATCGGGAAAGTTAGCGCCTCGATATATTGGGCCATTTCCTATCACTGAACGTATTGGTTCCATGGCTTATCGCCTTTCATTACCGGCTCAGTTTTCTGCCATGCATGACGTGTTTCACGTTTCTCAATTACGGAAATACCTTCGAGATTCTGATTCTATTCTTGAGCCCGGTGTTGTGGAAGAAATTGAAGTTTCGCCGAATTTAACTTATGAGCAGCATCCTATTTGAATTATTGCTTCAGAGGTTAAACAACTTTGAAATAAAGATGTTCAGCTTGTGAAGGTTCAATGGTCCTCAAATCCTAAGGATTGCTCTTGGGAATCTAGAGAATTCATCGAACGAACACATCTGGACTTACTTTCTCGTGCTCTTTGAGGTGAACTTCCTATTTCAAATTTCTTTTGTGTTGAATATGCTTTCATGGTTGTTACTATATATCTTCTTCTTAAATATTGCGAGGATGCAATTTCTTTAAGGAGGGGAGTCTGTAACAACCCGCATATTTTACGATTGATTATTTAAATATTTTATTTAAATATTTTATCATTAGTCGGATTATAGTCCGAAAACTACTTTTTGCATACGGTCTAATTAGGACTCGAGACCATTTCCATTGAGTTCAAAACGCCGTTTGCGATCTTTTTAAGTATAAACTTTAATATGTTTGGAGATGGTAGAATTTTGCTACTTTTTCACTTAGGGCTTTGGTCTTGTTTCAGCTCATTAGACCCAAGCTTCACCCCTCCTCTCTTCATTACTTTACTTCTATTTCCTAATACTCAAGCTTTTGCAACAATGGAGAGATGAATGGGAAATTAAAACTCCAAGCCCTAGTTTTCTTTTGCAAATCAAGTTCTAGCTCCAAACTAATAGAAGAAGCTTTGGTAAGCCTCCTCCTCTTCTTCTCCACCTCATTCTCTTATCAATTTCAGAAATTCCTAAACCTAACTTAGGAAATGTTTCTCTTTTTAGCTTAGATTCAAGGTTGTTGAGTTGGAATTGAAGTGTGATTGCCCTTGCCATTGCTTTATAGCTTCTCATTCATTGATTTTGGGTTTAAAGGTGAGATTTTTATCTCACATCTATGACTATAATTATCTTTGGTTGTTAGGTATGAATTCCTAACACTTCTTCATGTGCATTTGCTCTTGATTTGGATTGGTTTTGTGAATATTCCAATTTTTGGTTTTTGAAGTCAAATTTATGTGAAAATCCTTTTATGGATGTTTGATCATGCTTTTGGTGATGCATCGAGGAGCATATAGGGCCGGGTTGTCGATTGGCATAAACCCTTAGAGCCAATGTTCATCTGGTTGCATTTTGGAAGAGTTTGCTCTTCATTTGTATAGGCTGAAAAATAGCCCAGGCATGATTCAGTTGACTGAATTCTCAGTTCAGTCGACTGAACCTGGAAACAGAAAGTTTCCTGAACTGATTCAGTCGACTGAATTCTCTGTTCAGTCGACTGAACCTGGAACCAGAAAGTTTTCTGATCCTGGAAAGTTTCCAGGTACAGGATCAGTCGACTAAAAACTCTGTTCAGTCGACTGAACCTGCTGTTTCAGTCCAGTTTGCCTTTTTGGATTGAATTTTCAATTTAAATCGATTCGTGATGATCCTATTTGTTGTTATCATTTATTAAGACTTTGATGACTCCTCTTTTGGGATTTTTGAATATCCATTTTGATGGATTCTTTATCGGTTTAATTGAATTTGATTCGCGTCTTCGAATGTGAATTTTTATGATTGATTGTTTCTACAATCATTTTTGTGGTTTGTCACTTTAAAATATAAAGGTTTCAATGCTAGTATTAAATATCAAAACTTCTTTATCAAAACGATTTCAACTCTATTTTCAATATCAAACTCGTTTATAAAACCGTTTTCCAATCTACTAGTATATACAAACCTTTACCTCACTCGTATGAGAAATCTAATTAAACGACTGAGTAAAACGAGTGGTATGAAACGCTTGCGTTTACTTCGCCGGTTAATTCTTGGACTTGTTCGATTGAATCTCTTGTGACAATTTTCTAGTGAAGATCTACAGTTTGTTTGTAAATATTTAAGTTAAGCTAGTGGTTATGGGACATGAAGCTAAACTCATACATTTACTAGCTTAGTGTAATTGACACTTCTTAATGATCATGACGATCATTTTTGTGATTTAGACTAGCGATTGAGCGATGTCTCTTTGTCTGCGAGGGAGACTAGACCCCGTTTGTGTGATGTTTCTACTCACATATGTGGGGTAGCGCCCCATGGTCTTCGAGCCGTTCGTGTGTTCAAAATTTAATGGTTAGCTTCCATGAGATAGCATCTCGTTCGTGTGATACATATGTTGGTAAGCTTTCATGCTCCCGTTCGTGTGATAGGCCTCCCCCCTTCTTGTGATTTCTGGAATTTGTGCTTCACCAATTTTCGTGATTTTCATTGATAAGTTTTATCAATTTTTGTGCATTGGTGAATTCGTGTGTCATTACCTTTTTGTGGATTTGGATCTTTGAGAAGATTCTTGTGATATTGATTAATCTCTTGTTGATTATCATTTACATACTTATAGTAGTATGCCATTATGGTTATTATATGTCCATGCCATATCTTTTATTCTATACCATATTATTTGATATTTATAACTAGACTGATCTGTTTATTATTTTCTTATAAATAATACTCGGGTCAGACCGAGATGTTACAGGTGCTTCTGCTTAACTTCTCTTCTGGGATTACTCTGACTTTTGGCTAACTACTTAGATTTGTAGTTTTTGGATGTATACATTTGAGATATAGACTCTGATGTATACTTATTCTTTTGTGTAGCTTGTAGCTATTATTTTGTATTATCATGGATATTTCAGACCACTACTCTGATGTACACTTTCATTGTGTTATATATATATTCATATCTTTTTCCGCCTTTGTGATATGGATGTTTATGACTGATTTGTGTTATGTTTATTTCTATGTTTGTTTCCGAAGACTATATATAGCCACTGTGTGATAGTTTTGAGTTTGTATCGGTATGTCAGATTTCCTCCTTAAATGAAACGCATGCTATACTATCTGACATATCGGAGCTCGCACAAAGCAATTACATGGATGGTCTCTCCTCAACAGCCTTATTCTCCGTGCTAGTCGACGACATTACCCAGTAGTGTTCTTGGCTAGCGTGGGTATTGAGGTGGGGCGTCACAGAATTCTTCGAGATAAGAATTTTCCAAGCTATTATAATCATAGTTTTCCAACAAAAAAATAAAATTGAGATTCTGATGAGTAGATTTTGAAATACGATTAAAACAAGTTTTAAAAAAATCCCGATTTTGTAGTTCGAAATCCAAAACTGGATTTTTTTTGAAAATGATGTTTTAAAATGTGGAATAAATCTTGTAAATGTTTTAAAATATTTTAAAAGTTATTTAAGTAATAAAAATGAATTTTCAAATAATAAAAAGTCGTTTTGATCAATATAGCTTAAAAGACACTTTCCGCAGCACTTTTTCGTAGCACTTTTCTATAACCTTTGAAATATAGTTTTAAACTAAACCATTCTTTTACAAATATTTTGTAAATGTTTTTGAATGATTAGTAAAGTATTTTAAAGTTAATTTGAAGGATTTATGAAATTATTTAAAATGTTTTAATGATTTAGAGTCGATCAAATAACTTGACCGCCTTATGGGTGTAAGAGATAATATCTAGGCTTGGATTTGGAAAACCAGTTTCCTACTCTCCTCAGCCATCTGGACTGGCCCAACGGAGGAGACAGTAAATTTGATTTACTCGGATCGAAATTTCAAAAGATAAAGAAAAATATTTTTCAAGATTTAAACAACTTGGATTTTATAGAGATGATCTTCTTGTACTTGGTGTTAAAGCCTGAAGAGGGAGCTCATACTATTCGTGGCATTTATAAGGTGATTTCACCGTTATTTTTTCCATAGTATTTGTTGAATACAGGGATTGATATTGAGTAGAATTAGATGATTTCTATAGATTCTACTCACTTAATATTTGCTGGTTTTGGATTAACATCCTATATAACATGGTTTCAACCTGTGCAGTTAAAGCACCCTACCGCTCCATAGCGTTTGAGGTGCGAAAAGTTATAGCGGAGATATATCAGGGATATAGCAGGATATAACAGACGACTTTAAAAAGAGGAATGATGAACATTCTACATTAAAAAGAGGAACAAGTATTACTTATTATTTCCCACCAAGCAAAACAAGTTATAACAAAGTAAAGATAAACAAAGTTGACACTTAAAAAGTTAGAACTAGTTATAATAACCAACAGCGTATACCATTGTTACATCAACTTTGAAGTTACCATAAAAGTTAAAAGCAAGACATCAAGCAAAATGCTTATTTATAGGAAAGGGGGATATAGCGGAGCAACAAAATCAGGGATATAACGGATTATTGCCCTAACATCGCGGATAATAGTGGATCCGCTATATTAAGCCGCTTTATAGGAGTATCGTTGCCCCAAAATTCCGCTATGGGATATATCAGGGATATATCGGGGAATTGACTACACAGAAGTTTCAACTAAATAAAAGTATGAGATTTGAATTAAGAAATCATTATTAAGATTAAATAAATGATTTGGAACATTTTCCTAAGAAAAGATGAAATGTTTGGAATTTAAAAAGGGTTTTATGTAATCAAAGGATTTAATAAGAAAGGTTTAATGATTCCGTATTTACCAAAAGAAGGGTTTTAAAAGTTATATATCTCTAAAAGTGATTTTTGATAAAAAGAACTTAATTAATTAAAGAATGATTTCCTATTCACAAAATCTCTGTTTATTGATGATTGGTTCGAAGGAAATAGGGTCGGATCTGGGTAATCCCTATCCGAAAACAACTTTGAACCAATGTATGCGTTCGAAAAATGAAGATCTAATAGAGAGAATGAAGGATGAAGACCAAAGATCTTCGGGATGAAAGGACTGCTTGTTGATAATTCTAGTTAGCTCCCAAATACTAAAGTAGTAGTGGTCCCTTCATTTCTGAAACTCATTTGGTTGCAAGGACTACTCGCTACTAATAGGTAGTATGAGGAGTGCCTTCGGTTTCGTTCAGTCCCAGAATGAACTTGTATGGACGGATGTCTGACGTTGCATTCTTGAGACTTCATCGTTGACTTTTATAATATACATCTGTTTGGTGGTGGGGAAGGCAACTTCTCTTAGCATAAAACCCTTCTCCGAGACATATGAGCTCGGAGGTTGTATGTTCATGGAAGTCAATAGTGGTCGATGGAATGGCAGTGTAGCATTCAAAGAAAGATGATGTGCAAAATGAAAGGTAATCGCTACCTCAAGCCTCACACCCGGAAATGACCGAAACAGGGTAGATGCAGCAAGGCTATATGGTTCGCAACCATTAGGGTATGATCATCCCCTTCTAGATATATTTCTTCCCGCTATGACGTTCGGGATGTAAATTATTGTGGATGTATGCTACGAGGATCCTCGAATATGTCAGTAACGATCGGTGTGATGACATATTCGGTACTATCTAGTGAGAAAGGTAGGTCGGTTTTGTGTTGGTAGAGGTGCAAATGTTCTGTTGACCTCGGTACATTCCTCTAGAGATGTACTGCGGAAGGTAGTCCCTTTACCTGGTCATTTGTATGGAATCCATTCTCCAATAAGTGCCTGCCCACTTGTTTGTAGAACCCGCATTTGTGGCTAGTATTGCTGGAATTTAATCAATGTAACATTTTCGGCTAAGATTGATATGTCATTAAAAATAATATCAAGTATTTTTACGTAAGAATGTTTTGGTTATCATAAGGAAAAAACCCGTTCCATGTTTATGTGCGGTGTGGTCTTATGAGATACATTTTTGTTTTCAAAACGCGTATTTTGAGTTCTCACACCAGTCTCATGCCTGACCCAGAGTTTATTTTCCCTTTTCCTTAAACTCTGGATGCCCTAATTTTCTCGGGCAGCTTAGTAGTCAGGTTTAGTTTAGAAGAAAGCTGGATGGAGCTTGAAGCAGGGAGTTAGAAGCTTTTCTGAAGATTGTTTCCACCAGACTTGTGTAGTATTATATTCCACATTTGTAGGGATAGATATTTATAACTGTCCATGTTTAACTCTGATAAATGTATTTTAATTTCTGCTGTAAAGTTTATATTGAAATAACATATGTGAGATTCTGTTCTATCTTTATTTTTCTTTCTTACCCTTGAGAATCTGCTTCTCCGACACTTGGATTTACGGCACGTGAATACCGAGGATGTATTAGTGTCGATTTCTGGGAGTCGAAGAAACGGGTCCTCACAGATTCTTTATTCACTAGCGAGTTCTGGAAGAGTCTACCGGAGACTTTAGTGAAATGACAAAGGATCGTGATATGGAATATTATCTAAGTTATCTACTAGTGCGTAATATAAATATAAAAGTAAATAGTAAAGTGAATGACACCAGGGATTTTTATACTAGTTCGAACTTCCCGTTCTACGTCCAGTCCCAGACTCCTTCTGGAATTTAACTATAAACCCTCACTTGACCCGGAGGAACATGTATTACACCACCTAAGCAACTGAACATGACTTCTGCCGCCTAAGCAACAGAATAGGACTTCAACCGCCTGAGCAACAGAACAGGGATTCTAATACAAACAGTAAAATTGCTTCTAACTGAGTACGCTCTTGAGTAGCACTGATAAGTCAATAACGTACACACTTCCTATAATCTTCTCCTTTGTGGTATATATAGTGTGATTCGTGAAGATAGGAAGTTCACTAATGAGATTTACTTGAATGAAAAAGTGATTAGAACGAGCGCATTGAATGCAAATGGCAAGATTGTTTAGACAATAAGAATGAGAAAATAGAATCAAAATTAAGTGTTTAAAATAATTGATTTCTTGGCTATATATAGTGTTTAAGTGTTGCAACTTATCATGAAAAGTAGCGATCAAAAGATACGGAAGCAACTCTTGAAACAAGAGTTGTTTCTGTTCGTTGAACTGGAGTGACTTTTCAGAAATATAGCCGTTATGAAGTTTCAGTCGACTGAATGAAATAATTCAGCCAGCTAAAAAGATTGAAATTCGAATCAAAGAGGAAATAGCGCAAAAGACAATTAATCCAGTCGGCTGAATCATAGGGTTCAGTCGACTGAATATTCAAATAAAACTATGCACGTGCACATGTATTCAGTCGACTGACCTATGCATTTCAGTCGGCTGAATTATCTGTTTTCTGCCATATTAAAGACTTTTCAAAAGTGCTTTTGTGTGCGAACAAGTTTAATAAAAATCTTTGCATATGAACTATAATTTGAAAGATTTTTAAGTACGTGTGCGTGCATATACCACTTTGGAGAGATTTCAACAAGAATTAATACTAGACTTAGACCATAGATAAACCATAGCCGGTATATTACTGAAGCTTCTATAGGAATCTGGTCTGCAATCTGGTAGATTATCTGTTGAGTAAAATAGTATCTTCTCCTGCAAATATGGTTAGTTCACATAATATTTTCTTATATAGTTGTCACAATCAAAACATCAAAAGTAGGTTTTAACATTCTCCCACTTTTTGATGATGACAACTATACAATTTTAAAAATATTCATTCTATATAAAATAATATTAATATGTTTAAAGCTCCCCCTAACTATAACATCTCCCCCTAAGTATAATATCTCCCTCTATTAATATGCATATGAATTTCTCCCCTTTTGTCATTATCAAAAAGAAAGAGAGAATATAGTAAATTTTATAAAATATCTTGTAAATAGCAAGATAAACCCAATATTAATTATGGAGAAAATAAATTAGATTTTACCATATTTATTGAAGTCCATATTTCATTGTAAACACGTAATTCTATTAAATGTATGGAACATCCTTTAAAATTCCAAAATCCATCAATTTCCTTTTGTTTCTCCAAGTACCTGCAATAAATAGTAATCATTTTTGGTACCCACTTACTATGTTAAGGTCCAAGGGGTTAGGTCGAAGGTAACCATACCTAAGAGGGTTTGGTGGAACCTTTGAAAATAAAATTTTCATTATTAACTACTGTATCAAAATAATCATCAATGTATTTTTATTTGTTTTTCCAATTAACAGGAATCTAAATACTTAGATAATTTTTGTTCATATTTCTCGTCAATGATTTTGTACTTCTAGAGATATTATAAACATTATTGGTCATAGCAGTACTTGAATTTCTACAAAAATTGGATTTAGACTTTACTCGAAATCTAGTATTAGCACTAACATTTTTACTATACATGAAAGCGTATCCAGTCCTATTTCTACGATCAGTTTTATTATATCCTAAACCAGTTTTATCAAAAGTCTAGAACTTGATAAAATCATGTTTAAATAATTTTGACCTTTATTAAATTTCACAAATTCATTTTTACGTTTTTCAAATTTAGTTTTAAAGTCACAATTGTTATTTTCAAAAGAAATATTACTATTTTTCAAAATATCAATCTTCTCATTTAATTGAGAATTCTCATTTTTTAATGTAGAGTTCTGATTTTTGAGAAGAAAATTTTAAGATTCTGAATTATCTAAAGAGGAATGTTATAAATCATTTTTTCTTTTCAAATCAAAAATTCCTCTTGAAAATTTTTCTCTCTTTTTCAAATAAGGTGTTTTGTTCATCTAGAAAATCTTTAAGAGTTATAAAATTATTTTTTAAAACACCAAGTTGATTTTCTGAATTTAATTTCTCATTTTTTCAATTTCTCATTTTCAAATTCGACATATTTCATCTTTTCTAAAATAATAAAATTAAGCTTTGAAATCTTATCACTGATACTAACTAATTCATTCTTTTACTGAAATTTGTAAATCAGAAAGAACCTTTTTGTAGTCCTCATTGGTGGCTTTAACAGGGATTTTGCTAGTTGTATTTCGATTGGAACTTTTTCTGGCCATTATTCTATGATGTTGTGACGATCAATAGAATTTCAGGCTCCGATACCAAGTAAAAGTGACTAAGGATCGTAATATAGAATATTATCTAAGTTATCTACTAGTGCGGAATATAAATATAAAGGTAAATAGTAAAGTAACTGACACCAGAGATTTTTATACTGGTTCGAACTTCCCGTTCTACATCCAGTCCCAAACTCCTTCTGGGATTTAACTATAAACCCTCACTTGACCAGAAGGAACATGTGTTACACCCTGAGCAACTGAACATGACTTCTACCGCTTAAGCAACAGAATAGGACTTCAACCGCCTAAGCAACCGAACAGGACTTCTAATACAAATTGTAAAATTACTTTTGACTGAATATGCTCTTGAGTAGCACTAATAAGTCAATAACATACACCCTTTCTATAATCTTCTCCTTTGTGGCATATAGCGTGATTCGTGAAGATAGGAAGTTTATTTAATCACTAATGAGATTTACTTGAATGAACAAGTGATTAGAATGAGTGTATTGAATGCAAATGGCAAGATTGTTTAGACAATAAGAATGAGAAAATAGAATCAGAATTAAGTTTTTAAAACAATTGATTTTTTGGCTATATATAGTGTTTAAGTGTTGCAACTTATCGTGAAAAGTAGCGATAAAAAAAACCGGAAGCAACTCCTGAATCAAGAATTGCTTCTGTTCGTTGAAGTGAAGTGACTTTTTAGAAATATAGCCGTCATGAAGTTTCAGTCGACTGAATGAAATAATTCAGCCAGCTGAAAAGATTGAAATTCGAATCAGAGAGTAAATAATGCAAAAGATAGTTAATTCAGTTGGTTGAATCATAGGGTTCAGTTGACTGAATATTCAAATAAAACTGTGCACGTGCATAGGTATTCAATCGACTGACCTATGCATTTCAGTCGGCTGAATTACCTATTTTCTGCCATATTAACGATTTTTCAAAAATGCTTTTATGTGTGAACAAGTTTAATAAAAATCTTTACATATGAACTATGATTTGAAAGATTTTTAAGTACGTGTGTGTGCATATACCACTTTGGAGAGATTTTAACAAGAATTAACTACTAGACTTAGACATAGATAAACCATAGACATTATATTACTGAAGCTTCTACCTAGAATCTGGTCTGCAATCTGGTAGATTATTTGTTGAGTAAAGTAGTATCTTCTCCTACAAATATGGTTAGTCACATAATATTTACTTATATAGTTGTCACAATCAAACATCAAAAGTAGGTTCTAACATTTAGGTACCAAGCTTAAGATGAGTACTGCTTACCATCCACAGACATATGGGCAAACAGAAAATATTAACAAAGTCTTAAAAGATTTCTTACGAGCTTGTGTACTAGACTTTGGGCGATCATGGGAAGACCACCTACACTTTGTCGAGTTTTTGTATAACAACAGTTATCATACTAGTATAGGGATGACACCGTTTGAATCTTTGTATGGAAGGTCGTACGAATCTCCCGTTTGTTTGTTAGAGGGCGGGGATAGGTTAGTTCTTGGTCCCGATTTGGTTAGGGAAGCTGCAGAAAAGATTAAGTTAATTCAAGCTAGAATGAAGGAAGCTCAATCTAGGCAGAAGAACTATGCTGATAAGAGATGGAAAGACTTAGTGTTCTCAGTTGGAGATTATGTTTTTGTCAAGGTATCACCGATGAAAGGTGTAATCAGATTCGAAAAATTAGGAAAATTGGCACCAAAATTTGTTGGACCGTTTCCTATTGTAGAAAGGATCAGAAAACTCGCATATAAAGTAGAGTTATCGAGTAGTTTGGTAGGAGTCCACGATGTTTTTCATATATCTCATCTAAGGAAGTGTATTTGAGATCTAGAAACTACTATTGTGCCGACTGTGTTAGATGATTTAGTAGTGGAACCAGATATGACTATAGTTAGAAAGCCAGTTCGTATAGTCGTGAGAGATGAGAAGAGACTAAGAAACATGACAGTCAGATTAGTCAAAGTCCAGTGGGGTGACGACGAGCGAGACTGTATATGGAAAAATGAGAGCAGGATTAGAGATACTTATCCTGACTTGTTTCATGGTATGTTTTACCTTTATGATTGATTATCATGAGCACCTTATCATAATTTCATGGATGAAATTCTTTAAGGAGGGGAATCTATAACGACCCTAATTTTGACTAACATTATTTAGAACATTTAATTAGATAAATTAAATGAAATAATGTAAGTGGTTAAGGGATTGAGATTTGTATGATCATAGAGTAGCCGTGCCTAATTAATCTAAAGCCAAAAAGAATTAAAATGAACTAAGTAAAGGTAATAAGATAAGGGCAAAATAGGAATAGATTATATTCTTATACCCTAAACCCTTATTCAAATTTCATTTACAACATTCACAAACTAAACTAAACCTAGAGCTTTGTCGGCCACCATTAGAAGTAATCTAAAGGAAGATAAGCTAGGATTCAAGTAGGAAGCTTAATCAAATCAACTCAAGAGCAAATCTCAACCTTCTTAACAATCAAGCTAAGGTGAATAATAGATTACATCTCATTTTTATTGCTTTCGATTTCTAGATAAGATCCAAAATTATTTTTCAAGAAAAATGCTATGTTTTGATTGTTTAAATGGTTATATATGCTTGTCGGTTATTTATGTTGTTTCGTAATGATTTTATGATAAGATTTAATTTGAAAAACCTATCAAATGACATCCAAATGGCTTGCACTTTTGATATAAGGTCAGAAACATTATTTTAAAGATGAGTTTCAAGTTTCATAATTTTCTAAGTTGTTGTGGATTTATTATGAATTTTCTAGTAAAAAAATGGGTAAATTGGGTTTAAATTAATTTCGGCTATTATATGTCAGCTTTGGGTCAGAAATTTAAATATGTTAGAAAACATATTAAAAGTGATTTATAGGAATTTTTGGAGGATTTTCCTAAGTATTTTATTAAAGATATAAATTATTAAGGTATAGGACTTAAATGTTTTATATGTTTACAAAAGGAGAAGGAGCAATTCGTTAAATGTTTTAAAATTGTTAATTACTGGATTCGGCAGCACTTTTAGAAAAGATTTTGAAAAAGAATTGGCAACCAATTATATGTAGACAAATAAGGCAAGTTAGTTGGAAAGATATTAATTTAAAAAGTTAAAAATCAATTTTGTAAAGGATTGTTGCTTCGCTACTTTCGGCAACTACCTTTCGACCTCATACTACTGCCTCCAACCTAGTCGAAACCAATACACATAGTATCAATGCCTTGGTACGTAGTGGATTGGAGATAGGCGAAAGGTATAGAGTCGAACCATGCTTTCGAAAGGGTAGAAGTAGTCTTTATAAATGCAGAACTATTTTGGTTACAAAACGAGGCTTTCGAAGGAAATAGATTTCGACTTAGTCAAATATGACTATGTTTTAGAAAAGGGCTTTCGAAAGAGGTTTCTGCCTTTTGTTATTTAAATAAGCATTCGAAGGGGTCGAAGCCCCTGCTACCGCATTCAACCTTTCAAATCAATGCCTTCGAAAGGGTTCTTTTGCCTTAAACTTTAAAGCCGCTTCTCCATGCTATCGAAAGTCTTGGTTTCGAAACCATCCACTTTCTTTTACTTAGGAATAATGTTTTCGAAAGATTTGCTTTCGCCCCAGTTCTTTTAAGACCCTTAGATATATTGAAAGTTAAACCCAAAGGTTTCGAAAGGAATGGTTTTAAATGGTTTCGAAGGTATGTTCCACAAACTTTTACTTGAACCCAATGTTTTCGAAAGGCATGTTTTAAGTAAAGGACTTTAATGCTTTCGAAAGGTATATAACGAAGGTTTGAAGGGGAGATTCCTCGGTGTTTTCGAAAGGTTTACCTTTAGTATTTGAATGGAAGGTTTCCAATGCTTTCGAAAGGTAAGTTTAAAGTGGTTTGAAAAGAGGATGTATAAGGTTTTATAAAGCTTTCGAAGGGATACTTTCAATGATTTCTAAAGGTCTATTTTTAAAGGTTTCAAAAGGTATGTTTTGGCCTTTCGGCCTAGTGTTTCAAAGTATAGTAGTTAACTTATTTTGAAAAGGGCACTTTCAATGGGTTCGAAAGGTATCGTTTAAAGTTTTTAAGCAAAGGTTACGAATGGTTTACCTTGGCTTCATGGCCTAAGACCTTTTAAGTTAAAAAGGGTTTTTATCTTACTTTGGAGGGATAGATAATCCCATTATATTTCATCAACATTGTTTTGTGTAAAGAATATATCATGGCAAAGTCATTTGAGAAAAGCAAAAAGTATATTTTCTTTGTTTAAGTATGATTTGAAGGGTTAAATCAATTTGAAAGAAATGTTTTCAAGGAAAATTTGATGGGGTAATCAACCCTAAGTAAATGGCTCTGATATTAGAATACTTGATGGGACTGGTATAGGGTCACGCCCTATCCTTTAGCTAATAAGCCCCTAGCTAATATAAGTCCAAAATTCCACTATGTAGAGCTTTGTTACAGGTAAGACTAAAATGATGTTACACACCAAAAGGAATATATAGAGAGAAGATAAGTTATTAGTGAGCTCGCAAAACCATTAGGTTCTTTTAACCCTAGAAGAAGATAGTAAAGGGCAGATGGCCCAGTAGTGTGTCTAAAAGATATTGGATAATTGGTTATGTCTTGTAGGCCCGAGTCAACCAATGATTAATAGTTAGCCAAACAAAACTATATTTTTGGGGACAGATAGTCCATTGATTACCTAATTTATGTGCATATATGATATTGCTACTATTGCTTTAATCAGTTTGATTGCAGGTTTTGATTTGCAAAAGATATGTTTTAAAAAGAAATATAAGTGAGGGGAAACCCGTTCTGCTAAGAGGCGTGGTCTCACTTAATATCAAATAACCAAGATGTATAGTATTATCCACACCAGGCTTTATGTTTGACTTGAAGTTTATGTTTTCCCTTTAAACTCTCGGGTGCTCAAAATTTAATTTGAGTAGATTGAGAGTTAAGGTTTTCAGGTTTAGTAGGTTCGACGAATAAGCTTCCAAAGACGTGCAGGAGGCAAAGTTAGCTATATAGGAGCTGTTTAGTTTATTTCCGTTGTGATGTATTAAGACTGATATGTCTATTTAGTACTTTGATCATCCAAAGGGGCATCTTCATATGTCGCTCTTGGCGTAATTTGTAATAATTATATTTGATCCAAACCTGGGAATCGTTTGGGACTATGTATATGAATATGAATATTGATTTGAAATGTAATCAGAAAAGTTATTTTAAATCTGTATTAATTTTATTTCATATCATGTGCATCTGATATTATGGATATCAATAACATTACCGTGTTTTGTCACCAGAAGTTAATACTATGGATGACTGCAGCATCTGTAGCGCTTAGCTTCGGGCCTCAAGATAGAGGATATTACATATTCCTTTTAGTCGAGGGGCGACTTCCTTGTCTTTGAAAGACATTAACACCGTAGACTTTTATTAAGCTTGTAGTACTTATCAGATAGTGCGTTGTGTTCTTTTAACTGTTTATCTAACTCCCTATATATGCCATTTATTTCTGCCTCTTTCTTTTCAAGCTTTGACTTATAAAGGTGTATGGTTTTCTTCCTTATCTAAAATGGTAAGATATTAGCTAGGATTATCTTGAAAATGAGAGCCATTTTGATAAAGAATTCCTACCAGAGAAACTGGAATCGAGGTCTGTAAAGTTTGCTTCTTCTCTTCTTCTCCGACACAAAAATCAGCATTTTTTCTTTGAGGATCAGAGGAGTCGAGGAATTCAGTCTGATCCACTTCATGGACAGTAGGATCGGGGTTAACTTTTCTTGATTCATCTTCATTATCTGGAGCCCTAGAAGTGTCACCGCCATCCCCTCCAGGAGTATCATCATGATCGCCCTCATTGTCACCAACCCCCTGACCTTTGTCATTATCGTTATGGTTATCATCGTCGTTGTCAATTTCATCAACGATGGCTTCATCGCCCTCTTTTTCTTCCTCCTCATTTGAGTCAGAATCCTCTTTCATAGGAGGAACCTTAAAAGACATGAGCTGGGTGGCATTAATTTCCTCTCTGTCAGGAACCTCAATCCCTTGCTCCATTTTCTTAATATTAGCCATAAATCTTTTGATTAGCAAAGGGTCAAGATAAGGAAAACTTAAATCCAGGTACTTTTCTATGTTATCAGAATAGGCTATCATGAGTGCATCCTCATAAGAATTTACAATAATATCGTTAAGAGAAGTGCTCAGAAATTGAGACACTTTTTGCTTAGCCTCAGAAATAGTGTTGACGGCTTTGGATAAAGAATCCTTTTTCTTCTCTAACCTCTTTTTAAGAGAAGTACACTCCTTCTTAAGTAAAACATGTCTAGCATAACCCTGGCTTTTTCATCCTTAGACTCTTTTAAAGCCATTTTCAGAGCCAAAACTTCATCAGCTAAAATCTGTTTAGCCTTCCTCTCATTAGAAATTGTAAACTCAGCCTAAGCAAGAGAAGCACTCAACCTTTCTTATTCCCTCACAGCATTATCTTTGGTGGTAGTCAGGGTAGTGATCTGATTGTTTAGAGACTTCTTCCCTGAGCTTTGATGTTTCAACAAAGTGTTAGTCCATGAGTTGATGGTTTTGATGACAAAAACCTTAGAATAAGATTATAAAATATAAATACTAACATTATAGTTTAGATATATATGTATATGCAGGATTTAACCATGCAGGTACCAAGAATGAAGACTGTACAGTATAGAGATTCAAGATATCAAGATTGAAGACTCATGAGTATCAAGAATATCAAGAATATAAAGATTATCAAGAGTTCAAGATTTCAAGATAAGTATTGAGTCTAGAATTATGTTAAAACTTCATAATAGCACTGAAATCTTCACTCCAATTTTCTTTTGGGATGGAACCCATTTCTACCTTTTTAGTGGCTTACAAACCCATGACAATTAGCTTACAAACCTACGACAAGTGGCTACAAACCCACGAACATCCTGGTTTTGTACAAGTTCTCGAGTCCTGATGTGATGAGATATTCTGCAGGAAGAAGCTTGCAAAACTACTTCAAAATGATTTTCAAAACTACTTCAGAATGATCTTCAAAACTGCTTTTCAAAATGTTTTAGCCTTAAAAATTATCTTTTCAAATGATTTTCAAAAGGATGTTTTAGCCTTAAAATATTCTTTGTTTTTGTTTTTAATAAACTCTTGTTTTAAACTTCGTTTGTTTTAAACTATCTTTTAATTATAATATATTTATACTTAGATTTAAATATAAAATTATAGTAAAATTATATATATATTATTCTCTATATTTATCTATGTATTTTATCTATAGTCAAGTAAATTTATAAAGTTTAAATAGTTTTTAATATAAGATAAAGGTTATTTTCAAAGAAAATCAAATCTTCGAAAAATGCTTTGGGATGTCGACATGCCCTAGTACCCCATGTCGACATAGTGACAGTTAGATTCAAAAATTTGAATTTCAAAAGAAGTGTCTATTCGCCATAACCTTTCACGAGTGGACATGGTTGTTGTTCTTCTATAAATAGGGGTTGGTTTCAACGAATTTATATTAGATTTTCTGGTTTTTCACTTCTCTTATTCTTCCACATTTTCTTATTCAAAATCCTATCATCACTCTGCCGAAATCAACATTGAATCTAACTAGATCATCTCTGGTTGATTCTCTATCACTATCTCAATAAGATCCTAGTGCTATTCAGAGTTATAGGCTTCTTTGTAGTCTATCTAGCGAGAAAAGGTGTGATTGTAGCCTTGGAAATCAATCAAGCGAGAAAAGGTGTGATTGTAGCCTTGGAAATCAATTGGGTGAACTTGTTGCCCGGAAATCAAGTATCTCTACATAGAGGATTGTGATTCTGGAGGGTGTACCTCGTAGCCTTGAAACCGAGGGTTGTAATTGTTGAATGCTTTTGAAAGGAAATCCGTACTTAGTTGTGCGGGACTGGATGTAGGGTAACTCCAAACCAGTATAAAATTCAGTGTGTTCTTTCCTTTACTGCATTTACTTTATTTCTGCATTTGTGTTTGATTCTGTGATTATATCTGTATCGGAATATTGCATACATTTGTGTACAAATCAACAATAACTCAAAAAGATTTAGTAATTTCTTATAAACACTATTCACCCCCCTCTAGTGTTCATTCTAGCCTTAAGATCCATATTCCGCATTCCTCACATTTGGTATCAGAGCAAGGTTTTAAAAAGTTTATAATCTGAATTTTGAAAAGTTTTCTAAATGGCTACCAACACTGGTACTATTTCTAACACTAGTTCATTTGTAGAAGGTCAGTCTACTGTCAGACCACCACTTTTTAATGGCAGTAGCTATGCATATTGGGCATGTAGGATGAAAATATATTTACAATCTGTAGGATTAGACACTGGGAATATCACACAAAATGAATATTCTGAACCCACAACTAACTTTGCACAGTGGACCACTGAGCAAAAGTCCGTTGCACAAAATAATTCTAAAGCAATGAATATTCTGTTTTGTTCACTTGATAGGAATGAATTTAATAGAGTGTCAGTTTGTAAGTCTGCATATGAAATCTGGGAAACTTTGCAAGTTACTCATGAAGGAACAAGCAAAGTTAAACAGACAAAAATTTCCATGCTCACAAATCAGTTTCAGTTATTTAAAATGAATACTAATGAGTCTTTTCAGATATGTATAGTCGATTTTAGGATATTGTACATTCTTTAATATCCTTGGGAAAGGAATTTTCGGAAGAATTTCAAGTAAGAAAAATTTTAAATTCTCTCACTCCAGAATAGGATCAAAAGGAATAGGATCAAAAGACACTTGCAATTAAAGAGGCAAATGACATCAGTACTTTAAAGATATAAGAATTGATTGGAAATCTAATGTCGTTTGAAGTCCAAATGATCGGGAGAAGAGAAAGCAAAGCATCTAAAATGAAATCAATGGCATTCAATGCATCAACTGACGGATCAGACTCAAACAGTGATAATGATGAAGAGATAGCATTTATGACCAGGAAATTTTGGAAATTCCTGAAATACAGAAAGATGAATAATCTCAAGAGGAACAACTATAAGAATTCTGGAAATCAGAATGCAGTGCCAAACAATGTCAAATGTTTCAACTATGATGAACTAGGCCATATCAAAAGAGACTGTCCGTATCCAGAAAGGCAGAATCCTCCTATAAACAATGATTCAGTAAAGAAACGGAAGCGTGCATTTACTGCTACTCTAGATGACTCAGACTCGTCCTCAAGCGATGATGATCAGAAGACAGATAACTCAAATTTGTGTTTCACGGCAGTTCACGACTTCAACGAATTCAAGGAAACAGACTCAGAAAAAGGTACACATTTACAATACAATTGATTGAAATTGCATGCTTAGAATTAGATGATTGATTGCTTGATTGATTGATTTTGAATTGGTGTGTTGATTGAATTTTAAATTTATTTTTTATTACTATTGTAATATTATTATTATTTTATTATTACTTTATTTTTATTATTTTTTAATAATATAATAATATTTTCTGGAATATACTATAATTCTAATAATATTCTAGATATATATATATATATAGACATTAAAATAATAAGTATATATATATATTAGAATACTTAGGAAAAATAAATCATAGAAATTCAGAGGCACATGTCGACATGGTCCCTACCATGATGTCGACATGGGTACAAATTTTGAAATTCAAAATTTGAATTCAAATGCTTGAATTTCCCTCCACCTTTTCACTTCATTCAATACTCTGAAAAGGCATCTTTTGACCAGAGAACATGTCTTTCAAAAATCTATTTATTCGCTATCTTTTATCACAACTTTTCACTTTCATTTTCAAATTCAAACTCTCTCTTCAAAACTCCAAGCTCTCTACTTTCTACTTTAATGGCTTCTTCAAGCAACCCCTCCACCATGAGACTTTCCAGAAATTTGAAAGAGCAACTCCTTAATAATCCGGAAGCAATAAAAGCATACATCAATTATGCTAACTATGGAAAAGTCCATCCCGGAAAGTTTGCTATTTTTCAAGATTGTGCTTCTTATGAAATTAATACTCTTTTTGCAAACAATCAAATTCTTAGTCTTGTTGATTCTTCTCAAAATGATTTTGTTTGTTACCCAAATCTTGTTAAAATTTTCTATGCAAATCTCAATCGAGAATTTTATGAAGGAAATGATAATGAAATTTGGAGTAGTGTCAAAGGCACTAAAATTGTTTTGAATTGTGATCTTTTGGGTACCATTATCAATTGCATAAGCACGGGAATGGATCTTTCTAGTTTTCAAATCGATGAACATGATCGTGAGACATTTCATCATATTTTTGAAGGAGATGAAAACTTTGAATTTAAAAATCGAAAATTTTGTCCTAAAGCAAGAATTGTCAATCTTCTTTTACAACATACTTTGATCCCAAGATCGGGAAATTTTAACAATCCTACTTCAAAAGTGTGCAAAGCTCTTTTTGCTATCTTCGAAAATTATGATATCAATTGGGCGCAAGTTATTTTGGATGAACTTCGTCCCAAAAATTTTGAAATGGGAGAAAACACTTTATATCATGGAATTTACCTTACTCGGATTTTCAACTATTTTGGAGTAAATTTCAAAGGAGAAGAATTTATTTCAAGAAAATTTTTTAATATCACAAACATTTCTCTCATGAAAATCCCATATGTTTTTCAACCTTATGAAACTCTTGCCGAAAAGGAAGAGCGTTTGACTCATGAAGAAACGGAAGAGGAAGAAGAAGAAGAAGGGGATGAAATGGAAATAGAAGAAGAAGAAGAAGGTGAAACATCCCTAGAAAGTATTGAATATCCCTCCAATCCTACCAACAAAACCCTTCTCAAAAACCAAAAGATTATTGTTGAGAATCAACGGGTTCTTAAAAGATTCGTTAATAAGAAGTTGGACAAAATATCATCCAAGATGAACAAGTTTTTCTCTAAAGTCAGCAAGAAACTTGGATTATCTTCATCTTCATCATCCTCTAACTAGTTCTATATTTTCATATCATGTCGAATTAGTTTAAGTTTGTTTTAATTTAAGTGTTTATGTAGTTCTTTATGATTAATCATTGTATCACTCTTCTATGCAATGAAATTGAATTTCTTTTCTGTTATCTAGTTTATCTTATCTCTTGAATAAATGTTAGTATATTATATAAATATATATATATACACAATTATTCACAAAATCAAAATTACCATCAAATTTCGCTGCCTTATGTCGACATACCCTCTATGACCATGTTGACATGTACTGGTCAGAAATGACACTTCATTTTGAATTTGAAATTTGAATAACTACCATATGTCTATTCATTTCAAACGAATTTCTACACCTATATATACCCATTTCTTCCAGAATTCATTACTGAATATTATTTCTTATCTATTCTATCTCTCATTCTTCTCACAATTTCAAAAATGGCTAATCCAATTCATAACTTATCCGAGAATCTTGAAGAAACTCCTAATTCATTCAAGAATATTCTCTCGTTCATTCTTCGTAACCAGCGACACTTAGAATTGAGTCAAATGCAGATGATCAAGGAGCAAGAAAGGCATTTCGAGGCAATTCGATGGATGATTTCTTCCCTGCACAAGGATGATAACGAAGCACATCCTCCTATCTCTCTCACAAATGACAATGAAAATTGGGATGCCATCAAAGCAGACCCTATTTTCGGAGAAGAAGGATGGGTGGAAGTTCCTCGTAACGTTTAATTTGATTTCTTTATTTAATTTGATTACTTTGTTTGAATTGATTGCTTTGATTGAAATTGTTTGTTTTGATTGATTTGATTGACACTTGGTGTGGATTGATGAATGTATAAATATACATTGATATATTTATAATCGTTGTTGAATATCATGTCTATAAGTATAGTTATTTCTTAATATACTCTATTATATAGTTTATTAATGCAGGTACTTGAGTATAAGAATGAGGGGGAGTTATATAGTTTAGAATTTGTTTGTTTTTGTTGATGACAAAGGGGGAGAAATATAAAATAGGGTAGTTAGGCATAGATTAAGGGGGAGTTATTAGATTTAGGGGGGGTTATTAGGATATAAGTAATATTTTATAAACAAAGGTTGTCATCATCAAAAATGGGGAGATTGTTAGTCCATAAGTTGATGGTTTTGATGACAACAACCTTAGAATAAGATTATAAAATATAAATACTAACATTATAGTTTAGATATATATGTATATGCAGGATTTAACCATGCAGGTACCAAGAATGAAGACTGTACAGTATAGAGATTCAAGATATCAAGATTGAAGACTCATGAGTATCAAGAATATCAAGAATATCAAGATTATCAAGATTTCAAGATTTCAAGATAAGTATTGAGTCTAGAATTATGTTAAAACTTCATAATAGCACTGAAATCTTCACTCCAATTTTCTTTTGGGATGGAACCCATTTCTACCTTTTTAGTGGCATACAAACCCACAACAATTAGCTTACAAACCTACGACAAGTGGCTACAAACCCACGAACATCCTGGTTTTGTACAAGTTCTCGAAACCTGATGTGATGAGATATTCTACAGGAAGAAGCTTGCAAAACTACTTCAAAATGATTTTCAAAACTACTTCAGAATGATTTTCAAAACTGCTTTTCAAAATGTTTTAGCCTTAAAAATTATCTTTTCAAATGATTTTCAAAAAGATGTTTTAGCCTTAAAATATTCTTTGTTTTTGTTTTTAATAAACTCTTGTTTTCAACTTCGTTTGTTTTAAACTATCTTTTAATTATAATATATTTATACTTAGATTTAAATATAAAATTATAGTAAAATTTTATATATATTATTCTCTATATTTATCTATGTATTTTATCTATAGTCAAGTATATTTATAAAGTTTAAATAGTTTTTAATATAAGATAAAGGTTATTTTCAAAGAAAATCAAATCTTCAAAAAATGCTTTGGGATGTCGACATGCCCTAGTACCCCATGTCGGCATAGTGATAGTTAGATTCAAAAATTTGAATTTCAAAAGAAGTGTCTATTCGCCATAACCTTTCACGAATGGACATGGCTATTGTTCTTCTAGAAATAGGGGTTGGTTTCAACGAATTTTATATCAGATTTTCTGGTTTTTCACTTCTCTTCTTCTTTCACATTTTCTTATTCAAAATCCTATCATCACTCTACCGAAATCAACATTGAATCTAACTAGATCATCTCTGGTTGATTCTCTATCACTATCTCAACCAGATCCCAGTGCTATTCTGAGTTATAGGCTTCTTTGTAATCTATCTAGCGAGAAAAGGTGTGATTGTAGCCTTGGAAATCAATCAAGCGAGAAAAGGTGTGATTGTAGCCTTGGAAATCAATTGGGTGAACTTGTTGCCCGGAAATCAAGTATCTCTATCCACAGGATTGTGATTCTGGAGGGTGTACCTTGTAACCTTGAAACCGGGGGTTGTAATTGTTGAATTGCTTTTGAAAGGAAATCTGTACTTAGTTGTGCGGGACTGGATGTAGGGTAACTCCGAACCAGTATAAAATCTGGTGTGTTCTTTCCTTTACTGCATTTACTTTATTTCTGCATCTATGTTTGATTCTGTGATTATATCCGTGTCTAAATATTGCATACATTTGTGTACAAATCAACAATAACTCAAAAAGATTTAGTAATTTCTTATAAACACTATTCACCCCCCCTCTAGTGTTCATTCTAGCCTTAAGATCCATATTCCGCATTCCTCACACAAAGGACATAGAAACATCTTCCCGAAGAGAGTACAAGCTTCTGGTTATCTAAGAGGAAAAGTAAGACATGAGTCAGGATTCAGTATAAAAATAGTAATAAGAAAATCAAGCAGTATGGAATATACCAGAAGTTGTTGTTCGATAAGAGATCGACAATGACTCGATGAATCTGGTACAAAGGTGGGTGGCTGAACAGCAGAAAACAATGGAGAGTGCATAATCGACTGCACAAATTCTCAAATTCAGTAGGAGGCACTTGTGACGAGGGTCTTGAGGGATTCAAATCCTGGGAAGGAGTTAAAGTGCCTAGATCCTTCTGCATTTGATCAATAACGCTGGGAGAATCTGATACAACAATATAAGATATAAAGTCATCTTTCGAAGGAACCATTTTAGTTTGATTAACAGTTATAGAAGGTAAGTCATCCACAGAAGAAGTGGGATCGGGGTTAGGACCCTCTAAATCCTTGTCAGCACCAACAAATTCACCCTCTTTTGGGGGTAAGAGAAGACTGGATATCAATAGTCTTTGCTTTCTTAGGAGCAGAGCATGCGGCATTCACTCCACTTAATTTCCTTTTTGCAATCATTCTAGCCTAGTAATAGCTTATGTCAGAGCTGAAGCATCAGATTCTGAAGACCGAAGGGGTGGGTCATTTGTAACTAATTTAGCTGGAGGAGCAGTTGTTGAGACCAAAAGGCATAGATTAGCAAAACAATTTAAGGAATAACATGATGGCAAGTTATGAACAATACACTTAAGTTTACCAAGTAGATCTAGACAAATTGGAGATAAGGATGAAAAATTTTCAAGGTCTCCCAAAGTTAAAAAGCGTTTTCCTTTCGAAGTATGTTGAATAAGAGGAGGTTGTCCAAGAATTTTCTGGCCATCTGGAATTAGGGAATGATTCTGAATGTTTCTTGGAGTTAATAACGTAACTCTATTCCCAATACGGTTTGAAGCAGCAGCCATCAACTTTACGATCCTCTTGCCTTCTTCGTCAAAGTCCTTAGGAGCAGGGCCTAATAAGAAAATACTATTCAGCAAAAGAAAACAAGTTAATGGAAACAATGGCAATGATGTACTTATGGGGAGAAGAAAAGGTTCCATTAATGCTCGGAAAACATTTGACATAGAAGACCTGTGTTTCCCAATCCTTAAATCAGTTTATTCCCTCTGAAACCAACTTTTTAGGGGGATTAGTTCGGAAAATCTGGCTGTTCAAGTTACTGAGTTTGACAAGGCATACCAAATAATTAAGAACTTCAGCACTCAGAGAAGGAATTCCCGACTCTAGGGCCATGAGCTCTAAAGAGACACAAGGTATGTGTATACATTGGGTGATAGCTGGATAGGAGCAATGTCAAGATGACTTAAGAATCTCGACAAGAACTCTGGAAATTGGATGAAACCCCCATGCCAAATATTAATGGAGGTATAAGCAAAGTATCCCTCTAGAGGATTTTGGATAGTGTCGTTATCACCAAGAGGGATAGCTTCAACCCCTGTAATCCCAAACCCTTTGAGGATAGCATCCACTTCATCCTAAGAAGTTATGAGAGAGTGCTTTAAAACCGCCTCGACCTTTTTTGGAGTAGATTCTGATTTCGAAACAATATCCTTGTTAGATTTCTTAGAGGTTCTTTTAATACCCTTGATCCTGCCAGGTGATATAATTTCATCAAAGTTATGGTTTACTCAACTGCTAGTACCTTTCAAAGGTGTCGGAAGCCAATTACAATGGCACAAATACCTATTGTAGCGCTTGGTTCCATGCCTTCGAAAGGATCAAAACTAATTAGAATTGTGCGAATCATTGAGCTTTCGACAGTGTCAGAACCATTATTAACGTCACCCATTTTATAGCATATATTCACATGGACTTACCCTTCGACAACGTTGAAGCCCAAAGATTTAACTCTATTTAAAAATATACACTGTCGAAACGCCATACTCCTATTAAGTCGAAAGACTCAAAACAAAGTGACGTTGACACTAACGAAAGGGCATTGAGACGTTTCAACAATGTTTGTGTTGGGAAAGTGATAATAGCTACATTCCTATTGAATATTGTGGGATTCGAATAAGTCGAAAAGACATAATAGTTCGAAAGTGTAACACTAAACTAAGATAATGCAAACAGCTGTGCTTATCTCAGTTTTGGGGTTTTGACTAACTCGAAAGGTTAATTAATGGTTTGGACGATGACATAAAGTATATTTTTCTTAACTTAATTTACAGTAAGGGTTGTTAATGTTAACTCTTAGTATCCTTTAAGGTAAATTAGAATAGGACATAATGGGTTTTGAGTTTGAATCTGCATCCAACAGCGGCAAATAACCCCAAATTAGGCAAATTCACGTTCGAACCCAAATTGATGCCATGGATTAATCAAAATTAGCATGAAAATCGAATTTAGAATCATCTTACACTGTCGACAAACTTGAATCATTTTCAAAATTCAAAACAGCAACACGGACTTAAACCCTATTAAAAACTGATTTCTAATATAGATCAATGGATACTCACATGTGATTTGAATTTTCATCTCCTGAAATTGAGAATTTAATGGAAGTATGAAAATTTTGATTCTTGCTCTAAAATTTGGATTATAGGTAAATGAAAAGGAAGAAGAGGGAACGTAATTTATAAGTAAGACGGTTGAAAGGACAACCATTCAATCAGGTCCAAATAAACGACCAAGATTCACTTAAGAATACCAAAAGGCGGGAAAGCTTTGTGCCAAAATAATGGTGAGTGTCGAAATAATTGACTTGGAAAGTCAAGAGCATCCCTTCGCTGCGAGGGCAAACGTTATCATCAAAAATCACTTCAACCCTATTGAAGCCCAAAAGGTTACGAAGGAGAGCTTCATGAAGAACAGTAGAGATAGCAAGGCCTTTCGAAAGAGTCGAAGGGATGCTTCCGCAAGTATTAAATGAACTATGGGCTGCCGAAGGGGTCGAAAGGAGTCAAAACTATCTCTCTGCATCAATTGAACCCTTCCGTGGGCATCAAATGGTTTCACATATGTTGAGAAGAGCTTCCGCAAGAGTCAAGGGTTTTCGCATATGCAAATGTGGCTTCCGCGGGTATCACAAGGCAGGCTTCTGCAATAGTCAAAGCTTTATACCTTCCACAGGAGATAACTACTTCAACGAAAGCTACCTTCCGCAAGTATTGAAAGAGTCCAACACTTCCATATGAGTCAACAAGAATATCTTCTGCAACCAACCAAGTAGGTGCTTCCGAAGCAGTGACCCTTACGTGAGGGTCACATCATCATTTACCATTCCATCCTCAATGAATGCTTCCGCAACCATCAGAATGAAAGCTTTCAAAAGCATCACCACCTTTCACAAGTATTATTTATATACCTTCTGCACATGTTGGGACATCCTTTCGTGCTTATCCAAGACATCTACAGCAACATAAGTACTACTTCTATACCTTCTGATGGAGTCGAAGGCTTCTAGATCTTATGCGAAAGCAACGTTAGAGAGGCTCTTTGGAGTAAACAGCGGTGGAAGGTCATAAAGGCGTCCTTTCGACTGAGTTGAAAGAACGGATGCGAAAGGGTCCAGCCTACGCCTATAAATAAGATCTTAGGGGTGCTGTTTTGGGGGATTCAATTTTCATTCTTTCCACTCTTATGCTATTTGTGACTTGTAAACCCTAATTTCTGAATCGAATTGAGAAATTTCACTTCATTGTAGAACTTAAGCCTTTGTATTCATAAAGTCATTAATAAAGTGGATACTTGGCCTATTCAATCATTTAGATATCGAATTAATACTTAAATATCGTGTTATATCTTGGATTAATTCATATATGGCTTAGAAGATCTCCCTATCATGACTGCTCTCAACACCATCGACGGGGCTTGTGTCGAAGTCCTCGATTCAAATTCTTACCTTTGTTAGGTGCTGACCGTTTCGAAACCCTTCCATATTTATCTGTATCCAAGGGGTACCCTCCATCGTATTAACCTCTTTTATATTGGTATCGCCATCCAACATTTATCCTGATAATTTCGACCGTTTCGAAAACCTTTGAAGGGATTCTTATCGAGTTAATTTCTACTCTCAAACATGTTTAGGGCGTTGACAAGTTTTCTTATTAACATTAACATTTGGTGAGTTAACATTATTACTTTCTTAACATTTTTTTATAAGCTGCTTCGCATTTTTTATAAGATGTTTATACAGTAGTTTCTGACTTTTTGTGTTCTTTGAAATTTGTTGGAACATTTACAGATTTCACAATAAATATTTTTTGACAACTGTATAAACGAAAACAAAATGGTTTTATTTTTTAATTATATGTTTCTAGATGAAGATTAATCCTTACTTATTATATCTACTATAATGATAATTTTTTCCCTCTCTTCTTCATTATCAGTTCATAGCATGGCAAACGTAGCTAAGCTTGAATTTAAAGTTTTGATTTGTCATGGATATTAGTTGTTGAGCTCTACCTACAATCTAAATGCTTAAAAATGCCATTAAAAATGATAATAATATGTCCCATCATGACAAAGCAAAGACTTGATATTTTTAAGACATCGTATCCACGATGATCTTAAAACAGAATATTTAACTAAAAACAACCCTCTCCACTAATAGAACTCCCTTAAGGAGCGTTATGACCACTAGAAGGCGGTTATACTTCTAAACACTAGACAAGAGTGGTTGAACCTGAGGTTTCAAGACTTTAAATCTATGAGAGAATACAATTCCGTTATGTTTAGAATTACTCCCAAACTAAAATTTTGTGCAGAAAAGGTAGATGATGCATAAATGTTTGAAAAGACATTTTCAACGCTTCATTCCTTGAGCATACTCCTACAACAACAATATCGAGAGCGTAATTCTATGAAATATTCTAAACTCATATAATGTCTATTAATTGTTGAGCAAAATAACGAATTGCTTATTAAAAATCACTCCTCAAGGCCAACTGGTTCGGTTGTATTACTAGAATTTAATGCTAATTTTTCCCACTCCTGAAGAGGTCGAGGTAGAGAATATGGACGTGGTTGTAGATATAACTCCAATAGAGGTTGTTAGAGTGGTTTTAGAAGTAACATAACTACCAACTTTAAGAAGCAACAAAAGAAAAATGAGCCTGAAAAGAACAACGGTTCAACTCTAGAAAATAAAAAGCATTATGACACTGCAACAAAATATTCATTTCACAACTAGCAATGCCAGTTGCGAAAAATCTATTATAACTGACAATCGCTAGTCTTAATATGCGAAGTTGCAATAAGGTGATTATAATTTACAACTGTTTTTTACAGTTGCAAATGACTATTGCAAAAAGAATATTTTACAACTGTTAAAAACAGTTGTAATAGGTTCTATTACAAGTGTGAATATCAATTGTAAATTCGTAGAAATGAAAAAAAAAAACAATTAACTGCAACTTATGGAAAATATATTACTATTTAATATCATAGAATTAAATAAACAAATAGAAATATTATTTCAACAAATATTTTATTTGAATAAAATTTTAATAGTATACACAATTACAACAAAAGTTCAAACAATTTTCATAAACTATTCATATACAACAATTTCTACTCTCTTATAACGCATTCAAATACAATATTTTTTAATCACATTTTTCAAATACACTATTTCTACTCGAATGCAATGTTTATCTCCTCACTCCAACCCTCGTCCAGACGGAAAACTGCTCTACCTGTCAAATAACAATGCAGTTTAAAACACAAAGCAATGCACAAGCTAAACAGAAATACACGAGGCAAGCAAATGCATGCACCACCAACAAGATACACACAGCCATGCACAGGCTAGTAAACAAGGCAGCATGTGGTTCACAAAGTCAATTAATTTCCAATGCATCTTAATAATATCAACTAAGCACTATATAAACTGAAACTAAAATGAAAGAATTTCAAGCATGACACCATTTGTTGTCAATCCCTTGACTGCATCAAAACAAGTTGACTGCGATATGGTGTTTTTAAGTGTGTAGAATACACAAAATGAATGCGAAATGAGAATTCTGAACTTAGGCGGTGAGCAGGTAATGGATATTATGTTAGAGGCAAATAACAAGATATGTTAATGGCCATAATATAAGAGCTTGCGGTAAAAGGTATGCACTATCATGCACATTATCAATGCATTTTCATTAATACCATTTCAATAACTTAGCTGAAACCTACATCAACTATAACCGCATTTTGGATATTAAAGGTTAATGTTTTACATCATATCTTCCATTTTTAGATGTACATCACATAGACTAATAAGATGGCAAGGACTCCTGTTCTTAATTTACATTACTATTTGCAATGGAAAGAATTTTCATTTTGATTTACTCCTATGTAGGCCTGTCAATGGTACGGGTTTTGGTCCGAGCCCGCCCTATTTATACGGGTACGGATTTTGTCTATTACTATCCAAACCCGACTCAGGTCCGATCCGGGTTGCGTACGGTTTTATCAAAACCCGGCCTGGTTTGGGCCCAATCCGACTATTAGTTTTTAGTCGTATCAAAACATAAGTGTGTATGTTATTTATTTACCATTTTGTTTGTTTACATGTAGATGTTTTTTCATACTTTTGTTATGAGCTTAACTACACCACCATTCAATTTATATGTTAACATTGTTTGTATACAAATTTTAACAAAGTTGCATTTTTAAAATATGATTTTAACACAAATATTCCGAGTTAGGTATATGGTTATTATCCAGCAGGCTTAAAAAGCCCGACGAGCCGGGCTCGGATGTTGAGTTGAAATACCCTGCGGGTTCGGGTCGGACTCAGATTTTAATTATTGTAATTGGACTCGGGTCCGGGTTTATAATAACCGGACCGAACCCGACCCATTGACGGCCTACTCCTATGTAATGATTGTCTATATGCCAAAAGTGCTAATTGTTTCTGTAAATTTAAACCTAATATAACTGCATGTATTCAAATATATTTCTATAAATCTTCATGCAACCGATCAATGGACGTTATCAAATATAAACAAATCCTAATTTGTGTGATTCTAAATGCTTGAAATTTATTGGTACCCATAGAATTGTACATGTGGCAACTATCACCATCGAACAAGGGAATATATAACACACATTACCGCAAAATATTGCTACTACATTAGAGATCATAGAATAAAGCATTATGGGAATGGAATATTCTTACTCGACTGATTCAGTAGCAGATCGCTTGATCACCCTAGGATGGTCCTTCTAGATTGAACCTTTTACGACACACCTAAAAAAAACAACACGCTCAAATAAAATTAGTATCTATATTCATTTGATTTTTGAGAAAAAAAGGAAGATTTTATTCTCATTTAAGTACCTGGTCATAAATCTTTAAAGGTACCAACCCCTCTTCCAACTTAAGCAATGAATTAGAGATTGCATAATAATACATTTAAATCTAATACGTCACGTGATATATATTAATTAGTACTTGAATCAAAAATTCTGCAACCCACTCATATACAAACATAAAAAAGTGCACCATGCCCTCTACCGGCTCTGTTACATTCTGTAACTTATTTAACTTGCCTGTGTTCACTCAACTTTGCAAAGGCAACTACTTTGGCACGCTGGCCACTCATAATACTCAACTTCACTGACCATGCAAAGGCAGCTACTTCTACGACCACCTTTTTTAGATGCACACTTCAGTTTTCTTCGGACTCCTATTTCATTGCCGTTCACTCATCTTTTTCAACATCTTATGTCTGCCCGCTACAAAGCCTTAAGATCTGTAAATGCAAGTAAAATATTATCATAATAAGTTTATAATGCATAGCATAAGTTCATTTCGATGCCGATTTCTACACTGTTATGAGCATATGAGTATGACATGTGTACAATCCACGTATTGAAAAATATCACAAGCCATTAATCATAACCTTAAAAATATCAATTTTTAATGTTATAAAACCCGAATTAACCACAAAATACAGCACCTGGCATTTGACGGACAATCTTCAGTTTGAAGCATTTTTGAAAAAAGATTCAAAGCAGGTGATGGATAAATCCTTCCCTATAAAATTCAAGATCTCTTCATTCTTTAGCATGAATTGCCTATACCATCAACACAAATCAGACCATGAGCAGCCACCTATATCGATTAAGGGAAAAAAAGCCCTATGAGATTCCTAGTCATGTATAACATATTAATTATAGTATAAAATAATAAGATTCCTAGACATCTCAACAAAGAATTCTAGGCAACACTGACATACCATCAATGCAAATCAGTTTCAAATTCCAGATGTTGAATAATTAGTGTCGATGATTCGAGAATGATGAAGATGATAACTGCTGTACTTCTGACTTCAAGAATCTACTGGTAGATTCTTTTAGACAATAGTTCAACCCAACAGGTACAAACGGATTATCGAACTATCGACTTCAGAATTCAATGAAGCCTTGAAACAGCGTAAACAGATTCAAAACTTGTACGATTTTGATCCGACCAAGAACACTCAAATTTGGTCTCTGATGATGCAATGTAGTAAAGAATGGAATGAAGAAGAAAAAGAGAATTGATCTGCAACGTTTCTGCGTTTGTAACATCTTACAGACGTCGCAAAACTGCTGTGAAAATGTTCTGAGCGTCGCAGATCTGGAGGAAGAAGAAGAAGGTACAAAGAAAAGAGATTATTCTTTTGTAATGGTTCCTAGGCGTCACTATTTATAGTAGAAGAGGAAGTGTCCATTCGTCAAGCGTTGCATTCTTTCCAACAGTCCGAAACCATTACAAATGGTTGCACCTTTTCGTAACAGTTTAAAACTGTTACTAAACGGTCGCGTCCCTTCATTCAAATGACCCGCCAAAAATCCGTCCGTTCAAATTCAAATTACGGATCCGGCCCGTTAACAAAAATTAATTCGTCATTTTAGACCGAACCCGAACCCGGCCCGGTCAGACGGAAGGACGACGGCGGCGCACATGTGGTGGTGATGCATAACTTCCCTCCTCACATCAAAGCAAAGCTTTGGGTGCCCAAAGTGCCCAACCTTCCTTAAAGAATCCTATATTTAACTAAGTATAATCTCTTATTTTCCAAGATGTGGGACTATACATTCCACCTCTCTTCTTCCATCTTCTTCCCACTTCTTCCCTCTCAAAAACAAGCCCAAACCCAAAACTAATTTTGAAAATTTCCAACAATTTCCCCCCATTTTCAAAATAAGTAAAATAAATAAAATAAACGACTGCATCACTAGAGTTACTACCTACATACCCAAGTGGGATCAAGCTAATGTAGTTCCAAGATCAAGTTTTGCATCATCGTGGAAACTAATACATAAATGATAGGTATCTTTTGGATTTGAACCTTCACTTAGTGTAAACCATTCAAAGTTCTATCGAGGTCTATGGTGAACGTATCTTGAACCAAGTACCCCTAGTGATAGTACCGGAATAGTCACACATACTGATTTCCGTATATAGAGTATTTTGTATGCTTAGCACATTAATGGCCATGTGTTTAAATCCTTGGTTCATGAGTCTACATCAGAAAGCGGTCTTACTTTCTTAGGAAACAACCTGATTTCCATACTCATATAGGTAAGTCTCTTAAGGCGTTTCTACGATACACCTTTTTTAATGTAACTAGACTTATTAAGGGAATATTATCCATCCTCTTTTCTTGCAGAATCCAACACTAAATATTATGAGATTATTAATTTAGTGTTCCATAATCATTCTTTTAACTTGTTGGTACCCATTGAACTTTGTCTATCCCTTTCAAAACATAAGTTGAGTTTCTGTTAAAGATGATCAACCTTCATTCACAGACCTTAGTGTCATTTCCTTTGATTTTATAGAAACCATTGCTTTGGGAAGACTCTTTGTGAGTGGATCAGCCAAGTTTTTCTTTGTTTCCATGTAATCAACAGTTATCACTCCACATTTGAGTAACTGTCTTATCATTTGATGTCATAGACTCACATGTCTAGACTTCCCATTATATGTCTTATTAGAGACATTGTATATTGTAGTCTGATTATCACAGTTAATCAAGACTACTGGAGATGGCTTCTTCCATAATGGGATTTCTATTAATAAATTCCTAAGCCATTCCGCTTCCTTACAAGCATCTGCTAATACAATCAACTCTGACAACATTGTTGAGTCAGATATACAGGCCTGTTTCTTGAAAACCCAAGACACAGCAGCACCTCCTAACGTAAAGATCCATCCAGTCGTAGACTTGGATTTGGATTCTACATTGTTCCAGGTTGCATCACTATATCCTTTTATAAAAGAGGATATCCTTTATAAGATAAACCCTAGGTAACGGTATCTTTAAAATAAGCTAAAACTCTGGAAATAGCTTTCCAATGTTCGAAACCTGGATTACTCGTAAATCGACATAACATGCTTATAGCATGTGCTATGTCTGGTCTAGTGCAATGCATAGCATACATAAGACTCCCAATAATACTGAAATACTCAAGTTGAGAAATGGTACGTCCGGTATTCTTTTCTAATTTAATACTAGGATCTAAAGGAGTAGGTGCTGGTTTGTCATTATAATGACCATACTTTCGGAGGAACTTCTCAATGTAATGAGATTGTGTTAGTAACAACTCCCCCTCTTTCCTAATAATTTTAATTTCCAGAATTACGTCAGCTTCTCCTAAATCATTCATATCAAATTTAGAAGATAGAATCTTCTTAGTTTCATTCACATGGGATATATTGGAACCAAATATTAGCATGTCATCAACGTATAAACATATTATAACATAATCGTTGTTGTCCGTTTTGCTATAAATACATTTATCAGCATCATTAACAATAAATCCATATGACAATGCTATTTTATCAAACTTCTCATGCCATTGCATGGGAGCTTGCTTCAGGCCATAAAGAGACTTTACTAATTTGCAAACTTTCTTTTCTTGGCCTGGGGTTTTGAAACCTTTAGGTTGTTCCATATATATCTCTTCTTCTAAATCTCCATTTAAAAACGCAGTCTTTACATCCATTTGATGTATGACCAATTTATGAATTGATGCAAGTGCTATTAAACAGCGTATATAAGATATGCGAGCAACTGGAGCATATGTATCAAAATAATCTACTCCATGTCTTTACTTATATCCCTTAGCAACTAATCTAGCTTTAAACTTATCAATGAATCCATTTGTATTCAACTTTTTCTTAAATATCCATTTGCATCCTGTAGGTTTAGCACCAGGAGGTAAATCAGTTAAAACCCAAGTTTGGTTTAATAAAATGGAATTCATTTCGTCATTAATAGCTTCTTTCCAGAATATTGAGTCTCTGCAACTCATAGCCTCAGAATAAGTTTTGGGGTCATCATCGACATTCATGACATATCTAGTCACATTAAGGACTTCGTCCTTACTGCCTTCTATAAGATATGTAATGAAGTCCGAACCATAGTCCTTCTCTATTATTGCTCTTTTACTTCTCCTTTGTTCAGTACTATTATCTGGTATTGATACTTCCTTGCTGTTTTGAGCAGGAGCATAGTCATCGTCATTGATATCATCAATCGTATTAGGTTCTGGACTAGATGATCTCAATGGAATCTCAACAGTTTGATTTTCTAAGAATTCTACATCTACGGATTCTATAACTTCTAAGGTGTTAAGAATTAGGAATCTATAAGTTATACTATTAAGTGAATATCCTATGAAAGCCTATTTAAATGCTCTGTTTCCTAACTTTGGTCGTTTAGGGTCTGGTTTTCTAACATATGCTAAACAACCCCAAACTTTAAGTTTTGTAAGATTAGATTTCCTATTAAACCATAATTCATAAGGGGAAACATTATTCTTTTTAAGTGGTACTCTATTTAAGATATAACATAGCATCACCCCATAGGTTATAAGGTAAGTTTGAACTTATGAGCATGGCATTAACCATTTCTACTAAAGTTCTACTTTTCCTTTCAGCAACACCATTTTGTTGCGGTGTATATGGGGCAGTGCATTGGTGAACTAGGCTATGTTGTTTACAAAATAAGGTGAATTCATTTGAGAAATATTCACCACCTCGATCTGAATGTAATACTTTTATTTTAACTCATAATTGTGTTTCGACCTCTGCTTTGTAAAATTTAAATTTATCAAAGGCCTCATCTTTAGTTTTCATTAGATACACATATGCATATCTAATATAATCATCAATAAATATTATATAGTATTGGTTACCACCATAGGTGGTATGATTTTTTAAGTCACCCACATCACTATATACTAAATCAAGCAAACCGGTTTTCCTTTTTATAGATTTAAAGGATTTTCGGTGTATTTTTTCTTGAACACATATTTCACATTTAGAGATAGTATCGAAATCACAATCAGAAATTAATCCTAGTTTATGCATATTTTTAAGGGAATTATAATTAACATGTCCTAGTCTACCATGCAATAAACTAACGGAATCAACAGTATAAACAGAAGATTTATTTATTACATTTAACTTAATCATGCCGTTACAAGAATATCCCTGTCCAATGAACTTCCCGTTTTTGGACAACACTAGTTTGTCAGACTCATACACTATCTTGAATCCTCCTTTGTTAAGAAGGTATCCAGAGACCAAATTCTTACAAATATCAGGTACATGATATACATTAACCAAAGTAAGAGTCTTTCCAGAAGATAACGGTAGTTCTATAGTGCCTTTGCCAATTACCTTATTGCGAACATTGTTTGGTCCAGTAACTTTATTCTCATATCCGCTAACATCTTCATAGTTCTTGTAGAGACTACGGTCCTTGCATATATGAATGGTTGCTCCAGTATCAAGCCACCAATCATTATCAGTTTCGCTAATGGAGTTCGCCTCTTGCACTACAACCACAAGCGAGTCTTCGACCACATTTACCTTTTGTTGTTTCTTCCATTGACGGCAGTCTCAGGTATAGTAGCCGGGCTTGTTATAGTAGTAAAAAGCACCTTTCTTTTTGTTATTGGAATTTTTCTTCTTAAACTGTGTCTCATTCTTAGACTTTAGAGAGTTTGATATTTCAACATTATTTGCCTTAGAGTGAGACTCAGTTTGTGGATTATCATTTAGTTCTCTTTTACGAGAGTCCTCTTCTATATGAAGATGACGCTGTAAATTCTCTAATTCATAATCCGTCTCCGCATGTTTCAATTTCTTTTTATAATCATTCCAAGAGTGTGGGAGTCTAGAAATAATAACTCCAACCACAAAGGATTCAGGGAGTTCAATCTTGGCATCTTTCGGTTGATTTACTATATATATTATATCACTAACTTGTCCAATAGTGGACTTATTATCATGCATTTTGAAATCCAAAATTGCATACCAGGAATTTCTTGTTGCTTGCCTCAAATATTCGATATTTGATCTCTAGGGCAGTCCAAAGTGCTTTGGCTGTTTCCAGACTTCTATGTGCGTTGTAAACTGATGTAGATAACGCGTTGAGAATGTGTCCTCTACACAGGAAATCATCTTCTTTGCGCTTTGCTCGTTTTGCTTTCAATTCGTCAGCATCTTTATCAGTTTCCTCTGGCATTTCCTCCAAGTTATCTTCAAGAATATAGAACAATTTGTCCATGATAAAAAAGAATTTCATCGTCTCTTGCCAACAAGTGAAGTTTTCATCATTAAACCGCTCCAATCGCGTCAAATGCTGATTCATAACTTGAAGAGCATTGATATTGCTTGAACTCGAACCATCCATGGTTGAAGATATTGTCTAAAATTTGTTGAATAATTAGTGTCGATGATTCGAGAATGATGAAGATGATAACTGCTGTACTTCTGACTTCAAGGATCTATTGTGTAGATTCTTTTAGACAATAGTTCAACCCAACAAGTACAAACGAGTTATCGAACTATCGACTTCAAGATTCAATGAAGCCCTGAAACAGCGTAATAGGATTCAAAACTTGTACGATTTTGATCCGACCAAGAACACTCAAATTTGGTCTCTGATGATGCAATGTAGTAAAGAATAGAATAAAGAAGAGAATTGATCTGCAACGTTTCTGCGTTTGTAACACCTTACAGGCATCGCAAAACTGCTGTGAAAAGGTTCTAAGCGTTGTAGATCTGGAGGAAGAAGAAGAAGGTATAAAGAAAAGAGATTGTTTTTTTGTAATGGTTCCTGGGCGTCACTATTTATAGTAGAAGAGGAATTGTCCATTCGTCAAGCATTGCATCCTTTCCAACAGTCCGAAACTATTACAAACGGTTGCGCCTTTTCGTAATAGTTTAAAACTGTTACTAAACGGTCGCGTCCCTTCATTCAAATGACCCGCCAAAAATCTGTCCGTTCAAATTCTGGATCCGGCCCGTTAACAAAAATTAATTCATCATTTTAAACCCGAACCCGGCCCGGTCGGTCGGACGGACGGCGGTGGCGCGCGCGTGTGGTGGTGATGCATAACTTCCCTCCTCACATCAAAGCAAAGCATTGGGTGCCCAAAGGGCCCAACCTTCCTTAAAGAATTATATTTAACTAAGTATAATCCCTTATTTTCCAAGATGTGGGACTATACATTCCACCTCTCTTCTTCCATCTTCTTCCCACTTCTTCCCTCTTCAAAAACAAACCCAAACCCAAAACTAATTTTGAAAATTTCCAACACCAGATCGAATGGACATCTTCTTTAGGTGTCTTGATTTTTAGAACCAGTGGCAAAGTTTCAGATCGATCGCAACTTCTAGTTTCAGGCAAATCCATTTAGACGTGGGCATTGGGAATGAGATCCAAGCAAGGCGAACTACAACAGAGGCTGCGCGACTTCTTAGGGAAACTCTTGGCAGTGGTGTTATCAATCTTTGGAATCTCGTGCATCGACGCAAAGACAGCGGGACCTTTCACGACAGCATAGAGTGTTTTGTTTCATGTAGTGAAGAGATTTTAAAGAGGGATCGGTTAATTTGTAAATGAAGATATTTTTGTATGGATCTTAAATAAGAAGAAAGAAAAGAGAAGATTAGTTGACTGGTCAAGAACGTTGGAGCCAAAATTTTTAGATCTGCACAAATTTTCAAGCCAAAATTAGAAGGAGCCCAAATTTGAGAGTTGGAGGTAAGGTTTTTGCCAATTAAACCAAGATATAGACTATATATCAAAAAGGATGATATGAATAAAATTATCTAGATGCATATCTACAACCTAATATTTTTGTTTTTCTAATTTTGAAATTATTTTACCTTTATAGAATTTTTTGAAATTTTGAACATTTTATAAATCTTAAATTTTTATTTTTTATTTTTGAAGTTTATTAAAATTTCAAAATTTTAATTTTTTTTGAATATTAAATGTTAAATATAACTAGTTTTATGCACATTAACTACTCTAATAAATAATAAATGTCACTTCTTAATTATTAAGGATTACTTATTGATCATTAATTATTATAAATTAAATATTAAATAGTAAACACAAATTATTACTTCTTAAGTATTTAATAGTAATTATTAATTGTTAAATAATCAATGTTAATTATTAAATTTTAATTATTAATTATTAATAGTAATAATGTAGTATTTGTTATTAATTATTTAATAATAATTATTAGTTATTAATTATAATTATACAATATTAAATATTTGTTAAATATAATTATTAGTTATAAAATATAAAATACTAAATGTTACTTCTTAATTATTATTATTGCTTATCAATTAAACATTTAATAATTAATTATATAATAACTATTAATGTTAAATACTATTAATTTAAATACTAAATTCTTATTATATAATTATTAATAACTACTTATTTAATAGCAATTATTAATTAATTAATTAATTATATAATAGTAATTATTAATTAACAATTAGTAAAAATTAATTGTTAAATATTAAATATTACTTCTTAATTATTAAATTATAATAAATTAATAACAGTAATATTAAATGCTTATATAAATTAATAATTAACTATAATAAATTATTAAATATAAAAGTAATATTAATTATTGAAAATAATTAGTAATCATGAATTATTTATTGATAATCGTTGATTATAATAAATTATAAATAACGACATATATAAGATGTCATTTATAATTATTAAATATAAATTTATATTTACAAATTATTAAGTAAGCATTAATTATTTGTTATTAATTAAAATATCCAAGCAGAAACCTTTATGTTCACTCATATTATTGTTTTTAATTAACAGCGTTACTTAAAAGTGGTTACACAATCACTTTAAATTTATGAGGAGGATAATGGTTATAAATAAATATTTACAGCGGTCAAAATTAATTAGCGGTTATATATCTTTATTACAACTAACTAAAAGAAATAGTTGTTAAAAATATATTTACTATAACTGACAGGAAAACGAAGTTGTTAAAAGTATGTTTAGTGTAACTAGCAGGAAAGCGCAGTTGTTAAAAATATGTTTATTGCAACTAGTAGGAAAGCGCAATTGTTAAAAATATGTTTATTGCAACTGGCAGGAAAACGTAATTGTTAAAAATACGTTTATTGCAACTGTTAGAAAATGTTAGTTGTTAGAGATCATTTGTTACAACTGTCAGGAAATGCTAGTTGCTAAAAACCATTTATTGCAACTGTCATATGTCGCCAGTTGTAAATAGCAAGTTGCAATAGAGTAATTTCTTATAGTGTGAGGAAGTTTGTTATAGATGTGGACGTTCTGGTCACTAGGCACATACATGTATATCATCAAAGAAAACAATTGAAGAATACCAACGTTCATAGAATACTGAGACAAATAATGCTGAAGGTTTGTCTGATAACATTAACTTGAAGTTAGATGATTTCTTCGAAGATGATGATGGAAATTTCATTAATGATGATAATTTTAGTGTAATGATCGATGATATGACCGAGTTGATCAACTAGAAGTAGCCCGAAGCTTGTCGCATGGTTTTCGATTTATTTTATTTTAGTTTATTATATTGTATTAATAAGTTAGTTTAAAGTTGATGCTTGATAATTTTAGGTTTCATTGAACTAGTTGTAATATTATGTATTGATGGATGTTGGTTTTGATTAGTAATTTGTTTTGAAATTATTTTACAAAGCATTTGCTTTTATTTATGTTTGTTACCCTACCTTTTGGTTAAGGTCGGGATATCAACAAATTGGCTGGAAAGGATGGATATCAGGATTGGAGATTGATTGGAAACAAGGCTATGATCGATACCGTCAAAATTTGACCGAGCTCCAAACAAGACGGGATCGATTGGAAATGATGAACAAGGTTAGGAGAAGCTACGTTTCAAATTTCAGGTCAATCGGAGTTCGAATGCTCAAGATATGGATGGGTCAATGCTAGAAGGGAACGGTTTCGTATCGATACCCTCATATCGATACAGTTCTTATCGATCAACGGTGAATTGGTTATCTACTTTGGATCGATACGGTTCATGTCGATCAACTTGAGTCACTTCGGATCGATGGTTGTTGCTCGTATCGATACGAAGGATGAAGTAGTTGGATGGATGCGAATATGGATAACACACATAGCTTTGGACCTATAGTAACTCGTATCGATCAGGGATGGACTCAGCAATTCAATTTGAACTGATGGCTTTCGTATCGATGCAATATGCATTGATTTGGTTGGACACGACATCGGTATGGCAGCATACTTCGTATCAATCAAGGCTGGGATCAATACGAAGAAGGAAGCAGTGATCACAGGAGTTTGGGAGAGCACTTCGTATCGATCAGGTATTGGATCGATACGAAAGACACACAAAAAGCAGTACAATTGGATGGATACGAAGACGCACTTCGGTTGGTCTTGTTCGTATCGATCCATAACGAAGCATGGATCGATACGAACAACATGGATACGAAGTAAGGTTGGTTGATGGATACAAACAACATATACTGATGGATACGAAGCATGGATACGAAAGGTTATGAATTGGTGGATACGAAGTGGTGTAGCTATTCAAGCGATGAAGTGCTCGACATGGATTTAGGCGTGGAACTTGGATCGATGCGGAGGCTATGGCTATGGATATGGGGATAGAATAGATACGACGTGGATTGAGGCGAGCAGATCGATACGAATGATTCAGCCTTCATGCAAACTACAACTTGGATCGATCATAACTCTCATTCTACAAGTCCAAATGCTATGAAATTTTCACAGAAGCTTCCTTGTGCACTCAAGTACCTCCATGGTCGATCTCAGCTCGATCGGACCACTTTTGGATTGATAAGAATTGTACCTGGATCGATCCCAAATCACTCTGGATTGATTTGGTGGGCCCACCTGCGCATGACAAAAGGTATTCTTGGTTTTGAGGCGGATATTTTCGGATCTACACCTATAAATAGCAGTCCGATGGAAAATAAAAAGGGATCTTTTCCTTTCTCTTTACGCGGAAACTCTGCCATTTTTGTTATTTGATTCTAAAGGCTTGTAACTGTAACTACAGTATAAAAAAGAATAAAAGGATTGATTCTAAGTGGACGTAGGCCGGAGATAGCCGAACCACTACAAACCTTGTGTTCTTTCTTGCTTTCTTTCATTTTAATTTTGCGATCTCTTCATTTTTATTCTCTACTTCATCTAGATCTGAGATCTGAGTGTGAACATTGTGGATCTGTGTGTAAACTCTGGTGCTTTCACGACTTTTGGGGTTTGTGACCAATTTTGGCGCAAACACTTTGGTGCTTTCATTGAGAAAGACTAGCACCAGCTATACCGGATTTGGTGTTCAGATTTGAAAAGCTAAAGGATCCGATCTAAAAGGAACCATGATAAAGAAATCAACAAGGAGACAAAGAGCGGAAAGGAGTCAGCACGAAGGCAGTCAGGAGGCTTCCTCAGGAGAAAATCAGGCCTCAGTTTTCATCACCAGAGATGAGATGGAGATGATTATGGCAGCTATGCAGGAAGAATTGTTGAAAAGGCAGGAGGAAATGATGCAGAACCTTCTCAGACAGATTGGACAGGCAGGAACAACTGGAGCTGCTAGAGTTTAGATCCACGGAGCTGGAACAGAAGGACTCAACAGGCAAGCGGATGGAGCAGCTCAATAGGGCGCAGCCCCCAATCAGCACACAGTTAACAATTTGGATGGATCCAGACTCAAGGGCACACCGCCATGCAATGATAGAACAATTCATGGAGGGATTCCAGGTGACACCGCATAACAGGATGCCGACAGGAGCACAAGAGTACATGATGAAGAGTATGTACCAGAATTCCTCGGGGACTCGGGGGGCAACCCTTGGTGGACAACACTGGATTAGCTGAGATTATCAGGCGAACTATGCGCGGAGGTTTAGCAAACAGAGATCTGGAAAGGGTAAATAGGAGTCCGTTTACTCGTGACATCAGAATGGCTAGGAGTCCCCCTGAGTTCAAGCTACCCACTCTAGAGGTATACAACGACAGGGCTGATCCTACCAATCATTTGATGAGGTACATGAGACACATGGAAGTGTTGAGGGCATCAGAGGAAGTTATGGCCCGGTGTTTCCCTTTGTACTTGACGGACATAGCTGCTATGTGGTTCAGGCAGTTGGAAAATGGATCTATTAGGACATGGACAGAATTGGTGGACATGTTTTTGAAGCAGTTTCTGGTTCATATCATAAGGCCAAAGAATGTGATGACACTAACGTCGGTGAAGCAGAGGATATGAGAATTGCTCAGGGCTTTCTTAACTCAGTTCAATGCAGTGGTTGCTTCGATGGATCAGCCGGATCCATCGATGGTTTTGATGGCGGCAGTGTCAGGAGTCAGGGATGACTCGGATTTCAAGATATCGTTGATACGAGATCCACCAATGGATATCGGGAAGTTCTTTCACGAGGCCGAAAGATTTCTTCGACAGGAGAATGCATGTTCAGATATGAAGTTAAAGGAGGTAAACGTGGTTAAGGATGGAGAGTCATCTGGTGAAAGCTTAGGTAAGGATAAGGACAAAGGGAAGATGAAGTTGGATGACAACTCTGGCAGGGCAAGGAAACGCTAGGGAGAGCCAAAATTCTCCACTTACACAGGATTGAATGAAACATTGGAGCGGATATTCATGGAGACTCAGGATTGCCTTCCTTATCGAAGGCTGGCAAGGAGGGAACCCTCGGAACGCGAAAGGGCATCTGGAAGGCACTGTCTCTTTCATAATATGGATGGGCATGATACCAACAGCTGCAGGCATCTAAAGGATATAATTGAGGAGCATGTAAGGAGTGGTCGGTTGCGGCAATATGTCGGAAATCAGAATGCTGTGGTGAAATAGGAGCAGCCACAGTCTACCTCAAACGACGATGGTGCGAGGCCCACGGATGATGGTCGATTGGTTATCAACTAACATGGATGATATGGAATAAGTAGCAAACTCTGAGCAAACGGCCAAGTCACTTACTCATGTACGGGGACGGAGATAGCCCCTAGGCATGCTCTGGGATGATGATAAACCACGGTGCTCTAGTTTGTGAAATCTGCTTTTTCTTTTTTGGTTTGGACATTTGCTTTTTTCTGGTTTGGTTTCGGAGTTTGGTTTGAACTTCTGGTTTTGTTTGTTTTCTGGTTTGGACTTTGGTTTGGATGCTTGTTTTTCGGTTTGGACATTGGTTTGGATTTCTGGTATGGATTTTTGGTTTTTTGGTTTAATTTAGATTTTGGATTGGATTTTGATTGGGTTTTTATCTGGTTTTTGGTAAATGGTCGTCGGGTATGGGTTATGCCTGGCAAGGGGTAAGTCACTTCGTCCGAACGTGGCGAATCGGCTTATTCAGGTCGTCGAGTATGGATTATGCTCGACAAGGGTCCAGAGCGACCAAGATTCGGCTTAGGACTTAACCCATGGCATTACTTAGCATTCAGGGACACTGAACCAAGAACACCAAGGCGTTGCTTAACACAGGTCGTCGAGTGTGGATTGCGCTTGACAAGAACCCAGAGAGGTTATGGATTCAGACATTGGCAATGAACTGCTAGGGATTTGGACAAGGGCCTAGAGTGGTCCCGGATTTGGATGTCGACCCGTAGGGGTCATGGATTTGGTTATCAGCTATTGGATATGGATGGAATATGGATTTCGGATGATGGATTTAAAGCTATTCAAAACACGCCTTCTAACCACAAGACATGTTTTGGGGGGAAAATGTTACCCCGCCTTTTGATTAAGGTCGGGATATCAACAAATTGGCTGGAAATGATGGATATCAGGATTGGAGATCGATTGGAAACAAGGCTATGATCGATACCGTCAAAATTTAACCGAGCTCCAATCAAGACGGGATCGATTGGGAATGATGAACAAGGTTAGGAGAAGCTACATTTCAAATTTCAGGTCAATCGGAGTTTGAATGCTCAAGATATGGATGGGTCAATGCTGGAAGGGAACGGTTTCGTATCAATACCCTCGTATCGATACAGTTTGTATCGATCAATGGTGAATTGGTTATCTACTTCGGATCGATATGGTTCGTGTCGATCGACATGAGTCACTTTGGATTGATGGTTATTGCTCGTATCGATATGGTTCATATCGATACGAAGGATGAAGCAGCTGGATGGATGCGAATATGGATAACACACATGGCTTTGGACTGATAGTAACTCGTATCGATTAGGGATGGACTCAGCAGTTCAATTTGAATCAATGGCTATTGTATCGATGCAATATGCATCGATTTGGTTGGACATGACATCGGTATGGCAGCATACTTCGTATCGATCAAGGTTGGGATCGATACGAAGAAGGAAGCAGCGATCACAGGAGTTTGGGAGAGCACTTTGTATCGATCAGGTAGGATCGATATGAAAGACACACAAAAGCAGTAGCATTGGATGGATACGAAGACGCACTTCGGCCGGTCTTCTTCATATCGATCCATAATGAAGCGTGGATCGATACGAACAGCATGGATACGAAGGAAGGTTGGTTAATGGATACAAACAACATATACCGATGGATGCGAAGCATGGATACGAAAGGTTATGAAATGGTGGATACGAAGTGGTGGAGCTATTCAAGCGATGAAGCGCTCGGCATGGATTTAGGCATGGAACTCGGATCGATGCGGAGGCTATGGCTATGGATATAAGGATAGAATAGATACGAAGTGGATGGAGGCGAGCAGATCGATATGAATGATTCAGCCTTCATGCAAACTACAACTTAGATCGATCATAACTCTTATTCTACAAGTCCAAATGCTATGAAATTTTCACAGAAGCTTCCTTGTGCACTTAAGAACCTCCATGATCGATCTCAGCTCGATCAGACCACTTTTGGATCGATACGAATTGTACCTGGATCGATCCCAAATCACTCTGGATCAATCTGGTGGGCCCACCTGCGCATGAGAAAAGGTATTCCAGGTTTTGAGGCGGATATTTTCGGATCTACACCTATAAATAGCAGTCCGATGGCAAATAAAAAGGGATCTTTTCCTTTCTCTTTACGTGGAAACTCTGCCATATTTGTTATTTGATTCTAAAGGCTTGTAACTATAACTACAGTATAAAAAGGAATAAAAGGATTGATTCTAAGTGGACGTAGGCCGGAGATAGCCGAACCACCATAAACCTTATGTTCTTTCTTGCTTTCTTTCATTTTAATTTTTCGATCTCTTCATTTTATTCTCTACTTCATCTTGATCTGAGATCTGAGTGTGAACATTGTGGATCTGTGTGTAAACTCTGCTGCTTTCATGACTTTTGGGGTTTGTGACCAATTTTGACGCAAACAATGTTCACAACTTGTTTTAATAATTGACTAACCATATTGTCTTTAATAAATTCTTAAGATATGGACCATCAATATTTGAATGATGATATATGCCTAACTAGACAGTGTAACCACTCATACAATTTTGAAAAACCAGAAGTTTTTCTCAAAATTATCAGAAAATATTTAAGCTAAAGTTTCCACCGTAGCTGGATCTGCTAATATAATTGAAGGGTCCAGAAGAGCCCATATGATATTACTAAATGGTACACATATCTTCTTTCGAAATGCGTTATACTGAAACAATTCCAAAAGAAATCTGCTAAGTTTTAAGGATATAAGAAATAAGAAAGAATGGTTACCATATTGAAACTATAAATGAAAACAACAAAGAATACCTTTGGGTTATTTCTAGAATTGAAAGTGTTATCCTGCCTTTTGGCAAGGCCGTGACATCAGAATTGACTGAAAACCAAAGATAGTTCATCCTGAAGACCAGTTATACGTATGTTCATTATGGATGTTGGTAAATTTTGTCCGAGTCCGGATCAAACTATAATTGATATGACACGACAAGCAAAGCTGTGAAAGCCAACATTCCAAATTTCAAGTCAATCGAGATTCGTATGCTCAAGATATGATCGATGCAAAATCAAGCAATAATCTCGTTCGTATCCATCCAAGCTCGCAGGCATCGTTCTCATCCATCGAAAATCATCAGATCGCTTCCTTCGTATCGGTTAACATTCTTCGTATTCATCATCGTTCGCATCCATCCAAAGCAGCCTCCTTCGTATCCATCGAAATCGAACATATTCGTGTCCATAGGAAGAAGCGGTTCATTCGAATCGATCAAGTTCGTGTCCATCCCATTCCTATCCATTGAGTATGTGTTGCTTTGTACGATTCAGAAAGCGCCATTTCGTATCCATCACATTTACCCCATTCGTAAATCCATCGATACGAAGCAAACTCAAACGAGTGACACGAAGAGGACAGATCCGGATCGATGCGAAGTGGAGCATGGTCGATTGATGCGAAAGGAGAGTTGACCATCGATGCGAAGTAAGCAACAAGGGACCGATGCGAATGGAAGCGACACAAATGAAACAAGGCTTAGAGCGATGCGAAGGAGACATGTAAAGATGGATAACTCGGTCACTCGGCATGAAAAGTGAATCGATCCTAAAAGTTAGCGTCGCGTCATCGGTCATCACGTTCCCAGAAGCGATGCGAACTCGGCAGCCTTCAACAAATCCAAACTTTCATCGATCATAACTCGAGATCCATAAGTCCAAATGCCACCAAATTTTCACAGGAGCTTGTGTACAACCTCAAGAATGTACCTGACAAATTTCAGCCTCAAAGGACTATTTTTGGATCGATACGAACTCGATTCGTATCGCTTCCAGATCGAGTCAAAATCACCTGAACTCGATCCCATGGGCCCATCCACGTGAGAGAAGAAGTATTCCGAGATCTGGGCAAGATATTTGATGCCTACGCCTATAAATAGTGACCCTGGACCTATAGAAAATGGACTTTTGGCTTCTCTACGCTGATACTCTTTCAAAATTACTATTGTACTTGGATTATACTGTTATAACTCATTGTAACCAGCAACCAAAAATCAATAAAAGTCAGCCATTTCATAGTGGACGTAGGCCATATGCCGAACCACTCTAAATTCATGTGTTTCTATGCATTTTCTTATCTATTGATTGGTGTGTTTGTTAGATCTACCTCTTTTTACATTTAATTTCTTCATTTTATCTCTTCAAACACATCCGAAGAGTGTTGTTCCCAATTTTGGTACAAACAGAAAGCCAAAAGCTTATTTTAGAAAAAATTAGTACAATTTCAACTTGATTATATTCCATAAAAATTAGCATAGTTGAATCCCAAGCTATAAACATGAGCTAGAAGCTCATAAATACAAATACACTCTTTGATATGCTCACTTGGGTCATCCTGGGTCAACTATAATGCGTAAAATTGCTAAAAACCCAAATGGGCATGATTTATCAAACCAATTGAATTTACCAAGTGATTGCTTATGTACCCAATGTTCACAAGGAAAGTTAATCACTCGACCTTTATATAGTAAAATCACTTCTGAATCTCCTACATTTTACAAAGAATCCAAGGTGACATATGTGGTCCAATCCACCCTGAATGTTGTATATACTTTTTGGTATTAATTGGTGCATCAGCTCGTTGGTCACATGTATATTTGCTTTTTACAAGAAATATGGCATTTGCCAAATTTGTAACGATCCAGAATTTTATCATTTTAATTTATGAATATTTAATTTAATTTAAATATTCGATTAACTGGTTTTTAATAACTTTAATAAACCTCTTTTAGTTTATAACTGATAATAGAAAATTTATTTTGTTTACATAAATAGATAGTTTGACGGAAAACTGGAAATGTTACCGAAATGTATTCAGATTTTCAGCTTTTTATCGAAACAACAAGTTATTTGAAGTTGTATATTGTGATTATGTTTTAAACAACATTTAAATGTTAACACACTTTTATTTTGAAATGAATAATATAATAAAAATAAGTACTTAAAAAGTAAAAATATATTTAAATTTGAAAACATGGAAAGATGTGATGTGAAATGATATCTTAAGTGTAAAAATGAATTAAGGTACATGAAACACCTTATTATCCAATATATTTACAAATGTTTGTCCACTTGGAGGTTTATGATTTGAGGTAAGAGTTGAAAAATACGATTTTAGGGCAATTTTGGGTTTCGCTGCCTTTATTTTAATTATTTACTTCATGTTATACTTATTTTCACATTTTTCATTTTCCATTTCATTCTATCTTTCCTTCTCAACTCCATTTTTCATCTCTTTTATTTCTTCGGTAAAAATCTCAACTTTTGGTTCAAAAATATTTATTCACTTAAGATCAAACCTTAAAAGCTTAAAAGTCTTGGTTTAGTATTTCAAAAGCATGGAAAAAACAAAGGTGGGCTATTTCAAATAATTGTTGATATTTTAGTATATTTATTGTTGTGAAAATTTATGTCTTAGCTTGGTTGCGAATTGTATTATACCTTCTTATTTAAGTAATAGATAATAAAGTCATATTTTTAGTTGAATTTGCATCTAAATGGACAAAACAAGCTTATTGTAAAATGAAGATCACCATTTCCTATTCTCTACTTCCTTTAAAATTCTATCCTCCTCTCTACCTTCTAAAATGAATATCTCCAACACCGTAGTGAATTAGTTTATGTAGTTAACTACAAAGTTGTTAATTTTGATCCATGTTCATTTTTAAACATGGTCGTCGAATTTTTCGTCGAGTATTTTGTGAGAAATTTGCAATTTACAGTAAGTGGTCGAACTTTGTCGGGTTTTCATCGATCATAAATTAACGAATGGCCTATACCATCGCATTCATATCGACAAAACAAGATTTTAGGAGCTGTTCGAATGATTTTTAGTGGTGTGGTTTGGTCGAAATTGTTAGTTGAATGGATTTGAGTTAAAAATCGATTTCTGATGATCAAAGTGGTTTGGGTCAAAGCGATTGGAGTTAGAGCAAGCTTGGGTGGTGGCGGAGCTTTGTTGTTAGTCGCGGAGAGTGCGACGGTCTGAGACGTCAGGTCAAGCTAGATTATGGTTTTGAAATTTGGTGTTAGTAGGTTCGAATTTGATAAGAGCGCACGGGACGTGGCATCGAGTTCGTCGACATTTGGCCAGGAGAGGGAGATCAAGGACGACGATTCATAGATGCTGGCAATAGGGTCCAGCAAGGGTCGGAGCATCGGCCGTGGGAGGTTTCTAGTATCTGTCAAGTTTGAACTTTTGGATGATGGAGTCGGGTTTGGCCATAGGTGTGGGTTATCGACGAGTCGGTATGGATGGGCTGAGCGAAGTCAGGGGGACTTGTAGGTAAGGTCACGGTTGTGGACAAAGCAAGGTGGCAGGGTGCAGGGTGCATGCGTGTGCATCGAGTTCTTTGGCTCTAGTTTTTGAAATTTGAAGTATATGTATGTTTGGGTATTTTTGATTTTTGAGAAGGAGAAGGAGGAAGCTTGTTTTAATGTGGATGGGTTTGGGTATGGGCTTGCCCCGAGTAGATCTAAGGAAAGTAATTAATTAATTTTTAAACCATCATTATTAAATAAAAAATTAATTATCTTAAACCACTCTAATGATCCAGAATTTTATTGTTTTAATTTATGAATATTTAATTTAATTTAAATATTCGATTGATTGGTTTTTAATAAATTTAATAACCTACTTTTAGTTTATAACTGATAATAGAAAATTTGTTTTTTAAAATTTTGTTTACATGAATTGGTAGTTCGAAGGAAAACTGAAAATGTGATCGAAACGCATTTTTCGGATTTTCATATTTTATCAAAAAAGCAAGTTATTAGAAGTTGTAATATTATGATTATGTTTTAAACAACAATTAAAATGTTAACCCACTTTTATTTTGAAATGAATAATATAATAAAAATAAGTATTTGAAAAGTAATAATATATTTAAATTTGAAAACATGAAAAGATGTGACATGAAATGATTTCTTAAATGTAAAAATGAATTAAGGTATATGAAACACCCTATTATCCAGTATATTTACAAATTATTGTCCTCTTGGTGGTTTGTAATGTGAGGTAAGAGTTGAAAATATGATTTAAAGGAAATTTTGGGTTTTGCTTTCGTTAACCCATTTTTAGCAAAGAAGATTTCAACTAGGCTTAGAAGATACAAATGAGGGCAAAACAACTTGAAAACTTGGAGGTGCTGTTAAAAGGACTAGAGAATTGAGCTTAGAAAATTTGGTTGAAAAATTGGCTAAGTCCTCAATTCACCCCCAAATTAAGGCCTTAGATCAATCCCCCGAATTAAGGCCTTAGATCAATCCCGAATTAAGGTCTTAGGCCTAAATGACTTGAAACTTGACATGCACACTTAGAAAAATATAAGGAAGGACTTAGAAAAGTTGGGAGTGGTTTGGCCCCACTAATTAGATTCACCTCTGAATTAAGGACCTTAATTCATCCCTAGTTAAGGAGAACATCGAGACGGAATCGGAATGACTTGAAATTTGGCTAGAACAATTAGAAAAGGCAAAAGAAGGGCTTGGGGAAATTTTATCATATTTTGGCAAAGCATCTAAATTCGGCCCTGAATTAAGGACCTTAGTTCGGCGATGAATTAAGGATTTGATTCTGGCTAGTTTGGGACTTCTAGTGTGACTTCGCCCTATCTCATGGACTTCATTACTATTGGGTCTTAGACTCTATGCTGCCCAATTTCTCTATAAATACCAACCTATTGGTAACAGAAAGGGATCTTCTCTCTGTTAGATTTCCATTAACACTCTTAGACCGAGAGCTTCCATTAGACTTTCTTCACTTCTATTCTCCATAACATATACTCTTAACATCATTGTAAATATGAGATCCATTAGATTACGGTCAGATCTGAGATAACTAGTTGTAATCTAGAGAGAGAACAAACTAATTAAATAGATTGAAGTGGATGTAGGCCGGAGATTACGCCGAACTACTATAAAAACTTTTGTGTGTTCTTGCTATTTTCTACTTCTTTTTTTACTTTTATCTAAACTAGTGCTTTCATCTTGATTCTAGGTGTTGATCCATTTTCTGGGTAAACATTTTGGTGCTTTCACTAAGAAAAAAAAGAGATCTGAAAACTTGATGCTTGAATCTGAGATTTGGATAAGTTGAAGGGGCCTAACTCTAGATCTAAGGTTCGCGAAAGTCAACCAAAGCCTATGGGCAACCAAGGGTGTCCTCAAATTCTCATCAATCCATCTACGTGACCAAGGAAGAGATGGAGAGAATGATGAAGGGTATACAAGATGGAATGATAACTAGACAACACGAGATGCTGGAAGGATTTTTCCAAAGGAATGGACAATAAGGAACAACTAGAGCTATAGGAATTCAGAACCAAGGACCAGAAACCAATGCAGGAGCATCTGTAGTTAGAGCAAAACAAATTTAAACAATGTCCCCACGACTCGGGGGCACGATCAATTTGGATCTAGGATGAGTTTTAATGCAGGAACAGGCGATGTTGGATCTAGAGAGGCAGATCGGAATACAAATACATGATAGCAAAAGCTGGAACCAGAAGCCAACCATTAGAACAGACGACGGAGTGAAGTTATGAAAGACTTCCATTGGATGATAACCCCATGTTCGGGATGGATTGGGGTCAGGTTTGATTCCTTTACCCCGACTTTGAATAAATGATGCAATATAATCTCAGGCAGCTTACATGTGTACGGGATCCCGAACGGTCCCTAGGCATGCTCTGAGTTGGATGCCTGAGATGACTATTTAGGACACTAATAACCCCAGACCACTTAGACGTGCACAAAACCTAAATTGGTCCCTAGTCACACTCTAATTTAGATGGCTGGGGTGATTGCATAGGATAATAATAACCCTGACCACTTAGACGTGCACAAAACCTAGATTGGTCCATTGTCATGCTCCGAGTCGGATGTTTGGGATGGATAATTAGGATTTCTGCTTATTTGCTTTGATTTGGATATTTGAATTTTGAAAAATCCATGGGAACATGATGGCTGATATTTATCGCTTTATGTCTTACCCAAAGAGATGAGACCGGAGTGCAAGGTGCAAATCCCCTTGCCAGAGAGCAAGTGGATGGGCTTGTATGCATTTGGATTACCTTAGAGCTTCCATCCGGAGAGATGGCACCGGAGTGCATGGGACAAGTCTCCTTACTGGAGAGCAAGCGGATGGGCTTGTACGGATTTGGATCACCTTAGAGCTACCATCCGGAGAGATGGGGCTAGAGTGCAAAGAGTGAGCCACGCCACCCGAGAGTGAAAATGATGGGCTTCTTTGGTCGCTATAGAGCTACCGCCTAGAGAGGTGGGCTGGAGTGCAGGAAGTAAGTCTCTACAGTGGAGAGTGAGCAGATGAGCTTGCTTGGTCATTGAGTCCCTTTGCCGAAGAGTGAACGGACTTAGCAAGGATCCAAAGAGATCGAAACCCTAGATTGGAACACTAAACGATCCGAAGATATCGTCCCCCTTAAATTAAACATTAAACGATCCGGATAGATTATTCTCTTAACTTAAACGATCCGGGGAGATTGCAAATTAAACGAAGGATAATTTGGAGAGATCAAAGCCTGTAGTGGAGACGAAATTAATAAAAGGATTTGAACACCTTGTAATTAGAATAAAACTAATAAATCCCGAATGAACAATAAATCCCGAATGAACACGGGACGAAATCATATATGTGATGTAATAAGAGATATGTAATAACTACGAATGAAATCGGAATGATTGTGATGTATAGATTACACTTAGTCAGAGTCTATAGTCCTAGGTTGAAACAAGTTTGGAACGACCTTTGATTTACAAGAGAATCCAAAGGAACTAGACGATTCACCAAGACTGAAACAACTAGAAAGCCTAACTACCAGAGACTGATGACAGGAACTTGTTCTTGAGCAAAGCACGCCATACATCCGAAAGACATATTTTGGGAGGCAAGTGGTAACCCGCTTTTTAGTAAAGTAGATTTCAAATGGACTTAGAAAATTCAAACGAGGACAAACAACTTGAAAACTTGGAGGCGCACTTAAAGGACTAGAGAATTAAGTTCAGGAAATGTAACACCCTTAATTTTTGATAACATTATTCAAGAGATTTAATTAGATAAATTAAATTGAATAATTTAATAATTAGAATGATAAGGGGATTGAGATTTGAATAAATAATAAAGTGGTCGTGCTTAATTAATTAATCAAATGGGTTTAAGAATGGCTTATAGGCTAATTAGTTTACATATTGGTATATTGGGTATTAGTCGCACCTTAATTCCATAACCCTTATATATATCCACGGCTTTCCATCCATTCACGTTTATTTTTCATTTTCACAAAAATGTAAAATGCAAAAACAAAGGAGGAGCCGGCCATTCTTAAGGAAGAAAAGAAGAGAAATTCAAATCAAGCTAAGGAATTAAATCAAAGGGAATAAATCTCAATCTCAATTCGATCTCATAATCATAATCAAGGTGAATAATAATTTATACCATCTCTATTTTGTTTTATGATCATATGTTTTTGGATTTAAGATAAAATTCATTTTTACGATGATTTGGATGATGATATGCTTGAGTAGTAATTTGTTTGATTTAAACAAGATTGTTTAAATGAGATTTATGCGGTCTAGACTAAAACCGATTGTAAATGATCTTTGAATTCCATGGAAATTTTTTTATGTTATGTAAAATATGATTTTGGAGTTGGGTTTTAATTTTGATAATTTTCCAAGTTATGGAAAGATTATTATGAATTTTTAAAGGAAAATATGATAAAATTGGATTTAAATTTAATTTCGATTATTTCAGGAAGAAACTGGGTCTGGAATTTTTGTATGTTAGATAACATGATTAAAGTAAATTTCTGTAAATTTTGGGGATTTTTCCTAAGAGATTTACTTTGGAAAATAAATTATTTTAGAAGAAGGATTTAAGTGCAATTTTGGTTTTGCTTAATGGAAGGGCTTAAGTGTTAAATTTTCCTTGATTTAGATCCGATAATAAGCGGCAGTTATTTTGTAAAGAATTTGAAAAGTTGAAGCAACCAATCACATGTTTAAAGGTGGGCAGGTTAGTTAGAAAATATTTTCTTTTATTGGTTTTAATTCAGCCTTTACCAGAAAAAGTATGTTCCGCCTCTTTTAGAAGCTGCCTTTCGACCCGATGCTTCCGCCTTGATTAAGTCAAAACCATCTCAGTCGAGACCAACCCATGCCGAAACCAATACACAAGGCATCAATAAGATTGGTGCGTAGTGGATTGGAAAAGGGGCGGAAGGCATGGTGTCGAAGCCAATGCTTTCGATAGGTGTCGAAACCTTTGTTTGTTTTCCAAAGAAAAGCGCCTGCTTTGTTTTATTAAAGCTTTCGAAGGAGTCGAAACATATGCTTTCGAAAGAGGTTTTCTAATAGCTTTCGAAGAGTTTGCTATTTTATGTTTTAAAAGTAAGAGCTTTCGAATGAGTTCCTTCATTTGTAAAATAATGCTTTCGAAAGTAAGGGTTCCGACCTAGTCGAGATCTTGCTGCCGTTCTTTTGCCTTTTGAATATATTGAAATCATTAATGCTTTCGAAGGGTAGTTTTGTTTTAAAGATGTTCTAAGCCACTTCCTAAATGCTTTCGAAACGGTCCAAGGGTTTCGAAGGCAATGGCTTCGAAAGGGGGTTTCGATGCTATCCTTCAGTGTTTTTCTTAAATGATTTGAAGCTTTCGAAAGGGATGGTGCCGATGCCATCAAGTTTTCCCCAATATTTTTAATAAAGAATGGTTTCGAAAGAGATAATTTCGTTTATATTCACTTTGACCCAAATGATATTTTTAATATAAACCCAATGGTTTCGAAAAAGGGACTTTCAAAGGTTTCGAAAGTGGTACTTTCAATGGTTTTGAAGCTATGCTTCTAAGAGTTAATAAGTAATACTTTATTATATTAGAAAGGTTTCAAAAGAGAGGTTTTAAAGTATTTCGAAAGGTAAGGGCCTAATGTTTTGAAAAGATGTTTATATGCTTTTGAAGGAGGTTATCTAGTGAGGTCGAAAGCCAAGTTTTAAAGGTTTCGAAAGCCTTGGTCTTCAAAACAAATAACCCAATCTCATTTTAAAGGAAAAACCATGGCATAAATGAATAAAGTATTTTGATATGGAGTTTATGAAGAAGTTTTCTTTGATTGATAGGTTAAAGGGATTAACCAAGTTATTATGTTTGCTTCTTCATACATGTATATATTCACATTGTAATGGACCCATAACTGTATTTTGGGAAAGGGTAGAATTACCAGCTAGGTTGATCTAGTAGTGAATATAAATTAAGTTAACTCCTGAATGAGTAGAATTGCATCCAAAAGGTCAGGAAGACCAGAATATAGGGTGCTAAAATATTAAAGGAAGATATTGGCAGGGGCCAATAGGTTCTCAGTAAGCCCATGAAAACTGTATATAGAAAAAGATATTGGCATGGGGCCAATAGGTTCATAGTAAGTCCATGAAAATTATGTATAAATGAAGATGTCAGAAAGACAGGTTCATAGTTAGCTCATGAAAACTATGATTTGATTTTGGCAGGGGCCAATAGGTTTGTAGTTACCCATGTAAACTATATCCGAATTAAGATACTGACAAATATCAATAGGTTCCTAGTCAACCCATGCAAACTAAGATAAGAGAAAAGATATTGAAGTTACAAATAGGTTCAGGGAGAACCCATGAAACAGTAAAGATATTGGGAGGGGCCAATAAGTTCTTAGTGATCCCATGAAAACTATGTAACTGGACAGGGAGTCCTTAATCATTAAACAGGTTATTAGTAAGCCCATGAAAACTAATAGGTTAATAGTGACCCTAGAAACTACAACTGAGACATATAGTCAAAATGAATAGGGATGGGTAATCCAGATTTGATTTACTTGTTTTGCATATCATCATATTGTTTTGAATTGTTTTAACCATTATGGATGCTGGAGCACAGTATATGGTTTTATAAATGTTTTAGGATACTAGTGAGGGGAAACCCCGTTTTGCTAAGCGGCGTGGGCTCATTAGATATCTAAATGGTTTGATATGGTAGATTATTATTCATACCAGGCTTTATGTCCGACTCGAAGTTTATGTTTTCCCCTCAAACTCTGGGGTACTCAATTGATTTTGAGTAGTTTGAGAGTTGAGGTTTTTAGGTGCCTCTTTAGACGAATAGGCTTCCGAAGACGTGCATGAGGCATGATAGCTATCTAGAGTTTTCTTTTATTTTGATTCTGTTGTGTTGTTTTGTAAAGGCAAAGCTGTTAAATTGCCTATATATACTCTGATCATCCAAGGGGGCATCTTCATATGTCGCTCTTGGCGTATGTTGTAAGAAATATATTTTCTCTGAACGTGGTTAACGATTGTGGGATTTTGTAATGAATTTGAAATGGAATGTGGAACTTGTTTGATGTTTTAAATTTTTTCCATATTCATGTGTTTCTGTATATCAATGTATCTAACATTACCGTATTTGGTTGCCGAGGATTAATAAACATGGATGACTGCAGCATCCGTAGCTGTTAGTTTTGGGCCTCCAAGTAGGGGATGCTACAAGTTGGTATCAGAGCATAGGTTTATGAAACTTAATAGAAATTTTAAACCTAAAATATTTTAAAACATAATCCAATGAGTTTGAAAATAAGATGGGGTTTGGGTTAATGCTATAATAATGTACTTATATTTGATATATATATACAAGCACGTATTCCCCTCTCTCTTAGACTGTTCTTATGTATCTTATTAAGGCTCGTATGCAGATTTACAAGAAAAAATATATAGAAGCAGGAAACGGAAGAGGAAATCTCAATGGAGGAAGCACCACAATCAACAGAAATGTTCGACCTAATACCAGAAGGAACCCGGGTCGACAGGATAATGCTAACCAAAATGCTGATGGCAATATGGGTGCTGGAAATCCACCAGTAGATATGAGGGTGATGTATTAGTTCTTCGTCAATGTGATGCAAGCAGGAGTTGCTGTTGGAGTTGCTAGAAAAGTAGGAGGAGATAATCCCGTGACTCCAGTTGGGAATAATTATGCTAAGTTGAGCAGAAATTACACTAGTCTTGGTGGGAAGCCGTTTATGGGGACGGGGAATGCCATAGAGGTAGAGAATTGGCTATTGCATTGTGAGTGTATCTTTGCTGATTTGGGTTTAGATGATGAGTATAAGAGGAGGTTGGCCTCTAAGCAGTTACAAGGGTCAGCACTTCATTGGTGGAATAGTGTTACTGTTAGGATTCCAAAGGAAGAATTGACTTGGGCAGATTTTAAAGCGAGATTTGAACAGAGGTTTTTATCTATAGTTGCTAAGACAGCGTTGTTGAGAAAGTTTATGGATTTGGTGTAGGGATAAATGTCAGTAATTGAGTATGCTACTAAGTTTGATGAGCTGTCCCAATATGGACATGCTACTATAGACCCTGACATAAGGAGAAATGAGAGGTTTATTTGGGGATTGAGACCTGAGCTTGCTAGGGCGACCCTGACACATATCTGTGATCCTTGTAATGTGGTTGTGGAGATGAAAATCTGCCATGAGGAGATGCTTGTTGTTTGTGCTAGAGAAAAGCTAGTTGAAACCCAGAGTTCTCAAGGAAAGAAAAGAAAATTCTTTAAGAAGAAGGGAGCCTAGAAGGGAGAAGCTGCCAAGAAGGCAAAGGCTGATTTAGGTTGCTGCAAGTGCAACAAGAAGGGTTATTATGCAAATGGGTGTCGGCTGGGAAAGGGGAAGAAGGCTGCAGATAAGAAGAATGTCATCAAGTGCTTTAACTGTGATCAAGTGGGGCATTATAAGAACCAGTGTCCAGAGCCAGTTAGGACGGACAAGGGAAATGTTTTTGCTGTTGGACCATAATCTACTAAGCCAACTGCAGCTGAAAAAGGGAAGACTGTGATGGAAGGTACGTTTTTGATTCAGAGTATACCAGTTAAGATACTATTTGATACCGGTGCATCACATTCATTTATATCCCAGTGTTTGGTTAATAGTTTATGCTTAGAACCCACATACCTTATTACTTCCTTAAGGGTTGCAAATCCAATAGGAGGATATGCAACTCTAGGAATGAGATGTGACCAGTTAGAACTTGATTTGTTAGGTCATAAGTTTTCATGCAGTCTATATGTTTTCGATTTCGTAGATTTCAGAATCATTTTGGGTATGGATTGGTTGAGTAAGTATGAGGCTAGGATATTTTGTCAGGATGGGGAGACATCACTAAGACACCCTGATAGTCATAACCGAATTATATTCTCAGTGGAGAATTCTGACCGGAGTAGTTGTGCTTTGTTAAGCGATATGGAAGTGGGAGAAGTGCTAAGTCAGATTTGAGTAGCAAGAGAGTTTGCAGATGTCTTTGAGCCGGTCACAGGACTACCACAGAAATGAACTGTTGAGTTTCAGATGGATCTTGTGCCAGGAGCTGAACATATGAGTAGACCACCTAGCAGAATGACACCTACTGAGATGAAGGAATTGAAAGTGCATCTAGTGGATCTAGAAGGAAGGAATTTTATTAGACCAAGCAGTTCACTTTGGGGAGCGGCTGCGGTGTTCGTAAAGAAACCAGATGGGTCGTTGGGGATGTGTATGACTATTGTAAGTTGAATGAGAGGACGATCAATAATAAGTATCCTTTACCGAGAATTGATGATCTATTTGATCAGTTGTGTGGGGCCATAGTGTTTTCCCAGTTGGATTTAGCGACAGGTTTCCATCAGTTAAGAGTGGCAGAGGACAATATTCTTTTGACAGCATTTTGGACCAGGTATGGTTCGTATGAGTGGTTAGTAATGCCATTCGGGTTAACAAATGCACCTGCTTTCTTCGTGGATTTGATGAACCGAATTTTCCGGGAATATTTGGATCGATTCATGTTGGTGTTTATAGATGATATTTTGGTATACTCTAAGGATGAAAGAGAGCATGAAGATCATCTTAGAGTTGTGCTATAGACGCTGAGGCAACATCAGCTAAAGGCGAATTTTTCCAAGTGTCATTTTTGGAAGGAAGAGGTTAAGTTTCTTGGTCACGTGATTTCAGAGAAGGGCTTATCAGTCGATCCAGATAAGATCGAAGCTGTTAATAATTGGAGGAGACCAGAGATGGTGACTGAGATTAGAAGTTTTCTTGGACTTGCTGGCTGTTACCGGAGATTTATTAAGGATTTCTCGTGGATAGCAGTGCCTTTAACTAAGCTAACCAGGAAGGAGGCGAAGTTTGTTTGGTCCGACAAATGTGAGGAATCATTCTTTAAGTTAAAGAATTTGTTGACTAATGCACCTGTGTTAGTAGTTCCAGATGAAAACCAAGGGTTGGTGGTGTATACCAATGCATGAGGAACTGGATTGGGAGCTGTGTTGATGCAGAAGGGTAAAGCGATTACCTACGCTTCACGACAGCTTAGACCACATGAAGTGAGATATCCTACTCATGATTTGGAGTTGGCTGCGGTGATCTTCGCATTGAAGATTTGGAGGCATTATCTCTTGGGGGGAGATTTGAGCCATACACAGATCATAAGTCTTAAAGGTGCTTATTCTCTCAGAAAGAGTTGAATATGAGACAACAGAGGTGGCTGGAGTTTCTAGCTGCTTATGATTTTAGTATAGAGTATACATCAGGGAAAGGTAATAAAGTAGCGGATGATCTTAGTAGAAGACATCAGAATGTGGAGTTGGCTATGTTGATAGAATGGAAGGATTTAGAAGCTTTGACTACTTGTTGTGTGCAGTTAAGATCGACTGCTAGTTCTAGTCAGAGTACTACCATGTTGTCCTATTTGGAAGTTCGACCAATGTTGATCAAGAGAATTGCTTCTAACAAAAAGGAGGATCCATTATTAGCCGAGAAGATTAGAAGGCTTAAGGTTGGATCAGAGATCAATGATCTAAAAGGCTTTAGTCTTGACCGGAGGGGATTGTTAAGGAAGAAGGGACGGTTGTGTGTTCCAGATGTTAAGAACTTGAGGAAAGAAGTTCTTGGAGAATGTCATCCGGCCAAGTTTACGATTCATCCTGGAGGGACCAAGATGTATCAAGTTTACGATTCATCCGGCTTGTTGGTTAGGCAGTGTGCAAACTGTCAACAAGTGAAAGCCGAACATCAGAAGCCGAGTGGATTGCTTCAACCTCTACATATTCTAGTTTGGAAATGAGATTCGATATCCATGGATTTTATAGATGGGTTGCCAAGGTCAAATAGAGGAAATGAAAGTATATGGGTTATAGTGGATAGGTTGACCAAGATTGCCCATTTTATTCCAGTTAAATCAACCAGGACGACACATGTTTTAGCTAAGTTGTTCATGAAGAACATAGTTAGACTTCATGGAGTTCCTAGTAGTATAGTCAATGACAGAGATGCTTTGTTTACTAGTGAAATCTGGAAGAGTCTACAGGATGTATTAGGCACTAAGCTCAAGATGAGTACTGCATATCACCTCAGATGGATGGGTAGATAGAGAGAGTCAATAAGTACTCGAAGATTTGTTGAGAGCTTGTGTATTGGACTTTGGTGGATCTTGGGAAGATCAACTACATTTGGTTGATTTTTCCTATAATAATAGTTATATGACTAGTATATGAATGGTGCATTTTGAAGCTTTGTATGGAAAGCCATGCAAATCACCAGCATGTTAGTTGGAGACTGGAGACAGTTTTGTCTTAGGTCCAGATTTGGTTAGGGAGGCGTCATAGAAGATTGAGTTGGTCCGAGAAAGGATGAAGGAAGCTCAGTCCAGACAAAAAAGTTATGCAGATAAGAGGTGTAAAGACCTAGAGTTCTCAGTTGGAGACAGGGTTTTCATTAAGGTATCACCGATGAAGGGTGTGGTACGGTTCGGGAAGTCGGGGAAACTGGCATCGAGATATGTTGGTCCATTCCAAATTACAGAGAGGATTGGAAAGCTTGCAAACAAAGTATAGTTTTCGAGCAGTATGGCAGGTGTCCATAATGTATTTCATGTGTCTCATCTTCGCAAGTATGTGCATGATCCAGAGACTACCATTCCTCCAACAGGGTTGGAAGATTTGATAGTAGAGCCTAATTTGACTTTTGTTAGACAACCAGTTCGGGTTGTAGCGAGAGATGAGAAAAGATTGAGGAACAAGACAGTCAAGTTGGTGAAAGTTTAGTGGAGCGACAACGAGAAGGACTGTATTGAGGATAGGATTTGAGATACTTATCCTGATCTGCTTTGAAGGTATGTCAACATTAGCTTTATATAGATAATTGCTAGTCAGGTAGACTAGTATGGTTGTTGGGAGTCGTTACAGATGATTGCTATGTTTAGTATTTAGTCCTTACTGAATTTGGAGGACGAAATTCTTTAAGGAGGGGAGCCTATAACACCACCAATTTTTGATAATATTATTCAAGAGATTTAACTAGATAAATTAAATAGAATAATGTAATAATTAGAATGATAAGGGGATTGAGATTTGAATAAATAATAAAGTGGCCATGCTTAATTAATTAATTAGATGGGCTTAAGAATGGCTTATAGGCTAATTAGTTTACACAAGGGTATATTGGGTATTAGCCACACCTTAATTCCATAACCCTTATTTATATCCATGGCTTTCCATCCATTCACGTTTATTTCTCATTATCACAAAAATGTAAAACGCAAAAACAAAGGAGGAGCCGACCATTGTTAAGGAAGAAAAGAAGATAAATTCAAATCAAGCTAAGGAATTAATCAAGGGGAATAAATCTCAATCTCAATCCGATCTCCTTGTCATAATCAAGGTGAATAATAATTTATACCATCTCTATTTTGTTTTATGATCATATGTTTTCAGATTTAATATTAAATTCGTTTTTATGATGATTTGGATGATGATATGCTTGAGTTATAATTTGTTTGATTTAAACAAGATTGTTTAAATGGGATTTATGCGGTTTTAGAGCAAAATCGATTGTAAATGATCTTTGAATGCCATGGAAATGTTTTTATGTTATGTAAAATATGATTTTGGAGTTGGGTTTTAATTTTGATAATTTTCCAAGTTATGGAAAGATTATTATGAATTTTTAAAGGAAAATATGATAAAATTGGATTTAAATTTAATTTCGATTATTTCAGGAAGAAACTGGGTCTGGAATTTTTGTATGTTAGATAACATGATTAAAGTGAATTTCTGTAATTTTTGGGGATTTTTCCTAAGAGATTTACTTTGGAAAATAAATTATTTTAGAAGAAGGATTTAAGTGCAATTTTGGTTTTGCTTAACGAAAGGGCTTAATTGTTAAATTTTCCTTGATTTAGATCTGATAATAAGCGGTAGTTATTTTGTAAAGAATTTGAAAAGTTGAGACAACCAAATACATGTTTACACGTGGGCAGGTTAGTTAGAAAATATTTGCTTTTATTGGCTTTAATTCAGCCTTTACCCGAAAAAGTATGCTCCGCCTCTTTTGGAAGCTGCCTTTCGACCCTATGCCTCCGCCTTGACCAAGTTGAAACCATGACAGTCGAGACCAACCCATGCCGAAACCAATACACAAGGCATCAATAAGATTGGTGCGTACTGGATTGGAAAAGGGGCAGAAGGCATGGTGTCGAAGCCAATGCTTTCGATAGGGGTCGAAACCTTTATTTGTATTCCAAAGAAAAGCGCCTGCTTTGTTTTATTAAATCTTTCGAATGAGTCGAAACATATGCTTTTGAAAGAGGTTTTCTAATAGCTTTCGAAGGGGTTGCCATTTTATGTTTTAAAAGTAAGAGTTTTCGAATGAGTTCCTTTATTAGTAAAATAATGCTTTCGAAAGTAGGGGTTCCGACCTAGTCGAGACCTTGCTGCCATTCTTTTGCCTTTTGAATATATTAAAGTCATCGATACTATTGAAGGGTAGTTTTATTTTAAAGATGTTCTAATCCGCTTCCTAAATTTTTTCGAAAGGGTCCAAGGGTTTCGAAGGCAATGGCTTCGAAAGGGGGTTTGATGCTATCCTTCAAGTTTTGCTTAAATGGTTTGAAGCTTTCGAAAGGGATGGTGCCGTTGCCATCAAGTTTTCCCCAATATTTTTATATGATAAAGAATGGTTTCGAAAGAGATACTTTCATTTATATTCACTTTGACCCAAATGATATTTTTAAATATAAACCCAATGGTCTCGAAAGAGGTACTTTCAAAGGTTTCGAAAGGGGTACTTTCAATGGTTTTGAAGCTATGCTTCTAATAGTTAATATGTAATACTTTATTACATTTGAAAGGTTTCTAAAGAGAGGTTTTAAAGTATTTTGAAATGCAGGGTCCTAATGTTTTGAAAAGAGGTTTATATGCTTTCGAAGGAGGTTATCCGTTGAGGTCGAAAGCCAAGTTTTGAAGGTTTCGAAAGTCTTAGTTTTCAAAAAAAACCCAATCTCATTTAAATGAAAAACCATGGCATAAATGAATAAAGTATTTTGATATGGAGTTTTTGAAGAAGTTTTCTTTGATTAATAGGTTAAAGGGATTAACCAAGTTATTATGTTTGCTTCTTCATACATGTATATATTCACATTGTAATGGTCCCATAACTTTATTTTGGGGAAGGGTAGAATAACCAACTAGGTTGACCCAGTAGTGAATATAAATTAAGTTAACTCCTGAATGAGTAGAATTGCATCTAGGAGGTCAGGAAGACCAGAATATAGGATCTAAAATATTAAAGGAAGATATTGGCAGGGGCCAATAGGTTCTCAGTAAGCCCATGAAAACTGTGTATAGTAAAAGATATTGGCTGGGGGCCAATAGGTTTATAGTAAGCCCATGAAAACCATGTATAAATAAAGATGTCAAAAAGACTGGTTCATAGTTAGCCCATGAAAACTATGATTTGATATTGGCAGGGCTAAATGCTTGTAGTTAGTCCATGTAAACTATATCCGGATTAAGATACTGACAAATGTCAATAGTCCTAGTCAACCCTTGAAAACTAGGATAAGAGAAAATATATTGGAGTTACTAATAGGTTCAGGGAGAACCCATGAAATAGCAAAGATATTGGCAAGGACTAATAGGTTCATAATGATACCACGAAAACTATGTAACTGGACAGGGAGTCCTTAATTATTAAACATGTTAATAGTAAGCCCATGAAAACTAATAGGTTAATAGTGACCCTAGAAACTATAACTGAGACAGATAGTCAAAATGAATGAGGATGGGTAATCCAGAACTGATTTACTTGTTTTGCATATCATCATATTGTTTTGAATTGTTTTAACCATTGTGAATGCAGAAGCAAAGTATATGGTTTTATAAAGTTTTAGGATACTAGTGAGGGGAAAACCCATTCCGCTAAGCGACGTGATCTCACTAGATATCTAAATGGTTTGAGATGGTAGATTATTATTCATACCATGCTTTATGTCCGACTCGAAGTTTATGTTTTCCCCTTAAAATCTCGGGTACTCAATTGATTTTGAGTAGTTTGAGAGTTGAGATTTTCAGGTACCTTTTTAGACGAATAAGCTTCCAGAGACGTGCAGGAGGCATGATAGCTATCTAGAGTTATATTTTATTTTTATTCCACTGTGTTGTTTTATAAAGGCAAAGTTGTTAAATTGCCTATATATTCTCTGATCAATCAAGGGGGCATCTTCATATGTCGCTCTTGGCATATGTTGTAATAAATATATTTTCTCTGAACGTCGTTAACAATTGTGGGATTATGTAATGAATTTGAAATGTTTTGAAATGGAATGTGGAACTTGTTTGATGTTTTAAATTTTTTCCATATTCATGTGTTTCTATGTATCAATGTATATGACATTACCGTATTTGGTCGCTGATGATTAATAACTGTGGATGACTGCAGCATCCATAGCCATTAGTTTTAGGCCTCTAAGTAGGGGATGTTACAAGAAATTTGGTTGAAAACTGGCTAAATCCTTAGATCAACTCCCCGAATTAAGGCTTTAGTTTAACCCCCCAAATTAAGACCTTAGATTAACCCCGAATTAAGGTCTTAGGTCAAAACGACTTGAAACTTGACATGTACACTTAGAAAAAAACAAGGAAGGATTTAGAAAGTTTAGAGTGGTCTGGCCCTACCAGTTAGATTCACCCTTGAATTAAGGACCTTAATTCATCCCGAGTTAAGGAGAACATCGAGACAGAATCGAAATGAGTTGAAATTTGGGAAGAGCACTTAGAAAAGGAAAAAGAAGGACTTGGGAAAATTTTATTATGTTTGGGCAAATCACCAAAATTTGGCTCCGAAATTAAGGGCCTTAATTCGACGATGAATTAAGGATTTGGCTCGGGCTAGTTTGGGACTTCTAGTGTGACTTCGCGCTATCTCCTGGACTTCATTACTATTGGGCCTCTAATTTTATGCTGTCCAATTCCTCTATAAATACCAACCCATCTACTACTAGAAAGGGATCTTCTCTCTGTTGGATTTCCATTAACACTCTTAGACCCGGAGCTTCCATTTGACTTTCTTCAACTTCTATTCTCCATAACATACTCTCTTAACACTATGGTAAATCCGAAATCCACTAGATTATGGTGAGATCTGAGATAACTAGTTGTAATCCAGAGAGAACAACTAATAAAATAGATTAAAGTGGACATAGGCCGGAGATTACGCTGAATTACTATAAAAACTTCTGTGTGTTCTTGTCTGTTTTCTACTTCTTCTTTTACTTTTATTTGAACTGTTGCTTTCATCTTGATTCTAGGCGTTGATCCATTTTTTGGGTCAATAGTTCATTTATTTTAATTATATACTCCATGTCATATTTATATTCACAATTTTCATTTTCCATCTCATTCTATCTTTCCTTCTTAACTCCATTTTTCATCTCCTTTACTTCTTTAGTAAAAGTCTCAACTTTTAGTTCAAAAATATTTATTCACTCAAGATCAAACCTTAAATCTTAAAAGACTTGGTTTAGCATTTCAAAATCATGGAAAAAAAGGTGAGCTATTTCAAAAACTTGTTAATATCTTAGTGAATTAAATATTGTGAAAATTTATGTGTTAGCCTGCTTGTGAATTATATTGGACCTTCTAGTTTAAGTAATAGATATTAAAATCGTATTTTAGTTGAATTTGCATCTAAATGGACAAGGCAAGCTTACTATAAAAAGAAGATCACCATCTCATATTCTCTACTTCCTTTAAAATTCTATCTTCTTCTTCACCTTGTAAAATCAATATCTCCAAAACCGTAATAAACTAGCTTATGCTATTAACTACAAAGTTGTTAGTTTTGATCCATAGTTATTTTTAAAAATGGTTGTCAAATTTTCGTCAAGTATTTTTCAAGAAATTTGTAATTTAGAGTAAGTGGTCGAATTTTGTCGGGTTTACATCGATCATAAATCAACAAATGGCATATACCATCGCGTTCATATCAATAAAACAAGGATTTAGGAGCTATTCACTTGATTTTTAGTGGTGTGGTTGGGTCGAGATTATTAGTCGAATGGATTTGGGTCAAATTGATTTTCGATGATTAAAGTGGTTTGGATCGAAGCGGTTGGAGCTAGAGCAGGCTTGGGTGGCGGCGGAGATTCGGTGTTAGCCACAGAGGATGCGACGTTCTGAGGTGTTGGGTTGAGCTAGCTTTATTGTTTTGGAATTTGGTGTTAGTGGGTTCGAACTTGACAAGAGTGCACGCGCGAGGTGGCGTCGAGTTCGTCGACGTTTGTTTAGGAGAGGGAGCTTAAGGACGACGATTCATTGATGGTCGTGACGAGGTCCAGCGAGGGTTGGAGCATTGGTTATGGGAGGTTTCCAGTGCCTGTTGAGTTTGAATTTTTGGATGATGGAGTCGAATTTGGCCATAGGTGTGAGCTGTCGACGACGTGGGTATGGATGGGCTGCATGATTTTAGGAGGACTTGGGGGCAAGGTAGCGGTGGTGGATGGAGAAAGGCAACCGTGTGCAGGGTGCATGGTGCACACATGTGCATCAAGTTCTTTGGCTCCTGTTTTTGAAATTTGAAGTATATGTATGCTTGGGTATTTTTGATTTTTGAGAAGGAGAAGGAGGAAGCTTGTTTTAGTGTGGATGGGTTTCGGTGTGGGCTTGGCCCGAGTAGACTAAGGAAAGTAATTAATTAATTTTTAAGTTTTAAAGGTTTAAAATTTTAACAAATCGGTACACGTCCATTCAAAGTCCGTTTAACCTGCGAATTTCGACACCGAGTCTGTATCGGCTAACAGAACACATTTGTACAGTTATTTGACAGTTTTGTAGAAGTATAGAATGCTATTAAATTTATAGTCGTAGAAAAATAATTACGTCGATTAATAACTATATTTATCATTGTCATTCCTGATAACATAATAAAACCCTTTTATGCTCTATTTAAATAAGATATATTATATAGAACATCTAGTTAGTAGAATAAATCTCTGTTCTGCTATTTTATAAATTTGGATGTTTATTCATTAATCAATTTACTTGGACATATTGCGTGTTATCCATCGGCTATTGATTATGAATTTTATTTACATATTTGTTGTTTATGTAATACCAATGATATGATCTTAATTTGGCGAATGCAAAATAATGGTAACTTGTCTAAGTACCAATGTGGTCGCCGAGCCTCCATTTTGGAAAAGAATTGAATTTGGATTTATTTGGACTATATATTATTTTGAAGTAAAAGCATTTCCTCTAATTAAATGGTTAGGTTAATATTACTTTAATTATAATATTGTAAAGTTAACTAATTATTTATAAAATTATATTTATCTAAGTTGTTTAAATATTTATCCAAGTTATTTAATTATTTTATTAAAGTCGTTTAAATATTTATCCAAGTTATTTAATTATTTTATTAAAGTTGCTTAAAAGTTAATTATTTTGTTTAAGTTATTTTGAAGATTAATTAATTATTTTATAAATTATAATTTAAGTTATCTAATTTATTTACAAATGTTGTTTTGAAAATCTATAAATTATTTTTAAATAATTTTTTATATTATTTATTACTTATTTAATAGTGATTAAATTTATTAACTTCGTATTAATAATGATTTAAGGTAAGTTAATTATTTACTAATAATATTTTTAAACTTTAGTTAATTATTAATTACGGAGGTTTGTAAAAGCAATTATTTTATTTATTAGAAAGTGTTTAAAATAAAAAATGTTTTATAAAGAGAATAATTTTGAAAATAAAAAGGGTTGTTGATGAAATAAATTTGAAAAGACCTTGAAGGTTGATAAGGGGTTTTGGGTAATTAAACTTTGTTTTAAATAGAATAGATTAATTATAGAAATTTAAGTTTATGAGTCTAAATATTAATTCTTCTTAATTTTGGTGGTATGGAAGTCTCTTCCCTATTTGACACCGAAGGATTGGTGATTTGGATTCATAATAATCACCGTTTCAAAAGTCATTGTCTGATCCATTTAATATGATTTAGGGATAAGAAATCTTTTCTTAAATATTTTGTGAATATTCTTATATCATTGTATAAGAATATGGTATAGATTTTCCAAATATAAAAATAATGGTTTGAGAATATATACTTATACCGGTGAGATAAGTATATAAATATTTGATAAATAATTGAATTTTTTAATTATTGAAGATTTTTTTAAAGAGGCTTAGTGGATCCCATATAAAAATAAATCTATGCTTAGATTGTTTGTATTATTTGATAGTTAAATAACCGACTATCAAATCTAGATCTATTTTTAACTCTAGAAATATCTAGGAAAACACGAGAATTATATGGCACAATCATCTTCGATGATGTTGTACTGTGTGTATAAATCTCGCTTTGTTCTTCTAGGGCAAATAACAAGGAGATCCATCCACTTAAACGGTTAGGGGGTGATCCTCGCTCTTATGTATTGTTTGTTTATTTCCAAAAGAACTAGAGTTGAGTTTACTGGAAACTAACGAATGTTGGTTCGAAGAGACTAGGATCAGATAAGTATGAATTATCCAAAAACCATTTCGAACCAACTCAAGTGTTCGAATTGGAAACATTTGAAGATGATGGAATCAAAGACGAAGCTCTTTGAAGTGCAATGGCTACTTACTACTAATCCAGAGGGTGATTCCAAAAAGGATGTAGTAGAAGTAGTGCCTTTGGTTTGTTTATATCCTGAACAACTTGTATGTATGAATGTTGGCGTTGCATTGTTGTCTGGAAGGCAATGTTAGCATTCCAAGTAGGATTTACCAAAAAGGTAAAGCATAGCCTCAAGCCTCACACCCGGGAATGACTAAAACATAGGAAATGCGGTAGGGCTATGTGGGTCGCACCCATTAGGGTATGTCATCACCCTTCTAGGTATATACATTTATGGATTTGGTTGTGCATGAGAGATCTTGAGAAAAGGTTGCAAGAAAACCATGGTGATGACATATTCGGTACTATCCAGTAAGGGGTAGGCCGGTCCGGTGTTGACAAGGGTGCAAGATGTTCTTGTTGACCTCGGTACTTTTTTAAAGGTGTACTGTAAGAGGCGGTACCCAAGTTGCCTTGTCATTATATGGAATCCATTATCCAATAAGCGCTGTACGGACTTAGTTGTGCCCAACTATGCTGGAACGTGAGATGCAAGCATTCCAGCTTTATTCATAACTTACTTTAAACCCTAAACATTATTATAATATCAATGGATTTTCTATAAAATGGTTTGGTTATCATAAGGTAAACCCATCTGTGTTATATAGGCATGATCTTACGAGATACCTTTTTTTAAAAGGTTTTATGAGATATAAGAATTCATTGTATTTGTGTTTCTCACACTTGTTTACCAGGCTGATCTGAGTGTTATATCTTATAACTAGTGTGTGGCCCGTGCTACGCACATGGGCAGTAGAGTAATAAAGATGGTCCAAAGTTTCAAAGTTATTGTTTTGTGTTTGTAGTTATATATTTTATTACTTTCTCACTTGTGCAAATTTTTTGCCAATATCATTGAGTACATGAACTGGTGAATATGCTTTGCGTTTTCGTCGTATATTCCGGTCTCCAACATGTAATGGAATACAGCATAAATCATCAAAAATAAACTTTTCATAGTAAACGTCCAGTCCCACTTCGAACCAGTAGGTGGAAGACCAAACACCTTGCCTCTTGTGTATATGATGCAACCCAACATAATTTTGATTGCTACTTGTTTAGTACAATTTAATTACATGGTGTGTGCATATACATATGTGTGTAGTGTGTGTATGTGTGTGTAGTGTGTATATATATATATTGAATCACACTTTAATTTTTAGTTTTGATTAAAAAATTACGTTTTTATTAGACAACACATAACTCACTGATCACTAAAAGAAATTTAAAGATGTATATAGCGTACTAACATAATTCGGATACCAACTGTGATAAAATTTTAGTTAAACAAAAACAAAAGTAAGCGCACAATGTAAACCGTCGTTATTCTATTTTATTAGAAAATACATAAATAAAAAATTATTAAGCAGAAAATACATAAAACATTATCATAGTTACAACCTTACGTAAACCGTCAAAGATGAATCTCCCTCTCCACTAAAATACCACAGTAACATTCTCAATAAAACCAACGACTTCTAAATATAATCCACGTTAAAATCTGTATATGTGAATTCATTGTTCTCACGCATAATTACATCAACATAGGTCAAGTACTGATTGATCGATCACTCTGAATGATTTAATTTAGACCACCATTTCAATTGGTCAACTTTGAGTAGATGCATTCAACATGCCTATCTCAGTATGACAATACTGTCTGCATAGCATAAATCAGAGTAGGTAGAAACTATGTAAATTATGCTAAATAGACAAAACATTACATAGTACTTGAGAAGCGTTAACAACTCACAACATATATTTGTAAACAGCCACCTGAGTCCATGTCATAAAGAACTGATTAACTATATTATAACACATACTTGCAATTTACCCAACTTTCAAGTTGTTATTCGGAGGTGTTTATTTATATTTAGGCACTTTCCCATTTAAATTCTTATGCTATATAGTGAATTCTTGTTTCTTTTTTATTGTGTAACCTTGTAAAGTGACAGTATGGCTATTGGTGAAAATGAGCCATGAGATCGTTCATGTTTTTTTTACATAAGGTGGACACAGTACCATCCACACTCCAAAAGATGCAATGCCTCAAGCTATTCTGATGCTGGAATCTAAAAGTACATTCAGACATATAAAAAATAAAACATCCACATCGGCATAATTTAGGATACATATATGTGCTTTGGTCCATTTCCACTTAAGATCGTTTATTCAAATGCCATAACTAAAATTAGTAGTGAAGAGCTTTATAAAATATTCGTTATCCATACTTGTTGTAATAACTAATAATGCATGCTCTAATCAGGAAATTGATTTTAGTTTGTGCAACTTTGACATAGGCATCTATAAAGTAGCCACCCTCAAATGAGCCTGATATTTCACCACAGCATCCCTCTTCTTTACATTTTATAATTTATCATGTAGTTTACTGGAAAGAATATATATACCAGCTAACCTTTTTCTCCCATATATTTCATTTTTCTAACAAATAGTTTAAATGGAAAGCATAAATATACCAACCGACCTTTTTTCCCATATATGTCAAGCATAAGTTCACATCGTTAGTTTTGAAGCTTAAAATGTATAAATCTTGCTTTCTTATCAACATGAATATGGGTACCAAGCTTCCATCATACTTTACATAGATACCATGCAAAAGTCCTTGAACAAAAACAATAAATTTATCCACTTCCTTCTCTACTCTAAAAGGACCTGGAATTTTGTACAATCTTTCATTAGTAGCTTTTTCTTATCAACGGCAATAACTTCCTTTATTTCATGAATGAGCGGCAATGCGAGGAATTGTCAATTGCAAAATTAAGTTGGCTTATTTTTGCATCAGGAGTCTGGAAAGTTTTCTGAAAACCTTCATTTTAGTAGATTGGACACTTTACCCTATCGACTCCATATTCATCTTCTTGTTTAATATCAATTACCTTATCCAAGGAGCAAAAACATATTATACTGTAACAAAAACTGCTCCTACTAAAACAAAACAGCAATTGCCAAGTTCATAACTTTACCACGTAATACAACACTCCTAACATATACAAACTACCGAAATGCCTTTTATTTAGATAACTAATAAATAAAATGTTAACTGCTTAGCCACATGTACTTACAAACATTCCAAAATAATTCACAATAACAATTCAAAAAATACCAGCAAGAATCAATAATACATTAACACTATGACTGACCTCCATTTCTACAATCAGCATCCCAAAAGCAAAGTAGCAGAACCTCAAACATTAGCATTTTAAGCACTGGGAAGAAGCTTATTTTTCAAACAGTAATAGATGACTGATTCCAAGGATTATTGAACCAGATGGAAAAATTCCTCATACTGCCATCGATAATCTGTTGTATTGTTTACCAGGTTCTTGATCCAGTAGCACCTATAACAAAAGAGCCATTTTTAGGTTCAAATTATGTGTTTCTTGGAAATAACAAAAATATTGCAACAATACTTTTTAACTTCAAAAAAAAGCGAAACTACTTTTAACAAAGATGATATATATCCACATTAAAACCATGTACGTGCCCTTAAGCGGTAAGAGTAAGACATTGAAATTGTGAAAGTTCTATAGTGTTGCTTGCAGCCTTATGAAGCTATATATTGAAGTTTTCCTCGTTGAAGTCTACAAAGTTCATTTATGTATTTACTTATTTTATAGATTTATAAGAGTATTGACGTAGAAGCGGTAGCGACACTTGCAAATCATGCAATAATTCTTTATCAAATACCATTAAGAAATTCAATTTTTATGTGTCCAAGCCAGCAGTTCAAAATATCCTATTTTTATCCAAGTGTCAATTGGCCCAAAAACTGGAAGAATATTACTGAAATTATTCGAAAAATCGTTAAGAAATTCATCGCAAGCATAATAATATATGTTGCAAATTTTGCAAACAAAACAGTTGGAGAAAGACTAAGAGCGTTGGACATAGCAACATATTATAAAGTTAAACACCGGTATTTAAATAGCATCGTTGGTCGATAAAATCAATGCCAATCTGTAGTTAATTGATGCTAATATGTTCCATAAAATCATATTTTGGCCTCTTCAAAACTTGCACCTTCTATAAACCAGATTCTATTGCTAACGGGTTTTGTATATTCATATATTTTCAAAATATGTTTTTCTTCCCAATTTAAGATTAGTTGTAATGTTTGCAGAAATGAGTTACTTTGATTTCACTATTTGATTCAACGACAGAAATAGATAATTATAAAAGAATATGATTGAGATAAACAAAATGCGTCATAATCATATGTAAAAGAGAAATAAAAAATAAAATAAATTTTCTTTAGAAACTATATCGTTTTGTCTTCAAATCATGTAATTAAAAAATTTGCGAATTTGAAAGCAGGAGTAATACTGGAAACTTATTATCATACTGCAAGCATACAGAGTTTGGAATAGTAAAATTATATTACAGTAATATCAACAAAAAAATTATTAGTAATAAAACAATAGTATTCTTAGTAATAACGGTGTTAAAAGTTTATATTGAAAGTTGAGCTATTTGTAAAATTATTAGGTTCGGGAGACGAATTGTGTGGTGTTATTTTGTAAACTTTTCACTTTTGTTTTTTCCTTATATTTATAGTGTGATCGAAGTTTTACTATGTTTATTATTTTGTAGTGTAAAATTATTTTATTGATGCTTTTAGGAATTAGATAAGACATTGATTAATTAATGTAGTTTTATTTATTTTAGGTAAGCTATTATGTACGATTAAGGTTGTAAATTGGAAAATAATTCAAAGTTAAAAATTGTGCAACTGATGGACAAAATTGCCAAACTGAAACATATATAAATTAGAGAAAATATTAAAAGTTGTAAACATTATTGGTTCACACATCAGAAGGCAAGAAGAGAAGCAACTGACTAAGCCACAAATGGAATATGTGCTGAAAAAAAGACTAAAGCAGAATATATGTTTGCCAATAGAGTATGGATAATGCTACAAATTTTATTATCCACATTCATAGTGAATTACTTGTTGAAATATCCCCACGTCCTTTTGAACCCACTAAAAACGAACCATCTACACGTTGCATGTGGACATCCCATTATTTATAACCAGCAGCAAGAGTATAGGTTTCTCAACCCAAGTAAAAGTTAAGATGGATGGATCAAGTTTTGTGCTTCTAAATATCTTCAAAATTTAAGTTGAAAATTAAATCGTTCAATTTTATTAATATTTCGTAAGATGAAGTACAAACATATAGCACATCACACTACTGTACACCTCAGTGGTTGACTTATACATCTTAGGTACAGATAGATAAAACACATCAAGGCGCGACCAAAATTCATCGGTCAATACTTTAACTGTGTATCATAGTGCATATTCTACAAAGTATCATATCAAAGGGCTATTTTGAACTGTTGAATCATAGTATGACATTACATATTATCTAGAACTGCGTTGCCAACATAACCCACTATAGAGAATGAGCTTCCATATAGAGCAGGCTCATATTATATTACATAAATCAATTATGGCAGTACCCAAATAGATCATCCACTGCATTTTCGTAATGTAAATCATGGACCTAAATCATATATCTCATTCTTCGCTCGTACATAAAATTATATTCATTTTTTTCCTTTCAATTGACTGTTGAATCATCATCTCCTAACTTATACATGACCAAAATTCTTCTAACAGTCGCTCCATTCTTGAAACCACAGACTATTATTCAGTTCATTGTTAGCTAGCCGGCCCTCTCTGACCACCATACTGCCATTCTCATAATCTCAAATCGGGTCATTCTTCGCTGTAGATGTGGATTGTTGAATTAAGGACTGAAAACAAATGTTCTTAACAGGATGCCAGGAAAGTCACACATGTATAACCGCTAGTTTTTTAATATTCCCGTATCAACATGGCCGCCTGCACATAAACTTTATAGTAGAATCTGCTTTAGTGGGATTAGGCGATGAATCTTTGGATCTCATTCAGACCTCTCGCTCTGAGGCTGTGGTTTCTCCCCTTACCGCTTCAAGATATAAAGAGAAAATCCAATACATATGAATAACAACCCACTTCTGAAAACTTGTTTCTTTTTTATGTCTAAAGGACAGGAATTTTGAACTCTAGACTCCTCTTTGAAGTTATTACTTCACAACATATAAAATATAGGAAAATCTGGTTCTGGGAACTATTAACCTAGTGGTTAAAACATTACACTGGCCAAGCACTAATCATGCACCTTTAATCCAATACTTCCCTCCCTACATCACATCCATTTAAAGGAGTTCTCTCTAATAAGAGAGTTCCACCCACCCACACCCACACCTGCACTCATGTAAACATATAAGTATGAAAATCATGTAGAAAAAAAAAATTACAGTTTTCTCCTACTGAAAAACTGCAGCATAATCTATTATCTCCAGCAATCTCTAATATAAAAAGAACAACTGTCCTAAGCGGCACAAAATGTAAATCAGTCTCATCTGAAGGGAATTAATAATTAGGAGAAGAGAATACATATAATTAAAATAGGCTAGAAATTATAACATTAGTGACAAAATTTTATGTGGATGAATAAAGGGTTTGTAGTTTTCAAAATTGGTTTTTAGTTTTTCTAATAACACATACAATGTTAATGCACCCAAACTCAAACACTGAAGTGGGAAAATGGTTATGCGCCAGTGTTGAGTTCGTTGACTTCTAAAATTTCAAATAATGATGGTTGACAAAATAAAATAAAAAACCATAAAAGTTTCATATGATAAGAAAAAGCTTATACAGTAGTTAAGGTTTTTCAATTTTTTTGCTAATCTATTTGTTTCTCAAAAGGAAAGTATTTAGTACAAAAGCGTTGAAAAAATTTGTGTCAAAAAATTACCACCTAAATATATTGCAAATCGTACATCACATAACATGTTTGATGCTTAACTTAGCCAGTACATAGATTGCCATTTGTAACAGACAGGCTGAAAGTTTATCGTAGTCCATATATAACCATAACATGTCCTAGTGGTAAACGAAAACTACAATTAGATGGTACCAAATCCTTGATGTGCTTAATGAAAGCATAGTGATGTGTTGGTACAATCCCTTTCTAGACTTGTCAATATGTAAGTGTTTATGTTCCAATTTCATGAAAATTGCAGTAGCTCAGTACGGATGTCATTAGGTAGTTCCAAAATTTAAGTAATCAATAGAGCAGAGAGGTTGTGCCTTAAATATTATCATTGTAGTACTTAGTAATTTTACTGTTCTGAAAACCACTTATGTTCAATTAAGGACTGTGTATTAAGGACCATGTGTATAATTTAGTATATATCAAAATATTCCATAGGCAATCTGTACAAAGAAATAACTATTTGAACATACAAAAAATGGTCTAGTCTGCTCAACTATGAATGTAATGCAAACTTATGTCAATACTTGTAAAAAATAAAATAAATGCAACCTGCTTGCACATTGATAATTTATAACATGCGTCAGAGTGCATCTTCTTCCATTTTATTTGTATTTTCGAAGGCCAGTTGATTTACCAAAAGAAAAAATAAAAAAATAGCATCTATATGGACTTTGACTGCTTTTAAACTTCTTTAAGAAAAGATTATATACCTTTAAAAAATTTCAAAAGGAGATTTAACTATATAAAAAAAATTTGAAAATATTTTGGATTAATAAAATTTGATGAACGTTCATTATCTGCCAATTGTAGTATTTCATACATATGTGTGCTCATATTTAAAGCTCATTTTTATCAGTTAAATTCATCGTTATATAGGTAACAGTTGTATTGATGTGATGTATTGATTTGAGCAACACTTGTAATGCACCTATTGTAACAACCCGGGTTTTGCCCAATATATAATCGTCATTAAACGATTATTATGCTAGTTAATTGCTAATTGAAGTTTTCAATCGAGTTGAAAATTCTTTTGTAATTCGTTAAAGGATTACGGGCTTTAAAATATTGGGTCACGTTTTCTCGTTCATGTTGTGTTATCGGAGTGAATACCGTCCCCCTTTCGACCCGTTCCTTTTTCATCTTCACTCGTTCGAAAATCAAAAGCAAAACCCTACTTTAAAACACTAAGCCCAAACGAAAATTTGAGACCAGCCCAAACTATACTCTTTAGTTATACTTGATCGGCCTGGTACCTTCAGAGTGGAAAACGCTAGAAACAAACGATCAAAAGAAATTAAAAATGGTGGCCTCTTCCTTGTCATTCAAAATCAAAACTAGGGTTTTGAGCAAATTCAAAGACTCCGACTTTCAACGCTCGATTCAACTTGATTCCTTGCTTCGCGAGTTGATCATCTCTTCAGCCGCTTGATTCGAGTCGTCTTCGCTTCGAACACTGTGCAGAGGCGGCCAAAAAGAGGGTGTCTTCGACTTCGTTTTGAGTTGGGTTCTTCAAATGAAAGGTGAGTAATCTTTACTCACCTCTAATTCAAAGTTTAGTGAATTCTGGTTTGCTCAAGTTCATCTTTCATTGCTGAACAGATTCGTTTTTTTTACCTTGCCAGTTCGTGTATTTTGCCTTAGTTCTCTCGACTTTGATTTTGAACTGTTAATTGCTTTATCTCGACTGCACGATAATGTTTGAATGGTCGAGATGATGTATGACTTGTTAAATTCGAGTATATTTCGATGTTGATGATTTTCCCTATCTTGATTCGATTTCGGGTTTGCTTGGTTTTGTTCTTCCTGACATGGACTTTGCTCGAATTCGTATATTTTGTGATTTTAAATTCCACAGTCTTAGTAGTGGATTTTTGTAACTTCGGCATTGACTTAGACCTGCAGTTGTTATTTTGGTTTAAAAATTGTTGATCTATGATGTTGGAATTCTTCTGTTTATCTTGTTCGACCACAGTATTGCAGTCTTCCACTTGTTGTAAGTGCTGCCTTAACTGAGTTCTTCATTGACATTGTACTTCACTGTTTTAATCATTGTCTGTGGGAATTGTTGAGAACTTTGCCTAAAATTTCTGATGTTGTCACTTGACTAATCATTGCTCTGTTAAACTTGGTGGCTCAGGTGCATGTCGAATTTGTACGCATATGTTTGCATACTTGTCTGGTCATCGATGGTTGTTGCCACATTTGTCGCCCTGTAGTGTTGTTTCTTTTAAATCTGAACATTTAGTGACATTCAAACTTTTGTAAATTGGGTTGCACTAAACTGAAGCTCGAGTTGCATTCATGTTGATTAGATTAATTTGTGTATTTGTTTGCCCTGTATACCCCTGTGTACATCACTTGTGATTCTTAGGGAAAATGTATACTTGTATTTTATTTAGTTGAGGCTGTCACATATGTGTATCCATATGTACACATGAGTATGTGTGGATGCATGTATCGTTTTGGGTCTTTGAGTCTGAGCAGTTGGTTGTACACTGGTATTCGAGACATGTTGCATTCTGGTTTCATTTGTTCAGTCTTGGTTGCATATCTGTGCATTTTTGCTATACTTGACTGCACAGTTCACTGTATATATGTTGTAACTGCTGAGCCTTGTTGCATGGTCAGTGGTGCACTTGGTTATTCGACTCTGCTCGGCTAGTTGTTGTGTTTTGCATAGTAGATACATCTGTTGCACCCATTTGTTCAGTTGCATATAATACTTACCTGACCCTTGCATATACTCTCTGATACATTTCGAGTCATGTTGACATTTACTGGTTTAGTCCCAGTTTGTACTTTGAACACTAGTGTGTCCTTTGTCTTGTTCCTGGTTGGGTTCATTGCTGAGTTGTTTCACAGGTGCATTCACTCCTATATGTTCTTATATATTTTACTACTCTTGCCTGGGGTAGTGCAGCAGTTTGCTATTGCACTGTACTTTGCTTTGTGGCATATTGAACTTGTTTCACTTGCATTATTTTAGTGGCGTGGCAGTACACGCGTGCGTGTACTGCAGCCCTAGCAGGATTGATAGATTTAGTTGATATTTCGATTGTTAAATCGTTTCGTTGGTTAAATTCAATATTTTGAAGTTGTATTTTGAAATGGTTCATTTTGATTTGAGTTGGATCCGTTTGCTTTTGGATTCATTGATCTTCTGAGTATTTCATAGGTTGTATTGGCGAGGCAGTACACGTTAGCGTGTACTGCAGCCAATCAGCATTGATGTTTTTAAATTGACATTTCAATTGTTTAAATTGATTTGGATTGCTGATTTGTTGTTCAAACACTGTTTAGTGTTATATCAGCCGTTATCCGATTCTTTTATCGAGGAGTCGGATATACGAGATTTCTGTGACTGTCGTCTATTTGTTATAGATTATTATTGCTTCTGTGCATTAATAACTGAGTTTGAATTAGACTGACCTGGGTATTATTTTCTTTTGAATGTAATACTCGGGTCAGACCCGAGTTATTTCAGGTTGTAGATTTCTTTCTTTGAGTTGCTGTTCGGGATTTGAAGACCATTCACATCTTCTGAAGTTGTCATTGTCCTTTTGTAGTAGTCGTGTCATTGTATAGAACGATATGTATTCATGTATATTAGTTGATAATGTACTTGTATATATAACTTCTAGAGTCGACAGTTGTAGTTGTATCATATGTATCGTGTCAACTATATTGTAACTGACATCGGTTATATATATATGAGATTTTTGTTAATCTGTGTTCCGCATTTATATTATCTGTGTTATTGTTATATCTAATGTCCTAAACTACTATGAACTATCGTAGTTTGTTTTATACTGATAATTGGGTGTGTCGATGGGAGTAAATAAATAATAGATGAAAAATAAAAAGTATATACCACTCCTATCGAGATAACCAATATTAGTGTAAGGCCAACTAGGGATGGTCGCTCCTATCCAGCCTTATTCTTCGTAATAATAGACAGTATTTCTTTTAATACTCTTTGTTATTATAAGCATAGAGGTGGGGCGTCACAGTTGGTATCAGAGCTTGGGGTTTATGGACATAATATAAAACTTAACTCGGAAGGAACATATGTTACAACTATTGGTCGATGTTTTACTTGTGCTGGAGTCAAAACTAAAGTTTTGAAATTTGGATGAAATTTTTAAATAACTTTATTTAAAAATAATAGTGAAATTGTGTTCTGATGATTTGATTGATTTTTGTTCTGTTTATCAGAGTGCGCAGCGGAAACAGTGAAAATGTCTTCGCTGAGTACAACTGATAATCTTTTTGATTTAAAAATCAAAATACGAAATTGATATGAATTTCATTTGTTGTTTACATAGCTGTAATTATTTTATTTCTTTGAGAACTTCGAATCCGAATTGAGGATTCGAAGAAATTACAGATATGTGATTTTTGTTGAAATTTCCGCTGGCTTTCTTTTGTACTAATCATCTATTGATTAGGTTTTTGCTGTTTTAAATTATCTTCATTGAAGATACATTTGAATGATTCTTTGTTCATTTTGTAGTACGTGCAAAAATTTAAATTGCAAGTTATTGCATTTATTTTACGTTGAACCGATGCTTGGTTATGAAACGTATTTTGTTGCCGTTATTTTTACAACGGAATTTTACACCAATGTTATATTTTGAAGCATGATGTTTTGTGGCATTTCTGATGAATAAAAATTCACTGATATTACATTTTGATGTAGATTGTTTTGATGTGATTTTGACGTTTTAAAACTACTGTCGCTTTGGCTTCAGTAACCGCCAAATTTTAAAAGTGGGTTTTCAAGCGGTTATTCCGCAATACTGATTTGTGACCGTTTTTACGGTATTTTGAGAAGTACAATTTCCTTATCGAAATTGTTACTGATTTGCTGTTTTAATCACGCGGTTAGAAAATTGTTTTAAAATGAAAATTGTTTTATAAAATTTTAGCAGTTTGCGTTTTCAAAAGAATGAGAAAGCGACTTAAACGATTCAGAAAAATCGAGGATTATGACCCCTTTCTTTTACTGTTTCGCTTAACTCCGGACTTGTTCAGTTGAGAATGCGAATTGTTATTTTTACAAAATAAATAAAATTGTTTTCAAAAATTTTACAGTTTGCGATTTCAAAAGAATGAGGAAGCGATTTAAACGTTTCAGCAAAATCGAGGACTATGACCCCTTTCTTTTACTGATTCGCTTAATTCCGGACTTGTCCGTTTGAGAATGTGAAATGTATTTTTACAAAATACGCAATTTTGCACTTTCAAGGAAACGATGAAGAGAATCAAACGATTTAGTAAAACACGTGGTATGGGACATGTGCGTTTGCTATTTCGGTTAATTCCGGACTCGTTAATTGAAATATTTGATGATTTTGTGGGCTTTCGAGCCACTCTGCGGACCTTCGGGTCATTTGTTGGGCTTTCGAGCCACTCTGCGGACCTTCGGGTCATTTGTTGGGCTTTCGGGCCACTCTGCGGACCTTCGGGTCAAATACCAGTACTAGACCTTCGGGTCACTCTGCGGACCTTCGGGTCAATCTGATGGGCGCCAAAATTATGTTGAGTACTTGGTAGGCTTCGGCCACTCTGAGATGCACGTGCGGCGAATTAAAAACTCGCCATCTGATGGGATCGATCCAAGCTTTTATGTTGATTTTCTAGTCTTCTTAATTGATTTCTAGATATTTGTTGCTTCCAATTATCTGCAGGTAATTGGATATTTGTTGATATGAGTTCTGATTATCGTTTTTGATAATCAGATATTTGTTGTTTCTAATTATCGCTTGTGATAATTAGATATTTGTTGATATGAGTTCTGATTATCGTTTTTGATAATCAGATATTTGTTGTTTCTAATTATCGCTTGTGATAATTAGATATTTGTTGATATGAGTTCTGATTATCGTTTTTGATAATCAGATATTTGTTGTTTCTAATTATCGCTTGTGATAATTAGATATTTGTTGATATGAGTTCTGATTATCGTTTTTGATAATCAGATATTTGTTGTTTCTAATTATCGCTTGTGATAATTAGATATTTGTTGATATGAGTTCTGATTATCGTTTTTGATAATCAGATATTTGTTGTTTCTAATTATCGCTTGTGATAATTAGATATTTGTTGATATGAGTTCTGATTATCGTTTTTGATAATCAGATATTTGTTGTTTCTAATTATCGCTTGTGATAATTAGATATTTGTTGATATGAGTTCTGATTATCGTTTTTGATAATCAGATATTTGTTGTTTCTAATTATCGCTTGTGATAATTAGATATTTGTTGATATGAGTTCTGATTATCGTTTTTGATAATCAGATATTTGTTGTTTCTAATTATCGCTTGTGATAATTAGATATTTGTTGATATGAGTTCTCATTATCGTTTTTGATAATCAGATATTTGTTGTTTCTAATTATCGCTTGTGATAATTAGATATTTGTTGATATGAGTTCTGATTATCGTTTTTGATAATCAGATATTTGTTGTTTCTAATTATCGCTTGTGATAATTAGATATTTGTTGATATGAGTTCTGATTATCGTTTTTGATAATCAGATATTTGTTGTTTCTAATTATCGCTTGTGATAATTAGATATTTGTTGATATGAGTTCTGATTATCGTTTTTGATAATCAGATATTTGTTGTTTCTAATTATCGCTTGTGATAATTAGATATTTGTTGATATGAGTTCTGATTATCGTTTTTGATAATCAGATATTTGTTGTTTCTAATTATCGCTTGTGATAATTAGATATTTGTTGATATGAGTTCTGATTATCGTTTTTGATAATCAGATATTTGTTGTTTCTAATTATCGCTTGTGATAATTAGATATTTGTTGATATGAGTTCTGATTATCGTTTTTGATAATCAGATATTTTTTGTTTCTAATTATCGCTTGTGATAATTAGATATTTGTTGATATGAGTTCTGATTATCGTTTTTGATAATCAGATATTTGTTGTTTCTAATTATCGCTTGTGATAATTAGATATTTGTTGATATGAGTTCTCATTATCGTTTTTGATAATCAGATATTTGTTGTTTCTAATTATCGCTTGTGATAATTAGATATTTGTTGATATGAGTTCTGATTATCGTTTTTGATAATCTGATATTTGTTGTTTCTAATTATCGCTTGTGATAATTAGATATTTGTTGATATGAGTTCTCATTATCGTTTTTGATAATCGAATATTGGTTGATTTGAAATTTAATTATCGCTTTAGATAATTAAATATTAGCTGATTTGAAATTTAATTATCGCTTTAGATAATTAAATATTTGCTGATTTGAGATTTAATTATCGCTTTGGATAATTAAATATTTGCTGATTTGAGATTTAATTATCGCTTTAGATAATTAAATATTTGCTGATTTGAAATTTAATTATCGTTTTTGATAATTAAATAATTGTTGATTTAAAAATTTGATTATCGTTTTTTTGATAATCGAATATTTGTTGATTTGAAATTTGATTATCGTTTTTGATAATTGAGTATTTGTTGTTTTTGATTATCGTGTGATAATTAGATATTGGTTGATTGCTGATTTTATTAATATGATATTTTCTAGTCTCTAATTGAGTCTAGATTATGTTGATTTTATTGAATTGCTATTTTCTATCTATCTCTGTTGTTATTTAGAGTTCATTGATTATGAAGTTTGTGTTTTCCAGTTATTCGTTGGATAACTGGATATTGCAGTTTTGCGAATTGTGATTTGTGTTTCATAATTATCTTTGTTGATAATTAGATTTGTTGTTTTCTAATTATCGTATCGATAATTAGATATTGCTATTTTGTGATTTCTGAATTCTAATTGTCTAATTGATAATTAAATATTGCTGATGATTGCATTTATTCAGCTTGGTTGTTTTCTGATTATCTACTTGGTAATTAGATTTCGTTGAGAATTTGTAAATCTCTTTTATAAAGATAAAAGATTTCTTTGGCGTTTGGGTTCTTGACCTTATTTTTCTAGCTTAACCAGTTTATGTTAGAAAAATAAGTGTTAGTGACGACCTTAATTATGAAAATTGCGGGGACGCAATTTTTATAAGGAGGGGAGTCTGTAACAACCCGGGTTTTGCCCAATATATAATCGTCATTAAACGATTATTATGCTAGTTAATTGCTAATTGAAGTTTTCAATCGAGTTGAAAATTCTTTTGTAATTCGTTAAAGGATTACGGGCTTTAAAATATTGGGTCACGTTTTCTCGTTCATGTTGTGTTATCGGAGTGAATACCGTCCCCCTTTCGACCCGTTCCTTTTTCATCTTCACTCGTTCGAAAATCAAAAGCAAAACCCTACTTTAAAACACTAAGCCCAAACGAAAATTTGAGACCAGCCCAAACTATACTCTTTAGTTATACTTGATCGGCCTGGTACCTTCAGAGTGGAAAACGCTAGAAACAAACGATCAAAAGAAATTAAAAATGGTGGCCTCTTCCTTGTCGTTCAAAATCAAAACTAGGGTTTTGAGCAAATTCAAAGACTCCGACTTTCAACGCTCGATTCAACTTGATTCCTTGCTTCGCGAGTTGATCATCTCTTCAGCCGCTTGATTCGAGTCGTCTTCGCTTCGAACACTGTGCAGAGGCGGCCAAAAAGAGGGTGTCTTCGACTTCGTTTTGAGTTGGGTTCTTCAAATGAAAGGTGAGTAATCTTTACTCACCTCTAATTCAAAGTTTAGTGAATTCTGGTTTGCTCAAGTTCATCTTTCATTGCTGAACAGATTCGTTTTTTTTACCTTGCCAGTTCGTGTATTTTGCCTTAGTTCTCTCGACTTTGATTTTGAACTGTTAATTGCTTTATCTCGACTGCACGATAATGTTTGAATGGTCGAGATGATGTATGACTTGTTAAATTCGAGTATATTTCGATGTTGATGATTTTCCCTATCTTGATTCGATTTCGGGTTTGCTTGGTTTTGTTCTTCCTGACATGGACTTTGCTCGAATTCGTATATTTTGTGATTTTAAATTCCACAGTCTTAGTAGTGGATTTTTGTAACTTCGGCATTGACTTAGACCTGCAGTTGTTATTTTGGTTTAAAAATTGTTGATCTATGATGTTGGAATTCTTCTGTTTATCTTGTTCGACCACAGTATTGCAGTCTTCCACTTGTTGTAAGTGCTGCCTTAACTGAGTTCTTCATTGACATTGTACTTCACTGTTTTAATCATTGTCTGTGGGAATTGTTGAGAACTTTGCCTAAAATTTCTGATGTTGTCACTTGACTAATCATTGCTCTGTTAAACTTGGTGGCTCAGGTGCATGTCGAATTTGTACGCATATGTTTGCATACTTGTCTGGTCATCGATGGTTGTTGCCACATTTGTCGCCCTGTAGTGTTGTTTCTTTTAAATCTGAACATTTAGTGACATTCAAACTTTTGTAAATTGGGTTGCACTAAACTGAAGCTCGAGTTGCATTCATGTTGATTAGATTAATTTGTGTATTTGTTTGCCCTGTATACCCCTGTGTACATCACTTGTGATTCTTAGGGAAAATGTATACTTGTATTTTATTTAGTTGAGGCTGTCACATATGTGTATCCATATGTACACATGAGTATGTGTGGATGCATGTATCGTTTTGGGTCTTTGAGTCTGAGCAGTTGGTTGTACACTGGTATTCGAGACATGTTGCATTCTGGTTTCATTTGTTCAGTCTTGGTTGCATATCTGTGCATTTTTGCTATACTTGACTGCACAGTTCACTGTATATATGTTGTAACTGCTGAGCCTTGTTGCATGGTCAGTGGTGCACTTGGTTATTCGACTCTGCTCGGCTAGTTGTTGTGTTTTGCATAGTAGATACATCTGTTGCACCCATTTGTTCAGTTGCATATAATACTTACCTGACCCTTGCATATACTCTCTGATACATTTCGAGTCATGTTGACATTTACTGGTTTAGTCCCAGTTTGTACTTTGAACACTAGTGTGTCCTTTGTCTTGTTCCTGGTTGGGTTCATTGCTGAGTTGTTTCACAGGTGCATTCACTCCTATATGTTCTTATATATTTTACTACTCTTGCCTGGGGTAGTGCAGCAGTTTGCTATTGCACTGTACTTTGCTTTGTGGCATATTGAACTTGTTTCACTTGCATTATTTTAGTGGCGTGGCAGTACACGCGTGCGTGTACTGCAGCCCTAGCAGGATTGATAGATTTAGTTGATATTTCGATTGTTAAATCGTTTCGTTGGTTAAATTCAATATTTTGAAGTTGTATTTTGAAATGGTTCATTTTGATTTGAGTTGGATCCGTTTGCTTTTGGATTCATTGATCTTCTGAGTATTTCATAGGTTGTATTGGCGAGGCAGTACACGTTAGCGTGTACTGCAGCCAATCAGCATTGATGTTTTTAAATTGACATTTCAATTGTTTAAATTGATTTGGATTGCTGATTTGTTGTTCAAACACTGTTTAGTGTTATATCAGCCGTTATCCGATTCTTTTATCGAGGAGTCGGATATACGAGATTTCTGTGACTGTCGTCTATTTGTTATAGATTATTATTGCTTCTGTGCATTAATAACTGAGTTTGAATTAGACTGACCTGGGTATTATTTTCTTTTGAATGTAATACTCGGGTCAGACCCGAGTTATTTCAGGTTGTAGATTTCTTTCTTTGAGTTGCTGTTCGGGATTTGAAGACCATTCACATCTTCTGAAGTTGTCATTGTCCTTTTGTAGTAGTCGTGTCATTGTATAGAACGATATGTATTCATGTATATTAGTTGATAATGTACTTGTATATATAACTTCTAGAGTCGACAGTTGTAGTTGTATCATATGTATCGTGTCAACTATATTGTAACTGACATCGGTTATATATATATGAGATTTTTGTTAATCTGTGTTCCGCATTTATATTATCTGTGTTATTGTTATATCTAATGTCCTAAACTACTATGAACTATCGTAGTTTGTTTTATACTGATAATTGGGTGTGTCGATGGGAGTAAATAAATAATAGATGAAAAATAAAAAGTATATACCACTCCTATCGAGATAACCAATATTAGTGTAAGGCCAACTAGGGATGGTCGCTCCTATCCAGCCTTATTCTTCGTAATAATAGACAGTATTTCTTTTAATACTCTTTGTTATTATGAGCATAGAGGTAGGGCGTCACACCTATGTTGATAAAAGTTAGACTTCTCATTTCATGCAACAAATAGTCTATATTGCATTATTGGTTCTCTCAAGTAATAATGGAAAGTAAGAAACATCTCAAGAATGCAAAAGAATCATGGGCTTCATGATTAAATGCAGTCAAGTTATCTCCAAAAAAATCATCTAGTTTCTAGTACATTGAATTTTAGTAAATTCATGTTCTATTATACAATATTATTATACACACACATTCTAGAGTCTGCAGATTAGTTATCAAATTCAGAAGTTTCATAAACCATATTTCCATCATGCTACCATCTTACAACTACAGCAATGACACGTTTATATCTAGTGCTAATTAGAGTGAAATTTTGTAAATTCACTTTGTATATATATATTCTAGAATCTGGAGATTAATTACTAAACTCATAGTTTCATAAACCGTATTTTCATTATTCTACAATCCTACCACTACAAAGATGAAGCGCCTACGTCTAAAGTTTTCTATGAGCCAACGGGATCAACCATGACTAACCGTGACATGTAGTTTGTTTCAATGTTTCTTACTGTATATGCATTTTCATTACTGATTTAAATAGTCTAGTGCTATATAGACTTTCTTTCTACTGTGAGTAATCAAAAGTCTATCTATCTTTGACACATTTATCTACGTGCCTTCTTTTGAACATTTATGGGAAGCCCTATTTATTAGTGATCATGATTTTAAATTATCCCATCATATGTGAAGTTCTATTTATTATGATGAAACATTAGACTTTAACATTGTGGTTCTGCCAAGTTCATCACGTTTAGACTTTATTTTTAGAGTTTATAAATATATAACCTCAAATTCTAAATATTGAAAGTTGTATTGTAAACCTGTTAGTTCAAGTAATATTTTCTAGCAATGGAAGAGTTAAAGTAAACATAAACCATCACGTATTTTCAAACTATGATGAATATATAAGTGCAAGATATCTTAGAAATAACAAACGTATTAATGATTATGAGAAAATTAAAAGGGACAGTTCAAATATCATATAATAGTCTTCCCTGTGTGTTTTATTTCACTCTTCTCCTTCCACTAACATTAGTTCACAATTTTAGCCATAAACATATTGAGATGAAATAAACAGTTACATAAATAAAACAGGAATATAACTGTTGAGGATGGAAATTGGAATGAAATAAAAACAATTTAGGAAACAAAGGAAAAAGTCCAATCTTTCATTACTTATAGCAGAAACCAACTTTTATTTACCCATAAAGTCATCACAAAAATGTCGATATGATGTTGCATTTATCAAAACTACTGATTCAAAGAGTAAATGAAAAATACATAACCCATATAAAATTAGAAGCGCACCTCAAGTAAATTCTATAATTTATGGAGCGTCCCAGACCAACCGAATCAAAATTCAGGAAGATCCTACAAATAATAGATCCTAACAATGTTAATGAATCCCCCATCCAAGCCATCCAATCTTCCGTAAAACTAAAAAGAATTGCGATTTCATGAAGTGAGGTCTGCGTGTATGATAGCGAAGAAGAACATGGGTATTGATTGTTCAATGGTATGATTTAATGAAGTTTGATCATTGCCAAAGATTTTTTGAAACTGGAATTAAATTGGGGAAACTTTGAATGGAAAGAGAGGGCTTTGGGTTCAAATGAAAGTGATAACCGTTGCCTCCTAATTTAGGTGAGAGAGATTTAAAGTGCAGGGGGTCCTTATTTTCTACGTGTCATGTGGATAAGAGATGGATTCTGCTTTCCTATTTAAGTAATGGATGCTCAGGTTGGACCGAGCATATTTACAGATTTAGATTGGATGCTTTGGAGCTTCAGGAGATGAGCTGGATGCCTCCAAGATGTGTTCACGTATTTTTTTTTATTTTTGCTGCGTTGGTTGTTTATATTTATTAGCATTTGTGAGGACATGTTGTTATAACTATCCAGGCTGATGATTAGTTGGTTAACTCTGATTTGATGTATGTATATTATAGTTTTCTTTTGTAAAGATCTATTGTATATTATATATTACTCGTCATGATGTGAGATTCTATTCTGTATTTGTTTCTATTTCACCCAACAATTTGTCTTTCTTGCACTTGGATGGTCGACACATGAATACCGTGGATGTATTAGTGTCGACTTCTGAGGGTCGACAACGTGGGTTGTTACAAAATTACTTGCTCAAATAATCAAATTGAGAAAACATTTCCCTGATTATCAGATTAAATCAATTCGACTGAATAATGCAGGAGAATTTACTTCTGTAGTATTTGATGATTATTGCTTATCATTGGGAATTGAAGTTGAACATCTAGTAGCTCGTGTTCGCACTCAAAATAGTCTAGCAGAATCAATAATTAAGCGTCTACAACTTATTGCTAGATCATTGCTTATGCGATCAAAGTTACCCATTTCAGCTTTGGGACATGCAATTTTGCATGCATCAAAATTGGTTAAAATTAGACCAACAGCTTACCATCAATTTTCATCATAACGTATTTTAACCGAATCTTAACCAAATATTTCACATTTATATAATTTTGATTGCATCGTGCATGTGTCCATTAGTCCACACTTTGTGCTAAATGGTCCTCAGCATAGGTTTGGAATTTATGCTGGATTTGATTCGCCTTCAATAATTCGTTACCTTGAACCTCTTGTAGGTGATGTTTCACTGTAAGATTTTCAGACTACAAATTTGATGACACAACTTACCCGCGGTTAAGGGGAGAAAATACTGTCCTAGTGGAACGGTGTGAAATATCATGGAATAATCCATTTATGTATCATTTGGTTCCACGTACCAAACAATGCAAATATTAGGTATAAAGAAATTTTCATCTTTAGAATCTTACAGTTCAAATGCCAGGTGCATTTACTGATGCTGCAAAAATAACTAAATCTCACATTCCAGCAGCAAATGCACTAGCTAGAATTGAAATCCTAGAAGGACCAAACTTGAATATAGCAGCAAATGAATGTAAAGCAAGACAAAAGTGTGGAAGACCCATTGGCTCAAAAGACGTGGCGCCTAGAAAAAGAAAATCCAATGAAAGATCATCAATTGATAAACGTCCTGAAGAAGTTATAAATGATCTAAAAGACCACTTAAATGAAAATTCTGATTCTCCTAAAAATGCCAAAGAAACTATTATCCCAGAAGAAATAGTAGAAAATGGTACCTAATAGTAACGAGATCTCAATATTTTATACGAACTATGAAGCAATGTGAGACCGAAGTAAAGTAATAATTGATGATGTATTCTCATTCGCAGTAGCTATCGAAATAACTGAAATTCATGACTATAATGAGAATAATGATACTGAACCAACTAAAGGAATGTCAAAAAAGACTTGATTGGCCAAAATGGAATGATGCTATCCAAGTTGTGCTAGATTCACTTGAAAAACATGGTGTATTTGGACCGATAGAGAAAACACAAGAAAATGTTAAACCAGTAGGTTATAAATGGGTATTCATTAGAAAATGAAATGATAAAAGTGAAATATGAGATACAAGGTACGACTTTTCGCACAAGGTTTCCTATGGAGACTAGGTTTTGACTTTAAAGAAATGTATTCTCATGTTACAGATGTCATAACATTTCAATATTGATAAGCCTTATAGTTTCTGAAAAGCTAGACATAAGGGTAACTGATGTTGTGACAACTTATCTTTACGGTGAATTAGATACCGATATTTACATGAAAATCCCAAACGGATATAAATTGCCCGATGCAAAATAAAAGTCGATGTACTCATTAAAACTAAGAATATAACTTATGGTTTAAAATATATGGAGGAATGTGGTATATATGCCTTAGTGAATATTTGGTAAAAGCCGGATGTAAAAAGAATCTTATTTATCCCTGTGTCTTTATAAAGAAATTGGTAAAGGGATTTGCTATATTAGCAGTTTATGCTAGTGATACAAATTTGATTAGGACTCTAGAAGAGATTGATGAAGCAAAAAATTATTTAAATAAAGAATTTGAAATGAAAGATCTTGGCAAAACTAAATATTTTCTCAGTCTACAGCGAGCATAGTACTAAAGGCATATCGATCCATCAATCAAACTACATTGAGAAAATTCTAAAGCATTTTCAAATGGACAAAGCATATCCACTTAGTAATGGTTGCCAAATCTTTATATATTAAAAAGGACCCTTATCGCCCAAAAGAAGGTGATGAAATGTACTTGGTCTAGATATTGTATTCTCGGTAAATCTTCTAGCAAGATATAGTTCTGCATCAACGTAAAGCCACTGGAAATGTATAGAACACATCATGAGATATCTTCATGGAATAACAAATTTAGGTTTGTTTTATTCTAACATAGACAATAATCCAAATCTAGTTGGCTTTACTGATGCAAGTTAACTTTTTGACCCACATAAAGCAAGAACACAAACTGGGTATGTAGTTTGTAATAGTAATACAGCTATTTCATGACGATCTACAAAGCAAATGTTGATAGCAACATCATCCAATAATTCTAAAATGCTAACACTATATGAAGCAAGTCGAGAATGTATTTGGCTAAGTTCATTAACCAAACATATTCGAAAGACATTTCAACTCCCCTCGGCTATAGAAGGATTAACTATTATTCATAAAGATAATGCAGCTTGCATAGCTTAGATCCAAGTAGGTTACATCAAGGGTGATAGGATGAAGCACATTTCTTCTAAATTTTTCTTCACACATGAATTACAAAAGGATAATAAGATAGAGGTAAAACAAATCCAGTCCTAAGAAAATCCTACAGATCTATTCACAAAGGCACTTCCAAAATCAACATTTCAAAAGATGGTGTGAAAAATTGATATGCGTCGGCAACATCAATAGACAAATTGAGTAATACGTTATAAATCATGGAGAGTGTCTAGAAGTATGCTATAATGTACTCTTTTTCCTTTACTAATATTTTTCCCACAGGATTTTTGTTAAGGTTTTAATGAGGCATTATCTTGATCTAGAAGTATCAACCCTCACAATAACATTATAAGACATGTTATCTAAAGATAAAATAAAGTTGCACTCTTTTCCTTATTTATGATTTTTCCCACTGGGTTTTTCATAACATAGGTTTTGAATGAGGCAATTATTCATATCATCTTTACATACGCATATTCAATGGGGACTGTTGTAACAATTACAAGTAATAAGGGTGAATACGCTAAATATTAAAGGACATTATTGTAATCTTCATTCTATATAGAGTCTATAAATAAAGCTCATTTGTATTTAATTATGTAGCCAAATGAATAAAAACGTCTTCTCTCCAATGGCTTCTACTCTTGTTTATTTTATAACATATCAGAATTATAATAATGGAAGATACTTGCAATGTTGGAGATAATCCATGAAATGAAATTGTTACAAATGGTGAATACTATAGCAAACACATAGCAATTTGAAGTAAAAATCAGCAAGTGGGTACTAAACTAGAAAAATAAATGTAACAATTTTTTTTTGTAGTTTATGTTTAATATTAAGTTTAAGATTGTAGGTTTGAATAATGTTGTTCGACCACAATGGTATTATACAAAAATATTTCTAAAATGGCATCAGATAGTAAAATATTTACCAGCAAATATTTGGCAGACAAATATTTTGAACTATTAACTAAAGAGATAGACTTGAGAGATAGACCTGACCAAATATTTATCGGACAAACAATCGATAATAAGCTAGTTTTATATATTGAAAAATATGAAATATATATGTAGTTATTTGCCGTAACAACCTTGTTTTTAATACACATATTTTTACCGTAACAACCCTGTTTTTAATATGCATTACTATAGAAAATTCAGTTGATTGAAAATTGAATAGTTATGTAAGGAAAAACAGGATAGGAATGGAGGTAGGCAAGAATAAATGATTTTGACATTTCCTTACTTAATAAATGGGTATGGACATTTCCTTACTTAATAAATGGGTACAGACATTTTATATATAAACAAAAAATTAAAAGTTTTAATTAAGTGGAAATTGGGGATGCATCCTAATTTTCTATTAGTCTATAAATTTCATCCTCACACTTTTAAATTATTTTTAACGTCATTCCTTCTGATTTTCAAAATTCCATATCTACCCACGTTCCATATCTACCCCTCTTCAAAAATTAATGCCTCCATGCTCAGAAGTAGTTTTTCCCCTCGCTTTCAATTTTAAAAGATCATTTTGTTCATCTTCTTCCGAGTCTTCAGTCTCATGCTCATCAAGATCTCGTTCTTTTTTAGAACTTGACCTCTTCTACATCTCGAGCTGTTTATTGATTAAAAAGTCTATTTAGTTTGATTTGCACATATTCTTCTTCTATCTAGCATTGTTTTAATGGGTTCAATGCTAGTTACTTTTAATTTGTATTTTTTTTGTTTGATTAATGTTTGTTGTAACATTATGTTGAATTGAATGTGGTTGTTTTTTTGTTGTTGTTGTAATAGGTTTGCTTAATTATGTTGTAATTGTTATAGTTTAACTAGTTGTTGGTATTATATGACATGGAAAGTACAAGCCCTATTAGTGAAGTTTTATTCATGCCATTATTTGCATGGCAAATATTTTTCATGCAAATATTTGTTTGGCAAATATTTGTCATGGCTTTTTTCCTACTTCTTCCTATCATTGTTCTTTTTTTCCTACTTTATTCCTACTTTTTTATATTGCTATACTTTAACTTATTATAGATACATAACTCACAGTATTTTGCATTGGCTCTGGGCTTCTCCCTCCACCTTGATCGAGAGGGAATAGGCCGCTGAAATGCCATTTGGTCACGGGTGGCGAGGTAAATAATTTCCATCACGTGGTTTAGGGTTGCATAATTTGTGTACTTGGATTTGAATTGCTCTCCATCGTCAGAATGCTTTCTGTCATTCTCCTATCAGTTATTCTTTCAGTGGTTATCCTCTCTCTGACCTAGTTTCCCCCTCCGGCAGTCCTCATCGTGACTGCTAGAGATATCGTCTCCTCTACTCTCATTATGACATTCGCCCTTTGGAGGAAGTTGGTAAGGGATGAAGCAGGTTGCTTTTGAAATTCCTTCCATATATGGGACTGATATTTCACTTCCAAACAGAGTGATAAAGTTAGGGGTATGTCCTAGGAGCAATTATGTAGTTTTTTATATACATTAACTTGATAACCAATCTTGTTCGAAATAAAGGGTGTTCTCTTTCTATTATATACTTGATCTAATGTGTTATATTAGTTAATTAATTCAGTTAAAAGTATATTTGATAGGAAATCCATATATGGTGTGTTATGTTATAGTTGTTACAAAGTGTTGCAAGCATGAGTAATTTTTTATAATGAAATTAAACATACTATTTCAAATATTTTTAGTCAAGATATATCAGGACTAGATATCGATGCATCCGTTGAGACTAGAGTATGTAATGCTCTCCAAATGTTGGACAGTATATTACTTATGAGTGCTAGGGGCACGCATTACTTATGAGTGCTAGGGGCACCAAGGGGTTATGTACTGATAGTTATTGGATAAATATGGAATGACTCACACAATTGTTTTCTATTGGTTAATATAACAAAGGTCAAATAAAAAATATCGATGTGACAAAATTAGATGGTTCTCTTGACTTGAGAATACTGTTGATCTTCAATATGGAAGCTACGCTTTGATTATAGTTAAATCATGGCACACATCCACCGAACGACCATAGTTAGGTCAGATGGAAGCATTGGAAGCGAAACACTATTCAAGAGAAGATTCGTCTCCTTAATATATAAGGTTAGTATCATGGTCAACCGAAGTTAACTAAAAGTCGGAATCTTTGGTTAGAGCAGTTCGGTTAATAATAATTGTTATCATTGAACCAAAGACCTTGTGTTTGAACTATAGAGTTGAATATGAATGATATTGGAATTTTAACCATTACCAAATTCCATAAGTCCAAAGTGATATAATTTTAACAAAGAGAATTGGCGTAAATAATTGTCACTACGGGTAACGCTTAATAAAGTAAAATTGGATTTTACCGAAACCAAGTGGTAAATTTGGACATAATGTCACATCACGTGCTAAGTGACGTGTGAGCATTAATATTTGAATTGTTTGATATTAATCACTGACCAAATTTACACCTAAGAGTCACACAATCGAAAAGTTGAATACTCCTTTTACCATCCAATTTAATTAATTTGTAATTGTTAAAAATTAATTGAATTAATTAATATTAATGAAATATTAATTAAAAAAATTTGTTTGATGTGTCAAACAATGTTAAACAGTATATTATAATAGTTATAAATATACCGATCAATATACAATATTGGTACTCGTTTAAATTGGATTTAAATGCATTGAATATTGTTTAGGCTTAAAATTATTTTAAGGCCCATAAGGGGGCTTGAATTTTTGGTTAGAATGTGCATAGGAAGACCAACAATAATAATGGCCATTGATGGGCTAGATTTGAATTAAAAAAAGTAGGAGATAAGAGAGAAATAGAGTTCCGGATCCACATTTTTCTCCTCGGTATCTCCTCTATTTAAGCATTTCTAAACCTTCACTTTCTTTTTTGAACTTAAGCCTCCTCTTTCTATATATTCCTGGCCACAAATTTCCTTTTCTCCCCTCAAAATCTAATCACTAAAACATCAAATAAAGTTTGATTCGATCGTCGGTGGTAAAGCCGTTCAAGGGCTAGCAACTTATGGATTTTGAATTGGATTCAAGGTGTTCATTTCATCATTTCAAAAATGTGATCTCTAGGCCTTGGTGAGATGTACAATTCTGGACTATTAATATATCTAATGGTTTAATCGATTCTTCCATCATATGTTAGACTATAGTTGAATATCACAAATTAGTATATATTGGTCCCGTCACCACGAGATGGATTACATATACTAATATAAATTATAAAAATTTGTATATATAGACAAAATATTTTCTCATAGCTAAAACAAAATATAAAAAAGCATTTTTTTGAATTAAATAAAATTGTTCAAAAGGATTTAATGTAAAATATGAAATAACATTATATGTAGATATATAATATATGTATTTTATTTCATTATTTTATTTATGTATATAAAGTTTTCCAAAAATTAAAAATAAAGAATATTAATTTTTTATGTGTGTGCATGTATATATTTAAATTAATATATATAGTCTTGATTGAAAGAATTTGGTTCTGTTAGACAACCTCGAATCCATCTTAACAAGGTCAGGACCTGGCTAGAATGATCATCTACATGATGGATCATAAAAGAGATCCATTAACCCGTTAATCACACCATGGAAATGAGGCCACATGTCATCAACCGGACTGAGTTACCTTCCTTCTTAAGTTATAATAACGCGATAGTACAAGTCTATAGAACAGATCCTATTAAAAAAGGATCTTGATTTAAAATTACATTATATATAAAATAAATATTTAAAAATTATATAAAATATTTATAAAATCTAAAATATAATATCAATAATTCTAAAGTTGTTTTCGGTTTTTTAAACATATTTTTGTTATTTTTTTATATCTATTTATTTTCGTACAAAGATAAATAAATGATATCTTTTGATTTAGCCGAATGCAATTAAATTAATGTATGTGTGTGTATTTAATTGATATTTTATTATATATACTTATAAATAATTTATTTGTATAAATTTACAAATATAAATATTAATTTAATAAATTAAAAAAATTAAAATTAATTATCATATACTACTTAACATATTTTGAAATTTATTATGTATTTACTAAATTAATATATATAAATATACATATTGTTTTGAATTTGAAAATATCAAGTATATAATTTATAGATCTAGATCTAATTTTAAATTTGAATTTGAATCTTATAGTTCTTTATATTAAATTATAACTCTTCATAAAATTATATATATATAATATACCTATATATTGACACCACTCATATATACAAAGGGAGTTACATGTCCATTGCAGTGCATATCCCAACATCTATATATGGGCATATAAATCATGTACACCTTATTATGTTTCATATGCACATACATAAATATGTGTATATGATACACATATTATACAATATAATCTGAACCTAATAATAAATAAAATTTATTTATAAATAAAATATTGATTTTATTTAATGGAAAAGTTAGAAAAGTTCTAAATGAATTAGACTACATAAGCCCATTAAAGATCCAAACAAGTAAATTTTTTGAAATTTAACTTATTACTTCACTGTGGGCTGGCCCAGTTCCAACACAGAGGGCCACTACTAAGTTTTTCTTATCAGGTCCCTCTTTCCCTGGTTGACTCCTTACTAAAGTGATTGACATATGAGCAAAGGGACTTGCTCGGACCCTATCTTATGTTGCCTAGCTCGCTTGCCACCATTACCCTTATCTTTGATGCGAAAAAGCAGGCCTTGAAGTCGGAACACAATTGGGCTCATGAGTGGACACTACTAGGTTGTAGGTGAAGGAACCAATGGGATGCTAGCCCGATCAAACTAGCGGGGAATATGAGGCACTTTGCATGGTTAGAGATTCTACCGGTCCTGGAAACCGTGTTGAAGGTAAGGATGTCATCAGATGGGTCCGTGCTCTTGTCATACCTATCCATGGGTGGTAGGACATATCTATGGTGGATGTATTTGCCTAAGATATCTTCAAAGAAAGGGTCCCTATTCTTACCGTCAGACCCTTCCTCATCTCGAGGCCTTCTTGTTAGATCTTTCGCATCTATTGACGAAGGGTGGTCATCTCTTCTCAAAGGACAAATTCCTTATGTCATGGATGACGGTTGTCCCTCTCATGGGAGAGGCTTTTTGGTCGTTTTTTTTGGCGTTCGTGATATGCATCGAAGATACAATAAAGGAGAAGGATGACGGTTGGTCGGAGTATGAGACCTGTTACTAGCTATCGGTAGGGCCTTGGTGGATTAGGCTACCGTTCCAAGGATCTAGGCCAGGAAATCTCCCACTGCGGTCGGGAGTGAGCTAACGATTCTCTAGATGCTACAGGCTTCCCTTGTTCTTTCCAATTAATATGTTCAAAATAGAGATAACGGTATCCATCTACTATTCACAAGCACTGGAATGCAAACTATCTTTTGGGCGACGGAGATTGATGACGTATCGATGGCCCAGGTTTTGGGATTTCACAGACGTATCTTGCATCAGGACAACATAAGTGCAACACCCCGTAATTTACGAAATTAAATAATTAAATTAAAGTGGTAAATCATAATTTTATGTAAAGGAAAAAATAGTAAATTTATACAAGAGATGGAATTTTGTTTCGAGGCTTATTCCATCACATCCAGAATGTTGTTTACAGTCAAAATACATATATAATTTGTTGAATTTAGTTAAATGTGCTAGGAATTAGAAGAAGTCAAACTTAATGGCATTTTTCATATTATATTAATTTCGAAATTTTAGCCTAGATGTTATATTTTTAAGCATTAGCTCTTTTCCTTTTGCTTTAATAATCTTTTCTTTACTTATAAAACTCTAATCACTAAATCAATTCCTAATCCACAAATCAAATCTAAATTAAACGAATTTGTATATGAAACCGATCACCGCCAAGAGAGCTACGCAATTAAGTCAAAGCTATTAAGAGATTTTACATTTTCAAGATGTGAAATTTTTGGACAACGAAGAAGGAGGAGTATTCCCCTTGGATCAGAGAGGATGGACGTCTAATCGATGCGTGGGATTTATCATATTTGTGTGTATATTGATAAGACATAGTAATTCGTCCCTTGTGATATTAAACCACATTTACAAACAATGTAATTCATAATTAAAAACTAGGTTTTTTATACATCCGATAGGAAGTAGTATGCCATGGCTAGATAATTAAAAAGTTAATTTTTACAATTGTAATTAGCAAAAGTTAACCTCCTTCTAATTAAAAGTATAAAATATACAAGTGCTTTAAACTAAACATATTATATATCATAATTGTGTTTCTTGACAACACGAATCCATTAATGGTGTTTGTTCATTGATTTAGTGCATGAATTGATCAGAAATGCGTCAGAATATTCGAAAAATGTGGGTTGTCCATTTCGATCTAATGGTGAAACGACGACGATACAACGATCAAAAGGTTTAAATTTGGAGAGAAGGTCGAGCAGGCCCTTTAGGTGGTCTTTGAGCGACTTGGATCAATATGAGATGGTTGGAAACTGTTAGAAAAGCTGTGGCGGCAACATAGGATTTTGGTGCAGTGGAGGTGACGTCGATGGTATGTGTAACGAACTGGAATTTCGAACACTTCCCATTTAAATATCTGAATTATTTAAATTTTTGAATCTTGGATTTAATGAGAATAAATATGATTTTATAACCTTAAACAACTTTTAATTAATAAATAATGCTAGGAAAAGTTGTTTTTGAAATTTGTTTACAAAAATAAATAGTTCGAAGAAATATCGATAATGTGACCAAAATTCGTTTTATCGATAAATGACTTTTTGCTAAATAAAAGTTGTTCAAACTTCTTGTACTTGTCTTAGAAACAAATAAAAACATAAATAATAAGCTAAAACAATTAAGTTAACAACAAATTAGTTAGAAATAAAGTGCTTCTAGAAGGGGACACAAAGGAGTGTTTAAAGGGATGAAAGGTGAAGGGAATCATGGAAAGTATGGTGTGCAAATTAGAAGCATGTGCAAGGAGAGAATGAGGGGGGTTTGGTTGGCCAAACATGAGGTCAATTGAGGTTATTTTCACCTATTAACATCTCCTCTTCACTTCTCTTTTCATTCATTATTTGATTTCAAAAGTTTTGAGTCAAAAACTTTTAAATTCCAACTCTCTTTTCTCCACTTCTTTCTTCCATAACGAAATCAAATCAACTCCTTTCTCTTCCAAAATTCACCAATGGTCTTAGAACACATAGAGAACAAGCTATTGCATCTTATAAATGAAGAAAAAGGAAAAAAAGGGACACTAAACTTAGGCCGTGAGCAATCTTGAGGAGAGGAGTTAGCCTGGCTAGTAAAGGAAAAAGGAGGTATCTTTGGGTTTTGGCTGACGATAGGAAGTTGTTCCACAATTCTTGAGGCTTGTTTTCATTTATAGGCTTGTTTAAAAGTGAGTAATGCTACTATCGAATGAGTAGATATATGTGTATGTATGTTTGATTGTGAAAAATATAAAGTTATATAAAGAACAATGCAAAGTTATAACTTTTGGACCCATCCTTGCTTTGGAAAGAAAGTGACAACATTATGTGGTATAATCTCTCTTGTAACCCTCTAAAAAATGTATGATGGCCATGACTTGTTGTCTACATGTTTGTAAATATTCTATGTGCAGTTGAAGCGTTTTGCGAATGTTTGAAGCGAACAGTTGCTATAAACGCACTTTTAAATCCCTTAACTTTAATTTGAATAACTTGGTGATTTGTGAACATATCTTGGTATAACTTGTTATGGTTTTTCTCTACACTTCTAGGAGTGTTTTGTACAATGAGGAATTGGTCTAGAAAGTGGTAGAACTTATGGAATAAAGTTGCAAAAGTTATAGCGAAGTAGTCGTTATATGAGCACTTTGTAATAGACATTGTTTCGAGAATTTTAACAACATTTAGAAAGATATCTTTAGAGGTTTTTTTGTGGTTTTAATAAGTAAAGTATATTCCTTACTAATGTAAAAATATCAAGTTTTAAAAGGTTTAAAACTGGTCAAACATAGTTAAGGAATTTTGAAGTGAGAAGGTTGCTATATGAGCACTTCGAAAAAAATACCATGTTCTCGGGAATTTTTATAAATTAACTCAAAAATATCCTTAGAGGTTCCTTTCACAGTTTCTAAGTACTCTAAGTATAGTAACTACTATAAAAAAATTAGATCAAAAATCAATTATGTTATTTTTACATAATATTCTACACAGATAATTATGTATTTTTAAGTTTTTAATAGTATTTTAACATGTTTATAAGTATTTTAAGGGGTTTTTTGTATAAAGGACAAAAATTTGTATTTTTTTAGCCTCAAGGACACAACCTCAATATTTTAGCCATAAGGACAAACATTATCACAAAATTAGTGATAAGGACAAACATTCTTTCAAAATTAGTCATAAGGACAAACCGCCAAAATTATCAACCACCACTCGTCGCACCACCAACCACCACCATCCCCTACACCACCAGCCTGACCACCACCCCCAACACCACCTGTCGCCATCACATTCTACCGAAAACTCTTAACTCAAAAACTGATACCTAAAATCTGCTATCAGTAACTAAAAACTGATACCTAAAACCTGCTACCCGTAACTAAAAACTGCTACCTAAAAATTGATACCTAAAAACTGCTACCAACAACTAAAACTTATACCTAACAGTTGATACTCAAATAAACCACGCATAATCTCCTAGGTTCTCAAATTTATCAAATTCTATCATCATTATATAAGTTTACAGTTCATTCTTAAACAAGTATTTAACAATCATTCTTGTAGAAAACCAGTTCATCATCATATTTAAAGCATAAATAGACCACTCATAATCAACATCTATCAAGCTCATGAAATTGCATCATTATCTCATATAATGATGCTTTGACCTGTAACGACCCACCTTTTTGGACGGTTTAAATCGACAATAAACCACACATGTCTAATTCAAACCATTCAAAAGGGAGGATTGTTAATGGGGTAAATAAGAAAGTAAAAGAAAAGAAAGAAAAAAAACAAAAGTCATAGAATCTCACAGCGGAACGATAAAATATAATAATCAAATAAACAGTTCATGAAGTTGTTTTATAAACAACATTTGATTACACTTTTACAATTCAATTCAGAGTTATACATACATCAGAAATAAACAAATAATGTAGCGGAACGCATGATGCAGTGGAATAATTATAATAAATAGTAGACTTATCTCCGTCTTTATCCTCCAAAATAAAATGGTCTTCAATACACTGAAAATACTCGGGCTGACCCGAGCGTAAAGGAAAATAATACAATCGAGTCAGAACTAAAATTCTTATGCAAATTAAATCATAATTAGATGAAATAAGAAATGCAAATAACTACATTTTGAAGGTTCAAATTTCCAAAAAAGTTATTGTTTCCCTATTCAAAATACAATAGATTTCACAATTGATCCATTCTAGTAACTCACAAATATACAGAACAATTCCCAATTAAATTTCATAGTTCAAGAGATTTGATTTATAAAAATGTTCCAAAGTTTCAACATTCATTTTAAGGAAACTTCCCAATGTTTCAAAATTTAATTTTGAAAACTTTTAAATAAGGTAACGACGATTTATTTCTCAAAATCATTTTTATGGTCCAAATAGTAAATCTAAACATACTAGTTTTTTTCCTCTCATGTAAATATATGAAATTAATAGGTTTTATATCTTTATTCAGTGTTCACATAATCAATATGAAAATTTATATGATTACAATAAACTATAGGGTGATAAAAAGGATATATCAAAATAAATGAACAATACACATTCAATCACAATAGCATCCATCACAACATACAATCAATATTCAAATCAACTAATTCAACAAATCAACTAATTCAATAACATGCCAAAATAATAACTATTTATCACATATTGGAGTTCAGGTATTCAAATTAAATATCAATTAAAATTCCAAACCAATAATAATTTTTTTATAACTATATGACCTGGTTCAACTTGCAATAAAATTTTAGTATTTCGTGAGTGAGTTTAAACACTCACCTTATGGATTTCCTTTTCTAGTCGGATTTGGATCCGCTGCTACTTCCTCCTTTTGATTTGTTTCCTTGCTATCTTAATCTTCTTCTTTTTTTATAGAAATTTTTGGAAGAGACAGAGAATTTTGTATAGATCTAGATTTGAAGAAAAGGATTTGGAAAACGAAGAATGTTTGGAAAAGAAGAAGAAAATTTAAAGAAGATGAAGAATTGAAAAGGAAAAAGAAGCTTTGAAAAAGAAGAAAAAGATTTGAAGAATAAGAATAAGAAAAAGGAAGCTTTGAAATAAAAGAGAAGAAAGAGATTTGAAGAAGAAGAAAAATAAAGGAGGAAAATGAAGAGAGAGAAAAAAAATGAGATGGAAGTTCGTTTGGAAAAATAAAGCTACATAAGATAGATTTGAAAACGAAATGAGGCTACAGGAATGAAGATGGAAACAAATGAAAAGCTAATAAGGTATGTATAAACAAACTAGGAATTTGAAATAAAGTAAAAATATGAATAGCCCTAAAACGGTAGTATAGAAAGAGGTGAAGTAAAGGAATAAATATATGAATAAAGATAAAAATAAATCATCCGTTCTTTAATATGAAGCTTCAGAAGAAGGAGTTGCTAATTAAAGGAAGGTAAAAGAACTAATAACGTATAAACAAAATATACTTCAGAAATGGAGAATAGTAAATGCTTATTAGATGGCATGAATATTAATTTGGATGTTCACATTAAAAATGGAAAAAAGAAAAGGAAAAAAACTTCAGGTAAAGCACTAGAAAGGAGCAAATGAATAAATGAGAAACAAATGAAAAGAATGAGGCAATTATTAATTATAAATAAATCAAATGAAGCAACTATTAATTAGTAAGAAACGAATGAGTAATCTAACAATTAAATGGATGCTCAAGTGAAACCTACATGGAGAACTTGAAAATGAAAAGAAAGAAAATGTGACGTGATAATAAATGTATAGCAAATAAAGGGACCACCTATATCCTACAAAAAAACCTTTGGGGTCCAAATTCCAGAACTTACTCCAATTAATTCATATCAATAAACCCAAATATACACATATTTACGTCATTTAATTCAATATTAAAACATTCGTTTTATGTTAATATATGTGCACACTCCATTAACGTAATCAATCAATTAATCAACCAATCAACCTATAAATTTATTTACGTTACTCAAACCAAGTTTATTAGTTAATGAATATATATCTATCTGTGCACTATAAAAATGATTTACTTTACTTTTTAATTACTATAGCGGTCACATTAATGCAACCAATTTACAAGTTTTAACCATATATAAAATGGAAAAATAAATATATGTGAACCTATGTAGTTAATGTACAACTGCTAATACAAGGTAATTCTAATTGATTCCACAACATTTTCACAACCATGAACCCTATGATATATTTAAAAATTTGAATATTAATGTGTGTGTATAGATTATTCTAAAATTCAAATTTTTTCTCCAAAATCATACTTATTCAAAATGAAAGTTTTATTTTTGTATGTCTTAAAACATGCAATTATCTTAGTTAAACTGTTCATTCCATATTGGCACAAAAATGCAAGTTCCTATATTAACTCATTCATTACGATTTCATTTATGTTTCCTTTTAATTGAAACATTTCAGTTAATCTAATTCCAATTCATTTCATTACTAATTTCAAACAAATTCTAATTATAAAACACTATTTTCTTTTCATTTATACCAATTCAAACATGTTTTATAAAATTTCATATACAACAAAATTTATACACTATTTACAACGTAAATATTTTTATCTTATTGAAAATCAACTTCTCCAAGATGCATTCCAAATAACAACTTATGTTATTCATTCATTAAAACATTCACTCCATCCTTTATTCAAATTCAACATTTGTTATTCCGGTTAGAGACAAACATACAATTTATTCTTTTCAAGTCAAAGCTTAAATTTCATTAAAACGTTTATCTTAATTTATTTAAAATGTAAGTTCTTATGTTGAACTTATTAATTACAATACACTTGTCTTTTCTTTTCAATTAAAGGATTCCAACAACTCTTATTGCAGTTTATATTCAATATTAGATTTCAAACGGATTCTCATTATACCACAATTGTTTTCTGTTCATTTCATATATTCCAACATTTATTTCTTCAGTTATACCATTCTTATATTAACATCTATTATTACAATCAATGGAACTTACATTTAAACAATTATTAAAATAAATTGAAATTACACTAAAATAGTTATCAATTACATTAAATCACATTATTAAATTACATTCTAATTGTTTTCTTACTAACAAATCATAAATTTCTAATTTCCTACAATATTAAATACTAAAATCTTATTAAATTCAATATTTTAATTATCGGAAAAATACGGGTCGTTACATGACTTAAGCATCTTCATTCTAAGATGCAAACCAGATCGAGTGGCTCCACTCCAGCACAAGCATGATTTCCATTCAACTAAGGTAGTGTGCACAATGACGAGCACGATAGTGGTTCATCTCTAGGTAAAAATTAAAATAATTTTTACAAAAATGATATCCACTGTCTCTAAAACTGATACCTAAAAACCGATTCTCAAATCAATAGTAAAACTGATACTCAAACAAACTCGATTAAATATTTGATACTAACGAAACACTAATTCAACTCAATGATCATCATATTTACTATGTAACAAATTCATTTTTATATAATCAAACAAATAGAACAGTAAAAAAACTTCCACACTGCATTATCTTATAAAATGATACTCAGAAAAACAAAAATGATACCTAAAAACTGATCCTCACTAAACTCAACGAAGCAATACATTATTAATCAAACCAATATGAATGAAAAAAAATAAAATAACAATTAAAAAATGTTCGCCTCAAAATGTGAATTTATTACAGTATAATAATTTTGTTATACAACAAAATCACAAACTCAAAAATAACAAATATTTTCGAAAATGATACCTACAAACTGGAAAAATGATACCTAACAGCTGATACCACTTCTTCTCCCTTAATTCTTTCGTGGCTTGCTCTTCTTCTTCCTCGACTTGCTCTACTTCTTCCTCGAAATGTTGTTTCTTCTAAAACACCACTTAACAACGGCGTCCCTGTCATCAGAGCCATTAATTTTCCATCATTAGATGACTTCAAATTGAGTTACTTCAAAACCCTAGCTGTTGTCATCAGCCGTCGAACAAACCACCCTCACAGCCAACACCATCGTAGTAACCGCTCTCGCTGACAATGCCGCCTAAGCTTGACACCGCTTCAGACTCATTTGTGTGTTTTTCCTGGTCGCTAATTTCTTGTCCTGCCTCCGACTTGAAATTCAAAAGTTGTCCTTCTTGCTAAAATACTGAAGGTCGGTTCTTGAGGATAAAATGCTGAGAAATTTTGTCATTGATAATATTTTCCTGTATTTTAAAAGTGTGTGTGTGTGTAAGTTTTAAAAAGTTGTTAAGTGTTTTATTTAATTTAAAATAAATGGTTTGAAAAGTAAAATAAAAGTGTATTGCCTTAATCAATAAGTGTGGATATGCTTAGATTTTCAAAGTGAATGTCTCAAAGATAATGAAAAATATAAAATGGTTTTGGATTGTGGTAAAAAATTTTAAGTAACATTTGTTTTTAACCCTTATTAATTATACTTAGGATTATAACTAGATCTTTTTAAAAAGAATGTTTTAAAGGTAACTATAAGTAAATGGTTTTGTGTTTGTAGTGACAATGTTTAAGTAACAATTGTATTTTGTAAGTCTAATTAAATCTTTAAAAGGCGAACTTTAAAGAAAATGTTTAAGTGTGAAATGTTTTGGTTTTGTTGTAACATTGTTTAAGTAATGCTTGTCTTTAACCCTTAAGAATATACTTATATCTTAAAAATGGATATTTTAAAGAACAAGTATGAAATCTATTATAAAAAGATAGAAAAAAATAAAAGTTTAACTTATAAAAGTGAAGGGGTTTATAGTAAACAATGTTTAAGTAACATTTGTTTTTAACCTCTTTGATTATATTTTAAAGTAAGTAAATATAGTTAATGACTTATGAATATACTTATACCATTTGAGATAAGTACATGAATACTTTTGAAGTATTAAAAATTGTATAAATGAATAGTGTAATTGTAGAATACAATTATAAGGGAAATTAGATAAATATATACAAGTATAAACAAAGAAGTTTAATTAATAAGGAAGTTTTATTAATAAGGAAGTTTAATTAATAAAAGAAGTTTAATTAATAAGGAAGTTTTAATTAAATAAGGAAGTTTAATTAATAATAAAGTATTAATTAAAAAGATATTTAATTAATAAGGATGTTTAATTAAATAAGTGAAGTTTTAATTAAGTAGGAAGTTTTAATTAATAGAAGTAGGAAGTTTTAATTAACAAGGAAGTTTAATTAAATAAGTGAAGTTTTAATTAATGGAAGAAGTTTTATTAGATAAACTGAGTTTTACTAATAAAAGAGGTTTAATTAACAATAAGGATTAATTTAATAAAAAAAGGGAATTAAAAGCCGTTTATGTGACTTAATCGTGCTTTATGTGAGGTAATCACGCTTTGTGTGTTACTTGTCTATGGAAAGTATTTAGTCATGTGCTTAGCACTAAAAGCCGACAAAGTAAACTTGATTCTATCTGGGAGTTAAGAATGATGATTCAAGTAGGGTGTAGAAGCAATAATGCTCTATCCTACCAGCTTCACTCTTGACTAAGGGATAGTGGAAGTTGAGAAGGTCAAAAACGTGATAAGTATACAAGACTTAGTTTCCTTATGCGATCGTTCTCACTATTGTTGAATACGACCAAATTAAATTTGGAAATATCTAGAAGAAACACGGAAATTATATTGTACGGTTATTCACTCGTGCACTTCTAGGACAATCGATAAGAAAATCCTTCCGGATAGGAAATGATCTCCATCCTTATCGTTGTTTGTTTATTTCTGAAAGAATCAGAGTTAAGTTAACCAAAAATTCATCGATTCAGTTTTGAAGAGACTGGGATCCAATAAGTATACTTAGGTAATACTTACCGAAAACCACTTCAAGACTGAGATACGTGTTCAAACTCTTGGAAGTGGGTCTGTTCGAGATGTCGGAATCTATACTAAGATTCGAGATTTGTTCGAGATGCTCGATCCCATTTAGAGGTTCATGATCTATTCGAGATGCTAGAATCCATTTGGTAATACGTGATCAGTTCAAGTGATGGCTCGTGTGTTGAGATCTTGAACGTGCCTTCACCATTGAGAAATGACTAAAGACAGAGTACGATGCATAATCTAAGAGTTTAGAAAACCCATGGGGGGGTTACATCAACTCCATATCTGGAGATGTTTTTGATATGTTGGCCAATAGGAGTTAACGATACTTGGTTTATGTGTTCGGGCGTGTGCCAGTCGTGTTTACCTTATGGTATATATTATCAAAGGATATACTATGCTCAGAAGGTAGTTTTTGGTCCTTGTCATGGAGATTGGTCTTAGTTCACTGAGGAGGTCTCTATGGAAAATTCTTACGCGACCACACCTTTGTGATTTTGATTACATACCTATCCAATATTGTTGTGTCATGAGATGCAAGCGGCACAGCTATTTTCTAATTATCTTCACCCTAGACACTATTTATTATATCGCAATATGTAATTATTAGATGGTTCTGCTCTTTTGAGGGGAAAACTATTATAGTGATTTGAACGGTCTCAAAAGGTGTTGTTATATGGTGCATCAGATTTCTTGAGTTTCTCACACCAGGCTGATGTTTAACTCATGGTTTTATATTTCCCTTAGTTTCATGGGTGCTCTTTCGAGCTGTCTGAGAAAGACAGGTTTTCGTTGATGTTCATTGGGCTCTTGGAGATGAGCTGGATATTTTGTCTACCATAGTATTTATTTCCATCGCATTACTTTATGCATATATATCAGCAATTGTAAGGACATGCTCTTATAGTTGTCTAAGCTGATGATAGTACTTTTAGTTAGTAACTCTAAAATGTTATGTATATTAGAGTAGCTCTGTGTACTGTCTTTTGATATTATATGTTATCATTCCGCATTCGAGATTCTGATGTTTTTGTTCTCCTCTTTCTTGTTCCTTTTGTTTTCTTCTTTTCCTTTACCCTAACAATTTATCTTTTCAGCACATAGGTGCTCAACACATGAATACCGTGGATGTATTTGCGTGAACATTTGGGGTCAAAAAGTGCATTCGTTATAGTATGCTCAAACTTGGCTTAGGAAGTTGGGAAGGCGGGTGAGGTCGGATGGTCGAAACTCGCCTTATAGCGATGATGGGGAAGCGATGAAAATGGTGTTCGGTGGGAAGATGAAGTCATGAAGATGCATACATGGGGGAAGAAATGCGTATATAGAAATATATAAATAAGTAAATATAATGATTAAATTATTATAATAAGTAGCTTATCTATAAACACTTATCACTTTCGCGTATGACCTCAGTTTCACGGATGTTTCATGGTATAGAAATCGTGGTGAGATGAGGAACGCTATGATATGTTGTTTGCTATGTTTAGAAACACTTTTGAAAAGTGCATTATTCTAGTAGATTCGTTATACATTGTTCGGTATAGTGATAGTGGGCTGAGATATTTTATTTCTCGTTAGCGAGTCTCTTAAAATTGAGTGTTAGTGGGCCAAGACATTTTGTTCCTCAGTAGCGAGTCGCTTATGATTGGGTGATAATAGGTTGAGACATCTTGTTCCTCAATAGTGAGTCGCCTATGATTTGGCGATAGTGCTACTGGACATAAAGTTCCCCACTAACGAGTCGCTTATAATTTGGTGATAGTGTGTTGAGACACTGCGTTCCTCAGTAGCAAGTCACTTACAATTTGACGATAGCAGGTTGAGACATCGAGTTCCTCAGTAGCAAGTCGTTCATGATTTCGCGTTAGTGGGCTGGGACATGTAGTTCCCCAGTAGCGAGCCGCTTACGATTTGACGAAGTGGGCTGGGACATATAGTTCCTCAATAGCAAGTCACATATGTTTTTTTAGGCGCTAATGAATTGGAACTTTGAGCTCAATCATGTCGCAGTCGGTATTTGGCATGCAAGTTAGGACATTGGCTTCAATCAAGTGCATACAATTAGATATGAGTTAAATTGTAACGAGATCATATCCTATGCTGTCACTATATTATTATATTATGTTTAGCAGACTTTTCGGGTGCAGGTGACATATGTTAAGGTATGGTTTTTGAATATAAGTGTTATTTTACTAGCTTATTAGTATAATACACTAATATGATACGTTTTACTTACCAGACGTATGTCTAACCCCCTCTATCATTTTCTTATTTTTAGTTATACTTTGATAGGTTGATAAAGAGGACTAGTGGTGCAACACCCTACCTCTGTACCCATATTACCTATGAATATTACAAATTAATATTGTCTAGTAATACGAAGAATAAGCTGGATAGGAGAGACCATTCATGTTTATTGCCTTGGGCCAACACTATCACATTTTACCTTTTAATCTGAAACTATAAATATGTAAATAGTCTCGGCACAAAGCAATAGACACATTGGCTTAAAATAGAATCCGAACAATATACTATTCAATACATAACACATAATCAGATAACAAAGTGGAAAATATAATACAGACCAAAATAATACACTGTGAGTCAAAAAAAGAAGATATTTGACTCACATAATATACATATAAACTATAACAAGTCTCAAAATAATATACATGATAGCTAGAGTCAGTATCTCATACAAAGATAAAAATCAGGTAAAGGCAGATGCCAAAATGTACATATGACCTATCAATATACATAGCACAGTAGCCTACTCCTAAAAGCTAGCCCAAATCCATAGTCATCATGTCCCTGTACCTGATAAGTCTCAGTCTGACCCGAGTATTATAAAAATAATAAACAAATCAGATTATCTTTAAATATCAAAGGGTAGCATCTCAATAATAAAGATGTCAATCAGACGTCCATAACACAGGATTTATTTATCAACCTATACATGATATGCAAAAGGTCTTATCAAGTTATATCACAAAATATTCACCATGTCACAAAATCACATCAAGTGATTCATGGAATATCATCTTAAATATGGTGCTACTTTATCAAAATCTTCAAAGCACAAAAAGGGAATTCATTTCCGAACAATAAACTACGAATAATAAGAGTTGGGCTAGGTCGCTATCACCTCTCAGGCAGTTTGGACTAGATCGCTAACACCTCTCAAGCAATTTGGACTAGGTCACTAATACCTTTCAAGCAGTTTGGACTAGGTCGCTATCACCTCTCAAGTAGTTTGGACTAGGTTGCTAAATTATTTACTACCAGTTAGTAAATTTCACTACCCAAATACTCTATGCAAACAAGTCGTATAATTAAACAATAAAGTGATAACTAATGTCCCATAACCACTTGTTACTACTAAAACATTTAGTATATTTCTCATTCCGTAGAAAGAAGAAATTACATGAAAGAAATATTTCAATATTCATTGGAGAATATGAATATTTATAAAACATACATTTTTTCTTGAAATATAAGTATGAAATTTCAAAAGGCTAATTCAATATTCCTTTCAATATATTTCTTATACAATGCTTGAAAGCATATATATAAATATAATTTTAACAAAGTTCCTTTGAAATATTTATAAATTTCCACAAATCATTTAATTTCTACCCAACTAGATACATGTATGAACATAGAGTTTTAAATATCATACCTTAAAAATATAAAATTTTATTAATTCATAAATATCATTTATCCTTATATTCATTTTTAAAGAAATGGATATTTCTTCTTCGAAGGCTCAAATTCATATTAAAAGTTGCTTGTATAACCTTTTATACTTAAAATAACTGAAAATTAGATATTTCTTCTATACCAAATTTTACTTCTCATATTATAGAAAGAAGGGTTTATTTACTCAAAACATTTTCAGGCCTTGCAATTATTTTTCGAAAGAGTTATATATTTTTAAAGGCTTTTGAAGTCTTTAAAAACCATTTAAGTAGCTTTTATAATTAAGTCGCCTGGAATTGAAATTATTACTTTCATGCTTTTATAAAATAATACCATATTGTGACGACCGCCCATGACCCCTGCACTTAAACCTAGAGATAGTGCGCTGAAGAGTGTGCCAGGCGACCATGGACGATTGTCAGGGTAAATTAAAACAACAGAATCCATCGTATTACTCACAGCGCATGGACAAAATACAATAGAACATATATATAGTGAAGCTTTACAGAATAAAATGCCATCATATAAAACTTCATAGTAGTTGAATACAAGCATCCAAATAGCCAATACATCAAGCCTCACTACATAACACTCAGAGTTATACAAAACAGCGGAACATCCAGTACATATAGTAAGAAGATAATATGCAACCCTCCAGCTCGTCTTCGATATCATCATCGTGAGAAGCAAGAACAGCACCTGTCACCTGCTACCTAGTCTGCCCGTCCCAAAAATGGACGAATAGCCCAAGGCAATAAGAGTTAAAAACATAAAGCCTTGAGTCAGACAACAATCTTAGTGAGCAGTAAATTAACCAACAACATACCAAAAGAGCATAAAGGAAAAGGAATAGGAATACAACCCTCCCACTCCAACCTCATTCTACAGTGATATCCCCCAGACACACACTAAGCAGAAGCAAACATAGCAGAGCATACAATTTAAAGTAAAGTAATTATCGCTCGAGTCAAGGGCGATGTTTTCCAAGCACAAACCCCCAAGGCCTAAACCAAGATCAGATAAGCACCCAGAAAACACTGCTCTTGAGACCGAATGACGATACAACCAAACATCCATGACTCTGGCTATCACTGTTATCGTTGCTTCGATTTCACCGTTAATTGAATGACCGGCACATTCTTTCAGCCGTCCGTCAAGGGCTAATGGAAACCCCGGTTCTAGACAGTACTCCGCACGTCGTCGCAGCCCATGCCTAGGACTATCGAATCTGCCCAGAGTACTCGACCATCAACAGTTGGCCGTTGGGACTATCGAATCTGCCCAAACGTACTCTTGCTTTGAGCATGCTAGAACCTTCAACAACGATGAGACCCAAGCCTCCTAGTCATCCTCCTCGACGACTATTCTCATATCCATTCATTATCCTCAACTCGAATCATATCACCGAGTTATCAACATGCTTGGAATGATCCCGTCTGGATTAAACCAAGTCTTCATCACATGATTGCCTCGCTTCATCACATCCTCGCAAAGCCTCATCTCAACATCACATCATCAAATCTATGCATAAGAGCTTCATCCTCCCGCTACATATGCCACGAGCAGCTTTCCCAATTCAAGAACCTTTCCCTTAGCTGTTAAATCGTCTTCGGTCTGAATCAAATCATCAATCATCTAATTCATAGTAATCAACCAAGTCAAACATTAATCCAAACAATAAGCATTCAAATATGATCTAAGTAGACAATTATCACAATAATGGCAATTTCGTAATTAAAGAGTTGAAAGTCTAACAAGCATGAAATCATGAGAAATATCTCTACAATCTTGATGAATGAACTTGCATGGGTTAACACTTAGTAAAATGGATGTAACATCATCATGAACAATGGATCTATATGGATCTACACTTAGGATGAAGAAAATGTATGGAAATCACTATTTTAACACCAAATCGAGCCAACAATCCGATATACTCCTTTGGATCCGTGTGAGAGATAATCACCACTCACCAAATCACCAAAACAAACCCAAATCAGCACGCTTCAGATCTGGACAGCGAAGGATCTAACTTGATCTATCACAAATCCGCTTCAAACGATGAAATCACACTTCAAAGGATGAAGATCTTCAATCTAAGCTCTAGAATCTTCAATTTGATCTTCAACTTGGATGGATGGAATCACTAGATTAGAGTGGAGAAAAGAAGTGAAGAAGTCGAGCTTTCAAAATGGCAGCACTTCGTCGCTTCGAAATCCGGATCCCAAAAAGTGAGAAAAACCCTTCCTATTTATAGCTGAAAATTCACTAAGTCGTAACTCGGCTATCTCCATAAGTCGTCTCCGACTTACGATCTAAGACCCCTCCGACCTAAGTCTTGCCCAAACCTTACGACCTAACGACTTACCAAAACTCATCAGTTTACGACTTAACAGATAACTAGGCTACGACTTAAAACAGACCCAAGTCTCTACGACTTAACGCGTGCGCCTAACCGACCTAACAACTCAGCAGCTAACCCCTAAGTCGGTTACGACTTAACTGGGTATACGACATAACGCGTGCGCGAAAGTACTCGACCTACGACTTATACCCTTGCGCGACTTATCACAAACCATACGACTTAATACTACGCGACTTAACTATGCGCGACTTAACAACCCTACGACTTACGACTTAACTTCTTAAGTCGCTGATCCTATAAGTCGTCTACTCCTATAAGTCGCTAACTCTTAAGTCGCCTACTAACTTAAACCACCCATTTTCTTAAGTCGTACACTTCCTAAATCGCCAACTATCTTAAGTCGGTTATTGCCTTAAGTCGTCTAAATCTCTTAAGTCGCCAACCCCTATAAGTCGGTCACTATGACCTAACTCTATCCTTAAGTCGTTCCAAACTGTCAACCGACTTAAATCACTCCCCTATCCTCCTTAGGTCGTCGCCGACCTACCCCTTAAGTCATTAACTCGCCCAGACTTATCACTTAACTCGTCCAAAACTCATAAGTCGGCTACGACTTAGGACTTAAACAAAATTCTGCCAAAATCTAAAACGACTTAACAGCAATGCAACCAAAGGTCAACTATTTTACGATGTTTCGATCCGTGAAAATACGGGTCGTTACATTCTCTCCCCCTTAGGAATTTCGCCCCCGAAATTCCAAACAAGCAAAGCAATCAAATACTATTCTGCACGCCTACCATCCATAGCAATCAACAAACCATGCATCCAATTCTAGCTTAGCATGCAGAATTCTAAAACCAGGACAAGTTACAATATCGTGAGATGACACGACACCTTAGGGCCATACCTTGAAGAGTTCAGGATGAGCTGCCTTCATCCTCTCTTCCACTTCCCACGTACAGTCGTTATCATCATCACTCCATTGTATCTTGAGCAACTTAACTACCTTCCTCCTAAGCTGTTTCGTGTCGGTCTCCACAACACGAAGCGGCTTACGAGGTCTTCTATCGACTGGATCAACTTCGAAATCTTCACAGCTATCAGCAGAAACCACTGTATTCGAGTCGTGCACATACTTCCGTAGATATGATACATGAAAAACATTGTGCACACTCGACATCTTCTCAGGTAACTCCAATCTATAGGCGAGCTTTCCAATTCGCTCGATGATCGGAAATGGTCCAACAAATCTCGGAGTCAATTTCCCTTTCTTCCCGAATCGAATAACATTATTCAGTGGAGAAATCTTCACGAAAACCATATCTCCTACGTCGAATTCCAAATCCTTTCGACGCTTACCGGCATAACTCTTCTGACGATCTTGGGCTGCCTTCATTCGTTGCCGAATGATCTCTATGCAATCTGAAGTCTGTCGAATCATCTCTGGCCCAAGCATCAGTTTTTCTCCTGTCTCCATCCAACATGTCGGAGAGTTACACGGTCTTCCATACAATGCCTCATACGGTGCCATACCAATGCTTGACTGGTAACTGTTGTTGTATGCAAACTCCACCAAATGAAGGTGATCTTCCCATGATCCTCCGAAATCCAAAACACAAGCTCTGAGGAGATCTTCCAAAACTCGGTTGACTCTCTCAGTCTGACCATCTGTTTGAGGATGATAAGCTGTACTCAAACACAACTCGGTTCCCAAAACTTCCTGGAAGCTCTTCCAAAATCCACTAGTGAACAATAGGTCTCGATCGCTCACTATACTCTTCGGAATACCATGGAATCAAACTATCCACTTAACATACAACTCAGCCAACCTTGATGCAGTCCTAGTGTATCGAACAGGAATGAACCTTGCACTCTTAGTCAGACGATCTACAATGACCCAAATCCCTTCATTTCCCGTTCTGGTTCTAGGCAATCCATCGATAAAATCCATCGATACCTGCTCCCACTTCCATGTAGGAACTTCTAATGGCTGAAGCAATCCACTAGGCTTCTTCTGTTCGGCTTTAACCAACTGGCAGTTCATACACTTGGAAATAAAATTTCCAACATCCTTCTTCATACCTTCCCAGTAGTATGTTCTCTTCATATCCCGATACATCTTATTTCCACCTGGATGAATTGTCAACTTCGAGTGATGACTTTCCTTCAGAACTTCACTTCTCAATTCATCTATATCGGGAACAACTAGTCGTCCTTGCTTCCGAAGCCACCCTTCTTGATCGACCTCGAATCCTTTATCCTTTTCTGGTTCCAATCCAGATTCCAAATCATGGATAATCTTGACAATCTTATCATCTCGCTTTTGACTCTCGCCAATCCTTTCCACAAGGGTCGGTCTTATTGATAAGTTTGCCAACATCTCGGGTTCCAATTCACATCTAGGCCTGAAGTCAAATCCAGCTAAATACTCGAGATTCTTCCATTCCGAAAACATGGCTCCCAATCCTGCATGTCTTCGACTTAACGCATCTGCCACTGCGTTACCTTTTCCCGGAGTATAAGCTATACCAAAATCATATGATGCCAAAAACTCTAGCCAACGTTGCTGCCGAAGATTCAAATCATTTTGGGAGAAAAGATACTTCAACGACTTATGATCTGTAAACAACTCGAATCGAACTCCCAACAGATAATGTCTCCACATCTTCAGAGCAAATACAATCGCCGCTAACTCCAAATCATGAGTCGGGTAATTCCTTTCGTGCGGCTTCAGTTGTCGACTAGCATACGCAACAACTTTATCCCTCTGCATCAGCACTGCTCCAAGTCCAGTACCACATGCGTCGGTGTAAACCACCATCTCATCATTCCCACTTGGAATAGTCAAAACAGGTGCACTCGTTAATCGCTCTTTCAGGATTCTGAAAGCTTGCTCACACTTATCTTCCCATCTGAACACTTGGTTCTTCTTCGTCAATCCTGTTAACGGTGCAGCCACCTTGGAGAAGTCTTTGATAAATCGTCGATAATATCCTGCTAATCCAAGAAAACTCCTCACATCAGATGCATTCTTAGGTCTAACCCAATCCAGGATTGCTGCCACCTTAGCGGGATCAACCGCTATTCCACTTCCAGAAATAACATGGCCTAAGAACCTCACTTCACTCTTCCAGAAGTGACACTTCGAAAACTTAGCCTTCAGCTGATGTTTCCGCAAGATTTCCAAAACAATACACAAGTGCGTCTTGTGCTCTTCTTCCGTTCTGGAATAAATCAGAATATCATCCACGAACACTAGCACGAACTTGTTCAACTGATCTCTGAACACTCTATTCATAAGATCCACAAAATATGCTGGCGCGTTAGTCAATCCAAACGCCATTACCAGCCACTCAAAGAAACCAGATGGTGTCCGAAAAGCAGTCTTCGGCACACTATCCTTAGCTACTCTCAACTGGTAAAATCCCGTTGCCAAATCCATCTGAGAAAACACCTTAGCTTCGTGAAGCTGATCGAACAAGTCATCTATCCTCGGCAATGGATACTTGTTCTTCTTAGTCACCTTATTCAGCTCACGATAATCCACACACAATCTCAACGATCCATCTGCCTTGGTTGCGAACACAACTGGTGCACCCCACTCGGACACACTACGCCGAATGAATCCTTTCTGTAAAAGGTCATCAACTTGCACCTTCAACTCATGTTGTTCCCTAGGCGCCATCCGCCTAAGAGGCATCACAACGGGTCTGGCTCCTTCAACTAGATCTATACGAAACTCGATCTCTCTATGCGGCGGCAACCCTTTGACTTCGTCAAAGACATCCTCGAATCCATTCGCGATTGGCACAGATGACAGTCCATCCCGTGGAACAACAAGCGAATACATGAAGCTCATGAAGACGCCTTCTTCATGCTTACATCGTATCACAATCTTTCGCCCCTCCACATTCTCGACTGTCACTTCCAACCTCTCACAATCAACCTTCGCCGCATACTTCCTAAGCCAGTCCATACCCAAAATAATTCCGAACCCCGAAAAGTTCAGAACAAAACAATCACAAACAAAAGAGCAACCATGACTCGACACAATCAGACCACGGCATAACATACACAAACAAGACGAACCCCCAACTGGATTAGTCACAACCAATGGCCTATCAACAATATCTGGTTCCAAACCTAACCGGCCTACGAGTTCACTACAAACAAACGAATGTGACGCCCCAGTATCAAACAACACTCTAACTGGAACACCACATAAGAAAAGAGTACCTTGAACCACCACACTCTTTCCTTTCTCTTCCGCGTTAGGAGCTTTCGAAGACGACGGAACAGCTCCCAAAGCATAAGCTTGCACAATCTGCTTGTCCCTCCTCGGCTCTGGACAATTCTTCCTGAAATGCCCCGGCTTGTCACAGTTGTGGCACTTCGCCGGCGCTTTCGGATTCTTGCAATCCCTGGAGAGATGGCCTTTCTGCTGACAGTTGTAGCAAGTCACCTCGCCTTTCGGCTTCTTTTGGCTATCCTTACCCTTCTACTGATGCTGCTTCCTCTTCTTGTTTTCACCTTGCTGTGGTTTAGACTCTTCCCTGGTCACAGCAACATCAGATCCTTCCTTAGGAAACAGACTCTCATGCCTGAGAGCTTTCTCCACAAGCTTCTCAAATGAATCGTCCAAATGATCCACCAGCTGTCTCCCCAGATAACTGTCCAAGCCTGTCACAAACTTCTCATTCTTCTGATATGCAGATTCGATATATGACCGGGCATACTTGGACAAAGCCTAAAACTCAGAAACATACTTAAGAATTGGTCTCCCACCTTGCTTGAGCTCTACAAACTTCTTGAACAGAACAGACTTCTGAGCTGTAGAAATGAACTTAGCTTCAAATCTGGCTTGGAATTGCTCCCAAGTAATCTCTTCCTCCGCAGTATTGATGGTAATAGAGTTCCACCAATCAAAGGCTCTCCCTTGAAGCTGCCTTGATGCCAACTTCCTCTTAGTTGCATCATCAATTCCCAAATCTCCAAAGATCCTTCTACAAGCATCTATCCATCTCTGGACTTCGATAGTTGATTCTGTTCCCAAGAAAACCTTTCCTCCAAGAGCAGTATAGTCCTTACACAACTTAGCAAAATCCACCGGCTTTGGAGTTTGGACTTGTACTCCAACATCAACTGCTGTCCCCGGAACTGGTATCCTTCTCATGATCGAAGTCATCATAGCTTCGAACATAGCTGCATAGTCAGCAGTTCCTCCAGCAGCACGGCCTTCCCTAGCAGCTGGTCTCCCTCTTCGACTCATTCTCAATATCTATAAAAAGGGAATGATTAGAACATCTTAGAGAAACAACTGCATAAAGGACTCAAACTCTACTAATCTACTATATTATATATAGTAGTCATCTATCAAAATTACAATTACGTCTCTCATATGTAGTTACGTCAGCGAGCATTGGGTAAAATCGATTAACCAATGCTCTGATACCAAATGTGACGACCGCCCATGACCCCTGCACTTAAACCTAGAGATAGTGTGCTGAAGAGTGTGCCAGGCGACCATGGACGATTGTCAGGGTAAATTAAAACAACAGAATCCATCGTATTACTCACAGCGCATGGACAAAATACAATAGAACATATATATAGTGAAGCTTTACAGAATAAAATGCCATCATATAAAACTTCATAGTAGTTGAATACAAGCATCCAAATAGCCAATACATCAAGCCTCACTACATAACACTCAGAATTATACAAAACAGCGGAACATCCAGTACATATAGTAAGAAGATAATATGCAACCCTCCAGCTCGTCTTCGATATCATCATCGTGAGAAGCAAGAACAACACTTGTCACCTGCTACCTAGTCTGCCCGTCCCAAAAATGGACGAACAGCCCAAGGAAATAAGAGTTAAAAACATAAAGCCTTGAGTCAGACAACAATCTTAGTGAGCAGTAAATTAACCAACAACATACCAAAAGAGCATAAAGGAAAAGGAATAAGAATACAACCCTCCCACTCCAACCTCATTCTACAGTGATAGCCCCCAGACACACACTAAGCAGAAGCAAACATAGTAGAGCATACAATTTAAAGTAAAGTAATTATCGCTCGAGTCAAGGGCGATGTTTTCCAAGCACAAACCCCCAAGGCCTAAACCAAGATCAGATAAGCACCCAGAAAACAATGCTCTTGAGACCGAATGACGATACAACCAAACATCCATGACTCTGGCTATCACTGTTATCATTGCTTCGATTTCACCGTTAATTGAATGACCGGCATATTCTTTCAGCCGCCCGTCAAGGGCTAATGGAAACCCCGGTTCTAGACAGTACTCCGCACGTCGTCGCAGCCCGTGCCTAGGACTATCGAATCTGCCCAGAGTACTCGACCATCAACAGTTGGCCGTTGGGACTATCGAATCTGCCCAAACGTACTCTTGCTTTGAGCATGCTAGAACCTTCAACAACGATGAGACCCAAGCCTCCTAGTCATCCTCCTCGACGACTATTCTCATATCCATTCATTATCCTCAACTCGAATCATATCACCGAGTTATCAACATGCTTGGAATGATCCCGTCTGGATTAAACCAAGTCTTCATCACATGATTGCCTCGCTTCATCACATCCTCGCAAAGCCTCATCTCAACATCACATCATCAAATCTATGCATAAGAGCTTCATCCTCCCGCTACATATGCCACGAGCAGCTTTCCCAATTCAAGAACCTTTCCCTTAGCTGTTGAATCGTCTTCGGTCTAAATCAAATCATCAATCATCTAATTCATAGTAATCAACCAAGTCAAACATTAATCCAAACAATCAAGCATTCAAATATGATCTAAGTAGACAATTATCACAATAATGGCAATTTCGTAATTAAAGAGTTGAAAGTCTAACAAGCATGAAATCATGAGAAATATCTCTACAATCTTGATGAATGAACTTGCATGGGTTAACACTTAGTAAAATGGATGTAACATCATCATGAACAATGGATCTATATGGATCTACACTTAGGATGAAGAAAATGTATGGAAATCACTATTTTAACACCAAATCGAGCCAACAATCCGATATACTCCTTTGGATCCGTGTGAGAGATAATCACCACTCACCAAATCACCAAAACAAACCCAAATCAACACGCTTCAGATCTGGACAGCGAAGGATCTAACTTGATCTATCACAAATCCGCTTCAAACGATGAAATCACACTTCAAAGGATGAAGATCTTCAATCTAAGCTCTAGAATCTTCAATTTGATCTTCAACTTGGATGGATGGAATCACTAGATTAGAGTGGAGAAAAGAAGTGAAGAAGTCGAGCTTTCAAAATGGCAGCACTTCGTCGCTTCGAAATCCGGATCCCAAAAAGTGAGAAAAACCCTTCCTATTTATAGCTGAAAATTCACTAAGTCGTAACTCGGCTATCTCCATAAGTCGTCTCCGACTTACGATCTAAGACCCCTCCGACCTAAGTCTTGCCCAAACCTTACGACCTAACGACTTACCAAAACTCATCAGTTTACGACTTAACAGATAACTAGGCTACGACTTAAAACAGACCCAAGTCTCTACGACTTAACGCGTGCGCCTAACCGACCTAACAACTCAGCAGCTAACCCCTAAGTCGGTTACGACTTAACTGGGTATACGACATAACGCGTGCGCGAAAGTACTCGACCTACGACTTATACCCTTGCGCGACTTATCACAAACCATACGACTTAATACTACGCGACTTAACTATGCGCGACTTAACAACCCTACGACTTACGACTTAACTTCTTAAGTCGCTGATCCTATAAGTCGTCTACTCCTATAAGTCGCTAACTCTTAAGTCGCCTACTAACTTAAACCACCCATTTTCTTAAGTCGTACACTTCCTAAATCGCCAACTATCTTAAGTCGGTTATTGCCTTAAGTCGTCTAAATCTCTTAAGTCGCCAACCCCTATAAGTCGGTCACTATGACCTAACTCTATCCTTAAGTCGTTCCAAACTGTCAACCGACTTAAATCACTCCCCTATCCTCCTTAGGTCGTCGCCGACCTACCCCTTAAGTCATTAACTCGCCCAGACTTATCACTTAACTCGTCCAAAACTCATAAGTCGGCTACGACTTAGGACTTAAACAAAATTCTGCCAAAATCTAAAACGACTTAACAGCAATGCAACCAAAGGTCAACTATTTTACGATGTTTCGATCCGTGAAAATACGGGTCGTTACAATATACTTATAACAGTAAATTTAAAAAGGTTTTATGAATGAATAATACTCATGTTTTAAAAGCTTTGAATAGGATTTTGAAATAAGAAATAAGTTAAGAATATAATACAATTTAACTATATTTTATAAAATGAATTCCAATAAGGATCAAAATAGATAAAACCTCATTTTGAAAATCTTTTAAAAACACTTAAATAATTCAAACAATAAAACCATCAATAATGGAATTACTAGAGCCAACATCTCTCCACAAACAATTATTCAAAATATGGAATTATTAATCAATCCGAGTTGCTTCCCGGCAACCTCCGATCACACAAAAATGTGCATGTACCAATGTATTATAAAGCTTAATTCACAAACAGACGTAGTTTAGTTTGTAAATTTACACTATCCATCCATACGAGGAATCAATACTCTAAACCAGTCAATCCAATCTAAAATATATGTAACAAATATGATAATTCATTGCATGCCTTAATAATAAGATAGAGATGCGAACAACAATTCATCTAGCCAATCCAAACAAGTGATAATTGTAGCATGCAAAAGAACAGAGATAAGGTTTATATGTTTAACAACTCACTAAATAGGCTGTTCCAAACCATTTTCTGCCATGCAAACCTACGTTATCATAGCATAATCACCGCCAAACATCGTTGCCCAATATCAGCATCACCAGAAACTCTGACGTCTCCACCACCACCATCGTTCTCCCCTGCCAGAAATGAGCCTGCTACCAACTTCGACAAAGTCATGCCTCCAAGCATGAAGCTCGCATGCACTACCCTTGGTCGACAGCTTATCAACGGTGCCCAGGTCGCATGTCCACCCTCGAAGCCCATGCTCATGAAGATCCCGCCGCAAGCACAGGCCACGACTCTTTTTTTTCTTTTTTCGATCAACCTGATTTTTGAATTAGGGTTCTCTTTGAAATAATAAAGCATCAGTAAGAGAAAAGTAAAAGAGGAAAGCGGGTTTGGGTTTTCTAAGGATATGGGTATGGGGTTATGCATTGGGCCTTAATTCAAATTCTTTTATTTATTCTTCTATTTCCCCTTTTTATTTTCTCTTTATTTCCTTTTTGAAGCAACTCTATTAATTTGTGCATCATTATATTTCCATTTTAATTCAAACCGATTCACAGTTCATTCTACAAAACATAATTCAATAACCGCACATTCAATTCAATATTAGTTCACTCTATTTAATTATTCCTTGAATGGATATAAATAAACTTATTCAACTTCGATAATTAATTTATTTTTATTAAAAAACAAATAAAACTCCTTTTTATCTATCTCAAGTACATAATATAAAATTATTTACAATTTAAAATATTTTATATTTATTAAAACATTTCATTCAAATCTCAGTATATTATCAAAAATGTAATTTATTAACTAATGCAATTTTATTATAGCAAAATCCTCATTAAATAGATGTTAATTGAATAATAATTTAATTCCAAAAATGATAATTATCAAAGTTGAACTCAAACACTTCTATTTTAATTAAATTTTATATAATATAACGGGTTTGAAAACAAGATTGTTACAGACCTTCCATCTTATAAAAATTGCATCCTCGTAATTTCTTATAGGGAGATGTCATACACACACAAATGTTAACCCTCTCTCGACATTTACAATCAAATTAGAGCTCGCTTAATTCTCTAGGTGGTTAATATTAGAAAATTTTCTAAGTGTTAGAATTTTTGAAAAAAATCGCCAGGGTTTCCTTTGTGCCAAAACCCATTTGCAATTTCGCAAATGTAATATAAATAATAGACATCGACCACATGGTCGAAAATATAACATATAATAAATTTTTTATCATTTTCATATTTTAAACAATAAACGTACCATTATTTTTGCATTTTAAGCAAATTATCTCACTAATTTGCGAACAAAAGCAAGCTAAATCCACGAGCTGATCCGACCGATCCACTCAAGCACCTATTCTCATCTTAAAAGTTACATGTTAGTCGCATATAGAAAATATAATAAACATGCATAACTTTACTATATACATATGCACTTTGCATTTCTAATTATGCTACTACTCAACAAGGATTTTCAAGACTATAAATACAAAATTTAAAGAGAGTTTCAAAGGCAAAAATTATCACACAATGCATAAGCTTTGAGAAGCAACTTCCGGATCATCAAAACGTAGGTATGGCATAAGTTATAGTGCTTTTCTAACGTTGCTCAGTTTAGCAATTTAAACAAAACGCTGGTCCAGCTTAGAAAACAGAATTTCTAGCATAGGAAACGAGAAAATGCCACAAAACTCTTAACATGAAAGTTGTTATTTGTAACGACCCAGTATTTTGGACCATTCAAATCGACAATAAATCCACACATGCCGGACTTGAATAATTCAAAACAATGGATTGTAAATAAAATTTGGCAAAACTCAGCATATACAATAAATAAAATAATTACAGATCACAGACACAGAGTAATATAACAAAAATGCAGTGGAAACAAAAGGATAGTAGTTCATGAAGCTACTATATATATATAACAGAGTTAGATAAGATACAACAGAAGTCTCGAATACAATAGATGTCTCAATACAATAATCAAATACAAGATCTGAATACATCACTGGAATCAACTGAATAACTGAAAGCAGGATCGATAGATAGCTGGGTCTCCAAGCGAAGCTCCAACTCCAAAGGTGAGTCTCAAATGCTGTATCACTCAGTCTGACCCGAGCGTAAAGCAAAACACACAACACTCGAGTCAGGATTAACATTCTTATATTCAATAAATCCAACTCAAGTGAAATATCAACTGAAATACGAGTAACTTAAAGGATGTTTGGGATAACCATCCTCTAAGGGTCCGTTAAACTATTTACTATGTAGTAATATACGCTATATACAGTAGTGTCTAATTAGTAAAGTATAATCATATAGAAAATAGCGTTAAGGGGATGGAGAACCTTAACGCGGTCGGATCTTAAAATCATAATCGTAGTAAAGCTCGATATGGTAGGTGACACGGCACAACTAGGCAATGCCAGGGTAGATATACCAATTACGCACACGGACTGATGGATACGCATAGCAGCCACTACCGTTCCACCTCGAACAACACTCCCAAATCGTAGGATGGCCATCTAGTCAAATCACAAGTAAGAGTATAATATCGAAGAAATGTGTCCGAGAAGAGGTGCTACCTCACTGGTCCGAGATCGCTCCTGTTTTAGCCACCTTATGCCAACTCACGGGAGTTGGGTCCACGTAACATACCTTAAGAACGTCGCCACCATCCTACTTCATTCTGGAATCTCCACCGCGTACACGGTTGTCAAAGTGGTTTTCGGTATCGACAGAGAGTATGTCCATATCCGATCCCGGTCCCTTTAACAACCAATCGTTATTATAACACCGCGGTCATTTACAAATATATACTTTTTAAAAACACAATTTTTTTGCCATTTCAAAACATATCCTTTACTTCAAAATAGTATATACTTTAAACCAAAATATTATTACTATTTCAAACCCAAATTATCAATGTATTCTTTCCATTTCAAAACCCAATTCAATAATATATCATTTCCATTTCCAAAACAATTCAATAATATCTCATTTAAATAAAACCAAATAGTTTATAAAGTAAAGTATCAATAGTTTTAAATATAATTTAAAATTTCCTTATAAAATAAGATAGTTCTTCAAATTTCACAAATCGGTTCAAATTAACTCGAATTCCAAAAATTTAATTTAATCAAATCTCAAATCATCAGTTTCAACTCGATTCAGCTTCTAAATAAACCATTTCAAAATATCGATTTCAAATACATATCTGAACCATAAAATAAGCCATTTCAATTTTAATATATTTCAAAGCTTTAAATATTCAATATTTCAAAACTAATTTCGATAAATTTATATACATATCAGATTCACTTTACAATTTTTTTTATAGTTTTGAAATATTAACTTAATCATTTCCATAACATTTAAATACAATTTCAATTTACAAATTTAAATAAACAAAATATCCCATTTAAATATATATATATATAAGTTTGAAATATCCATTTAAGTCACCTTTTCAAATTTCAAGTTGTAAAACACTTCTTTAAATTTCAAATTCAACACATTTCAAATCAAACTTATTTAAGTATAATTCTTAAATAAATATAATTTCAATCAATTTCAAATCATTATAAATTCTATATTTGAAGATATAGGTATTAAATAAATACTTAAACATATTATTTATCAACTTTATTAAATCAACTTTAATGAATCTTTAAAATCAATATTTATCAAAACCATATATTTCTTTTCAAAACCATAGAAATCATTTTCAAAACATTTATATATAGACCAACGGTGCCTGTATATAATTTTCTATCCTATGGTCAAGTGGTACGGATATTTATCATTTCAATCCGCAATTTAAAGTATATATACGGGTATATATCTTTTCAACCTGCAATCCCAAATTCAATTCAATGAAAATCGCTTGGGTTTATCATTTCAACCCATAACGATTTTCTCCTATTCTACAGATCGTTCGGGTATGTATCATTTCAACCCATAGTGATTCTATACTAACAGGGAACTTGCAGAGTGATAATAGATATGATAATAAAAATAACAATAGTAACAGGCAATATATCATAAATATAAATAACAGATAATGGTGTCAGATGTCACAGGTGAACAGATACAGACAATGACATATATATAACAATGTGAATAACTAACATCAGCATATTTCAATTGACATTTCAATTGAAATCAAATTTAATAAATATAAGAACATTAATCGTGAGTGATTGCTCACCATTCGAGGCTAGATAGATTTGACGAAGAAATGAGCTACGAATCCAAGCATGAATTGCAAAGCAAAGCACAATGGACACGGATTCGTCGGACAAGCTGATTGATGGAAAATCGAATTCAAGTTAGAACTAGATCGATGAGGATAATTGATATAGGTGAACTTATATATAACTATATATATAGTCATGTTCTAAATTCAAACATATTTAATATTATATATATATATCAAAATTCATTGTTTTATATTAAACACATATATAATATACTTTAAAATCAAACCCCCAAGTATACTTACGTGTAGTAGGCACATATATATAATACTAAATTTTTCACACACAGATAATATACAATACAATATGGGTTTGTACATACATATCAAATAAAATTTACAACAGATAGCATAATCCAACTATAATCTTGTTTATATATACAAAATCATATGTATTTTATAACCTTATATGAACAGATAATATAATTATATATACATATTAGACTATAAAATATATTTATGCAAAAAGTCCCAACAGAAAGTATATGTATATATAAGCTACTGTAATTACAACATAACACTTTGAGCATATTATAATGTACTTTATAATATATATATTGTATAACTTAATAATATATATAAACCGATGTTGTAGCATATGGGTACATAAAAATATACAACATGCATATAAACCTATACTGTAACATATTTTTATATAATAAACAACTTTTAAACTTAATATACTATTACCCACATTTCTTACTGTAAACATATACGGTTGTAAATATATAGATGTATATATATATATGCATACAACATTTATATATATACTGTAACTTATAAATCATATACATAACTATACCATTTATATACGTGAGCAACCAGATCCTATACCCAACTAATATAAATATCTATACAACAACTTTTAATGACTACTTATATAAACAATAGCATGTGTTTTACACTTAACAGATTATGTAACTCATATTATAAACCTGATATATATATGCAGCCAACATTTAATTACATACATGTTAAAAAACATATAATATATGATCGAACAGATTTTATATAAACTTTTATAATATAACAATATATATAACTAGATCTAATAGAATACGCAAGCAAACTATTATATATATATAAACAAATAACATCATAATATATACTTATAACAACAATGTATATATACATAGCAAGACACATAACACATATATTTGTTTCGAAATCCCGTATATATATAAGTATATATAAAATTAAAATAAGAAAAGAGCAAAGGGTTGAAGACTGACGTGGCCGCAAGATTTGAACAAGGATGCTGCATAGGTGGCACTGAAAAGGTGCGGCTCGGAAGCCTGTTATGGGGAAGGGAAGCACGGATCTGTCAGGTTGCTGCTGTCAGGGAGGGAACGGGTGGTGGGAGCAGGGCAGAGGGAGGAGGTAGGTCATGGGATGGCCTTACGCGTGGAGGTGGGAAGACGCAGGCGGAGGAGATATAGAGGGCGGAGGAGATCGGCAAGGGGAGATCTTGTGGTTGTGGGGAAGACGGCTGCTTGGATCTGCTGCTGATTTGGAAGATGAGAGAGAGAGGGGATGGGAATGGTGAAGGCTTTGAGGAGGGGAGGTTCGGTGGTCTGGGAAGAGTGGAGATGGCACGCAAAACTTTGAAGGAGAAAATAAAAGGGTCGGGTTGCCATGGCGTTGAGGGGGAGGCGGATGGGTTTCCTTCGGTTACGGTTTCGGGAATAGGAGAGGAAGACTCGGGCAAAACTCGATGTACAGATGATATGTTTACTATTTGCCTTATTTCAGAATGAAGAGAGGAAAGAAATGAAGGGCCACGCAAGATTTATTCACTCACAGAATAGAAAGAGTCAACCGAGAATTCAGCTAAAAAAATAAAGGTAAATGACTGTTAGGAATTCGACCGTTGAGAAAGTGGAATGGACATGAACCAAAAGATTGCAAATTCCGTAACCGATACGGCTGTCTGTTTTATCATTTCCGTCACGTAACGGACCTTACAACACAGAATTGAATATACCGTAGAGATCAGCATGACGAGACGATCAAAACGGTATACAGATATCAGTGGCACGATCATCCGATCGAAAGTCGGTATCGGTACCGGAAATGCTGCTATATCGCCGAAAATAAGATCGATGGAGCAATAACAGTCCAAATTTGACGAAACGAAAGATGACGTCTCACTCAGAAGATGATGTACAAATTTCTATGTAAAAATATTTAGGTTTGGAAAACATTTTATTATCATCAATTTTAACTGACATAAATTGAAATAAAATTACACTAGAAAATAAACTTCCAAATTTTCTGATGAAAATTTACCAGTTGCTATGTTAAAACAGATGCATTTCAAATATTAAATTTAAATTTCAAAATTTTTTTGTTTAAAATTTCACAAAAATTCAATTAATTACATAAATAAAACCACTGAAATTTACGGGTCGTTACACTCTCCCCCACTCAAAACTTTTCGTCCCCGAAAAGGAAGGAGGTAGGAGAATAGAAACAACCAGAAAGAAAAAATCTTTGAAAACAACTAATTTTTAAAACCATATAAATTTCAAATTAAACTAATTAATATTCAATATTTTGGTTTAATCCCTTTGAGTTCAATTAAGTTAAATCAATCTATCTATTTCTAAATTCATTATCGTATTATCTAGTCATTCTCAATTAAAATTTCTAAATCATCAATTTGTATAATCATATATTATACTCTTATTTTATTCAACAAATTTAATTCTTTTATTCCAAATTATTATTAAGTTTATTCCACTTAATATGTCCTATTACATATATTTAAACCATATAATTAATTTAAACCATATAATTTCAGTTTAAATCAATTTATATTCAATAATTGATTTTAAATTCAAGGTATTTCCATACTTTAATCAAATTTCAATTTATTAATTCCTTCAAAAAAAATTTATTTGTCTCATCTATTATCCACTTAACTTATAATTCTTATTGATTTCAATTAATGTTTATAACTAAATTTTAAGTGTATAACATTTATTATAACCACTCAAATTCTATTTATAAAGGTCATTTTATATTGTATATTATCCGATTACATTTTTAACTTTTGAAAATTTTAGGTAAGTTATGTTGAGATGTAATTGAGTATTATACAAATAAGATTTTACAATTCAGTTATTCCCAGTTAACTATTTATCCAAGAATTTTGACTTTAGTTTATAATTGAAATCATCTTTAATCTAAAATTTAAGAATTTAAATCTCCGATTTACTTCAAACAATTTAGAGATATATATAATATATTTATATAAAATTTAATTTAAAAATAAGATACCTATATATATATAAATCAAATTATACTGAAGAAATTCAAATCAAAAGTATTTTTTTTCAAAACAAAACCGTAGCAAAGCTACAGAATAGTCTCTCCACTTCGAAACTTGAAAATGAATGTCGATGATGCGGCCGCCATCACTGAAATTATTTTCCAGCGACAAAGAGAAGAGCACTGATATCAACATTTAAAATTCTTTGAAAACCATTTTATTCGAAAATACTTTAAATAATATACATTTTAAGACTTTAAAACAAAGTTTGAAGTCACCAGAAATTTAATTCTTAAATTCTCAATTTAAATTACTTTCAATTCCAAATAAATTTATAAACCACAATTTATAAATTTATTTATATAACAATAAATGATAATCAAATATTATCATTTCAAACAGCCAATTTTAATCAACTTATTAAATCGCAGAATTTTTTTTTATTTTTTTATTTTATAATAAGATCATACAAAATTTATTTCATTTACCAAATTTTAAAATAATATTGTGTCAGTTTGCTCTGTTCAAGTGTTTTGGAAATCCTATCGATAGCGTTGATCAAACGAATCGATCGAAAACCCAAATCAACATCAACAACTCAAACAACACAATATATAAAACATTTAAATATTAATACAAATACCAATACACTCCCTCACTTGACGATTCCAGAATAGATTTCTAAACAAGGATAGAGATTCAAATTAGAGGGACTCTACTCAAAGAGAATTTTAATCTAAAATAGATAGGCTCGAAATGAAGGTTAGATGCTTGCATTTCAAACAGGAAGATGGATAAAGTTGTATAAATCGCGGGCAACCTTAACCGGATCAACCGTGACTTCCTAGATAAGATCGATGTAGAATTCTAAAGCAGATTGACATTCGATTACCAGAGGTAGAATTCGGGTATAGCATAAGATAGCAGCATCGTAAACCGAAGATACAGAAATCTCCGGTGAATCAATACCGATTGTAAAGGAGTTTCACTCCAGTACAATTATTCGAAGATTGGCGAGACCGCCGATTTATTATAGAGATCATTCAAAGTGGAGTTATGGGATACTCCCGAATCAAAAGACACGAATAGGGGAGACACAAATGGACGTTGGAACCGAAGTGAACGTTCCAAAATTCAAAGAAACCGAGTCAAAGAAGAAGGAATTCAAGCTCGAACAAAGTGATTCTTTAATTGAATTTTACTCTATATGCTGAGTTTTGCCTAAAACCAGAGCTCTGATACCACATGTAACGACCCAGTATTTTGGACCATTCAAATCGACAATAAATCCACACATGCTGGACTTGAATAATTCAAAACAATGGATTGTAAATAAAATTTGGCAAAACTCAGCATATACAATAAATAAAATAATTACAGATCATAGACACGGAGTAATATAACAAAAATGCAGTGGAAACAAAAGGATAGTAGTTCATGAAGCTACTATATATATATATATAACAGAGTTAGACATGATACAACAGAAGTCTTGAATACAATAGATGTCTCAATACAATAATCAAATACAAGATCTGAATACATCACTGGAATCAACTGAATAACTGAAAGCAGGATCGATAGATAGCTGGGTCTCCAAGCAAAGCTCCAACTCCAAAGGTGAGTCTCAAATGCTGTATCACTCAGTCTGACCGGAGCGTAAAGCAAAACACACAACACTCGAGTCAGGATTAACATTCTTATATTCAATAAATCCAACTCAAGTGAAATATCAACTGAAATACGAGTAACTTAAAGGATGTTTGGGATAACCATCCTCTAAGGGTCCGTTAAACTATTTACTATGTAGTAATATATGCTATATACTGTAGTGTCTAATTAGTAAAGTATAATCATATAGAAAATAGCGTTAAGGGGATGGAGAACCTTAACGCGGTCGGATCTTAAAATCATAATCGTAGTAAAGCTCGATATGGTAGGTGACACGGCACAACTAGGCAATGCCAGGGTAGATATACCAATTACGCACACGGACTGTTGGATACGCATAGCAGCCACTACCGTTCCACCTCGAACAACACTCCCAAATCGGAGGATGGCCATCTAGTCAAATCACAAGTAAGTGTATAATATCGAAGAAATGTGTCCGAGAAGAGGTGCTACCTCACTAGTCCGAGATCGCTCCTGTTTTAGCCACCTTATGCCAACTCATGGGAGTTGGGTCCACGTAACATACCTTAAGAACGTCGCCACCATCCTACTTCATTCTGGAATCTCCACCGCGTACACGGTTGTCAAAGTGGTTTTCGGTATCGACAAAGAGTATGTCCATATCCGATCCCGGTCTCTTTAACAACCTATCGTTATTATAACACCGTGGTCATTTACAAATATATACTTTTTAAAAACACAATTTTTTTGCCATTTCAAAACATATCCTTTACTTCAAAATAGTATATACTTTAAACCAAAATATTATTACTATTTCAAACCCAAATTATCAATGTATTCTTTCCATTTCAAAACCCAATTCAATAATATATCATTTCCATTTCCAAAACAATTCAATAATATCTCATTTAAATAAAACCAAATAGTTTATAAAGTAAAGTATCAATAGTTTTAAATATAATTTAAAATTTCCTTATAAAATAAGATAGTTCTTCAAATTTCACAAATCGGTTCAAATTAACTCGAATTCCAAAAATTTAATTTAATCAAATCTCAAATCATCAGTTTCAACTCGATTCAGCTTCTAAATAAACCATTTCAAAATATCGATTTCAAATACATATCTGAACCATAAAATAAGCCATTTCAATTTTAATATATTTCAAAGCTTTAAATATTCAATATTTCAAAACTAAATTCGATAAATTTATATACATATCAGATTCACTTTACAATTTTTTTTTATAGTTTTGAAATATTAACTTAATCATTTCCATAACATTTAAATACAATTTCAATTTACAAATTTAAATAAACAAAATATCCCATTTAAATATATATATATATAAGTTTGAAATATCCATTTAAGTCACCTTTTCAAATTTCAAGTTGTAAAACACTTCTTTAAATTTCAAATTCAATACATTTCAAATCAAACTTATTTAAGTATAATTCTTAAATAAATATAATTTCAATCAATTTCAAATCATTATAAATTCTATATTTGAAGATATAGGTATTAAATAAATACTTAAACATATTATTTATCAACTTTATTAAATCAACTTTAATGAATCTTTAAAATCAATATTTATCAAAACCATATATTTCTTTTCAAAACCATAGAAATCATTTTCAAAACATTTATATATAAACCAACGGTGCCTGTATATAATTTTCTATCCTATGGTCAAGTGGTACGGATATTTATCATTTCAATCCGCAATTTAAAGTATATATACGGGTATATATCTTTTCAACCTGCAATCCCAAATTCAATTCAATGAAAATCGCTTGGGTTTATCATTTCAACCCATAACGATTTTCTCCTATTCTACAGATCGTTCGGGTATGTATCATTTCAACCCATAGTGATTCTATACTAACAGGGAACTTGCAGAGTGATAATAGATATGATAATAAAAATAACAATAGTAACATGCAATATATCATAAATATAAATAACAGATAATGGTGTCAGATGTCACAGGTGAACAGATACAGACAATGACATATATATAACAATGTGAATAACTAACATTAGCATATTTCAATTGACATTTCAATTGAAATCAAATTTAATAAATATAAGAACATTAATCGTGAGTGATTGCTCACCTTTCGAGGCTAGATAGATTTGATGAAGAAATGAGCTACGAATCCAAGCATGAATTGCAAAGCAAAGCACAATGGACACGGATTCGTCGGACAAGCTAATAGATGGAAAATCGAATTCAAGTCAGAACTAGATCGATGAGGATAATTGATATAGGTGAACTTATATATAACTATATATATAGTCATGTTCTAAATTCAAACATATTTAATATTATATATATATATATATTTCAAAATTCATTGTTTTATATTAAACACATATATAATATACTTTAAAATCAAACCCCTAAGTATACTTACGTGTAGTAGGCACATATATATAATACTAAATTTTTCACACACAGATAATATACAATACAATATGGGTTTGTACATACATATCAAATAAAATTTACAACAGATAGCATAATCCAACTATAATCTTGTTTATATATACAAAACCATATGTATTTTATAACCTTATATGAACAGATAATATAATTATATATACATATTAGACTATAAAATATATTTATGCAAAAAGTCCCAACAGAAAGTATATGTATATATAAGCTACTGTAATTACAACATAACACTTTGAGCATATTATAATGTACTTTATAATATATATATATACTGTATAACTTAATAATATATATAAACCGATGTTGTAGCATATGGGTACATAAAAATATACAACATGCATATAAACCTATACTGTAACATATTTTTATATAATAAACAACTTTTAAACTTAATATACTATTACCCACATTTCTTACTGTAAACATATACGGTTGTAAATATATAGATGTATATATATATATACGCACACAACATTTATATATATACTGTAACTTATAAATCATATACATAACTGTACCATTTATATACGTGAGCAACCAGATCCTATACCCAACTAATATAAATATCTATACAACAACTTTCAATGACTACTTATATAAACAATAGCATGTGTTTTACACTTAACAGATTATGTAACTCATATTATAAACCTGATATATATATGCAGCCAACATTTAATTACATACATGTTAAAAAACATATAATATATGATCGAACAGATTTTATATAAAATTTTATAATATAACAATATATATAACTAGATCTAATAGAATACGCAAGCAAACTATTATATATATATAAACAAATAACATCATAATATATACTTATAACAACAATGTATATATACATAGCAAGACACATAACACATATATTTGTTTCGAAATCCCGTATATATATAAGTATATATAAAATTAAAATAAGAAAAGAGCAAAGGGTTGAAGACTGACGTGGCCGCAAGATTTGAACAAGGATGCTGCATAGGTGGCACTGAAAAGGTGCGGCTCGGAAGCCTGTTATGGGGAAGGGAAGCACGGATCTGTCAGGTTGCTGCTGTCAGGGAGGGAACGGGTGGTGGGAGCAGGGCAGAGGGAGGAGGTAGGTCATGGGATGGCCTTACGCGTGGAGATGGGAAGACGCAGGCGGAGGAGATACAGAGGGCGGAGGAGATCGGCAAGGGGAGATCTTGTAGTTGTGGGGAAGATGGCTGCTTGGATCTGCTGCCGATTTGGAAGATGAGAGAGAGAGGGGATGGGAACGGTGAAGGCTTTGAGGAGGGGAGGTTCGGTGGTCTGGGAAGAGTGGAGATGGCACGCAAAACTTTGAAGGAGAAAATAAAAGGGTCGGGTTGCCATGGCGTTGAGGGGGAGGCGGATGGGTTTCCTTCGGTTACGGTTTCGGGAATAGGAGAGGAAGACTCGGGCAAAACTCGATGTACAGATGATATGTTTACTATTTGCCTTATTTCAGAATGAAGAGAGGAAAGAAATGAAGGGCCACGCAAGATATATTCACTCACAGAATAGAAAGAGTCAACCGAGAATTCAACTAAAAAAATAAAGGTAAATGACTGTTAGGAATTCGACCGTTGAGAAATTGGAATGGACATGAACCAAAAGATTGCAAATTCCGTAACCGATACGGCTGTCTGTTTTATCATTTCCATCGCGTAACGGACCTTACAACACAGAATTGAATATACCGTAGAGATCAGCACGACGAGACGATCAAAACGGTATACAGATATCAGTGGCACGATCATCCGATCGAAAGTCGGTATCGGTACCGGAAATGCTGCTATATCGCCGAAAATAAGATCGATGGAGCAATAACAGTCCAAATTTGACGAAACGAAAGATGACGTCTCACTCAGAAGATGATTTACAAATTTCTATGTAAAAATATTTAGGTTTGGAAAACATTTTATTATCATCAATTTTAACTGACATAAATTGAAATAAAATTACACTAGAAAATAAACTTCCAAATTTTCTGATGAAAATTTACCAGTTGCTATGTTAAAACAGACGCATTTCAAATATTAAATTTAAATTTCAAAATTTTATTGTTTAAAATTTCACAAAAATTCAATTAATTACATAAATAAAACCACTGAAATTTACGGGTCGTTACATTATTCATATTAATAGCTTTCCAGAAAGAGCAAGATCGTCAAAATCGTCCAACTCGTTCAAAAGATATGGCCATTTTTGTAAAGAGTATCTTAGAAGGTTATAAGCGTAGGCCAACTTACAAACTTGCGGTTTTAGCCTAGTAAACTTCAAAATTTTGTGAAATACATAAAATAAAAATTGTTTCTTAGGTTCTTAGCTTTCCAAAATGGGTAAAATCATCGAAATTGGATAAACAGTTTGAAAGTTATGGCCGAGTAAATTCAGTGTTGTTTTTAACTATTACATTTTCAAGCCAACGATAATATTACTTAATAATTCAACTCTTAACCTTAACAAACCTTTTATTTCGCATTGCGTTCAAAATAAAATTTGTTCTATATTAAAATTTCTTTCAGTAAAAAAAAGAATCGTCAAAACCGGGCAGCCAAGTCAAAAGTTATGTTCATGTTTGTTAAGCATTTTACAAAGCATACAATTTCTAAAACAAACTCTTCCTTCTCTCTTTTTTCAACTCCTTTTTCACTTGCTAAAATTTTAAACTTATAAAGTTGAAATAATTTTTCCCACATACTTGTCTTTTGTATCACCAACAAATAAATATATGATTTCTAATAAATCTATATTTTGTTAGAGATCCTTGCATAGGTAAATGAAGATATAGTCCCACATAGTTAAAAACAAAGAAGTTTTTCATGTTTATATAATTCTTCCCATCAACCTATATTGGCCCTTAGGGTCAGGCAATTTTGTGCGAGGGGGATGACCAATATGGCCATGGTTTAAACACACACGCGTGCGTGCCGCCCACCCGACCGGGTTTGGGTTTGGGTCTAATGTGTTACTATCTTTTTGCTAGAAAAAATAAAGCCTGTTTTGAACAGTAGTTTTTTCAAACAGACGCGAACAATGATGAACACACACAACTGTTGGTGATGGACGGATCCGACTGTCGACTCAAAACAAAAACGATTATTAGGCGTTGCAAATGACAAACGAATAGAAACAACTGTTGGGCATTGCAAATGATAGAGGAATAGAAACGACTATTGGGCTTTGCAAATGACAGACGAACATAAACGACCGTTGGATGTTGCAAATGATCGCCGAATAGAAACAACTGTTGGGTGTTGCAGATGACTCTTTGATTCTAAAGAACAGATGCAACCTTCTGAGCAGTCACAACCGTTGAAGGCTGTAAAAGGAGAGGAATACAGATCACATTCCTCATTCCTTTTTCTTTGTCTTCTTCTTCATCTTCATTCTATTCTCAAATCAAAGCATTATCAAATCATAGAGTGGACATACTCGTCACAATCTCGTGCAGATTGTTCTGTTATATCTTGGGAAACTTTGTAAATAAAGTTTAAAGGAGATTGCTAAGGCAAGTCTTAGAATTCCTTACTGTTTTATATCAGTATCTTATTCTTATGCATCCGTGTGCACGTTTTTCGTATAGTTCTTACACTGTGTTTTTGTTGTTACTTACTGTTTTTGTAATACAACCATCTACGTATTTCCTAAAATCATTACAAATATTCATTCTCCAAAATCTCAATTTGAAAAAAATTCTAATCCATAATAGCTTAGCTTTGTGAATTAAATCTTTTCTAGTTATAGAATCCAAAAAATATTCATTACGTCCAACACAAAGCCATTTTGAACCATTTAAATAGGATTTCATCCTTTTTCAAATTCAAATCAAAAATATATTTCAATAACTCAATTTGACTTTGAAAATTTTATCTTTTATATCAAAATGATCTTAATAAAATTTCCAAGTTTCTACGGCAACCGCCATGTATATTTATCAATATTTGTGTTATTTGAAAGTATTGAAAGCATTCCTTTTAAAATTAAAATTCAATACCCTCTATTTAACTTCACCAATATTCAAGCTTTCCTATTTTTCGAATATCCTTTATATTCGTCGCATGATTCTAAAATGTTCATAAATTTCAAAGCTTGAGTTTTCAATTAAAATTAAACCAATTTGATCTTACTTACTTTAAGGATGAACTACAATTCCTTTGTTCATTTTCTGGAAGCAAAACAAGCAGTTTTAACCTACAAAGTGGTTCGAAATCTTAAAAATTTCAAGAAGCTTTATCCTTTATTTAATTTTCTTCTCAATTTATTTATATATAAATGTTTCCATCAATAAAAACACAAAACATTGCTATTTGCCTTGTTACCATTTGAAATTTCAAAAATATTGAACAATGTTCAAAAATATTTTATTTAAATTATCAAATTCATATATAACGTAGAATGCTACTTCATAAAATTACATACAAGGATAATATTATTTACAATAATAAACCAAGTTATATTATTATTATTATTCTCTACTAAAAATTCTCACCTTTATTTCTTTTCCTCATTCCAAACAATCTGTTGTATCTACAGATATGTCATTAGAAAATGTTTTTGAATTCAACTCTAACAAACACCATTATATAGAATTTCCAAACTTAATCTATAACAAAACATACAACGTCATTGTGTCCCAAGATTTTAGCAATTTTTTTTGCTCATTCGCTCCAATGTTGTATCTAGATTTTTACATCAACGATGTCTTGCCATTGCTCAACTTCACACTAATCCTATGGCTGCAAACATTGTTTGAAAACAATTAAATTTAAAAAAATGATATCTTCATTTTGTTTCTCTAAATTTAAACATTGCTTTATAAAACAATATAAACTCCAGCAAAACATTTCTTATTACATTTCTAAAGTATTATCCCAATTCTCATCTCGTTTAAGTGTTTGGAAGTTTCTGTCGATACGTTAGCAACTCGTACCGACCAAAATTCATAAACCTCTCAACGGACCAGTCATGTAAGAACCGGCATTTTCAACCCTCGAACTAATACTTCCAATGTATTGCGTGTCGAGCATTCAAGTGCTGAAAACATCGATCGTTAAGGGTAGAAGAAAGAAGAAAGAACAGAAGACAAGAAGGAAGAGAAGAAGAGAAGAGGAAACTAAATAGTCGTAGAATCTCATGATGCAACGGAACAATCTATAATATAACAATGATCTTTACAAAAGAAAAAAACTATAACATACATGCATCCATCAGAGTACTACAACAAATCACTAATCATCAGCCTGGACAGTTATAACAACATGTTCTCATAAATCCTGATAATTTTAAACAACCAATATAGAAGAAATAAGATAATATCTAGCTATCGATGAAGCCTCCTGCTCCAAGCTACTCCAAATGCATCCGAACAAATCTAGTCTGTAAATATACTCAGTCTGACCCGAGCATCAAAGGGGAAGAACATTCAGATCAGTCTAGTAAACCAGCGTGAGAAAACACATCTAAATTGGATTTTAATGCTGTAAAACCTTTTGCATTATAGGTATCACGTAAGACCACGCCTCATATAAATACGGATGGGTTTTTACCTTACGATAACCAAAACATTTATATCAAATCATTTAATATTATTTCTAATGACATTCCCTGGAAACCCTTTCAAATAACATATTAAAATAGCTAAAATTGTTACATTAATTAAATTCCAGCATACTAGGCTCTACAATCAAAACCGTAAATGCATGTATTGGAGAATGGATTTCCAACAATGACACGGTAAGGGACTACCTTTTGACAGTACATATCTAGAAGAATGTACCGAGGCACAGCTTCATGGTCCTCTACCAACACAGGACCGACCTACCTCTACTATATATAGTATCAAATATGTCATCACCCCGGTTGTTCCCGACCTATCAGTGGCCACAACATACACAACAAGAAAAAATATAGAGTTTATCTAGAAAGGTGATGAACATCTCATAATGGAAGCGACCCATTTAGCCCTGCTGCATCTACCCTATTATTGTCATTCCCGATGTGTGAGGCCTGAGGTAACGTTTTACCTTTCACATGACAAGTCCCACTTTGAATGCCATATTGCCATTTCCAACAGCACACTAATTGATTTCCACAAAACTACAATCCCTGAGTTCATACGCCTGAGGGAAGGATGTTTAGTGTAAGAGGGGTTACCTCCTACACCATCAAACATATGTACGTTGTAAAAACCAATGTACGTGTCTTAGAAATGCAATGTCAGACATTCATCCATACAAGTTGTCCAGGAATAGGAAAAATCGAAGGTACCCTCCTACTACATCCTGTTTGGGAATAATCCCAAGGATCAGTAGTGAGCAGTCCTTGCAAATTGAAGGTTTTCATAATAAAGGCACTACTGCCACCAAAAAATATGGGAATCACCTAAGAGGCTAGTGGCAAGCATCCCTACATCATAATGATCTCGATCTTCAAAATCATCGCTTTAAGTAAATTTCACTTTCGAACGCATACGTTGGTCCAAAGTGGTGTTTGGATAAATCCGATCCCGGTCTCTTCGGACCAACAATCAATAAGAGGCCCTCACCCTCATATGGAGACCAAGTCTCATAGAGTTATCACATTTCCAACTCTCAACTTGCTATTCTTTGGCCAAGAAGGAAGCCCGGTAGATTAGAGTGCCATAGTTACTCCGCTCTACTCGAATCATTATTCTTAACATCAATCGATAATCAAGCCTACTCGGTTGGCTTCATGTTAAGTACAAGACTAATAAGTTTACACATCCAGTCAAGGAACCAAAAATAAAATCTAGTACACAAGTAGTCACTAGGCCTGTTTAATCAATCTTTAATTAATCAAATCACTTTCTAAATAGTTATGTCAAAATATCCTTATGAAGATATAGTCTCAAAACCATTTTTAAATCCTCGATATTTGGAAACCATTTCCATATACTTATCTCAAAGGTATAAGTATATTTACAAACTATTTCATTTTCAACACTTAGAAAATATCTCTATATAGTTATATCCGTAATAAGTATATTTACTAATATCTGAGAAAATTCATATTTTTCCAAAACACACTTTATTGGGTCAAAACGAATGTTGTGTAAAACATCGTTACGACAACCCGAAAACACTAGTATAGAAATCCGATTAATTATAGTTAATATTAATCTTCAATGTTGAACTTAAACTATTTATTAGTTAACAATAAAGTCGATCAAGTTGGGATATCATTACTACTCAGACCTTGAATGGACGACATCCTTAACTTTGAAATAGATATAAGTTACCCACCTCGAATATTAACAACAAATATATGATTTGAATAAATCCTGTATACTATATAAAACATCTCCTTTCGGAAATCACTTACTATAACAATAGTGTTATAGTCTATGTTTTCCTCGCTTTCTCGAAAACATTTATTACAACAAAAATGTTAAAATCCATGTCTTCCTATCACTTAACACATTTCAAATCACTTTAAAACCATTATACTCCATTTGCAAATATCACTTTCAAAACATTCCTTTAAAAGATTATTTTAACATTTAAAACGTTGTGTATCTCCCTTTATAAAAATCCATACTATACTTATCAAAATAAACCCTTTTATATTTATAAAACCATGTTTTATAATCTCATTCCTATTTTATAAAACTCTTTTTTTATAAACTCTCTTTATTTATAAAATTCCATTTATAAATCTATTAATTTATAAATCTCATTTATTTATAAAATCCCATTTATAAATCTATTTACAAAATATCAATTTCAAATCCACTTTTAATATTTATAAAACACCAATTATAAATCCATTCCTTTATTTATAAAATATTACTTTTATAAATCTTTTGTATAAACCATTTCAGAAATATTTTTTTCAAACTATTTCTATCTTCTTTAAAACTGTATTTCCTCTGTAATAGAAGATGGACTTATTTATTAAGTTTTAAAACCTTTATAATACAATTTGAAAATCTCTATTTAGAGATACTTCACGAAACAGTTAAATTAATATTCCTAAAATCTTTTTTTATTTCATTTCAGAACATTTTCTTTTACAAATTTATAAATAATTATTAAAACATCTATTATTTCAAGTATCACCCTAAAATCTTTTAATTCAAAATTGTTATTTTATAGTATTTCAAAATACTAAAAATAAGGCCCAAAGCTACTATAACACTAAATGAGTAAAATCATGTCCACTTAATCAAATATGGCGTCTAACAAATCATATATCACAATATATGAAAAGTAAAACCAATAGTGTGAGGGATCCCGTTGGATCCCTCCGACCTGTCCTCCTGCATCACAGCTCATATATATCAATATATATATATATATATATATATAAATCAACAGTGGTGAGAAATCTTGTTGGATCCCTCCAACATGTCCCCCTACATCACGTACATTATATAACTATATAATGCGGGTCATCCGCTACTACGCGGATACATATAAAAGGTCATCCACTCCAAGGGCGGAAATAAATCCAAACCAACTGATAAAGTAGTAAATCATCCAAACAAGCAACAAATGGGCATTAGTAAAATATCCGCACTTATATAAAATATAAGCGGGCCAAAGAGGTGAGATAACTCACTTTATAACCCGACAACGCTGATGCGCTTCTACTCAACGCAGTAATCAAACAACATTCGATTTTTCCTGAAATTCCAGCAAGCACCACTCTTAGCCAATCTAACTCGATGATGTAGATATCATTACTACGAGTCCAATGCAACTGACAGCGTCCAAATCCAACCTCATATGGAAAAGATACGAATAAATGAACTTTTGAGAATAATTAAATTTTAATCGACTGAATTAATTAAGGTTTAAACGTTAATCACCTTCTCATTTTACAAACCCAGGCCGTACGTTTTGAAAATCGTCGCCCTCCATTCTTCTTCATCCCGCCGCTACCACACATTGCCTAAGACCGCCGTCCACCTCCGCTGACTCGCCTAGCCAAGACGACCCTAACACCATAAGCATCGTCACCTACCTCGTCTCTACAGCCGCAAATGACCCAAAAATGATAACGCCGTTCATCTCGATATCCACGCTGCCACGTTCTTCCGTCGACGATCCACCACCATAGATCTACTCCCCTGGCCCGTGTGCACACTTCTCTAACTGAAGTCGAGGCCTGAAACGGCTCTAATTGCCGTGGATAATAGCGGCCATTGGATGGAGACAACTAGGGTTTTAGTTTCTACAAAATAAAGAAAAGTGAGGTCTTATATAGAAAATTTTCAAACACTATTCATCCCTAAAAATCTCAAACTCCAAACGAGATGTGCTAATCACGTTCTATACTAAATACCTCCTTTTCGAACACAATGGAACTAGTATCGGGGCCTAATTCCATCATATATAGAAGTTAGCTTACAAAATCAAATCACATTATATTAAATTCCTGTAATTAATTTCTATGTGTTGCGAGCTCGCATGACCATACAATACATCTGATCGTCACGAAACTCGCCGGCATACAACAATTCATTATTCCAAATCCGATGGCACTAGTTTCGTCAAAATCCACGACAGTGCCCTAGAATGATAATTTTATGCGTTAATTAAAACGAATTATTATTGAACTAGTTTTTATCACCTTTAATTCTAAACTAAAAGTTTACACTACCATTTATTATTTAAATTGAATTTAAACAAGCTTTTGAAATCCAATTATTCAAATTAAATTCAAGATTCAATCATTTAAATAATTTGATGTTTTAAATCACTATTCCAATATTCAAATAACCCTTACTGAATTTTTCATTTTTTTTATTATTCTAATTATAGTACATTACTTCATCAAAGATCATAAAAAACTTTTGGTAAAAGTTATATACGTGAAATTTAAGCTATTTGACTTACAAAAACTTATATTTCAATATTTAAAATTAATTAAATATTTCAAATTAAAATGTCCAAAATTCTGATTCGTTACATCTTCCCCCTCTTAAAAGAATTTCATCCCCGAAATTCCAAAGGTAAGAAAAATGTCTCTAACCCTATAACTTTCCAAAACCAATTAGTTAAAACTTGTTATCAATTTTTCTAAGTCTTTAAATTTACGGAAAATTTTGGTAGCGTCTTCTTTGCGTGGCTCGATCAGAAAAACAGAAACTGCCGCTACGGGCCCAAACCAATAAAAGAAAACAAAAGCCAAGTGGCTGGTCATAAAATAATCAAATCCAAAAGACAACATGAATGTGTACTTATCTATCGGGCAACTAAACTTTGCTCATGAAGCCAAAGGCATCAACTAGCCTTTGCTTCCATAAACCTGCTTCTTACGTACAAATAATATCCATCTAAACTTTTCTTTCCTAACATCAATCAACATATAATTTAATAAAGCCCGTACGATGGACATACACCATTCGTACATAATATCAAATCCAATCGCTAGCTCTATCACACAATTTAACTTCCGAACTAGTATCGCTCACTCGACCACTCTAGTGCGGAGTCTGATCGGTTCCTTGATTAGAACCCATCGTTCTTCTTGCATAGCCATATACTATGATAGAGACTTCAGAATAAAATCAAAAATCCATATCCAGTGTTCGCCCTTAAGAATCGAGTGAAAAATACTTGTTCAGATCGATGTAAATCATCTCGAAACCGTGTACTTGAAATTGGATCAAATAGTTATATGAGTAAAATGATCTACATACAACTTTCATATTTATTTCAATGGTTTCCAAATTTAACCAATTCTTTTACTCACATTCATTATTACTTAGTATATTTCCTTTAATGCTAATAATGCTTATGAACAATTCCATAAAATCACTACTTAAGTTTATTATAAACATTTTACACAACATAAGTTATGTTTATTATCACTTCAAAACTTAAGTTCATATTCATAAATCACAATCAATTTCATTTAACCTTACTTAAGTTAAATTTTATTTCATAGTTCAATTTCAGATTTTTCTTTTCTTAACATGAAAATCCAAAAATTAAAAAAAATTAACCGATTAATTCTCAAATTTATAAGTTATAAACTTATCTCTTATGTTTTCACAAAACACTTAGCTTAATTTATTCCAACTCAGAAGTTTTCAACAATCCAAAATCATCGAAAATCCCATTTTATTTCAATAAATAAAAATTTCCAAATAACATCTCAAAATGAGATAAACAAACCTGATTGATCCTAAGGGATATGATGCATGAGTCTATACAATACCACTTGACTGAAATTTCAAGGATTAAACACCCGATTTTTATTTCAAATCATTTTGAAATAATAATAATATACATAAATCCTTTGTATGTCAAATCATACTTTTGGAATATGAAACAATCTTTGTTTGCCAAAACAAAACTTTTATGGTGGCAATCCGTCTCTTAGAAACTCGAAACGACACCGATGATGTTGTAGTCATCACCAGAATTACTTTCCAATGACTGAAGTAAGTCCAGTGCTTTCTATCTCTTTTAAAATCCATTTAAATATTTCTAGTCAATAACAATTCCAAAATAATACTATTATTATTTTCTTAACATTGAAGAACACTTTTCAAAATCACAGGTATTTAAATTCTCAAATTCTTAGTTTAAATCCTTATAATTATAGTCAATACTTTGTATTCTGCATTTTTTAAATCTTTTTCTTATATAAGATCACTTCATAATTGTTTATCTTTGTTTAGATTATAATAATAATAAAAAACCTTTATTAAAGAAAAAATAACAAACAATAAATAATAACAATTGAATATTATCATTCTCTAACAACCAAACACCATATATAACTATAATAATTTCTAAAAAATTATTCCTTTATATATAAAATTTAATCAAGGTAAAATTATTTCATTACCCCATTTCAAAACAATACTATATCTAATTGCCATGTTCAAGTGTTTAGAGATCCCTATCAAAAACATTAATTACTCATATTGACCAAAATCCATAAACCACTCAACATATCAATCAACACAATATAAAACATTCTTATATCACTAATAAATACACGGTCCTATATATATACACTAAAACTCATTCTAGGGTACTACTGACCCTATCTCTAATGAGTCACTCATTCTAGGGTATTACTAACGCTATCCATAATGACTTTACCCCACCAAATCCTAGGTATTCGCTAAACCTAAGCTCTGATACCATGTGTAATGAGCCGGCATTTTCGACCCCTGAAAATCGACACTAATACGTCCGTTGTATTGCATGTCGAGCATTCAAGTACCAAAAAGACTGATCGTTAAGTGTAGAAGAAAGAAGAAGAACAGAAGACATGAAGGAAGAGAAGAAGAAGAATCACATAATCTCACAATGCAAAGGAACAATCTATAATATAACAATGATCTTTACAAAAGGAAAAAAAACTATAGTATATATGCATCCATCAGAGTACAACAACAAATCACTAATCATCAGCCTGGATAGTTATAACAACCTATCCTCACAAATGCTAATAATTTTAAACAACCAATATAGCGGGAATAAGATAATAACTAGATATCGATAAAGCCTCCTACTCCAAGCTCCTCCAAAATGCATCCAAACAAATCTAATCTGTAAATATACTCGGTCTGATCCGAGCATTAAATGGGAAGAACACCCGGATCAGTCTGGTAAACCAGCATGAAAAAACACATCTCAATTGGATTTTAATGCTATAAGACATTTTGGAATAAAGGTATCTCGTAAGAGCACGCCGCATATAAACACGGATGGGTGTTTACCTTACGATAACCAAAACATTTATATCAAATCATTTGATATTATTTCTAATGTCTTCCTTGAAAACCCTTTCCAAATAACATATTAAAATAGCTAAAATTATTACATTAATCAAATTCTAGCATACTATGCACTACAATCAAAACCGTAAAGGCACATATTGGAGAATGGATTTCCAACAATGACAAGGTAAGGGACAACCTTCCGAAAGTACATCTCTAGAAGAATGTACTGAGGCACATGCCCGCTTCCCTCTACCAATACAAAATCGACCTACCTCTACCACAGATAGTACCGAATATGTCATCACCCCAGTCGTTCCCAACCTATTCGTGGCCACATCATACATAACAACCCAAAATATAGAGGGTAATATATAAAGGTGATAGACATCTCCCAATGGGAGCGACCCACTTAACCATGCCCCATTTACCTAGTTTTTGTCATTTCCAATGTGTGAGGCCTGAGGTAATGTTTTACCTTTCACATAACAAATTCCTCCTTGAATGACACATTGCCATTTACAAAAACACACTAATTGATTTCCATAAAAGTACAACCCCCGAGTTCATATGCCTCAGGGAAGGATGTTAAGTGTAAGAGAGATTACCTCATACACCACCAAATAGATGTACGTCTGTAAAAACCAATGTATGTGGTCTTAGAAATGCAATGTATGACAGTCGTCCATACAAGTTGTCCAAGAACAGGACAAACCGAAGGTACCCTCCTACTACATCTTGTTAGGGAATCATCCCAAGGATTAGTAGTGAGCAGTCCTTGTAAATCGAAGATTTTCATAACGAAGGCACTACTGCCACTATATATATATAAAATACGGGAATCACCCGATAGGTTAATGGCAAGCAGCCCTATATCATGAAGATCTCCATCTTCAAAATCATCGTCTTCAAGTAAATTTCATTTTCGAACAAATACGTTGGTCCGAAGTGGTTTTCGGATAAATCTGATCCCAGTCACTCCGGACCAACAACCGATAAGAGGCCCTCAACCTTATATGGAAACCAAGTCTCGTATAGTTATCACGTTTCCAACAATCAACTTCTATCCTTCGGCCAAGAGGGAAGCTTGGCAGATTGGAGTGCCATAGTCACTCCACTCTACTCGAATCATCATTCTTAACATCAAACGATAATCAAGCCTACTCAGTTAGCTTCGTGCTAAGTACACAACTAATCGGTTTACACATCCAGTAAAGGATCCAAAAATAAAACTAGTACACAAGTAGTCACTAGACCTGTATAATTAATCTTCTACTAATCAAATCACTTTCCAAATAGTTATGTCAAAATATCTTTATAAAGATATATTCTCAAAACCATTTTTAAATCTTCGATATTTGGAAACCATTTCCATATACTTATCTCAAAGGTATAAGTATATTTACAAACTATTTCATTTTCAACACTTAGAAAATATCTCTATATAGTTATATCCGTTATAAGTATATTTACTAATATTTAAGGAAACGTCATATTTTTCCAAAACACACTTTATTGGGTCAAAACGAATGTTGTGTAAAACATCGTTACGACAACCCGAAAACACTAGTATAGGGATCCGATTAATTATAGTTGATATTAATCTTCGATGTTGAACTTAAACTATTTATTAGTTAACAATGAAGTTGATCAAGTTGGGGTATCATTACCACTCATTCCGTGAATAGACGACATCCTTAACTTCGAAATAGATACAAGTTACCTACCTCGAATATTAACTCCAAATATAGGATATGAATAAATCTCGTATACTATATAAAATATCTCCTTTTAGAAATCACTTGCTATAACAACAGTGTTATAATCTATGTCTTCCTCTCTTTTTTGAAAACATTTATTCCAACAAAAATGTTGAAATCCATGTCTTCCTATCACTTAACACATTTTAAATCACTTTTAAAACCATTATACTCCATTTGCAAATGTCAGCTTTCAAAACATTCCTTTAAAAGATTATTTTAACTTTTAAAACGTAATGTTTCTCCCTTTATAAAATCCGTACTTTACTTATTAAAATAAACCTTTTTATATTTATAAAACCATGTTTTATAATCTCATTCCTATTTGAAAAAACTCCCATTTTTTATAAACTCTCTTTATTTATATAGTCCCATTTATATATTTATCCATTTATAAATCTCATTTATTTATAAAATCTCATATATAAATCTATTTACAAAATATCAATTTCAAATCCATTTTTAATATTTGAAAAACACCGATTATAAATCTATTCCTTTATTTATAAAATATTACTTTTATAAATATTTTATATAAATCATTTCAGAATTATTTGTTTCAAACTATTTCTATCTTCTTTAAAAGTGTATTTACTTTGTTATAAAAGATGGACTTATTTATTAAGTTTTAAAACCTTTATAATACAGTTTGAAAATCTCTATTTAGAAATACTTCACTAAACAGTTAAATTAATATTCCAAAAATCATGTTTTTATTTCATTTCAGCAAACTCCTTCTTTTAATAATTTATAAATAATTATTAAAACATGTATTATTTCAAGTATCACCTTAAAATCTTTTCAATTCAAAATCGGTATTTTGTAGTATTTCAAAATACTAAAAATAAGGCCCAGTGCTACTATAGCGCTAAATAAGTAAAATCATGACCATTTCATCAAATATGGCATCAAACAAATCATTTATCACAGTATATGAAAAGTAAAATCAACAATGTGAGGAATCCCGTTAGATCCCTCCAACCTGGCCTCCTACATCATAGCTCATATATATATCAACACACACATATATAAATAAAATCAACAATTGTTTGGAATCCTGTTAGATCCCTCCAACCTATCCCCCTACATCACATATAGTATATAATCATATAATATGGGTCATCTAGTACTAGAGGAGTATATATAAAAGGTCATCCGCTCCAAGGGCGGGAATAAATTCAAACCAACTGATAAAGCAGCAAATCATCCAAATAAGCAACAAATGGGCATCAATAAAAATATTTGAACTTATATAAAATATAAGTCGTCCAGAGAGGTGAGTTAATTCACTTTATGACCCGACAATGCTGATGTGCTTCTGCTCAAGGCAGTAATCGAACGTTGTGAAAATTCCTATAAGCTCCACTCTAAGCCAATCTAACTCGATGATGTAGATATCTTTTGTACGAGTCTAACATAACTGACCGCGTCCAAATACAACCTTGTATGGACATGATACAAGTTAATGAATGTTTGAGAATAATTAAATTTTAATTAACTAAATTAATTAAGGTTTAAACGTTAATCTCCTTCTCATTTTATAAACCTAGGCCACACGTTTTGAAACTCGACGCCCTCCATTTATCTTCATCCCGCCACTACCACACGTCGACTGAGTCCGACGCTCCACCTCCACCGACTCACTTGGCCAGATAATCCCAACGCCACAAGTATCGTCCCTTATCTCGCAGCTACCGTGGAAAACGACCCAAAAATGACGACGCCATTCATCTTAAGATCCATGCCACCACGTTCCTCCGTTCGATGATCCACCACCACAGATCTATTCCCTTGACCCGCACACACTTCTTTTGTCATAGTCGAGGCTTGAAATGGATCCAATTGCCATAGATGATGTAGACCGTTGGATGGAGACATCTATGGTTTTAGTTTTTTAGAAAATAGAGAAATTGAGGTCGTTGTATTGAAAATTTCAAACACTATTCATCTCTAAAATTCTTGAACTCCAAACGAGGCATGCTAACTAGCGTTCTATACTAAATAACCTCATTTCAAACATAATGGAACTAGTATCGGGACCTAATTCCATCATATAACGAAGTTAGCATTCAAAATCAAATTATATTATATTAAATTCCTGTAATTAATTTCTATGTGTTTCGAGCTCACATGACTACACAATACATCCGATCGTCACGAAACTCACATGCATACAACAATTCATTATTCCACATCTGATGGCACTAGTTTTGTCAAAATTCGAGTTAGTGCCCCGAAATGATAATTTCATGCGTTAATTAAAATGATTATTATTAAACCAGTTTTAATCACCTTTAATTCTAAATTAAAAGTTTACACTAACCATTTATTATTTAAATTGAATTTAAATAAGCTTTTGAAATCCATTTATTCAAATTAAATTCAAGATTCAATCATTTCAATAATTTTGATGTTTTAAATCATTATTCCATTATTCAAATAACCCTTATACTTGAAATTTAAGTTGTTTGACTTATAAAACTAATTTTTCAATATTTAAAATTAATTAAATATTTAAAATTCAAATGTCCAAAATTCTTGGTCATTACAAATCTGCACAAAATATTTGATTAAAATTCTTTTCAACCACTTTATTACTTAATATTCATAAAAATAATCATTTGCTTGCTTACAAAAAGAAATACTACTTCCAATGTTTATATATATATGTGCACATCCAGCACCAGCCATTTACAATCAAAACAACACACTACACCATATTTAATTATTCACAACAACAAGCAACCAATTAATATTTTTTAATATATTTATTTAATTAACCATACCTATAAATTAATATTCCATTTTATATAAATTAAGGTTTTCAATATACCTTGCGGTAACTACACCACTGAAGATACCGTAAAGTTTTATAATCAATATCGAGTAGGTTTCTAACTTTAAGAGATAATTCCAACTCAATACTAATTTTTTTAAATAAATACTTAAAATTTCAACACAACCAATCATTCATCAACAAATCAAACATATATAACTAATTAAAGTGCTCAGTGGAAAGTAGTCCATCTGCTTCTACTGTGCAACTCTGATCACTAATGGATCATGACACAACAAGTTTATTCTAAGCCATCTAAGGTCTCATTTATGTTATCCACTAAATCTCATTCTTTACAGAAGTGAGTTCCAATTTTAGAATAAATTTCATAACAATAATTTGTATACTAATTCAAAAATTTCACAAATACTTCCAGATGATTATTCCTAATAATCATTTATATTTATATCCTAAAAAGGAAATATATTCTAAATTCTACCCTTTACACCCAAAGGACGAGACTCTAAGCCAAGATTCGTGTCTCTTATATTCTATATTATTTTGAAACACAACTCTAATACCAAGCTATAATGCTCTACCTCTATACCCATATTACCCAAGAATATTACAAAGTAATATTGTCAAGTAATACGAGGAATAAAGCTGGACAGGAGCGACCATTCGTGTTTATTCCCTAGGGCTAACACTATCACATTTTACCTTTTAGTCTAAAACAATAAATATGTGAATTGTCTCGGCACAAAGCAATAGACACGTTGGCTTAAAATAGAATCAGAACAATATACTATACAATATAGAACACAGAATCAGATAACACGGTGGAAAATATAATGCACACAAAAATAATACACTTTGAGTCAGCAAAAGAGGATACTGGACTCATAATATACATATAGACTATAACACTACAACAAAAATACCCTATTACAACGCCCTTTTTACAATGGGTATTGGCTGCCCGTTGTATAGAAGGCTATTACAACGGTCCATTTAGGCCTGTTGTAATAGATGCCCTATACAACGCCCTTTATACAACGGGCGATGATAGCCCGTTGTAATAGAAGGCTATTACAACGTTCCATTCAAGCCCGTTGTAATAGATGCCCTATACAACGCCCTTTTAACAATGGGCGATGATAGCCCGTTGTAATAGAATGCTATTACAACGGTCCTTTCAAGCCCGTTGTAATACATGTCAATTTTACAACGTTCACAAAATGCCCGTTGTAATAGACGACAATTTTATAACGGTCACAAAATATTTAATGTTAAATAATTGCTATTACTATTAATATTTAATAATTAATTTAATAATTAGTAATTAACTATTAGTAATAAATATAAATATTTAATAATTACTATTGGTATTTAATACTTAATTTAATAATTAATAATTAATAATATTACATAATTAATTATAAATCAAAGCGACTCATCTATCTATAATTTATAATGATTAATGATTATCAGTAAATATTTTACAATCAATAATTTATAATTTCCTCTAGTCAATAATATATTATAGTTAATTAATGTTAATTAATAAAATTATAGTAAACACTTAGTTTCTAATATCAATGCATAAATAATAATATATATGCTTAATATTTAATAGTTTAAAATTAATAATTTGTTATAATTAATGATTTAAAGTATTAATTTATAAACATAGGATAGTATTTACCATGTTTAATTTATCACTAAACTTACCGCCTCCTCTTTAACTTTTCTCAAATGCATCCCGCTTCTTTAACCGGCCCGTTCGTTATTAAAATAAAAATAGGAAACCCTAGTTCCCTATTTTGTTGGAATTATACATTTTGAGCTTCGTTCAAAGCTAGAATTATAAACGAAGGTATCCTTGCACCGTCAATTACTGAAGTGTAACTTCTATTTTATTACAGTGTTTCTTAGGGTACATATGTAAGTTTTGTAAAAAGCAGAAAAACATTGCACTTAATAGCATCATGCCGTGTCAATTGTTTCTAACATTATTGTAAATGTTTATTTGCAGAAATAGGTAAATGTGATCTTCCAACAAGGGTTTGATGAAATCACTACAGTGGAGGAGAAAGTGATCATCACATGCTTGCCTCGGAATTGGATAATGTAATCACAACCTTATAAAACTCTGATAATGTAATCACAGCATTGGAAGCCTCGGAATAAAAAATTCACGTGCATGTGTTTCGAACATTTCAGTACCCAACTCCATCATAAAAAACTCAGAGAACAGCCTTCGGATAAAGACGTGGCAAGGCGGGTCAGGTTCAGTATCAGCAGTCGCATTCAACAACATACAAATGGTGTTCCCATTTTACAGGGAGGTATGGAAAGCCAGAAGAAGTTGCTGGGTTGGTGGAGTTTCTTGCTCTCTCACCTGCTTCAGGTTATATGTACATCATTACGCGGCATTACTCAATCCAAAAAGCAGTCTCTAATAGCAGATGCAAAACCAAATGTTAGTCACTCAAGCATATTTCGCGTTGACTTACCACATAATCTCCATTGGGAGGAACAATTTTATCTTGTTTAATTCTTATGTACTTTTTCAGTTGTCGAATTTGTGTTTAGGTTTTAATCATGCCGTTAAACCCTCTTTCGGAGGTCCTCCTTTTTTATGCGTGAAATTGAAATTAGCGGATATCCTGGATAATATTAGCTGTATTTTTACTGTTTTCGCACAGTAATCCTTCATGACAAATGTTAGTCGTGGAAATTTATCAATCAAGCATTTGTTTTGTAAGTTGTTCCTATGTTATGTCTACATTTCAATCATATATTTATGAATCAATGATGAGTATTCTTCCAATTGTTGTATGCAACTTTTATGACATGGATATACCTCACTCGTTCTGTACAGTGCGATGTTGTAAAATATTTTAATCCACTTCAATGTTAATTATTTGCATTGTGCGCAGCAGTTAGTTAATTTGCTGCCTGAACATCGCTTATATGGCACACATGGATTGTGTCTTTAGATTTATAAAGTAAAGTAAAAGATTTAGTAAAAGCTGTTGTTTATAGTTTGAGTAAGTCTGAATGAATATATAGTTTATTTTAATAATGCACATAAAAATCATATTCTGGTTTTAACTATATGCATACAGTTGGGAAAGGGGCATACAAATGTGCGGACTTCAGTTGTATAGAGGCAACTTAAGTACGAGACTCTATGCATTTTTATTTAACTTTTGCATGATTTTTATTCATATAGATAAAAATAAAGTTGAAGAGAATAGATCATAAATTTTCATGGCTGCATCAAAGATCCAGGCTCTATGGAACCATCCCGCTGGACCAAAAACCAGTTAATTATTTCTCTTTTTGTATAAGTTTTCTTTGTTGATCATATAGATAACTCAATGAATGCATCACATTGCAATATTTAATGCTTATCATATTCATTGAATGGGGTTATGTTGTTTGTATTACTTATTAGTTCACTTCTGGGCTCCGACTTTTAAATGGGTCTTAGCATTGCAAATATTGCTGATTTTTCAAAGCCTGCAGAAAAGATTTCATATCCTCAACAATTTGGTATGGCTTAATATGATTTCATATCCTATTTAATTTTCTTATTTTCCTCTACTCTTCACACATTATGATAAACTTCATGCAGCCCTTGCTTGCACTGGAGTAATATGGTCAAGATATGGCGTGGTCATTACTCCAGTAACTCCTCAACCCGGACTTTTTTTTCCTTTTTTGGATGACTGGACAAAATATTTAGTACTGGAAAAATTGTCACTGTATAATAAGTTTTGACATGATGTTGCACTTATACACATATAGTATTGATTCTGTTAGCTGTTCTTTGATTAATCGTAGAAAAACTGGAATCTAGTTAGTGTAAATATGACAATGGCTGGAACTGGCATTTATCAGCTATCTCAAAAAATTCGGTATGCATGCTTGAATTCACTTCTTTTTTTCCAGTCTCGGTTCTCTCTTTGATATGAATGTGGAGTTTGTTGTATTACAAGCATTAACATACATATGATTCCAGACGATGAGTTATAGTAAATTAGAAGTTCTATTTTCCATATAGAGCTTAAAAATTTGTTCTCAAGAACACATATTGCTTTGCTGGAATATTATATTGTCTGCAAACTACAGCATGTTTTACACTTTTACTTGCTACTGTAAATTTTAGGCTTTATAATTATCTGTCACCTATTAATAATCCTTTTAGTTTCGTTTGAGAAATGATGCAGACAAGATTATTCACCGATATAAAGGAAACGGAGGTAGAAGATCAATGACCAATTATGTCTCCGCTCTAATGCTTGTTCTCATTTCATTTACAGTAATTGCATTGTCATTTGTATAAGGATGTGGGATGATCTGTATCTATATAATGTGTGTGCGCATAACGTATGATGATTGTGTGTGCATATACATAAACACACATGCATAAGCAATATGTGCAGAAATGGTTGATGGGAAGTTGTAGTTGCTTGGATTGTTGTTGAAATTTGAAGTGTTTGAGTTTGGTTCAAGTGCATCAATTGTATGTGTGTTGGGTGTTTGAGGAAAGTAGCTGTCAATTTGGCAGTGAGGTTGGTTTGTTGTTCGAGCACTGCAGTGGTCTAGAGCAAGTAGTGGATAGCAGTTGGTTTAATGTTGTGCTGTGAAGTATGTGAATTGCAGGCAAGTTGGGGATGTATGGCTTAGGATTTTAATGCTTTATGTATTTGGCATGTAAACTTATTTAACTTTTTGGAGTGTTAGAATTCTATGACTCTACCTTTTAGTCTTTTCGTATGTGATTTTAATTATTTTATGACAATATTTAGTATTAGTATGGATGTATTGTATGGATGCTGCTGTAATTTTTTTTAAAATTTGCATTAATTTTGCAACGGGCAATGTGAGTTGTTACATGAGCTTTTTACAACGGTCAATGCATGTTGTGAAACAGGCTATGCAACTAGTATGGTTAGTCTATTGCAACGGGTTATCGCCGTTGTATTATAGTCTATTACAATGGTCATAACCCGTTGTAAAAAGGTATATTGCAACGTGCTTTGCCCGTTGTAAAATGTGGTGGATCTATTACAACGAGGCCTATTACAACGGGCACATGCCCGTTGCGAAAACCATATTACAACGGACATTGTCTGTTGTAAAAAGACTGTTTTGTTGTAGTGTAATAAGTCTCAAAATAATATACATGATAGCTAGGGTCAGTATCTCATACAAAGATAAACACCAGGTAAAGGAAGATGCCGAAGTGTACATATGACTTATCTATATACATAGCATAATAGCCTAGTCCCAAATGCTAGCCCAAATCTATAGTCATCATGTCCCTGTACCTGATAAGTCTTGGTCTGACCTAAGTAGTATAAAAATAATAAACAGATTAGATGATCACTAAATATCAAAGGGTGGGATCTCATTAATAATGATGTCAATCAGATGTCCATAATTTAGGATATATATATATATATATATATATATATATATATATATATATATTTAGGCCCGTCAAATGGGTCGGGTTGGATCATAAATGGATCGGGTAGAATTTGACCCGACTTATTTAAGATATAAACAAACCCAACCCATTTTACCCGTTTAATAAACGGGTCGAACCGACCCGACCCGATTAATAAAAGGGTTGAACCGTCTCAACCCATTAACAAAAACTGCAGCTTAAGCGTTAAGATCAACATTAAAAATTGAAAAACTGCATCGTTTATTATCAATTCTACATGAAAAAAAACAAAAACTGCACAAGAAAACGAAATGATGCACATCACATTATCAAAAATAGTACAAAAAATAAAAACTGCACTATTATATTGGCAATTCTACATAAAAAACCAAAATTTTGCTCCAACAAATAGAAAAACTGAACTAGATATTGCAACAACTAGAATATTTGAAAGTTCTGCATCATATAATTACAAGCTGCAACACTAAAAGCAAAAGATTCGGGACAGTATAATCTTAGGTGTGAAACAATGAAGTCTTGAAGCCTTGAAGTCTTAAATATAATAACAAGCATGTCCTACAGCATTATGTAGTGAACCCCTTCCAGTTCATGCTGGAAACTGATCTTCGATGTCGCATACAGCATTCTTGAACGAATTCTTAAAGTCGATGGAGACCTACACATGAAAAATCAAATGAAGAATGTTAAAAAATTTAATATGCTTATCATGTACAAAAACAAAGGCTCATCCTCACATATGTTTTCAACCTTTAAAAGCTTAAACAGAAGCAAGAGTTGACATGAGAAATTACAACTCTTTTATTTCATCTGACTTGAGCCATGAACCAAATATTATGATATGTCATTAATATGTTAGGTAGAATTGGATATAGATGACTTAACTTAGCAGACTTACTTACAGCATATCAACATATCACTGCATGCCCCATTCACTTTACTTGCTAACAGGACTGGTAATCAATCAAATATGAATAAAGCAAATGTCCACCTTTATCCAAACATCTACCATCAAACTACTACTAATTTAAGGGTATAAAGTACGAGCTTTTCTCAGTAATTCAAATAATCCAGCTCGCAGCAAGGTTATTCTCAATAAAAAAGCTCTTAATTACGTATAGAGACTATAACATACAAAAACATCAGATCCAAGAAAAAAATATACACTAATACATTGGACTAGTAAATTCTCACCTAACAATTAAAATAACAGTAAACATGAATTTACACTAAAAAGGGAAGGAAAAGGTCTACTATTTATCCCTGTATATGCTGAAAATAATGGTCATATAATGCACATCAAGAAGCTATGAGGTTTGCTTATGCAGAAATGAACTACGCTCTGAAAGTGGAAATATAATTTCACCAAGGTTACAAAATGCACCCTTATCGTATATGTTATTTTTAACAACTGCCTCCACCTCCACGTTTTGATTAACTTAAGTTTTAGTATAACTCAGAACTAACTGGACATAAGCATCATCAATTTTGAAGGACTGCCTATAATAAACATAGTTTCAGTTACAACTCATAATCGAATCTCTCCTAATAATGACTAAAACTACTTCGTTTCTTGCTGCTAATCATACAATAAACCATGTAAGAATTTACCTATTATTTGGTTCAGCACCATACTCACATATTTTCACAACAGTAAAAAATAATAATAATTAGTTAATATTATTTAGTTATTACTGTAAATGATTATTTGTTCGTCTAATTAGTAAGAATATTCTTAACTGCTAGAGTCAATATCATTATGCCTTAAATGTTGAAGACTAAACCATACTTGAATTAGATGAAAAGCCCAATCTTCAGAGTTAAAAATATCAACTAAAACTGACAGTTGACTCTTCACGCCTAAAACTTTTAGCCTTGTAGTTTTAATCTTTTGACGTGAAACAAAATTACCTTCAAAGTTGGCATAATTCAACATCCAGTGCTCAATCTTCTTCTACTACAATGATAATGAGTGCGAAGCAATCATCTCCAAAAATCCCAATTCCCAATACCTTCTTTTTAGTATTTGTTTACATTTTGGTAACAATTACTACTAATAATGATGGTATACATATAAGAAAAAAGAAACAATGCCTTCTATGTACAAGGGCACAGAAGGGCAAAAGAACATTTATAGCAGGCTCTTTGATAAGGATTATCTCTAGTCACTTTCTCGCCATACGTCCCCTACTATTACTCATATTTAAAGACCAATTTATATACTTATTCATACATGCGAAAGACTCTACAATGATATGTACTTGAGATATGCACTGAAATGAAACTTCATATACTTATTCATACATGCGAAAGACTCTACAATGAACTATGTTCAACTTGTCTCTTTCCAATAAAAGAATTCTCTATGTTCAACGACTTTAATAATAATAATAATAATAGAAAGGAGAACAGCCAATGCACAGTGTAGTTTTGTCTCAGAAAGAAATGAATAAATATCTGAACTTTTGCAAATTGAACTATAATACTTCAAAATACAGGTAACTGACAACCACAAGCTGAGCAAAGGAAATGAACCTGACAAATAGAAACGTTTATTTAAACACAAATGGATTATCACTATCATCGTAAACTTAACCGAAACCCATTATATTACGATATAATACTAACACAAAATCTAAGCTCAGCTTCACGAATTAAGCACTCATTTGTTCACGAACGCTAAGAATGGGGTTTTACCTCAAAGCAGGCCTTTAGGGCTTGAGCGAAGCACAACCTGGAAACACAGAAGCGCCGCTGGACACAGGATGTCGAGAAATGACGGGGAACAGGCAGTGGCGATAAACGAAGCTCTAGTCGCCTCGCTCTGATGACCTAGTCAAATGTATATAGGATCCGGAGCTGCAAGATCAATGCGGACGACAAGAATGAGAGAAGATCGATGCAGAGAAGTAGGACTGAGTTGCGGCAATGGTTTTCAATCTCTGTAAATCAAAGATTAGAGGAATCGCTCCTTTTCGAAGATTTGAGTCGGCAGACAAAATTGAAAACGAAGAACTAGGGCTAGGATCAAACGGGTACGCGGGTTGGGTTTGGACGGGGACGTTTCTGCTTTCCACTAAACGGGCTGGGTAAAAAGATAAAACAAAAATAAACGGTTCAGACCCAACCCTTATAATATTAGGGTTATTGGGTTGGGTAAAAGGGTTAGGGTCATTTTTGACAGGCCTAATATATATATATATATATATATATATATATATATATCAACCTATACATGATATGCAAAAGGTCGTATCCAAGGTATAGCATAAAATATTCACCATGTCACAAAATCACATCAAGTCTCTCCTATAATATCATCCCAAATATGGTGCTAAAATTTTCAAAATCTTCGAAGCACAAAAAGGGAATTCATATCCGAACACAAAAACTACAGATAATAAGAAGTTGGGCTAGGTCGCTATCACCTAGTTTAGACTAGGTCGCTATCACCTCTCAAGCAGTTTGGATTAGGTCGATATCACCTCTTAAACAGTTTTGATTAGGTTGCTAAAACATTTACTACTAGTTAGTAAATTTCACTACCCAAATACTCAACGCAAAAAAGTCATATAGTTAAACAATAAAATGATAATTAATGTCTTATAACCACTTGTTATTACTAAACTATTTAAGTATATTTCTTATTCCATAGATAGAAGAATTTGAATGAAAGCAATATTTCAAAATTCATGAGAGAACACGAATATTTACTTATAAATCATACATTTTTTTTCCGAAATTTAAGTATGAAATTTCCAAAAGCTAAATCAATATTTCTTTCAATATACTTCTTATACAAGTGTAATGACCCAGAATTTTTATCATTTGAATTTGAAATATTTAATTTTTTTTAATATTGGAAAGATAATTTTATTATTCAAATAACTTGAATTTCAAAATATAGCGATTTATTTGATAATTTAATAGTTGAATTTGATAATTGTAATTGTTAAAATAATTGAATCTTGGGTTTAAGTTGGATAAAAATGATTTCAAAGCTTATTTAAATTCTATTTAATAAGAAAGAAGATAGTAAAACTTTTAGTGTAAATTTAAAAGTGGTTAATTTGGTTTTTAAAATAATTCATTTTAATTAACGTGTAAAAATAGCCTTCCGGGACGCTGTATCGGATTTCGACGAAACCTGTTTCATTAGATCCATAATAGTGAGTTATTGTATGTCGATGATTTTCGTGGAGATCGGACGTAGCGTTTGGTCTTGCGAGATCAAAACGTGTATAAATTTATTTCAGAAATTAATATAATATAAAATGATTAGGTTGAAAAGCAATCTTCTGCATACGATTGAATTAAGTCTCGAAACAAGTTCCATTGCGTTCAGAATAGGGGTATAATATATAGAATGCCAGGCAACATGACTCGTTTGGGGTTTGGGATTTTTGAACGTTCAAAGTTTGATATTTTAAATTAAAATAATATATATATATAATATACTTCCACCATAACATTGCCATAACCTACCCACACCCATACCCTAAGCCATACTCCTACCACGTTCAAGTCATACTGCCTTCCCTTAAAATCGCATTCTAAATCAGAGGATATGTTCGTTTTCCCCAATTCAAATTCCCCCCTCCACAATCCAATGGCCGAGAATCATCGGAGCCTCCACAACTTTTCCCAGCAATGGCCTCAACTGGAGTTTTGTTCACGGCATCGAGTTGAACTCATCCAATGGTCGGGTTTGGCTCAAGTGATGCGAGGCATTGGGAATTCGTGGAGGACGAGTGGCAGTTTTGGGTTTGGGTCGTCATCGACGATGGGTCGTTGGGTGGTGTGGGTGGCGGCGAGGGAAGCGTGGTGGTTTGTGAGAGCTTCTGTATGAAGGCGGTGCCTGGTGGTCCAAGGTGCCCGAAAATTTTTGACGAACGGCGTCAGCATTTTGCGAAAATTCACAATGGAGTCGGCGAGGCAGGGGGCCGCGGTGGTGTCAAAATGGGGGGTGGTTGGTCGAACTCTGGTGGAGTCGAGGCAGCGTGGTTTAGTTTCTGGCAGAAGTGGAGGCGAAGTTTGATGTGGCCCGGGTTGGGTTATCGAACGAGGAAGAAAGGGGTTAAGTGGCAATTAATTTAAAACGTGGTAATTAGTTATTAATCTTGTAATTAAAGGAAAATAATAATATTTTATTTAAAATCGAATGCTTATAATTGTATAACTCTCTTATACGAGGTCCAAATCGAACACGACGAGTTGCCTTGCGCTCGTAACGACGAAAGCTTCACGATGAAACTGGTTTGGACGAATTTGAAGACAGTTGAAATTGGCTAAAATCGGACGTCGTTCAGTTTTAGTTCCAAACCGAAATGCCTCGGCGATGATAGAAATGAATGTTAGTTAAACTCGCCATTTTGGTTAACTAGTAGATATATAGTTAATAAAAATTGTTGAACGATTGTTTGGATGCTTTGCTATATGTATTTGGTTTGGATATTTTCCCGCCCCTAGAGCGGATGAGACCCTATTACGTTCCCGTGTAAGAGCGGATGACCCTTTGTATACGAATCCTGCCTCGAAGTGGTTGATTATATTTTTTTGATTATTAACTAGTTGTGACGAAGGGGGATAGGTTGGAGGGATCCAACATGATTCCTCATCACTGTTGATTTTATTTACATATACATGTGCTAATATATATAAGCTATGATGCAAGGGGACAGGTTGGAGGGATCCAACGGGATTCCCCGCTATTGTTGAATTGTTTCAATAATATTCCTTTTATATGGATTATTGAATAATGAACTTGATTGTAGACACTATGGTTATAACATTATTATATGTTTGAAAAATAAAAACCCTATACTGATAAAAAAACCAATATCGATATTGGTTAAGCATTGGGTAGCTATTGGCCTTAAATTAGTAATTTGAAATACTATAAATTGCCACTGAGTTGGGATTTGTTTTGCGACGGGAAATGATTTTAAATCCGAAATTGGGTTTCGAAAATATATTGTTTTAAAGTCGTTTAATTATATTAATATTGTTTTAAAGTTTTTTAATTATATTAATATTGTTTTAAGGTTATTTAATTATAGTAATATTGAAATGACCCTCCTATATTCTATTCTAATTTCATAAGGAAATTTTTTTTTTTTAAAGAGGATATATAGATATATCCATTGCAAATATAATTCTCAGGGTCAATATCTTTCTACAATAAACCAAAATATATCCAGGATCACAATAATCAACCAATATAAGTATATCAGTACATTCACAAAGATAAGCACATACATGTGAGGATGTAAATGCCTCTCTTGTTTGAATCAGAGTTTTGAAAAACAAGAGGATGTTGGATTGCTAATTTATTTCATATTATTTTTTTTTGATCAAACAATCCACTGGAAACATACACATTAGTCTGTTTATACTAACTAAGAAGTGATCAAGAAATAATCAGTAGTAAACAAGCTTTTAATATAGATGTTTGTGTTAAGTTCTGAATAGTGTCAAAATCAGTATAAAATAAAGTGGATCCTAAGGAAACACAAGCAACATCTAGGCGTAATGGAAACGCGCCTAACTTATACATGCAAGGACACGAGTTCGAGTGCTATGCTGGTCGGTTCAAACACAATTTTTGGTTTTTTTTTTCTTCTTTTGTGCAGTCTGGAATCTGTTATCTACCTATCTGCACCTATATATATATTTTATTTTTGCCTAAAATCCATCATACAAAACAATAATCCTTGCTTAATCATTATTGAATCCCATCCCTATAACCTGGAAGGCTTCAGGATTGATATGAATTAAGAGTAAGGTTCTTGGGTTTTGAGGATGATAGAAGTGTTTATCATCATTCAGGTTTGTATTTCTTCTTATAAGGTCCGTCTGGCCTTAAAAATGCATTTGGTTAAAATCTGAGTGAAATCCAGATTCCTATTACAAGTGCAAAGAAAAAGATGTGGTAATGTTTGCACTAAACATATTTATGTGCATATATATCTGCAACTATTTGAATCTGGCTTCCATCTACCTTATTACAGATCCTTTCTCTAATTAAAAATAGGACATGAAACATTTGTATGAAACAAGTTTAACTATAGAAACCTTGCAGCCATATAAAATATTTAATCTATGCCTATTTCTTTTGCATACATATGCTATATTAGAAAATAAAACCATTTAAATTTTCTGAGAATCAACTCTCCAGATTTTCCAAAACTTAAATCCTTTCCAAAGATTCATGATTGACTAATGCATTTATAAAATGTGATCATTCAATTTTTAACATGGTGTTCTTGCTAAATCTACTTACAAGATTTGATTAAAATACTTTTAAACATAACAGATATTTAACTTAATTCATAGTTTCCAGATACAGATCAATCTCTTAACAAAATGCCTAACCAAATATCCATCCAATATTCATCACTTTATACAAGTAGCAATTTAAATTGTCAATACATGCAGATTTCAACATTTAGGCTCTTATCTAACTAAGTTTTAGCATGCTATATCTTCTTCTCAAAGCCTTGCTCTTACTCCTATTTAGTTGCTGCAATCCCTGAAAAAGCATTTGAAACTGCCTCATTTTAAATGAGACACCCCAGATGCCATTAGCACACTAGGGTCAGACACATGTCTGGTATGAGAAAATTCACAAAAGCAATTTGTTAATTAGGTTAAAATCAAGTTAAGTACAAATACATAAGGTTCTGTCCTTTGGAATCAGGTAAATACTTGTGTGCATGCTCTGTGTCATTGTGCATGTGCACACTTTAACTTTCTTTCCAGAGACTACACATATGAATATGGCACATACATTCAAGCATACAACTCAATCATAGACAAACAATCATTCATACCAAACAGGAAAATAACTAATATGAGTTAAATCACTTATTCAATCCTCATATTTCAAATCTGGGAAAAACTCTAGTTTTCTCATCTGCTCAAGTATTATCTCCTTGGTATATTTATCTATCCTTGGTCTCATCTGCAATATTTATGAATCAATGGACATACTGTAATGAACTAATTCACTCCATTACACAAAGATCTCAGGACTTAAACAAGCCATGTGTCAACTTATGTTACTCAAGCACACAAGTCATTCCTGCAGTGTTCTTGACCCCACTCCTAATCAGATTTAAGTTAATAATAACCCCTTTGATTTTTCATGACAAACCATTCAGTGATTCATTTTATTTAGCTAAAACATCCATATCATGGTATCTCCTATTATTTATGACCATACAGAAACAACAAGCAAACAGCCATTGGTGACTACAAAATAAGGTTCTGTATATATATATATATATAGATATTCATCCTGGTATTTTTAAAAGGAGTTTAGGCAACTAACATTGGCTTATAGCTTCTGGGGGAGTTTTTCTTTTGCAAACATTTGTGCTTGAGTTAAACTCAGAATAATCTGGTTTCACTGAATCACAAAATTTTGTTTGCTATGCATTTTATTGAATCAGAGGCATCAGCACATAGGGAACCCTATTGCACCCCTAATTCCTTTCTATTTCGAGCCTCAGCACTTATACATGAGTATATTGCAGCTCAACATTATTTACCTCTTTCTGGGTTGAGCCAAAACCAATACTACTTGCCTATTCTCAACCTTTTATTTTCTGGGTATTTATTTATATCCCTAAATATTAACATATCAGAGATCTGAGTGTATAAAACAGACATGTATGCTAACAACACACAAAACTTTGTTATAATAAAACAAATGATCAACCAAAGAAAATCAAAACATATTTAGGTTTAAATTCACAGATAAACATTCATATATGAAAATACTCTTTTAATAAAAATACTTTTATCTGGCTGCCTACATTAGGACTTATTGCCTTAGATTCTTGAGTGAGTTTTCTCACCTAGCTCTCTTCTTTGTTTCCTTAATTAATTGATGAACTCCTGCTCTTATCCTCAAGCTCTCTTTCTTCCCTTGTCTTATGATTTCTGTGGTATTGTTTTTCTTCCTTCTTTTTTTTTCAAAATTCTTTTCTGAGGAGAAGAGGAGGCTGCTGTATATACTTGTATATATATACAGGGTTTCTCTTAGGGTTTTGGGTATTGGCTAAAGCCATTTTTGCCCACCAGAAAATCATGTTATCTGCATTTTAACCCAAAGTTTTACCCCTTCCCGGCTTAATTTGGGTGAAGAGAAAAGTGGTTACATTTTTCTTTCAGAAATTGCTTTTCAGAAAATACTTTTCCCCCCTTATCTACAATCATGCTAAAAATGTGACATGGTTTTGTTATTTACTTAATACACTTCCTAATTCTGCCTATAGCAACATTTCTCTGTTTTCTCTTATTTTTTTCTATTTTTAGCTTTCATGTAAATGGCATGTACTTCCTTTATTTATTTATAAGAGGATTAGTTCTTTTTATATCTTCTTTCTTTTTATTTCTGCTTATATTAAAATATGTCTGTATATTTTATCTCACTAATTTAAACTCTGGTATTTTATTAGCACATGTATATATTTATATATATATATATATCATTCTGTATTGACACACACATGCACATGTATACTTAAGAAAAATATTCAGTAGCATACATATATTTATATTTACTTATGCATTCAGCTTTTAAAGATTTTAATATATATATATATATATATATATTTATTCCCATACATATCAATATGTATTTATTCTTAAAGTTCAGAGATTTTTAGCTTTAGTTCATGTGTATACCCTGTGCACACATGTACACGCATACTGATACACTATCAAGCCATAACAATCTCCTTCCAAAATTAATTTAAAAATTATTTTAAATTTATTTATATTTTCCAGAATGAATTCCTAAAATCTTGGGTCATTACATACACCCGTCCTTTTAGAAATTGTGTCCCACAATTTTCCTAAGCTTAAAATAAATTTTAAACTTAATTCAGAGAACAAGTATATTCTCTACCAAATAGATTCTTAGTTCTATACTAACTAAAAATATATTCATCCAAAATAAAGAAAACAATCAAAAATCAGAATTACCTTAATCTGAAAATAGCTTAGGATAATTCATCCTAACTTTGTCTTCTAATTCCCATGTGCAATCACTAGGATCTAGACTCCACTGTACCTTCGCAAGTTTCAGAGTTTTATTTCTCAACTTCTTCACATCTTTTGCCAAAATTCCCACTGGATCCTTTTCATAAATCAAATTAGGATTTATCTGCACTTGGGTTGGGGTTTCAAGAATTTCTGCCTTGTCATGGACCCACCTTCTCAATTGTGATACATGAAAAACATCATGTATGCCTTGCATGTTTTCTGGTAATTCCAACTTATATGCCAAGGGACCAATTCTCTCCAGAATTTTGTATGGTCCAATATATCTTGGGGTTAATTTGCCTTGTTTTCCAAACCTCAACACATTTTTCATGGGTGAGATTTTGATGAAAACAAAATTTCCCACTTCATATTCTACCTGCCTCCTTCTCATGTCTGCAAATTTCTTTTGCCTATCTTGAGTTGCTGTCATTCTTCTTCTTATCAACTCAATTTTCTCCTTGGTCTCTTGTATGTACTCAGGTCCTAAAATAGACCTTTCTCCTGCTTCTACCCAGCAAACAGGTGACAAGCAGGGTTTACCATACAAGGCTTCAAATGGAGCCATTCCTATGGTGCTTTGGTAGCTGTTGTTGTATGTAAATTCAACTAGATGAAGATAATCTTCCCAGTTGCCCCCAAAATCCAGTATACATGCCCTCAACATGTCCTCCAAAACTTTGTTTACCACCTCAGTCTACCCATCTGATTGAGGATGGTAGGCAGTACTTAAACATAGTTCACTTCCCATTGCTTCTTGAAAGCTTCTCCAGAATTTTGAAGTGAAGATGGTATCCCTATCACTCACAATGGTTTTGGGAATGCCATGTAACCTTACCACTTCTTTTATAAAAATTTGAGCTAGTTTTGGTGCAGTTCTTTCTGACTTGACTGGGATGAAGTGTGCTACCTTGGTTAGCCTATCCACTATCACCCATATGCTTGTATTACCTCTCTTAGATCTAGGCAGTCCATCTATGAAGTCCATAGATATGTCTTCCCACTTCCACTGTGGTACACTAAGAGGTTGCATCAACCCTGATGGTCTTTGAGTTTCAGCCTTGACTTGTTGGCAAGTCATACATTTGGCAATGTATTTAGCTATATCAGATTTCATCCCCTTCCACCAGAAGTCTCTTTTCAAATTTTGATACATTTTTGTGTTACCTGGGTGTATGGAGTATTTACTCCTGTGATATTCATTCAATATCTCCCTCTTCAATTCTATGTCCTCTGGTACACATATCCTATTCTGGTATCTTACATAGCCATTTTTATCAATGTGGTGTTTCATCACTTCCTCCCCTCTTGAGAGGAGCATTCTCTTCTCTAATAAGTGAGCATCTTGTTCTTGCATTTTTCCTACCTTCAGAATTAAATCTGGTTGAAGTGTCATTAAGCTTAACTTCCCTTTACCTTCTTGTGCACCATGTATCTGCACACAACCATTCTCCTCAATCTCTAACTCAGTTAGCAAAGACAAATCTTTAAATTCTGCTATCATCATCATAGCCAATTTAGCATGCTGTCTACTTAGAGCATCTGCAACTTTGTTTGCTTTGCCTGGTGTATAGAGTATGTCAAAATCATAGGCAGCTAAGAACTCCACCCATCTGTGTTGCCTCATGTTCAAATCTTTTTGTGAAAACAAATATTTTAGAGACTTGTGGTCAGTGTAAAGTTCAAACTTAGTGCCTAATAAATAATGTCTCCAAAGTTTTAAAGCATATATCACAGCTGCTAATTCGAGATCATGTGTGGCATACCTTACTTCATGGGGTTTTAGTTGTCTGGATGCATATGCAATGACTTGGCCTTGTTGCATCAACACTGCACCCAAGCCAAATCCACTAGCATCAGTGTATACCACTAATTCTTCATTTCCATGTGGTACTTTTAGAATTGGAGCATTCACCAATGCCTCCTTCAACTGTTCAAAAGACTTTTCACATTTTTCTGACCAAACAAAAGCTTGGTTCTTCCTGGTTAGGTTAGTGAGTGGTGTAGAAATTTTTGAAAAATCTTTTATAAACCTTCTATAATACCCTGCCATCCCCATAAATGACCTCACCTCACTCACAGTGCTTGGCCTCTTCCATGCTTGAATAGCCACTATTTTATTGGGGTTCACAGAAATTCCTTTGGCAGATATAACATGGCCAAGAAAATGTACTTCCTCCTTCTAAAACACACATTTTGAAAATTTTGCCTTTAAATCTTTTTCCCTTAGCCTAGACAGAACCAGGTGCAAATGATGCTTATGTTCTTCCACTGTCTTGGAATAAATCAAAATGTCATCTATGAAAATAAGCACAAACTTGTCTAAGCAATCTCTAAAGGTTCTGTTCATTAAATCTACAAAGTAAGATGGTGCATTAGTCAAGCCAAATGGCATAACCAAAAATTCATACAGCCCATACCTAGTGTTAAAGGCAGTGTACTTGATGCTTGATTCTTCCACCTTCATTTGATGAAAACCAGATGCTAAGTCTAGTCTAGAAAATACTTTTGCCCCTGCTAATTGATCAAAAAGATCATCTATTCTTGGCAATGGGTATTTATTTTTAATAGTTACTTTGTTTAATTCTCTATAATCTATGCAGAGTCTTAAAGAGCCATCTTGCTTCTTAACAAATACCACTGGTGCTCCCCAGCAAGAATTACTTGGTCTTATAAAACCCTTTTCTTCCAATTCTTCTAACTGTTTCTTTAGTTCCTTTAGTTCATTTGGCCCCATTCTAGTTGGCTTTTTAATCACTGGGCTTGCTCCTGGAACTAAATTGATCTGGAATTCTACTGGTCTATGGTGTGGAATACCCTTGACCTCACCAAACACATCCAAATATTCATTGACTATGGGAATTTCTTCAATGGTTTGTTCACTGAAATCTTTTTCTGAGTCAACTAAATGATATAGTTTTCCTTCCTTAGCTACCTCACATAAAACTGTGATTCTCTGGCCTCTAGAATCTTGCAATGATATGGTGGATGAGTCTAAATTAATTATGGCTTTAAATTGCCTTAACCAGTCTACCCCCAATATAACACCTATATTTGGGTAATTCAAAACATATAAATTGGAAATAAAAATATTTCCCCCTATGTTTAATCCCACATCCACACAAATCATATTTAAAACACTAGAACTCCCCAATGGACTGTGTATATGCAATGGGGTTTCAACCAATATGCAATTCAGTTTTAGCATTCTAACCAGTTCATAAGAAATTAAGGAGTGAGTTGCCCCAGTATCATATACTACTGTTATGGGTATGGTACAAATAAGTAATGTACCTTCCACTTGGCTATGGTTTACAGTGTTACTCTCCACTGTGGCTTTGCCTTTTCCTTCCAAATTTGCCAATTTGCCTTGCTGTTTATACTCAGGACAATTCCTCTTCATATGCCCCTCTTTCCCACATAGATAGCATTTGAAAGCTCCTCCTTTCAATTCTGGACATTTTGGTTTGATATGCCCTTCCTTTCCACATTGATGGCACACAATTTTCTTCTTGTCTTCCTTAGCTTTGACATCTCCAGTGCTTTTGTTACTAGCCTCTTCTTTCTTCTTATCATAAGGGTGATACCTCCCCTTACCTTTCTTGTTATTATTGCTCTTAAAATTTCTGAACTTCTCCCTTTCCTTGTCATGCTGCTCCAACCTCAAAGCCAAGTCTATCACATGATCAAAAGTCTTGTCTGCATAGGGTAACATGGCTCTGCTAAGTCCTGGGTTCAGACCCTTTATGTACCTATCATTTTTAGATGCCTCATCTGCCACAAGCATTGCTCCATATGTGGAGAGCCCCTCAAACTTTTGAGTATATTCTATGACAGTCATGGTTCCTTGTCTAAGCCTAATGAATTCTTCTAACAAGGTAGTCTTTGCTGATGCTGGTACAAACCTTGCTTCCAACATCTCTTTAAATTGATTCCAAGTGATTTCATTCTCATTCCTTCCTGCAATGATTACTTCCCACCAGCCTAAAGCTACTCCTTTTAGCTGTCTTGAAGCCACTTGCCTCTTTCTTTGATCATCAAGTTGCATGTCATTGAAAATTCTTTCCAATGTTCTCAACCATGTTTGAATTTCCATGATACTCTCTGTCCCTTCAAAGCTTTTGCCTCCTAAATGAGTATATGTCTTAAGCAATTTTGAGAGTTCTTCATAGGGATTTTCTTGCCTTTATCCTGCCCCATCCCTAAATGCTCTTACTAAGTCTTGCAGATTGACCATTGGTGGTGCATGGGAAGATCCTGCTCCCTGATTTGGTGGTCTCCCTACCATAGTTTGCTAATAATGATTTACATAGCTGGTTAGTTTAATATTTAGTTCCTTTTAATTTTATTTCTATTTAAGGACTTGATCCTTACTTCTACTATGTTGAATAACATAGCTCTGATACCAACTGAAATGACCCTCCTATATTCTATTCTAATTTCATAAGGAATTTTTTTTTATAAAGAGGATATATAGATATATCCATTGCAAATATAATTCTCAGGGTCAATATCTTTCTACAATAAACCAAAATATATCCAGGATCACAATAATCAACCAATATAAGTATATCAGTACATTCACAAAGATAAGCACATACATGTGAGGATGTATATGCCTCTCTTGTTTGAATCAGAGTTTTGAAAAACAAGAGGATGTTGGATTGCTAATTTATTTCATATTATTTTTTTTTTGATCAAACAATCCACTGGAAACATACACATTAGTCTGTTTACACTAACTAAGAAGTGATCAAGAAATAATCAGTAGTAAACAAGCTTTTAATATAGATGTTTGTGTTAAGTTCTGAATAGTGTCAAAATCAGTATAAAATAAAGTGGATCCTAAGGAAACACAAGCAACATCTAGGCGTAATGGAAACGCGCCTAACTTATACATGCAAGGACACGAGTTCGAGTGCTATGTTGGTCGGTTCAAACACAATTTTTGGTTTTTTTTTCTTCTTTTGTGCAGTCTGGAATCTGTTATCTACCTATCTGCACCTATATATATATTTTATTTTTGCCTAAAATCCATCATACAAAACAATAATCCTTGCTTAATCATTATTGAATCCCATCCCTATAACCTGGAAGGCTTCAGGATTGATATGAATTAAGAGTAAGGTTCTTGGGTTTTGAGGATGATAGAAGTGTTTATCATCATTCAGGTTTGTATTTCTTCTTATAAGGTCTGTCTGGCCTTAAAAATGCATTTGGTTAAAATCTGAGTGAAATCCAGATTCCTATTACAAGTGCAAAGAAAAAGATGTGGTAATGTTTGCACTAAACATATTTATGTGCATATATATCTGCAACTATTTGAATCTGGCTTCCATCTACCTTATTACAGATCCTTTCTCTAATTAAAAATAGGACATGAAACATTTGTATGAAACAAGTTTAACTATAGAAACCTTGCAGCCATATAAAATATTTAATCTATGCCTATTTCTTTTGCATACATATGCTATATTAGAAAATAAAACCATTTAAATTTTCTGAGAATCAACTCTCCAGATTTTCCAAAACTTAAATCCTTTCCAAAGATTCATGATTGACTAATGCATTTATAAAATGTGATCATTCAATTTTTAACATGGTGTTCTTGCTAAATCTACTTACAAGATTTGATTAAAATACTTTTAAACATAACAGATATTTAACTTAATTCATAGTTTCCAGATACAGATCAATCTCTTAACAAAATGCCTAACCAAATATCCATCCAATATTCATCACTTTATACAAGTAGCAATTTAAATTGTCAATACATGCAGATTTCAACATTTAGGCTCTTATCTAACTAAGTTTTAGCATGCTATATCTTCTTCTCAAAGCCTTGCTCTTACTCCTATTTAGTTGCTGTAATCCCTGAAAAAGCATTTGAAACTGCCTCATTTTAAATGAGACACCCCAGATGCCATTAGCACACTAGGGTCAGACACATGTCTGGTATGAGAAAATTCACAAAAGCAATTTGTTAATTAGGTTAAAATCAAGTTAAGTACAAATACATAAGGTTCTGTCCTTTGGAATCAGGTAAATACTTGTGTGCATGCTCTGTGTCATTGTGCATGTGCACACTTTAACTTTCTTTCCAGAGACTACACATATGAATATGGCACATACATTCAAGCATACAACTCAATCATAGACAAACAATCATTCATACCAAACAGGAAAATAACTAATATGAGTTAAATCACTTATTCAATCCTCATATTTCAAATCTGGGAAAAACTCTAGTTTTCTCATCTGCTCAAGTATTATCTCCTTGGTATATTTATCTATCCTTGGTCTCATCCGCAATATTTATGAATCAATGGACACACTGTAATGAACTAATTCACTCCATTACACAAAGATCTCAGGACTTAAACAAGCCATGTGTCAACTTATGTTACTCAAGCACACAAGTCATTCCTGCAGTGTTCTTGACCCCACTCCTAATCAGATTTAAGTTAATAATAACCCCTTTGATTTTTCATGACAAACCATTCAGTGATTCATTTTATTTAGCTAAAACATCCATATCATGGTATCTCCTATTATTTATGACCATACAGAAACAACAAGCAAACAGCCATTGGTGACTACAAAATAAGGTTCTGTATATATATATATATATATAGATATTCATCCTGGTATTTTTAAAAGGAGTTTAGGCAACTAACATTGGCTTATAGCTTCTGGGGGAGTTTTTCTTTTGCAAACATTTGTGCTTGAGTTAAACTCAGAATAATCTGGTTTCACTGAATCACAAAATTTTGTTTGCTATGCATTTTATTGAATCAGAGGCATCAGCACATAGGGAACCCTATTGCACCCCTAATTCCTTTCTATTTCGAGCCTCAGCACTTATACATGAGTATATTGCAGCTCAACATTATTTACCTCTTTCTGGGTTGAGCCAAAACCAATACTACTTGCCTATTCTCAACCTTTTATTTTCTGGGTATTTATTTATATCCCTAAATATTAACATATCAGAGATCTGAGTGTATAAAACAGACATGTATGCTAACAACACACAAAACTTTGTTATAATAAAACAAATGATCAACCAAAGAAAATCAAAACATATTTAGGTTTAAATTCACAGATAAACATTCATATATGAAAATACTCTTTTAATAAAAATACTTTTATCTGGCTGCCTACATTAGGACTTATTGCCTTAGATTCTTGAGTGAGTTTTCTCACCTAGCTCTCTTCTTTGTTTCCTTAATTAATTGATGAACTCCTGCTCTTATCCTCAAGCTCTCTTTCTTCCCTTGTCTTATGATTTCTGTGGTATTGTTTTTCTTCCTTTTTTTTTTCAAAATTCTTTTCTGAGGAGAAGAGGAGGCTGCTGTATATACTTGTATATATATACAGGGTTTCTCTTAGGGTTTTGGGTATTGGCTAAAGCCATTTTTGCCCACCAGAAAATCATGTTATCTGCATTTTAACCCAAAGTTTTACCCCTTCCCGGCTTAATTTGGGTGAAGAGAAAAGTGGTTACATTTTTCTTTCAGAAATTGCTTTTCAGAAAATACTTTTCCCCCCTTATCTACAATCATGCTAAAAATGTGACATGGTTTTGTTATTTACTTAATACACTTCCTAATTCTGCCTATAGCAACATTTCTCTGTTTTCTCTTATTTTTTTCTATTTTTAGCTTTCATGTAAATGGCATGTACTTCCTTTATTTATTTATAAGAGGATTAGTTCTTTTTATATCTTCTTTCTTTTTATTTCTGCTTATATTAAAATATGTCTGTATATTTTATCTCACTAATTTAAACTCTGGTATTTTATTAGCACATGTATATATTTATATATATATATATATCATTCTGTATTGACACACACATGCACATGTATACTTAAGAAAAATATTCAGTAGCATACATATATTTATATTTACTTATGCATTCAGCTTTTAAAGATTTTAATATATATATATATATATATATATTTATTCCCATACATATCAATATGTATTTATTCTTAAAGTTCAGAGATTTTTAGCTTTAGTTCATGTGTATACCCTGTGCACACATGTACACGCATACTGATACACTATCAAGCCATAACAATCTCCTTCCAAAATTAATTTAAAAATTATTTTAAATTTATTTATATTTTCCAGAATGAATTCCTAAAATCTTGGGTCATTACAAATATTAATTTAAGGTTTTTTATTATATTAGTATTGTTTTAAAGTTATTTGTTTATAGTTAATATTTTTTAAAGAATTTATCAAAATGTTAATATTTTGAAAGCTTAATTATTTCAAGAATAATTATGGTTTTAAACTAATAATAAGAATTATTAATAAGGGTTTGAAAATAAATTATTATTATTTATAAAAATGATAAAGATTGATATTATTGTTTATATAACAATATTTTGAAATTATTCATTATTATTTTTAAGATGTTTTAAAGTTAATAATTTTCATTTATTTATAATGTTTATTGTTAATATATATTATTATATAATGGTGTTTTGATGTAAAAGATTTTTAATTATTTATAAATGTTTCCGAGACCTATGAATAGAGTTGAAAGACTTGGATTTTATAAAATGGTTTGAAGACTTATGGGAAGACTATTTACAAGGTGAAAGAGTTTATAAATGGTTAGATATTTATAAACGAATTTTAGAAACGGGTTTATAGATTTATAAAAGGAGTTTTATAATTGGTTTTATAAATTTATAAAGGGTTTATAAATGATTTTTGAAATGTACAAAGAATTTATAAGTGATTGAATTTTTAAAAAGGGATTATAAATGGTTTTTCGAAAATTTATAAAATGGTTTATATATGGGTTTAGAGAATTGTAAGGAATTTATAAATGATCTAAGAATCGAATAAAAAGAAAATCTTTCCCAATTTTGTAAATATACTTATACCATAGAGATAAGTGTATGAGTGCATTTTCTAAGATTCGAGGTGTAATGTGTATGAATATACTTATACCATTGAGATAAATATATGAATATTTTCGAATTACTCAAAATATAGGGATTTGTGGATATACCTTTGTAAAAGTATTTTTGTACCAGTAATTTACAAAGTGTTTTTAAATGAAAGAAAGATTTATTAAAGGAGGCTAGTGCTTGCTTATATGCTTAACCAATGTTGGTTTTCCCTATGGAATAAATCTTTGTTGAATGTGTGTTTGTTGATAGTTAAATAACCGACTATCAAGATTTTGGCCTAAATATGTAATCCTTCTTAATTTTGATGGTATGGAAATATTCCCTACTTAACACCGAAGGATTTTAACTCGGGAAATATCTAGGAGAAACATTGGAAATATATGGTACAGTTGCCACGGGGGTGCCATACTGTACGTATAAACTCGTTTCGTTCTTCTAGGACAAATGATGGGGAGATCCATCCACTTAAACGGTGAGGGGGTGATCCCCGCTCTTGTGTATTGTCTGATTATTTACAAAAGACGGTACCGAGCATTCCGGAAAATTGACGATTGGTTTTTGGAGCTCCAGGGAAGCAGAAGAGCGTACTCATAAGAGATGACTTGAAAACCGTGACCACTCCGAAACCATATACGGTTCTATGGAGGAGATTCGTGACATATATTCAAATGTTGGAATCCATATGTGGTTTCGAGACTCGTTGGGTATGGGAATCCATGTGGGATTTCGTAATCTATTTAGTGGCAGTGCATGTGCTGGAATGCCGGACGTAGCCTCATCAGCGCTAATGACTAAAACCAGCGATAGGAGGCATGGCCAATAGGGGTTGGCAAACCCATAGGGTGCAGTCGGCTCCATCTAGACATTACTTACATTTATTATGCATGCATGGGGCGATGCATTCGGTCTTAGCGAGACCAGTTATTTTTTTCCTATGGTACATCACTAGGGATGTATGCTACTTCAGAAGGATTCTCTGATCCTTGTGCAGGAGGACCGTTCTCGAAGTACTGAGGGCACCTCCATGGAATCCTACACAATTAGAGAACGTGCCTTATTAGTTTTTGATTATATACCTAGTATTATTGTGATGTGCACTCACAAGCATCACAACTACTTGATTATTATTATTTCTACCCTTAGAAATTATTATAATATCAATGGATTTTCTATAGAAAATGTTTTGGTTATCGCAAGGTAAAACCCATCCATGTTTATGTGCGGCGTGGTCTTACGAGATACTTTTGATTTTCAAAAGGTTTCTTATAACTTTAAAATCCAGTTGGGGTGTGTTTTTCTCACGTTGGTTTTCTAGACTAACTCGGGTGTTATTTTATTATAATGCTTGGATCAGACCGAGCATATTTACAGATTTTAGTTGGAAGCTTTGGAGCTTCAGGAGACGAGTTGGAGGCCCAGAGACGTATTCACATATATGGTTATTTTCTACTGAAATTCATTGTTGTATTTATCAACAAATTGTAAGGACAGGTTGTTATAACTATGCAGGCTAAAATAGGTTAATATACTCTGATTGATGTTTTCTATATATACTCATTTATAGTTTCTTCTTGTGTAAAGATTTATTGTATATTATAGATTATTCGTTCCGTTGTGAGATTCTGTGTTTTTAGTTTTCTTCTTATCTTCTTCCTTCTTTGTTATTCCCTAACAATCGGGTTTTTCGGCATTTGATTTCTCGATGAAATACAGGGAACCTATTAGTGTCGATTTTTGTGGGTCAAAAATCCAGGGTGTTACAACAAGGCTTCAAAGCATATATATATATATATATATATATATATATATATATATATATATATAATTTTAACAATGTTTCCTTTGAAATATTAATAAATTTCCACAAATCATTTTCTACCCAAACTAGATACATGTATGAACATAGAGTTTTAAATATCATACCTTAAAAATATAAATTTTTATCAATTCATAAAATCATTTATCCTTAAACTAATTTTCAAAGAAATGGATATTTCCTCTTCGAAGGCCCAAATACATTTTAAAAATTGCATGTATAACCTTCTATACTTAAAATAACTGAAAATAAGATATTTCTTCTATACCATATTTTACTTTTACTTCACATATTATAAGAGAGGGCTTTATTTATTCAAAACATTTTCAAACCTTGTAATTATTTATCGAAAGAGTTCTATATTTTCAAAGGCTTTGGAAGTTTTTAAAAATTATTTAAGTAGCTTTAATAACTAAATCACCTGAAATTGAAATTATTACTTTCATGCTTTTATAAAATAATACCATATTTTATTTTTTCCTCTAAAATATTTCCAAATTTATAATATACTTATAAGTAAATCTAAAAAGGTTTAGTGAACAAATAATATTCACTTTGAAAATCTTTGAATAGGATTTTGAAATAAGATATAAGTTAAGAATATAATACAATTTAATTATATCTAATAAAATTAATTCCAATATGGATCAAAATAGATAAAACCTCATTTGAAAATCTTTTAAATAATTCAAATAATAAAATCATCAATAATGTAATTACTAGAGCCAACATCGCTCCACAAACTATTATTCAAATATTGAATTATTTATTGATCTGAGTTGCTTCCCAGCAACCTCCTCTTAACAACAATGTACAAGTATCAACGTATTATAAAGTTTTAATTCATAAATGCATATAGTATCATTTTTAAATTTACACTATCCATCCATACGAGGAATCAATATTCTAAACTAATCAGTCCAATCCAAAATATATGCAAAAAATATGACAATTCATCGCATGCATTAACAACAAAATAGAGATGTGAATAGTATTTCATCTAACCAATCTAAACAAGTGATAATCGCAACAGGCAAAAGAACAGTGATGAGATTTGTGAGTTTAACAACTCACCAAATATGCTATTCCAAACCATTTTCAGCCACGTAAACCCTCGCTGTCGTATCACAATCACCGTCAAACATCTCGCCCGATATTAGCAACACCAGAAACCCTTATGTCTCCACCAACCACCATCGTTTGCCCTTGCTAGAAACAAGCCTGTTGCCAACTTCAACCAAGTCGCACTCCGATCATAAAGCTTGCACTTACATCCCCAGGTCAACAGCCTATCAATGGTGCCCAGGTTGCACGTCCTCCCTCGAAGCCCGCGCTCACGAAGATGTTGCCTTCGTATGTTGCAAGCACAGGCCACAAACCTTTTTTTCCTTTTTTTAGGTCAACCTGATTTTGGAATTAGGGTTCTCTTTTAGATAACGAAGCATCAGCCAGAGAAAAGGAAAAGAGGAAAAGCGGGTTTGGGTTTTCTAAGGATATGGGTACGGATGTATGCATTTTGGGCCTTAATTCTAATTCCTTTATTTATTTTTCTATTTCCCCCTTTTATTTTCTTTTTATTTCCTTTTTGAAGAAACTCCTTTAATTTGTGCATAATTATATTTCCGTTTTAATTCAAACCTATTCCACTTCATTCTACGAAATATAATTCGATAACTACACATTCAATTCAATTTAGTTCACTTTATTTAATTATTCCTTGAACTGACATAAATATATATATTCATCTTCGACAATTAATTGACTTTTATTGAATGACAAATAAAACTCCTTTTCATCTATCTCAAGTATATAAAATTATTTACACTTTAGAATATTTTATGTTTATTAAACCATTTCATTCAAATCATTATCAATAATGGAATTTATTAACTTACTCAATTTTATCTAACAAAGTCCTCATTAAATAGACTTTAATTGAATAATATTTTAATTCCAGAAATGGTAATTATCAAAATCAAATTCAAACACTTTTATTTTAATTAAATTTTATATAATATAACGGGTTCGAAAATAGGGTTGTTACATATGGTGACTTGGAGGCGTGATGGTACAATGGAAATGCATATTTATTTGTTTATTAGCTATCTACTATTTTACCTCAGTTATTCCTATAATTAAGCTATTTTTGTTAGTCAATGGTGGAGAAATGTTGCACGTGAAGTATATTTGATATTGTATCATTTTGTTCGTCTATGATTATTGATTACTATTATATTTTATTCCTTCTGCTTTCAGTTTCAGTAAGTGTAGAATATTCTATATAGTTTTTTGATCTATGTTATGATTTATTTGAAAACGATCCGCCATCTATGACGTTTGCGATGTTAGTTCCATTTTTAGACGTGGGTCGAGAATTTATAGATGGTGGATTATTACATTTGATAACAGAGCTTAGGTTAGGTGATTCCTAATAAACTAGGGCATATAAGAGAGCGAATTTATAATTTTTATAATTTATATTTATATATAAATTATTATGCCATACCCCATATATTTTGACCTGTAGAGGTAGTTGTTGGTTTATCTCTTATTGAAGTAAACAAGTATGAGTTAAATAAGTGTTGCCATTTAAATAGTTTAGGGTAGAAGATTAACCCGTCACATTTGTTTCAATTTACTCCACAGAATAATGCTAGAAGAGGGTTTATATGTCAAGTAGCAATGGAGTAAATTGTGGGACTAGGGATGAATAAGAAGGAGAGCAGTATCTGTATGTCCATAGAATATAATGTGATGTTGGTGCGTAACAAAGGTACTTAAGAAATTTTCTTAGTATATAACCTAGTTGGGCTTATGTAAGTTATGATTTACTCCAATTAAAGTATTTGAATTAATTGAACTATTTTTCCAAAAAAGTTAGAAATAATAATGTTTGAGATTTTTGGAAAAATAGAGAAGTTGAAGTTTGTTTAAAATAATGAAATAATAAACCCTTATTAATTTTAAATGTGAGAACATTTAATAAACAAAATTTTCCATAAATAATTTCAAGCCTTTGGAAGAAAAAAATTCACGTAAGGTGCATTGTTGACCTTATATTTTGCTATGTACTTTTGTTTTGATAAAGAATTTTTTTAAAGAAATTTGATATGTAATTTTTAATTTCATTCATTTTATAAAAATACTTTTTTTTACATTTTGAAAAATATAAAATATGGCACTTTTGTGAAAATTTCTAATTTATAAAAGTAAAATTTAAGATAGTGTGCACTACATGTTTATTTCTCTAAGTTAAATTTGAACCATTTTGGATAGAATTTAAATTTGACAAAATATTGATTAAAGTTATTGTTTTGGAATTTTTCTATCTCAATGCGTATGAATTTTCAAATGTAAATTGAAGCTTTATGATATAAAATCTTGAAAATATGCATTAATAAATGGTTTAAAATTTTGGAATTTTTTTTTGAATTCATTAAGAACATAATTAATAGAAAAAAAATTGAATTTCAAAAATATATTTTTATGTATATCTATAATGTATTAGTTAAAAGGCGTTGGAAATTGACTATGTATAAAAAAAATGAATTCAGAAATATAATTTTGTCCCGACATTAGCTATTGTTTAATGAAGATTGAGATTGGATAATTATTAAATAAAATGATACATAATTTTATATGATAAATTGGTTATAAATTATATAACAGATGTTGAAATTTTTTATGAAATAATGTTTTAAAAATGAAGTATTACTATTTTAGAAAAATAACCGAAGTTATTTCAAAATTTATTTTGAGTAATTAATATTGAATTTGGTAAACTATAAAGAATTGATTTTTGAAAATTATATGTTTTTGGGTAATGATATTTTTATGAATTGTTGAAAAAATATTAAAAATTTAGTTTTGGAAATTGGAAGTATAATATTGTTAATTTAAGGACATGTGAACAGATATGAAGTGATTAAATTGAAATACATATAAGGTATGATTTCTTATGAAATAATTTAATATGAAACGTCAAAAGTAAAAAAATTCAAAAATTTTCTATGTAGAATTTATGGCATTTATTTTGAATAAAACATGACGACCAAAATTAAAGTTGATTAGAATTAATAGATAATTTTATGGTTACCAAATCTTATTAGTTTTGTGAAGGATAAGATTTGAGATCAATTATCTTGATCTAAAAACTGGATCGAAAAGTTATTGATATTTTTAATTGGAAATTTGATTGGAGCTGGAGAAGAATTACACAACTTATAAAGTTTGAATTTATTAAGGTGAACTAGTTAGGATAATTAATATGCCAGTATGCTTAGAACTAACTAAAAATGAACGTTATGATTTTAAGACATAGAGATTTGTACTGAAAATTTATGAGGATATTATTTAAAAATTCTGAAAAAAAAGATTTAGAAACAATAACAAAGAATCTATTTTGAATTAGGAATTTACTATTATTTATAAAGTATGGTGAATTTAATAAATAGTAATTTGATTTTTTGAAAATTATCTAAATTTTGAGCAAATAATCATATAACGATTTACAAAGTTTATAAAAAAATATTATTATTATCATTATCATTTAGGTAATAAAAATAATAGGTATTTTGAGAATAATAATGATAGTAAAGAGACATTTTCCATGAGTGTTTTTGGAATTTAATGTAGAATGTTGTTATTTTTGAATTTTATAATACTAAAATAGTTGTGAAAAAAGAATTAAATAAATATTATTGTCTTGATTCAAAGTGATAATAATAATATATTTTTAATGAAATATTATAAAAATTATTATTTTGGGTTAAGTAAGGATGTTTGGAATATTAAAAGTAAGGTAATATTCTGGAAAAATATAAAGAACTTGTATTCAAATATAGGGATTATTTAAACATTTGAATGGTGAATTAAAAGTATTAATTAAATGGATTTAACGGCCTTATAAATTAATAATAATGGTGAACTCATTTTATAAATTTATTTAAAACAATAACTAGTTCGAATAAATAATAAGAAAATCAATTGTTCATAAAACGACTTGATTTTTAAGGACGTAATTTTAAATGAATTTATAAGATTTTTTCTTAATTTTTAATTTGAAAAATATATAAATATTCGTTTGATGTATATTTTGGCAAATGATGATATTTTTGAAATTCCACAGACTAAGATAATTAGCGTATTTTATTGTTGTTTTGTGATCGTGTCACATTGTTGTGCACGATCGTGTTTTTGTTTCTGTCATTCACGGTTCGTATGCGGACTTGGATGTTGTGCAACAAATTGCCGAAAATTTCAAAATTTAATAAGCTTTAACACTTAACCTATTTTCATTTACCATTCCCTCTCTTCTTACTTATCTTTTTTGCTTATGAACAAAAAATGAGCCGCCTCATAAAATGAATTTATCTAGAGCTTCACTCAACGGAATTGAACGAGAGTAGATCCGTTGTGCTCATGTACTCATAGGCTTCTAATCTATAGTCTCAAATTTACGTGCGACTTTGGTTGTTATCTGGGTTTTTAACCCAGCAGGATCCAGTAGAAAACAGAACAATTTCATGACATCGGAATGGCTTAGAACTTAACCAGAAAGGCTAAGGCAAGGAGTTAATGAGAGCCAAGTCATATCACTAAAGCAACGTCCAAATTCAACTAAACCAAGAAGCTAGTGTAAGTTCAGTCTGGTCAGCAGCTAAGTGTATCCGACTAGTAAATTGTCATCAAAATGGAACAACGGGCAATGGGACTACACGAACAACGTCAATTCAAGGCCATGAAAACATTCCACACTCCAAACTACAAAAACAATCCAAGTGCTTGGATTGCTAGCAATCCATGCCCTATGGATCGCCAGCGATCCATGCATCCTAATGGTCCACTGAGATAAACAAGGGGCGAAAGGCCTAGAGGACAGAGCATAAAAATACTAAGTGTATGGATCGCTAGGGATCCATACACAATGGATCGTTAGCGATCCATACAGAACAATGTTATTGGTGACCTAGCGTGATGAAGTGATGGAGGGAGAGCAGCCAAGTAATTAGCTCGCGAACGATCCAAATCTATGGATCGCTAGCGACCTATAGGCCATAGATCGCTAGAGATCCATGGTTTTGGCTCGGACCGCGAGCTAAGATCCTCTATTTCGTTATGCATCCATCTGCCAACAGTTAGCGAATAGGCCTGGCCCAGAAGCTCTTCAATCTCTATAAGTACTGTCCTGCCTGCAACATAAAATGGATCTTCTCCGGACTAGTTGTTAAAGCTTTGCTGGAAACATTTTTCACTCCCTACCTCTCTCACAACAATCTCCAAAGGGATTCACTGTGGTTCTCCAGTGGATTCCAACTTCGGGGATTCAATCTACCTTAGGATAATCAAAGCCTTGTAATCAAACACTTCTTGTAATAGCAATCGGTCTATAATAAAATTATAAAGTGGACGTAGGCTTCATTAACAGCCGAACCACTATAAAAATTCCCTGTCTTCTTTCTTTTACTGTTCTTTTTCTATATCTGTTATCTGTGATATTGCTCTGTCAGAATAGGGCTGGTGCTTTCAAACTCAAACCAGGGTGTTGATCCATTTTTGGGTTAATATTGGTTGAGCTTGGTCGACATTATGGACATCCATTAGGGTTTCATCTCCACTAAGATAGAGTCGTCGATGGAGGAATCAGAGTCTGCCATCATTTTTCTCATGTCATAATGCATATTCCCAACAAGTTTCGCCACCTCCGACCATCGATTATGGAATGCGACATTTCAATGTCGAATCGAACCCAAGCAGGTCGCATTTTTAATCGTTGGGTCCAGCTCAACATTATGATGTGTATGATGGAGAGGATGTGAAAAGGAGTTCGTAAGCGAAGTTCGTTCGTCAAATCATGAAGCGTGTAGAGGGAGAGGGAGGAGAGAAGGTGGCTGTGTGGTGGGTTTCTTATGCACGGTGATGTGTACATGTATAGGAGAGTGATTAGTTTTAGAGAAGAAGACCAGAGAATGTTAATTAATTAATAAAGTAATTAAGTGATTAATTATATCATTTAAATCCAAAACCTGGTAAAATCAGTAACTTTTCCATACGAGGTTGGATTTGGACGCGGTCTTTTGCATTGGACTCGTATCGATGTTATTTATATACTGAAGTTAGATTTGTGGAGTTTGGAGCTAATAGAATTTTAAACTAAAATCGAACGTCATTCGATTTTAGATCAAACCATAACGCGAAAGCATCAAATGAAATTTTAGTGAGTTAACTCACCTCTAAATAAACTATATGATATTATGTTGCTATAGATTATTGTTAAATGCTTGGATGATAGTTTATATATTGCTGTTCGACTGTTTGTTTGGATTTGATTCCCGCTTAGAAGTGGATGATATAAATAACCAATGTTTTGTAGGGAACAAAAGCAAGAAGATGTTGAAGTTTATACGTAGCGAATTGGTCACTACGGAAAATTTCAGAGTACACATGCATATGTGTGATTTACATGGGACTTTTGTAGAGAGGCCCTAAAGGGTTTCTCGCTAATATTAATTTACTTATATCCTTAGGCTATGTATACTATTGTTTGGTTGAAATATTTGTGACATACTGTTTGATTTGTGCAAGTGTCGTTATAGCAATTATCGCTATGCCGCCACTTATGAGATATCATCTCCTTAAATCTGTATGTGTTGAACTTGTGCTTGTAATTTTACAAAATAAATGTTTGGTTTCTTTTTTCCTTTTGAAAGTTGTTAAAACTATATTTTCAAGTGTTTTTGAGAATTTTGAAATAAAGGGTAAGCATTGTTTAAATTTTATAAAAGGAGTTATAAATTTGATTAATTATCTTTTGGGATAATTAATGTTGTTTTAAATTTGTAAAAAAATTATAAATTTGATTTATTTTCCTTCTAGATAATTAATGTTGTTTTAAAATTTATAAAAAAGATTATAAATTGGATTAATTTTTTTGGGATAATTAATGTGGTTTTAAATTTATAAAAGAGTGATACTAGTTATCTTTAGGGATCGTCGAACTGTGATAAGTGTAGGAGATTTAATTTTTCATATACAAACATTTTGTTATTCCCGATAGTTGACTTATTGACTATCGAATCAGCTATCTTCTTTGTATTTGTCAATTCAAGACGATTTTGTTGCTCGTTTAGGCATTTAAACTCTTGCTATTCTTAATTAAGAATGCCATCGAGTCAAGATAGGAAGCAACATTGTCTTAACTTGTCCAACTCCATTATTTTTCCCAAGGTAGTGCTAGTTTGGGATCAACGAATTGTGATAATTGTAGAAGATTTAATTTTCATATACGAACATTTTGTTATTCCCGATAGATGACTTATTAACTATCGATTCAACTATCTTCTTTGTATTCGTCGATTCAAGACAATTTTGTTGCTCGTTTGGGCATTTATACTCTTGCCATTCTTATAGTTAAGAATGCTATCAAGTCAAGGTATGAAGCTACATTGCCCTAACTTGTCCGGCTTAATTGTTTTCCCTGAGGTAGTACTAGTTTGTTTTCGATAGTAGATTCATCGACTATTGATTTTGATATCTGTTTTTGTGCTTCGTCAATCTAAGACGATTTGTAGCTCGTTTTGAGTAATGGGATCCAATACTGTGGATAACTAAAACCAACGAGTGAATCGGAGCCATGCCACGTGGGTCGCACCTATCGGGGTATATTCATATTTATCTAAAGATTTGTTGGTAGCATGCATGCGGTGATGTGAGTATATTCGGATGCCCGTAGTTTACCGAGGTCTGGCTTGGAAGTTCCCGAGAGTGATGCATGTTTGGCATAGGCTCTCAAGTATATCTTATCTAGAGGTATATGTTACACCAAAAATCAACCTTTCGACTAAGACGAAAGGTCTTTCAACAAAGATAAAGAAAAAGAAACATAGCCCAAACCTTTCGAAGGAGTTGAAGGGATGCAGTCATCAGAGTTTAACAGTCCCAAACTTTTCGAAGGAGTCAAAAGGTTCCATATCTAAGTATTCAAGGAGTTCTTACCATTCGGAGAGGATGAAGAAGTCAAAGCAAGTGTGAGCAACTCCATAGTGACCTTTTCGAAAGCATAGCAAGCCTTTCGAACTGGTTGAAAGCACATCCAGGATACCTTTCGACAATGTCGAAAGGTTTATGAAGAAAGCAGCACTCACAAGCCAACAAAGAATGAAAGTCAACCTTTCGACAACATAGAAGGGAAGCACAGCTCTAGACAACAACCAAGTGAAAAGCAGCCTTCCAACAAGGTCGAAGGGTTCACAACAACCAAGTGAAGAGCGACCTTTCGACAAAGTCGAAAGGTTCACAACAGTATACAGAAGGCAAACCCTTCGACAAAGTCGAAAGGTTCATGAAGGCATTAAGAAAAGCAACCTTCCGACAATGTCGAAAGGACCATAATGGCTTATGAAGGGCAAACCTTTCGACAAAGTCGAAAGATTCACAGCTGCATATAACAGGGGGACCTTCCGACCTAGTCGAGAGCATGGATTCGAAAGGGGGGGTGCCTGCATCTATAAATAAGATCCAAGGAGTCATGTTTTGGGGATCCAAACTTTCTCATTCTAGTCTTGTAGCTTCTTAATGAATATATTGTAACCCTAATTGGGTGCTAATTTGGAGATTTAGTAAAAATTTAAGCTTTTTCTTGGATAAAGAGGGAAGTTCTAAGCTTAGTTAATTGCTTTACAATTTACTTAAATCTTTGCTAGTTTAACACCTCTTTTCATGTTCAACCTCATCGAAAGGTTCTTGTCGACAAGGTCGACAACACTCCTGCATAAACAACTACTGTAACCTTTCAAAGCCAACAACTCTACAATCTGTACCTTTCGACAAGGTCGACAACTTAATTGGTTCAATATTCACTAAAACCTTTCGAAATCATTTGTTCTATTGTCTAAACCTTTCGACAAAGTTGGTAGTTCTTTATACTCAATCAACACATGTACCTTCCGAAGCTGCATACTAAGTGATCTAACCTTTTGACAAGGTCAAAATCTGGATTAGTAAGGTTCAATCCGAAGGAGGTCATTCCCATACCTTTTGACAAGGTTAAAACCTACTTGATATAAGTGATCAAATCTTTCAACAAGGTCGAAAGCTTCTGCATATCCACCAAGGAATTTGTTATCCTACTTGAACCCAAAGAGGGTAATCACCCTAACCTTTCTACAAGATTAAAATCAACCTTAAAAGGACAAACTCAGAGAATTTCAACCTAACCAAAAGGAAAACCTTTACAAGAGACCTCATACAAGTTCAACTAAGACAAAAGGTTATCTAACTCAAAGGCCAAACCTTTTGACGACGTTGTAAGGTCCAACCCAAGAATCATCAACAAGTAAAGCTAAATTTAAAGGCAATTCTAAAAGGTATCACGCTCTTCATTCAAACAAGTCTATCCATTCTTCTTGGAATAACTTTGGGGTGTTGACAAGAAATCTTGTTAACATTTTTGGCGCTAGAAGGAGGGCTCGAATATCTGACTTGGTTAACCCCCTAACACTACTATTCCCTAACCCCCTGGATCAATTCTACATCAAGTTATCCACTTTGGTTTGATTATGGCTAGAAGATTTGAAAGATCTGAACAAGGGTCTTCTGAACTACACTTGACAAGATTCTCCCAAGTAGACATCAAAAGCTCCAATCAAGATAAAGAGCAGAGATAAGGCTCGAAGCCTTAAGGATTATAAGCAAAACGAAAGAAGTATCTTATGACCCTAAAAAATGGAGTCTAAATCCTTTTCCTGTAGGCCCTACCCCAATCTTTGCACTTGGAAAGAGAACAAATAGAAGTGACAATATCTTTAGCCAAATGAGAGAACAATTCAACATTATTCCAAGGGAAAAATCTTTGAGAAAGACATAATGAATGATTACAACGCCTTTGCACACAAATGGAAACCAATTGTAACAAGAGCGCTTCCAACCTAAGAGGTTCAAAGGGTAGTGAAAAGAAAATTGATTGAAGAGTATGAAATGATAAGGCTGAAAAATAAAAAATCAAAGTGCCATTCTCAAGAGTCAAGTTTCAAGTCTAGACTTCCAAAAGAGTGCAACTTAACAACATCAATGGAAAATGTCTACTTGCTTACAAAGGATGAACTGAAATAGTGGCCATCACAAAAGAAAAAGCCAAAACATGAAAGGAACTTAGGAGGATCCTTTTGCCGCTATCATATCATATGATGAATGGTCATGAAACCAATGGCCATCATCAATTTCTTTAGACAAGGAAAGATCAGTGAATTCTGTAAAAAGAACTTGAGAAAGATTAATAAAGATCAACTTTCTGTAAAGAGAAAGTCTACATGGTTGGGAGTGAAATGCTCCTCAAATTTGGATACTACCTAGGATGGTAGTTTACCTAAGATGGTAGAAAAGCCTTTGTTTGTGCCGAGATGGCCAAGGCAGAGCGCGTCCTAAAGGGAGGACAGAGTAAGCCTCTATCCGCACCTAAGATGGCTATGGTAGAGCACCGAACAAGCCCTTAACCGTGCCACGCTATGGCCAGGTTAAGGCACCTCCGGGAGGGAGGACGGAGTAAGCCTCTATCCACGCCTAAGATGGCCAGAGTAGAGCAACGAACAAGCCCTTATCCGCGCCATGCTATGGCCAAGTTAAGGCACCGTTTGGAGTGAGGACGGAGTAAGCCTCTATCCGCGCCATAAGATGGCCAGGGTAGAGCATCGAACAAGCCCCTGTCTGCGTCGCAAAAGGGCCAGGGCAGGGCACCTCCTGGAGGAAGTTCGGGTAAGTCCTTGGTTCCAGCCTCTAAGATGAGCTAACCAAGAGCACCGAACAATGGACTAAGATGTCCATGCCCAAGAAGAGGCCCATCAAACAATGGACAAAGATGTCCAAGCCCAAGTGAGGCTCATTCAATAATGAACTAAGATGTCCAAGCCCAAGAAGAGGCTCATTCAATAATGGACTAAGATGTCCAGGCCCTAAAAGAGGCATAATCAACAAAGGACTAAGATGTCCTAGCTCAAATAAAGGCAGCTTATCTAATTATGGACTAAGACGTCCAAGCACAAGAGGCATCTAATCAAATTATTACTATGCGAAACCTGACGGGTTCTTATATATCGGAAAGGACAAAAGCAAAGGAGTGAGAGGAATCTCCATTGATTATTACCCGAATCTAGGTTTCAGGACTTCTTGACGTCATTTATTAATGCCCGAATCTGGGCTTCAGGATTCTCATATATGGATTTCAAAATCTAATACTCGAATCTGGTTTTTGGGACTTTCATTTCTAAACGTCGGTTATTAAAATCCGAATCTGGGTTTCGAGTTTTTTATATAAAGGTTTCATCATCTAACACCCGAATCTGGGTTTCGCGTCATTATCAATCACTAACTTATTATACCTGAACTGGGTATCAAGATTGCTATTTATTTAAACCCTGATCTGGGTACAAGATCCTTGGACTTATATTCATCTCAAATGCCCGAATCTGGGCCAAAAAATATTCTCAAAAAGATCGCTATTAAGAGCCTCAAAATGGGAACTATGGGCTTCTAACTTTTTAAATCCCATTGATGTTAAGGAATGGGTGAGAGGGTTACTACTTCAAAACTTCAGACATAGACTCCCGAATCAAGAAAATCAGAATGACAAGGAGTAACAAAAGATCCAGCAAGCACAAAAATCGCTGGATGAGCAATTCAAAGGCATATCAAAGGTTACACTACAGAAAAGGATCACAAATCAGGTGATATTTACAAAGTTTCTATAATTTACATAAGTTATGAAGTCATTTACAAACGACAAAATTATGTACAAGATAGATTCAGATGGCTCAAATACAAAAGGGAAGTACAAATCTTGAGCTGCTTTATTAAGAGTCTCCACTACTGAAGGATTTACGACATGATTGATTGCTGTGCGGAGAACTTCCTTAAGCTTCTTTTCTTTCCTTCTTATACTGCTCTTATCATCAAGAGCATCAATGTTGGTTTTCAGGGCACGATTAAAGGCCCTGTTTGCAGCCCTGAGGGTTTTGTTTTCCCTTTCTAACTCTGCAACCCGCTTGCAAGTAAGTAATTATCATGCTCCAGCTTCTGATTTTTAGCAGGGTAATCATTGGTAGTCTAAGAATACTTTATCTTCTGCTGCTCATCAAAATATTTGGCGATTTTGAATTTTACCCTCCGACACCAATTCCCCACTACATTATCGTCTAAACCTCGGCGGGGTTGAGCACAGTGAGAAATTTTTGAGCTGCAAGAATTTTTGACCTAGTAGGCTTGGCAGCTGAAGGAGTTGCTTATAGGGCCGGAAGCTCAATATTTAGGGTCTTGTCTCCCAAGATGAACTCTAAAGAGGCACATTGAGCCATACTATCTTTCAATTTTAACTCTAAATAACTTATTTGATGAATGAGTTCTGACATCTTTTCATCAAAGTCGATTGTGGGATTCGAATTCACTTGTCGTTTGAGCATAGTAATCACTTCATCTTTTTTCTTAATTTCAGCTTCAAGATAGTCAATGTGATCCTTAAGATTACTGGCGATGGTTTTTTGGACAAGGTATCTTTTGTGCCATTTTACGGTTCCAACGTTGCCACCAAAACGTTCTAATAATACTTCATCCTGAACCACAATTGCTCCACTCTCTAATAATAATTTCTTTTTGATTGCTTCAACGTGGGATATTAAGTTTTGAGCAAGAGAGGTTGTAGATGACTGTGGCTCCTATTTAAATAAAAAGAAATGAGAGAAAATCAAAATTAGGATAATATATATCTTTATTATTACAGTAATGGATTACAACTCAAATAACCACAAAGTTAAAAGGTACAACAAACACTTTCATCACATCTAAAGTTGAGAGACCATATTCCAAACTTTGTCTAAAGTATTAGCTGAAAGCATGACCGTTGAGTCAAAAGGTATAGTGACTCCTTCAGGAGTTATAACCGACGGACATTTGCTATAATCCCATTTTCTGGCAGGTGGACTATCGCGACCACAAATTAACTTGGAATGGAATGTTCTAATTTCTTTTAAGAGTGATTCCTTTTCTTCACCGAGGAAGTCAAAGCGGAGACGAGGGTATTCCAAATATATTTTTTGTAAATCTCGAAGAAAGCAATATCTTGCTAACTTCAAAGTCTTTAAAAGTGGTGAATTTTTAGAGTAAAATCTCCCCAAGTTAACATATTGACTTAGGTGATCTCTTGGGAAGACACGACCCAAAGAACTGACATTCTTAAATAGCATAGTAAAAAGAAGCTAAGTATAGAAAGCATAACAAAAACATCTACTCATAAATCGATTACTTGTTACATATTTACAATTATTCATCTGGTTCGTACAAAATAGACTTAGAGAAAAACTCAGAAACAAATTTATCCTTATAATACTTAAGCTTTTCAGAGGGGAGACCTTGAGGAATCGATCTGACCCGCGATAAATCCCAGCAGGCTCCAGGATGCGGGTCAGATCTAAATTCATCTAAGTATCTTTTATGAAAACGTCTACGAAGACCCCCACTGAATTCGCCTAAGTAAGAAAAATCTATGATAGAATGTCTATAATATGCTTTATAAAAAAAATTAATTAAAACATCTCTCTCTTCCATCATCATCCAGAATAGAGTTATTAACTCTCTATTTTCCTTCAAGAGAGTGTCGTACCGGTGACGCGCTTTCTTTAGTAAAGGAGACGCCCTCTGATATTTAAAAGATGATAAAATGGAGGTACTCCTGTCCAAACTGTGATATTTCTAAGATAGAGCATTGTGTTCCTTTATTAATTTGTCTAACTCCCTATATAACTTGTTAATTTCCGCCTGTTTGCTCTCAAGTTTTGTTCTATAGGGAAAATTTGACTTCTTCTATATCTAAGACAAATAATTTATCACTAATTATTATCTTCAAAGTGTAAGACATTTAAAAAGAGAATCCCATACCTGTGAAACTCGAATGGAAGCTTGGGGAGCCTGTTCTTTCTTTTGTAAATCCTCGGAATGGGTGGGAGCAGTTTCCTCCTCTGAAAGGGTAGATGGACCAAGGGATGCTGGAGGCATATCTTTTGGGGGGTGTTGTTTTGTCTTAAGAGCTTCGGTTTGATCACCACCGTCCATCCCTGAAGCACCGAAATGTCCCCCTTTGTCTCCACCAAGGACTTGAACTCCAGAGGGGTTATCATCGTTGTCATCACCATAGTCACTGTCCTAATCGACTTCATCATCATTATCATCTTTTTCTGCGGGATCATTATCCTTATCATCCTCCTCTTCAGAATCGGATTCAATGTCGAATGAGGGGGTATTAAAAGAAAGAGCTTCTGCAACGTTAAATATCTCCTCCTCACCTACGGGCCTGGAACCCTGCCTTATTTGGTCGATTTTGTCCATAACTCTTTTGGCTAAAGTTGGGTAGAGAGAGGAAAAGCCAAAGTCAGGACATTTTTTGTGATTGTCGGTATAAGCAAGCATGAGGGCATCTTCATAGTGTTTCAGCATCATGGGCCCCAAGGTGGATTCAGCAAACTCAGAGACTTGCCTTTTGACTTCGGAGAGGGTTTTGACCGCTAGTTTGAGCAAAGCTCTGGTCCTTTTGAATTTGTCTTTTAGCGGAGTATTCTTGGAAACCAAATGAGCTTTCTCATCTTTCGAGTCTTTTAGAGCTAGCTCCATTACACATTTTCCATCGGAGGTAAGTTGATGAGCTTGCCTCTCCGCTTCTAGATCGACTTTAACCTTGGTAAGGGAAGCCTTGACTCGTTCCAACCTAGAGGAAGTGTCATTTTGAGCGGCAGTCAAATATGATAGTTGATTTTTGAGTTCAGCATTTTCCTCTGTAGCTTGGAGGATCCAAAAGAGAGATTGGAGACATGTTCTTTTAAAGAAATCCAGTCCTTGGAAATCTGCAACAAAAAGAAGAGAAACATAAGTTAGCGATTAAAAAGATCCAGTGATGATAGGATTAATAGGGTGAGAGCTTACCAAAAGTTGTTGCTCCATCAGAGAGCGATAATTTTCTACCAAGTCCGAACCGAATGACGACAGAGAAGAAGAAGTGAAAGATTCTGAATGAAGGATAAGCTCGACCAGTTCATCAAAATTGGATGAAGAAGGAACAAAAGATGACGATTCTGGAGGAATTTGTGCCTTAGAAGGAGTCTCTAAAAGAGCGAGCTGCATCTACGCTAGTGCAGCTGGGGAATCAATGATTCAATGCAAGAAGAAGGTTCATGAGAAGGTGGAGTTGGCTCTATTTATTCTTTAGAGACTTCAACAGTGGGGCTCTTTGAAGCTTTCTCAGGAGATGTGTGCTTTTCTTACTCCTCCATATCAGTAATTTTTTTCCATTTTCATTGGAGGAGCATCTTCGGGAGGCACTGTTAGTTTTCTCTTTGAAGATCTCTTGGATCTAGCAAAGGCCTCTTTGGTCGAAGTTACTTCCGAGGATGGTGGAGAAGGAACAACACCACTTGAAGATACAATGGCCTTGGAGGGAGCTAAAAAAAATTTAAGTGGATCTAAAACCAGTCAAAGTAATTTAAAATTTACCAAAGACAAAGAAGAAAATACTAAGCTAATACTATACCTGAAGTATCAGCACAGAAGAGGGACATTGAAGTAAAGTCCTCAGCATCGCCTAAAGAAAAGAAACATCTGCCACGATAGGTGTGCATAATGGCGTGCAGAGTGCCTGGGATCATTTGGCCAGGCAGTAGCAAAGAATGTTTCCTTAGATTCAAAGTGGTTAGGAGCCTCAGCCTGCTTCCAAGTTGTTCTGAAGCTTTGGTTAAAGAATCAATGGTTTTCTTGTCACCATCACCGAGTTTCTTAAATGATTCACCTGAAAAGGTCAGAGATTAATTAACATAAAACATATAGAAAAGCAAAGGCAACATTAAAATAGACTTACGGTGGAAGGCAAAAGTCCCGTGAACATCCGCAAAGCACTTGACAAAGAAAAATTGAATTTCCCAGTCCTTGAACTTGTTGATGCCGTCTGATATAAGCTTCTTATACACGTTGACACTATAAATCTGCTTGTTAAGATTGCTTAACCTTGCCAACTTGGTCAAGGAATTTAGGACTGTAGCTTTAAGAGAAGGAAGTCCGGATTCCAACGCCAGCATTTTGAGAGACAGAAGATGGGTGTAAGCATTTGGAGATAGTTGTATCGGAGCAACTCCAATATGAGACAAGTAGGAGAGTAGGAACTCGGGGAATGGAAGGAATCCACCATGCCATATGTGGATGGCCGTGTAAGCAAAATCCCTTCTAGAGGGTTGTAAATGGTATCAGTTGGTTTAAGAGGGATGGCTTCGATCCCAGTGATGCCGAAGTCTTTGAGAATAGCATTAACTTCCTTTTAGTTTCGATGAAGGAGTGCTTGGCAATGGCTTCAACCTTTGGAGAGCTCATGTTTCTGTCAGGTGAAAACGTTTTAGTTAAATCTCTTATCTATTTACGAGTTTAGAAAGCAATCAAGAATTCAAAAAACAAATAAGTTTACTTAGATAGTTAAAATGTGAAAACATACACCAAGTTTTAAGAATGGTGTGAAAAGTTTTAAGTCAAAGACTTGATAGTTTAACCTTTCGACAAAGCCGAAAGGTTTATTATAAAAGCTTTCGATGAAGTTGAAAGGTTTATAGTAAAAGCTTCTAACAGTGTCGAAAGGTTTATAGTAAAAGCTTTCGACAGTGTCGAAAGGTTTATAGATCAAGCTTTCGACAGTGTCGAAAGCTTTGCAACTTAAACTTTCGACAGTGTCGAAAGGTTAGCAATTCAAGCTTTCGACAATGTCGAAAGGACACTGACATCAACCTTGACCATCATACTTCAACATTATTGAAAACCTAGAAAGTGAACAAATAATAATATGAATTCTTTAAGTTATCGACAAAGTCGAAGGGAAGAGATGAAATATTAACCCATTCATCACCTTTTGACAATGTCGAAAGCTCTATGGAAGCCAGGATATATCTCAAGTATAACATGAAGTTAAATGGCAAGACCTTTCGACATGGTCGAAATCAAAACCTTAAAATTTCGAAGTTAAAAATATTAACATTGTTGATGTTGTCGAAAGTTCTGGTCAAAGTTGTCAAAACATGTCATACCCATTCAAGTCGAAAGGTTTCAGGTTCAACTCAAGTGTGCTTTAAATGTTTTGACAAAGATGGGCAGAGACAACTCTAAGGTCAAACTATTTCAATACTACAACAAAAAGTGTCTTTTATAGCGGCATATAGCCGCTATTAATCACAACCATATCGGTTTGATAAGCACTGTATACCGACATGTTATAAAAAACTGTTGAATATTTATAACACAAAATATGCCGCTATGGTTGAGCTTAGTTTTATAACGCAAATTCGCCGCTATGGTACGTTAATTCAATAGCTCATTATAGCCGCTATAATACAGCTAAATCTCAATGGAACTGGAAATCTTATAACACTATTTTGCCGCTATAAAATATTTATTCAATAGCTCATTATAGCCGCTATAATACAGCTAAATCTCAACGAAATTGGAAATCTTTATAACACCATTTTGCTGCTATAAAATATTTATTCAATAGCGGTCATTTCACGCTATTAAATCAACATGTTATAGTATTGATAAATTCTTTTACAGCTCATATATGCCGCTATAAAAATCATAGATACACTTTTCAAGAGCTATGCCTATATATTACATTTTAATAATAGCAATCAAACTAAATCTTCATAAACGAATAAAGATTATAATCAACAAATATAACACAAGAGCATGCTCAGAAAGAAATGTGATATATTTTTCATTACAGTGTACAAACATTAAAGCAAGTGCATAACCATTGAATAAAACATAAGCCTACAGCCAAGTTAACACAGAGAAACAGAAAATAATGTCAATTTAGTAAGTGTACAAACATTACAGAGTGGAAACATTAAAGCAATCCTTCCAAATATTACAGAGTACAAACATTACAGAGTTCCAACATGCAAGATCTGATCTAGTTGTGTACAAAGGACCTTGCTTCCTTCCAAATAAGCCTGCGAAGTTAACACAAAGAAATAGAAATGTTAAAACAAGTGCATGCTCAGATAGAAATGTGATATATATTTTTCATTACAGTGTACAAACATTAAAGAAAGTGCATGAACTGCATGTTATCAGAACATTAAAGAAATAGGTCGATTAATTTTGTGAAAAGGAATTGGATGATAAGAGAAATGAAGTGTAGATTAATTGTGGGAAGAAGACGGAGGAAATTTCGATAGATTAAGGCCGAAGTTGATTAATCGTGGAGTAGGCAGTTTGAACTGCCGAATGAGCACTATGTTTTTTCCACGACATAATTTAACGCCGTCTCTACGTACTTAACGAAGTTAAATTTGGCTTACCTGGTAAGGTTAGAACCATCCAATCTTAAAATAAAACAGTTAGGAAGTTTGATAGAGCAAATGAAATTTCACCAAACTAGACCTGCTAAAATAATAGAAATATTTAGCAATTAGTGTACAGTTTTAAACCTTCTACTTTAGAAATGTGTAGCAAATAATAACATTAACCAAATGGTACTTAGCTATAATCGGGTGGTACAGAAAAGGTATAGAAATGCATGTTATCAGAACATCAGAAGCGTAGTAGAGAGTAATCAAAAAACATTAAAAATACGCACCTTATCAGCAAAAATGAAGGCACAGAAAGCACAAGCAGCAAGTTACAGAAAGCAAGATGCAAACCCCAGCAAGGCTGCATTGGATATTCTGAAAAATGCACAATAAAAAATGTATTCTCCCATAAGAACAAATGAGAACGAGATCGTATTCTTATTGTGTAATTAATCAACAACTCAGTGCTACATCTTAATAAGCTCTCTCGGTGCATAATTACTAATAATCTCAACAAGAACATGTAATAACCCAAGATTTTAGGAATTTATTCTGGAAAATATAAATAAATTTAAATAATTTTTAAATAAATTTTGAAGAAGGAATTGATATAGCTTGATAGTGTATCAGTGTGTGTACATGTGTGCACAGGAAATGCACATGAATATAAGCTAAAACCCTGAACCCCAAGAATACATACATATTGATGTGTATGGATATATATATATATATTTATATATATATGTAGATTAAATTCTTAAAAGTAGTATGCATGAGTAAAATGTATATATGAATGCTACTGAATATTTTTGAGTGTACATGTGCATGTGTGTGTCAGTATAGAATGATATATGAATATATAGGAGGGTGTACTAATTATTTCAGTAAGACTTATATAAATATATATATGTGTTAATAAAATACTAGAGTTTAAACTAGTGAAATAAAATATACAGACATATTTTAATATAAGCAGAAATAAAAAGAATGAAGATATAAAAAGGAATAATCCTCTTATAAATAAATGAAGGAAGTACATACCATTTGCATGAAAGCTAAAAATAGAAAAAAAAATAAGATAAAACAGGGAAGTGCTTGGTATAGGCAGAATTAGAAAAGAGTATTTAATAAATAACAAAATCAAGTCACATTTTTAGCATGATTGTAGACAAGGGGAAAAGTATTTTCTGAAAAGCAAATTTCTGAAAAAAATGTGTAACCACTTTTCTCTTCACCCAAATTAAGCCGGGAAGGGTAAAACTTTGGGTTTAAAATGCAGATAACATGATTTTTCTGGTGGGCAAAAATGGCCTTAGCCAATACCCAAAACCCTAAGAGAGACCCTGTATATATATACATGTATATGCAGCAGCCTCCTCTCCTCCTCAGAAAAGAATTTTGGAAAAAAAACAACACCATAGAAATCATAAGACAAAGGAAGGAAGAGAGCTTGAGGCTAAGGGTAGAAGCTCATCAATTAATTAAGGAAACAAAGAAGAGAGCTAGGTGAGAAAACTCACTCAAAAATCTAAGGCAATAAGTCCTAATGTAGGCAGCCAGTTATAAGTATTTTTCTTAAAAGAGTATTTTCATATATAAATGCTTATCTGTGAATTTAAATCTGAAAATGTTTTGATTCTCTTTAGTTGATCACTTGTTTTATTATAACAAAGTTTTATGTGTTGTTAGTATACATATCTGTTTTATACACTCAGATCTCTGATATGTTAATGTTTAGGGATATAAACAAATACCCAGAAAAATAAAATGTTGAGAATAGGCAAGTAGTATTGGTTTTGGCTCAACCCAGAAAGATGTAAATAATGTTGAGCTGCAATATACTCATGTATAAGTGCTGAGGCTTGAAATAGAAAGGAATTAGGGGTGCAATAGGGTTGCCTATGTGCTGATGCTCCTGATTCAATAAAATGCATAGCAAACAAAATTTTGTGATTCAGTGAAACCAGGTCATCCTGAGTTTAACTCAAGCACAAATGTTTGCAAAAGAAAAAAAAAACTCTCCCAGAAACCATAAGCCAATGTTAGTTGCCTAAACTCCTTTTAAATACCAGGATGGATATATGTATATACAGAACCTTATTTTGTAATCACCAATGGTTGTTTGCTTGTTTGCCTCTGTATGGACATGAATAATATGAGATGCCATGTTATGGATGTTTTTAGCTAATGAAATGAATCACTGAATGGTTTTGTCATGGAAAAATCAAAAGAGTTATTATTAACTTAAAACCTGAATAGGAAACTGGGGTCAAGAACACTGCAGGAATGACTTGTGTGCTTGAGTAACACAAGTTGACACATGGCTTGTTTAAGTCCTGAGATCTTTGTGTAATGGAGTGAATTAGTTCATTACAGTGTGTCCATTGATTCATAAATATTGCAGATGAGACCAAGGATAGATAAATATACCAAGGGAATAATACTTGAGATGATGAGAAAACTAGAGTTTTTCCCAGATTTGAAATATGAGAATTGAATAAATGATTTAACTCATATTGGTTATTTTCCTGTTTGGTATGAATGATTGTTTGACTATGATTGAATTGTATGCTTGAATGTATGTGCCATATTTATATATGTAGTCTCTGGAAAGAAAATTAAAGTGTGCACATGCACAACGACACAGAGCATGCACACAAGTATTTGCCTGATTCCAAAGGGCTGAACTTTCTGTATATGTACTTAACTTGACTTTAACCTAATTAACTAATTATTTTTGTGAGCTTTCTCATACCAGACATGTGTCTGACCCTAGTGTGCTAATGGCATCTGGGGTGTCTCATTTAAAATGAGGCAGTTTCAAATGCTTTTTCAGGGATTGCAGCAACTAAGTAGGAGTAGGAGCAAGGCTTTGAGAAGAAGATATAGCATGCTAAACTTAGTTAGATAAGAGCCTAAATGTTGAAATCTGCATGTATTGACAATTTAAATTGCTATTTGTATTAAGTGTTGAATATTGGTTGGATATTTTGTTAGGTATTTTATTAAGAGATTGACTTGTATCTGGAATCTATGAACCAAGTTAAATATCTGTTATGTTTAATTTAATCAAATCTTGTAAGTGGATTTAGCAAGAACACCATGTTAAAATCAAATGATTACATTTTATAATTGTATTAGTCAATCTTGAGTCTTTGGAAAGGATTTAAGTTTTGGAAAATCTGGATAGTTGATTCTCAGAAAATTAAATGGTTTTATTTTCTACCATGGCATATGTATACAAAAGAAAATAGGCATAGGTTGAATGTTTTATATGGCTGCAAGGTTTCCATAATTAAACTTGTTTCATACCAATGTCTCATGTCCTATTTTTAAAGAAAGGATTTGTAATAAGGAAATTGTAAGCCAGATCCTTATAGTTGCAGATATATATGCACATAAACATGTTTAGTGCAAATATCACCACACCTTTTCCTTTGTATTTGTGATAAGAATCTGAATTTCACTCAGATTCTAACCAAATGCATTCTTAATTCCAGACAGATTTTGTGAGAAGAAATTCAAACCTGGATAATGATAAACACTTCTATCATTTACAAAACCCAAGCAACAGACCCTTAATTTATATCAATCATGAAGCCTTCCAGGTTGTAGGAATGGGTTTCAAAAATAATAAAGCAAGAATTATTGTTTTGTGTGATAGAAAATAGGCAAAAATAAAGTATATATGTGAAGATATAGGCAGATAACAGGTTCCAAACTGTACAGGAGAAAAAAATGAAAAAGGAAAACAAAAATTGTGTTTGAACCAACCAGCATAGTACTCGAACTCGTGACCTCTCGTGTATAAGTTAGGCGCGTTTCCATTACGCCTAGATGTTGCTTGTGTTCACTTAGGATCCACTTCCTTTTAACTTGATTTTGACACTATTCAGACTTTAACACAAACATCTATATTAAAAGCTTGCTATCCACTGATTATTACTTGATCACTTCTTAGTTAGGATAAACAGACTAAAGTATATGTTTCCAGTGGATTGTTTGGTCAAAAAAAAAGATCAGCAATCCAATATCCTCTTGTTTTCCAGAACTCTGATTCAAACAAGAGAGGCATATGCATCCTCACATGTATGTGCTTATCTTTGGGAATGTACTGATATATTTATATTGGTTGATTATTGTGATCCTGGATATATTTGGTTTATTGGAAAAAGATATTGACCCTGAGAATTATAATTGCAATGGATGATATATCTATCTATATATATATATCCTCTTTACCTTAAAAAAAAATCCTTATGGAATTAGAGTAGAAATAGGAGGGTCATTTCAGTTGGTATCAGAGCTATGTTATTCAACATAGTAGAAGTAAGGATCAAGTTCTTAGATAGAAATAAAATTTAAAGGAACTAAATATATATATATATATATATAACAATGTGTTCAGTGTGAAAAAAAAAACCCACTGAAACAACCAAATTACCAATCAAACTAACCAGCTATGTAAATTATTATTAGCAAACTATGGTAGGGAGACCACCAAATCAGGGAGCAGGATCTTCCCATGCACCACCAATGGTCAATCTGCAAGACTTAGTGAGAGCATTTAGGGATGGGGCAGGACAAAGGCAAGAAAATCCCTATGAAGAACTCTCAAAATTACTTAAGACATATACTCATTTAGGAGGCAAAAGCTTTGAAGGGACAGAGAATATCATGGAAATTCAAACATGGTTGAGAACATTGGAAAGAATTTTCAATGACATGCAACTTGATGATCAAAGGAAGAGGCAAGTGGCTTCAAGATAGCTAAAAGGAGTAGCCTTAGGCTGGTGGGAAGTAATCATTGCAGGAAGGAATGAGAATGAAATCACTTGGAATCAATTCAAAGAGATGTTGGAAGCAAGGTTTGTACCAGCATCAGCAAAGACTACCTTGCTAGAAGAATTCATCAGACTTAGACAAGGAACCATGACTGTCACAGAATACACTCAAAAGTTTGAGGGGCTTTCCACATATGGAGCAATGCTTGTGGCAGATGAGGCATCTAAAAATGATAGGTACATAAAAGGTCTGAATCCAGGACTTAGCAGAGCCATGTTACCCTATGCAGACAAGACTTTTGACCATGTGATAGACTTAGCTTTGAGGTTGGAGCAGCATGACAAGGAAAGGGAGAAGTTCAGAAATTTTAAGAGCAATAATATCAAGAAAGGTAAGGGGAGGTATCACCCTTATGATAAGAAGAAAGAAGAGGCTAGTAACAAAAACACTGGAGATGTCAAAGCTAAGGAAAACAAGAAGAAAATTGTGTGCCATCAGTGTGGAAAGGAAGGGCATATCAAACCAAGATGTCCAGAATTGAAAGGAGGAGCTTTCAAATGCTATCTATGTGGGAAAAAGGGGCATATGAAGAGGAATTGTCCTGAGTATAAACAGCAAGGCAAATTGGCAAATTTGGAAGGAAAAGGCAAAGCCACAGTGGAGAGTAACACTGTAAACCATAGCCAAGTGGAAGGTACATTACTTATTTGTACCATACCCATAACAGTAGTATATGATACTGGGGCAACTCACTCTTTAATTTCTTATGAACTGGTTAAAATGCTAAAACTGAATTGCATATTGGTTGAAACCCCATTGCATATACACAGTCCATTGGGGAGTTCTAGTGTTTTAAATATGATTTGTGTGGATGTGGAATTAAACATAGGAGGAAATATTTTTATTTCCAATTTATATGTTTTGAATTACCCAAATATAGGTATTATATTGGGGGTAGACTGGTTAAGGCAATTTAAAGCCATAATTAATTTAGACTCATCCACCATATCATTGCAAAATTCTAGAGGCCAGAGAATCACAGTTTTATGTGAGGTAGCTAAGGAAGGAAAACTATATCATTTAGTTGACTCAGAAAAAGATTTCAGTGAACTAACCATTGAAGGAATTCCCATAGTCAATGAATATTTGGATGTGTTTGGTGAGGTCAAGGGTATTCCACACCATAGACCAGTAGAATTCCAGATCAATCTAGTTCCAGGAGCAAGCCCAGTGATTAAAAAGCCAACTAGAATGGGGCCAAATGAACTAAAAGAATTAAAGAAACAGTTAGAAGAATTGGAAGAAAAGGGTTTTATAAGACCAAGTAATTCTTGCTGGGGAGCACCAGTGGTATTTGTTAAGAAGCAAGATGGATCCTTAAGACTCTGCATAGATTATAGAGAATTAAACAAAGTAACTATTAAAAATAAATACCCATTGCCAAGAATAGATGATCTTTTTGATCAATTAGCAGGGGCAAAAGTATTTTCTAGACTAGACTTAGCATCTGGTTTTCATCAAATGAAGGTGGAAGAATCAAGCATCAAGTACACTGCCTTTAACACTAGGTATGGGTTGTATGAATTTTTGGTTATGCCATTTGGCTTGACCAATGCACCATCTTACTTTGTAGATTTAATGAACAGAACCTTTAGAGATTGTTTAGACAAGTTTGTGCTTATTTTTATAGATGACATTTTGATTTATTCCAAGACAGTGGAAGAACATAAGCATCATTTGCACCTGGTTTTGTCTAGATTAAGGGAAAAAGATTTAAAGGCAAAATTTTCAAAATGTGTGTTTTGGAAAGAGGAAGTACATTTTCTTGGCCATGTTATATCTGCCAAAGGAATTTCTATGAACCCCAATAAAGTAGTGGCTATTCAAGCATGGAAGAGGCCAAGCACTGTGAGTGAAGTGAGGTCATTTATGGGGATGGCAGGGTATTATAGGAGGTTTATAAAAGATTTTTCAAAAATTTCTACACCACTCACTAACCTAACCAGGAAGAATCAAGCTTTTGTTTGGTCAGAAAAATGTGAATAGTCTTTTGAACAGTTGAAGGAGGCATTGGTGAATGCTCCAATTCTAAAGGTACCACATGGAAATGAAGAATTTGTGGTATACACTGATGCTAGTGGATTTGGCTTGGGTGCAGTGTTGATGCAACAAGGCCAAGTCATTGCATATGCATCCAGACAACTTAAACCCCATGAAGTAAGGTATGCCACACATGATCTCGAATTAGCAGCTGTGATATATGCTTTAAAACTTTGGAGACATTATTTGTTAGGCACTAAGTTTGAACTTTACACTGACCACAAGTCTCTAAAATATTTGTTTTCACAAAAAGATTTGAACATGAGGCAACATAGATGGGTGGAGTTCTTAGCTGCCTATGACTTTGACATACTTTATACCCCAGGAAAAGCAAACAAAGTTGCAGATGCTCTAAGTAGACAGCATGCTAAATTGGCTATGATGATGATAGAAGAATTTAAAAACTTATTTTTGCTAACTGAGTTAGAAATTGGGGAGAATGGTTGTGTGCACATTAATGAGCAGATGCATGGTGCACAAGAAGATAAAGGGAAGTTAAGCTTAATGACACTTCAACCAGATTTAATTCTGAAGGTAGGAAAAATGCAAGAACAAGATGCTCACTTATTAGAGAAGAGAATGCTCCTCTCAAGAGGGGAGGAAGTAATGAATCACCACATTGATAAAGATGGTTATATGAGATACCAGAATAGGATGTGTGTACCAGAGGACATAGAATTGAAGAAGGAGATATTGAATGAATATCACAGAAGTAAATACTCCATACACCCAGGTAACACAAAAATGTATCAAAATTTGAAAAGAGACTTCTGGTGGAAGGGGATGAAATCTGATATAGCTAAGTACATTGCCAAATGTATGACTTGCCAACAAGTCAAGGCTGAAACTCAAAGACCATCAGGGTTGATGCAACCTCTTAGTGTACCACCGTGGAAGTGGGAAGACATATCTATGGACTTCATAGATGGACTGCCTAGATCTAAGAGAGGTAATACAAGTATATGGGTGATAGTTGATAGGCTAACCAAGGTAGCACACTTCATCCCAGTCAAGTCAGAAAGAACAGCACCAAAATTAGCTCAAATTTTTATAAAAGAAGTGGTAAAGTTACATGGCATTCCCAAAACCATTGTGAGTGATAGGGATACCATCTTCACTTCAAAATTCTGGAGAAGCTTTCAAGAAGCAATGGGAAGTGAACTATGTTTAAGTACTGCCTACCATCCTCAATCAGATGGGCAGACTGAGGTGGTAAACAAAGTTTTGGAGGACATGTTGAGGGCATGTATACTGGATTTTGGGGGCAACTGGGAAGATTATCTTCATTTAGTTGAATTTACATACAACAACAGCTACCAAAGCACCATAGGAATGGCTCCATTTGAAGCCTTATATGGTAAACCCTGTTTGTCACCTGTTTGCTGGGTAGAAGCAGGAGAAAGGTCTATTTTAGGACCTGAGTACATACAAGAAACCAAGGAGAAAATTGAGTTGGTAAGAAGAAGAATGACAGCAGCTCAAGATAGGCAAAAGAAATTTGCAGACATGAGAAGGAGGCAGGTAGAATATGAGGTGGGAAATTTTGTTTTCATCAAAATCTCACCCATGAAAAATGTGCTGAGGTTTGGAAAACAAGGCAAATTAACCCCAAGATATATTGGACCATACAAAATTCTGGAGAGAATTGGTCCCTTGGCATATAAGTTGGAATTACCAGAAAACATGCAAGGTATACATGATGTTTTTCATGTATCACAATTGAGAAGATGGGTCCATGACAAGGCAGAAATTCTTGAAACCCCAACCCAAGTGCAGATAAATCCTAATTTGATTTATGAAAAGGATCCAGTGGGAATTTTGGCAAAAGATGTGAAGAAGTTGAGGAATAAATCTCTGAAACTTGTGAAGGTACAGTGGAGTCTTGATCCTAGTGATTGCACATGGGAATTAGAAGACAAAGTTAGGATGAATTATCCTAAGCTATTTTCAGATTAAGGTAATTCTGATTTTTGATTGTTTTCTTTATTTTGGATGAATATATTTTTAGTTAGTATAGAACTAAGAATCTATTTAGTAGAGAATATACTTGTTCTCTGAATTAAGTTTAAAATTTATTTTAAGCTTAGGAAAAATTGTGGGACACAATTTCTAAAAGGAGGGGTGTATGTAATGACCCAAGATTTTAGGAATTTATTCTGGAAAATATAAATAAATTTAAATAATTTTTAAATAAATTTTGAAGAAGGAATTGATATAGCTTGATAGTGTATCAGTGTGTGTACATGTGTGCACAGGAAATGCACATGAATATAAGCTAAAACCCTGAACCCCAAGAATACATACATATTGATGTGTATGGATATATATATATATATTTATATATATATGTAGATTAAATTCTTAAAAGTAGTATGCATGAGTAAAATGTATATACGAATGCTACTGAATATTTTTGAGTGTACATGTGCATGTGTGTGTCAGTATAGAATGATATATGAATATATAGGAGGGTGTACTAATTATTTCAGTAAGACTTATATAAATATATATATGTGTTAATAAAATACTAGAGTTTAAACTAGTGAAATAAAATATACAGACATATTTTAATATAAGCAGAAATAAAAAGAATGAAGATATAAAAAGGAATAATCCTCTTATAAATAAATGAAGGAAGTACATACCATTTGCATGAAAGCTAAAAATAGAAAAAAAAATAAGATAAAACAGGGAAGTGCTTGGTATAGGCAGAATTAGAAAAGAGTATTTAATAAATAACAAAATCAAGTCACATTTTTAGCATGATTGTAGACAAGGGGAAAAGTATTTTCTGAAAAGCAAATTTCTGAAAAAAATGTGTAACCACTTTTCTCTTCACCCAAATTAAGCCGGGAAGGGTAAAACTTTGGGTTTAAAATGCAGATAACATGATTTTTCTGGTGGGCAAAAATGGCCTTAGCCAATACCCAAAACCCTAAGAGAGACCCTGTATATATATACATGTATATGCAGCAGCCTCCTCTCCTCCTCAGAAAAGAATTTTGGAAAAAAAACAACACCATAGAAATCATAAGACAAAGGAAGGAAGAGAGCTTGAGGCTAAGGGCAGAAGCTCATCAATTAATTAAGGAAACAAAGAAGAGAGCTAGGTGAGAAAACTCACTCAAAAATCTAAGGCAATAAGTCCTAATGTAGGCAGCCAGTTATAAGTATTTTTCTTAAAAGAGTATTTTCATATATAAATGCTTATCTGTGAATTTAAATCTGAAAATGTTTTGATTCTCTTTAGTTGATCACTTGTTTTATTATAACAAAGTTTTATGTGTTGTTAGTATACATATCTGTTTTATACACTCAGATCTCTGATATGTTAATGTTTAGGGATATAAACAAATACCCAGAAAAATAAAATGTTGAGAATAGGCAAGTAGTATTGGTTTTGGCTCAACCCAGAAAGATGTAAATAATGTTGAGCTGCAATATACTCATGTATAAGTGCTGAGGCTTGAAATAGAAAGGAATTAGGGGTGCAATAGGGTTGCCTATGTGCTGATGCTCCTGATTCAATAAAATGCATAGCAAACAAAATTTTGTGATTCAGTGAAACCAGGTCATCCTGAGTTTAACTCAAGCACAAATGTTTGCAAAAGAAAAAAAAAACTCTCCCAGAAACCATAAGCCAATGTTAGTTGCCTAAACTCCTTTTAAATACCAGGATGGATATATGTATATACAGAACCTTATTTTGTAATCACCAATGGTTGTTTGCTTGTTTGCCTCTGTATGGACATGAATAATATGAGATGCCATGTTATGGATGTTTTTAGCTAATGAAATGAATCACTGAATGGTTTTGTCATGGAAAAATCAAAAGAGTTATTATTAACTTAAAACCTGAATAGGAAACTGGGGTCAAGAACACTGCAGGAATGACTTGTGTGCTTGAGTAACACAAGTTGACACATGGCTTGTTTAAGTCCTGAGATCTTTGTGTAATGGAGTGAATTAGTTCATTACAGTGTGTCCATTGATTCATAAATATTGCAGATGAGACCAAGGATAGATAAATATACCAAGGGAATAATACTTGAGATGATGAGAAAACTAGAGTTTTTCCCAGATTTGAAATATGAGAATTAAATAAATGATTTAACTCATATTGGTTATTTTCCTGTTTGGTATGAATGATTGTTTGACTATGATTGAATTGTATGCTTGAATGTATGTGCCATATTTATATATGTAGTCTCTGGAAAGAAAATTAAAGTGTGCACATGCACAACGACACAGAGCATGCACACAAGTATTTGCCTGATTCCAAAGGGCTGAACTTTCTGTATATGTACTTAACTTGACTTTAACCTAATTAACTAATTATTTTTGTGAGCTTTCTCATACCAGACATGTGTCTGACCCTAGTGTGCTAATGGCATCTGGGGTGTCTCATTTAAAATGAGGCAGTTTCAAATGCTTTTTCAGGGATTGCAGCAACTAAGTAGGAGTAGGAGCAAGGCTTTGAGAAGAAGATATAGCATGCTAAACTTAGTTAGATAAGAGCCTAAATGTTGAAATCTGCATGTATTGACAATTTAAATTGCTATTTGTATTAAGTGTTGAATATTGGTTGGATATTTTGTTAGGTATTTTATTAAGAGATTTACTTGTATCTGGAATCTATGAACCAAGTTAAATATCTGTTATGTTTAATTTAATCAAATCTTGTAAGTGGATTTAGCAAGAACACCATGTTAAAATCAAATGATTACATTTTATAATTGTATTAGTCAATCTTGAGTCTTTGGAAAGGATTTAAGTTTTGGAAAATCTGGATAGTTGATTCTCAGAAAATTAAATGGTTTTATTTTCTACCATGGCATATGTATACAAAAGAAAATAGGCATAGGTTGAATGTTTTATATGGCTGCAAGGTTTCCATAATTAAACTTGTTTCATACCAATGTCTCATGTCCTATTTTTAAAGAAAGGATTTGTAATAAGGAAATTGTAAGCCAGATCCTTATAGTTGCAGATATATATGCACATAAACATGTTTAGTGCAAATATCACCACACCTTTTCCTTTGTATTTGTGATAAGAATCTGAATTTCACTCAGATTCTAACCAAATGCATTCTTAATTCTAGACAGATTTTGTGAGAAGAAATTCAAACCTGGATAATGATAAACACTTCTATCATTTACAAAACCCAAGCAACAGACCCTTAATTTATATCAATCATGAAGCCTTCCAGGTTGTAGGAATGGGTTTCAAAAATAATAAAGCAAGAATTATTGTTTTGTGTGATAGAAAATAGGCAAAAATAAAGTATATATGTGAAGATATAGGCAGATAACAGGTTCCAAACTGTACAGGAGAAAAAAATGAAAAAGGAAAAAAAAAATTGTGTTTGAACCAACCAGCATAGTACTCGAACTCGTGACCTCTCGTGTATAAGTTAGGCGCGTTTCCATTACGCCTAGATGTTGCTTGTGTTCACTTAGGATCCACTTCATTTTAACTTGATTTTGACACTATTCAGACTTTAACACAAACATCTATATTAAAAGCTTGCTATCCACTGATTATTACTTGATCACTTCTTAGTTAGGATAAACAGACTAAAGTATATGTTTCCAGTGGATTGTTTGGTCAAAAAAAAAAAGATCAGCAATCCAATATCCTCTTGTTTTCCAGAACTCTGATTCAAACAAGAGAGGCATATGCATCCTCACATGTATGTGCTTATCTTTGGGAATGTACTGATATATTTATATTGGTTGATTATTGTGATCCTGGATATATTTAGTTTATTGGAAAAAGATATTGACCCTGAGAATTATAATTGCAATGGATGATATATCTATCTATATATATATATATATCCTCTTTACCTTAAAAAAAAAAATCCTTATGGAATTAGAGTAGAAATAGGAGGGTCATTTCAGAACACTTTCCATCTTTAAAATGAATTTTTTGCCAGATGATCAAGCAAGTGATTAAGAAAACTGAATTAGTTATAACTAAAATAAAATAAAATTTCAAAAATTTATTTTGCTAAAGAATCAAATATGGTTTTCATAAATATGAAGTTAGCACAAAAATGTTTTTGTTTCCTCACTTTATTATTCAAAAATGAAATGTAGTTAATATAACATATTTTCACTCAAATGAAAACTATTCATTACTCTAGAGTAAATCATTATATCGAGCAAAAACCATATGACTACAATGTTATCATGTCTTTTGTAGCATTCCATATAATTCTTATCATCATTCGTTTTCAATTATCTATTCTTTATTATGAACAATGATTAATTCCAGTTGGTTATGTGGTGCTCAGCGAATCAATTCACATCCTCTGGTTGATGCGTGTATTATATTTACCAAAAATAAGCTAGAATGCTTAGTTAAACTAGCAGTGTTGCTCGGTTAAGTCTAAACTAGCAAGATAAATTGCAAAGTGACTCAGTTTGAACTGACTCTCATTTTGGGCTCAGTTGAAACTGAGCATGCTAGTTCGATTTGCACTGAGTATGACTTCTAAAACTAAACTAACAAGATCAGTTGCAAATAGGATTAGTTGTTACTGAGCCTCATCGTTCATATATAGCAACCTTCCTTTACAGCACATGCACATTGTTCATATATGGCAGGACATATTAATCTACCATTTCACACGTTGTATTAATTGACATTTAACTTCTAACGATTTAAGGTATGAAACAACTAGGATAAAACCTGAACAATTTGAGGGATGCAATGCCATTGGGGCAAGTTCAAAGAAATATCCAAGCTTTTTTATGCAACGGAGAGCCAGTGTGGAAGCTCAAACCAAAGGGTAGAAAGATCAAACTTTTAGTAGGGCATGAATTGAATCATGACCTTGATTATCTTAGAGTTGACTATCAAACACTTTTTATTAGGTAATCAAATCTTTAGCGTAATTATCATCGGAATATCCTGATTACATAGTTTTTTCTCTTATTGGTATTTTTTTTTCTGTTAGCAAGGACACTACCACTTATCCACCATTGATGAAAATGAAAAAACTTAGCAACTCAAGTACCTTACACAAACCTATTTAATTACCCAATGCAATAATCTTCCATGTTATTCATAACTGCCCAGTTATTTATTATTTAAACTATGGGAAAAGTGTACCTCACGTGTTCGTGTACTAGAAATATTGCACACACTTAGCTAAGTAATATGATATATTACATTAAATATGTGCAAGGAAAACACAGTTATGGTTTGTGCGTATATTTGAAATATTAATACTTCCAAGATAGCACGTATCACACAAAAAAATTTCTTACTAACATATAAAAAAACATTATACTGAATAGCATGGACACTCAGACATACATCAATCATACCTATATAGTGTCTAATAGAAGAGAGGAAAGAGTAATTTTAAGACTTACTGAATATTCATTCCATTACGACATGCGTAGCAGACCAAGCTATAACAGAAGAGAGTGTGTCTTCCATGTACTGTAATTTGGATGTTTGTCTCCATAACTATTCAATTGGCTCTTTTACGGTCTCTATCCAAACTTAGTCGACCAAGCTGCTCTACTGAGGCTCATTCCCCTTCCCATCACTCTTAGTCAACCCGGTCTTTCTTGTCCCAACACTTATGAAAGTGCATCTTCTCTGTAATTTATTGCCGAGCTCGATTGTGAAACAGCTTCAATTTGTTTAATCTTTCCTACAAAATAAGATTAATAACAGATTATTGATATATTCAAATTAATTTATTAAGTTGCCTAATATCCTCTTTTTTTAGTGTATATAATGTAGAATGGTTAAGGTTCTAATATCAACCAATCAACCGTGTCTAAATTGCAATTACTTGGATCCTATGTTCTGAAAATATAATTATCTAAACCCATTTCATAAACCTTTTACAGAGAAGAACTTTATACAAACATCCATATCAAGCTTATGCAACTTCAATGGGTTTCTATCAGATGTACAACACTACAAATTATTTATATGTATTGAAAATGTATATTATAAACATTTCTAGTCATGTAGCACACATAACCATTAGAGAGGAGTTCTGTTAAATTTTACACAGCAGCATGGTTTTTCTATTCTTCCTTTTCTTTATATTGGTTGGTTTACTATTTTAAATTGATAAAAAAGCTAATGATGTGATAAAAACCGCTTAGGAAAATACATTGTTAATAACCATGTCAATCACTTTAAGCTCATCATGTCATACGCAAGCATAAGCGTCCTCTTCTCACACGTGGGAAATCCTGTACCACGTATATAACCCCTTACATGCATGTTTTCCACATACAGTCCCATCCCTTCAGTTATATTCCATTAAATTTGCTTATGCCTTGTTTGTTTTGGACAAAACTGTGAAGGACTAAGAATCACAATGACATTATTGAGAATTGTGATGACAAAATAAAATGAAAGGAGAAAAGCAATGGCGATTTATCATCTGGGTCAATGAACAGTTTTGAACGAATTTTAGCCTAATTAGTTTTTGCTCTGTCTATGTAAGAAAGTGGTATAACATGTACAATATCAATATTGATAGATAACAACGAGATGGAATGGTAAAATATGAAGGGGAAAATGCATTCTAATGCACATCTAGTTGTTTAATGGACTAATTATTTTCATTATATGCAAGGCAGTCTCAGTCTGCAATTAAGTGATAGTGTGAAAAAAGTTCAAACAGATTATTATTTTTCCAATTTCGTACTCAAAATATTTTCCTTCTTCGAATACAGAATGATCATTTCCATTTAGAGATCAAATTTTTTTTTTGATCATGGTTACACAATGCGGGTTTTCACTTTGAATTAATCTGAACAACTTTCTAAAATCGGTAGGGTTGGTGATTAAACAGCATAATCTTTTGATTATTGGATTATGTATTGGTATCTAGATTGTGTTATTTGCATAATCATTTTGTATTCAAACTTCCATCTAGTAACATTGATTATCGAGATCTTTGAGATAGGCTTTGAAGAGTTATTTTTACTGCATACAGAAAAACTAGAACTAAATTTTCAGCTCATTGAAAGAATCAATAATATAAACAAGTGAAACATCGAAATTTTTCAGAAATAACCTAGAACTAAATTCCAATTATGCAGAGTAGTAGAAGCTAAAACCTTGCCTGCCCATTTATGAAACTAAATCCATTTATACTATATGTATACAACAAAGCAATTATTATTCCCAATAAAATTAACCAATCTAAACCATGACTGATACTACTAATAAATCACTGATTATTTAACTTCAATCATACTCAAAACTAAACAAAATAAAATAATTTATTAAGTAATCTAACATAACTACACACACACACACACATATATATATATACACACACACATTCAAACTGCACTTCTAGAGACGGAATCATAATTTATTAAGTATGAACTTGCTATAGTATCTGTAGCAATCATATTCACCAGTTCACCAATTTTCCTAGTGTGAGATTTGATCTAGACTGCACTTCTAGAGACGGAAGAGTGATCACTACTTTGCTTTTTCTACATTCAAAAGAACATCAAATAACACACTTCATTAATTAAAAAGTTCATAAATATTATAGTAAATAAAACTATCCTTTTTCTTACCAAATCTTCAGCCAGTCGAACCATTTCTTTATGACCGCATGTGTATGGCAACTGCTTCTGTCTAATAGCTTTGCTCTTCTCACTCAATGCCTAAAATAAGAGATTTTAAAACATTATACACATTTTTAATGTAGTATTATCTCTTCAACATAATACATAATGAGTGCTATTTTAAAAAAAAAATACCTTAAATTCAGAACTTGTTTTTGACTTGATAAATTTCTTCCATTCATTCATACATTTGATGTTATCTGGTTTTAACTGAAGCCTTTCCTCCATGACCTTTGCATTTACCAATTGTCGAACTAATCTACATTCTGACGCCCACCAAATACCACTCATTTGCTGAAAAACAAGTATTTTGTGCCAATCTTTATCCAACTTAAATCTCGCCTGCAACAATCAAAATTCAGCGTAGAGAATGGTTGAGGCAAGCAATGATGATACTCCGAATCAGCCTTTGCTAATATAAAATATATAACAAGACTTTGCATTTTGTACATGAATTTACAAGTTTGGAACTGGGTAGTTTCATATTTTAAGGCAGTTATAGGGCAGTTCTGCAATTACTAGAGACAATGCTTTTTAAAAGCTTAAACATTAGGAGGATATAGGTGCTTGAGCAACTTGTTACATAATTAAATACTGTACTCTTTTGATTCAAGTAGTACAAAGCAATTTGATTTGTTTACACGAGTGTTATGGCACGAGCTTCGCACGTGAATTGTTTTCCTTATAAATTGCATATTTGAATCGGTCAAAAAATGATTTTTTTTATTTTCGAATGATATTAAGATTTGTATATTTGTAAAGAAGTATTTTGAATTTCTAAAGGAAGTTTAATTTTAGATCCTATTTTTAGAAGCGTTTTGAATTTGTAAAAGAAATTTAATATTAGATCATATTTTTAAATGATTAGGATTTAATAATATATAGAGGGGCGTTTTTGGTAGTTCACGTTGATACCAAAAAAGTGTGACACCAAAGCTATTACAACTATTAATAAAGATAAGAGCATGATCTAGTGCTAGTAGTCATATTTCATATTTTGTACTCAGATTTTTCGAGTCAAATTTGCGGTACATTTCTAAAAGAAAAAATCCACCTTTCAACGATGCTAAAGGTAATAATCTTTTGTTATCTTTAGATGTGAGCTACTTCAGGCTTAAGGATTTAGTTCCCATGCTAATTCTTATCAGACTATATTGCGTAAGTAGATGTTAATTTCAGGAAAAACTAAAATTGCAACTAGGTGTGTGGGTGGGTCAATACACATGTGCTATGTACTATAATATGCAGTTTACATGTTGTCATATGCATTTACTCTCCATTGCTAATATAATTGACATCATGTATGATACATTGAACTCTTAAAATAGCATATACACACAAAGAATCCCGGTTGTTTTCAAAAGTTTAAACTAGGTTTCATAAAACAATCATCTTTTGAAAAAAATTACCTAACAAGAATTTTTTTTGGTATTCCAAATTTTAGGCACAAACAATGCATTAGATTTTGAACAGTAATAAAAAAGATAAGAACTAGGAATGAAATTTCTCAATCATCAATACAACAATATCAACCATAAAGTATAAAACACGTGTTAAATGCAAAAACAATGTTTATGCAACTCCAGAACAACTATATTCCACAAAATAATAGTACAAGCAGCTGCACCTGAGCAAATGTCACTTTCCTTTAAGACATAATTAACAGCACAGAAAACTTTGATAAATCCGATCAACCCAGAACAAAAGACCTTGGAGCTTTAATCCTGTATAACCATAAGAATTTAATCAGTTGTTTAATTGGCTGGTAGAAAGGACCAATTCAGTTGTAATAAAAACAGATTCAAACAAAAAACATCATATTATATAGGTAGATTATCTCAAGACTTTTTGGACCAAAAAAATTTGTCTTATTTGACAATGTTCAATTTTATTAGTGATTGTATAAGTTTGTAATATTTTACAATGTTTAGCTTTAATTACTGATTGAATCTTTACTCCAGAAGACAAACTCGAAGATCAATCTCTTTACATATATTTGCAATTCAGTGTGTGTCCTTAAAATATCCAATTGCACCTATTTTTCTATTTTAAATAAACAAAAGACAATGGATAGAGTTCGTAAATGGGTTGTAGTGCAAAATATGACTTGCAACTTATGTAACATAAAAGATGAATCGGTTCAAACGAAGACCTGATCTTCAAGGTATTCATACTAATAACATCATTGGGATCCCAGAAGAAATTGCAAGCAAAAAAAATCTAAAAAATAGTTTACTTAAAGACATTATTGATGTGGTGTAACAACTATTACATGGCATAATTAACAAGAGAGAAACATAAAAAAAATTCAAGACCAAAAATAGCAGCTGATAGCAAATCTATAATTATCTAGCACGATTGGAAGCCTATTGTCAAGAAATCTAAGTTCTATCGTGATGCTTGTAATAAAAGAGAAAAATATTTATTGTAACTTTGAACTTATCTAAGCTAAAGTCTATGTATAAGCCTTCATCTATGGCAAGCTATAGTCATTTAGCACACGTCATCAAGTTAACTTTTGTTAGGTGCAATACATTCTAAACTTTCCACATAATAGATATCCATTTATACCAAGCTGTTTAAATAAGCATCTTTATCGTATTAACTTCTTCAAAAAATAAATATTTCCGTACTAAAACCCATAGTCTTTGTCCAAACATCATCCATCCAACATAAATAGTAGCCAAATTAATACAGTTTTCAATTAAGCTTTATTCTAGGGTTTACCAAATTTCTAACCTAGAAATCCAAGCAATGACGTGTCGACTTCGGAACTGGAGCGGAGATCGGAGATGACGAGCTGGATCGTAGAACGGATATGGAGTAGAACTTAGATTAGGAGGGAGACGAAACTTAATGACGGTTATTTTGGTTTTCGAAGGAAGATGGGAATTGGTCAAGTGTTTTGGGAGGGAGACGAAAATTTTGGGGATGGGAATTTTGGTTTTGGGCCAAGCGTTATGGACGTAGAAAAGAAAACAAATAAAGTAAAAAATATAATAAACAATAACGCTTTGGAATATTGTGTTATCAAATGGCGTTATTAATAACATACTTTCTTGTGGTGCAAACTTGTCAAAAGCTAGTAGTCGAAAGGTTTGAAATTCTTCAACCTTGTCGAGAGCTCGTTGTCGAAAGGTTACACCATTTAATTATCTAACCTTTCGACAACAATGGTAAAGTTGGCTACACAATACCTTTCGACCCCATCAAAAGGTACAAAAAGGGCAAATCCATTATTGCCACCTCAATCTCTTTCGAAGGGATAGAAAGGTCATTTTGTATCGCTAATTTGTACAAGAAAGGGTTCCAGGTTATCATATAGGGTTTAACCAAACCGAAACCCAATTATAAATGCAGTTTTCAAATTTTTCTTGAAGAACAAAAAATGTAACCAATTAATGAAATAGATCTAAATTGAAATCGCTTCAACTTGATTCCGAAAGAAGGGTAAAGGTTTTCAATGAATCAAAAGCTAAGGTTAAAAACAAAAAGCAAGAACTTTGGATTAAACGCTGAACCCGATAGGGAAATTCTCTTTATCAAACACCATCAACCTTAAAATCCAAAGCCAAAGATGAATTTTGTTAGATTTAAAAACTGGTTTAGGAGGGAAATTTCTTAGAAAACCAAACTAAAATTGAATTTCAATTTTGGGAATTTGGGAAACTGGAAATAAAAAAAAAGAGAAAACTAGTAAGAGAAAAGATTAATCCAAGGCACATGAATCGAATTTGAGAAATTACCTCGTTGTTTTAGAGCGAGATTCAAGAAGTTTTGGGAGAATTCTTTTAGTTGTACGCTATAATTTTGTTTGCAGGTAAAAGAGGAAGAAAGAGAAGAAGCGTACTATATAAGGAAAGTCACCCAAATTTTCAACCATTGGATCAGATTTAAATGGACGTCCCAGATTAACGCTGGAAGGGCAAGAGGCGGGAAGTTTTATAGTTTTCGACAAAGATGACTTGGAAAGTCAAGAGCATCCCTTCGAATGGGGGGGTGCCAAATGTTACACCAAAAATCAACCTTTCGACTAAGACGAAAGGTCTTTCAACAAAGATAAAGAAAAATAAACACAGCCTAAACCTTTCGAAGTAGTCGAAGGGATGCAGTCATCAGAGTTTAACAGTCCCAAACCTTTCGAAGGAGTCGAAGGGATGCAGTCATCAGAGTTTAACAGTCCCAAACCTTTCGAAGGAGTCGAAAGGTTCCATATATAAGTATTCAAATATTTCTTACCTTTCAGAGAGGAAAGTCCCAAACCTCCGAGATGATACCAAGCTATAACGCCCCACTCTGAGACCAACATTAGCAAAGAGTATTACTAGGTAATACCGTCTGCTAATACGGAGAATAGAGCTGGATAGGAGCGACCATCTATAGCCTTGTCTTAACTATCTACTGGATACGTTGATAAATGCTGCATTTTTTTTCTCATGTGGATCGACATATCCAATAGATACTTAATACAAAACTATAATGGCTATAAGATCTATCAGAACAAAATATAACAACTCAATGTAAAACATCACAGGACAACAGAATGACATACATATGTCTAAATACAATACATCTCCAGTACAAATCCAAAATGATACAACAAAGTGGTATGACGACCACTACTCATACATGAGTCCAAATGAATAATACATAGATCATAGTGTCAATAGATAAGGACAACAAAAGGCTAAATAAGATAGGCTAGCGGATATGCAGAAAGCAAAGTCTATGCGGAAGCAAAAGCAAATAGGCTAAGTCCGAAGCACCTAACCTGAAACACCTCGGTCTGACCCGAGTATAAAAATACACGGGTCAGGCTAACTAACCAATCAGTTAGATAAGCGAAATGATAATGCACATGCAAGGTCATAAAGTACCACAATAATCTCTAAAAGAGATAACATGATCATCTAACAAAAGATGAATCATAACAAGCCTCATATCATCGAAACCTCAAATAAACAAAGGATATGAATATCCCAAATCAAGCCAAAAAGGCAAATAACAAATACCAATGAAGGTAACACAAGTTTCCACAAGGTAATCACTATGTATCGTGTGGTTCAAAGGACCTACTCCGAAAGGCGATACTCTAGGAAAATATAAATATCAAAGAAACAAAAGATGCACGTGCTCAGTACTGTATAAACAAGGATCCACAAGCCCGAAGGCGACAAACCCAAGTATCTCTCCAGCGGTGATGCAGGACCAACTCTAAAAGCGATACTATAGGGCAACAAACCCGAAGGCACAAACCCGAAGGAACAAACCTGAAGACAACAAACCGCAGTGGCGAAGGTCCGCAGGCCCAGTACTGGACACCACTAACTGGCAATATGTGTCACAGACCCCTCGAATAGGAACCCACAAAGTGTTAACGTGTGTCCCATACCACACGTTCGCACTAAACGGTTTACTAACCGTTAGTCAATTCCACACTCAAAGCAGTACAAAGTTTACCTCATCTCATTGGTAAACCAAACCCGGAGGTCAAAACGATCAAACGAATAGATTAGGAATTAACTGAAAAGATAAACGCACGTGTTCATAGCACGTGTTTTATCTAATCGCTTAATTCTCCTCCTTCTTCGCTCATAGTAAAAAATGTGTGTTTTATATAAAAATTAAGTTGAAGAAAACGAGTTTTAGGAACGTTTCGAAATCGCTTTAGAAATTGCCTTTGACATTCTCTTATTATAGTGTGTATAATTTTTATACTAAAAATAATATATAATAATAATTTCAAAAGCCCATTTATTTGAAAAACATTTTTAAAACACATTATAATACCTGTGTATGAAATCCATAAAGAAATATCAAGATAACATCGAAATAACGGAAATTACACCAAGTATTATCTATTTAAAACAAGTTGCGACTCAATATTTGACAGCAGGTTTGAACAAGTTAACTATATCAAAATGACTTGAAATTCAGCAGAAATATAGTTCAACATTCCTACTTCAATCTGCAAAAAGAATCATTCAAATCCGATTTGAAACGAAGAATCTGCGTCGTTTCAAAATTGGACTAAAAACAAGGTTAAATCGCTGAATTCCAACAGGCTGCGGGTTCAAGTTCGACAGCAGTTTCGAAATAGCAAACGAACCCAGATTGTCATGAAATTTTTCAAGAATGTAATTCAACACTTCTATTTCAATCTTCAAAAAGAATCACTCAAATCCAATTTGAAACGAAGAATCTGCGTCGTTTCAAAGTTGGACTAAAACAGGGTTTTAAACGCCGAATTCCAGCAGGCTGCGGGTACAAGTTCGACATCAGTTTCGAAATAGCAAACGAACCCAGATTGTCATGAAATTTTGCAAGACTGTAGTTCAACACGCAAGCTACCAAATGCAAGTAATCCGGCAGCATTCATTACCAGAATCAAAAGTTATGATCATTCAAAGAGGCAATAAGAAACATATTTCAGACAGAAAAACAACAAAAATTTATTAACAAAAGCTAGATTTTTGATTGCTTTTACAATTATTGAGCTTGTCTCAGCTAGGATTTGTGATTATTACAACTCATCTTGCTGAATACTTGAGCTACAAGAAAAAATCGGTGGAAAGGAGCAAGCTTTGGCATCAAAAGAGCTTCAACAACCTAAGAATGAAATGTACATAGACATGCAATGCCAAAACAAAGTTACAAGCAATCAAATAATCTTCAAAACTGAAATTCGATGAAGGAATTAGGTTAAGAAGTTGATTACCTATCTAAATTGACTTAATTTGATAAATTATATAGCAAGGATTTCATGAAAATTTGGAGATTTTGGTTTTTACTTTGAAAGAGGAAAGTGGGTTTTCCTTTACAGTAAAGAGGAAGAAGGAGGGGAATGGTAAAAATGAATGTACATACTTTGCTTTCCTCTTTCTCAATTAGCTGGTTATGTCTACTAAGTGGGCCTTGGACCCATCAATTAAAAGAAATTAATTTGTGTTAGGCTAATTTAATTAACACCAAGCCATATTTACACTATGTAAATGAACAAAAGCCATTTTCTTTCAAATTTTCACACAACAAAGTATGTAAATTCACATACTTATAAACTAAAATATTTCCACCATATAAAAAGATTAATTTTTATTTTTTAAAATATTTTTATTACTAAAATCCTATATTTTACAATAATACACTATTTTCACAATTAAATGAATAAAACCTTGTTTTTAACTTAAAAAATTCTACAAAAATTATTTTCTTGCGTAAAAATAATATGGCAAACCATTTCAAACTTAATTATATAACCAAAATTCATTTTAAAACCAAATTTCACCTTTTTATTTAAATAAACAACCTTTTAAAAAAATCAAATACTTCCTTTAAAAATTATTAAAAGAAGTAATTGGCAATAATTAATAAAATTATTGCATTTTCTCTAAATAAAAATCATTTTCCATTCATTATTAACCCAAATAAATAAAATAAAGCTTTTAAACTTTATTTTCACATTTTATCTCCCAAAATTCATTGTTTATTCCAAATAAGCAATTTAAAATCTCCAATTTTATTTTTTCACAATATTAAATCGTAACTACCGTTATAATTTAATATTTACAGGTAATTTCCAAAACCAGGGTTGTTACAGACTCCGCCTCTTAACAAAATTGCATCCTCACAATTTCTAGAGAAGAATTTGTATTCAATAATTTAATTTCATCACTCAAAAGAAAAGAAATTAAGCTTGAGATAAAAAGACATTCTCACCATCGATATGCGAAGATAGAAAACCGGGATAGGATCGCTCGCTAAACTCTTTGGTTTCCCAAGTGCAGTCATTGGGATTAGAGGACCATTGAACTTTAACGAGCGGCACGTCCTTGTTTCGAAGGCGTCTCACCTCCGAGCAAGTACGCGAATAGGCTGCTGCACAATAGATAGTCTGGTGAGATCTTGTAGTCTTGCACAATATGCGGATCAATAATAGAGTCAAAATCGCGAAGACACTTGCGAAGCTGAGATACATGGAATAATTTATGAATTCCGAAAAACTGAGCCGGAAGAGAAACACAATAAGCAACAGGGCTGATGCGTTCCATAATAGGAAACTGTCCTACATAACGAGGAGCCAATTTCCCGGTGGAGCTGAAACACACAACCCCCTTCATAGGTGATATACAGATGAAAACAAAATCACTAACAGAAAATTCAAGAGGCTTCCTACAGTTGTCCGCGTAGGATTTTGACAGCTCTGTGCCTCTTTCATTCTCTGACGAATAAGATCAATCTTATCAGAAGAATCACGAACAGAATCTGGGCCAAGAATAAGCTTCTCACCAGATTCCAACTAACAAGAAGGTGATCAACATGGCCTTCTATATAAAGCTTCAAAAGGAGCCATACCGATACTGGACTGAAAACTATTATTGTAGGAGAATTCCACAAGAGGTAGGTGGTCCTCCCAACTACCACCAAAATCTAGAATGCAAGCACGGAGAAGATCCTCGAGAATACGATTCACCCGTTCAGTCTGTATATCAGACTGCGGATGATATGTTGTGCTGAAGTTAAGCTTTGTTCCCAAAGCTTGCTGAAGACTCTGCCAGAAATGACTCATGAATAACGGGTCACGGTCACAAACAATCGAACTAGGAACATCGTGAAGTCTCACGATTTCCTTGATATATAACTTGGCCAAATGAGAAGCACTCCTATTAGACTTAATAGGAATGAAATGAGCTGATTTAGTGAGGCGATCAATAATAACCCAAATGCTAGAATGGCCCGATCACGAACGAGGTAGGTCGTCAATGAAATCCATCGAAATCTGATCCCATTTCCACAATGGAATCTATAGAGGCTGAAGGAGACCAGAAGGGCGCTGATGTTCGGCTTTAATACATTGACAAGCATGTGGTTACTCACATAACTCGCCACATCGCGCTTCATGCCTTCCCAATAATAAAGGCGATGCATATCGGCATACATCTTACTACTGCCAGGATGAATGCTATACTTAGAACGATGACAGTCATCGAGAATGCCATGCCTAAGTGCAGAATCAGAAGGCACAACAAAACGATTCTTCTTGCGAAGACATCCATGAGAATCAATGCTAAAATCCCTCAACTCCTCGTCATGGGACTCAGACTCACAAATTTGGATAAGGTGCACAAGATCGGGATCACGCCGCTGAGCATCGGCAATACGATTCAATAAGCTGGGTCGAACTTCCAAACTGAATAATAGAATAGGTGAATCAGAAGATGGAGCTCGATCACGAATAACACAAAGAGTAAAGATCTCAAGAACATCCCACTCGACAAGCATCATAGAAACAACTGCCGAATGTTTGCGACTAAGCGCATTAGCAACACGATTTCCCTTACCAGGGGTATACTAGATATCAATATCATAAGAGGCAAGAAACTCGAGCCAACGCTATTGTCTCATATTGAGTTCCTTCTGAGTGAACAAATACTTCAAGGATTTACGATCGGTATAGAGAATGAAGCGCTCGCCTAAGAGGTAATGGCGCCAAATCTTCAAAGTGAAGACAATGGTGGCTAACTCAAGATCATGAGTGGCATAGCGAACTTCATTCAGACGTTGTTGCCTAGAAGCATAAGCAACTACCCGATCCTTCTGCATAAGAACAACACCGAGACCACTTCCACAAGCATCGGTGTTGACAACAAGATCATGATTCCCCTTGGGAACCACAAGAATAGGAGCATTAGTGAGAAGTTCCTTCAATGTCTGAAAGGAAGCTTCGCACTTGTCGGACCAAATATAACGAACGCCTTTCCGAGTAAGGCTAGTAAGAGGAAGCACAACACGGGAAAAATCCTTAATGAACCGACGGTAATAACCCGCCAATCCAAGGAAACTACGAATCTCATGAACATTCTCAGGCCTCTTCCAATTCTGGATAGCTTCGATCTTCGAGGGATCGACTGAAATGCCCTCGGAAGATACAATGTGGCCTAAGAACTTAACCTTATTCTCCCAAAAGTTGCACATGGAGAATTTGGCTCTAAACTAATGCTGACGAAGAGTATCTAAGACAATCCTCAAATGGTGGGTATGCTCTGTTTTGGACTTAGAATAAATAAGGATGTCATCAGTAAACACAAGGATGAACCTATCGAGATATTCTCGGAATACTCGATTCATGAGATCGACAAAGGAAGCATGAGCGTTCGTCAAACCAAATGGCATAAAAAGCCACTCAAAAGAACCATAACGAGTGCGGAAAGATGTAAGAGGAATGCTATCCTCCGCAACTCGTAACTGATGAAAACCAGTGGCAAGGTCGAGCTGAGAAAAGACCTTAGCACCACTCAGTTGATCGAACATATCGTCGATCCTAGGTAATGGATACCTACTTGATGGTCAACTAGTTAAGCTTGCGATAGTCAATGCAAAGCCTAAGAGTACCATCGAACTTCCTTACAAATACTACCGCGGCACCCCACGGTGATGAACTAGACTGAATCAATTTCTTGGACTCATGCTCTAAAAGCTGCTTCTTGAGTTCCTCATTTTCTTTTGTAGACATCCTCGTGGGAGGACGACTAACTGGCTGCGCGCTTGGAATGAGATCAATGTGGAACTCAATTGCCCGCTTGGGTGGCAAACCCGAAACAGGCTCAAATACATCAGAGAAGTCAGAAACAATAGGAATACGAGATATATCATCAGCATCTCATAAGTCTAGAGAATATAAAGCCACTTCGGAATTATCCACATTCCGAAGAACAAGTGATAGCTGAGTAGACGAATCTGGATGTTGAAGATATAAAATTCTCTCAGAACAAATAATCCTGACATCGTATCGCACTAGCCAGTCCATACCCAAAATCATATCAAATCCCAAATAAGAAATAACGTGCAGATTCGCACGAAAAGAAAAGCCTCATAAAGTAATCTCAACATCATTACAAAGCAAACTAAGGGTTGCGTATCCCCCGATAGGATTTGCAATCCTTAGTGAAGTAACCAAACAAGAAACATCCAACAGAATAGCATCAACGAGCTCCTTCGACACGAATGAGTGTGATGCATCCGTATCGAAGAGGACTCGAATAGAACGATCATGAAATAATAAAGAACCTTCAAGAACAGAAGGAGATGTACCTCTCGGCTGAGAAGAACCTCAAGAAGCCTTAGTAGCATAAAGCTTGCCAGACTTGGCACTAGCAGGAATAGTAGGGCAGGTGGAAACATAATGACCTTCCTTCTTGCAATAGCGGCAAAAGAGAGGCTTAGGACAAGCTTGAATCATATGATTAGGAGAACCACAATTGAAACACTTCCGAATTGAAGGTGTTCCAGTAGACTGAGTCTGACAGTTAGAACCACCAGTCTTCTTCTTCTTGGAAGGAAAAGACTTGGACTTCTGAAATGGAAACTTCTTCTTGTTTGTGTTCTTAGGAACCTCCACCTCATCACTACTGTCTCGCTTCTTCTCGACGGTTTCAAGGTGAAGCGCCGAGTCAACTAACTCCTCAAAAGACAGCTTGAGCTAGAGCATCAAAGACTTCTTCAAATATTTCTTCAAACCAGAAACAAACTTAAGATTCTTCTTATAGTAGGTGCTAATATACTCGAGACCATACTTGGACAAGGCCTCGAAAGAAGATACATACTCAGAAACAGAAGACTTACCTTGCTTCAACTCGATGAAGCGACGGGCTAATAAAGCTTTCTCGGATTCGGGAACGAATTTGAGCTCGAATCGTTCCCGAAGCTGAGTCCAAGAAAGAGTAGACTCATCGAGCTCGGATATGAGAAGCTCGTACCAATCAAGGGCATGCTCTTGCAATAGGCTAGATGTTACAAGAACTCTATCGTGATCAGACAGATCTATACGAGAGAAGAAGCGCTCGCAGGTACGAATCCAAGCTTGGACCTCAAGAACGGACTCGGAGCCTTTGAACGGCTTTCCTCCGAGATGAGAGAAATCACTGCATAAGCATGAAAAGACAGACTTGCGTTTATCTAATCACTTAATTCTCCTCCCTCTTCGCTCGAAGTGCAAAATGTGTGTTTTATATAAAAATTAAGTTGAAGAAAATGAGTTTTAGGAATGTTTCGAAATCGCTTTTGACATTCTCTTATTATAGTGTATATAATTTTTATACTAAAAATAATATATAATAATAATTTCAAAAGCCCATTTATTTGAAAAACATTTTTAAAACACATTATAATACCTGTGTATGAAATCCAGAAACAAATATCAAGAAAACATCGAAATAACGGAAATTACACTAAGTATTATCCGTTTAAAACAAGCTGCGACTCAATATTCGACAGCAGGTTTGAACAAGTTAACAGTGTCAAAATGAATTGAAATTTTGCAGGAATGTACTTCAACATTCTTGCAAAATTTCATGACAATATGGGTTCATTTGCTATTTCGAAACTGCTGTCGAACTTGAACCCGTAGCCTGCTGGAATTCGGCGATTTAACCTTGTTTTTAGTCCAACTTTGAAACGATGCAGATTCTTCGTTTCAAATCGGATTTGAATGATTCTTTTTGCAGATTAAAGTAGGAAAGCAAGTGTGAGCAACTCCATAGTGATCTTTTCCAAAGCATAGCAAGCCTTTCGAACCAGTTGAAAGCACATCTAGGATACCTTTCGACCATGTTGAAAGGTTTATGAAGAAAGCAGCACACACAAGCCAGCAAAGAATGAAAGACAACCTTTCGACAAAATTGATGGGAAGCACAGCTCTCAACAACAACCAAGTGAAGAGCAACCTTCCGACAAGGTCGAAGGGTTCACAACAACTAAGTGAAGAGCGACCTTTTGACAAAGTCGAATGGTTCACTTCAGTATACAGAAGGCAAACACTTCGACAAAGTCGAAAGGTTCATGAAGGCATGAAGAAAAGCAACCTTTCGGCAATGTCGAAAGGACCATAATGGCTATGAAGGGCAAACCTTTCGACAAAGTCGAAAGGTTCACAGCTGCATATAAAGGGGGACTTTTCGACCCAGTCGAGAGCATGGAATTGAAAGGCGGCCGCCTGCATCTTTAAATAAGACCCAAGGGGTCATGTAATGGGGATACAAACTTTCTCATTCTAGTCTTGCATCTTCTTGATGAATATATTTTAACCCTAATTGGGTGATAATTTGGTGATTTAATAAAAATTGAAGCTTTTTCTTGGATAAAGAGGGAAGTTCTACGCTTAGTTATTACTTTACATTTTACTTAAATCTTTGCTGGTTTAACTCCTATTTTCAGGTTCAACCTCATCGAATGGCTCTTGTCGACAAGGTCGACAACACTCCTTCATAAACAACTACTGCAACCTTTTGAAGCCTACGACTCTACAATCTGTACCTTTCGACAAGGTCAACAACTTAATTGGTTCAATATTCACTAAAACCTTCCGAAAGGAGGTCATTTCCATACCTTTTGACAAGGTTAAAACCTACTTGATATAAGTGATCAAACCTTTCGACAAGGTCGAAAGCTTTTTACATATCCACCAAGGAATTTGTTATCCTACTTGAACCCAAAGAGGGCAATCACCCTAACCTTTCTACGAGATTAAAATAAACCTTAAAAGGACAAACTTAGAGAATATCAACCTAACCAAAAGGAAAACCTTTGCAAGAGACCTCATACAAGTTCAACTAAGACAAAAGGTTATCTAACTCAAAGACAAAACCTTTCGACGACGTCGAAAGGTCCAACCCAAGACCATCAACAAGTAAAGCTAAATTTAAAGGCAATTCTAAAGGGTATCACGCCCTTCATTCAAATAAGTCTATCGTTTCTTCTTGGAAAAACTTTGGGGTGTTGACAAGAAATCTTGTTAACAGTATACTTTCAGCGAAGGGGGCACACCCTCCTAGTCATGTTGGATTAACTCAATCTCTTTGTTTCATACGAACCATGGAATTAATCTTTTCTTAATTGCATCGGGAAGTGCCTTGAGCTCTCCTCTATATTCCATTCTTTAAGTTTGGATTTTTATCTTAATTATGCTCATTCTTTCAAGTCTGATTTTGTTTCGACTTGTTTCAATTCTTTCATCTATGGATGTTATTTTTATGAGGTGAAACCCATACCTTTACGGCATTGTCTCACATATTTTTATATATTCACCATATTTCTTGAGTTTTCTCACGCTAGTTTTCTAAACTGATCTAGGTGTTATTTTATTATAATGTTGGACCAGACCGTGTTTTTCCAGGTTGTCATTGGTGGGACATGGAGCTCATGGAGGAGAGCTGGATGTTCACCTGCCGTAGTATTTTTATTTTCCGCTATATTATGATGTATATCTATTAGCAATTGTAAGGTCAGAAAGTTATAACTTTCTAGGTTGATGAAGTCCATTTTTAACTCTGATATATCTTGTATCTTAGAGTGATAACTTTTACTATCTTTGTTATATTATATGTGATCGTTCCGCTGTGAGATTCTATTTCCCTATTCTTTTTCTTTTTCTTTTTCTTTTTATTTACCATAACAATCTGCCTTTCCTGCACTTGCTTGGCATTTGAATATCGTGGATGTATTAAGTGTCGACTTTCGAAGGTTGAAAAGGGGAGTTGTTAAATCTGGTATCAAAGTTGAAGGTTATGCGAGAACCTTAGTTTTGGTGGGGTAAACTCATTTGAGATAAGTGACACCCTAGAATCAGTTGAGAGTATTACATATAAAAAGGCATATTTTTTATTCTTATAAAAATGTATTATGGGCCTTTTAAGTTTAATTTTTGAATTTGGTCGAGATGTGGGTCGCCACGGTGTTGATAGAGATTTCAAAACACTTGAACAAGGCAAATGGACACGATATTGATTTTTGAAAATTGGTAAATGAAATATTTTACCTAGGAACTATATATTTTATATATATAAAGAAATAATTCTCAAATTTATATAGTTATTCAAGATGTGTTTGTTTGTTAATGATAATATCTCTTTATTATCATTATTGTTTAGTTTGTCATGCTCGGATAGTTTAGGAAGCATTGACTATTGTTTATTGATTGTTGACTTATGCTTGACCACTTTATGAGCATTTATTTCTTTGATTTAAAAACGAGCCCCTAGTGAATTGAGTTTCACAATGTAACTATAAGGCGTTTAGAGAAAATGTTAAGTTAAAAGTCATCTTTTAACAAAGTTGTTTAATATAATCTAAATAGAAAGATAAGACATTTAGAAGATAAAATTTTACGAAAGGTTTATTAAAATGAAGGGAAGTTATTATAATATAAGATGATTTTTAAGGTACATTTTATATGAGTATGGTATATAAAATGATTTATATGATTTATAAATGGTCTTTTATAAGTTAAAAGGATTTTTAAGAATTTAAATCCCGGTATTGCTTGAAATAATTTCAAAAAGATTTTGAGAAAATGATGGCCATAATACTTGGAAATATTTATAGGTATAAATATTTCAAAGAGAATTTTGAATAAAGATACATTTTCTTTGGGTAGTTCGGAGGAAAACATCTCGATTAGTTTTGTGGTGATCTGAATAATTTTCTAAGTGACGATTGAATGTTTGCTCAGGCGAACGTTGTAGTGCACTTAGTAAATTATTCTCTTTATCATTATGCGATTGAAATGAGTTCGAATTCGAGCAAAACCAAAGTAAGTGTTAGTGAATAAATTGTTAAAATTATTATATATAGAGAGAAATATATGTAGTCTGATTTTAGAAAGGGTTTTGAAATAAAAATCGAGTATTTAATTCTTATGTTTCCTTAAAGGAAATTGATTTAAAATAAAAGATATTTTGATAAAAGATATTTTGATAAATGAAAATTTTAAATCTTAGATATAAAAGAGACGATTCAACTTAAGTTTTTATATGGGTTAAATTAGATAGGGAGGTTTTAATAAACATTGTTTTATTAAAACCATAGTTTTTGTTTAAACATCTAAGTCTTATAAACCATTTGATGTTGCTGAGCAGACTAATAAACATCTTTACCTTGGGAATATCTAAGGAAAAGTAGACTTTAGGATCGAGGTTGGATATCAGCATCCTACTCTTCTTAGCTACTTATCGGACTAGATAGGTAAAGAAGTCAGAGTAGTCAACTAAGTTTTAAGACCATTCTTATGTTTGGGCCTCCATCTGAATTTTGAAAGGTAAATTGAAATTGATATTTTGTATATACTCTTAAGATGTAGAAGAGTATATACAAGTAAATAAAAGTGGAGTAAGTTTTTAATTTAATGTTTTATAAAGTTGTCTTTATAAAAAATTTATAAACTTAAGTGGAAATTTATGAATTCATAAATAATTTTAGTATTGAATGAAATACTATAGATGAAAAATGAAAGTGATTTAGAAAGAAATTAGTGAAGTTAAGAAACTTTAACAACCCATATTTTTTTAGGCTACTCTCAATATTTAAATTTTAGATATTTAAATATTTAATTGGTTTATTTTATGATGAGCTGAAAAATCGATTTTCACAAATGGACTTCTTAGGACTCGGGATTATTTCTATTGAGTCTGGATGGTCCGAGCGAGCCAGAATTAGTGTAAGCATTGATAAATTTTGACTATTTAGTTTCGAGTTAGAAGGTTGAGTTTGGTTCATAAATCAAGCAACTCGAAAAGTTAACTTTTTTTTATATTGGAATTAGGTCTCGAATATATTTCGATTAAGTTCGGAATATGGGTATTTAGCTAGGAAAGCCAGTGAGCACGCCTCGATTGGAGTTCGAAATAATTTTGGGTGAATAGTGTCATGAATGTTTTCTACACAAGGACCCTCACACTCTCATTTATTCCAAAATGCAAAAAATCCTAACCCTAAAATACCCTCCAACCAATAGTTTTGGGTGATCTGGACCACCAAAGGCCGAATTAGACCTTGACCCTAACTACCAAAACATTAGGCTAGGGGAGATATGGAGGATGGATGTGTAATGCCCCTGATTTTAATTAACATTATTCGGGATATTTAATTGGATAAATTAAATAGAATAATGTGAATAATTAGGGAGATGAGATTAATAAATCCAATGGCCGTGTCTTAATGTATGAACTAAAATAAGACTTAACTAAATTTAAAAGGAGGAATTTTCCTAAGGGGTAAACTTGGAAATGGGGCTACATTTCTTAGTGTATATCTCTTCCTCCACTTTAATAAACTCTCACTTTCTCATTCATAACTCCTCACCGATATTTCGGCCGGCCATTAAAAGCTCCAGGAAGAGTTTAAATTGAAGAAAAAGCTAAGGAATTAATGCTAGAAAATTATCTCATTCTCCAATCAACTAATCAAGGTGAATAATCATGTTTATCATCTCATTTTTCTGTGTTTAGATCGGTTATGGGTTATACCCGATTCATGTTTGTGATTTTGGTTAGGATATAACCATTTAAACCTTTGTTTGGATAAGACATAGGTGTTTTAAATGTTAATGGGCTAATTAACACATTTTTATTTGGTTTTGGTTAAATTTCAAGTTATTTTTATCTTCATATGCTTTGAAATTTTAATATGTTAAAATATATGATTTAAAGGATTTTTGGTGATTTTTGGGGATTTTTCCTTAGTGGTTTACTAAGGCAATTAAATTATTATGCCCAAGGGCTAAACTGAAAAATGGCTTCCGAATTGGTAAAATTCGGAGGGAAATTACTTTCAAAAACTATTTGTGGAAGAAGAATGGTGTTTTAAGAAAAAGGTTGACTATTTAGTACTTTTTACTGTTCGAAAGTACAATAGGAAGCCTCATGACCAATCAGATTTAGACAAGCAAGAGGAACCATCACTTCCATAGGCCTAGACTTGCTTCCGACTACATAGCCCACTTTCACCCTTTTGACTAAGTCGAAAGGTACCTTTTGTCTAAGTCGGAAAGTAAGCATTTACCTTTCGCCTAAGTCGAAAGGTAGGAATGGTGTCGGAAGGAAGAGAGGCAAAGGGATGGAGGCTGCTTCCTTGGCTTTCGAATGGAAATATAAATGCTTTCGAATTAATAGGTTTCGAAGGAGGATCCTTCGACTCCATCATTTTATAAAGACAAAAAATTTATACTCAAGAAGGGGTTTTGAAGAGGATCTTCGAAAGTTTAAACCTTCAAGAGAATTGTTTTAAATGATTTCCAAAAATATGTTTTAGAACCTTTCGACTAAGTCGAAAGGTAGAAGAGAAAAGGAAGGGGTTACTTCCGAAACTTCCCATTGTTTTAAAAGTTAAGTTTTTAATGCCTTCGAAAGCCATGCTTTCGAAGGAGATGTATGCTTTCAATTCAGAACTTCAAAAGGAACAAATTCGAAGGGAAGCTTCCGACTTCGTTCCGCTTTATGTTTTATATGCCTTCGAATGGGATATTCGAAGGAAGGGTTAGGCCGCCGGCTTATACCTTTCGACAAAGTCGAAAGGTGAGCCTTCACCCTTCCGACTAAGTCGAAGGGTAGGGATGTTTTAAAAAGGTGGTAGGCTTCCGAAGGGGCTATCTTTGGATGTTTGAATGCTTTCGAAGGGGTTACCTTCAATGATTTTGAAACGTTTTGAGTTTCATTACTTTTAAAAATTTTATAAATGGTTTTATAAGGGGGATACCCTAGGCTTTCGACAAAGTCGAAAGGTGGAACCTTTCGATTAGGTCGAAAAGAAACCTTCTGACAAGGTCAAAAGCTATGATATTGCGATGCTTTCAAAAGGAAGGCTTCCCAAGGGGCTAACTTCAAAGGGTTATTTGCTTTTGAATGGGACTTCATTCGAAGGGTTTTAAAGGGCTATTTTAGCCATTTTTCCTAAGTAAAACTTTGCTAATTTAAAGGGGTTACTTCGAATGGTTATAGCATAAAATACTTATCTTGGGTTTTGAAGAGGGATCCTTATATAAATTGAATGTTATTAAACCTTGGGGACATCAGGGTGGGTTTAATGTTTTCGATACATAGTTTGGGGTTACAAACAAAAATATGCTTTCGAAAATAAACATTGGGGCTATCAATATGTTTTTTTTAATTTAACCTAATTGGGGATACCCATGGGAATAGGTTAAACATGTGGGATACATGGGGAAAATAAATATTCATGGGGATCATGAATTTTAATGAATAATCATGGGGATCATGATATTTTATTTGGTCAAGTGTTGGGTTCTTGGTTAACCTAGGAAAACAATGGAATGTGCGGTGGATATCCCACATCAAATTTCTAAAGTAAAGAATGTTTTGCCAGAGGTGGTTAGCCTCGGGATTTGGCACCCAAGGGTTCATAGTCATCCTAGGAAAACTATGGAGTGTGTGGTGGATAGCCCACACCAACTTTTATAAAACAATGTACGATGTATAATCTGCATTTATTTTAAATGGATTTGGGACGGATAGTCCTATTAAATTATGACGGATAGTCATTTTAAAGGTTTTAGAGGGGAACTCTAATAAATTGCTTTTAGATGAGAAATCTAATAAATTGCTTTTAAATGGGATATCTAATGAATGGGTGGATGGGATATCCAATATATATGATTTATGGCTTTATTTCATATTATGTTAAAACTAATCATTTTCGATGCAGGGGCATAGTAAATGATTTGCCTGTTTTGTTTGGATACTAGTGAGGCAAAATCCCATTCCGCTAAGCGGCGTGATCTCACTAGCTATCTATTTATGATAAGAGATGATATGGGATTATTCATACTAGACTTATTGTTTGACTCGAAGTTTGTGTTTCTCCACAAACTCTTGGGTACTCAAAATTAATTTTGTACATGTATATGTGAGCTGAACGTGGTTAACGTCTGAGATTATGTAATTAAATCTTAAATTGAAATTCATAAGAAATGAGAAATTCTGTTTTGTTGAAGTTTAAAATTTTTATATTCTTGTGTTTCTGTGTTGCCAATAGTTTCAAGATTCCGATTTCGATCACTTAGAAATAACACCTATGGATGACTACAGCATCCATAGCAGTTAGTTTTAAGCCTCCGAAAGCGGGATGTTACAAGATGGGTGGATTGGCCAGAGATGGTCGAATGTGCCATGGATCAATGGTTGAAAATGGTGTCGTTTTTAGGGGTTTCGGTGAGCTATATGCGGCGGTTGGTGGCAGCTCCGGTAGCATTGGGTTTGGCTTGGACGGGGCTACGTTCCGTAGTAGTGTGGCGGCAAAGGGGGTCTCTAGCAGCGGTGGCGAATGAGAAAGGCAAAGTCGAGGTTTCGATAATCAGTGGCCTGGATTAGCTAGGTTTAGTTAAGGTCCATTTGTGATTAAATGATGTAATAATTAATTAATTATATTATTTAATTCCAAATCTTATTAAACTCGTATCTATTTCATACGAGATCGAATTCAAACGCGGTCAGTCGTGTTAGATTCGTAATGACGTAAACTACATCTTGGAATTAGGTTAGTTGAGATTGAAGCCATTGGAATGTTGCACTAAAAGACTAAATCAGAACGCTTCGGCGATAATTGAAATTTCGATGAGTTAAACTCACTTCTTTGGATAAATCGGTATTATTTAATAAGTAGAATTTTATTGTTGGGTTTGGTTGAAATTATTAGCTGATTGGTTAAAATATCCACTTTGAAAAGCAATTATAATTTAAAATGGAAATACAGGAAAATTTGTAGAGAAATCCATATTTCTCGAAATTGTGATTATTAATTTCCAATTATATTCCTATTATTTTATTTCAGTTATATTCCTGTTAATTAAATTGCTAAATTCTGAAATTTGACTATGTGGCCATATTGGATGTGACACAGACACTGGTGAAAAGTTAAACCTTTTTAATGAAAAGGGAAGTAATAACACTTGTTAAGTGTTATAGTAACTATTGGCCTCGATATGGTATTTTGGAAATACTGTTAAGTGATGTTTAGTTTGAAAACGGTTTCCGATTTGGAAAATGATTTAAAATTGATCTTTGGGTTTCTGTGATATTTTATTTTAAAAATGAGTTTTGGAACTTTTCTATTTTAATTCAACTTTTTTATTTATTCTTTTAATTCATATATATAATTAAGGGTTTTAATAATTATTTTGGAAGTATTGTCTTTATAGGAATCTATTTTAATAATAAATGTTATTTTAAAACGAAAATTAAAAGAGTTATCTTTTATTTTATCTTATGTTTAAAAGAAGGTGGAGATATTTTAGAAATGGATATTTGTGAAACTAGTTTATATAAAATGTTGAAAATAAAAGAATAGATTTATAAATATATAGTATAGAATTAAAGGAGATTTATAAGTAGTATCTTATAAATGAAAAGGAAATCAATATCATTTTGATAAATTGGAATATATATAATTCCATTTGTGAATTTATGGAAAACTATGGAATGACCTAGTTACGGGATGTAACAACCCGAATAATTAAAGTAATAATAATTAATTAACAACTTAATTGAATAATAAAATATGGTTGGGAAATTGTCAGAATTGAGCCACGGGAAGTTGCACCAATGGGTTTGTGGTAATTTTCTGAGCAATTTTCATATATAACTCGTCGAAATCCGAGTCAGTATGGAGAAGTTACGAGAGAAACAAAGAAAATCAAAATTATATATATAATTAAAAAAATGAAAAAAAGAGGCAGACCCGTTATGGGTCGACCCGCGCTTGAGTCGGGTCGACCCGCCTATCGGTCAGGTCGACCCGCATTCTTCCCTGGATGATTTTTCGTCCAGGTGCGAGCCGAAGACTGTAAATCTGATTTTTGGTGAAATCATGTGCGTCATAGCTGCATCCGATTGTTCATAGTGAGCCTATGACGTGGTTGCACTAGATTAAATCTTCAATTCCGATGGCCTGAGATCCTTATGCCACACCATAAATAAAACCCTAGGCCTAGCTATTTTTCTCATTCAGATTTCTCCCAATTAGTTTCATTGCTTGAGGCTGAACCCTAAATAGAAAAAAATTCTTGGAAGGAAATCTTTTTAATAAAAGTATTTTACACCCTAGAAGTGGATCCAGGAAGGCTAGGATTAGAGCTAAGGACCACAGGTGAGAGTTTTGTAATTATTTTAGATTTGTAAGCAATTTAAAATAATAGGGTTTTCAATAGTTATAGTTTTTCTACAATTTTGAGACATTTTTTATGTAAGTTTATTTACAGTCATATTTTAAGTAAATTTCAAAAGTCCTTTTCAATCTATTTTTATTCAGCTATTTTATTCAGTTATTTGCAGTTATTTACATCAGTTTTAAGTTGGAATTTAGCTTGTAAATGTTAGTTTCTTTTTATAGAGATTTAATCCTTTTTGACGCGAATAAAATATTAAAAAGAGAAGAATTCACAAATATGGATTAAAATAGAAAAACACTAAATTTACAGAAATCAGATATAAAATGAGAAAAACTGAAATAAAATGGAGATGGACTGAAATAGGCAAATTTGAGATATTTTCAAGCATGATTATAACAAGTGGTTATAACTAAAAAGAGAAAATAGAAGAGTAACAGTTGCAAGAACAATTATAACACAGGTTATAATTAGAAAGAAAGAAATAACAGAAGGGGCTTATTTTAAAACTTAGATCTTGGATTAAGTTAATAAGCAAATATAGCGGTAGTGGCCCATACCGGCAGCATTTCCTTTCAGGTCTAGGACTGATGGTCTCATATGTGGGTAAGGCTGGGCACGATTATGCTGATTAGGGTAAATAAGTGGCCAATAGATAGAGGCTCAAATTTAGGGATTTGGGCAAGGAGCGCAAAGTTAGAAGATTTGTTTGTTAGGACCGGTATCGACAGCATTCCCTTTCAGGTCGAGGACTGATGGTCTCACAGGTTGGTGAGGCTGGGCACACTTATGCTGATTATGGTAAATAAAGGGTCAAGTAGGGGGCAACAGCTAGTGTGTACCGGCGATGACCGAGCGTGTGGCATCGATTAGGGTAAATAATTCGCTACTGCGTCCTAAGTGCTAAGAGGTGTCTTTTGCTGTGGGACCAACATGATTGGTTCACAGTGGTACAACAGAGATAGGAAAGGCCGATCAATGGGTAGGATTAGGATTTTAGCCTAATCAAGCCTAATCAAGTAAGCAGTTGAGATAGAATTAGGGTTTCGGCCTAATCACAGCGTTTAAGACAAGTGCAAACAATCAAAGCAAACAGTCAAACATAATCAAAAACAGTATTTTATGCAAGTTTTATCTTTTTTGTATCTTCCTTTCATGCTAGAACTATTACTTAGTCTATTTTTTATCTTGCTTAGAAATGCTAGTAATTACTTTCACTCACTAGACTTATTGTCTGACCTACTCCTCTGTCTTTCCTTTTTCCCCAATAGGCCAGCAGAGTTGAGGATAGTTGATTCAGGTAGCTTGGAGATTCATTTCCGGAACTTTCTCATTTCAGATGTATTCTTCTGCTTTTCATCTTTTTCATTTGGCTTATGATAGATTGGCACTTGTGAGAGGGATTATTATTGTTATTTTTGTACTCTGATTATGTGAAACTGAGATGTATTTTCATGAGACATGAGAGATTTCGAGTTTTTGAGACATGTTATGTTTTATGACTTATTTTGACATGAAGTTTAATTCTGAATGATAAGTTATTATTTAATGTTTTCCACTGCTTTTACTTATTTGTTTTGTGAATCTTAGTCTCTGTGATGCTTTAGCTATACCTATAGCGCACCACATCTTTTGGTGTGCCCTTTTTGGGAATACTAAGGGGTGTGGGGTGTTTCATTTGGTATTAGAGCCTAAGGTTACAGGATTCCTAAAAACTTGTTTTATAAGTAAAGTATTTTTCAAAGGTAACATATCTTCAAACTAAAAGTATTTTTCAGGAAGAAACTCTTATTATAGAAATAGTTTTCAAGTATAAGGGAGTTTTTATAAAAATCCCCTCAAAGTCCACTCCAACCTTCTTTCCATTCTTTTGAGCCTAAATTTTCTTTTCTTCGCATAGAATGGCGGACGCCCCAAATCTTCCAAAGGGTGTCCAATTCCTTGGTTGGTTCCTTTGATACCTCCAAGCTACGGCATTAGAGGTGCAAGGGCAAGTGCCCAATGCAGCACCATCGGCGGGTGGAGGTCCCATTAATCCACCTGCAACAGCCAATTTTTCTAAGCTATGCAAGGACTTCGCTAATCTAGGAGGCAAGACGTTTTCTGGCATGGAGGATTTCATAGAGGCACGAACTTGGTTGAGGAATAAGGAGCGGATATTTGGGTTGTTAGGATTGGTAGACCGACAGAGAGTTCAGCTTGCATCTTAGCAGCTGAAGGGAGAGTCTTTTTACTGATGGGAGATTGTAGAGATGGAGGGTAGGGACATTGGTTGGGTTGGATTTCGGGAAAGGTTTGAGAGAAAGTTATTGTCGCAAGCCGAGGAAAGCATGCTGTTGGAGAATTTCATTAGTCTAAAGCAGGGGAGTCTTTCGGTGAAAGAGTATATAAATCAGTTTAACGAGTTATCGAGGTTTAGGATGGAGCTTGTTAATACATCGCATAATAAGGCCACCAAGTTTGCTAAAGGTTTGAACCAGCCCCTCCAAGGGTTGGCGTTGACACATGTACCTATGGGAGCGACGTATGAGTCACTTGTGGAAATGGCTCTCATATCAGATGTTTCTAAGGAAGAAGAGGTTATGGGGGTTTCTAAATCATAAAACTCTTAGAAGCAGTGGTGGAAGAATAAGAAGGATAAGTACAAGAAGAAAGGAGGAGGACCTCAAAAAGGACAGATCAAGAAGGGCGAGAAATGTCATAATTGCGGATTGGTTAGGAATTATTCAAAGGACTATAAGAAGGACACGATGAAGGGAAGGTGTTACAGCTGTGGGCAGCATGTACACCTTAGTAGAGCTTGTCCTCAGAAGACAGGGCAGAGAGCAGGCGCACCTATGGTGCAAGTACAGGCTTTGGATGCAGCACCTTCTAGTAGTGGACCAGACCGAGGTAGGAAAGTCTCAATAGAAGGTTTGATCTCTATTTAGGATTTCCCTATTCAGACTCTTTTTTACTCCGGAGCATCACATTCTTTCATTTCTAGTTCTTTGGTTGATTGTTTACACTTAGATATTTCTCTAGTTGTAGACCTTATAGTTGTTTCAAACGCCATAGAAGGATCATCACATTTATTCATAATTTGTAGTGGTTTGAAATTTTTTATACTAAGCGTAGAGTTTGATTGTGACGCCTATGTACTGGGATTTTTGGGATATGTGATGATTTTGGGGATGGACTGGTTATCCACTTATGGTGCGATATTGGACTGCGAGTGGAGAGTCGTCAGGCTAGGGGCATGTAGCGGACGTACTCTCGAGATTTCTTGCGACCCATAGGGGTTAATCGTGTTGAGCTTCCTTTATTCCCTTGATTCATCACTAGGAGAGTTAGATTCATTTCCAGTCGTTAGAGATTTCCCAAACGTTTTTGAGGAGGTTAGGGGGCTACCCCCTAAGAGAGAGATCGACTTTCACTACACCATAAACGATGTTTTGATACGGCTAAAAGCCGTATCAAAATATAGCGAGCTTATTATTTGATACGGCTACTAGCCGTATCTAATGGGACAATTAGATACGGCTTAAGGCCGTATCTAACGGGACAATTACATACGGCTTAAGGCCGTATCTAATTGATACATTAGATACGGCTACTGGCCGTATCTAATGGGACAATTAGATACGGCTAATAGCCTTATCTAACCTTTCAATTAGATAAGGCTAATAGCGTATCTAAAGTATCAATTAGATACGGCCTTAAGCCGTATCTAATTGTCCCATTAGATACGGCCAGTAGCCGTATCTAAGTACACAATTACACATACATATATAAAATTCCGCACTCAAATGATATTAGAAAACAAATAATATTATAGGCAGTGCACATTCAAATGATTCAATAATCCGCATCGCAGTGCATAATAACTTAACAATATCATTACATAACACGAAAAATAGTACATACTAGCATTTAGTACAAATATGAAGTTAAGCTCAAACAAGAGCTACACAAGTCTCATACAACTTAGGTGTCCCAGTTCTTAAGTACGCTATCCATCATAAGCAGCAGCATAAACAGTTACCTACTGTTTTGCACTTTTTTTTACTAGCTTATTCACAAGTCAAGGCCCTCCAAGCAAATAATTTTGAGTTTTTTCTTCTTCCTCCTCTTTATTTTGCTGAAATCAAGCAAACTAAGCAAATTAGAAGACTAACATAAAACTGATAATAACAAATACTAGTATATGATTTACTTAGAGTTAGAAATTTTGAATTATCTATAGCCAACAAATTTGAGTGTCTTGCTACTTTGAAAGATTTTGATCTAAATTCGGATATAAATTATGTTATATCGAGTGTTGAGAGTGGTTGTCATACTCAATCACTCATAGATGATACTGTAAATCTTTTGGAAAAAGGAACAGGAAGAAATGTGAATGTTAATCTTAGGAAAAGGGGTAGTTTTGATGTTGGCAAACAATCAAAAACTGCCAACAAATTAGAGTGCCTTGCTTCGTCGACAGTCCCTGAGCTTAGTTCTGAAAGGTCAGGTGACATAGGAAATGTGGATTATGATTTTTTTTGCTCAGAAAGTCATGTTGGCTGATAACAGGGTTTCTGATGTTCGAATGGCAAACTGTTTAAGATGTTTTGAAGAGAATATAAAGACTGCAGAAGTTAATTGTATTGACAAATTGTTGGAAATATCACGTGAAGAATATTTGACTCTGTCTTATGTTGATATTGATATAGACAAAGCAGATAATTGTATTGACAAAATGTTGGAAGTATCAGGTGAAGAGTGTTCGATACTGTCTTATGTTGATATTACAGATGTTAACTGTATTGATAAATTGTTGGGAGTATCAGTTGAAGAAAGTTCGATATAGTCATATGATGATATTGCTGATATGCACGATGGTTTCAGTGTGGATATGGCCTTAATGCTACTAAAATGTAACTCTAATGCTCAAATATAGTACATCAACTTTGATCATGCCATCCAACAAATGTGATGTCAAGTATATGAACCTAACTATCTTTTCAGCAACATATTCATGAAACAGAAGGTAAACGGGTTATTTATTTTTTCCCCATCCAAATAGAGTAAAAGTGGGGCCAATTTTCCATGCCTTTTATCTTGCAAGTATGACAATTTAAGAGATTTTTTGTTCTAGTATTAAATTGTCTCTACTAGTATATGATTTAGTTAGAGTTCAATAAGAAATGTGCCTATTATTTATGCCTTAAGGTTGATCTCCAAAAGGCGACCTTTTGTTCGTCACATGTTCACTTGTATGAGATTTCCATATAAATTTATCAATATCATTAAGACTTGTATTCAGACCCCAACATAACTAGTATTTGTTATTATCAAGTTGATTTTTAAGATTTTTTAAAAGCCAAATTTAGATGATGATAAAATGTTTAAAATAATTTTAAAAGGTATGAAATAGAGTTTTCATTAAATTTATAAAATAATAATTTGTATATGGTTTATTATTATGATTCTAAATGTCAACAAATTGGAATTTATGGTTTTACGCAGCTACAGACTGTAATGTTATCCAATAGAGTATATGCTGTAAAACAATATCCTTGTTTTTTATAGGGTAAACAAGCAAAAGGACTCTTCAGGAGCAATACAGTGACTGATTCAGGAAAATCTTAATTTATTTTGATAGTGTCAAATTTTAAGTTGAGTATTTGATTTGATTATTGTTTGTTTTGGTTTGGTGAAGGCTTCAATTTGCTTGGGTTGTGAGTATTTGCCATTTGTTATAACATAACAATAGCAGTTAACAATAATCAAACTAACCAATTTTAAAAGGTATAATGTTTTCAAAATTTGTTTGATTTAAAATAATTTTTATATTAATTATTTAGATCTCTGAGTGGTTCGAAATATAATGACGTAAATTAAAATAATAATTAAGATAAATGGTTTATCATAAGTTAATTGAGATCTTAATTTAATTAAGAGGTTAGGATTAATTTATTAAGGATTAATTAATTAATATAATTAATTTAGAATAATTACCCAATGTAAGTTAAAAAGAATTAATTATAAAATTACTTAAAACTTAATTTATATTTTGTTCTTAAAAAAGTCAATATGAGTTGTTTTTTTAAGATACTCTTTAAAATCTAAATTGTTATTTAATTTATAACTAGTGTTTGAAAACTAATTAAAATTAATTAAAGAAATTGCATATATAAAATTATTCAATCCTAAAATAATATTATTAACATCTCGTTGGTTCCTTTCAAGCTAAATATACCAATATGTAATTATATAAATAGTATCTAGTAAATATCTATTGAGACCCTTATAGTAAAATCAAATATTATTCCACTATAGCTCACAATTATTATGTGTAAACTTTATATTAAAATCAACTAAATTATTCTTATTTTCTCTAATTTACTCCTGCCATATGATTCATGAACCATTTTTTATTTCTCAAAATTACTCCTGCCAAATATACCTGCTCCATCATCTAGAGATATCGAATAAGACACTTCGGATGGCACACATATCCATCCACTCCAACATCAGCAAAGGTCTCTGCAAATTGATGATTCATTTTGCTGGTTCTCTCATCTGGTAGCAGTATACTGTCCAACACCACTTTTTCATGTGTGGATGGTACAGATTTCCCATGGATGTTGGACAATGTAGAATCTCGGCATATAGTGCCTGTTGCAATAAAAGGTAATATTTATTATTATTTAAGTTTTCTACTTATTATGTCATAAATTTTTAAATGTTAAAAATACATGTTCCTATTAATTCTAAATCAGAGTTGAGGATTTCACATTTTCGATTGTTCGTAACATTGGTCGAATCCTGGAACTGCGAAGCAATGAATTCAGGAGCATTGAATTGTGTGGCGCGTCCTCCATCAGAAGAATTGACCGGTGCACGAATTCCCTGTTCAATATTTCCCACCATGTTGATCAAAACCTCCATTTGCCCAGACAAATTTCCCACCGTACTCTCCAAACTTCCCACCCTCATTTTCAACTCATCCTGCTCTCCATGAACATGTCGGAGTCATTTCTGTGCAATGGCACAAGCCTTAACTTTAGTCTTTGGTATAACGGTCCCAACACCGTGGCTCCTACCCCTTGCATCCTTACCAAGCACTTGTGATAAGATGTCTTCATCCATTGTCAATTTTTCTTCATCACTATCAGTGATCTTTTCCTTCGCTTTCGCAATTTGATCCTGTAATATGATAATACTTACATGATTAAGGAATTTTAAAGAATATGCAAGTTAATATTTGTTTAACTTACAAAGTATGAAGAAGTGGCATCTGATATGCTACCATCTTTTTTCCTGTGTGTCTTCTCCCATACTTGACGACGACTGATATTTGTTGATGGACTAGCAACGATCTGCAATACAAGTTGATGCAACGACATGAATATCCAATCACAATGTGTAAATCATTTGAATGAAAATGAATATAATTTACCATTTCTTGTTCTATTTTAGCGTGACTTTTACGTCCTGCATGATGAGCATAACTGAGCAATGCTCTGTTCTTTTTGCCTATCTCCCTTCTTCCGCTCGCTTCAGGCATTGCTTCATTTTTTACGAACTCTGTCCAATCTTCTTGAGCAACTGTAGGTGGGCAATTTTTCAACCATTCTTCGTCATTGGTGAAAGTGTCATAATAAACTACTCTCAAGTTTTTCTTGTATCTCCTAAAAGCCTCGGCCATTCTCTTTAAAAACATTTCCTTTGAAAGCGGATCGAGCTCATAAACTTTCTGCAAAAAATATATTAAATTAAATGTTGTGCAAAGAGTTGAAACCATAATGCTATTGAATGAAATAGTTGTTGTCAAACAGATAAGGATACTTACCACTAATTTGTTCCAAACGTTGTCCTTGTATATTGCAGGTACTTTATTCCAACTTATATATGATATCGACACATGAGCTCTTACTATTTTACCGAGCGTAGTAGCGATTTTTCCAGCGTTATCTGAGACCGAAATACCAAGTAAGTTTTGATCAACTTTCTTCGCCTTTGAACATGACGAATGTGAAGATGGTGGATTTTCTGACATAGTTTTCTGTAAAATATAATATTACTAATTATTTGAATAAGTCACGATAATAATTATAGATGTATCAATGTATCAATGTCAACACTCCATAATATAACACACTTGCACATACAAAATTATTAAGTGACAACACCTGAAATTGCATTGGAATGTATAAATATTCAAAACATACATACACACAATCGTGCAATTAAAAATATACAAACACACAATCATGTGATGTACGAATACTAATAAGTTAACATATGGATTTGGTAAAGTCTTCTAATTTTTCATTGTCTTCAAAAGCTGATTGATAGACGGTAAGGAACTCAATGTCATCCACATTTGTAGTCAACCGTTTTGGTGTATGCAAGACCACAGACCATCCGTTATTTTTTAAATCTTTTGAGTAGAAAACTTGACTCTCTTCTGATGCAAGAATAAATGGCTCGTCATTCACGTTATTTTTGTTCTTCAATTTCTCTAAATTTACCATGATGAGGTTTGAAATAGGATCTATTTTGCAACCATTGACCTTATCCTCGACTTTTACCCAATCACAATAAAAAACTGTTTGTTTGAAGTCAGTGTAATCAAACTCAAGTATCTGTTGAATGACTCCGTAATACGTTGTTTCTGCTTCCTTATAATTTTTATCCTTGCCACTCGCTCTAAATTTTGTAATTGCTTTCATACATACACCGCTATTTTGTGTTACCATACGGTCTTCGTACTTTTTCGTGGAAAATGAAAATCCATTCACTTGGTACTTCATATAACTACGCGTTATGAACTTCAGCCCGTGCACTAACCGCCACAGAGTTGGATCAACATCGATGGTCTTTAACAGCTCATTACGTAACCATAGATTAAAACTTTGAACTACTTCCACGGTGGTAGCTCTGCCTCTAGGTTGAAATCTAGTACTTTTCACATAGGAGTTATACCTCCTATGAAAAACACGTATCAAAATGTATATATAAATTGAATTAAAAAAATTAAAATTCCAAACAAGTTCGTGAACTTACTTCTTCCATTCATCCAATCCATCGTACTTATTAAGGACCCATCTACGCACCTGTTCAAACTGCACTTGGGTTAATGTTATGTCTTTACCATTATCCAGAGGTATCTCACCAGCAAACTCATCGTCCTCGTCTAAAAACGCTTCATGGGTATGTTTATGATTGCCATCACCTCCGTTTGGCATATATTCCATGCAGCAAAGACTAGCTTCTTGTACGATATATCCTTCTGCAATACACCCTTCAATGTATCTTTTATTGCGCACATATCCTTTATATGTTTTCATCAACCTATAAATGTGATCAATTATATACTGTAGACGATATCTATTTATATGAAATAATGATGTGCATAACTGAAATTAGAAATTTACCGTTCAAATGGATACATTCATCTATATCTGACAGGGCCACAAATAAACGCTTCATCGGCTAAATGAACCATAAGGTGGACACTGATATCAAAAAATGCAGGTGGAAAATGTTTTTCGAATACACACATTGCTTCTACTAAGCTAGCCTTTGCTTTTAAAAGATGTTCCCTATTGATCACCTTTGAACACAAAATGTTAAAGAATAAACTAATACGATGAACAGCATTTCGTAGATCCTTATGTTGTGGATAAGAATGTTGAAGCAATACCGGAAGCAAATGCTGCATTATGACATGGTAATCATGTGACTTCATATTTCTTAGTTCAGGAGGATTGATGCTCACATTGTTGTGAAAGTTAGAAGAAAATTTGTTAGGCACTTTCAGATGTTTCAAAACGGTGCAAAACCGTATCTTTTCTTCTTTGCTCAAAGCGAAAGTTGTCTTTGGTATGATTGTTTTATTTGTTTCAGGATCTTCCATCACCCACAACTTTTGTTTTATACCTATGATTTTCAAATCTTTGCGTGCATTGATGCCATCTTTTGACTTATCTTTATGGTCCATAATGGTGCTGATGAGATGCTCCGTGACATTCTTCTCCGTATGCATAACATCAATATTATGTCGGACCAAATTTGCTTTCCAATATGGTAAATCAAAAAAGATAGACCTCCTATACCATCCAGAAATATTGTCAACATCTTCATTGGTTGACTTTTTCCGTTTTCGACCAATTTCTTCTTTTTGTTTACCAACTTTCATTTTGATATTCGCTACTTTCTTTTCAACTTGAAAACCAATCAATGGCCATTTAGGGCGACGAAGTTCTTGTTCGTTGTTGAAATTTGTCTTATCGTATCAAAACTTGTGTTCGTTAGGAAGAAACATTCGATGTCCCATGTAACACATCTTCTTACTTTTAGGAAGATAATAAGAACAAGTGTTTTCCCCACAAACAGGACATGCAAAGTAACTGTGAGTTGTACATCCCGATAAAGTCCCAAAAGCAGGGTGATCATGGATTGCCCATGGCACCCTAGCTCTCATTGTGAACTCAAATTTATTTAGCGAGTCAAATGTAACTACTCCTTCCCATAACTGCTTTAACTCGTCTATCAACGGCTGTAAATAAACATCAATATCCTTTCCTGGTTGTTTTGGCCCAGAAATCAACAATGTTAACATTGAGAACTCCCTTTTCATGCACATAGACGGAGGAAGATTATATGGTACTACAATTACTGGCCAACAACTGTAAGGGTTAGAGAGAGAAGCATGTGGACAGAAACCATCTGTTGCTATTCCAAGTGTGACATTTCATGGTTCAGCAGCAAAAGTTTGATCAAATGAATCTGCGCCTTTCCATTGAGAAGTGTCACATGGATGTGCATTACGGTTGGATCAGACTTGGCACGACCATGCCAGGTCATCGCATCTGCCATCCATGGTACAGTATACAGTCTCTTCAATCTAGAAATTAAAGGAAAATGTCTTAATGTCTTTCGAGGTACTTTGGTGCATTTTCTCTCTTCGTTTAATGATGTCCTATATCTTGGTTCATTGCAATTTGTACAAGAAACTTTGTTCGCATCATCTTTCCAGTACAATATGCAATCATTGATGCATGCATCATAAGTTTTGTAATTCATCCCAACTTGCTTAATGATCTTCTTCACGTCGGAGTACGTTGTCGGCAGCGTGTTACCTTCGGGGAGTAACTCCTTTATTAGTTCGAGAAGTGCAGTCATACCATTATCTGAAAAGCTGTATTGGGTCTTCAAGCTATTCAGTTTCACAATGGCATACAGCTTCGTAATCCCTTTTGAACATGAAGGATACAGCGGCTCTTTTACGCTACCAAAAAGCGATTTATACTTCTTACTTTCATTGGCCTGCCAATCTGGATAATCAGTAGACTGCTCTCCAACATTAGCATGATCAGGCAACGAATTTGTAGGTTGAAAATGATGAAATCTATCTGCATCATTGACCAGATCTTCCATCCTAATATGTTCAGACTCAGCAGTAGTTCTGCCATGAGTAACTGGTTGTTGTTTTTCCATCTCCGCCCTTTTTTCCCCATGAAAATACCACGTTGTATACGATTGAATAATACCCCATCTAAGCAAATGAAAATGAATGTCATCTAATTTGATCGTCTTCATATTTTTGCACCGGGTGCAAGGGCATAAATACAATCCTTTCTTACCACCGTTTTCTTCAACAAAACTAATGAACTTCTACACCCCGTCTATATAGTATGTAGATCTTAGATCTGATTCATTTATCCATTGTTTGTCTATGCTGAAAGACATACTGCCCTCCTATATCATATTTAACAGAACATGAGACTTGCCCTTCAATGGGTCCTATATCATAACCTCTATTTTCAAGATGTCCCAAGCATAATGTCTTTAAAGTGAACATCAATATCAACAACCATTTCATTTCTACAATTTGAGATTTTAGGGTGAAACCTAAGATATTATTCAGGTTCATTCATTATACTTATTAGAGTTTATGTGAATGAAACAATAAGTGAACCGTGAACGCAAATAATTGATGAAAATTAATTGTATTGACCGATTACCATTGGTTGGGTTGTAGCGGAGTGTAACTTGTTTGGGTAGTTGGATGATCATTTTTCGGTTGGTTATTTATAAATGATATGGATATATCAATTCTTTTTTAGATATTACTCTCCACATCCTAAACCAGGTAAACATAGTGCATATCTTTAAAGAACAAATTCTTTTCCTTCTGTTTCTTTCAAAATCTTTTGGTTGCTTTGGATTTGTAAAAATGATTTTTGAAGGCCTCATTGTTATAAACAATTATGCTTGTTTTTATAAAATGAGCTTACAAGTTAATCGAGAGCACAAATCTAAAAACGATCAATTGAAATCATGCTTGTTTTTTGTTGGATGTTTTGATTTCTTGATGCCAGAACTATAATTTGTCTTGAACTTTTACCATTCTTTTCAACTATGATACTCTAATGTAAGACAAACAAGTAGACAATAACCCTAGAATTAATTTTGTGGTATGATTTTAAATATTTAATTAATTTTAAATAGTTAAAATATATGGACTATTTAAATTTCAATAAATGGAACTCAAAATATAGGGTTTATTTTAAACATTAGCACCAAACTGTTTTCAAAAAATTTGTCATTACAACGGCGCTATTTTGTAGCACCGGAGTAATGTCTATGCATTACCCCTCTCCTGATACTTGGCTTGCGCCATTAACAACAATTTTATCCACTTATACAACAATGTCAGAACAATATACAACATTAGCACCAAACTAATAAATGAACTGTAATTCTCATAAAACATGTAATCTTCCACTACAAGTATCATCAAAAATCCCTTTTGTACCTACTAATAAATGAACGGAGTGTATAACGATACAAACTTTAGTCAAAGAGAAAAGGATATGATGATTTGGGACCCCTCTTTGAGTGAGAATGATCTTTCTATGCAAAGCTTTGCTCAAAAATAAGTGCACTCAAGGACATAGAGCCATTGACTCGTTTCATTATGGAGCTTCTTTGTACATGGAGCTAAGGATTACCAATATAGTATACTTTGCTAAAATTAGGCTTGATAAAATTATAGGAGTACTGATCTAGAATTATTGATATGTTACCACCATTTGTATGATGTGAATTAGTTGAATCATTAATCGACGAACATTCAGGTTAAAGGGCATTATATTTTTCTATTAAAAATTGCTGAACAACTGAACTCATCCTACTACATTAACTGCTTTGCGGTACACAAACATAAACACAAATTTTATATCACCATACTGCATTTTACTTTCATTTCGGCAAGCTCTCGGAACACTATTTTACTAAGACATGCAACACGTTCAACATAATTTATGAAATGTCCTGTGTTTAGTTTTTGAGTGAATCAAGATCATATTTTTATCCCATCCTTTTATTTTATTTTCTCCAATAACTAAATTTCAGACCTGAATTTGATATTGGTATTCACAGCTGCCACTTTAACAAGCTAACTAGAAATTTCCATTTTTTTCACAGGATGATGATGATAAAAATCAGAAATCAGCTTAACAACGCACCAGTTGGAACCAAGAATCTACTGAAGAGACAAAGAAACCAATTTTGACTAACTAGCCTACCTTTGTTAGCATTTTAAAGAATCTTTGTATCTAGTGCAATGCCCCGATCTCACTGTTTCTCTGTGTGTGTAAAGTAAACAAAATTTTCACATATTAACTGTACGATGGCAGTAAATTTGAGGAAACTTATTCTGTCATAGAACGCAGACGATCTATACCAGGATATAACATTAAGATCATGTTGTACTTGAATTTTAAACCTTGTTTTCAACAACAAAAAGTATAAACATTAATGTTGGATCATATTACATGTCTTGATTCAATTACCATACAAAACTACGTTTATGTATTTACCTCTCATAAATTAAGCAGCTACAAATAAATAAGCAGCAAATATAAAAGATTAAGTGACACTGTCACCTGAAATTGGGTTAGTGCCCGTAACTCAATGGAGTTGCTCCAGAGCCTGCTAACTCACTAGAACTGGGTCCAAAAGAGAAATTGCCTCCTAGTGAATTTTCAATAGGATGTTGCAGCACTTTAAACTGTTTATTGCATTACGACTATGGATGGCATCATGAACACGTATTGTTTCATAGCCTGCTTATCCTGTATCAATTTTTAAAAGTTTCATTTGTTAATATATCATAGATAAAACCTTCAGCAATCCCTATAAAACTTTAACCATGTAAATAACTCAGATTAAAAATTACTAAACAATACAACCAGCAGCCTGTCATACCAAAGAAATCCTAATAGAATTCAGTAAATCTCATTGTTTAAAAATACGAAGACCTACAAAATGATCGATGGTACATCAATTGCAAAACAACACCTGAGAGCAAACAAATAAAACGAACACACAAAATCAAGTAGAAAACTAATGAAGAGGACTGAGCGCAATCAAATAAAATATTACTACAATTCAACTTTTACAGTTCAATCTTTGGCTCAAATTTCATTTTTTATCTAAATATTAAGCCGTAACAATATATATCTCTTAATCTTTAATCATGCTAACCTTTTACCTTAACAGTAACATTCTATCCAATATGGTAGAACCTTGATTGGTTCCAGACTATAGGGTCCTCCATTGAACTAATAAAGTATCGCCCTCATGGACTGATTAAACTGGAGATACACCCTACTGTTGACTTTTCCTCTTGCTAATTACGCACTTAGTGCTTTTGTTTCTTGCACACCATTTTTAAGTCAGCTTATTGGAATAGCGATATTGAGCTAAAATACTATAAGGTAACCCTTAAATGGCGTTTCCCAGCGCCATTAATTACAGCATAACGTACATGTACGCATTGCTTGGGATGTTTTACATCCAGCAATTATGTGAAAAAATTTGTTACCATCTCTAACATGTGTATCTGCAAACAACAATGATATTGCGTGCAATTAATCATTATTGTCATAATGAATCAAGTTTGCAGATGCACAGGTTAGAACAACTCCTCGCTTGAAAAATCGAACATCCAACCCAAAATTTCACGAACCACCACCACTCAAAACTCAGACATTCTCAATTCCTGGTAGTACTGTAATTTATTCCAAGCTTCAAATCTTACAAACATTCATTTTATAGTTGAAGAATTCTAACTAAATATAAGGTTGCACCAAAATTATATTGTGATGTGAACTACACTTCCTATTAGATGAATCCTTAACTAAATGACCAAAAAACAAATTTGTAACCATCCCCAATATAAATAAGAAAATAAAATATAGAAAATATATTTTCCTTGGTCAATACATGGTAAGGTGAACATGTATATAAACAGTGGCCATGCATGAACTCAGAGTTACATAATGTTCTATTTTGATATTGATTTTAAGAGTTTGATCATTTAGGTTGTATCATTATGATAGTTCCTGAGGTGAACACTTAAAATTAGACAGTAACATAGTAGAATGCAAATTGAACATAGTATATCAAATTGAACATAGTAGAAATCACAGCAACATACCTTCAAATTAGACAGTAACAGTAGTTCCAAACGATATAAGGAGAAATTTGGAATTTAGCCTGCAATTTAAGATATGAATTACGATATTAAAATCAATATAATAGAAGTGGAACAGGAAGAACATCTTTCACATATTCTCTTCTTCTAATTTATAATATACATACATTCATGAAATGTTCGGTTAAATTTTTTATGACTTTGGCTCCAGAATCAAGAAATGTCGTCAACATATCTAATGTTGGGCTGCATTTTCCTATGGATTATGATATGGCCTCTCCATGCTCCCACATGAGTGTCAACAGGTGATATCATTAAGCAATATACTTTAACTCTGTATCCTTTTAGGTTCTATCAATTTTAGAATTACTACATTTAGCATGAGTGGACTGGAGATGGCATCGTTTAGTTTACAACAACCGAAGTATATAAATTAATAGCATGTAAAGTGGTCAATCAGTGCAATCAAGTTAAATAGGAAGCTACTACTATTTTTGTGATTTAACACTATAGATTAAATTGTGATATAATCATGGATATATAAGCCTATCGACAGATATTCGAAAAACCCAGTTGTAACTTGATAGGTTACTCTCACTTTACAGATTACTGGCAGCATGCATACAAAATGATTTTTTTTCTTCCTTAAATGCATTAAAGTTTAGTTCTAAATTAGCTCAATCTAATGTCACGGCTCGTGTTTAGTACTCTGATGCTCATTATTGAATAATCATTGAATATCACACATAAAGCAGACTCATTCATACAACCGTAACCCAGTAAGGGTCATATTTTAGTTCACTACCATGCACATAAACCATTTTACCATTGTATTGCATTACAATCATACACACACACATACATATATGTACATACACACACAACACACACACACACACGCACGCACACACACACACACACATATATATATATATATGCATATCATATATATAGTACTATGTAAAATTAACAACATAAACAATCTGTTCACCATCACTTCCTCTCCTTCACCTTAACCATCAACCCACTTACCATTGCATTGCAAAGAGTTAAATTACATATTACATGCATTAAAATATTTTATAGCTCTAACTTGATTATCGACTCAAAAGAGCAAAGTCTTGTGTGTTATGCCATTTATTACTCAAAGGAAACTGTCTAGATTGACATATTTATCCTACTTTATTTAAACTGTATGCAATTTATTATCTGTCTTTTTCATATTTGTTTATATAGCCGACCCACTTATTGGTATTGTGATTAATATAATGGTACCCATACGAAATTCAGCCCAAATTTGTATGTTGTTTTCTTAAAAATATGTCTGATTTATGAAATACGCTTTTGGACTTTGGTAGATGCCTCATCACCTTTTTTTTGGAATATCCAAAGAACCAAGCTTCGCTTGTAAAATTCTTATTAATTCCACTGGTTTTTCATTTTTTATGGACCGGCATTTCAATATTAGGGTTTCATTTTATAAGCAAGGCAAGACCCCACTTATCTTTTGATTATCAGCTTGCATGCTCATTAAAATGCTTCTTCACTTTCAATTATAATCGATATACATACCCTTATCTGCGCAATACCAAGTCATAAATACATTAAGTCAAATGCTGTAGATTTTCTCTGTAAGAACTTGGTAAATTTTACATACCATATAAAGTGGTATTTAGAAACTTCAAAATAATCAAATTGTGAGTTTGACTTAGTTGACTATCTGAGAATATTTGTCTTCGGTAAAATCAGATGTAAAAGGACAAAAAATAAGGAGTAATGATATCAAAAGTTGTAAGGATTTAGAATTTTTGTTGATAACAAATTTATTTCATGAATTATAAATCAAAATGAAACAATTATGTTCGATATTCAAAATTCAAATCAATGCAAAAAACAATGAGTGAGGACGTAAAAAATTGAAGCAAATCCAAACATTGAAACATTTTAATTAAATTGTATACAGTAAATCGAATTATTTCACCGAGGAAAAAAAGAAGCTGATAATACGCCTGACCTTTCTTTGGTAGTCAATCGAATCACCTATCGTCCATGCTCTCTCTAGTGACGCCGCCAATATTGATTCGCAAGTAAGAGAAGATGATTGTTGGGAAGGGTTTTTAGCTTTTATGAATCAAGGTTTTGGGGAGTTTAATTGAGGAAGGCGGACGAATTTTGGGAGAAACTCAGTTAGGTTTTATGAAGCGGGAATGGAAAGTAGAGGAACGCAAGCGGGGAGCCAGCAACGATTTGCGATGGGATGGGAGAGCACGAGATTGATATGAATTGGGAAAATGGAGAGATTGATATGAATTGTAGAAGAAACGGAATTTGGGGAAAATGATAAGTATGGAGCGTGTTTTTCCTGTAAAAGTTTCGCACCAAAAATAGGAACAACAAGTGATACGGCTAAAGACCGTATTAGATATGATACAGCTAAGAACCGTACCTAAACAAGAGGGAAAGTGAATTAATTTGGAGGGAACCCATGCGTTTTGGGTGTAAAAGTTTCTGCCAATACTAGGCACGAAATTGGATACGGCTGCAAGCCGTATCAAATTTGATACGGCTATTAGCCGTGTCCAAACAATTAGGTAGGGCTTGGAGCCGTATCTAAGAAGGCGGATGGAGGGGTGGCTAAAACTGTATTTTGGTGTAGTGTTTACGATCTACCTGGATAACAATGCTAAGCCAGTGGCATTGCCCGTGAGACATATGGCTCCCAGGGAGAGGAAGGAGTTAAGTAAGCAGATGGATAAGTTATTAGAGAAAGGCTTCATCAGACAGAGCATATCTGAGTGGTGGGCGCAATCGTCTTCACTACAAAGGCGGATGGTTCCCTTCGACTTTATGTAGACTATAGAGAGTTGAATAAGCTCACAAAGAAGAACCGTTACCCACTTCCTAGGATAGACGATCTTTTCGATCAGTTGGTTGGCTCTTCAGTATTTTCTCAGCTTGACTTAGCCACTGGATTTCAACAGCTTAGGGTCGCTGACGATAGCATCGATAAGACAGCATTTAGGACACCCGATGGATTCTTTGAGTGGTTGGTCATGCCGTTTGGGCTGACCAATGCCCCAGCCTATTTTGTAGATCTGATGAGCCGTGTTTTTCGAGATGTCCTAAGTAAGTTCATTGTAGTGTTTGTGGACAACATTCTGGTGTTTTCTAAGAGTATGGAAGAGCATGCTATTCATCTTGAGGACATTCTTTGTACACTTCATGTTCATCAGTTGAAAGCAAAATTCTCGAAGTGTCACTTTTGGCGTGAGGAGGTACGTTTCTTGGGGCATGTAGTCTCTAGGGAGGGTCTTGCTGTGGATCCCGCTAAGGTAGTAGCGGTACAAGATTGGAAGGCCCCCAAGAATGCTACCAAAGTTAGAAGCTTCCTAGGTTTGGCTGGTTATTATAGGAAGTTTATCAGAGAATTTGCTAAGATTTAAGCACCGCTTACTCGCCTCACTAAGAAAAATGCGGCATTCGTGTGGGAAATGGACTGTGAAGATTCCTTCACGATGCTAAAGAGGGCCCTTACTAGTGCACCAGTGTTAGTTTTACCTGATGGAGCTAAGCGTTTTACAGTATACACTAATGCATGTGGGACTGGCCTTGGGGCAGTATTGATGCAAGAGAGGAGGGTAGTATGTTATGGGAGTACACAGTTGAGAACATATGAGAAGAACTACCATACCCATGATTTGGAGCTGGCTGCTATTATTTTCACGCTCAAGTCTTGGAGACATTACTTGCCAGGAGAGAGGTTCGAGATTTTCACCGACCATAAATCATTGAAGTACCTGTTCTCACAAAAGGATTTAAACTTGAGGCAGCAGTGTTGGATGGAGTTTCTGGCATCATATGACTTTGAGATAGCTTACACCGCTGGCAAGGGGAACGTGGTTACGGATGCATTAAGTAGGAAAAACATCATATGATTTAATTTTGTTTCTGGCTTGTAGCTTTAAAGAAGAAAGTTCAAGGTAAGCGAATAGGGGATTTTCCCTCTTTCGAGATCGAAGAATAGCTATCAACTCACATCTAGCTTCCTCATTACAGGAAAAAGGTGATCAGTAAATAGTTGAATTGGCATCGATTTCGCTTAGCTGCTTTAGCAAAATTAGTAGCAAAGGAAAAAGCGTAAGCGCAGTAGTTCGAATTTCACCCCCATCTGGCTTGACAACTGCTTTCTGTAGCAAGCTGTGGTGATAGTAGAAGCCCGCTTCATAATTAGAAGTATTAAGTGGCAAATGGGTTTGGAAGTATTCGGTGGTTGATAAGGCTTCATCAATATTTGTACCTTGGGAAGGGGTGGGTAAGTAATCGTGTGTGCAATGCAAGGTTAGATTAGAATTGCTAACCTTGACAGATGTGACGCCCCACCTCTATGCTCATAATAACAAAGAGTATTAAAAGAAATACTGTCTATTATTACGAAGAATAAGGCTGGATAGGAGCTACCATCCGTAGTTGGCCTTACACTAATATTGGTTGTCTCGATAGGAGTGGTATATACTTTTTATTTTTCATATATTCTTTGTTTACTCCCATCGAAACACCCAATTCTAGTACAAAACGAACTACGACGGTTCATAATAGTTTAGGACAATGAATATAACAACAACACAGATAATATAAATGCGGAACACAAATTAACAAAAATCTCATATATATATATATAACTGATGTCAGTTACAATATAGTTGACACAATACATATGATACAACTACAACTGTCGACTCTGGAAGTTATATATACAAGTACATTATCAACTAATATACATGAATACATATCATCCTATACAATGACACGACTTCTACAAAATGACAAAGACAACTTCAGAAGATGTGAAAAGTCTTCATATCCCGAACAGCAACTCAAAGAAGGAAATCTACAACTTGAAATAACTCGGGTCTGACCCGAGTATTAAATTCAAAAGAAAATAATACGCGGGTCAGTCTAATTCAAACTCAGTTATTAATGCACAGAAGCAACAATAATCAAATATCAAATAGATGACAGTCACAGAAATCTCGTATATCCAATCTCTCGATACAAGAATTGGATAACGGTAGATATAACACTAAACAGTGTTAAACGACAAATCAACAATCCAAATCAGAATACAACTCCAAAACATTGAAATTAACCAACGAAACAATTCAACAAATCGAAACATCAATTTAAAACTGTCAAATCTGATAGGACTGCAGTACACGCACGCATGTACTGCCTCGCCACTATCGCAGGAGATACACAAAAGCTCAGTGAAAGTCACAATGATCGCAAGGTCAAACCCCGAAATCGGGTTCAACTCAAGTGTGATCTAAAAAAACAAATCCAACTGCATCTCTGCAATGTAAACCAACAACTCAGAAACCAAGCGACATGTATGGAACAGTCACTCGACCAAACAACTCAGTGCAGAAGTAGATGGCACTGCTCATCAACTCAAACCAATAATATCAGAAGAACATTTAAATGCAGACTCAAGGGTACCAAGTGGTTAACGAGGCACATGAATCATAAAACTCAAATACCACAATTGGAGATGCACATCAGACTGCCCAAAGGAATGACATGACCAATGCATGCTATAGTCTCACGACCAACCAGACAAATGAAACAAACACACCCTATTTACAAGGAGCAATACGACTGGCAAAATGAAGGCCAAACTACCCAATTACATGAAGCAATTATGAAACTGGAAACTGCAAGATCAAGCTCGAGCACAAAGGCCACAAACCAAGTGTACATATGATAAAGTCTAGATACTGTACAGAGAACAGTGAATTAGTGTGCAAGTATGGACAGAGTTCGAGCACAAGATAGTGGGACACTTAACTGATCAAATTCAGGACGAAACAGTAACCACAAGGATACGCTGAGATGCAAACTATATCTAAAGTGATACAGAGCACACCTGAAACAAATCTGAGAGACCATGCAACTATACTTGAAACCAGAAATAATGCAGTGATACTGACGGTAGTGTGCAATCAGAACAAATGAACAAAAGTTCTCATGTCATCCACAAACTCATAATGAACTACCAGATAACCATGTATGTAGTAAAAATAAGAATGCAAAGTCAAGTCTTTGCTTCCTCATAGTAGTGTCAGGGTGATGCCTGATGATATAAAAAAAACAACTTAAACTCCAAGCACGTCCCACAATATATGTATACACACATATGTATGTATACACCTATATGCAAATTGGAATAAAAATTCACAAAAGAAGGGGCAGTGCATTATGAACCAGACAGTACCACAAAGTGAAGAAATCAAGTGTACCAATACTGAGCAAAAGCGTTCAGTAATATCAAAAATCAAGTAGCAGTTTGAAAAATGACAGAGAATGAGAAGTCAAACAAAATAAACAGCATCAAACCGTGTTTTTTCGATCAAAGTCAAACCCAAGGTGATACTCAACTATCTCAAAAGCCAGAATCAACAACACATTTTTAACCCAAAACCGTACGTATCACTAAAGTGCTCAAAAGCCAACCAAGTGTTCAAAACAACAGCCGAAGCACCAAAACAAATCCATAACAAGATTCAAGTTCGAACTGGAAATAAAACAATCTCGTCAACTAAGAGTCAACGCCGTGGCAATCACGACATCAACACAAGCCGTGAGTATCAAAAAAAAGGGAACTACGAAAATATACGAATTGAACAATTAAAAATCATCTCGAGAAACAGTTATCAATAAATACGATATCAGCTTTGAAACGAAGTCGAACAGTGATACCCAAGACTATAACAATAACACGTCGAAGTCAACTCGAAATCAACATCGTGGTGCTCATGAATTTAATCCAAATCGATATACAAAGTTCACATAATCGAATTCATATGAAGCCGTGGTGGCTATGAAACTAAGAAATCCAAGAATCGAACTAAACGAGTAAAATCATCAACATCAAACAAAACCCAAACTAAGCCAAGAATCACGACTGAAACACAAAATCACCAATACGCGAATTCGAATTAGATGTGAGTAATTGAGGATTACTCACCTTAGATTCGACGAGCAGCAATAAATCTCCTCATTCGATCGAGCGAACCAGGGCAGTCGCCTTCGAAAACCAAAACCCTAATTTATAAAAAGGGGGACGAACGAACGAGCTACCATTTCTTTCTTTTCTTTTTCGTATATGGTTTCTTTTTGAACGAAAATAAAATGAAGGGAAACCGGGTTTTCATTTGATAACAAAGCACTGAAATAAAATAAAGCATGGGCTAGATTTAAAAGCCCACTTACACTTAACAATCTATAAAAGAATCTCAACCTACTTACATTTCCAACAGCAATTTATCCTCGTTTAAATCGTTAAATGACAATTATAGGTTGAAACTAAATCCCGGGTTGTTACAACAGACGTAACAATTAAATGGAAACCAATTGGTATAAATTTATGATGTGGATAGTTTATAGATTTTTCAACTACCAAAACGTTGTTCTGACCCCTCCTCATTACAATCAACAATATATCTTTAGAGGAACTGGCCACTTGAACTAGATGTGTTTAGTTGTTGGAGAGTTCTTCTTTTCTCTCATTCTTGATGCTGATGTGACAACCTATTATCTATGGAATACCATTAATTCCAAGGTAGTAGTCATAATCAGTATTCTTATACTATTACTGTTTTCGTTGTGAGCTTAGATTTCTTTGAATCTTTGATAATTCTCATGCTTATTTGCGGTACCAAATCCAACGATCTGTGCTTTGATGAACTTGGATTTTGATTTTTGTTGAAATTTAGGCCCATTGAGGTATGGGTCGTTACAGCTACAATTCCTGAGGGTGATTCCAAAATTGATGTAGTGGCAGTAGTGCATTCGGTTTCCTTTAGACCCAGAACAAACTTGTATGGATGAATGCTAGCATTACATTTTTTCTTGGAGTGCAGTGTTAGCATCCCAAATGGGATTGCTGAAAGTCTAGTGGATCGTATCTAATATAACTAGTCTATTAGTATGTGGGTGTACACCAATATATGAGCTAAATGTGGCAATATAAAAAAATAAAGTATAATAATGAGCACACCAAAGTTTTTATACTGGTTCAGACCTCCCGTCCTACGTCGAGTCCCGAAACTCCCTTTTGGAATTTCACTAAACAATAACCCTTGTTTCACCCGGAGGAATAGGCTGATACAAATAGTATCTCTTTGATAATCTTGTGTTTGATATAACACAGATACTGACTGCTAGTACAATTCTTCCTATAATTTCTCTTGAATGATAATGAGTGTGAGTTGCTTGGATTTGTAGGAAATAGTTTAACCAAAATATATAGTGTGGTTGGAAGTGATTGAGAATATTAAGTAAATGATATCTTAATAACATCTTAATATAGAAGTTAGAGAATAGTAAAGCGAGTTAAATTAAAATCTCAATCAATTGAAGTATTTATAGAATCAAAGAGTTGTTTTTGAAAAGTTATGACTTCTAGAAAGATTACTCTTTGATGAATGATTGCAACTGTTGAAGGAGGAAGAAGTTTGTTCAAAACAGAGAGAAGCATCCATTCAAAAAACGACGGTTGCAGTTTGCTGTTTTTAGGCCGAGACAGTTCATAGACGTCTGTCATTCTATCACAGACGACTGTGGCTCCCTGGAAATTATAAACAGAGAATTATCACGGATGTTTTTGACTATGTGACAGACGTCTGTCATACTGTAAGTTATAAAATTAATATATTTGGTACTAATATTTTTCAATGTGAAATTATATGTGTTTTGATCACTCAAGGAGATTATACAACATATATTTATGATTATATACAAAAAATATGACCTTATTCTTAAATAGTATGATCCATCTTTCTTCAATTGTTTGTAAGCCATAATCTTGTTGTGCATCTCGATCTTCTTCTATCATATATACCTGTAAGAAGGTAAGATATACCCTATATATGTGATTGTAGAGTTGTTGTCATTGAAATCTCATAATAGAGGTTCTAACATTCTCCCCCCTTTTGATGATGATAACTATACAGTGGTTAGTAATAAGTAATGAAAAGATAACTCCCCTTGAGCGTTATCTCCCCCTATGTATATGCATATTTGTCTCCTCCTTGAGCATTATCAAAAATAAGAATTGCATAAATGGATTAAATAAAAAGCCATAAAAATCATGAACAATAACAATCAAAAGAAATAGATATGGAAATAACAACATCAGTACTAGTACGCTTGAACGGTAACGAGTCAAAAATAAATAATCCTAAAATTGCGAGGAACAGTTATTGGTAGTCATGATAACTGTAATTAAAGAGATCTCCATAATTATCAGAGTAGTCATGGTAGAAGGATGAAGTTGAGTGATAGTTTTCTGGCCAATGCGTATATTCTTCATTTTCTTGAATAGACAATCTTCGAAATGTTGCAAGATTAATTTGTTGTGGTGCTGAAGGATCGAGCCAAGACATATTATCACTATCTTCTTGTTCTTCCTCTAATTCTTCTTGCATTATAGTCTTTTCTCGATCTTGTTGAGAACTTCCTCCATAAGATGACAATCTATGAGGATGATATACTAGAGTCTGTGCTAAAGGAGGTAGTGTTGTAGAAGGAGAGAAGGATGACCTAGAAGATGATCTACCATGAAATTTTCTCATTAGTTTTCCTAAAGTGGAAACAACCTTTTCTAAAGTTTTCTCCATTTTAGTCATTCCATTAGAAAATATCATTCCAAAACGACCATTTTAGTGTACAAACCTCTTTGATTGACCGTGATTAATTTTTCGATTTTGAAGCATTAAATCATAGAAGGATTCAATTTGATTCGGTTCAATGCGAGCTTCGTGAATCTCCGAATCAGAATAATATTTAGTAGTATGATGATAGGAACCAGTTTGTTGTGGAGGACGAGGTGAATGAGTTTGAGCTAGTTGATGAGGGACTGGATGCATTTGTTGTTATTGCTACGTAGTCCATTGCGCCAGGGACATGATTGGAGGTGGTCTTTCAGGAAGATGCATTAAGGATAAAAACCTTATACCACTTTCTATGACAAGAATTTCTTCAAAATGAGAAATATAAGAAGGTACCCCGAGACCTTGTAAAAGACGCATGATGTATGGAGCATACATAATTGTGCATCAATGGTGAGACCAAAAGCTTTTAATTTCATCATGAATAAATTTAGCTCAATTTACTTGAATTCCACCAAATATAGCATATAAGGCTTTGTGGTCATTTTCATTTATTTGTTCATGATTTCCCAAACGAGGAATTATCGTATTAATTATCATACAATTTAATAGCCTAGCTTTTGGTCATTGTTTGCACCAAAAATAGTTACAACACCCAAGAATAGTTTTTGTAAAGAAGTAAATGAAGAAAAGAAAAAATTAAACTGAGTAAAAGAACAAGTAAGCAGTAAAGAATAAGCAATAATCAAAGACATAGATGTTTATAGTGGTTCGGCGTTATATGCCTACGTCCACTTTTAAGATTATCCTTTATTACTCTCTTGTGAATCCGATTACAACAGTAGACTAAACCTAGCACTATATTACAATGGAGTCTAAAGTATCAAGTAGCGTAAAGATTATGAAAATAAACCAATAGGTCTATATTTATAGGGTGAGATGATGAAATATTTCGCTAAGATTTCGGCAGAAGGCTCTCCAGGTCCATATGGGCCCACCATAACGATCGATGAACATAACTAGTTATTTTGCAACGATTAGTATAAATTATAACGATCGTTATTTTTTCCTCTGATTGCCATGCGGTTATTTGTGAGGTGTACCACATGCCTTTGTGCCTTGCTCCTAAAATATGAAGTCATCCTGAGTTGTAGACTGCGAGATATGGATCAATCTTTGTTGAATTTGGATCGTTTGCTGAGTTACACCGATCATTATAAAGGATCGAAATAAAACGATTAGCATTTCTTGAACCTTAGAGTTTTGACCTGCGATCATTTTTGTGAGCTCCACCCTTTAATATATTTGTACCTTGAAAGTTTCAAGTGAATTGGCCTTGTGGATTTTGAGATATCGATCGATCTTCGCTGATTTGAGCTGTTTTATGGATCGTTCTCGATCGATCCATATAAATCCTTGCTTTTTCCGTAACTTGAACATATGAACTTCGATTGACTTGAAATTTGGAATATAGATTCATGGGGCTATGCATGTCGCTCTATACTGATTGCACCTCGATTGGGTCTTGGTCTGGATCTGCTCGACCATCATCCATAGCACCGTATACAACTGATTATCAAGGCTGGTAATAATCCGTTTCTAGCCAAGTCGATGATATCACGACCTTGCCAAAAGGCGGGATAACATTTTCCCCCCAAAGTATGTTTTCTCCAAACATGACGTGCTTTGAAAAGTCACAAACTTCAATCGTCGAAAAAGGATTCCATTTAGTTCGTTGAATGTTCATTATTTTTTTGTTGAGTTGCTTTCTTGTTAAGGGTCGTGTCTCCTTTCATTCATTATGACTAGATTATGGCTTATCGATGATCATCTTGTTGTTTTTCTGGTGATTATCAGGCTACAATAATTTGGTTTTGGTTCTTCTTTTGGTTGATTTCAACTGCGAATTCAATTTTTGTCGATTTCAAAAAATTTAATGTTAGAACGTATATTCATTCGTATACGTGTCCATACCTGACCCACTATCATGATTGCACATACATGGGTCATTGTCAAGTTTCAAAGTTATTCCTTGTCTTGAGTGAACATCCAAGGTCAATCGTTATTCATTAAATGGAAAGTTGGATTTCCCTTGTACGATCATTTTTTTAAAAAGAAAAACTAATGACCAAGTTCGATCTGTATTTCTGAATGAATTTTCGTATCCATCTATGATCGTCCTTGTACGATCGTTGCCATTATATATATATATTAATAATTATTAACGATCATTAGTTCACAAAAAGGTGTTTTCTGATCGTTCTTGGTGGTTGAACTATAGGTAGGAATTCTAGTTTGAACGATCGGTATATCTCTTGAGTTGAACGATCGGTATATCTCATGAGTTGAACGATCGGTATATGCTCTTCCTATAAAACTTTCATCCCTAACCATTTTTCATAATCTTTCCCGATCATTTCTTGGCTTATAGAATTTTGGATCGTTTTAGAACGATCGGTGTAATTTCTGGCTACGAGGGATCGGCCTGTCTATCCATATAAAAGCATTTTACCTAGCAACTTCTATCTCCACTCCTCACTTTCGTATCGTTTAAGCTTTCAACAAAAAAAAGAAAAATAACGAATCGTTCTCCCTTTTTTCTTCCATCATTCCAAATAAGGAAAGGAATTGGTGAATATGGAGTTGCCAAGTGTGGGAAATGATGCAGATCGACGCACGACGATCATCCTTGGATGATCGATAGTGTTTTGGACTTAGTGAGTTTTGAAGCGAAGGGATCAATTGGCAGAATGGTCGTATGGATGGAGTGGAGATAATGATCGGTTTGGAAGGCTAAGGAGAACGATCGGTGGGAATGAATTGATCAGAAACGATTGGTAGGACTGGGTCTAGGAACGATTGGTGGTGAGGCATGGGGAACAATCGGTGATGCTAAATTGAATGATCGATTGTCTGCACATGAACCTTAAAAGTGGAACCTAGTTAAATAAACTTGAATCCAATGATGAGCTTCAGGCTTGTACATTCAAGTGAACCCATATGACTTGTATAGGACTTGAACTACATATTTGGAAATATGTGACATTTGAACTTTAACATGAACTAATGCCTTCGACTATTCTCTTGGAGCTTATCGGTGACTTGAATATACAAAATTGAACATTCATTTGCTGACAATCGATCATGAAACTCAAACTGCATCGCTCCCAAATGACACGGAGAAACGGTTGAGACGGTCAGGAATGATGATCTCTTCAGTCAAACCTCAAAGTCTTGTCTTCTTTTCCATTTCTAATTCCATACAACCTATTACTATGTTGTATACCACTTCACCGCACCACTCTAGCACTCACTATGCACTAGGGGGTACATGTTACTTTATCTAATCATGATTTTTACTGAGTTTAATAGCAATGGGTTCTAGACGTTCTGGGCATCTTGCAGCTATGCCAGCTGGATTATCTTCTCACCAGGATAATCCTGACGTGGACTCAAGTTCTACAACCGAGTCCGATAGTCTGTCCTCTAGTCATCATCCAAAACAACCGAAAATCCCAAGCCCACGGTTTAATTTTTCTGATGCAGTTCCCATTCTTCTACCTTAGATTGTTGATCCTACTCCCCGACAATCTAGAGGATGCAGTTATTCTGGAGGATCCTGCTGATTCCGTAGCCTTTAAAATTAAGGAAGATACTCTTCACTGAATCTGTGTAAGGCATGGAATTTCCTTGAACGATGTATTGGTTCCGTCGCAGGATGATAGGGCTCATAGACCTCCAGAAGGATATACGGCGTGCAACAAATTCATGTGCTAGGCCGGATGCGTCCCACCATTTAATTCATACATCTGGGAAATTCTCCATTATCTGAGGATAGCTCCAGCTTAGCTTCATCCGAATGGCTACGCTCTTCTCAATTGTATTTATTTGGTATTTATGGAGTTCTTGCATCGTCCTCCGACCATCGATGACATACGATTCATATTCTCCTTCAAGCGACGGATAGGGAGTCTTTCGTTTACATTTCTTTAGTTAGCGAAGAAGATTTAGTTCTAACTAGCGCATGGAATAAATTAAGCGCTTTTAAAAGTGAGTGGTTCTTTGTTCGATGTCCTCTCGGTTTTGCTCGATAATGGCTGGAAAGACGTAAGTGTTATCCACCATCTTTATATTAGCGTAGGAAACCGATATTCAGGTCGTACTCCTGACTAAGTAATTCTTCTTACAGGCATTGTCACATGGCCTAGCGGTAAACTTTACGAGGAGGCGGTCATGACTCTCAAAATGCACCGCCTGAAGACATAAACATGGAATATCTTCTTATGGACGGATGCCTTTTTACTTTTTTTTTGATAGAAGAGGGCCTCAGCGTAGGGCTAACAAAAGTTGCTCAAACAGCAGGGGTAAGACCATGGGCTGTAGCCGGTCAAAGGGGCAATCGAATCGATCCTATCGTGACCCCAGCCACAAGTGCTCAGGTATACACCGTATTGATGTAAAAGGAGATAAAAGCAATGTGCACATCGCAATGATGACGAATCTATTCTTGGAGTCGAGGTCGGATCCTCGCAGACCTTACAGCCTTCAGCTCTCGATGGAAGAAAAAAGAAAACATTTGTTTATAAATTTCCTCAAATTCGCCTTTCTAATCAACTCAAATCGTTGATGGCTTCTAAACTTCTAAAGGGGAAGTTACTCCAATGAGCAAAGCTCCTGCAACAGGTTTGTTGGGGGTAACACAAGGACACTTGCACACACTTGCACCCCTCAACATTGCATTATGCTCAACTTGTGCCATATAATTCTTAAAGTTGATTAGCTTCTGTTTTCCATTACAAAAATGATGGTGAAGAAAAGGAACATGTTTGATTCCCTTCGGGATATACACCACCATTCCTCTGGTTCATGCTCTAGTTCATACCATCAAGGTGGTGGTCGAGAGTATTATGATCCTATTTACTACTCCGTTCGGGATCGTGGTAATCAAGATAAGGGTAATAGAGATAAACCCTCTCAAGATAAATATCAATTAAGATCTAGGTCCCCTCCTCCAAAGGGTTCCGGTAAGCCAACTAATCGTCGGGACCCACCTATCAATCCCTCTCGTGATCTCCCTCCCATCCCAGTTCCTCTACAACCTTTAGTTCCTTCTCAATCTCAGCGGTACATTGATCATCGTCGCCATAGTGAACATGTTGTTGCTCACAGGCCCGGCAAGGAAAGAACTGAAGTCGAAATCGTTGTCGAAGGTCCTATGATTGATCTAGTTGCTCGCATGCCACAAATTCGAGAAGAGTTTCCAAACCTATGCTTTGAAGGGTTCTTTTTTCCTCCTAATCTAAAGAGGTTCCAAGACCATAACCAGAAAATGACTATCGATTGCGTTACAGATATCCACAAGAAACACCGCGAATGGATGAAAGCAGCAGAGAAAATGTCGAAAGTATGTTTCGAGCGCACGGTGGAAATTGAAAAGTTAAAAAGCCAGGAAGCTCAAAATAAAAGAATTATCGATACTTTGACAAACGAGTTAGATGCTTCTAGGACTTCCCTAGCAGAGGCCAAGGGAAAAGCTAATGCTGCCGTCAAATCCGTGAAAGAGATGAAGTCCAGTCATCTTGATATAGTCATGTTGTTACATCATCGAATTCAAGAAATATCACTCGAGAGAGATACAACTCGAAGTAACGAATTTGCAGCCTTGAAGAAGATAGCGGACCTCAAGGTTGAGCTCGAGTACGCAAACAAGGAGAAAGATTATGCTCAGAAAATTGCTCAAGATGCTTGCGATGAATTAGTGAATGTTAGACTAGAGAGGATACGGCCGTTGAAAGGGCCAAAGTTGTTGATGCACTCGTTCAACATGAAGTAGAATCCGCCAAAGTTAATTTGAGGGAGGAGATAATGAACGAGCTCGACCCACTTATTATTCTTTACAATGCCAATGTTCTCAATCATAGAAATCTAACATGACTTGGTGATGATTATCCCTACCAGCTCTATCGCACGTAGGAATTTCTTGTTGCAGAGGAAAAGAGACTCCTTAATATTGAGAAACTCGATTTGTCCAGACTTGAAGGTGAAATGCTATTAGACGATGACCCAAAAAATTGCATGATATCTAGCCTACACTTTAGAAAGAATCTGCTGTTGTCTCTTTACATAAAGTGGGTGAAGGTTCCGGGTCGGCACAACCCGATGTTACAACTGAATTGCCCCCAGCATCCCAGGCTATCCCTAGTTCCATGGAAGATTCTTCAACCATCCTCGAATATGACCTAGACAAGCCTCAACTTTCTCCAATTCCTGAACACAGTTCTGAGGATATTTCGGCTCAACTCGGGAGCTATACTGATGAAGGTATGTCGCCGACATCTTCCGTCTTTCAAAAAGTTGAAGTGTTATCAGTTGATACTTCTAATCCTTTCGCCTATTTTTTCTCAGCTATAAATCTGTCAGGTGTCGTTCCTCCTCCCTTGCAAGAGCCTTAATTAGGATCGCTAGCGGCCGTGACAGAATCCATTAAAGTTACAACTTCGGCCACTGCTCAAGGTGCTCAAGAAGAAACCTTCGTTATTGACGATCAATTCATGGAGGCATTGTTCAAGGAAGGAAGCGAACCACACCATGAAATTCCTTTTGATGAAGATGTTGTAATCATGGGCACTTCCAACCCTGATGAGCTTAGCATGAAAGAGCGTGTTGAGAAGGAAGAGTTGTTGAAAAAGAAGGCGAAAGCTGAGCCTATTGATATGGATTTTAATGAGCCGATTCCTATCCCACTCCAGATGAACCCCCATAGCGGGCCAATTCCTGGAGATGAGGTCCCCCTACTTTCGGTGTTGAGAGTGCCTCGATCCTTCATGCTTCTAAAGATGATGCTGCTTCAATCCGCATAACTGAAGATGTTTCTTCAAAGAAAAGCCGAGGCGGAAAAGAATCGAAAAGAGGATCGAGTGGCACCTTGGATAGAGCCACTCCTAAGAAACAAAAGAAAGAGAGGAAATCCAAGAAATAATCGTTTGGTTGACGTGATGTGTAAATAGTTTGGATGGCTACTTGTTCTTTTTGTTGGTCATGTTTGTACGAGTACAACCCCCATTCTTACTTGACATTTTGGACAATCTTTTATTGTGAATAGCAAGTTTAGTGTGAATAAGAATTCTTTTATTCTTGTGTAGAATTATCTTACATGCTTGTTTAAATGATCGAGCTATTATTTTTTCTATTTAATGAATTTGTGATTCGTTACTCATTGGATCGGACATCGATCTGATTTATCCATCGCAAGGCCTCCCTGAGGTCGTGGCATCGAGTCGTATCAAACATTGGGCTCGAGCCTAGTGTTCTGCTGTCGAATTCAGTGGTTTGGGTAATTATACTCCTACCCCACTCTCAAGTTAGTAGAGTTAGAGACCTTAGCGAGTTTACACTCCTGCTGTCGGTTTCAAGTCGGAGTTTATGGAATAGTGAGCGGTCAAACTGCACTCATTTATTTGTTTATACTCATATTTGCGCTTTGGGATTAAAGTTAATTAGTGGTCAGTCGAGTCATACCTTTTTCGTTTTCGTTTCATTTATGCTCATATTCACACTTTTTGGACATGAGTTTTTTAAGAAACTGTCGAGTTCAGTTCTCTTTGGTCAGTCGTTCTGCCTTCAAACATGGGTCTTGTCTCAACAAGTGACTGGTCTAGTCTCAATCACTCCCGAGTTATGTCGGTCCCATCGAATAGTTGGATTTAGTCGGTCGTATATCGCAACTAACATGTACTGCAATGGCAGGTCACAGATATGATGGAAAATTCAAAGCTCTATTGCTGAATGAAAAGAAATGACATAATTTGTCTTATTACATAATTGAAAAATCAAATTCTAAAGCAAATCCTGAAACTAAATATAACTTAATGAAAAAGAAAAACTTAGTGAAATAGCGTCGTAAATGCTCGCTATTCCACGCCCTTGGGAGTGTGATGCCATCAACAGTCGCTAGCTTGAAAGTTCCCTCTGCAAGCCTTTGCACAATGACATACGGTCTTTCCCAACTTGGATTCATGTGCGACGGGATAGGAAAAATGCATTTTAAGACAAGATCGTCGACTTCAAAGGTTCTAGGTCAGACTTTATGTTGTAGTATTGGATGAATCGGTGTTGGTGTACAACTGCCTTCAAATCAACTTCCTCATGCTTCTCATCTATAAAGTCTAGAGATTCCAAAAGAAGATCTTTGTTTGTTCTGGGATCGTAATAAGTTACTCGATGAGAAGGAACTTCGACCTCAACAGGAATAATAGCCTTGAAGCCGTAAGCGAAGGCGAATAGAGTATGACCAGTTGCGAACCTGTAAACCTATAGCTCTATCGGGAGTTCATCCACCCACTTTCCTCTAGCTCTTTCCAAACGCATTTTCAGAATGGATTTTATGATTTTGTTCACATCTTCAACTTTCCCATTCGCTCGAGGGTGAGCGATTGCCGCAAACCTCTTTATAATATGATACCGAAGGAATATGTCTTTAAATTCAGTACTATCGAATTGAGTCCGATTGTCTGTTACAATAGTCCATGGAAGACCAAAATGACTGGTGATGTTCCAGGCAATGAAGTTGATTACTTTCTTGGTTGTGATCATGGCTAAAGGTTCCGCCTCGGCCTATTTGGTAAAGTAATCAACAGCGACAATAGCGTACTTTGCACCACCTTTAGAGATCGGTAAGGAATCGATAATATCTACACCACATATGGAAAACGGCCATGGGCCGATCATTTGTGTAATTTCTGTCAGTGGAGCTCTTGGAACTTTCACATATATCTGGCACTTGTTGCATCATCTTACATAATTGGCAGCATCTCGATTAACGGTCGACCAATAATACCCATAACGGAGTATCTTCTTCGCTAGGGTTTTCCCCCTAGTATGATCGCCACATTCCCCTTCATGAACTTCCTTTAGGACTCATTTTATTTCATCATGAGCTATACACCGGAGAAGGGGAATGGAGAAACCCTTTCTATACATAACTCCTTCCTGTATAATATACCGTGAAGCTTTGCGAAGGATTTGTCGCTTTTCATTCCTTCATTCGAGAAGAACTCCTTGTAGAAAATAATCTTTAATCGGAGTCATCCACGATTCCTTCTCAGGTTTCGTCTCTAATAACTGGTCAATTTCCACCGAGCTTATACTTGGAGAAATTAATACGTCGACCAGAACTAAGCCCATCTGTTGCGCAACCCCGGTGCTAGCAAACTTAGCCAATGAATCGACCTCTTTGTTTTGATCCCGAGTAATATGCGTAAAGTCATAATACTCAAAGTCGGTCAACAACTCTTTGACTTGGGTAAGGTATGGAGCAAGTTGATGCCCTTTAGCTTGGTAATCTCCTCTGACTTGGTATACTACCAATTGTGAGTCGCAAAAGATTTTAAGATACTTTATTGCTATTTCTTTGGCGAGTTTAAGTCCAGCAATCAGAGCCTCATACTCAGCTTCGTTGTTTGTTGTAGTGAAATCAAGCTTTAAAGCATATCAAATTGGTTGATTTTCAGGAGTTAAAAGCATAATACCAGCTCTAGAAAAACGATCGTTGGATGGTACATTTGTATACAACTTCCACCGTATGGTAGGGATTTCACTGCTCTTCGGGAAATCATCCTATGTAGTAAATTCTGCTACAAAATCTGCTAGTTCCTGACCCTGGATAGTCCTTCGAGGAAGATAAGTGATATCGAATTGGCTAAGTTTGATATTCCACTTGAGTAACCTTCCAAACGTCTCAGGTCGCTGCAAGACCAGTCGTAATGGCTGGTCTGTTTAAACATTTATAAGGTGAGCCTGAAAGTAGGGGCAAGCTTTCGTGATGCAATCAGCAAGCAGTATGCCAGTTTCTCTATCTTCGGATAGTTCCTTTCAACCCCTGTCAATCACTTGCTAACATAATAGACTAGTCTCTGAGTTTGATTCTCTTCGTTAAGCAACGCGACACTTATAACATGTACTGACATGGCTAAGTAGACATATAAATCTTCATGATCCACTAACTTTGATAAGATGGGAGGTCTCTCTAAGTGGTTCACCAAAGCATGAAATACATCTTTATAATCCCATGTCCATTCAAAATTCCTTTTTCCTCTCATAATCAAGTCAAATAAAGGAATGCATTTATCGGTAGCTCTAAAAATGAATCGGCTTAGGGCCGTGACCTTCCCATTCAAGCTCTGTACTTGTTTAATAGTCTTCCGCACTTGGATATTGCGAATAGCTTGGATCTTCTCGGGATTAGCTTCAATTCCGCAGTCATTAACGATGAAATCCAAGAACTTTCCTGATGCAATGCCAAAGGAGCATTTCAGAAGATTAATCTTCATTTTATAATGTCGGAGGGTCAAACATTTCTGCCAAGTCCCTAATGTGGTCGCTAGACTATCGTGACTTCACGAGCATATAATCCACATATACTTTCATCATTTTTCCGATTTGATCTTTATACATTCTGTTAACTAGGCGCCGGTAGGTCGCTCCTGCATTCTTTAGCCCCAATGGCATCACCATATAGCAATATAATCCAACATCGGTAATGAAGCTGGTGTGCTCTTGATCGAGAATGTGCACCAGAATTTGGTCATATCCCGAGTAGGCATCCATGAAAGATAGGAATTCGTGCCCCATGGTCGAGTCTACCAGCTGGTCGATACTTGAAAGGGGAAAACTGTCTTTTGGGCATGCCTTGTTCAAGTTCGAGTAATCAACACATGTTCTCCATTTCTCGTTTGCCTTTCTCATAAGTACAGGATTAGGTACCCATTTAGGGTAGAGGGCATCGCGAATAAACTATTGTTTTAGTCTATCCACCTCCTTTTAATAGCGGCAGATCTCTCCAGTTCCATACCATGTCTTTTTTGTTTCACCGGGACATACCTCGAGTCAATGTTCAGTGCATGCCTCGCAATGGCAGGTGAGATCCCACACATGTCTGAATGAGTCCAAGCGAACATTTCAAGGTTTGCTTGGAGAAATCAAGTAATTTCTTTCATCATCAGGGGCTGAGCTATGATCCGATCTTTAGGACCCGTGATGGGTCATAGTGGCTAACTGTAATGACAATCGTCAGCTCAGCCGATGCAGCCCTGGTCTCTTTGGGCTCCTTCTTATCATCTCTCGGATTTATATCTCTATAGAACAGACTGTGGCGCATGACCCAGGGCTCAGGCCTTAGTTGTTAATCCTCAGTAGCTTGGATGTGAACTGACTTATCCACACCCTTACCTTTCTCCCTCCGTTGAGCATCCCTCAGCTCAACTACAGAACAGGCATGTCCAGTCGCATGATCACCATGAACAACTCCAACACCATTATTTGTTGGGAACTTCAATGTTAAACACCATGGGGCAAGAGCTACCTAGAACTCGGCTAGGGCTGGTTGGCCCAAAAAAGCGTTGTATGTAGAGTCAACATCCAAAACAACAAAAGGCAAAATCCGCACTCTCCTATGGTCACCTTCTCCCAACTCTACAGGCAATTCAACATAACCACCAGCTTCAATTGCAGCACCGTTAACGCCATGTTTGCGGGCTATAGATGGTTTTAAGTACTTTGCTTCCATCCTCATCTGATCATAAGCTTTATTGAAAATTATGTTTATAGAACTTCCATGGTCAATCAATATCCTTCTCACAAAAGCGGTGTTGATCATGGCCGAAATGACCATTGGGTCACTTGTCAAAGCCGCTATGATATCCCTAATTTTTGATAACATTATTCAGAAGATTTAATTAGATAAATCAAATACAATAATGTAAAGAATTAGAATGATAAGGGGATTGAGATTTGAATAAATTATTATAGGGTCGTGCTTAATAAACTAAATGGGCTTAAATGGATTTTATGCTGTTAATCAAAACATGGGCATATTAGTAAATAGCCGCTCCACTCATTATACACGGCTATACAACCATTCACGTTTCATTTTTCTCACGTTCATTTTCACAAAAACATAAACGCAAATCAAAACTAAGAAGAGCGGGCTATTAACAAGGGAAAAGAGGAAAATAAATTTAATCAAGCTAAGGAATTAAAGCAAGGGGATTAATTTCAAATCAAATCTCAAAGCTCTTATCATATTCAAGGTGAATAATAATTTTATACCATCTCAATTTTATTCTATGATTATACGTTTTTGGATTTAAGATTAAATTCGTTTTTATGATGTTTTGATGATGATATGCTTGAACTATTATATGTTTGATTAAATCAATTCATTTACATATGAATTTACATGGTTTTAAGGCAAAACCTATTATTGATGATTTTAGAATGCCATGGAAAAATTATATGTTTTGTAAAACATGATTTTGGAGGTGAGTTTCAATTTTTGTAGTTTTCGAAGCCATGGAAAATTTATTATGAAATTTCAAAGGAAAGTATAATAAAATTGGGTTTAAAATTAATATCGATTATTTCAGGAAGAATTTGGGTCTAAAATTTTAATATGTTAGGTAACATTATGAAAGTAAATTTCAGTGATTTTTGGAGATTTTTTCTAATTGATTTGCTATGGAAAATAAAATATGTTTAAAGAAGGACTTATTTGCGATATTGGTTTGACTCAATGGAAGGGCTTAAAAATTAATTTTTCCTTGATTTAGATCTGATAAATGCGGCGGTTATTTTTGTAAAGGATTTGAAATTTTTTAAGGCAACCAATTAAAAGATTAAAAATAGGTAGGTTAGTTATAAAGCAATTACTAAAATTAGCATGATTTCAGCCTTTATTCAGAAAAGCAGGTTCTGCCTCCTTTAGTAGTGCCTTTCGACTCCAATGCTTCTACTTCGACTCCGTCAAAACCAACCCAGCCGAAACCCATCTAATCGGAACCAATACACAAGTTATCACTTTGATGGTACGTGGTGGATTGGAGGAAAGGTGGGAGCCATGGTGTCGAAAGCAATGCTACTGATGGGGTCGAAACTTTAGTTTTGTTTCCAAATGTTAAGTGCCTGCTTTGTTTTACTTAAAGCTTTCAACGTAGTCGAAACTTATGTTTTCAAAAGTGGTTTTCTACATAGCTTTCGAAGGAGGTTTCCATACTATGTTTTAAAGTAGGAGCTTTCGAATGAGTTCCTTCATTCTTAAATAAGACTTTCGAAGATGATGGTTCAACCTAGTCGAAACCCCTCTGCCGTTCATGTGCCTTTCAAGTGTGTTGAAGGCGTTAATGCTTTTGAAGGGTGCCTTTGGTTTAAACTTATACTAAGTCACTTCTTAAATGCTTTCGAAAGGGTTCAGGGGTTTCGAAGGCAATGATGTCGAAACGGGGTTTCGATGATATCCTTCAAGGTTTTACTAAAAGGCTTTGAGCTTTTGAATAGATGGTTCCGACACCATCAAATTTTCCCCAAATAATTTTACTAAAGGTTTTGAAAGAGATACTTTCGTATGTAACCACTTTGACCCAAAAGATGTTTTTAAAAGTAAAACCCAATACTTTCGAAAGGGGCACTTTCACTGGTTTTGGAGCTATGTTTTAAGGTAATGTTTTGATACATTCGAAAGGAATATTTTGGTTTTAAAAGGAATAAGTTAAAGAGCTTCGAAAGGTATATACTTAGTGTTTCGAAAAGAAGTTTTCTATGCTTTCGAAGGAGGTTATCCAGGGGTTTCGAAAGTGATGTTTAAGGTTTCAAAACAAATGATCCAATCTCATTTTAAAGGAAACACCATGGCATAAATAAATAAAGAGTTTTGACATGAAGTTTTTAAAGAAGTTTTCCTTGATCAAACAGGTTAAAAGGATTAATCAAGTTTTATATAAAATGATTTCAACGATATTTAACCACAAGTGTTGGTATTAATATATTGTTATGATTGCTTCTTCATATATTTATTCACATTGTTATGAACCCATATCGGTACTTTGGGGAAGGGTAGAATAACCAGCTAGGTTGACCAAGTAGTGAATATAAGTTAAGGATGCTAAAATATTAACTAAAGATATTGGCAGGGGCCAATAGGTTCATAGTAAGTCCATGAAAACTATGTAAATGAAAAGATATTGGCAGAGGCCAATAGTTTCATAGTCAGCCTATGAAAACAATGATTTGATATTGGCAAGGGCCAATAGGTTTGTAGTTAGCCAATGAAAACTATATCCGTATCAAGATATCGACAGAAGTCAATATTTTCCTAATCGGGCCATGAAAACTAGGATAAGAGAAAAGATATTGGAGTTACCAATAGGTTCTTGGTGATCCCATGAAAACTATGAAATCGGATAGGGAGTCCATAAACACTTCACAGGTTATTAGTAAGCCCAGGAAACCTAATAGGTTAATAGTGACCCTAAAAACTTTGAATATGACAGATAGTCAGAATGAACGAGGATGGGTAATCCATATTTAATATACTTGTTTGCATATCATCATATTATTTTTAATTTTTTTTACCCATTGTGGATGCAGGAGCACGATATATGGTTTTATAAAGTTTTTAAGATGCCGGTGAGGGGAAAACCCGTTCCGCTAAGCAGTGTGGTCTCACTAGATATCTAAATGATTTGAGATGGTGGATTATTATTCATACCAGGCTTTATGTCTGACTCGAAGTTTTTGTTTTCCCCTTAAACTCTCGGGTGCTCAATTTAATTTGAGTAGTTTGAGGGTTAAGGTTTCCAAGTTTTCTTTTAGACGAATAAAGGTTCCGGAGACGTGAAGGAGGCATGCTAGCTATTCAGAGTTCTTTTTATTTCGCTGTGTTTTGGTTGTAAAGGAAAATTTGTTTTATTGCCTTATTATATAATCTGATCAACCTAGAGGGCATCTTCATATGTCGCCCTTGGCGTATTTTGTTTTAATTATATGTTATTTGAACGTGGTCTGCATACTGGGATTACGTAATTAATTCGAATTATTTTGAAATGGAATGTGGAATTTGTTTGCTGTTTAAAGTTTTTCCATATTCATGTGTTTTTGTATATAAATGTATCTAACCTTGCCATATTTGGCCACCGAGGATTAATAAATATGAATGTGTGCAGCATTCGTAGTAGATAATTTTGGGCTTCCATGTAGGGGGATGTTACAAGTTGGTATCAGAGCATAGGTTTATGAAACTTAAAAGAAATTTAAACCTAAAAGATTTTTTCAAACATAATCCAATAAATCAAAAATAAGATTGGGGTTTTGGTTAACGTTATAGTAACGTACTTGTAATTGATATATATAGTTATTTATATATAAATACGTATTCCCCGCTCTCTTAGACCGTTCTTCTGTATCTTACTAAGGCTCATATACAGATTTACGAGAAAGGAGATATGGAAGCAGGAAACATAAGAGGACATCTAGGTGGAGGCAGCACCACAACTATTGGAAATGCTCGAACCACCACTAGGAGGAATCCGGTTCGATCGGCTAATGTTAATAACCAATATGATGATGCCAATGTGGGTGCTAGAAATCCATCATTAGATATGTGGGCGATGTATCAGTTCTTCGTCAATATGATGCAAGAAGGAGTTGCTGCTGGAATTGCTGGAAATGTTGGTGGAGCTAATCCTATAGCTCCAAATGGGAATAATTATGCTAAGCTGAGTACACTAGCCTTCGTGGGAAGCCATTCATGGGGACGGAGAATGCCATAAAGGTTGAGAATTGGCCATTGCATTGTGAGCGTATCTTTGCTGATTTGGGTTTAGATGATGAGCAGAAGAGAAGGTTGGCCTCTAGACAGTTGCAAGGGTCAGTGCTTTATTGGTGGAACAGTATAACTGCCGGAGTTCTGGAGGTGCAGTTGACTTGGATGGATTTTCGAAGGAGATTTGAGAAAAAGTTTGTGTTTGAGTTTGCTAAGTCAGAGCTGATGAGGAAGTTTATGGATCTAGAGTAGGGAGAGATGTCGGTTGTTGAGTATGCCACTAAGTTTGATGAGTTGTCCCGTTATGGACATAATACTATAGACACCGTCATCAGAAGGAACGAGAAGTTCATTAGGGGACCGATGCCCGAGATTGCTAGGGCGACCCTGCCACATCTTCGCAATCCTAGTAATTTAGTTGTGGAGATGGTCATTCGCCATGTGGAGATGCTTGCTGATTGTGTTAGAGTGAAGCTAGTGGAAATCCAGGTTTCTCAGGAGAAGAAAAGAAGGTTCTTTAAGAAGAAGGGAGCCTAGAAGGGAGATGCTACCAAGAAGGCAGGCTGAGTTATTTTGCTTTAAGTGTGACAAGAAGGGTCATTATGTGAATGAGTGTTGGTCAGGTAATGGGAAGAAGGCTGCAAATAAGAAGAATGTGAAGTGCTTCAACTGTGATCAAGTTGGGCATTACAAGAATCAATGTCCAGAGCCAGTCAGGGTGGAAAAAGGGAAAGTTTTTGCTATTGGACCAGCATCAGCTAGGCCTACTTTAGCTGATAAAGGGAAGACTGTGATGGATGGTACGCTTTTGATTCAGAGTATACCAGTTAGGGTACTTTTTAATACCGGTGCATCACATTCATTTATATCTTAGTGTTTGGTTGATAGATTATGCTTAGAACCCACCTACCTTATTACTTCATTAAGGATTGCGAATCCAATAGGAGGGTATGCAACTCTAGGGTTGAGATGTGACCAGTTAGAACTTGATCTGTTAGGTCATAAGTTTGCATACATCTTGTATGTTATTGATTTTGTAGATTTCGAAATCATTTGGGTATGGATTGGTTGGGTAGGTATGAGGCTAAAATATTTTGCCAGGATAGGGAGATATCACTGAGACACCCTGATAGTCATAACCGAGTAATATTCTCAGTGGAGAATTCCGACCGGAGTGTTAGTGCTTCGCTTTGTGCTATAGAGGTAGGAGATGAGTTAAGTCAGGTTCGAGTGGCAAGAGAATTTGTAGATGTCTTCGAGCCGGTTACGGGATTACCACTGAAACGAGCAGTTGAGTTTTAGATAGATCTTGTGCCAGGAGCTTAACCTGTGAATAGACTACCTAGCAGGATGACGCCAACTGAGATGAAGGAATTGAAGGTGCAGCTAGTGGAACTTAAAGGAAGGAATTTTATTAGGCCAAGCAGTTCACCTTGGGGAGCGGTCGTGGTGTTCGTGAAGAAACCAGATGGGTCGTTGAGGATGTGTATCGACTATCGTAAGTTGAACGAGAGGATGATCAAGAATAAATATCTTTTGCCAAGAATAGATGATCCGTTCGATCAGTTGAGTGGAGCCAGAGTGTTTTCCCAATTGGATTAGGCAATAGGTTTCCATCAGTAAAAAGTGGAAGAGGACAGTATTCCTTTGACAGCTTTTCGCACTAGGTATGGTTCGTATGAGTGGTTAGTGATGCCATTTGGATTAACGAATGCACCAGCTTTCTTCGTGGATTTGATGAACCGAGTTTTCCGAGAGTAATTGAATAGGTTTGTGCTGTTATTTATAGATGACATCTTAGTATACTCTAAGGATGAAAGAGAGCATGAGGATCATCTTAGAGTGGTGTTTGAGATGCTGAGGCAGAATCAGCTGAAGGCGAAGTTTACCAAGTATCATTTTTGGAAGAAAGAGGTTAATTTTCTTGGTCGCGTGGTTTTAGAGAAAGGCTTGTCCGTCGATCCAGATAAGATCGAAGCTATAAACAATTGGAAGAGACCAGAGACGATGACTGAGATTAGAAGTCTTCTTGAACTCGTTGGCCACTACCGTAGATTCATTAAGGATTTCTCGTGGATAGCAGCACCTTTGACTAAGTTAACCAGGAAGGAGGTGAAGTTTGTTTGTCCGACAAATGTGAGGAAGCATTCCTTAAGTTAAAGCATTTGTTGACAAATGCACCAGTGCTAGTAGTTCCAGACGAAAACCAAGAGTTGGTGGTGTATACGGATGCATGTGGAACTAGACTAGGAGCGGTGTTGATGAAGAAGGGTAAAGTTATTACCTATGCTTCACGATAGCTTAGACCGCATGAAGTGAGATATCCTACTCATGATATGGAGTTGGCTGCGGTGATCTTTGCATTTAAGATTTAGAGACATTATCTCTTAGGGGAGAGATTTGAGCTTTACACGGATCATAAGCCTTTAAAATATTTATTCTCTCAGAAGGAGTTGAATATGAGACAGCAGAGGTGGCTGAAGTTTTTGGCTACTTATGATTTTGGAATAGAGTATACATCGGGGAAAGGAAATAAGGTAGCGGATTCTCTTAGTAGAAGACATCAGAATGTGGTGTTAGCTATGTTGGCAGAGTGGAACGATTTAGAAGCTTTGGCCAGTTGTGGTGGGCAGTTAAGATCGACTGCTAGTTCTAGTCAGAGTACCACTATGTTATCTTGTTTAGAAGTTCGATCAGTGTTGATAGAAAGGATTGCTTCTAAGTAGAAAGCGGATCCAGTATTAGCCGAGAGGATTAGAAGGCTTGAGGTTGGAACCAAGATTGATGATCTAAAGGATTCTAGCCTTGACCAAAGAGGATGGTTAAGAAAGAAAGGACGGTTGCGTGTTCTGAATGTCGAGGACATAAGGAAAGAAGTTCTTGGAGAATGTCATCGGTCCGAGTTTACTATTCATCCTGGAGGGACCAAGATGTATCAGGATATGAAGAGGAGCTTCTATTTGGAAGGTATGAAGAGGGATGTTGGCTTGTGGGTTAGGCAGTGTGCAAATTGTCAACAAATGAAAGCCGAACATCAAAAGCCGAGTGGGTTGCTTCAGTCTTTAGAGATTCCAGTTTGGAAATGGGATTCGATATCCATGGATTTTATAGACGGGTTGCCATGGTCAAATAGAGGAAATGAAACTATATGGGTCATAGTGGACAAGTTGACCAAGAGTGCTCATTTAATTCCAGTTAAGTCAACCAGGATGGCAACTGTTTTAGCTAAGTTGTTCATGAAGAACATAGTTAGACTACATGGAGTTCCTAGTAGTATAGTCAGTGACAGAGATGCTTTGTTCACTAGCGAATTCTGGAAGAGTTTACATGAAGTGTAGGGTACCAAGCTTAATATGAGTACTGCATATCACCCCAGACGGATGGGCAGACATAGAGAGTCAACAAGGTACTCGAGGATTTGTTAAGAGCTTGTGTATTAGAACTTGGTGGATCTTGGGAAGATCACCTATATTTGGTTGAGTTTTCCTATAATAATAGTTATCAGACTAATATAGGAACAACGCCTTTTGAAGCTTTGTATGGAAGGCCATGCAAATCGCCAACATGTTGGTTGGAAACTGGAGACAGGTTGGTCTTAGTTCCAAATTTGGTTAGGGAGGCAAAGATTGAGTTGATCCGAGAAAGGATGAAGGAAGCTCAGTCCAGACAGAAGAGTTACGTTGGCAAGAGGCGTAAAGACCTTGAATTCTCAGTTAGAGATATGGTTTTCATCAAGGTATCACCGATTAAGGGTGTGGTGCGATTTGGAAAGCCAGGGAAGTTAGCCCCAAGATATTTTGGTCCATTCCAGATTATAGAGAGGATTGGAAAGCTCGCATACAGAGTAGAGTTTCCTAGTAGTATGGCAGGTGTCCATAATGTATTTCATGTATCTCATCTACGCAAGTATGTGCATGACCCAGAGACTACTATTCCTCCGACTGGGTTGGAAGTCTTGGTAGTAGAGCCTAATTTGACTTTTGTTAGACAACCAGTTCAGGTTGTAGCGAGAGAAGAGAAAAGATTAAGGAACAAGACAGTCAGGTTGGTGAAAGTTCAGTGGAGCGACAACGAGAAGGACTGTACTTGGAAGACAGGAGACAATATTCGAGATACTTATCCTGATCTTCTTTAAGGGTATGTCTATGTTAGATTTATATAGACAGTTGCTAGTCAGATAGGCTATTATGGTTGTTAGGAGTTGTTACAGATGATTGCTATGTTTAGTATTTAGCCCTTACTGAATTTCGAGGACGAAATTCTTTAAGGGGGGGAGCCTGTAACATCCCTAATTTTTGATAACATTATTCAGGAGATTTAATTATATAAATTAAATAGAATAATGTAAAGAATTAGAATGATAAGAGAATTGAGATTTGAATAAATTATTACAGGGTCGTGCTTAATGAACTAAATGGGCTTAAAATGGCTTTTATGTTGTTAATCATATCATGGGCATATTAGTAAATTGCCGCTCCACTCATTATACACGGCTATACACCCATTCACGTTTCATTTTTCTCACGTTCATTTTCATAAAAACATAAATGCAAATCAAAACTAAGAAGAGCCAGCCATTAACAAGGGAAAAGAGGAAGAGAAATTTAATCAAGCTAAGAAATTAAAGCAAGGGGATTAATTTCAAATCAAATCTCAAAGCTCTTATCATATTCTAGGTGAATAATAATTTTATACTATCTCTATTTTATTCTATGATTATACGTTTTCGGATTTAAGATTAAATTCGTTTTTATGATGTTTTGAATGATGATATGCTTGAACTATTATATGTTTGATTTAAATCAATTCATTTACATATGAATTTACATGGTTTTAAGGCAAAACCTATTATTGATGATTTTAGAATGCCATGGAAAAATTATATGTTTTGTAAAACACGATTTTGGAGATGGGTTTCAATTTTTGTAATTTTCCAAGCCCTTATGGATGGAAATTTATTCTCATGCCCTTATGTTAATTAGCTAACACTTAACCATTTTTAGCTCATTTATATTAAATAAGAACGACCAATAATATTAATTAACCAACCTCAATCTCCTGATCACGCTACATTATTATATTTAATTTATTCTAATTAAATCTCCTGAATAATGTTATAAAAAATTAGGGGTGTTACAGGCTCCCTTCCTTAAAGAATTTCATCCTAGAAATTCAGTAAGGACTAACTAGCAAACATAACAATCATTTGTAACAACTCCTAACATCCATACTAGCCTACCTGACTAGCAACTAATCTATATAAATCTAATATAGACATACCATCCAAGCAGATCAGGATAAGCATCTCGAATCTTGTCTTCTGTCTTCCAAGTACAGTCCTTCTCGTTGTCGCTCCACTTAACTTTCACTAACTTTATTGTCTTGGTCCTCAATCTTTTCTCATCTCTCACTACAACCCAAACTGGTTGTCTAACAAAAGTCAAATCACGCTCTACCACCAAGTCTTCCAACTCTGTCTGAGGAATGGTGGACTCTGAATCATGCACATACTTGCGAAGATGAGACACATGGAATACATTATGGACACCTGCCAAACTACTCGGCAACTCTACTCTGTACGCAAGCTTTCCAATCGTCTCTATAATCTGGAATGGTCTAACGTATCTCGGGGCCAACTTTCCCGATTTTTCAAATCATACCACACCCTTCATCGGTGATACCTTAATGAAACCTTGTCTCCCACTAAGAACTCTAGGTCTTTACGCCTCTTATCTGCGTAACTCTTTTGCCTGGATTGAGCATCCCTCATCCGATCTTGGATTAACTCAATCTTTTCCAACGCCTCCCTAACTAAATCTGGACCTAAGACCAATCTGTCTCTAATCTCCAACCAACATGCGGGTTATTTGCATGGACCTCCATACAAAGTTCAAAAGGTGTCATTTCTATGATAGTCTGATAACTATTATTAAAGGAAAGCTCAATCAAATGTAGGTGATCCTCCCAAGATCTACCAAAGTCCAATGCACAAGCTCTCAATAAATCCTTGAGTACTTTGTTGACTCTCTCTGTCTGCCCATCCGTCTGTGGGTGATAAGCTGTACTCATCTTGAGCTTGGTACCCAATACCTCTTATAGACTCTTCCAAAATTCACTAGTGAGTAATGCATCTCTGTCGCTAACTATGCTACTAGTAATCCCATGAAGTCTAACTATGTTCTTCATGAAAAACCTCGCCAAAACAGGTGCCGTCCTAGTTGACTTGACTGGAATGAAATGTGCACTCTTGATCAGCTTATCGACTATAACCCATATGCTTCCATTTCCCCTATTCGACCTTGGCAACCCGTCTCTAAAATCCATGGATATCGAATCTCATTTCCAAACTAGAATCTCTAAAGGTGGAAGCAATCCACTCGGCTTATGATGTTCGACCTTCACTTGTTGACAGTTCACGCACTGCCTAAACCATAAGCCGACATCCCTCTTCATGCCTTCCCAATAGAAGCTCCACCTCATATCCTGATACATCTTGGTCCCTCCAGGATGAATCGTAAACATGGATCGATGACATTCCTCAAGAACTTTCCTCTTTAAGTTCTCTACATTAGGAACGCATAATCGTCCCTTCTTTCTCAACCATCCCCTTTGGTCAAGACTATAATCCTTTAGATCATCGATCTATGACCCTACCTCAAGCCTTCTAATCCTCTCGGCTAAAATTGGATCTTCTCTTTGCTTAGAAGCCATCCTCTTGATCAGCACAGGTCGAACTTCTAAACAAGACAACATGGCAGTTCCCTGACTAGAACTAGCTGTAGATCTTAACTACACACTGCAAATGGCCAAAGCTTCAAGATCCTTCCATTCTGCTAACATAACTAACACAATATTCTGATGTTTTCTACTGAGAGCATTTGCTACCCTATTTCCTTTCCCAGGAGTATACTTTATACCGTAATCATAAGCAACCAATGACTCAAGCCACCTTTGCTACTTCATATTCAACTCCTTCTGAGAGAATAATATCTTAAAGACTTATGATCGGTATACAACTCAAATCTCTCCTCTAAGAGATAATGTCTACAAATCTTCAAGGTAAAGATTACCACAGCCAACTCTAAATCATGAGTAGGATATCTTACTTCGTGCGGTCTAAGCTGTCTGGATGCGTAGGCAATAACTTTACCCTTCTACATCAAAATTGCTCCCAATCTAGTTCCATATGCATCTGTGTATACTACTAACCCTTGATTTCCATCTGGAACTACAAACACTGGTACAGTGGTCAACAAATGCTTTAACTTAAGGAACCCTTCCTCACATTCGTCGAACCAAACAAACTTCACATCTTTCCTGGTTAACTTAGTCAAAGGCACTGCTATCCATGTGAATTCCTTGATGAATCTCTAGTAATAGCCAGCAAGTCTAAGAAAACTCCTGATCTCGGTTACTGTCTCTGGTCTCTTCCAACTATTGACAGCTTCGATCTTAACTGGATCGACTGACAAGCCCTCCTCTGAAACCACATGACCAAAAAACTTAACCTCTTTCTTCCAAAAATGACACTTGGAAAACTTCGCCTTTAGCTGATTCTGCCTAATGTTTCAAGCACCACTCTATGATGATTCTCATGCTCTCTATCATCTTTCAAGTACACTAAAATGTCATCAATGAATACCAATATGAACCTATCCAAGTGCTCTTGGAAAACTCGGTTCATCAAATCTACGAAAAAAGCAGGTGCATTTGTCAATCCAAAAGGCATCACTAACCACTCATACGAACCATACCTAGTTCGAAATGCTGTCCTCCGCCACTCTCAACTGATGGAACCTTGTTGCCAAATCCAATTGGGAAAACACCATGGCTCCACTCAACTGATCAAACAGATCATCTATCGTCGGCAAAGGGTACCTATTCCTGATCGTCCTTTCGTTTAACTTACGATAGTCGATGCACATACTTAACGACCCATCTTGTTTCTTCATGAATACCGCGGTCACTCCCAAGGCGAACTGCTCTCTAATAAAATTTATTCCCTCAAGATCCACTAGCTGCACCTTCAATTCCTTCATCTCTGCTGGTGTCACCCTGCTAGGTGGTCTACTCACAAGTTCAGCTCCCGATACAAGATCTATTCGAAACTCAATAGCTCGTTTCGGTGGTGATCCCGTAACTGGCTCAAACACATCTGCAAATTCCCTTGCTGCTCGAACCTGACTTAGCTCTTCTCCTACCTCCATGGCACTTAACAAAGCCCAAACACTCCTACTGGAATTTTTCACTTAGAAGATGATTCGATTATGACTATCTGGGTGTCTCAATGATTTTTCCCTACCTTGGCAAAATATCCTAGCCTCATACTTACCCAACCAATCCATACCCAAGATGATCCCGAAATCTACGAAATCAAAAACATACAGACTGCATGCAAACTTATGACCTAACAAATCAAGTTATAACCTGTCACATCTCATCCCTACAGTTGCATACCCTTCTTTGGATTCACAACCCTTAAGGAAATAACAAGGTAAGTGGGTTCTATGCATAACCTATCAACCAAATATTGTGATATATATGAGTGTGATGCATCGGTATCAAATAGTACCCAAACTGGTATACTCTAAATCAAAAGCGTACCTTCCATCACGGTTTTCCCTTTCTCTCCTACAGTAGGCCTAGTAGAAGATGGTGGTCCAATTGCAAAAACCTTCTCACTATCCGCCCTGACTGGCTCTTGATGCTGGTTCTTGTAATGCCCAAGTTGGTCGCAGTTGAAGCATTTCACATTCTTCTCTACAGGCTTCTTCCCTTTGCCTGTTCTACATTCGTAAGCATAATGACCTTTCTTATCACACTTGAAGCACACTAAATCAGCCTTCGCCTTCTTGGCAGCATCCCCTTTCTCGCTCCTTTCTTCTTAAAGGATTTCCTCTTCTTTCCCTGAGGACCATGGGATTCAACTGGCTTCTCCCTAGTAGATACAACAAGCATTTCTTCATGGCGAATGGCCATCTCCACCACCACATGACAAGGTTCTCTGATATGAGTCATGGTCATTCAAGCTAGCTCAGGCCTTAGTCCTCGAATGAGCCTCTCATTCCTTCTTATGTCAGTGTCTATAGTGGCATATCCATATAGAGACAGCTCATCAAACATAGCAGTGTACTCGATTACTGACATATCTCCTTGGACTAAATCCATAAACTTCCTCATCAATGCCGACTTAGTAACCTCAGATAAAAACCTCTGCTCAAACCTCCTTCTGAAATCTGCCCATGTCAGCTCTTCCTCCGGAACTCCGGCTGTCACACTATTCCACCAGTGCAGTGCTACCACTTTTAACTGCATAGAGGTTAGCCTTCTCTTCTCCCCATCTTCCAAGCCTAGATCAGTAAAAATCCTCTTACAGCTCAATAACCAATTCTCAACTTCAACTACGTCCTCCGTTCCTATAAACAGCTTTCCACCTAGACTGATGTAGTCTCTGCTCAGCCTAGCATAATTATATCCAGCTGGAGCTACAAGATTAGCTCCTCCAACATTAACAACAGCTTCGGCTTGCAAAAGATTAGCTAACAATTGATACACCATTCCTGCATCTACTAGCGGATTTCCAACACCTAAATTGGCTTCAGCATTTGGGTTGGCATTAGCCTATCGACCTTGGTTCCTCCTGGTATTAGATCGAGCATTTCCGTTGGTTGTGGTGCTTCCTCCACCTAGATTTCCTCTTCTGTTTCCTTCTTCTATATCCTCTTTCTCGTAAATCTACATATGAGCCTTAGTAAGATACAGAAGAACGGTCCAAAAGAGAGAGGGGAACATGTGATATATACCTATATATCAAATACAAGTACGTTACTATAGCGTTAACCCAAACTCTGATCATATTTCTAATTTATCGGATTATGTTTCAAAAAGCTTTTAGGTTTTACTTTTCTTTTAGAGTTTCATAAACCTTGCTCTGATACCAACTTGTAACATCCCCCACTTGGAGGCCTAAAACTAACGGATGCGGATGCTGCAGTCATCTATAGATATTAATCATCGGCGACCAAATACGGCGGTGTTAGATACATTGATACACAGATCACAAGATTATGGAAAAAATTTAACAAATTATAAACACATTTCCACATTCCATTCAAAACATTTCATGTTCATTACATAATCCCACAAACGTTAACCACGTTCAGAAAAATATAATTATTACACATACGCCAAGAGCGACATATGAAGATGCCCCCTTGGTTGATCAGAGAATATAATAAAGCTGTTTTTACTAAATAAAGCAAACTTTTTGTAACTAACTTGCCCACTTGTAAATACCTGATTGGTTACATTAAACTTTCAAATTATTTTACTAAAATTTGCCGCATTTTCTCAGATCTAAAAACTAAATAACAATTAACAAATAAGCCTTTCCCATTAACAAAACAACTAAATCATTTAGGTCCTCCATTTATAATAATTAATTTCTATACTAAATCACTTAATAAAAATCCCCAAAAATTTCAGAAATTCACTTTAATCATGTTGCCTAAAATATCAAAATTTTAGACCCAAATTCTTAATATAATTTCGAAAATAAATTTATAAACCCAAATAACCATATTTTTCTTTGAAGATTCATAATTAATTCTCCACGGCTTGAAAAATTATAAAAATTGAAACCCAACTCCAAAATCAAGTTTCTCATAACCTATAATAGTAATTTCTTTTCATGGCATTTAAAAATCATTTAACCTCGGTTTTACCCTAAAACAGTGCATATTTCTTTTTAAACAATCTTGTTTAAACTAAACAAATCATAAATCAAGCATATAATCATCCAATATATCGTAAAAACAAATTTTCCCTTAAATCCGAAAACATATGATTATAAAACAAAAAATAGAGATGTAGTGATTATTATTCACGTTAGTTTGGATAAGGAAATTGGAGATTGATTGAGATTGATTTCTTCTAGCTTGAATCCTAAGCTTTACTTGAAATTTCTCTTCTTAGCTTCCTCCTAATGGCCGGCTACTTTTCTTCTTACGTTTATAAGTTTGCTTATAATAAAATGAACGTGTAAGGCTAAGGGGACAATAGTATAAGGGTGGGAAACATGGGTGGCAATTTACTCTCATGCCTTTATGTTAATTAGCTAACACTTAACCATTTTAAGCTCATTTATTTTAAATAAGCACGGTCACTAATATTAATTAACCAACCTCAATCACCTTATCACTCTACATTATTCTATTTAATTTATTCTAATTATATCTTCTTAATAATGTTATCAAAAATTAGGGGTGTTATACCAGACGAAACCCACCTAGTCGGAACCAATACACAAGGTATCACTTAGATGATAAGTAGTAGATTGGAGGAAAGGCGAGAGCCATGGTGTCGAAAGCAATGCTGCTGATGGGGTCGAAACTTTAATTTTATTTCCATATGTAAATTGCCTTCTTTGTTTTACTTAAAGCTTTCGACGTAGTCATCGATGGCCTGGGTTCGGTTTTTCCCTCATAGGCAGCCATCGATGGCATGTTGAACCGCTTTGGATATTCTACATGCAGGACATTATCAATGAAGGGGTTATGGCTTCTCGAGATTGCCCAATCATCATCGGTCAAGCCTTTGCTTTCTCTCACTAGCTATCTGACCATAGCCGACAAGTACAACGTTTGGACAGTTGGCACCAAGCGGTGGTCGTGTTCCACCTCACGTGAATGGTTCGGTCGATGTCTACGAGCTATTACATGCCTTCTTGGTTCAACATCTTCTCGATGTGTATCTCATAAATTCACTTCATCATTAGTCCAGGGAAGCATTTGGTCAATATTTACCTGAACTCCATCATCCAAATCGGCCGCAACAGTTCCAGTTTGAATCCCAGCATGCATAGGTAAGTTCCCTTCTCTGGTGGAGGGATCAGCACTGATCGTTCCTGTCAGACCACGATGGTCTGCCTGTTGATGCCCTAAAGTTTCTACGTGATATCCATCTGTTCGGCGATGCTATGCCTGTGATACTCATCCAATGAATTAGAACTCTCCGATGCCGAGTAAGGGGTAGGGTCCTTTCTAACTTTTCCTCGCGGTTGCTAACTGAGTTGGTTCAATAGATTGATATTGGCCTGAATCTGCTGATTTAATTCTCGATGTCTATTCATTAGCTCTCTCATCAGATTCTGGAATTCAGCTCTCGTAATAGAATCAGTTGGATTCTGGACTTCAACTAGTTCAGCATCACATCCATTAGTTGACCGCTCGAGCCTCCTTACTGGAACTAGCATTTTCATTTCCTTCCATGTTCTGAGAAGTAGATCTAGTGTTCCTCGCCATTGTTGATAGCTTTGCTTAGATTTTTGCAAATTGAGTAGAACGAGCAAACTTCCTAAAGATAACTATTGATCTCCTTGGGGGAATTTTGCAATCAAGTAGCAAGAAAGGGATCCTAATAAGCTGAGAATCAAGGTTCTCAATGAAAGCACCAAAATATTTGCACTAGAAATGGTTACAACACCCAAGAATAGTTTTTGTAAAGAAGTAAATGAAGAAAAGCAAAAATTAAACCGAGTAAAAGAACAAGTAAGCAATAGATAATAAGCAGTAATCAAAGACACAGAGGTTTATAGTGGTTTGGCATTCCTACGTCCACTTTGAAGATTATCCTTTATTACTCTCTTGTGAATCTGATTACAACAGTAGAACATAGCTAGATCTTGATTACAATGAAGTCTAGATTAACAAGTAGCGTAATGATCCTAAAAATGAACAAATAGGTCTATATTTTTAAGGTGAGATGACAAGACATTTCGCTAAGATTTCGGTAGAAGGCTCTACAGGTCCATAGGGGCCTACCATAATAATCGGTGAACATAACTTGTTGTTTTGGAACGATTGGTATAAATTATACCGATCGCTATTTTTTCTTCTGATTACTATGCGATCGTTTTTAGAGGGTCCCACATGCCTTTATGCCTTACTCTTAAAATATGAAGTTATTTTGAGTTGTAGATTGTGAGATATTGATCAATCTTTGTTGCATTTGGATCGTTTGCTGAGTTACACCGATCGTTATGATGGACTGGCATAAAACAATTGCCATTTCTTGAACCTTGGATTTTTGACCTGCGATCGTTTTTGTGGGCTCCACCCTTTAATATATTGATGCCTTGAAAGTTTCAAGTGAATTGGCCTTGTGGATTTTGAGATATCGATCAATCTTCGTTGATTTGAGCATTTTTATGGATCATTCCCGATCGATCCATATGAATCCTTGCTTTGTCCGTAACTCGGGCATACGAACTCTGATCAACTTGAAATTTGGAATATAGCTTCACGGGACTATGCATGTTGCTTTATACTGATTGCACCTCGATTGGGTCCAGGTCCAAATCTGCTCGACCATCATCCATAGTATCGTATACAACTGATTCTCAAGGCTTGTAACCATCCATTTCTAGCCAAGTTAATGATATCACGACCTTGCCAAAAGGCAGAATAATAGTTGTAGATAAACGAATTTCCATTATGGCATTATATCCTCCCAAATTTGATGTGTCACTTCGTCACGTGGTAGATTTATTTGGTCGGGAATTTTCTTTAAATCAAGTCCAGTAGAGGAACAATCTATTAAACGACCAATTGTATTTAGGTTAATTTTCAAAACATGATCGTACACACTAGTCCATAATCAACCACCTGCATTTTCAAGTGTCCAAATATCATTACTACATAAGTTTGCATAAAAAAGAAACATGGCCAATGGATCAATTTGTACCTCATTTTCATCAAAATTAATTAATTCTCGACAACTGGAGGCGATGGTGAGTTCTTAAAGATCATATTCTCCGCATAATCGGTAGAACGGACCGAAATAAAGTCTCTTTTGCTTCTTTTGTTTAAATCTTTGTTTGTAATTGGACTATTTTGAAGCCAATCTTGAATATGGGCATCGGTGACAAGATGGGTTTGAGTGGAAGAAGATTGACCTCTCTTTTATCTCTTGTTAATTGGATTTTTTTTGCTTTGGGAGCCATTTTTGATGAATTAGGGTTTTGGGAAATTAGGGTTTTAGAGTTGGAGCTTTAGATTTGAAGTTGATTGGCAAATAGTTAAAGAGTTGGGTAAAAAAAATATGAAGTGCCCTTTGATAATAGCCGAAACTTGGCTCAAATATTTGAGGAAGAGTGATAAACGTCTTAAGGTCACTCAGGATTATTTTTTCGAGGAATATGACAATTGTCTCTCTTTTTCATAGAAGTTTGAGAGAGGCATAGGTGAATTTATAAGTCTTTGTTTAATTTTTTTTATTTTAATTGAATATTTTCATATAGTCATCATAATAAATCATTATTATAATCAATAAACATACAAAAAATTATATATTACATGGTTTACATATTTATTTCTAAATATATGTATGTATGTGTGTGTGTATATAGGTATACAGAATTAATTATCTACTGAAGAATTTTTTATTTTAGGTTGATCCCAAGAGTTTGTGCTATTATGCTCATGTTGAGGCTTAAATGGAGACCAACTTGGGCTAGCTGGAGTATCAATCTAGTATTGGTTTGATGGCCTTGCCTTGCATAAATTTCTTGGAGTAATGTTACAAGTTTTTACAGGAGTTTCTATTAAACGAAGAGATTTTTGATGAATGCAATTTTTTGTTGGTTAATGACCACAAATTGCTAGAATACAATTTTTGAGAAAGTTAAGATGAGATCCTTGACATCATTGCTCGTAATACATTTCTCGTTGAACTCTTATCATTTCTTGTTAATTGTGATATATTGCATCAACTTTAGTGTTAAGAGATGTTGATTCTAGATCTCATTTAGCTTTCTTTTCCATAGGAGAGAAGCCGGTGTAATGTGTAGGCGATGCCATAATATTTAGTGAGGCCGAACGAATTAGTGGAGGTGTGGTTTTGTTGGTGATATGTAGGTGCTATTTGATGATGGTGAGCTAAAGTCGATAGTTGAATAAGTGGAGTAGTGATCAGAAGAAATATTTAGTTTTTGTAAATTTATAAATAATTTTTCTATTTTTATTTTTCTTTAATCATGTATAAATAGATTGTATAGTCTATTTATAGTGAAAAGTTTGTATGGATAGAATTGTTTTAACCATAAATTTGTAAACAGTTTTGTTTTTATGGTTGTTAAAAGATTGACTTGAAATGAATTTAAGTTACAATTTTATATAGAGAAATAATGTTTAGAATTTTATAATGATGAATAAATGTGTCCTATATTAATTAATTAATTCATTAACAGAACATATACCAGAGTCTCATCGTAGCTTTGTAAAAGTTGATTCACATAGTGGTTTGGTGAAAAAATCAGCAATTTGATTTTCAGCGTTAACAAATTCGGGAGAAATAATTCATTTTTTACATTATCTCTAAAAAAATGGTAACGAATGTCGATAAGTTTTGTACGAGAATGGGTAATTGGATTTTTGGATAAATTTATAGCACTAGTATTATCACAATATATAGGAGAGTTGGTTATTATTTTACCAAAATCTTGAAGTGTTTGTTGCGTATAAATTACTTGTGCATAGGCTAGGCTGCTAATATATACTCGGCTTCACATGTTGAGAGAGAAACACAATTTTTCTTTTTACTGAACCACGAAACCAGAGATTGACTAATGAAATGACATGTGCCACTCGTACTTTTTTTATCTGTCTTGCAACCACCAAAATCTGCATCGCTATATGATACGAATTCGAAAGAGCTGCCTTTTAGGTAGAAAAGTCCATAATCTTTGGTGTTGGTTAAGTATCGTAGAATTCCTTCAACTGCTAGATTATGTGACTCCTTACGTTGTGCTTGAAATCTTGCACATAGATAAACACTCATCATAATATCCGGTCCACTAGATGTTTAAGTATAAAAAATATCCTATCATACTTCGGTATAATTTTTGATCGAAATCTTTCCCATTTTCATCTTTATCTAAATGTAAACTTGTACTCATTGGAGTTGGTTTACTTGAAGTACTATCCATTCCATCATTTTAATAATTCTTTACAATATTTTTCTTGATTTATAAAAATTCCATTTTCTAGTTGTTTTATTTGTAAACCAAAAAAGAAATTTAATTCTCCCATATGCGACATTTCGAATTCATTTTCATTATGTTAGAGAAATCGTTACATATTTTTTCATTAGTTGATCCAAATATGATATCATCAACATATATTTGTACAACTAGTATATTACTTTGTTATCTTTTTATAAATAATGTAGAATCAATTTTCCCAATTTGAAAACCAAAATTTAGTAAATATGTTTTTAGTCTATCATACCAAGTACAAGGTGCTTGTTTTAATCCGTATAATTCCATTTTAAGTTTGAAAACATGGTCTAGATATTTCTCATGAACAAATAAAGGTGGTTGTTCAACATAAACCTTCTCTTTTATGAAACCGTTTAAAAAAGCACTCCTAACATCCATTTGAAATAATTTAAAATTATGATGACATGAAAAAGCAAGTAATGTTTGTTTAGCTTCAAGACGTGCTACAGGAGCGAATGTTTCTTCATAATCAATTCCTTCTTCTCGGTTGTATCCTTAAGCAACTAATCTTGCTTTATTACGAATAATGTTTCCATTTTCATCTGCTTTATTTTTAAAAACCCATTTTTTCCTATTACGGATTGATTATTTGTTCTTGGTACAAGTTCACATACATCATTTCTTTCAAATTAGTTAAGTTCTTCTTGCATTACGATAATCCAAAAATCAGCTTTTGATGCTTCTTTATAATTTTTAGGTTCAAAATTAGATATAAATGCAACATAACTTATTTGATTTCTAGTTGAAACTCCTGTGTTTAAATCACTAATTACATTGTTAATTGGATGATCTTTTAAGATTCGAGGTGGTGATCTTAAAAGATTATGATTATTATTTATGGTATTATTGTTTTCAGTTACAGAATTATTATTGTTACTATTGTTATTACAGACTTCATCGTCATTATTTTTGGTATTACGAAAATCTTCGTCAAAAGAAACATGAAGACTTTCTTCAGTAGTGTTAGTTCATTTATTAAAAATTCAATATGCTTTGCTATGATTCGAATATCCAACAAAATTTCCTTCATCGGCCTTTTGATCGAATTTCCAAAGATCATCTTTAGTGTTCAAGCATTTAGAACCAAAAATACAAAAATATGATACTTTAGGTTTCTAACCAAAAAACATTTTGTAACATGTATTCTTAGTCAAAGGTCGAACTGTTACATGATTCAATACATAATATGCGGTAGCAAAAGTTTCAACCTAGAAATTTTTGGTAAATTACTGCTACTAAGTAGTGTTCATGCACATTCTTGTAGTGTTCGATTTTTGAATTCAAGTGGTTGTTTGGTAGTAGTTTCTTTCTTAGATTTAAAAGGCTTTTCTTTAATGTTCCAACTTGACAAGCATCACGTAGATTTTTAACTTTATAATTTGTTATGGGTAATCCTCTTACTAAATCCTTCTTTGCTAATTTATTTATATATTTAATATTTACGTGACAAAAGCGTTTGTGCCATAGCCAAGGGTCATTATAATTGGCTGTCAGGCATATATCACTATTATTTTTTCATATTTAAAGCATAAATATTTTGTTTTCTTATTCCTTCGAAAAGTAAATTTTTATTTTGACCAAATATTCTATATTTATCTTTTTTCGAAATTAATTTTAAATCCTTTATAACCTAATTGACTTATACTTAGTAAGTTATGTTTTAAATTTTCTACTAACAAAACATTAGTAATAAGAGAAGAAGTGGATATACTGATGTTGATAACATCTCGAATGCCAATGACAAATCCTTTTGAGTTATCACTAAATGTCACAGTGCCGCCATCTTTATATGTTATATTTGATAACATATGTGCATTTCTCGTCGTATGCTTTGAGCATCCACTATCGAGTATTTAATTCTTTTTACTTTTAATTTATTTTTAAGTACCTGCAAAATAGTAAAGATTTAATTGGTACCCACTTCCTCTTATTAGGGTCCTATATGTTAGTGGGTGAAGGTAGTCATACCTAAGTGGGTTTGGGACCTTTGAAAACATAATTTTTATTATAAACAATATTTTCTAGTATTAATCTATATGTTTTTGCCTAATAAATTTGTTATTTGATTTAGGAATCATTATTTTGACACTACTTATTTTAGGAGTATTAATCTTAATTTTTGAAATAGGTTTCTTGAACTTAGTATATAGTGTACTATAGTTTCTATGTTTTTTCTTAGCTTTAAATCCTAATCCATTTCGATTTCCTGGTGGTCTTGATATTTTGACCAAATTTTCTAAGTTTTGTTTTCCTTTATTAAATTTTGATACACTATTTGTTATTTTATCTAACTTGTTCTTAAGATGACAAATTTCAATATTGTTTGAATCAACACTTGCCTTAAGTTCTAGTTTTTCTTTTTCAAGTTTGGTGTTTTCAAATCTATTATTTTTTAAATCATGTAATAGAGTAGCTTTTTGAGAAGATGACTTTTGTATTCTTTTTGAGCTATTTCTAGTGCTTCTTTTAATATTGTTTTTTCATCTTTTAATAATCCAATTTCTATCTCTGCTCTTTTTATCTTTCCTATATATTCTTTGTTTAGTTTCTTGGATTCTCTATATTTATCATTTAATTCTATACTAATTTCCAAAATTTCAACATATGTTAAACAGGGTGTACCTCATCGGTATTAGCCATAAAAAAGACATTATCTTATTCTGGTTCGCTTTCATTATCACTGTCAGAGGAAGAAGAGGAACCAGAGTCATCCCTAGTTACTTGAAAGGCTCTTCGTTTCTTTTTGAATTTCTCAAATTTGCTTTTCTTTTTGTCATTATTGAGTTGTGGGCAATCTTTCTTCATATCGCCAAACTTGTCACATCCATAACATTTTGAAATGTTGTCATCCTTTTGAATTTCTTGAATTTGTTGTAGTTCTTAGTTATGAATACAATTTCTTCCTTATCCAAGTTGGAATTGTCATTATTTGCTTGAAAAGCAATATTCTTCTTTTCTTGATTTTGCTCCTTTCTTGCCTGCAAATTAGCTTCATATGACATTATATTTCCTATTAGTTCTTTGACTTTGAGTTGAGAGAGATCATTAGCTTCTTCTATGACTAAAACCTTTCTTTCCCATTCAATAGTCAAAGAATTTAAGATTCGTGTAACTAAATCTAAATCAGTGAATTTGACCCCAAGTGCCATGAGATCGTGTTGTATAGTTTGAAATCTAGAATATATGTCAATAATAGATTCATTTATTTTCATTTTAAACGATGAAAATTGATTTTGCAAAATAAAGATTTTTGTTTGCTTGACTTTTATCGTGCCTTCATGAGTAACCTGCAAAGTGCGCCATATATCATATGCAGTAGTGTAAAGCATAACTCGTGAAAATTCATTTTTATCAAGTGAACAAAATAAAACATTCATGGCTTTGGTAATATTTGTTGCCGTGATTTTTTCTGCATCGATACAAGTACTTATGTCAGTGGTAGGTTCTACATATCTAGTTTGAGTAGTTTGTTAAATTTCGAAACCATTAGCTTCCATAAAAATTCCCATACATGTTGATCAATAAGCGTAATCAAAACCAGTAAATAGTGGGGGACCTGCAGTTGATTGACCTTCTTGAAATGTACTTACCGTAGTAAAAAGTTTTCAATCAGTTACTGTAAATTGATATAACCATGCTCTGATACCAAATGATAGTTTAATGGATCGTATCTAATATGACTAGTGTATTAGTATGTGAGTGCATACCAATATGAGCTAAATATGGAAATATAACAAAATAAAAAAAATAAAGTATAAAAACGAGCACAACAGAGTTTTTATACTGGTTCAGACCTCATGTACTACGCCTAGTCCGAATGTCCCCTTCGGTATTTCACTAAACGATAACCCTCGCTTCCCCCTAAGGAATAGGCTGATACAAATAGTATTTCTTTGACAATCTTGTTTTTGATATAACACGGATATTGACTGCTAGTATAATTCTTCCTATAATCTCCTTTGAATGATAATGAGTGTGAGTTGCTTGGATTTGTAGGAAATAGTTTAACCAAAATATATAGATTTTAGTTGGAAGTGATTGAGAATATTAAGTAAATGATATCACAAGAAAATCTGAATATAGAAATTAGAGAATAGTAAATCAAGTTAAATTAAAATCTCAATCGATTGTAGTATTTATAGAATCAAAGAGTTGTTTTTTAAAAGTTATGACTTCTAGAAAGATTATCTTTGATGAATGATTGCAACTATTAAAAGAGGAAGAAGTTTGTTCAAAATAGAGAGAAGCATCCACTCGAAAAACACACAGTTGTAGTTTACTAATTTTTAGGTCGAGATAGTTCACAGACGTCTATCATTCTATCATAGACATCTATGGCTCCCTGGAAATTATAAACAGAGAATTGTCACAGATGTTTGTGACTATGTGACAGACGTTTGTCATACTATGAGTTATAAAATTAAAATATTTTCTAGTAAGATTTGTCAATGTGAAATTATACGTGTTTTGATCACTCAAGGAGATTGTACAACATATATCTATGATTATATACAAAAATAGGACCTTATTCATAAATAGTATGATCCATCTTTCTTCAATTGTCTGTGAGTCATAATCCTGTTGTGCATTGTGAACTTCTTCTAATATATATACTTGTAATATGATAAGATATACCCTGTATATATGATTGTATAGTTGTTTTCATTGAAATCTAATAATATAGGTTCTAACAATTGCTGTTTAAAAGGTAAACGTAGCCTCAAGCCTCATTAACCGAGAATAACTAAAACAGGGGATGTGCTTCAGGGCTATATGGGTCATTCCCATTAGGGTATTGTCATCGCCCGATCTAGATCGATAATTATTGATGGATTATGTATGCCAGTAGCTCGAGACAATTATAGGCAAGCAACCGGGGTGATGAAATATTCGGTACTATCCAGTAAGGGGTAGGCTGCTCCTAATTCATAGGAGGTCCATGTGAGGCCCTTGGTACATTTTATCTAGAGGTGTACTGTGGTTGGAGGTACCCCAGTAGTCTTGTCATTGTATGGAAATCCATTTTCCAATAAGTGCCTCACGGACTTAGTTGTATACATATTATGCTGAAATATAATTAATGTAATAATTTCGGCTACGATTCAATATTTAGTTTAAACCCTAGACATTATTATAATATCAGAAGATTTTCTATGAAATGGTTTGGTTATCGTAAGGTGAAAATCTGTTCGTGTTTATGTGCGACATGGTCTTACGAGATAACTTTTATTTTGAAGGGTTTTTATAAATATAGAAATCAATATGATTCAATTGAGTTTGCTCGTGCTGGTTTACTAGACTGATTCTGGCGTTATTTTCTTAAAAATCTCGGGTCAGCCCAAGTATGTTTTAGATTTAGTTCTGGATGCTTTGGATCTTCAGGAGAAAAGCTGGATGTCTAAAACGTATCTCTCATATATTCTTTATTTCCGCTGCATAAGTTGTTTTATTTGTCAGCATTTATGAGGACAGATTGTTATAACTGTCCAAGCTGATGATTAGTGATTAAATTTCCTCTGATTTTGATGTGTGTGTATTACATTTTTCCTTTGTAAAGATCTATTGTATATTATATATTACTCGGCATGATGTGAGATTTTGTTCTTTATTTTCTTTATTTTTCCCCAACAATCTGTCTTTCTGACACTTGGATACTCGGCACATGAAACTATGAATGTATTAGTGTCGACTTCCGAGGATCGAAAAGGTGGGTCATTACAGAAACCAATAAGATTAAGTACATAAGTTGTATGTTGATCATTCTATTCGCATGGTTCTTGATCTAGGATTCGAGTACATAACTTCGGGGTTATTCACACCAGTCAAAAAAAGGATTTCTCACTTGATTCTTGACATCGAACATTTGATTCGGATTCTTGACATGATACAGAGGTTTTCTACCATAGTATATGGCTATCTAAGGAGAATGGAGGTTTCTAATCAAGGGACCTGATCGGAGTCTGCACTAGGGAGGTCGAGTGAGCGATACTAGTTCAGAAGTAAAGTTTATGTATCCGAGCAAGTAATTGGATTAGATATCGCATACAGATGATTTATGTATATCATACGGGCTTAAGTATATTTGGATGATTTGTTTTGTGGTTCGGGGAATTTTAAGACTTTCAATTTCGTTCTTTGGTATCTTAGATATTCTTCTAGGAAATAACCAAAGGCCGATGAGAGTAATGGTATGCTTAGGAAATCATCTATATCCTTGGACGATCGAGAAAGTTGTGAACCTAAGAAAAAAAAATTAATCTTGTTCGTTAGTCATTTAACATTTTAAATAATGTTAAGTGATAGTTTATTCCTTTATGAAACTTGATTTGATTGATAGTGTGATTTTCTCTACTATGGTTTATTATTTTGTGAAATAATAATAATAATAATAATATTTTGAAATTATTGACGAAGCATTATTATTTCAAGACATTTAACAAAAGTATTTGTGAAGTGGTTTTTCAAATATTTTTAGTTATGACTAAAGTTGGGCGGCTAAGAGTTTTTTTGATTTGGAAGAATCGCTAGGTATATTTGATTACTCTAGTTATTATTTTAGGAGGAACTGGAATACCACTGGTGCTCCATATTGTTTTGGTTCTAAAGTTATGCCATGCTTTGGTAGGAGGAGCCCCCTCCATGTCATAATTGATTTTTGTTTTGATATATTTCTCTATGGAGAAATTTGAAAATATATTCTGAATATAAAAACCCAGGCATTTATTTCTAAATTTATCTTTTAAAAAAATTGGATGCATTGTATTTTATTTCAAAATATTCTCTATACTTTTGTTGCATACGGTTGTTATATTGCTTTTGGTTGCATGTGGCTTTATGTCATGCTATAGTTGCATGTAGATTAATATCATCAAAGTTTTTGATATATGGAGTTGCATCATCATTACTATTTGCATCATATTCCCTTGTTGCATATAGTTGTTATATTGATTATGTTGCTTGTGTTTGCTTATGATAGAAATAGTTAGTGTATTGCTCTTTTGTCAGCATGATTCTCTTTTGGATTATGTAAATACAAGATATGTACATGGAAACAAGAGATTACTATTTGATTTTTTACGCACCTGCATTTGCATCGATATAGTAAGTTGCTTGCCAAAAATAAAACACAAAAGATGTATGTAGTAGATTAGAGATTGGTGATTGATTGATGATTTTATGCCTTAGATATGGAAGGCCACTTTTGGACTTTTGTTTTCTTTTGTTGATTTGGGCAAGTTTTGTCGAGTTCTAGTTTTCCAGAGCTAGCCGCGCAAAGGAGGTGTTGTCAAAATTTTCCATAAAATAAAGAAATTTAAAAGCATAAGGGTGAGAGTACATTTTCTTCCTTTGGGAATTTTGGGGACGAAACTCTTTTAAGAGGGGGATAATGTAACATCCCAAAAAAATAAATAACTTGTATTCAAATATAGGCATAATTTAAATATTAGAGTTGTGAATTAAATATTGATTAAATGGATTTAATAGCCTTATTTAACTCCTTTGAATTAATAAATAATAATGGTGAACCCATTTTTTAAATTTATTTACAATAATAAATAGTTCGAATAAATAATAAGAAAATCAATTGTAAATAAAATGACTTTATTTTTAATGATGTATTTTTAAATGAATTGGAAGGATTTTTTCATAATTTTTAAATTAGAAAATATTTAAATTTTCGTTTGATGTATATTTCAAAAAACGATGATATTTTTGAAATTTCATCGAATAATATAATCAGTGTATTTTATGAATGTTTTGTGATCGCGTCACATTGTTGTACACGATCGTATCTTTATTTCTATCGTTTGTGGTTCGTACATGGACGGAATGTTGTGTAACAAAGTGCCAAAAATTTCAAAATTTTATAACCTTTAACACTTAACCTATTTTCATTTACTATTCCCTCTCTACTTACTTTTCTTTTTGCCTGTGAACAAAAAAATGAGCTGCCTTACAAAATGAATTTAATCCGGAGATTCGCTCAACGAAATCGAATAAGAGTGGATCCGTTGTGCTCGTGTGGTCGTAGGCTTCTAATCTATAGTCTTGAGTTTGCATGTGAAGTTAGTTGAGGTTGGTTGACATTACGGCCGTCAACTAAGGTTTCATCTCAATGGATATAGATTCGTCGATGGAGGAATCGGAGTGTGACACCATTTTTCTCATGTCATAGTGCACCTCCCCACCAAGTTTCACCACCTCCGGTCATCGATTGTGGAATGTGACATTTCAATGTCGAATTGAATCCTAACAGGTCGCATTTTTAGTCGTTGGGTCGAGCTCGACATTATGGTGCGTGGGGTGGAGAGGATGTGAAGAAGCGTTCGTCGGTGAAGTCCGTTCGTCAAATCCTGAAATGTTGAGGGAGGAAAGAAGGTGGATGTGTGGTCGGTTTCTTGTGCATGCTGATGTGTACATCTATAGTAGAGTGATTAGTTTTGGGAAGAAGATTAGAGAAGGTTAATTAATTTATATTAATTAAGTGATTAATTATATTATTTAAATCCAAAATCTTGTAAAATCAATAACTTTTCCATACGAGGTCAGATTTGGATGCGGTCTTTTGTGTTGGAATTGTATCGAAGTTTGAGTTGGATTCTTTGAGTTTGGAGCTAACAGAATTTTAAGCTAAAATCAAACGTTGTTCAATTTTAGATCAAACCTAAACGTGAAAGCATCAACTTAAATTTTGATGAGTTAACTCATCTTTAAATAAACTATACGATATCTGTGTTGCTACAGATTATTATTAAACCTTTGGATGATAGTTTATATATTGTTCCATGATTGTTTGTTTGGATTTGATTCCTGCTTAGAAGCGAATGGCATAAATAACCATTGTTTTGCAGGGAACAAAAGCAAGAAGACGTCGAAGTTTATATGTAGCGAATAATTCGCTATGGAACATTTCGAAATATACATGCATATGTGTGATTTACATAGGACTTTTGTAGAGAGACTCTAAGGGGTTTCTCACCAATATTAATTTATTTATATTCTTATGTTGCTTATATTATTGTTTGGTTGAAATATTCGTGCATACTATCTGATTTGTGCAAGTGTTGTCATAGCAATATCGTTATACTGTCACTAATGAAATATCATCTCCTTAGAACTCTGTATGTGTTAAACTTGTGATTGTATTTTTATGAAATAAATGATAGGTTGCGCTTTTGCCCTTTGAAAATTGTTTAAAATATATTTTCAAGTATTTTTGAGAATTGTGAAATAAAGGGTAAGTGTTGTTTAGAATTTATAAGGAGTTATAAATTTGATTAACTATGTTGTTTTAAATTTATAAAAAGATTAACAAATTTGATTTATTTCCCTTAGGGATAATTAATGTTGTTTTAAAATTTATAAAAAAGATTATAAGTTGGATTAATTTTATTTTAGGATAATTATTGTGGTTTCAAATTTATAAAAGAGTTATACCAATTATCTTTCGGGATCGTCGAATTATGATAAGTGTAGGAGATTTAATTTTCATATATGAACATTTTATTATTCCCTATAGTTGACTTATTGACTACCGATTCGGCTATCTTCTTTGTATTCATCGATTCAAGATGATTTTTTTGCTCATTTGGGGCATTCAAACTCTTTTTATTCTTAAACTAAGAATGCTATCGAATCAAGATCGGAAGCAACACTGCCCTAACTTGTCCGGCTTTATTGTTTTCTTCGAAGTTGTGCTAGTTCGTGATTGAGGAATTATGATAAGTGTGGAAGATTTAATTTTCATATATGAACAATTTGTTATTCATAATAGTTGATTTATTAACTATCGATTCAGCTATCTTTTTTGTATTCGTCGATTCAAGACAATTTTATTGCTCGTTTAGGACATTTAAACTCTTGTTGTTCGTATAGTTAAGAATGTCGTCGAGTCAAATAGGAAGCAACACTACCCTACTTATCCGGCTTCATTGTTTTCCCCCAGATAGTACTAGTTTGTTTCTGATAGTTAATTCATCGACTATTAATTTTGATATCCTTCTTTGTGCTTCGTCAATCTAAGACGATCTATAGCTCGTTTTGAGCAGTAGCATTCAATACCGTGGATAACTAACACCAAAGAGCGAGTCAGAGCCAAGCCATGTGGGTCGCACCCATCGGGGTATATTCACATTTATCTAGAGATTTGCTGTTAGCATGCATGCGGTGATGTGAGTATATTCGGATGCTTGCAGTTTACCGAGGTCCAGCTTGGAAGTTCTTAAGAGTGATGCATGTTTGGCATGGGCTCTCGAGTATATTTTATCTAGAGGTATACTTTCGGTGTAGGGGGCATACCCTTCTAGTTATGTTGGATAAATTCATTCTCCTTTTTTCGATTCGAATCTTGGAATTAATCTTTTCTTAATTGCATAGAGAAGTTCCTAGAGCTCTCCACTATGTTTATTCATTTTTTTCCATTCTTTAAGTTTGGATTTTTATCTTAATTGTGCCTATTCTTTTAAGTCTGATTTTTTTTGACTTGTTTCCATTCTTTCATCTATGGATGTTGTTCTTGTGAGGTAAAACCCGTTATATGTTTAGCGGCATGGTCTCACATATTTTTATATGTTCACCATATTTCTTGAGTTTTCTCACGCTGGTTTTTCAGATAGATCCAGGTGTTGTTTTATTATAATGCTCAGGTTAGACCAAGTTTTTCTAGGTAGTCGTTGGTGGGACATGGAGCTCATGGAAGAAAGCAGGATGTTCACCTATCGTAGTATTTTTATTTTTTTACCATATTATTATGTATACCTTGTAACTTAAAGCGATGGCTTTTACTGTCTTCTTTATATTATATGTGATCATTTTACTGTGAGATTCTGTCTGATGAGGTTTGTTTTTAACTCTAATATACCTTGTATCTTAGAGCGACAACTTTTACTGTCTTTGTTATATTATATGTGATCATTCCACTATGAGATTATGTTTCTCCCTGTTCTTTTTCTTTTTATTTACCCTAACGAACCGCCTTTCCAGCACTTAGATGCTTAGCATTTGAATACCGTGGATGTATTAAGTGCCTACTTTAGAAGGTTGAAAAGGCGGGTCATTATAAGTAATAAGTTGAAAACAAAGGGATTTTTAAGTATATTTTTGTTTTGGAGAAAATATACTATTTGGAGATGTTAGTTATTTAGTCTAAAAAGTGTATTTAATCTATATGAATTGAGTTGCTTGCTAATGAAGTTGTATGAATATGTGTTTTATCTAATCATTAACTTGATTAGTGTTGTTTTAAAATTGTTTGAAATGGTTTTGAATATTTAAATATGAAATGGATACTTTATAAGCTTGTATCAAAATCAATGGTTAGACATTATAAAATAATTTAATAATTTTTAAATGATATTTTAAAAAGCATGAAGCTTGAATTTTTTTCCTAAGTTTGTTTAGAAAATTTATATTCAAATTTGAAGAAAAGAAGGAGTTTTTAGTATTAAAATTCTTTGAAAATGAATTCTATGGATTTTGAACTTAGAATTTTGATATGAATATTTTATGAGCATTGAAATAAATATGGTTTTGATTTGAATGAAAATTTTAAGTATAAATAATATTTAAAATAGAAAACTTGAATTTATTCAAGTTATTTAGCTTTGAAGAAAGAAGAAGGTATTTATTATCTATATTCTTTGAAAAAGAATTCTATGGAATTTCGTAACTAGAAAAATGTTTTTGAACTATTTTTAAATTAATAAAATTTCAATCTGAGTTTGTTATAGTAATATTGTGTTCATCGAAAATAAGGGATCATCCACTTATAATGTCTATAAATTAAACGACGATGGAATATGTGATTGGCCCAAGTATCCTCAATGTTAGTCCACTTAGAGGGGAGACATCATCCGTTATCATGTTGTCATATCCATGAACTTAAAGGAGTTTAGTGAGGTAGGTCAAAGGATATGAAGAGGGTTTCCATTGATCGAGGATGAAGAAGCAAGTGGTGGAGCACATTCGACGGTGGAGATATGCTAGTAGTGCAATATATTTAAATCTAAGCTAACTTGGATATTATATGATTAGAGACACCTCAGTGATTTGCTAAGAATGTGAATCTTTATAGGATAGGCATGCATAGAGAGTTCACAGTGGTTAGCTAAATAGGTAAAGAACTCGCTATTGAGATATGTTATGTGGGAGAGCTAATGCCATAAGTTGTTGGACTTTCCTGATGTTATAGAGAGTAGGGAAGTTAGCACGTTGAGAGGGCTTCCTAGAAAGTTGGTGGGTGTTTACATGTTTTCTGTTTATCCCATCTAAGAACATACATTAACGATTTAGCGGTTATTATAGAGATTACTCAGGTTATGAGGTGAATGTAGAGACAGAGTCTAGAATACTCTGTAGGTGTATTCGCATCTTAGGACTTGAGGTGATAACATAAAAGTAAGAAAATGAAGTAGGCCCAAGTACGGAGAGGAAAAAGTATGGATGAGAGGGTGATGGAGCTCAAGGAGACAATCTGAGTTTCCCATTACGAGCTCTCTTCCAATATTTTCCCTTTTGGTTAGTTTGTAGGTTAGTTTGATCATTAAGTTGTTGTTTGTTTGTTTGATTACTTTAGCTAGCTAGTTTACCTAGGCATGGATGTATGGATGTTAGGATTGGTCGTATGCACATCCTTATGATATGTTTTGATTGCTATGGTTCCTTTGTTTGGATTATATCAATTTAATTTATACGTATTGGCTTGTATGTGTGTAAATTACAACCTAGGATAGATTCCCATAGTTATGTGTTCTAATTTATGCTAGGTAATAATTTATACACTATTTATTTCTTGTTTATATACATGTTAACTGATTGTATTTATAGACATGGTTATTTACTTGCACTTTGACATGAATGTTGCATATGGATAATTGGACGCGTATAGAAATACATATATTTTCATACACTAAGATAATTACATACATATTGGTTGCACTACATGTGTATTTATATAGGAGGCTGATTTAGTTCCATCTGCACTCACCCTTATCATATTATCATATTTTATGTATTATATACTCTTGGTTATGTTTTAGCTTATGTTATAATAGTTATTAGATGGATGTAGGTGTATGTAACGACCCTGAAATTTTGATATTGGAAATCAGGATATTTAATTGATTTTAAATATCTGGAATTTAATTTAATTTGAAATTCAAATATCAAAGTGAATTTGGTAAATTAATTATTGAATTTAATCGTTAAATCTGGGTAAAAATGTTGAATCTCGATTTTTTTGCCGAATAAAAATATTTTCAAGGCTTAGAAAATTTATATTGATAATTTTGAAGGTACTGGAGCTCTCAGAATTGAATATGGAACTTTTCTATTCAGTTTTGAATTTATATCGTTTAAATTGAATTTAAAAATAGTAGTTCGGGGCACAGTCTCGGAATTCGACGAAACCAGTTCCATTGGATCCGTAATATTGAATTATTATCGGATTTCAATTTTCGTAGTGTTTGGAGATGTTGTGTGAGCGTACGATATATAAACGCGCTGAAATTTATATCGAATTCAATATTATAACTGAGTCCAAAAAGCTATCTTCTTCATACATTCGAATTTGGATTCGAAACCTTTTCCAGTGCTTTTGGAATAGGGGTTTAACATTTTAAACGCCTGACGGCACGCATAGATAGGAAATCGGGATTTTATACTTCGTTTTCTAAACGATTTAAATTTAAATTAAAAAATAACATATATGTAATATGTAATTAATATAATGTTTTCTCAAAACAAACGATACACGTTGCACATCTCTTCTAACACTTGGCAAAAATTTTTAACACGCGTCACCCTCTACGATAAATAACTCAACACGTATAACAGACATATACCTTCTCAAAATCTATCTCGTCCCAATTAAAATAAAATTTAAATTGAATTTCCTCATTCGAAAAAATGGCAGAGAGGTAGGCTCGAGTTCGAGTTGAGGAGACGCAATTGTTGAATGGAAGCGCGCGTGCTCTAAGTAGCGATGGATGTCAGCGCGTGGCGATAGAGGAGCAGAGCAGGCAAATCGTGACTGTAGGATGGAGCGATTTTCGATTTTGCGATGATTGCTCGCGTGGAGAGGGACGGAGGCCAGTACACTCAAGCGAGTTGCTCACGTGGACGCGTAGGTGGATAAGGTTTCGAACTCGAGTTCGATTACAGGCAAGCGATCGCGATCGAATTGGGTTCTGGACATCGCGAGATTTAGGGTTCGACGAGATTCATGGATAACTGCCGAATTGATTTTCAAGGTGATGTCCAAAGTTGCTCAGCGATTCATAAAGTTGATCGAGATTTGGCGATGTGGTGTTTGTTCGATCGAACGTGGCAGTGAGGTAAATCTAATCTTGTTCTAAGTTAATTTAGTATAAGAATATATATTACAGGAAAATTAATGATAACAATATATTTATAAAGCAATTTATTTTCTTCTTAAATTTACAGATTAATATATATATAGATGGATACAGAAAAAGGAAATATTTTGTCAAAAGGAAATTAGTTTAAATCCAATTATTAGAAAATTTAATTTATTAAATAGTAATGGATTTTTCGAGTTAGTTCAAATTAAAAGTGTAGATTAATTTAATCTATTGAAAAGAAATTTATAGTTCGATTTAATTCGAATATTAATAAAGTGTATAATTGTTTATACAAGGTTTAACAATCAAGAAAAACGGTCAAGATGGAGAATGGATTGCAAATTAAAAGCAAAGGTGAGATCTTCTCACTCGAATATGGAAGTGGAATTTTCAGTTATTAATTTGATTGTCTGTTTGGATGTGATATTAGATATGATAGGATATATCTATATATATATATAGCAATATATACATATTGGCATATGTATATATTGGATTGATTGATTTCCCGCATTGTATAGCGGATGAGACCCTATTGCGCCATTAGTAAGCGGATGATATTTATAAATCCCATATACCACGATATTCCACCTCGAAGTGGAATTGGTATTGTGCTAACATCTGTGGATGCAGGGAAACAAGTTGGAGGGATCCAACAGGATTCCTTAAAACATTTGAATTGATTTCATATGTTATGTGATTGATTATTTATAATATGTGTATGATTATATCTGTGATTGAATCTGTTGAAAGCTATAATTTAGCCGAATGTATTTTTGGTATCGTTGGATACCAGAAATAAATGAAATTGGATTTTTACAATTAAAGCTGAAATTTTTAGTAAATTCTTTTTGAAAGAATTGAATAAATTTAAAATAAGGGATTTAAAAGCGTAAAGTTGATTTATGAAATCTTAGCGAATTATTTTCAAAATATGGGAAAGATTTTTATAAACGAATTTTGAATAGTATTATTTGAAAGTTGGAAAATTGATTGAAAATGAAATTTTAAATGGTTTGGAAGAGAATAAAGGAATTTATTCTAAAAGGTGATAAATTTGTTGAAATCAATTTGATAATTGATGTGGTATTTAAAATAAATCCTGGGAAATCACTTTTTTCATCGATTTGGTGTTTGGAATAAATGTTTGGAAAATTAATTTGGGAATTCGAAATAAACTTAGAAATTGATTTGTAAAATGATTTTTTATGTTGAATTGAATTTAGAAATCAATTTGAAATTTGATTTGGAGTTTGAATATAAAATTGAGAAATCAATTTGAAAGTTGATTTGGTGTTAAAAAATGAATATATTTGGAAATGTAAATTCAAATTGGAATTTATGAAATGAAAGGGAATTTGCTTTAAAAATAAACGTTGATTTATTTTAAAGTGTGAAAGTAAATTTACGGATTTGGAACGTAAATTTGTAATAAATCATTACGGATTTATTAAATTGGTTTAAATGGACCATTTTGAAGTGAAAGTGTATTTTCAATATAAAGCCGAGTATATTTTCCAAAGTGGCTTTTAAAATATAAATTAAAAGTTATAAGTGGATTTTTAAAAGATACATTTGGAAATGTATTCCGCGTAAGGGAATTGATTTGAAATTTATTTTCAAAAGTTGAAAGGTGAAATATGATTTGTAAATTGGTTTTCAAAGTGATGAAGTGTGGAAATAAATTTACTGATTGGGATGTAAATTTAAAATAAATCTATAAGGATTTATTTAAGTGGTTTAAATGAATGTGATTTGGAAATTGTTTTCAAATGGTTGAAATATAAACCATATATCGGGAAGATATTTGAAATTTAATAATTTGGGAAAATTATTTCAATCTGATGATTATTGTGAATGTTGTTGATAGTTAAATCACCGACTATCAATATTGCCTTTGAAATGGCATTTGATTTGTTTTTAAAACAAACGCTTATTATTCGGTTTAGCCGGGAAAGGACCTTTGTGTCAGATAACCCATTCCGAATAATAATACGACGATATGGATCGTATTGAAGACCGGTGATGAAGACCGGGTATTTGTGAAAATGATGGGATGACCTATCGATTGTCTCTGCACCGTTAGCTACGGTATTGAGATTTCATTTGTGATGGGAAGTTTTATCGGGATTGTGAATATCCGGATTGCAAGGACTTCTTTGGAAGTGCCTTCGGTTCTGTTCGAACCCGTAACAGACTTGTATGGTTACGTGTCTGACATTACATTTTGAGATGTAAAGCTGATTTCTTTCAAATACATTTCTGTTGGTGGCGGAGAATTTATTCTCTTAGCTTAACACCCTTCTCTGAGACGTACGAGCTCAGAGGTTATGTAGTTGAAATTTATCAGCGATATATTCCCAATTTGGTAATGTGGCATGCTGAGTGTTGCTGTGACGATGATCATTTATTGATCATTTGTGATCAAAGCGTGGCTATGTGAAAAAGCGTAGCTTTGTGGACGAGACTTCGTCAGGGCCTCAACAACCCGGAAATGGTCGAAACAGGAATGTTGCGGCAAGGTTATGAGGGTCGCGCCCTTTAGGTATGTCATTTCCTTCTGGAAAGGGGTGGTATCATGGTATGGAGCCCAGATACTTACTCATGTGGACACACCTTATTTATTATGTGTGATGATGCTACCGAGCGCTCGGATAAAGGTCCCAAAGGACCGGGTGATGACATATTCGTGAGTTACCTGTTACAGGGGTAACCCGGCCTTGTTTGGCAGAGAGCAGTTTGTCTCTCGGGGCGTCCAGCCAGAGGCGATCCCATTCGGCAGTAGGAAAGGAAGTTCCTTAGCCTGACCATTTGTTGGAAATCCATTTCCCAATACGAAATTGTACGGTTTTAGTTGTAGAACCTGCCATTTACTTATGGTGGTCACCACTGTTTAAATGGTAGCTATAGTAGGCATAGTGCGGAATGCCTATGCTGGCTAAGATTAATATTATACTTTTGAAATGTTTTCTACACTAGACATTAATAATAATAATCCAATGATTGGCGTAGTAAGCATCTTTGACTATCATAAGAAGAAATCTCCTCCAATTCTGCGTTTGCATTGTGTGTGTGGCGGGAGGTCTTATGGTAGTTTCATTTTCCAAAAGCATTGCGAATCTGTTTTATTTTCTTTATGAAAATAACTGTTTTACGATCTCACACCAGTCACCATTACTGACTCGGAGTTTATTGTTCCCTTCTAAACTCTGGGTGCCCATAATTTTCCACACGGGCAGCCTAGAGTTATTTTTATCAGGATATTCTGGATATTCTGGAGCTTTGGGGATAAGCTGGATGGAGAAGCGTACTACCGTATTTGTTTATTTTATTTCCGCTGTGTATTCTGTATGAGGACAAGTTTATATAACTGTCTATTGTTGTATCAAGTTGTATATTGACTCTGATGATGTATTGTATAACTGATATAGTTCTTTGTTTAAAAGACTAGTGATTATCTATTATATTTTGTTCCGTAGCGAAATGTGAGATTCTGATATTGTCTCTGATTATGTGTTTCTGTTTCTTTCTTTTCTTCTTTTGCCTTCTTCTACCTCTTCTTTTAACCCTAATGGTTCGGTTTTCCGCCATTTGATTGCGCGGCATTTGATACAGTGGACGTATTAATGTCGACTTTCGAGCATCGAAAAACCTCATCGTTACATTTGGTATCAGAGCATCCGGTTAAGCGACAACCCTGCTCTGTTGGGTGTTACTCATTAGAGATAGAGTCAGTAGTACTCTAGAATGAGTTGAGTGTAATAATAGATATGAGTGCGTATTTGTTAGTGAATATAAAATTTGTTTTATATTGTGTTGACTTATCAGTTGATTGTTTATAGATTCTGGTCGGTGCAGTCTGGCCAACTGTAATCGATAAGGGTTTCTAAACTCTTAAACAAGATAAACTGACACAGTATTGTTTTAAAATAGGGTAAATGAAATAATTTTGCCCAAACTATTTTTGTATAGAAAATAAATGATTTTCTAGGAATTATCATAATATATGAATGCTTGGTTGTTAGGAAAAGATAATATTGAATTATTATCACCGTTATATGATAAACAAATAAGAAATAAAATGATATAACCAAAGATTTGAAGATAAATTCATTTAACAAATGAAATTTATAAATATGAATTGAAAGATGAGAAAATAAATTCATATACGAATGGGATTTGTGAATGTAAATTGTAAATGAGATTTATAATTGAAATAGAATTCCAAGAAAATAATTGAAAATAAAATTCACAAATGGAATGTAAAATAAGTTGATAACTTGTAAAATATTTGAAATCTGATTGGAATGAGATTCAAAATTGGAAAGAAATGAATTTGTGAATGAACAAATGATGTTACATTTGTAAATGAATGAATTGGAATTGAAAATTAAAGAAATGGAATGAAATTTGATTTGAATAAAGTTGAATAAAAATCCAAACTTGGAATAAAATAAAGTGGATTGAATTCAAGTAAATAAACTTGATAATTTATTAATTCACGCAATTATAAATTGGAAGTTGAATTGGTTAGACTAAAGCTTTGTTGTAAGCTAAATTTGAAGATAAAAAATTTGAATTTGTATATAAATTCAAGTAGTAGAAATAAATTGAATTTCCTTGATAAAGATAAAATAAATTCGAGATGAATTGAATATGAAAAATTGAAATTTAAAAAGGATAAGTGAATGTACTAATTGAATTAAATTAGTGAATGGAATAAATTTGATAAATGAAAAAATCAAATCAAGAATTGAAATTGGAAATTGTTTGCAAGAAAATGAACTTGAGTTTTGAATTAAAATAGCCTAAGTAAATATTGAATAGTAACTCAAATTTAAGTGAAGCTTTGAAATGGTTTAAAGGGAAACTTAGTTGATTAATAAGTTGAAATGCGAAATTGAATAGTGAAAAATATATAACTTCAGTAATGAAGTGAAAATAAATACAAGAAGTGTATATAAATATTTTCATTGTTGTTGTCGAGTTTTGTATGATGGTTTTGAACAAATCGAATGGTTTTGTGAATATGGAATGCAAATTATATTGAATGGAATCAATTAAAAGGGATATGAGTTAGATTCATTAAAAAAATGAATTGAATGGAAGAAAATAAATTGTAAACCATTGAATTGAATAGAAATTGAATGTGAATTAGATGGAAGCGATCTAAGTTGAATTGAAACTTGATAAATTGCTTAATGGAATTTATTTTGGATGTATAGCTAATGAAATCTATATATTTATTATTGAAATAAGTGAATTGTTAAATAGATTTCTTATATTTGTCACTTACCTATTTAAACCGAGTAAGTGCAGGTTTTGAAGCCGTTTGGCTGCATTTTTGATTGCGCAATAAGCTAAAAATAAACCGCTTTGCTTAAAAATGCTAAAAGGTACGTCTACGCAATAAAAATAGGAAATATGAACTGTTTTTCTGCTTTTCCGACCGAGTGGGTCGATGTATATATATTTATCCTTTTTGTCAAATTGCAAAAGCTCCTCCGTACAAAGGAGACTCTGCCAAAATTTTCCGAAAATTTTGGGAGTTAGAAAATTTTTGGAAATTTTTCACTTGACGACAAGTGATTTCAAATTGAATTTGAGATAAAAGTGAATAAAACTCAATATTCAGAATTAAAAGATGAATCGAATTCAAGTAAAATTCGAAATGAAATCTAAATGGAAAATTTGGAAATAAAAGTATTGAGATTTGAAATGAATTCAAATTGAATTGAAATTGTAAATTGAATTCAAATGAAATTGAAAATGCAAAGTTGAATGAATATATAACTTTGTTTGTAAAGTGAAAATGAATATAAGAAGTATGTGAACACTTATATTGAACTTAAGAAATGAATTGAGGAAAATTCTTAAGTAAATTGATAATGGAAACCCAATAAGTAAATTTGGATATCGCTGTTAAGTAAAATATACAGGAATTGTAAAGGCTAAGGAATATGGATTTTGGATTTTGATTTTGAAGATAAAATTGAATTTCTCCACAAAAGGTATGTATTTAAAATTTCAGTATGAGATTTGATGCGATTCTGATTTTGCCACTTGGCATTTTGTTTTCTTTTGGAATTTGGGAGTCCGTATGGACGTTTTGTAGTCGTGCCATGTTAGCCGCGCAAAGGAGACGCTGGCGAAATTTTTCGAAAATTTCGAGTGTTAGAAATTTTTTGAGAGATTTTGAAAGTTTACAATTTGAATTTAAATTTAAATTTGAATTGTGAAGTAAAATAAAGTTGTTTAAAACTATGAAAGTGTTAGGAAGGTTAACTGAAACAATAACAAATCTTTAATAAAAAGATTTGGGTTTGAAAATTTGTTAAAACTATTTGAATTTAAGAAAATAGTTAACGGGTATTGGATTATTCTTCTTTACTTGTAATTTCGGGATGAAATTCTTTTAAGGGGGGAAGATTGTAATGACCCTGAAATTTTGATATTGAAAATCAGGATATTTAATTGATTTTAAATATCTAGAATTTAATTTAATTTGAAATTCAAATATCAAAGTGAATTTGGTAAATTAATTATTGAATTTAATCGTTAAATCTGGGTAAAAATGTTAAATCTCGATTTTTTTGCCGATTAAAAATATTTTCAAGGCTTAGAAAATTTATATTGATAATTCTGAAGGTACTGGAACTCTCAGAATTGAATTTGGAACTGTTCTGTTCAGTTTTGAATTTATATCGTTTAAATTGAATTTAAAAATAGCGGTCCGGGGCACAGTCTCGGAATTCGACGAAACCAGTTCCATTGGATCTGTAATATTGAATTATTATCGGATTTCAATTTTCGTAGTGTTTGGAGATGTTGTGTGAGCGTATGATATATAAACGCGCTGAAATTTATATCGAATTCAATATTATAACTGAGTCCAAAAAGCTATCTTCTTCATACATTCGAATTTGGATTCGAAACCTTTTCCAGTGCTTTTGGAATAGGGGTTTAACATTTTAAATGCCTGACGGCACGCATAGATAGGAAATCAGGATTTTATACTTCATTTTCTAAACGATTTAAATTTAAAATTAAAAAATAACATATATGTAATATGTAATTAATATAATGTTTTCTCAAAACAAACTATACACGTTGCACATCTCTTCTAACACTTGGCAGAAATTTTTAACACGTGTCACCCTCTACGATAAATAACTCAACACGTATAACAGACATATACCTTCTCAAAATCTATCTTGTCCCAATTAAAATAAAATTTAAATTGAATTTCCTCATTCGAAAAAATGGCAGAGAGGTAGGCTCGAGTTCGAGCTGAGGAGACGCAATTGTTGAATGGAAGCGCGCGTGCTCTAAGTCGCGATGGATGTCGGCGCGTGGCGATAGAGGACCAGAGCAGGCAAATCGTGACTGTGGATTGGAGCGATTTTCGATTTCGCGATGATTGCTCGTGTGGAGAGGGACGGAGGCCAGTACACTCGAGCGAGTTGCTCGCATGGACGCGTAGGTGGATAAGGTTTCGAACTCGAGTTCGATTACAGGCAAGCGATCGCGATCGAATTGGGTTCTGGACATCGCGAGATTTAGGGTTCGACGAGATTCATGGATAACTGCCGAAGTGATTTTCAAGGTGATGTCCAAAGTTTCTCAGTGATTCATAAAGTTGATCGAGATTTGGTGATGTGGTGTTTGTTCGATCGAACGTGGCAGTGAGGTAAATCTAATCTTGTTCTAAGTTAATTTAGTATAAGAATATATATTACAGGAAAATATATGATAACAATATATTTATAAAGCAATTTATTTTCTTAAATTTATAGATTAATATATATATATATATATGGATACAGAAAAAGGAAATATTTTGTCAAAAGGAAATTAGTTTAAATCCAATTATTAGAAAATTTAATTTATTAAATAGTAATGGATTTTTCGATTAATGGATTTTTCGAGTTAGTTCAAATTAAAAGTGTAGATTAATTTAATCTATTGAAAAGAAATTTATAGTTCGATTTAATTCGAATATTAATAAAGTGTATAATTGTTTATACAAGGTTTAACAATCAAGAAAAACGGTCAAGATGGAGAATGGATTGCAAATTAAAAGCAAAGGTGAGATCTTCTCACTCGAATATAGAAGTGGAATTTTAAGTTATTGATTGATTGTCTGTTTGGATGTGATATTAGATATGATAGGATATATCTATATATATATATAGCAATATATACATATTGGCATATGTATATATTGGATTGATTGATTTCCCGCATTGTATAGCGGATGAGACCCTATTGCGCCGTTAGTAAGCGGATGATATTTATAAATCCCATATACCACGATATTCCACCTCGAAGTGGAATTGGTATTGTGCTAACATCTGTGGATGCAGGGAAATAGGTTGGAGGGATCCAACAGGATTCCTCAAAACATTTGAATTGATTTCATATGTTATGTGATTGATTATTTATAATCCGTGTATAATTATATCTGTGATTGAATCTGTTGAAGGCTATAATTTAGCCGAATGTATTTTTGGTATCGTTCGATACCAGAAATAAATGAAATTGGATTTTTGAAATTAAAGCTGAAATTTTTAGTAAATTCTTTTTGAAAGAATTGAATAAATTTAAAATAAGGGATTTAAAAGCGTAAAGTTGATTTATGAAATCTTATCGAATTATTTTCAAAATATGGGAAAGATTTTTATAAACGAATTTTGAATAGTATTATTCGAAAGTTGGAAAATTGATTGAAAATGAAATTTTAAATGGTTTGGAAGAGAATAAAGGAATTTATTCTAAAAGGTGATAAATTTGTTGAAATCAATTTGATAATTGATGTGGTATTTAAAATAAATCTTAGGAAATCCCTTTTTTCATCGATTTGGTGTTTGGAATAAATGTTTGGAAAATCAATTTGGGAATTCGAAATAAACTTAGAAATTGATTTGTAAAATGATTTTTTGTGTTGAATTGAATTTAGAAATCAATTTGAAATTTGATTTGGAGTTTGAATATAAAATTGAGAAATCAATTTGAAAGTTGATTTGGTGTTAAAAAATGAATATATTTGGAAATGTAAATTCAAATTGGAATTTATGAAATGAAAGGGAATTTGTTTTAAAAATAAACGTTGATTTATTTTAAAGTGTGAAAGTAAATTTACGAATTTGGAACGTAAATTTGTAATAAATCATTACGGATTTATTAAATTGGTTTAAATGGACCGTTTTGAAGTGAAAGTGTATTTTCACTATAAAGCCGAGTATATTTTCCAAAGTGGCTTTTAAAATATAAATTAAAAGTTATAAGTGGATTTTTAAAAGATACATTTGGAAATGTATTCCGCGTAAGGGAATTGATTTGAAATTTATTTTCAAAAGTTGAAAGGTGAAATATGATTTGAAAATTGGTTTTCAAAGTGATGAAGTGTGGAAATAAATTTACTGATTGGGATGTAAATTTAAAATAAATCTATAAGGATTTATTTAAGTGGTTTAAATGAATGTGATTTGGAAATTGTTTTTAAATGGTTGAAATATAAACCATATATCGGGAAGATATTTGAAATTTAATAATTTGGGAAAATTATTTCAATCTGATGATTATTATGAATGTTGTTGATAGTTAAATCACCGACTATCAATATTGCCTTTGAAATGGCATTTGATTTGTTTTTAAAACAAACGCTTATTATTCGGTTTAGCCGAGAAAGGACCTTTGTGTCAGATAACCCATTCCGAATAATAATACGACGATATGGATCGTATTGAAGACCGGTGATGAAGACCGAGTATTTGTGAAAATGATGGGATGACCTATCGATTGTCTCTGCACCGTTAGCTACGGTATTGAGATTTCCTTTGCGATGGGAAGTTTTATCGGGATTGTGAATATCCGGATTGCAAGGACTTCTTTGGAAGTGCCTTCGGTTTTGTTTGAACCCGGAACAGACTTGTATGGTTACGTGTTTGACATTACATTTTGAGATGTAAAGCTGATTTCTTTCAAATACATTTCTGTTGGTGGCGGAGAATTTATTCTCTTAGCTTAACACCCTTCTCTGAGATGTACGAGCTCAGAGGTTATGTAGTTGAAATTTATCAGCGATATATTCCCAATTTGGTAATGTGGCATGCTGAGTGTTGCTGTGACGATGATCATTTATTGATCATTTGTGATCAAAGCGTGGCTTTGTGAAAAAGCATAGCTTTGTGGACGAGACTTCGTCAGGGCCTCAACAACCCGGAAATTGTCGAAACAGGAATGTTGCGGCAAGGTTAAGAGGGACGCGCCTTTTAGGGTATGTCATTTCCTTCTGGAAAGGGGTGGTATCATGGTATGGAGCCCAGATACTTACTCGTGTGGACACACCTTATTTATTATGTGCGATGATGCTACCGAGCGCTCGGATAAAGGTCCCAAAGGACCGGGTGATGACATATTCGTGAGTTACCTGTTACAGGGGTAACCTGGCCTTGTTTGGCAGAGAGCAGTTTGTCTCTCGGGACGTCCAGCCAGAGGCGATCCCATTCGGCAGTAGGAAAGGAAGTTCCTTAGCCTGGCCATTTGTTGGAAATCCATTTCCCAATACGAAATTGTACGGTTTTAGTTGTAGAACCTACCATTTACTTATGGTGGTCACCACTATTTAGATGGTAGCTATAGTAGGCATAGTGCGGAATGCCTATGCTGGCTAAGATTAATATTATACTTTCGAAATGTTTTCTACACTAGACATTAATAATAATAATCCAATGATTGGCGTAGTAAGCATCTTTGACTATCATAAGAAGAAATCTCCTCCAATTCTGCGTTTGCATTGTGTGTGTAGCGGAAGGTCTTATGGTAGTTTCATTTTCCAAAAGCATTGCGAATCTGTTTTATTTTCTTTATGAAAATAACTGTTATACGATCTCACACCAGTCACCATGACTGACTCGGAGTTTATTGTTCCCTTCTAAACTCTGGGTGCCCATAATTTTCCACACGGGCAGCCTAGAGTTATTTTTATCAGGATATTCTGGATATTCTGGAGCTTTGGGGATAAGCTGGATGGAGAAGCGTACTACCGTATTTGTTTATTTTATTTCCGCTGTGTATTCTGTATGAGGACAGGTTTATATAACTGTTTATTGTTGTATCAAGTTGTATATTGACTCTGATGATGTATTGTATAACTGATATAGTTCTTTGTTTAAAAGACTAGTGATTATCTATTATATTTTGTTCCGTAGCGAAATGTGAGATTCTGATATTGTCTCTGATTCTGTGTTTCTGTTTCTTTCTTTTCTTCTTTTGCCTTCTTCTACCTCTTCTTTTAACCCTAATGGTTCGGTTTTCCGACATTTGATTGCGCGGCATTTGATACAGTGGACGTATTAATGTCGACTTTCGAGCATCGAAAAACCGCATCGTTACAGTGTATCTGTTTTTCATGATTGTATGATGTAAAGGGAGTTGCATTATCTGTATCATGGAATTTCAAGGACAAAATTCCTTTAAGGAGGGCTGAATGTAACACCGCGGAATTTTACGAAATTAAATAATCAAATTAAAGAGGTAAAATCATAATTTTACATAAAATACAAAATAGTAAATTTCTACATGAGATGGAATAGGCTTCGAGACCTATTTCATACATTTGAAATGTCGTTTACAGTTAGAAAACTTGTATAATTTGTTGAATTTGGTTACATAGACTAGAATGAGAAGGAATCAAACCTAGTGATATTTTCGTAACATATTAATTCAAGATTTTAGCCTAAAAATTATATTTTTCAGCCTATAAATAGATCTCTAACCCTATTCCTTTTGCTTTAATAATCCAGCTACCGCTTATAAAACCCTAATCACTAAATCAATTCATAATCCACAAAATCAAATCCTATATATAAAACCGATCACCGCGAAGAGACCTATACAATTAAATCAAAGCTATTGAGAGATTTGGCATTTTCAAGGCGGGAAATTTCTAAAAACGAAGAAGGAGGAGCATTTACCTTGGATTGGGGAGGATGCAGGGCTAATTGGTGAGTGAGATTTATCATATTTGTGTATATACTAATAAGACATAGTAATTCACGCCTATGATCTTAAACCAAATTTATAAACGATGTAATTCAAAATTTAAACTAATTTTTTTTATATACCTAATTAAGAAATAGTATGCTATGGCTAGATAATTAAAAATTTATTAATTTAATGATTATAATTAACAAAAGTTGACCTACTTCTAGATAAAAAGTTTGAAATATACAAGCGCTCCAAACCAAACATGTTATATATCAAAATTGTGTTTCTTAATAATACGAATCCACTGAAGGTGTTCGTTCATCGATTGGATATAAAAATTGATCAAAAAATGCATCGGAATATTCAAAAAATGTGGTTTGTCCATTTCGATCTTTTGGTGAAACAACGACGATACGACGATCAAAAGGTATTGTAACGACCCGGAATTTTGAACAAATTTAATTGAAAATATTTAATTAATTTAAAATATTTAAACGATGATTTAATTTAAGTCCCCGATAAAACTTTGAATTTGGCAATTAAATTATATAATTTAATCTATTGAACTGGATAAAAATTTGAATCTCCAATTTTAAGCTGAAGAAAAATATTTTAAAAGCTTTTAAAATTCGTAATGATAATACTGAAGATAATAGAAGCTTCAGAATTGTATTTCAAAGTGTTTCGTTCAGTTTCGAAATTAAATCGTTCGAATCGATATGTAAAAATAGCCGTCCGAGGCACAGTCTCGGAATTCGACGAAACCAGTTCCATTGGGTTCGGAATATTGAATTATTACCGGATTTCAAATTTCGTATTGATCGGGGTTGTTGTGTGACCATATGGTAAATAAACGCGTAGAAATTTATACTGGGACCGATTGAATTTAAATAAAATAAAATTGCTTTCCTATAACCCAACAATACGTACAACCCGCCACCGATATGTCCCCTTCGTACCCATTCCTTTTCTTTTCCCTCTTTTCAAAATCATAGAAAAAAATTTAATGGCCGAAATTAAAAAAAATCTCGTCTCCATTCTTTGTCATTCAAAAACACGCCGAGCATCACGATGAGAAATCGTGTAACCCATGCCCTTCTAATTTTTTTAAAATATCTCGTTCTTCTTTTCTTCCTCTTTAAGCCTTCAGTTCAAAGAAATCAGGAACCACTTTTTCAAATTTTAACCAAAACCTCCTCTCCCAATCAATTAAACGTTAATGGTGGTCGAGCTAACTCTTTTTGCTCTTATTCGAAAATTCCCAGTCTCCTTCCAAATCGAACCCTAATCTATTGAATCGAGACCTCGTTCGCGTTCGTTCTTTCTATTCAATCGAGCCAAACAACCTCGCTCGCAGCCGAGTTTCTTATCGCGAGTACCTATCGAAGCGGCGACGTCGTGAAGTGGTGGCTTGCCTAGAGTATGGGCCGGTAAGGGAATTTCGTTCGAATGGTGACGTAGGTGGGGTCGAACGCGACTTCGATTGGCGACTTCGAGAGGGGGAAGGTCAAGAGTGAAGTCAGTTGTGGACCGAAGTGTAGTTCTCGAAGCAGATAGAAGGCCTACCGCGATGTCGAGTTGTTCTGGTAGGCGAGACAGATCGCGATTTTGGGTAGGGCTTCCGTGATGGGGAGACGTTCTCTTGAGGTGGAGTTCGCGAGGCGTTGATGGTGGGTTCGTCGATGTTGAAGGATGATGGTGAGGCCGATTATGGAAGTGGGTTTTGCCTGAGGTATAACAGTTTTGGGTTTAATTTAATTTAAGCAAAAAAATATAGATTAGTTATATACATACTTTACTTTGATATATATGGGTTCCCTGTATATGTTATTAACCCTTAAACAGTAAATTTCCCTTTAGGTTTGTACAGAAAAAAAATACAAGCAGAAATATATGTAGTAGGGTATATCTATGCGGATTTTTAAGTTTATGTATATACAGAAAGTAAAAGAAAATTTGTTTACGATTCAAATTATTAGTTCAAAAATGAAACCCTTGGTTAATTTTAATTTATTTTTAAAAGGAAGATTTATTAAAGGAAAAATTGGTTTAAATGAAATTATTAATTAATTAAACAAGCAAGAATGAAAATTTATTATTCGATTTATTCGAATATTAATAAATGTATAAATTGTTTATACAAGGTTCAAAAATCGTGAAGTCAAGCCGGATTGGAAATGAGATTGCAAAATTAAAAGCTAAGGTGAGATCTTCTCACTCAAAATAAATTTTGGATTGCAGTTATTTATTGATTGATGATTGCTATTGGATGTGATATTAGATATAGTAGGATATATCTATATATATAGCAATATATACATATTGGCATATGTATATATTGGATTGATGATTTTCCCGCCTCGTATAGCGGATGAGACCCTATTGCGCCGTTAGTAAGCGGATATTTTTATAAAACCCATATACCGCGATATTCCACCTCGAAGTGGAATTGGTATTGTGCTAACATCTGTGGATGCAGGGAAACAGGTTGGAGGGATCCAACTGGATTCCTCACCAGTATTTATTTATTTACAGATATTGATGTATATTCTGTTATCATATTGATATATGATGTTTGTTGTTGTGATTGACTAATTGGTGTTGTTGCATCATCGGATTCAGTTTTGAAGTTTAAAAATAACGACTTTTACTTTAAAAGGATTTTAAAGTGATTTTTGGAAGTAGACGTTTTATTAAATTTTTGAATTAATAAATAAACGTTCAGATTTTAAAGTTATAAAAGTTAAAGTTTGTGAATTATAACCAAAAGGTAATTTCTTTTGAAATAAATAGTTAAGAAATTTATAAAATGGTTTTAATTGGAATTTTTGAATTATTAAAACGATGTATGTAAAAGATGTACAAGATTGATATTTATAACTTTAAAATGTTGGTATTATAAAACGAGCTTTTATAAGCGTTAAAATCAATTTTTAAGAATTTATAAATAAATGAAATTTATAAATTATGAACTTATAAATGGAAATGATTTTGTAAAATAAAGGAATTATAAGTATTTAACTTATAATTATGGATTGTTGGTATAAGATTTGAGTTATGAATTGAATTGTTAATAAAGGAGATTTATTAAATTGAAGTTGTTAGAAAATAGAAATAGAATTTATAAACGTTGTTTTATAAATTCGAGATCAATTGAATTTGATAAATTAAATATAGAAGGTTATTAAAGAAGATATATTCGCGATTTTGGATAGCGAATTATTATTGAAATAAAACGTGTAGAAAATAGTGAAATGTAATTAGTGAAGTATATTCACGATTTTGGACAGTGAATATATTGTTAAGTAAAATAGATATGGTTTTGGGAAAGTGATATTTGAAATGAAGTTAATTGTTTTAAACGATGTTTTAAAATATATTGAATATCAAAATCATAGATTTCAACATTTATTGTTGAAATAGACATTTTCGAGAAATATAAGGAAATGGTGGACTATAACATTGTTGTTATAGTAAATGATTTCCAAAAGGAAATGTTTTTTATGTAGTATTGGGATTTATATATATCTATCTAAATTCTGAATCCCTATACTAGTGATTTTGAGTCGTCGTAACGATGTTTTACGTAACATTCGTTTTGACTCAAATAGATGTTGTTATAGTAAATGTTTTCCTTAAAGAATGAATAATATACTTAATTTGATTTAAGTATATCGAATATTTTCCAAGTGTTGAAAATAAATAGATTTGTGAAATACTTATTATTAAATAAGTATGGGAATGTTTTCCAAAATGAAATGAAACGTTTTTGAGATTTTATCTTCTTAAAGATAAATTGAAATTGAATATTGAAATCGATTTGAAAATCGAATATTAGTAGATATTTTGAAAATATAAATTCACTATGGAATTTATAAAAGAAATGGGAATTCGTTTTAAAAAAATAAATGTTGATTTATTTTGAAGTGTGGAGATTTTATATCTAGTAAAGATATTTTTGGAAATAAATAATTTGGAAAATTATTTGGAATCTGATGATGTTGCGCATCTTTATTGATAGTTAAATAACCGACTATCAATAATTACCTTGAATGGTATTTGTTGTGAATTGGATGAATTTGAATGCCACACTTATTTTTGAATAAGAGCTCACTATTCGGGTTAGCCGGGAAAGGACCATGGGGTCGTATAACCCATTCCGAATATGTGATACGTCGTTATGAATTGCATTTGAAGACCGGTGTTGAAGACCGGATATTTTTGAAAACGGAAGGATTACCGTCGAGTTACTCTACATCGGCTGATCTCCGATTTAGAGGTTTTATCACCCTTAGTGACGGGAAGTCCTGACGTGATTGAAAATTATCCGGAATTGCAAGGGCTTCGTGAGAAGTGCCTTCGGTTCTGTTCGATCCCGGAACAGACTTGTATGGATTGTGTGTCTGACGTTACAATTTGAGATATAAAGCTGATTTCTTTCAAATACATTTCTGTTAGTGGCGGAGAATTTATTCTCTTAGCTTAACACCCTTCTCTGAGACGTACGAGCTCAGAGGTTATGTAGTTGAAATTTATCAGCGATATACTCCCAATTTGGTAACGTGGCATACTGAGTGTTGCTGTGAAATGATCAGTGTTTGATCATTTGCGACATGATCATTTGTTTGATCTTATATCTTTGTGATCATAGGTTGATCATTTTGTTTGACCCGAAGCATGGCTTTGTAGAAAGCGTAGCTTTGTGGACGAGACTTCGTCGAGCCTCACACCCCGGAAATGGTCAAAATAGGAAGGATGCGGCAAGGTTCTAGGGAGTAGCGCCCCTTAGTGTATGTCATTCCTTCTGGATAAAGGTGGTATCATGGTATGGAGCCCAGATACTTAACCTCTGTGGTTGCTGCAAACTTATTACTTTGTGGTTGTTGCGAATCGGGGATCCTCGGGAAGATCGGTGACGATCGGGGGATGGCATACGTGTGTCAGTAGTTACCTATTTTTGCAGAGGTAACCCGGCCTTGTGTTGGCAGAGATCCGGTTAGGTTCTCGGGTCGTCTTTTCCAGGGACGTACCCATCGTGGCATAGGAAGTTCCTTAGCCTGACCATTCGTTGGAAATCCAAAGAAACAATACGAGCCTTTACGATTTCAATTGTATAACCTGTCTCCTCAGGAGGCAGCTATAGCAGGCATAATATAATGGTACCTATGCTGGCTAAGATTTATATTCTACTTTCGAAATGTTTTCCACTATGCACTAATAATAATATCAAAAATGATTTGATTTTGCGTAGTAAGCATCTTTGACTAACATAAGAAGAAATCTCCTCCATGTCTGCGTTTGCATTGTGTGTGTGGTGGGAGGTCTTATGGTAGTTTCATTTTTTTCAAAAGCATTGCGAATTTGTTTTATCTTCTTTGTGAAAAATAACTGTTTTACGATCTCACACCAGTCACCATGACTGACTCGGAGTTTATTGTTTCCCTTCTAAACTCTGGGTGCCCACCAATTTCCACACGGGCAGTCTAGAGTTATGTTATCAGGATATTCTGGAGCTTTGGAAGCAAGCTGGATGGCGAGACGTAGTATTTGTACCTGATAGTATTTATTCCGCTGTGTATTCTGTATGAGGACAAGTTTATATAACTGTCCATTGATGTGCTGTGTTGTATTGAGTCGTATATTGACTCTGATTGATGTATGTATAAACTGATATAGTTCTTTGTTTTAAAAGACTAGTAATTATCTATTGTATATTGTTCCGCTGCGATGTGTAAGATTCTGATATTGTTTTCTGTTCTGATCGTGTTATCTGTTGTTTCTTCTTCCTCTTTCTTCTTTTTCTTCTACCTTTTCTTCTATTTCTTTTTCTTAAACCCTCAGGGTTCGTATTTCCATGCCCCTTGAGTTAATCAATGGAGATTAGTGTTTAATCAAGGAGTACGGATTTGCGGGTCTTGACAGCGTGGTATCAGAGCATATGGTTAAGCGACAACCCTGCTCTGTTGGGTGTTACTCATTAGAGATAGAGTCAGCAGTACTCTAGAATGAGTTTGAGTGTAATAATAGATACGAGTGCGTATTTGTTAGTGAATATAAAAATGTTTTATATTGTGTTTGCTTATCCGTTGAGATGTTTGTGAATTTTGGTCGGTATGTGGGACGCCATATTATCGATAGGGATTTCTAAACACTTAAACGAGGCAAGACGACATAGTATTGTTTTAAAATAGGGTGAATGAGATAATTTTACCCGAAACTATTTTTGTATAGAAAAGGAATGTTTTTCTATAAATTACTATAGTATATGGTTGCATGGTTGCTAGAAGTAATAATATTAAATTATTCTCATTGAAATTAAATAAGAAATTGAAATCATAACTCCAAAGTTAAGATATTAATTCACATACAAATAAAATTTAAGAATGTAAATTATAAATGTGATTTGTAATTTGAAACGGAATTCCTGAGAAGTTTTTGGAAATGTTTTGAAAAGAATTTGAAATTTTTGGAGATTTGGAAAGTTAAATCATTTTTGATTTGAAAATGAATTTCAAAGGTTTGAAAAGCATTTTTGGAGGAATGAAAAGCTCTAAACTCTTTTTGGTCGCTGGAAAATAACTTCGGTAATGACTGCAGCATCACTGATGTTCATTTTCGGGTTTCCAAAAGAGGAATTGCTGCCAAATTGTTTTAAATGGAAGTTGTTTGAAAATTTGGATTTTGTTTTAGAAAATTCAAAAGATAAATTTGAATTGTTTTCAAAAATGGTTTTGAAAAGGTTGAAAAGACTCTGGAATTGTGTATTGAATTATAGAAATAAAATTGTGAATGAATGAATCAATTTGCAATTGCAAGTACATGAATATGTGAATGAATAAATTGAATGGAATCAATTGCAAATGAAGTGAACTAAAGATAATCGATAAAAAAAATTCAATATTCAGAATAGAAGACAAAATTGAATTCCAATAGAATTAAAATTGTGAATTGAATTCAAATGAGATTGAAATGTAAAATTGAATGAAAATAGATATATAACTTCAATAGTGAAGTAAAAATGTATAAGAAGTAAGTATCAAAAAATTTTGTAATGGAATTTGCAAAATGGTTTGAATGTTGTAACTAGATATTATGGCTAGTAGGATATACAGGTGTAAAGGAATTGGAATTTTAATTTCTAAAGACAAATTGAATTGCTCGACAAAAAGGTAAGTATTTTAATTTCGATATGAAATTTGCTGATTTCTTGTCTAGCCGCTTGGCTTTTTCTTTTCTTTTTGAAATCTGAGAGTCCGTAGGGACGTTTTGTAGTCATGCCGTATTAGCCGCGCAAAGGAGACGTTGGCGAAATTTTTCGAAAATTTAGGACGTTAGAAAATTTTTGAGAAAATTTTGAAAGTTTAAATTTAAATTTAAATTTGAATTGTTAAGGAAAACAATGATGTTTGAAAATTATGAAAATGTTTAGAAAGTTAGTTGAATTAATAACGAATCTTTAGTAGAAAGATTTGTTTTGATGAATTGATAAAACTATTGGATTGTGAAAAATAGTAGACGAGTTAAGGACCATTTTTCCTAACTTGTAATTTCGGGACGAAATTCTTTTAAGGAGGGAAGTTTATAACGATCCAGAATTTTGAACAAATTTAATTGAAAATATTTAATTAATTTTAAATATTTAAACGATGATTTAATTTAAATCCCCGATAAAACTTTGAATTTGGCAATTAAATTATATAATTTAATCTATTGAACTGGATAAAAATTTGAATCTCCAATTTTAAGCTGAAGAAAAATATTTCAAAAGCTTTTAAAATTCGTAATGATAATACTGAAGATAATAGAAGCTTCAGAATTGTATTTCAAAGTGTTTCGTTCAGTTTCGAAATTAAATCGTTCGAATCGATATGTAAAAATAGCCGTCCGAGGCACAGTCTCGGAATTCGACGAAACCAGTTCCATTGGGTCCGGAATATTGAATTATTACCGGATTTCAAATTTCGTATTGATCGGGGTTGTTGTGTGACCATACGGTAAATAAACGCGTAGAAATTTATACTGGGACCGATTGAATTTAAATAAAATAAAATTGCTTTCCTATAACCCAACAATACGTACAACCCGCCACCGATATGTCCCCTTCGTACCCATTCCTTTTCTTTTCCCTCTTTTCAAAATCATAGAAAAAAATTTAATGGCCGAAATTAAAAAAAATCTCGTCTCCATTCTTTGTCATTCAAAAACACGCCGAGCATCACGATGAGAAATCGTGTAACCCATGCCCTTCTAATTTTTTTAAAATATCTCGTTCTTCTTTTCTTCCTCTTTAAGCCTTCAGTTCAAAGAAATCAGGAACCACTTTTTCAAATTTTAACCAAAACCTCCTCTCCCAATCAATTAAACGTTAATGGTGGTCGAGCTAACTCTTTTTGCTCTTATTCGAAAATTCCCAGTCTCCTTCCAAATCGAACCCTAATCTATTGAATCGAGACCTCGTTCGCGTTCGTTCTTTCTATTCAATCGAGCCAAACAACCTCGCTCGCAGCCGAGTTTCTTATCGCGAGTACCTATCGAAGCGGCGACGTCGTGAAGTGGTGGCTTGCCTAGAGTATGGGCCGGTAAGGGAATTTCGTTCGAATGGTGACGTAGGTGGGGTCGAACGCGACTTCGATTGGCGACTTCGAGAGGGGGAAGGTCAAGAGTGAAGTCAGTTGTGGACCGAAGTGTAGTTCTCGAAGCAGATAGAAGGCCTACCGCGATGTCGAGTTGTTCTGGTAGGCGAGACAGATCGCGATTTTGGGTAGGGCTTCCGTCATGGGGAGACGTTCTCTTGAGGTGGAGTTCGCGAGGCGTTGATGGTGGGTTCGTCGATGTTGAAGGATGATGGTGAGGCCGATTATGGAAGTGGGTTTTGCCTGAGGTATAACAGTTTTGGGTTTAATTTAATTTAAGCAAAAAAATATAGATTAGTTATATACATACTTTACTTTGATATATATGGGTTCCCTGTATATGTTATTAACCCTTAAACAGTAAATTTCCCTTTAGGTTTGTACAGAAAAAAAATACAAGCAGAAATATATGTAGTAGGGTATATCTATGCGGATTTTTAAGTTTATGTATATACAGAAAGTAAAAGAAAATTTGTTTACGATTCAAATTATTAGTTCAAAAATGAAACCCTTGGTTAATTTTAATTTATTTTTAAAAGGAAGATTTTAAAGGAAAAATTGGTTTAAATGAAATTATTAATTAATTAAACAAGCAAGAATGAAAATTTATTATTCGATTTATTCGAATATTAATAAATGTATAAATTGTTTATACAAGGTTCAAAAATCGTGAAGTCAAGCCGGATTGGAAATGAGATTGCAAAATTAAAAGCTAAGGTGAGATCTTCTCACTCAAAATAAATTTTGGATTGCAGTTATTTATTGATTGATGATTGCTATTGGATGTGATATTAGATATAGTAGGATATATCTATATATATAGCAATATATACATATTGGCATATGTATATATTGGATTGATGATTTTCCCGCCTCGTATAGCGGATGAGACCCTATTGCGCCGTTAGTAAGCGGATATTTTTATAAAACCCATATACCGCGATATTCCACCTCGAAGTGGAATTGGTATTGTGCTAACATCTGTGGATGCAGGGAAACAGGTTGGAGGGATCCAACTGGATTCCTCACCAGTATTTATTTATTTACAGATATTGATGTATATTCTGTTATCATATTGATATATGATGTTTGTTGTTGTGATTGACTAATTGGTGCTGTTGCATCATTGGATTCAGTTTTGAAGTTTAAAAATAACGACTTTTACTTTAAAAGGATTTTAAAGTGATTTTTGGAAGCAGACGTTTTATTAAATTTTTGAATTAATAAATAAACGTTCAGATTTTAAAGTTATAAAAGTTAAAGTTTGTGAATTATAACCAAAAGGTAATTTCTTTTGAAATAAATAGTTAAGAAATTTATAAAATGGTTTTAATTGGAATTTTTGAATTATTAAAACGATGTATGTAAAAGATGTACAAGATTGATATTTATAACTTTAAAATGTTGGTATTATAAAACGAGCTTTTATAAGCGTTAAAATGAATTTTTAAGAATTTATAAATAAATGAAATTTATAAATTGTGAACTTATAAATGGAAATGATTTTGTAAAATAAAGGAATTATAAGTATTTAACTTATAATTATGGATTGTTGGTATAAGATTTGAGTTATGAATTGAATTGTTAATAAAGGAGATTTATTAAATTGAAGTTGTTAGAAAATAGAAATAGAATTTATAAACGTTGTTTTATAAATTCGAGATCAATTGAATTTGATAAATTAAATATAGAAGGTTATTAAAGAAGATATATTCGCGATTTTGGATAGCGAATTATTATTGAAATAAAACGTGTAGAAAATAGTGAAATGTAATTAGTGAAGTATATTCACGATTTTGGACAGTGAATATATTGTTAAGTAAAATAGATATGGTTTTGGGAAAGTGATATTTGAAATGAAGTTAATTGTTTTAAACGATGTTTTAAAATATATTGAATATCAAAATCATAGATTTCAACATTTATTGTTGAAATAGACATTTTCGAGAAATATAAGGAAATGGTGGACTATAACATTGTTGTTATAGTAAATGATTTCCAAAAGGAAATGTTTTTTATGTAGTATTGGGATTTATATATATCTATCTAAATTCCGAATCCCTATACTAGTGATTTTGAGTCGTCGTAACGATGTTTTACGTAACATTCGTTTTGACTCAAATAGATGTTGTTATAGTAAATGTTTTCCTTAAAGAATGAATAATATACTTAATTTGATTTAAGTATATCGAATATTTTCCAAGTGTTGAAAATAAATAGATTTGTGAAATACTTATTATTAAATAAGTATGGGAATGTTTTCCAAAATGAAATGAAACGTTTTTGAGATTTTATCTTCTTAAAGATAAATTGAAATTGAATATTGAAATCGATTTGAAAATCGAATATTAGTAGATATTTTGAAAATATAAATTCACTATGGAATTTATAAAAGAAATGGGAATTCGTTTTAAAAAAATAAATGTTGATTTATTTTGAAGTGTGGAGATTTTATATCTAGTAAAGATATTTTTGGAAATAAATAATTTGGAAAATTATTTGGAATCTGATGATGTTGCGCATCTTTATTGATAGTTAAATAACCGACTATCAATAATTACCTTGAATGGTATTTGTTGTGAATTGGATGAATTTGAATGCCACACTTATTTTTGAATAAGCGCTCACTATTCGGGTTAGCCGGGAAAGGACCATGGGGTCGTATAACCCATTCCGAATATGTGATACGTCGTTATGAATTGCATTTGAAGACCGGTGTTGAAGACCGGATATTTTTGAAAACGGAAGGATTACCGTCGAGTTACTCTACATCGGCTGATCTCCGATTTAGAGGTTTTATCACCCTTAGTGACGGGAAGTCCTGACGTGATTGAAAATTATCCGGAATTGCAAGGGCTTCGTGAGAAGTGCCTTCGGTTCTGTTCGATCCCGGAACAGACTTGTATGGATTGTGTGTCTGACGTTACAATTTGAGATATAAAGCTGATTTCTTTCAAATACATTTCTGTTGGTGGCGGAGAATTTATTCTCTTAGCTTAACACCCTTCTCTGAGACGTACGAGCTCAGAGGTTATGTAGTTGAAATTTATCAGCGATATACTCCCAATTTGGTAACGTGGCATACTGAGTGTTGTTGTGAAATGATCAGTGTTTGATCATTTGCGATATGATCATTTGTTTGATCTTATATCTTTGTGATCATAGGTTGATCATTTTGTTTGACCCGAAGCATGGCTTTGTAGAAAGCGTAGCTTTGTGGACGAGACTTCGTCGAGCCTCACACCTCGGAAATGGTCAAAACAGGAAGGATGCGGCAAGGTTCTAGGGAGTAGCGCCCCTTAGTGTATGTCATTCCTTCTGGATAAAGGTGGTATCATGGTATGGAGCCCAGATACTTAACCTCTGTGGTTGCTGCAAATTTATTACTTTGTGGTTGTTGCGAATCGGAGATCCTCGGGAAGATCGGTGACGATCGGGGGATGGCATACGCGTGTCAGTAGTTACCTATTTTTGCAGAGGTAACCCGGCCTTGTGTTGGCAGAGATCCGGTTAGGTTCTCGGGTCGTCTTTTCCAGGGACGTATCCATCGTGACATAGGAAGTTCCTTAGTCTGACCATTCGTTGGAAATCCAAAGAAACAATACGAGCCTTTACGATTTCAATTGTATAACCTGTCTCCTCAGGAGGCAGCTATAGCAGGCATAATATAATGGTACCTATGCTGGCTAAGATTTATATTCTACTTTCGAAATGTTTTCCACTATGCACTAATAATAATATCAAAAATGATTTGATTTTGCGTAGTAAGCATCTTTGACTAACATAAGAAGAAATCTCCTCCAAGTCTGCGTTTGCATTGTGTGTGTGGTGGGAGGTCTTATGGTAGTTTCATTTTTTTCAAAAGCATTGCGAATTTGTTTTATTTTCTTTGTGAAAAATAACTGTTTTACGATCTCACACCAGTCACCATGACTGACTCGGAGTTTATTGTTTCCCTTCTAAACTCTGGGTGCCCACCAATTTCCACACGGGCAGTCTAGAGTTATGTTATCAGGATATTCTGGAGCTTTGGAAGCAAGCTGGATGGCGAGACGTAGTATTTGTACCTGATAGTATTTATTCCGCTGTGTATTCTGTATGAGGACAAGTTTATATAACTGTCCATTGATGTGCTGTGTTGTATTGAGTCGTATATTGACTCTGATTGATGTATGTATAAACTGATATAGTTCTTTGTTTTAAAAGACTAGTAATTATCTATTGTATATTGTTCCGCTGCGATGTGTAAGATTCTGATATTGTTTTCTGTTCTGATCGTGTTATCTGTTGTTCCTTCTTCCTCTTTCTTCTTTTTCTTCTACCTTTTCTTCTATTTCTTTTTCTTAAACCCTCAGGGTTCGTATTTCCATGCCCCTTGAGTTAATCAATGGAGATTAGTGTTTAATCAAGGAGTACGGATTTGCGGGTCTTGACAGGTATAGTTTTGGAGAGGAGATCCAACAGGTCCTCCAAGTGGTTTCTGATCGACTCAAATCAACATGAGATGGTCGAAAAATGTTAGAAAGCGACGGTGGCAACATAGGGTTTTGGTGCGGTGGACGTCACATCAATGGTATGCTCAAACTTAGCTTAGGAATTGGAGAAAGCTGGTGAGGTCGGATGGTCGAAACTCGCCCTATGGTGGTGGTGGAGAAGCGATGAAGACATTGTTAGATGGGAAGACGAGGTCAAGATGCATGCAGGAGGGAAGGAATGCATATATACATAAACAAATAAATATAAGAATTAATTATTAATCAAATAATTATAATAAGTAGCATATCTTTAAACACTTATAACTTTCCGTACATCCTACATTTCACGTGATTAGTGGCATTGGTATCAAGTTTAGACAAGGAACTTTTGATATTCTGTTTGTTATGTTTTATGACAAATCTGAAATGTGCCTTGATCTAGTAGATTCATTATACATTGTTCGGTATGGCGATAGTGAGACGAGACATTTTGTTCCTCGGTAGCGAGTCTCTTACTTAAGCGAAGGTACGCCGGGACATTTTGTTCCTCAGTAGCGAGTCACTTACGATTGGGCAATGGTGGGTTGAGACATCTTGTTCTTCAATAGTGAGTCATGTATGGAATGCGGATTACGGATCTTAAGGCAGAATTAACACTAGAGGGGGGGGTGAATAGTGTTTAATGGATTTTATGGAATTTTTGAAACCTTTTGAAATTGAACATAGACAGATGCAATTCACAAACACAAAGACAATCACAAAATCAGACACAGATGCAAATAGTAAATAAAAAGCAGTAAAAGGAAAGAGCACACCGGAATTTTATACTAGTTTGAAGTTACCCTATATCCAATCCCACACAATTTCTTGTGCAGATTTCTTTTCAAATATAATGTCGATATTACAACCTCGATTTCAAGGCTACGAGATACACTCTCCTATCTTCGAGTCTAGGGCAAACTCTCTTGATTTAACTAGGCTACAAGATCACCTAATTGATTTACGGGCTACAGTCACACAGTTTCCAATATCACTTTGATAGATAGAAAGACTCGATACGCTTCTTTGATTACAAACGATCCTATAACTCTGAATAGCACTGAGATCTTTGAGAGAGAGTGGCAGAGAATCAAACAAAATGATAGAGTTTGATTCACTTAGGATTTCGGTAGAGTTTTGTTAAGAATATTTGAAAATAAGAATGGAAGAGAAAGAGGAGAGAAAACTAAGAAAACTTGAGTAAAAATTCATTCAAAACATCAGGTATTTATAGAAGAACAACAGTCAGACACTTCTTTCGAAAATTTAAATTTTGAAATAATTGGCCACCATGTCAACATGCCCATGTATATTTTGAAAATTGATTTTTCTTTAAAAATGATTTCTATTCTAAAACTTGTCAAAACAATTTCTGAAGTTTATAAACCATTTTGAATATAGTTTAAACTTATAAAAGAGATTTAAAAAATAATCTTAAAAATATATAATCTATAATATAAAAGTAATATTAAAAACTAAGTATGGAATATATTTTGAGATTTAAAACTTATAATATTAAAACCAGGAGATAGTTTAAAAAAAAAGATGATTTTGAAATCAAAATATAAAAGATGATAAAAATAGTTTAAGGCTAAAATATTTAAACTGAGAGAGATGACTTTAACAAAGTGTTTGGAAAAATATTTAAAATAAATCATTTTTAAAATTTCATGGATTCCATTCCACTAGAGAAGGTCGTGGGTTCCATCCCACTAAAGAGGTCGTGGGTTCCATCCCACTATTAAAGCGAGAAGGTGGATTCCATTCCATTATTAAAATCTGAATAAATATTTTAGTTCTATTATGAAGTTTTAACATAAATCTTGACACTATTACTTATCTTGATACCTTAAACTCTTGAACTCTTGAAATCTTGAACTCTAGATACTCATGAGTCTTAAATCTTGGTTTCTTCAATCTTGAATTCGTCAGTCTTGAATCTCTATACTCAGTCTTGAATCTTTATACTTTACAGTCTTCATTCTCAGTACCTACATATATATATATATATATACTTCATACACATATATATCTAGACAAGAATATTAGTATTTATATTTTATAACAAGTCCAAAGGTTTTTGTCATCAAAACCATCATCTCCTGAACTAACAAGTCGCTTACGATTTGACAATAATGGGTTGGGACATGTAGGTCCCCAGTAGCGAGTCGCTTATGATTTTGTGATTGTGGGCTAAGACATTGCGTTCCTAAGTAGCAAGTCATTTACGATTTGATGATAATGGGCTGAGAGATCGAGTTCCTAAGTAGCAAGTTATTTATGATTTGGCGATAATGGCCTAGGACATGTTGTTCCTCAGTAGCAAGTCGCTTATGATTTGGCAATAATCGACTAAGACATATAGTTCCTCAATAACGAGTCACATACTTTTTTCAGGCGATAAAGAGTTGAGATTTTAGGCACAATCGTGTTGTAATCAGTCCTTTTCATGCAAGTTAGGACTTTGGTTTCGATCTAGGTTCGATCAAGTGCATATGATTAGATATGGGTTAATTTTTAGTGAGATAATAACTTATGTTGTCACTATAGTATTATATTGTGTTTAGCTGACTTGTTGGGTGCAGGTGACTTAGGTTAAGGTATTGTTTTCAAGCATAAGTGTTGTTTTACTAGCTTATTAGTATTATACACTTATACACTTATTAGTATTATACACTTTCAAGCATACTTTTTTAGGCGATATGTCTTTTTATTTACACTCCGCTAGGTCGATAGAGAGGACTGGTGGTGACTTAGAGGCATAATGGTATGATGGAGATGCAAATTTTTTTTATTAGCTATCTACTATTTTATCTCAGTTATTCCTAGACATTAGGCTGTTTTTTTTACTCAGTGGTAGAGAAATGTTGTAAGTAAAGTATATTTGATACCGTATTATTTTGTTCATCTAGGATTATTGTATTATTGATTAGAATTATATATTATTTCTTTCACTGTGAGTTTCAAAAAGTGTAGAATATCATGGATAGCACTGTAATCTGTTTTATAATTTATTTGAAAATGAACCACCATCTATGAGGTCTATGATGAAGATTCCACTTTCAGACGTGGGTCGGGATGTCGTAGATGGTGGGCTGTTACAATGAGAGCTCCTGTGGTTGGCATGAATCTCCTTGAGTAGGGTTTTCGATACTACCCTTCCCAAAGCTTCAATGGTGCTCATGAGGTTGTATGGGGCTTGGGGGACTGGTTGAGGAGTCTGCTCGACCGTAGGTGGGGCAAAGCTGATCGTCATCTAGGCGTCCGGCCTTATCTCAGACTCTCCATTTCACCGGTCAAATTCCCTATGTTTGTCACTCATTGCACAATAGTGCGCCACATATCCATGTTGAACTTGGGACATAACGGGCAGTACTAATAATGGTGTTATCATTAGTTTCATGCTCATCAGAATTTTCGCCCTTGTTTCCCGAGGCTAGTTCTATGGTAATTGACCGAAATAGGTTTTTAAGGAAGGAAAGCTTCGGAGGACCGGCCCTCCTTCTTGGACAAAGTGTTGATTGTATTCTTTGTCAACCTTGGAATTATGTTTAAAGGGAGATATTGCAAGAATGGATAGCTAATATCTCAATTAAGAAATGGGAAATGAGGTGATTCCTATACATGAAAAAGTAAAGAGACAATGGTTTTTAGAGTTATTTGATCGAAGATGATCTACATTGACTATTAGAAGCCCTTTCCTTTTATTCTATTGCTTTTAGTTACAACTGCCTAAAATCTCAAGGTTATATGACTACAAATATGAAGATGTTCTTTTTCAGTTTTCAACTATATTTTTTTTTCTCTTTTCTTGAAGTAGCAATGTATGATGTATTTATAGTGACTGAATTCAAAGTTTAAATGGCTGAATTGACCTAAATTAGCCTTTGAAACACTCTAGGCTGCTATTAGTGATGTACAGTTGATGATTATCCCAACTGAGATACCAGGTCGCTTGCATGAAGTAGACATACACAGTTGGTGAATTCTACTGTGGAAACGTCCCTAGAACACTGTAGACAACGTAGAGTAGGGTTAGCTATAGTAGAGTTACATGGGTGTTAGCATAATATCTAAGGGGGCTATCGCACAACAGCGCCTATGTTATATGAACTATGACAGTGGAGACCGACCGCCATAATGTAGTATGGATGGCGCATCTCTTGTGCCAAGGGAGCTTAATGGTTTGTTGGCATGGTTGAGGGACGTCGGGTGGTTCCTATGAGTGATGGTAGGTTTAGGTGAGAATGACAACGAATGAGGATGTTGTTTTGATGGTTTTTCCAATCGTCCAGGTCGACCGCCGTCAGACCTTATCCCCAAGTGTATCCATCCTATACTGTGCCTGGCACCCATAAGGGAGATCGGCCTGCCTGTTTTGTCAAAAGGGATGAGCACTTCTATGAGTAAGCCAAATCTGGCTGGCAGGTGGTGACAGATTTAGGGGTATGCCTTATGGGTAATCATGAAATTTGTCGCATATATCTAACTTGATAATCAATATTGTTCGAAATAAAAGGTAATTTCTTTCTAATATATAATTGATATAATGTGTTGTATTAATTAATCAATTTAATTAAAAGTATATTTAATAGAAAATCCATAAATGGTATGTTTTAGTGATAGTAGTTACATAATTTTGTGACCATGAGTAATTTATCACAATGAAATAAAACATACCGTTTTAAACATCCTAGTCAAGATGAATTGAAACTGGATATCGATATATCCGTTAAGACCAGAGTACGTAATGTTCTTTAAATATTGGGTACTATATTACTCATATCTATTGGAGGCACCAAGGGTTTACGTACTGATAGTTATTGGATAACTATGGAATGACTCACTCAATAGTTTTCTGTTGGTTAATATAATTAAGGTCAAACATAAAATATCGATGTGACAATATTACACAATTCCCTCGACTTGAGAATACGGTTAAGTTTCAATGTGGAAACTCCACTTTGATTATAGCTGTATCGTGGCACGTTGTCCATCGAATGACTATAGTTGGGTCGAGTGGAAGCATTGGTAGCGAAACATTATTCAAAGGAGAATTTGTCTCCTTGGCTATATGAGGTTAATATCATAGTCAACCAAAGTCAACTCAAAGTCAAAGTCTCTGGCCAGAGTAGTCCGGTTAGAAATAATTGTTATGTTTAAACCAAGGACGTTGTATTTGGACTATAAAGTTGAATATGGACGATAATGGAATTTTTACCATTACCAAATTCCATAGTCCTAATGTTATATAGGTTTGATGAAGAGAAATGGTGTACATAGTCGCCATAAAAGGGTACCGCTTAAAATAGTAAAATTGTATTTTACTGAAAAAATGTATAAGCGATAAATTCGGTCAAAGTATCACACCACTAGTTAAGGTGACATGTGAATGTTAATACTCGAATTGTTGGATATTAATCGCTGACTGATTTTACACATGGGAGTCGCACAACCGCATTGGTAGATTCTTTGATATACCACATGATTTAATCGATTTATAATTATTATACATTAATTGAACTAATTAATTATTTATTGAATATTAATTATTTTTTTATTCAATGTTTTAGATTGCATTATTATTTTCTGGGAGCTAATAGTAATTATTTAGGTGTGTATAAAAAAGTTATATATAGATGAATCGATATTCGATATCGACATGCATTTAAATTGGATTTAAATGTGATTACTTTCTATTGGGTTTGGAATGATTTAAGGCCTATATAGCCTTATCTAGTAGCTATAGGAGGGCTAGGAGGGGCTAAAGATTCAAAATGTTGAATCTAGATTTGGTAATAGAGAAGGAGTAAATTAAGAAAAGAATATCTCATTTGCTCTCTCTATAAGGCCACACTACCCCTCATTGTTTAGGTTACTTTTTCTCTTATTCTCCTCTATGATAGCCCCCATTTCCAGCCTACTTAGGCCAAAGGTATCAGATCCTAAGATCGAATAAAAAATCAAAAGTGGTTCACCATGCAATTGCAAAGCTAAGAACTCGAATCAGGATCAAATCTAGAAAGTCTGCCGATCAAGGTGCAAATCAAAGGCAACATTTTTGAGGTAACATCCTATAATCTATTATCAATATGTCATTATGTTAATGTAGTTAATTAATATATTTTTTAAACAATTTATATGCATAATCATTCTCCTATTTAATTATACTATCATACATATGTATATGCAAGTATAAATCGACAAATTTTACTATCCATCGATTCTATTTGTTTGAACTAATAAAATCTAATTTTTTTTAATATATATAACAATAACGAATTTTTAAATATAATTTTTAAAACATTAAAACTATTTTAAATTGATTTAACACAATCTTAACTATAAATATAAATGAAAATATAAGTACATGTAATTATATATTAATTTTTTTTATAATGTATCATAAATTAATGTTACTGTAAAAAAATCAAAATTTATTTCTATTTTATTTTAAATATAAAATTTATATATACATATAAATATGTAATAATTTTAATGTAACATGTATTAAATAGTATTATATATATATACTTTATTTTATAAAATTATATTTCATTGTTTGTAGAATTTAAAAAAATTATACATACATAAATACATATTTTATTTTTATTTTTGGCCATAAGGCATTTTATTTAAATACATATATTTAAATTATCTAATTAACTATTTTAATGTATTAATATTAATATATATAACCATTTTTGGAAATATATGATATAAATATATTTATGATATTTTTATTTAATTATATATATACACACATATTAATTAAATATATAGATCTAGATCTGTTTTTAAACCGTTCTACTAATTAATCAAATTTGATATTTTGAAAATGAATTCTAAATTTCAAAATTATTAACTTATTCAAAATAAATTATTATATTTATATTTATGATACTTTTATTTAAGGTTATAATATATACATACATATATATACACATACATACATATATAATCAAAATTTACATACCAAGATATGTTTTTAAATCATTTTACTAATTAAACAAATTCAATATTTAAAATGAATTTTGAATTTCAAAATTATTGACTTATTCAAAATAACTTATTTTATTATAAAATAAATATTCAAAATTGGAAATATTATGTATGTATATATTTATAATTTAAATTTGATTTGGATAGTAATGTGCATATAAAAGGCCAATTTGTTTGTTGTAGTGTAAATCTCAATACTTATATATGGGCACATTATACCATATACACATTTATATGTTGCATGCACACTTACATGTATGTGTGTACTTAATACACATACACACTTCATATATTACATATTTACACGAAATCAAATCTTTATATAAATTAATGAATTAAATAAAGATCTTGTTTAAAATTATTTTGATTGAATTTAAATCAATTTAGATTTAATATGCCCAATAAGATCTAAAATGGTAAAAAAAATTATTATTCGCTCATTTAACCTGCAGCATGCTGACCTAGATCTAACAATGGTATCGACGCCAAATAGCATATGCGATCTAAATTAGCAGTATTAAGGCTGACTAATTATAGCCTATCAATATAGTAGGGCGCCCAGAAAAGTGGTGTCTAAGATTGGATTTGGGTAATCAAGTACTATGCCATACCTGGCTAAGGGCCTGGTCCGAAAGGATGAGGTAAGCTCAAAGGTTATCCCTACTATAAAGGCCCAATTTGATTTGGGTCTTGGGCTAATTTTCAAAATCTTTTTTGAAATTAAAATAAAATTTAAAATAAATAAAATAACATATTAAATTTAAAGGTTGAATTTAAAATAAGTAATGATTTTATAAATGTTATAAAATAATTTTCAAATTGTTTTGAAAATAAAATAATTATTTTCTAAAATTAATATTAATTAATTAGATTAATTAAATTGAAAATAATTAACTGAAAGTTAATTAATTAAATTAAATAACATATATTTTGACATATGAAACATCATCTTAAGATGTTAAGGATACACACACACACACACACACACACTCATGCATACATACATACATATATGTATTGCAAGTATGTGGTGACACCTCAAAAAGCATTCCCGAAATCCTAGGCGAATAAGATGATGATGACGGAGGAGGATGGGAGGAGGTGAAGAGGAAAGGGAATGGGAAGCAGACGTTTATTGAGGCAGTCAAAGGAATCCTAAGCAGTCAAACCAGATCCCTATTGCAAACCCTAAATCATAGGTATAGGCCTTGGGAAATAAAATTGAAACTAAGGCAAAGTTGGCCTTTTTTGAACCACAATCTGATGGCAAAGAATCATTCCAATTGATCAATGATGAAGACTATGAGGAATCAAAAAATATGTGGAAAAATTTGATATATGTTTATATGGCAGGGAAGAGGCCATTTTTTGTTCATTTTAGTGCATACATCAAAAAGGTGTGGAACCCTAACGAAGCTTGGGACATATTTCCTGGAGACAATGGTTTTTCTCTGATCAGGTTAAAACATGAAGATGATTAAAATCGGATTCTCAAAGGTGAACCATGGTTCATGGATAGTAAATTGATTTTCATGCGAAAATGGGAAGCAAATTTCACTTTCGAAAGAGCCATGCTAAAGACATATCCAGTTTGGATCAAATTCAACAACCTAAACCTAGCTCTCTGGAATATGAAATGTACTAGTAAACTAGCAAGTTTAGTTGGTAAACCGTTGGATATTGATGAAAATACTAGACTTGTTTAATGTATCAAAATTTCTTGTGCACTAGTTGAGGTTAATGCTAGTTTATATCTCCCAAAGACAATTAAAGTACTAGAAAAGGAAGGTAATGTGTACTATAGGAAGTGGAGTATGAGTTCTACCTCCTACGTGTGGAGAGTGCAAACGTTTTAGTCGTATCAATCAGCATTGTAATAGCAACATAGATATGCCTAAGCAAGTTTGGGTGGAAAAAACCATCACCCTAAAAAAACTACACATGATCAGCCTGAGACTAGTAGTTCAAAAAATGAGGCAGCATCAAAAATAATACTAAGAATGCTGCAGTTGGTGGTTCCAACCTAATGTACATCCTACCCCTTCAACTAATGGGTCAGGCACTGGATCAAAGCCAGTAGTTTGTCTAGTTCAAAGTTAGAAAGAGGAGACGAATCCCCCTAATGTTAATCATTCTTCAGTTATTGAGTCATCTGAGGAAGTGTTGCATGATCCATCTGATTGTAGTTTATCGAAGGAGCAAGAGGTGCTGCCAGGTTCATTGAAGGAAATTCATAAGTTGAATATCCAGATGGAGTCATCTAATGAAGAGGATGAAAACATTAGTTTATACATAGAATCAAATGAGGCATATGAAAAATAATTTGCATCAAAGAAAGGGAAAGCTGCTGATTTATTAGTAAAGATAGGTTCAACTCCGATGACTAGGTGCAAATCTATCAAACATTAATGTCTATTATTTGCTAGAATATGAAAGGTCTTAATAATGACCCTCGTCGGTTAGACCTCCTATCTTAGCTGTGTTAGAAAACAAATTTTCAAAAGGTGATATTGAAAGTTTAAAAACCATATGGAGGAACACTGGAGCCTTGTTCACTATAGTACATGTCTAGTGAAAGGGAGAATTATGATCCTTTAGAAGAACAACTCATGGACTGGATCTGTTTTTAATCAGGATGACCAACAAATTACGATGCTACTAAAAAATATAGGTGGTTTGGATATATTTATCACGTTTGTTTATGCTAATAGTCTTGTTTTAGAAAGGACTAAGTTGTGGAATTAGTTATATGCAAACCCTAAAATTATACATCAACCTTGGCTTATTACTGGTGATTTTAATGCTGTGTTAAGTACTAGTGAAATGAAAGAAGGACTTACATTGAAGCTTTCGCAGGTTGCTGAATTTAACAACAATGTTCTTGCTAGTGGATTAGTTGAAGCAATCCATTCTGGCCTGAAATTTACATGGAGAAGTGGTGAGGCAAAGAAAATAGCTTTTTGGCTGGATAAAGCTCTGGGTAATGTAGATTTATTTAACAAAATTCCTAATCTTAAAATAACTATACTACCTAGCTCTACTAGTGACCATTGCCCTCTCTTTATCCAACTTAATGATGATGGTATTAATCCGAAAGGGAAGCCATTCAGATATGCAAATCATTGGCATCTTCTAAAATGTTATGATGAGGCGGTTGATTTAAGTGTTGTTCATATTCCACGACGTTCTTGCATGTATCAATTTGTTATGTTGGTCAAAGCTATAAAGAATAGGCTAAAGGAGTGGAATAGGAAAACACCCAAGCGTGATGATGAAATTGCTAAAATTCAAAGTCGTTTAGAAGAGATTCAAGTTCAACTAAACTAAATGACAACCCTCTTCATAAAGGTCTCAATGAAGATTTTCACTCTCTTCAAAAAAACTTAAGGAGGAACTCAAGAAGCAAGCTATTGATTTAAAGCAAAAGGCTAAAGAAAAGTGGCTTTTACAGGGCAATGAATGCAAGTATAACTGTCTTAATGAACTAGGAAATGCCTCTGACGATATTAAAGAGATTAAGGATAAAGCAATTGCTTACTTCTCTAATCTATACAATAGATATTATGATCAAGAATTACTAGTTATTTAGAGTCGAAAGAATGTCCCTAAAGAGGGATGTGCTATGTTGACAGCAAGGATTCTGGAAGGGGAATTGAAGCATGATGTGTTCTTTATTCATGACAAATCCTGCCCTGGCCCTGATGGAATGGGGCCAACCTTCTTCAAAACGAACTAGATATACCTGAAAGAGCATATGTTAAAAGCCTACCAAGAAGCTTTGGACATCAGTGAGTTTATGTAAGAAATAAATCATACTTTATTTCACTCTTCCCTAATGTCAAGAAACTAGGAAAAATTAAGTAGTACAGACCTATTGCTTGCTGTAATGTCACCTATAAAATTCTTAGCAAAATCATATGCATGAGACTGAACAAAGTGCTCCATGTTTTGATTTCTCAGTGTCAAAGTGCTTTTATAAAGGGTAAATTCATATCAGAAAACTCTCTAATGGCTCATGAATTGATCAGAGAATTTAACAAAAGAGGGGCAGACAAGCTATGTTTGAAAATAGGTTTACACAAAGCATATGACAAAGTTAATAGGCAATTCATTATTCATATGCTAAATTCTATAGGAGTTTCGGCCAAAATTTTAAAGCTGAATGCTCACTGCCTCTACACTCCTACCTATTCAATTCTTATTAATGGTGTCCCCAAAGGTTATATACAGAGTAACAGAGCGATCAGACAAGGAGACCCCATAACCCTTTATCTCATTATTGTTGCAATGGAATGGTTCTCCCTTCAGATGGAGCTAGCCTATGTTGATAATGACATTAGCCTATATACAACTTACATCCTTAGATTACTCATCTTATTTATGCTGATGACCTCCTTATTGCAGCTAAGGCTAGCCTTAATGCCACCGATAAAATCAAAGAAATTTTTAGAAAATTGGAGAAGATAGCAGATCTAAAATTGAATGAACTCAAAACTAAATGCTATTTAACAATTTTTGTAGAAATAAACAAAACCTGTTGGATAAGTTAAGAGTTGTTGAGGGATCTCCTCCTGTTAGGTATTCCTCTCTCAAACTGAATGTGGGAAATTGGTGGAAAACATATGAGGGAAGCTTCAGCGTTGGAAATCTAAATACCTACCTTTTGTAGGGAGAATTGAATAGTGCACACAGTAATCACAACAAAAGTTAGATTTTGGTTACAGGCATTTCAAATCCTAGATATTCTATTGCAAAAATTAATGTTGTGTGTGCCAATTTTATTTGGAGAGGCCATCGTCACGAAGTGAGTTATAAAGAGCTTTGTAAACCAAAGAATGAAGGAGGGGTAGGTCTCAAAAACTTGTTTGAATTGAAAAAAGTGTACGGACTCAAGCTTGCTTAGAAGATATCAGTTTCTGATAATTTATAGGCTAATTGGATGATAGCCAAATATCTCAACGATAGTTTTTGGACCATCAAAATTGACAACAATGCTTCAGTCACTTGGAAAAACATATTGAAACTCGATGATGAGTTGAAAAACTTAATTGAATGAAAAATTGCAAATGGTGAAAAAACTAATTTCTGGAAGGACCCATAGCTTAACAATAAAAGACAACAATACTTCAGTCACTTAGGTATTCTGCTAATGGTACCCCATTGTGTAAAGTCTTTAGCATTTTAGTGGATCAAGATGGGACTACGATAGACATCCTTTTACCAGGAATTTCAAGTAGGAAATTCAACATACCCCTATTTTTGAAGACAAAACTGAAGATTCTTAGGCTTGGAAAAGTAATAACAAGGTCAATTTATACTCAAAGATGCCTAGGAGGACACTAGAGCTAAATTTCCTACTTTTCCATTGCATGGTTTTGTATAGAGCAGATCAAATAACCGTAAAATGGTTCATACTTGTACAAAGCTTTGATTAACAGACTTCGTACTAAAGATCGATTGCAGAGTTGGGGAAAACTGGAAGACACGACATGTAATTTATGTAATACAACAATCGAATCTCATGAACACTTATTCTTTGACTGTGTATTCAGCAAGAAAATTTGGGCTATTCAAAAACTCAGATGTCTACAAACAAATGAAGTGAAATCTCTCAAAGAGGAAGTAGAGTACTTGAATGCGAGGAGTCACATGTCATATTTGATGAAGGGATTGGTTAAAATTGGCCTCACATCCACCGTATGGAATTTTTGGCAAGAGCGAAATGACAAGGCTTTTAATAGAAGAAAGAAAGAGGTGTTAGCATTAACTAGCCAGATAAATCGAGACATCAGTGTCATTATAGGGAGAATCCTAAGGAGAAAGCATACCAGCTTAACGGAACAAGAAGCACAAACATTGGAGAGGATACACTGGATTGCAAAGATAGGAGGAAATCAAGCAACGAACTGGGAGCCGCCATAATTCCTCTTTTTTCCGAAACTTAAACTTGGAATGTGTAACGACCCGTAAATTTTAACTGTTTTAATAACGTAATTAGTTAAAAAATTTGTGAAATTTTAAACGATAAAATTTTGAAATATAAATTTGATATTTCGAATACGTCTAGTTAACTGGTAAATTTTCGTCCGAAAATATGAAAGTTTATTTCGTGCATAAATTTACTTTAATTTAATCAGTTAAAAAGCGATGAAAATAAAATATTTTCGGAACCTAAATATTTTTACATAGAAAAATTCTAAACCATCTTCTGAGCAAGACGTCATTTTTCGTTTTTCCAAATTCGGACTTCTTTAGCTCCATCGATCTTATTTTTCTGCGTTTTGCTGCATTTTCCACTAGTAGAAAATTCGAATTTTTATAATTCAATCATACCACGGATATCTATATGTCATTTTAATCGTCTCGTCGTGCTGATTCGCGTAGTATATTCGTGTCCGTATTTCGGTGATCGTTACTCGACGAAAACTATAAAACGGATAGTTGTATCGGTTACGAAATTTCAATTTTTGATTTCTGGGCTAAACCCAACAGCCACTGGTATTTATTATTTTCAAAAAATCAATGCTTGACTTTTATTTTTCCTGGTTCCAATAATTTTGCCGGTTCACTTTTCTATTTCCAGCGTTTTCTTTTATTTCCTTCCCCTACCCGCTTTTTTGTTTTCCCATCTCTGCATTACTTCCTCTCTGCTTTTGGTTCTTTTTCCTCTTCGTCTGCTTTCTGATATGCTTATGCTTTGGAGAAATTTTTATATATAAAGTTATGTGTCATATTAGTTTATGTCAGAGAATCACATGCTTGCCTGACAACTACTTTTTCCCAAGGTATGAATAAAAATATAAAGTGTATTATATTATACAGAGCATTCATTTATTTTTTAAAAAGCTAGTGGTTCTCATCCCTGTTGAGCTGCTCATATCTAAACCCACTACACGTAAATGTATCCCTACCTCCTCACCAGCAGGTCCGCCTCCTCCCCTCTCCCACTTTGCTGCCGACCACCAGGAACCGTGTTTTTCCCTGCTTCCCTGCGTGCACCAAGCTCCAGTGCTCTGCCCACACCCTCCTCAGCCTCTTCTCTCTGACGCTTCCAACCCAAGTCCACCTTGCCGAAAACCCAAATCTTCCATCCTTCTCAGTCTTCGGCCTTTCCTCCAACACCACTAGACCCAAGCTCGGCCTTCACCTCAGCTCCTCACGGCCTCACTGCCACCATCGGCCGACAACCGCCCCTGCCACGTCATCCCACACAGCGGAGACCATGAAACCCACCACAACAGCCGCGTATGCCTTGCCTTCCCCCTGAACCGAGCCTCCACCTACCCAGCTCGCAACACTGACCTTCCCACTGCCCTTCCTCTCACCGCCTTCAAATTCTGGCCGAGCTTCTACGTCGAACCTTTCTCTGCGCCTTCTACCTAGTCTAGCTTGCAGCCACGTGATGATGTATGCGTGTATTCATACCTTCGTGTATATGAAAATAAAACTCTAGGTAGATTTTTTTGTTTGTTATATTTTCTTTTACCGCTTTCCAGTTTTTAAGACATGTTCTGTTATATATAGTCTATATTGTATATGTGCATATAACCTGTTTATCTATTTTATTTTTGTAATTTGTTTGTAGTATCTTATTTCCAGAAGCTATATGTATTTGTAATATATAAGTTGAGCATATACTGTTATATGTAGTTATATATATTAGTAGTTATATATGTATGTCGATATATGTAATACGAATCGGCTTATTTATAATATAGAATATATGCATATGTTTTAAGTTATTTGAGTCATACTTATTTCCTGGTTGTTGTATATGTTATATAAGAAAGAATAAAATATCTTATAAAATTTCGACAACTGTGGCAGTTCTATAAGTGTTAGTTATGTATGTTACTCTATACAGATATTATCATATTTTAGTCATAGAGGTTATGCTATATTTTGAGAACAGTTTATATAATGTGTATATATATATATATTTGATGCTGTATAGGTGCTCTAATTTAAAATGATGATTTTTAATATATATGTTATTTTATTATTTGTTTTAAATTCAACATTGATTTTAATAAAATAACAAATATTTCTGTATATATCAAACTGATTCTGAGTCAGTTCATCAATTCTTGATTTTCAGCCTTGTTCATCCAATTCATGCCAATCTAGCTTTATTTTGGATTCATGCTCGGATTCATAGCTCATTTCTTTTTCGAATCTATCTAGCCTCGAAAGGTGAGCAATCACTCACGATTAATGTTCTTTTATTTATTTAATTTGATTTCAATCGAAACGACAATTGAAATATGATGCTGTTAGATATTTACACTGTTATTACCTGTATCAGTTCACCTATGACATCTGACACCATTATCTGTTATATATGCAATGATAATCCAGTTTGGTTGTTAAATGATTGATTGTTTGATGTTTACAATTGGACGTTAAAATTGTAATGTATAAAGTGATAAATAGTATGCAATTGAATTTGACGTAGGATAGTTAAACAATTTGAATTGACATATGTGTTGAATTTGATTAGTTAAATTTGTACAATATTACCCTTTAAATGTTTAATTATTTGACACGTAGAAAAATGGTTAATTTCCCTTGAACCATTTGAATTTATGTTGTATTAATTGATGAAGTATGAAATTGAATAATTGATGTCAAGTGTAGAATTGCATAGAATAATTAGTGTAAAATTCTTTAATCTACATGAAATGATAGTGTAGATTTTAGAAATAATTATATTAATTCGCACAAACAACAATGTGAATTAATACGGTTATTTTGGGATTATTTGAATTAATTATTGGATTGTTATTGATTATTATTATTGCTTGTTTATTTACTTTGACACCATCCCAGTTATCACACTACAAGTTCCCTTTGCTATGCTTTAATTTTGAATTGAATTAGAATCGGGTTGAAATGATAAATACCCAAATTAAACTTTGACCTAGGATAGAGAATTAAATAAAACTCGATTGGTCAAAATTTGATTAAAAATAAAATAAAGATTTTATTTGAATAAATAATGAGGTTTTGAAATGAAGTTGGAATTTGAATTTTTATGAAAGGAAAAGGTTAATATTAATAATTAAGTTTGAAATTATTTAATAATTAAGTTTGAAATTATCTAATAATTAAGTTTTGAAATTATTTAATAATTTAATGAGATTGAATTATTTAATAATTAAATAAAATTGAATTCTTTGATAAGATAAATTGAACTTCTTTAATAAGTGAAATTGGGTTTCTTTAATAATTAAGTTTTGAAATTTGTTTAAATTAAATAAGTAAATAAGTGAAATTGAATTTTCTTTAATAAGAAAAAAAAATGTGTTTTATTGAAATTAATGTAAGACTTGAAATGTAAAGAATTTGATTTGATCAATTTAATTTAATGCAATTTGTAAGTTTTGATATAATGAAGTTGAACTTAAGTAATTGATTTAATGAATTGGAAATTAAATAGAATTTGTCTTGAATGATAAATTAACTTAACGAAAATTTAATGAAATCGATCAATGAATTTAAATTGATTTGAATGTTAAATTAAATTAATTAAATGATTTCGGAATGAAAATTATATACGAACTTGAATCAAAATTTGAATTGTTTTAAATAAAAATTTAATTTGAATTATAAGGTTTCGAAATGGTAATTTGGAAGTTTTGAAACGTATATTATGGAAATTGATTTAGAAAGAGAATTGAAATGTTGGTTTACAAATTCTATTTGAAATTGAATTTGATTTGGTTTTGAAATTTACTAAATGACCAATCGGTGTAATAATTACGAAAGTTATTAAAGAGATCGAAATCGGTTAGGGACATACTCACTGTCTAAACCAGAAACCACTTTAATAACTATACGCGGAGTGTGATCCAGAATGAAGTGGTTGGAATGATGTACGTGATGACTGAAGAAAGAGAACGATAATGGATAGCCTTGACACTTGTGTCAAATTGGAAATGACTAAAACAGGAGTCGTGCCGGGCCAAATGGGGGTTAGCTACCTCGAGCGAACACACTTCTTCGAAAACTACTCATTACTTGTTGTCGATTGGTGCACCCTTAATTTTGGAAGTGTTGTTTCGCGGTGTTGCGATCGCTGCGGCGATGCGTTCTCACCAGTCCGGATCAGGCAAACGGTAGTTTCACTACCTTGGGTATTGCCTCATGTGCCTTGTCATACTTGGATCCCTATATACGCGACCACTACGATTTGTTTTGTGTTATACCTATGGAGTACTCCCTGGTAGCCCACTAGTTTACGGTGGAGTTTACAGTGCTGTATAGACTATAACGCTTATATAAAATGTGTTAAGGAGGATAATGGTAACGCCTTAACACTATTTTGATATTTTATATTACTGATAGGCATTATCTACTTATCGTACACTACTACATAGTAGATAGTTTAACGGATCCTTAAAGGATGGTTATTCCAAACATCCTTTGAGTTACTTGTATTTCAATTGCTATTTCACTTGAGTTGGATTTATTGATATAAAAATGTTAATCCTGACTCGAGTGTTTTGTGTTTTGCTTTACGCTTGGGTTAGACTGAGTGTACCAGTATTCGAGACTCGCCTTTGGAGTTGGAGCTTCGCTTGGAGATCCAGCTATCTATCCAGCTTTCAGATATCCAGTTGATTCCAGTGATTGTATTCCGATTCTTGTATTTGATTATTGTATTCGAGACATCTATTGTACCCTATTTAACTCTGATATGTATATAGTAGCTTCATGAACTACTATCTTTTATTTCCGCTGCACTTATTACTCTGTGTCTGTGATTATTTTATTTACTGTATATGTTCAGTTTTGCCAATTTAAATTAACAATTCGGTATTTTGAATTATTCAAGTCCGACATGTGCGGATGCGAATAGTCCAAAATAGCGGGTCGTTACAGTTGGTATCAGAGCTTTGGTAGCTCTAGGCAAACTTAGCATATAGGGTAAAATGTATTTACAGAATCACTCTCATTCGAGTTTCAATCTCTTCCTTTTGACTCGATTCCTTTGAATTTTGGAACGTTCCCTGCGATTCCAAAAATTCATTCGTGTCCCTCACTATTCATCTTCTTTCAATTCTGGAGCATCCCATAACACTCCACTTCGAATGACCCTTATAATGAATTGGCGGTCTCGCCAAACTTCGAATGATTTGTAAAGGGGTGAAACTCCTTTACAGTAGGCATTGATTTATCGGAGATTTCTGTATCCTCAGTTTACGATGCTATCTATCTCCTACTACACCTGAATTCGATTTCTTGAGGTCGAATGTAGATTTGCCTCGGAATTCTACATCGATTTTATTCTTGAAGTCACGGTCAACCCGGTAAAGGTTGCCCGCGATTTATATAAACTTATCCATCTTTCTATTCTGTTATTTGATCATCTTATCTTTGTTTCGAACCTATCTTCGAAAAAAAAATTCTCTTTGATTGAGTCCATAAAATTTGAATCTCTATCCTTGCTTGGAAATCTATTATTGTATCATCGAGCAAAGAAGTGTAATTGTGAATTAATATTTAAAAATGTTTTATATATATTGTGTTGTTTGAGTTGTTGATGTTGATTTGGGTTTTCGATCGATTCGTCTGATCAACGCTATCGATAGGATTTCCAAAACACTTAAACAGAACAAACTGACACAATGTTGTTTTTCAAATTTGGTAAATGAAATAAAATTGTATGATTATACTATAAATATATAAGTAAAATTTTCTGGAATTTAATAAGTTAATTAAATTGGTTGTTCGAAATGATAATATTTGATTTTCATTTATTGTTCTAAATGAATTTATAAATATGATTTATAAATTGATTTGGAATTTGAAATGAATTTAATTTCAGAAATTTGAGAATTTAGTTTCCGGTGATTTCGAACTTTGATTTAAAATTTAAAAGTATATATTATTGAAAGTATTTTCGAATATAAATCGTTTTCAAAGAATTTAAAGTGTTGAAATCAGTGCTCTTCTCTTTGTCGCTGGAAAATAATTTCGGTGATGGCGGCCGCATCATCGACATTCATTTTCGAGTTTCGAAGTGGAATACTATTCTGTAGCTTTGCTACGGTTTTGTTTTGAAAAATATTTTGATTTGAATTTCTTCAGTATAATTTGATTTATATATATAGGTATCTTATTTTAAATTAAATTTGATTTGATATGAATGTATTATATATATCTCTAAATTGTTTAAAGTTAATCGGAAATCTAATTCTTAAATTTTGTTAAAGGATGATTTTAATTATAAACAAAACCAAAATTTGGAATAAATATTTAAACTTGAATAACTGAATTTGAAATTTTTTTATTTGTATATTGTTCAACTGCATTCTAATACAACTTACCTAAATCATTCAGAAGTTGAATATGTAATTGGATAATATATAATATAAATTGAATTTATAAATAAAAATTTGAGTGGTTATAATAAACGTTATACACTTAAATTTTAATTATAAAATGTTAATAGAGATAAATAGAATAATAAGATAATTGAAAAATAAACTTTGTTTGAAGGAACTAATAAATTGAAATTAGATCAACTTATGGAAATACCTTGAATTTAAAATCAATTAATGAATATAAATTAATTTAAATTGAAATTTATATAGTTTAAATTAATTTATATGGTTTAAATATATGTGATAAAATATATTACGTGGAACAAATTTAATAATAATTTGGAATAAAATAATTAAATTTGTTGAATAAAATGTGAGTACAATAAATGATTATAAAAATTGATGATTTAGAAATTTTTAATTAAGGATGACTAGATAATAAGATAATGAATTTAGAAATAGATAGATTAATTTAACTTAAGTGAATTCAATAGGATTTAACTAAATTGTTAAATATTAATTAATTTAAATTAAAATTTATATGGTTTAAATTAATTGTTTTACTTGGATGCCAATCTATTTTCTTTCTGCTTGTTTCTATTCTCCTACCTCCTTCCTTTTCGGGGATGAAAAGTTTTGAGTGGGGGAGAGTGTAACGACCCGTAAATTTTAACTGTTTTAATAACGTAATTAGTTAAAAATTTTGTGAAATTTCAAACGATAAAATTTTGAAATATAAATTTGATATTTGGAATGCGTCTAGTTAAACATAGCAACTGGTAAATTTTCGTCCGAAAATATGAAAGTTTATATCGCGCGTAAATTTACTTCAATTTAATCAGCTAAAAAGCGATGAAAATAAAATGTTTTCGGAACCTAAATATTTTTACATAGAAAAATTCTAAACCATCTTCTGAGCAAGACGTCATTTTTCGTTTTTCCAAATTCGGACTTCTTTAGCTCCGTCGATCTTATTTTTCTACGTTTTGCTGCATTTTCCGCTAGTAGGAAATTTGAATTTTTATAATTCAATCATACCACAGATATCTATATGTCGTTTTAATCGTCTCGTCATGCTGATTCGCGTAGTATATTCGTGTCCGTATTTCGGTGATCGTTACTCGACGAAAACTATAAAACGGATAGCTGTATCGGTTACGAAATTTCAATTTTTGATTTCTGGGCTAAACCCAACAGCCACTGGTATTTATTATTTTCAGAAAATCATGCTTGACTTTTATTTTCCCTGGTTCCAATAATTTTGCCGGTTCACTTTTCTATTTCCAGCGTTTGCTTTTATTTCCTTCCCCTACCCGCTTTTTTGTTTTCCCATCTCTCCATTACTTCCTCTCTGCTTTTGGTTCTTTTTCCTCTTCGTCTGCTTTCTGATATGCTTATGCTTTTGAGAAATTTTTATATATAAAGTTATGTATCATATTAGTTTATGTCAGAGAATCACATGCTTGCCTGACACCAACTTTTTCCCAAGGTATGAATAAAAATATAAAGTGTATTATATTATACAGAGCATTCATTTTTTTTTAAAGCTAGTGGTTCTCTTCCCTGTTGAGCTGCTCATATCTAAACCCACTACACGTAAATGCATCCCTACCTCCTCACCAGCAGGTCCGCCTCCTCCCTTCTCCCACTTTGCTGCCGACCACCAGGAACCGTGTTTTTCCCTGCTTCCCTGCGTGCACCAAGCTCCAGTGCTCCGCCCACACCCTCCTCGGCCTCTTCCCTCTGACGCTTCCAACCCAAGTCCACCTTGCCGAAAACGCAAAGCTTCCATCCTTCTCAGTCTTCGGCCTTTCCTCCAACACCACTAGACCCAAGCTCGGCCTTCACCTCAGCTCCTCACGGCCTCACTGCCACCATCGGCCGGCAACCGCCCCTGCCACGTCATCCCACACAGTGGAGACCCTGAAACCCACCACAACAGCCGCGTATGCCTTGCCTTCCCCCTGAACCGAGCCTCCACCTACCCAGCTCGCAACACCGACCTTCCCACTGCCCTTCCTCTCACCGCCTTCAAATTCTGGCCAAGCTTCTATGTCGAACCTTTCTCTGCGCCTTCTACCTAGTCTAGCTTGCAGCCACGTGATGATGTATGCGTGTATTTATACCTTCGTGTATATGCAAATAAAACTCTAGGTAGATTTTTTTGTTTGTTATATTTTCTTTTACCGCTTTCCAGTTTTTAAGACATGTTCTGTTATATATAGTCTATATTGTATATGTGCATATAACCTGTTTATCTATTTTATTTTTGTAATTTGTTTGTAGTATCTTATTTCCAGAAGCTATATGTATTTGTAATATATAAGTTAAGCATATACTGTTATATGTAGTTATATATATTAGTAGTTATATATGTATGTCGATATATGTAATACGAATCGGCTTATTTATAATATAGAATATATGCATATGTTTTAAGTTATTTGAGTCATACTTATTTCTTGGTTGTTGTATATGTTATATAAGAAAGAATAAAATATCTTATAAAATTTCGACAACTGTGGCAGTTCTATAAGTGTTATTATGTATGTTACTCTATACAGATATTATCATATTTTAGTCATAGAGGTTATGCTATATTTTGAGAACAGTTTATATAATGTGTGTATATATATATATATATTTGATGTTGTGTAGGTGCTCTAATTTAAAATGATGATTTTTAATATATATGTTATTTTATTATTTGTTTTAAATTCAACATTGATTTTAATAAAATAACAAATATTTCTGTATATATCAAACTGATTCTGATTCAGTTCATCAATTCTTGATTTTTAGCCTTGTTCATCCAATTCATGCCAATCTAGCTTTATTTTGGATTCATGCTCGGATTCATAGCTCATTTCTTTTTCGAATCTATCTAGCCTCGAAAGGTGAGCAATCACTCACGATTAATGTTCTTTTATTTATTTAATTTGATTTCAATCGAAACGACAATTGAAATATGATGCTGTTAGATATTTACACTGTTATTACCTGTATCAGTTCACCTATGACATCTGACACCATTATCTGTTATATATGCAATGATAATCCAGTTTGGTTGTTAAATGATTGATTGTTTGATGTTTACAATTGGACGTTAAAATTGTAATGTATAAATTGATAAATAGTATGCAATTGAATTTGACGTAGGATAGTTAAACAATTTGAATTGACATATGTGTTGAATTTGATTAGTTAAATTTGTACAATATTACCCTTTAAATGTTTAATTATTTGACACGTATAAAAATGGTTAATTTCCCTTGAACCATTTGAATTTATGTTGTATTAATTGATGAAGTATGAAATTGAATAATTGATGTCAAGTGTAGAATTGCATAGAATAATTAGTGTAAAATTCTTTAATCTACATGAAATGATAGTGTAGATTTTAGAAATAATTATATTAATTCGCACAAACAACAATGTGAATTAATACGGTTATTTTGGGATTATTTGAATTAATTATTGGATTGTTATTGATTATTATTATTGCTTGTTTATTTACTTTGACACCATCCCAGTTATCACACTACAAGTTCCCTTTGCTATGCTTTAATTTTGAATTGAATTAGAATCGGGTTGAAATGATAAATACCCAAATTAAACTTTGACCTAGGATAGAGAATTAAATAAAACTCGATTGGTCAAAATTTGATTAAAAATAAAATAAAGATTTTATTTGAATAAATAATGAGGTTTTGAAATGAAGTTGGAATTTGAATTTTTATGAAAGGAAAAGGTTAATAATTAAGTTTGAAATTATTTAATAATTAAGTTTGAAATTATCTAATAATTAAGTTTTGAAATTATTTAATAATTTAATAAGATTGAATTATTTAATAATTAAATAAAATTGAATTCTTTGATAAGATAAATTGAACTTCTTTAATAAGTGAAATTGGGTTTCTTTAATAATTAAGTTTTGAAATTTGTTTAAATTAAATAAGTGAAATTGAATTTTCTTTAATAAGAAAAAAAATGTGTTTTATTGAAATTAATGTAAGACTTGAAATGTAAAGAATTTGATTTGATGAATTTAATTTAATGCAATTTGTAAGTTTTGATATAATGAAGTTGAACTTAAGTAATTGATTTAATGAATTGGAAATTAAATAGAATTTGTCTTGAATGATAAATTAACTTAACGAAAATTTAATGAAATCGATCAATGAATTTAAATTGATTTGAATGTTAAATTAAATTAATTTAAATGATTTCGGAATGAAAATTATATACGAACTTGAATCAAAATTTGAATTGTTTTAAATAAAAAATTAATTTGAATTATAAGGTTTCGAAATGGTAATTTGGATGTTTTGAAACGTATATTATGGAAAGTGATTTAGAAAGAGAAATGAAATGTTGGTTTACAAATTCTATTTGAAATTGAATTTGATTTGGTTTTGAAATTTACTAAACGACCAATCGGTGTAATAATTACGAAAGTTATTAGAGAGACCGGAATCGGTTAGGGACATACTCACTGTCTAAACCGGAAACCACTTTAATAACTATACGCGGAGTGTGATCCAGAATGAAGTGGTTGGAATGATGTACGTGATGACTGTAGAAAGAGAACGATAATGGATAGCCTTGACACTTGTGTCAAATTGGAAATGACTAAAACAGGAGCCGTGCCGGGCCAAATGGGGGTTAGCTACCTCGAGCGAACACACTTCTTCGAAAACTACTCATTACTTGTTGTCGATTGGTGCACCCTTAATTTTGGAAGTGTTGTTTCGCGGTGTTGCGATCGCTGCGGCGATGCGTTCTCACCAGTCCGGATCAGGCAAACGGTAGTTTCACTACCTTGGGTATTGCCTCATGTGCCTTGTCATACTTGGATCCCTATATACGCGACCACTACGATTTGTTTTGTGTTATACCTATGGAGTACTCCCTGGTAGCCCACTAGTTTACGGTGGAGTTTACAGTGCTGTATAGACTATAACGCTTATATAAAATGTGTTAAGGAGGATAATGGTAACGCCTTAACACTATTTTGATATTTTATATTACTGATAGGCATTATCTACTTATCGTACACTACTACATAGTAGATAGTTTAACGGATCCTTAAAGGATGGTTATTCCAAACATCCTTTGAGTTACTTGTATTTCAATTGCTATTTCACTTGAGTTGGATTTATTGATATAAAAATGTTAATCCTGACTTGAGTGTTTTGTGTTTTGCTTTACGCTCGGGTCAGACTAAGTGTACCAGTATTTGAGACTCACCTTTGGAGTTGGAGCTTCGCTTGGAGATCCAGCTATCTATCCAGCTTTCAGATATCCAGTTGATTCCAGTGATTGTATTCCGATTCTTGTATTTTATTATTGTATTCGAGACATCTGTTGTACCTTATTTAACTCTGATATGTATATAGTAGCTTCATGAACTACTATCTTTTATTTCCACTGCACTTATTACTCTATGTCTATGATCTTTGATTATTTTATTTACTGTATATGTTCAGTTTTGCCAATTTAAATTAACAATTCGGTATTTTGAATTATGCAAGTCCGACATGTGCGGATGCGAATAGTCCAAAATAGCGGGTCGTTATAGAATGTTTTGAATCGAAGTGTTGAGTTTAACTTAAAATTTGTATTTATATTTATCTATTTTGTATATTCGACTGTATGTCTTAGGCCGCATTGCCCATTTGAAGTTCGCAATAAAATGTTAACCAAGTTTTATATACATATGTGTATGTATGTATGTATGTATGTATGTATGTATGTTTGTATGTATGTATGTATGTATGTATGTATGTGTCTGTATGTATATGTATGTACGTATGTATATGTGTGTGTGTGTGGATGTGTGTAAGTTTTAAAATTAATTATAGTTAATTAAAATTGTTTTAATTATCAATTAAATAAATAATATAATGCATATATATAAGATATATGTGTGTTACCATAAATTTTACAATGCATATAATCAATTTAAAATGCTTAAAATGAATAAATAAAATTAATCAAAATGTTGATTAAATTAATTAAATAAGATTTAATTAACGTAATGTTATATATAAGACTATTATATAAGTTAATTAAATTATAAATGTTATATAATAATTAAAACTTATATAATATGATTGTATAAATCAAAGGTGGAACAATAAGAAAGCTAATTAGTTTTGAGGAATGAATACAAATGATAGTACGTATACCATGATTTTTGACGTGTCCTAAACTTAAATCACGAGGGTATTTCATAAGAAATGCATTGCTCCATAAGTCGATATTACTCAATGAAATATATTAAAGAATATGAATCTTTAGTGTAAATGATGTCCTCTACCATTTATATATTGATAAATACCTACATACTCTCTGGTTATTGAGAAAACTCAAGCTAGAGATGTTATGTGCGGTACTATTAATATATGAGCAAACAAGGTAAGATAACTATATATATGTGTCGAGCAAACTCAAGGTACATATACTATGCTTAGGCCATCGCAAAATGGTAGGTGCGAGTGAATATGTCTTTCGATTTGTTGAGAAAACTCAAAGTCGAGATAAGATTAGAAAAAGGAACCACGAGTTAAGAGTTGTGTATGATACAACCGATAAGGAGTTATCCGTCGTTTTTGGGGTTTTGACTTATTGAGCAAACTCAAGGTCAAAATCCCAAGACAAACATGTCCTAGCATCCACCAGTGAAGTCAAAAGACTTCTATATTTTATTTTAGGGTTTTGAGAAACATAGAAATCTAGTAGGAGTCTTATTAGAAAATGAACCGGTAATATTTAACCTTTCTAATATTGTAAGAACATCTATTATGTATAAAACTAAACAAACTACATCGATAAATTTGTGCAGCTAATCAAATTGATAAAATGTTTATTAATTAATATATACAAAGAAACTAAATTAAATATTGACAAAGAAATATCAAATATACTTACCTCAAATATTTTTGTATGTTGTCACTTCAAAACCCATACAAGAGCCTAACTTTTACACTACCAAATACGTTTGTAACTTGGTCACTTACATGTTCACTTGCCCAAGATTGTGTGTGGCCTTTCGTGAGTTATCGAACTCTAAAAGAAATATAAGAATATGAATATTTGATCAATATACGATCACATATAAATGTTAAATAGTGAATCTTCATGATTCATAATATATATGAAGCCTTGATGAAATTAGTTCATTCGAAATAAGTAAGTATACCATAGTGTGAGATCATATATAATATGATTACAATAATGATCTTGTTGTGATTAAATGTAATACTAGACCAAAACCTACAATATATGTTTAAGAATTCGATCACTGAAATGTCAATTTAATCAGTTTATGTAAAGTGCAACATATTTGATATCTTTAAATGTTAAGGATGACCAAATGCATTTTTGTAAAGAGCTTGTTATGATAATGTAGTCATAATTTCCTTTTAACGGTTTGACCATATGAAAAGAAAATCGAATGTAGAAGAGTAGGTGTAACCTAAGACACAGTTGGGATGAAGAGAGTAAATGGTCATTCTGCTTCATAAAGAAACATTGAAAATAGGAATTGTAAAATAATAATATAAATTTAACAAGGAAATATGAAATCTATTCCAAAAATATTTTTCATATAGAAAATTGTTTTCTATGAGATTTATTTATCAGAATTTAGGATATTTGATCTAAAAATTCACGACTATAAATCAGTTATAGTAAATAAAATAAATAGCATGTATTAAGTAGTTGAACAGAGCTTCATATTTCATATGTTATTATAGTAATAACAATAATAGTGGGAGCAAGCCATATAATACTTATTGAACGCATCAAGTTATGAAAATTGTTTTCGTAGGATGTACCATACATTATTTATGAAAAAATAATTATTTTTCAGCATTGACTGAAAATTGGACATAGTCTCATTTTAATATGAATGTTATGAATATTCATTAAAAGATAAAACTATAATAGTGGTATTTATGATGCATTGAAAAATATAAAAGTATCTAATTGCAATCATTTTGAAATTATGAACTAAGCCACATTTTAAAGAAATAATTCTTTGATTATATGACTATGAATCATATGGTAGTAGTGAACTATATGTCGAACAATAAAGGGAAAAGCACCAATTGAGTGGGAGCGATATAAGAGTCGATGCAATCGTATGTCTATTAATATAAAATGGTTTCACATACTTTGTTGTATTCACCGATGAGTTATCGCTTAAATGAATATGTGTATTTGATACACATATAGTACATCTATAATAAGCTCATAGAATATAAAATGAAAGTATATAAAATAACATGCAATAGAAAATAAAAATAATTCAATTTGATCGAATAGGTGAGTATATTAGAAAGATATTCGAACGTACCTAAAACGAATAAAGATTTAATCTAAAAAGTCACTCCTCCCTATGATATGTAATGATGTATCAATAAGGAGTAATCAAACTTTGTTGAACAAAGTAGGGTTAATGGTGAGTTAAGTTGAGTTAGCTTCTTTCTATATGGTCATGTTCTTAAGTGTATTACACAAGATAAAAATTAATTTCATCTAAAAGAATAGTTTATAAAATCATATCAGATAAGGGTTTATAAGAAACCCCAACATATCCTAGGCTAAGGAGTTGGCAGATTGTGTGAGTCGAAAGATTACATATAATAATTATTCATGATGGATCTTGTATAAATTGCCTAAAAAGGGGTTTGGGAATGATCGTCCTTGGATGACGAATTCATGTTTTGAACATAAAGTATCATAATCTAAAACCAAATCAGTTTTATATATAAGGCAATTCACAAAATGATTATGACTACTCATTCCGATGTACTGAGAAACAATTGTTGTTTCAAGAAATACCAACCTCGTAACGAAGGAATTTCTATTAGAAATTATTGGTAGTAGAATGGATTTGGATACAATCCAAACATGAAACTGATTACATGGAATGAAATGAAATTAACCAAACCTAAATGAACACAACGCATTAGAATGTCTAAAAAATATTCTTGTACATTAAAGAGAAACTATGAGTTTCTTATGAATATCGAGAATAGATAATCCTCAGTTGTTAACTAAACCACTAAGAATGTTGATCTGTCATATGGTATGATACACAAATCTAAAATGATTCCAAAGACATTATCAAAATATGATTATGATAGTTTTATACGAAGGAAAACATGTTTTCAAGAGAAAGACTAATGCAGTTGGAATATAGTGAGCAACATTGATAAGAATAAAATCATAAATTTCAATTGTATAGCGTAGTAGTTTCACAATTCAATGTGCTAAAGTTAATTCAGATTTTCTTAAAAAAGTTTCACTTGGTATGAATTTGTGATTTGGTACATATGTGTTGAAATAGAAAATTCTAAATAATGATTTTAAATAGACCATTTGCACAAAACTATCAAAGTGCCTCGAAGTCGGTGGGAGCGATATTGAGTTTGTGAGTTTTTGGATATGATCTAAGAAATGATATGAAAGTACCGTTATACAAGCATAAGAATTGAGTAAGTATTTTGATAGATATATCAAAGGGTTTGATTTTCCATCAAAATGCAGAGGAAGCGTGTGTCCATAAAAAAGAACCATTAAAAGGTACACAGATATTTCTAAATTGTATGTAAACAATATACTACCGATTATTAATGATGTACCTATGTTAAAATTTGTAATAGTTTGGTTGTTCAATACTTGATATCGGATTTATAAATTATAAGTTTTATAATAAGTATAAAGGATGTTGGGAATGTCCTTAATGATATACAAAGACACCTTATTAAAATGTTGAAATATGTAAGGTCGATTCATTATTATTGACAATATGAATTATCATTCATGTTGTATTTAATACATGAAGCAAATATCAAATCTAAATTAAAATAACTAAATGGTAGTTTAGAGTGTTCTCGAGTAATTACAAAATATTAGAGAATTGTTTACAAAAACAACAAACTCCTTATGAAGGAGTGTTCGAACTCAAAATTCATAAATGATGTAATGACCCGTAAATTTCAACTGTTTTAATAACATAATTAGTTGAAATTTTGCGAAATTTTAAATGATAAAATTTTGAAATATAAATTTGATATTTGGAATGCGTCTGGTTAAACATAGCAACTGACAAATTTTCGTCCGAAAATATGAAAGTTTATTTCGCGCGTAAATTTACTTCAATTTAATCAGTTAAAAAGCGATGAAAATAAAATGTTTCCGAAACCTAAATATTTTTACATAGAAAAATTCTAAAGCATCTTCTGAGAAAGATGTCAGTTTGTCATTTTTCCAAATTCGGACATCTTTGGCTCCGTCGATCTTATTTTTCAGTGTTTTTCTCGCAATTTCCGCTATTAGAAAATTCGAATTTTTATAATTCAATCATACTACTAACATCTGTATACCGTTTTGATCGTCTCTTCATGCTAATCGTGGCGGTGCATTCAATTTTGTGTTTCGGATTTCCGGTACCCGACGATAACCATGAAACGGTCAACCGTATCGGTTCGGTATTTTTTTTTGGGTCTCTTGAGTTTTGTAACCTTTCGATTGTCTGCCGTTTGGGTGAATGAATAGCCACTGGTCTGTTGCTGTTCCCAATTCAACTTTTATCCTCTAGTTTAGTGCTTCATATTCTGGTTCCAAGATTTGAATGAGCAGTATAATAAATATATATGTCCGTCTCTCAAACTCATCACCTTCCTTTGTCACATTAAAAATTATAGCATCATTTTTATCTTATATCTTGTGTCGTTCCATTTGCAAGCATATCCGTTCCCTCCTTAATTATATATAAAGTTGTATTTATGAACCCACGCTTTCCTTTCATCTGGTTGGAGCTTTTCATCTCCTACCTTTACGCTAGCATAAACATTTATATTAGCCTTGCCACCTGTTCAACCATCCTTCCCTTCTTTTGCCTATAGCTTCCCTTTGCCTGTGAATCTCCTCTCCCCTTCTTATTCCTATTTCATCTTGAACTCCATTTATATATAAAAAAAAATCTAATTGCATGGCATCATCAGCCACTCCCCATCCTCATCTCCTCCGCATGCCGAGCTTGGCAACGCAACTCACGCCCCACGCCCTGGCAACCGACCCTTCCACGCGACAGCATCGCCGTCATCATCGCCACCCTCGGCCAAATCGACCTCCAACCTCACGCACGCCAACTCCACTTTCTCACCACACAGCACCGAGCTGCTGCCTCCTCTGCCTAACCACGCTTGGCTACCCTCCACCCTGTCAAGGCCGAGCAACCCTCCCCCTTTACCATGCACACCCTGTACCCAACCTCGCTGCCACCTAAGTGCACGACCACACCACAAGCACAACTCACCCCATTCAAAAAAACCTGATGTTCCACCAATTGCTCCGCCTAACAAACTCGCCTCCCCTTGAACCCATGTTTCTCCCCTCCGCCTTCGCCACTACAAACGCCTCAGACCTGTTTTCTCTGGCTGAGCCACCTGAGGTTCTTCCTTACCTTTATCTTCTCTAATTCTTGTTGAAATGGGAATAGTATATATATATATAGGTATATAATTCAGAGCTTGTTTGTTTCTTTACTGTATATGGGTTATCAGGTCACATGTATATATATATTATAGAGTTCTTTCTATATATGTTATAAAGTATATATATGTATATTGTTTTATTTTGATTTGGGAAATTTTGAATGGAATATGAAGTATAAAGTGTATATATATATATTACAAAAATATGTTGATTTTAAAATTAAACCAGTATGGATTTTGATGAACAAGTTTTATAAAGTTATAAGATCCGTGAGTACGAATATAGGTGCAGGTTGTTTATACTTATATTTGGGGTTTGGACACATGTATTTTAAGTTTGTTTGTATATGGTCATTTTTTTAAGCATGCTGTGCGTATTACATTGACTTATACTATTTTTAAATTCATATATATAGTTGGTTTGTTGCATCAATTCTGTAATAAATCTTATGAGTATAAAGTAGAGATAGCTTTTGCAACTTACTCTATAGGTTACAGTTGTTACATTGTTTGTTTATTTACAGTTTATGGTTTACAATTAGTAATATTTCAAGCTAGTTTGTTTATAAATTATATGGCTGTTATTGTTACAGGAAATTTGTTTAAAACTCAAAAATAACATGATAGTTTATAAAGTTTTAGAGTATATGTTGGTGTTTATAGGTAGTAGCTGTTATCAAGTTACAAGCTATGATTTTCTTTAAGCAGTGATAAGACATGTCTATATATATATGATTTATATAAGTTTTATATAAACTATATATTCGGTTATGTATATAAGCTTAGATAAGTTTTATGTGATCCGTGCTTTTAGTCTATGTATACATATATTTTAACAAGTTAGGTTGTTAATGGTTTTAACTGTTATATATTAATTTACAATAAGGCTACAGTATAAGTTTTATGTAGGTTACAATATTTTGTTTATAAGCCTAAAGTATTTATTCCCGAATATATTATGATTATATGTTGATTTTATATATATGTTTTAAGTTAAAAACTATGATTTTGAAAACCATATATATATATTGAACATACGTTTGAATTTAAAATATGATATATGTAAGTTCGCTTATATCAAGTATAGTCATCGATCCAGTCCTAATCTGAATTCATCTTTTCCTATTTATCAGCTCAATCTGTTGCACTCATGCCCATTTGTTTCGCTTTGAAATTCGGGTGGATTCACAATTCGCTTTCATTCCCATCGAATCTCTCTGGCCTCGAAAGGTGAGCAATCACTCACGATTAATGTTCTTTTATTTATTAAATTTGATCTCAATTGAAACGACAATTGAAATATGCTGCTGTTTGATATTTACACTGTTATTACCTGTATCAGTTTCACCTGTGACATCTGACACCATTATCTGTTATATATGCAATGATAATCCAGTTTGGTTGTTAAATGATTGATTGTTTGATGTTTATATTGGACGTTAAATTATTAATGATGTAAGTGATAAATAATTTGAAATTGAAATTGACGTAGGATAGTTAGGTTTGATATATGTGTTAAATTTGATTAAATGACATTTGTATAATATGACCCCTTTAACTGTTAAATTTATTGGCACGTAGGATTTGTTTAATTACACTTTGAACCACTGAATGTATGTTGTTAAATTGATGATGTATGAAATTGTAAATAGATGACAAGTGAAGAACCGTAACGTAATAATCTTTAATCTACATGAAATGATAGTGTAGATTCTAGAAATAATTATATTAATTCGCACAAACAACAATGCGAATTAATACGATTATTTCGGGATTATTGATTTGATTTTTAGATTGATATTGGTTGTTGTTATTGCTTGTTTATTTACTTTGACACCATCCCAGTTATCACACTGCAAGTTCCCTTTGCTATGATATGATTTTGAATTTAATTGGAATCGGGTTGAAATGATAAATACCCAAATTGAACTTTGACCTAGGATAGATAATTAAATAAAACTCGATTGGTCAATAATTTGATTTAAAAATAAACGAAGATTTTATTTGAATAAATAATATGGTTTTGAAATGAAGTTGAAATTTAAATTTTAATGAAAGGAAAATGTTAATATTTAATAATCTGAAACAAAATATTAACAATGTAATTGATGAAGAATGTTGTTTAATTTGAGAAATGATTGAATTAAGTTTGAAATTATAATTAAGTTTGAAATTATTAAACTTTGAAATTATTTAATAATTAAGTTTGAATTATTTAATAATTAAATAAGATTGAATTATTTAATGATTAAATTGAATTGAATTCTTTAATAAGTAAAATTGAACTTTTGAATAAGTGAATTTTACTTCGTAAATAATTGAAATGGAGTTTTCTTTATTAAGTAAGTTTTTTGGAAAATTATTTAAGAAAGTAAATAAGTGAAATTGAATTTCTTTAACAAGAAATAAAATGTGATTTATTGAAATTAATGTAAGACTTGAAATGTAAAGAATTTGATTTGATGAATATAATTTAATTCAATTTGAAGCTTTGATATAATGAAGTTGAACTTAAGTAATTGATTTAATGAATTGGAAATTAAATAGAAATTATTTTAAATGATAAATTTATTTAATAAATATTGAATGAAATCGATAAATGAATTTAAATTGATTTAAATGTTAAATTAAATTGATTTAAATGATTTCGGAATGAATCTTATATACGAATTTAAATTGATATTTGAATTGTTTTAAATAAAGATTGAAATTGAGTTATAAGATTTTGAAATTATGAATTTGGAAGTTTTGAAACGTAAATTTTGGAAATTGATTTCGAAAGAGAAATGAAATGTTGGTTTACAAATTCTAATTGAAATTGTAATTGATTTGGTTTTGAAATGAATAAACGACCAATCGGTGAAATAATTACGGAAGTTATTAAAGAGACCGGAATCGGTTATGGACATACTCTCTGTCTAAACCGAAAACCACTTTAATAACTATACGCGGAGTGTGATCCAGAATGAAGTGGTTGGAATGATGTACGTGATGACTGAAGAAAGAGAACGATAATGGATAGCCTTGACACTTGTGTCAAATTGGAAATGACTAAAACAAGAGCCGTGCCGGGCCAATGGAGGTCAGCTACCTCAAGTGAACACACTTCTTCGAACTACTCATTACTTGTTGTCGATTGGTGCACCCTTGATTTTGGGAGTGTTGTTTCACGGTGTTGCGGTCGCTGCGGCGATGCGTTCTCACCAGTCCGGATCAGGCAAACGGTAGTGTCACTACCTTGGGTATTGCCTCATGTGCCTTGTCATACTTGTATTCCCTATTCGCGACCACTACGAATTTGTTTTGTACCTTTAGTATATGGATTGCCCTCCGGTGACTTCCGGTTTTGGGAAAACTACGGTCTTGTATATGCTTTTAGGAATAAAAATGTGTTAAGGGTGGAATGGGCCATGACTTAACACTATTTTGATATCTTTATATTACTGATAGACATTATCTACTTAGCGTACATTACTACCTAGTAGATAGTTTAACGGATCCTTAAAGGATGGTTATTCCAAACATCCTTTGAGTTACTTGTATTTCAATTGCTATTTCACTTGAGTTGGATTTATTGATATAAGAATGTTAATCCTGACTCGAGTGTTTTGTGTTTTGCTTTACGCTCGGGTCAGACTGAGTGTACCAGTATTCGAGACTCACCTTTGAAGTTGGAGATTTGCTTGAAGATCCAGCCATCTATTCTGCTTTCAGTATTCGATGATTCCAGTGATGTATTCTGATTTGTATCTGATGTATCGTATTACTCTTCCGTTGTATCTGGTTTAACTCTGATGTAACTTATACATTTATATAGTAGCTTCATGAACTACTATCTCTTTTATTTCCGCTGCAATTATTACTCTGTGTCTGTGATCTGTGATTTTTATTTACCGTATATGTTCAGTTTTGCCAATTTAAATTAACAACGCGGTATTTTGAGCAATTCAATTCCGGCATGAGTGTCTACCTATACACTTATAATGGATGCGAATGGTCCAAAATATCGGGTCGTTACAGTTGGTATCAGAGCTTTGGTAGCTCTAGGCAAAACTTAGCATATATGGTAAATGAATTTACAGAATCACTCTCATTCGAGTTTCAATCTCTTTCTTTTGACTCGATTCCTTTGAATTTTGGAACGTTCCCTCCGGTTTCAAAATTCATTCGTGTCCTCCACTATTCGTCTTCTTTCAATTCAGGAGCACCCCATAACTCCATTTTGAATGATATCTATAATAGGTCGGCGGTCTCGCCAATCTTCGAATGATTCGTAAAGGAGCAAAACTCCTTTATAATAAGCATTGATTTACCGGAGATTTCTGTATCCTCGGTTTACGATGCTATCTATCTTCTGCTATACCTGAATTTTATTTCCTAAGATCGAATGTCAATTTACCTCGAAATTCTGCATCGATCTTATTCTTGAAGTCACGGTCGACCCGGTTAAGGTTGCCCGCGATTTATATAAACTTATCAATCTTCCTACTTTGTTATTTAATCATCATATCTCTGTTTCGAACTTATCTTCGAATCAAAAATTCTCTTTGATTTGAGTCCATCAAATTTGAAACCCTATCTTTATTTTGAAAATTCATTCCTGTATCGTCGAGCAAAGAAATGTATTTGTAAACTAATGTATATAAATGTTTTAATATATGTTGTGTTGTTTGAGTTGTTGATGTTGATTTGGGTTTCCGATCGATTCGTCTGATCAACGCTATCGATAGGATTTCCAAAACACTTGAGCAGAGCAAACCGACACAATATTGTTTTCAAATTTGGTAAATAAAATAATTTTGTATGATTATATATTAAATATATAAGTACATTTTTCTGAAAAGAAAAAAAGAGGTAAATTAATTCGTTGTTTGAAATGATAATATTTGATTTCCATCTATTGTTTGATAAATAAATTTATAAACTTGGTTTATAAACTGATTTAAAATTTGAAATGAAATTAAATTAAGAATTTGAGAATTTAATTTCCAATGATTTCGAACTATGGTTTTAAAGGTTTAAAATGCACATTATTTAAAGGTATTTTGACTATAATTTGTTTCCAAAGAATTTTAATGTATATTATTTAAAGTATTTTCAAATAGGAACCGTTTTCAAAGAATTTTAATGTTTAAATCAGTACTCTTCTCTTTGTCGTTGGAAAATAATTTCGGTAATGGCGGCTGCATCATCGACATTCATTTTCGAGTTTCGAAGTGAAGAGACCATCTGGTAGCTTTGCTACACTTTGTTTGGAAATTTAATTTGATTTGAATTTCTGTGGCACGACTTGATTTATTATATATATAAAGATTTAATTTTGATCTGATATATACTATATATTTATCTCAAAATTGTTTGAAGAAAATCGGAGATTTAAATTCTTAAGTTTATGATTTAATTATAAACTGAAGTCAAAAATTTTGGATAAATATTTAAACTTGAAATAATTGAATTTGAAAATTTTATTTGTATAGTACTAAATTGCATTTCAATATCACTTACCTAAATTATTCAGAAGTTAAAATGTAATTGGATAATATACAAGATAAAATGATTTTATAAATAAAATTTGAGTGTTTATAATAAATGTTTTACACTTAGATTTAGAAAAAAATGCTAATAAGTGATAGAATAATAAGTTAATTGAATGAGATGAATATGATAAATTTTGTTCTGAAAGAATTAACATATTGAAATTTGATCAACTTATGAAAATACCTTGAATTTAAAAGCAATTAGTAAATATAAATTAATTTAAATCGGAACTTTTATGGTTTAAATTAATATGGGTTAAATATATGTGATTAGATATATTAAGTAGAATAAATTTAACAATAATTTGGAATAAAGAAGAATTTAAATTGTTGGAAATAAAATATGATTATAATAAAAGATTATTCAAATTTATGGTTTTAGAAATTTTAAATTGAAGAAATGAGATAATAAGATAATGAATTTAGAAATAGTTGAGATTGATTTTAGTGAAATCAAATGGATTAAATCAATTATTGAATATCAATTAATTTAAATTTGAATTTATATGGTTTAAATTAATTGTTATTTTGTATTTCAAATTTGTTTTTCTTTCTGTTTGTTTCTATTCTCCTACCTCGTTCCTTTTCGGGGACGAAAAGTTTTGAGTGGGGGAGAGTGTAACGACCCGTAAATTTCAACTGTTTTAATAACGTAATTAGTTGAAATTTTAAATGATAAAATTTTGAAATATAAATTTGATATTTGGAATGCGTCTGGTTAAACGTAGCAACTGACAAATTTTCGTTCGAAAATATGAAAGTTTATTTCGCACGTAAATTTACTTCAATTTAATCAGTTAAAAAGCGATGAAAATAAAATGTTTCCGAAACCTAAATATTTTTACATAGAAAAATTCTAAACCATCTTCTGAGCAAGATGTCAGTTTGTCATTTTTCCAAATTCGGACATCTTTGGCTCCGTCGATCTTATTTTTCAGTGTTCTTCTCGCATTTTCCGCTATTAGAAAATTCGAATTTTTATAATTCAATCATACTACTAACATCTGTATACCGTTTTGATCGTCTCTTCATGCTAATCGTGGCGGTGCATTCAATTTTGTGTTTTGGATTTTCGGTACCCGACGATAACCATGAAACGGTCAACTGTATCGGTTCGGTATTTTTTTTTGGTCTCTTGAGTTTTGTAACCTTTCGATTGTCTGCCGTTTGGGTGAATGAACAGCCACTGGTATGTTGCTGTTCCCAATTCAACTTTTATCCTCTAGTTTAGTGCTTCATATTCTGGTTCCAAGATTTGAATGAGCAGTATAATAAATATATATGTCCGTCTCTCAAACTCATCACCTTCCTCTGTCACATTAAAAATTATAACATCATTTTTATCTTATATCTTGTGTCGTTCCATTTGCAAGCATATCCGTTCCCTCCTTAATAATATATAAAGTTGTATTTATGAACCCACGCTTTCCTTTCATCTGGTTGGAGCTTTTCATCTCCTACCTTTACGCTAGCATAAACATTTATATTAGCCTTGCCACCTGTTCAACCATCATTCCCTTCTTTTTCCTATAGCTTCCCTTTGCCTGTGAATCTCCTCGCCCCTTCTTATTCCTATTTCATCTTGAAATCCATTTATATATATAAAAAAAAATCTAATTGCATGGCATCATCAGCCACTCCCCATCCTCATCTCCTCCGCATGCCGAGCTTGGCAACGCAACTCACGCCCCATGCCCTGGCAACCGGCCCTTCCACGCGACAGCATCGCCGTCATCATCGCCACCCTCGGCCAAATCGACCTCCAACCTCACGCACGCCAACTCCACTTTCTCACCACACAGCACCGAGCTGCTGCCTCCTCTGCCTAACCATGCTTGGCTACCCTCCACCCTGTCAAGGCCGAGCAACCCTCCCCCTTTACCATGCACACCCTGTACCCAACCTCGCTGCCACCTAAGTGCACGACCACACCACAAGCACAACTCACCCCATTCAAAAAAACCTGATGTTCCACCAATTGCTCCGCCTAACAAACTCGCCTCCCCTTGAACCCGTGTTTCTCCCCTCCGCCTTCGCCACTACAAACGCCTCAGACCTATTTTCTCTGGCCGAGCCACCTAAGGTTCTTCCTTACCTTTATCTTCTCTAATTCTTGTTGAAATGGGAATAGTATATATATATATAGGTATATAATTCAGAGCTTGTTTGTTTCTTTACTGTATATGGGTTATCAGGTCACATGTATATATATATTATAGAGTTCTTTCTATATATGTTATAAAGTATATATATGTATATTGTTTTATTTTGATTTGGGAAATTTTGAATGGAATATGAAGTATAAAGTGTATATATATATATATTACAGAAATATGTTGATTTTAAAATTAAACCAGTATGGATTTTGATGAACAAGTTTTATAAAGTTATAAAATCCGTGAGTACGAATATAGGTGCAGGTTGTTTATACTTATATTTGGGGTTTGGACACATGTATTTTAAGTTTGTTTGTATATGGTCATTTTTTTAAGCATGTTGTGGCGTATTACATTGACTTATACTATTTTTAAATTCATATATATATTTGGTTTGTTGCATCAATTCTGTAATAAATCTTATGAGTATAAAGTAGAGATAGCTTTTGCAACTTACTCTATAGGTTACAGTTGTTACATTGTTTGTTTATTTACAGTTTATGGTTTATAATTAGTAATCTTTCAAGCTAGTTTGTTTATAAATTATATGGCTGTTATTGTTACAGGAAATTTGTTTAAAACTCAAAAATAACATGATAGTTTATAAAGTTTTAGAGTATATGTTGGTGTTTATAGGTAGTAGCTGTTATCAAGTTACAGGCTATGATTTTCTTTAAGCAGTGATAAGACATGTCTATATATATATGATTTATATAAGTTTTATATAAACTATATATTCGGTTATGTATATAAGCTTAGATAAGTTTTATGTGATCCGTGCTTTTAGTCTATCTATACATATATTTTAACAAGTTAGGTTGTTAATGGTTTTAACTGTTATATATTAATTTACAATAAGGCTACAATATAAGTTTTATGTAGGTTACAATATTTTGTTTATAAGCCTAAAGTATTTATTCCCGAATATATTATGATTATATGTTGATTTTATATATATGTTTTAAGTTAAAAACTATGATTTTGAAAACCATATATATATATTGAACATACGTTTGAATTTAAAATATGATATATGTAAGTTCGCTTATATCAAGTATAGTCATCGATCCAGTCCTAATCTGAATTCATCTTTTCCTATTTATAAGCTCAATCTGTTGCACTCATGCCCATTTGTTTCGCTTTGAAATTCGGGTGGATTCACAATTCGCTTTCATTCTCATCGAATCTCTCTGGCCTCGAAAGGTGAGCAATCACTCACGATTAATGTTCTTTTATTTATTAAATTTGATCACAATTGAAACGGCAATTGAAATATGCTGCTGTTCGATATTTACACTGTTATTACCTGTATCAGTTTCACCTGTGACATCTGACACCATTATCTGTTATATATGCAATGATAATCCAGTTTGGTTGTTAAATGATTGATTGTTTGATGTTTATATTGGACGTTAAATTGTTAATGATGTAAGTGATAAATAATTTGAAATTGAAATTGACGTAGGATAGTTAGGTTTGATATATGTGTTAAATTTGATTAAATGACATTTGTATAATATGACCCCTTTAACTGTTAAATTTATTGGCACGTAGGATTTGTTTAATTACACTTTGAACCATTGAATGTATGTTGTTAAATTGATGATGTATGAAATTGTAAATAGATGACAAGTGAAGAACCGTAACGTAATAATCTTTAATCTACATGAAATGATAGTGTAGATTCTAGAAATAATTATATTAATTCGCACAAACAACAATGCGAATTAATACGATTATTTCGGGATTATTGATTTGATTTTTAGATTGATATTGGTTGTTGTTATTGCTTGTTTATTTACTTTGACACCATCTCAGTTATCACATTGCAAGTTCCCTTTGCTATGATATGATTTTGAATTGAATTGGAATCGGGTTGAAATGATAAATACCCAAATTGAACTTTGACCTAGGATAGAGAATTAAATAAAACTCGATTGGTCAATAATTTGATTTAAAAATAAACGAAGATTTTATTTGAATAAATAATATGGTTTTGAAATGAAGTTGAAATTTAAATTTTAATGAAAGGAAAATGTTAATATTTAATACTGAAACAAAATATTAACAATGTAATTGATGAAGAATGTTGTGTAATTTGAGAAATGATTGAATTAAGTTTGAAATTATAATTAAGTTTGAAATTATTAAACTTTGAAATTATTTAATAATTAAGTTTGAATTATTTAATAATTAAATAAGATTGAATTATTTAATGATTAAATTGAATTGAATTCTTTAATCAGTAAAATTGAACTTTTGAATAAGTGAATTTTACTTCTTAAATAATTGAAATGGAGTTTTCTTTATTAAGTAAGTTTTCTGGAAAATTATTTAAGAAAGTAAATAAGTGAAATTGAATTTCTTTAACAAGAAATAAAATGTGATTTATTGAAATTAATGTAAGACTTGAAATGTAAAGAATTTGATTTGATGAATATAATTTAATTCAATTTGAAGCTTTGATATAATGAAGTTGAACTTAAGTAATTGATTTAATGAATTGGAAATTAAATGGAAATTGTTTTAAATGATAAATTTATTTAAAAAATATTGAATGAAATCGATAAATGAATTTAAATTGATTTAAATGTTAAATTAAATTGATTTAAATGATTTCGGAATGAATCTTATATACGAATTTAAATTGATATTTGAATTGTTTTAAATAAAGATTGAAATTGAATTATAAGATTTTGAAATTATGAATTTGGAAGTTTTGAAACGTAAATTTTGGAAATTGATTTCGAAAGAGAAATGAAATGTTGGTTTACAAATTCTAATTGAAATTGTAATTGATTTGGTTTTGAAATGAATAAACGACCAATCGGTGAAATAATTACGGAAGTTATTAAAGAGACCGGAATCGGTTATGGACATACTCTCTGTCTAAACCGAAAACCACTTTAATAACTATACGCGGAGTGTGATCCAGAATGAAGTGGTTGGAATGATGTACGTGATGACTGAAGAAAGAGAACGATAATGGATAGCCTTGACACTTGTGTCCTATTGGAAATGACTAAAACAGGAGCCGTGTCGGGCCAATGGAGGTCAGCTACCTCAAGTGAACACACTTCTTCGAACTACTCATTACTTGTTGTCGATTGGTGCACCCTTGATTTTGGGAGTGTTGTTTCACGGTGTTGCGGTCGCTGCGGCGATGCGTTCTCACCAGTCCGGATCAGGCGAACGGTAGTGTCACTACCTTGGGTATTGCCTCATGTGCCTTGTCATACTTGTATTCCCTATTCGCGACCACTACGAATTTGTTTTGTACCTTTAGTATATGGATTGCCCTCTGGTGACTTCCGGTTTTGGGAAAACTACGGTCTTGTATATGCTTTTGGGAATAAAAATGTGTTAAGGGTGAAATGGGCCATGACTTAACACTATTTTGATATCTTTATATTACTGATAGACATTATCTACTTAGCGTACATTACTACCTAGTAGATAGTTTAACGGATCCTTAAAGGATGGTTATTCCAAACATCCTTTGAGTTACTTGTATTTCAATTGCTATTTCACTTGAGTTGGATTTATTGATATAAGAATTTTAATCCTGACTCGAGTGTTTTGTGTTTTGCTTTACGCTCGGGTCAGACTGAGTGTACCAGTATTCGAGACTCACCTTTGAAGTTGGAGCTTTGCTTGAAGATCCAGCCATCTATTCTGCTTTCAGTATTCGATGATTCCAGTGATGTATTCTGATTTGTATCTGATGTATCGTATTACTCTTCCGTTGTATCTGGTTTAACTCTGATGTAACTTATACATTTATATAGTAGCATCATGAACTACTATCTCTTTTATTTCCGCTGCAATTATTACTCTGTGTCTGTGATCTGTGATTTTTATTTACCGTATATGTTCAGTTTTGCCAATTTAAATTAACAACGCGGTATTTTGAGCAATTCAATTCCGGCATGAGTGTCTACCTATACACTTATAATGGATGCGAATGGTCCAAAATATCGGGTCGTTACAGTTGGTATCAGAGCTTTGGTAGCTCTAGGCAAAACTTAGCATATATGGTAAATGAATTTACAGAATCACTCTCATTCGAGTTTCAATCTCTTTCTTTTGACTCGATTCCTTTGAATTTTGGAACGTTCCCTCTGGTTTCAAAATTCATTCGAGTCCTCCACTATTCGTCTTCTTTCAATTCAGGAGCACCCCATAACTCCATTTTGAATGATATCTATAATAGGTCGGCGGTCTCGCCAATCTTCGAATGATTCGTAAAGGAGCAAAACTCCTTTATAATAAGCATTGATTTACCGGAGATTTCTGTATCCTCGGTTTACGATGCTATCTATCTTCTGCTATACCTGAATTTTATTTCCTGAGATCGAATGTCAGTTTACCTCTAAATTCTGCATCGATCTTATTCTTGAAGTCACGGTCGACCCGGTTAAGGTTGCCCGCGATTTATATAAACTTATCAATCTTCCTACTTTGTTATTTAATCATCATATCTCTGTTTCGAACTTATCTTCGAATCAAAAATTCTCTTTGATTTGAGTCCATCAAATTTGAAACCCTATCTTTATTTTGAAAATTCATTCCTGTATCGTCGAGCAAAGAAATGTATTTGTAAACTAATGTATATAAATGTTTTAATATATGTTGTGTTGTTTGAGTTGTTGATGTTGATTTGGGTTTCCGATCGATTCGTCTGATCAACGCTATCGATAGGATTTCCAAAACACTTGAGCAGAGCAAACCGACACAATATTGTTTTCAAATTTGGTAAATAAAATAATTTTGTATGATTATATATACATATATAAATAATTTTTTCTGAAAAGAAAAAAAGAGGTAAATTAATTCGTTGTTTGAAATGATAATATTTGATTTCCATCTATTGTTTGATAAATAAATTTATAAACTTGGTTTATAAACTGATTTAAAATTTGAAATGAAATTAAATTAAGAATTTGTAATTTAATTTCCAATGATTTCGAACTATGGTTTTAAAGGTTTAAAATGCACATTATTTAAAGGTATTTTGACTATAATTGTTTCCAAAGAATTTTAATGTATATTATTTAAAGTATTTTCAAATAGGAACCGTTTTCAAAGAATTTTAATGTTTAAATCAGTATTCTTCTCTTTGTCGCTGGAAAATAATTTCGGTAATGGCGGCTGCATCATCGACATTCATTTTCGAGTTTCGAAGTGAAGAGACCATCTGGTAGCTTTGCTACACTTTGTTTGGAAATTTAATTTGATTTGAATTTCTGTGGTACGACTTGATTTATTATATATATAAAGATTTAATTTTGATCTGATATATACTATATATTTATCTCAAAATTGTTTGAAGAAAATCGGAGATTTAAATTCTTAAGTTTATGATTTAATTATAAACTGAAGTCAAAAATTTTGGATAAATATTTAAACTTGAAATAATTGAATTTGAAAATTTTATTTGTATAGTACTAAATTGCATTTCAATATCACTTACCTAAATTATTCAGAAGTTAAAATGTAATTGGATAATATACAAGATAAAATGATTTTATAAATAAAATTTGAGTGTTTATAATAAATGTTTTACACTTAGATTTAGAAAAAAAATGCTAATAAGTGATAGAATAATAAGTTAATTGAATGAGATGAATATGATAAATTTTGTTCTGAAAGAATTAACATATTGAAATTTGATCAACTTATGAAAATACCTTGAATTTAAAAGCAATTAGTAAATATAAATTAATTTAAATCGGAACTTTTATGGTTTAAATTAATATGGGTTAAATATATGTGATTAGATATATTAAGTAGAATAAATTTAACAATAATTTGGAATAAAGAAGAATTTAAATTGTTGGAAATAAAATATAATTATAATAAAAGATTATTCAAATTTATGGTTTTAGAAATTTTAAATTGAAGAAATGGGATAATAAGATAATGAATTTAGAAATAGTTGAGATTGATTTTAGTGAAATCAAATGGATTAAATCAATTATTGAATATCAATTAATTTAAATTTGAATTTATATGGTTTAAATTAATTGTTATTTTGTATTTCAAATTTGTTTTTCTTTCTGGTTGTTTCTATTCTCCTACCTCGTTCCTTTTCGGGGACGAAAAGTTTTGAGTGGGGGAGAGTGTAACGACCCATAAATTTCAAATGTTTTAATAACGTAATTAGTTGAAATTTTGCGAAATTTTAAATGATAAAATTTTGAAATATAAATTTGATATTTAGAATGCGTCTGGTTAAACATAGCAACTGACAAATTTTCGTCCGAAAATATGAAAGTTTATTTCGCGCGTAAATTTACTTCAATTTAATCAGTTAAAAAGCGATGAAAATAAAATATTTCCGAAACCTAAATATTTTTACATAGAAAAATTCTAAACCATCTTCTGAGCAAGATGTCAGTTTGTCATTTTTCCAAATTCGGACATCTTTGGCTCCGTCGATCTTATTTTTCAGTGTTTTTCTCGCATTTTCCGCAATTAGAAAATTCGAATTTTTATAATTCAATCATACTACTAACATCTGTATACCGTTTTGATTGTCTCTTCATGCTAATCGTGGTGGTGCATTCAATTTTGTGTTTCGGATTTCCGGTACCCGACGATAACCATGAAATGGTCAACCGTATCGGTTCGGTATTTTTTTTTTGTCTCTTGAGTTTTGTAACCTTTCGATTGTCTGCCGTTTGGGTGAATGAAGAGCCACTGGTCTGTTGCTGTTCCCAATTCAACTTTTATCCTCTAGTTTAGTGCTTCATATTCTGGTTCCAAGATTTGAATGAGCAGTATAATAAATATATATGTCCGTCTCTCAAACTCATCACCTTCCTCTATCACATTAAAAATTATAGCATCATTTTTATCTTATATCTTGTGCCGTTCCATTTGCAAGCATATCCGTTCCCTCCTTAATTATATATAAAGTTGTATTTATGAACCCACGCTTTCCTTTCATCTGGTTGGAGCTTTTCATCTCCTACCTTCACGCTAGCATAAACATTTATATTAGCCTTGCCACCTGTTCAACCATCCTTCCCTTCTTTTGCCTATAGCTTCCCTTTGCCTATGAATCTCCTCTCCCCTTCTTATTCCTATTTCATCTTGAACTCCATTTATATATATATAAAAAATCTAATTGCATGGCATCATCAGCCACTCCCCATCCTCATCTCCTCCGCATGCCGAGCTTGGCAACGCAACTCACGCCCCACGCCCTGGCAACCGGCCCTTCCACGCGACAGTATCGCCGTCATCATCGCCACCCTCGGCCAAATCGACCTCCAACCTCACGCACTCCAACTCCACTTTCTCACCACACAGCACCGAGCTGCTGCATCCTCTGCCTAACCACGCTTGGCTACCCTCCACCCTGTCGAGGCCGAGCAACCCTCCCCATTTACCATGCACACCCTGTACCCAACCTCGCTGCCACCTAAGTGCACGACCACACCACAAGCACAACTCACCCCATTCAAAAAAACCCGATGTTCCACCAATTGCTCCGCCTAACAAACTCGCCTCCCCTTGAACCCGTGTTTCTCCCCTCCGCCTTCGCCACTACAAACGCCTCAGACCTGTTTTCTCTGGCCGAGCCACCTGAGGTTCTTCCTTACCTTTATCTTCTCTAATTCTTGTTGAAATGGGAATAGTATATATATATATAGGTATATAATTCAGAGCTTGTTTGTTTCTTTACTGTATATGGGTTATCAGGTCACATGTATATATATATTATAGAGTTCTTTCTGTATATGTTATAAAGTATATATATGTATATTGTTTTATTTTGATTTGGGAAATTTTGAATGGAATATGAAGTATAAAGTGTATATATATATATTACAGAAATATGTTGATTTTAAAATTAAACCAGTATGGGTTTTGATGAACAAGTTTTATAAAGTTATAAGATCCGTGAGTACGAATATAGGTGCAGGTTGTTTATACTTATATTTGGGGTTTGGACACATGTATTTTAAGTTTGTTTGTATATGGTCATTTTTTTAAGCATGCTGTAGCGTATTACATTGACTTATACTATTTTTAAATTCATATATATATTTGGTTTGTTGCATCAATTCTGTAATAAATCTTACGAGTATAAAGTAGAGATAGCTTTTGCAACTTACTCTATAGGTTACAGTTGTTACATTGTTTGTTTATTTACAGTTTATGGTTTACAATTAGTAATATTTCAAGCTAGTTTGTTTATAAATTATATGGCTGTTATTGTTACAGGAAATTTGTTTAAAACTCAAAAATAACATGATAGTTTATAAAGTTTTAGAGTATATGTTGGTGTTTATAGGTAGTAGCTGTTATCAAGTTACAGGCTATGATTTTCTTTAAGCAGTGATAAGACATGTCTATATATATATGATTTATATAAGTTTTATATAAACTATATATTCGGTTATGTATATAAGCTTAGATAAGTTTTATGTGATCCGTGCTTTTAGTCTATGTATACATATATTTTAACAAGTTAGGTTGTTAATGGTTTTAACTATTATATATTAATTTACAATAAGGCTACAGTATAAGTTTTATGTAGGTTACAATATTTTGTTTATAAGACCTAAAGTATTTATTCCCGAATATATTATGATTATATGTTGATTTTATATATATGTTTTAAGTTAAAAACTATGATTTGAAAACCATATATATATATATATTGAACATACGTTTGAATTTAATATGATATATGTAAGTTTGCTTATATCAAGTATAGTCATCGATCCAGTCCTAATCTGAATTCATCTTTTCCTATTTATCAGCTCAATCTGTTGCACTCATGCCCATTTGTTTCGCTTTGAAATTCGGGTGGATTCACAATTCGCTTTCATTCCCATCGAATCTCTCTGGCCTCGAAAGGTGAGCAATCACTCACGGTTAATGTTCTTTTATTTATTAAATTTGATCTCAATTGAAACGACAATTGAAATATGCTGCTGTTTGATATTTACACTGTTATTACCTATATCAGTTTCACCTGTGACATCTGACACCATTATCTGTTATATATGCAATGATAATCCAATTTGGTTGTTAAATGATTGATTGTTTGATGTTTATATTGGACGTTAAATTGTTAATGATGTAAGTGATAAATAATTTGAAATTGAAATTGACGTAGGATAGTTAGGTTTGATATATGTGTTAAATTTGATTAAATGACATTTGTATAATATGACCCCTTTAACTGTTAAATTTATTGGCACGTAGGATTTGTTTAATTACACTTTGAACCACTGAATGTATGTTGTTAAATTGATGATGTATGAAATTGTAAATAGATGACAAGTGAAGAACCGTAACGTAATAATCTTTAATCTACATGAAATGATAGTGTAGATTCTAGAAATAATTATATTAATTCGCACAAACAACAATGCGAATTAATACGATTATTTCGGGATTATTGATTTGATTGTAGATTGATATTAGTTGTTGTTATTGCTTGTTTATTTACTTTGACACCATCCCAGTTATCACACTGCAAGTTCCCTTTGCTATGATATGATTTTGAATTGAATTGGAATCGGGTTGAAATGATAAATACCCAAATTGAACTTTGACCTAGGATAGAGAATTAAATAAAACTCGATTGGTCAATAATTTGATTTAAAAATAAACGAAGATTTTATTTGAATAAATAATATGGTTTTGAAATGAAGTTGAAATTTAAATTTTAATGAAAGGAAAATGTTAATATTTAATAATCTGAAACAAAATATTAACAATGTAATTGATGAAGAATGTTGTTTAATTTGAGAAATGATTGAATTAAGTTTGAAATTATAATTAAGTTTGAAATTATTAAACTTTGAAATTATTTAATAATTAAGTTTGAATTATTTAATAATTAAATAAGATTGAATTATTTAATGATTAAATTGAATTGAATTCTTTAATCAGTAAAATTGAACTTTTGAATAAGTGAATTTTACTTCGTAAATAATTGAAATGGAGTTTTCTTTATTAAGTAAGTTTTTTGGAAAATTATTTAAGAAAGTAAATAAGTGAAATTGAATTTCTTTAACAAGAAATAAAATGTGATTTATTGAAATTAATGTAAGACTTGAAATGTAAAGAATTTGATTTGATGAATATAATTTAATTCAATTTGAAGCTTTGATATAATGAAGTTGAACTTAAGTAACTGATTTAATGAATTGGAAATTAAATGGAAATTGTTTTAAATGATAAATTTATTTAATAAATATTGAATAAAATCGATAAATGAATTTAAATTGATTTAAATGTTAAATTAAATTGATTTAAATGATTTCGGAATGAATCTTATATACGAATTTAAATTGATATTTGAATTGTTTTAAATAAAGATTGAAATTGAATTATAAGATTTTGAAATTATGAATTTGGAAGTTTTGAAACGTAAATTTTGGAAATTGATTTCGAAAGAGAAATGAAATGTTGGTTTACAAATTCTAATTGAAATTGTAATTGATTTGGTTTTGAAATGAATAAACGACCAATCGGTGAAATAATTACGGAAGTTATTAAAGTGACCGGAATCGGTTATGGACATACTCTCTGTCTAAACCGAAAACCACTTTAATAACTATACGCGGAGTGTGATCCAGAATGAAGTGGTTGGAATGATGTACGTGATGACTGAAGAAAGAGAACGATAATGGATAGCCTTGACACTTGTGTCAAATTGGAAATGACTAAAACAGGAGCCGTGCCGGGCCAATGGAGGTCAGCTACCTCAAGTGAACACACTTCTTCGAACTACTCATTACTTGTTGTCGATTGGTGCACCCTTGATTTTGGGAGTGTTGTTTCACGGTGTTGCGGTCGCTGCGGCGATGCGTTCTCACCAGTCCGGATCAGGCGAACGGTAGTGTCACTACCTTGGGTATTGCCTCATGTGCCTTGTCATACTTGTATTCCCTATTCGCGACCACTACGAATTTGTTTTGTACCTTTAGTATATGGATTGCCCTCTGGTGACTTCCGGTTTTGGGAAAACTACGGTCTTGTATATGCTTTTGGGAATAAAAATGTGTTAAGGGTGGAATGGGCCATGACTTAACACTATTTTGATATCTTTATATTACTGATAGACATTATCTACTTAGCGTACATTACTACCTAGTAGATAGTTTAACGGATCCTTAAAGGATGGTTATTCCAAACATCCTTTGAGTTACTTGTATTTCAATTGCTATTTCACTTGAGTTGGATTTATTGATATAAGAATGTTAATCCTGACTCGAGTGTTTTTTGTTTTGCTTTACGCTCGGATCAGACTGAGTGTACCAGTATTCGAGACTCACCTTTGAAGTTGGAGCTTTGCTTGAAGATCCTGCCATCTATTCTGCTTTCAGTATTCGATGATTTCAGTGATGTATTCTGATTTGTATCTGATGTATCGTATTACTCTTCCGTTGTATCTGGTTTAACTCTGATGTAACTTATACATTTATATAGTAGCTTCATGAACTACTATCTCTTTTATTTCCGCTGCAATTATTACTCTGTGTCTGTGATCTGTGATTTTTATTTACCGTATATGTTCATTTTTGCCAATTTAAATTAACAACGCGGTATTTTGAGCAATTCAATTCCGGCATGAGTGTCTACCTATACACTTATAATGGATGCGAATGGTCCAAAATATCGGGTCGTTACAAATGATATCGAGTATAATATATCAATATTAAATTCATGTTCAAACCTTAATTAAGAAGCTTTAATTTAAAGATGTTCAAAATGAAAGGCTGTGGCCAATTCAATGAAAGGCTAAGTCATCACCATGAATAGCACCACAATAAATGCAATATATAAATATGAATGCACAAATTTATAACTGAGTTAAGGGTGATTCCAAGTATTGAGAATATTATATAGTTCTTATAAGATAACAATGTAATAATAATAGCTCACTAGAGTTAAGAAACACACTCCAAATAGTTCCACATAATAAAGGTAGTTTATCACATCGAAGAGAGTTGATTCCCAAAGTAGATGATTAAAACAACATAGAAGATCCATTCATGAAGGGTCTAACTCGATTAGTTCTCATCAAACTGATTAAAAGGATGGGATGGAGATTCCATAATTTGCCCTAAGTATATGTGGATGATTGATAGAGTTAGGGATATACCCTAGGGGCAATTTTGTAATTTTTTATATATATCTACCTCGATAATCAATCTTATTCGAAAATAAAAGGTGTTTTATTTCTATTATATAATTAATATAATGGGTTGGATTAATTAATTAATTAAATTCAAAGTATATTTTATAAAAAAAATCCATAAATGGTATGTTTTAGTGATAGTAGATATAGAGTGTTGTAACCATGATTAATTTATCGCAATGAAATTAAACATACCATTTGAACTATTCCTAGTCAAGATGTATTGAGACTAGATATCAATACATCCGTTGAGACTAGAGTATGTAATGCGAGGCAGTCTATTAATTGTGACTGCTGGAGGCACCAAGGGGTTACGTACTGATAGTTATTGGATAATCATGTAATGACTCACTCGATAGTTTTCTGTTGGTTAATAACTATTAATAACTAATGTCAAACAAAAATTATCGATGTGATAATATTTATTACACAATTCCCTCGACCTGAGAATACTTTCGAGCTTCAATATGGAGGCTCCGCTTTGATTATAGTCAAACCATCGAATGGAGGTCCATCGAATGACTAAAGTTGGGTCGAGTGGAAGCGTTGTAAGTGAAATATTATTTAAGAGAGAATTCACCTTCTCAATTATATGAGGTTAGCATCATGATCAATTGAAGTCAACTCAAAGTCAAAGTCTGTGGCCAGTGCATTTTGGTTAATAATTATTGCTATTATTGAACCAAGGACTTTGTGTTTGGACTATAAAGTTGAATATGGATGATATTGAAATTTTGACCATTTTCCATAAGTCCTAATGTGATATAGTTTTGATGAAGGGAATTAGTATAAATAATTGTCACTAACGAGTATCGCTTAAAATAGTAAAATTGTATTTTTACCGAAAAAATGTATAAGCTATCAATTCAGCCAAACTGTCACACCACTAGCTAAGGTGTGTGAACGTTAATATTCAAATTGCTCGATATTAAAAGTTGACCGAGTTTACATCTGCAAGTCGCACAACCGCATTGGTAGATTCTTTGACATGCCATATGATTTAATTGATTTATAATTGTTATACATTAATTAAATTAATTAATATTTATGAAATGCTAATTACTTTTTTATTTAATGTATTAGGTGCCATTAGTATTTTCTGGGTGCTAACAGTAATTAATTAGTTGTGTATATAAAAGTTATGTACAAATCGAAATCGACACGCACTTAAATTGGATTTAAATGTGATTAATTACTAATGGATTTAGAATGATTTAAGGCCTATATAGCCTTATCTAGCAGCTAAGGAAGAGCAAGAGAGGGGCTAAAGGTTTAGAAAGTTGGATCTATATTTGGTAATAGAGAAGGAATAAATCAAGGAGAGAATATCTCCTATACTCTCTCTCTCTCTATAAAAGGTTACAATGCCCCCTTATTGTTTAGGTTACTTTTGCTCTTCCTCTCCTCTATTATAGCTGCCATTTCCAGCCCCCATAGGCCAGAGATATCAGATCCAAACATCAAATATAAAAAATCAAAAGTTGTTCTCCAAGCAGTTGCAAAGCTCGGAGCTCGAATCAAGATCGGATCTAGAGAAGTCTACCAATCAAGGTGCAAATCTATGGCAAAATTTTTGAGGTAACATCCTATAGTATATGATTAATATGTCATTATGTTAGTATAGTTAATTAATATAGTTTGAATGAATTTATATGCACAATCATTGTCTATTTAATTGTATTGCCATACACACACACACACACACACACACACACACACACATATATATATATATATATGTAACTATGAATCTATAAATTCACTATATATCAATTCTATATATTTGAACTAATAATTTTATATATATATATATATATCAAAGTAACAAATTTTTAAATATAACTTTTAAAACATTAAAACTATGTTAAATTGATTTAACACCGTCATAACTACAAATATAATGAACAAATAAATATATGTAATTAAATATCCATAATTATTTTATTATGTACCATAAATTAATGTTACCGCGAAAAAAATCAAAATTTATTTTTATTTTATTTTAAATATGAAGTTTATATATACATACATATTAATGTTAATGTAACATGTATTAACTTGTATTTAGTATTATATATATATAATTATACTTCATTGTTTACAAAATTATGAAAAAAATTATAAATATGTATAATTTTTAATTTTAGCCATAAAGCATTTTATTTAAATACATAGATTTTAATTATCTTATTAATTATTTTAATGTATTATATAATATTATTGAATATATATATATATAAATCATTTTCGAAAATGATATGATATAAATATATTTATGATATTTTTATTTAATTTTATATAATATTTTCTTTTAATTTAAATATATAGATCCAGATCTATTTTGAAACTGTTTTACTAATTAAACAAATTAGATATTTTGAAAATAATTTTGAATTCAAAATAAATTATTTTATTTATATTTATGATATTTTTTAGCAAAGCTTGTCGACTTTATAGTGGGTCGTGCCACTTTTATTAATGATATTTTAATAGGTGCTCGGCACATGCACCAGAACAGCTAAAGAAAACAGAAAAATACAGGAGTTTGGCAAAGTGCCAAAACTACTACCAAGAAAAAAAGGACTAGTCCCCTCAGAAGAGGAGGATTCAGTGCCATTATCAGAAGAATCAGACCCTATAACATGAAAATAATCTCAAACATCGACACTAAGGAAGGAACATAGGTAGTCCAATCAAAACAGTTACGATATTTCCTATCCCATGTATCATCCTCTAACTCTATCATATTCCTTTCACCAAGCTCACTAAGAACAAAAAGTGAAAGGTCAACATTCACCGCCTAATAATAGAGACGTCCCCTCTCACTTTCCTCACCCACATACTTATAAAAAGTTGCATACTTCGGTCTGTATCTCATATCAGAATCTTCATGAATCCAACCTTGTTCTCTCGGATTCCAACAGATGGAATCAGGCACTAGCGGATCGTCACTAATAGAACTACTAACTGGGGAATAGATATAATAACTAGGGAATGATCTATAGCAAATGCAAGAGTGGGGGAACAAGCAACATCCTGCACTACTAGGCTTGTAGCACGACGGGCCTTTGGAACCCATTTCCTGATAGGGGCGGGGCAAAGGAACTTAAGCGTGAATAGGAAGGGGAGGAGATACCGGAGTAGGAGAAACAGTAGGTTTACCATGCTTACAAAAGTTCACAGTGTGACCAAAAGATTTGCATAAGGTGCATATATTCAGAACCTAACTATAACGAACACCAATGTCTGCAAAGTGCCCCACAACAATTTAAACCCAAGTCTTGTTCAGAAGTGGCCTATCCGGTGTAATTTCAATCAACGCTTCAGCATAAACTAGCTTTTCCCTTGCAATAGTATTAGCATCAAAACACTTCAATTTTCCAACAATGTTTTCTAACTAATCTAAACCAATCAAAGGTTGCAATACATACGGAATATGAGAGAAATGAACGCAAACCAGAATAGATAATACTTGCTCTCTAGCACTATCTACAATTGGACTCCACGTAGTCACAAAAAATGGCTTGCCCCTAATGAAGGTAGGATCTGCTTCAAGGACTCGAAGTCTCTCACCAGGCCTAGAATACTTGAAGTAGAACATAGAGTTGTCAAAATACACCTGAAGACCGCCTCTAATCTTCCATCTATTGCAACAGTGTTTTTAATAATATAATATGGTGGGTTGGAGTCCAAGAAAAAACTATCCAATAGTCAAACCAATAATCAACCCTTGCTAGAATTACCTACACTGCAGGCACCATCACCCCATCAATTTCCACTGTATCAAAAGAATGGGGCACATACGCACCTGCATTCCTTGGTAAAGATGTGAACAAAGGATTCCACATAGTTTCTTTAACAAGCACGACATTAGATGGAGGCTGGACAGAAACATCAACGGCTAGAATAGGATCAAAAGGTTGAGCATTAAGAGGTACATTAAAGTTTTGTTTGGCTGTTGCATATTCTATATCAACCATATCCTGCATATCATCACTAGTCTTCCCCACATCCAACTGAGCCTCATTCCTAAGCACTGGGGAAATTGCTACATTTGCACTTAACAAGGCATTATCAGTAGTAGAATTTGAGAGAAGTATACCGGGAGCAACGCCATTGCTTGCGACATTGGCATAGCCAACATTATCAACCAAATCAACATTATCACCCAAAACATATCCATTTCTCAAAGCAACAACCGAATCAACCCATCGAGTTTCAATATTCACAGCTTTTAAAAGAGGGGTTAAGGGGTGCTCACCAACAGAGGAATTGAAATTCAAGCAAGGATTGGAAGCATGCGAGGAGGCATCTATCTGAGTTAGTAGTTTCGAGAGTGAGGATGCCATTGCCGATTGAGAGATTACATCACCAATAATATATTGCTCTAGCTCAGAAATCACGACTGAATGATTGAAAACCAAGCAAGAGGCACCAGCGACTATCATAGGTTCAACAACTGAAACACTTGGTTCCATAACAAGTTCTGGAACAACAGGAAGGATGGCATCCCCAGACCTGCTGACCTGAGATAGGAAGACGTTGAAGCGACGACCAGAGCAAAGTAAGGAAGCTTCTTCCTCTAGATCTTAAACTAATGAATCTGAGAATTCGGGTTTTTTTTTCTTTTTCTTAGGCATGGAGAAGGTGATACGTGGTAGAGGGACCAAGAGAAGAGCGGATGATAGGAAGTGAAAGAAGGAGACGGCGGCCAGACAAAGAAGGGCGGAATAGGGGGGCGCTGTTTTTATAAGTATATTTTATAACGATATTTAATAAAAATAAAATTAGATAAAAAATAAAATATTTATGATATTTTTATTTAATTTTATTATATATATAATTTAAATTTATAGATCCAAATCCTTTTTTAAACCATTTTACTAATAAGCAAATTAAATATTTAAAATAAATTTTGAATTTAAAAATTATTAGTTTATTCAAAATAACTTATTTTATTAAAAAAATATTCAAAATTGTAAATATTATATATATGTATGTGTGTATGTATGTATGTACGTATATATGTATGTATTTTAAATTTATATTTTTTGGATAGTAGTGTGCATGTAAAAGCCAATGTCTCCATTGTATGTAAATCCCAATACTTACATACATGCACATTATACCTTATACATATTTATATGTTGCATGCACAGTTCACAGGTGTGAATTTGCTACACATACACTCTTTATGTATTATATATTTATACAAAATCAAATCTTTGTATAAATTAATTAAATAAAATAAAGATTTTGTTTATAATTATTTAGATTGGATCTAAATCGATTTAGATTTCATAAGCCCATTTAACCCGCTGCGTACTGGCCCATGTCCAACATGTGAAACATAGAACCGAGGGATTGTGCAATGGATGATGAGGATGCATGGGCTTTGATGCTACATGAGCTGGGTCAGGCGAAGAAACAAGGCCATCGTGCATTTGGGCCAAGCAAGATAGGGGCGCCTGTGTGGATCGACCTGTCATTTTATTTTGCGAAAAATACAAGCAACAATATCACTGTTGTAAGATGTGCAAATTTTTGCTCCATAACCCATTTTTTGTGGGTTACTAAGACATGCTACTTGATATCGTATGCAATATTCTTCACAAATATGTGAATAGTGCAAACAGTTTATGACTGATTTGATCTCCTTTTCTTCCATCATCTTAAATTGCATAAAGTGATTCAGAAAGTACACCTAGGTGTATCTAAAGTAATCATCCACGATAACCATTATATAATGAAAACCACTATAACTTATAGTTTTGATTAGTCCATAAGAGTGTATAAGATGAAACATTTCAGAAGTATGGTTCATTGATTTCTGAAAAGGAAGATGATGGGATTTACTGTACGGAATACCTACACATATTGCATCTGAATGAACTATTTTGAATAAATGGACACCTTTAAGCAAACCTATTTGTTGATATTAGTTGCAATAACTGATAAACAACATGCCCAAGTAAAGCATGCCAAAGTGAGGCGTTAGTGTTTTGACTTGTCTTTTCCATATAGGCCTCACTAGCAGATAAGGTGTACAACGAATTTATTTTGTTCCAATAAATAAGACATCAGCATCAATGCTCCTTAGGTTACTAAGAATTTCAACCTTTTCTAGCCCGAATATGACATACCTTCCCCAGTTAGTGATTTTGAGAAAGTAAAGCAAGATTCTTCTTTATACTAGGTACTTGCAACTCTTATTCAAGAACAAGACCTTTGCCATTCAAATTTGTAGCTCAAAACTATCCTTCTTTCATTACATGGTGCAATGAATTATCAGTGCTCATAATTAAGAAAGGAAGAACATCAGAAAGTAATGTAGCATCTCCCGTGGAATGTTGTTAGTCACCCAAGTCAACCATCTAATCCTTTTCAAAACTAATGTATCTACCGACATTTGCATTTCCACTATTTTAATGATAATATAAGCAATGTTATCAGGTTTATTGATTACTTTAATAGATAGATAATTTTCCAAGTTTCGGTTTCTTCATGTATGACATTTGCATCAGATGACATAACATTAACTTGACAATTTTATTTAATATGCCCAGATTTTCCAAACCTCTTTCATGTGGGAAACAGTGTAGTACTATTGTGAATGGATCTTAAGGCTACTTTAAAACTGGAGGGAGGGTGAATAGTGTTTTATAATTTTTATTGAACTTTTTAACTTATTTCAAGATTCGAATCAAACACAGATAATCAATCACAAACATAGACACACACAAACACACACACACACACATATATATATGTATATATATATACACACACTAATTGGAATTCACACATATAAATAAATGTGGTAAAAGTAAAATAATGAGTTAGAGAGATGACACTAGGAGTTTTATACTGGTTCAGATTTCTCCTACATCTAGTCTCGTACAGTTTCTTATACAGATTTCTTTTCAATCGCCTACTTTAAGCAGGTAGTAAACAAACTAGAATACAGTCTCGATTTCAAGGCTAAGAGATACACCTTCCTGTCTGACGAATCCGGGGTAAACTCTCTTGATTTACTGGGCAATAAGATGACCCACTAGATTTAGATGGGCTACTAAGCACACCCACTTGATTTGAACGGGAAATAAGCACGCCTAAACATATAAGAGTAGAGTTATTAATTTCCAAATACAAAGAAGGGTACTTAGGATACAAGATATCCTATAGGTCTTCTAATAGCGGTTTAATATTTGAGGAGAGAATGCTTCCAAAATAGTAGATAGTTTATAGAGAATCAATCAAGTAGAGCATGGTTGGATTTTATGTAGATTTTGAAGAATATAGAAAGTAGTTTTCAATAAATAGAACAAGGCAGTAAGGGGTAAGAAGAAAGCGAGAAAATTAATTGAAAATTTTGTTTACGCTCCTATATAGTGAATGAATAGAAATATCCATTCGTGAAGTGGCGCGTTCAAAAGATACTTCTTTTCAATTTAATACAAACAAACCATCAGTCACTATGTCAACATATCTAGGAGTGGTATGTCGACATACCCTTGTTAATTTTGAAAATGATTTTTTTGAATTTTTTTTCAAACTTATATATTTTTGTAAATTAATTTTAAACATAATTTTTAAATACTTTAAACATATAAAAACTTCTATAAAATATTCGTAAAAGTATATTTTGAATTTAAAATTATTTATTGTGATTAATGTAACGACCTATATTTTTAGCTATTTAAATTATTAAATTTAATATAATTATTGAAAAAATGGTTCATAATAAAAATTTAATGATTTTGAATGTAGTTATTGGATATAAAATTGAATAAAATTTTGAAATAAACTAATCTCGAAGATTTAGCGGTAACGAGTATTGAAATGAAATTCTATATATTGATTGGGTTTATAATCAATAACTGAAGTTGAATAATAATTGTGAATTATTTCAATAGAAATAAAACGATCTTGGCAACTAAAATTTATTTGGAACTTAATGATTTATTTATATTGATTTATAGGACAATTAAATTGTTAAATTTAATATTGGAAATTAAATGAATAATTGAATTCTGAATTTAATATGATTGAAAATGATATCGGAAGTTGATTTAAATTTTATTTAAACAACAATGAAAATTTCTAACATTTAAAATTGGATTTAAAGTAAATAATAGAAATTTGGAAAAATCTGGTTTTAATTGACGAGTAAAAATAGCCATTTTGACCACTATCTCGGATTTCGACGAAACCAGTTTCATCGGATCCGTAATAGTGAAGTATTATAGGATTTCAAGTTTTGTAGCGATCAGACTTGTCATTTGGCCGTGCTAGCTTGAAACGCGTAGAAATCAATTTCAGAATTTAATATTATAATTGGGGTTCAAAAAGCTATCTTCTCTATACAATCGAATTAGGACTCGAAACTTGTTCCATTGCATTCGAAATAGAGGTATAATATTATGATCGCCCGGCGGCAGACCTCGATTGGGATCCAAAAAATTTAGTTAAATATTTCGAAGATAAAATTATATATGTTGATTTGACTAGCAACCGACATTCTCTCACATCAGCCACATACTTGCAATCATAAAATCTTTAAAAATGGTTAACATAAAATCTGGTCTTTCCCTCAGTGGGAAATTTGGTGGTTGATCAAAACATTTGCATGGCTCAAGATGAATAATATTTTTATAATGAAGGATAAAAGGTTAACACTTCAAATATATTTTTCCTTATTCTTATTTCTCTCTTCTTTCCTTCGCTTTCATCTCCAGGCATCCGTGTTCCTCAGTCTGCCTCCCCTCATGATTTTCGAAAACAAGAAATCGACTACAAATCTGAATATAGATAAAGACCAACCTATTCAATTCACTTCTTCCTTCCCTTGGTATCTTCAACATTTCAGTAGTAAAAAAAGAACGCGTGCTTGTAAAATTTCAAAAGAAAATAAAAGAAAAATCAGAAATTATATAAAGGGTCGATCTTTTTATCTGGTTGGGTTAGATCTTCATGCTGCTGAGATTATATAGGTTGCGGCAGCAGCTTTGGGAGTTGGACAGTTGTAGAGGTAGCTAGGTTTAAGTATGTTGAAAATTTAGGCATAGAGGGGTGAATCAGAGGGTAGAGTTTGGTTTCTCGCGCTAAGGCAAAATTTGGGAAGGAGCGGTTTCTCATGGTGGTTCGCAACGTTACAGGAGGTCGCGACTTTGACAGAGATGAGGCAGAAATTTTCAGATCGCGGTTTAAAGGAGGATGCCATGGGGGAAAATTGAAGTCGTGGGCGAGTTTGTGGTGATGAGCAGAGGCGTTTGGCGGTGGTCGGAGGTTGGATAAATGGCCGGAGGTGAATTCAACATTGCGAGGATTCACGGCAGCGGGTCGATCATACTTTTGGTCGATCGAGTGAAACAAGTGGGGTCCATCGGAAAGCTCGGGTGGAGAGCAGGTTGCTGGCGCCATCCATTCATCGTGCAATGGTCGATCGGGGAGTATTGGTGACACGGGGATGTGCACGAAATTGGGTTGAAGTCCTGCGTGCATCTGGGAAGAAGATGGATATTGGGGAGGAGTTTTGAGGGGTAATTATCTGTTAATTAAGTGTAATGAGTGAATAAAATGTTATTTAAATTATTAAACCTTATAAAAATGTACATCATCTTCATACGAGGTTCGATTGAGACGAAACAAGTAGCGAGGGAATTGTGGCGACAAGCACTACAGCGTGGAATTGATCTGGAGGCGATTGGAGCTAACTAAAATTTCAAGTTAAATCGAACGTCGTTCATTTCGATTTAAAATTTAAAACTCAAAGTGAGTGTTTTATAACTCTCACAACGTACTAGAATATTTTTATGCTAGTTAAATTTGAATTTATGAAGTGATATAAATTTATTGATCGCTGTTTGATAATTTTGATTGTAATCTAAATTGTCATTTGAATTAACTGTTAAAAATAAAAATTGACAATCAAAATTGAAATTGGAATTTAATTGCCAGTAAAATACCCGATATTAATTATTGTGATTTACTAGTTGTTTGGATGATTAATTGAGATTGATGCTATTGATTGATGTTGGATGATTTGGATGTTTATTTATTTTGATATATCATGTTATCGTCCTGTATATTATTTACAGTATATAAAATTGTAAATTGAATTATTTCGAATAAATTAAGAAATAAGTTGAAATCATATATACCTATGACACTGTGATTTGGGTTGAAATGATATATATCCATCCCTGAAATTAAATTGAAATAACTGATCACTTGACCATAGGATAGAAAATTATATACGAACACTAGATTGGTTAAATTAAATGATTTTAAAATTTTCAATTTGAAATTGAAATTATTTTGGAAGTGTAATTGAAATTATTTTTAAATTTCAATTGAAATTAATTTGAAATTGACATCGAAATTAATTTGAAATCGAAGTAAAATTCGACTTGAAATCGAAATGGAAATTTAAAGGTGATTTGAATTGGAAAATTTGGAAATTTAATCAGTTCGACTATGAAACTATTTTCAAATAAATTATTTTGATATAAGCTATTTAAATCTATCTTCTCAAATATTCAAATTATTTTGTATTTTCCAAACAATTTTGCTATATAAACCATTTTAATACTTAAACTATTTTATATAAAACTATTTTAACAATTTAAACTATTTTAAAATTATTTAAACTATTTTCTAAATATTCAAATTGGTTAAAGGAGTGTTTATATTTAAATCTCGGATTTAAATAAATATTGGGTTAAAATGAAGTTATAACCTAAATTGAAATTCGAAACTATTTTGGAAGCGAAATCGATATATTGAGACGAAAATGATTTTTGAAGTGAAATAGTATATTTTGAGTAAATATGATGATTACAAAATGGATTTGATTTTGGAGTGAATATGATATTTTGATATCAAGTATGAACTGTTTTCGAAATGTAAAAGTACCAACCGGTGTGTAAAAAGACGTTTGGTTGTTAAAGATACCGGGGCCGAATATGGGCATACTCTCTGTCGATACCGGAACCACTTTGAGTGATGATCCAGAATGAAGTGGTTGGATCCGGCGTCGTTTGTTGGATTTGAAGAAAGAGAACAATGATGGATTTACCTAGCACTTGTGCCAATTTGAAATGACTAAAACAGGATCTGTACCGGCCAAGTGGGTTAGCTACCCTGAGCGGACGCACTTCTTCGTATTACCATCATTTACATTGTGATTGGTTAATGCACACCCTCCGATTTTATGGGAGTGTTGGACGCGGTGGGCGATCATGGCTATGATGCGTTACCACCAGCCAGGAAGGGTAAGCTGGTAGTATCCTACCTTGGGCATTGCCTCACGTGCCTTGTCATACTTTTATTCCTATACGAGACTCATACGATTTTGGTTTAGTGTTGTCGTATCACGGCGCATCCCTGACTACCAACGTTCTACTGGTGGTGTCAAATGCAAACTGTACGACAAATGCTTAAAAACGCGTTAAGGGGGATCAATGTAAAGCCATAATGCTAAGAAAAATATTTATTTTATTGATTAGACATTACATATATAGTGTATTCTACTACATATAAATATTTTGACGGATCCTTAAGAGATGGAAAATTTCGTAACATCTCTTGAGTTATTGCACGCACGTTATACACTGGATAGGAGATGTGAAATACAGTAAACATCTCGTATGCTATTACACTCATGTTATATGCTATATCGATTTGACTCACATAAGAATATTTTAGTCCTGACTCGAGTGTTTTGTCTTTTCATTACGCTCGGGTCAGTCCTGAGTTTTTCAGCTTACCGAAGATTATTCCCTGGAGGACGAAGACAAAGATTTGGTATATTATTACTGTTATTATCCCATCATTGTGTGTTTCGCTGCATTATTTTATTTGTTATGTTTTATATATAACTCTGATAAATGTTGTATAAATTATAATCAAATGTATAGTAAATAGCTTCATGAACTGTTTATTTGATTATTATATTTTTTTCATTCCGCTGCGAGATTCTATGTTTGTTTTCTTCTTCTTTTCTTATTTTTCTTAATTAACCCTATGGCTTATCTATGTTCCGGATTTTTTAAGTCGGTTCAGAGCTTTAGTTTAGCGATAACCTTGGCTTTGAGGGGTAACTCATTAGAGATAGGGTATGTAGCCCCCTAGAATGAGTTTGAGTGTATTAATAGATATGAGTGCGTATTTGTTAGTGAATATAAAAATTGTTTTATATTGTGTTGGTTGATTTGTTTAGTGGCTTATGGATTCTGGTCAATACGAGTAATTAACGTTATTGATAGGGATCCCTAAACACTTGAACAGAACAATTCGACATAGTATTGTTTTGAAATTGGATAAATGAAATAATTTGCCTTGATTATATTTTGTATATAAAGGAATAATTTTTAGAAATTATTATGGTATTTATAGTGTAAATTAGTTTTTAGAAATGATAATATTGGTCATTATCGTTTATTGTTGGATTAGTCAATATTCCTAAACTATTAGCTATTATATAATTATAAGAAATGAAACTATATAAATGTGATTTATAAAAATATAATTTGCAAGTAAAATGAATATAAAATTGAGAATTTGAGAAATTTAAATTCCGGTATTTCTGAAAAAGGTTTCTAGGGTTTGGAAAATAATATTAGTATGGTTTAAAGTATATACAAATACAAATGGTTTTCAAATAAATTTTAAAAGGAATGAATTCAGTACTCTCCTCTTCTGTCGTTGGAAAATAATTTCGGTGATGACTGCGCAGCATCATCGACGTTCATTTTCGAGTCTCAAAATGGGGGAGGCCATTGAGTAGCTTTGCTACGAAATTGTTTTGATAAATGGATTTTGCTTTAAGCTCCAAAAGTATGATTTGATATATAAAAGATATAAGTATATATACTTATTTCAAATGATTTGAAAAGAACCCGGTATTTAAAATTTTTAAGTTCTGTTAATTAATAATCTTCAAATTATTTGAATGAAATGATTTGAATGACCAGAGCTTATAAAATAAGAAAATTAAGAAATCTAAGCTAAATGTTTTGAGAGACTTTAGAGTTGAAGTTTGCAACTCTAAAATTGAAAGTAAAGAAAATTTAAACAAGTTAAAATAGTGAACATTCTAATTAAGTAAAATGAATCAGATTAATTTGTATAATACCAAATTGCATTCTAACAACATATAATAAGACTTACCAAATGTTAAAAGTTAAAATGATGATTTGAATATGTAATGGGATATTATACAAGTAATTAAAATGTTTACAAATGAAATTTAAGCTGTATGATAAATGTTATATACTTAATTAGTGTATTATGAAATGATTAATGACTAAATGAAATAAGTAAGTGGAACATAAGAATGTAGACCAATGAAATAAATAATATCTTTGTAAATTGGTTATAGAATTAAATATAAATTTGCAAAAAAACCTTGAAATTGAATTTGTAACTTTTGAGATAATTATAAACTTAGATAAAGTCATATATAAGAAGTTGGACTTTATAGAATGATTATAAACTAAAGTGATGATTAATAAAATGTTTCACAAATAAATGTGTTATTAAATGAAATTATGAAAATGAATGTGAATAAATGAATTTATGAGATGTTGCTAAACGTCAAATGAAACAATTGGAAGTTAACAAATTGAATGCAAATGAAATAGATTTGAATAAATTAGAAGTAAACCAATTAAATGTTGATAAAAATTGAACATTAATAAGAAACGAAGTGTATAAATTAAATATTGGCATTGGATAATGTAAATTCATATCGTTATGAATTAATTGGATGAATACTAATAATTGAACGGTTTCTTTCGTTGTAAATTGTCGTTATAACTGTTTTATTTTATATGATTGTTGTTTGTCGTATATTAATGTTTATGTTATGGTTTGGGTTTAAAATTCATGTTATATGCTTCTATAAAACCCATACATGCTTTCTATATCATTATATGCAACTAATATTCTAAATTGAGTTGAGATAGGTACATACGAAGACCGTTTGGACGTATACGCGGATTATATTTTGCTTTTGCTTGCTTAATACGAGCGAACTCGCTCGTATTAAAAATAATAAGGTACACATCTCAGATTACATACCGTGCATTTTTATTTTTCCCTTCGGGATGCCTCATTATTGAGATAAGATGTATATTTGGTATATTTTATATCTATTTGTGTTATATATTGTATTGGAAAAATTTTCCGATCGAACCGCGCAAAGGAGACTCTGTCAAAATTTTCGGTAAATTCGGATGTTAGAAAATTTTTGAAGTTTTAAAACTTTTAAAACTTCTCTTCTTAAATAAATTCTAATTTCCGTAAGCCGATCAGAGTGGCGCTGCGGAAGCGTAATAAAAGTTTTCTAATGGATTTTATGTTTTATAAGTTGATTTTTTTAATATATCAAATGTAAAATTCTTTACTTAGTTCCTTTTCGAGGACGAAAAATTTTCAGTGAGGGAGATTGTAACAACCCGTATTTTTAGCTATTTAAATTATTAAATTTAATATAATTATTGAACAAAAAGGGTTAAAAGTAAAAATTTAATGATTTTGAATGTAAGTTATTGGATATGAACTTGAATAAAATTTTGAAATAAACTAATCTCGAAGATTTGGCGGTAACGAGTATTGGATTGAAATTCTATATATTGATTGGGTTTATAATCAATAACTGAAGTTGAATGATAATTGTGAATTATCCAGATAGAAATAAAATGATGTTGGCAACTAAAATTTATTTGGAACTTAATGATTTATTTATATTGATTTATATGACTATTAAATTATTAAATTTAATATTGGAAATTATTTGAATAATTGAATTCTGAATTTAATATGATTGAAAATGATATCAGAAGTTGATTTAAATTTTATTTAAACAACAATGAAGATTGTTAACATTTAAAATTGGATTTAAAGTGAATAATAGAAATTTGGAAATTTGTGGTTTTAATTGACGAGTAAAAATAGTCATTTTGGCCACTATCTCGGATTTCGACGAAACCGGTTTCATCAGATCCGTAATAGTGAATTATTGTAGGTTCAAGTTTCGTAGCGATCAGACTTGTCGTTTGGCCGTGCGAGCTTGAAACGCGTAGAAATCAATTTTAGAATTTAATATTATAATTAGTTTCAAAAAGCTATCTTCTCCATACGATCGAATTAGGACCTGAAACTTGTTCCATTGCGTTCGGAATAGTGGTATAACATTATGAATGCTTGGCGGCACACCTCGATTGGGATCCGAAAATTTTAGCTAGATATTTCGAAGATAAAATAATATATATGTTGATTTGACTAGCAGCCGACATTCTCTAACATCAGCCACATACTTGCCATCACAAAATCTTTAAAAATGATTAACATAAAATCTAGTCTGTCCTTCAGTGGGAAATTTGGTGGCTGATCAAAACATTTGCCTAGCTCAAGATGAATAATGTTTTTATAATGAAGGATAAAAGGTTAACACTTCAATTTTTTTCCTCATTCTTATTTCTCTCTTCTTTCCTTCACTTTCATCTCCAGCCATCTGTGTTCCTTGGTCTGCCTTCCCTCATGATTTTCGAAAACAAGAAATCGACTACAAATCTGAATTTATATAGAGACCAACCTATTCAATTCACTTCGTCCTTACCCTATTATCTTCGACATTCCAGTAGTAAAAAAAAGAACGTGTGCTTGTAAAATTTCAATAGCAAATAAAAGAAAAATAAAAAATTATATAAAGGGTCGATCTTTATGTCTGGTTGGGTTAGATTTTCATGCTCTTGAGATCATAAAGGTTGCGGCAGCAACTTTAGGAGTTGGACAGTTGTAGAGGTAGCTAGGTTTAAGTATTGTTGAAAATTTAGGCATAGAGGGGTGAGTCGGAGGGCAGTGTTTGGTTTCTCGCGCGAAGATGCATCCTTTGGCAAAATTTAGGAAGGAGCGGTTTCTCATGGTGGTTTGCAACGTTATAGGAGGTCGCGACTTTGATAGCGACGAGGCAGAAATTGTCAGATCACGATTTAAAGGAGGATGCCGTGGAGGAAAATTGAAATCGTGGGCAAGTTCGTGGTGATGAGCAGAGGCGGTTGGCGATGGTCGGAGGTTGGATAAATGGCCGGAGGTGAATTCGACGTTGGGAGGATTCACGGCAGTGGGTCGATCGGAGTTTTGGTCGATCGAGTGGAAAAAATCGGGTCCATCGGAAAGCTCGGTTGGAGAGGAGGCTGCCGGCGCCATCCATTCGTCGTGCGGTGGTCGATCGGGGAGTATTGTTGACACAAGGATGTGCACAAAATTGGGTTGAAGTCCTGCGTGCATCTGGGAAGAAGATGGATGTTGGGGAGGATTTTTGAGGTGTAATTATCTGTTAGTTAAGTGTAATTAGTGAATATAATGTTATTTAAATTATTAAACCTTATAAAATGTACATCATCTTCATACAAGGTCCGATTGAGACGAAACAAGTAGTGACAGAATCGTGGCGACGAGTACTATAGCGTGGAACTAATCTGGAGACGATTGGAGCTAACTAAAATTTTAGGTTAGACCGAATGTCGTTCGATTTGATTTAAAATTTAAAACTCAAGGTGAGTGTTTTATAACGCTCACAATGTACTTGAATATTTTTAAGCTAGTTAAATTTGAATTTATGAAGTGATATAAATTTATTGATCGTTGTTTGATAAATTTGATTGTCATCTAAATTATCATTTGAATTAACTGTTAAAAATAAAAATTGACAGTCAAATTTGAAATTGGAATTTAATTGCCAGTAAAATACCCGATATTAATTGTTGTGATTTACTGACTATTTGGATGGTTGATTGTGATGGATGCTATTGGTTGATGTTTGGATGATTTTGATGTTTATTTATTTTGATATATCCTGTTATCATCCTGCATATTATTTAAAGTATATAAAATTGTAAATTGAATTATTTCGAATAAATTAAGAAATAGGTTGAAATGATATATACCTATGACATTGTGATTTGGGTTGAAATGATATATATCCATCCCTGAAATTAAATTGAAATAACTGATCACTTGGCCATAGGATAGAAAATTATATACGAACACCGAATTGGTTCAATTAAATGATTTTAAAAATTTTGATTTGAAATTTATTTAAATGATTTGATTTTAAGAAAATAAAAAATCGAATTTATGGAAGTCGAACTATTTCGAAATTGAGCTCAGAATTGAATTATATTTGAGGATTTAGATTTCAAATTTGGTATTAAAAGTAAATTTGATTTAAGTGTTTTGAATCGATGTCTAAACAATCGAACTCGGGATTAATAAAAGTCGAAATGGTTCAAAAATTTGAAATTGAAATTATTTTGGAAGTGTAATTGAAATTAATTTGAAATTTGAATGGAAATTAATTTGAAATTGACATCGAAATTAATTTGGAATCGAAATAAAATTCGACTTGAAATCGGAATTGAATCGATTAAACGGAAATTTAAAGGTGATTTGAATTGGAAAATATGAAAATTTAATCAGTTCGACTTTGAAACTATTTTCAAATAAATTATTTTGATATAAGCTATTTAAATCTATCTTTTTAAATATTCAAATTATTTTGGATTTTCCAAACGATTTTGCTATATAAACCATTTTAATACTTAAAATATTTTATATAAAATAATTTTAACCTTTTAAACTATTTTTAACTATTTTAATTATTTAAACTATTTTAAAATTATTTAAACTATTTTCTAAAAATTAAAATTGGTCAAAGGAGTGTTTATTTTTAAATCTCGGATTTAAATACGTATTAGGTTAAAATGAAGTTATAACCTAAATTGAAATCCGAAACGATTTTGGAAGCGAAATCGAAATCGAAATATTGAGGCGAAAATGATTTTTGAAGTGAAATAGTATATTTTGAGTAAATAGGATGATTTCGAAATGGATTTGATTTTGGAGCGAATATGATATTTTGATATCAAGTATGAACTGTTTTCGAAATGTAAAAGTACCAACCGGTGTGTAAAACAACGTTTGGTTGTTAAAAAGACCGGGGCCGGATATGGGCATACTCTCTATCGATACCGGAACCACTTTGACAACTGTGTACGTGGAGTGATGATCCAGAACGAAGTGGTTGGATTTGGCGTCGTTTGCTGGATTTGAAGAAAGAGAACGATGATGGATTTACTTGGCACTTGTGCCAATTTGAAAAGACTAAAACAGGAGTCGTACCGGCCAAGTGAGTTAGCTACCATGAGCGGACGCACTTCTTCGTATTGCCATCATTTACATTGTGATTGATTGGTGTGCACCCTCATATTTTATAGGAGTGTTGGACGCGGTGGGCGATCATGGCTATGATGCGTTACCACCAGCCGGGAAGGGTAAATTGGTAGTATCCTACCTTGGGCATTGCTTCACGTGCCTTGTCATACATTTATCCATATACGTGACTCATATGATTTTGGTTTAGTGTTCTCGTATCACGGCGCATCTCTGACTACCGACGTTCTACTGGTCGTGTCAAATGCAAACTGTACGACAATGCTTAAAAACGCGTTAAGGGGGATCAATGTAAAGCCTTAACACTAAGAAAAATATTTATTTTATTGATTAGACATTACATATATAGCATATTCTACTACATATAAATATTTTGACGGATCCTTAAGAGATGGGAAATCCCGTAACATCTCTTGAGTTATTGAACGCACGTTATACACTGGATAGGAGATGTGAAATCTTGTAAACATCTCAGACGCTATTACACTCATGTTATATGCTATATCGATTTGACTCGCATAAGAATATTTTAGTTCTGACTCGAGTGTTTTGTTTTTTCATTACGCTCGGGTCAGTTCTAAGTTTTTCAGATTACCGAAGATTATTCCCTGGAGGACGAAGACAAAGATTTGGTATATTATTACTAGTATTATCCCATCATTGTGTGTTCCACTGCATTATTTTATTTGTTATGTTGTATATGTATAGCTCTGATAACTATTGTATAAATTATAATAAAATGTATAGTAAACAGCTTCATGAACTGTTTATTTGATTATTATATTTTGTCATTCTTGTAACGCCCCACCTCTATACCCAAGCTAACCAAGAACACTACGATGTAGTGCTGTCAATTAGCGCGGAGAATAAGGCTGTGGAGGAGCGACCATCCATGTAACTTCTTTGTGCGAGCACCGATACGTCAGATAGAATAGAATGCATATCTTTTAAGGAGGAAATCCGACATACCGATACAAACACAAAGCTATCACACGGTGGCTATCTATAATCTTCGGAAACAAACATAGAAATAATCATAACATAAATCAGTCACAGACATCCATATCACAAAGGCGGAAGAAGATATGAATGAATATATAACACATGAAAGTGTACATCAGAGTAGTGGTCAGAAAGATCCACGATAATACAAAAGAATAGCATCACGTGCTATACAAAAGAATAAGTACACAACATAGAGTCTATATCTCAAAGGTGTACATCCAAAAACTACTAATCTAAGTAGTTAGCCAAAAGTCAGAATAATCCTGAAGAGAAGTCAAGCAGAAGCACCTGTAACATCTCGGTCTGACCCGAGTATTATTTATAAGAAAATAATAAACGGATCAGTCTAACTATAAATATCAGATGATATGGTATACAGTAAAAGGCATGACATGAACATGTAATAACCATAGCGACATACTACTATAAGTATGTAAATGATAATCAACAAAAGATTAATCAATATCACAAGAATCTTCTCAAAGATCCAAACACATAAAAAGGTAATGACACACGAATTCACCAATACACAAAAAAACCTGATATCATATCAGTGAAAATCACAAAAGTTGGTGAAGCACTAAATCCAGAAATCAACACACGAAATCCAGAACAAATCCCAGAAATCAACACACGAAATCCAGAAATCACAAAAAGGGGGAAGTCCGACACACGGACGAGAAGTTATCTCATGGAAGCTATCCATTTAAATTTTCCGAACACACGGATGGCCCGAAGGCAAGTCCGACACACGGACGAAGAGACATCGCACATTGCTAGTCTAAATCACAAAAATGATCGTCATGATCATAAGGAAGTGTCAATCACACCAAGCCAGTAAATATATGAGTTTAGCTTCATGTCCCATAACCACTTGCTTAACTTAAATATTTACGAACAAGCTGTAAATCTTCACTAGGAAATTGTCACAAAAAGGGTTCAATCGAACAAGTCCAAGAGCTAACCGACGAAGTGAACGCAAGCGTTTCATACCACTCGTTTTACTAAGTCGTTTAAGTCGATTTCTCATTCGAGTGAAGTAAAGGCTTGTATATACTAGTAGATTGAAAATCGGTTTGAGAAAACGAACTTTTGATACTTAAATTAGTGTTGAAATCGCTTTGATGAAAGAGTTTTGATATTTACTATTAGTATTGAAACCTTCATATATCTTTAAAGTGACAAGTCATAAAACGATGGTAGAACAAATCAATTCACGTTCGAAGACGTGAGTAAAGTGCAAAGAAGTCAATCCCAAAACCATCAAGTAGAAATTCTGATAAACGTTTTTCAGAAGAGATTGCCTACGCAGAGTAATACGGGGTTCGACCTGCCCGGTCAGGTCGCGGGGGTCCAGGGGGCAGCGCCCACGGCGGGGTGCGGGGCAGCGCCCCGTCACGGTACGACTTAGTGAAGGCAAGCTGGTCCAACGACCTAAGGAGAAGTAGGTCATACGACCTAAGGGAAGACTGCCGTGCAACCTAGCTGAAGAACAGGTAAAATGACTAAGTACAAACTCGCGAACGACTTACGACTTAGGGGATAAGGTCATACGACCTAAGTGGAGAATGCCACGCGAGCTAGCAGAAGAACAGGTCAAACGACCAAGTACTAATCTCGCGAACGACTTACGACTTAAGGGGATAAGGTCATACGACCTAAGTCTTGAACGACTTAACGACTTAAGCCTTTAACGACTTAACGACTTATGCCATTAGCTCCTGAACGACTTATGCCAAGCCAGTAACTCGCGAACGACCTAGCGAAGGCAGAAACGACCTACGACTTAAGGTCATACGACTTAACTGGGCATGCGACCTAACGAGTTAGCAAGGCACGCGACCTAAAGACTTAAGCTTTGAATACGAGCTACGAGTTAGCAAACGAATGTCTTAACGACCTAAGCCTTGAACGACTTAGTGGAACGAACGACTTACGACTTAAGCTCCAATTCGAGCTACGGGCTAAGGCTGGAACGACCTAGTGGAGTTAGGTCGAGGACGACCTACGACTTAAGGCCAGGGCGAGTGAGCTAACTGCAAAACGACCTACGACTTAAGGCCTTTAACTCCTGAACGACTTAACACTTTAACTCGTGAACGACTCGAGGAGTTAACTCGCAAACGACTTATGCCTTTAACTCGCAAACGACTCAGGCCTTTAACTCGAGAACGACTCAAGCCAGGCGAACAGAAATACACGCGCGCGACCTAAGCCCTTAACTCGTGAACGACTCACGACTTAGGCTTAACTCGTGGACGACTCAGCGAAGGCAGAAACGACTTAACGCCAGAAAAATCACCAAAACGCTGAAAATCGAAGTTTTTCGCCAATCCAATCCAAACCAAATGCAAATGTTGATGCAAATACAATAGGGGATCATTCCCAACAGTCCAAGATAGATATAGGCAAGATGTGAGATCAAAAATCTCACCTTTTCACGGAATTTGATGAAGATGGAGATTTGAGAGCAAGGCAAGAACACCACCAAGCTTGAATCAATAGTCTAAACGTGAATTTGATGTTGAATCTCGGATTTGCAATGGAATTTGTGTTTGGGAGTTTTAATTTCTCTTTCCCTCCACCATTTTTGAAGAAGCTTGAAGTGATGAAGAGAAGAGGGGGTGGGCTGAGTTAAGAAGGTGCAGTCCAACCCAAAGTCTCAAGCGGGAAAAGTGACGAAAATTTCACTATCTCCAAACATATCGAAGTTTACACTCAAAAAGATCGCAAACGTCATTTTGAACTCAATGGGGGTGGTCTCGAGTCCTAATTTGACCGTATGCAAAAAGTAGCTTTTCGGACTAACATCCGACTAACGATAAAATATTTAAATAAAATATTTAAATATAGAATTGATAGATATGCGGGTTGTTACAATTCTGCTGCGAGATTCTATGTTTTTCTTCTTCTTCTTTTCTTATTTTTCTTAATTAACCCCAATGATTATCTATATTCCGGATTGTTTAAGTCGGACATGTGTGGATTATTGTCGATTTAAACCTTCCGAAATATGGGTCGTCACAATTAAAATATCAAAGATCGAAAATTTGTGATAAAGATTAGAATCTACTATCAGGGACTTTAACAATTTGTTCTAATGACTCATACTAAACACTAAAATCTTAAGCTCTAGAAGTCTTTTGTTTCTAAAATCAAGAGTCTTGATCATTATCTCTTGATCTTTATTGTTGGACTTTGATCAGTCTTCAAGTTTAATCATTATGTACTTGTGTAATATTCTGCAATATATACTATACAACTTGATAAAAAATTAGTATCTATATTTATATGGTTGTTGTCATCAAAATTAATATCTGAGGTATTAACATTACAGATAATTTTTGCTTCACAATATAGCTTTATATGTCCCGTCTTTCCACATCGAAAGCATGTTAGTTAAAAGTGCTTGATTGCTCTCTCTTATCCATTTGCTACTTACTGCTTGAAAAGTATTTGTAAGCATTCTTTGACTTTGACCTGTTTTCAACAATGATTGCATCTTCAACTTTTGAAAGAGATTTTCCACATTTCTATTTAACTATTTCTTCTTGGTTGGATAATGGATTCCTCAATGTAACAATCAATGGTTATGTCAACCATCCTTGAATCGATGTAATAAAAGGCATGAACTTCTTTCTCAATCCATGAATAAAATAGCATCGTAACCTTGCATCACTTATAGATTTTTCACTGTGCAGTTCAATTGCACATACATTCTTGACTTTAAGAAACTAATTAGAAATGGACATACTACCTTGGGTTATAGAAGCCAGCTCATTTTTCAGTATTGTAGTCGCATTGTATTTTTCTAGGCGAACAATCTTGCGACTGTGTCCCAAATTTTACTTGGAGAATCAATCTCACAAACATGATCAAATATTCCTTATTGATCAAAGTTCCAAGGGCAAACAAGGCTTTTCCGCACTTTATTTTCCATTTGCGTCATGCATCAATAAGGTGTGGAGTATCATTCAGAACTTCATCATCGTTGGAAACAATATCCCATAAATCTTGTCCTTGAAGGTAAGACTCCATACACAATCGCTAATATTTATAATTTGTGCCAATAAGCTTCTCATTAGTCATTTGAGAAGCCCCACCACCTTTTTTCATCTTGAACAATAATAAGACTGAATAATTTTCTAATCGAATAGTAAAGAACGAGCACTTTGATGACAAACTAAGCTCTACTACCATGTATATAACAATCTGGTACAGTAGAAAGAAGCTCAAAAATGAGAGATCTTTATTACTCAGTTCAATATAACAACCTGAGAACGCACTAAAAACTGCTGCTATAACAGGAACACAAACATTACTATTTATACTTAAAACAAAGAGTGGTAGCACTACTTGAATAGTAGCAATACATTATGTTGCTAAATGGTGCACTTCAAGGCACGGTTGAATCGCTCTCGTTTGAGAATGTTTTTCCCTACCTTAGATTATAGAGGGTTGTTATAAAACATTTTTTAGGATTAAAGGAGTAAGTTTATGCAAGTTGTGATTACTTAAACAAACCAGAAGAACACTCAAAATGGCTAGATGATTCATGTACTAATTTCTTGATTCAAGAAAGCAGAAAAGAAATTATGTTGAAGTGACGAAGTATTGTTATGTATATATAGGGAGGAGACTTTTGTTGGTGGTAATTATTGCAATGAATAAGAAACCTTTTGATCCCAACAATCATAACCGTTTGATGTATGAATTCAAATTCAAACACAAATTAGATATTCCTTTATTCGAATGGGACGCTACCCCGCACCCCCCATGGGGATGCAGCCCTATATACCCCCATTATCTGACCGGTCAGGTCGACCTTCGACAGCAGAGGCGTTACCCCTGCACCTCCATCTATGAGGTTGTTACCCCTTTTGTAGTGATAATCAATCTAGACAATTTTTTGAAAATATTTCAACACTTTCTTCTAAATACACCATAATAAGATGCTAAATTTCTTAACACCACCTAAAAATATTTTCCATCTTTTAATTACATGTAACTAACATGCGTGTGCATGTGCACGTGCGCACATGTAATCTTTTTTTTTCGTGATGTGTTTGACTATTGTTGTAGCATGTATCCTTGAGCAATGTCCTTTTTGGTTGTTTTACTTGTCATAACATTGATTTATTGCAACATAATCAATATTATTTGAGATTGATCTCCGTTACTAGCATCTAGTTCCATTGCACTATAAATGAATAGACTGTGGTGTTGCTGGCATACATCTAAAGTGGGGAGAGTAGTTATATTTGGTCTTGGAATAATAAGCCTTTCAGTAAGCACAAAGCAGTGTTTAATCATTTATTTACCATGATAAGATCTAATATTTCAAATCAACTAGTGTGTGGTATGTGCTATGCATATGATAGGTTTTAGGTTTTGGATCGGGTTGTAGAAGGATAGCTCGGATCATCAAATAAAAGCAAGATGGGAAGAAAGGGTTGGCTCGATTGAGTTAAATAGGAGACTAGATGAAAAAAACCACTAAGTCATTGGATCGCTAGCGATCCATAGCCAATGGATCGCTAGCGATCCATCAAGTTGCGTTCGATCTCTCCCAAATTTGCCAAGCATGATCCATATGTTATTAGCGGGCATCCTAAAAGTTATGGGGTCAAAATTGGTTTTTTATAAAAAGCAACGACAATTCACGTCAAAACTTAACGAGCAGCTGAATAGGCAAAGCTAAATTTGTGTGATGGCCTTAACACGATCACTTGAACTTCACCCAACGGAAACTAAAAAGCAATTACTTCCAGAGCACGCCTTGTTTCCAACTAAGGCATACTCTGGGGGCAATGTTATCCGGGTTTTTAACCCAGCAGAATCCAAAGGAAGTCGGAATAGCTTCGTCGAGTCAGAACAGCTCAAGAGGCAACCAAAAGGACCAGAAGAACCAACCAAGAAGGATCAGAGAAAAAGAAAGAAAAAACAAGCTAAGGTGATGGATCGCTAGCGATCCATCTCCTATAGATCGCTAACGATCCACAAGGATAGCTTGTAGGTCGACTAATCCTCTTGCATCATGGACTAATAGGTATTCTAGGAATGATGGCTAAGTTTGATGGAATTCCAAGCTAGTTAGATCGAGAAGTAAGCATTCGTCTAATTCAATCAGCATTCCAATGAAACCAGTGTGTGGATCAACATCAAAACAAGGCAACAAGCTACGAAATTACATGGAGAACACCAACACAAGACAACAAATGTAATCCAGAAGGAAAAGTCCAAAAATACTCTAAGTACATGGATCGCTAGCGATCCATATGATTGAGCTTGGTCGCCATAATGTATAAAGAAGAGGATGAAGGAAAGCATCGTAAGCAATTGAATCGTCAGCGACCCAAAAGCTATGGATCGCTAGCGATCCATCAAATTGATTCGGCTCGCTGTGAAACTTTCAGTGCAACTTCGTACGGCCATTTACAAGCATCTAGCAAGTCAGCCTAGCCCAATAAGCTCTCCAACCCCAAGAAATACAACTCTACCTGCAACATAAACGAGATCTTCTGGACTGGCAGCTGAAGCTCTGCAGTAACAATTCTTCGTTCTTCTTCTCCCACACAACAGTCATCTACAAGGTTCATTGTGATTCTCCAGTGGACTCTAGCATTGGTGGCTCGAGCCCATTTACATAATTCAATTGCATTGTACACAGATGCAACTTGTAATAGAAGTCAATCAATAAGCAAAGTTATAAAGTGGACATAGGCTTCATTAACAGTCAAATCACCATAAAAATCTTCTTGTCTTTTTACTATTTCTGCTCTTTTTACATTTATTCTCTATATTATTGCTCTGTAAAAACAGAGCTAGCTCTTTCACACTCAATCCAGGGTGTTGATCCATTTTTTAGGTTGACATATATATATTGAATGAACAGAATATCCATTTGTGAAGAGGTGCATTCAAAAGATGCTTCTTTCAAAATTTAAAACAAACAAACCATCAGTCACCATGTCAACATATCTAGGAGTGGTTTGTCGACATACCTTTGTTAATTTTTAAAAATGATTTTTCTTTTAAAAAAATTTCAAACTTCTATATTTTTGTAAAATAATTTTAAACATAATTTTTAAATATTTTAAACATATAAAAACGTCTATAAAATATTTGTAAAAGTATATTTTGAATTAAAAATAATTTATTGTGATTAAAATATCAAAGATAAGAAATTTATGATAAAGATCAGACAGGGACTTTAACAATTTGTTCTAATGACTCATATTAAACACTAAAGTCTTAAGCTCTTTAAGTCTTTTATCTCTATAATCATGATTCTTGATCATTATCTCTAGATCTTTATTCTTGGTCTTTGATCAGTCTTCAAGTTTAATCATTATGTACTTGTGTAATATTCTGCAATATATACTATACAACTTGATAAAAAATTAGTAAGTATATTTATATGGTTGTTGTCATCAAAATCAATATATGAGCTATTAACATTACAGATAATTTTTGCTTCACAATTTAGCTTTATATGCCCCGCCTTTCCGTATTGAAAACATGTTAGTTTAGAAGTGCTTGATTGGTCTCTCTTATCCATTTGCTACTTACCGCTTGAAAAGTATTTGTAAGCATTCTTTGACTTTGACCTATTTTTAACAATTTGCATCTTCAACTTTTGAAAGATATTTTCCACATTTTTGTTTAACTGATTCTTCTTGGTTGGATTCCTCAATGCAACAATCGATGGCTATGTCGACCATTCTTGAATTGATGTAATAAAAGGCATGAAATTCTTTCTCAATCCACGAATCAAATAGCATCGTAATCTTCCATCACTTATAGATTTTCACTATCTGGTTCTGAAATTTTTGCACATACATTCTTGACTTTAAGAAAATAATTAGAAATGGACATACTACCTTAGGTTATAGAAGCCAGCTCATTTTCAAGTATTGTAGTCGCATTGTATTTTTCTAGGCAAACAATCTTGCGAGAGTGTCCCAAATTTCATTAGGAGAATCAATCTCACAAACATGATCAATATATTCTTTATTGATTGAAGTTCTAAGGGCGCACAAGGCTTTTCCGCACTTTATCTTTAATTTGCATCATGCATCAACAAGATGTGGAGTATCATTCGGAACTTCATCGTCGTTGGAAACAATATCCCACAAATCTTGTACTTGAAGGTAAAACTCCATACACAATTGCTAATATTGATAAATTGTGCCAATAAGCTTCTCGTTAGTCATTTGAGAAGCCCCACCACCTTTGTTCACCTTGAACAATAATAAGACTCAATAATTTTCTAATCGATTAATAAAGAATAAAAAATGAGCACTTAGATAACAAACTAAGCTCTACTACCGTGTATATAACAATCTGGTACAAGAAGCTCAAAAATGAGAGATCTTTATTACTCAGTTCAATACAACAACCAGGGAACGCACTAAAAACTGCTGCTATAATAGGAACACAAACATTACTATTTATGCTTAAAACAAAGTGTGGTAGCACTACTTGAATAGTAGCAATACATTCTGTTGCTAAATGGTGCACTTCAAGGCACGGTTGAATCGCTCTCGTTTGAGAATGTTTTTCCCTACCTTAAAATACACATGGTTGTTAGAAAACATTTTTTCAAGATTAGAGGAGTAAGTTTATGCAAGTTGTGATTACTTAAACAAATCAGAAGAACACTCAAAATGGTTAGATGATGCATATACTAATTTCTTGATTCAAGAAAGTATAAAAGAAATTATGTTGAAGTGTCGAAGTATTGTTGTGTATATATAGGGAGGAGACTTTTGTTGGTCGTAATTATTGCCACGAAAAGACACCTTTTGATCCCAACAATCTTAATAGTTTGTTGCCTGAATTCAAATTCAAACACAAATTAGATATACCGGTTTTCGAATGGGACGCTGTCCCGCTCCCCGCCATGGGGATGCAACCCCCTATACCCCTACGACCTGACCGATCAGGTCGACCGTCGTCAGTTGAGGCGTTACCCCTGCAACTCCAACTATGAGGTTGTTACCCCTTTTGTAGTGGCAAGCAATTTAGACAATTTTATGAAAATATTTCAACACTTTCTTCTAAAACATGCCATAATAAGATGCTAAATTTCTTAACACATGACATAGAAATACCTTGTAAGTTATAAAAAACATGACCTAGAAATACGATCTTGATTCCTGTAAGAGATCTGCAATCATATTAGTATTACTATTACAAACTGGGTTTATGTGCATTTTAACTTATATCGGTTTCTGTTAGTGGACTCGGGATCCATCTTTTAATTACATGTAACTAATATGCGTGTGCATGTGCACGTGCGCACGTGTAATCTTTTTTTTTCTTGATGTATTTGACTATTCTTGTTGCATGTATTCTTGAGTAATGTCCTTTTTGGCAGTTTTACTTGTCGTAACATTGTTTATTGCAACATAATCGATATTATTTGAGATTGATCTCCATTACTGGCATCTATTTCCATTGCAATATAAATGAATAGGCTTTGGTGTTGCTGGCATACATCTAAAGTGAGGAGAGTAGTTATATTTGTTCTTGTAATAGTAGGCCTTTCAAAAGCATAAAGCATTGTTTAATCATTTATTTACCATGATAAGATCTAATATTTCACAACTAGTGTGTGGTATGTGCTATGCACACGGGCAATGTTACAAGCATATTGTGATGCGATTAGATTTTAGTGATGGAAAGTATAAATTATATTCATTATTTATCATGTTCCAATTGTTAATGTAGCACCGACTGCATTCTGAAAGAGTATGATAATATGTGTGGTTTGTCATGAATATTCCAATTTTGAATTTTTCTTGGTAGTTGTACGTTCGATTATGCTGAACTTTGTAGTTGCCTTGTTACATTGGTTCATTGTGGCTATTTTAGTTCGGAATGTTACAAAATATTTGATAGTAAATTCACGTATAAACCTTTTCAGGCAACACATTAAGTGGCATCGACCTTAATGCTTGCGTATTATCATCTGTAAATTAGGAAGGACTGTGTATCTATCGTGATGCATTCTAGTAAGGAGTCAAATTAACATGAAAAATGAAATATCTTCATTTATTTTACCAACTAACAAATAAAGACAACAAATGGTATGTTTCAATCAATGAAACTCAATAGTTAATTTGTAAAGTGGCGGTATAACTTATTCAATTTTCTTTGAAAATAAAAAGCAATATATTTTACCAACCAATATGCGATTAGTAGGGACATGCATAGAAATTTTTAAGCATATATGTATTCTTTGTAAAATTTGTATAAAATCAATTAGACTAATATTCCACGCCTCTTGTACATATCTGAAGTATCAAACTAATCCTTACACCATACTAATCCTCCCACTAATTTGGAAGCCATTGTACCTATACATGGAAACATTAGAATGTGGTATGCTAAGCATATCATTTGAAATAAAAGATGTTCCACCCAGGGCCCGTCCATAACCCTGGGTTGCCCAAGGCGATTTCAAATTTTTGTTGCCCTTATTGTGAAATGCTTTGAATTAAACATTAACCATTCTTATACTCTGTGCTACAACTTGTAGTCATATGCATCAAATGTGAACTTTTTGAATGTCAAATTCAGCTTCTTATGGAAAATGTTATGAGATGAACATTTCTAAGCAATGTACTAGGATATTAACAATAATTATTATTTTTTCCTTTTTTTCTACTATGTAATATTGAAAAAAAAGCACGTTTTATCTTCATTTTACCCAATATACAAATGTTAATTAGCTGACATGTTACACAATCAATAATATATCATCTAATATTACAAAAAAAAGAACAGTAAAAAATTGAGATAAAGAAAAATATTAGATCTATAAATTTTTCCTTCATAATGTGAAGTACGTGCAATTCTATTCAAGATTCAACTTGTAGTCTATTAATTTTATTTCATAATATGAAGTATGTACAACACCATTCAATATTATACTATTTCATAACATGACAAATTTGAACTTATAGAATACTATTATTTCATTACTGTACTAGTATTAAGAAGACATGCCTCAATGCTAAGACAGTATGCCTTTTTACATAACATGTTAGTACTGTGTACTCTAGTAATAAAAAAGAAAATATACTTATTTCATGGGGGGTTGCCCTGTTCTGGTGGGTTGCTCTATGTTAACCCGCCTTTTATCAAGGCCGTGAACAGGCGGATTGAACTAAATGGACTACTCGTTTATCGAGATTGGAAAGCGATGGATTTAAGCCAGCGGGATGGATAGATAATCAGTCATGAGTGGTTTGGTGTATATAGCTCATCCTAAATGGATCGGCATTGGCCGGTCGGCCAGGAAGGTATAGCTCGGTATAGGAGGGAAGTTCGTGCATGGATCAGCATTGGTCGCTCGGCATGGGTGGCTCGGCATTGGTCGCTCGGCATGGGTGGCTCGGCATTGGTCGCTCGGCGAGGTGGCTCGGCTTTGGTCGCTCGGCATGGGTGGCTCGGCATTGGTCGCTCGGCGAGGTGTCTCGGCATTGGTTGCTCGGCATGGGTGGCTCGACATTGGTTGCTCGGCATGGGTGGCTCGGCATTGGTCGCTCGGCATCGGTGGCTCGGCATTGGTTGCTCGGCGAGGTGGCTCGGCATTGATCTCTCGGCATGGGTGGCTCGGCATTGGTCGCTCGGCGAGGTGGCTCGGCATTGATCTCTCGGCATGGGTGGCTTGGCATTGGTCGCTCGGCGAGGTGGTTCGGCATTGGTTGCTCGGCATGGGTTGCTCGGCATTGGTCGTTCGGTGTTGGTGGTTTGGTCTGGGAGTTAAGGGTCGTTCGGTCAGGATAGCATGGGTCGGTGTAGTGGTATGGGCCGGTCAGGATGAGGTAGCTCGGGTTTGGCATAGGGTTATACTCGAGGCAACATCAGGGTGGACCGGCTTCGAAGTGGATCGGCATGCTGAAGTAGATCGGTATATTAGAATAGAGGGTGGTTTGGCATATACGGCTCGGCCTACCTGGTTCGGTCGTGGTACAGAGCCTGCATCGGCAATTGCCTTGATGGGCCTGGATTACTCAGGAGGCCCAACTACCTGAATTTGCCTATAAATACAGCATGTGGGGTTCCAGAAGGGGAATCTTCTTTTTGGCTCTCTTACTTCCTCTTTTCTAAGGCTAAGGCTACTTTGTCATTTTGTAACTGTAATTGATTCTAACATCAATAAAAAGGAAACTTCTGGAGTGGACGTAGGCCGGAGTTAGCCGAACCACTATAAAATCTGTTGTTCTTTACCGCTTTCATTTTAATTTTGTACTATTCTTCACATCATTACCCTCTACATACATTCTGTTTGTGAGCTGTGACTGGTATTTGGTGCTTTCAACTGGATTTGGGTGTTAGTGACCAATTTTGGCGCTAACATTTTGGTGCTTTCATTGAGAAGCAAGCACACGGGGATTTTAGAGCTAGGATATTTGGATTCAAAAGCTTAGGAACTTGGATTCTAGGAAGTAATGGCTAGGCCACCAACAACGAAGCAAGTGACAGAAAGGAGCAATCAAGAGGGAAGTCAAGAGGCTTCCTCTGGAGCTGGAGCAGGTCAAGCATCCATCTACATCACCAGAGATGAGATGGAAGCGATACTGAAAAGACTAAAGGAGATGATGCATGCTCTTCTCAGACAATTTGCACAAGCAGGAAATGTAGGAGCTCAGATCCGTGGAGCTGGATTAGAAGCGCTCAACCAGCAAGCAGAGGAAGTGGCTCAGCAAGGGTTAGCCCCTAATCAGCAGACGACTATCAATCTGGATGGACCTAGACTCGGGGGCACACCACCAGGAAATACTGGACCAATCCATGGAGGGATACCAGATGACGCTGTACAACCCGACACCAATAGGAGTGCAGGAGTACGTGATGAGGAGTATGTGCCAGTATTCCCTCGTGAACTCGGGGGACAGATCAGAGGTAGCGGACAAGGATTACAGTTTGGCGACAATGACAGATTAGCAGAGATGGTCAGACGAGCTTTGAGAGGTGGATTGGTAAATAAAGACTTGGAGGATGTGAATAGGAGTCCCTTTACTCCTACTATCAGGCAAGCTAGGAACCCTCCGGATTTTAAGCTACCAACGTTGGAGATGTATGATGGGACAACGGATCCCGCCATTCACCTGACAAGGTACATAAGGCATATGGAGGTATTGGGGGCATCGGATGAGGTCATGGCTCGATGTTTCCCTTTGTATTTGATGGATATCGCAGCTATGTGGTTCATACAGCTGGAGAGTGGTTCTATTGACACTTGGACGGAGCTGATTGAGAGGTTTAAGAGGAAATTTCGGGTCCATATAGTCAGACCCAAGAACATAATGACCTTGACATCGATGAAATAATGGAAGGGAGAGTCGCTCAGGGATTTCTTAACCAGATTCAACGCAGCGGTAGCTTCAGTGGATCGACCCAATCCGTCGATGGTTTTGATGGCAGCAGTTTCAAGAATTGAAGATAATTCAGATTTCATGATATCGTTGGAACGGACCCACCGAGGGATCTCGAAGAGTTCTACCATGAGGTGGAAAGGTTCCAAAGGCAGGAAGATGCGCAGGCTAAGAGAGTGGGAAGAGAGGATGAAGCTTATGCAGTAAGGGGTGGAGGTCCACCCAGGGAGGATCCAAGTAAAGACGATAAAGGAAAAAGGAAAATGAGTGACGACAGTAACCCCTCAAAAAGGAAACGGAGAGAATCGAAATTTTCTTCTTATACGGATTTGACAGAAACTCTGGAAAGGATTTACTTGGATACTCTGGGGCACCTCTAGTATCAAAGACCGGCCAAGAAAGAGCCTTCTGAATACGAGCGGGCATCGGGAAAGCATTGCCTATTCCATGAGCTAGATGGGCACAACACAAACGACTATAGGTATTTGAAAGATATCATTGAGGAGCATGTAAGGAATGGTCATCTACAGTAGTATGTAAGGAATCGAGCAGTGGTAGTGGGACAGGAGCGACCACCGCCTACCTCGAACGAAGATGGCACTGGATCTAGTCACCGCCGGCTTGTTATCAACTGAATGGATTTATGGTTCTGAATAAGTAATAGAACTCAAAGTAGTACGGCTAGGTCACTTACACACGTACGGGATCGAGGACGGTCCCTAGGCATGCTCTGAGATGATGAAAAACCGTACTGCTTGGATCTATGAAATCATGTTTTCTTTCTATTTTTCTGCAAACTCTGGTTTCTTCTTTGGCACTTTGGACATTTAATTCCCTTTGTTGCACGAACTTTCGCTTTGATAACTGAATTCTGTAATAATTAGGATTGGTCTAATTCAATAAATAATACAGGCCAAGCGATTACAGTCCCGACCGGGGAGACGGGGCAGTAATCTCGAGCTACGAGTCCCTTTGCCGGAGAGCGATGGACTATACTCGAACAGAATAAACAAAGTCCTCGACCGGAGAGTCGAGGCCAGAGAATATAAAAGTCCTCGAACGGAGAGTTGAGGCCGGAGAATATAAAAGTCCTCGACCGGAGAGTGGAGGCCGCAGAATATAAAGGTCCTCAATCGGAGAGTCGAGGCAGGAGAGTCGAAGCCGGAGAATATAAAGGTCCTCGACCAGAGAGTCGAGGCCAGAGAATATAAAAGTCCTCGACCGGAGAGTCGAGGCCGGAGAATATAAAGGTCCTCGACCGGAGAGTCGAGGCCGGAGAATATAAAAGTCCTTGACCGGAGATGAGTGATTTGGTGTATATAGCTCGTCCTAGATGGATCGGCATTGGTCGGTCGGCCAGGAAGGTATAGCTCGGTGTAGGTGGGAAGTTCGTGCATGGATCAGCATTGGTCGCTCGGCATGGGTGGCTCGGCATTGGTCGCTCGGCATGGGTGGCTCGGCATTGGTCGCTCGACGAGGTGGCTCGGCATTGGTCGCTCGGCGAGGTGGCTCGGCATTGGTCTCTCGGCATGGGTGGCTCGGCATTGGTCGCTCGGCGAGGTAGCTCGGCATTGGTCTCTCGGCGAGGTGGCTCGGCATTGAGGTGGCTCGAAAATGGTCGCTCGGCGAGGTGGCTCGACATTGGTCGTTCGGCGTTGGTGGTTCGGTCTTGGAGTTAAGGGTCGTTCGGCATTGATGATTCGGTCAGGATGGCATGGGTCGGTGTAGTGGTATGGGTCGGTCAGGATGAGGTAGCTCGGGTTTGACATAAGGTTATACTTGAGGCGACATCAGGGTGGACAGGCTTTGAAGTGGATCAGCATGCTGAAGTAGATCGGTATATTAGAATAGAGGATGGTTTGGCATATACGGCTCGGCCTACCTGGTTCGGTCATGGTACAGAGCCTGGATCGGCAATGGCTTGATGGGCCCGGATTACTCAAGAGGCCCAACTACCTGGATTTTCCTATAAATACAGCATGTGGGGTTCCAGAAGGGGGATCTTCTTTTTAGCTCTCTTACTTCCTCTTTTCTAAGGCTAAGGCTACTCTGCCATTTTGTAACTGTAATTGATTCTAACATCAATAAAAAGGAAACTTCTGGAGTGGACGTAGGCCGAAGTTAGCCGAACTACTATAAAATCTCTTGTTCTTTACTGCTTTCATTTTAATTTTTACTGTTCTTCACATCATTACCCTCTACATACATTCTGTTTGTGAGCTATGACTGGTATTTGGTGCTTTCAACTGGATTTGGATGTTAGTGACCAATTTTGACGCTAACACTCTAGGCATTTTCCTTGCTTGCCTGCCCCTAGAACTGGGCCTGGTTCCACCACTAAAATCTTAACTGTATGGTCCAAAGATTTGTTAAAAATTTCCCTATTTTTACATGGACACAATGATATATTGAAGCTTATGCATTTCTTGCTAAGATAGTCAATACTACAGATATATTACTTTAGCAGTTTTCAGATAACTAACCTTAACTTGCAGTTATTCTTAGTTTAATACGTACAGCAGTTAGGAAAATAGAAAAATATGTGCAAGCAAATTCTATGTAATATGACCCTGGGTGTCTGGGTGAACTAAAATTGAGTAATTGTAGCAACATTTTTTTTTGACTTAATCCATATAGGTCTTTTAATGATTTTACATGCTTTACTGCTATGCATAGGGCATGGATTTATCTCCATTCAATACGTATATACCTTTGGACATTCCAATTGAAACATTTACTTTCATGCAACTTTACTCTATTACCATAATGTTATTGTTTGAATTAAAATATGATGTTCGTTGTTTAACATACAGCAAGACCATCATTTTCATCTTTCAAAAGTTCAAGAAACATTGGCTCAGCATCGTCTATAACACTATTATCATCAGACCATGAATTTACCCCTCTATCTTCAATCCCTAATCCAGTAAATTCTTCATCCATCAATGCCAGCAACGTCTTAGGAGCTACGCAGCCATAACAACTTTTTCCATCCATCAATGCTATTATAAAAAATTCCCCATGTTCCGTATTGATGTGGTATGTTACGGACTGAGAAGAACCAAGAAAGCCAGCAGCATATATGACCTCACCATCCTTAGCCTTGAAAATCTGCCATATATATGTTTTGTGTTTGGTTTATTGTTTTTTTATTTTATTTATTTATATTTGTGTCCGTAGAGCCTACTTGTCACTAAGAGCGTAAAAAAGGACGATCTTCGGGTTTTTTTCTTTTATTTATTTATTTTTATTTATTTATCTATCTATCTATCCATAGATTTATATAACTGTATATGTATTTAGTTACAGGGAACACTATGTTTTGTCCTCTATGGATCAAAATGACCTTGGTTAATTACTCCTTCAATTTTTACTAATGTATCATCTAGACATTCACCATTAAATACACATCAAATAACAACGGGTGAGACAACGACCGCCGACGGCTCCGTCGACAAGTGCCGACGGCTAGCAATGACTAGTTATTATTTTAACTAACGAATTAAATAATTAATTTTTTAAATTCTTATTACATTTTAAAATATATTAAAAATTACTAATTTAATTCCTGTAAAATCAAAATGATATTCTAGCTTAGTCTTTCAACCTAATAACTGTTAAATTTTGTGACACTATATGAAGGTGAATTGAAGGGGATGGATGTAGTTTGGTGTTGGAGAAGACGGGTTGCGAAACGGAGTTTGGAGGAGCAAACTGGAGTGGTTTACTGTGCTGGCTAACTGTAGCCAGACGTCTGCAGGCATGGGCCAGACGTTTGGTCCTACAGGGTTCAGTTTCCCGAATGTTAGGTCAGACGTCCGGTGCCCTGTTCCAGACGTCTGAGCCGGCGAGTTGCAGTTTTTAGGGCTGGGTTTTGTGTTGTTTCGTTCAGGGGCAAGTTTGTCTTTTGCCAGGGTTTTCTCCACCAATATATATGCTCTCTTCCTTTGAAAGAGGGTAAAGGAAGCAATTATCTAATCAAGGGTTTAGTCCTCCATTAATTAGGGTTTTAGGCAAAACTCTATTTCTTCAATTCTAATCTCCACAAACATCGATTCTCAAAAAGAATAGATCATTGTAATCAATCTCTTGTACTCTTCTTATTTGGTGATAATAAAAGATATCTCTCAAAGTGGATGTACACTAACGCGACGTTAGTGGAACCACTATAAATCGGTGTGTGATTTATTGTTTTCGTTATTGCCTCTTATTATATATTGCTTGTGGTGTTATTGTGATCGTGCTTTGGTTTGGATATATTGAATTCTAGTGGTGTTTGGTTGTTTTGCACTATCTATCACGATCTAGCTTTTCCGCTGCGTTTGGGGATTTTAATTTGAGTGGTCTCGATTGAAATCCGCCACAACATTTGGTATCAGAGCTTTGGAGTTGGTAGGTGGTTGTTGAAATGCCGGAAACGGATAACTTTGGAAATTCAATGGTTAGTCCAAGTGTTATAGCACCGTATGTACGTGGGTCGTATGTGGCGTTGGGATAGCAATTGGTTATCGACAAGTGGAATGGCGATAATGATTTTGAAAAATGGCAATGGAAGATGAAAGCGGTTCTAAGGAGAAATCGGGTACATCGAGTGGTGTTTGATACACATTTGTTGTCGGTGGACATCTCGGATGTCGTGAGAGAAGAAATGGAAGAGTGGGCATTTACTACACTTCAACTTGCTATGGGAGAGAATGTGATCTCCGAAATTAGTGGTGAGACCACCGCTAAGGGAATTTGGGACAAGTTGGAAGAATTGTACATGAAGAAGTCTCTAACTAATCGTTTGATCTTGTTGCGAACATTTTTCATCTATAAGATGAAAGAAGGAACTTCGCTAAAGGCACATTTGAATGTGTTTGATGATTTTCTAATGAAGATGAAGGCAGTAGATTTGAAAATTGAGGAAGAGCAAAAGGTGATGATATTGTTATGTTCGTTGCTGGACCGTTATACGGGTTTCTCAAATAGTTTGATCTATAGCCGGGATACATTGACGTTAAATGATGTCAAGACGGGTCTTCTTAGTGAGGAATTGAGAGATCAAATGAAGGAGTTGAGTGTTGGTGGTAGTAGTGCCGGTAATTGTCAAGGTTTGTTTGTGGAGAAGGAAAGATATGTGAAGAAGGACAACTGGGGGCGTTCTAAATCAAGGAATCCCGGTTGGAGAGGAAAATCAAAGGAAAGGAAAGGCAAGTGCTATATTTGTAAGAAACACGGTCATTGGAGAAATGAATGTCCGGACAAGGAGAAGGGAAAAAGGGAAGTAGCATCTTCATCTGTAGCGGTGGAGAGAGGTGTTGGTGAGGAAGACGTAGATGTGTTGACGGCGGTAGCATCGGATGTTTCCGGTAGTGAGTGGGTGCTCGACTCGGGGGCGTCGTATCATATGACGCCTAATAGGAATTGTTTTTCTTCTCTTGTTGCTAAAGAGGGAAATTCAATTATTATGGGAAATGGTGCTATGTGTAGGTCTCAAGGCGTTGGTTCCGTGCAAATTCGAATGTTTGACGGAGTTATTCGTACTCACTAATGTACGCTATGTTCCGGGACTTCGGAAGTCTCTTATCTCTTTGGGGCAATTGGATTCTCTTGGATGTAAGATCACTATTGAGAGTGATTGTTTACGGGTTTCGAAAGGGGCACTTGTGGTCATGAAAGGTGCTAGGGCTCATGGTGTTTATTTGCTTCGTGGAGAGACCGTAGAAGGTGAAACTTGTGTAGGTGTTGATAGTTCTCGTGGCTTGGATGCGACAAGGTTGTGGCATTTGAGGTTGGGTCATAGCTCGGAGAGGAGTTTGGAGATTCTTCGGAAGAGGGAGATAATCAATGGTGAGAGTTTCAACAAATTGGAGTTTTGCGAAGAGTGTGTCTTGGGGAAGCAAACAAAAGTATCATTCGGTGAAGGAAAACATGATTCAAGAAATGTTCTTGAGTATGTGCACACGGATGTATGGGGACCAACACCAGTAGCTTATTTGGGAGGAGCAAGGTATTATATTTCCTTTATAGATGATTTTTCTCGTAAAGTTTGGGTGTATGTAATGAAGGCCAAGTCGGAGGCATTTGCAAATGGAAGGCTCTTGTTGAAAATGAGAGTGGAAAGTTTTTGAAGGTTCTTAGGTCCGACAATGGCAGGGAGTATGTTTCCGGAGAATTCTTAGAGTTTTGCAAGCATCATGGGATTCAGAGACATTTTACTACACCGGGAGATCCGCAATCAAATGGAGTTGCATAGAGGATGAATCGTACTCTACTAGAGAAAGCTCGATTCTTGAGATTGACATCGGGTTTGTCTAAGGGATTTTGGGCCGAAGCTTTGTCAACCGCGGTGCATATCATTAATCGAATTCCGTGCTCGGCTATTGATAACAAAATTCCGAAGGAAGTGTGGAAGGGAAAGAGTATTGACTTGAGCTATCTTTGTGTCTTTGGAAGTCTGGTTTATGTGCATGATCCGGGTAATGATAAGCTTGAACCAAGAGCTGTCAAGGGGGTCTTGCTTGGCTATACGGATGGAGTGAAAGGCTATTGGATTTGGAATCCGGAAACGAAGAAGGTGACAAACTCTCGTCATGTTACTTTTTATGAGTCGGCATTGTTCAAGGAGAATGAGAGCTCATCGGATATTCCGGTCTTGGTTCGTGATGAATCGAAGGAGAAGGAAATTTTTCCACCATTTCGTCCCAGTGGTAGAGGAGGTAGAGTAGTTGAAGATGCTTGTGAAGAAAATGCGGTTGATGTTACATCACAAAGTCCACGCGGTGCCTCTAGTAGTGTTGGTGATGTACACGAGCCTGGAGAAGTTTCGGTTCAAGGTGGAGCCGAAAGGAGTTTGGGTGAAAATATTGCTACTCGGGTTGGGCGTCGTCCCATAAGACCACCCGAAAGATATGGTGATTGGAACTATCTTAGCTTTTGTGATAAGTTGGACTATGCGCTTCATTTAGTCCAAGATGAGCCAATGGACCTTGATGACATCATGAATTCGAGGGATAGCTCGAAGTGGATTTGTTCCATGGAGGAAGAGATGCAATCATTGATGAAGAATCGAACTTGGAATTTGGTTCCGCTTCCTAAAGGAAACCGTGCTATAAGGTGCAAATGGATTTACAAGGTGAAGGACGATGGGAGATACAAGGCTAGGCTAGTGGCTAAGGGGTTTGCACAGAGAAAGGGTATGGAGTATGATGAGATATTCGCACCGGTCGTGCGTCATACTTCCATATGGATATTACTTGCCATTGTTGCTATTCATGACTTGGAGTTGGAGCAACTTGATGTGAAGACCGCCTTCTTGCATGGTGACTTGGATGAAGACATTTACATGGAGCAACCGCAAGGTTTTGTTGTAAATGGTAAGTCAAATATGGTGTGCAAGTTGAAGAAATCACTATATGGGTTGAAGCAATCACCTAGACAATGGTACAAGAGATTTGATCATTTTATGCTTGAAAAAGGATTCAATAGAAGCGTCAAGGATGCTTGTGTGTATTTCAAGAAGTTGGGAAATGATTGTTGGGTGTACTTACTCTTGTATGTGGATGACATGCTCATTTCTTCGAAGGACAAGAATGAAATCAACAAGTTGAAATTGCAATTAAAGTCGGAATTCGAAATGAAGGACCTTGGAGAAGCAAAGAGGATATTGGGCATGGAAATAGAAAGGGATCGAAAGTGTTTTGAGTTGAAATTGACTCAAAAGGAGTACATTAAGAAAGTGCTTTGTCGGTTTAGCATGGAGAATGCAAAGGCGTCAAATACACCTTTACCTTTACATGTGAAGCTTTCGAGTAAAGGGTCACCTATCTTGGAAAAAGACAAGGCTTATATGGCAAAGGTGCCATATGCAAGTGCGGTTGGAAGTTTGATGTATGTTATGGTGTGTACAAGGCCCGATATAGCAAATGCCGTCGGGGTGGTTAGTCGTTTTATGTCTAATCCGGGAAAATCGCATTGGGAAGCTGTGAAGCTTATATTGAGATACCTTAAGGGTACGTCATCTCATGGTCATGTTTTTGGTGGTAGTGGAAATATGAATTGCAACTTGGTTGGTTATTGTGATTCGGACTACGCCGGTGATAGAGATAGGAGAAAGTCAACTTTCGGTTAAGTCTTCACACTTGGTGGTACGACCATAAGTTGGAGATCTAGATTGCAGACCGTAGTAGCTTTATCCACTACGGAGGCAGAGTTGATAGCTGCGGTAGAGGCGGCGAAGGAAGCACTCTATTTGAAGCGATTGTTGTGTGACTTGGGTATTGAACACGATAGCATCGATGTTCAATGTGATAGCCAAAGTGCTATTCACTTGGCGGAGAATTTGGCGTTTAGCTCACGGACGAAGCATATAGAAGTGAGGGAGTCATTCTTGGTAGCCATGGATGAGGATAAGCAAGTATATCTTCGAAAGGTGCACACAAAGGAAAACGCGGCGGATATGTTCACTAAGGCATTGCCGGTTGGGAAGTTCGAGCATTGCTCGGACTTAACTCGCTTGGAGAAGTGCTATATGCCACGGGGTGGCACGGTTGAGAGAGCTACTTGGTTGTAGATGAGGAAGAGTATTGGTACGAGAATGTGGTTCTATCTTCTTGGTGTAGTGCTAGTTTACACTCCTAGTGCTCTTGTCTTTGGTGAGACGGTGTTTGAATGTTTTCAACATTTCGTTGGCGGGTGGGGGCTTTGTGCCTAAACTCGTTGATGGAGTGCAATGGGGGGCGGCTTTGCCTGAACCCATTGGGGAAACATTCATGTTTGGTTGAAGGTAGAAGTGTTGGTAGTTGGAGCTATCGATTGTTGATGGTATGGTACCATTGGTGTTGGAGATGGATATAGTGTCAAGGTGGAGTGTTAAATTTTGTGACACTATATGAAGGTGAATTGAAGGGGATGGATGTAGTTTGGTGTTGGAGAAGACGGGTTGCGAAACGGAGTTCGGAGGAGCAAACTGGAGTGGTTTATTGTGATGGCTAACTGTAGCCAAACGTCTGCAGGCATGGGCCTGACGTCTAGTCCTACAGGGTTCAGTTTCTCGAATGTTAGGTCAAACGTCTGGTGCCCTGTTCCAGACGTCTGAGCCAGCGAGTTGCAGTTTTCTGGGCTGGGTTTTGTGTTGTTTCATTCAGGGGCAAGTTCGTCTTTTGCCAAGGGTTTCTCCACTAGTATAAATGCTCTCTTCCTTTGAAAGAGGGTAAAGGAAGCAATTATCTAATCAAGGGTTTAGTCCTCCATTAATTAGGTTTTTAGGCAAATCTCTATTTCTTCAATTCTAATCTCCACAAACATTGATTCTCAAAAGGAATATATCATTGTAATCAATCTCTTGTACTCTTCTTATTTGGTGATAATAAAAGATATCTCTCAAAGTGGATGTACACTAACGCGACGTTAGTGGAACCACTATAAATCGGTGTGTGATTTATTGTTTTCGTTATTGCCTCTTATTATATATTGCTTGTGGTGTTATTGTGATCGTGCTTTGGTTTGGATATATTGAATTCTAGTGGTGTTTGGTTGTTTTGAACTATCTATCACGATCTAGCTTTTCCGCTGCGTTTGGGGATTTTAATTTGAGTGGTCTCGATTGAAATCCGCCACAACAATAACCGTTTGTAATCGGTTAAATTAGTATTTTCGGATGAACACTACAAAACATGCTTAGTTTAGCGACGGTCACTAGCGACGGCTAGTGACGGCTAAAAAAGGCGGCCGTCGCTAGCCGTCGTCGGCCGTCGCCAAACGCGGGTTATACAGGTTTGGCCGAGAGCAGTTTTCTTCCCTTCAGCTCTCACTTTTCCCAAATTTTCTGCCAAGCTTTCAATCCCCCCGACTCCAACCACCTCTTGCCGACGCCAACTGACGCACACCGCCTCCAGAAGTCGTCGTCGCCCTCCGGTGCTGCTCCGTTCCCTCCGTCTTCTTCGATTTCTCAATTTCTAGGTATAATCTCTAAACCTTAATTTCTGAAAATAATTTGATCATGAGTTTGATTATGTTAGAATAATTGATATTAGACGATGGTAATAGTTTATTAGTTGATTTGGGGATTAAATTAAAACCCTTATTTAGAAAATTAGTTGATTATGGAGTTGAAATTGATGATTATTATGTATTAGTTGATGATAATGGTATGTTATTTGGTTTAGGAAAGTTAATAATTAAGTGGTTTGATTATTTAACTTGTGAACAAAAATTAGTGTCGATTTAAAATTCCAAAATTAGTTTGTAATCGTTGATTAATATATGCTTATTGATAATTATCTATTTGATAATTAGATTTTGTTGTTTTCTAATTATCTTCATTGATAATTCTTCTATTTATCTTGTTGATTTAGCGACGGCTAGCGACGACCATTTTAATAATTTTAGCGATGGCTAGCGACGGTCAAAATGCAAAAGATTGTATATATTGTACAAAAATAAAGTTTATACAAAAATTAAAAAATGAATAATTTTTTAAAAAAAAATTAGGAAATGACTTTAAAAACAACTAATATTGTACTAAAATCGATTTTGTAAAGAAATTAAGAAATGAATATAACAACAACAAATATTTCGCTAAAATCTATGTCGTAGAAAAATAAAGAAATGAATATTGAACTAAAATTGTTAATTGAATGTTGAACTAAAATTTAAATATACAAATTTATGAAATAAAATTTAAATAGTTGAAACATTGTCAAAATTTGAAAAGAACAACAATATTTGATAAAATTTAAAGAAATTTTTTTATCCCTTAGATTGATTTTGGCCCCGTCTCGCAAGTGTTGTATATGATCGTTATATGGATGTTCGTTTGGTAACGGAACAGACCTTTATATTCATCTGGTATAATATTTGTCGGATTTGTCCCTGTATTGGACAAGTTAAAACATAATAAAGTAATTACATATTATAAATCATTTCATTTTAAATGGTTACAAAATTTCGATAGCATTTCCTTTACGTTCCCTGTGTACACGCATTTGTGTACGATATAGGGAACAGAAGGGAAGTGCTGCCGAAATTTTGTTGAACCGTTTAATCTGAAATGATTTATAAAATGTAATTACATTATTGTGTTTGTAATGGGAAGTAGGATGACTGACCACCGAAGTGAAAACCAAAATACCAAAAAATAAAAAAATAAAGTGAAGTTTTTATTTTGAATTTTCTGCAACGATGAACTGTTTACAATGGAGAATGGTTGAAAATTAATGATTTAAATTGTCTAACATACATTTTCAAATCAAGAAAAATATTCAATTATTTTCTCGACCGTACTTGGATGTATGAAGTCAGAACTGGAAAGAAGGGATCAATAAAGCAACATTTCTACAACGGTGTACATGAATTTATTAGATTTGCTAAATCTAATAACCGAAACAACACAGAAATTCATTGCCCGTGTAGTAAGTGCCAACATTTGAAGCATTGGAAACCAGATATAGTTGAAGTACATTTGTATCAATATGGTTTCGTGCCTGATTATTATTTCTGGGATCGTCATGGAGAACTTGTTGAACCTACACCTAATACTGAAGTGTTAGAGGACGGTAATATGATGATGAATCCGATAGAAAATATGGTGGATGATGCAGCACGATCAATGTTTCCTACAACTGAAGCTGTCGATGAAGACGAAAATGTCGAAGAAGAACCGACTGCGGAAGCTAAAAAAATATACGATTTGTTGGATTCTGCTAAGAGGTCGTTGTGGGACGGATGTAAAAGCGGAACCGAACTTTCAGTAACCGCCGAATACATAACTATGAAATCAAAATTCAACCTTACGTAAGCTGCATTTACAGTAGTTGTACAAGCTGCAAAACGACACATGCCACCCAATAATCTGATGTGCGATAGTCATTATAAAGTAAAAAAATTGATGTCCTCTTTCGATCTACCGTATGAGAAGATAGATGCATGTGTGAAAGGTTGCATGTTGTATTGGAAAGACGACGTTGACCTCAGAAAATGCAAAATATGTAACGAAGAAAGATACAAACCAAGAAAGAAGAAAGGGAAAGAAGTCTCGTACAAGAGAATGTATTATTTACCCATCACTCCCAGACTTCAAAGATTATATGCATCTTCTGCTACGGCCTGTCATATGCGATGGCATAGTGTGAGAACAGCGGAAGAAGGAACTTTGATACATCCATCCGACGGAGAAGCATGGAAACATTTCGATAAGACTTATCCCGCATTTGCTGCGGAAAGACGTAATGTCAGACTTGGTTTATGTACGGATGGATTTTCACCATTTTCACAGTTTGGTAGTAAATATTCATCCTGGCCAATTATCGTTACTCCGTATAATTTACCTCCATGGATGTGTATGAAGACACCATATATTTTTCTCACCACTGTCGTTCCCGGCCCTCATGATCCAACCCAAGGAATTGATGTTTATTTACAACCATTGATCGAAGAGTTGAAGAAACTGTGGAATGAAGGAGTCGAAACTTACGATGTATCAAGGAAAAAAAAATTCGTATGTTCGCTTCTTTGTTATGGACTATTAATGATTTTCCTGCATACGGGATGCTTTCTGGTTGGAGTACGGCCGGTCGTCTAGCATGCCCTTATTGTATGGAAGAAACACAAGCATTTTCGTTACGATATGGGAAGAAAGTTTCGTGGTTTGATTGTCATCAGTGTTTTCTTCATCCCAATCATACTTTTAGAAGAGATAAGAAAATTTTCATAGCTAACAGAGAAGAGAATTTGAAACCACCCAAGGTTTGGTCATGCGAGGAAATATACGAAATTGTAAGGGACTATCCAAAGATACATGAAACTGGAGTCCAGACTGAAATCCCAGGAAAGTCAGACATTCATAATTGGTGCAAACAAAGTATATTTTGGGAGTTACCATATTGGAAAGATCTCTTACTCCGACATAATATTGACGTGATGCACAACGAAAAGAACGTGTTTGATAATCTGTTTAATACAATTTTGAATGTAAAGGGCAAAACCAAGGACGATTTGAATTCAAGGCTTGATATAGCAAACTATTGTAAGCGCTCGGAACTTCATATGAAGCCTAATGACAATAAAAAACCGAAAGCATGCTATGAGCTAGACGATAAGCAAGTAAAACTCATGCTAAAGTGGGTGGAAGAATTAAGATTTCCCGATGGGATTTCTTCCAATCTTCGTAGATGTGTTGACTTCAAAAATAGTAAACTGAGTGGGATGAAAAGTCACGAGTGTCATATCATGATGGAATATTTACTACCCGTGGATTTCAAAAAACTGTTGCCCGTAAAAGTATGGAACGTTATAACAGAGTTATGTTTGTTTTATAAACAGATTTGTTCGACAACATTAAAGGTGGATCGTATACGTAAACTTGAAGTAGAAATACCATACTGCTATGCAAACTGGAGAAAATACTTCCACCTGGTTTCTTTAACGTAATGGAGCATTTACCTATTCATCTTCCATCCGAAGCACTTCTTCGAGGTCCTGTGGAATATGGATAGATGTATCCGTTTGAGAGGTAAAACATGTGCAATGTTCATGTCAATTTCAAATTCAAATTTGTATATCTAAATATGTAATAAATATCTTAATAGGTACTTGAATCATCTGAAGAAGAAGATTTGACAAAAATCCCGAGTTGAGGGTTCGATATGCAAATCGTATCTTGAAGAAGAAGCCTCATTTTTTTTCTCTCACTACTTCAAGGACGATGTGAACTTAAAGTTTGTAACTGTTCCTCGAAATGAGGGAGTCATTGAACAAAATTCTTCTCAAACAATCTTATCTGTTTTTAGACAACATGGTAGACCTAGTGGAAAATGTGTGGAAATATGGTTGGACGATAGAGACCACCATGTAGCACACACATATGTTCTTTTAAATTGTGTCGAAGTCGCACCATTTGTCAGGTAATAATTAATTCACTTGTAATTTACTTTTACGTACATAATAATTATAACACATATTACATATATGCAGTATCTACGAATCACAGTATCCATCTGGCGATCTCAGTAAAGAATTTGCCAAATGGATTTTGAACTATGTTTATGAGCCAAGAAACTGTGTCGTTGATGAAGGCTTAAGACATCTTACGATTGGACCGAAAAGAAATGTGAAGACTTATCCAATATTCTTCGTCAATGGGTTTAAGTTCAACACGAAAGATTACGGGGCTGAAAAATTAACATATAACAGCGGGGTATTTGTCAAAGGCAGTGATGATCCATATGAGCATTTAAAAGATTTTTATGGCGTCTTAACATAGATTCTAGAGTTGACATATTATGTTGAACCTTTAGAAAAGGTTTTTTATTTAAGTGCAATTGGTTCAGTAACGTTCCTGGTTCCGGAATCAACGTGTGTAAAGAGTATAAACTTATTGAAATAAGGCATACATCACACTACTATAAGTACGATCCTTTTGTATTAGCCAAGCAAGCGTTACAAGTTTATTTTGCTCTGTATCCATCTTTGAAAAGAGATAAAGCGGATTGGTCTGCTGTTTTCAAAACAAAACCAAGGTTTATGTTTGATGGAAATAATATTCCAGATGAAGCAGCATATCAAGCCGATCTTGAACCAAATACAGAAATAATAATACCTGATGATATTGATGTAGGGCCTTTGAATGATGAATCGAACGTCTTATTTGATGCATTCGAAAGTACCGAAGAAAATGAGATAGAATACGAGACTGGGTCTGAATCAGAAAACAATGAAGACTGATCGTTCTGTGATGATCATTTAGTTAATTTTTATCCATGTTTTGTACTAGTAAATTTTTATAATTGTTCTATGAAAGTGATTGAAACATGCTATGTAGTAGTGAATTTCTATTATTGTTCTGTGATGATCATTTATTTAATTTTTATCCATGTTTTGTACTAGTAAATTTTTATAATTGTTTCTGTGAAAGTGATTGAAACATGCTATGTAGTAGTGAATTTCTATAATTGTTCTATGATGATATTGTTTTTCTATAGTAGATATGTCTGGCAAGAGACGAAGTATGACAGACATGCCATCCCCATCTCCCGGTGCAGGTGGTAGTGGCACTGCACCGGACTTACGTCCGATGGCAGAAGTTTTTCCGAAAAGTGTCGGGTAAGTATCAATTTTATTTAAAGTATAAGTTTTAAAATCCACTAAACATGTATATCATAACTTTTGCAAGGGCTTTAAGGTGGAGCCATCAGATTATATTCTATAGGTTTCGAGGAAGGCTTTTCAGAGCCGGATGGATGGTTGTTGGCCTCGCTGGGACGACATCCCCCTTCATGTCAAGAACGCAATACAGGAAGATTTACTTGTAAGTAGTAGTTTGAATTTCAGTTGTAAATTAATATAATCTATACAACTTAAAATAATTTCAATTTACAGGCTACAGTCCGCGTTGACCCTGACGACACAGACGTTTTCTTAAATCATTGGAACAAAAGAATGAGGAAAAATTACAGGGATACATTGTCCAAGGCTAAGAATTCATGCAAAAAGCCGAACTGGATGGGTGACGGTGTATGGACTGATCTTCTTCGGCTTTGGGCCACTTCGGTAGAAAAAGTAAGTAATATATGTTTGCTTTGTTATTTAAATCTAATATAAATCTCGCAAGATATATACGTGATAATTTATCTTAATTTGTAGGAATTATCTGCGCGGAACCGGGCTAACAAGAATAAAAATCCTGCATTGCACCGTGGTGGCTCCAAATCCTTCCAGGAGCATAAGAGAGAGCTGGTAATTAAATTTATAAACTGTGTTTACATTTTATTAAAATATTTTATAATCAGATTAGCAATAATATTTATATATTTTCAGGCCGCGAGATACAACCACGAGCCCACTATGGCCGAGTTGTCCATGGTGACGCATGCCGTGGAGAGGACTCATGAAGAAGGCAATGTTTCGTACGATTGGACGGATGACAAATCCCAATCTGTAATGGTAAACTTATTTATTGTTAATAACAATATTTTGTCTTCTTTTATTTTCAAAAACTTGAAATTCGGTTCTTATCGTGTAAAACAATTGTTTGTAATCGCAGGAGAGGTACGAAGCTGAGCGGGCTCGGGTAGCACAGTCCACTGGTCGGGAAGAGCTTACGCTAGAGGAGGCGAACAATATCTGGGATGCTATTATTGACCCGCCTTCTCGGACCAATGTGCGGTATAGCTATGGAAATCTGGAGGTAAATTTTGACATGTACTAATATATAAATTTACACATGCATATGAATAGTTAAATAATTTTAATAATATTATATATATACTAATATATAAATAATTATGAACTATTTTACAGGCGATGAGATCGCAGAGTGCATACAGGAGGTCCCAGCAAGAAGAGGAGATTGCTCAGTTGAAGAAAACAGTGGATGAAATAAATGATTGGAGGAAGAGTTTCTTCGATCAACAGCTGGATGAGCGGATTGCAGGTTATTTGCAACAGCATGGGAGGATGCCTGGAGAGGATGGCAACGATGGTGAGGAGTAGGTATGCTTGTTTGCTCATGTTACAGTTTGGTTTATACACATTTCGGTTGGTTTGGTGTATATATATTTCAGGATATTATGTACATATTTTGATGACTTGTAGTTGTGTTAACGGTTTGTTTGGGTTAACGGTTTGTAGTTGTGGTTGGAAAACTATATACACATTTTGGTTGGGAAACTATGTACATATTTTGATGACTTGTATTGGTTGACTTGATATGTATTGTTGTTGGGATTGTATATGATTTTGTTGGATTTTATATTGTTTGAATGTATAGTGATGTTATATGATGGATATATGATGGTTATAGTTGATGAATATAGTGTATAGTGGCTGTGATGATGGTATTTGATGGTTATTGTTTGAAGTGTATATGGGCTGTGCAAGTGCATAGAATTTTGTTCAGTATAGCGACGGCTAGCGACGGCCATTTTGTTCAGATTAGCGACGGCAAGGTTTGTGTCGCTTAGCGACGGCTAGTGACGCCAATTAGACGTTGGAAAATTTCCACGTGGCACATTTGCAGTCGCGAGCCGTCGCTATTTAGGTGATGGAACCGTCGCTAAAGCCGTCGCGATTCTATTGGGCGACGAGGTAAAAAGCGACGGCATTTAGCGACGGCTAGCGACGGCCGGCGATGGCTAAAAGCCGTCGCTACCAGGTGCCGTTCTATTAGTCGAGGCCGGAGAATATAAAAGTCCTCGACCGGAGAGTCGAGGCCGGAGAATATAAAAGTCTTCGACCGGAGAGTCGAGGCCGGAGAATATAAAAGTCCTTGACCGGAGATGAGTGGTTTGGTGTATATAGCTCGTCCTAGATGGATCGGCATTGGCCGGTCGGCCAGGAAGGTATAGCTCGGTGTAGGAGGGAAGTTCGTGCATGGATCAGCATTGGTCGCTCGGCATGTGTGGCTCGGCATTGGTCGCTCGGCATGGGTGGCTCGGCATTGGTCGCTCGGCGAGGTGGCTCGGCATTTGTCGCTCGGCATCGGTGGCTCGGCATTGGTCTCTCGGCATGGGTGGCTCGGCATTGGTTGCTCGGCGAGGTGGCTCGGCATTGGTCGCTCGGCGAGGTGGCTCGGCATTGGTCGCTCGGCGAGGTGGCTCGAAAATGGTCGCTCGACGAGGTGGCTCGACATTGGTCGTTCGGCGTTGGTGGTTCGGTCTAGGAGTTAAGGGTCGTTCGGCATTGATGGTTTGTTCAGGATGGCATGGGTCGGTGTAGTGGTATGGGCCGGTCAGGATGAGGTAGCTCGGGTTTGGCATAGGGTTATACTCGAGGCGACATCAGGGTGGACCGGCTTCGAAGTGGATCGGCATGCTGAAGTAGATCGGTATATTAGAATAGAGGGTGGTTTGGCATATACGGCTCGGCCTACCTGGTTCGGTCGTGGTACAGAGCCTGGATCGGCAATGGCATTGATGGGCCCGGATTACTCAGGATGCCCAACTGCCTGGATTTGCCTATAAATACAGCATGTGGGGTTCCAGAAGGGGGATCATCTTTTTGGCTCTCTTACTTCCTCTTTTCTAACGCTAAGGCTATTCTGCCATTTTGTAACTGTAATTGATTCTAACATCAATAAAAATGAAACTTCTGAAGTGGACGTAGGCCGGAGTTAGCCGAACCACTATAAAATCTGTTGTTCTTTACCGCTTTCATTTTAATTTTTATTGTTCTTCACATCATTACCCTCTACATACATTCTGTTTGTGAGCTGTGACTGGTATTTGGTGCTTTCAACTGGATTTGGGTGTTAGTGACCAATTTTGGCGCTAACATTTTGGTGCTTTCACTGAGAAGCAAACACTCGGGGATTTCAGAGCTAGGATATTTGGATTCAAAAGCTTAGGAACTTGGATTCTAGGAAGTAATGACTAGGCCACCAACAACGAAGCAAGTGACAGAAAGGAGCAATCAAGAGGGAAGTCAAGAGGCTTCCTCTGGAGCTGGAGCAGGTCAAGCATCCATCTACATCACCAGAGATGAGATGGAAGCGATGCTGAAAAGACTAAAAGAGATGATGCATGCTCTTCTCAGACAATTTGCACAAGCGGGAAATGTAGGAGCTCAGATCCGTGTAGCTGGATTAGAAGCGCTCAACCAGCAAGCAGAGGAAGTGGCTCAGCAGGGGGCAGCCCCCAATCAGCAGACGGCTATCAATCTAGATGGACCTAGACTCGTGGGCACACCACCAGGAAATACTGGACCAATCCATGGAGGGATACCAGATGACGCTGTGCAACCCGACACCAATAGGAGTGCAGGAGTACGTGATGAAGAGTATGTGCCAGTATTCCCTTGTAAACTCGGGGGACAGATCAGAGGTAGCGGACAAGGATTACAGTTTGGCGACAATGATAGATTAGCAGAGATGGTCAGAAGAGCTTTGAGAGGTGGATTGGTAAATAAAGACTTGGAGGATGTGAATAGAAGTCCCTTTACTCCTACTATCAGGCAAGCTAGGAACCCTCCGAATTTTAAGCTACCAACGTTCGGCATTGGTTGCTCGGCATGGGTTGCTCGGCATTGGTCGTTCGGTGTTGGTGGTTTGGTCTGGGAGTTAAGGGTCGTTCGGTCAGGATAGCATGGGTCGGTGTAGTGGTATGGGTCGGTCAGGATGAGGTAGCTCGGGTTTGGCATAGGGTTATACTCGAGGCGACATCAGGGTGGACCGGCTTCGAAGTGGATCGGCATGCTGAAGTAGATCGGTATATTAGAATAGAGGGTGGTTTGGCATATACGGCTCGGCCTACCTGGTTCGGTCGTGGTACAGAGCCTGGATCGGCAATGGCATTGATGGGCCCGGATTACTCAGGATGCCCAACTGCCTGGATTTGCCTATAAATACAGCATGTGGGGTTCCAGAAGGGGGATCATCTTTTTGGCTCTCTTACTTCCTCTTTTCTAACGCTAAGGCTATTCTGCCATTTTGTAACTGTAATTGATTCTAACATCAATAAAAATGAAACTTCTGAAGTGGACGTAGGCCGGAGTTAGCCGAACTACTATAAAATCTGTTGTTCTTTACTGTTTTCATTTTAATTTTTACTGTTTTTCACATCATTACCCTCTACATACATTCTGTTTGTGAGCTGTGACTGGTATTTGGTGCTTTCAACTGGATTTGGGTATTAGTGACCAATTTTGACGCTAACACTATAGGCATTTTTCTTGCTTGCCTTCCCCTAGAACCGGGCCTGGTTCCACCACTAAAATCTTAACTGTATGGTCCAAAGATTTGTTAAAAATTTCCCTATTTTTACATGGACACAATGATATATTGAAGCTTATGCATTTCTTGCTAAGATAGTCAATACTATAGATATATTACTTTAGCAGTTTTCAGATAATTAACCTGAACTTGCAGTTATTCTTAGTTTAATACGTACAGCAGTTAGGAAAATAGAAAAATATGTGCAAGCAAATTCTATGTAATATGACCCTGGGTATCTGGGTGAACTAAAATTGAGTAATTGTAGCAACATTTTTTTTTGACTTAATCCATACATGTCTTTTAATGATTTTACATGCTTTACTGCTATGCATAGGGCATGGATTTATCTCCATTCAATACGTATATACCTTTGGACATTCCAATTGAAACATTTACTTTCATGCAACTTTACTCTATTACCATAATGCTATTGTTTGAATTAAAATATGATGTTCGATGTTTAACATACAGCAAGACCATCATTTTCATCTTTCAAAAGTTCAAGAAACATTGGCTCAGCATCGTCTATAACACTGTTATCATCAGACCATGAATTTACCCCTCTATCTTCAATCCCTAATCCAGTAAATTCTTCATCTATCAATGCCAGCAACGTCTCAGGAGCTGCGCAGCCATAACCACTTTTTCCATCCATCAATGCTATTATAAAAAATTCCCCATGTTCCGTATTGATGTGGTATGTTACGGACTGAGAAGAACCAAGAAAGCCAGCAGCATATATGACATCACCATCCTTAGCCTTGAAAATCTGCCATATATATGTTTTGTGTTTGGTTTATTGTTTTTTTCTTTTATTTATTTATATTTGCGTCCGTAGAGCCTACTTGTCACTAAGAGCGGAAAAAAGGTAGATCTTCAATTTTTTTCTTTTATTTATTTATATTTATTTATCTATCTATCTATCTATCCATAGATTCATATGACTATATATATATGTATTTAGTTACAGGGAACACTGTGCTTTGTCCTCTATGGATCAAAATGACCTTGGTTAATTACTCCTTCACTAGACATTCACCATCAAATACACATCAAATAGCAACGGATGAGACAACGACCGCCGACGGCTCCGTCGACAAGTGCTGACGGCTAGCAATGACTAGTTATTATTTTAACTAACGAATTAAATAATTAATTTTTTAAATTCTTATTACATTTTAAAATATATTAAAAATTACTAATTTAATTCCTGTAAAATAAAAATGATATTCTAGCTTAGTCTTTCAACCTAATAACCATTTGTAATCGGTTAAATTAGTATTTTCGGATGAAAACTGTATATTTACATGAAAAGCATCAATATCTTGGTTGTTTACAAAATTTCAAGTTTAATCAACTCCACACAAACAGAACACATCAATCAACTACATGAGGTTTCCGTAAACGATAATATGGACGGGCAGTAGGCACGCAGAACTGATTTTTCATAATGAAAATGGCTATGAAAATATTACTACTATTTTCGCTGACCAATAGTTTTTAATTTTGACACGTTGCACAGCATTGCATATTACGGGCTGTTGTAGTTCATGAATACTTTCCCTACATATACTACTATTTGAAATACATCTAAAATGAAAATATATAAGAATACTTCTCTCAAGTTTTATATTTTAACTTACAACATCTGTAACGGTCTCGTAATCGAATGAAGGCTGTCGACATTTCATATAGTCATTGTTTTCCAATCCATCTTAGTAACGATTATAGAACCAGTTTGTACTAATAGTGTGGAATAAGCACAATGGTAATGATTAGGACTATACACTTAACCAAAAACTAAAATTCAAATTGTAATCCAAAAGATTATGAAAGATGTCCAGCACTACTGTCCTAGTGATGAGGCGTTTTGGTTTTAATCCATGAGGTCGTAGATTTCAATCCTGCGTAATACATTGTTCGAACCACTGAAACTATGTTGACTTATAGTATGTTGTATACTACCCAAGACTTGTATTACAACAATGTACTGTACCTAAGTAGCTCGTTCCAAAAAAACTATGAAAGATTGGAAATAGTTAGAGTATGATAATTTCCAATTCTAAAGAAATCTAGGACAAAAAAACACATATCTAAACTGAAAAGGCCTATCTATTATTAGGTGTTGGAAATAAAATTGGTTTTGGGGAAACGTTGATTATGTTGACAATTATTATCTTTGTATCTATGGAAATGTGAAATTAAGCATAGAGAAAAATCTAGACTTATCTAATATGTAATTTGGGAAAATCTAGAAATAAATTTGTCAAGAAGATTGAAGAAAAGTCTAGAGAATGTATTACATTATAAATAAGAATGTTTTTCTCATCTTTTGTATGCAAGCAAAAAAGAAAAGTAGAAAGAAAATAAAGCTTATTTCCTCGTTTACAAAATATTATCTCAATCTTCATTTGCAAATTAGCATTTTTCTCTCCTTATTATAGAAATTTCTCAACAGAGCTCGGTTGTTAATCAAGGAAGATGACAAATAGAACGACTCTTTTTCAAGTTCCTTTATTAAAGAAAAAGAATTATGAAAATTGAAGCATTCGCATGAAAGCGCTGCTTCGATCGCAAGATGCGTGGCATATCGTAGAAAATAGATATGAAGAACCCGCCGATATTTCCACTTTATCCCAAACTGAAAGGGATAATTGAAGAATTTGAAAAAGAAGGATCGAAAGACTTTTACGCTCATTTACCAAAGTTTGGATGATGCTATGTTCAAAAAGATATCTAATGCACAAACTAGTAAGGAAGCATGAAAGATTTTGAAGAACGCTTTTAAAGGAATTGACAAAGTGAAGAAAATTAGACTATAAAATATGTGAGGTGGGTTTGAATCTTTACATATGAAAGCATCAGAATCAATTGATGATTATTTTTCTTGAGTTTTATCTATTGTAAATCAAATGAAAAGATATGAAGAAAAAATAGAAGACGCTGGAGTTATTGAGAAAATTTTACGATTTTTAAATTCAAAATTTGATTACATAGTTATAGCAATTGAAGAATCTAAAGATCTAAGATCCATGATTGTTGATCAACTCATGGGTTCACTTCAAGTCCATGAAGAAAAAATGAAGAAAAAAGTTAAAGAAGAAACATTAGAGCAAGCTTTTCAAACAAAACCCACCTTGTGGAAAATGAGACAGTTAAAAATGGAATAAGTCAAAGCCAAAGCGGAAGAGGTCGTGGTCAAAGTTATGGAAGAAATGACTATCATAAAGAGGAGAAAAGGCAAAAACATATTCCCCAAGAGGTCGAGGAAGAGGATGAAACATAAAGGAAAATGGAAGACTAAGGTATGATAAATCACAAATAAAATGTTATAGTTGTAACAAAATTGGACATTTTGCTTCTAATTGTAGATTCATTTTTTATAAAGTCCAAGAGAGAACAAATTATGCTAAAGAAGATGAAGAAAATTCTGCACTACTGCTGCCACATAAAGGAGATGAAACTAACGACAATAATACATGGTATTTAGACATTGGGACACGCAATCATATGTGTGGACGGAAGAGCATGTTTACAGAACTTGATGAATTAGTAAGTGGAAACATTCATTTTGGAGATGAATCTAAAATTCCAGTTAAAGAAAAAAGAAACATACAAATTAAGTTGAAGAATGAAAAGAATGACTTTATTTCTAATGTTTATTATGTGTCTAAAATAAAAACAAATATATTAAGTTTGGGATAATTTTTGAAAAAAGTATATGATATACACATAAAAAATAAAAGTCTTTTAATGAGAGAAGGTAAAGGAAATTTAATTGCTAAAGTGGAGATGTTAAAAATTAGAATGTTTCTATTAAATATCTTGAATAATGTTGCTAAATGTCTAAAATCATGCTATAAAGATTCATCATGGCACTACAACAAAAATACCATTTTACAAAACTGAATAAATGTAATCAATGCATATTAACAACATTTATTGTAACGTTGTTATATCCACAGTTATGAAAGGTGGGGTATCTTTTACAACATTTATCTGAATGTTGTATAAAACGTTGTAAAAAAATTTAGTTAGAAAAAAACAAAAATATAATTAAAACACCAAAAATTAAATGAAAAACTATTTACTGCATTTTTTGAATGTTACAAGATAGCTAATTACAACATATTTCAAATATTTTGACACAATTTTTAACGACAATATTTATGTATTATATATCTGCTTTTTCAATGGTTTCCATATGTTGTGATTTAATTTCAACAATGTTGGTCACTTATGGTAGAACCATTATTCACATCATTTAGTAAAAGTTGTGTATTACTTTTATACAACTATTTCCGAATGTCGTATTATATATTTTAATCATATTTAATCAACGTAGTAAATATAAGCTAGACAACGTTGTTTATATGTTACTTAAACTTCATTTACATATTGCAAAACAAAATTCGAACAACTATTTTTGTCTGTTGTATTTTGTATTACAACAATGAACATGAATTGTTGTAAATATATTTTCTACAACATTGCTTTAATATAAATAAAAATAAATTTAATTCATACAATAAACCTTGTATTATTAGTTTCATGTTATTGCTGGTTAAAAACAAACGTTATCAACTCTTTTGTAATAAAACTTTAAGAACTACATAGTACATGTAGTTTAAATTTGAGGATTAGATGTACTATTTCAGTTTATGTTGAGCACTTTTTTTAAATTTAAAACTGCATCATAACTTGATTGCTCAAGTTATTGAGTATCCTATTGTCTCTATTGTCATGTTAATTGAAGTATTTTTCAAGTAGAATTTAGTATATTCGGGGTCCTTTATTTGAGCTGCAAACTATGATTTGATTCCGTCTGTTATATTTCTTCCTTTTTAGTGCAGCAACAACACACTTGGAAGTCAAGTTTCTGGCAAGCAAAAAGATCTGAAAGAGAATTATAAAATAAAGACCAGCTTCTAATAATTTATTAATCATAGAGTTATATCTGTTTTTGTAGGGTCTCCCTTTCTCCCTTTTGTTAACACATTTCAAATAAAATTTACCTTTCATTTGGTGTATTATCTTTTATTTTGCTACGAACATTTGGAGTAATCTGTAACTCTTAGTTTGATTACGTACCGAATGTCCGATTATCATTATGAATGTTGTAGTGTTGTATCTGACTAATGAGCTATTCAATGCTATTGATTGAATATGTTATGAAAGTTGTAAATTTCTTACTTGTTTCTAAATAGCTGATATTTCTGGCCTCTTCTCCTAGCTCAAAATGCTATCTCTAGCTCAATGCAGTTAAAAATATGATCTAGAAAATTATGAATTTGATAAGTATATTAATTGTATTAACAACGCACATCTTATAAAATTTGTTAGTTGGATGGACGATGTTAAAAGGTTGTTTAAACACAGAAATGCATAATGAACTATTCATATGAGTGATAAAACATCCTTGGTAAAATATTTTACAATATTGGCTAACTTCATTGAATGTGATGTGGTTTTACATAGCAAGCAAACATCATTAAATGCAAAATATTTTACAATATCACTAAAATGTTTTTGTTTGGTACAAAAAATTACTACATCAAGTTGAAGTTGTTAAACATTTTGTTTTTATAATATTTATAATTTGTTGTCTTTATTAAGACCTTTAACAATACCATATAAAAGTAATAAAGCATGCTTCTGACAATGTTACTAATATATTGTTGAAATATGAGAATTAACAACATCAACAAAAAGTTGTTAAATATAATGTTAGTAACAAAGTAAAATAAACATTGTTCTAAATATGAATTGAGATAACATTATGCAGATATTGTAAATAGAAAATAAATAGTATTTACAGCTATTTTTTGTTGTTGTTTAACTTGGAGTTTACAAGGTTTAATAAATATTGTTGAACACTACAAATTTAAATATGTTTAAAAAATGCTGTTTTAGTTGCATATTTCAATAATTTTACATATATGTTATGAAAAAGTAAATATAATACAATGTAGAAAAGTCATTGTTAAAAGTTGTTTTCTACGACAGTTTGAACAAACATTGTAGATGTTTTTTATTTTACAATATTTGTACAGAGAACGTTGTTTGGAAAATTCTGTTACAACATTTTTTTTACCAAATGTTATGAAAGATCTACCATTTTTACAACACTTTGGTGAACTGTTGCAGAATCAGTGTTGTAAAATAGTATTTTTGTTGTAGTGTGGCTTTGGCATTTAAGGTTTGGACACCTTAATTTTGGGGGTTTAAAATTATTAAAGAACAAAAATATGATGAAAGGTTTACCATCAATAAATCATGAAAACCAGTTATGTGAATGATGCTTATTTGAAAAACAACAACCAAGAAAATATTTTTCAAAACAATCAACTACAAGAGCCAAAAAACCATTAAAATTAATTTATATGGATATTTGTGGCCCTTAAACCATGCTCACTTGGAAAAAAGTAACTATTTTGCACTTTTTATTGATGATTTTAGTAAAAAAACATGGGCTTATTATCTCAAACAAAAATCAGATGTATTTGATGCTTTTAAGAAATTTAAGGCTTTTGTAAAAAATGAAAATGGTTATAAGATCAAAGCCATGAGATCTTGAGATCTTACCGAGATGGAGAATTTATATCAAATAAGTTTGAGAAGTTTTATGAAGAAAATGGAATCCATCGTCCATTAACAGTTCCGTACACTCCACAACAAAATGGAGTTGTAGAAAGAAAGAATAGATCACTTCTTAACATGGCACAAAACATGTTAAAAAGCAAAAATGTTCCAAATTTTTTTTGGACTGAAGCCATCAAATGTGCGGTGTATTTATCAAATGGCTCTCCGATTCGAAGTGTGTGGAACAAAACCCCCGAAGAAGCATGGAGTGGTAGAAAGTCAGGTATATGTTACTTGAAAGTATTTGGAAGCATCGCATATGCACATGTGCCAAATCAAAGACGCTCCAAATTAGATGATAAGAGCGAAAATACATTTTTATTTGCTATGACTCACGGTCAAAGATAATAAGTTATATAATCCTATTAATGAAAACGTTGTTGTTAGTCGAGACGTGGAGTTCGATGAAGAAAGTGCTTGGAATTAGAACAAACAAGAAGATGATTATAGTTTCTTTCTGCTTTATGAAGAGGAGTGCAACGATGATGTGGAAGAACAACCAATTAGTCTGACGCCGTCATCTCCTTCAACTATCCAGCAAGAATATCCATTTGAAAAAAGCTCAAATGAAAGACCACTACGCATGAGATCTTTGCAAGAATTATATGAGATAAATTCAATTTCCGATGATAATACTTTATTTTGTCTTTTTGCCAATTGGGAACTAATAGATTTTGAAGAAGCAAAACAAGACAAAAGATGGAGGGAAGCTATGGATGAAGAAATCAAAGCAATCGTAAAGAACAATACATGAGAGTTAGCTACTTTACCTAAAGGACACAAAGCTATTGGCGCAAAATGGATATATAAAGTGAAGAAAAATGCTAAAGGAGAAGTTGAAAGATATAAAACAAGATTGGTAGCTAGATGATATAAGCAAAGAGCAGGTATAGACTATGATGAAGTATTTGCTCCTGTTGCCCGCTTAGAAACTATAAGATTATTAATTTCTTTAGCAGCTGAAAAACAAATGGAAAATAGATCAAATGAATGTGAAATCTGCTTTCTTAAATGAAGAAGTTTATTTGTTACAACCACCAGTCTATAAAGTTAAAGGACATGAAGACAAAGTTTTAAAATTGAAAAAAGTGCTTTACGGTTTAAAACAATCCCCAAGAGCATGTAATACAAGAATTGATAAGTATTTTTTAGAAAATAATTTTGTAAAATGCCCCATGAACATGCTCTTTACATAAAGAGAAATCAAAATGGAGATATTATAATTGTATGTTTATATGTGGATGACTTAACCTTTACTGGAAATAATCCAAAAGTTTTTATAATTTCAAAAAGGAAATGAGTTTAGAATTTAAGATGAAGGACATTGGACTCATGTCATACTATCTTGGAATCCAGGTGATTCAAAGTGAGCATACTATATTTGTTTCTCAAGAATCATATGCAAATGAAATATTGAAGAAATTCAATACGGATGGATGCAAATCTGTAACACTCATGTAGAATGTTGTACAAAGTTCTCAAAACATATGCAAGAAGAGAATGCGGATCATACCCTATTTAAGAGCATGGTTGGTTGCTTGAGATGCTTAACATCAAGGCCGGATATACTCGAGTGGGTCTTATTAGTCGCTACATGAAAGCTCCTACTACATCGCACTTAAAGACAGCAAAAGGAATCCTTCAATATATTAAAGGTACCACTAATTCTGGATTATTGTATTCACGTTCTAATAATTTCAAGTTGATTGGTTATAGTGATAGCGATTGGACTGAGATATTGATGATTGTAACATCCCGGAATTTTGGTTATTTGATTTTTAAGGGTTTAATTAATTTTAAAATATTTAAATACTTATATTTTGGAATTTAATATAATAATTAGGTTGAAAAGCTAACTTCTATATATGATGGAATTGGCTTTCAATATATATTCCATTGCGTTCGAAATGGAGGTATAACATATAGAACGCCAGGCGGCACGCCTTGATTGGAGTTCGTAAATTTTAGATCGTGAATAATGTTAGTTGAGAATCCTATATAAGGACCCATACCCTTTCATTTCGCCCAAACCTAAATTATAAACCCTAGCAGCCGTTTAAACTTTCCTCCATCCAATGACTTAGGTCGTTTCAAGCGAAACGTCCAACTAGAGTATTGTAGAGCTCGACTTGACGAAGAGATTCAACGGACGGATCATAGTAAAACGCGCCGTGGTGAACGAAAATGGATTGCGTTCGAGGTAGTTTTTGGTTTGAGATAATCGATCTGGGCGGCGGCGGCCTGGGTGAGGTAGGGCGAACGTGTGGATGGAGGGGGTGGTCGCGTGGGTCAATCTGAGCTTGGGCGGCGATGAGGCAGCAAGTTTGACTCGCGAGCGTAATTGATTTGCCTTGTATCACAATTTTGGGAAGATGGTTTAAGGCCTAGATTATATAGTTAAGTATGTAATTAGTTAATTATTTTTTTTATTTAATTCGATAATTTATAAATAGAATAACTTTTGCGTACGAGGTCGGATTCAGAAGCCATTTTTTGCGTTGGACTCGTGTCGTTAAGATCTTTACGATGGAATTGGTTTTATTGGATTTGGAGCAAGTGAAAATTTAGGCTAAAAATTGGACGGCCATTCGGTTTTTGTCCAAAATTAGAGCGTTTCGGTAGAAATGAAAATCAAGCTGAGTTTAACTCACATTCAATTTTATTATATCATATCTATGATGTTAAAACGTTTATGATTGCTTGGATGTTAATAAAATTGTTTGATTGATTATTCGATTGAATTTCTGTTTGGAAAATGGATGACATATTAAGTTGATCGTTATAAACCCATATGATTATCTATATATTATCCATAACCATTATTTTATAGGGAAAATCTGTAGAGAGACCCAAAGGGGTTTCTCGCCCATAAATTATTTATTTACATATGTATGCCAGTATTGATGGTTAATAGAAATTAATTCATGATATTCCATTTAAACTGTTAAATGTCGTTATAGCAATTTTTCGCTATAACACAATTATTGGATATCATCTCCTAAACCCTTTATGTGTATTGTCTTGAGCTTGGAATTTCACAAAATAGATATTTAAATTCATTAATCAATTTAGTATTAACGATATTTAAATTAATAAATCCTTTTAATTAAAGATGTTTAAAATTTAAAAAACCTTTTTAGCTAATGATGTTTGAATCTAATTAATCCATCTAGTTAATGGTATTTGGATTTAAATAATCATTCTAATTAATGATCAGTTAAATTAAATAAATTATTTTAATTAAAGATATTTAAGTTTAATTAATCGTTGTGATTAATGATATTTAAATGAATTAATCATTTTAATTAATGATATAAGAGTTTAATAAATCATTTTAATTAATGATGTTTAAAAGTAATCAATCATTTTAAATAATGATGTTTGAGTTTAATTAATTATTTTAACTAAAGACGTTTTAAATTTAGTTAATCGTTTTAATTAACAACGTCTGAATCTAATTTATCATTTTAATTAATGATATTTGAATTTAGTTAATTTTTTTAATTAATGGGGTTTTAAATATTTAATCAGAAGAACACGCGCATAAAAATTTTACCGTAAGGACAAAGCCCAAAGCCCAGATACAATTTTAAATAAAACAAAGCATTCTGTTCGTCTTCCTCCTCCTTCCTTACACTCAGAATTTTTTTAATTTTTTAATCCATTTGAAAAAAAAATTAAGGACAAATTATAGTAAATATTTAGTCAGAAGGACACGCGCATAAAACTTTTACCGTAAGGACAAAGCCCAAAGCCCAGATACAATTTTAAACAAAACAAAGCATTCTGTTCGCCTTCTTCCTCTTTCCTTACACTCAGAATTTCAGGAAAATTTTGCTCGAAAGAAAAAATAGCACCGCAAACCAGAAACAAATCTACATCTCCAACAGAACCTCGGAAATCGACTGTAGATGAACAACGAGCACAACAATCGACAGCCGATGAAAACCTAACTAAGTCGGAAGTGAATCAACAAAATGAAAATCGAAATGTCGACGCAGTAGATGTTCAAAAAGAAAATGCAATGATAGAAGAGGAAAACCTACCTCTAGCGCAAACGTTAGCGTCAGCGGTAAAGGGGAAAAACAACAAATTAAAGCTTAAAAAACTACATCAACAGAAGAGGAAAAACAAAATATAGAAAAAAGAAGAAAGAGAAGAGACGAAAAAATTACAGCAAGTGGAAGCAGACCAGAAATAAACGAAAGTATACCAAAGAAGGTAACTGATAATATAAAATCGAACATAACAAAGTTAGTATAGTTTTGTTATAGTAACATTGAAATTTTTTGCATAGAACAAAGAAGAGAATATGCAGCAACAAATACCTGCAGAGAAAAAAGTTGAAGACAATATGCAAAAAAGAGAACAAAGAACAAAAGAAGAAATGAAAAATGATTCAGAACAAAATACAAAAAGAAACAAAGGTAACTGAAATTGCAAAATTATAAAACTAATACTAATAATTTCATTCTGTTAAATGTATTTTAATGTTATCATAAATGTTAAACAGGAAAAATCTCAGCAAAAAGAAGGGAAAAAAGCTGCGGATGAAGAATCAGAAGAAGAACAACTCAATTCGGTAAAATAAAAAACATCGTAACTTTATACCATGAAATAGTTTTCATGGGTTCACTACAAACCACTTAGCTCATACTAGTCCATAATACATAGTTTTCATGGGTTGACTATAAACCTATTGGTTTCTTCCAATAACTTCTTATCATAGATTTCGTGGGTTTACTACGAACTTTTTGGTTTATGCGAATAACTACTTTATCATAGTTTTCATGCGTTTACTATGAACCTTTTGGTATACACCAATAACCATACAGTTTAGGCATCCAATATTTTTGGTCACCCTGACTCCATGGATGCAATTCTACTCATTCAGGAGTTTAAGTAATTTTATATTCACTAGTGAGTTAACCTAAATGGTTCTTCTACCCCTTTTTCCCCAAAATACAGCTATGCGTTGTCATGTGAATATATACATAATTGAAGAAGTAAAACAGCAATTTAACAATACCACTCATGTGGGTTTAAGATCCTTGAAATACATTTCATAAAACATAGCTAACACCTTTTAACTTATATTTTTTTATCAAGGCAATACTTCTTCAAAGTTTTATACTTAAAGTTATCACAAAACTCCCTTATATAAGCCGTGGGTTTTCCTTAAAAATTTAGAGTATGGGTTGTTAAGACCTTTCAAAACCATTGGAAAGCAAACCTTTTGAAAGCTTAAACAACACTAAAAAAAATTTAAAACCCAATCCTTCGACCTTGTCAGAGGGTCTCCTAAATCCTTTCAAAACCAAACCTTTCTACCTTGTCGAAAGGTCTTCAAAAAAACCTTTTGAATCCAGACCTTTCAAAACCATTGAAACCATTCAGCAATTCAAACCTTTCGAAAGCATTCAACTGTTAAAATATAAACCTTTCAAAGACTTATTGGGTTCAATTTAAAACATGCTGAAAATTCTCTCTTAAAACCTTTCGACTACATTGGAAGCAACATTTCGACTTCATCGGAAGGTCAGCTTCGCAAGCTTTAAAACATTTCATTAAAACAATAGGCCTCCGCCTTTAAAACAACTACTTCGAAAGCTTGGGTTATACTTTAATTATAAAACAAGGGTAAATCATCTAAGTCGAAGGCTTTTATTCATTTCGAAAGCAATGGGAGAAGCGGCTAGTTTTTAAAACAGGTAAACCTTTCATCTTTGTTGAAAGCAACGACTTCGAAAGGCCGGAAAAAGCGGCAAATACCTTTCGACTGTGTCGGAAGGTTCAAAACAAAACAATGATAAGCGGTAGTAACATTTCGACTTTGTCGGAAGGTTTAAAACCATTATTTAAATAATTGACCTGGTCGAAAGTAACCAAGTCGAAAGCTCTTATTCGAAAGCAAAGCAGGCAATCTTTGCTTTATAAAACAAACATACCCCAACCTGTTCGACAACCAACCTTTCGACTAAGTACCCTTCGACATTTTTCAATTAATTACGTACCAAGTAACCTGATACCATATGCATTGAGCTTTGACCTTGTCGAGAGCTAACCTTTCGACTATGTCGAAAGGTCTGGGTCGCAAAGTCTGATGCAAAAATTGGCTGAAACATGCTAAAAGTATGATTTCTTTGTTTTTAACTTAAAAATATAACTTTTCAACTAACCTGCCTTTATTTGTCAAATTCCTATCGGTTAACAAATACTTTTCAGAAAAATGCTGCCACTAATTTCAGAATTTAAATAATAATTTAATTTTATAAAATGCCCCTTCTCCTTAGTTAAATATATAAAACATTTAAGTTCCATACCTTAAATAATTTTACATATTCATCAAAACATTTAGGAAAAATCAAGAAATATTCCAGAAAATCTACTTTAAAATGTTTTCCAACATATAAAAATTTCAAATCCAAATAATCATTACTTTAGCCGTAAATAATTTATAACCCAATAAATCATTTTCTTCACTAGAAAATGAATATAAAATCCATCTCAATTCCGATAATTATGAAAATTGAAATCTATCTTCAAAATTATGTTTTCTATAACATTAAATTTTCCCATGCCATTTAAAAAATCATTTCATCTCGGTTTTACCCTAAAACCGTGCATATTTACTTTTTAAACAACCTTGTTCAATACATATATAAATCAAAATCAAGCATATCGTCATTCAATATACCATAAAACAGATTTATCCTAAAACCCGAACCATATGATGTTAAAATCAAAATAGAGATGTAGAAATTATCATTCACCTTAGATTGGATAAGGAAATTGAAGTATTATTGAGATTGATTCCTTCTAACTTGAATCTTAAGCTTTTAGTTGATTTTCTATTCTCTTCTTCCTTCCTAATGGCTGGCCTTGTTTCTCACGGTTATAAATATTTTTGTTTGAGATAAAATGAACGTGCAAAACCTAATGGAAGCGGTATAAGGGTGGGAAGTATGGGGCGGCTATTAACCCTAATGCCCTTGTGTTAATTTCCTAACCATTTATATAAGTTCATTAGAATTTAAATAAGCACGGCCACTTAGTTTATTAATCAACCTCAATCTTATTATCTACATTATTCTATTCAATTTACTCTAATTAAATTTCTTGAATAATGTTACTAAAATTAGGGGTGTTACATCATAATTTTATAACTGCCCAGCTGATAAGGTTTATTTTTAACTCCGATATACTATGTATTTTGGAGTGACAGTTTTTACTGTTTTTGTTATATTATATGTTTTCGATTCCGTTGTGAGATTTTGATTTCCCTGTTCTTTGTTCTTTTTTTATTTTACCCTAACAATCTGCCTTTTCGGCGATTGGATGTTCGACATTTGAATATCGCAGATGTATTTGGTGTCGATTTTCGATGGTCGAAAAGGCGGGCCGTAACAATGACCGTAAAAGTACAACTGGATTTGTTTCCTTCATGAGAGATACAACATTCACTTGGAGCTCAAAAGAGCAACCAATCTTGACACTATCAACTTGTGAAGCTTAGTATGTTGTTGCTTCAACTTGTGTACGCCATGCAATTTGGCTTCGAGTTTTATTGAAGGAGTTGCATATATCACAGCACAATACAATGCAAATATTTATGGATAACAAGTCGGCCATAGCACTCGCTAAGAATCCTGTCTTTCATAATCGAAATTCGCATATCGATATACGCTACCACTTTATTGGAGAAAGGATTGCAAAAAAGGAGGTACAAGCGAAGTTTATCAATTTAAAAGACCAAGTTGCAGATATCTTCACAAAGGCATTGAAGAATGAAGACTTTGAAAGACTACGAAACATTATCAGAGTTATAAAACCAAGTTTACGGGGATGTTGGAAATAAACTTGATTTTTAGAAAACGTTGATTATGTTGACAATTATAATCTTCGTATTTTTGAAAATGTCAAATTAAGAATAGAGAAAAATATAGACTAATATGTAATTTGGAGAATTCTAAAAAATAGATTTGTCAAGAAGATTTAGGAAAAGTTTAGAGAATGTACTACACTACAAAAAGAATGTTTTTTTTATCTTTTGTATGCAAGCAAAAAAAAAAGAAAAGTGGAAAGAAAAAAAAAACTTATTTCCTCCTTTACAAAATATTTTCTCAATCTGCATTTGCAAATCAGTATTTTTTCCCTCCTTCTTCTTATAGAAATTTCTCAATATTAACTGATTCATACCATCATCTACTGAAGTATTGGACGTCAAAGAACAAACAGTCAGTTCCAAAATTAAGGACAGTGATACCTAATTTTCAGTCCACCTAATGATATTTGAATCATGAACAAATATGAATTCAATGTTTATAATTTCAGGAATAAAATAAAACCAGCAAGTATTGTTTACTCATTGTTAAGCATGGTCAGAGTTTGTACTTTCCATTAGTTTTTACGTTGAAAATCCTAGAATATAACTCATACGAAATTTGCATTATTAGAGCAACTCCAACTGTTGGTTGGATATCAAAAATGTTGAGATCTGCACCAGACGCTTGCTCCAACAGGGTGCAAGAAATCTGGATAGTGTCGATTTGGAGGTTCATAGTGTGGGTTTTTCGGATTTGTTGAGGCGCTTGTTCAACAAGCGCCTTGGTATCAGGCGTCTGTTCAACCGGTGCTTCATATTGAGGCGCCTGTTCAACATGCGCCTCATACCCAAACGCTATTACACAAGCATTAGGCGCATGTTGAATAGCTGCCCGAATTCTCGGACGCTTGTTCAACAGGCGCCTGACCTCATTTCTATTGAAGAAATGAGGCCTCCAACATTTCGGAGTGTGGAAAATCGTATTTCCACACTTCGAACTGTTGGAGATGCTCTTAGTGGGGAAACCAGTAATGATTGTTTACCATTATGCACTCACCAAATTATACATGTTGACCATATCATCCAAGTTCCGTTTGCCAAGCATGCATCGTCAATTCGTCATTGTCATAGACTATCAAAGTTAATGATCTTTTCGTGCTCAGAAAAATCATATGATAGACAGATATTTTTTATGTATTTAGTTTAAATTAGTACGTAAATGGTTAAAAACAGCTGCACAGTTTTTACCTTTACCGTAGTTCGCAAAAGCAGCGATTCACTTTACACATGTAAAGTAGTTGTCTTTCCTGTGTTACGATCTACTACAGATTGTTCAGGATAGATAAGTCCAGTCATCTGATGTTTCAAATTAATCTCTGTAACATACTAACATATACAGTGTACCATTTTGCTGACTGGTAGGAAAGAGTTAAAAGTACAGTGGTAAGAAAAGTAAAAGAGCAAAGTATTTTGAGTAAGCTATTTGTAATCACCCAACGGTCCTTACTTCTTATATCCGTATGTGTACTGGATAAACATCATTTCCTACTTCTGAGCTATGTTGTTGTTAAGTTGGTGCAACTTCGACCTTTCCTGACTGTCAATTGACTACATAAACAGGAGTGAACCATGAAAAACTGACGTTCTATTTTCGATTGATTTATACACATTCGCTGAAACCAATATTTGAATTTACGTGGCAAATCATGTGGGAAAAATCTATCCTTCCGTTGTTTCTTTATTTATTACCTCCGTAGCCTCCTCCATCCATCTTCCATTCCCCCGTCGTTGCTCTACTCTTCTCCTATGTTATCATTAACGGTAAAACCCCAAAATACAAAATTCAAAATGAAATCAATACAAGTTTTATATCTACTTTTGTAACTTACTGGCGTCGTGAAGGATTTCAAGATAAACCACTTCTATTAAATTTTTTCACGCGGTCTGATAAAGCTTGGTTCATAGTAGGATGAGTCTTCTTTCTCCCTGAATTCATTTATGCAGCATTAGTTGCACAGAATCCCAAAATAGGTAGAAGATGGGAAGGCGGCTCTAGTTTTGATGGTGTAGTAAAACCGTGTTCTAAAATTTCTTGATTTTGCACTAAATCTGTGTCTATTTCTTTCATAAGGTGTAGATATAGAAGGTTATTCGACATTTACATGAGCCGCATCTCAATTCCACCGTCAGTTTGTCTGCTGGCTTTGAATGTTTGACTTTCTTTACGAACATTGATTTCATTGCAGAATTCATATACTCTGGGTTGTTAAACTAAGCTACTCGTCCTTTTTTTCCAGTACATAGCTTAGGAACCGAAAAAGCTAGGAATAAGAGGCAGCATTATTTTGGCTCTTTAACTACTGATTAGCAAAAATATAGACATTTCTTTACCGAGTGTTGCCATTTTCAGATGTGCATCATATTGTTCTCCCACTTTGACTTCATGGGCATGTACGAATGACAACAAAATAAAATAGTCATTTGTTGGCAAATACAATCTGTAGCCGGGAAAAAGAGGTTAAAACTGAAAGCAGCACTATTAACACATTATGCACCATTCAAATCTTTAACCCTTTATTTTTTTTGGGGGGGGTGGGGGGGGGGGGGGGGGCGCTATTTCAGTAAAAAAAAAAAAGAAAAAAAAAATCTGTATGCAGGAGACAAATCATCATCTTGTTAACCAAGGTTAAAGTGAAAGTCGTCGTTTACCTTTTACAGGACAAAAATTAGTAAGTAGTACGTTCGCATAGATTTATTACCACGCTATTAACCATATTTCAAACTTATGGTATTTCAAAAAAACATTAAACACATAACCTAACATTTGAGGTTGCACAAAGCTTATTTTTAAGTACCAGTAAGAATTCTTAATTTAAACATAACTGCTGTTGCAAAGTAGGGGAAGTGCAAACAGTCTAAAATGCCAAACGTTTCGTGCATGAAAACAAAAACGAAACTAAACTACTACAATCAGATTATCAATATTACAGAAAGTTGGCAGCTGCGCACATGGGAAAAGATCTTCTACACTTTTTCATGATTTCAAAAATTTAGCAGAAAATTATTGTCAATGACAAAATTTCTTTGCGTTTTAGCCTTAAGGACCGACCTTTAGTATTTTAGAATGAACGACAATCTTTTTAGGTATCAGTTTTTAGTTATTGATAGCAGTTTTTAGATATCGGTTTGTAGTTATCGGTAGCAGTTTTTAAGTATCAGTTTTTAGTTCGGTAACAGTTTTGAAAGAATGTTTGTCCTTATGAATAATTTTGAAAAAATGTTCGCCTTTACGATTAAATTTTAGAAGAATGTTTGTCTTTGTGTTAAAATATTAAAGTCCTGTACTTGAGGCTAAAAATATACAATGCAGCGCTGATGCACCTACAACCTGTAGCGGTATGTAATCCTTTGAATTTAACTAAACATATGACCTGAGCAAATCAAATGATGTTCGTAATTTGCTCACGCATAAATTTGTGCACGTAGCACTTGTCAAATAGTGAAACAAAAAAAAATACTTAACCCAAAACAAAATAGTTTACTAACAAACTGGACTAATGAAAGTCTGTTCATGTTATTTACTGACACCATAATAGGTATGGAGTAGAAGTTAACACATATTGACATGAGTACACGGTAACTCAACACAAATATTAAATTGGATTTGTCATACACACCTAGAAAATGGATCTATTGCAGATGAAAGAAAGACATTAACATACACTAGTATAACAAATCAGAAGAATATTGCTGCTACCTCTTTAACTTGGTGTAAAACTGGAAACGCATACGCACTTGATTTATGAATGCGGTTATAGTACTGTATACGTCGTCAAAAATGATACTGGAAATATTGTATTTTAAATAAAAAGTATATTTCGTACATATATTTTCAGTTCCCCTAGATACACAAAATGTCATTTAATTTTGAACTAAGAAAAATGTGATGTCAAATACTTTTTATAAAACACGCTGATTTACAATTTAAATATTTTGTCTACGCCACATCAAAAGATTATCCGTCTTAAATAAGGCTAAATCATGGTATCCTTGCTTCCATCACTCCAACAGTTCAACTTAACCTTGTCAAATTATCCAATCTTTATGGCAAAAAAAGGAGAAATGGAAGAAAGGAAGGAATATTCTCTGCATGCAAAAGAGTTAGAAGGCAGAAATAATGAACCAACTATTTAAGAATACGATGCAATGCAGATAGGAATTAAAAATTAGCCCTGTATTTGGATATATAAAAATGAAGGATATATTTAAAGCAATGTGCCTTTAAGGCAACTTGCCCAACCTTATGAGTCTGCAAACTAAAGGCGGGCAAAATTATTAAACGATAAAGTTATGTTTTAAGAGAAAAGAAAATGTATTTGACAGTATATTAAACACTCATTTTACATAGTGAGCTAATTACTGGTACTCAACTGTGTTATCAGTTAGCTGTTGTTTGATCGCTAAATTCGATGACCTCTGATATGCTTGTAAATAAATGTAGGGTTTACTTTTTGAATTTTTTAAAAATTGTTGAAATTAGTCCCACATCGGACAATTTACAATATAAATCATGCATAAATACTAAAAGACCTCTTTTTACATTATAAATTAGTTTTGTGATAATATGTGGTTTTCTAACAAAAATAGTTACAAAATTATTTATTTACTACTGGGCTACATGCAAGAACTGCAATATTTGTTTCCAAATTATCTCCACCTCATCAGCTAATGAGGCAGTTAAAAAAATGGATAGGAGATTTGGAAAAAAAGATTATGCACTTCAACCAGCTTATATTAAGAATTAAGCACTGGTAGGGAAGAAAAGGTAGAGCAACAGTGGCTGATTAAATACATGACGTATTAGTTCCCTTTCCTAATTAAAAAAGGAAGAAAATTAACATGTCTAAATATCACTTAGCATATGCTAAACAATGTTGACGTTTAAAACACTGAGCATAACTCATACAACAATGCAATTAAAACAGAGACACAGAGGAAGGGAGGGGAGGGAGAGTGAGTACTTGATGAGTCGGTGAAGGCATACCTCTTTTATTGTTCACCCACTAATTGCACGATATTTTAAAATTAGGATATTTTCTCAAATTAAGGTAGACAGCTGATAGCTTGCATAAAATTGTTAAGTCGGTTATAATATGAATATAACTTACAACAATATGCATGATAGATTTGACATGAAACTTTGCACTGGTATAGAATATAATCATTTTCAACTTTCCATCAGACAAAGTAGATAATAAAACGATGCGCACTACATGTAAACAATTCTAAGCTACATCATGCAAACCTTGTCTTTCACACATACAGATACCAGTGTTGAACTCATAAAACAGCCATTACTTATTTTTGTTTCATAAACATTTATTATGAAAACAATTTATATTACTTTAACATGCAACTAAAACAGATTTAACCTTATTCTTCTGCCAAAAATCAGAGCATGTTTTCAAAATTTTAATTTGGTCGTCTGTTGTATAAGGACAGCATTTATCAGAAAACAAATCCGCTGTATATACTTAAATGATGTACTTTCGGAGATGGTTACCACTGTAAATTTCACAACCTATCTTCATGGCTTCAGCGCCGTGAGTTATGTTCAATGTGGGTTCCACAACAACATGAAATCCTAAACTCTAGGTGTTATAAGTATATTAACATGTTATATTATGTAATACATGCCAGTTCATATCAGTTTGAAATGTAATTAGTCATGACCCATGGTTTCAAATGTAGCAACTTTTTATGCTGGTTATTTACAAACTTTATTCCAGGTAGGATAAAATAATATTTAAGTATGAGACAACAAATATTACTACAATATTGGAATCTTGTATTTTAGAACTCAAGTTTGCTGCAGCCAGTCTCACAATCGGACATAAAAACTACTTCTATAATTTAGGTACATTTTGTTGGAAATAAACTTGATTTTGTTAATCTAGATTTTTCTATATAGGAAATATCTAGAATATAGAATAATAAAATAATATATTTGAAATTGTATTAAAGAATATTTAAAAGATATTTATGAAATAATATATTTAAAATGTATGAAAGAATATTTAAAAGATATTTATGGAGTACCGTTAGATTAAATGAATCTGCATCATTTATCTGAGATGTGAACTCTTATAAATAGAGGTGGATTTACTCGTGTTGGATATAAGAAGAAATGTAAAAGAAAAGAATTGTAGTAAGAAAAAAATATGCACTTTTGTAATTAAGTTTAATAAAGTTTTTTCTTCTTATTAAAAAAAATCGTTTTCCAACCTCTTATCTATCTTTTCTAAAATCAAATCTATTTACTATTGAAGAAAACTTCCAAAGCATTTCATCTCCCAAACCATTGGACCACTTACTAATATTTACATACATGGACACATATTTCAGTAACAAAATGATTGCAACCTATATTACTAAGTATATTATGTAAATAAGGAAGTCCAGAGCCAAAAAGATGAAAACAAAAGTACAGTAGGCTGAACTTCACTTCCTTCAGCATGTCCACAACATTTAACGCACCCAATTTGTTCACGTAACAGTAGATACTACACTGTAGAAAGCACTGAATATGGATGTTATATTTTTTGGAAATGATGTAAGATTAGCCAACCAAAGGCAGGTTACAAAGGAGAAAGAAGTGTACACAACAAAGAAATACAGCTAACAACTTAAGTGCAAGAAAATATTTAAATTGCCGATGCGAACTGAGTAAATTCAGTGGGTTAGAACTTGCCACTTACCATGACATGAATACTTATTTGCAGGACGGATTTGCGGTCATTAGGAAACATATTCCTGCAATCACCATCAATCAGCAGACGTGAGTGCGAAGCTTCAACGTGTGGGGTCGAATAGAACAATTTCGCCGCAGCACGGTGTTCCCTCACCAATGTTTGACGCGAATTTTAATTTACTAAAAATAAAACCAGGGAATAGAGGACTGAGTATTTTGAAATGGGATGCGCGGCTGTTTTAAGTAATATATAGAAATCTTCCTGCAACCATATTACAATCTTTTCTTTACAACCAACACAAACAGACAGTTGTAATATGTATTCTGTAACAACTATTTATTTTAGCAATTGTAACAAAAACACTTTTAACAACTTTATCTATGCCGCAGTTGTAATATTCGATCGGTAACGACTGCTTAATTTGTGTCAGTTGTAGATATCTATTTATAACAACTGTTTTCGGCAGTTGTCTTTCTACTTTATTTTTCTGCTCTACTTAATTTCGATTTCTCTCCCTCCTTTTTATTGACCGCTCATTTTAGATTAAACTAAAGTAAATCGACCGTAAAATTTTCTTTTCCTAAACTTAAACCCTAACCTAGTCCCGCTACCCTCCGCCGTTTCCATACAGAAAACTAAACCGAGCTTGCTCGCCTCCGTTGCCGCTCACTTCCGCTGCCGCTGCCGCTCTCGACCGTTGCGCTCACGACCCTTATGCTCACCGCCGTAACGAATCGGTATTTCGAACCATTCGCATCTGCACATGTCAGACTTGAATTGCTCAAAATATTAGATTGTTAATTTATATTTGGCAAAACTCAGCATATACAGTAAATAATTCAATCACAGAATCATAGACATAGAGTATTTTAACAATAAGCAGCGGAATAGCTAAATAGTAGTTCATGAAGCTACTATAAACATCAGAGCTGAAACAAAATACAACAGAATCTCAAACACAAATGAATCTCTAATACATAAGCAACCGACGAGTCTGAACATAAATGACTGGAATAACTGAAATAACTGGAAGCTGGATAGATAGATCTTCAAACAAAGCTTCAATCTCCAAAGGTGACCCTCAAATGCGGTGACACTCAGTCTGACCCGAGCATAAAGCAAACCACAGAACACTCGAGTCAGGTTTAACATTCTTATATAGTAAATTCAACTCAAGTGAAATGTCAACTGAAATACAAGTAACTTAAAGGATGCTTGGGATTTTCATCCTTTAAGGATCCGTGGAACTATCTACTATGTAGTAATATACGCTATTATAATCACTACAACAAAAATACTCTATTACAACGTCCTTTTTACAACGGGCATATTCTACCCGTTGTAATAGCCGTCTATTACAACGGTCGTTTTAGGACCGTTGTAATAGACGCTCTGTCCAACACCCTTCTTACAACTTGCATTATTTGCCCGTTGTAATAGAGAGATATTACAACGGTCAACTTCTGCCCGTTGTAATGGAAGTATATTTTACAACATTCAGCAAATGCCCGTTGTAATAGATTGACTACGAAATCAGGCACTTCTCTCCGCAGTTATCACGTGGTTTATCACGTGGTTTATCGACAACGAAATTAGGGCCCATTGTAATAAAAATATCCTATTACAACATTCTTTTTACAACGGGCTTCTGCTGCCCCTTGTAATAGATGCCATATAGATTCATATATGAGTTTGTTAAAAAAAAGGGTTACAAACAATTAAATAGCGGCATAGTTAAATAGCCGCTTAACAGTTTTGTTTGTGAAACTTCATCAAAAATTAAATCGCTCTCCCTACGAAATCTAGGGCAAACGAAATCTAGGGCAAACGAAATCTTGGGAAAACGAATCTTCATTTCGTCCCAGTCGACTTCCCTCTAGTTCGTCATCGACTTCTCTCCAAATCGTAGTCCAATCCAACCAAAAAGCTTGCGAATGAATTCCAAGGCGAAATCGACAAACTGGTGGAATTCGGGGGGTCAAAATCGGTGAAGAGCGAATAGGTATGGTTTGGATTACAATGCAGAACCTTCAATATAAGTATGTGTTTGGATTTCAAAGTTTGTGCACGATCTGAAGTTTTGTTAGAAATATACATTGTAGCGTTAGGTATAAATTGAGTTGAAATGGCATTGAGTAGGATTTTTGTTGATATTTACTTTGTTTGTATTTCACTAATGGTTTTTGAGATACTATGTTTTCTTACTACATAATTGTTAATAAACTGTTTGCCTAATAATTAATCTTCGTTGCAATTATTCTTGTGTTTTGTCTCTCTAATATAGATTATAATTGTACAGTGTTCTATTTGTTTGCGGATCGTTGCTGAATATTTTGAGATAAAATTTGTGCTTCTGGTTGCTGATTTTGAAAACCATGGAGTCGAAGTTATGTAGTTCATGACTAACTACTGAACAAGACTACCTAACTTTTTCACTTTTATTTCAAATTATTGACATGTGGATTAAAAATTTAATTATTTGTTCGACACCGAAAGTAAAGCCAGAATTTTGATAATTTAACTGACAACTTTCTTTAATTTCGGCTTTGATTGTAGTGGAGGTATCATAAGGGTTTTGAAAGATGAATTCATAGGCTCTGAAACATTTGATCTAAACATTTTAAGTAGTTCACATGTCGGTGGAGATGGTCATTAATCTACATTCAAATGTTGGTATCTCTGTTGATTTATAGAACATTTTCTTATGCAACAAAAAATAATCCAACTTTATCTTATGCTTATTCTCGTTCCATTATATACTTAATCCTTCTACTACTTAGTGTGATTTATTTCCCAGTATTAAAAACAAGGTAAATCAAAAATATAAAATTATCACTTTGAATTACCTATTTGCTATAATATCTAAATGTTAAAAGAAAAAAGGCAAAAAACTACTAAATGGTTATTTTTATACATACATAACCTATATCTAGATGTATATTTATGGGGAACGATACATCACTTTATGATGTAATGATATATTTGATAACATATACTGTAAAAAAAACTTTAACTGATAATCATATTGTGTCCAAAGGTTATATGATTCATGTAAAAGAAATGGATGAGCAAATAACAAAAAAGGCCATATCCGTATTTACTATCAAACCCATGTCCGAACAGTACGTTGTGTTTGCCTTACAACAAATCGTATATGGCATAATTTTTTTTAAAAACGTACTTATGGTCATGCTTATTGTAGAATAAAGACAGAATTCTCGATGGTTGAAAAGTAATTCAGTATTCTAATCTAATAAAGAATAGAATAAGAGTGAAAGTAAAACATACACATTTCAAAATTGTTTATTAGGTTGCTGTGGGCAATGACTTGACAGAGTTATGTGGTGCACTGAAGTGTTAGTCAGTGGTAGATGAGTCTTGGTGTAGGTAGTTGCTGATATAGAGAGGAGATAGTGTGCAATTGTGGGTAGTAGAAAGTGAAGAAGTTAGTATAATAGGGGGAAAACAAGTATTGTTTGTGCACTGGTGATGTGAAGTATGGTGAATGCAATGTGTTTCGTGAATGGTAGTGCTGTGGTTAATGGGAGAATGATGTTTAAGGAGAGTGGCACCGTGATGATAGTGGTAGAAGCAGGTGATGAATTTTATAGATTTCAATTTGTTTAAGGAGAGTGGCACTGTGATGAATGTGGTAGATGGGTGATGCAGCTTGATGGAGAACAGAAGTTACAGCAGTAGTGAAAAAGAAGACAGGGGTGAAATGTTTTGATGGTTAGAGGAGTTTTCAGGTTGGTCAGTGGAAGTATTGGAAAGGAGAGGTAGCCGTGGTGATGATGATGTGGAGTAGAAACAGGGGGAGGTAGTGAGTGGGTCTGTGTGTCAATTGAAGGGGAAATGGTTGTGTGTTGGAAGAAGTTGGTCTGAAGGTTGTGAATATATGGTAGTTTTGAACTAGTAGTGTGATTGCGGTATGTCGATGATGAGGAGAGAATGGATGGTGGTGAGTTGATGGATAAGGCAGGAGTTGGAGTGACAAAGTGCTGTTTTGATATGGTAAGATGAAGTCGGGTTGTTTGATGTTTGTGAAGTATGGGCAAGTCAGTGAAGAAGTTTGGTGATATGTAAGTGGGTTGTGGATGTTTTGCCGTGAACTAGTGCACGTTTGAATTATGGTATTGGACTTGTAGAGGATGTAACAGTCTTGTTCAAGTTGTTGGTGATGGTGTTGTGGTGGTTGATAGGTACTGTTGAAGAGAACAAGGCAGTGTAGTCAGCAGGGAGCAATGGATGGCAGAGGAGATTGATTCGGGGATGCTGATGGTCAGTGTTAGAGAAGGATGCTTGTGTATGGAAATATGTGATGGGCAACAGCATTTTTGTGATTCTGGATAGTAGTAAGGCACTGTTGTTCAGAGAGGGAGTGTAAATATTGCTGGTAGTTTTGTGGTTGAGATGGTGGTTCGGTGAATGCGGTAAATACTACTGGTAGTATCAGGTGATGTCTAGTAGGGAAATGGTGTGGAAAAGAAGCTGTCGATGAGATGAAGTACTGTGTCGTGAGGATGCAGCAGTATTGTGAAGCTGGAATGATGCAGCAGTGTATGTTTTAATAAAAAAATAGAAATGAAAATGGCAAATAAAACTAGAAAACAAAAGATGAACACAAATAATGATAAAAAAAATCACACAAACAATTAGGTTAGAAGACTGAATCTAATAAACAATTACTATAAAACTGTGAAAGTAAGGAAGTGACATGTTAAATTAATATGTGCATATGTACTGATTAGTCCTATTTGGGAGGTAATTGCGCAATTCCGTCATGAGAAAAACTCATATTTTTGTTGGCATAACGTCTTTTCATTAGGTTCTAACATCAAAGGATTATCAAGATGGAAAAAGCATGGATCCACCTACCAAGGTTTTGTCAATTTTGATTATCAGTTTTATACTTGTAATTATTACGGTTGATTATTGATCCCTTTATGTGTCATAGAATGACTGAAGAATACAGGCAAGCTGTTCGGAATTTTGTATATGAGCATGCAGAAAGGAAGGGAAATCCAGAAAAAATCATTTGCCCTTGTTTAAAATGTAGGAAACTTATCCGCCATCCATCAAGGGAAGTTGTATCACACTTGGTTTGTTTTGGAATTGACCCAACGTATGATGTATGGATTTTTCACGGGGAAGCACGCCCTTAAGGAAATGAAGGCGATGAAGTGACAAATACATATAGAATGTACTTAGACACACAAATATGTAATGACGAGGTGGAAGATCATTCTAATGTAAGCCTTGAGGCACATGGGGTAGAGATTAAGGAGATGATAGAAAATTCTAAAATTCCTTTGTACCCTGGTTGTGCAAGCCACACAAAGTTGTCAGCTACAATACTTCTTTACAAGCACAAGGCTCAAAATGGTGTATCTGACACAACATTTACGGAACTTCTTAAACTTCTCAAAGATATGCTGCCTATGGAAAACACGCTTCCTGATTCGACGTATGCAACAAAGAAGCTGCTTAAATCATTTGGTTTAGGCTATAGACAAATACATGCATGTGGAAATGATTGTTGTCTTTTTAGGAAAGAGCTTGTAGATAGTGATTTTTGTCCAAAATGTGGAAAATCTCATTGGAAAAAAAACAAGACGAAGGAAGATGGAAAGAAAACCAAAGTACCTGCAAAGGTCTTGAGATACTTTCCAATAATACCAAGACTAAAAAGAATGTTTATGTCCGCAGAAACATCGGAGCAATTAAGATGGCATAGCAATCATAAGAGTGAAGATGGTAAATTACGTCATCCAGTAGATTCTTCTCAATGGGCTACAATTGATAGGATGTATCCTTCCTTTGCATCCGATCCACGAAATTTAAGGCTTGGTCTTGCAAGTGATGGATTTAATCCCTTTGGGGATTGGAACTCTACCTATAGTTGTTGGCCAGTATTTCTTGTTGCGTACAACTTTGCTCTGTGGCTTTGTATGCAAAACGATAATATGATGTTATCATTATTAGTTCCTGGACCACGACAACCAGGGAATGATATTGATGTGTATCTACAACCACTTATTGAAGATTTGAAAAAATTATGGGATAAAGGGGTGAAGGCATATGATGCATACACTCGCAATGAATTTAGATTAAATGCAGTTTTAATGTGGACGATAAATGATTTTCCAGCTTATGGAAATTTAGCAGGTTGCACCGTAAAGGGTAAGAGGGCATGTCCTGTTTGTGGCATTAATACATGTTCAATATGGTTACCATTTAGTAAGAAGTGTGCATATTTAGGCCATAGGCGATTCCTTGATCCTAATCATGACTATCACCAACGAAAAAACTTGTTTGATGGAACCAAAGAGACTAGGCAAAGACCTCCAATACAAACCGGTGCTCAAGTCTTTGATATTGTTAAAGATATTTGCAATGATTGGGGGAAAAATCAAAGGAGTAAGAGAAAGATAAAGAGAAAGAAAAAAGGAAAAGAGAAAGGGGAGATAAGAAGAAAAAAGGAAGTCAAATGTGGAAGAAGAAGTCTATTTTCTTTGATTTGCCTTATTGGCAGGTAAAGTTTAATCAGAAACAAAATTGCTTCTTCTTTTCTATCTATGTAATCAATACTTTATTATTAATTAGTTATAGTCTATTTTTGATTTTCTTAGGTACTTCCTTTGCGTCACAATCTAGATGTAATGCATGTTGAAAAATATATCGGTGAAAGTATTCTTGGTACGTTACTTGATATTAAAGGAAAATCAAAAGATGGCATTAATTCACGTAAAGATCTAGAAGTACTGGGTATTAGGAAAAAGTTACATCCTATAGACATGGGAAGCAAAACATTACTTCCAGCCGCCCCATGCACCTTAACTAATCCAGAAAAGGAGATCTTTTACAATAGAATGAGGAATTTGAAAGTACCCGATGGGTATAGCTCAAATATTGGAAATTTTTTTGCAAAACAAAACAAAATTGCAAGTCTGAAGTCCTATGATTATCATGTTTTGATGCAACAACTATTGTCTGTATCACTGAGAGGACTTCTACCTAAAGGGACAAGGAATGCATTACTACGACTATGTTCTTTTTACAAGGACATTTGCCAAAGAGTGCTTGATAAAGATAAATTAGAATCCATCGAGAATCAGGTCGCATTAACACTATGAAATCTTGAGAGATTTATTCCTCCTTCTTTTTTTGACATCATGATTCATTTGACAATACATTTAGCGAGGGAAGCAAGAATTTGCGGGCCAGTACAATATCGGTCGATGTATCCATTTGAGAGGTAAAATTTGGCATTAGTACTTATAGTAGTTAATAATACATGTGCTTATGAAAATATTTTACTTATGCTCTTGATTATAGATATATGAGAACACTGAAGGGGTATGTTAAAAATCAAGCACGGCCTGAAGGGTGCATAGTTGAGCGCTATTCTGCTTATGAATGCATGAAGTATTGTGCTGGATATATTAATGGTGCATTAGAAATTGGACAAAGGAAAAATAGAAATGAAGTGGAACAAAGTGATTCCATACTCGAGGGGCATCCTATTTCCAAAGGAAAACCTATGGTAGTCACTAAGGAGGTGGTTGATGCCGCTCATCGGTATCTGTTGTTGAATACCGAGGAAGTGGAGCCTTATATAAAGTAAGCATAAGTTCAGTTCAATTATTTTGTGTGAAATAAATTAGATTTTGACTTTTATGTTTACGTATATAGGATGCACAATGAGGAATTGAAACGTTTGCATCCCCGGCTTTCACGAGATGATTTGGAACTTTCAAAGCTGCATTCAGAGACTTTTAGTCATTGGTTTAAAAAAAAGGTTGATCATGTTATATCTTTTAAGATGGATAAGTTCGACATAGAAGTATATGTTATTGTGATTGGTCTTTATATATAACATTATGCTTTTCCAGGTAAAAGATGATAGAAAAACATCTGATGTTAGTGAACTAATAAATTGGCTTTCATATGGACCTCGTGTAACGACCCACTATTTTGGACCATTCAAATCGACAATAATCCACACATGTCAGACTTGAATAATACAAAATAACAGATTGTAATAAAATTTGGAGCAAATAAAATCATTCACAGAATCACAGATACAGAAATATCAGAATAACTCGCAGCGGAATTTAAAAATACCATAGTGGTTCATGAAGCCACTAAATACATAGTCTAAAATCAAATACAAAATACATAGTCTGAAACCCAATACAGTTCTGAAACAAGTACAATAGAAATCCCAAATACACAAGTCTCTAAAACAAAAGCTGAAACAAGACAACTGAAACTGAAATGGGAAGATAACTAGATAAGCAGAATCTCCAGTGATTTCGAGCTCCAGAAAGGTGAATCCAAAGCTGTGAATACTCAGGCTGACCCGAGCGTAAAATAAAACATAACACTCGAGTCAGGATATACATACTTATACAATGTAAACCAACTCAAATGAACTGTAGTAAAGGTACAAGTAACTTAGAAGATGCTTGGGACCGCCCATCCTCTAAGGATCCGTTAAACTATCTACTATGTAGTAATATTCGCTATTATAATAGTGTCTACATAAGTAAAGTATAATCATATCGGAAAATAGCGTTAAGGGGATGGAGAACCTTAACGCGGTCGGATCTTAAAATCATAATCGTAGTAAAGCTCGATATGGTAGGTGACACGGCACAACTAGGCAATGCCAGGGTAGATATACCAATTACGCACACAGACTGATGGATACGCATAGCAGCCACTACCGTTCCACCTCGAACAACATTCCCAAATCGGAGGATGGCCATCTAGTCAAATCAGTAAGAGTATAATATCGAAGAAATGTGTCCGAGAAGAGGTGCTACCTCACTGGTCCGAGATCGCTCCTGTTTTAGCCACCTTATGCCAACTCACGGGAGTTGGGTCCACGTAATACCTTAAGGACGTCGCCACCATCCTACTTCATTCTGGAATCTCCACCGCGTACACGGTTGTCAAAGTGGTTTTCGGTATCGACAGAGAGTATGTCCATATCCGATCCCGGTCTCTTTGCCAACCAATCGTTATTATAACCCGTGGTTATAGATTTAAAACAATTTATCAAATATACTTCGAATTAAAATCATTTAGAAACAAAGACATTATTCTTTTAAAAATCAAATATTAAATTTCTAAAATCTAACCTTTCGGAGTTCACTTATTCACTTAAAAACAATAACGTTAAATTTTCAACTTTCCCGGCATTTAAGAAAATGCGACGGTAAGTTATATTTGAAAACAATTTTTATTCAACAAACCAACATTTATAAACTGCTATAACAATTCAGTTTTAAACAAAAATCATATTTCAGCCTACTGCAGTCCTTAACAAGTGCTACAGTAGCCCTTTATTAGTTCAGGTTCAATTTTAGTTTCTGCTACAACAGCACTTACCAAGTACTATCATAGCCTTAGTTCATTTTAGTCTTTTGGTTCACTTATACAATCCACAGCACTTAACAAGTGCTATAGATTCTACCTAGTTAAAAACTTATAAAATCATACATAAAAAAATGTTCATTTCAATCCTTTAACTAATTTTATTTCAAAGAAATTTTACAAGTTAAACCCAAAACTTACCAATTTGCTTATTTCATTCATTTCAACACTTAAACTTAAACTTCATTTTTCCACCAATTTAAAACTAAATTTCATTTTCAATTAAATTAACTTAAGTTTCCACCTTTCTTTTTTTTCAAAATTTTAATTTAAGTTTTGTTTTAAAATCAATATTCCTCCATTTTATTTAAATTTATCACATAGAAAAATCATTTCTATTTTAAATAAATCACAAAAAAAAAATTCGGTTTAAATCAATTTAATATTATTACAGTTTTTAAATTTTTTAAAAATATTCAAAAAATACAGAAAAATAACCACGGGTCTGTATAATATTTTCTAGCCTAATTCAAGTGATACGGATACTATATCATTTCAATCCGTAATTTACAAAGAAAAATCCGGGTTTTATCATTTCAAACCCGCAATCCCAAGTAAATAAAATTTAATTGAAAATCGCTCAGGCCTATCATTTCAGCCCATAACGACCTTCCCTTATTCTAAAGTCCATTCGGGTATGTATCATTTCAACCCATAGTGATTCTATTCTACAGGGAACTTGCAGTGTGATTTAACAGAATAGAATAACAGTAAAATAAGAACAGATATAACAGATGATACGATATGCAGTTTTAACAATTTACATCAACTATAAATAAATCACAGGTAATTATAACATCATTTATTTATTTATTTATTTTTACACATTCAGTTGCGGTCGTTTCACAATCATATAAGTATGGATATTCGTGTGAGATTTACTCACCTCTACAGAGCTGGAGATTCGGAAAAAGAAAGAAGTACGAAGTCAATCGAAAGCACGCGGATAGCACGATCAGTCGTTAGCGGATGCGCCAACTAGATTCAAACCAAAAGCACAGTAAATAATCAAATCTAAGATTGCACGAATAACGAATTTTCAATGAAGCAAACAACGGACGAGTAACAGGTTAAAATCGAAAGCAATAGCACTTACCACTTTTTAAAAATATAGATTATAACTTTATATTTGTAAAGTGACAAAACATTTTTTTTCCTTCACAGAAATGGCCAAGTCAAAATATAACCAAGATACCAAATATTCAAAGGACATAACATTTTCATTTCTCAGATACAAATAACAGGCTCTGACTTGGCAGTAAAATTTCAAGAATGCGGCAACAAATCATGAATTCAAAAAAAACAAAGTTGACAAAACCCGATCTCGTGACAAAGCAACCTTCTCATTCTCCTTTTCTTTCAAACAAAGCCAGTGAGACCAAAGTACATTTTTTTTCAACAGAAAGTCAGACTTTTACTAAAACCAAAATACAAAAAAGTAACCACTACCGCTTGTTCATTTTCATGCCCAAGCACAAGGCTTGGCTTCGTGGAGTCGGTCAGGCGTGGGGTGGGGCGAGGAGGCAGGCTCCTGCGGTGGTCTAGGCCGGAGTTGGGGTTCTCACGGTGGTGGACTGGGTGTTGGGTCTGGATCCGTGGGGTAGGTTGGTGGCGAAGCTGACGTGGGCAGGCTCGGTCTCGTATGGGTTTGGTGGTGGTAGGTTGGGGTAGGAGGCTGGTCTGGTGGCGAATGGTGGTCTCGGCATGGGTTAGAAGATGGACACGCAATTACAATGGAAGCTGAAGGAAATTGCAGTCTGGAATATTTGTGAACGAAAGAAAATGAAACAGCTGTCTAAAATTTGTAGAGAGGAGGCAAAAGCAGGCTTTTGATCGGTTAGAGGAATTTAAGGCAAAATAAATGTTGAACGAAACGTAAGGAAGATAAAGGGAAAAGTGGAATATTTCTCACGTGAAGTAAGGTAAGATTTGACATTTTCAAACTAATATAGACAGCTGAAATTAAAGGACAATGGAACAATGCACGTACAGCGTAACGCCCGAAGTAACGTACAATTTATTACTTGTTTCTTTTATTTAATAAATTTAAAAATGTTAACGGTTTCTTAAAATATAACGTATCTTTATAAACCAAAATTTAAAATAGCTATTATCATCGTTAATAAAATTTGATTCTAATGTAAAGTTAAGAACGGACAAAACGTAACGAAATGTAACGCTTTTAAATTTTCGTTTTACACAAATTACTACACTTTTTATTTATATTAATATTTCGAAATGTTTTGTTTTTAAATTAAAATTTCGCTTTAAAATATCGGGTTGTTACACTCTCCCCCACTCAAAGCTTTTCGTCCCCGAAAAGGAACGAAGAAAGGAAACAAAGAAAGATAAGATAGAATAGCAAAAGTACCTGAAATAAACAATTCCGAATTCGAAGCACGAATGCTCTCCTCCGTCTCCCAGGTGCAATCCCGTTCATCAGTGCTCCACTGCACTTTGACCAGGTTGACAGATTTTCTTCTTAGCTGCTTCGTATCTCGATCGACGATACGAAGTGGCTTCCTCTCAACAGTCAGATTTGGCTCAATATCCAAACTATCAAGGGCAGAAGGCTGAATAATAAGAGATAGATCATGCAGATAGCGACGAAGATGAGATACATGAAAGACGTTGTGAATTCCAGAAAATTTCTCGGGTAAATCCAGACGATAAGCAAGAGAGCCAATTCTTTCCAAAATGCGGAAAGGACCTACAAATCTAGGAGAAAGCTTTCCTCTACGACCAAAACGAATAACATTCCTTAAGGGAGAGACCTTAAGGAAAACCAAATCACCAACTGCAAACTCTAAACTCCGTCTTCGACGATCGGCGTACTTCTTCTGTCTATCCTGAGCAATCCTCATCTTCCTCTTAATCTCTTCGACTCTATCTGAAGCTTCCAAAACCATCTCAGGACCAAGAACCAAACGATTACCGGATTCAATCCAACAAGAAGGAGATCTACAAGGTCGTCCGTAAAGAGCAGAAAATGGAGAAGTCTCAATACTGGCCTGATAACTATTGTTATAAGTGAATTCGACAAGATGGAGATGATCTTCCCAAGATCCTCCATAATCAAGCACACAAGCACGAAGAAGATCTTCTAAAATCTGATTCACCCTTTCCGTTTGACCGTCGGTCTGTGGATGGTAAGCAGTGCTCAGATTTAGATGAGTACCCAAAGAATCCTGAAAGGCTTTCCAAAATCTACTAGTAAAGATAGGATCACGATCACAAACGATACTGAGAGGAACACCATGGAGACGAACAATCTCCCTCATGTAAATCTCAGACAAACTAGAAGCTGAACGGGTAGACTTGACCGGAATGAAATGAGCTGATTTGGTCAATCTATCCACAATAACCCAGATACTCTCGTTACCCTTCCTACTCCTCGGTAAACCATCAATGAAATCCATAGAAACTTGTTCCCACTTCCAATTGGGAATCTCAAGAGGCTGCAATAAACCAGGGTCTTCTGATGATCTGCCTTGACTTGCTGACAAGTCGCACACCTATTGACGAAAATGGAAATATCCCACTTCATACCTTTCCACCAATATAACTTCTTCATATCCTGATACATCTTGGTCACGCCTGGATGAATAGAAAGTCTGGACTGATGATTCTCCCAAAGTAACTCCTGTCTCAATCCATCAACATTCGGGACACAAATCCTATTATTGATCCTCAATACACCCTTATCGTCAATCTGAGCTCCATTACCATCAAGACTACTACCTCCCACTCTACTTCGAACATTCTCCTTAATCAATCTAAGCATCTGATCTTCATCCTGTCTAGCCATAATGCGATCCACAAGAGGCAAAGAAACAACAATCTGAACAACAAAGCTTTCTTCCTACTCAAAGCATCCGCCACTACATTAGCCTTTCCCGGTGTATAGTTGATGTCGAGGTCATAAGAAGCAAGGAACTCTAACCACCTAACTTGTCTCTGATTCAAATCTTTCTGAGAGAAAATATACCTCAAAGACTGATGATCTGTGAAAAGCTCGAACTTGGTACCCAACAGATGATGTCTCCAAAGCTTCAAAGCGAAAACAACTGCAAGCAACTCTAGATCATGGGCAGCATAATTTACTTCATGAGTCTTCAACTGTCTACTAGCATAAGCAATCACTCTACCATCCTGCATCAGAACAGCTCCCAAACCTTCTCGACAAGCATCAGTGTATACCGTTAATCCCTCATCTCCATTTGGAACGGTAAGAACAGGTGCGGAAGTAAGCTTGTCTTTTAACTCATTGAATGCGGCTTCACACTTACTACTCCAAATAAACTTAGCATTCTTCCGAGTTAAAGCAGTGAGAGGTGCAGCAATCCGAGCGAAATTCTCAATGAATCTCCGGTAATAACCGGCGAGGCCCAGAAAACTATGGATATCAGTAGGAGTCTTAGGAGTTTCCCAATCCTGCACAGAATAGGGAAAAGAAGGATAATAGAAAAGATAGAGTAAATTGAAATGAAACAATGAAAGAGAAAGAAAGGAGAACTTACATTGATCGCAGCGATCTTGACTGGATCAACTGAAACTCCATTACTAGAAACAATATGCCCGAGAAATCGGACTTCATCTTTCCAGAAATGGCATTTGGAAAATTTAGCTTTTAACTGATGCTTTCGAAGAGTCTCAAGAACATATTTCAAATGTGACTCATGTTCTTCTTCAGACTTAGAGAATATGAGGATATCATCCACAAAGACTAGAACAAATTTATTAAGTACATCACGGAATACACGATTCATCAAGTCAACAAAGAAAGCGGGAGCATTAGTCAAACCAAAAGGCATGACTAACCATTCGAAGAATCCATTCTCAGTACGGAAAGCAGTCTTAGGAATACTTTCCTCGGCAACTCTGAGTTGGTGAAAACCTGTGGCAAGATCAAGCTGAGAGAAAACAGTAGCACCATAAAGCTGATCAAACATGTCATTGATGCGAGGCATTGGATATCTATTTTTCATAGTGAGTTTGTTCAACTCCCTATAATCAACACACATCCGAAGAGAACCATCGGACTTGGTGACGAAAACCACCGCAGCTCCCCATTCAGAAAAACTAGGTCTGATCAGACCCTTGGAAGATAGGTCTTCAATTTGCTTCCTTAACTCAACCTTCTCGCGGGGTGCCATTCTTCTAGAAGGAAGAACTATAGGTCGAGCTCCAGGAATGAGATCAATGCGGAAATCAATTTCCCGCTTGGGAGGTAAAGCAGTAACTTCACCAAATACATCCGAGTAGTGATTAACTACACGGGTCGACTGAAGATCATCAATAGAAGCATCTAGGGAAAAGATAAAGCTACCAGCATAATCATGAGGCATACGGCCCTGAATAATCAAAGAATTTCCTCGATCATCCTTAAGAGAAACAATTCGGGATTTACACGAGATACGGGCATCGTGTCCATCAAGCCAATCACTTCCAAGCAACAAATCAAAAGCATCGAAACCAAGGATATAGAAATCGCCGCTAAAACTATGATCGGAATGGAGGAGTTTCACATGTTTACAAATCTTATTAAGATTTGCGGGACCACCAATAGGATTAGAAACACATAAAGGAATAGAAGCATACTCAGGTGAAAGGAGATGTTCAAACTTATTACACAGGTCATCAGAAATAAAACTATGCGAAGCACCAGTATCAAATAAAACACGAACAGGATGATGAAATAAAGTAAAGGTGCCTTGAAGAGTACCTTGACCATCGCTAGGAGCAGGAGTAGGTGCAGGAGCAGGTGATGAAGCAGATGTGACAGCAAATACGCCAGATGGCTTTCCCTTCTGATATAAAGGACAGTCCTTCCTAAAATGACCCGGCTGAAGACAAACATGACAAAGATCGTTCCTGCTAACCTGGGGTGGAGGAATAGCAGCACTGGACGGATTTGGGCAACTATTGGCATAGTGACCCTTTTGGTCACATTTGAAGCAAGTAATGGAGGAAAGATCAATAGGGTGTCTCTGAGAAGGAGCAGATGCTGAAGATCCCAAGCCCGCATGTTTGATCCAATTTTTCTTCTGCTGGTGGAAGTTGGGCTTTCTCTTCTTGGAATTTGCAGAGGAAGATTGTGAGACATGAGTACCAGAAGCAGCAGGACCCTTGGAAGTAGGGTTCTCATAGCGGATAGCCATATCCATGAGCTCAGTAAATGTGCCATGAACATGTGAAATAAGGCGATCGTAGAACTCTGGGCGAGCTCCAGAAATGAACTTCTCATTCTTCTTTAGCTGAGTGTCGATAAGACCAGGACCGAATTTGGAAAGTTCATTGAACTTCCGTTCATACTCTGAGAAGGACATGGTACCCTGCTTGAGGTCCATGAATTCACGGTAAAGTTGAGATTTTCCGGCTTCGGGCATCCATTTTGCCACAAAAGCCTCCCTGAAAGGAAAAATACAGAAACCAAACTTAAGATAGATTCAAAAGGAAAGGAAATGGGAAAATTCAAGTTAACACAACGGATACCTGAACTGCTCCCACGAAAGATCACCTTCGTTAGTGCGAGTCGTAACAGACTCCCACCAATCTAGGGCTGACTCTTGCAGCTGCCATGCTGCTAACTGACGCTTCTGGGCATCAGTGATCTCTAAACCAGTAAAGATTCTTTCCAAACTTCTAAGCCATTGCTGGGCTTCGATGATACTCTCTGAACCGGTGAACTTAGTGCCACCGAGCTGAGAGAATTCTTTGCAGAGAACTGTAAACTTAACGGGTGCAACAGGTGGAGGAACTGGGGCAATACCACGACCCCTACCTCTAGCATTTCCACGATTCATCCTGGAAATATCAAGAATAAAATTTTAGGACAAGGTACAAAGAAGACTAAGATAAGTTAAGATAAAACACGATAAGAACACTTGGATGAATATCCTAAAATTTCCAAACAAGGTAGATACGGAAAGAAGGAGGTTTAGAAAATTTCTTCTTAAAACAAGAAAACTTTATATCAAAATATTCTTTAAAAAAAATCATTTGAAAAATCATTTTAAAATTATTTTATACTTTGAAAATACGCTCACTCACAAGGAAATGATTCTGAGTTTGATTTCACTCATTCTAGGGTATTTCTACCCTATCTCTAATGAGTTTTTGCTCCATAGGCTAAGGTTTGCCTAAACCAAAGCTCTGATACCAAATGTAACGACCCACTATTTTGGACCATTCAAATCGACAATAATCCACACATGTCAGACTTGAATAATACAAAATAACAGATTGTAATAAAATTTGGAGCAAATAAAATCATTCACAGAATCACAGATACAGAAATATCAGAATAACTCGCAGCGGAATTTAAAAATACCATAGTGGTTCATGAAGCCACTAAATACATAGTCTAAAATCAAATACAAAATACATAGTCTGAAACCCAATACAGTTCTGAAACAAGTACAATAGAAATCCCAAATACACAAGTCTCTAAAACAAAAGCTGAAACAAGACAACTGAAACTGAAATGGGAAGATAACTAGATAAGCAGAATCTCCAGTGATTCCGAGCTCCAGAAAGGTGAATCCAAAGCTGTGAATACTCAGGCTGACCCGAGCGTAAAATAAAACATAACACTCGAGTCAGGATATACATACTTATACAATGTAAACCAACTCAAATGAACTGTAGTAAAGGTACAAGTAACTTAGAAGATGCTTGGGACCGCCCATCCTCTAAGGATCCGTTAAACTATCTACTATGTAGTAATATTCGCTATTATAATAGTGTCTACATAAGTAAAGTATAATCATATCGGAAAATAGCGTTAAGGGGATGGAGAACCTTAACGCGGTCGGATCTTAAAATCATAATCGTAGTAAAGCTCGATATGGTAGGTGACACGGCACAACTAGGCAATGCCAGGGTAGATATACCAATTACGCACACGGACTGATGGATACACATAGCAGCCACTACCGTTCCACCTCGAACAACATTCCCAAATCGGAGGATGGCCATCTAGTCAAATCAGTAAGAGTATAATATCGAAGAAATGTGTCCGAGAAGAGGTGCTACCTCACTGGTCCGAGATCGCTCCTGTTTTAGCCACCTTATGCCAACTCACGGGAGTTGGGTCCACGTAATACCTTAAGGACGTCGCCACCATCCTACTTCATTCTGGAATCTCCACCGCGTACACGGTTGTCAAAGTGGTTTTCGGTATCGACAGAGAGTATGTCCATATCCGATCCCGGTCTCTTTGCCAACCAATCGTTATTATAACCCGTGGTTATAGATTTAAAACAATTTATCAAATATACTTCGAATTAAAATCATTTAGAAACAAAGACATTATTCTTTTAAAAATCAAATATTAAATTTCTAAAATCTAACCTTTCGGAGTTCACTTATTCACTTAAAAACAATAAAGTTAAATTTTCAGCTTTCCCGGCATTTAAGAAAATGCGACGGTAAGTTATATTTGAAAACAGTTTTTATTCAACAAACCAACATTTATAAACTGCTATAACAATTCAGTTTTAAACAAAAATCATATTTCAGCCTACTGCAGTCCTTAACAAGTGCTACAGTAGCCCTTTATTAGTTCAGGTTCAATTTTAGTTTCTGCTACAACAGCACTTACCAAGTACTATCATAGCCTTAGTTCATTTTAGTCTTTTGGTTCACTTATACAATCCACAACACTTAACAAGTGCTACAGATTCTACCTAGTTAAAAACTTATAAAATCATACATAAAAAAATGTTCATTTCAATCCTTTAACTAATTTTATTTCAAAGAAATTTTACAAGTTAAACCCAAAAATTACCAATTTGCTTATTTCATTCATTTCAACACTTAAACTTAAACTTCATTTTTCCACCAATTTAAAACTAAATTTCATTTTCAATTAAATTAACTTAAGTTTCCACCTTTCTTTTTTTTCAAAATTTTAATTTAAGTTTTGTTTTATAATCAATATTCCTCCATTTTATTTAAATTTATCACATAGAAAAATCATTTCTATTTTAAATAAATCACAAAAAAAAAATTCGGTTTAAATCAATTTAATATTATTACATAAATTTTTTAAAAATATTCAGAAAATACAGAAAAATAACCACGGGTCTGTATAATATTTTCTAGCCTAATTCAAGTGATACGGATACTATATCATTTCAATCCGTAATTTACAAAGAAAAATCCGGGTTTTATCATTTCAAACCCGCAATCCCAAGTAAATAAAATTTAATTGAAAATCGCTCAGGCCTATCATTTCAGCCCATAACGACCTTCCCTTATTCTAAAGTCCGTTCGGGTATGTATCATTTCAACCCATAGTGATTCTATTCTACAGGGAACTTGCAGTGTGATTTAACAGAATAGAATAACAGTAAAATAAGAACAGATATAACAGATGATACGATATGCAGTTTTAACAATTTACATCAACTATAAATAAATCACAGGTAATTATAACATCATTTATTTATTTATTTATTTATTTCTACACATTCAGTTGCGGTCGTTTCACAATCATATAAGTATGGATATTCGTGTGAGATTTACTCACCTCTACAGAGCTGGAGATTCGGAAAAAGAAAGAAGTACGAAGTCAATCGAAAGCACGCGGATAGCACGATCAGTCGTTAGCGGATGCGCCAACTAGATTCAAACCAAAAGCACAGTAAATAATCAAATCTAAGATTGCACGAATAACGAATTTTCAATGAAGCAAACAACGGACGAGTAACAGGTTAAAATCGAAAGCAATAGCACTTACCACTTTTTAAAAATATAGATTATAACTTTATATTTGTAAAGTGACAAAACATTTTTTTTTCCACAGAAATGGCCAAGTCAAAATATAACCAAGATACCAAAGATTCAAAGGACATAACATTTTCATTTCTCAGATACAAATAACAGGCTCTGACTTGGCAGTAAAATTTCAAGAATGCGGCAACAAATCATGAATTCAAAAAAAACAAAGTTGACAAAACCCGATCTCGTGACAAAGCAACCTTCTCATTCTCCTTTTCTTTCAAACAAAGCCAGTGAGACCAAAGTACATCTTTTTTTTTTTCAACAGAAAGTCAGACTTTTACTAAAACCAAAATACAAAAAAGTAACCACTACCGCTTGTTCATTTTCATGCCCAAGCACAAGGCTTGGCTTCGTGGAGTTGGTCGGGCATGGGGTGGGGCGAGGAGGCAGGCTCCTGCGGTGGTCTAGGCCGGAGTTGGGGTTCTCACGGTGGTGGACTGGGTGTTGGGTCTGGATCCGTGGGGTAGGTTGGTGGCGAAGCTGACGTGGGCAGGCTCGGTCTCGTATGGGTTTGGTGGTGGTAGGTTGGGGTAGGAGGCTGGTCTGGTGGCGAATGGTGGTCTCGGCATGGGTTGGAAGATGGACACGCAATTACAATGGAAGCTGAAGGAAATTGCAGTCTGGAATATTTGTGAACGAAAGAAAATGAAACAGCTGTCTAAAATTTGTAGAGAGGAGGCAAAAGCAGGCTTTTGATCGGTTAGAGGAATTTAAGGCAAAATAAATGTTGAACGAAACGTAAGGAAGATAAAGGGAAAAGTGGAATATTTCTCACGTGAAGTAAGGTAAGATTTGACATTTTCAAACTAATATAGACAGCTGAAATTAAAGGACAATGGAACAATGCACGTACAGCGTAACGCCCGAAGTAACGTACAATTTATTACTTGTTTCTTTTATTCAATAAATTTAAAAATGTTAACGGTTTCTTAAAATATAACGTATCTTTATAAACCAAAATTTAAAATAGCTATTATCATCGTTAATAAAATTTGATTCTAATGTAAAGTTAAGAACGGACAAAACGTAATGAAATGTAACGCTTTTAAATTTTCGTTTTACACAAATTACTACACTTTATATTTATATTAATATTTCGAAATGTTTTGTTTTTAAATTAAAATTTCGCTTTAAAATATCGGGTTGTTACACCTCGCCATCAAGCAATTTCTTATACTGGCTATATAATTAATGGTCGCCGTTATCATACTAAAGACAATGATAAATCTACACAAAATAGTGGTGTTTCCATTGAGGCAAGTACTGTTCGCATAGATGGATCCGTTGAGAAAGTAATATATTATGGTGTTTTGCGTGAGATTTTGTTGTTTGACTACCGCCAGTTTCAAATTGCCTTGTTTAAGTGTGATTGGGCAAATATTGATCGTGGAGTTAAGGTCGAAGATGGATTTACGTTAGTCAATTTACATCAATTATAAAATCAATTTGCAAGCGACCCTTTCATCTTGGCAACGCAAGCCATACAAGTGTTTTTTTTGTAGAGAAAGTAGTTTTTCAAGTTGGTATATTGTGCTAAGAGCACCCCCTAGAGGTTTTCATGAGTTGGAAAGCTATGATGATGAGGATGAGTCAACTAGCAAACCGGTAGATGTGTCGCTACTTGATGATAGAGATGTCGATGATGGGGATGAAAGTTATATAAGGAAGGATTGTGACGGTATTTTGGTATGATATAAGCATCTTTTATTGATATTTGTGTTACACGTAGTTATATTCGTAAAGAGTGTAATTATACATAGTTTTATGCATTGTTATATTAATTAATCATGAATTATTAACCATGAATTTTGATTTGTAAACTTGGAAAAAAATATTTCTTTTGCAAAGTATTGCTATTGTATATTAGGATTTTCATACTTTACAATAATGATTAATTAGTGTGATGTTCTAATTATTTATATATATATTATGTTTTTTTCTAGGTTCCTCCCTTAACGGAAGGTGGTTGAACTTGAAGCATCAATGGGTAAAATGGAGCAAGGTCAAGGAGAGGTAAAATATTAAAATTTCAATATGCACTTCTATTTTAATGCTCTAAATCTGGAGTCATTATGGACCAATTTTTTAAAACCGTGGTGTACACTGGATCAACCACGATTTGTTCAAAACAGCTTAACCATCTAACAACAAAAAGTACGTGATAGTTTTGCTATGTGAGCTATATATTTGAGTAAAAAAATATTGTTTATAGTACGTGATGGTACCTAAAACCGCTATCTCCGTACTCTTTTGGATGCTCATCTTCCACAAGCTGTGCTGCTGTTGTATGTTAAAAGCTACAAATTTGAGATAATTAAATCCTACGTTTAATATCTCTCTAAAATATAAGTTGGTAATTTGAATTAAAGTACTTTTCGGAAGACATTTGGTATGTTTATTTGAAAAAAATCCAAGCTGACATTTATTATTTTCCTAAACTGCTGAAATTGGCAAAAAAATTAAATTGCATCCAATGATTTATTGAGTTTTAAACTTTAGATAGAATTGACTTGTTTTGTTGATCACAAAATAATTATAGTTTCACTTTATATTACTTATTTTATTTGGGTACATCATCGGTAGTCCTTGCTTTCGGATACACATATTGATTTTTGGTTTCTTTTGAAATATGTTATATGATATGCAAAGTTAGTAGATGATATGCAAATTGTAGAAATTCATTAGGCACTGTGTTCATTTTTTGTAATTTAAAACCCATATTTGTTTTAGATAAATTAATGGCCTATGTATAGAGGTGCATATTGATTTTAATTTAAAATAGCTTATGATGAATGGTTTTCATATTTATTATGATTTTGTGATAACAACGATAACAAAATGAATTCTTACGAATGACAATAGAACAAAGCATGTCACCAGAATTCTGTTAATATATGTAACAACCCGTAAATTTTCGATAATTAAAATAGTTAATTTAATAAGATTTCATGGTTTAATGTTGGAAGAATTAAAATTTTGTAATTTATTTATGATAATAATATCTAGAATGAATTATGACAATATTTGTCTAAGTTAATTATTAATAAATTGTATGAAATTCCCATAAATTGAAATGAGTTAAATATTATAACTTAGTTATAAAGGGAATATAAGAAAACAAATGTAAATTTTGGGTTAACTAATGAAATAATATATAGTTAATGGTAATAGGGACACTTATTTGTAATAATATATTTATAACTGTGATTTAAAGTTAATGGTGATAATTATTATAAGCTACTTGTTGATTTAGTCAGTCGAATTAAATATTGGAAACCTATTGCAACTGAAGTGAAATTTTATATATTAGCTGAGTTCATGATCAATAACTGAAGTTGAATAAATAAATGTTGAATTCATTAGATGTAAATAAAGTAATTGATTAGTAATGAGAATTCATTTAAAATCCAATATTGAAATTTGTTGAATATTGAACAATTAAATTGTTTAAACTTAATATTGGAAATTAATTGAATAATTGAATAAAATTGAATAACGGGAATTGAATAACTGTATAATGGAAATAATTGTTCTATAATGTGAATTCGTTTTAAAGATTTAATCTTATAAGTTCATTTTCATATATTTCAAAAGATAGTGAATTATTGAACAATCAAAATTGTTTAAATTTAATATTACAAATATTTTAACGATTGAATTCTGAATATAATATGATTGAAAATAAAACCGGAAGTTGATGTAAAGTTTATTTAAACAACAATAAAGATTGTTAACATTTAAAATTGGATTTAAAAGTGAGAAATTGAAAATTTTATATTATAATCGACGAGTAAAAATAGCCTTCCAAGGCACAGTCTCGGAATTCGACGAAACCAGTTCCATTGGATCCGTAATAATGTATTATTATCGGATTTCAAATTTCGTAGCGTTTGGAGTTATCGTTTGGTTGTACGGGTTAGAAACGCGCTGAAATTAATATCGAAAATTTAATATTTTAATTCGATTCAAAAAGCTATCTTCCACAGACAATCAAATTAGCCTCCTAAACACGTTCCATTGTGTTCGGAATGCGGGTAAAACCTTAGGAACGCCTGTCGGCACGCGTCGTTTGGAAATCGTTTGAAAATGTTGTTTAATAGTGAATTTAATATTAAAATATTATTATATATGCTTGTATATACGTGAACAAAGTCGAAACCCTATCCATCTTCTTCGTAGCCGCCACGTTTTAAACCAATGGCCGAAAATTATAGAGCTTTCTTCCTCGATTCCTCAAAATGCATCGACTTTTAACAAAATTTTCCAACTGAAAGATCGAAGAGCTCGTCAAGAGCTTCAGATCCAACGGCTACGATCGAGAGCGAAGTAAGGGATCGGCAGTTATTTGAGTTCTATCGTACACGTTCGATCGCGTTTTTCATTGCAATGGGGCAGCCGAGTTCAACCGCGTTCCAGGCGGTGGTGCCACGCGCGAAGGGCTTCGACTTGAAGCCGGCTGATCGACGTCACGGCGAAGATGGTGGTCGCGGCTTGGAGGATTCTTTGCGTGATTGGGTTCGTTCGTTCCTGTAATCGCGATTTGGAGAAGAAGGCTCGTGTGCAGCCTTGATACATGGTGGAGGATCGAACGGCCTGGATTTCGTGGGTATAAAAAAAGAAGAAGAGAAATTTGTTTTAATTATAAAAATATATATGCAATCTTTAACAACTCATATCTCTCTCATACTTTATCAGAATTTGACGAAACTTTTTGCGTTGGAATCGTGGCAACGGGCTCTACGTCATGGATTTGATTTGGGGACGTTTGGAGCTAACTAAAATTTTAGGTTAAATCGAACGTCGTTCGATTTGATTTAAATTTGAAAATCAAGGTGAGCGTTTTATAACGCTCACAACGTACTAGAATATTCTGATGCTAGTTAAATTTAATATTGTGAAGTGATATGATTTTTATTAGTCGTTGTTGATAAAATTTAACTGTCATCTAAATTGTCATCGAATTTAATGTTAGAAATCGAAATTGACAGTCAAATTAGAAATGAAATTTAATCGCAATTAAATTACCGAACATTTATAACTATGAAATTTCCGTGATTTATATTGTCTGTTTGGATGATTGGTTGCGATGGATGCTATTGATTGATATTTGAAATGTTTGGATGTTTATTTGGTTGTCGATATCCTGTCATCACCCTTTGTATAAATTACAGCTGTAAATTGAATCATTTTGAATAAATTGAGAAATAGGTTGAAATGATATATATACCTATGACACTATGATTTGATTTGAAGTGATATATATCTATTCCTGAAATTAAATTGAAATAACTGATCACTTGGCCATAGGATAGAAAATTATATATGGGCACCGGATTGGTCAAATTAAATAATTGGTAAAATCTTTGATTTGGAATTATTTTAAATGGTCTGATTTAAAGGAATTTAAAAATCAAATTTTATAGAAATTGAATTCATCTCGAATGTGATGTTGAGATGTTGGAATAAATTTTTGTTAAACAAATTGGTTAATAATTGAAGTTAAGACTTTGAAATTAAAATTGTGATATGATTGAATTTCGTAAATTGATTTGATTTTTAAAGGATTCAACGGTTATTCGGACTTTGAATATTATTAAGTAAAAGTGTGATAAAGACAACATTTTGAAATTTGAGGAAATTGGATTTGGGATGGAATTGAATTAATTTGAAATCGAAATTGATTTAAATTGAAATTGAGATTTGAATCGACTGAATGGAAATTTGAATTTGATTCAGATTGGTAAGTTGGAAAATAAAATGGTTGACTTTGAAGCTATTTCAAATTTGGTTTTCTTAAGTTATTCTGCTATATAAACTATTTTAAATACTTAAACTATTTTATACTAAACTATTTTAACCTATATTAATTATATTAAGTTATTTCAACTTATTTAAACATATTAACTTATTTTAATCTATTTTTAAATCTACTTAACCCAATTTAATTTATTTAAAGTAATTTACCTATTTTTAATTTATTTTAATCATATTTAATCTATTTTAAAGCTATTTAACCTATTTAATTATATTAAATCTATTTCAAATCTATTTAACTATATTAAATCAATTTAAAATTATTTTGAAATCTATCTTTAATATTTAGAATATTTTAACTATTTTTCAATTATTTAAGCTACTTTAAACTATTCAAAACTATTTTCCAAAATTTCCAACTGGTCAATAAGATGAAATGTTTATATTTAAATCTTGGATTTAAATACGAATTGGGCTAAATGAAGTTACAACCTAAATTGGAATTTGAAACGATTTTTGAAATTGAAATGAGATATTGAGGCGAAAATGATTTTCGAAATGGAATCATATATTTTGAGTAGATCCGATGATTTTGAAATGGATTTGATTTTGAAGCGAACTTGATATTTTGATATCAATTATGAATTGATTTTTGAAAATGTAAAAGAACCATCCGGTGTGTAACAAGCGTTTGGTTGTTAAAGAGACCGGGATCGGATATGGGCATACTCTCTGTCGATACCGAAAACCACTTTAACAACTATGTACGTGGTGGAGATTCCAGAAATGAAGTAGGATGGTTTGGCGACGATTCTATATGGTATGACGTGACCCTGACTCCCGTGAGTCAGCTTAGATGTGACTAAAATCAGGAGCCACGCCGGGCCAATGTGAGGGCATTCCTCTTATCGGACATATTTCTTCGATACCATTCTATTGCTTTTGTGATTGTTTTGGTGGCCACCCCTCGATTGTTGGGAGTGTGTCCGAGGTGGGCGGTAGTAGCTGCTATGCGTCACCACCAGTCCGGATCCGCAAACGGTATATCTACCCTGGCATTTCCTCGTGTGCCGTGTTCACATGCCCTAGAGCGCCTTCTACGAGTTTGTTTCGTACCATACCTATGGAGTGCCCTCTGATAGCCCTCCAGTTTACGGAGGAATTACGGTACTGTATAGACTATGAGAATATTTATAAAAATGTGTTAAGGGGGATATGGGTAACGCCTTAACGCTATTTTAATAGTTTATTTTACTATAGACATATTATAATAGCGTATTGTACTACATAGTAGATATTTTAACGGATCCTTAAGAGATGGAAAATCCCGTAACATCTCTTGAGTTATTGCACGCACGTCGACACTGGATAGGAGATGTCAAACCCCGTAAACGTATCTGACGTCGTTACACTCATCTTTATTTACGATTGATTTAACTTACACAAGGATATTTTAGTCCTGACTCGAGTGTTTTGTCTTTTCATTACGCTCGGGTCAGTCCTGAGTTTTTCAGCTTATTGAAGATCTATCATGGAGGACGAAGACGAAGATTTGGTATACTATTACTATTATTATCCTTGCATCATGCTGTCTGCTGCATTATTTTATTTGTTCTGTTATATATGTATAACTCTGATAAATGATGTATAAATGATAATCAAAAGTATATTAAACAGCTTCATGAACTGTTTATTTGATTATTATATTTTATCTTTCCGCTGCGAGATTTTGTGGTTGTTTCTTGTTCCTTTCTCTTCTTTTCTTATTTACCCCATTAACAATCCTCCCTTTTGAATGGTTTGAGTTGACATATGTATTTGACTGTCGATTTAAACTGTCCAAAAAGGTGGGTCGTTACAGTTGGTATCAGAGCTTTGGTTTAGCGATAACCTTAGCTTTGTGGGGTCTGACTCTTTATAAATAGGGTAGTAATACCCTATGATGAGTCGTTGAGTGTATATATATGAGGGAGCGTATTTGTTGGTGATATAAAATTGTTTTATACTGTGTTGGTTGATTTGTTGAGTGGCTTATGGATTCTGGTCAATACGAGTAATTAACGTCATTGATAGGGATCTCTAAAAACTTGAACAGAACAATTCGACATAGTATTGTTTTGAAATTGGGTAAATGAATAATTTTTCCCTAATTATATTTTGTATATAAAGAAATAATTTTCAGAAATTATTATGATTCATCCAGTTTGTTTGATTGTTAGAAATGATAATATGAATGGTTATCATAAATTGGATATTGTGTTTTAATAAATAAGGTTTATTACAAAATAAACAATGATAAAACAACTTGTGAAATGTTTTAAGAAGGTAAAAAAAAAATTTGTAAGAATAATTTATAAATGTGACTTATAAATCAAGATAGATTTAAATTGTGAAATACTGAATTTAAGACCCGGGGATTTTGAAAATGGTTTTTTTCAAAACTTTGAAGAAAATATGTAGTGATATGAGTTGAAAAATATTTATGGAAATATTTTGAAAGGATTTTTAAGAAGGAATAAATTCAGTACTCCTCTCTTATGTCGCTGGAAAATAATTTCGGTGATGACTGCGCAGCATCATCGACGTTCATTTTCGAGTCTCAAAGTGGGGAGACTTCTGCGAAGCTTTGCTTTGCTTCGAAACTATTTTGGAAAATGCATTTTGGTTTAGATTCCAAAAGTGTGATTTGATATATATAAGATATAAATGTATATATTTATTTCAAATGATTTGAAATGAACCGGGCATTTAAATTTCTAAGTTCTGTTAATTGAGGTTTTTCAAACTATCTGAATTAAATCTGAATAACCAGAACTTATAAAATAAGAGGATTAAGAATTCTAAGCTTAATGGTTTGAAAAAAAAAACTTTTGGGTTGAAGTGTAACTCTTCAAACTGAAAGTAAAGAAAACATAAACAAGTTAGAATTTTGAACATTCTAATTAAGTAAAATGAATCCTATAAATTTGTATAATACGAAATTTGCATTCTAATAACATATAAAATGACTTACCAAAGGCTAAAAGTTAAAATGATGTTTTAGATTTGTAATGGGATATTATACAAGTAATCAGAACCTAAAGGTAATTGAAATATACAAGTAAGCAAAACTTAAAAGTAATTAAAGTGTATATAAATGAAAATTTGGTTGTGATAAAAAAAAATGTTATATACTTAAATATAATATGAAATGATGAATGCCTAAAGGGAATAAGTAAGTAGAACTTAAGAAAGCAGGCAAATGAATCAAAATAATATCTTTGTAAATTTGTTATAGAATCGAATATAAATTTGCAATGAAAATTGTGAAATTGAATTTATGACTTTCGAGATAATTATAAACTTAGATAAAGTCCAACTTCTTATATATGACTTTTATAGGATGATTAATAAACTAAAGTGATGATTGATAAAATGTTCCACCTATAAATTTGTTATTAACTGAAACTATGAAAATGAAGTACATTATTAACTGAAATTATGAAAATGAAGTAAAAATTAACAAATGAATTTGGTATAGCTAAGAATCAATTGAAGAATGAAATTGAATTTAATTAAATTACATGGAATGGTTAAAATGAACTTAACTAAGCAAATTGTATGAAATGATGTTTAAGAAATGATAGTATTAAAGAGTATGCTATGTAAAGAAATGGATATGCTAAGTAATTAAGGAATGAATAATGCCTTGTGTATAATTAATTGTAAATGAAATGATGGTAAGTAAATAAATTGAATATAGACAAATTGTATAGGAATCTATTGGAAGGTAATACGTAATTTGTACGTATATTATTTTATTCGCATAACAATTTGACCTGAATTCGAGCACAGAATTTTGAGATAATTTATATCAATCCAAGTTAGTATTTTTCACTCGATTCCCGACGGCGAACCCTGGATATGGATTTTTTTTGATTTGATTCTGGAATTCTCTATCATAGTATATGGCTATGTAAGGAGAATAACAGTTTCCGATCAAGGAACTAAATCTGAGTCCGCACTAGAGAGTCGTGTGAACGATACTAGTTTGGAAGTGAAATTGTGTGACCGAATGAGTGATCAGATTTGATATTGCGTACGGATGATATATGTACTTCGTACAGGTTTAAGTAAAGCTAATATTGAAAATTGAAAATGCAAATTATAAATTGATTTTTAATTATATGATTGGATATCATTGTTAAATAAGATGCAGGTATTTAAATCAAGGAAATTTGGATTGCCCGACAAAAAGGTACATGTTTATTTGTCATTGGATTTGGTGATTTTTGATGGAGCCACTTGGCTTTTGTTTTCTTTTGTTGATTTGGGGCCCGTAGAGGCGTTTTGTAGTTGTACCGATCGAGCCGCGCAAAGGAGACGTTGCCGAAATTTTCCGTAAATCCGGGTGTTAGAAAATTTTCAGGTTTTAAATTTTTATAACTCGTTTGGATAACCAACTTGAATTTCGTAAGCCAATCGGAGTAGCGTAGTGGAAGTGTAGTAACGACTTTATAAATTAAATTTTCATTGTTTTATAAGTTGATAACTTTGAATAAAATATTTCAAATGTTGAAATTTTTACTTAGTTCCTTTTCCCTTCTTTTTCCTTTTCGAGGACGAAAAGTTTTGAGTGGGGGAGAGTGTAACAACCCGTAAATTTTCGATAATTAAAATAGTTAATTTAATAAGATTTCATGGTTTAATGTTGGAAGAATTAAAATTTTGTAATTTATTTATGATAATAATATCTAGAATGAATTATGACAATATTTGTCTAAGTTAATTATTAATAAATTGTATGAAATTCCCATAAATTGAAATGAGTTAAATATTATAACTTAGTTATAAAGGGAATATAAGAAAACAAATGTAAATTTTGGGTTAACTAATGAAATAATATATAGTTAATGGTAATAGGGGCACTTATTTGTAATAATATATTTATAACTGTGATTTAAAGTTAATGGTGATAATTATTATAAGCTACTTGTTGATTTAGTCAGTCGAATTAAATATTGGAAACCTATTGCAACTGAAGTGAAATTTTATATAATAGCTGAGTTCATGATCAATAACTGAAGTTGAATAAATAAATGTTGAATTCATTAGATGTAAATAAAGTAATTGATTAATAATGAGAATTCATTTAAAATCCAATATTGAAATTTGTTGAATATTGAACAATTAAATTGTTTAAACTTAATATTGGAAATTAATTGAATAATTGAATAAAATTGAATAACGGGAATTGAATAACTGTATAATGGAAATAATTGTTCTATAATGTGAATTCGTTTTAAAGATTTAATCTTATAAGTTCATTTTCATATATTTCAAAAGAAAGTGAATTATTGAACACTCAAAATTGTTTAAATTTAATATTACAAATATTTTAACGATTGAATTCTGAATATAATATGATTGAAAATAAAACCGGAAGTTGATGTAAAGTTTATTTAAACAACAATGAAGATTGTTAACATTTAAAATTGGATTTAAAAGTGAAAAATTGGAAATTGAAAATTTTATATTATAATCGACGAGTAAAAATAGCCTTCCAAGGCACAGTCTCGGAATTCGACGAAACCAGTTCCATTGGATCCGTAATAATGTATTATTATCGGATTTCAAATTTCGTAGCGTTTGGAGTTATCGTTTGGTTGTACGGGTTAGAAACGCGATGAAATTAATATCGAAAATTTAATATTTTAATTCGATTCAAAAAGCTATCTTCCACAGACAATCAAATTAGCCTCCTAAACACGTTCCATTGTGTTCGGAATGCGGGTAAAACCTTAGGAACGCCTGTCGGCACGCGTCGTTTGGAAATCGTTTGAAAATGTTGTTTAATAGTGAATTTAATATTAAAATATTATTATATATGCTTGTATATACGTGAACAAAGTCGAAACCCTATCCATCTTCTTCGTAGCCGCCACGTTTTAAACCAATGGCCGAAAATTATAGAGCTTTCTTCCTCGATTCCTCAAAATGCATCGACTTTTAACAAAATTTTCCAACTGAAAGATCGAAGAGCTCGTCAAGAGCTTCAGATCCAACGGCTACGATCGAGAGCGAAGTAAGGGATCGGCAGTTATTTGAGTTCTATCGTACACGTTCGATCGCGTTTTTCATTGCAATGGGGCAGCCGAGTTCAACCGCGTTCCAGGCGGTGGTGCCACGCGCGAAGGGCTTCGACTTGAAGCCGGCTGATCGACGTCACGGCGAAGATGGTGGTCGCGGCTTGGAGGATTCTTTGCGTGATTGGGTTCATTCGTTCCTGTAATCGCGATTTGGAGAAGAAGGCTCGTGTGCAGCCTTGATACATGGTGGAGGATCGAACGGCCTGGATTTCGTGGGTACAAAAAAAAAGAAGAGAAATTTGTTTTAATTATAAAAATATATATGCAATCTTTAACAACTCATATCTCTCTCATACTTTATCAGAATTTGACGAAACTTTTTGCGTTGGAATCGTGGCGACGGGCTCTACGTCATGGAATTGATTTGGGGACGTTTGGAGTTAACTAAAATTTTAGGTTAAATCGAACGTCGTTCGATTTGATTTAAATTTGAAAATCAAGGTGAGTATTTTATAACGCTCACAACGTACTAGAATATTCTGATGCTAGTTAAATTTAATATTGTGAAGTGATATGATATTTATTAGTCGTTGTTGATAAAATTTAACTGTCATCTAAATTGTCATCGAATTTAATGTTAGAAATTGAAATTGACAGTCAAATTAGAATTGAAATTTAATCGCAATTAAATTACCGAACATTTATAACTATGAAATTTCCGTGATTTATATTGTCTGTTTGGATGATTGGTTGCGATGGATGCTATTGATTGATATTTGAAATGTTTGGATGTTTATTTGGTTGTCGATATCCTGTCATCACCCTTTGTATAAATTACAGCTGTAAATTGAATCATTTTGAATAAATTGAGAAATAGGTTGAAATGATATATATACCTATGACACTATGATTTGATTTGAAGTGATATATATCTATTCCTGAAATTAAATTGAAATAACTGATCATGTAACAACCCGCATATCTATCGATTCTATATTTACATATTTTATCGTTAGTCGGATGTTAGTCCGAAAAGCTACTTTTTGCATACGGTCAAATTAGGACTTGAGACCACTTCCATTGAGTTCAAAATGATGTTTGCGATCTTTTTGAGTGTAAACTTCGATATGTTTGGAGATGGTGAAATTTTCGTCACTTTTCCCGCTTGAGACTTTGGTTTGGACTGCACTTCCTTAGTTCAGCCCAACCCTCTTCCTCACTTCATTCACCCTTGGTTTTAACATTCAAGCTTCATCAAAAATGGTGGTGGGAAGTGGAAATTAAAACTCCAAACTCCAATTCTATTGCAAATCCGAGATTCAACTCCAAATTCAAGTAGAAGATAGTGGATTCAAGCTTTGGATTGCTTCTCCTTGCTTTCAATCTCCATCTTCATCAAATTCCGTGAAAAGGTGAGATTTTTGATCTCACATCTTGCCTATATCTATCTTGGACTGTTGGGAATGATCCCCTATTGCATTTGCATCAACATTTGCATTTGGTTTGGATTGGATTGGCGAAAAACTTCAATTTTCAGCGTTTTGGTGATTTTTCTGGCCTTAAGTCGTTTCTGGCCATCCCTAGGTCGTCCACGAGTTAACTCCTTAGGTCGTCCAGGCTGCTAGCTCGCGTGTTGAAAAGTCACCAACTTCTTAGGTCGTTGCCGACCTATAATCCCCAGTCAATGTTAAGTCGTTCGCGAGTTAAACTTTAAGTCTTAGGTCGTTGCCGACCTATAATCCCCAGGCAATGTTAAGTCGTTCGCGAGTTAAACTTTAAGTCTTAGGTCGTTGCCGACCTATAATCCCCAGGCAATGTTAAGTCGTTCGCGAGTTAAACTTTAAGTCTTAGGTCGTTGCCGACCTATAATCCCCAGGCAATGTTAAGTCGTTCGCGAGTTAAACTTTAAGTCTTAGGTCGTTGCCGACCTATAATCCCCAGGCAAAGTTAAGTCGTTCGCGAGTTAAACCTTAAGTCTTAGGTCGTTGCCGACCTATAATTCCCAGGCAAGATGTTAAGTCATTCGCGAGTTAAACCTTAAGTCGTAGGTCGTCTCCGACCTAATATTTCCCCTGCTATTTCACTAGGTCGCTTGACCTTAAGTCGTAGGTCGTCTCCGACCTATGCCCCACTAAGTCGCATCCCACTTAGGTCGCAGGACTCTGTAAGTCGTAGGTCGTCGCCGACCTTACACTTGGTCTTTTGAGTTCACGATTTCCTTAGGTCGTATGACCTATTTTTCCTTAGGTCGCTGGACCGCTTGCCTTCACTAGGTCGAACCCCGAATTACTCTGCGTCGGCAATCTTATCTGACAAAGCATTTATCAGAATTTCTACTTTGATGGTTTTGGGATTGACTTCTTTGGACTTTACTCACGTCTTCGAACGTGAATTGATTTGTTCCTACAATCGTTTTATGACTTGTCACTTTAAATATATATGAAGGTTTCAATACTAATAGTAAATATCAAAACTCTTTCATCAAAGCGATTTCAACACTATTTTAAATATCAAATGTTCATTTTCTCAAACCGATTTTCAATCTACTAGTATATACAAGCCTTTACTTCACTCGAATGAGAAATCGACTTAAACGACTTAGTAAAATGGGTGGTATGAAACGCTTGCGTTCACTTCGTCGGTTAGCTCTTGGACTTGTTCGATTGAACCCTTTTTGTGACAATTTCCTAGTGAAGATTTACAGCTTGTTCGTAAATATTTAAGTTAAGCAAGTGGTTATGGGACATGAAGCTAAACTCATATATTTACTAGCTTGGTGTGATTGACACTTCCTTATGATCATGACGATCATTTTTGTGATTTAGACTAGCGATTGAGCGATGTCTCTTTGTCTACGTGGGAGACTATACCCCGATCATGTGATGTTTCGCCATCACATTTCTAGGGTAGCACCCTACGGTCTTCGGGCCATTCCTGTGTGAAAATTTAATGGATAGCTTCCATGAGATAGCTTCTCGTCATGTGTTTACGCGTAGGTGAGTTTTCATGCTCCCATTCATGTGTTAGGCCTCCCCCCCTTTTTTATGTGTTTTCTGGATTTCTGATGATGATTTCTGGAATTTTGTGCTTCACCAATTTTCATGATTTTCATTGATATGATATCAGTTTTTGTGCATTGGTGAATTCATGTGTTATTGACTTGTTATGAATACAAGTTTAGGGTATGATACCCTACCTTATCTTTGAGAAGATTCTTGTGATATTGATTAATCTTTTGTTGATTATCATTTACATACTTATAGTAGTATGTCGTTATGGTTATTTCAGGTTCATGTCATGCCTTTTACTTTATACCATGTCATCTGATATTTATAGCTAGACTGATCCGTTTATTATTTTCTTATAAATAATACTCGGGTCAGACCGAGATGTTACAGGTGCTTCTGCTTGACTTCTCTTCAGGATATTTCTGACTTTTGGCTAACTACATAGATTAGTAGTTTATGGATGTACACCTTTGAGATATAGACTCTATGTTGTGTACTTATTCTTTTGTATAGCACGTGATGCTATTCTTTTGTATTATTGTGGATCTTTCTGACCACTACTTTGATGTACACTTTCATGTGTTATATATTTATTCATATCTTCTTCCGCCTTTGTGATATGGATGTCTGTGACTGATTTATGTTATGATTATTTCTATGTTTGTTTCCGAAGATTATATATAGCCACCGTGTGATAGCTTTGTGTTTGTATCGGTATGTCGGATTTCCTCCTTAAAAGATATGCATTCTATTCTATCTGACGTATCGATGCTCGCACAAAGAAGTTACATGGATGGTCGCTCCTCCACAGCCTTATTCTCCGCGCTAATTGACAGCACTACATCGTAGTGTTCTTGGTTAGCGTGGGTATAGAGGTGGGGCGTCACAGATCACTTGGCCATAGGATAGAAAATTATATATGGGTACCGGATTGGTTAAATTAAATAATTGGTAAAATCTTTGATTTGGAATTATTTTAAATGGTCTGATTTAAAGGAATTTAAAATCAAATTTTATAGAAATTGAATTCATCTCGAATGTGATGTTGAGATGTTGAAATAAATTTTTGTTAAACAAATTGGTTAATAATTGAAGTTAAGATTTTGAAATTAAAATCGTGATATGATTGAATTTCGTAAATTGATTTGATTTTTAAAGGATTCAACGGTTATTCGGACTTTGAATATTATTAAGTAAAAGTGTGATAAAGACAACATTTTGAAATTTGAGGAAATTGGATTTGGGATGGAATTGAATTAATTTGAAATCGAAATTGATTTAAATTGAAATTGAGATTTGAATCGACTAAATGGAAATTTGAATTTGATTCAAATTGGTAAGTTGGAAAATAAAATGGTTGACTTTGAAGCTATTTCAAATTTGGTTTTCTTAAGTTATTCTGCTATATAAACTATTTTAAATACTTAAACTATTTTATACTAAACTATTTTAACCTATATTAATTATATTAAGTTATTTCAACTTATTTAAACATATTAACTTATTTTAATCTATTTTTAAATCTACTTAACCCAATTTAATTTATTTAAAGTAATTTACCTATTTTTAATTTATTTTAATCATATTTAATCTATTTTAAAGCTATTTAACCTATTTAATTATATTAAATCTATTTCAAATCTATTTAACTATATTAAATCAATTTAAAACTATTTTGAAATCTATCTTTAATATTTAGAATATTTTAACTATTTTTCAATTATTTAAGCTACTTTAAACTATTCAAAACTATTTTCCAAAATTTCCAACTGGTCAATAAGATGAAATGTTTATATTTAAATCTTGGATTTAAATACGAATTGGGCTAAATGAAGTTACAACCTAAATTGGAATTTGAAACGATTTTTGAAATTGAAATGAGATATTGAGGCGAAAATGATTTTCGAAATGGAATCATATATTTTGAGTAGATCCGATGATTTTGAAATGGATTTGATTTTGAAGCGAACTTGATATTTTGATATCAATTATGAATTGATTTTTGAAAATGTAAAAGAACCATCCGGTGTGTAACAAGCGTTTGATTGTTAAAGAGACCGGGATCGGATATGGGCATACTCTCTGTCGATACCGAAAACCACTTTAACAACTATGTACGTGGTGGAGATTCCAGAAATGAAGTAGGATGGTTTGGCGACGATTCTATATGGTATGACGTGATCCTGACTCCCGTGAGTCAGCTTAGATGTGACTAAAATCAGGAGCCACGCCGGGCCAATGTGAGGTCATTCCTCTTATCGGACATATTTCTTCGATACCATTCTATTGCTTTTGTGATTGTTTTGGTGGCCACCCCTCGATTGTTGGGAGTGTGTCCGAGGTGGGCGGTAGTAGCTGCTATGCGTCACCACCAGTTCGGATCCGCAAACAGTATATATACCCTGGCATTTCCTCGTGTGCCGTGTTCACATGCCCTAGAGCGCCTTCTACGAGTTTGTTTTGTACCAAACCTATGGAGTGCCCTCTGATAGCCCTCCAGTTTACGGAGGAATTACGGTACTGTATAGACTATGGGAATATTTATAAAAATGTGTTAAGGGGGATATGGGTAACGCCTTAACGCTATTTTAAAAGTTTATTTTACTATAGACATATTATAATAGCGTATTGTACTACATAGTAGATAGTTTAACAGATCCTTAAGAGATGGAAAATCCCGTAACATCTCTTGAGTTATTGCACGCACGTCGACACTGGATAGGAGATGTCAAACCCCGTAAACATATCTGACGTCGTTACACTCATCTTTATTTACGATTGATTTAACTTACATAAGGATATTTTAGTCCTGACTCGAGTGTTTTGTGTTTTCATTACGCTCGGGTCAGTCCTGAGTTTTTCAGCTTATTGAAGATCTATCATGGAGGACGAAGACGAAGATTTGGTATACTATTACTATTATTATCCTTGCATCATGCTGTCTGCTGCATTATTTTATTTGTTCTGTTATATATGTATAACTCTGATAAATGATGTATAAATGATAATCAAAAGTATATTAAACAGCTTCATGAACTGTTTATTTGATTATTATATTTTATCTTTCCGCTGCGAGATTCTGTGGTTGTTTCTTGTTCCTTTCTCTTCTTTTCTTATTTACCCCATTAACAATCCTCCCTTTTGAATGGTTTGAGTTGACATATGTATTTGATTGTCGATTTAAACCGTCCAAAAAGGTGGGTCGTTACAATATATGTACACATGAAAGCTTTTTTACTTTGGCTTATAACTTTTCATTTAAGAAGATTTATAGTGAATAAACAAACTGAATGTCGAACAGTCTTTCTTTTAACTTGCGTTTCCTTTAAAGTAACAACATATTACGTTACAACTATTTATTTTGTATCTCTTGCAATTTGTCTGCACAATAACCATAAATCTACATACAATATCGCTTCAACTAAATAGAAACAAACACATACACATTGAGAAATGAAATATTTTATACATAATAAAAGTGCCATAAAACATCCCGTTCCTGTATTCAACATTTCTCAAAAACAATCTACCCACAGCTTTCCCTTCAACTTTTCCGGACCAAAACTTTCAAGACCAGCAATGAAAAAACTGGCAAAGCGTGGTGTAAATAAATGAATATCAGTATGTCATCTGCAACCCATATCCATTTTTCAACCTATCATGTGCCTGTGCATGCTCTGGTCTGTGAGTAAACTCATAATCAAGCACTACACCATTATAAGATATTAACAACGGGTAAAAACCGTTGTTAAGTCCAAAAACAACGGGTAAAAACCGTCTTTATTACAGGAGTGGTTGAATTTAGCGACGGGAGAAAACCGTTGCTTTATGTCCAAAAGGCAATGGGTATAAACCGTTGCAAATTGTGACAAAGGCAACGGGTATAAACCGTTGCAAATTGGGCCAAAGGCAACAGGTATTAACCGTTGCAAATTGGGCCAAATGCAACGGGTATAAACCGTTGCTTTATGGACAATAGGCAACAGGTATAAACCGTTGCTTTATGTCCAGTAAAAAACGGTTTAAAACCATTGCTTTATGCCTAAAGTCACACATAAAGCAACGGTTAACAACCGTTGCACATAGTGTTTGCTCCTGCTCCTACAAAATCACATCTGTAACTCACTACTGCGTTACACGCATATCTCAGTATATATACCAGAATATCAATATATATCAAAATATGCCAGAATATCAAAATATTGGTACACAAGCACTATAAACATATCGCACATATACCATACATATAAAATTATCAAACTTATAATTACACTCATTGTTTTGCAAACAGAATGCTACCGTGCCGGAATATCATACTTATTACACTGCATTGTTTATTACACTACAGTACAAAGATTTCATTAATTACACTACATTGTTTTGCAAGTAGTGAAGTCTACATGGTTCATTATAGGGCAAAGCATTCCAGTTTTCAAACTTCAATGTTCAACCTGGTTCATGTGCAACTCGAAGATTAAATTCAGAGGCAGTTCAACTTCATAAATTTGGAAATAATATTCCAGTTCAAAAACAAAAAGCATCTACCTGATTCAAAAAGTCTGAAACAATTTAAAACAAAGTAGAACCCAAGCAAAGAGCAATGCAATTCAAAGCAAACAACGGTTAGGATAAAGCAAATTTGATCAAGCCTCAATTTCCAGATTTTGAAATCTTTTTCAGGTTCTCTTTCCTCTCTGTCAAACTATCCAGGTGAGCAAACCACCCTTATAAATTTTTAAAACTTGATATATCTATTTTGCATGTGATAAGTCTTGAATGTAAATTGTGAAAGGTGCTTGCATGCTTGTATTTATGTATGCATGACTGTGTGTGCGATTGTGTACAGGCAACATGCCTCTGTTTATACATGACAGGTTTGATAGACCTGTCTAAAAATTCATACCACCCAAAAGAATGAATGTTAGGCTTTGATCATTAAAAGGAAATTGCTTGAAATAATGTAATTTCATATATGAAAATAATTTCAGATAAAAACAGGTGCATTGCTATTCTTATATCACAGTTATGTACACAGGCTGCTAATGTTGTTACTTATCTTCTTGTTTAATCAAGAAAAGCATTAGATCTTGGGGTGCATGTTATCTTCTGAACATCATTGATGTGGCTGAATTCAATTAGATTATCAACCCTCTTGTTTTTTGGTCAGTCTTGAATAGACACTGGATGTAATCTAACTCAGTCTGTGTGACATAAGTATTAATTACCACTAATAGAAGTTGCATTGAATCTTGAATGCAATTCTTTATCCAACTTTCTAGCTCAGACTTTGAAATGCAAAGTCAATATAATGTTTTATGCTTTGTACGAGTTGGCAACACTTCTTTCAAGTTGCAAATATATAATGTTATAATAATTTTTAAACACGGTTGTTTTTTAGTTTGAGAGGCATTGAAGGAGAATATAATGGGCTTCAACCTTTTTTTTGGAAGGTAAAAGCTTTACTTCCTAGTATTTTATAAATTGTCGATTATCTTGTAAACAAGACAGACCAGGACAAAATACACATGCATTTGCATATGCAAATTTCATATACAGCAAACAAAAGAAAATCAGCAATATATGCAAAGAACAAGTCCGAAATATCAATACCTCCGACTAAAGATATCGTATCAAACCCTTTTGATGGCTCACATAACCTCCGGCTCCAACATCCCTAAAGGTCTCGGTAAATTGTCGACATATTTTGGCGGTTAGCTCATCCGGCAATAAAATCTTGTCCAACAACACTTTTTCATATGTGGGTGGTACTGGTTTTCCATGAATTACTAATGCTGTGGAATCTCGGCATATAGTACCTGTTATATAAGCATTTCTGGAGTGAATATATGGAATCACATTTACAGAACTAACAAGTTCCCAAACATTTAAGAGGTGGTATATATGGGCACAAAAGCATAAGTGTGCGCATGAAATAATTTCAATGCAAGGATACGCATATATTAGAGGTGGTATGTTTGCATGCTTCAGGGACACTACACACGCAAGAATAAAAGTTTTAAATCTTGGAACCATTTGCCTTTAGAAAATTATACATGCAATATATATCACGCATGCAATAATTTCCACACAAAAATCAAAGTAAAACACACGTATAAAGCATGTAATTTGCAAAAATAACACACGCAGGTAACAAAGAAATAAACTTGCATGGTTCAGGGGCAGTGCATACGCAGGTACAAAAGGATTTACTCGCATGCATCAGGGACAGTGCACCAGATTTTTTTAGGATGAAAACTTATATAAACAAAAAACAAAACTCATGCTACCCAAAACCATTTCACAAACATGCAGCGATGGCCCAAGTTTCATAGCATATGAACTTGATAACCAGTCAGTGGTTTTGGAAGACGCTTAAGTTCTTGCTCATTGTTGAAATTTGTCTTATCGTATCGAAACTTGTGTCCGGACGGAAGAAATCTACGATGTCCCATGTAACAAATCTTCTTACTTTCAGGGAGATAAACTGATGTAGTTTCTTCTCCACAAATAGGACATGCAAAGTAGCCGTGAGTTGTACATCCCGATAAAGTCCCAAGAGCGGGATGATCATGGATTGCCCACAACACTCTAGCTCTCATTATGAACTCAGATTTCTTAAATGAATCAAATGTAATGACTCCTTCCCATAACTGCTTTAACTCGTCTATCAAAGGTTCTAAATAAACATCAATATCCTTCCTCGGTTGTTTTGGCCCAGAAATCAACAGTGTTAACATTGAGAACTCTCTTTTCATGCACAAAGACGGAGGAAGGTTATATGGTACTACAATTACTGACCAACAGCTGTAAGGGTTAGTTAAAGAAGCATTCGGACAGAAACCATCTGTTGCTATTCCAAGCGTGATATTTCGTGGTTCAGCAGCAAACGAAGAATCAAAAGAATATGTAGTTTTCCATTGAGAAGTATCACGTGGATGACGCATTACGGTTGTACCGGACTTGGCACGACCATGCCAGGTCATCGCTTCTGCTATCCATGGTACAATATACAGTCTTCTCAATCTAGAAATTAAAGGAAATTGTCTTAAGGTCTTTCGAGGTACTGTGGTAGCTTTTCTCTCTTCGTCGAATGATGTCTTATATCTTGGTGCGTTGCAATTTGTACATGAAACTTTGTTCGCATTATCTTTCCAGTACAAGATGCAGTCATTAATGCATGCATCATAAGTTATGTAATTCATCCCAACTTGCTTAATGATCTTCTTCACGTCGGGGTACTTTGACGGTAGCGTGTTACCTTCGGGGAGTAACTCCTTTATGAATTCGAGTAGTGCAGTCACACCATTGTCTGAAAAGCCGTATTGGGTCTTCAAGCTATTCAGTTTCACAATGGCATACAACTTTGTAATCTCTTTTGGACAAGAAGGATACAATGGCTCTGTTGCAGTTGCACTATCAAAAAATGATTTATCCGTAAACTGCTCACCAATATTAGCATTATCATGCAACTGACTTGTAGGTTGAAAATGATGGAATCTATCTGCATCATTGATCAAATCCTCCATCCTAATATGTTCGGACTCATCAGTATTTGTGGCATGACTAACCGGTTGTTGTTTTGGCTTCTCCGGTATTCTTTCCCCGTGAAAACACCACACGGTATATGATTGAACAATACCATATCTAAGCAAATGAAAATGAATGTCATTTAATTTGAATGTATCTTCATTTTTGCACCGCGTGCAAGGGCACGAATACTTTTCCTTATTGCCACCGTTTTCAGCAACAAATTTAACGAAATTTCTCACACCTTCCACATATTCTGTATTTCTTCGATTAGATTGATTCATCCATTGTTTGTCTAAACTAAAAGACATACTGAAAGAAAATAACAAGAACTAATAAGAAATCATGGGTAACAATATCTTATGGCTTTCCACCAAGTTCAACTCTGATATTAACTAAACAGATGTATATTCGTCTGATTTCACTTGAAATTTAACATTAGCATCAAACTGTTTCCAAAAAATTTGCCATTACAACGGCGCCATTTTGTAGCACCAGAGTAATGTCTATGCATTACCCTTCTCCTGATACTTGGCTTGCGCCATTAACAACAATTTTATCCACTTACTAAATATGGTCTCATATTTAGTAAAACAAAATTCATTGCATCAATTTATACCCTAGCAGTCACTATAAGCAGCTATGTCTAACTAGCATGCAGTGCAGTACATTAAAATTTGTAAAACAAATCATATATAAATGTAAAAAGATCATCCCTTTCATAACCAATTGTTTCTTGGTTCTCTAACACTGTACACTTAAAACATCAAATATGTATTCTGATGGTTCAGATTAGAAGGTGCATCTCTACTTTGGCAAATTGTTAAAGAGTAGTAGATATTGACTATAATCAATCCCCAAAAACTTAATGAAACATCAATCCTAAAAGCAAGGGCGGCCCAAAGAATCGGTTGACCAAGCCCAATGTGAATTTTTTTGCCCCTTACTATATAACATGTCAATTTTTTTTATTTTCCTTTTCATATATAACCATAAAATCACATATAAAACTATAGCATAACAAAGTACCAACTTTTTATACAAAAGTTGCCACATTAAGTGGGCTGCAATACTTATAGTCTCAAATAGTTTACAAAAGAGTGTATTTAATTTTTAACAAAATGTATCAAGTTTACAAACTAGTGTATCTAGTTAAGTGTACAGGCAAATCATATTGGGTTCTGCCTAAATGTTTGCGGGTAGATCCATACACACACTGCAGGAAAAATAGTACATCAATGTAAGTATCAGTTCCTAAATAATTATTAGTTTTTTAGCTTCAGCTTTCAAATTTCAATTCCTAAACGATTATTTACAGAAAACTAGTTGTTTATAACTAAATACTAATAAGTTATTAGCTTCAGGCGTTTTCAAGGTTAATGAAATCTAAAGCAGTAAAAGGGCGACTCAATTTTAGAAAATTAGACAACTCAAAACAAGGAATTCACATACTTAATTAGCAGTGGCAGTATAGAGACTGTAGCAGGACTTCAAATCAGCAATAGAAAATATCGCGTAGGAGGCAAGCATGAGCCGACGATGGCTGATGGAATAGCCGAGTATGCAGCGATGATCATTTAGAAAGCGTTGATTTTTGAAACCCTAGTTTTTTTGGGTTCGAGCATCGCCAACATGGAGATTGCAATTGAGCTATAACTGTGAAGTAAAACAGATTTTTGGTGTTGCTCGGCTCAGTTGGTTGCCCCATCCCAGGGGCTTGGTGGGCTTGCCACTGGGCCGGCCCTGCCTAAAAGATTTACGACGGTTAGTAACCATTGCTAATTAGCCATGGTTGAAAACCGTTGCTAATTGGAACAAAGCGCGCCAAAAATTATGGCGCGAAAGGATGAAATTCACCGCCATCATTTGTCTCCAAAGAAGCTACGGTTAATAACCGTTCCCAATTAGCAACGAGAAAAAACCGTTGCTAACTAAACCAAGACGGTTATTAACCGTTGCTAAATGGCAACGGTTAATAACCGTTGCCAAATGCGCGGATGGTTAGTTGCAAATCTCAGTATTTGGTGTAGTGAAGATGAACAAAGGCCCTCTCGATTTCAGGCAATTGATCAAAGCATTTTTGTTCACTAACTTGTTGTTGTGATAAATTAAAGCTATTTGTTTCTACCTCTCCAAATTCCGGTATACTTAAAACTCATATCCTAATAAATCTTTTTGATATCCTTATTTATTTTTAACTCTGTAACATTCTTAATATAGTAATTTTCTCCTTAATTTTTGCTTCCAAACTAATTACTACTTTGCCATATTAGCTTACAAAGTTCCAGTTTTGAACTGATCATGTCAACTTCAATGGCTTAAAATTGTCTTTCAACATATATTTCTTTTATAAAGGTCAGGATAATGTTGTTTAAGCTAGGTATTTGAAAGAAAAAACAATAGATTTTATACGTGTCAAAATTTCAAACGTAGCCTCAAAAGTTTTTTTCTAACTTAAATTAAATTCAATATTAATAATTACCAGCTATATTATGTGACTTTTCACCTTTTCAATACACAAGTAAGCAGTATTCATCTGGTAATTCAAATAATAATACTTAAATGGATTTGTAGTCAAATATTGTTCTAAAATTCACTTAGTTTTCTAAGGTGCATTTGAATCTGATTTAAACTTAGCAATATATTTTCTTAAACTTTGAATTCATTTTCAACAATGAATTGAATGAGTACCTTATTTCATCATAAGCTATTTTAAACCAACAATTGTAGTTATCTAATGGCCTATGTAAAGAGCTTGTTATCTAATTGCCTTGATCTTATGTTGATTTATAACTAATTACATGTATGGTTTTTAAAAATTAAAAGCTTTTCCCAGCTCTTTACGTACAACGAGATATTCAAAGAGGCAATCTCTAGCTGTAGTTGCAGCTTTACGTGCAAAAGATAAGACTGCTGGTCTGAAAACCAATGAAACAAGACTTGTTGATGTAGCTCATCCTCTTCAAAGTTTAAACACCAATGTTAGAAGATCCCCTCGGAAGCGTACTGAAATGCAGCTTCCACCCGTTCAAGTCCAATCTTCAAATCTCAATCCTGGGCCTAATTCAACTGAATCTCCAAATATCACTCCCACAACCATAAACACAGACCCACTCCACGCCATGGATGCCTTGAACAACCCAGATTATAATGATGGTATTCAACAAGAGACATCAAGGAAAAAAATAGGGAAGACGATGATGAAAACGTTTTCTTGTATGCCGAATGAAAAGGCCGAAATTGAATTCAACGATCGAGGTCAACCAATAGGCTCCAACTCTAAGCACTTATCATCCGATCTCGGTACCTTAGCAAGGGAGATGGTACCTTTGACCATTTCAGAGTGGAAAAAAGTCGACGCAAATTTAAAGAAAGATTTATGGACTTGTATTCAGGTATGAAATAAGCTGAGAACTTTTTTTATGAGAACATTTAGATGAGTCATAATCCTCTTACATTCCAGTTTAATCCAAAGTTACAACTGCACTTACAAAAGTCATTCAATATACACTAATATTTTTAATATACTTGTTTACACTCACTGTTCTAATTCAAATGTTTTCTAAATAAAATAAAGGCAACACACACCAATGGATCCTAGTTTCTAGTAAATGACAACTATAGTCTACATTTCACAGTTGATGTTTCAAACTTCAAACATAAGATGATCAGCATTATTATTGAATGCGAAGAGTATAACTGCCTAAGATATAAATTTTAGTTAACATTTGCTTCAATTGTCATCCAAATACACCGAATAATATTTTATATTGCTTAACGTTGGCTCTAGACCTGTTTTCATAATTCAGTTTACTATAATGCACTTTGAATTCAGCTATCTGATTTTTGTTGTGCGATCAAGATTCATGGTCGATGAAGCATATAAGGGTTTATTACTGAATATGTTAGGAGTACGATGGAGAGAGGCAAAGTCAAGATTAGTTTCGGCTATTAAAGTAGCTTCTACTAGCCCTGACGCTTCCTCTAGATTAGCGATGCTAAAACCGGATACTATAGAAAATGTTCAAGAGGGAACGACTTTGTTAAGGAATAGTTGTCGGAGAAATTTGAGGTAATAAGTTGTAGTTTATTCAGTATAAATTAAAAGGTAAATAATAGTTTATTAATGAATTTCTCCTATGAAGGAAATTAGCAAAAAATTCAAAGCACTAAGAGATAAAAATAAACTTCCACATATAATGAGAAGAAAGGGTTATGCGAGATTAGCTGAAGATATGGTAAGAAATGCATGTACATTGACATCAATAATATTTTTTTTCTTTCATTCGTCTTCTTACTATTATTGTTTGCAGAAAAAGGAAACTGGAATATCAGATATTAGCAGAGACGGGCTATGGTGCAAAGCCCATACAAAGAAAAATGGAGACCCACCGAATTCCGTTGTTGCCGATTGCATCGTAAGTTTTTTTATTCTTTTGAGATATGAGTGTAGATATTTATTCAAAACTCGTATGTACTTGACATTGAGGGATCAATATTTCTATGATCCACTCATATATATTTTCTACGATCAATATTTCACTACAAATATTAAATACATTGAACTGAACATTGAGGGATGATAGTTTATTCATATTTCATTTTTCTTGAAATGGTCTATTTTGATTTGTAGGCTAAGATAAAAGAGCATAGTAGTGCTCAGAGCTCTCATGGAACAACATCGGTAAGTGGAGATGGGGTGTCACATGTTTCTGGAAATGAACATAGGGGAAGGGTGAGAGGACTGGGTTTTGGTGTATTACCATCTCAAATGGGTGTTTATTCAAGTAATTCAAAAAAGGTGATTGCATTGGAAAATCAAGTAACTCAGTTGGCGGCTAGAGTAGAAGAGTTGACTAATTTGGTCGTGACAGTAAGTTTATATTTAATTAGCTAATGCTAATAAATATGTGATATGTGCTTATGAATTACCAACTCATCTCTTGTACTTTTACAGAGAAGAAATGATAATGTGGCGGATATGGAGATAGTTGAGGCTCATACACCTCAGGTTAGAATATATAAATAATCCTAAATTAGTATATGAAATTTTGATTTTTTTTGCTTTGAGAAATTGTTGTTCATTAATCATGGTAGTAGTTCAATTAGTTTAATTAGTTCACATTTCATTTCATTTAAATACGGCAAGTACACAACGAGGAATATCGAGATTTGTAGTAGTATTCCTACTCGTACATCCTTCTTCTGTTGACCAAGTCCTGAGAGCACCTCAACAGGCAACGTTGACATGTTTAGTTCAGGCTATTATCTGCAGTTGAGTAACTTTAATGTTGACCAAGAATGTATAATATAGATGAGGTAAACTTACTTCATACATAGTCTGTGAAAGTTGAGTCTTTTATATCAAAGATTTGACTGCTACTATACATTGTGTTACTCTTTAGTCATACTCAAGTTCCATAAAAGAAACTTTTGACTAACATTAATTTTTATCAGTTGATAATTATAATTGAGATTCACTTGATTGATCTCCAGATTGTTCGGGAGAAAATTTGCTTTGATGGTTGCTAGAACAACATTCATTCAATTTTCACTGCTCGATTATTAATTTAACATCTTGACTGAAATTCCAGATCAGTTTTAATTACTATACGATATCACACAATTAAATTTTGTTGGTATGTCTATGAATTTTTGTTACTATACGAAATTCCAGATAAGTTTTAACTACTATACGATATCACACAATTATCTTCAGGCTATACTAATAATTTGAAAGTTAGAATATGAAAACATTAAAGTTAGAAAGCAGATATTGCACTTGGTTAGCAAATTGCAGCTTTTGATTGATATGATTGAAACTATCGTAGAAAATAATAGTTTGACTTAATTTCCAAAAACCTTCTGGATTCATGACACGTTGAGATCGATATTCAAAGATCAAAATACTGGTAAAACAATCATATGTGAAAGCTTGACCCCATTGGATATGAACACAATTTCTCATAGATTTAATCCATTGTCAAAAGTGGGATCATTATGAAAAAAAATGCAGTAAATCCTAGAAACATGCTCAAACAACTGACAGTTTTATAATAGCATACCTTACCATTTGTAAAGCAAGATAACTTCAATTTTTCTAGCATATGGTTATACCTTAAAAATATGGTACAAATTCAACATCGTTGCAAGCATATGGTTATGAGTTTACCTCATCTATATTTTATTACAACAATTCATTATGAAAATATATTATCAGTGTGAATTGGCTCAGGAATGTGTGTACTCTCAAGTTTTTGAGTCTGTGCTTTGGAGTGGACCATGTATTAGCTAAGTCATCTTGATAATAGTTGAAAGATCACTTAACGGCTTTCAGGCTGTAGCTAAAATTTATTTCCGAATATGAAAAATATACTTGATTCTATGATCCTTCTATTTAACATGAACATTTTCTTCCAGTATTCTCTCGTTTTCTAGTATTCTCTCGTTTTCCAGTATTCTCTCGTTTTCCATAGGCTGTAGCTAAAATTTTAATTATCCAGCCAATATAAACCTTGTTCCATACTTACCTTTTGAATCTGTATTTTTATATAACCTTGTTCCATGGTTTTTTGCTTGCAGTCACACCGCGAGAGTACCAATGTGCAGGTTCAAGATCCTGATGGTTTGGTGAAAAAAAAGTGCAAGCTATTGAGTTGGAAGAAGAACGTAGTTGCAGAGGGGACTATAGAAAGCACTGATCCTGATGCTTCAGTACATTTTGTAAAGCTTGGAGCAAATGCTTGGAAAGTATGGGTTAATGTAGCGGTGGAACCAGAAGCCTTTTTATTTAGGCCAAATTCAGAGATGCAGACTATCGAAGAGGCCGTCGGATCAACTATCGCGTGTCATAAAGACTTCATCTGTTTGGTATAGTATGATTGTACTTAGAACATGATATGTGTAGCAAGAACAGAACATGATCTCTGTTTGGTATGGTATGATATGATTGTACATAGAACATGATGTGTTAATGCTTTATGTATTTGGCATGTAAACTTATCTAACCTTTTGGAATGTTAGAATTCTATGACTCTAGCTTTTAGTCTTTTCGTATGTGATTTTAATTATTTTACAATATTTAGTATTAGTATGGATGAATTGCATGGATGCTGCTGTAATTTTTTTTAAATTTGCATTTACTTTGCAACGGGCAATGTGCGTTGTTATATGAGTTTCTTACAACGGTCAATACATGTTGTGAAATAGTATGCAATTAGTATGGTTAGTCTATTGCAACGGGTTATGGTCGTTGTATTATAGTGTATTGCAACGGGCAACACAAGTTGTTAAATATTCTTTTTACAACGGTCAATGCATGTTGTGAAACATGCTATGCAACTAGTATGGTTAGTCAATTGCAACGGGTTATGGCCGTTGTATTATAGTCTATTACAATGGTCATACCCCGTTGTAAAAAGGTTTACTGCAATGGTTTTTACAACGTGCTTTGCCCGTTGTAAAATGTGGTGCATCTATTACAACAAGGCCTATTACAATGGGCATGTGCTCGTTGCGAAAACCATATTACAACGGGCATTGCCCGTTGTAATATGGCTGTTTTGTTGTAGTGAATATGTCTATAGTAAAGAACTATTAAAATAACGTTAAGGCGTTACCCATATCCCCATTAACACATTTTTATATATTTCCGTAGTCTATACAGTACCGTAATTCCTCCATAAACTGGAGGGCAATCAGAGGGCACTCCATAGGTATGGTACAAACTAAACTCGTAGAAGGCGCGATAGGGCATGCGACACGGCACTCGAGGCAATGCCAGGATAGATATAGCATTTGCACTCCCGGACTGGTGGTAACGCATTGTAACGACCCGCCTTTTTGGACAGTTTAAATCGACAAATCAAACACACATGCCGATTCTAAACCATTAAAAAGGGCGGATGGTTAATGGGTTAAATAAGAAAAGAAAGGAAAAGAAAGAACAAAAACAAACTCAGAATCTCGCAGCGGAAGGAACAAGATATAATAATAAAATAACAGTTCATGAAGCTGTTAAATAAATAAATTTGATTATTATTATACATCATAAATCATAGTTACATACATATCAGAGATAATACAATAATGCAGCGGAAAAATAATATGGTAGTAGAATACAAATGATGTAATACCAAACTCCATCTTCGTCCTCCAGAATAGATCTTCAACCTTATCTGAAATGCACAGGCTGACCCGAGCGTAATGAAAAGGCAAAACACTCGAGTCAGGACTAAAATATCTCATGTAAGTCAAATCGAATAAGAAAATATGAGTGTGACGGCGTCAGAGATGTTTACGGGTTTTGACATCTCCTATCCAGTGTCAACGTGAGTGCAATAACTTAAGAGATGTTACGGGATTTTCCATCTCTCAAGGATCCGTTAAACTATCTACTATGTAGTACAATACGCTATTATAATATGTCTACATTAAAGTAAAAGTATTAAAATAGCGTTAAACCATGGCCCATTCCACCCTTAACACAGTTTATATTCCCAAGAGCATATACAAGACCGTAGTTTCCCCAAAACCGGAAGTCACCAGAGGGCAATCCATATACTAAAGGTACAAATCAAAATCGTAGTGGTCACGCATAAATGGAATACAAGTATGACAAGGCACATGAGGCAATACCCAAGGTAGTGATACTACCGTTCGCCTGATCTGAACTGGTGAGAACGCAACGCCCGCAACACCGTGAGACAACACTCCCAAAATCAAGGGTGCACACCAATCAATCACAAAGTAAAAGAATAGTTTACGAAGAAGTGTGTCCACTTGAGGTAGCTAATCCTCCATTGGCCCGGCACAGCTCCTGTTTTAGTCATTTCCAATTTGACACAAGTGTCAAGGCTATCCATTATCGTTCTCTTTCTTCAGTCAACACGTACATCATTCCAACCACTTCATTCTGGATCATCACTCCGCGTATAGTTATTAAAGTGGTTTTCGGTTTAGATAGAGAGTATATCCATAACCGATTCCGGTCTCTTTAATAACTTCGAAATTATTTCACCGATTGGTCGTTTATTTATTTCAAAACCAAATCAATTACAATCTCAATTAAAATTTATAAATCAACATTTCATTTGTCTTTCTAAATCAATTTCCACAATTTACGTTTCAAAACTTCCAAATCAAAATTTCAAAATCTTATAATTCAATTTCAATTTCAATTTAAACAATTCAAATATTGATTCAAGTTCGTATATAAGTTTCATTCCGAAATCATTTAAATTAATTTAATTCAACATTCAAATCAATTTAAATTCATTTATCGATTTCATTTAATATCCGTTAAGGTACTTTATCATTCAAAACAATTTCTATTAAATTTCAAATCCATTACACTACCTTTTTAAGTTCAACTTCATTAAATCAAAACTTACAATTTTGAATTAAATTAAATTCGTCAAATCAATTCTTCCAATTACAAGTCTTACATTAATTCCAAAAATATCACATTTTCATTTCTTGTTAAAAAAAATCAATTTCACTTATTTACTTTCTTAAATAATTTTCCAAAACTTAATTAATAAAGAAACTCAATTTCAATTATTTATGAAGTAAAAATTCACTTATTCAAAAGTTCAAAATTTTCTTATTAAAGAATTTCAATTCAATTTAATCATTAAATAATTTAACCTTATTTAATTATTAAATAATTCAATAGTTTCAATTTAGTCCAATTCACAAATTTCTTTGAATTTCAATTAAATTCCAAATTAATTAAATCTCAATTTTAAATAAATTTTCAATTCCAAACTCAAACTTGAAATATCATTTCATAAAAATTTTCTTAGAAATATTCAGAGTTCGATTAAAAGTCCAATCTTTTAAAACAAATCAACTTTCGAAAATTTACGCTGTATTTCAAAAATTTTCTTAAAAATCTAAACTTCGAATAATTAAACAATTTCATTTACCAAGTTTAAATTCCAACATCTTGAGCTTCAATTCAAAACAATTCAATTTCCATAAATTCGATTTTATTCTTAAAATCAATTCATTTAAATAATTTCAAAACAACTTTTAAAATCATTTAATTTAACCAACCCGGTGTCCGTATAAAATTTTCTAACCTATGGCCAAGTGGATAATTATTTCCAATTTTAATTTCAAGGATGGACATATATCATTTCAATCCAAATAGATGTCATAGGTATATCATTTCAACCTATTTCTTAATTTATTCGAAATGATTCGGTTACAGTTTATATGCAATAAACAATATACATGATGATAGCATGATATATCAAAATAAATAAACAACCAATCTCGACCAATAGCATCCATCACAACCAATCAACCATAAAGCCAATAACATTCACAACAACTTCATAATTATCAATATTAGGAAATTTGATCGCAATTAAAATTTAACTTTAAATTTGACTGTCAATTTAATTTTCAACGGTGAATTCAAATGACAATCTATATGACAATTAAATTTTTATCAAACAACGACAAATAAATCCATATCACTTTATAATTTCAAATTTAACTACCATAAAGATATTCAGTACGTTGTGAGTGTTATAAAACACTCACCTTTTGAATTTAAATTGAATTTAAATTCAATTTAAACCCAAAATTTTGACAGTCTCCAAATCCATTCAAACCAGCGTCAAAGTGTCCGGAATTTCGATATGATCCTAACAAAAGAAACCTCGCCCAAATCCGAGTCCGTATGCAAAAGTTATGAAAATTTGAAGATTGGAAAATTCTGGTGCTGAGTCGACTTCGAGTTCCCGCCTCAAATACCCGATGCCTGCTTGGAGTTTTTTGCAAAATCGACCCGATGACCCGAGTAGTTTTCTTCCCGACTCGAAGTAGCTCCAGGGTTTTTCCTCCTGAAACCCCAAGCGCGACCCGAAGCGCGTAAATCTCGAATTTTTTTTTTTTTTTTTGATTTTGGAATTTGGGAATTAGGTTTTGTCTGCCATTGGAATGAGAAGCTAAGAAGAAGATGAATTGTACGTACAGACAAATGAAGATTAGGGAGGCTAGGGTTTATAACTGTGTTTATATAGGTATGTTAGAGATAGAGTAGATAGACTGGATAGATGAACGTGCGGAACAAGCTATGGCCCGAAAAGCCCGTTCTGACTCCGGAACGGAATTGGGTAAACCCATATATCAAAATAGGTGTTTTAAAATATTTTAAACGCAATGGAAAAGGTTTCAAGTCCAAATTCCATCGTATGAAGGAGTTATGCTAAAATCAAAATTTCAAATTGATTTTAATTGATTATAATTGCATTTATTTCAAGGCGTTTCGAGTCCGTACGATCAAACGACAAGTCCGATTGCTACGAAAATTGAAACCTTACAATAATTCACTGTTACGGATCCGATGAAACTAGTTTCGTCGAAATCCGAGACAGTTGTAAAAATGGCTATTTTTACTGTTTAATTTCAATATAAAATTCCCAATTTTAAATTATTAACTTTTAAATCAAATTTCAATTGTTCACAAATTTTATTTTTAATTTCACAGTAATTAACAATCTTTTACAATGCAGTTTTCCATTATAAATCCAATATAAAAGATTACATTAGATCCAGCGTTCAATTATATTGTAATTCAAATTCAAGTTATTTAATTCCAATTGAATTCTTTTATTTCGATTTACACTTTCATTATTGCATCAACCATTTACTTATACATTATTATCAATAGTTTATAATTCATTTACTTTCATTTTCTTCAGCTATCATCTTATTTAAATTCACAGTAATATTAAATTACATTCATTTACGTTGATTTCCATATTATAACTTCAATATTAAATGTACATTTTATTTATTTCGTTGTTTACAATCAAATTCAATTCAATTCAATTTCTTGTTACATTCAAATTTAAATCTTTACTTACGTTCAATTACCAGTTAACATCTTTATCAAATTACAGTTTCGGTTATTATTTGATTTCAATCAACTGTAATTGTAACGACCCAGGATTTTGAACGAATTAAATTGGAAATATTTAATTAATTTTAAATATTTGAACGATAATTTAATTTGAATCCCGAATAAAACTTTGAAATTTGCGGTTAAATTACAGAATTTAATCTATTGATAGTCGAATAAAAATTTGTATTTTCAGTTTTAAGTTGAAGAAAAATATTTCACAAGTTTTTAAAATTCGTATTGACAATACTGAAGATGATTAAAAACTTCAGAATCGAATTTGAAATTGATCTGATCAGTTTTGGAATTTAATTGTTCGAATCGATATTTTAAAATAGTCATTTTTCAAACAGTCTCGGAATTGGACGAAACCAGTTCCGTTGGGTCCGTAACATTGAATTATTACCGGATTTCAATTTTCGTATTTTTCGGTGTTGATTTGTGAGCACACGATAGGTAAATGCATTGAAATTTAAATTGAATTCAATTTACATTTAAATTTAAAATGGGTCAAAGGCAGCACGTTATCTTCCCTGGAATCGTGCCTAATATCACGAGACTATCGTGCAAACCATACTCTGTCGTTTTCAAATACCCTCTTCCCTCTTCAGATTCGAACCAAAGAGATCAAAATAACTTCTCGTTTAAAATCAAATATTAATGGCCGCATCTCCTCTAATTCCTTCATTCAAAATAAAATGAAACCGAGCTGTTTCGAGTCACGAGTAAAACGAAGGGGATCACGACTTCGTCTTCGATTGAGGGGAAGGCTCACGCGAGTCGGAGAAGGGGTCGAACAAGGCGATTCGCGATGGATTTTCACGAGATCGTGGTTTTGGGGATTCGTGGGCAGGCGCTTGTTTGGCGGTGGGGCGCGAGTTCGTCGAGTGGCGACAAGGGCGGCGTCGCGACTTTGGGTTGCTCGAATTCGATCGAGCTCGCGATAGAACGGCGGCGTCGAAGTCTTGGCTGTCGAAGGCGCACGCGTAGGCCGAGGTAGATGGAGGAGCGTCGACGACGAGATGCTGAAGGGTGAAGGCGATTGCGGGGTGGGTCGCGATGGCGGCATTCGTGAGCTCGAGGTGTCGATGTCGCAGTTGTTCGACGTGAATAGGGTTCGCGAGAGGCGAGTTGGATCGGAGTAGTTCGACGATATGAGGGGTTCGACGAGCTCCAGTTGCGTATACAGTGAGGTAATTTCGATTTTTACAGTTAGATTAATTTACTTGATGATTTTTATATGCAGAAAAAAAATTAGGAAAGTTATTGATTGGTAATTCGATTTAAACTTGGAAAAATTAATTTAAATATTGTATATCACAGTAAAATGAATTACTGTGATTTCTTTTACAGGAAAATATTTTTCATAAATAAAATTGGGAAAAGGAGATGATTTAAAAAAAAATTAGTTTTGAACTAAAATTTTAGTTAAACAAATTTATTTAGGGTAATGAATTGTTTGATAAAGTAAAACATTAATAACACAAATATACCGATTTCCATTTACTAGTGAAATTTTTAAATAAGGAACTATGGAAAAATTTATTTGTTCTTAGACACTTAAAGAAATTTATTAAAGGGGAAATATGGGTTTAAATAAAACTATCAAAACGAAAATTTGTTATTCGATTTATTTCGAATATTAACGAATTGTATAAATTATTTATACAAGGTTAAAGTCAAGAAAATCGAGTCAAGCTGGAATAAAATGGATGGCAAATTTAAAAACTAAGGTGAGATCTCCTCACTCAGATTTATAAATTGATTGCAGTTATTGACTGTTTGATTTCTGTTTGAATGTGCTATTAGATATGATAGGATATATCTATATATATAGCAGTATATACATATTGGCATATGTATATATTGGATTGTTGATTTCCCGCCTCGTATAGCGGATGAGACCCTATTGCGCCGTTAGTAAGCGGATTTATAAAAACCTATATACCGCGATAATTCCGTACTGGAGCGGAATTGGTATTGTGCTAACATCTTTGGATGCAGGAAAACAGGTTGGAGGGATCCAACTGGACCCCTCACATTGATTGAATTTATTTCTATTGTGATATGAATCTGTGAATGATTATAGTGATGCTATTAATCATATTGATATCTGGAAATTGTTGGAAAGCTAAAATTTAGCTGAATGGATGTTTTGACATCATTGGATTCCAAAGATAAACGAAGTTGAATTTTTGAAATCAAGATAGAAATTTTTAAGTGAATTAATTTTAGAAATTGAAGAAATTTTGAAGAAAGGAATTTTTAAAGTATAAAAAAGTTAATTTGTAAAATCTCATTGAATTAATTCCAGAATCGAGTGAAAATGTTAAATAAATGAGTTTCGTATAATAGTGATTTTAAATTGAGTAATTTGGATTTTTAAATAGATTGAAAGAAACAATTGAAATTATTTTCTTAAAGAGGAAATTATTTAAAAAGAGATAAGTTGGAAATCCAATTAGAAATTTAAATTGGTAAATTGAAATAACTTGGGAAATCAATGTAAAAATGATTTCAAATTGAAGAATTCTTTTAAAAATAGAATATTGAATAAATTGGAAAGAATAAGGAAAATTATTTAGAAATGATAAAATTTTGGAAATCAATCTGTAATTGATGTAGTATTTGGAAATGACGTTAAAATGGGTTTATAAAAGGGTAAATTTTACAGTTGTAAAGTTTTAAAAGAATGATCTTTGTAAATAAATGAAATTATAAGTATTTAACTTATAATATGGATTGTGGTATATAAATTGAATTGTGAATTGAATTGGTAAATAAAGAAGATTTATAAACTGAAGTTTTTATAAATAGAAATAGAATTTATAACCGTGTTTATAAATTCGAAATAGATTAAATTGGATAAATTTATTTATAGAAGATTTTTAAAGAAAAGATATATTCACAACTCTGGACCGTGAATATATTATTGAATAAAATGGATTCATTTTTGAAGAAGTGATATTAAAAATGAAGTTAAACATTTTAAAGACGTTTTAAAATGTATTACGAATCGAAACCATAGATTTCAACATTTATTGTTGAAATAGACGTTTTCGAGAAATATAAGGAAATGGTGGACTATAACACAGTTGTTATAGTAAATGATTTCCGAAAGGAAATGTTTTTATGTAGTATTGGGATTTATATATCTATCTAAAATTCGAATCCCTATACTAGTGATTTTGAGTCGTCGTAACGATGTTTTACGTAACATTCGTTTTGACTCAAATAGATGTTGTTAAAAAGAATGATTTCCTTAAAGAATGAATATGTACTTAATATTGATTTAAGTATATCGAATATTTTCAAATGTTGAAAATAAATAGATTTGTGAAATACTTATTATTAAATAAGTATGGAATTGCTTTTCCAATATGAAATGAACGTTTTGAGAATTTATCCTTGTAAAGATAAATTGAGATTGAATATTGAAAACGATTTGAAAATCAAATATCAGTAGATATTCGGAAATATAAATTCAATACGGAATTTATAAAAGAAAGCGAAGTTGTTTAAAAATAAATATTGATTTATTTTTGAAGTGTGGAAAATTGTTTTGAAATTGTTTTCAAATGGTTAAGTGTGAAAATTTTATATCTTATAAAGATATTTTTGAAGAATAAATAATTTGGGAAAATTATTCGGAATCTGATGATGTTGCGCATCTTTATTGATAGTTAAATAACCGACTATCAATAATTACCTTTAGATAGGTATTTGTTGTAATTTGGATGAAATTGAATGCCACACTTGTTTTTAAATAAACGCTCACTATTCGGGTTAGCCGGGAAAGGACCATGGGGTCGTATAACCCATTCCGAATATGTGATACGTCGTTATGAATTGCATTTGAAGACCGGTGTTGAAGACCGGATATTTTTAAAAACGGAAGGATTACCGTCGAGTTACTCTACATCGGCTGATCTCCGATTTAGAGGTTTTATCACCCTTAGTGACGGGAAGTCCTGACGTGATTGAAAATTATCCGGATATGCAAGGGCTTCGTGAGAAGTGCCTTCGGTTCTGTTCGATCCCGGAACAGACTTGTATGGATTGTGTGTCTGACGTTACAATTTGAGATATAAAGCTGATTTCTTTCAAATACATTTCTGTTGGTGGCGGAGAATTTATTCTCTTAGCTTAACACCCTTCTCTGAGACGTACGAGCTCAGAGGTTATGTAGTTGAAATTTATCAGCGATATATCCCAATTTGGTAACGTGGCATACTGAGTGTTGCTGTGAAATGATCAGTGTTTGATCATTTGTGATATGATCATTTGTTTGATCTTATATCTTGGTGATCATAGGTTGATCATTTTGTTTGACCCGAAGCAGGGCTTTGTAGAAAGCGTAGCTTTGTGGACGAGACTTCGTCGAGCCTCACACCCCGGAAATGGTCGAAACAGGACGAATGCAGCAAGGTTCTAGGGAGTAGCGCCCCTTAGTGTATGTCATTCTTTCTGGATAAAGGTGGTATCATGGTATGGAGCCCAGATACTTAACCTCTGTGGTTGCTGCACAGTTATTATTACTTTGTGGTTTGTTGGAAATCGGGGATCCTCGGGAAGATCGGTGACGATCGGGGGATGGCATACGCGTGTCAGTAGTTACCTATTTTTGCAGAGGTAACCCGGCCTTGTGTTGGCAGAGATCCGGTTAGGTTCTCGGGTCGTCTATTCCAGGGACGTACCCATCGTGGATAGGAAGTTCCTTAGCCTGACCATTTGTTGGAAATCCAAAGAAACAATACGAGCCTTGTACGGTTTTAGTTGTAGAACCTATCATTCACTTATGGTGGCGCCCCACTGTTTGGATGGTAGCTATAGTAGGCATAGTTCGAAATGTCTATGCTGGCTAAGATTTATATTGTACTTTCGAAATGTTTTCTACACTATGCACTAATAATAATATCAAAAATGATTTGATTTTGCGTAGTAAGCATCTTTGACTATCATAAGAAGAAATCTCCTCCAATTCTGCGTTTGCATTGTGTGTGTGGTGGGAGGTCTTATGGTAGTTTCATTTTCCAAAAGCATTGCGAATTGACTTTAAAATTCTCTGCTATTAATTTTAAAGAATAACTGTTTTACGATCTCACACCAGTCACCATGACTGACTCGGAGTTTATTGTTCCCTTCTAAACTCTGGGTGCCCACCAATTTCCACACGGGCAGCCTAGAGTTATATTATCAGGATATTCTGGATATTCTGGAGCTTGGAGATAAGCTGGATGGCGAGACGTAGTATTTGTATCTGATAGTATTTATTCCGCTGTGTATTCTGTATAAGGACAAGTATATAACTGTCCATTGTTGTATATTGACTCTGATGTTTGATGTATGTATAAACTGATATAGTTCTTTGTTTTAAAAGACTAGTGTTTATTTATTATATATTGTTCCGCTGCGATATGTGAGATTCTGATATTGTTTTCTGTTTCTGTTTCTGCTATTGTGCTGTTGTTGTTCTTTCTTCTCTTTTTCTTCTTTTCTTCTTCTTCTACCTATTTCTTCTTTCTTAAAACCATAACTTTTCGGGTTTCCGGCATTCGATTGTTCGGCAGTCGATAAAGTGAGTATCGATGTTGAATTTTCGAAAGTCGAAAATTCGCGGGATGTTACAAGTGGTATCAGAGCATATGGTTAAGCGACAACCCTGCTCTGTTGGGTGTTACTCATTAGAGATAGAGTCAGCAGTACTCTAGAATGAGTTGAGTGTAATAATAGATATGAGCGCGTATTTGTTATTTGGATATGAAATTGTTTTGTATTGTGTTGACTTATCGGTTGATTGTTTATGGATTCTGGTCGGTGCAGTCTAGCTAACTGTAATCGATAGGGGTTTCTAAACTCTAAACAAGATAAACCGACACAGTATTGTTTAAAATAGGGTAAATGAAATAATTTTGCCCAAAACTATTTTTGTATAGAAAAGAAATGATTTTCTATGAATTATCATAGTATATGGATGTTTGGTTTTTATAAAATAGTAACATTGAATTATTATCATTGTTATATGAAATGGAATGAGGAATTAAAATAAATATGAATTGAAAGATAAAGAAATAAATTCACATACAAATGAAATTAAAGAATGTAAATTATAAATGTGAATTGTAATTTAAAACAGGATTCCAGAGAAGTTTTGGAAATGTTTTGAAAGAATTTGAAAATTTTGGAAATTTGGAAGTTTAAATCTTTTTGATTTGAAAATGAATTTCAAGGGTTTTGAAAAATGTTTTGAAGAAATGAAAAGCTCTAAACTCTTTTCGGTCGCTGGAAAATAATTCCGATGATGACCATGGCATCACCGGTGTTCATTTTCGGGTTTCCAAAAGAGGAATTGCTGCCAAATTGTTTTAAAAGGAAGTTGTTTGAAAAGTTGGGTTTTGTTTTGAAAGTTCAAAGGATGATTTGACTTGTTTTCAAAATGGTTTTGAAAAGGTTGAAAAAGACTCTGGAATACTATAAAGAATATTTACGGAATATTATTGAATTGATAACTTATACGAATAGAAATTGTTAATGTGAAATATGAAATTGTGATTGGAATTAAAGTTCATTAACAAGTGAAATCTATAAATGTGAATTGAAAGTATAAGGAAACGAATTCATATATAAATAAAATGGTAAATATGAAGTGTAATTGTGATTTATAAATGAAAATGGAATTCCAGATAGATATTGGAAAAAATAAAAAAATTCATTAATGAAATGAATTTGTAATATGAATATATAAGTGATTATAAATCGAAATGTAAATAAGTTGATAACTTATAAATATTTGCAAATTTGATAGAGATGAGATTCAATTGAAAATGAAAGAATTTGAGAATGAATAAATAAATTTGCAATTGCAAGTACAAGAAAATGAAGTTGAATGTTAAAATTCATTTTGAATTTGTCAGTAAATGAAACTGGAGTTAAAGCTGAATATTGAAACGAATTTGAATTGTGTGAAATAAAATAAAGTTTTGAAATTGGTTTGAAGTGAACAAAATAAATCCGATAAAAATTCAATATTTCAGAATTGAAAGTGAATTGAATCCAAATTAGATTGGAATTGTGAATTGAACTCAAATGAGAAATGGAAATGTGAAATAGAATTCAAATAAAATTTGAACGGAATTGAATATGTAACTTCAATAGCGAATTTAAAGAGAATATAAGAAGTATATATTGAAAATTTGTAATCGAGTTTGCAAAATGATTGAATGCTATAACTAGATATCATGGCTGGTAGATATACAGATATAAAGGAATTGGAATTTTGATTTCGAAGATGAATTTGAATTTCTCGAAAAAGGTACGTATTTTAATTTCTATATGAGTTTTTGATGATTTTTCTCTAGCCGCTTGGCTTTTTCTTTTTCTTTTTGAAATCTGAGAGTCCGTAGGGACGTTTTGTAGTCGTGCCGTATTAGCCGCGCAAAGGAGACGCTGGCGAAATTTTTCGAAAATTTAGGGCGTTAGAAAATTTTTGAGAAAATTTTGAAAGTTTAAAATTTGAATTTAAACTCGAATTTGAATTTTGAAGTAAACAATGTTGTTTGGAACTTATAATTGAAGTTGGAAAACGAGTTGAATGATAACGAATCTTTAATAGAAAGATTTGTTTTGATAAATTGATAAAACTATTTGAATTTGAGAAAATAGTAGACGAGTTAAGGACCACTTTTCCTAACTTGTAATTTCGAGGACGAAATTCTTTTAAGGAGGGAAGTTTGTAACGACCCAGGATTTTGAACGAATTAAATTGGAAATATTTAATTAATTTTAAATATTTGAACGATAATTTAATTTGAATCCCGAATAAAACTTTGAAATTTGCGGTTAAATTACAGAATTTAATCTATTGATAGTCGAATAAAAATTTGTATTTTCAGTTTTAAGTTGAAGAAAAATATTTCACAAGTTTTTAAAATTCGTATTGACAATACTGAAGATGATTAAAAACTTCAGAATCGAATTTGAAATTGATCTGATCAGTTTTGGAATTTAATTGTTCGAATCGATATTTTAAAATAGTCATTTTTCAAACAGTCTCGGAATTGGACGAAACCAGTTCCGTTGGGTCCGTAACATTGAATTATTACCGGATTTCAATTTTCGTATTTTTCGGTGTTGATTTGTGAGCACACGATAGGTAAATGCATTGAAATTTAAATTGAATTCAATTTACATTTAAATTTAAAATGGGTCAAAGGCAGCACGTTATCTTCCCTGGAATCGTGCCTAATATCACGAGACTATCGTGCAAACCATACTCTGTCGTTTTCAAATACCCTCTTCCCTCTTCAGATTCGAACCAAAGAGATCAAAATAACTTCTCGTTTAAAATCAAATATTAATGGCCGCATCTCCTCTAATTCCTTCATTCAAAATAAAATGAAACCGAGCTGTTTCGAGTCACGAGTAAAACGAAGGGGATCGCGACTTCGTCTTCGATTGAGGGGAAGGCTCACGCGAGTCGGAGAAGGGGTCGAACAAGGCGATTCGCGATGGATTTTCACGAGATCGCGGTTTTGGGGATTCGTGGGCAGGCGCTTGTTTGGCGGTGGGGCGCGAGTTCGTCGAGTGGCGACAAGGGCGGCGTCGCGACTTTGGGTTGCTCAAATTCGATCGAGCTCGCGATAGAACGGCGGCGTCGAAGTCTTGGCTGTCGAAGGCGCGCGCGTAGGCCGAGGTAGATGGAGGAGCGTCGACGACGAGATGCTGAAGGGTGAAGGCGATTGCGGGGTGGGTCGCGATGGCGGCATTCGTGAGCTCGAGGTGTCGATGTCGCAGTTGTTCGACGTGGATAGGGTTCGCGAGAGGCGAGTTGGATCGGAGTAGTTCGACGATATGAGGGGTTCGACGAGCTCCAGTTGCGTATACAGTGAGGTAATTTCGATTTTTACAGTTAGATTAATTTACTTGATGATTTTTATATGCAGAAAAAAAATTAGGAAAGTTATTGATTGGTAATTCGATTTAAACTTGGAAAAATTAATTTAAATATTGTATATCACAGTAAAATGAATTACTGTGATTTCTTTTACAGGAAAATATTTTTCATAAATAAAATTGGGAAAAGGAGATGATTTAAAAAAAATTTAGTTTTGAACTAAAATTTTAGTTAAACAAATTTATTTAGGGTAATGAATTGTTTGATAAAGTAAAACATTAATAACACAAATATACCGATTTCCATTTACTAGTGAAATTTTTAAATAAGGAACTATGGAAAAATTTATTTGTTCTTAGACACTTAAAGAAATTTATTAAAGGGGAAATATGGGTTTAAATAAAACTATCAAAACGAAAATTTGTTATTCGATTTATTTCGAATATTAACGAATTGTATAAATTATTTATACAAGGTTAAAGTCAAGAAAATCGAGTCAAGCTGGAATAAAATGGATGGCAAATTTAAAAACTAAGGTGAGATCTCCTCACTCAGATTTATAAATTGATTGCAGTTATTGACTGTTTGATTTCTGTTTGAATGTGCTATTAGATATGATAGGATATATCTATATATATAGCAGTATATACATATTGGCATATGTATATATTGGATTGTTGATTTCCCGCCTCGTATAGCGGATGAGACCCTATTGCGCCGTTAGTAAGCGGATTTATAAAAACCTATATACCGCGATAATTCCGTACTGGAGCGGAATTGGTATTGTGCTAACATCTTTGGATGCAGGAAAACAGGTTGGAGGGATCCAACTGGACCCCTCACATTGATTGAATTTATTTCTATTGTGATATGAATCTGTGAATGATTATAGTGATGCTATTAATCATATTGATATCTGGAAATTGTTGGAAAGCTAAAATTTAGCTGAATGGATGTTTTGACATCATTGGATTCCAAAGATAAACGAAGTTGAATTTTTGAAATCAAGATAGAAATTTTTAAGTGAATTAATTTTAGAAATTGAAGAAATTTTGAAGAAAGGAATTTTTAAAGTATAAAAAAGTTAATTTGTAAAATCTCATTGAATTAATTCCAGAATCGAGTGAAAATGTTAAATAAATGAGTTTCGTATAATAGTGATTTTAAATTGAGTAATTTGGATTTTTAAATAGATTGAAAGAAACAATTGAAATTATTTTCTTAAAGAGGAAATTATTTAAAAAGAGATAAGTTGGAAATCCAATTAGAAATTTAAATTGGTAAATTGAAATAACTTGGGAAATCAATGTAAAAATGATTTCAAATTGAAGAATTCTTTTAAAAATAGAATATTGAATAAATTGGAAAGAATAAGGAAAATTATTTAGAAATGATAAAATTTTGGAAATCAATCTGTAATTGATGTAGTATTTGGAAATGACGTTAAAATGGGTTTATAAAAGGGTAAATTTTACAGTTGTAAAGTTTTAAAAGAATGATCTTTGTAAATAAATGAAATTATAAGTATTTAACTTATAATATGGATTGTGGTATATAAATTGAATTGTGAATTGAATTGGTAAATAAAGAAGATTTATAAACTGAAGTTTTTATAAATAGAAATAGAATTTATAACCGTGTTTATAAATTCGAAATAGATTAAATTGGATAAATTTATTTATAGAAGATTTTTAAAGAAAAGATATATTCACAACTCTGGACCGTGAATATATTATTGAATAAAATGGATTCATTTTTGAAGAAGTGATATTAAAAATGAAGTTAAACATTTTAAAGACGTTTTAAAATGTATTACGAATCGAAACCATAGATTTCAACATTTATTGTTGAAATAGACGTTTTCGAGAAATATAAGGAAATGGTGGACTATAACACAGTTGTTATAGTAAATGATTTCCGAAAGGAAATGTTTTTATGTAGTATTGGGATTTATATATCTATCTAAAATTCGAATCCCTATACTAGTGATTTTGAGTCGTCGTAACGATGTTTTACGTAACATTCGTTTTGACTCAAATAGATGTTGTTAAAAAGAATGATTTCCTTAAAGAATGAATATGTACTTAATATTGATTTAAGTATATCGAATATTTTCAAATGTTGAAAATAAATAGATTTGTGAAATACTTATTATTAAATAAGTATGGAATTGCTTTTCCAATATGAAATGAACGTTTTGAGAATTTATCCTTGTAAAGATAAATTGAGATTGAATATTGAAAACGATTTGAAAATCAAATATCAGTAGATATTCGGAAATATAAATTCAATACGGAATTTATAAAAGAAAGCGAAGTTGTTTAAAAATAAATATTGATTTATTTTTGAAGTGTGGAAAATTGTTTTGAAATTGTTTTCAAATGGTTAAGTGTGAAAATTTTATATCTTATAAAGATATTTTTGAAGAATAAATAATTTGGGAAAATTATTCGGAATCTGATGATGTTGCGCATCTTTATTGATAGTTAAATAACCGACTATCAATAATTACCTTTAGATAGGTATTTGTTGTAATTTGGATGAAATTGAATGCCACACTTGTTTTTAAATAAACGCTCACTATTCGGGTTAGCCGGGAAAGGACCATGGGGTCGTATAACCCATTCCGAATATGTGATACGTCGTTATGAATTGCATTTGAAGACCGGTGTTGAAGACCGGATATTTTTAAAAACGGAAGGATTACCGTCGAGTTACTCTACATCGGCTGATCTCCGATTTAGAGGTTTTATCACCCTTAGTGACGGGAAGTCCTGACGTGATTGAAAATTATCCGGATATGCAAGGGCTTCGTGAGAAGTGCCTTCGGTTCTGTTCGATCCCGGAACAGACTTGTATGGATTGTGTGTCTGACGTTACAATTTGAGATATAAAGCTGATTTCTTTCAAATACATTTCTGTTGGTGGCGGAGAATTTATTCTCTTAGCTTAACACCCTTCTCTGAGACGTACGAGCTCAGAGGTTATGTAGTTGAAATTTATCAGCGATATATCCCAATTTGGTAACGTGGCATACTGAGTGTTGCTGTGAAATGATCAGTGTTTGATCATTTGTGATATGATCATTTGTTTGATCTTATATCTTGGTGATCATAGGTTGATCATTTTGTTTGACCCGAAGCAGGGCTTTGTAGAAAGCGTAGCTTTGTGGACGAGACTTCGTCGAGCCTCACACCCCGGAAATGGTCGAAACAGGACGAATGCAGCAAGGTTCTAGGGAGTAGCGCCCCTTAGTGTATGTCATTCTTTCTGGATAAAGGTGGTATCATGGTATGGAGCCCAGATACTTAACCTCTGTGGTTGCTGCACAGTTATTATTACTTTGTGGTTTGTTGGAAATCGGGGATCCTCGGGAAGATCGGTGACGATCGGGGGATGGCATACGCGTGTCAGTAGTTACCTATTTTTGCAGAGGTAACCCGGCCTTGTGTTGGCAGAGATCCGGTTAGGTTCTCGGGTCGTCTATTCCAGGGACGTACCCATCGTGGATAGGAAGTTCCTTAGCCTGACCATTTGTTGGAAATCCAAAGAAACAATACGAGCCTTGTACGGTTTTAGTTGTAGAACCTATCATTCACTTATGGTGGCGCCCCACTGTTTGGATGGTAGCTATAGTAGGCATAGTTCGAAATGTCTATGCTGGCTAAGATTTATATTGTACTTTCGAAATGTTTTCTACACTATGCACTAATAATAATATCAAAAATGATTTGATTTTGCGTAGTAAGCATCTTTGACTATCATAAGAAGAAATCTCCTCCAATTCTGCGTTTGCATTGTGTGTGTGGTGGGAGGTCTTATGGTAGTTTCATTTTCCAAAAGCATTGCGAATTGACTTTAAAATTCTCTGCTATTAATTTTAAAGAATAACTGTTTTACGATCTCACACCAGTCACCATGACTGACTCGGAGTTTATTGTTCCCTTCTAAACTCTGGGTGCCCACCAATTTCCACACGGGCAGCCTAGAGTTATATTATCAGGATATTCTGGATATTCTGGAGCTTGGAGATAAGCTGGATGGCGAGACGTAGTATTTGTATCTGATAGTATTTATTCCGCTGTGTATTCTGTATAAGGACAAGTATATAACTGTCCATTGTTGTATATTGACTCTGATGTTTGATGTATGTATAAACTGATATAGTTCTTTGTTTTAAAAGACTAGTGTTTATTTATTATATATTGTTCCGCTGCGATATGTGAGATTCTGATATTGTTTTCTGTTTCTGTTTCTGCTATTGTGCTGTTGTTGTTCTTTCTTCTCTTTTTCTTCTTTTCTTCTTCTTCTACCTATTTCTTCTTTCTTAAAACCATAACTTTTCGGGTTTCCGGCATTCGATTGTTCGGCAGTCGATAAAGTGAGTATCGATGTTGAATTTTCGAAAGTCGAAAATTCGCGGGATGTTACAGTAATATTAAGTTACATTTATTTATATTAGTTTCAATAACATAAACTTCCACTATTAAATCTACCGTTTTATTTATTCTTTGTTTACAATCATAACCAATTTGGTTTACAATCAAACTCAATTCATTACTTACATTCAATACAGGTTAACATCCATATTTAATTTACAAATAAGTTATTTCAGAATTCAGTTTTGCATTTTAATTTATAATTCACATTTAACAACACAAAATTTTATTTCCTTCGGATTTTTATCCAAAATTTTTATTTTAATTCGTATTTTTAAAGTGTTAAAAATACAGGTCGTTACATTCTCCCCCACTTAAAACTTTTCGTCCTCGAAAAGGAACGGAGAAGGGGAAACCATCGTTTAGATATAATTCATTCAAAATATTCCACAGTGGTAATAATTGCATGATACACATCTCATTACAAGAATGAGGCATCCCAAAACATGGGGAACACAATAATATACCACAACATAAACTGTAATCCGAGAACATACCTTTTATTTAGCGTTTATTAGCATTTTAACCTACATTTTGCATTAAGCGCAGAAGCGAGCTCCACAAACGAAGCGCAACCTCTTTGCTACCTACTAAAATGCTCAATAACCAAGTTAGAACCATGCATATAAAGATAGATCGATATACTTATCATAAACAACACACATATAACATGTTTAGCTTCAAAACTGAAATTCCAATTCCAGGACAGCAAATGAATCTCAGTTTTTGGTCACCTAAACGATAAAATTTGACAATGGAATCTAAACAAAAGTTGTTGCATTCGTTTCAGGCTTTCCGGAATGTCCAAAATCATTGAATTCGGACCTTCTGTTCAAAAGTTACGACCGTTTTACTAAATAGGAACGCCTCAGCCTGGCAATGAATTGCGCAGGTCAGCGACATTTGGTCACGTTTTCGACCCACTAAATGACAGCAAAACACAAAACACTTAAAGTAAAAGTTTTAACTTAAGTTCTTAGCTTTCCAGAAAGTGCAAGATCATCAAAATCCGATATACCAGTAAAACGTTATGGCAAAAATACTAAGAGTATATGCTACTGATTTTGCTTCCCTTTTACACAGGCCAGCGAGAAGATTCAAATTTTTAACTAAGTAAATGAAGGAATTTCTCAAGACAGTCTAAACAAAAGTCGTGCTACAGTTTCTACGCTTTCCGAAAAGTCTAATATCGTTGAATTTCGTCCATCCATTTAAAAGTTATGCTTATTTCCGTTTCAGCATATATTGGACAATTTTGGATTTTTTTTTCCAAAATTTTGCTTTTATTATTTCAAAGTACAAACCATCAAACTTCAAATTTCTAAAGATCAATCACAAACCCAAAGTCGTTTATTTTCTTATTTATCCATGAAATAAGTTTACATTCGATTTGTTTCCGATTTATTCAAGTTTGTTTCATTCATAATTTAAATTCAAGTCAATTTGCTTCAATTTAATTTGAATTCAATTATATTTAATTCCACTTTGCTTCAAATTTGAATTTAATTATAAAAAAAAAATTATTCCGTTTATTCAATTCCATTAACACTGATGAATTCTATTTAATCAATTATCATCCATCTAACAACCAATGCATATCAAACATTAACATCCATCCAAATCTATAATAAATCAATTATACATTTCCAAGTCAAAATTTTAATTTCATACACTTCCAAGTTTATTGACATTTAATTTTATTCAAATTTAATTAGTTTCCATTTACTAATTCTATATTTAACTAATTTTAAATTTAATTCATTTTAAAACTTAAATTTCCTTTATATTTACAACTATCAATAGATTTTCATATTTTATTATTCACTCTCACACTGGTATATTATTCCTCTACTTATCCTTATTAGCATTTTAAACTTTTTAAGTATTTGGTAAGTTTTTGTTATGCAAATAGAATGTAGTTAAACAACATACAACCTCTTTTCATTCAAAGTTGAATTTTCAATTAATTAATTCTTAAGTCATTACTTAAATTTCACTATAATTTAATTTCACATTTACATTCACATATAGTATTTCCATTTTAAATTAACATAATGGTGAATCACCATTATGTTAATTTAAATTCCAATTATTTACTAACAATTTTATTTATATTTGCAAACCATTAATTAAATGCATATTTCATTTTTCAAACCTATACTTGTATATTATCCAATTAACAATTCATATAACATTTTTGAACTTCTTAAATGATTTGGTAAGTTATATCTATGCTATAGAATGAAATTTAATACTATGCGAGTTTTACAGTTTCAATTTTATTTTAAATTCATAATTTCCTAATTCTAAGGATTTCTACTTCAATTGATATTTCACTTAGCTCTTAGGTTCATTTCTTATTTCGCAATTCAGAAGTTCCGTAATGATTCAAGTATTAATTCATTTCAACCATTAAAGAAAAAATCATTAATTATTAAAGAACTCAAGAATTCCAATCCCAGTTTCATTTCAAATCAAGTTTTGAAATAATATATACTTATATAATTTATATATCAAATCATACTATAGAGAATACAAAATAAAATTCAATTTTTTTAATCAAAACAGGGTTTAGAAAAACTATTAAGTGATCTCCCCCACTTGGACTCTCGAAAATAAACGTCGATGATGCGTGCACTCATCACCGAAATCATTCTCTAGTGTCAAGAGGGGAGTATAACACTTACTTCATTTGAAAATCCTTTGAAAACAATTTCTAATCGAATATACTATCATATAATACTTATATTATACATTTCGAATTTTTGTTAATAAATTTTCAAAACACCGGAATTTAAATTCTCCATCTTAATTTAAATTCATTTTTATTTTATTTTATTTACCATTTATATTCATTGTCAATCATATTTACAAGTTTCATTTCTTAAAATCGTCCAATAGTCAATAGTTAGAAATATTGACTAATCAACAATAAACGATGATAATCTAATATTATCATCTCCTAACAACCAATACAATCAAAATTTATAAATTTTCAAGATAGTTCTTTTATATAAAAATATAGTCCAAAACAATATTATGTCAATCTGTCCTATTCGAGTGTTTAGAAATTCATATCGATGCCTTGGCGTCCCAAGTACCAACCAGAATTCATAAATACTCAACGGAACAATTTAACACAATATAAAATCATTTTTATATCAAAATTACAAATACGCTCTCTCATATACACTCGAACTCATTCATAAGGTTTAACCCTATTTCAATGAGTTATTCCCCACTAGAGCCAAGGTAATCTAAACCAAAGCTTTGATACCAACTGTAACGACCCGCCTTTTTGGACAGTTTAAATCGACAAATCAAACACACATGCCGATTCTAAACCATTAAAAAGGGCGGATGGTTAATGGGTTAAATAAGAAAAGAAAGGAAAAGAAAGAACAAAAACAAACTCAGAATCTCGCAGCAGAAGGAACAAGATATAATAATAAAATAACAGTTCATGAAGCTGTTAAATAAATAAATTTGATTATTATTATACATCATAAATCAGAGTTACATACATATCAGAGATAATACAATAATGCAGCGGAAAAATAATATGGTAGTAGAATACAAATGATGTAATACCAAACTCCGTCTTCGTCCTCCAGAATAGATCTTCAACCTTATCTGAAATGCTCAGGCTGACCCGAGCGTAATGAAAAGGCAAAACACTCGAGTCAGGACTAAAATATCTCATGTAAGTCAAATCGAATAAGAAAATATGAGTGTGACGGCGTCAGAGATGTTTACGGGTTTTGACATCTCCTATCCAGTGTCAACGTGAGTGCAATAACTTAAGAGATGTTACGGGATTTTCCATCTCTCATGGATCCGTTAAACTATCTACTATGTAGTACAATACGCTATTATAATATGTCTACATTAAAGTAAAAGTATTAAAATAGCGTTAAGCCATGGCCCATTCCACCCTTAACACAGTTTATATTCCCAAGAGCATATACAAGACCGTAGTTTCCCCAAAACCGGAAGTCACCAGAGGGCAATCCATATACTAAAGGTACAAATCAAAATCGTAGTGGTCGCGCATAAATGGAATACAAGTATGACAAGGGCACATGAGGCAATACCCAAGGTAGTGATACTACCATTCGCCTGATCCGGACTGGTGAGAACGCAACGCCGCAGCGCCCGCAACACCGTGAGACAACACTCCCAAAATCAAGGGTGCGCACCAATCAATCACAAAGTAAAAGAATAGTTTACGAAGAAGTGTGTCCACTTGAGGTAGCTAATCCTCCATTGGCCCGGCACAGCTCCTGTTTTAGTCATTTCCAATTTGACACAAGTGTCAAGGCTATCCATTATCGTTCTCTTTCTTCAGTCAACACGTACATCATTCCAACCACTTCATTCTGGATCATCACTCCGCGTATAGTTATTAAAGTGGTTTTCGGTTTAGATAGAGAGTATATCCATAACCGATTCCGGTCTCTTTAATAACTTCGAAATTATTTCACCGATTAGTCGTTTATTTATTTCAAAACCAAATCAATTACAATCTCAATTAAAATTTATAAATCAACATTTCATTTGTCTTTCTAAATCAATTTCCACAATTTACGTTTCAAAACTTCCAAATCAAAATTTCAAAATCTTATAATTCAATTTCAATTTCAATTTAAACAATTCAAATATTGATTCAAGTTCGTATATAAGTTTCATTCCGAAATCATTTAAATTAATTTAATTCAACATTCAAATCAATTTAAATTCATTTATCGATTTCATTTAATATCCGTTAAGGTACTTTATCATTCAAAACAATTTCTATTAAATTTCAAATCCATTACACTACCTTTTTAAGTTCAACTTCATTAAATCAAAACTTACAATTTTGAATTAAATTAAATTCGTCAAATCAATTCTTCCAATTACAAGTCTTACATTAATTCCAAAAATATCACATTTTCATTTCTTGTTAAAAAAATTCAATTTCACTTATTTACTTTCTTAAATAATTTTCCAAAACTTAATTAATAAAGAAACTCAATTTCAATTATTTATGAAGTAAAAATTCACTTATTCAAAAGTTCAAAATTTTCTTATTAAAGAATTTCAATTCAATTTAATCATTAAATAATTTAACCTTATTTAATTATTAAATAATTCAATAGTTTCAATTTAGTCCAATTCACAAATTTCTTTGAATTTCAATTAAATTCCAAATTAATTAAATCTCAATTTTAAATAAATTTTCAATTCCAAACTCAAACTTGAAATATCATTTCATAAAAATTTTCTTAGAAATATTCAGAGTTCGATTAAAAGTCCAATCTTTTAAAACAAATCAACTTTCGAAAATTTACGCTGTATTTCAAAAATTTTCTTAAAAATCTAAACTTCGAATAATTAAACAATTTCATTTACCAAGTTTAAATTCCAACATCTTGAGCTTCAATTCAAAATAATTCAATTTCCATAAATTCGATTTTATTCTTAAAATCAATTCATTTAAATAATTTCAAAACAACTTTTAAAATCATTTAATTTAACCAACCCGGTGTCCGTATAAAATTTTCTAACCTATGGCCAAGTGGATAATTATTTCCAATTTTAATTTCAAGGATGGACATATATCATTTCAATCCAAATAGATGTCATAGGTATATCATTTCAACCTATTTCTTAATTTATTCGAAATGATTCGGTTTACAGTTTATATGCAATAAACAATATACATGATGATAGCATGATATATCAAAATAAATAAACAACCAATATCGACCAATAGCATCCATCACAACCAATCAACCATAAAGCCAATAACATTCACAACAACTTTATAATTATCAATATTAGGAAATTTGATCGCAATTAAAATTTAACTTTAAATTTGACTGTCAATTTAATTTTCAACGGTGAATTCAAATGACAATCTATATGACAATTAAATTTTTATCAAACAACGACAAATAAATCCATATCACTTCATAATTTCAAATTTAACTACCATAAAGATATTCAGTACGTTGTGAGCGTTATAAAACACTCACCTTTTGAATTTAAATTCAATTTAAACCCAAAATTTTGACAGTCTCCAAATCCATCCAAACCAGCGTCAAAGTGTCCGGAATTTCGATACGATCCTAACAAAAGAAACCTCGCCCAAATCCAAGTCCGTATGCAAAAGTTATGAAAAAGTCGACTTCGAGTTCCCGCCTCAAATACCCGATGCCTGCTTGGAGTTTTTTGCAAAATCGAGACCCGAGTAGTTTTCTTCCCGACTCGAAGTAGCTCCAGGGTTTTTCCTCCTGAAACCCCAAGCGCGACCCGAAGCGCGTAAATCTCGAATTTTTTTTTATTTTTTTTATTTTGGAATTTGGGAATTAGGTTTTGTCTGCCATTGGAATGAGAAGCGAAGAAGATGAATTGTACGTACAGACAAATGAAGATTAGGGAGGCTAGGGTTTATAACTGTGTTTATATAGGTATGTTAGAGATAGAGTAGATAGACTGGATAGATGAACGTGCGGAACAAACTATGGCCCGAAAAGCCCGTTCTGACTCCGAAACGGAATTGGGTAAACCCATATATCAAAATAGGTGTTTTAAAATATTTTAAACGCAATGGAAAAGGTTTCAAGTCCAAATTCCATCGTATGAAGGAGTTATGCTAAAATCAAAATTTCAAATTGATTTTAATTGATTATAATTGCATTTATTTCAAGGCGTTTCGAGTCCGTACGATCAAACGACAAGTCCGATTGCTACGAAAATTGAAACCTTATAATAATTCACTGTTACGGATCCGATGAAACTAGTTTCGTCGAAATCCGAGACAGTTGTAAAAATGGCTATTTTTACTGTTTAATTTCAATATAAAATTCCCAATTTTAAATTATTAACTTTTAAATCAAATTTCAATTGTTCACAAATTTTATTTTTAATTTCACAGTAATTAACAATCTTTTACAATGCAGTTTTCCATTATAAATCCAGTATAAAAGATTACATTAGATTCAGCGTTCAATTATATTGTAATTCAAATTCAAGTTATTTAATTCCAATTGAATTCTTTTATTTCGATTTACACTTTCATTATTGCATCAACCATTTACTTATACATTATTATCAATAGTTTATAATTCATTTACTTTCATTTTCTTCAACTATCATCTTATTTAAATTCACAGTAATATTAAATTACATTCATTTACGTTGATTTCCATATTATAACTTCAATATTAAATGTACATTTTATTTATTTCGTTGTTTACAATCAAATTCAATTCAATTCAATTTCTTGTTACATTCAAATTTAAATCTTTACTTACGTTCAATTACCAGTTAACATCTTTATCAAATTACAGTTTCGGTTATTATTTGATTTCAATCAACTGTAATATTAAGTTACATTTATTTATATTAGTTTCAATAACATAAACTTCCACTATTAAATCTACCGTTTTATTTATTCTTTGTTTACAATCATAACCAATTTGGTTTACAATCAAACTCAATTCATTACTTACATTCAATACAGGTTAACATCCATATTTAATTTACAAATAAGTTATTTCAGAATTCAGTTTTGCATTTAAACTTGTAATTCACATTTAACAACACAAAATTTTATTTCCTTCGGATTTTTATCCAAAATTTTTATTTTAATTCGTATTTTTAAAGTGTTAAAAATACAGGTCGTTACACGCATAGCAGCTACTACCGCCCACCTCCTGACACTCCCGGACTGGGAATGACCTCACTTGGCCTGGTATAGCTCCTGTTTTAGCCACATCAAGCTGACTCATGGGAGCCAGGGCTACATAAATACCATATAGAATCGTCGCCAAACAATCCTACTTCATTCTGGAATCTCCACCACGTACACAGTTGTTAAAGTGGTTTTCGGTATTGGCAAAGAGTATGACAATATCTGATCCCGGTCTCTTTAACAACCAAACGCTTATTTCACACCGTGGTCATTTTATAATTCAAATAGTTTATACTTCATATCAAAATATTATATTCATTTCAAAACCATATCAATTCGATATCATCATTCATTTTAAATAATATACATTCCCAGAATCGTAACACTTTCAAAATTATAACACTTTTGAAATCATACACTTTTGAAATCATAACACTTTTAAAATTATAACACTTTTGACTTAACCAATTTAGATATTGACAATAGTATATATATTAAAATAGTTATAAGTTAAAATAGTTTATATATTAAAATAATTTTTATATTAAAATAATTTATGTATTAAAATAATTTATATATTAAAATAGTATGTATATATTAAAAATGTTTTATATAATAAAATAGTTCCTTAAATTTCACAAATCGATTCAAATCAACTTAAATTCCAAAATTCACTTTAAATCAATTCTTGTTTAACCATTTCAATTTAAAGGTCAAAGATTCGATTCAAATTCAAAATAAACCGATTTCAAATCCAGGTTTGAAATATCACTTAAATTCCAATAAGATTCAAGTTTAAATATTCAAACATTTACAATATAAATTTCATTTATATTTCAACATTTAAATTTACTATTATTTAGTTTTGAGATATTCACTTAATAAATTTAATAACAATTAAATAAAATCTCAATTTATAAATTTAAATCAATATTTAATATTCAGTCTCAATTTTATTTAAAGTTGAGAATATTCATTTAACCACCTTTCATCCAATCAAGTTATAAATCATACCTTTCAAATCTCAAAATTTATAAGTTCAAACAAATTCTTATTTAAATTCAATTATTAACCAATTTAAATTTCAAGTAAATTTTACTTTATTTTCCAACCTCTATTTATTTAAAGTTATTACAAAAATCTATTTAAAATATTAATGTAAAATTTTAAATAAATATTATAACATATTATATATATACTAATTAAATTAAATTTTATTTAAATAATTTATATTAAATTAATTCTTATTAATAAATCTATTTAAAATGTTATTTTATATACTTTAAAAATAATAATAAATTTTTATAAGTAAAAATTTTTAAAATTTATATTTTCAAAACTAACTTGTAAAATTAAAGTTTCCAAACATATAATTTAAAAATCTAATTTTACAAAATAAAATATCTTTTTATTATATTTAAAAATCAATATTTAATAAAATCCATATATTTCCTTCCAAAACTATAAAAAATCATTTTTCAAAATAGACCAACGGTGTCCGTATATAATTCTCTATCATATGGTCAAGTGATACGGATATTTACCATTTCAATCCACAATTTACATATTTACGGGTATATATTATTTCAACCCGCAATCCCAAAAATTTCAAAATCAATGAAAATCGCTTGAGTTTATCATTTCAACCCATAACGATTTTCCCATATTCTACAAGATCGTTCGAGTATGTATCATTTCAACCCATAGGGAATTTCTAAACTAATAGGGAACTTGTAGATTGAGAACAAATATGATAATATTATAACATATCAACCACTAGCATATATCATCAGTAATAAATGTAAATATAATATAAACAACAGGTGATGGTGTCAGGTGTCGTAGGTGAACAATTGCAGATACTGGCATATCATATTTAACAATTAAATAACTAGAAATTCAAATTTAACAGCATATTTCAATTGTTGTTTCAAGTGAAATCAAATTTACTAAATATAAATTGTTAATCTTGAGTGATTGCTCACGTTTCGAGGGTAGAGAAATAATAAGAAAAAGGTGCGACGAATCCAAGCACAAATTCCAAAGCACGGTACGATAAACACGAATTCGACGAGCAAGATTGATAGTTTGGAACCGATGAGAACAAATCAAACTAGCTTTATAAGACAGACCCAAGATATATATTATATATATATGTTTTTTTTTCAATATAAGAATATATATATATATATATATTCAAAATCATTATAGCTTAAAATACATCCTAACATTTAAAATAAAACTTTTATATCATCTTTGAAAATTTAAAACACATACAATAAAACCTATATAATCATATATCCCTGAAAACATTTATTCCCAATATATATATATATATAAGTAACTAATATATAAACTCATATATACTTAGATTTTTATATATACTAACATATAAACTAACTTATAACTCGCATATATATATATATATATTATTTAAACTTAAAATTTATACTTCAAATCTGAAAGGTACTGACTCATATATACCATATTCTTGCTCAAAGTACCTACATATTATATATAAAACAGTAAGACTTTGATAGTATAAAATAAATATTATTATAAACATATATATAAACAAACAGCCACTTCGTGAAATAATTTGGGAATAACTTGCATATATATAACTTTATAAACTTATATATACAGCAACCAGATTTTTATACACTTTCATACACCTACAAATATAAATGACAGGTTTGTATACGACTTTAATGTACACAGCCGATTACATATATTTATATAAAACTTATGTAAATAGATTTTTATACCTTATACATAACTACATATATTTACATAAACACACATTAAAATCAATATTTGGTAACATATATATATATATACACACACACACTCTTTAAATACTAACATAGACATACATATGCCATATATAACTTACGTATTATATAAACAAAAGTCAAGTTCTCAAAAGAAATGAAGAAGAACAGTAGAAGGTAGAAGGAAGATCGAATATAATATCAATATATATGTTTATATACCTTTTTTTTTCTTTTGTGGTTGAACAACAGAAAAGCAAGGAAGAGATGGAAGGCGTGGGTGTGAGGTGGTTGTCAGGGTGATGGCTCGCGAGAGGGGGCTTCGGTGGTCGGAGCAAGGCCGGTGGTGAAGGTGTGGATCAGCGAGGCGGTGAAGCGGGGTGGCTACAGTTAGTTGGAGGATGGAGCGGGTTGCACGTGTAGGGGCTGCTGCATGGATCCATGGCCGTTGATGTGAATGTTAGGGAAGGCATGGGAGGTGACGTGAAGGAGGTGAGGTTTGAAAGCCATTGGTGGGAAGTCGAGAGAGAGAGGAGAGGGGAGGATAGAGTTTCGGCAATTGATGGGCGAATCTGGAGATTCAAAATGAGAGTAAATAGCAGCCTTCTCGAGGAAATATAAATGCAAACCTTTTATATTTATGTAAAATTTTCACAAAGCACAGAATCGAAAAGCTAAAAGAGGGAAGTGACATTGGGAATAGAAGGTGTTCGGCCATGAAGAATGTCCACTGGTTTCAAAATATATACTATTTATTTCTTCCTTTTTTCTCAACTGAAATGTCAGAACCCATAGAAGGAAAGTGAACAGTCTAAAAAGAAGTAAACGTACCAGTATAAATGAAAAACAGTGGGAATTTGTAAAGCCCTCAACCATTGAATTCAGAGAATATTAAACTCAAACGGCTATTTGATATTATACGGTGGATATTGAAAGGTCAAGGAAACCAAAAAAACATAAAACGGTCACCGATACGGATACCAGTTTCGCGGATTCAGCCTTTACTAGACTCCGGAATGCATAATTAAATATGTTGTGGAAATCAGCACGACGAGACGATCAGAATGGTACACAGATATCAACGATACGATCATCCTATCAAAAGTCGATAATCGCTGCCAAACTGTTGCTAATTCGTCGAAAATAAAATAAACGGGGCTATAGCAGTTCAAATTTGACGAAACGCAATATGAAGTCTCACTCAGAAAATGATTTACATTTTTATTGTATAAAAATATTCAGATTTCGAAAACATTTTATTTCTATCAAATTTAACTAATTTAAATTGAAATTGAAAATTAAACAATAGAATTAACTTTCATATTTTCTGATAAAAATTTACCCTTTGCTATGTTTAGATAGACGTATTTCAAATATCAAGTTTTTATTTCCAAATTCAATAATTTAAAATTTCACAAAAATTCTGTTAATTACGTTATAAAAACTGTTAAAATTTACGGGTCGTTACACTCTCCCCCACTCAAAACTTTTCGTCCCCGAAAAGGAAAGAGATAGGAGAATAGAAACAACCAGAAAGAAAGATAGATTGAAATACAAAATACAACAATTAATTCAAACCATATAAATTTAATAAATTTTTAAATTGATTAATATTCAACAAATTTGGTTTCTATCCATTTTATTCAATTAATAAATATTCATTTTATTCACATTTTGTTGATTTCAATTCAATGTATTTTCATTCGGTTGATTTGATTTCAGTTTATTACATTTGTTATGAAATTTTCTTTCAGAGCAAAATTTATTTTATTCAGCTCATTTATTAAATCTGTTTATCTTCAGTTGATTTGATTCCACTAAAATTCAATTTTACTATTCTTAAGTTCATATTTATTTGCTTAAATAGCACTCTCTTTTATTTATTTAATTTATTTCACCTAACATATTTTGCAACATATATTAATTGTATAAACATTTATTATAACCATATTTTATTCAACAAATTAGTTCTCTTTTTATTATTCAGTTTATTATTTAATTTTTTTATCCATAAATTCCCTTAACAAAATACAATTTTGGACATATTATTACTTACATCATATTGTATATTATTCAATTACATTCTAATTACATTTAAACTTTTCTAGATAAGTTATATTAATGTCTTTGAATATAATTGAACACTATAGAAATTTACTTTTTATTTACAACATTTTTATTAAGCAAGATTTTAGTTTGAACAATTTATTACTTAAGTTTCTCTTGCATAACCTTTATATATTCATCCTAACATTTTAACTTTTTGAATAATTTAGGTAAGTAATATATATAATAGAATGCAATTGATTATTATACAAATAAATTTTATTCAAATTCAACTATTTCAAGTTGGTTTAATTTCATTTATCATTTTAGATATTCCATTTATTCAAAAATTTCACTTTATTTCAATAATTGAAACCATTTCTTAATATAAACTTAAGATTCAAATTTCCGGTTTCACTTCAAACTATTTTGAAGTAATTATATACATATATATTTTATAAATCAAATTATAGACAAGAAATTTAAATCAAATCCATTTTTCCAAAACAGAAGTGTAGAAAAGTCACAAAGGGGTCTCTCCACTTCGAGACTCGAAAATGAATGTCGATGATGTTGCAGTCATCAACGAAATTATTTTCGAGCGACAAGCGAAGAGAATACAGACTTAATTATTTTAAAATTATTCTTTCGAAACAATTTCCATTCAAAAATACTTTCAAATAATATACATTTTCCTCAAAGCATTGAAAACCAAATTTAGAAAAGCACCGGAAATTAAATTCTCAAATCCCTAATTTAAATTTATTTTATTTTCAAATCAGATTTTATAAACCATAATTATTAAATTTTCATTTCCTTATAATATACAATAATAGTTAATGGTTTAGAAATGTTAACAAAATAATAAATGATAATCTAGTATTATCATTTCCCACAACCAATCATTTAACTATCCAATTTCAGAAAATTATAATTATATATAAAATATAAGCATACAAGGTTATTTCATTTACAAATTTTGAAAACAATATTGTGTTAGATTGTTCCGTTCAAGTGTTTTCGAATTCCTATCGATAGCGTTGGCCGGACGAATCGATCGGAACCCCAAATCAAACTTAACAACTTAAACAACACAGTGTAAAACATTTTTATATTAATTACAAATAAACTCCCTCACACGATGATCCAAGAATGGATTCTAGAACAAGAACAGAGATTCAAATTTTGGGAGACCCTAATCCAAGAGAATTTTAACAACAAAGATAGGCTCGAAGGAAGATAGATAGATTACAAAAGAGAAAAGATGGATAGACTTATATGAATCGCTGGCGACCTTAACCGGGTCAACCAAAATTCCAGGAATAAGATCGATGGGGAAATTCAATTTCCCGCTGAGGAGGTGGAGAAGTGACTTCACCCAATATCAGGATAATCTCTGATTATCGGAGTGGAGTCAAGATTACAAATGAATTACCCTGATCGTCTACCAGAGACGGTTTGGGCTTTGCAAGAAATAACAGCATCTAAACCGAAGACTTAGAGATCTCCGGTGAATCGATGCTTGTTGTAAAGGAGTTCACCCCTTTACAAATCAGACTAAGGTTGTCGGAACATAAATGGGATGCTCCGGTATCAAGAAGAACACGAATAGAGAGAGACAAGAATGGATATCAAAACAAAAGGGAAAGTTCCGAAATTCAAAGGAATTCTGAATCCAAGAGGAAGAAATTTGAGTTCGAACAAAGGTGATTCTGTAATTAATTTTACTCCATATGCTAAGTTTTGCCTAAACCAGAGATCTGATACCACTTGTAACGACCCGGTAATACGAACTATTCGCATCCGCACATGTCAGACTTGAATTGCTCAAAATATCAGATTGTTAATTTATGTTTGGCAAAACTCAGCATATACAGTAAATAAATCAATCATAGAATCACAGACATAGTGTATTACAACAATAAGCAGCGGAATAGATAAATAGTAGTTCATGAAGCTACTATAAACATCAGAGTCTGAAACAAAATAAAACAAAATCTCAAATACAAATGAATCTCTAATACATAAGCAACCGACGAGTCTGAACATAAATGACTGGAAATACTGAAATAACTGGAAGCTGGATAGATAGATCTTCAAACAAAGCTTCAATCTCCAAAGGTGAGCCTCAAATGCGGTGACACTCAGTCTAGCATAAAGCAAAACACAAAACACTCGAGTCAGGATTAACATTCTTATATAGTAAATTCAACTCAAGTGAAATGTCAACTGAAATACAAGTAACTTAAAGGATGCTTGGGATTTCCATCCTCTAAGGATCCGTGGAACTATCTACTATGTAATAATATACGCTATTATAATATGTATATAGTAAGGTAAACTATTAAAATAGCGTTAAGGCATTACTCATATCCTCCTCAACACATTTATATAAATTTCCATAGTCTATACAGTACCGTAACTCCTCTGTAAACTAGAGGGCTATCAGAGGGCACTCCATAGGTATGGTACAAACCAAACTCGTAGAAGGCACGATAGGGCATGCGACACGGCACTCGAGGCAATGCTTGGGTAGATATACCATTTTCACTCCCGGACTGGTGGTAACGCATAACAGCTACTACCACCCACCTCCTAACACACTCCCAAATCAAAGGTGCACTCAATCAAATCACAAAAGCAATATAATGGTATCGAAGAAATGTGTCCGATAGGGGGAATGACCCCACTTTGCCCGGTATAGCTTTTGTTTTAGCCACATCAAGCTGACTCATGGGAGTTAGAGCTATGTAAATACCATATAGAATCGTCGCCAAACCATCCTACTTCATTCTGAAATCTCCACCACATACACAGTTGTTAAAGTGGTTTTCGGTATTGGCAGAGAGTATGAAAATATCTGATCCCGGTCTCTTTAACAACCAAACGCTTATTTCACACCGTGATCATTTTGTAATTCAAATAGTTTATACTTCATATCAAAATATCATATTCATTTCAAAACCATATCAATTCGATATCATCATTTACTTTAAATAATATTCATTTCCAAAATCGTAGCACTTTCAAAATTATAACACTTTTGAAATCATACACTCTTGAAATCATAACACTTTTGAAATTATAACACTTTTGACTTAACCGGTTTAGATATTGACAATAGTATATATATTAAATAGTTATAAATTAAAATAGTTTATATATTAAAATAATTTATATTTTATATATTAAAATAATTTATACATTAAAATAGTATGTATATATTAAAAATGCTTTATATAATAAAATAGTTCCTCAAATTTCACAAATCCATTCAAATCAGCTTAAATTCCAAAATTCACTTTAAATCAATTCCAGTTTAACCATTTCAATTTAAAAGTCAAAGCTTCGATTCAAATTCAAAATAAACCGATTTCAAATCCAGGTTTGAACTATCACTTAAATTCCAATAAGATTCAAGTTTAAATATTCAAACATTTACAATATAAATTTCATTTATATTTCAAAATTTAACTTTACTATTATTTAGTTTTGAGATATTAACTTAATAAATTTAATAACAATTAAATAAAATCTTAATTTATAAATTTAAATCAATATTAAATATTCAGTCTCAATTTTATTTAAAGTTGAGAATATTCATTTAATCACCTTTCATCCAATCAAGTTATAAATCATACCTTTCAAATCTCAAAATTTATAAGTTCAAATAAATTTTTATTTAAATTCAATTATTAACCAATTTAAATTTCAAGTAAATTTTACTTTATTTTCCAACCTCTATTTATTTAAAGTTATTACAAAAATCTATTTAAAATATTAATGTAAAATTTTAAATAAATATTTAAACATATTATATATATATATACTAATTAAATTAAATTTTACTTAATTAATTTATATTAAATTAAATCTTATTAATAAAACTAGTTTAAATCTTATTTTATATATTTTAAAAATAATAATAAATTTTTATAAGTAAATTTTTTTAAAGGTTATATTTCAAAACTAACTTGTAAATTTAAAGTTTCCAAACATATAATTTAAAAATCTAATTTTACAAAATAAAATATCTTTTTATTATATTTAAAAATCAATATTTAATAAAATCCATATATTTCCTTCCAAAACTATAAAAATCAATTTTCAAAATGGACCAACGATGTCCGTATATAATTCTCTATCCCATGGTCAAGTGATACAGATATTTATCATTTCAATCCACAATTTACATATTTACGGGTATATATCATTTTAACCCGCAATCCTAAAAATTTCAAAATCAATGAAAATCGCTTGGGTTTATCATTTCAACCCATAACGATTTTCCCCTATTCTACAAGATCGTTCGGGCATGTATCATTTCAACCCATAGGGAATTTCTAAACTAATAGGGAACTTGCAGAGTGAGAACAAATATGATAACATTATAACATATCAACCACATGCATATATCATAAGTAATAAATGTAAATATAATATAAACAACAGGTGATGATGTCAGGTGTCGTAGGTGAACAATTGCAGATACTGGCATATCATATTTAACAATTAAATAACTAGCAATTCAAATTTAACAACACATTTCAATTGTCGTTTCAAGTGAAATCAAATTTACTAAATATAAATTGTTAATCGTGAGTGATTGCTCACGTTTCGAGGCTAGAGAAATAATAAGAACAAGGTGCGACGAATCCAAGCACAAAATCCAAAGCACGGACGATAAACACGAATTCGACGAGCAAGATTGATAGTTTGGAACTGATGAGAACAAATCAAACTAGCTTTATAAGACAGGCCCAAGATATATATTATATATATATGTTTCTTTTTTCACATATAAGAATAAATCTATATACATACATACATATATATATATATATATATTCAAAATCATTATAGCTAAATACATCCTAAAATTTAAAATAAAACTTTTATATCATCTTTGAAAATTTAAAACACATACAATCAAACCTATATAATCATATATCCCGAAAAACATTTATTCCCAAAATATATATATAAGCAACTAATATATACTTAGATTTGTACATATACTAACATATAAACTGACTTATAACTTGCATATATATATATATATATATATATTATTTAAACTTAAAATTTATACTTCAAATCTGAAAGGTACCGACTCATATATACCATTTTCCTGCTCAAAGTACCTACATATTATATATAAAACAGTAAGACTTTGATAGTATAAAATAAATATTATTGTAAACATATATATATAAACAAACAACCACTTCGTGAAATAATTTGGGAACAACTTGCATATATATAACTTTATAAACTTATATACACAACAACCAGATTTTTATACACTTTCATACACTTACAAATATAAATGACAGGTTTGTATACGACTTTCATGTACACAACCGATTACATATATTTATATAGAACCTATGTGAACAAAATTTTATACCTTATACATAACTACGTATATTTATATAAACACACTTTAAAATCAATATTTGGTAACATATATATACACACTCTTTAAATACTAACATAGACATACATATGCCATATATAACTTACGTATTATATAAACAAAAGTCAAGTTCTCAAAAGCAATAAAGAAGAACAGTAGAAGGTAGAAGGAAGATCGAATATAATATCAATATATATGTTTATATACCCTTTTTGTGAAGATCCCGGACTCGGCCTTTGAAAATCGGCACCCGTACTTCACTTATACTCAAAATGCCATAGATTCAAACGTCGAATCTGGCTTCCCGGAGCTTATAACACAGTAAGTATAACAACACAGCGGAAGACAGAAATAGATGATATCATATACATCACAAATGATACAATATCCAGAATGATATACAATAATGATATCAATATGATACAACAATATCAAAGATAAATAATGATACAGCGGAAATAACAGAAGAGATAACTCCAAATGATCTGAAAAAGGGTATGAGTCACCAACTCCAATATCAAGCTCGAACCATCATCACATGAGACAAAGGTAAGCAATGTCAGTCGTGATCTCCAAAACTGAACTAGCTCCAATGACAATTGAACCTGATTATCTAAAAAAGAAACCCAACTCTAGACTGCCCGTGTGGAAAATTATGAGCACCCAGAGTTTAGGAAAGGAACAATAAACTCCGAGTCAGTCGTGGGACTGGTGTGAGCAACAAAAATAGTTTATCTTTAAAACAAACAATAAAAGGATTTTTTACATTGAAATCCACAATGTTTTTGGAAAATGAAACTACCATAAGACCTCCCACCACACACAATGCAATCGCAGACTTGGAGGAGATTGCATCTTATGATAGTCAAATATGCTTACTACGCAAAAGAAACTCTTTTGATATTATTAATAGTGCATAGTGTACAAAATCATTTCAAAAATACAATATTAATCTTAGCCAGCATAGGTACCATTATATTATGCCTGCTATAGCTGCCGCCTGAGGAGACAGGTTATACAACTGCAATCGTAAAGGTTCGTATTGTTTCTTTGGATTTTCCAACAAATGGTCAGGCTAAGGAACTTCCTACCGCCACATGGGATCGCCTCTGGCTGGACGTCCCGAGAGACAACTGCTCTCTGCCAACACAAGGCCGGGTTACCCCTGTAACAGGTAACTCACGAATATGCCATTCCCCGGTCCTTTGGGACCTTTATCCGAGGTGCCTCGATAAACACACAATCACACAATAAATGAGATCGGAGTATCCACATAGGTTAAATACCAAGGCTCCATACCTGATACCACCCTTTTCCAGAAGGAAATGACATACCCTAAAGGGCGCGACCCTTATAACCTTGCCGCATATTCCTGTTTTGACCATTTCCGAGTTGTGAGGTCCGAAGAGGTCTCGTCCACAAAGCTATGCTTTTTCACAAAGCCACGCTTTGATCACAAATGATCAATAAATGATCAATAAATGATCATCACACAGCAACACTCAGCATGCCACATTACCAAATTGGGAGTATATCGCTGATAACCTTCAACTACATAACCTCTAAGCTCGTACGTCTTAGAGAAGGGTGTTAAGCTAAGAGAATAAATTCTCCGCCACCAAACAGAAATGTATTTGAAAGAAATCAATTTTATATCTCAAAATGTAATGTCAGACATGTAACCATACAAGTCTGTTCCGGGTTCGAACAGAACCGAAGGCACTTCCAAAGAAGCCCTTGCAAATCCGGGTATTCACAATCTCGATCGGACTTCCCATCACTTAGGGAATCTCTATACTAGGAGCGACCCAGTGTAGAGACAATCGATAGGTTATCCTATCGTTTTCACAAATACCCAGTCTTCAACACCGGTCTTCAATTGCTATCCATATACGACGTATCACTTATTCGGAATGGGTTATGCGACACAAAGGTCCTTCCCCGGCTAAACCGAATAGTGAGCGTAATATTTTAAAACATATGGATATTGGGATTTCAATTAAGTCATAACTTAAACCCAAAACTTTTCTTCAAATGGTTTAAACAAATTACCATTTTAATTTTTGAAATAAAAGATTTAATTCACAAGGTTCACCCAATTTCACAAGGATTTATTCATAGATTTCCAAATAAATTTCCATTTTAATTGGATTAACTCGTTAAATATTTAAAACAAAGATTTAACTCATAGCTTTCAAAACAACTCCATTTTGAATGGTTTAAACAAATCACCATTTTAAATGTGTTAAAAATAAACAGATTCAATCCATAGCTTTCAAAAAGAATTCATTCATAACTTGAAAAACCATTTTTCAATTCAATCTTGAAATTCCTTTAATTAAACTTGAATTTCATTTCTTATCTGAAAGCTTTTATTCTTTTAAAACAACCAGTTTTCATTTTGGAAATCTGATTCATTTATACGAGTTAAGGTTCTTGGATTAAATCCAAATTCTCAAAATTATACTTTTAAAATGGTTTAAATTCATATAAACACATTTATAACATCTTTAACCATAATTTCCAAACATGGAATTCAATTCCAAATTATTTGAATTCAAATTCAAATTGAATTATTTAAATTGAAACTTTACCAAGTTATTCAAAATAGCTTTTATCTTTGAAAACACCTTTTCAAAAGCTTTAACATTTAACCCAAATCCATTTTCAAAATCAATTGAAATTAAAATTTCAATTTCAAAAATATTAATTTTAAATCATCTGTGACTTAACCGATTTCCACGTGAAATCCATATTTGTGTGTGTATGGTGTAGTCCATGGGTTTCACACAGTAGTGCAACATCATTCAATCATCACAGATCAGAATACATAAATATAGTTGATAAGCGGTATAAACTATAACGCTTATCTCTATTCACAAATCATAGATATATAAATTACAGATAACATGTTACATTCATCCTAGATAAATGAACTATAGAACAGATCACACACAAATTAGCATATATCACACAACATCACAGATAAGGGAATATCAACAATTCTACATCCAATAGAATCCAAACATCCATAAGTAAGATCAGTTAATTGCCTGATTAATTCAAATCAGATTAATTACTAATGAATTACTAGTCCTGCCTAATTAACATTAACAAATTACAAATCATTTTGATTAATTATTCTTTAATCATTTATTAATTAACCATTAATAATAGATTAATTAACCTTTAGTCATTAAATAATTAACTCTTTAATTAATCCCATTGAGTAATTATCCTTTAATTACTTTTATAAAATAATTATACTTTATCAACTACATTAAGTAATTGTGCTTTAGTTACTTAAACTTTAATAAATCAAAGATAAACCATTTATCTTTCTAAAGTACTTAATCATCATTTACATCAAATGCTTGAAATCATTTTATTTTGAAAACAATTAGAGATTAAGTAAGATAATTTGTCTAATACAAAATTTTATAAACCAAAACAATTTTAAAACATTTGCTTTAAAACTTAAAATCTTGTTATCTTATAATAACCCGAGCAAATGCTAACATTTCCTGGATCAAACCCAGGTACATTTTTTTTCAAACAGTTATTATGTTAATTTCTCACGTACGAAAACAATTCCGAGCCATTCTTTTTTCCCCGAGACACCCATCATTTTTTACTTCGAGTTACCACGCGTTCATCCCGAGTTCCAACCCGAGAAGCTCCCTTCTTCCCCAACATCACACACACAACCCAGATCAAAACGCTCGCGTTCACGTGCACAGATGAACCTGCCGTCACCGATCAAGGCTACAATTACCAAAGCATCATCAGCGACCACCTCAATCAACTCGAGCACCTAGATTTTAAAAATCGATCATAAATCGAATTCGAACAAACTTTCGAAGCTATCAGGAAATATCCCGATCAACAATTCCTTCACCAATGACACGAACGACCATTAGAGGGCACGTAAATTCGGCCAAAGCTTCGCCTGACCCCAATACTTCGATCGACACCAGACCGGTCACTCCCGATGCTACAACGGCTACACAGCAACCTCATTTCCAACTTCGACCAAAAACAAACTAAAACCCAACTCCGACCAATTCCTGCCACCACAGCCAATATAAAATCCCTTCGCCATTTTTCCAGAGAACCTCGTCTCCCCGACCACCATCAGGCAAACTCTCAAGCTTCCAGTCGCCACCGATCATCAGTATATGGCCAAAATTCCCAAATTGATCATTTCAACCTATCTCAGTGAATACTAATTTAAAAATTGTAATTTTACTTCCAAAAATCAATATTTTTGATAAGCTTTCAGGTGGTAGATTCGAAATAAAAATCTACTAGGTTCGAAATTTAACATGATTTGAATTTTTACTGTATTTTTCAAATGTTACGAAGAAGTTTGAATTTGTTTTACCTAAATTCATTTTTAAAGCTTAGATTATGTTTATACTTACAAACTTTGTCTAAATTTAAAAGCCTAATAAGCTACAGGGAGGAAGAAGATCAAAATTGTAAACAGGGTTTAAATCCCTGTAATAAAAGAACAGAGGCATGTTCTTTTGCCTGTTCCCAGATATATATACAGATATCAACATACCTATATATAAAATCAACATGCATATCACCATTCATAGCATAATTTAAAGATCATAATATCAAAGACATATGCAGATGTAAGAGAGTTTGCTCACCTTAATTCCAGAAAAATGAACAGAGCCTTCCACTTTGAAACAGGCTTGAGAGATTTGCAAACTGGAAACTTTTCTTTGATTTGTTTTAGATTGAAATAAGTTGATACTTATTTTCAAGTTTACACAGTTTTGAATAAATGAAAAATGAAATGAAAAGGCTGATATAAGAAAGAATGTGTTACAGGGTGGTGATATTTGTTTAAGCTGATATGAAGTGTTGTGATGGCTTCATTAATGGCTTGTACAAATTCATATATTGTTTCTTTTCTTTTTCCCATTTCAGCTGTACCATATAGGAGATAGTTGGTGGCTGAGATGATAAATCATGTACTAGAGGTGAAAACATTTATTACCTTGTACCATTTTATTTTATTTTATAAAAATTCTTCTCGCGGCTGTACAAGTTGAAGATAATTTGAGGTGGCCTCTTTGGTAAGCCTTTTATCATGTATTATTTGTTTTCATTTGTTCAATTGTTCCATATCTTTTGTTTGCATACACATTTTCCTTTTTTACTTGTTCTTGCCTAACTACTTACAAGCTACATATTTTACTTTGCCTGAGTATGTTTTATATCCTATGTACAAATATACTTTTGGTTTTAGTCATATTACTTAGTTGAATGTATGTTACTATCTTATGCTTTGTCTAAGTGCTTTACAATATAAATAAATTTCTATGTTAATGTGTTGTTAGATCTTTAGTTAATATGTTTATTTTCTATTTTACAAAATTTATTAACATGTTGTTTGAATTTTAGCTAATTTATCTCTATTTTACAAACTATATAATTTATCTTGTATACATTTCTATTTCAATCTCTAACTCAAATATTTATAATTTTGTATGTTTCTATATATATATATATATATATATATATATTTCTTATTTATTTTATAAGTGCATTTGTTTGTATTATATTTACTTCTCATATTTATTTATTTGTTTTTCCTACTTATATATATATATATATATGTGTGTTTTGTTCCTTCATTTGGTAAGTGTTCATACTTACCTTCATTCTGTTCCATTACTTGTTTCATTCTTTTACTTATATTTGTATTTTTTTGTTTCATATTTGTCTACATTTAATCATATTTAAATGTATTTTCTTTAAATCTTATTATTTTGTAATATAAATGAATCCCTATAATTTAATTTGTCATTGAATTTTATTTTTCTAGCTAGTATTTACTTTGTACTTTTATATCATATATATATTTCTTCATTTTTAAACCATTTATTTACGATTTAAATTCAAATCAAATATATATATATATATATTCAATTTTTACTCATATATGCCCGTATACATATATATTCACATATATACATATATTTACAATATTTTTAAATTTAAATGATTTATACAGAATTTATTTTAATCCGAAGAAACTCGCATCACTTTAATCGATAAATTTTACAAATTGTCTTCAAAAATTCAATTAATTATCAATTTAAATTAAATTAAAATCCGGGGTCGTTACAGACTTCCCCCCTTAAAAGAATTTCGTCCTCGAAATTGCCAAGGAGACACAAAGATAGATGAATTTTTTTTCATCAAATCAACTGAATATCTATCATGCATTTGGTTTCCCAAATCAGAATATCAATAATTGATACAAGAACGAATCTGTTTGACACTTCACAAGATACTCGGGTTATCCAGATCTACGAAATATGCAGTGGCATTAGTTAGTTCGAAGGGATAACTAACCGTTCGTAGAACATATAGGGACCCAAAGAATAGATAGATATATGGATACAATTTCCAAAACTTTCAGTTTAGAAACCAAGGTATACCTACCAACCATAGCAACCAAGCAACCAATTCATCCATACAAACAATTTTGGCTTATTTGGAGTTTATGTCCCATATTAATATATCGAATCTCCTTCCTGGAACTACCAGAAATCATCGAAGAATTGAGAAAAACAACGAACAAAAGAGATTGATAGAGAAAAGATTGTTTCCTTGTTGTTACAGGGTATTGACCATTTATAGTCGTATTCCCTGTCCCCTATCTCATCCACTTCTTACACTCATATTTACTATCAGTGGATAGCAAGAGAATTCACTGGGGCATACAGACGGATATCTTAGAGATTACTCGTTCTAGGGTATACTTCACCTTATCTCTAATGAGCTACTTAATGTGTTACACTCCTGAGCTAAAGTTTTACCCTCAGCTCTGATACCAAATGTGAAGATCCCGGACTCGGCCTTCGAAAATCGGCACCCATACTTCACTTGTACTCAAAATGCCGTAGATTCAAACGCCGAATCTGGCTTTCCGGAGCTTATAACACAGTAAGTATAACAACACAGCGGAAGACAGAAATAGATGATATCATATACATCACAAATGATACAATATCCAGAATGATATACAATAATGATATCAATATGATACAACAATATCAGAGATAAATAATGATACAACGGAAGTAACAGAAGAGATAAATCCAAATGATCTGAAAAAGGGTATGAGTCACCAACTCCAATATCAAGCTCGAACCATCATCACATGAGACAAAGGTAAGCAATGTCAGTCGTGATCTCTAAAACTGAACTAGCTCCAATGACAATTGAACCTGATTATCTGAAAAAGAAACCCAACTCTAGACTGCCCGTGTGGAAAATTATGAGCACCCAAAGTTTAGGAAAGGAACAATAAACTCCGAGTCAGTCGTGAGACTGGTGTGAGCAACAAAAATAGTTTATCTTTAAAACAAACAATAAAAGGATTTTTTACATTGAAATCCGCAATGTTTTTGGAAAATGAAACTACCATAAGACCTCCCACCCAGTGTTTTAAATCTCGGATTTTGGCCAATATCTCGGGAAAATATCTCGGCTATCTCGGGCGATATTTAAAACACTTATAACTAAATAGGCTGCCAAATCTCGGATTTTGGCTGATATCTCGGATTTTTCATCTCGGCCATCTCGGGGAGATTTAAAAGCCTGCTCCCACCACACACAATGCAATCGCAGACTTGGAGGAGATTGCTTCTTATGATAGTCAAATATGCTTACTACGCAAAAGAAACTCTTTTGATATTATTAATAGTGCATAGTGTACAAAATCATTTCGAAAATACAATATTAATCTTAGCCAGCATAGGTACCATTATATTATGCCTGCTATAGCTGCCGCCTGAGGAGACAGGTTATACAACTGCAATCGTAAAGGTTCGTATTGTTTCTTTGGATTTTCCAACAAATGGTCAGCTAAGGAACTTCCTACCGCCACATGGGATCGCCTCTGGCTGGACGTCCCGAGAGACAACTGCTCTCTGCCAAAACAAGGCCGAGTTACCCCTATAATAGGTAACTCACGAATATGCCATTCCCCGGTCCTTTGGGACCTTTATCCGAGGTGCCTCGATAAACACACAATCACACAATAAATGAGATCGGAGTATCCACATAGGTTAAATACCAGGGCTCCATACCTAATACCACCCTTTTCCAGAAGGAATTGACATACCCTAAAGGGCGCGACCCTCATAACCTTGCCGCATATTCCTGTTTCGACCATTTCCGGGTTGTGAGGTCCGAAGAGGTCTCGTCCACAAAGCTATGCTTTTTCACAAAGCCACGCTTTGATCACAAATGATCAATAAATGATCATCACACAGCAACACTCAGCATGCCACATTACCAAATTGGAAGTATATCGCTGATAACCTTCAACTACATAACCTTTGAGCTCGTACGTCTTAGAGAAGGGTGTTAAGCTAAGAGAATAAATTCTCCGCCACCAAACAGAAATGTATTTGAAAGAAATCAACTTTATATCTCAAAATGTAATGTCAGACATGTAACCATACAAGTCTGTTCCGGGTTCGAACAGAACCGAAGGCACTTCCAAAGAAGCCCTTGCAAATCCGGGTATTCACAATCCCGATCGGACTTCCCATCACTTAGGGAATCTCTATACTAGGAGCGACCCAGTGCAGAGACAATCGATAGGTTATCCTATCGTTTTCACAAATACCCAGTCTTCAACACCGGTCTTCAATTGCTATCCATATACGACGTATCACTTATTCAGAATGGGTTATGCGACACAAAGGTCCTTCCCCGGCTAAACCGAATAGTGAGCGTAATATTTTAAAACATATGGATATTGGGATTTCAGTTAAGTCACAACTTAAACCCAAAACTTTTCTTCAAATGGTTTAAACAAATTACCATTTTAATTTTTTAAATAAAAGATTTAATTCACAAGGTTCACCCAGTTTCACAACGATTTATTCATAGATTTCCAAATAAATTTCCATTTTAATTGGATTAACTCGTTAAATCTTTAAAACAAAGATTTAACTCATAGCTTTCAAAACAATTCCATTTTGAATGGTTTAAACAAATCACCATTTTAAATCTGTTAAAAATAAACAGATTCAATCCATAGCTTTCAAAAAGAATTCATTCATAACTTGGAAAACCATTTTTCAATTCAATCTTGAAATTCCTTTAATTAAACTTGAATTTCATTTCTTATCTGAAAGCTTTTATTCTTTTAAAACAACCAGTTTTCATTTTGGAAATCTGATTCATTTATACGAGTTAAGGTTCTTGGATTAAATCCAAATTCTCAAAATTATACTTTTAAAATGGTTTAAATTCACCCGCCGTTCGTAGCTCGGTTGGTTTGGGAGTTGGGAGATGGGAACCAAAGGACTGTGTCCGGGCAGGTTCGAATCTCAACGCCAAACCATCAGTGGGAGTTTCAACGTTAAGCATCCGTGTGCGACGACTAAATAAAAGCGGGGTAGACACACGGCGTGGGGTTTACTTAAGTGAGTATCAAAGAATACCATGATCTTAAGGTTCCCCGTGATCTCAAAAAAAAAATGGTTTAAATTCATATAAACACATTTATAACATCTTTAACCATAATTTCCAAACATGGAATTCAATTCCAAATTATTTGAATTCAAATTCAAATTGAATTATTTAAATTGAAACTTTACCAAGTTATTCAAAATAGCTTTTATCTTTGAAAACACCTTTTCAAAAGCTTTAACATTTAACCCAAATCCATTTTCAAAATCAATTGAAATTAAAATTTCAATTTCAAAAATATTAATTTTAAATCATCTGTGACTTAACCGATTTCCACGTGAAATCCATATTTGTGTGTGTATGGTGTAGTCCATGGGTTTCACACAGTAGTGCAACATCATTCAATCATCACAGATCAGAATACAGAAATATAGTTGATAAGCGGTATAAACTATAACGCTTATCTCTATTCACAAATCACAGATATATAAATTACAGATAACATGTTACATTCATCCCAGATAAATGAACTATAGAACAGATCACACACAAATTAGCATATATCACACAACATCACAGATAAGGGAATATCAACAATTCTACATCCAATAGAATCCAAACATCCATAAGTAAGATCAGTTAATTGCCTGATTAATTCAAATCAGATTAATTACTAATGAATTACTAGTCCTGGCTAATTAACATTAACAAATTACAAATCATTTTGATTAATTATTCTTTAATCATTTATTAATTAACCATTAATAATAGATTAATTAACCTTTAGTCATTAAATAATTAACTCTTTAATTAATCCCGTTGAGTAATTATCCTTTAATTACTTTTATAAAATAATTATACTTTATCAACTACATTAAGTAATTGTGCTTTAGTTACTTAAACTTTAATAAATCAAAGATAAACCATTTATCTTTCTAAAGTACTTAATCATCATTTACATCAAATGCTTGAAATCATTTTATTTTGAAAACAACTAGAGATTAAGTAAGATAATTTGTCTAATACAAAATTTTATAAACCAAAACAATTTTAAAACATTTGCTTTAAAACTTAAAATCTTGTTATCTTATAATAACCCGAGCAAATGCTAACATTTCCTGGATCAAACCCAGGTACATTTTTTTTCAAACTGTTATTATGTTAATTTCTCACGTACGAAAACAATTCCGAGCCATTCTTTTTTCCCCGAGACACCCATCATTTTTTACTTCGAGTTACCACGCGTTCATCCCGAGTTCCAACCCGAGAAGCTCCCTTCTTCCCCAACATCACACACACAACCCAGATCAAAACGCTCGCGTGCACGTGCACAGATGAACCTGCCGTCACTGATCAAGGCTACAATTACCAAAGCATCATCGGCGGCAACCTCAATCAACTCGAGCACCCAGATTTTCAAAATCGATCATAAATCGAATTCGAACAAACTTTTGAAGCTATCAGGAAATATCCCGATCAACAATTCCTTCACCAATGACACAAACGACCATCAGAGGGCACGTAAATTCGGCCAAAGCTTCGCCTGACCCTAATACTTCGATCGCCATCGGACCGGTCACTCCCGATGCTACAATGGCTACACAGCAACCTCATTTCCAACTACGACCAAAAACAAACTAAAACCCTACGCCGACCAATTCCTACCACCACAGCCAATATAAAATCCCTTCCCCATTTTTCCAGAAAACCTCGTCTCCCCGACCACCATCAGGCAAACTCTCAAGCTTCCAGTCGCCACCGATCATCGGTATATGGCCAAAATTCCAAAATTGATCATTTCAACCTATCTCAGTGAATACTAATTTAAAAATTGTAATTTTACTTCCAAAAATCAATATTTTTGATAAGCTTTCAGGTGGTAGATTCGAAATAAAAATCTACTAGGTTCGAAATTTAACATGATTTGAATTTTTACTGTATTTTTCAAATGTTACGAAGAAGTTTGAATTTGTTTTACCTAAATTCATTTTTAAAGCTTAGATTATGTTTATACTTACAAACTTTGTCTAAATTTAAAAGCCTAATAAGCTACAGGGAGGAAGAAGATCAAAATTGTAAACAGGGTTTAAATCCCTGTAATAAAAGAACAGAGGCATGTTCTTTTGCCTGTTCCCAGATATATATACAGATATCAACATACCCATATATAAAATCAACATGCATATCACCATTCATAGCATAATTTAAAGATCATAATATCAAAGACATAGGCAGATGTAAGAGAGTTTGCTCACCTTAATTCCAGAAAAATGAACAGAGCCTTCCACTTTGAAACAGGCTTGAGAAATTTGCAAACTGGAAACTTTTCTTTGATTTGTTTTAGATTGAAATAAGTTGATACTTATTTTCAGGTTTACACAGTTTTGAATAAATGAAAAATGAAATGAAAAGGCTGATATAAGAAAGAATGTGTTACAGGGTGGTGATATTTGTTTAAGCTGATATGAAGTGTTGTGATGGCTTCATTAATGGCTTGTACAAATTTATATATTGTTTCTTTTCTTTTTCCCATTTCAGCTGTACCATATAGGAGATAGTTGGTGGCTGAGATGATAAATCATGTACTAGAGGTGAAAACATTTATTACCTTGTACCATTTTATTTTATTTTATAAAAATTCTTCTCGCGGCTGTACAAGTTGAAGATAATTTGAGGTGGCCTCTTTGGTAAGCCTTTTATCATGTATTATTTGTTTTCATTTGTTCAATTGTTCCATATCTTTTGTTTGCATACACATTTTCCTTTTTACTTGTTCTTGCCTAACTACTTACAGGCTACATATTTTACTTTGCCTGAGTATGTTTTATATCCTATGTACAAATATACTTTTGGTTTTAGTCATATTACTTAGTTGAATGTATGTTACTATCTTATGCTTTGTCTAAGTGCTTTACAATATAAATAAATTTCTATGTTAATGTGTTGTTAGATCTTTAGTTAATATGTTTATTTTCTATTTTACAAAATTTATTAACATGTTGTTTGAATTTTAGCTAATTTATCTCTATTTTACAAACTATATAATTTATCTTGTATACATTTCTATTTCAATCTCTAACTCAAATATTTATAATTTTGTATGTTTCTATATATATATATATATATTTCTTATTTATTTTATAAGTGCATTTGTTTGTATTATATTTACTTCTCATATTTATTTATTTGTTTTTCCTACTTATATATATATATATATATATATATATATGTTTTGTTCCTTCATTTGGTAAGTGTTCATACTTACCTTCATTCTGTTCCATTACTTGTTTCATTCTTTTACTTATATTTGTATTTTTCTGTTTCATATTTGTCTGCATATAATCATATTTAAATGTATTTTATTTTCTTTAAATCTTATTATTTTGTAATATCAATGAATCCCTATAATTTAATTTGTCATTAAATTTTATTTTTCTAGCTAGTATTTACTTTGTACTTTGATATCATATATATATATATATCTTCATTTTTAAACCATTTATTTACGATTTAAATTCAAATCATATATATATATATTCAAATTTTTACTCATATATGCCCGTATACATATATTTTCACATATATACATATATTTACAATATTTTTAAATTTAAATGATTTATACATAATTTATTTTAATCCGGGGAAACTCGCATCACTTTAATCGATAAATTTTACAAATTGTCTTCAAAAATTCAATTAATTATCAATTTAAATTAAATTAAAATCCGGGGTCGTTACACTTTTTTCCTTTTGTGGTCGAACAACAGAAAAAGCAAGGAGGGGATGGAAGGCGTGGGTGTGAGGTGGTTGTTAGGGTGATGGCTCGCGAGAGGGGGCTTCGGTGGTCGGAGCAAGGCCGGTGGTGAAGGTGTGGAGGGTGGCTACGGCTAGTTGGAGGATGGAGCGGGTTGCGCATGTAGGGGCTGCTGCATGGATCCGTGGCCGTTGATGTGAAAGGTGGGGAAGGCATAGGAGGTGATGTGAAGGAGGTGAGTTTGAAAGCCATTGGTGGGAAGTCGATAGAGAGAGGAGAGGGAAGGAGAGAGTTTCGGCAATTGATGGGCGAATCTGGAGATTCAGAGTGACTAGCAGCCTTCTCGAAAAATATAATTGCAAACCTTTTATATTTATGCAAAATTTTCACAAAGCACAAAATCGAAAAGCTTAAAGAGGGAAGAGACATTGGGAATAGAAGGTGTCCGACCATAAAGAATGACAACTGATTTCAAAATATATACCATTTATTTCTTCCTTTTTTATCAACTGAAATGTCAGAACCAATAGAAGGAAAGTGAACAGTCTAAAAAGGAGTAAACGTACGAGCATAAATGAAAAAAAAATGGGAAATTGTAAAGCCCTCAACCATTGAATTCAGAGAATATTAAACTCAAATGGCTATTTGATATTATACGGTGGATAACGAAAGGGAAAGGAAACTAAAAAAACATAAAACGGTCACCGATACGGATGCCCGTTTCGCGGATTCCACCGCGCACTGGACTCCGTAATGCACAATTAAATTTGTTGTGGAAATCAGCACGACGAGATGATCAGAACGGTACACAGATATCAGCGATACGATCATCCTATCAAAAGTCGATAATCGCTGCCAAACTGTTGCTAATTCGCCGAAAATAAAATAAACGGGGCTATAGCAGTTCAAATTTGGCGAATCGTAATATGATGCCTCACTCAGAAAATGATTTACATTTTTATTGTATAGAAATATTCAGATTTCGAAAACATTTTATTTCTATCAAATTTAACTGATTTAAATTGAAATTGAAAATTAAATAATAGAATTAACTTTCATATTTTCTGATAAAAATTTACCCTTTGCTATGTTTAAATAGACGTATTTCAAATATAAAGTTTTTATTTCCAAATTCAATAATTTAAAATTTTACAAAAATTCAGTTAATTACATTATAAAAACCGTTAAATTTACGGGTCGTTACAACCGCCGCTACCACTCTCGACCGTTGCGCTCGCGGTCCTTATGCTCACCGCAGTTTCTTTGCCATCGTCAAAGTTATAGGTATGTTGGAGTGTGCCCAGCTTTCTTTTATTTTCCTGGCACCTAACTTATGCTAACGGATCTACATTTGAAGAAATTTGCTAGATAAAGTAAGGGTATTTTTGTCTGTACTGCTTATTTCCCCCTAATTGATGCTAATGGATGTTACATCCAGGAAACCCAACTTGATACTAACAGATCTTTCTTTGATTTCCAACTAGTTTTCCCACTTTTTTATACGTTTATATTTATATGTATATGAAAGATTTAGTTTAATAAATTTGATGAATTTTTTTGATATTAGATTGTTGGCTATTTCAGGGTTTTATGTGTTTAAAATGATGGGATGAATTAAACATGTCATAAATTGATGATGGTAAATGATTAGTTTGATTGCTTGGATATTGACTTGTGTAGTATTTGCTTAATTATGTAAAGTTGGATTTATTCAAACTTAAATTAAATTCAAAATTTGCGACGGCCCGGATTTTCGACCTTCGAAAATCGACATCAATATGTCCACTGTATTACATGCCGAGCAATCAAATGCCGGAAATACCAGATCGTTAGGGAAAAGAAGAAAGAGATAGAAAAAGAAAATTGTAACAACAATACAGAATCTCACAATCGCAGCGGAATAATATATAATAGATAGCAAGTGATCTTTATACAAAAAGAAAACCAGATCTGTTATTTACATATTACATCATCAGAGTACAACACATCAATAAACTCAATACTGGACAGTTATAACAACTAGTCCTAACAAATGCTGAATATACAGCCTACGATACACAGCGGAATAAAATCGAGTACGTGTGATACGTCTCGTCATCCATCTCGTCTTCTGAACTCCATAGCATCCTATCCTGTATCTGTAATATTCGGTCTGACCTGAGCATTATAATAAAATTACACCTGAGTCGGTCTGGAAAACCAGTATGAGAAAACACACTCGACTTGAGTTATTAAAGTTTTCAAAATCCTTTGAAAATCAAAGGTATCTCGTAAGACCACGCCACACATAAACACGACGGGTTTTTACCTTACGATAACCAAAACATTTCATATCAAATCCTCTAACATTATAATAGTGTCTAAGTACAAATACTTATTCAAATAGCTGAAATTGTTACAATAATTAAATTCCAGCATGTTAGGCTCTATAATCAAAACCGTAAAGGCATGTATTGGAGAATGGATTCCATACGAATGACTAGGCACTGGGGTACCACTTGTCACAGTACACGTCTAGAAACAATGTACCGAGGACCACGCCGGGATCCCTTGCCACACAAGATCGGACTATCCCTAACCTGGATAGACCGAATATGCTATCACCACGGGTGTTCCCACCCTCTTTCGAGCTCCTTCCATATACCATAGTAATAGATAATATCCGAGGTTATCTAGAAAGGTGATAAACATACCCTACTTGGGTGCGACTCACTTTGCCTTGCTGCATCTCCTCTGATTTTCAGTCATTCCCGGTTGATGAGGCTAGAGGCTACGATTACCTTTTAAAGAAATTTTCACTTAGAATGCTCATTGTCCTCCAATGATAATGTTCTGATAGCATTCATCCATACAAGTCCGTTCGGGGTCCGAACGGAACCGGAGGCACTATTCCTACTACATCCATTTTGGAATAATCCTCAGGATTAGTAGCGATTAGCCCTTGCACTTCACTGCTCCATCTTCGAATCCATGCTCTTGTTTCCACTGCGAAAACATACTCGTTGGATCGAAGTGGTTTTCGGATAACTTATCTGATCCCGGTCTCTTCGAAACAACGTTCGATATTTCCGGTAAACTCAAACCCGGTTCTCTAGTAAATAAACAGACGAAAATAAGATCGGAGATCACCTCCTAACCGTTAATGGACGGATTTCCTTATCCATGTCCTAAAAGAACGAAACGAGTTTATACGTACATTATAGCACCCTCGAACGGTAACTGTACCATATAAATCCCGTATTTCTCCTAGATATTCCCAAAGTTATATTTTGGGTCCATATTTGATAGTCGATTATTTAACTACCAAAGATTAATCATTCAACCAAATATTTCCTTTCCACTGAAAAACACCAATTCCCCTTTTAATTTAATTTTAATAAATCAAATCTCCTTATCCAAATTATTTTATACCAAATCTAGTATATTCACAAACCATTCTTTTCAAAGCTATTTGGAAGCCTTTAAAATAATTTGGAAAGTACCACTGCGGTATCAAACCATGGATTCACAGTTCAATGGTTACATCTTTATCCCAGAGAAATTCAAGACTTAACTGCAGGCATTTACTGCCTCCGATTACACCATGCGAGTATACCAATATTTCACGAAAACTTTGTTTAAATTTTTTCGAAATAATACTTATGAAATTTCTACAATAATTTTCCAAGTTAATTTTAGGCAATTACACTTTAAAATAAAATGTTATCATATAATATAAATATTGAACAATTTAACCTTTTAAAATAATAATACTGGTTAATTCTTTAAATAAAAATTAACTTAATATCAATCATTTATAAAACTACTCAATTAATACTTAAATATACTTTACACAATTTTAAAACAACTAAATAATTAATTTTTTGAAATATTCCTTAACACTTTTAAATTTTCTAGCTAATACTTAAAAATCCTCTTTTTTTAAAATAAATTAACTTTTGAGGAAAAAAATATTTTCTACTCAAGTATAGCCAGTCTAATTATTTATAAATCCCTCTCGATTTATTTCCAGTTTGATTTACGTTCCAATTCCGTAAATCCCTTTCCACAATTCAAAAAAAATAAATCGACCATTTATTTTTAAATTGATTTTACACATCTCCTAATAAATCCCCACCGTGAATTTATAATTTCAATTTATCCACTGTTAATTACTTTACTTCATTTATAAACATGGTTTATAAATTTCATAGTCTCATTTTTCTGTTTAAAATGTTTTCACAACACTTAATCAATTTTAATTCGTTTTCTAAATTAAATTCCATTTCCAAATAAATTTCTTAGCAACCCAACCATATTCCACTTTCCTCTTCATCATTTAAAATCTTATTTAAAATCTGGATAACACTTTCATACTGTATTTTCAAATTTTCCTTTTATTTCTCCCAACTATTTAAATCTCAAATTTAAAAATAAATTATTTTATACTTAAACAATATCGCTTGAGTTCTATTATTTAAAAAAAAATCCTTTTATTTATATTTACTCTAAAATCTCTATCTTTCCCGTATTCCGGAATTATTAAATAGAATTTTAAAATCAACTTTATTTTCCCCAAATTCATTAATTTTAATTTATCCAACTTTACCATAAATATTTTACTTTAAAATTCCCTTTTTTATTTTATTTTAAAAATTCAATATTCATATTTATGGTATTTTAAAATACCAAAAATCTATCCAGGAATACCAAAGCATCCAATACATTCAATTTCCAATATAATCTATCACAGGTTATTCAAATGAATCATATTACTGAACATGAAAATAAATCCAACATTTTTGAGGAATCCAGTTGGATCCCTCCAACCTGTTTCCTTGCATCCACAGATGTTAGCACAATATAAAAATACCAATCCCACTTCGAGGGGGATATCGTGGTATAAAGGATCATCCGCTATTATGCGGGGCGTATATGGTCTCATCCACTATATATATGCAGGAATATCAATCACTCCAATATATATACTATTATACATAATATCATATCCAACTAATAATAATTTATCAAATTCAACAATCAACCAATAATTAATTTTAACTATTTAAAATTAATTGCAGAATTCTAAATTTGAGTGAGATTAACTCACTTTTATTTTTATTGTTGCTTCCACGTTCCAATTTCGACTAAATTCGAACGACGTTCGAATGTAGCTTAAAATTCCAATAGCTTTAATCCTAGCCAAAACAAATACATCGCACCATACTCGCCAATATGACTACGAATTAATTCTAGGTTATAATTCATATCAATACGAGTCCAACGATGCTGGCTTCGTTCGATATTGACCTAAAACGAACTAGTTATTTAATTTATAATCTATTGAATTTTAAGCTAAAAAGATTACTTAATTTATTACTTATCACCTACCCATAAGCAAAGAGGCCCGCCCAAACTAAGCAAAGGCCAAACTGCAGCCAAATCTCCCCTCCTTCTTTCCATTTTTTTATAGAACGACCCAAGCCCATGAAAACAAAGACCCGACCGCTATTGCTTCTTCTCCCCTTTAGATTTCGCCTAATGCACACAGATACACCATCTCCCCTTTGTGCACGCAACCATTGACACCAAGCTCCCTTCGATAAAATTCCCTTTCGAATTCGCCATTCTCCTCCTCGCGTCGATCTCCACCACCCCATAGCAAAAACTCCATACTCGAAACATTTTGTAAAACGCGACATGGCCTCTTCCTCCTCTCGACCACGAACAGTCGCACCCATCAATTTTACCACCGAGTGCCACCAAATTTCACCCGAAGGTGCGCCTCCACCTCCACGACATGCCAATGACCTTCAATCGAACTTGAACTCCACAAATATGCTAGAATCTCAAGACCTAGTCAAACTGCCGTGCAATTCAAAATGTTGAGCTCACAAACTAGATGTCGCACCTTCCAATCTTCATATCAGATCGAAGCTTATCAAAAAACTAGATTTTAGAAGCAAGAATCAGATTTTTCTGTTGTGTAATTTGAGAGAACGAATTTTTTTCATTTCCTGGTTCGGCAGTTTCTTTTATTTAAAATGAAGAAGAGTGGGAAGATTGATTTAAAAGAGGGAAACGTATTTCATATGGTAGAGTACAGTGATTTGAGGTGAGAAAAGAACTGATGGAAACATTTGACTTGACAAATTTTAAATTTTAAATTTTCATACCGTCTCGATTTCGCAACTTATAATCTTGACCTCCTATCGAGGCATGCCGTTAGGCGTCTATAATGTTATACCCCTATTCCGAACACAATGGAAAAGGTTTTGAGTCCTACTTTGATCGTATGGAGAAGATAGCCTTTTGGACCCAATTATTATATTGAATTTTCGATATAAATTTCATTGTGTTTCTATCCCGTACGACCAAACAATAACTCCAAACTTTACGAAATTTGAAATCTGATAATAATACACTATTACGAATCCAATGGAACTGGTTTTGTCGAATTCCGAGACTGTGCCCCGGAAGGTTATTTTTAAATGTCAATTTAAACGATATATTTTTAAAACTGAACAAATCACTTTTTAAATTCCATTTAAAACTTTTATTATCCTCATTATTACCAATATAAATTTTATAAGCCTTTAAATTATTTGTAACAAGATTAAAACTCCAGATTCAATAATTTACCCAATTTTCATATATTAAATTCAATAATTAAATTATCAATAAATAGTTATATTTGAAATTCAAGTTAAAAATTAACTTTTAAATATTTAAATAAATTAAATATTCCAATTTCAAATATTCAAAATTCTGGATCGTTACATTCCTTCCCCCTTATAAGAACTTCGTCCTCAAAATTGCTTGGTAAGAAGAATGGTCCAAAACCCAGTAATTATTTCCCAAACCACATAGTTTTTAAACAACTTTCCGAAATCAATTTCATTGAAACTACATTATCACTCCTACTAATTTTCCAAATTAATCCATAGATTACAACTACTATTATCCCCTCAATCATCCAAATTATAATTTAAAACAAAATTTTAAATTATCAAAATTTTTCTAACTCCTTAAATTTCAAAAAATTTCGCCAGCGTCTCCTCTGCGCGGCTAGATCTGAAAAACTACAAAACTGCCTTTACGGGCCCAAATCATTAAAAGAAACAAAAGCTAAGTGGCTCAATCAGAAAATCATCAATTTCATACAACAATTTAAACACATACCTTTTTGTTGGGCAATTTAAATTTTACTTCTGGAATCAAAGACATCAATTTAGCTTTTGCTTTTAATTACCTGCATCTTATTTACCGATAATATCCAATCACATAATTCAAAATCATTTTATTTTTTTTCTTTTCAAAAAATTCAATATTCCTTTACTTAAGCCCGTACGATGTACATATATCATCAGTATGCAATATCAACCCTGATTGCTTACTCGATCACACAATTTCACTCCCGAACTAGTATCGTTCACATGACTCTCTAGTGCAGACTCAAATATGGTTTCCTGATTAGAAACCATCATTCTCCTTCCATAGCCATATACTATGATAGAGAATTCCAGAATCAACCAAAAATCCATATCCAGGGTTCGCCGTCGAAAATCGAGTGAAAATCCCAACTCGGATCGATATAACTATCTCGAAATTCTATGCTCGAATCTGGATCAAACCGTTATAATATACGTACAACTTACATATTAATTTCCAATTGATTACTAGCTATATCAACTCCTTTTATTCTCACTCATCTTATTTATTTTTTACTTATTCACAATTATCACTCACACTTATTTTAATTTCCATTCACTTATTCACAATTATCATACACAATAACTTATTTACTTAGCATATTTTTCAAATACCAATTTTTTTACTTAAGAATTTCTCCATCAATTTCTTAAGTCTATTATAAACATTTTATATAATGTTCATAGATTTATTTTCACTTCATCGCTTTGGTTTATATCCATTTCTATTCAAATTCAATTTTCACTTCCATTTGAACTCAATTTATCTTCCCAATCCTAAATATTGAATTTTTATCAACCATATCACAACCCATATTTGATTCGCTAATTTATTTCATATCTCAATCAAATTTTAATTTCCAAACAAATTCAATTTAAAATCCGTTTAACTTACTTATTCAATTAATTAGTTCATTTACTAATTTATTTCAAATCTCACTAAATTCCATTTTCAAAACTATTTTCCATTTAGCCTACTTAGGTTAAATTTTCAAATTTCTCTTATTTAACTTAATTCAAGTTAAATATTCCATTCCAATATTCAATTCCAATTCCATTTATTTACTAATTAAATAAATTATTCCATCTACTAATTTATTCCAACTTAATAAATTCTATTTCAATAGCTATTTCCATTTGGCCTACTTAGGCTTAATTTCTCAAAATTCTCTTTATCTAACTTAATTCTAGTTAATTTCCATTCCAATTCAAATTTCAAATTTTATAAGTTTCCCAACTTATTTATATTCCATAAAACATTTTAAATAAGATCCCAGAGTTTAAACAATTTTGGTCTAAGTATTTCAAAATCATTTTTGAAATCAATAACACCCAAGTCCTTTGATATATCAAATCATTCCTTTGAATTTCAAAATCAAAACTAGCCTTTTCAAACAAACTCCAATTCAAATCATTGAGGTAGCAATTCCTCTCTTGGAAACTCGAAAATGATGTCGATGATACTGCAGTCATCATCGAAATTATTTTCCAACGGCCGAAGTGAGTTCGGTGCATTTATTCCTTTAGAATCATTTTAAAAATATTTCAATTCAAAAATATTCTCCAAATAATATCACTATTATTTCCCAACTTTGAAAAACATTTTCAAAACCAACGGGATTTATATTTCCAAATTTCCAACTTTTCGTCTTTAATCCCTTTATAAATCGTTTTTATAAGCCATATCATCCTTAAATATTCCTCTGGAATTTTATTTCATTTCAACTTATAAAACACACTTATAAACTCATATTTACAAATTTCATTTTGTTATATGAATTTATTTCTTAACTTTTGGTTATAATAACATCTTTTATTTTAATCAACACAACAACAAATGATATAGTTTAATATTATCATTTCCTAACAACCAAGCACACCCTATAGAACTATAATCATTTTTAAAAAATTATTTCTTTTATAAATAAAAATAATTTGGGTAAAATTATTTCATTTACCCCATTTTGAAACAATACTATGTCGAATTGCTCTGTTATAGTGTTTAGAGATCCCTATCAATAACGTTAATTACTCATATTGACTAGAATCCATAAGCCAATAAACAAACCAATCAACACAATATAAAACAATTTTTATATTCACTAACAATACGCGCTCATATCTATTAATATGCTCAAAACCATTCTAGGGTGCTACTAACCCTATCTCTAATGAGTAATTCCCACCAGAGCAAAGGTTCTCGCTTAACCTTCAGCTCTGATGCCAAGTGTAATGGCCCGGATTTTCGACCTTCGAAAATCGACATCAATATGTCCACTGTATTACATGTTGAGCAATCGAATGTCGGAAATACCAGATCGTTAGGGAAAAGAAGAAAAAGGTAGAAGAAGAAAATAGAAAAAATAACACAGAATCTCACAATCGCAGCAGAACATCATATAATAGATAATTACTGATCTTTATACAAAAAGAAAACCATGTCTGTTATTTACATATTACATCATCAGAGTACAACACATCAATAAACTCAATACTGGACAGTTATAACAACTTCTCCTCACAAATGCTGAATATACAACCTACAATACACAGTGGAATAAAATCAAGTATGTGTGATACGTCTCTTCATCCAGCTCGTCTCCTGAGCTCCATAACATCCTATCATGTATCTGTAATACTCGGTCTGACCCGAGCATTATAATAAAATAACACCCGAGTCAGTCTGGAAAACCAGCGTAAGAAAACACACTCGACTTGAATTATCAAAGTTTTCAAAATCCTATGAAAATAAAAGGTATCTCGTAAGACCATGCCACATATAAACACGACGGGTTTTTACCTTACGATAACCAAAACATTTCATATCACATCCTCTGATATTATAATAGTGTCTAAGTACAAATACTTATTCAAATAGCTAAAATTGTTACATTAATTAAATTCCAGCATACTAGGCTCTACAATCAAAACCGTAAGGGCACGTATTGGAGAATGGATTCCATACGAATGACTAGGCACTGGGGTACCACCTGCCACAGTACACGTCTAGAAACAACGTACGGAGGACCTTGCCGGGATCCCCTTCCACAAAAGACCGGACTATCCCTAACCTAGATAGACCGAATATGTTATCACCCTGGGTGTTCCCACCCTCTTTCGATCTCCTTCCATATACCATGGTAATAAATAATATCTGAGGTTATCTAGAAAGGTGATAAACATACTCTACTTGGGTGCGGTCCACTTAGCCTTACTGCATCTCCCCTGATTTTCAGTCATCCTCGGTTGATGAGGCTAGAGGCTACAATTACCTTTTTAATAAATTTTCACTTAGAATGCTCATTGTCCTCCAATGACAATGTTCTGATAGCATTCATCCATACAAGTCCATTCCGGGTCCGAATGGAACCGAAGGCACTATTCCTACTACGTCCATTTTGGAATAATCCTCAGGATTAGTAGCGATTAGCCCTTGCACTTCACCGCTCCATCTTCGACTCCATGCTCTTTTTTCCACTGCAAAAACGTACTCGTTGGATCGAAGTAGTTTTCAGATAACTTATCTGATCCCGGTCTCTTCGAAACAACGTTCGATATTTCCGGTAAACTCAAACCCGATTTTTTAGGAAATAAACAAACGAAAATAAGATCGGAGATCACCTCCTAACCGTTACTGGACGGATTTCCTTATCCACGTCCTAGAAGAATGAAACGAGTTTATACGTACAGTATAGCACCCTCGAACGGTAACTGTACCACATAAATCCCGTATTTCTCCTAGATATTCCCAAAGTTATATTTTGGGTCCATATTTGATAGTCGGTTATTTAACTATCAAAGATCAATCATTCGACCAAATATTTCCTTTCCACTGAAAATCACCAATTCCCTTTTTAATTTAATTTTAATAAATCAAATCTCCTTATCCAAAATATATACTCTTTTACCAAATCTAGTATATTCACAAACCATTCTTTTCAAAGATATTTGGAAGCCTTTAAAATAATTTGGAAAGTACCACTGCGGTATCAAACCATGGATTCATAGTTCAATGGTTACGTCTTTATCCCAGAGTAATTCAAGACTTAACTGCAGGCATTCACTGCCTCCGATTACACCCTGCGAGTATACCAATACTTCCTGAAAACTTTGTTTAAAAATTTTCAGAATAATACTTATGAAATTTCTATAATAATTTTCCAAGTTAATTTAGGCAATTACACTTTAAAATAAAAAGTTATTATATAATATAAGTATTGAATAATTTATCCTTTTAACATAAGAATACTGGTTAATTCTTTAAATAAAATTAACTTAATATCAACCATTTATAAAACTACTCAATTAATACTTAAATATACTATAATCAATTTTAAAACAACTAAATAATTAATTTTTTGAAATATTCCTTAACACTTTTAAATATTCTCTCTAATACTTAAAAATCCTCTTTTTAAAAAATAAACTTAACTCTTTAGGAAAAATATATTTTCAAATCCAGAATAGCCAGTCTAATTATTTATAAATCCCTCTCGATTTATTTCCAGTTTGATTTCAATTCCGATTCCGTAAATCCCTTTTCACAATTCAAAAAAAAATATACCATTTATTTTTAAAACGATTTTACCCATCTCCTTCTAAATCCCCACCGTGAATTTATAATTTCAATTTATCCACTGATAATTACTTTACTTCATTTATAAACCTGGTTTATAAATTTCATAATCTCGTTTTCCCGTTTAAAACGTTTTCACAACACTTATTCGATTTTAATTCGTTGTCTAAATTAAATTCCATTTCCAAATAAATTTCTTAGCAATCCAACCATATTTCACTTTCCTCTTCATCATTTAAAATCTTATTTAAAATCAGGATAACACTTTCATACTTTATTTTAAAATTTTTCTTTTATTCCTCCCAACTATTTAAATCTCAAATTTAAAAATAAATTATTTTATACTTAAACAATATCTCTTGAGCTTTATTGTTTAAAAAATCCTTTTATTTATATTTACCCTAAAATCTCTGTCTTTCCTATATTCCGGAATTATTAAATAGAATTTTAAAATCAACTATTTATTTTCCCTAAATTCATTACTTTTAATTTATCCAACTTCACCATAAATATTTTACTTTAAAATTCCCTTTTTATTTTCTTTTAAAAATTCAATATTCATATTTATGGTATTTTAAAATACCAGAAATCTATCCAGCAATACCATAGCATCCAACAAATTCAATTTCCAATATAATCTATCATAGATTATTCAAATGAATCATATTATTGAATATGAAAATAAATTCAACATTTTTGAGGAATCCGGTTGGATCCCTCCAACCTGTTTCCCTGCATCCATAGATGGTAGCACAATATAAAAATACCAATCCCACTTCGAGGAGGATATCGCGGTATATAGGGTCATCCGCTATTATGCGGGGCGTATAAGGTCTCATCCTCTATATATATGCGGGAATATCAATCACTCCAATATATATACTACTATATATAATATTTCATCCAACTGATAATAATTTATCAAATTCCACAATCAACCAGCAGAATTCCAAATTTGAGTGAGATTAACTCACTTTGATTTTTATTGTTGCTTCCACGTTCCAATTCAGACTAAATTCGAACGGCGTTCGAATGTAGCTTAAAATTCCAATAGCTTTAATCCTAGCCAAAACAAATACATCGCACCATAATCGCCAATATGACTCTGAATTAATTCTAGATTGTAATTCATATCAATACGAGTCCAACGTTACTGGCTTCATTCGATATTGACCTAAAATGAGCTGGTTATTTAATTTATAATCTATTGAATTTCAAGCTAAAAAGATTACTTAATTTATTACTTATCACCTACCCATAAGCAAAGAGGCCCGGCCAAACTAAGAAAAGGCCAAACTGCAACCAAATCTCCCCTCCTTCTTTCCATTTTTTTTATAGAACGGCCCAAGCCCACGAAAACAAAGACCCGACCGCTACTGCTTTTTCTCCCCTTTCGATTTCGCCTGATGCACGCATATACACCATCCCCCTTTGTGCATGCAACCACTGACACCAAGCTCCCTTCGATAAAATTCCCTTTCGACTTCACCAATCTCCTCCTCGCGTCAATCTCCACCACCCCATAGCGAAAACTCCATACTCGAAACATTTTGTAAAATGCGACCTGGCCTCTTCCTCCTCTTAACCACGAACAGTCACACCCATCAAATTTACCACCGAGTGCCACCAAATTCCACCCGAAGGTGCGCCTCCACCTCCACGATATGCCAATGACCTTCAATTGAACTTGAGCTTCATGAATATGCTAGAATCTCAAGTCCTGGTCAAAACTGCCGTGCAATTCAAAAAGTAGAGATCGCAAAATAGATGCCGCACCTTCCAATCTTCATATCAGATCGAAGCTTATCAAAAAACTAGATTTTGGAAGCAAGAATCGGATTTTTCTGTTGTGTAATTTACGAGAACGAATTTTTTTCATTTCCTGGTTCGGCAGTTTCTTTTTTTTAAAATGATGAAGAGGGGGAAGATTGATTTAAAAGAGGGAAACGTATTTCATACGGTAGAGTACAGTGATTTGAGGTGAGAAAATAATTGATGGAAACATTTGACTTGACAAATTTTAAATTTTAAATTTTCATACCATCTCGATTTCCCAACTTAACACAAGCAACACAAGCAACATGTCAATATATGTTCGAATCACGCTACGCAAGTTTCAAACTTGTGACCTCTCGCACCAAAGTCAAATCACTTAATCACTGAGACAATGGTGTTTGTCAGATTTTTTTTGTTTAAAATAGAATTTTTAGAGAAGTTTCAAATTTATTTTAGAAAGAAATGAACTGTTTTACACAAAAAAAAAATTAAAACTTTTTGTTTCTATAATTTATCAAAGGTTTGTATATGTCATCTTTGTGAAAGCATATGGCGAATATTGAATATTAAAACTATAAAACATCATCATTTTTTAAACATATATACAGGTCTGATTTAGACCCAATTTTAAGCATTAATTCATTTTATTAATATCTTGCTAAATTTGAGCAAAGATGATGTATACTGCATTACTGCAATTAAAGGCTGAAGGCGCTTTGCCGTAAATAGATGGGTACACTAACTTCTATTCCGTTATAATAAGCTTTTCAGTTTTGATGAAAGAAGCATATAAAAATTCAAGGCGATAGAGTATAATATTTTACAGCCTGTTTTCTTAAATTAATTATAGTGTAATATTGGATGGAAACTTTGAGGTTGGTGTTCCTTTGATCCTTCCCTATTGCATGCACCAACTTCCAATTCTTATTTATCTGGTAGTTTTGTTTTGTGGTGACTATAAGTTTGAACTGTCTATTTGTGCAATATTTGACAGAGTTAGTGCTCAGTTCATAGGAGAACTTTCAGTCAGGATTTTCCGAAACCGATGGTCTTATATGTCAAATTTGATCGGTATTTTAGCTAATGAATGGTGTTTGCATTGAATAAAAATATTTATATTCTATTATCCTCAAAATAAAAAATTAAAATACCTGTATCTATTGGTACTTACTGCAGTTTTATTGTAATAATCAATATGCTCTATTACCAAACTAGATTATATTGATCCAAACAACTTTCTAGAATCACTGTGCAAAAATCATGTTGAATCACATTAGTGCCTTTATTTTCTAGAATTAATCTGTTTAGAAGAAAATTAAGTATCAAAAATCAATTTCTTTCCTTCATTTTTTCTCTTTTAAACTAATCTTGGACATTAATACAATATAGTTTAATATATAACAATATCTAATATATCAATAATATTTCTAATGCTATAATATGTACAATATAATTTATTATTAAACTCGTGTGATTTGATATATAACAATTATATGTATTGCGTGATGATGTTGGATATATGTGCTAATGTAATGAAGGTTTCTTGTATATGGACTTCATTTATTATTAGTCAAAATAACATTTGTTACACATATATCTTTCAGTGTCCATTTTAATTCATATTTTTTATCCAAAAATTATTTGATATAACTATACTTTCAATATCAATCATTATTTTCATTATAACTATTAATGTCGGTCTTAATAGTTGGATATACCTTTCAATCGTATCATTTTATCATTTTCATTGTGCAATTTGATGTTTGATACTTATTAGTTTAATAGGAAATGACAGTTCAATTTACATTGATATAATAATTACTAATTCTAAACAAAAATTATAAATACCAAACAAATTGTACTAATATAACAATGAACCAATTAACAACGAAAAAGCAGTACTCACAATGAACATATTATGGTTACATGGTATGTACATCGAATTGAACAACCAACTTCAGAATCTTTTATTTTGTTTTTGACACCTAGCTTCACAATTTACATGACAATGTCATTAGAACCTAATTTTTTGAAGATGCTTTTCTTTTGAAACAAGGTACTAGTCAGATTTTTGTTTTCAAAAATGAGTTCATTAGTTTCTTCAAATATGGTTTCTTCTGAACTGGATTAGTAGTTAACAATGAGTAAAATCTCATAGTATTTCACAGAGCTAATCATATATAGGAGCTGATATTCTTTGTAATGTGAATTAGTAGTTGTATTTTCGATGAAATGCAATTAATCAAGTAAAATCAGTGGACTCCAATGATTAGGTATAAAAAAAGATATAGAGAAGATATGAAATGGTCATGTTTGTGTTTCACACAAAAGTACACATGTAGAATCCATGTACAAGCAATAATTCAGTTAGGATGCTTTCTTTCTGTGCACTACTTATAAAATAGCAAAGTCTTAACTAAAACAATAAAGAATCAATGAAATAATAATATTAGTTAAGTTCGGCACTCCCTAACCACCACTTATACAATGCAGAGAGCTCGTTTGTTCACAAACCACATAGTCTTTGAGCATACTTATTCATGGACCAATGGGCTGCATTTTACTCAATTTCATAAACTATTATAAATCACTATGTGTTTTGCTTGCATATACATCTTACATCTGAAATACAAGAAGAATTTTATTATTGATTTGTTACTCATAGGACTTTTCCATCCAAACCAATTACAATCTACTGGGGTATCCACAAGCCTTATTTTAGAGCAACTACACAATTCGGCTGGATTCACACCAAAATTGTCAGGTTTCTACACATAAACCAACAACCAAATTCATTTGGTCAAGCACTCTGCTTGCTCGTTTTTAACCAATATGAATTTCTTAAAGAACTTCCTATATACAAAACAATGTTCGCCCTAACACATCACCAAATATTTTAGGAAGACAAACAAAAAATTTAGCTAAACCGTCCATTAGTTGCTTGACCGCAATAAAAAAAACTACATAATTCTCAATTTTAATTATAGTTAAAAGAATTATTTAAATTATATAAGAGTACACCAATTTTATATTTATAATTGATATAGTTCTTTTCACAGTAAATTCTCTTCTCAATTTTATATTTTTTATCACTCTCAATTATGTAGCACAATAAATTCTTTTCTCCATTATGACTTGTTGGTATTTATTTTATCACTCTCATCAAGTGCTCTCCTTTTTTATCAGTGCTCTTCCTTTTATCCACACAAGATATGGACAAAACATGGATCAATCTGCCAAGGTTTCGTAATTTTTGATTAATAATTTCATAATTATAACTATTTAGGGTTGACTAAGAATATGTTTATTTTTTTGTAGAATGACAAAGAATAGGCAAGCGGATCGAAATTTCATACATAAGCATGCTGAAAGTGAGGGTAATCCAGAAAAAATTATTTGCCCATGTTGTCGATGTAGGAACCTTATTTGGCATTCTCCAAGAGATGTTATGACACATTTGGTGTGTTTTGGAATTGATCCAACATATGATGTATCGATCTTCCATGGAGAAGCACGTCATTCATGAAATGAAGCTGGCGAAGTGGCATATACATACAGAATGTACTTAGATGCAGAAATTGGTGACGAAGAAAATGAGTATCGTGTTAACGATAAACATAGGGAAGGGACTAAGAAAATGTTGGAGACAGCTGAAATTCCTTTATATCCTGGTTGTACAAGCCACACAAAGTTGTTTGCTACAATACTTCTTTATAAATATAAGGCTCGAAGTGGTATAACAGACACAGCATGTGCAGAACTTCTTAAGCTTATCGAGGATATGCTACCTAAGGAAAACAAGCTTCCCGATTCCACATACGCAATAAAGAAGTTGATTAAATCATTTGGTTTAGGTTATAGGAATATACATGCATGTGTAAATGATTATTGTATATTTAGAAAAGAGCTTGCACATTGTGATTTTTGTTATAAATGCGACAAATCTTGTTGGAATAAGAACAAGACAAGGGAAGATGGAAAGCAACCCAAAATCCCTGTGAAGGTTTTGAGATACTTTCCACTCATACTAAGGTTGAAAAGAATGTTCATGTCCCCGGAGACATCAAAACAATTAAGATGGCGTAGCAGTAATAAAAGAGAAGATTGCAAACTGGAACATCCCGTGGATTCCTCTCAGTGGTCTACAATTGGTAGAATGCACCCTTCCTTTATATCTGATCCACAAAATTTAAGACTTGGTCTCGCAAGTGATGGCTTTAACCCCTTCGGTGATTGGAATTCAATGTATATGTAACACCCCTAATTCTTGATAATATTATTCAGGAGATATAATTAGATAAATTAAATAGAATAATAAAAATGTTAAGTGATAAGAGGATTGAGACTTTAATTAATTAAATTAAGGCCGAGCCTAATATAATAATAAATGGGCTAAAGAATGGTTTTGGGTTAAATTAAATTTTATAAGGCTATATTAGGAAACTTGCCGCCCAATGATCCTTACCCTTATAAGACATTGGAGTTACCAATAGGTTCTTAGTGATCCCATGAAAACTATGTAATTAGACAGGGAGTCCTTAAATGTTTAACCGTTTATTAGTCAGCTTATGAAAACTAATAGGTTAATAGTAAACTCGAAAACTATAATTGAGACAGAGTCTAAAATGAATGGGGATGGGTAATCTAGAATTGATTCATTTTTTTTCATATCATCTAATTATACCATTTTGAATTGTTTTAACCATTGTGGATGCAGGAGCATAGTATATGGTTTTATAAAGGTTTTGAGAAACTAGTGAGGGGAAATCCCATTCCGCTAAGCGACGTTGTCTCAGTAGATACCTAAAAGATTTGAGATGGTAGATTATTATTCATACCAGACTTTAAGTCTGGCTCGAAGTTTATGTTTTCCCCTTAAACTCTCGGGTACTCAATTAATTTTGAGTAGTTTGAGAGTTGAGGTTTCCAAGTACCTCTTAAGACAAATAAGCTTTCGGAGACGTGAATGAGGCATGATGGCTATTTAAAGTTCTCTTTTCTTTTGATTCCGTTGTGTTGTTTGTAATGGCAAAGTTGTTATATTGCCTATATATACTCTGATCATCCAAGAGGGTATCTTCATATTTCGCTCTTGGGCGTACGCTGTAATAAATATATTTTCTCTGAACGTGGTTCGCGAGTTTGGGATTATGTAATGAATTGGAAATATTTTGAAATGATATGTGATTTTGTTTAAAGTTTAAATTCTTTCCATATTCATGTGTTTTTGTGTAGCAATGAATCTAACTTTGCCGTATTTAGTTGCCGAGAATCAATAACTATGGATGACTGCAGCATTCGTAGCCGTTAGTTTTGGGCCTCAAAGTAGGAGGATGTTACAAGTTGGTATCAGAGCATAGGTTTATGAAACTTTAAAAGAGAGTTAAACCTAAAAGATTTTCAAACATAATCCAATGAATTTGAAAATATGATCGGGGTTTGGGTTAACGCTATAGTAACGTACTTGTATTTGATTATATATATATATAAGTACGTGTTCCTCTCTCTCTCTTAGACCATTCTTCTGTATCTTACTAAGGTTCGTATGCAGATTTACAAGAAAGAAGATATGGAAGCAGGAAATGGAAGAGGAAATCTAGGTGAAGGAAGCACCACAACTAACAGAAATGCTCGACCTAATACAAGGAGCAATCATGGTCGACGGGCTAATGCTAATCCAAATGTTGAGGCTAATGTAGGTGCTGGAAATCCGTCAGTAGGTGCAGGGATGGTGTATCAGTTGTTAGCTAATCTTTTGCAAGCTGGAGTTACTGGTAATGTTGGAGGAGCTAATCATGTGGCTCCAGTTGGGAATAACTATGCTAAGTTGAGTAGAGACAACACCAGTCTGGGTGGAAAATCTGTTGAAGTTGAGAATTGGGTATTGCACTGTGAAAGGATCTGTACTGATTTAGGCTTGGATGATGGGAAAAAGAGAAGGCTAGCCTCTAGGCAGTTGCAAGGGGTAGCGCTTCACTGGTGGAACAGTGTGACCGCCAAAGTTCCGGAGGAAGAATTGACATGGGTTGATTTTAGGATAAGGTTTGAGCAGATCTTCCTTTCTGAGGTTGCTAAGTCTGCATTGATGACGAAGGTTATGGACCTAATTCAAGGAGAGATGTCAGTAATCGAGTACGCTGCTAAGTTTGATGAGTTGTCTCGATATGGATATGCTATGGTTGACAATGACATCAGAAGGAATGAGAGGTTCATTCGAGGACTAAGACCTGAGCTTGCCAGAATGACCATGACCCATATCCTAGAACCTTGTAATGTGGTGGTGGAGATGGTCATTTTCCATGAAGAGATGCTTGCTATTTCTGCTACAGAGAAGACAGTTGAATCCTAGGGTCCTTAGGGATAGAAGAGAAAACTCTTTAAGAAGAAGAGAGCCTAGAAAGGGGATGCTGCCAAGAAGGCAAAGGCTGATTTATTTTGCTACAAATGTGACAAGAAGAGTCGGTATGCAAGTGAGTACCGGTCAGGAAAGGGAAAGAAGGCTGCAGACAAGAAGAATGTGAAATGCTTTAACTGTGATAGAATGGGTCATTATAAGAACCAGTGTCTAGTGCCAGTCAGGACGGACAAGGGGAAGGATATTGCTGTTGGATCATCAGCTAAGCCTATTGCAGCAGATAAAGGAAAAACTGTGATGGAAGGTACGTTTTTGATTCAGAGTATACCAGTTAGGATACTTTTTGATACCGGTGCATCACATTCATTTATATCCCAGTGTTTGGTTGATAGGTTATGCTTAGAACCTATATACCTTGTTACTTCCTTAAGGGTTGCGAATCCAATAGGAGGATATGCAATTATGTGGATGAGATGTGACCAGTTAGAACTTGATTTGTTAGGTCATAAGTTTGCATGTAGTTTGTATGTTTACGATTTCATATATTTTGGAATCATTTTAGGTATGGATTGGTTGATAAGGTATGAGGCTAGGATATTCTGCTAGGATGGGGAGATATCTTTGAGACACCCTAATAGTCATAACCGAATTATATTCTCAGTAGAGAATTCTGACCGGAGTAGTTGTGCATTGTTAAGTGCAATGGAAGTGGGAGAAGAGCTAAGGCAGTTTCGTATTGCAAGAGAGTTTGCAGATGTGTTTGAGCCAGTCACAGGACTACCACCGAAATGAGCTGTTGAGTTTCGGATAGATCTTGTGCCAGGAGCTGAACCTCTAAGTAGACCACCTAGTAGGATGACACCGACCGAGATGAAGGAATTGAAGGTGCAGCTAGTGGATCTAGAAGGAAGGAATTTTATTAGACCAAGCAGTTTGCCTTGGTGAGCGGCCGTGGTATTCGTGAAGAAACCAGATGGATCGTTGAGGATGTGTATCGACTATCGTAAGCTAAACGAAAGGACGATAAAGAATAAGCATCCTTTGCTGAGAATTGATGATCTGTTTGATCAGTTGAGTGGAGCCAAGGTGTTTCCCAGTTGGATTTGGCGATAGGGTTCCATCAGTTGAGAGTGGTAAAGGACAGTATTCCTTTGACATCATTTCGAACTAGATATGGTTCGTATGAGTGGTTAGTGATGCCATTCGGGTTGACGAATTCACCTGCTTTCTTTATGGATTTGATGAATCAAGTCTTCTGAGAGTATTTGGTTAGATTTGTATTGGTGTTTATAGATGACATTTTGGTATACTCTAAGGATGTGAGAGAGCATGAAGATCATCATAGAGTGGTGCTAGAGACGCTGAGGCAGAATCAGCTAAAGACGAAGTTTTCCAAATGTCATTTTAGGAAGAAAGAGGTTAAGTTTCTTGGTCATGTGGTTTCAAAGAAAGGATTGTCAGTAGATCCAGATAAGATCGAAGCTGTGAACAACTAAAAGAGACCAGAGACATTGACCGAGATCAAAAGTTTTCTTGGACTTGCTGACTGTTACCGGTGATTCATCAAGGATTTCTCGCGGATAGCAGCGCCTTTGACTAAGCTTACCAGAAAGGAAGTGAAGTTTGTTTAGTCCGACAAATGTGAGAAAGCATTCCTTAAGTTAAAGCATTTGTTGACCAATGCTCCAGTGTTAGTAGCTCCATATGGAAACCAAGGGTTGGTAGTATACATGGATGCATATGGGACTGGATTGGGAGCAGTGTTGAAGCAGAAGGGAAAAGTCATTGCTTACGCTTCTAGGCAGCTTAGACCTCATGAAGTGAGATATCCTACTCATGACTTAGACTTGACTGCAATGATTTTTGCCTTGAAGATTTGGAGGCATTATCTCTTAGGGGAGAGATTTGAGTTGTATACCGATCATAAGTCTTTAAGATACTTATTCGCTTAGAAGGAGTTGAACATGCGACAACAAAGGGTGCTGGAGTTTTTGGCTGCTTATGATTTTGGTATAGAGTATACACCATGGAAAGGTAATAAAGTGGATGATGCTCTTAGCAGAAGACATCAGAATGTAGTGTAAGCTATGTTGGCAGAATGGAAGGATCTAGATGCTTTGGTCAGTTGTGGTGTGCAGTTAAGATCGACCGCTAGTTCAAGTCAGAGTACTGCCATGTTGTCCTGTTTAGAGATTCGACCAATATTGATCTAAAGAATTGCTTCTAAATAGAAGGAGGATCCATTATTAGCCGAGAGGATCAAAAGGCTTGAGGTTGGAACTGAGATCGATGATTTGAAAGATTTTTGTCTTGACCAGAAAGGATGGCTGAGAAAGAAGGGACGGTTATGTGTTCCAGATGTGGAGAGCTTGAAAAGAGAAGTTCTTGAGAAATGTCGTCGATCCAAGTTTATGATTCATCCTTGAGGGACCAAGATGTATCAAGATATGAAAAGGAGCTTCTATTTGGAAGGCATGAAGAGTGATGTTGTGTAAACTGTCAACAAGTGAAGGCCGAACAGCAAAAGCCTACTGGGTTACATTAGCCTTTAGATATTCCAGTTTGGAAATGAGATTCGATATCCATGGATTTTATAGATGGGTTGCCAAGGTCAAGAAGAGAAAATAAGAGTATATGGGTTATTGTGGACAGGTTGACCAAGAGTGCCCATTTCATTCCAGTAAAGTCGACCAAGACGGCACCTGTTTTGACGAAGTTGTTCATGATGAACATAGTTAGACTTCATGGAGTTCCTAGTAGCATAGTCAGCGACAGAGATGCTTTATTCACTAGTGAATTCTGGAAGAGTCTACAGGATGTGTTAGGCACTAAGCTCAAGATGAGTACCGCATATAAACCACAGACGGATGTGCGGACAGAGAGAGTCAATAAGGTGCTCGAGGATTTGTTGAGAGCTTGTGTGTTGGACATTGGTGGATCTTGGGAGAGTCATCTGCATTTGGTTGAGTTTTCATATAATAACAGTTATTAGACTAGTATAGGAATGGCACCGTTTGATGCTTTGTATGGAATGCCATGTAAATCCCCGACATATTGGTTGGAGACTGGAGACGGACTGGTCTTAGGTCCAGATTTGGTTAGGAAGGCATCAGAAAAGATTGAGTTGATCCGAGAATGGATGAAGGAAGCTCAATCCAGGCAGAAGAGTTACACAGGTAAAAGGCGTAAGGTCCTAGAGTTCTCAGTGGGAGACAGGGTTTTCATAAAGGTATCACCAATGAAGGGTGTTGTACGGTTCGGGAAGTCAGGGAAACTAGCACCGAGATATGTTGGTCCATTCCAGATTATAGAAAGGATTGGAAAGCTAGCATATAGAGTAGAGTTGCCAAGCAGTATGGCAGGTGTCCATAATGTATTTCATGTGTCTTATCTTCGCAAGTATGTGCATGATCCAGAGACTACTATTCCTCAAACAGAGTTGGAGGACTTGGTAGTAGAGCCTGATTTGACTTTTGTTAGACAACCAGTTCGGGTTGTAGCGAGAGATGAGAAAAGATTGAGTAACAAGACAGTCAAGTTGATGAAAGTTCAGTGAAGGAACAACGAGAAGGAATGTACTTGGGAGACAAAGGACATTATTTGAGATACTTGTCCTGATCTATTTTGAGGGTATGTCTATATTCTATTTATATAGATAATTCCTAGTCCGGTAAAATAGTACGGTGGATTGAAGTCATTACAGATGATTGCTATGTTTAGTATTTAGTCCTTACTGAATTTCGAGCACGAAATCCTTTAAGGAAGGGAGCTTGTAACACCCCTAATTTTTGATAACATTATTCGGGAGATTTAATTAGATAAATTAAATAGAATAATGTAAATATTAAGTGATAAGGGGATTGAGACTTGAATTAATTAAATTAAGGCAAAGCCTAATATAATAATCAATGGGCTAAAGAATGGTTTTGGGTTAAATTAAATTTTATAAGGGTATATTAGGAAATTTGCCGCCCAATGATCCTTACCGTTATATATTTTCATTTCATCCCTTACTCACGTCATTTTAAAGCGCAAAATCAAAGCATAGCACAAGGAAGATCGGCCATTATGAGAACAAGAGGAATACAAATTAAAATCTAGAGAATCAAGCTTAGGGGAAATCAATCCCAATCCATTCTCCTTATCTAGATCAAGGTGAATAATAATCCCATCTCTATTTTGTTTTGAATCATATATTCTCGAATTTGAGGGTAAATTCGTTTTTATGATATACTGGATGATGATATGCGTGAATTACAATTTATATGGTTTAAACATGAATGTTTAAAAGAGGATAAGCATGGTTTTAGGTCAAAACCGAGATTTAAATATTTTTAAATGCCATTGGAAAATTTTATATTATGAGGAACATGGTTTTGGAGTTGGGTTTCAATTTTGATAATTTTCCATGCTATGGAATGATTATTATGAATTTTCAAAGGAAAATATGGTTGTTTGGGTTTATAAATTTATTTTGGAAAATATATTGAAAATCTGGGTCTAGAATTTTGATATGTTAGATAACATGATTAAAGTGAATTATTGGAATTTTTGAGGATTTTTCCAAAGTGATTTGCTATGCAAAATAAATTGTTTTAGGAGAAGGACTTCTTTGCAAAATTGGTTTTGCTTAATGGAAGGGCTTATTTGATTAACTTAACCATGGTTTAGATTAAATTAGCGGCCGTTATTTTTAGAAAAGAATTTGAAAAGGTTATGGCAACCAATCTGGTGTTGACACGTGGCAGGTTAGTTAGAGAAAAGTTTACTTTAATAAGAACTAAACCTAGTTTACTCAGAAAATTGGTTCCGCCTATTTTGGAAAGCACCTTTCGACTCAGAAGCTTTCGCCTTCATCTTATTCGAAACCTACTATGCCGAAACCAATACACAAGGTATCACAAGATGGTACGCAGTGGATTGGAGGAAGGCGGAAGGTAAGGTGTCGAAAGCCTAGCTTCCTAAGGAGTCGAAACCTTGGTTTGTTTATAAAAGAAAAGCGCCTGCCTTTGTTTTGATTTAGCCTTCGATAAAGTCGAAGCGTTTGGTTTCGAAAGAGGATTTAAAAAGGTTTCGAAAGGGTTGCCATTAACTTAAGATTGCTTTCGACTGGATTCCTTACTTATAAAAGAGTGATTTGAAAGAAGGGGGTTCCAACCTAGTCGAAACCCTGCTGTCATTCTTTAACCTTTCGATGGTGTTGAAGATATCAATGATTTCGAAAGGGTACTTCGTTTTATAAGCTCAAGCCACTTCCTATAGCTTTTGAAAGGGGTTAGGGGTTTCAAAAGGGGTTTCGAAGCCAACCTTCCGCTATTTTACCCAGATGTTAAGTACTTTCGAAAGAGATGGTGCAGGCGCCATCAATTTTTCCCCAACATTTTTATATGATAAAGGATGGTTTCGAAAGAGTTGCTTTTACCTATGTTCACTTTGACCCAAATAATATTTTAAGTATAAACCCGTTGCTTTTAAAAGGGGGACTTTCAATGATTTCGGAAGGGTTACTTCCATTTGTGTCGAAAGGGGTACTTTCAACTGGTTTCGAAGCTAAGCTTCTAAAGGTTAAATATTAATACTTTACTACAATCGAAAGGTTCCGAAAGGAAGTTTTAAAGTATTAAAAGGTAGGATCCTTATGTTTTGAAGATAGATTTTTAAGGCTTTCGAAGGAGTTCATCCTATGATGTTGAAAGCTAGGTTTCGGAGGTATCGAAAGGTTTTATAACCCAAACTCTATTTTTAAAGGAAAAAAACCCATGACTAAATTAAAGCAGTTTTTATAATGGTTTTAAGAAGATGCTATCTTTGATAAAGTAATAGGTAAAAGGGATTAACCATGTTTTATATTAAACCCACAAGAGGGGTATTTCTATGTTGTTATGTTGCTTCATCAAATATGAATATATTCACTTTTGTAATGGACCCATAACTGCAATTTGGGATAAAGGGTAGAAGAACCAGCTAGGTTAACCCAATAGTGAATATAAATTGATTAAACTCCAAAATGAGTAGAATTGCATCTAAGAGGTCAGGAAGGCCAGAATATAGGATGCTAAAATATAAAGGAAAGATATTGGCAAGGGCCAAAGGTTCTCAGCAAGCCCATGAAAACTGTGTATTGGAAAAGATATTGGAAGGGTCCAATAGGTTCATAGTTAGCTCATGAAAACTTTGTATAAAGGAAGATGTCAGAAAGACAAGTTCATAGTAAGCCCATGAAAACTATGATTGGATACTGGAAGGGGCCAGTAGGTTTGTAGTTTACCCATGAAAACTATATCTATACTAAAATATTGATAGATGCCAATAGGTTCCTTGTCAGCCCTGAAAACTAGGGTAAGAAGAAAGGATATTGGGGTTACCAATAGGTTCTACTCAACCCATGAAAACTAGGATAAGAATAAGACATTGGAGTTACTAATAGTTCTTAGTGATCTCATGAAAACTATGCAATTGGACAGGGAGTCCTTAAATGTTTAACCGTTTATTAGTCAGCCTATGAAAATTAAAATGTAAAGAGTAAACTCGGAAACTATAATTAAGACAGAGTCTAAAATGAATGGGTTTGGGTAATCCAGAATTGATTCATTTGTTTTGCATATCATCATATTATACCGTTTTGAATTGTTTTAACCATTGTGGATGCAGGAGCACAGTATATGGTTTTATAAAGGTTTTGAGAAACTAGTGAGGGGAAATCCCGTTCCGCTAAGCGGCGTTGTCTCACTAGATATCTAAAAGATTTGAGATGGTAGATTATTATTCATACCAGGCTTTATGTCTGGCTCGAAGTTTATGTTTTCCCCTTAAACTCTCGGGTACTCAATTAATTTTGAGTAGTTTCAGAGTTGAGGTTTCCAAGTACTCCTTAAGACAAATAAGCTTCCAGAGACGTGTAGGAGGCATGATAGCTATTTAAAGTTCTCTTTTCTTTTGATTCCGCTGTGTTGTTTGTAATGGCAAAGTTGTTATATTACCTATATATACTCTGATCATCCAAGAGGGCATATTCATATTTCGCTCTTGGGCGTACGTTGTAATAAATATATTTTCTCTGAACGTGGTTCGCGAGTTTGGGATTATGTAATGAATTGGAAATATTTTGAAATGATATGTGATTTGTTTGAAGTTTAATTTTTTTTCCATATTCATGTGTTTCTATGTAGCAATGAATCTAACTTCGCCGTATTTGGTCGCCGAGGATTAATAACTATGGATGACTGCAGCATTCGTAGCCGTTAGTTTTGGGCCTCAAAGTAGGAGGATGTTACAAGTTGGTATCAGAGCATAGGTTTAAGAAACTTTAAAAGAGAATTAAACCGAAAATATTTTCAAACAGAATCCAATGAATTTGAAAATATGATCGGGGTCTGGGTTAACGCTATAGTAATGTACTTGTATTTGATTTATATATATATATATATATATATATAAGTACGTGTTCCTCTCTCTGTCTTAGACCATTCTTCTGTATCTTACTAAGGCTTGTATGCAGATTTACGAGAAAGAAGATATGGAAGCAGGAAATGGAAGAGGAAATCTATGTGGAGGAAGCACCACAACTAACGAAAATGCTCGACCTAATACCAGGAGGAATCATGGTCGACGAGCTAATTCTAATCCAAATACTGAGGCTAATTTAGGTGCTGGAAATCCGCCAGTAGATGCGGGGATGGTGTATTAGTTTTTAGCTAATCTTTTGCAAGTTGGAGTTACTGGTAATGTTGGAGGAGCTAATCCTGTAGCTCCAGTTGGGAATAACTATGCTAAGTTGAGTAGAGACCACACCAATCTGGGTGGAAAACTGTTTGTTGGAACGGAGGATGCTGTTGAAGTTGAGAATTGGGTATTGCACTGTGAAAGGATCTGTACTGATTTAGGCTTGGATAATGTACAAAAGAGAGGGCTAGCCTTTAGGCAGTTGCAAAGGGTAGCGCTTCACTGGTGGTGGAACAGTGTACCGCTGAAGTTCCAGAGGAAGAATTGACATCGGCTGATTTTAGGATAAGGTTTGAGCAGAGGTTCCTATCTGAGGTTGCTAAGTCTGCATTGATGAGGAAGCTCATGGACCTAGTTCAAGGAGAGATGTCAGTAATCAAGTGCGCTGCTAAGTTTGATGAGTTGTCTCGATATGGATATGTTATGGTTAACACTGACATCAGTAGGAATGAGAGTTTCATTCGAGGACTAAGACCTGAGCTTGCCAGAATGACCATGACCCATATCCGAGAACATTGTAATGTGGTGGTGGAGATGGTCATTCGCTATGAAGAGATGCTTGCTATTTCTGCTAGGGAGAAGACAGTTGAATCCTAGGGTCCTCAAGGAAAAAAGAGAAAATTCTTTAAGAAGAAGAGAGCCCAGAAAGGGGATGCTGCCAAGAAGGCAAAGGCTGATTTAGTTTGCTACAAATGTGACAAGAAGAGTCAGTATGCAAGTGAGTACCGATCAGGAAAGGGAAAGAAGGCTACAGACAAGAAGAATGTGAAATGCTTTAACTGTGATCGAGTGGGTCATTATAAGAACTAGTGTCTAGAGCCAGTAAGGACGGACAAGGGGAAGGATTTTGTTGTTGGATCATCAGCTAAGCCTACTGCAGCAGATAAAGGAAAGACTGTGATGGAAGGTACGTTTTTGATTCTGAGTATACCAGTTAGGATACTTTTTGATACTGGTGCATCACATTCATTTATATCCCAGTGTTTGGTTGATAGGTTATGCTTAGAACCCATATACCTTGTTACTTCCTTAAGGGTTGCGAATCCAATAGGAGGATATGCAACTCTGTGGATGAGATGTGACCAGTTAGAACTGGATTTGTTAGGTCATAAGTTTGCATGCAGTTTGTATGTTTACGATTTCATAGATTTTGGAATCATTTTAGTTATGGATTGGTTGATAAGGTATGAGGCCAGGATATTCTACTAGGATGGGGAGATATCTTTGAGACACCCTAATAGTCATAACCAAATTATATTCTCAGTAGAGAATTCTGACCGAAGTAGTTGTGCATTGTTAAGTGCAATGGAAGTGGGAGAAGAGCTAAGTCAGTTTCGTATTGCAAGAGAGTTTGCATATGTGTTTGAGCAAATTACAGGACTACCACCGAAACAAGCTGTTGAGTTTCGGATAGATCTTGTGCCAGGAGCTGAACTTGTGAGTAGACACCTAGTAGGATGACACCGACTGAGATGAAGGAATTGAAGGTGCAGCTAGTGGATCTAGAAGGAAGGAATTTTATTAGACCAAGCAATTTGCCATGGGGAGCGGCCGCGGTATTCGTGAAGAAACCAGATGGGTCTTTGAGGATATCTATCGACTATCATAAGCTGAACGAAAGGACGATAAAGAATAAGCATCATTTGCTGAGAATTGATGATCTGTTTGATCAATTGAGTGGAGCCAAGGTGTTTTCCCAGTTGGATTTGGCGACAGGGTTTCATCAGTTGAGAGTGGTAGAGGACAATATTCCTTTGACAACATTTCATACTAGATATGGTTCTTATGAGTAGTTAGTGATGCCATTCGGGTTGACGAATGTGCCTGCTTTCTTTGTGGATTTGATGAATCGAGTCTTCCGAGAGTATTTGATTAGATTCGTATTGGTGTGTATAGATGACATTTTGGTATACTCTAAGGATGTGAGAGAGCATGAAGTTCATCTTAGAGTGGTGTTAGAGACGCTGAGGCAGAACCAGCTAATTGTGTAGTTTTCCAAATGTCATTTTTGGAGGAAAGAGGTTAAATTTCTTGGTCATGTGGTTTCAAAGAAAGGATCGTCAGTAGATCCAGATAAGATCGAAGTTGTGAACAACTAGAAGAGACCAGAGAAATTGACCATGATCAGAAGGTTTCTTGGACTTGCTGGCTATTACCGGAGCTGCATCAAGGATTTCTCACGTATAGCAGTGCCTTTGATTAAGCTTACCGAAAAGGAAGTGAAGTTTGTTTGGTCCGACAAATGTGAGGAAGCATTCCTTAAGTTAAAGCATTTGTTGACCGATGCTCCAGTGTTAGTAGCTCCAGATGGAAACCAAGGGTTGGTAGTATACACGGATGCATGTGGGACTGGATTGGGAGCTGTGTTGAAGCAGAAGGGAAAAGTCATTGCTTACGCATCTAGGCAGCTTAGACCGCATGAAGTGAGATATCCTACTCATGACTTAGACTTGGCTACTATGATTTTTGGCTTGAAGATTTGGAGGCATTATCTCTTAGGGGAGAGATTTGAGTTGTATACCGATCATAAGTCTTTAAGATACTTATTCTCTTAGAAGGAGTTGAACATGCGATGGTAGAGGTGGTAGGAGTTTTTGGCTGCTTATGATTGTGGTATAGAGTATACACCAGGGAAAGGTAATAAACTGAATGATGCTCTTAGCGGAAGAAATCAGAATGTGGTGTTAGCTAAGTTGGCAGAATGGAAGGATCTAGAAGCTTTGGCCAGTTGTGGTGTGAAGTTAAGATCGACTGCTAGTTCAAGTCAGAGTACTGCCATGTTGTCCTGTTTAGAGATTCGACCAGTGTTGATCAAAAGAATTGCTTCTAAATAGAAGGAGGATCCATTATTAGCCGAGAGGATCAAAAGGCTTGAGGTTGGAACTGAGATCGATGAATTGAAAGATTTTTGTCTTGACCAGAAAGGATGGCTGAGAAAGAAGGGACAGTTATGTGTTCCAGATGTGGAGAGCTTGAGAAGAGAAGTTCTTGAGGAATGTCGTCGATCCAAGTTTATGATTCATCCTTGAGGGACGAAGATGTATCAAGATATGAAAAGGATCTTCTATTTGGAAGGCATGAAGAGGGATGTTGGTAGTGTGTAAACTGTCAACAAGTGAAGGCCGAACAGCAAAAGCCTACTGGGTTACATTAGCCTCTAGATATTCCTGTTTGGAAATAAGATTCGATATCCATGGATTTTTTAGATGGGTTTCCAAGGTCAAGAAGAGAAAATGAGAGTATATGGGTTATTGTGGACAGGTTGACCAAGAGTGCCCATTTCATTCCAGTAAAGTCGACCAGGACGGCACCTGTTTTGACGAAGTTGTTCATGAAGAACATAGTTAGACTTCATGGAGTTCCTAGTAGCATAGTCAGCGACAGAGATGCTTTATTCACTAGTGAATTCTGGAAGAGTCTACAGGATGTGTTAGGCACTAAGCTCAAGATGAATACTGCATATAAACCACAGACGGATGTGCGGACAGAGAGAGTCAATAAGGTGCTCGAGGTTTTGTTGAGAGCTTGTGTGTTTGACATTGGTGGATCTTGGGAGAGTCACCTGCATTTGGTTGAGTTTTCCTATAATAACAGTTATCAGACTAGTATAGGAATGGCACCTTTTGATGCTTTGTATGGAATGCCATGTAAATCCCCGGCATGTTGGTTGGAGACTAGAGACAGATTGGTCTTAGGTCCAGATTTGGTTAGGAAGGCATCAGAAAAGGTTGAGTTGATCCGAGAATGGATGAAGGAAGCTCAATCCAGGCAGAAGAGTTACGCAGGTAAAGGGCGTAAGGTCCTAGAATTTTTAGTGGGAGACAGGGTTTTCATAAAGGTATCACCGATGAAGGGTGTTGTACGGTTCGAGAAGTCAGGGAAACTGGCACCGAGATATGTTGGTCCATTCCAGATTATAGAAAGGATTGGAAAGCTAGAATACAGAGTAGAGTTGCCGAGCAGTATGGAAAGTGTCCATAATGTATTTCATGTGTCTTATCTTTGGAAGTATGTGCATGATCCAGAGACTACTATTCCTCAAATAAAGTTAGAGGACTTGGTAGTAGAGCCTGATTTGACTTTTGTTAGACAACCAGTTCGGGTTGTAGCGAGAGATGAGAAAAGATTGAGGAACAAGACAGTCAAGTTGGTGAAAGTTCAGTGGAGCGACAACCAGTAGGACTGTACTTGGGAGACAGAGGACATGATTCGAGATACTTATCCTGATCTGCTTTGAGGGTATGTCTATATTATATTTATATAGATATTTCCTAGTCTATTAGACTAGTATGGTGGATAGAAGTCATTACAGATGATTGCTATGTTTAGTATTTAGTCCTTACTGAATTTCGAGCACGAAATACTTTAAGGAAGGGAGCTTGTAACACCCATAATTTTTGATAACATTATTCAGGAGATTTAATTAGATAAATTAAATAGAATAATGTAAATATTAAGTGATAAGGGGATTGAGACTTGAATTAATTAAATTAAGGCCGAGCCTAATGTAATAATAAATGGGCTAAAGAATGGTTTTGGGTTAAATTAAATTTTATAAGGCTATATAGGAAACTTGCCGCCCAATGATCCTTACCCTTATATATTTTGTTCCTACCATTTCATCCCTTACTCACGTCATTTTAAAGCGCAAAATCAAAGCATAACATAAGGAAGGTCGGCCATTAAGAGAACAAGAGGAATACGAATTAAAAGCTAGAGAATCAAGCTTAGGGGATATCCATCTCAATCCAATCTCCTTATTTAGATCAAGGTGAATAATAATCCCATCTCTATTTTTGTTTTGAATCATATATTCTTGAATTTAAGGGTAAATTCGTTTTTATGATATATTGGATGATGATATGCATGAATTACAATTTATATGGTTTCAACATGAATGTTTAAAAGTGGATAAGCACGGTTTTAGGTCAAAACCGAGATTTAAAGATTTTTAAATGTCACGGGAAAATTTTATGTTATGAGAAACATGCTTTTAGAGTTGGGTTTCTATTTTGATAATTTTCCAAGCTATGGAAAGATTATTATGAATTTTCGAAGGAAAATATGGTTGTTTGGATTTGTAAATTTATTTTGGAAAATATATTGAAAATTTGGGTCTATAATTTTGATATATTAGATAACTTGATTAAAGTGAATTATTGGAATTTTCGAGATTTTTCCAAAGTGATTTGCTATGCAAAATAATAGTTTTAGAAGGGGGACTTCTTTGCAAAATTGGTTTTGCTAAATGGAAGGGCTTATTTGATTAACTTAACAATGGTTTAGATCTAAATTAGCGGCAGTTATTTTTAGAAAAGAATTTGAAAAGGTTATGGCAACCAATCTGATGTTGACACGTGGCAGGTTAGTTAGAGAAAAGTTTACTTTAATAAGAACTAAACCTGGTTTACTCGGAAAATTGGTTCCACCTACTTTGGAAAGCACCTTTCGACTCATAAGCTTCCGCCTTCATCTTATTCGAAACCTACTATGCCGAAACCAATACACAAGGTATCACAAAGATGGTACGCAGTGGATTGGAGGAAGGCAGAAGGTAAGGGGTCGAAGGCCTAGCTTCCGAAGGAGTCGAAACCTTGGTTTGTTTTTAAAAGAAAAGCGCCTGCCTTTATTTTGATTTAGCCTTCGACAAAGTCGAAGCGTTTGGTTTCGAAAGAGGATTTAAAAAGGTTTCGAAAGGGTTGCCATTAACTTGAGATTGCTTTCGACTGGATTCCTTACTTATAAAAGAATGATTTGAAAGAAGGGGGTTCCAACCTAGTCGAAACCCTGCTGCCGTTCTTTAACCTTTCGATGGTGATGAAGATATCAGTAATTTCGAAAGGGCACTTCGTTTTATAAGTTCAAGCCACTTCCTGTAGCTTTTGAAAGGGGTTAAGGGTTTCAAAAGGGGTTTCGAAGCCAACCTTCCGCTATTTTACCCAGATGTTACGTACTTTCGAAAGAGATGGTGCCGGCGCCATCAATTTTTCCTCAGTATTTTTATATGATAAAGGATGGTTTCGAAAGAGTTGCTTTCGCCTATGTTCACGTTGTGAGAAATGCGGATTAGGGATCTTAAGGCTAGAATTAACAATGGAGGGGGGGTGAATAGTGTTTTAAGGAATTACTAATTCTTTTTGAGTTTATATTAATTTGAACACAAATGTATGCAATATTCAGACACAAATATGATCACAGAATCAAACACAGATGCAGATATAAAGTAAAAGCAATAAAGGAAAGAACACACCGGATATTATACTGGTACGGAGTTACCCTACATCCGGTCCCGCAACACAAGTACAGATTTCCTTTCAAAATCAATTCTTACAATTACACCCTCGACTTCAAGGCTACGAGGTACACCACTCCAGATTCACCATCCTCTGGGTAGAGATACTTGATTTTACGGGCAACAAGTTCACCCGATTGATTTTCCAGGCTACAATCACACCTTTTCTCGCTCGATTGAATACAAAGAAGTCTATAACTCTGAATAGCACTGGGATCTTGTTGAGATAGTGATAGAGAATCAAACCAGAGATGATCTAGTTAGATTCAATGGTGATTTCGGTAGAGTAATGGTAAAAATGTATATAAAGAAATGTGGAAGAAGAAGAGGAGTGAAATCAGAAAAATATGAATATAAATTCGTTTAAAACAACCCATATTTATAGTAGAACAACAGTCATGTCCATTCGTGAAAGGATATGACGAATAGACACTTCCTTTGAAATTCAAACTTTTGAAATAAACTGTCACCTTGTCGACAAGGGTTCCTTGGGGTTGTCGACAGGCCTAAGTTATTTTTGGTAATTTGTTTTTCTTTGAAAATAACTTCTATCTTGTATTAAAACTATTTTAAACTTTATAAATATACTTAACTATAGTTAAAATACATAAATAAGTATAGAGAATAATATTTTGGTATATATAGAATTTTACTATAATTTTATATTTAAATCTAAGTATAAATATTAAAAGTTAAATATATTATAATTAAAAGATAGTTTAAAACCAAGGATAATTTGATATTGAAAATAAAGATTATTTTGAGGCTAAAAGTATTTTAAAACCAGGATAGATGTTTTTGATTTAAAAAGGAAGATTTTGAAATCATTTTGAAAACAAGATATAAATTTGTAAAACATTTAAACAAAAGTTAGTGGATACAAAACAATGTTCCACTAGATTTTTCGTAGGTTCCATCCTACTTAGGGTTCCATCCCTTTAACGGGCTCGAAGTGGATTCCATTCCACGAATAAAATGGATTTTAAGATGTCAATGCTTTTCTAGGAGTTTTAACATAATTCTAGACTAACTACATTATCTTGTACTGTTTGAAATCTTGAACTCTTGATAACTTGATACTCATAAGTCTTCAATCTTGATATATTCGATCGTTAAATTCATCAGTCTTGTATCTCTATACTGTACAGTCTTCAGTCTTGGTATCTGCATGTTTATATTCTACATATACATATATATCTAAACCATAACGTTAGTATTTATATTTTATAACAAGTCCTAAGGTTGTTGTCATCAAAACCATCCTTCTCAAGGACTAACAATCTCCCCCTTTTTGATGATGACAACCTTTGTTTAAAAAATATACTCTAACTCTATTCTTACTCTTCTCTAACTCCCCCTTAATCTAACAACTCCCCCTTAATCTACTAACTCCCCCTTAATCTATGCCTAACTATTCTATTTTATAATTCTCCCCCTTTGTCTTCAACAAAACCATCCTAAAACCATAAAACTATAAAACTCCCTCCTAAACTAATACTAGAACAAAGTATAGTAAATGGAATGTGAAAGACATTAACATAATTATATTATAATTATTCAATACATAAATATGTATAGGTATATTTCAGACAATCCAATCAACACACACATCAAATCCAATCATGTCAAATAAGTCAAACAAATCAATCAAGTCAAACAAGTCAATCAAGTCAAACAATTCAATCAAGTCAATCAATTCAAACAAGTCAATCAAGTCAAACAAATCAAAAATTAATAACCATGTACTATAAGACAATAATATAAACTCTCCCTAAATAAAATACACTTGTTATGTGTACATGTGTGCAATATGTAGTTTGTAATGCAGTATGAAATGTATGACATATGCAATTTAGCATGAGATGATATGCAGAATGAAGTGCAACTTATGATGCAAATGATTATGATATTTCATGCATTGTAATTTATGATGTAATATGCAATGAAATGTGATTTTTTTTAAAGAAAACAATGTATAAATAATAGGAGAAAAATAATAATATGCATAATGATATGTAATATGAAATAAAATGATAACGAAGTAAAAATAATAATATGCAGAATGATATGATGATATATATATATACTATGGTAAGAGATATTCAGATTATAAGATAAACATGAGTGATAAGTAATATCTAATTGACAAGCATATGTATGTATGTATGTATGTATGTATGTATATATGTATGTATGTATGTATACATATATCAAACTATTTATTATAAATCACTTCAACCAAACAAAGGTAATACACACCAATTACTAGACTTAGGTTAAGGAAACAAATGAATGGGACTGAAAGAGTAGTAAAGGCAAGAGTTTAAAGGTAATAAATGATATTAAAACTATAACATATTCATGAAAGGTAGTAATCAAACTCAATATCAAAATCAAATTGCTAAGAAATATGGATTTAAACTATATATATGATCAATATGGTTTTTTTAAAATTAATACCCTCCTTATTTAATTTCTTGAAAATAAATTTTTTTAAATTAATTGTTTTTTTAAGAATCCAAACTACCATGTTTATAAAATGCTTAACTTACTAATTAAAACCTATATATTAGATTATTATTGATTAATATATTTAAAAACATGTTTAAACACCTTTTAAACAAATATCATAATGAAATATTAAATAAAATAACGAAGATTGAAAAATTAAAATAAACATGTGTTATATTAAGGCCTCTTACATTAAAAAATTTAGTTAATTATTAAAAAATATTTAAACATGAAATTAATTTTAAAATATTCTAATATAAGTTAGAAAATAACTCTAAAAAGAATAAAGAAAAATACTTAATTTAAATATCATTTTTACATAGTTTAAAGTTTTAAATAGAAAAGACAGCATTAACAAAATGCTATAAAAAATTTTTGCAGTAAAATATATTCAAAACAGTATAAAACAGAAACTGCAGCATTTAACAAATGCTGTGAAAAGTTTCTGAAACACTACAGCGTTTCATAGCGCAATAATGCTATAAAAACGAATTTGCAGTGCTTAAAAAACGTTAACAGAATCAAAGACAGCGTTTCAAAAATGCTATTTAAAGTTCTGGGCTTGTTTTTAACATGATTTTGCACTAATTTTACGACTAGATTTTGACATGTAAATAGTTGATTTTTGACCCAATTTTATATAGCAGTTAATATAATTAAAAAAAATAAAAAACATAAAGAAAAATAATGAAAAACATGTGTAAAGATACTTGGCATTATGCATGTAAAAATGCTTTTATTAAAGAACAAGTGTAATGACACGTGTCATTTTGCATGTATGTCACTATCTATTTATATGACAAGTGTCATGTGATGTGGCGCAATCTTATTAAATGAAGAAATATATAAAGAGAGCCTTATTCTAAAATTCTAAATTCATTCTATTAATTTCTTAAAGACATAAAATTAGTATCTTAAAAGAAATAGAGTACGAGAAGTAAAAACAACATTAGAAAAGTTGAAATCACGAATGAAGATATGCTTTTCTACTTAGTATAGTCGTAATAAATTAGCAGTAAGATTTAATTTGAAAGGAAACACATTTTAAAGGACTTTAAAAAAAATTTAGACTGGTATATCGATATGTATACCATGGTGTGTAGATATATGGACCAAAATATCAAACTTATAAAAGAGATAAATTTCTATACCTAACTAAATGCATAAATATATATTCCTAAATGCAACAATAAAGATGAAATAATAGTAAAGCGTACCAATTTTTGCACTCTTCTATCTTTCTAACTTTGTTGTTCTTCCATTGTCGTGAACCACACATTTATATCTTTCAGAATTTGACGATGAGATCTGTTCTATTGCGACGGGCTTGTTTTTCTGATCATCGTAGTATATTCATTTGCTGAATTTGAAGACTGTATGAGAAAAATAAAGATAATTTAGTTGATTGACCAACTTGGCGCCAAAACTTTGAATTTGAATTTTGAATGAATGGACACTTCAACCACTATAAATAGGTCCAACAGTCACCACTTTTCATAAAACTTTCTCTTCTTCTTCTTCCCGTTTTTCTATTTACTATCAAACTTCTAGAAAGCATATCTCCTTCGTTTCTTAACGGAATTGGATGAAACCAGTGGCAAATCGAAGAGGAAGGCAAGGGCTATGATCTAGTAATAATTTGGTGATGAATTTGGATGGTATTGTGGTGCAACAGGCCGAACAGTAAGAGAAATGCAGGAAATCCCGTACACAGTTTTCAGTTTTGGATAGCCAACTTCAAACTGTCATATCTCACTCAATTTTGATCGGAATTTGATGATCCACCCATCAAAACGACCGTGAGAACAAGAATTACAATATGGAAAAGGAGTTGGGACAAAATACCCAAATCTCTGGATGAAATTTGAAGAATGCCATTGACAGTTTTGATTTCTTTTCTCTTTGTTCACCAAAACTTCATTTGACCATAACTTGGTCATTTCTTGACAGATTCGCATGAAACTAGTGACATTGTGAAGTAGATGGAGAGAAGTATAGTATCAAATCAAGTTGTAGATGAGAATCAAAAGTTTTGTATTGATCTGGTACCCATTTCATTGTCGATTGCCATTATATATCCATTTGTTCTTCTTGATCGATGAATGATTACGTGGTATATTTTAACCAACAGTCATAAGACATTACTCCTCTCCCTGCAAAACAACATAACCTTTTAAAGAATCAAACGACTTTTAAAAATAACTAAATATAGTTTTAAACAACAATATCATGATGATTCTGTGACATATTCATATGAAAATAGTGTTAATAATGCGGATTACGAATCTTAAGGCTAGAATTAACACTAGAGGAGGGTGAATAGTGTTTTAAGAAATTACTAATTTTTTTTGAGTTTATATTAATTTGAACACAAATGTATGCAATATTCAAACACAGGTTTGATCACAGAATCAAACACAGATGCATATATAAAGTAAAAGCAATAAAGGAAAGAACACACCGGATTTTATACTGGTTCGGAGTTATCCTACATCCAGTCCCGCAACACAAGTACGGATTTCCTTTCAAAATCAATTCTTACAATTACACCCTCGTTTTCAAGGCTACGAGGTACACCGCTCCAGATTCACCATCCTCTGGGTAGAGATACTTTATTTTACGGGCAACAAGTTCACCCAATTGATTTTCCAGGCTACAATCATACCTTTTATCGCTCGATTGAATACAAAGAAGTCTATAACTCTGAATAGCACTGGGATCTTGTTGAGATAGTGATAGAGAATCAAACCAGAGATGATCTAGTTAGATTCAATGGTGATTTCGGCAGAGTAATGGTAAAAATGTATATAAAGAAATGTGGAAGAAGAAGAGGAGTGAAATCAGAAAAATATGAATATAAATTCGTTTAAAACAGCCCCTATTTATAGTAAATCAACAGTCATGTCCATTCATGAAAGGATATGACGAATATACACTTCCTTTGAAATTCAAACTTTTGAAATAAATTGTCACCTTGTCGACAAGGGTTCCTTGGGGTTGTCGACAGGCCTAAGTTATTTTTGGTAATTTGTTTAATTTTCTTTGAAAATAACTTCTATCTTGTATTAAAACTATTTTAAACTTTATAAATATACTTAACTATAGTTAAAATACATAAATAAGTATAGAGAATAATATTTTGGTATATATAAAATTTTACTATAATTTTATATTTAAATCTAAGTATAAATATTAAAAGTTAAATAAATTATAATTTAAAGATAGTTTAAAACCAAGGATAATTTGATATTGAAAATAAAGATTATTTTGAGGCTAAAAATATTTTAAAACCAAGATAGATGTTTTTGATTTAAAAAGGAAGATTTTGAAATCATTTTGAAAACATGATATAATTTTGTAAAACATTTGAATAAAAGTTAGTGGATACAAAACAATGTTCCACAAGATTTTTCGTAGGTTCCATCCTACTTAGGGTTCCATCCCTTTAACGGGCTCGAAGTGGATTCCATTCCACGAATAAAATGGATTTTAATATCAGTGCTTTTCTAGGAGTTTTAACATAATTCTAGACTAACTACATTATCTTGTACTGTTTGAAATCTTGAACTCTTGGTAACTTGATACTCATGAGTCTTTAATCTTATTATCTTCGATCTTTAAATTCATCAGTCTTGTATCTCTATACTGTACAGTCTTCATTCTTGGTACCTGCATGTTTATATTTTGCATATACATATACATATATATATATATATATAAACCATAACGTTAGTATTTATATTTTATAACAAGTCCTAAGGTTGTTGTCATCAAAACCATCATTCTCAAGGACTAACACACTTTGACCCAAATAATATTTTAAGTATAAACATATTGCTATTAAAAGGGGGACATTTAATGATTTCGGAAGGGTTACTTCCATTGGTGTCGAAAGGGGTACTTTCAACTGGTTTCGGAGCTAAGCTTCTAAAGGTTAAATATTAATACTTTACTACAATCGAAAGGTTCCGAAAGGAAGTTTTAAAGTATTAAAAGGCAGGAGCCTAATGTTTTGAAGATAGATTTTTAAGGCTTTCGAAGGAGTTCATCCTATGAAGTCGAAAGCTTGGTTTCGGAGGTATCGAAAGGTTTTATAACACAAACTCTATTTTTAAAGGAAAAAACCATGACTAAATTAAAGGAGTTTTTATAATGGTTTTAAGAAGACGCTGTCTTTGATAAAGTAATAGGTTAAAGGGATTAACCATGTTTAATATTAAACCCATATGAGGGGTATTGCTATGTTATTATGTTGCTTCTTCAAATATGAATATATTCACTTTTGTAATGGACCCATAACTGCAATTTGGGATAAAGAGTAGAAGAACCAGCTAGTTTAACCCAGTAGTGAATATAAATTGATTAAACTCCTGAATAAGTAGAATTGCATCCAGGAGGTCAGGAAGACCAGAATATAGGATGCTAAAATATAAAAGAAAGATATTAGCAAGGGCTAATAAGTTCTCAGTAATCCCATGAAAACTGTGTATTGGAAAATATATTGGCAGGGGCCAATAGGTTCATAGTTAGCTCATGAAAACTATGTATAAAGGAAGATGTCAGAAAGACAGGTTCATAGTTAGCCCATGAAAACTATGATTGGATACTGGCAGGGGCCAGTAGGTTTGTAGTTAACCCTGAAAACTATATATGTACTAAAATATTGACAGATGTCAATAGGTTCCTAGTTATCCCTAAAAACTAGGGTAAGAAGAAAGGATATTGGGGTTACCAATAGGTTCCTACTCAACCCATGAAAACTAGGATAAGAATAAGACATTGGAGTTACTAATAGGTTCTTAGTGATCCCATGAAAACTATGTAATTGGACAGAGAGTCCTTAAATGTTTAACCGTTTATTAGTCAGCCTATGAAAACTAATAGGTTAATAGTAAGCTCAGAAACTATAATTGAGACAGAGTCTAAAATGAATGGGGATGGGTAATCCAGAATTGATTCATTTGTTTTGCATATCATAATATTATACTGTTTTGAATTGTTTTAACCATTGTGGATGCAGGAGCACAGTATATGGTTTTATAAAGGTTTTGAGATACTAGTGAGGGGAAATCCCATTCTGCTAAGCGGCGTTGTCTCACTAGATATCTAAAAGATTTGAGATGGTAGATTATTATTCATACCAAGCTTTATGTCTGGCTCGAAGTTTATGCTTTCCCCTTAAACTCTTGGGTACTCAATTAATTTTGAGTAGTTTCAGAGTTGAGGTTTCTAGGTACCTCTTAAGATAAATAAGCTTCCGGAGACGTGCAGGAGGCGTGATAGCTATTTAAAGTTCTCTTTTCTTTTGATTCCGCTGTGTTGTTTGTAATGGCAAAGTTGTTATATTGCCTATATATACTCTGATCATCCAAGAGGGCATTTTCATATTTCGCTCTTGGGCGTACGTTGTAATAAATATATTTTCTCTGAACGTGGTTCGCGAGTTTGGGAATATGTAATGAATTGGAAATATTTTGAAATGATATGTGATTTGTTTGAAGTTTAATTTTTTCTCCATATTCATGTGTTTCTGCGTAGCAATGAATCTAACTTCGCCGTATTTGGTCGTCAAGGATTAATAACTATGGATGACTGCAGCATCCGTACCCATTAGTTTTAGGCCTCCAAGTAGGGGGATGTTACAATATAGCTTTTGGCTAGTGTTTCTTGTTGCTTATAACTTCCCTCCATGGCTTTGTATGCATAAAGATAATATGATGTTATCTTTATTAATTCCCGGACCATGACAACCAGGAAATGATATCGACGTGTATCTGCAACCATTTATTGAAGATTTGAACAAATTATGGAATAAAGGGGTAAATGTGTATGATGCATACAATCGTAGTGAATTTAGATTAAATGCAATTATGATATGGACAATAAATGATCTTCCAGCTTATGGAAATTTAGCAGGTTGCACTGTAAAAGGTAAGTGAGCATGTTCTGTTTGTGGCATTAATACATGTTCGATATGGCTACCATTAAGTATAAAATGCGCATACTTGGGCCATAAACGATTTCTTGCACCTAAACATGAATATCTTCGCCAAAAGAACTTATTTGATGGAACCATATAAAGTAGTCAAGTGCCTCCAATACATACCGGTGCTCAAATCTTCGAAGATGTCAAAGATATTATTAATGAGTGGGGGAAAAACAAAGGAGGAAGAGAGAGACGGTATGAAAAGAAAGCGAGGGGATGTGAAGAAAAAAGGAATCCAAATGTGGAAAAAGAAGTCAATTTTTTTTATTTGCCTTACTGGAAGGTAATATATAACTAAAAATAAAATGTCTTTTCATTTGCTATGCATGTTTAGTAATTAGTATTTTACTATAAATCTATTATACACATTTTCTAGTTTTCGTAGGCACTTCTTTTGCGTCACAATCTAGATGTAATGCACGTCGAGAAAAATATTTGTGAGAGTATTCTTGGTACATTGCTTGATATCAAAAGAAAAACAAAAGCTGGAATTACTTCACGTCAAGATCCGGAAGAAATGCGTATGAGGAAGAAGTTGCATCTTATAGATGTTGGAAGTAAAGTATGACTTCCTACTGCACCATATACCTTAACAGACCAAGAAAAAGAGATCTTTTACGATAGGATGTGGAATTTGAAAGTTCCTGATGGGTATAGCTCAAATATTGGGAAATTTTTTGCAAAACAGTAAAAAATTTCAGGTCTTAAGTCCCATGATTATCATGTTTTGCTGCAATAACTATTGTCTGTAGCGTTGAGAGGGCTTTTGCCCGTATGTACAAGGAACGCATTACTGCGACTATGTTCATTTTACAATGACATATGCCAAAGGGTGCTTGATAGAGATAAATTATAATCCTTGGAGAATCAAGTTGCATTAACACTATGTGACCTTGAGAGATTCTTTCCCCCTTCCATTTTTGACATCATGATTCACTTGACAGTACATTTGGGGAGGGATATGTGGACCGGTACAATACTGGTGGATGCATCCATTTGAGAGGTAAATTTTTTTATGGATACTTATTGTAATGAATAAAATATGCACTTATGAAAGCATTTTATGCTTATGACTTGATTATAGGTATATAAAAATATTGAAGGGTTATGTTAAAAATCAAACCCGACCTGAAGGGTGCATAGCTGAGCACTATGCTGCTGAAGAATGCCTTAAATATTGTGCTAGATATATTGAAGATGGGTTTGAATTTGGAGGAAGAAAAAACAGTAATGAAGTGCAACAAAGTGATTCCATACTCGATGGACGTCCGATTTCCAAAGGAAAACCCATGTTACTTTCTGAGGAGGTGATTGATGCTGCTCATCGGTATGTGTTGTTAAATATCGATGAAGTGGAGATGTACATAGAGTAAGTATAAGTTTAACTCAATATGTGAACGAAATTAAATTTTAACTTGTACATTTGCATATCCAGAATGCACAAGGAGGAGTTGAAACGTTTGCACCCTCAGCTTTTACAAGATGATGTAGAATTGTCAAAACTGCATTCGGAGACTTTTAGTTATTGGTTTGGAAAAAAGGTTGAAATAATTATATTTTCTTTCATTAATTAAGCTTCATATATGAACATATTATTGTCCTATATCATTATATACAACATTTTATATGTACAGGTTAAAGATGAGAGAAATGTTTTAGATGATAGCGAAAAAATAAAATGGCTTTCGGATGGGCCTCGGTCGCAAGTAGTTTCTTATTCTGGCTATATTATCAATGGGCAACGTTTCCATACTAAAGACTATGAGAAGTCTACGCAAAATAGCAGTGTTCCCATTGAGGCAAGTACTATTCGTGTAGATAAGTCCGTTGGAAAAATTATCTATTATGGCATCTTGCGTGAGATTTTGTTGTTGGACTACCGTCTATTTCAAGTTGCTTTGTTTAAGTGTGATTGGGCAAATAGTTATCGTGGAGTTAAGGTTGAAGATGGTTTTACATTAGTTAATAACATCAGTTCCAAAATCAATTTGCAAGCGATCCTTTCACCTTAGCAACACAGGTTGTACAAGTGTTCTTCTCTAGAGAAGGTAGTTCTTCAAATTGGTATGTTGTTTTGAAAGTACCTCCTAGAGGTTTTCATAAATTGGAAAAATATGAGGAGGAGGAATACTCAACTAGTAAACCACTAGAAGAGTCGCTACTTAATGATAGAGATGTTGATAATGGGGATGAAAGTTACATAAGGAAGGATTGCGATGGCATTTTGGTATGAATAAGCATTCGTTGTTGATACCTTGTTTTATATGTAGTCATATGCCTTAAAGTGTTTAGTTATGTCGTTACGTCTCATATGTATAGTCTAAACACATGGTTGTTTACATTTTTTTTGATCTTATACATAGTCGTTACATATCAAAACAACCCTATACTAATTAGTATGATTTCCGTTTTTTTACATATTATGATTTTTTTCTAGGTTGATCACTTGGTAAAAGAAGCTTGAACCTATTTGCATCCATGGGTAAGAACGAGCAACATCAAGGATAGGTAATTTTCTTGAACTTTGTACATTATTGTATTTCAACTATCTTAATTGAACTTGTTGTAGCAGCTGTTGATGTTTAATCTCATTGTCAAAACATTATGTTACATAAATATCATCCATTGATATTTGTTCAAATAATTTCAGAGCACAAAGCAAGCAAAGAAAAGATCGAAGAAACTAAGTCTTGCTACACTTGCAGCTACTCATGGTCTAACTAAGGCTAATGGTGGTATTAGAATATCTAAAATGAAAGATGTTGAAGTTGAAGTTGTTTGTACTCTTAAGGATATAAATGTTAATGTTAGTAAATCTCCACGCAAGCACAGTGAAATTCCACCACCCATCATTCATTGCTGTGATTCAACCCCTCTCCAAAACATCACTACCACACAATCATCCTATCCTATCGATTCAAATCCCCTCCAAATCGTAAATACTGCACACACGTCTAATCCTCATGATTTTACTCCCCTTCAAAACATCACTACCACACAATCATCCAATCCTCGTAATTCAACTCCCCTCCAAAACGTCATTACCACACACACGTCCAATCCTCGTGATTCAACTCCCTTTCAAAACATCACTACCATATAATCATTCAATCATCATAATTCAACCTCTCATCCATATATCACTTCTACTAATCCCCAAAGGTCCGCTTCACTAACAAATTTAGATTCTTCCTCCGAAGAGGCGAACATGGTCAAAACTAAGAGAAAATGAGGGAAAACAATGATGAGATTATTTTCTTTAACACCAAACGAGAAGGTTGAAATTGAGTTCAATGACCTAAATCAACCTATTGGTCCAAATGTAACATCCCTAATTTTTTACTACATTATTCAGGAAATTTAATTAGATAAATTAAATAGAATAATGATGATAAGGAGATTGAGATTTGAATAAATTATAGGGCCGTGCTTATTAACAAGATATATGGGCTTTAAATTGGTTTATGGTTAATTAAACTACACATGGGCATATTAGTAAATAAGCCAATTTATTACACACAGCTATAACTTCTCATTTTTGTCCATTCATGTCTCATTTCTCACGATCAAAAAAACAAATCTAAAACCTAAACCGGCCATTACCAAGGAAGAAAGGAAGAAATTTTAATCAAAAGCTAGGGAGGATTAATCAACGGCAAATCTCAAATTCCTTATCTTGTTTAAGGTGAATAATAATCTCTACCATCTCTATTTTTATTCTATGATTGTATGGTTTTGGATTTATGATTTAAATTTGTTTTTGTGATAAAATGGATGATGATATGCGTGTGTTATATTATGATGATATATTATGATTCATACGCATATGAATTTGTATAGTTTTAATGAAAAAAGGAGAATCTATGATTTCAGATTGCCATGGAAAATTTTAATGTTAAATAAAACATGATTTTGGAGATGGGTTTTAATTTTTAGAATTTTCCAAGCTATGGAAATTTTATTATGAATTTTTGATGAAAAATATGATATAATTGGGTTTAAAATTTATTTCGAGAATTTCATGAAGAAATTGGGTCTAAAATTTTAATATGTTTGATTACATGATGAAATGAATTTCTGTGATTTTGGGGGATTTTTCCCAATTGAATTACAAGGGAAAATAAATTGTTTTAAAAGAAGGGATTTTTTGCAAATGTCGGTTTTGTTATATGGAAAGGTTTTAATGTTAAAATCCTTAAAATTTGGATCTGATAAATACGGCTATCTTAAAGATAAAGTGTTTGAAAAGTTTTTATGACAACCAATCAATAGTTTACAAATAGGCAAGTTCTTAGAAAGTAATTACTAAAAGTTGCTATAATTCAGCCTTTAAATCAGAAAAAAGCGTTCCGCCTCTATTAGTAAGGACCATTCGACTCCTTTGATTCCGCCTCGTCCTAGTCAAAACCAGTATAGTCGAAACCACCATAGTCGAAACCAATACATAAGATATCACTTAGATGGTATACAGTGGATTGGAAGGAGGGCGGAAGCCTTTGTGTCAAAAGGTTAGCTTTCGATGGAGTCGCAACCCTGCTTTGTTTTCATAAGTTAACATTCTTTCCTAGTTTTACCTAAAGCTTTCAACATAGTCGAAACATATTCTTTCGAAAGGTTTTATAATTAGCTTTCGAAGAAGGTTGTCATGTTGTGTTAAAGTATTTTCTTTCGAAGGAGTACCTTTTTCCTTTAAATAATTGTTTTCGAAAGGGTAGGTTCCGACCTTGTCGAAACCCAACCGCTACTCTACCTTCCGACTATATTGAACGGGAAAGGGGTTCGACTCTGTCCTTCAAAGTTTTTGTATTAAAGGTTTTGCTTTCGACTAAGATGGTTCCGACACCATCCATTTTTCCCACTACAACAAAAAGACACTATTACAATTGTAGTTTTACAACTGTCGTGAAATGACAGTTGTAATAAATGTTTTTTACAACTCTTTTTTTTAGAAAGTTGTAATAAACTTATTTTCAACAACTCTTTTATTTTGCCAGTTGTAATAGATGCCTATTACAACCTTTCTTTTTTGCAAGTTGTAATATGTCTCTATTTTTAATATATTTTTTATTTTGCAAGTTGTAATGGATGCCTATTACAACCTTTTCTGTTTGCTAGTTGTAATAGATATCTATTTTTAATAACTCTTCTTTTTTACCACTTGTAATAAATGCATGTTACAACCTTTTTCCTTTGCATGTTGTAATAATTAATTAATAATTATAATTAAATAATAATACCTAATAATTAATAATCAAATAATTAATAAAAAATTAGTAATAATTAATAATTAATAATTACTATTAAATAAGAGTAATTAATAACTAATTTGAAAATATGAAATAATTAATATTACTAATCACTAATTAATAATTAATGAATAACAAATAATAATTATCATTAAATAATTAATAATTAATATATATGAATTAATTTTAATAACGAATATTAATAATTAATAAATAAGAAGTAATAATTAATATTAGTATTAAGAAATTACAATTAAGAAGTAATATTTAATATTTAGTAATTAACTTTTGATAATTAATAACTAATAATTATGATTTTTTCAGAAGGTTGTATAAACTTATTTTCAACGGCTCTTTTTTTACTAGTTGTAATAGTGGCCTAACTAATATTAATTAATTAATATTTAATAATTATTTATTTATTATATTAATATTTAAGAATATCTAATAATAACTTTACAAATTGATACTAATCAATATTAACAATTAATAATTACTATTAAATAATTAATACTTAATAATAATTAATAATAATTATTAATTATTAATTAGTTTTTAAAAATTAATAATTGGTAACATATACATAATAAGTAATAATTTTTTTAATAATAAATAATAATTACTATTAATAATTAATAATAGTTTGAAACATGAAATAATTACTATTAATAATTAATATTAATAATTACTTTTCAATAATTAATAATTAATATAATAATCAATAAATAATAAATAATAAATAATAAATAAATAAGTTTAATTAATAATTAATAATCAAATTAATAATTAATAATTAATTTTTCTAATAATTAATAATTACTATTAAATAATTAATGTTAAATAATTAATAATTTTTTATGATTATTAAATAATTACTATAAATAATTAATAATTAATATTGAGTAATTAATATTGATTATTTAATAATTGATATTTAATAATTATTACTAAATAATTAAGAAATAACAAGTGATAATTAGGACGAATTTTTAATATTTAATAATATTAAATAATTACTTATAATAATTAAGTATTATTTAATAATAATTAATATTAATTATTTAATAATTAACAATTATTATTAAATAATTATAAAGTATCAATAATTTGGACTAATATTTACTGTGTAATAATTAATTTTTAATAATTAATGATTAATAAGTAATCTATAATAATTGAGAAGTAATATTTATTATTTAATATTTAGTACTTAATATTTAATAATTATACTTGATAATTATATTTAGCAACTAAAATTTTGAAATTCGAAACATATAAACATTACGCTGCAAATTATTACTTCCATATGCATCTAAGGTTTTTTTTATATAATATCTTCTTTAACATATACATGTTCTTTTGCCCTACAATTTGAAAATTTTGGCTCCACTAATGCAAATATTTTGGCTCTAATCCAAATATTTTTGGTTCCAAACCAAAATTTCCCCCCATATAGTCCTTATTTCCGCCTTCCTTCAAAAAACACTTATCCTTCACGCCTCCACATTATGCCGCACAATAGCCCTCCCTTTTCAGAAACCCTAATTCAACTTTTCTTCCCAATTGGCCTTCGCACCCATTCTTCTCGGTCTCAAGCATGATCTCCATCACCAGATCCACTCAAATCTCCACACGACCCTTCCTATCTCATTGCGCAGACCCAACTCGATTGTAGAAATCGCTTAGATTTGAGGGAGTTGTACATGCAAAATCGGAGTGAGGGACTTGGATGCGCGGGTTTCTCATTGGATTCAGCATGGTGGTGAAGGTATGATAAATCCACAAAATTTTTTGTCAACTAATTTTATTTTTTTGATGAAAGGCATTAGTCAAATGGTCAGTGATAACATTAAACCAATTTGGGAATTTCAAATAATAGTAAGCATTCGGCAATTCTTGGAAGCGGCGAGAGCTGCCCGGTGGTCTATGGATGTAAATCCTCAACCGTTATGTTGTTTTTGATGGCTGCTCGTGAACTGCTGCATTGCGACTGCACATGTCAGCAGGTTAAACATTATTTATTACATTTTGATTTTTTTGGTAATTTTTTTTGGAAAGGTATATAAACGCCTAGATGGTATTTACTGAAAACCCCAACCTTTGAGTAGGAAATTGCTAATTGAGTAGTTAATCGATGAAATAGTGTTGTTGAAATTTGAAATTCAACAGAACAGTACTTATGAGTTATGCTTTATATTCTTGTTTAGTAATTACGTACCTGTTAGTGCTTTCATATTATGTGGATATATTTGGTAGTCCACTATGTTATTGCCTTTATGACTTTGGTATGTAAGTTACACTTATCTCTAGTCTGATGGGAAAATTTTGATAATGATCTTGCTAAAATAGTTTGTATATTTTACTCACAAATGATAAAATGACATGCAGAAACTGCAAGTGTTCTACTAAGTTACATATAATATACTAAGAATCTGTTATGATTTATGTTTGACTACTAAGTTACAGAATTCAAACACATTCATAATCATAAAATATAGTAGTAATTTTTTTTTCGAAATTGCATGCTGTACAAACATAATTAGGTCCAAAAATAGTAAACAAGGAAAGAAGAAAAAGAAGTCTGTTTCCTGCTATTTTCATGAAGAAGCATGGTTTTCTTTTTTAAAACGAACAATGTAGTACACTGATACTACTGGTAGAAAATTCGCTGTCTGCTGGACATGGTGTACAAAATCCTTCAGAGTTTTATTGCCTGCTAGCTGTTCTAAACTATGCAGTAAGATTATCAAACAAACAGCAAACTTTATTCAAGCATAAATGCATTTCTGATTTGAACCAGAGGTGAGTTTCTACTCATCTTTATATCTAGTGTTACTATGTTAGCAGCCCGTTGGCGATGGACTGATGGGAAAATACAAAATTAATATGTGGAAGCATGTAATTTGGAAATGAAGCATACATCATGTGCATATTAATATCATGCACGATGCATGCATCTCCATTTAGCTTTGTTTATCCCTCAATTCACAATGACTTCTCTGTTACTAGTTGCTCAATCTCACATGTTTGCCCCATTGATATCAATTACTTGTATAATAATCTTTCTTTCTTTTCTTTTTGCGGACTCCATCAACTTCATTTTCTGATGGTTTACTTTTCTATATCACTAGTTTCCTCTCTGCCAATATCATTTAGCATCTAAATAGGTTGCAGGAGTTGTTATTATTTACAATGGTTGGGATTAGAGTAGTAGTAGCAGTATTCGTTGTAGTTATGTTATTCTCACCTTCCTTATCTCACATAGCACGTTTTATATTGTTCAAAATAAAGGTGCAGGTTGCAACACAAATATACACTATCTTGTTGATCGTCGTGTTGATGTTCTTATAGTAATATCTAGTTATCAACTTAAACCCCTTAGTGATTCTTATGCAAAGAGATTTATTTCTTAACATCTAACTAATCGATACTCCATACTATCCATCCAGCATAAATCCACTATAATCGAGTCTTTTCCAGCATCTCCACCATATACACAAAATATTATTTTGAAAAGGGATGTATGCCGAGGAAAAAGAGCGGAAGCAGAGCATGTTATGTGATAGTAATGAAGCAATCGATGTATGTTGCTTGTTTCATTTTTGCTATGAACGAATGAGGTATCATTAACAAACTTTTGTTTACTTTTAAGTTTACAATTGTGTGCTAAAATTAAAATTATATTTAGAAACTAGGATCTTTTGCGATCAACTTTTAAGTTTACCAATTTGTTTCAGGTTACTTGTTGCAGTAAATCTGGATAAGTAGATGCACATCAAGTGGAAGTTAGTTTTGCAATCATCTTTAACAATAAAGAATGGATGTATGTATATTACCATGATGGTGTATGATTTATAGTTTGTATTTTGAATATAAAGTTTTGATGTCTTCTCTATGAATGGATTATGATGCCTTTGAATTTATATACATTTTTCTTGTTGCTTATATATTTCTTGTTGCACTTACAAAATGTGTTTAAATTTTTGTTTTTTTGCATTCCTTTTAGCACAACTACTAATCAAAATTGTAAAAAGGTCTTTTAAAATTGCTATTCTTTTACAACTGCCAATAGCAGTTGTAAAAACATCTTTTACAACTATCAATAGCGGTTGTAAAATACTTTTTTACAAGTGCGATAAGCAGTTGTAAAAAATTATTTTACAATTGTCAATAGCGGTTGTAAAAGATTTTTTACAACTGCGATAAGCAGTTGTAAAAAAATATTTTACAACTGCCGAAGACCGTTGTAAAAAACTATGCCTCTTTTACAACTGTGGATATCACGACAGGCGGCGGTCTGTTGTAATAAACCTATTACAACTGTTTTTAGCAGTTGTAAAAGGGTGTTTTTGTTGTAGTGTCCCCAAACAAATTTTCGTTGGTTTCGAAAGTGATACTTTCGTATATAACCATTTTGACCCAAATGATGTTTTTAAAGATTAAGCCCAATGCTTTCGAAAGGGGAACTTTCATTTGTTTCGAAGCTCTATATTTTAAAAAGATGATTTGATACAATCGAAAGGTATAGTAGGTTTCTAAAGAGAATGTTTACTAAGGGCTTCGAAAGGTATGTATACAATGTTTTGAAAAGAGGTCTTTGCTTTCGAAGGAGGCTATCCAGAGGTTTCGAAAGAGATGTTTTTATGGTTTCAAAACAAAAACCCGATCTCAATTTAAAGTGATAACCATGGCATAAATAATGATTTTGGAAATGATATTCATGTTGTTATTAACCCATAACTGTATTATGGGGAAAGGGCAGAATAACCAGTTAGGTTGACCCAGTAGTGAATATAACTTAACATATGTTAAACTCTAAATTAGTGATATTGGTCGGGGCCAATAGGTTTATAGTAAGCCCATGAAAACTGTATGATATTGGCAGGGGCCAATAGTTCATAGTCAGCCCATGAAAACTATGATTTGATACTGGCAGAGGCCAGTAGGTTTGTAGTTAGCCTATGAAAACTATATCCGGATTAGGATATTGGCAGTCAGCCAATAGGTTCCTAGTTAGCCCATGGAAACTAGGATAAGAAAAAAGATATTGGAGTTACCAATAGGTTCTTAGTGATCTTATGAAAACTAAGTAATTGGACAGATAGTCCTTAACATTTAACAGGTTAATAATAATCCTAGAAACTATAACCGAGACAGATAGTCAAGATGAATGGGGATGGGTAATCCAGAATTGATTTTTTTTTCATATCATCATATTGTTTTGAAATACTATGCTTTAACCATTGTGGATGCAGGAGCACAGTATATGGTTTTACAAAAGTTTTAAGATACTAGTGAGGGAAAAACCCGTTCCCCTAAGTGGTGTGGTCTCACTAGATATCTAAATGGTTTGAGATGGTAAACTATTATTCATACCAAGCTTTATGTCTGACTCAAATTTTTTGTTTTCCCCTTTAACTCTCATGTACTCAATTGATTTTGAGTAGGTTGAGAGTTAAGGTTTCCAGGTGTTCTTTAGATGAATAAAGCTTCCGAGGCATGCAGGAGGCAAGCTTGTTATTAGAGTTCTTTTATTTCGGTTGTGTGTTCGTTTGTAAAGGCATATTATTTTCTTGCCTATCTATATACTCTAATCTACCAAGGGGGCATCTTCATATGCTGCTCTTGGTGTATTTTGCAATAATTATATGTTATCTGAACGTGGTCTGCGAATTGGGATTATGTAATCAATTTGGAATATTTTGAAATGGAATGTGGAATTATTTTTGCTATTTAAATTTTTTCCATATTCGTTTGTTTCTGTATATCAATGTACCTAATATTGCCGTGTTTGGTAGCCGAGGATTAATAACTATGGATAACTGCAGCATCCGTAGCCGTTAGTTTTGGGCCTCCAAATAGGGGGATGTTACAAGTTAGTATCGGAGCATAGGTTTATGAAACTTTAAAAGAAACTTAAACCTAAAATTTTTTCCAAACATAATCCAATGAATCAGATAATAAGATTGGGGTTTGAGTTAACGCTATAGTAACATACTTGTATTTTCTATATATAGTTATATATATATAAGTACGTATCCCACGCTCTCTTAGACCGTTCTTCTGTATCTTACTAAGGCTCGTATGCAGATTTACGAGAAAGGAGATATGGAAGCAGGAAATGAAAGAGGAAATCTCGGTGGAGGAAGCACCACAACTAACGGAAATGCTCGACCCACTACCAGGATAAACCTGGGTTGTCCGGCTTATGCTAATAACCAAAATGCTGAAGCAAATGTGGTTGCTGGAAATCCACTAGTAGATATGGGAGCGATGTATCAGTTCTTTGAAGGGATGATGCAAGTAGGAGCTGCTGCAGGAGTTGCTGGAGATGTAGGAGGAGCTAATCCTGTGGCTCCAATTGGGAATATTGCTTTGCTGAGTAGAGATTACAGCAGTTTGGGTGGGAAGCCATTCTTGGGAACAGAAAGTGTCGTAGAGGTTCAGAATTGGCTGTTGCATTGTGAGCGAATATTTACTGATTTGGGTCTGAATGACGGACAAAAGAGAAGGGTCGCCTCTAGGCAGTTACAGGGGTCAGCATTACACTGGTGGAATAGTGTTACTGCCGGAGTGTCGGAAGAGCGGTTAACTTGGGTTGATTTTAAAACGAGATTTGAGCAAAAATTTGTATATGTGTTTGCTAAGTCTGAGCTGATGAGGAAATTTATGGATTTAGTACAAGGACAGATGTCAGTAGTTTAGTATGCTACTAAGTTTGAAGAGCTGTCTAGATATGGATATGCTATTATAAATAGTGACATCAGAAGAAATGAGAAGTTTATTCGGGGACTGAGGCCCGAGCTTGCTAGAATGACCATGACACATGTCCGTGATCCTTGTAATATAGTGGTGGAGATGGCCATTCGCCATGAGGAGTTACTTGCTGATTCAGCTAAAGAGAAGTCGGTGGAAACTCATGGTTCTCAGGGGAAGAAGAGGAAGTTCTTTAAGAAGAAGGGAACCCAGAGGGGAGATACTGCCAAGAAGTCAAAGGCAGAGGTAGTTTGTTATAAGTGTGACAAGAAGGGTCACTTTGCTAATGAATGCCGGTCAGGAAATAGGAAGAAAGCTGCAGTTAAGAAGAATTTGAAATGCTTTAACTATGATCAAGTTGGGCATTACAAGAATCAGTGTCTAGAGCCAGTTAGGGAGGACAAATGAAAAGTTTTTGCTATAGGACCAGGTAGGCCTACTATAGCAGACAAGGGAAAGACTGCGATGGAAGGTACACTTTTGATTCAGAGTATTTCAGTTAGAGTACTTTTTGATACCGGCGCATCACATTCATTTATATCTCAGTGTCTGGTAGATAGATTATGTCCAGAACCCACCTACCTTGTTACTTCCTCAAGGGTTGTGAATCCAATAGAAGGGTATGCAACTCTAGGGTTAAGATGTGACCTATTAGAACTTGACTTGTTAGGTCATAAGTTTGCATGTAGTTTGTATGTTATTGATTTCGTAGCTATCGCATTTTGGGTATGGACTGGTTGACTAGGTATGAGGCTAGAATATTTTGCCAAGATAAGGAAATATCACTGAGAAACCCTGATAGTCATAACCGAGTGATATTCTCGGTAGAGAATACTGACCAGAGTATTTGTGCTATGCTTAATGCTATGGAGGCAGAAAATGAGTTAAGTTAGGTTCAGGTAGCAAGAGAGTTTGCGGATGTCTTTGATCTAGTCACTGGACTACTCCCGAAAAGAGCTGTTGAGTTTAGAATAGATCTTGTGCCAGGAGCTGAACCTGTAAGTAGGCCACCTAGCAGGAGGACACCAACTAAGATGAAGGAATTGAAGGTGCAACTAGTGAATCTAGAAGGAAGGAATTTTGTCAGACCAAGCAGTTCGCCTTGGGGAGCGGCCGCGGTGTTTGTAAAGAAACCAGATGGGTCATGACGGATGTGTATTGACTATCGTAAGTTAAACGAAAGGACAATTAAGAATAAGTATCCTTTGCCAAGAATAGATGATCTGTTTGATCAGGTTAGTGGAGACAGAGTGTTTTCCCAATTGGACTTGGCGATAGGTTTCCATCAGTTAAGAGTGGTGGAGGACAGTATTCCTTAGACAACATTTCGAACTAGATATGGTTCATATGAGTGGATGGTGATGCCATTTGGATTGACGAATGCACCTGCTTTCTTCGTAGATTTGATGTACCGGGTTTTCCAAGAGTACTTGGATAGGTTTGTACTAGTGTTTATAGATGACATTCTAGTATACTCTAAGGAAGAGAGAGAGCATAAAGTTCATCTTAGATTGGTGCTTGAGACGCTGAAGCAAAATCAGCTAAAGGCGAAGATTACCAAGTGTCATTTCTTGAAGAAAGAGGTAAAGTTTCTTGGTCACATGGTTTCAGATAAAGGATTGTCAGTCGATCCAGATAAGATCGAAGCTGTGAATAATTGGAAGAGACCAGAGACGGTGACTGAGATCAGAAGTTTTCTTGGACTTGCTGGCTACTACCGAAGATTCATTAAGGATTTCTCACAGATAGCAGCACCCTTAACTAAACTAACCAGGAAGGAAGTGAGATTTGTTTGGTCCGACAAATGTGAGGAGGCATTCCTTAAGTTAAAGCATTTGTGGACCAATGCACCCGTGTTAGTAGTCCCAGACGGAAACCAAGGATTGGTGGTGTATACTGATGCACGTGGAACTGAATTAGGAGCGGTGTTAATGTAGAGTGGTAAAGTCATTGCCTGCGCATCTAGACAGCTTAGACAATATGAAGTTAGATATCCTACTCATGATTTGGAGTTGGCAGTTGTGATCTTCGCATTGAAGATTTGGAGACATTATCTCTTATGGGAGAGATTTGAGTTATATACTGATCATAAGCCTTTACGGTATTTATTCTCTCAGAAGGAGTTGAATATGAGACAGTAAAGGTGACTGCAGTTTTTAGCTGCATATGATTTTGGTATAGAATATACACCAGGAAAAGGTTATAAAGTGGCTGATGCTCTTAGCATGAAACAATAGAATCTTGTGTTAGCTATGTTGGCGGAGTGGAAAGATTTGGAAGCTTTAGCCAGTTGCGGTGTGCAGTTAAGATTAACTGCTGGTTCTAGTCAAAGTTCTGCCAGATTATCTTGTTTAGAAGTTCGACTAGTATTGATTGAGAAAATTGCTTCTAAGCAAAAGAAGGATCCTGTATTAGCTTAAAGGATCAGAAGGCTTGAGATTAAAACAGAGATCAATGATTTAAAGGATTTTAGCCTTGACCATAGAGGATGGCTAAGAAAGAAGGGACGGTTGTGTGTTCTGAATGTGGAGGACTTGAGGAAAGAAGTTCTTGGAGAATTTCATCGATCCAAGTTTACGATTCATCCTGGAGGAACCAAGATGTATTAGGATATGAAGAGGAGCTTCTACTGGGAAGGAATGAAGAGGGATGTTGGCTTGTGGGTTAGGCAGTGTGCAAACTGTCAACAAGTGAAAGATGAACATCAGAAGTCTAATGGATTGCTTCAACCTTTAGAGAATCCAGTTTGGAAATATGATTCGGTATCCATGGATTTTATAGACGGGTTTCCAAGGTCAAATAGAGGTAATGAAAGTATATGCGTTATAGTGGACAGATTGACTAAGAGTGTCCATTTCATTCCAGTTAAGTCAACCAGAACGGCACCTGTTTTAGCTAAGTTATATATAAAGAACATAGTTAAACTGCATGGAGTTCCTAGTAGTATAGTCGGTGACAAAGATGCATTGTTCACTAGTGAATTCTAGAAGTGTCTGCAGGAAGTGATGGGTACCAAGCTTAATATGAGTACTGCGTATCACCCTCAAACAGATGGGCAGACAGAAAGAGTCAACAAAGCACTCGAGGATCTACTGAGAGCTTGGGTATTAGACTTTGGTGGATCTTGGGAGGATCGCCTACATTTGGTTGAGTTTTCCTATAACAATAGTTATCAAACTAGTATAGGAATGACGCCGTTTGAAGCTTTGTATGGAAGGCCATGCAAATCACCAACATGTTGGTTGGAGACTGGAGACAGATTAGCCTTAGGTCTAGATTTGGTTAGAGAGACGTTAGAGAAGATTGAGTTAATCTGAGGAAGGATGAAGGAAGCTCAGTCAAGATAGAAGAGTTTTGCAGATAACAGGCGTAAGGACCTAGAATTCTCGGTTAGAGATAAGGTTTTCATTAAGGTATCGCCTATGAAAGGTGTGATATGATTTGGAAAGTTAGGGAAGTTAGCCCCAAGATATGTACGTCCAATCCAGATTATAAAGAGGATTGGAAAGCTCGCATATAGAATAGAGTTTCCGAGCAGTTTGGCAGGTGTCCATAATGTATTTCATGTGTCTCATCTTCGCAAGTATGTGCATGATCCAGAGACTACTATTCCTTTGACAGGGTTGGATGACTTAGTGGTAGAGCCTAATTTTACTTTTGTTAGATAACCAGTTCGGGTTGTAGCTAGAGATGAGAAAAGATTAAGGAACAAGGCAGTTAGGTTGGTGAAAGTTCAGTGGCATGACAACAAGAAGGACTGTACTTGGGAGACAGAGGACAGGATTAGAGATACTGATCCTGATTTGCATTGAGGGTATGTCTATATTAGATTTATATATAGTTGCTAGTCAGTTAGACTAGTATGGTTGATAGGAGTTGTTATAGATGATTGCTATGTTAGTATTTAGTCTTTACTGAATTTCGAGGAAGAATTCTTTAGTGGGGAGCCTGTAACATCCCTAATTTTTGATAACTTTATTCAGGAAATATAATTAGATAAATTAAATAGAACAATGATGATAAGGAGATTGAGATTTGAATGGGCCGTGCTTATTAACAAGATAAATGGGCTTTAAATTGGTTTATGGTAATTAAACTACACATGGGCATATTAGTAAATTAGCCAATTTATTACACACGGCTATAACTTCTCATCTTTGTCCATTCACATCTCATTTCTCATGATCACAAATACAAATCTAAAACCTAAACTAAAGCCAGCCATTACCAAGGAATAAAGGAAGAAATTTTAATCAAAAGCTAAGGATCAAAAGCTAGGTAGGATTAACCAACAACAAATCTCAAATTCCTTATCAAGTTTAAGGTGAATAATAATCTCTACCATCTCTATTTTTATTCTATGATTGTATGGTTTCAGATTTATGATTTAAATTCATTTTTGTGATAAAATGGATGATGATATGCTTGTGTTATATTATGATGATTTATTATGATTCATACGCATATGAATTTGTATGGTTTTAATGAAAAACTGAGAATCTGTGATTTCAGATTGCCATGGAAAATTTTTATGTTAAGTAAAACATGATTTTGGAGATGGGTTTTAATTTTCAAAATTTTCCAAGCTTTGGAAATTTTATTATGAATTTTTGATGAAAAATATGATATAATAAGGTTTAAAATTTATTTCGAAAATTTAGGAAGAAATTGGGTCTAAAATTGTAATATGTTTGATTACATGATGAAATTGAAATTATATGATTTTTGGAGATTTTTCCCAATTGAATTACAAGGGGAAATAAATTATTTTAAAAGAAAGGCTTTTCTACAAATGTCTGTTTTGTTATATGGAAAGGTTTTAACGTTAAAATCCTTAAAATTTGGATCTGATAAATGCGGCAGTTTTAAAGGTAAAGTATTTGAAAAGTTTTTATGACAACTAATCAATAGTTTACAAATAGGCTAGTTGTTAGAAAGTAATTACTAAAAGTTGCTATAATTCAGCCTTTAAATCAGAAAAAGGCGTTCCGCCTCTATTAGCAAGGACATTTCAACTCATTTGATTCCGCCTCGTCCCAATCGAAACCAACACAGTCGAAACCACCATAGTCGAAACCAATACACAAGATATCACTTAGATGGTATGCAGTGGATTGGAAGGAGGGCGGAAGACTTAGTGTCGAAAGGTTAGCTTTCGATGGAGTCGCAACCTTGCTTTGTTTTCATAAGTAAACATTCTTTCCTAGTTTTACCTAAATCTTTCAACACAGTTGAAAGATATGCTTTCGAAAAGGTTTTATAATTAGCTTTCAAAGAAGGTTGTTATGTTGTGTTAAGGTATTTGCTTTCGAAGGAGTACCTTTTTCCTTTACATAATTTCTTTCGAAAGGGTAGGTTCCGACCTTATCGAAACCCAGTCGCCACTCTACCTTCCGACTATATTGACCAGTAATGCTTTCGAAAGGTTACCCTTATTTTTACTTTAAACTAAGCCTTTTTCCTAATTGCTTTCGAAAGGGTTGAAGGTTTCGAAGGTGATGGAGTCGAAAGGGGTTTCGACTCTGTCCTTCAAAGTTTTCATTTTAAAGGTTTTACCTTTCGACTAAGATAGTTCCGACACCATCTATTTTTCCCCAAACAAATTTTTGTTGGTTTCGAAAGAGATACTTTCGTATATAACCATTTTGATCCAAATGATGTTTTTAAAAAGTAAACCCAATGCTTTCGAAAGGGGTACTTTCATTTGTTTCGAAGCTCTATATTTTAAAATGATGATTTGATACCGTCGAAAGGTATAATAGGTTTCAAAAGAGAATGTTTACTAAGGGCTTTGAAAGGTATGTATACAATGTTTTGAAAAGAGGTCTTTGCTTTCGAAGGAGGCTATCCATAGGTTTCGAAAGAGATGTTTTTATGGTTTCAAAATAAAAACTCAATCTCAATTTAAAGTAATAACCATGGCATAAACAATGATTTTGGAAATGATATTCACGTTGTTATTAACCCATAACTGTATTTTGGGGAAATGGCAGAATAACCAGTTAGGTTGACCCAGTAGTGAATATAACTTAACAGATGTTAAACTCTAAATTGATGATATTGGCAGGGGACAATAGGTTTATAGTAAGCCCATGAAAACTGTATGATATTAGCAGTGGCCAATAGGTTCATAGTCAGCCTATGAAAACTATGATTTGATACAGGTAGGGGCTAGTAGGTTTGTAGTTAGTCCATGAAAACTATATCCGGATTAAGATATTGGCAGTCGGCCAATAGGTTCCTAGTTAGCCCATGAAAACTAGGATAAGAAATATGATATTGGAGTTACCAATAGGTTCTTAGTGATCCCATGAAAACTAAGTAATTAGACAGATAGTCCTTAACATTTAACAGGTTAACAGTAATCCTAGAAACTATAAATAAGACAGATAGTCGGAATGAATGGGGATGAGTAATCCAGAATTGATTTATTTGTTTTTCATATCCATAATGTTTTGAAATACTATGTTTTAACCATTGTGGATGCAAGAGCACAGTATATGGTTTTATAAATGTTTTAGGATACTAGTGTGGGGAAAACCCATTCTGCTAAGCAGCGTGGTCCCACTAGATATCTAAATGGTTTGAGATGGTAAATTATTATTCATACCAGGCTTTATGTTTGACTTGAAGTTTTTGTTTTTCCTTTTAACTTTCGGGTACTCAATTAATTTTGAGTAGGTTGAGAGTTAAGGTTTCCAGGTGTTCTTTTAGACGAATAAAGCTTCCGAGGACATGCAGGAGGCAAGCTTGTTATTAGAGTTCTTTTATTTCCGCTGTATGTTCGTTTGTAAAGGCAAATTATTTTCTTGCCTATCTGTATACTCTGATCTACCAAGGGGCACTTCATATGCTGCTCTTGGCGTATTTTGTAATAATTATATGTTATCTGAACATGGTCTGTGAATTGGGATTATGTAATCAATTTGGAATATTTTGAAATGGAATGTGGAATTTATTTTGCTGTTTAATTTTTTTCCATATTCTAGTGTTTCTGTGTATTAATGTACCTAATATTGCCGTGTTTGGTCGCCGAGGATTAATAACTATGAATGACTGCAGCATCCGTAGCCATTAGTTTTAGGCCTCCAAATAGGGGGATGTTACACTAAATTCCTAATATTTGTCATCGTATCTTGGGACTTTAGCAAGAGAGACGATACCTGTGACCATTAGAAATTGGAAGAAAGTTGATGACAAATTGAGGGCTAATATATGGAATTGTATTCAGGTACTACAAACCTGTTGAGAGCTAAAACATGATATGTAGAAAAAATACCTCAATTTTAAGTTCAGTTCTTGAATGAATTTAAACTAGTTGTAATTTGATCTCTTTTGTTTATAAATTGTCAAACAAACTGTCAACAGAGGTATAACATATCCGCGACTAAATCAAAATAAAAGCATTCAACAACTATTCTATTTAGATTTTTCTTTTTATGCATAATGTAACTATGCAATTTAGATTTTGTTTATAATGTACATGCAAGATTCAAGTTGGATGACATATACCAGGATATGTTCTTCGGATGTTGGGACGATGGAAAGAGTCAAAGTCAATGCTAGTTAAAGCTATAAAATTTGCAGCAAGGAGTCTCGATGCTTCCAATAAATTATACATGTTAAAACCAGATAATATTAAAAGTGTTCAAGAGTGGAATGATTTTATCAATGAGAAATTAACGGAAGAGTTTGAGGTAGTTGGTTTTATTTTAATGGCTACGATTGAGAATTTTTCATTTCCTTTTATTATACCTAATTTTAGTGAATTTCTCTTATGTAGTCGACGAGCAATAAATACAAGGTCATACGAGCAATGAATACAGTTCCGCGCACTATGAGCCGAAAGGGGTATGCAAAACTAGCAGAAGATATGGTAAGGAAAAATAACTTATAAGATTCATTCATTATCAGTATAAAAAATATCCAATGCGGTGTAGTATTTAGTTTTTAGCTTTTTGTAGAAAAAATAAAGTGGCTCATCAGATATCAGTAGGGAGGATTTGTGGTGCAGAGGGCACACAAAGAAAAATGGTGAACCACCAAATTCTGTTATCACCGATTACATAGTAAGGATAGATAGTACATCAAATTAATTATTCATTTTCTATTTTTACTCCATTTAACCCTTTCTTTAAAAGCATTGTTTTTATTTCTAGAAAGTTGAATTTGATATATTTTAATTGGCATGTATTTTCAAAATTGTCTCTAATATTTGAACCTTACATTTAATGTTGCGACATATGAAAAATGGATATTTTTGAATTTTTAGGCTAAGATAAAAGGGTATAAAAACACTCAAAGTTCACAAGGAACAGTATCATTGAATGAAGATGGAGTGTCGAAGGTTTTTAGTCATGAACATAGAGGCAGAATAAGAGCGCTAGGTTTTGGGGTTACACCAATTCAGTTCGGAGTTCATATGATTAGTTCAAAAAAAGTACGTGACTTTGAAAATCAAATTACAACTTTGTAGGCTCAATTGAAAGAGCTCTCTAATTTGTTTATGGCTTTATGTTATAATTGATTCACTATGTTAACAAGTAATGGATATGCACTTACAAATTTATTAGTGCATGTCTAACATTTTTTTTAACAGAGCATCAATGGTAAACAAAATGTAGCGGAAGAACCAATGACTTCTCATGGCAATACGCCTCAGGTATTTATAACAAGCATTTAAGGGTGTTTATTTACAATTAGAAGTTTATACTTATAGTGATTTTAAACATAATCACCATTATAAACTTCAATAAGTATAAATAATGCTTAATACTTGATGATCATGGCAAGTGTTAAATGCTTATATTTAGCTAAAACAATTTCTTCAGTGCAAAATAAACTGTAAAATTTCTATTCAAAATTGCATACATATCTTAAAATATAGAATTGCAAAATTGCACTTGTTTCATCATTTCAAGGTTATCATAAGTTAAGAATTCAAGGTATGTTTCACTACCTTGATACACTACCAAAGATAAAAGAAACAGAGGCATTTCACATAGGCCTCTAATATTGTTATTAGAGGCCAAAACTAATATTAGATTGCTCTTATAGTTATGAGGGGCAAATTAAGAATTACCTCAAAAAACTATGCTTCTATCAACAAATTAGGGCATATATGTCCCTTAATTTGCCTCTACTAGAATGCAGTCCACGTAAGCAGTTTTATGCTAGTAGAGGAAAAATAAATGCCTCTAAAAGCTTCAGCAAAGGCAATAAAAAATGTCAGCAATGTTGTGGACAATTATTAACTAAACCACAATACACATATAACAATATACCTCTAATGGTATATTAATAATAAATGAAAGATTAAATAGAAGGAAAAAAAATAATATATAATCATACATCTACAAACTTAATAGATAATAATATATGCATGCATCACAATATGTGCTGCATAAGTTACATTTCAACATTAATGAATACATACCAAAAAATGAAAGAAGATCCAAAATATAATTCACATAACAAAATTGAATTACATGGTTAATTCAATACAAAAAATGTAACAAATATATAGGCTTAAAAGAGTGCAAATTGCATCCTTAACGTAACAAAGAGTTTACTGATATAAATACAAATCAAAATGTGTTCTCTTGATAGCAATGTACATAAAGTTGAATAGAACTAAATCTCGTCGTAAAAAGTATTACGACAATAAATATGCTTTCAACCTTATTTCCAGTCTCACCCCGCCACTAGCTTCAGCAAATTACTATGAATAAGTGCTTGCAAAATATTATATATATTATAAATAAGTTTTGCAATGACCAGCCATGGACGATCACAAACCAAAGAGGCTTTCAATAACATTTGTTTGTTATTATTTAAAAAGAGGTTAATTCAATTTTGGTTTTAAAATTTTATAGGCATGTACATGAGAAAATATATTATTTGATTCAAACTTACTTGATAAAATATTTGGTGAGCCTACGATGTAGTTGAAATATTTTGATATGAGATAAACCAAAGATAATTTAAACAAGAGAATAAATCAAGGCAAATCAATGTTGAAACGTAAGGACTTACACTGCTAAAAGAAGGCACATCTGATGCTTGAATGCATACTGAAAAAGGATTATGAAGCTGGGGCAATCATGAAAAATTTGTTAGGATGAATAGAAATGTAAGAAAAACTATATCAATTTTCAGTAATAGCAATTGGAAAAGTGAAATTATAACAATGCTATATATGTAAATATTGGTTGCGTCTGTGCTATAAAATTTGTTTTTAGATTACAGGGGATATTCAATGAAAATAAATGCAAAACATAAACGTGGGTACACGAGTATGTAAGAACAAGTGTGATTAATCAGAAATCATTAAAAATGAGCATACGACGGCAATTGCAAAATATTTACATCAAACTTTAAACTAATTTCAGTTTTTTGTATGCAAATGAGAACATTTAGAATTATGATTATCATTCTTAAAAATAGGTAACAAGTTTATGGTTATTATGTTTAAATGGATTGAATAAAATGTTTGGAGTCCGTAGAGCATTTACAAGAGAAACTGAACTAGTTCAATATCTATTTGAGGTGTATAACTACCTTAGGAATTTGTCCTGCTAAAACCATTAAACCCTTTTAAGACATTGAGAAATTACATTGAATTTAAAGGGGGTAATAACAATAAAAGCATAATTCAAGTGTACTGGTCAACATAGTGAAAACAAAAGGAGAAAACTATATGGAGGATGAAACACAAAAGATCGAAGACCATATGATAAGTAGACAATTTATAAAAAAAACTCATCCTTATGTGCGATCAAATGGTCTTGCGCCCCCTCGACCACCTCGAACTACTCAACCTCAACCAAACTTGAGTCTGTAACAATAAGAAAATATTTGGTATATCATGTGTTAAAAATTATCCAATACCAAAACGAACAAGTACAGAATTTTCAATCCAATCGAAATAAAAGAAAAAACAGAACACTTGGGAGATGATATATTATGTACGGATTGTATATGAAGGGGGTCTATCACACATATACATGGAGAAGAAACAAAAATATTAGTATGTTCTGACTAAAATTTCCTATACCTGCACTTGTACTTTCTTGCCACATTATTATTACGAAAGGGTATAGCTCATTTTGTATTCAGCTAGTGTTTTTGAAAAACCTGGTAAGAAATGAAGAATAATATAATAAAGTCGTTAAATTTGGGCACATAGATCTTGCAAAATCTGCCAACTATTTTATCTCTCTGCTATGCAATCTCTTACTCACTTGAATATGAAGAAAAATCATAAATAAATGTGGTTTGCAATCCCTTGATTAGAGCATTAAATTATAAAAGATTTGGGTTTGCATTAGAGGCGCTTCGTCGTGCCTTTATTTAGAATCAGTAGGGTCGGTCCTTACATCTGCCTCTAATCCACTATTATTAGGGGCTTTAAGTTTTTTTAGCCCCTAATTGAAATCCCCTAATATTCTTTAATTTGGTAGTGATAGGTTAATTCTGAAAATTAGCCTACTGGGAAATTTAGAGTTAAGCAATAAAAGAACTATATGGTTACCTACATCCCTTCAATGCCACTTATTCCAATCCCTATATCTGCTTCTTGAAGCATACCTACATCGTTTGCCTCATCCTCAATTGCTAGTGTCACTTTACCTATGCCTTCTTTGACTAATCTTGTGACCTAAAAATTATAAAACAAAAAATTAGATAACTACAAACTACAAAAAATTAGATAACAATTATAAAACAAAAAGGCAGCCATTTCCCAGTATCCAACACACTATTATCGCCATATACTTTACCTGCGTATACATATACATACACACGCTCGCGTGCGCATGCATACATGTTTAGGATTAAGTTAAAGCATTGCATAATGGACGTACCGATTAGGACCGACCTCTTTAACAACTGCTGGTACCTGTAACTGATGATCACTACTTTCGATCACCTCGTTGCTCATTCTTGAATGATCACTTTCTTTTTGATTGCGAACTACTTATAAAAAGTTACAACATAGACCTGGAAGTTAAGAATTAAAGTTATATATAAACATCTGTAGGTCCTTATATAATAAATGTGGTCAGTTGATTGAAATCAAGGAAGATTGGAAATTCAATCAAAGGCATTTTCTTTTTTTAACTCATTCAATACTTGCCTATCAGAGCAAATGATTCTGTACTCAATGAACTTAGCATATTTTCCCTACAGTAATTTTTTGAACTATGCTTTCTTTATGCACCTGAAAATTTCGATTTTAAGATTCAGTATACAATCATCTCGGTTTAAAGCAACATTAAATGACATAATAGTTAATAATATCGAACCTTAGAAATGGCTTTCTTGTTTTTTGCAGTCACATCGGAGTAGCAACAACATCACAAATGGTGGTAATACACAATTTCAGCAGCAGCCTAGAAAGTGCAAATTATTGGGTTGGCAAAGGAATGCTGTCGCAGAAGCAACAATTGCATCTACTATTCCTACTGTTTTAGTGCATCATGTACCACTAGGAGCAGATGCTTGGAAGGTTTGGGTCGATGCGGTGGTGGATCCCGAAGCTCTTCCATTTAGGCCTACTTTAGATATATATACTATTGGATAAGCGGTTGAGACGCCTATTGCTTGACATAAGAAATTTATCTCTTTTGATTAGTAAGTATATGTACCTTAATTGGTATATGTTATAGATTTAGTTATGTTTTGTAACGAAGTTATGAATTCATAAATGATGTGAACTTGAATTGTTTATGTTTTTTTTGAATGTGAATTCATATTGTTTAAAGTATTTGAACGATTGTGATTATTATTAACGAATTATTGGTTTTAGTTATAATATCATGTAATTTATGGGTTAATAGCAGTTGTGAAAAGATGAATTATAGTAGCGGGTAGTAGTTGCAAAAATATTTGTTGCAACTATCATTATTAGTTGTAGTAGATCCTACTACAACTATTAGGAGCTGTTGTAAAAATGGTTTTAAAATATTAATTACAGCTGCCTTAAACAGTTGTAAAGAAGTCAATTACAACTGCTAAAAGCAGTTGGAAAAGGTTATATTACAACAGCTACCTGCAGTTGCAAAAGGGTTTATAACAACAGGTACTGGCTGTTGCGATAAAATTTAATACAAGTGAAAATAACAGTTGTAAAAATCTTTTACAACTACCAACAGTGGTTGTAAAAAGTCCATTAAAACTGTGAAAAGCAGTTGTAAAAAAGTCCTTTACAACTGCCAACAACAGTTGTAAAAAGGTTTTTTACAACTGCACCGCAACTGTCCGTGTCGCTTGTAAAACAATCCTGCTCTATTACAACTATGGATATAAAGACTGACGGTCGCCAGTTGTAATAGACCTATTACAATTGTTTTTGGCAGTTGTGAAAGGGTATTTCTGTTGTAGTGTTTATCTCTGTTGGATGTGCTCAACTTAGTCTTGTATCATATGTATATAGGTCGCAGTGTTGCACACTTGCACAAGCTACCCAACACTAAAGGAGTGTCGGGATTAGTGGAGCAGATAATAATCTCGACAAATACGAGAAATGTTTAAAATAGAGTTTAAAATACATACATTATTTTTATGTCAAATCATTTGCCAGGAATCTAAATTGTTATATATGGCAGGCTTTTGGTGTGCGAGAAGTGCTTAACCCTGGCGAATGTCAAACATACCAAAAAATACTCTATTTTAAATCCGTTGGCACTCTTTATTATGATAACTAACAAACTGACTACATTTATTGCACTCTAGTATTTTTGAGTCTTTAAGTTCACAACAAGAGGCGATTATTAGAGATTCTCTGGAACAGTCATATTAAATATTTTTAAAATTGACACCTAACCAAAATTTGAAAACATCTTTAAAAAAAAATTGTATATGACCATGTGTTTAGGTATTAATATTTCTGAATTTTGAGGTTTTTAAAGGTAGAAATATTGACTATTTTCCTCTTTTCCAGCAAAAGCATGTTATTTTAGAAATAAACCTATAACATTTCAAATTATACCCCTCCAAAGTGCAAAGTGGCTAGCAATTTCCATGTTTGATATCAAGTCCACAAAGTTCTAAACATTGATTTGATCATACATTTATTGCTGGTTAAAAATAGAATAATTAGGCACTAGTTCATCTTATATTAAACATATAGACATATAATAAAACTTAGATTCTTATAATAAAAATAATTTTGTAGTTCTTGTATTAAAATTTAATAGGTTCCTTAAGCAACAAACCATTATGACAATTTTCCCTATTTGAACCAAAAATGAGACAAACATCCAATAGAAAGTAGATGACAATAAATAATGAAGAAAAAAAATTAAGACTAGTAAAAAATGAACACACAGAATTTTATAGTGGTTCGACAAACTCTGGCCTACGTCCACTTAATGATTCTATTGCTTAACTTATGACATGGATGTAGAAGTTCTTAGGGGTCAAAACAACTTCGACATTTAGATTTTCAGAATTACAAGAATATGGAGAAGAATAGAGCTAGAGCCAAAAGATCCTGAAAAATGAGCTCTACCTTCCTATTTATAGAGGTAAGAAGCCTAATATCTCGCATAAAATATTTCTAAGTCATTGCTCATGGTTTAGACCAAATCTCCCCTAAAAATAGGTGCCACATCATCGGGTTGATAGGGGTCGATACAACTCCAAGGTTAGAGGTCAGTATCGATCCCTAAAATGGCCAAACTAGTCATCTTAAACTCTTTACTTCAAGTCGATTTATGGTTAGCCTCATGATTCCATAGTTGTTTGCATCAATAGTAGCTTGTTTCGGAGTCCAAATGGTAGAGTTGTGGAAGAACATAGTTGCAGTTTTAAGAGTTCGTGAAGATTGGTAGAGAATTGCATTGAATCAACAAGATAACACCGAAAATGGGGATTTGACACCAAGAAGGATTTATAGGAGGTAAATGGTCCCCCCGGGAGAGTGTTTATGCGTCGGTTCCGATCCCTGGTTAGGGGTCGGTACCAACCCCATATTGTAGCTCCTAGGGCCTTTGTATGGTGATCTTGTTTGTACTTTGGTTTTGGATTTTGTGGTCATTTCTCTGGACGTCCTACCTTGATAACTTCAAAGTTTAACTCGTCGGGTTTGTTTGTATACTGCCTGAACAAAAGGCGGGATAACACTTACCTCCGAAAGTACGCCTGGCGAATGGAAGGTCTGATTTATTCAAGAACAAAAGTGATGTCAATCTTTGATAGTTGAGCACTCTGGCTACTTTAATCTTGGTGAATTGTCCAGTTCCTTCAGATTTTCTTTTCAATTACGGATCATTCAAGATCTATCATAGCCTAAGACTCTAGACACTGCCTAGGTGTTGTCTATACATTATCACAATTCTAATTTCATTCAGAGTCATTACATCACATATCAAAACTATCCCGTGTTCATCTGGAATTTACATTATTATTATTCTGATTTCATTCAAAGTTATTACCTATCAAAATCGTCCTGTGTTCATCCGAGATTTATTCGTTTCGGTTTAGTTTTAAGGCGTTCAAATACTTTTATCTAAATCAAATATGTTTTTATTCTTAGGTTTGATCTCTCCGGATCGTTAATCAAATTCATGACTGTTTAGGGTTGGTAGTTAAATCTGCAACCGTTTGAGGCTAGTGTTCAAATTCATGGTCGTTCAGGACCGATAATCAAATTCATGGTCTCTCTAGACCGATAGTCAGGTTCGTCCTCTCTTCGGACCGATCTATGTCCTCTTCGGACCCTTGCTAAGCCCAATACGCTCGCTCTTCGGCAAGGGGACTTATCGATGAGCAAACCCATCCAATCACTCTCTAGTGAAGTGACCTGCTCCTGGAACTTTGGTCTCGACTCTCCGGTTGGGACATAACGCGATTATTAATGAGCCCAATCCACCCGCTCTCCGACGAGGTGACTCAATGACAAGTAAGCCCATCCACTTGCTCTTCGGCGAGGTGACTTACTCCTTGCACTCTGGTTTTGTCTCTCCAGAAGGAACATAATGCGAACAAGTCCATGGTCTCTTGGATCCTTGCCGAGCCCAATCCACTCATTCTCCGACGAGGGGACTCGACGATAAGTAAACCCATCCGCTCACATTCCGGTGAGGGGTCTAACTTCTTGCACTCCAGCCCATCCCTCCATACGGGACTTTATAGCAATTAATATCAGTCATTACATTTTATGTGGATTTCAATAATCAAATTCAAGCATCATAAACAACATAAACTCTAACATTCGGGTAATTTCCTTGTTAGGCGTTATAGTCTAGCATCCAGCCCAGACTGTGTCAAGGGATCGTTCGGGGTCCCATACACGAGTAAGTGTCTAGACTGTATTATTGCAAGTTTTATTAAGAAAGAAAATATAGAGTGCGAGAACCAGACCTGATCCCCTACCATTCTGATCAAGAGATGACCATCCTTGACCTTGATCTAAGGCAACCACCCTTTGCCGCGGATGACGGCTGCTCCTATACTGTCATCGCAGTTCGATTTCTTACGATTGTTGTAACCGGTTATCTCTTACATGTTCCTCTATCAGATCTCACAGATGTCTGCTATCATTTTTGTTATGCCCATCCAGCTCATGGAATAGGCAATACTTTCCAGATGTCCTTTCATGCTTTTTGGGTTCTCGCCTTGTCGGCTTTCGGTAGGGGAGTTGCCCCTAGTAACCAAGTAGATCCGTTCCAGGGTTTCGTTCAAATCCACGCATACTGCTTAATGCTCATCACATGCAAATTAAGGGCTTACTTTCAAGCACATCCAATTAAAGTCTTAACTAATTTTCCACTTAACCAAGTCTTTAGCAAGATAGAAACTTCAGAAAGGTTAGTTTAGTGGGGAATTGAGCTTAGCCAATATGATATCGAATTCTTACCATGAGTATCAATCAAAGGACAGGCTCTAGCTGACTTCATCAATGAGTGCACAGGATTTATTAAGGAGCAACCAGAAAAAGAGAAAGATTCAAAACCTAAGTGGCAATTATCCATAGATAGAGCCTTAAATGAACATGGAGCCAGAGCCAGATATGTGGTCATAATTCCTCACGGGCATTGCCTGCACTACACAATGAAGTTATGGTTCCTAGTTACTAATAATGTAGCAAAATATGAATCAATGATAGCGGGATTTACCCTGGCCCTTCAGTTGAAGATCCCTAGAATTGAGATCTTTAGCGACTCATAATTAATGGTAAATCAGTTGAATCAGAGATATTAGATGAGCACTTGTGATGATAGGAAGTTATAACTATCCTGGTTGGTTTACTAATTACTAGAACTCCGATGGAGAAATTTAGAGTAATTGCATATACAAGTCATATGTATAATTAAATGTTAAATACAATGTGAGATTCTATTTTGTTTGTCTTCTACCTTTATTTTCTTTTACCCTATGATAATCTGCCTATTCGGCACTTGGATTTGCGGCACGTGACTACCGAGGATGTATTAATGTCGATTTCTTAGGGTCGAGTATGTGGGTCGTCACACCCTGGCACATTTTATCTAGACGTGTACTATACGGAAGGTAGTCCCTTACCTTACCATTTGTTGGAAATCCATTCTCCAATAAGCATCTTCGGTTTTTGATTGTATACCTATTATTACTTCATGTACACACATCACAGCTGCTTCATTATTGATATTTTAAACCTTAGATATTATCATAAGATCATTAGATTTTATAATATAAAGTGTTTTGGTTATCATAAGGTAAATATCCATCTGTGTTTATGTGCAACATGGTCTTACGAGATACCTTTGGTTTAAAGGTTTTTATAAAAAGTTAAACTTATGCTTTACTCACACCAGACCCTGTCTGACCCAAAGTTTTATTTTCTTTCCCTAAAACTTATGAATGCTCAAATTTGTATGGGCAGCCAACTAGTTCATGTTTCCACATATTATTTTAGAGGAGCTAGGAGCATGTGGCTTCATCAATAGCTAGTTATTTATCTTGTTTCCACCGTGTCATTTGTATTTTTCATCAGTTAAGTTAAGACATACAGTTATAACTATCTCAAGGTAGAATTTGTAGTATTATGACTTTGATGTATCATTTTGGAAATGACTATGTAAAATTTTATGTTGATTAATATATATTGGTCCGATGTGTTGTGAGATTCTATGTGTTTTCTTTCTTCTTGTCTTCTTTCTTCTTTTATTTCACCAACAATCCATCTTTCCGGCACTTGGATGCTTAGCATATGAATACCATGGATATACTAGTTTTGACTTCTGAGATCGAAAAGGAAGGACATTACAACTAACACCAGTGCACTCTTCAACCTCTCTGTCAGACTCAGTAATACGCACTCAGACCTCGCGTCCCAAATAAAAGTCTGACTCTCACTCATCAAATCGGTTTACGGTACCGCTACCTTTGAGAAGTACTTGCTAAAATTTATATAACATCTTGCCTAAGATTGTTGGTGATGCGTAAGGCACTGATGAAGAAGAGCATGAGTATGACATATGGCAGAATCCCGAAGACTGAAGGGTGTTCGACTTGATGGTTGAGATACTAGCTACCTTATCACTTTTTGATCTTGATGATGACTTGCAGTTAAGGAAACCTAATTATTCCATAAAAGCGGGAAATAGAATTCTGTATATTGCAAACGTCTAGAAACCAGTTTTGGAAAAGGAATGTCCATCAACCACATTTAGATGGCAAACCAAATTTTTATTTGAAGAATTGGAGTCAATTCCTTAGTCTAAACCCATGAGTGAATTTTTGATAAAGTATATTTTGGAAATGCCTTAGATTTTGGAAAAAGGGTTTTTGAAGGATATCTTTTTCAAGGTTTATTTTGGGAAATTTTGAACTTTTAATTTTAACGAAACACGAATACCACTAAGTTTGGTCGTATTAAGAAATTTTGTTTTATAAAGGAGAAAGTTTTCAAATCCTTAAATACGCACACACACACACACACATATATATACATATATAAATTAATAAAGGTTTGATTTTGATTTTTGGCAAGAAAATAGTTTTTGATTTGGAAATGAATTTCAAAGGGTGAATATTTAGCCTAAAGATTTTCCAGTTTATAAAAATCGAAGTTTTTAAAATTTTCTCTCTTTTAAGGGATGGACAAAATAGGGAAGACATTTCATTGGGCTATGAAGTTAGAAGTGTCGCTGCACCCACCAACTGTTGGAAGAGATATTACGCGTGAAGTATGCGGGGAATAGTAGTTGGAATATTATCAGGTTTTTGGAATTGTTGATGGTTGAAGTAGTATAAGTCAGAAAGTATTGTAGAATAGTGAAGAAATGGTTCGGAAAGCCAGATGGTATGCTTGAGCACCATTGAGAAGAGGGTAGAGAGTTTATAGATCGTGTCCAGTCGAAAGAGACGGTGTGAAACAATTATCGTTATTATTTTTATTAATGTTATAAATTAACCTGGCCCGAATGGGTCCAAGTTCAACGTGTGCGAAAAGACCGCCTAGCGGTTGACCCCTAACGGTCAACCGGGGGCGGTCGACTGTTTGACCTAGCGGGTATTGATCGCTTAACGGGTTTTGGCCCAGGTTGAACCTGGAACGCGACTATAGAATTTGCGTCGATTGTTTGCAGCCGCCACCAAATCAAGCTTCCCCTCTCTATTGCAGCTGAACCCAAAAAGAAAGCCCCTCCTTCTCCTCCAAATCTGCTCCCCTTTCCTCCATTCCACCTCCAAGCCACGTCATTTCTCCCTCTCTCCGACAACCAGCACACTTCCCTCCCCTTGCGCTGTTTTTCGCGTGTTAGATCTTGCCCCACATCCACTCCAGATCTAAATCCTATTTCTTTACTTCTTAGCCCATGGAACCTCCCTACACTCTGGTTTCTCCTTGTGTGACCCTAGTGTCACCCCTTAAAAGATCAGGTGGTTGGACCAAAATGATCAGAAGATCTCCACCTTTCTCAGCTCCACCAGTTTCAAATTCCTTTAGGCATGACCGGTGAAGTTTGGAGACTCCGCTGCTTTTAGACTAGAAGAGCTATTCAAGGCAGCTGAAATTGCACCGATCTTGCACTTTGAGACTTTTGGGTAGGAATGCTATCCATGCTACATTTTCCTTTTCGTCACTCATTTGGCGCAAAATTTCGATGAAGGCAACAGTTTTATTCATTCGAAGGTTAAAGGAGTCAGGATCGAGATGTCCGGCGAAGACTTCGGCAATATTTTGGAGATTTTCGCTGATGGCACAGATTTGGACGACATTGAGATGACCGATCCAGAGATCTTGCAGTGGATCTTTTCTCAAGGTGTCCGTGTTTAAGAGACGGACAATCTGCGTCTGATTGCCCACCTTGTTGTGCACATAATTCAGCACAATATCATCCCTAAGATGGCAAACTATGATCGGATTTATCCTTGGGTGCTGAAGGCCACCTATGTAGTTATGCATGGTGTAGCCGTCAATTGGGCACACACTCTTATGAATCATTTTTTCAACCAAGGAGTTGGCACCCTACAGAGTTACTTTCCGTGCTATCATCTATTCACTCTTGTCTTTAGGCGATATAGGGTGAATCTGGAAACTACCCAAATATAGGTCCTACCTGCCACTGATAGAGCCTCCCTTAGGAAGATGGGAATTCCTTTTCCACCAGCCGCAGCAGCAGAGCAGCAGCCGCAACAGGAGGCGGAGCAGGGACAGCGCGCCGAGTGATATCAGAGTTCTAAGCTAGTAGCAATTCGACAGGTTCAAACTGGGATCCGCACCGACCAGCAAGAGATGAGAACCAAGCTATAGTGCCAGAGTCATGAGATTGGGTGCTTGGCCGTAATGCTTTTCCCTTATCGAGGCCACGGCAATGGCTCGGGTTCCCGTCGAGGATCAGGACCGTCTCATAGACCGTAGGTAGTGTTTTAGGTTTCGTACTATGCTGTTTTATCTTTTTCTTCCAGCGTTTGTTCTTTCCGTTTAGGTTGTTGACTTATCACTATTAGTTGTCTCTTTATAAAACACGCACGATATTATGAGATGTATTTCTATTTATTTACCGTGTTGTTATTCCCAAATGTGAACCGCTCTTATATGTATGTTTGGAAGAAACAGTATAAATATGAAAATCTCATAAGACACTAAACTAACGGTATAATTCAATATGAGACCGGAAGTTTTGAATATGTAGAAATTTTAGCAAGCGAAGGACAGGTTAAATTATTTTGGGAATTACGGGTCATTGCTCCTGTTCCTTAAGAGCTAATTTTTTTGAATAACTGAGTATGATGACATTACGATTCGTAGGACCGGTGGGAAACGATTATGAATGATAGGATCTGCTTAGGGGTTAGAGGTATTAAGTGGTTGTTTAAGGGTCGGCCTCTTTCCTAATTAATAATAAGTATTAAATGGTCTGAGTTATCGAATACAAGCGGTAATGGATATCTTGGGAAGGGTCCCATTCGGGTTTGAGGTATTAAGTGACTGATATAGGGTGCGCCTCTTTCCTATAAAGAAGTATTAAGTATCCCTATGATATTCCAAGCAATGTCAGCTAGATAGTACTAGTGAGGAGTCTGCCTTGGGGTTAGGTATTAAATGACAAAGGCCTGCCTAGAATATAGGTATCAAATAGTCAAGGGTCTGCCTAATCCTTATTAATGAGGTATTCAGTGGCTTGGGTACTTTCTCTCACATGGCTAGGAGTTTAATAATAATAGATGCATTGGTAGTATAGTTATTATGTAATATAAAGCCATAAATAGTGGTCAAATGTCTCTGTAGCTAGGACCGATAGACCGACGACGATGATGCTAGGAGCTTGCTTCATGTTTGGAAGGATTATGTGGCTGATAGACTTAAGTCGGTATTTTCTACATATGGAAGGGTGGGTAGATGAATTGTGCTAGGTAGGAATATCGTGTATGCAATATTAGATTAATTTGGTTAACCTTAGAACAGTAAACATAACAATTAAATGGAAACCAATCGGTATAAATTTATCTTATGGACACCATATAGATTTTCCAGTTACCAGATCTTTATTCTAACCCCTTCCTAATTACAACCTATAAGATAGACTTAGAGAAACATGTCACTAGAGCTGGATTTGATTGATTGTTGGAGAAGTCTTCTTTTATCTCATGCACGATGCCGATGTGGTGATCTGATATCCAAGAAATACCATTAATTCTAAGGTAATAGCCATAGTCAGTATTTATATCCTATTATTGTTCCTGTTGTGAGTTTAGATTTTATCAATCTCTGATAATGCTCATGCTTATTTGTAGGTACCAAATCCATTGATCTATGCTTTGATGGACTTGGGTTTCGATTCTTGTCAAAACTTAGGCCCGTTAAAATGAAGGTTATTACCCTCTCCCCCACTTTCCTAAGTAAAGTTAAAAAGAATACTTCTTTTCTTTATTAAATTCATAAAACAAGTTCATAAAAATATAAACAAACCTCTCTACTATCTTAAAGATCCAAACTTTAGCACCCAAGCCTATTTCCCCCTTGGGCCATGAGCAAAGTAAGAGAAGAAGGAGCCTAAGGGGTGCATGAGCATGAGGAGAGTAGGGGTGGGTTTTGATCGAGTTTGAAGCAAGGAAGGTGGTGGATTTGAGTTTGGTGAGATACCTCACTCTAAATTAGTTTAAAATTGACAAAACGTTGTAATAATGTAGTACTTGCTTATATGGTTGTATGTATGTATGGTGATATGCTTATGATGTTATTTGATTTTGATTCCCACTTGAAAGCGTATGACACAAATAATACATTGTTTCACATGGGACAAAAGCGATAAATGGAAGTCAAAGTGTCTTCATAGCGAATAGGTCGCTACGGAAGCACTTTGGAGAATAGAATTGTGTAGAGGGATCCAAAAGGATTCCCATTGTTTTAAATTTCATTTGTATATGTGTATGTGAAATTATTATATACTATGCTTTGGAAATGTTGAATATAAATTTAAAAGTTGAACTCTTTCAAGAATAAAAACAAATGGTAGCTTGTTTAAGTACAATAGCGGTCGCGAAGCCTCTTTCCGAATTTGTTATGGTTTTGAAATGACTTCAACTTTTGGATTATTTGAATTAAATGCTTCTGTATTTAAAATGGGTTAAAATATACAAAGAAATCGGAGTTTAAAAGCTATTCAATTTACAAAACAAAGTGGTAAACATTACGGGTCTATATAGTAATACTCGCTACGGATACACTTTGAAAACCCGAGATTTTAGCAAAGTAAAGAGGTTATCTACTTCAATATTTTTGAAAAGTCTTTCTAAATGTGTTTATAAAGGTTATATAAGTATTTTAAAAGGAATTTGAATTTATAATTTTGAACTAGTGGTTTATTTTAAAGAAATTCCTTTACTTTTTCAAAGCCAGATTCTTCTTAAAAAGTGATGATTTTGATTATAAGTCGAATGTGAAAGTTGCTATGGATCGAGTAATATGAATAGTTCTACTAAATTAGAACTTGTATATAATAGTAGCGGAAATAAATAAAGTAATGAAAGTAAAAACGGTCACACCAGAGATTTTTATACTGGTTCGAACATCCCGTTCTACGTCCAGTCCTAGACTCCTTCTGGATTTAAATGACACCCTCACTTAACAAGAAGGAATAGGCACATGGGCAACAGAATAGGATTTCAATACACTTGCCTGAGCAGCCGAACAGAACTTCAATACTTCTGCCTGAGTGGCAGAACGGGACTTTGACCACAAAAGAGTTGATAAATTTGTCGCTTCTTGTGCTCTAGTATAGCAGGGATGAGTCGATAAATACAACCTTCCTATAATCTTCTTCTTCATGGTATGAAGTGTATCCGTAAAGAATTGGAAGTGATTTGATCGCAAGAGAAGTATACTTGAATGTGCAAGTGATCAAATTAAAAGCAAATTAAATACTTTGAATACTAAGAAAATTCATGTCAAGATATAGAAGTTAGAAAGAATAGAATTGTTATGAATTCAAGAATAAAGATTGCTTTATATATAGAATGAGTAGATGCAACTATTAGTGAAGCATGATAAATCTAAGAGTTGCAGCCACTGTTGGAGGGAAGTGTCTCTTCATGGAGGAGAAGATTACTTCAAAATTTCAAATAAAAAATGATTATTGCAGTGTTTAGTTGATTGAACTAAGTGATTTAGCCGACTGAATTACAGTAAAATTATCTCGAGACAAAATAGTGTAATTTTGATCTGATTTAGTTGACTGATAAATTTTGTTTAGTCAACTAAATTTTTATTCAATCGAGTCAACTGAATTATTTCACCAAGTTCACTACGTTAGTCGATTGAAAAAAGTCGTTTAGTCGACTAATCTTGTATTTAGTCGACTAAATAAAAATATATAGTCAGCTGAATCTATGAATTTTGATTTTAAAAACATGAATGAACTTCTGATTTTGTGTGTGCTTGTGTATACCACTTTGAAGAGATTTTAACATTTCTAAACTCTAGACTAAGAACTCTTATGACTAATAATACGTTGTGTGTTATCTTTGTTTTGTCTTCGTCATGTAGATCTCTTTGGTAGTTGATATTATTTCCTGCAAAAGTTGATTATATACATAATATATTCTTGTGTAGTTGTCACTATCAAAACATCAAACTATGAGGTTCTAACATTCTCTCCCTTTATGGTGATGACAACTATGCAAGTTAAGATTTATATGAAACCTAGTTAGTTTTTCCCCTACGTTTTGTACTCCCTTTATAGATATGACCGCATAGTTTTCTCCCCTTTATCATCGACCAAAAGGAAATATGTATCAATAAGAGTTATTTAAGAATTTAAGTTGTAGAGAATATGATTGGGTTCTAAATATAAGTTCTTAAAAGGATATATTTAAAGATAAGATTACTAAATTTTCCGATTTTCCTCCATCTACAGCTTCGTTTCCATAAGCAACATAAAATTTGGAATATACCTCCGTGGTGTACCAGAAAAAATAAAGATATATGTTCTGGTACCAACTTCCTATGTTAGGATCCGGGGTTTAGGTCTTAGGAAGCTATAGCCAAGATGGTTTGGTGTTCCCTTTGAAAATAAAATCAGAAATTTTATATACATTAGTTATAAATGTCTTTATATACTTATTTCTTATGAGATGGTTGTTAGTCTTTGGTACCCATATCTTTATAAATTTAGGCTTGTTTATTGGTTTCTTTTGACTATCGTCCTTCTTTTCAAAATATGTATATTATGAGCTATATATCTTAGGACCAGTTTTAACTTCCTTACTAGTTGTATTATAATCAAAACCTTTCTTATTAAAAGAATATTTTGAATTATTAATAATTCTAGATAGGGTTTCTCTACCGTTATTAAAGTTTGAAACATTTTTAGAAATACTTTCTAACTCGTTTTAAGCTCTGTTACTTCTATTCCTAGTGTATTAATATTAGAATTTAAATCACAATTTTCTTTTGTTAATTTAAAATTCTCATTTTTCTGATCTTCTATTTCACTACTTAATATAGTGACTTAAGATGTTATATTAACACAAGATTCTTAAGATTTTACTAGTTCTTCATCTAATATTTTCTTTCTATCCTTTAACATGTCAATTTCTAATTTACTTCTATTTAACTTTCCTAAAGTATCTTTATACTATCTTTTTAGATCTTTTTGTCTATCTAACAGGTCAGTTTTTATTTCAACAAGATCATCAAAAAAAATTCACATACATCGTCATTAGAAGCCATGACGCACACATTCGCTTGTTCTGAATTGCTATCACTATATGACGATGAAGATGAATCTGAGTCATCCCATGTGACTGAAAATGCTTGCTTTGTTTTCTTGTGGAATTTGTCATTTGTGTTTTTGTAGCTATTCTTCTCCTTTTTGAGATTTGGGCAATCTTTCTTTATATGGCTTGTCTTGTCACATTCAAAACATTTGAGCAATGAAGATGACGGATCATTATTGATGTTGCCAAACTTTTTAGCCTTCTTATGGTAAAAAACTTCCTAAAACTTTTGGCATGAAATGCAACACCATCGTCATCTATATCAGATTCTTCTTTCACTACTTGAAATGCGATTATCTTTCTGTCTTGAGCTTGTACTCGTTTTGCCTGTATGTTCACTTCATCTGACATGAGATTTCCTATTAACACTTCTGGATTTATGGTTGAATTGTCATTATCTTCTTCGATAGCTAAGACCTTTCTTTCCCAATCATTAGTTAAAGAGTTAAGGATTTTTGATACTACATCAAAATCTATATTTTTTCTCCTGGTGCTAGAAGTGAATGAAAGATGTCTTGAAATCTAAAGTACATGTCATTTATAGTTTCATCATGCTTCATTCTAAAGTTTTGAAATTGATTTTTAAGCATGAAAATCTTGCTTTGTTTGACCTTGTTTGTTCCTTTATGAGTTATTTAAGAGTACGCCCAATATCATATGCGGATGGGCACATACTAACTCTATTAAACTCATTTTTATCTGGAGAACAAAACAACATATTCATAGCTTTAGCATTAGTAGTAGCATATAATTTTTATGTGTTTTACCATTATGCATAAGTAGTGGTAGGAACTATGTGTTCTTGTTGTGCAATATTCTAGGTGTCATATCCATCAGCCTGCATATATATTCTCATCCTAGTTGACAAAAGGGTAGATAAGTTTGTGACTTCGTATGCTCTAGTATATCATGGTTGAGTTGATAAATAAAACCTTCCTATAATCTTCTTGTTGGTGGTATGAAGTGTATCCGTGAATAATTGGAAGTGATTTAATCACAAGAGAAGTATACTTGAACGTGCAAGTGATCAAATTAAAAGCAATTTAAATACTTTGAATGCTAAGGGAATTCAAGTTAAGATATAGAAGTTAGAAAGAATATAATTGTTACGAATTCAAGAATAGAGATTTCTTTATATAGAGAATGAGTAGATGTAACTATTAGTGAAACATGATAACTTATCGAAGAGTTGTAGTCATTGTTGGAGGGAAGTGTCTCTTCAAGGAGAGGAAGATCCCTTTAAAATTTCAAAAAAAAATGACTGTTGTAGTGTTCAGTCGACCGAACTAAGTGATTTAGCCAACTGAATTACAGTAAAATTTATCCTAAGATAAAAACAATGTAATTTTGATCTGATTTAATCGACTGAAAAAAGTCATTTAGTTGACTAATCTTGTATTTAGTTGATTGAATTAAAATATTTAGTCGACTGAATTATTTCACCAAGTACACTATGTTAGTCGACTAAAAAAAGTCATTTAGTCGATTGAATAAAAATATTTAGTGGACTGAATCTGTGAATTTTGATTTTTAAAACATAAATGGACTTCTAATTTTGTGTGTGCTTTTGTATACCACTTTGAAGTGATTTTAACATTTCTAAGCTCTAGACTAATAACTCTTATGACTAATCATACATTGCGTGTCATCTTTGTTTTATCTTCATCATGTAGATCTCTTAGGTAGTTGATATTATTTCTTGCAAAAGTCGATTATATACATAATATATTCTTGTGTAGTTGTCACTATCAAAACATTAAACTATGAGGTTATCAAAACATTAAACTATGAGGTTCTAATAGGATGGGGCTTAGTACATTATTTAAAAGTGTTTAAAAGAAGTTAGGAATTTATACAAATGATTTTTTTAAAGGACCTATCATTGAAGTATCTAAGTAAGTGGCTCATTTTTACATAAAGGGAAATCTTATCTTTTTAAATCAACTTTGGTTTAACAATGATCTTCAAGTGATGTTTTGGATAAGAGTTTTGAACTATGATTTGAGTAATTTACATAAGGATGAACGTTTAAAAAAGGATTTATGTTTCAAAGGGATACAATGTGAGATATTTAAACAAGGGGTTTATTTAAAGGAAATCCATTTGTTTTCCAAAATTGAATCTTCTTTTAGAGTGGTGGATTTTATATTATGTTTCGAATGGAAATTTAAACTTTGTTTAAAGTGTTTTAAAGGGAACTTGAAACTTATGAAAGTATTTTAAGGGATTATTTGATATTATAAACAAGTAGTATTTTTGTAAAAGGAATCTTAGTTTGCAAATCAACTTTGAGTTAAACTCTCTTGTTTTTAACAAAGAGTTCAAGTAAGATTTCTATGGAGGTTTTAAACTTTGGTTAAATAAGTTTTTAAAAAGGTATTTTTAAAATAGGGAGAAGTCGTGGAATACAACTCTTTGTTGTATTAAATGGTTTCGAGACAAAGAGAGGGATTATGGACTATAACATTTTTGTTATAGTAAATGATTTCAGGAAGGACGAAAGGAAGTCATGTTTTATAATGATTTGATTGTAATAAATAGTATATAGAATTTATGAATCTTGTACTCAATATTAAGCTTCGAGATAGGTAGACTTCTACGTATCCTGAAAGTTAAGAGTGTTGTCAAGTCAAGGTTTGAGAGGTGGCAGTACCCCAACTTGAATGTTTTCATTGTTAACCAAAGGATAGTTTAAGTTTGAAATCAAAGATTGATGCTGAGTATATGAAGTATTATTTCTGTACTTGAATTTGATTTCCATAACTGATTTGATAACTTATGGTGGTACGGAAAATATTCTTTCCATAACACAAAATTATGAGGTATGGAAACTTGTGTCTATCTTAAGAATTAAGAATGTATGTCGAGGCAAGGATAGTTTTCTAACTTGTCTGATTTCATTGTTAATCGAAGGATAACACTATTTGAAATCAGAAAGTGGTGGTAAGTATGTTTGGTGTAATTTCCATATGATCCATTTACTTATAGCAGAACGAAAGTAGTTTAATTAATGAAAGGATTAATTAAGAAGGCTTAGTGGTTGCTTATATGCTTAATCATGTGGGGTTTCCATGCAAAAATAAATTTCTGATTTGTTTGTGTGTTTATTTGATAGTTAAATAACTGACTATCAAATCTTGGCTAGTTTTAAATTATCGATTGTTGGTTTGGATTGACCAGGATCAAATAAGCATGAGTTATCCAAAAACCACTTCTAACCGGCATAAGCGTTCGAATTGGAGACATCTTGAAGATGATGGAAATCAAAGACGGAGTTCGTTGAAGTGCAAGGGCTACTTGAGGGTGATTCCAAAATGGATGTAGTAGAAGTAGTGTCTTCGATTTGTTCATATCCTTAGCAACTTGTATGGATGAATGCTAGCATTGCATTGTTGCTTGAAGGGAATTGTTAGCCATCTAAGAGGGATTTGCTAAGAGGAAAAGGTAATCATGACCTCATGAGCCTTACACCCCGGAATGACTAAAACAAGGGATATGTAGCATGGCTATGTGGGTCACACCCATTAGGGTATGGCCATCACACTTCTTGATCACTATTTATGGATTTGGTGTGTGCATGAGAGCTCTCAAGGAAAAGGTTGCAAAGCAACTAGGGTAATGACATATTCGGTACTATCTAGTAAGGGGTAGACCGATTTTGTGTTGGCAGGGAATCCCAACGAGGTCCTCGATACATTTTCTAGAGGTATACTTTGATAGGTGGTACCCCAGTGCATTTTCATTATATGGAAACCATATCCAATACGTGCCTTTTACAGACTTAGTTGTATACCAAATACGCGGGAATGTGAGATGCAAGCATTTCAGCTATGTTATATATTTATTTTAAACCCTAATCATTATTATAATGTCACTTGATATTCTGTTTGAAATGGTTTGATTATCGTAAGGTAAAAACCTGTCTGTGTTTATGTGTGGCGTGGACTTATTAGATACTTTTATTTTTTGAAAGGATTTTATAGATATAACAAGCCACATGATTTGAGTTTCTTATGCTGATTTACTAGGCTGATTCGAGTGTTATTTTTTTTATAATACTCGGGTCAGACCCGAGTATTTTCCAGAGTTAGCTATGGAGGCTTGGACCTTCAAGAGACGAGCTGGATGCTTCCAAGACTTGATGTATTTTATTTTCCATTGTATTTCTTGTTTTGTATTTATCAACATTTTAAGGACGGGCAGTTATAACTGTTCGTGTAACCATCGAAATTCGACACTAAATACATCCACGATATTCAAAAGCCGAATATCCAATCATCGGAAAGGCATATTGTTAGGGTAAAATAAAAAGAAAAGAAAAAAGAACAAGGGAAACAAAATTTCACAATGGAATCGACAAAATTTTAATGTAACAAAGATAGTAAAAGCTGCCACTCCAAAATACAGAGTACATCAAAGTTAAAAACAAACCTTATTAGCTGGACATTTATAAAATCCTAACCTTACAGTTGCTGATAGGTATACAATATAATACAGTCGAGAAAAAAACACTACGATTGGTGAACATCTAGCTCTTCTCCAAGAACTCCATATCACCAAAGCCAACATAGGAAAATACTTGGTCTGATCCGAGCATTATAATAAAATAACATCCGAATCAGTTTGGAAAACCAGCGTGAGATAACTCAAGTAATATGATGAACATATAATTCACTTTAAACCTTTATTAAATCAGTTAATTACCTTTAAAATTTTAAATCAGTTAATTCACTCTAAAACACTTTTATTAAATCAGTTAATTTACTCTAAAACACCATTAGTAAAATCAGTTAATTAACTTCAAATATCATTAATTGAATCGATTAACTAAATTCAAACACTATTTGATTGAAATTATTAATTAAATCCAAATATCATTAACTAGATGGATTGATTAAATTCAAACATCATTAATTAAAATGATTAACTAAATTTCAAATATTACTAATTAAAATGATTAATTAAGTCCAAGCATCATTAATTAAAATGATTCTAAAATATCATTACTTAAAATGATTAATTATAAACATCTTTAGTTAAAATGATTTATTAACTTAAAACATCATTACTTAAAATAATTAATTAAATTCAAATATCATCAATTAAATGATTAATTAGATTCAAACATCATTAGTTAAAATGATTTGATAAATTTTAAACATTATTAATTAAAATTATTAATTAATTTAAATATCATTAATCAAAATGATTAACGAATTTAAATATCTATTTTGTGTAAATGCAAGCTCAAGACAACACACATAAAGGTTTTAGGGAGATGATATTCAATAAATGTCAGTATAGCGAAAATCGCTATAACGACACTTAAACAATTTAAATGGAATATCATGATTAATTTCAACTAAACATCAATATAAGCAGCATAAGGAAATAAATAATAAGTATTGGCAAGAAACCCCTTAGGGTCTCTCTATAAATATTCCCTGCAAAATAACGGTTATGGACAATATATATAATCATATGGGTTCACAACAATTAAGTTAATATGTCATTCATTTTTTAAAACGGGAATCCAATCAAACAATCAATCAAACAACAGTATACTAACATCCAAACATACAATAATAATCTACAGCATTACAGATATTATATAGTTTATTTAGAGAAACGTTAACTCACCGAAATTTCAGCGGACACTTTCGCATTCCAGTTTGGTATAAAATCGAACGATGTCCAATTTTAGTCCAAAATTCAATTAGCTCCATTTTCAACCAATCTAATTCCAATATGAAGATGACACTCCTGTGAGTCCAACATGACTAATTGCATTTGGATACGACCTTGTACGAAATAGTTATGAGTTTAATAAGATTTCAAATTTAAATAATATAATTAATTTCTTAATTACATTGTTAACCATAAATTTCCTTACCACAAACCCTAATCTCGTTATCATGAATGCAGGCTGCCCACAAACACTTTCGTTTACCTCCGATTCGCCGCCACTGTCAACCACCAAACGCCGCCGCGACATGATTGCTGACTCCTTGGTCCTCGACATCTCCAATGGTACCAGCCTTGCCCTCCAACTTGCCGCCGCGAGATCCATGCCGAACCCAAAACGTGAAGTTGTTCAACTTGCAACTACCGCCACCACCATCGACTATAGACGCCTAAACTTAACCAGAACGTAGCTCACACCTTCCTCGACATCTTTCATTCAGGGTTCCCTGCCCAAAGACCAACAACGACGCCAAAAACCCCAACTCAAGCTGCATCGTTCAACTCCATATCTACGACGCTATGCTTTCCCAATCAACAATCCAACTGTCCATCTCCTACACCTCATCAAGATGAACAATTTCCATGTTGAGACCCTAGCCTGAAATCGCCTCTAGAGGCTCCGATCATCCAAGGTCGTTGGATGAAAGTTATAAAAAATGGCGATTGGGTTTTCATTTATGGTTTTTGGGAAAGAGAATGAGGAATGAGGTCCTTATATAGCCTATTCTCCCACACTATTCACCACCAAAAATCACGAACTCCAATCGAGGTGTGCTCGCTGGCATTCCTTGCTAAATACCCCTATTCCGAACTCAATGAAACTATTTTCGAAATCTAATTCCGCAGTATACAAAAGTTAGCTTTTATAATCAAATTAAATTATTTTAATTCTCTAAAATTAATCGCTACACGTTTCTAGTTCGCACGACCACACAGTACGTCTGATTGTCACGAAACTCGTCGGCATACAACAATTCATTATTTTAGATCCAATGACACTAGTTTCGTCAAAATCCAAGACAGTCCCCCGAATGCTAATTTCACACATTTAAATATCATTTCATATTTTCAATCACATTATCGGTACTTATCCAATCTATTTATTATTGTAAATAAATTTACAAATTGAATTCACCAATATTATTTATTAATTTAAAGAAGTTAAATAAGACTATTATATCCATTTAATTAATATTTAATTCACAATTCAAATATTTAATGATCATTATTTATGAATTCAAGTTGTTAAATTCCAAAATCCACTTATTTAAATATTTAAAATTAATTAAATATTCAAAATCCAAATAGTCAAATTTCTGGACTATTACATTCTCCCCCTAATAGAATTTCATCCCCGAAATTCTCAAGGAAGAAAATGTCTCCAAACCCTTAAATTTGAAACTGTTAATTAAAATGAGTTATTAAACTTATTATTTAATTAATTCACAAATATTACAGAAAATTTCGACAGAACCTCCTTTGCGCGGCTCAATCAGAAAAACTACAAATCGCCACTACGGGCCCCAAACCAACAAAAGAAAACAAAAGCAAAGTGGCCTCCCATATCTGGGGCATAAAATCATCACTAAATTCCAATTTCTAAATATACTGCATACCTTTTTGCATTTAATTTTTTTATTTTTGCAAGCAATTATTAACTTGATGCAAATACAAGTGCAAAAGAATCAAATAGCAATCTCTTGTTTATGTATACTTAGACAATCCAAAAGAGAGTCAAGTTGATAAAGAGAAATATACTAGCTATCTCTATCATAAACTCAAACAGCATAAACAATATAACATTCATAGGCAACAAGGCAATATGATGCAACTGGTAATAATGAGTGCAACTGATAATAATGAGGCAACTCTACATGCAAAAACTAGCATGATATAAATCTACATGAAGCTCCAATGAATAAAACCACATGCAACCAAAAGCAACATATCAACCATAGGCAACAAACTACTGAGAATACTCCATAACAAGATAATACACATCCAATCTTTTCAAAAGATAAATTTAGAACTAAATGCCCGGGTTTTATATTCAAAATATTTTCAAATTTCACCAAAGAAAAATGCATTAAAAACAAAATTAATAATGACAAGGAGAGGGCGACTCCTACAGAAGCATGGTATAACTCTAACATCACAACAACATTATAACGACCCGGGTTTTCGAACCAGTAAAAATCGTCGAAAAACCCGTCCGTTCTAAAACTACGAATGAAAATTACCAATTTAATACACAATATTTGATAAATATTCAACATTACTAAATGTATAGGATACAACTTTCAATTATATAAGTTATCAGAGTAATCATTTATTCTGCAATGTGCTCTAATACAAACCCAAAATCAAATATTACAAATAAACAGTAAATCTACTGCTGCGCAACTCTGATGAGAAACAACAATATCCCTACCTGCAAACTCAATAAATAATGTAAATGCGGAATAAAATAATAAGCAGGAAAGATACAACAACACAAGACAAAGAGCAACCAATAAACAGAAAAATGTTATGTTGTTATTGGGGCTGCATCACTACCACTTGTGACTGCCTACGTACCCTTATCTAATTGGGTACCCAATTGGGTATCCAATTAGATACATGATCAAACCAACGTAGTTCTCCTATCGCAAATAGGACTCATGGAGCCTACGATGCACAAACAATATGCAATTACCAAAACTACCCACTTAGGCTTAACCTTCAATTTTACATTTTCAAAATCTAATTAAGTTTACGGAAATCATCTCTTTGGACTTTATTCTTGAATTCTTATTTCAAAACTTTTGAAATATATATATCTTTTGTATTCAAACTAGTCCTTTACTTCGGGATCTAAAAACAAATCACCTTTTGAAACGAGACTAATATACAAGCATACAAAACTATATGCTACTTGATCGGGAGGTTTCTAGCCATAACCAGGCCCCTGGGTCTAGCCTTCCAAATAAATAATAGATTGGTGCATCCCTCTATTCTAAGAGCGGACTACACCGAGGCTGGAGAACATCTGCACCTCTTTTGCCTATGCGTTTCATAGATTATGGGTTACCCGAACCTTTGGCAACATATTAAATCACTTTATATCCCGAAGTGACAAAATCATTTACACTAATAATTACAATTACTTCAAATCTATAATAATTTCCATTTCCAAATCTTTTCAAAAAACATCTTAAAACCATCGGGTTTAGTCCTCGAAATTCTTTCCGTTTTATAAAACATTTTTATAAAACCATTCTACAAATCACTTTTATATAATATAACTTCAAAATATTTAGTTCCAAATATTTCTATTTCTTTAAACATTTCATAAATTTTCATTTATGAAAACCAACTTTGAAAACAATTCCATTGACGTCAAATTATTATAATTAACAATTAAATGCTAATATTTCGCTAAACACCTTTTAGTCGAATCGTGAAATAAATCACAAGGTGTTAGCCTACAATTGTTTTCTACCCAGCCCATGCATATGAATAAGTTATTGCTCATAAACTGGTCGAGCAAAGTCAACAATCAATAAATAATAATCAGTGCTCATAAACTGGTCGAGCGCAATCCAAACAACCAAACAATCAATCAACAACAATAATAAATAGCAATACCTCTATTTATTTAATAATTAACAATTAAAATCAAATAGATCAATTACCTAACAAAAATAAATCTACCGACTTATAATAGCAGAATGGAGATTTGTTTTGCTAATAAAATATCACTAGTATTTTATCAATATTTTATATTTCTCTAAACGGGTCAATAAACTATACTAGTGTGATTTATTCGCTAATACGAATTTAACGCCGAAGTCCGCGGGTTAAACGGACTTCTTATGCGGTAATTAAAAAAGTTCAAAGTTAAGCTATTTAACATCTAAAATCAAAATAACTAAAATAAACTTAACTTAATTATAAACTAATATCTTACCCAATCACTAAAGCCCAATTACTTACCAACCAAACCCAAATGAACATCTTCTCTTCTCAAATATACTTGCGCCTGTTTCCAAACCCGCAAGCTCCCTACTCCATCTTTCCATGCATAAAAACATGTCCTTCTTCCATTTTGAATAGCAAGGCCCAAAGCCCACGCTCACAACTGCTCCATGCATGCAAACCCCCATGCAAACAATACTTCTTCACATTTTTATACATGCATCCCCACTTCTTTCTCTCGATCACATGCGTGCACCATCTTCATTTTTAAGCCTCTGACACTTCATCTCCAAGGACAAACAAAAAAAGAAAAAGAAAAACCTACAACATGCCACTAAACCCATAAGCTACCATTTATTCTCCATCATCATGCATACTTTCCACCATGCACGGCCATGCAAACATCTTCCCAAACTCAAGCATACCCAGACCCACAAACTACCTCTCTCACGCCACACGCCTGCTACTCCGCTACACACCCGCACTCACACTTGAACACATACATATATATACGCTGCTACAAGTTCAATAGAGGATATCTCCTCCACGACGCCTCAATCTCGAGTGCAACTTGAACGGAAAATGAAGATCTCTATGTTCTCTACAACTTTCATGTTGATGACTTTTACTAATATTTTGTGAATGGAGAGTTATTGAAATAAACGAGTGTGAATGGAAAGGTTTGTGTATGCATTTTTCATGAAGAGAATAGGAAAATGGAAAGCATGCAATGACAAAAATATAAAATGTCTCCAGTACTATGTGCTCTGTGTTCCATTTGTAAAGAAATTGGACAAAAGAAAATAGAAGTAGAAAATGTTTTGCTCTCTATTTCTTATTTTTCATGCGAAAAATGAAATTTTGTAAAAAAAATGAATCTCCCCTGGTTCATGCGTGCCTGTGAACATATATAGGCAAATGTACTTAAACGCTAAGGAAGCTAAGGAAACACTGTACCAACATTTAATGCAAAAGGCCATCAACATTTAATGCAAACAAAGAGCACTCAAGTGCAAGCACATGCGCATGCGTACGTGAAATGCAACGCTATGAGAAAGATATTTGTGTGCGTGTTCTTTAATATATATTTATAATTTAAAGTTTTGAGGTACCACGCTACGCCATATTCCATTCGCGTATGGACCTCATACGACCGAAATAAAAATACGATCGTGCTTAACAGCATAAAACGATCATAAAACAGTAATAAAATAGACAAGTTAACTTATTCTGTTAAATTTTAAAAGTACCGGCGTTCGGCGCAAAACGCGTCAAACGAAAATATTTTTATTTTTCAAATTAAAAATTATGGAAAATTCTATAAATTAAATTAAGTATACGTCATCAAAATCAGTTCTTAATTTGAAATATGTATTTTATTATAATTTAAATTCAAATCTGAATATTTAAATAAACTAAATATTCAAATTCGATGACCCAAAAATACCGGTCGTTACAAACATGGAGAATTCAGTGGTATTCCAGTTCCTCCTAAACAACGACTAGAGTAAATAAATATACCTAGCGAGTCTCTTGAATCGGAAAACCCCCTAATTACCCAACTTTGGTCATAATGAAACATTTGAAAACCATTACAAAAATATTATTTCCAAATGTTAAAAAATAATAACACTTCATCAATTTTTTTATTTATATAATTATATATATATATATATATACATATTTCTAAAGCAATATTATTTCTTTCACAAATTCTTTCGTAATAACTTTTTCAAAAACACCGGGATTCAAGTCCTAATAAACGACAATCCAAAAACCTTTATTTATAAATTCAAACTTTATAAACTATGGTATATAAATCACACAATCAATCAATCAAGTCTAATCAAATCAAATTCCTTAAAGGAATAATCTACCATTTAACATTATTTAAACTGTTAGATGACTAACAACCAAATCTTAGCTTAGGTTCAAAACTTTCTTAATTGTCCGTGAATATAAATAATTATCTAAGTGTACCATTCTGCCCATCAGCCTTTGGTTATTGCTTAAATAAGTATCTAAGCTCCTTCCGACAATATTAAAAGTCACTCTCTAAATTTCTTAATTCCTTAACTATACCCATTTTTCAAATCCCCTTATATTTTCTTATTTTATTGAACACTAAAATTATTTTATGAATTATTTCATAAATTTCACTTAAGTTTATAAATCTTTAATAGAGACATTCCTTCACAAAACATCAATTAACAACTTACACCATTTTATTTACTTGTATAGTACCCTTCTAGATCTTAAGTGTATACAAAATATCAGTTTCGTTTTACTTTTCAAAATTTAGATAGAGGCCCAAACAAAATACGACTCTTTAAAATTGAGTCAACCTTTCGACCTCTTTAACTTAGAGTGTTATAATGAAAGGTGTTTATGGGTTGGCCCAATATCACCAAATAGTTTACACTACCTAAATGTTTTAACTAAAAGCTATGGTTTTAATAAACAATGTTTATCAAAACCATCCTATCTAATTTAACCCATTTAATCTTGTGTTAAATTACTCCTTTTTCTTATTTAAGGGTGAAAATTCATTTAGCAAATCATCCTTTTATCAAAACATCTTTTATTTTGAAATCAATTCCCTTTAAGAGAACTTAGAAAATAAGTACCCAGTTTATACTTCAAAACTCATTTTTGGAAAACATACTACATAGATTTCTTTTATGAAATAACGTTAACAATTTATTTATTAAAACTCACTTTGGTTCGTCTGGATTTGAACTTATCTCGCACAATGATAAAGAGAATAATTTACTAAGTGCACTATAATGTTCGCCTAAGCAAACATCTGATCATCACTACAAAACCAATAGAGACGTTTTCCTTGATTTACCCCAAAGAGAATGCATTCCATTTAAAATTTCTCTTCCAAAATATTTATATTTAGAAATACGTCCAATTAGTACTGCTATATTTATTTTTCGAAAAACCTTTTGAAATTATTTCAAATAACTCTAGGATTTAAATTCAAAAATCCTTTTTCAAACACATTTTATAAATCAAATTTATATAAAATTACCTTTATATAAAATCATTTAATATTATAATAATTCTCCTTAATTATAACCAAATTTTCTCAAATATTTATGCTCTAAATGTTCTATCTTACTATTTAGATTATATTAAACAACATTTATCAAAGTTCATTTTTAACATATCATTATAACCGAACACCTTATAGTCAAGTTGTGAAACTTAATTCACAAGATGTAACGACCCGCCTTTTCGACCATCGAAAGTCGACACCAAATACATCCATGGTATTCAAAAGCCAAACATCCAATCGTCAAAAAGGCAGATTGTTAGCGAAAAATAAAAAGAAACGGGCAGAGAACAGGGAAATCTGAATCTCACAGCGGAATCGACAACATATAGTATATCAAAGATGGTAAAACTGTTACTCCAAAATATAGAGTACATCAGAGTTAAAAACAAACCTTATCAGTTGGACAGTTATAAAATTCCGACCTTATAATTGTTGATAGGCATACAATTTAAAATAGTGGAAAATAAAACACCATGATAGGTGAACATCCAGCTCTTTTACAACAACTCGATAACCAAAGCCAACCTGGGAAAAAATCGGTCTGATCGGAGCATTATAATAAAATAACACCCCCGTCGGTTTGGAAAACCAACATGAGAAAACGCGGGTAATATGATGAACATATAAAAATTCTGTGAAATCACACCGCTAAACGCAGAATCGGTTTTTACCTCACAAGAATTACATCCATAGATGAAGAATGGGTAACAAATCAGAACAACAATCCAATCACAAAAGAATGGAAATAAACAATAGAAACAATCAAAATAAAAAGGGTGGGTACTAGTAAGAACAAATCCCATACTGAATGAACGGGCATAAATAACATCAAATTCCAGACTTGAAAGAATGGTTACAAATAATTGAACACAGAGAAGATCAGAAGGTAGTTCTCCATGCAATTAAGGAAACAATTCAAAGATTCGAATTAAGAAGGGAAAAGAGAAGTTTTTCCAACTATGACTTGGAGTGTGCCCCTTACCAAAAGTATGCCGTTAGAAATATACTTGAAAACTTTGATGGCTCTTTGACACATCTAAGCCAAACCCCGCAACCGTTATCGAGAATAGGAGTATTTCACATCTCAATGCGCAAAACCGATTCCAATTTAAAGTGGATGTGAAAATACCCTAATGGGAGCAACCCCACATAGCTTGGCTTCCACTCGCTCTTTGGGTTTAGTCATTTCTGACAAAGGATAACAAATCTCAAATGAGCAACACACCGTCTTAGAGTGACGAAATATAAAGAAGAAAGCAGAATCAAAGTCGATAGTCGATAAATCAACTATCGGGAATGATGAGATGGTTGTTTTCACTTGCGCTTGATTTTCACATCATGATACTTTTAAAGTCACTTTAAAAACACCCTTTTAAATATTCTTCTAAAGGGGCAAATTATATTTTCTAAGTATATTCAAACCAAGGTCAAAACAAATACCAAAACATTGTCTATTATAAACCGAAACAATTTACACTTAGCTTTATTTTGAAACAATTTTTTTAAAAGATCTTCTTGTTTATAAACTATTATATATAAATTTTAATACAATATTTATTATCTCAAAAGATAATAAATCAATTAAATTACTTTTATAAATTATAAATCAAAGGTTAATCATCCTGAAGGATAATTTATAATATCCTTTTATAATCTTTAAATCATATTTATTTTCCTAAAGAAAATAAGTCATTTTTAAAATCCCTTTTATAAATTTAAACTAATAATAATTATCCCAAAAGATAATTAATCAAATTTATAATTTTTTTATAAATCAATAAATTATCTTTATTTATACAATTAATTATTTCTAAAACACTTTTATTTAATCAGTAAATTAACTTTAAAACACTAAATCAGTTAATTCGCTTTAAAACATTTTCATTAAAAAACTTTATTCACTTTTATTAAATCAATTAATTAACTTAAATACCTTTGTTAAATTAGTTAATTAACTTTAAATACCATTAGTTAAAATGATTAAGTACATTCAGATATCTTAATTAGAATGAGTACTTAAACTTCGAATATCATTACTTAAAATGATTAACTAAATTAAATATCATTAATTAAAATGATAAATTAGATTTAAACATTGTTAATTAAATTGACTTACTACATTTAAAACATCATTAATTAAAATGATTTATTAATTTCAAATATTATCAAAAACTAATTAATTAAATTTAAACATCTTTAGTTAAAATGATTTATTAACTTAAAACATCATTATTTAAAATGATTAACTAAATTCAAATATCATTAATTAAAATGATTAATTAATTTTAAACATCGTTAATTAAAACAATTTATTAAATTCAAATAATCATTAACTAAAATGATTAATTAAATTAAAATATCATTAATTAAAATGATTAATGAATTTTAAATATCTAATTTTGTGGAAATACAAGATCAAGTTCAACATACACAAAGGGTTTAGGAGATGATATTCAATAATTGACGATATAGCAAAAATTGCTATAACGATACTTAAACAATTTAAATAGAATATCACAATTAATTTGAACCAAACATAAATATGAGTAGCATAAAGAAATAAGTAACAATTATCTGCGAGAAACCCCGTAAGGTCTCTCTACAAATATTCCCTGCAAAACAATGGTTATAGACAATATATATAATCATATGGAGTCACAACAATTAAGTTAATATGTCATCCATTTTCCAAGATGGCATTTTCAACCAAACAAACAATCAAACAACAATAATATCTAAACTATCAGCCAAGCATTCAACAATAAATTTATAACATCAAAGATATTATATAGTAACACTACAAGAAAAAGCTCAAAAACCGGCAGGGTAGGGCGATGGCTCCCGACGGCTTATTTCCGACGATTTCCGACGGGCCGTCGGCGGCCGTCGGAAATTCGCGAATATTTGGCTCCAGCCGAGCCTGCTTCTTCTTCACTTTCATACGAAAATTCTAGGTCACTTTCCCCCAATTCTCTTCCCCAGCCCTCCAATCAGCAATTTCGAGATTTCAGGTTCTTCCCGGCTGTGCAATTAACTTCTACTGCTCTCTAGAACAGGTATAATCTCTTGTTTTAGCCAAAATTTCAGTTTTTATCCTAATTCAAGATTTGCATAATTTGATAAATTAGGGGTAATTGTTGATTGAAATTGTTTACAATAGTGTTATAATAGTTTCTAGCATTCCATGGTATTCCTATTTCATCTGATATCGTGAAATTACGAAAAACATGTATAATTTATATTGATTATATATGTGTGTAGTACTGTTATCATTGTATTGTGTTAGTTTATGCAACAAAAAAAATACGTCGAACGAGCCTTTAGTTGATGCGTAATACGTTGAATAAATGTGTTAAATTAATATATATTTTTGTAAATGTGAACATTGAGTAAAACTGTATTTTTTTGCAAAATGCGCGCATGTAACTGACAAATGTCCCTTAGAGAGTTTTTGGCCCCGTCTGACGAGTGTTGTACATGATCGTTGTATAAATAGTCGTTCTTTTCGAAAAACGACCATTTATATTCATCTGGTACAATGTTTGTCGGATTTGTCCCTGTATTGGACAAGTTATGAACACAGTAAGCATTTACATTTTGTATACTACTTCGTCTCAAACGGTTCATAAAATTTCGGCCTAACTTTTCTTTTTTGTTTCCTACGTACACGCATTTGTGTACAATGCAGGGAACAAAAGGGAAATGCTGCCGAAATTTTGTTGAATCGTTTGAGACGAAGTAATATACGAAATGTAAATGCTTACTGTGTTTGTAATGGGAAGTAGGATGCCTGACCAATGAAAAAAAAATTATATATATTTTTAAATCGTTACGTTAAAAAATAAAATGTGCCCTATTTGAAAATATTTTTAAATTTGTGAAGCTGTTCTTTAAATTCAAAATATTATACGACCATGAAAATAATCTTTTTCGAATTTGTATTCTTCAAAATAAATATTAAAGTTTGAACTTCTCATTTTGTCAAATAGGAAAAATGATTGATTATTTTGTTGATCGGAGGAGATGGATGTACCAAAGAAAAGGACTGAGGGGCTCAATAAAAGAAGATTTTTATAATGGTATAAACGTGTTTGTTGAATTCGCTTTAAGTAATAACGGAAACGATCCCGAAATTCGTTGTCCGTGTAGTAGGTGTAGACATTTGAAGTATTTTTTACCAGATGTTGTGAAAGTTCATTTGTGCAAACACGGTTTTACCAGATGTCCTAGTATGCATATTTTTCTGTTTTCCATTTTTAATTCGTTTTTGTCGTTTTTTAACTGTTTATATCGTTTAAAGTGTAATCTTTTTTTTAACACAGGCTGAGATAGACATCCAGACAGATGATATGATGCTGGCACGAGCATACTGGATGAAGAAGATGCGCAAGAACTACAGGGATACGATATCTGAGATTAAGAAATCTGGTAAGAAACCACGGTGGATGGGAGAGAGCGTGTGGGAAGCTTGGTTGAGATACTGGGAGACGGACGAGGCAAAGGCAAGTATACTAATTTTTTTTGAATTATTAATTTGACGTGATCGAAAATTAACGTATAAAATTTTGAATGTACAGGCAGAGTCGGATAGAAACTCTGCAAATAGAAATAAGAATCCCGTCACTCATCGCGGAGGATCGAAGTCGTTTCAGCAGTATCGGCAGGAGTTGGTAAATTTACTGAATAATAAATGTAAATAGTTTATATTATATGATTTTAAATGTATAATAATTGTATGTAATAATCACCTTCAGGAAGCCGAGTCACATGGTCCTGTCAGCTATATGGACGTGTTCACCCGTACGCATGCTGTCGAGCATGTTAATCTAGACGGGACTGTTTCGTACACATGACAGGACGATAAATCCAGCAAAAGCCATGTAAGCATATTTTATTTTATTCAGTATTAGTAATTGTTTTAATTGTTAAACTATGATGACATAAGATATGATATTATTAATTTGTTAATGCAGGAGAAGTTTATGGAGCAGCGGCAGAAACTTCTTGCTGACACGGGTCGAGATCAGCTGATGACCAATGAGGAAGACGTTATATTTGAGTCCGTTATGGATCCAGCAGAGCATGGTCGACGATACGGATTTGGGAATTTAGCGGTAAATAATTTACTTTTTCTTAAAATATGATATTTTCACTTTTTCAAAACAATAAACTTGAATTTTATTTATTTTTCAATTATTGCAGTCCAGTAGTCAGAGTAGGGGACGGCGGGGTAGACATCAGAGCGATCTTGCAGATATAGAAGAATTGCGTACTAGAGTTGCCCAGTTGGAGGAGCAGAACCGCCAACAGGCCATGCACACCGCACAGTTGTTAGAGTACATGCAGCAGCAGCAACAGGGTGGTGGTCACTTTCCTTCCTCGGCTGGCTCTGGATCTGCAGGAGATTAATTCATTACTTGCTTTCTTGTTCGTTCAGGTATGTTTTGTTTTAACTTAGAATGATTTGATAGACGGCGTAGGTAATTATTGATTTATGTATAATTATGTTTGACACATTTGGTTCTATGGTAGTATGAGTATGAGAATATTGATGAATTTGTGTATTAACAACATGGTAGAACAGTTATTGTTAGGATTATGTTAATGTTGGAATGGTTATTTATATTTTGATGTAATTTTATTTATTTGTGTGTTTATTAAATATTTTGTGGTTTGAGTTTGAATATTTGGTTGGACTATTGTTTATTAAATATCCGACGGCTTCCGACAGCTTATTGGTCGAAATTCCCAACGGTTACAGACGGATAACGACGGCCTGTTTCAGACGATTCCCGACGGTTTCCGACGGATTCCGAAGAGCGTCGGAAACCGTCGGAAACCGTCGGAACCGTCTGTATCCGTCGGAAATGTATACGGCAGCGTCCGTCGGAAACCGTCGGAAATACTGCTTCCCGACAACGCCATTTCCGACGGTTATTTCCGACGGCGGCCGACGGCTTCCGACGGCCGCCGACGGCTTTTGGCCGTCGGAAAACGTGTTTCCCCTTGTAGTGTAATATGAATGTGAGTAAACTCACAAAAATTTCATTTATCGCCGAAGCGTTCCATTTTGAACTAAAATGGAACAACGTTCGATTTTAGCTTGAAATTCTACAAGCTCCAAACTCCTTCAATCCAATTCCAAATGTTGAGAATGCTTTCACGAGTACAACACAACTGACCACGTTCGATTTGGACCTTGCAAGAACAAGTTATTCAAATTATAAGATTAAGGAATTAAATAATATAATTAATTTTCTTAACCACATCATTAGCCCCCAATTAACCTTAATCTCTTCATTGCTAATCAAGGCTGCTTTGAACACGAACTCGACTTCGCATTTCTTCTCTTTACCACCATTAGAGACGACTGGACGCTGTCGCATCCCCATCGGAGATAGCCTCGCTCCTGCTGCACCGAACGCCACTGATCCCGTGCTCCAACTCTACGCCGCCGCCGAGAAAACAGTTAAAAACGATGTGCCGATCAACCTCACAGCTGCACCTCCTCGCTCCGCCGTGCCTCAATCCAACCGACCAAAATGCTCCTCTCATCAAGACAAACAACTCCCTAGTTGGACCCATCACCTAACACGACCTCTCGTGGCCTAATCAACACTGGCCGTTAGATCCTAGGGTTTTGTTTTCAAAGAAAATGGTGGCTATGGTTCTATTATCTGATTTAGGGCAAGCGAATGAAAGGCATGGGTTCTTATATAGGATTCTCAACTAACACTATTCACGTCCTAAAGTTTACGAACTCCAATCGGGGCATGCTCACTGGCGTTTCTAGCTAAATACCCCTATTCCGAACTCAATGGAACAATTTTCGAGACCGAATCCCGAAGTATATAGAAGTTAGCTTTTTAAATCAAATCATAATATTTTAATTTTCTAAAATTAATCGTCATGCGTTTCGAACTCGCACGATCACACGGTACGTCTGATCGTCATAAAACTCGTCAACGTACAATAATTTATTATTCCGGATCCAATGGCACTAGTTTCGTCAAAATCCGAGACAGTGCCTCGGAATGATAATTTCATATATTTAAATATCGTTTTATATTTTCGATCCTATCGATATTTATCCGATCTATTTATTTTTATAATTAAATTTGCAAATTCAGTTCACCAATATTATTTATTAATTAAAAGGAGTTAAATAAAATTATTAAATCCATTTAATTAATATTTTATTCATAAATTCAAATATTCAAGTAATTCCTATATTGAATATAAGTTATTAAATTTCAAAATCCAAATATTTAAATATTTAAAATTAATTAAATATTTATAATTCAACAAATAAAATTCTAGGTTGTTACACAAGGGGTTTGTTTATAATCAAAACAATAAATGCTTAAAAATAAGCTGAGCACAAATAATCAGCAATCAACAAATAACAATCAATGCTCCTAATTTAATCGAGGATGACTGATCAAACAACAGTGATAATAAATAAATATTATCACATTCAAACAAACACACTCTAAATAACTATATAAATTTTGAAAATTATTCCTTTTACATATATAAAATATATAATCCTAGGTAAAATGTTTCATTTACCAAATTTCAAAAATCAATATTATGTTTGTTTGCCTTGTACAAGTGTTTAGAAATCCTTACCGACACCGTGGTATCCCATGTCTCGACCAGAATTCATAAACAGCTCAACACATCAGTTAACACAATACGTTTTTATAACAATAACAAATACGCTCTCGTATATATATATATATATATAATACTCTCAAACTCATTCTAGATTGTCACTTACCCAATCTCTAATGAGTTACTAACTCTAAGGTATTACTAGCCCTATCTCTAGTGAGTCATACCCTACCAAAGCTAAGGTTCTCACCTATCCTTCCACTCTGATACTAAGTTTAACAACCCAACTTTTCGATCACCGAAAGTCGATACCGAATAAATCCACGAGATTCAAATGCCGAACATCCAATCGCCAGAAAGGAAGATTATTAGGGTAAAATAAAAAGGAAAGAACAAAGAATAGGGGAAATAGAATCTGACAGCGGAATCAACAACATATAATATAACAAAGACGGTAAAAACTGTTACTCCAAATACAGAGTACATCAGAGTTAAAAACAAACCTATTCAGCTGGACAGTTATAAAATCCTAACTTTACAATTGCGGATAGGTAAATATAATACAACAGAAAATAAACACTATGATAGGTGAATATTTAGCTATTCTCCAAGAAATCCATATCACCAACGCCAAGCTGCAAAAATATTCGGTCTGACCCGAGCATATAATAAAATAACACCTATAACAGTTTGGGAAACCAGCATGAGAAAACTCCATGAAGATATAAAATTCTGTGAGACCACGCCGCTAAACACAGAACGAGTTTTTACCTCATAAGAACAATGTCCATACAGAAAAGAGTGGAAATAAACAACATGAAACAAATCCAAATATAAAGGGTGGGCACATGTAACGACCTAACCGCGATACCCATATTATTAAAGAACGCTATAAATAATGTCGTATATTAATGCGGAGAATACGGTTTGTTAAGGGCGACCAAATGTGAACATGACTTTAAATTAACACTGACACATCATACTTACCTTTTCACTGAATCTCTGTAGTAAAATTTGAAGTGTACAGTCTCAGTTTAAAGTGATAAACATAGTGGTTTCACGGAATCATAACAGTGTATCATATAAAATGGAAATCGCAGATCATAGCATAATAGATCTCATACATATACAAACTATGAGTCTACAAAATAAAATACTAGACCCACATAATATATGAGTTTTACGATTCTTTAATCTCAAATATACATCTCAATATATATATACACACACGAAATCCTAGATGAGATAAACTAAAAGTCAAACAACTTATCTCTAAGCTAACCCAATAATCCAAAGGTCTACCTATCTTCTAACCTGAGAAGTCTCGGCCTGGCCCAAGCATAAAATAACACCCAGGTCGGACTATCTCTAAATATCCAAAAGGGTGAGAATAAGATGTAACGCCAGAATAAATAACATATAAGTAAATCCAGATGTTTGAGATATAACAAGTCACATAATTAATTTATCTCAAAATTTACTTCATGGCACATATATAAAAATATTTGGTCACGAACACATATTAGTCACTAAACATCGATTCACAGAACTAAACACAATAACTCTAATACACAGAAACCAATTCCATACTGATGGTAAATACCAATCTTACTGATTGTCCATACCACACAAACATTTTGGAATCACTCATACCAATCTGATACCATGGATCATCCATACCGTAACATAGAATCTCGGCCGATTACAAGGATCGGGGAAATCCCAAATCTCGACCGATCAAAACAATCGGAGCAACCATGACTCGAAAACTCCAGTTGATTATATATTTAAGTTTGGAAAGAAATCCAAGAGTATACCTCTTAAGGATTTATTGGTCCCAAACCGAACCCTAAAAGGAATATACTCTAAAGTTCCAAATCCTATCGCTTTCATTAATCACTAGAGCTTAACCAAAATGTCATCCAGTGAAATTCAAGTATTTACTAGAAGCTAGTAAATTTCACTCGTTACGGATACCACTAGAAAATCTGAACTATATTCTCTTAAGGATCTAGCAGCCCCTGCCACACAATAAAAGAGAATATAACTCTAAATTGTTAAATACTTCCTAATAGCAATCACAAGAATTTCACCTAGGCATCCCATTCTATTCGGTGAAATTCGAGTATTCGCTAATGGGCTACTAAGTTCCATTCAAACATTTTATTCAATGAGTTGTACAATATTTGATGAAGCATACTCGTGACATTTAAACCAATCGGTAACGCTAAATTGATTATTAGTACTCCCGACGTTATAGAACTAAGGCTCTCAAAACATTTCTCTTATAAAAGTTTATAGTTTAGAAATCCAATATTATAGTTTTTCATATAGAAAATGATTTCCAAATACTTTATTTCACATTAGATAAAATAAACCATATTTTCCATTTGATTTCAATATGTGTGTGTGTGTTTTTTCCCAAAATTATATAAAGTTATATTGTTCGCAAACTATATTCCAAAGACCATACACATACACACATACCTATACATATATATACACAAGTAACCATATATTTTAAAAAGTAATAATTTACGCTTATTCCGAACTCAGATTAGTATTTATACATTTGTTTAAAAAATCATAATTTATATTTCCAAAAGCGTAAAAAGCCATAAAATCCTTTCTTTCATTTAATTAATAGAATATAATATATTTTACATTAATAACTAATATACTAGTTCCCAAGGTTTAATTAGTGAACAAGGTGTAATTATATACATACATCTTTATAGTTTGACCAAAACCTAAAATCTATATATATTTATAATTCAGTTTCAAATATATATATATATATATATGTATACACACACAAAGATTATACGTGTACAAATCTCTTCCTTACAGTCCATAACCCATTTTATTAACAAACCTTAGCTTATAAGAAAATATAAATTTATGTTTGTTTATTACAAAACTAAGTTAGAAAATTGAATTTAACCAAGTATACTTTATATGTATATAGTAATTCATAAAAACCTGGTTGAAGAAGGTTATAAAACAATTCCTTAAGTTTTCAATAATTTTATTAGAAAAACATAGTATAACCATATGTGTGTGTGTGTGTGTGTGTATATATATATATATCGATATCTATATATTGTTAAACAAACTGAAACCATTAGAAGTATATAACAAAGTTGCTAAGTGAATTTGTCTATGGTCTCAAAGCAATTCAAGAAGGAAATAAATAACATAAAAGTAGACAACATAACATGATAGATCAAGACTCAACTCCAACAATTCATCAAACAAAAGCAAGTAGAACAAAGTAATGCACAACACAGCAATGCAAACTACACAAGACAACATGAGAGGCAGGAGTAGCAGCTGGAACTCATGCCCAGGCTTACTGATTGATCGACCGGTATGGAACCACTGGTCGATAGGATTTGTTGCATGAGGTAAACATGCCAAGGCAGCAGTCCGATCTTGCCTCGCTTCATACTCCGGCGACTTCTGTTTGTAATTCCACTACAATGCTTCCATGCATGGACTTCATAGCTAATTTATTAATACTAATATAAAGAGATATGGTTTAAGGTTAAGCAAATTGTTATTGGTAGTAAATTAGATTAGGCATAAAACAAATTACACCAAGAAAATCGTAGAATTCAGATATAGGTTTGTGAGTGATTAGCTCACCTTTAGGCTCCTACGTTTAGCTCAGAAATTTGTATTCGAATCCAAATTGATTTTCACTTGAAGAAGCCCTAGAACAAAGCACTTGATTTCTTTTATTTTAGTTGTATATTGGTTTTCCATTTTGGGTTTAATTGAAAGAGAAGGAAACCCTGGCTTTGCCTCTATTTTCCCTTTTCTGATTTTAGTTGTATATACAGGTATATGAAAGTGAGAAAAAACTGACTTCTCTTATTTACTTAAGTTTGGGCATGGGTTTGTGTTTAGGCCCACTTAAATAATAGTACAATTTATTTTTAATTTAATTCCACACAATTTAAAATTTCCTAACTCCTTTTTATAGTAATTAAGAAGGATTTACAAAAATAATATTTCTATTTTTCCACAACAATAATTTTTTAACTACAAAATATTTGTTCCAAATATCTTATTTCTCTAATATTATTTAAATTTAAAATTCTCATTCCAAAAGAATTTATTCGTATATAAAAACACAAAATCCTAATTTCTCACTTATTTTATCAATTTAAAATTTACCATAATTAAATAAAAATCACAATATTGTTTTCAAATGATTTTAACACTTCGAAAATAGTTAATATTCCCAAATTCCACAATGATTAAGAATTAATTAATTTAAAACAAATTAATCTTTATAAAAAGAATACAAATTCCAAACTAATGATTTAGTTTCTCCAATTTAAATCTTTATTTAATTTATCAATTGATCTAAAAATCCGGATTGTTACAGACTTCCTCCCTTAAAGAAATTATGTCCTCACAATTTCGATTCAAAGAAAAGTCTATAATAGGAAACACGTATATTCATAAATTTCCAATTAACTTCCATTTACTTCAATATACCAAAATTCAAAAAATTTAAATCAGTTTCCTTAATCTTATGTCACTATATAAAATAATACTAAGCCACGAAATTTCAGTGATTCATTTCGTCACTTTGCTACAAGTTGATTGCATAGAATATCAATATTGGCTTGCCATGCTCTCCACTTCTCACAATGTATTCGATGGCTGAAATTTTATTTTAAGTGATCTGAAACTCAAATGTTTTTCAAATTTCCAAATTAATTATTTCTTATGTCAAAATGTCTCGTTCGATGTTTAGAAACTTTTATCGATAACATGGCGTCCTACATATCGATCAGAGTACTTAAACATTTTTTGGACAACATAATAAATAATTATAAGTTTTCCTTAGTTATATTTATTTAATTATCATAAGCATCCAAGCATTCAACATAAATAATTACAACCAAGCAACAATTCCTGACAACCAATTAACCAAAACTAAAAAGTCACTTACAGAGGAACAATTCTATTTCTAAAATTCCGTTGTGCAACTCTGATAATTTTTAAGGTTATTTAAATTTTAAACTCATTTACTCAAATTTCCTAAATTCTCTATTAAAAAAAATTGTTCACTTAAATTAGTTTACTCCAATTTATCTCTTAAAAATTTTCCAATAATCCAAAGTAAATTTCCAAACCCTAAAGGATTTTAACACATTATTTTCCAAAAGTTTAATATCACAAATTCCAACTTGTCTAATCAAAATTTTAAATCAAAAATACATTCGAATTGATTATCCCGATAATCAATTTATATACCTATCCCTAAATAGATAATTAATATAACTATCTACCACACACCCAAGGGACAAGACTCTAAGTCTTACCGAGTCTAGATCTGTGATATTATATTCTATAATGTTCTGAATCGGCTTTGATACCAAACTTTAATGACCCCACCACAATACCCATATTATTAAAGAACAATATAAATAATGTCGTTTAATAATACGGAGAATACAGCTTGTTAAGGGCGACCAAATGTGAACATGACTTTAAACTAACACTGACACGTCATACTTACCTTTTCACTGAATCTCTGGGATAAAATTTGACGTTACAATCTCAGTTTAAAGTGATAAACATAGTGGTTTCTCGGAATCAGAATAGTATATCATATAAAATGGAAATCGCAGATCATAGTGGAATAATAGATCTCATACATATACAAGCTATGAGTCAAAAAAATAAAATACTAGACCAATATAATATACAAGTGTTACAATTTTCTAATCTCAATATATATATATATACACACACAAACTCGCAGATGAGATAAACTAAAAGTCATATAGCTAATCTCCTAGCTAGCCCAACTATCCAAAGGTCTTCCTGCCTAGTAACCTGAGAAGTCTCAGCCTGACCCGAGCATTAAAATTACACCCGGGTTAGACTATCTCTAAATATCCAAAAGGGTGAGAATAAGATGTAAGATCGGAATAAATACCATATAAGTAAATCCAGATGTCCGAGATATAACGAGTCACATAATTAATTCATCTCAGAATTTACTTCATGGCACATATATAAATATATTTGGTCACAAATACATATTAGTCACCAAACACTGATTCATAGAACAAAACACAATAACACTAATACACAAAAACCAATTCTATATCGATCGCCCATCTGATCGTAAATACCAATCTTATTGATTGTCCATACCACACAAACATTTTGGAATCACTCATACCGATTTGATATCAAGAATCGTCCATACCATTTAGAATCTCGACCGATCACAAAGATCGGGGAAATCTCAAATCTCGACCGATCAAAACGATCTGGGCAACCATGACTCGAAAACTCTAGTTTATTGTATATTTAAGTTTGGAAAGAAATCCAAGTGTATACCTCTTAAGGATTTATCGATCCCAACGAACCCTAAAAGGAATATACAATAAAATGCCAAATATTCTCGCTTTCAGTAATCACTAGAGCTTAACCAAAACGTCCCATACCATCTGGTGAAATTCATGTATTAACTAGATGCAAGTAAATTTCACTTGTTACGGTTACCTCTGGAAAACCTGAACTATATTCTTTTAAGAATCTAACAGCCCCATGTCGCACACCAAAAGAGATTACAACTCTAAAGTGTTAAATACTTCTTAATATCAATCACAAGAATTTAACCAAGGCATCCCATACTATCCGGTGAAATTCGAGTATTCTCTAATGGGATAGAAAGTTCCATTCAAACATTCTATTCAATGAGTTGTACAATATTCAGTGAAGCATCACTCGAAAGCATTTGAATCAATCGGGTAACACTAAATCGACTATTAGTACTCACCACATGATAGAACTAAGGCTCTCCAAACATTTATCTTATAAAAGTTTATTGTTTAGATATCCAATATTATGTTTTTTCATATAGAAAATGATTTCTAAATACTTCAATTAACATTAGATAAAATAAACCATGTTTTCCATTTGATCTCAATATATGTGTGTGTGTGTATATATGTAACGACCTGGATTTTTTGTTGTTCGATTCTGAATATTTAAATGGTTTTAAATATTGAATTTGGATTATAGATTGATTTTGAATATGAAAAATTGGGTTTATTTAGAAAATAAATTCAGAATTTAAATATAGCAATTTATTGAATAATTGAAGTTTATTGGTTAAATTATTGTATCTTGGGTTTTAAGCCCGATAGAAATTATTTGAAGGCTTGTAAAATTTATATTGATAAAAATGAAGATAATAAAAGTTTTAAAATTGAATTTGAAAGTGATCTGTTCAATTTTAAAAATAGTTTGTTCAAATTGACATTAAAAAATAACGATCCGGGCCACAGTCTCGGAATTCAACGAAACCAGTTCAATTGGATCGTAGTATTGTATTATTATCGGATTTCAAATTTCGTAGTGTTTGGAGTTATCGTTTGGTCGTACGGGATAGAAACGCGCTAAAATTGATATCGAAAATTCAATATAATAATTGGGTCCAAAACGTTATCTTCTCCAAACGATCGAATTAGGACTCGAAACCTTTTCCATTGCGTTCGGAATAGGGGTATAACATTATAGACGCCTAGCGGCACACCTCGATAGGAGGTCGAGATTTTAAGCTACAAATTTGAGATGATTTAAATTTAAATAATATATATATATATATATATACATATATATTTGCTTATTTATTTATATGTTGACTGGTCAAGGTATTTCACATAAGAACTTTCTCACCTCTCTTCAAATCACTGTAGCTAACCTTCTCATCCATGCCACTTTTCAATTCAAATCTCTTCTTCCTTCACCTTTTAAAATCTGCATACAACTTCCCTCTTCTGTAATGTAAAAGTCGAACTCAGAGAAAAAAATAAAGATAGGGAGAATGATTCAAATTCATTCCAAACAAATCTCCTTCATCTGGAAAGAAAATGGTGGCCGTAGAAATTCAAAAATTATGTTCGTTTTCTTTTTTTCACTCTGCTCTAAAATTAATTCGAGAATCGAGTTCATTCTTTCAATCAAAATCAAAGAAAATGAAATTGGAAATCGAAGTCGAATAGGTCGAAATCGTGAAGCCTGGAGACGCGAGTTCTTCGGTCGCGAGTTGATTGGAGGCGATGTGTTCGCGGCAGGGAAGGCGATTGGATGGCGAACGGCTGGAGTTTTGCGAGGCGCACGAGGTCGGGGGAGGAGGGCATAGGCGAGGCGATAGGCGATCGTTCGAGTTCAAGTTAGATGGGGTTTCACAATGCGGCGCGTTGGGTTTTGTGGCAAGCTGGAGAGGCATTCGGTCAATGCAGGGGTGGTGGCAGTCACGTGGTGGCAGTGCGACGGGGTGGCTGTAGGTGATTTTGTGAAGTGGGCCGTGGTTGACTGGATGAAGGTGCGAAGTATTGGGGCAAGCACGTGGGGCTGAAGCAGGGAAGAAAGGAGGGAGTAGTCGTTGTTTCAGTGAGTGTAGGCTGAACGAGACGTGGAGGTATAATCTGTAATTAAATTTAATTTGTAAGTTTGTTGTTTGATTTAGGATTTTTTTTTTAAAAATAGATAGCTAATAAATTTAATCACTTACCCATACGAGGTTTAATAATCGTGAAAGCAAGTCGAGATTGGGATGGTTTGCAAATAAAATCAAGGTGAGAATTTCTCACTCATTTGGATTACTATTTTTAAATTTAAATGTTTAAATTTAAAATTATTGGATGCTTGATTGATTTATGAATTTATAATTATCTGTTGGATGGATATATATATATATAGTAGTATATATTAGTATTGGAGTGATATTCCCGCACATTATAGCGGATGAGACCCTATGCGCCCCATAGAATTGCGGATGACCCTATATACCACGATATCCCCCTCAAAGAGGGATTGGTATTTTTATTGTTGTCTAACATCTGTGGATTCAAGTAGAACAGGTTGGAGGGATCCAACTAGATTCCTCAAATATATTAGTATTTTTCATATATAAAAAAATGTTGGATTATTGTGTGTTGTAGACTTTTAAATGTTATAATGGCATGGAAATTAATTTCGGGAATATTAAATACCATAAATATTATTTTAAATTTATAAGGAATTAAAATAGGATTTTTTTAATATAAAAATATGTATATCAAAATTGGATTATTTAAAAGAGATTGGTTTGAATAAGGAATGGTGAATTTTCTATCGTATTAAATAATGCGGGAAATATTTTAAATAGGGAATTTTAAAATAAATTATATAAAGGAATTTTTAGAAGACTGGATTTTAAAGTGATATTCGGAAAACATAGGAAGTGGTTGAATCGATATTTAAAATAGATTGGTAAAAATAAATGAAATTAATAAGAAAATTGAATTTATAAAAATTAGAATTTTATAAATGAGATTGTTTTTGTGAAACTCAAGGAGTTATAAAAACTTATAAACGAAGTTATAAATAAAGGAAAGTGATATCGGATGATAAATTGGGAATATAAATTACGGGAAGAATTTATATTTGAATATGGAACTAGGGGGGTAAAAGATAGTGGATAACTTTTTTTTAAAGTGAAGATGGTTAAGGAGACCCGAATGGGAGTAATGTGATGAAAATCGAGAGGGGTTATAAATTGAAAATTTGGTTACCCAGATTTAAAAATATATTTTTATACATAAGTTAAGTTTTAATTTTTTTTTAAAAAGGGAAATTTTTATTCTATTTAACAATGTAATTTTAAAGTTGGTTAGTATTGAAATATTTTAGAAGTGAATTTTTAAATACTTAATATTTATTTTAATAAATTCCTAAATTTTTAAACTTGTTTTGGAAGTGATGTTATAAAAAAAGTAATTCAATATTTAAAATAATTATTTCAATAAGTCTCAACATGAATTATTATTATTTTTAAAAATACTTATTATATATATATATATAAATATATGTACAGAGTTTTGAAACGTTTAAATTTATTTATAAACCTTCTCGAAAGTCTGGAAATGGCTTTATTCAGTGGATGGGATTATAAGGAAATCCTTAAAATGGATTAGGAAGAAAAGTAAGGGAATTTCCGAAGTAGTTAAGTAAAAGTGAACTTTGGAAAAAAATGAAATAGAATTCATAAAGAAGTGCAAAGGGAAATTGAAAATTATTGGCGAATATAATGGCTTTGGAAATATTTAAAAGGGATTAATTCAGGAATTCCGGATTTATAGAATTCGTTATAAACTAGTCAAGAAGTTTACAAATAAAATTGTAAATGATTTTAATAAAGGAATAGGAAATAAAAGGGATATTTTCTAAGTGTTGAATATAAAATGAAGGGGGGAAAAATATTCTAAGTATTGGGAAGGGTGGAAACTTTCCGTTGAAGATATAAGGATTTGAAAACTGTTTTCAAATGTTGAAGAACTGGAAGTAATATCTTATAAAGATATTTGGAATAAATTTTGGGAAATTTGTAATAAGGCCTGATGATTGGTTTTGAATGTTTATTGATAGTTAAATAAACGACAATCGATTTTGGCCAATTTCGTTAATTGTTTCGAAGAGACCGGGATCGGATTTAATTATCCGAAAACCACTTTGATCTGGTTTGAACGTTACGAATGAACACCGTGAAGATGATGAAGATGGTGATTTGGTTTGTCCAGACCCAGGGCAACTTGTATGGACGAATGCTATCAGAACATCGTCATTAGAGGACGATGAGCATTCTAAGAAAAATTGTTCCTTGAAAGGTAATGCTTAGCCTCGAGCCTCATCAACCGGGAATGACTAAAACAGGGGAGATGCAGCAAGGCTAAGTGGGTCGCACCCTAGCAGGGTATGTTATCACCTTTCTAGATGTCCTTGGAAACCCTATTTATCTTATATATAGGTACACACGAAAGAAGAAGCGCTCGATGGTAAGGGTGGGAACACCCGAGGTGATAACATATTCGGTCTATCCAGGTTAGGGGTAGGCCGGTCTTGTGTAGCAAGGGATCCCGACGTGGTCCTCGGTATATGGTTCTAGAGGTGTACCGTGACGGGCGGTACCCCAGTGGCCCAGTCATTCATTGGAATCCATTCTCCAATACGAGCTTACGGTTTTGTTTGTAGAGCCTAGTATGCTGGAATTTAATTAATGTAACAATTTCAGCTATTTGAATAAGTATTTGTATTTGGACACTATTATAATATCACTGGATTTTCTATAAAGTGTTTTGGTTATCGTAAGGGAAAAACCCGTCATGTTTATTTGTGACGTGGTCTTACGAGATACCTTTGTTTTTCAAATGATTTTGAAAAGTTAATAATTCAAATTGAGTGTGTTTTCTCACGCTGGTTTTCCAGACTGACTCGGGTGTTATTTAATTATAATGCTCGGGTCAGACCGAGCATTACAGATTCATGATAGGATGCTATGAGCTCAGGGAACGAGCTGGATGGCAAGGCGTACTTCCATACTTGATTATTATTCCGCTGTGTAAGGACAAGTTATTAAACTGTCCAGATTTGATGTATTGGATTGTTGTACTCTGATAGTGGTATGTAAATTAATAGTACAGTTCTTGTATTAAAAATATGTTATTATATATTATACTTCGTTCCGCTGCGATTGTGAGATTCTGTGTTGTTTTGTTCTTTCTTCTACCTTTTTCTTCTTCACCCCTAACGAACCGGTATTTCCGGCACTCGACTGCTCGGCATTTTATACAGTGGACGTATTGATGTCGATTTTTGGAGGTCGAAAATCCCCTTCCGTTACACTTGGTATCAGAGCTGAAGGTTAAGCGAGAACCTTGGCTCTAGTGGGGATTACTCATTAGAGATAGAGTCAGTAGTACTCTAGGATGAGTTAGAGTGTATTAATAGATATGAGCGCGTATTTGTTAGTGAATATAAAATGTTTTATATTGTGTTGATTGATTTATTGAGTGGCTTATGAACTCTGGTCGACACAGTCCATACAACTGTATCGATATGGGTTTCTAAACACTCGAATAGGGTAATTCGACACGGTATTGTTTTTAAATGGGGTAAATGAAATAATTTTACCCGAAGATATATTTTGATATAAAAGAAATAATTTTATGAAATAATTATTCATATTTGGAGTGTTTGGATGATAATATTATAATAAAACAAGATTATAAAATTGGAAATGGTTTATATAACCAAAAGAAAATTTGTATAAGTACAAATTATACGAATGGATTATAATTAAAACTGGATTTAAACCGGAATCGTTAAATTTAAATCCCGGGAAGTTAGGAAAAAAAAATATTTTTCAAAGTGGTGTGGAAAATACTAATAAGAGCATTATTTTTGAATATTTTTGAAAGAAAATTATTTTAAAATAGATTTAGGAGGGATATAGCACTGAACTCACTTCAGTCGCTGGAAAATAATTCGGGTGATGACTGCAGCATCATCGGTATTCATTTTCGAGATTCTAGGTGATGGATTGCTACCGCAGATGCTTGATATGAAGATTTTTGTGAAAAACAAGTTCTGTTTTAGAGATTTCAAGGAAATTGTTGGTTAAAAATCAAGTTGGTTTTTGTAAATTGAAGGAAATGATTGGCTAAAACAGAGTTATATGTTTATATATGTGTTATATATTATTTCAAATGATTTGGGATAAATGCCGGGAGTTTGAATTCTGGGAAAATATCTGAAATAGGTTTTTTTTTAAAAACTTATAAGTGGAAGATGATATTTATAAGGAGAGAAGTGTGAAAATGGAATTTTTAAATTTAAATTTAAAAATGAGAAGTTAAAATGGGATTTAACTTAAATTGAGTGAATTAAATTTTAGAAATTTAAAATTGATTAGGTTTGAATTGAATGAATGAAGTGCATTAATGGAATTGGAATTTACTTAAGCAAAAGTTAAAGGAAATAAATCAATAAATGAAGTTATTAAAATAGATGGAATTAAGGGAATAAAATGTAATGAAGTTAACTAAATATAAAAGCATATGAATGTGAATAAGTGAATGGAAAAAATAGATATAAGGAAGTGTGGAAAATTCTTACTAAATTAAATTGAACGAATTGAAATTTATCTTAAGCTAAGTTAAAAAAAATTGAGTTGTGTTTGGATTGAATTGAAAATAAAATTGAATTGAGTTGTAGATGATTTTGAATGGAATAAATAAACTTCAATAGCTTATAAAAATTGAATAAATGGAATAAAAATATATTTAAGCTATAAATGAATGTATAGTCTCGAGTTGAAAATAAAATGGAAATATACTTGAGTATAGAATTGATGGAAATATAAAAAAAATAAGTTGTGTGACTTATAAAATTGAAAATTGGAATAGATAAGCCAAAATAAAAAGAGTTTTATATTTTGGAAACGAAATAAAAACCCAAACTTGAATTATAAAGTAAATTTGAACTCAAGTAAATTGATTGAAGCGATTTTTTAAAATAATAATCTGATATTGAATTATAAAGTGGAAATGAACTAATTAGATAATTAATTAGTCAATTGGATATAAAATGGATATTAACTAGGTTGAATGAGTTTGGATTGTGAGTTAAAAATGGAATTTGGAAATGAAACTTGAGTTAAATAAAATTTCACTTACTTGGTGAGCAAATTAAATAAAAATTGGAAATGTGTCGAGTAAAATGGAAATAGTTTGAAATGGTGATAACTCAAGTTATAAATAAATTCAAGTGAAGCGTAAATAAATTGATATGGCTTGGGATATTAAATAAATGGATTTGAGTATGGAATTAAAATTGAAATGGATTTAATTTGAAATGGAATAAAATCGAATATAATTGATTTGGAATCAATTAAAAATTGCTATAAGCTTTAGTGGTAATTTTATTAAATGGATATCGCCAATGTGCATGCAAATTTGTCGTTTGATGTAAACGGAAGTAAATAAAAATTTATGAATTAATAGAAGGCGAATAAATTGATTTTTAAGTCAATTTGAAAAGGATATGTATTTGTTTGATATAAAATAAATTGAACGCAATGAATTGGGTTGTAAATCATTTGAATTGAATAAAATGATATATGGATCGATTAAAAGCAATTAAATTAGTAACAGAACCTCGTAATTGCTTATAAATATTTGTTTTGGCATGTTGTGTATGAAATTCATGTGTTTAATTGGTTAATTGAATGAGAAGCATTATTGAACTTTCATATTTTGTGTAACGACCCAGAATTTCTGTCATTTGAAATTCGTATATTTAATTGATTTTAAATATTAATAAGTAAGAATTTTAAGTCGAATGAATTTAAATTCGAATATAGTAATTTAATTTGACGATTAAATTATTAATTTAATACCTGAAATTGGGTAAATAATTGAAATCTGAATTAAATGTGATTAAAAATTATTTATAAAGTTATATTAAATCATATTGGAGTTATAATGATGTTATAGAACTTTTAAAATCGAATTAAAAGTTAAATTGTGAAAATTGAATGTTTTAATATTTAATTGACGACTAAAAAATGACCATTTTTCAAACAGTCTCGGATTTCGACGAAACTAGTTTCATCGGATCCGTAATGTTGAATTATTGTAAGTTTTCAAATTTCGTGTCAATCGGATGTACGGTTTGTCCGGGGCAAGCCAAAACGCATCGAAATCGGTTTAAATAGATTTGATTTAAATTTGATCGTTTATTTCCGTAACTCTCACATACGATCGAATTAGCTCCTGAAACACGTTCCATTGTGTTCGGAACGTGGGGTAAACCTTAGAAATGCCAGACGGCACGCTTCGTTTGAAGTTCGGAAAATTTGGAGTTGAATAGTGTTTTGCCATTTTGTATAAAAGGACTCCATTATTTCTAATTTTCACAAAACTCAAGCAACCCTAGGGTTACAGCCGCCATTAACATTTTGATGGTCAGAAACATCCGATCTTTCTTCTCTAATATCTCCAAATCCATGCGTTTTCAAGCTACGAGTTCAACATGAAAGTTGTAGAGCTAATCGAGCTCTAGAAGATAAACGGTGGAGATTTAAAATGGACGCTCGATGTGGGGACTGGGGGTGCTGCGTTTTTGGGCTGTTCGAGCTAGATTTGATCGTCGTGGCACGTCGTGGGGAGGCCGGCTTTTGGCTATGGGTGCAGGGGAGTGAGGCGCGCGTAATGGTGGAGCTCCATCGTTTCATAGTTGGTCGTGGAGGAAGGATAATTCGACAAAGAGGAGGCGGCGATGGGTTGTTTTGACCTGGACATTTACGTGAGATGAAGAAGAAGCGGTTCACGGCCAGATTTTCCTTGATTGAAATCAACGGCCAGAAATTGATCTAGGTTAAAAATGATAAAAAAAATTGTAAATTATTTATATTATAATTCGTTCAAACTTTAAAAATGCGTAACTTTTTCATACGAGGTCGGAATTTGACGAAACTTTTTGCATTGGAATCGTTTCGACGAGCTCTTCGCGATGGAGCTGGATTGGAATTTATTTGAGCTAGTGAAAATTTTGGTTGAAATTAAACGCTTGTTTAATTTTAATCGGAATAAATCGCTATCGCGACAACTAAAAGCAAGGTGAGAACTAATCACTCAATCGAATGTTTTGTTTCGATTTAAATTTTAAATAGTTAGATTTAAAATTCTTGATAGTGTTGATTGTGATGATTGATTGATATTTGTTATCTGTTGTGTTAAATAGACCCTATACGCCGTATATTAAGCGGAGGTTATTTATTAAAAACATATACCGCGATAATTTCACATTGAAGTGGAATTGGTATTATATATGTATATAGCAATATATATATATATATATATTGGAATATGTATATATTGGAGTTGTTGATTTCCCGCATTGTATAGCGGATGAGACCCTATTGCGCCGCATAATAGCGGATAATATTTATAAATCCCATATACCACGATAATTTCACTGTGATGTGAAATTGGTATTGTGCTAACATCTGTGGATGCAGGGAAACAGGTTGGAGGGATCCAACTGGATTCCTCAAACATTTGAATTTATTTCAATGTTGTGTGTTGATTTATTTATAATCATTGTGTGATTATATTGTGATGTAATCTGTAGACGGCTATAAATTAGCCGAAGATATTTTTGGTATCGATGGATACTAGAAATGTTTAAAAATTTGATTTTCGAAATTTAAGTTGGAAATTTATCGGAAAATTTATCTTTTGATAATTTGATAAATTAAAAGGAGTTTTAAAGATAAAAGTCTTGTTTTTGGGATTGTATTGAATTAAATTTCAAATTTGGGAAAAAGAGCTTAATAAATGGATTTTGTATTTTTAAATAGATTTGAAGAGCTAAAGGAATTTATTTTTAAAAAGGAAATAAATTTAGAAATCCATTTAGTAATTGATTTTTTTGTGATTGAAAATAAATCTTTTGGAAATGTTTGGAAATTTATTTGATTTAAATTAATCAGATAATTTAAATTAATCCTATCTATGGATGTTTGGATTATATTGGATGTTGAATTGTTTGACATCTTTGATGTGTGATGCTTTATGATATATTCTGATTTGTGTGTGATTTGTGATCTATTATCTGTGATATATATATATATATATCTGTGATCTGTGAATGAAGATAAGCGTTATAATTTATACCGCTTATCAATTATATTGTTATATTGATCTGTGATGATTGAATGATGTTGCACTATTGTGTTAAACCCTTGGACTACACAATACACACACAAATGTGGATTTCACGTGGAAATCGGTTAAGTCACAGATTTTTATCAATTTTGAAAAATTGAATTTTTGAATCCAAAATAGTTTTGGAATTGGAATTGGAAGTTTTTGAAAGTGAGTTTCAAAATAAAAGTTATTTTAAATAACTTAATAGAATTGGGATTTAAATCATTTGATTTAAGTTGAATTCAGTATTTTGAATTGAATTCAATAATTTGGGAATTTTGGTTTAAAAGATTTATATGGGTTTTTAACCATTTAAAATATAGTTTTGGAAATTTAAATTTATATTCAAGTTTTTACTTGAACGACTTTAAACCGTGTAATTGTAACCAGTTTTTCCTAAAACAAAAACTATCTGTTTTCAAATGATAAGAGCTTTTATAAAGTGAAAAGATTTCCAATTTGTATTAAAGCATTTCAAGTTGAAATGAAATTGTAAATTGTTTTTGAAAAACTATGAATGAACCTTTGTGAAATGATTAAACTTTATTTTGAAATAAAAGAGTATTTCAAAAAGGTGTATCCTTTATATTATAAAAGACTTGAATTGTGAATAGTTTTGAAAGCTATAAATTAAATCTTAATTTTAAGATTTAATAGGTTAATCCAATTGAAATGGAAATTGATTTGGAAATCTGTGAATGAATCTTTGTGAAACTGGGTAAACTTTGTGAAGTAAATCTTTTTGTTTAAAGATTTAAAATGGTAATTTGTTTAAACCATTTAAAGGAAAGGGTTTGGGTAATAAGTTGTGACTTAATTGGAATCCCAATATTCATATGTTTTGAAATATTGTGCTCACTATTCGGGTTAGCCGGGAAAAGACCTTTGTGTCATATAACCCATTCCGAATTAGTGATACGACGATATGGATCGTATTGAAGACCGGTGGTGAAGACCCGGTATTTGTGAAAACGATAGGATAACCTATCGATTGTCTCTGCACCGTTAGCTACGGTATAGAGATTTTCTTTGTGATGGGAAGTTTTATCGGGATTGTGAATACCCGGATTGCAAGGGCTTCTTTTGAATTGTCTTCGGTTCTGTTCAAACCCGGAACAGACTTGTATGGTTACATGTCTGACATTACATTTTGAGATGTAAAGCTGATTTCTTTCAAATACATTTCTGTTGGTGGCAGAGAATTTATTCTCTTAGCTTAACACCCTTCTTTGAGACGTACGAGCTCAGAGCTTATGTAGTTGAAATTTATCAGCGATATATTCCCAATTTGGTAATGTGGCATGCTGAGTGTTGTTGTGTGATGATCATTTATTGATCATTTGTGATCAAAGCGTGGCTTTGTGAAAAAGCATAGCTTTGTGAAAAAGCGTAGCTTTGTGGACGAGACTTCGTCAGACCTCACAACCCGGAAATGGTCGAAACAGGAAAGATGCGGCAAGGTTTCAGGGGTAGCTTCCCAAGGGTATGACCATTCCTTCTGGAAAAGGGTAGTATCATGGTATGGAGACCAGATACTTACTCGTGTGGAGACACTTTATTTATTATGTGTGATGTTCGTTACCGAGCGCTCGGATAAAGGTCCCAAAGGACCGGGTGTGGCAAATCTCAGTTTACTGCTCGGGAAGGGAGTAACCGGCCTTGTTTTGGCAGAGAGCAGGTTGTCTCTCGGAGCGTCCAGCCAGAGGCGTTCCTTCGTGGCATAGGAAGTTCCTCAGCCTAACCATTTGTTGGAAATCCATCTTCCAAATACGATCCTTGTACGGTTTTAGTTGTATAACCTGCTATGGAATGTGGCGGTAACCTGCTATTGAACATAGTAGCTATAGTAGGCATACAATAATGGTTGTATGTTGGCTAAGATTAATATTATACTTTCGAAATGTTTTCTGCACTATGCACTAGTAATAATATCCAATGGTTTGTTTTGCGTAGTAAGCATCTTCGACTATCATAAGGAGAAATCTCGTTCGATTCTGCATTTGCATTGTGTGTGTGCGGGAGGTCTTATGGTACTTTCATTTTCCAAAAGCATTGCGAATATTTTCTACTTGCTTTGTTGTTGCTGTTGTTTTAAAGATAAACTATTTTAAGTTCTCACACCAGTCACCATGACTGACCTGGAGTTTATTGTTTCCTTCCTAAACTCTGGGTGCCCACCAATTTCCACACGGGAAGTCTAGAGTTAGGTTATCAGGTCATTCTGGATTTAGGAGATGCTGTCGAGCTCAGTGGCGAGCTGGATGGCGAGACGTAGTATTTGTATATGATATTATTTATTCCGCTGTGTATTCTGTATGAGGACAAGTTATATAACTGTCCAGTTGTGTTGTATATGGTTGTTGTAAACTCCGATGATGATGTAATATATAAAATGATACAGTTCTTTGATTTAAAGATTATTCATTTATCTATTATATGTTGTTCCGCTGCGAATGTGAGATTCTGATATTGATTCTGTTTCTGTGTTCCCCTGTTGTTTCTTCTTTCTTTTTCTTCTGTCTTCTTCTACTTCTTCTTTTTCTCCATAACAATTAGGTTTTCCGGCATTCGATTGCTCGACAGTTGATACAGTGGACGTATTAATGTCGATTTTCGAGCGACGAAAAATCGCGTTCGTTACATTTGGTATCAGAGCATATGGTTAAGCGATTAACTTGGCTCTGTTGGGAATTACTCATTAGAGATAGAGTCCGTAGTACTCTAGAATGAGTGTGAGTGTAATAATAGATATGAGTGCGTATTTGTTAGTGAATATGAAATTGTTTTATATTGTGTTTGCTTATCCGTTGGGCTGTTTATGAATTCTGGTCGGTATGTGGGACGCCATATTATCGATATGGGTTTCTAAACAATTAAACGAGGCAAGTCGACATAGTATCATTTTAAATTGGGTAAATGAAATAATTTTACCTCGGTTATATTTTGTATATAAAGGAAATAATTTTTCAGAAATTATTAAAGTGTGTATATAATTGATTGTTTGGTTGTTGAAAATGTGAAAATATATATATGTTAATAAAAGTTGTTTGAATAGATTATATAAAAACAACAATTGTAAAAGAATGAAGTATATAAGCAAATGAATTATTAAGTATGGAATTATAATTAATATGATTTGCAATTGTGAAATAATCTTTCATAAGTAAAGTAAAATAGTGAAATTTTATGAGAAAAAGATTTATAAATGTGATTTATAAATAAAAAGGGAATTTTTTTGAAAGAATTTAAGCACTGAATTCACTAGTGTTACTGGAAAATAATAAGGGTGATGACTGCAACATCATCAGTATCATTTTCGAGTTTCTATGTGATAGATTTGCTACCATAATAAAATTGAAGTTTTGTTGTGATAAACAGATTTTAAAGTAAAATCCAAGTTGTAATTGATAAATATAAGTAAAATGAGTTTTGAACTTATAATATGAGATAATAAATTCAACTTTGGTAAAATTAAATAAAATAAATCTGATTTGAATTGGATTTGATAGGTAATTATTTAATATGATTTGGAAGTTAAATAAATAAGTTGTGTAACTTATAAAATGAATGAATGTAAGCAAAACCAATTGTAAAGGTTAAACAAGTTTTTTTAAGCAAAATAAATTTTGATTTTGATTAAGTAATGAATTTTACTTTAAGGAAAAGTTAAATGAAATTGAATTTAAAATAAATTAGAAATGGGCTTAAGTTGTATAAGTGAAGTGAGTTGAAATGGAATATAACTTAAGTGATGTTGAATGAAGTCGATTTTGATATTGAAGTAAATTAATAAAGTGAATTTATTAAATGGATGTGAACTTGAGTTATATAAATAAAATTCAATTTTATTTGTTAAATGAATTAGCAATTGAATTGATATATGGATTGAATGTTAATCAATCGAATGTAAATTAATTGATATGGAATAATGAATGTAAGTGTTAATTCATTAAAGCTAATACATTGGAAATTGAATGGAAGTCAATCTAATATTAAACCAATTGGAATTAAAAATGTTGAACCAAATTGAATGTGAAGTAAAGTAAAGAGAATGAATTTGGTTGTGTTAAATATACATTGGTTGTTATGTGATTGATAGTTGATTGTATAGAAATTCATATGTAATTGAATTAATCAAATGGAAAGCTAACATATGAAAGCTATGTAATTGGATTTGAATTGAAAGTGAACCAACTTGAATTTAAATTAGTGAATGTAAACTAATTGGAAATGAATAAATGAATGTCGTTGTATATAAATTGGTTGTAAACAATTACAAATAGTGTCAAAATTATATAAGTTGCTTATAAACCTTGTTAGTATGCATTTCTTTTGATATGCAAGTGTTGTAGTTGTTTAAAAGAATAAATTGTTAATAGCTTTATATATATGTCACTTACGTGTTTAAATTGAGTAAGTACAAGTGTCGGGGCTATCGTTCGGCTATTCCGGTTGCGCTAACAAGCTTAATAAATAACTGCTTTGCTTAAAAATGATAAAAAGGTACGCCTACGCAATAAAAATAGGAAATATGAACTGTTTTTCCGACCAGGTGGGTCAATGTATATATATTTATGTCTGTTGTGATCCTATTACGATCGAACCGCGCAAAGGAGACGCTGGCGAATTTTTTTGAAAATTTAAGGCGTTAGAAATTTTTTTAAAAATTTTGGAATTTTTTTTAATAAAAAGTCAATTTCCAAATTGAAATGAAAATGTAGAAATTGAACTAGAAAATGGAAACCATTATTTTGGTTGAAGTTAAAGGTTTTGGAGAAGGTGAATATAAAATTTTCACTAAGTGGATTTTTGAAAAGTTAATGAATTTGGGGCATTCTTCTTACTTTGCAATTTCGAGAACGAAATTCTTTTAAGGGGGAAGTTTGTAACGACCCCGAATTTCTGTCATTTGAAATTCGTATATTTAATTGATTTTAAATATTAATAAGTAAGAATTTTAAGTCGAATGAATTTAAATTCGAATATAGTAATTTAATTTGACGATTAAATTATTAATTTAATACCTGAAATTGGGTAAATAATTGAAATCTGAATTAAATGTGATTAAAAATGATTTATAAAGTTATATTAAATCATATTGGAGTTAGAATGATGTTATAGAACTTTTAAAATCAAATTAGAAGTTAAATTGTGAAAATTGAATATTTTAATATTTAATTGACGACTAAAAAATGACCATTTTTCAAACAGTCTCGGATTTCAACGAAACTAGTTTCATCGGATCAATAATGTTGAATTATTTTAAAGTATCAAATTTCGTGTCAATCGGATGTACGGTTTGTCCGGGACAAGCCAAAACGCATCGAAATCGGTTTAAATCGATTTGATTTAAATTTGATCATTTATTTCCATAACTCTCACATACGATCGAATTAGCTCCCGAAACACGTTCCATTATGTTCGGAACGTGGGCTAAACCTTAGAAACGCCAGCCGACACGCTTCGTTTGGATTTCGGAAAATTGGGAGATGAATAGTGTTTTGCCATTTTGTATAAAAGGACTCCATTATTTCTAATTTTCAAAAAACTCTAGCAACCCTAGGGTTACAGCCGCCATTAACGTTTTGATGGTCAGAAACTTCCAATCTTTCTTCTCTAATATATCCAAATCCATGCGTTTTCAAGCTACGAGTTCAACATGAAAGTTGTAGAGCTAATCGAGCTCTAGAAGATCAACGGTGGAGATTTAAAATGGACGCTCGATGTGGGGACTGGGGGGCAGCGTTTTTGGGTTGTTCGAGCTAGATTTCATGGCCGTGGCACGTCGTGGGGAGGCCGGCCTTTGGCTATGGTTGCAAAGGAGTGAGGCGCGCGTAATGGTGGAGCTCGATCGTTTCATAGTTGGTCGTGGAGGAAGGATAATTCGACAAAGAGGAGGCGGCGATGGGTTGTTTTGACCTGGACATTTACGTGAGATGAAGAAGAAGAGGTTCACGGCCAGATTTTCCTTGGTTGAAATCAACGGCCAGAAATTGATCTAGGTTAAAAATGATAAAAGAAATTGTAAATTATTTATATTATAATTCGTTCAAACTTTAAAAATGCGTAACTTTTTCATACGAGGTTGGAATTTGACGAAACTTTTTGCGTTGGAATCGTTTCGACGAGCTCTTCATGATGGAGTTGGATTGGGATTTATTTGAGCTAGTGAAAATTTTGGATGAAATTAAACGCTTGTTTAATTTTAATCGGAATAAATCGCTATCGCTACAACTAAAAGCAAGGTGAAAACTTCTCTCTCAATCGAATGTTTTGTTTCGATTTAAATTTTAAATAGTTAGATTTAAAATTGTTGATAGTGTTGATTGTGATGATTGATTGAAATTTGTTATCTGTTGTGTTAAATAGACCATATACGCTGTATATTAAGCGGAGGTTATTTATTAAAAACATATACCGCGATAATTTCACATTGAAGTGGAATTGGTATTATATATGTATATAGCAATATATATGTATATAGCAATATATATATATTGGAATATGTATATATTGGAGTTGTTGATTTCCCGCATTGTATAGCGGATGAGACCCTATTGCGCCGCATAATAGCGGATAATATTTATAAATCCCATATACCGCGATAATTTCACTGTGAAGTGAAATTGGTACTATGCTAACATCTGTGGATGTAGGGAAACAGGTTGGAGGGATCCAACTGGATTCCTCAAACATTTGAATTTATTTCAATGTTGTGTGTTGATTTATTTATAATCATTGTGTGATTATATTGTGATGGAATATGTAGACGGCTATAAATTAGCCGAAGATATTTTTGGTATCGATGGATACTAGAAATGTTTAAAAATTTGATTTTCGAAATTTAAGTTGGAAATTTATCGAAAAATTTATCTTTTGATAATTTGATAAATTAAAAGGAGTTTTAAAGATAAAATTCTTGTTTTTGGGATTGTATTGAATTAAATTTCAAATTTGGGAAAAAGAGCTTAATAAATGGATTTTGTATTTTTAAATAGATTTGAAGAGCTAAAGGAATTTATTTTTAAAAAGGAAATAAATTTAGAAATCCATTTAGTAATTGATTTTTTTGTGATTGAAAATAAATCTTTTGGAAATGTTTGGAAATTTATTTGATTTAAATTAATCCTATCTATGGATGTTTGGATTATATTGGATGTTGAATTGTTTGACATCTTTGATGTGTGATGCTTTGTGATATATTCTGATTTGTGTGTGATTTGTGATCTATTATCTGTGATATATATATCTGTGATCTGTGAATGAAGATAAGCGTTATAATTTCTACCGCTTATCAATTATATTGTTATATTGATATGTGATGATTGAATGCTGTTGCACTATTGTGTTAAACCCTTGGACTACACAATACACACACAAATGTGGATTTCACGTGGAAATCGGTTAAGTCGCAGATTTTTATCAATTTTGAAAAATTGAATTTTTGAATCCAAAATAGTTTTGGAATTGGAATTGGAAGATTTTGAAAGTGAGTTTCAAAATAAAAGTTATTTTAAATAACTTAATAGAATTGGGATTTAAATCATTTGATTTAAGTTGAATTCAGTATTTTGAATTGAATTCAATAATTTGGGAATTTTGGTTTAAAATATTTATATGGGTTTTTAACCATTTAAAATATAGTTTTGGAAATTTAAATTTATATTCAAGTTTTTACTTGAATGACTTTAAACCGTGTAATTGTAACCAGTTTTTCCCAAAACAAAAACTATCTGTTTTCAAATAATAAGTGCTTTTATAAAGTGAAAAGATTTCCAATTTGTATTAAAGCATTTCAAGTTGAAATGAAATTGTAAATTGTTTTGGTAAAACTATGAATGAACCTTTGTGAAATGATTAAACTTTATTTTGAGATAAAAGAGTATTTCAAAAAGGTGTATCCTTTATATTATAAAAGACTTGAATTGTGAATAGTTTTGAAAGCTATAAATTAAATCTTAATTTTAAGATTTAATAGGCTAATCCAATTGAAATGGAAATTGATTCGGAAATCTGTGAATGAATCTTTGTGAAACTGGGTAAACTTTGTGAAGTAAATCTTTTTGTTTAAAGATTTAAAATGGTAATTTGTTTAAACCATTTAAAGGAAAGGGTAAGTTGTGACTTAATTGGAATCCCAATATTCATATGTTTTGAAATATTGTGCTCACTATTCGGGTTAGCCGGGAAAAGACCTTTGTGTCATATAACCCATTCCGAATTAGTGATACGACGATATGGATCGTATTGAAGACCGGTGGTGAAGACCGGGTATTTGTCTAAACGATAGGATAACCTGTCGATTGTCTCTGCACCGTTAGCTACGGTATAGAGATTTCCTTTGTGATGGGAAGTTTTATCGGGATTGTGAATACCCGGATTGCAAGGGCTTCTTTTGAAGTGCCTTCGGTTCTGTTCGAACCCGGAACAGACTTGTATGGTTACATGTCTACATTACATTTTGAGATGTAAAGTTGATTTCTTTCAAATACATTTCTGTTGGTGGCAGAGAATTTATTCTCTTTGCTTAACACCCTTCTCTGAGACGTACGAGCTCAGAGGTTATGTAGTTGAAATTTATCAGCGATATATTCCCAATTTGGTAATGTGGCATGCTGAGTGTTGTTGTGTGATGATCATTTATTGATCATTTGTGATCAAAGCGTGGCTTTGTGAAAAAGCGTAGCTTTGTGGATGAGACTTCGTCAGACCTCACATCCCGGAAATGGTCGAAACAGGAAAGATGCGGCAAGGTTTCAGGGGTAACTTCCCTAGGGTATGACCATTCCTTCTGTAAAAGGGTAGTATCATGGTATGGAGACCAGATACTTACTCGCGTGGACACACTTTATTTATTATGTGTGATGTTGGTTACCGAGCGCTCGGATAAAGGTCCCAAAGGACCGGGTGTGGCATATCTCAGGTTTACTGCCCGGGAAGGGAGTAACCGGCCTTGTTTTGGCAGAGAGCAGGTTGTCTCTCGGAGCGTCCAGCCAGAGGCGTTCCTTCGTGGCATAGGAAGATCCTTAGCCTAACCATTTGTTGGAAATCCATCTTCCAAATACGAACCTTGTACGGTTTTAGTTGTATAACCTGCTATGGAATGTGGCGGTAACCTGCTATTGAACATAGTAGCTATAGTAGGCATACAATAATGGTTGTATGTTGGCTAAGATTAATATTATACTTTCAAAATGTTTTCTGCACTATGCACTAGTAATAATATCCAATGATTTATTTTGCGTAGTAAGCATCTTCGGCTATCATAAGGAGAAATCTCCTCCGATTCTGCGTTTGCATTATGTGTGTGTGCGGGAGGCCTTATGGTAGTTTCATTTTCCAAAAGTATTGCGAATATTTTCTACTTGCTTTGTTGTTGCTGTTGTTTTAAAGATAAACTGTTTTGAGTTCTCACACCGGTCACCATGACTGACCTGGAGTTTATTGTTTCCTTCCTAAACTCTGGGTGCCCACCAATTTCCACACGGGCAGTCTAGAGTTAGGTTATCAGGTCATTCTGGATTTAGGAGATGCTGTCGAGCTCAGTGGCGAGCTGGATGGCGAGACGTAGTATTTGTATATGATATTATTTATTCCGCTGTGTATTCTGTATGAGGACAAGTTATATAACTGTCCAGTTGTGTTGTATATGGTTGTTGTAAACTCCGATGATGATGTAATGTATAAAATGATACAGTTCTTTGATTTAAAGATTATTCATTTATCTATTATATGTTGTTCCGCTGCGAATGTGAGATTCTGATATTGATTCTGTTTCTGTGTTCCCCTGTTGTTTCTTCTTTCTTTTTCTTCTGTCTTCTTCTACTTCTTCTTTTTCTCCATAACAATTTGGTTTTCCGGCATTCGATTGCTCGGCAGTTGATACAGTGGACGTATTAATGTCGATTTTCGAGCGACGAAAAATCGCGTTCGTTACATTTGGTATTAGAGCATATGGTTAAGCGATTAACTTGGCTCTGTTGGGAATTACTCATTAGAGATAGAGTCAGTAGTACTCTAGAATAAGTGTGAGTGTAATAATAGTTACGAGTGCGTATTTGTTAGTGAATATGAAATTGTTTTATATTGTGTTTGCTTATCCGTTGGGCTGTTTATGAATTCTGGTCGGTATGTGGGACGCCATATTATCGATAGGGGTTTCTAAACAATTAAACGAGGCAAGTCGACATAGTATCATTTTAAATTGGGTAAATGAAATAATTTTACCTCGGTTATATTTTGTATATAAAGGAAATAATTTTTCAGAAATTATTAAAGTGTGTATATAATTGATTGTTTGGTTGTTGAAAATGTGAAAATATATATATGTTAATAAAAGTTGTTTGAATAGATTATATAAAAACAACAATTGTAAAAGAATGAAGAATATAAGCAAATGAATTATTAAGTATGGAATTATAATTAATATGATTTGCAATTGTGAAATAATCTTGCATAAGTAAAGTAAAATAGTGAAATTTTATGAGAAAAAGATTTATAAATGTGATTTATAAATAAAAAGGGAAATTTTTGGAAAGAATTTAAGCACTGAATTCACTAGTGTTATTGGAAAATAATAAGGGTGATGACTGCAGCATCATTAGTATCATTTTCGAGTTTCTATGTGATAGATTTGCTACCATAATAAAATTGAAGTTTTGTTGTGATAAACAGATTTTAAAGTAAAATCCAAGTTGTAATTGATAAATATAAGTAAAATGAGTTTTGAACTTATAATATGAGATAATAAATTCAGCTTTGGTAAAATTAAATAAAATAAATCTGATTTGAATTGGATTTGATAGGTAATTATTTAATATGATTTGGAAGTTAAATAAATAAGTTGTGTAACTTATAAAATGAATGAATGTAAGAAAAACCAATTGTAAAGGTTAAACAAGTTTTTTTAAGCAAAATAAATTTTGATTTTGACTAAGTAATGAATTTGACTTTAAGGAAAAGTTAAATGAAATTGAATTTAAAATAAATTAGAAATGGGCTTAAGTTGTATAAGTGAAGTGAGTTGAAATGGAATATAACTTAAGTGATGTTGAATGAAGTCGATTTTGATATTGAAGTAAATTAATAAAGTGAATTTATTAAATGGATGTGAACTTGAGTTATATAAATAAAATTCAATTTTATTTGTTAAATGAATTAGCAATTGAATTGATAGATGGATTGAATGTTAATCAATCGAATGTAAATTAATTGATATGGAATAATGAATGTAAGTGTTAATTCATTAAAGCTAATACATTGGAAATTGAATGGAAGTCAATCTAATATTAAACCAATTGGAATTAAAAATGTTGAACCAAATTGAATGTGAAGTAAAGTAAAGAGAATGAATTTGGTTGTGTTAAATATACATTGGTTGTTATGTGATTGATAGTTGATTGTATAGAAATTCATATGTAATTGAATTAATCAAATGGAAAGCTAACGTATGAAAGCTATGTAATTGGATTTGAATTGAAAGTGAACCAACTTGAATTTAAATTAGTGAATGTAAACTAATTGGAAATGAATAAATGAATGTCGTTGTATATAAATTGGTTGTAAACAATTACAAATAGTGTCGAAATTATATAAGTTGCTTATAAACCTTGTTAGTATGCATTTCTTTTGATATGCAAGTGTTGTAGTTGTTTAAAAGAATAAATTGTTAATAGCTTTATATATATGTCACTTACGTGTTTAAATTGAGTAAGTACAGGTGTCGGGGCTACCGTTCGGCTATTCGGGTTGCGCTAACAAGCTTAATAAATAACTGCTTTGCTTAAAATGCTAAAAAGGTACGCCTACGCAATAAAAATAGGAAATATGAACTGTTTTTCTGCTTTTCCGACCGGATGGGTCGATGTATATATATTTATGTCTGTTGTGATCCTACTACGATCGAACCGCGCAAAGGAGACGCTGGTGAATTTTTCTGAAAATTTAAGGCGTTAGAATTTCTTTTAAAAATTTTGGAATTTTTTTTAATAAAAAGTCAATTTCTAAATTGAAATGATAACGTAGAAATTGAACTAGAAAATGGAAAGTGTAACATCCCGAAAATTTTCGACTTTCGAAAATTCAACATCGATACTCACTTTATCGACTGCTGAGCCATCGAATGCCGGAAACCCGAAAAGTTATGGTTTTAAGAAAAAGAAAAAGTAGAAGAAGAAGAAGATAGAAGAAAAGGAGAAGAAAGAAAGAAGAAGAACAACAGAACAGCAACAGAAACAGAACAATATCAGAATCTCACATATCGCAGCGGAATAATATACAATAGATAAATGAATATCATTAAAAAACAAAAGAATTATATCTGTTATTACATTACATCACATCATATCATCAGAGTCAATAAACAACAATGGACAGTTATATAAACTTGTCCTCATACAGAATACACATCGGAATAAATACTATCAGATACAAATACTACGTCTCGCCATCCAGCTTATCTCAGCTCCAGAATATCCAAAATATCCTGATAATATAACTCTAGGCTGCCCGTGTGGAAATTGGTAGGCACCCAGAGTTTAGAAGGGAAACAATAAACTCCGAGTCAGTCATGGTGACTGGTGTGAGATCGTAAAACAGTTATTCTTTAAAATAAACAACAGGAAAATTTTAAAGTCAATTCGCAATGCTTTTGGAAAATGAAACTACCATAAGACCTCCCACCACACACACAATGCAAACGCAGACTTGGAGGAGATTTCTTCTTATGTTAGTCAAAGATGCTTACTACGCAAAATCAAATCATTTTTGATATTATTATTAGTGCATAGTGTAGAAAACATTTCGAAAGTAGAATATAAATCTTAGCCAGCATAGGTACCATTATATTATGCCTGCTATAGCTGCCTCCTGAGGAGACAGGTTATACAATTGAAATCGTAAAGACTCGTATTGTTTCTTTGGATTTCCAACAAATGGTCAGGCTAAGGAACTTCCTATCCACGATGGGTACGTCCCTGGAATAGACGACCCGAGAACCTAACCGGATCTTTGCCAACACAAGGCCGGGTTACCTCTGCAAAAATAGGTAACTACTGACACGCGTATGCCATCCCTCGATCGTCACCGATCTTCCCGAGGATCCCCGATTTCCAACAAACCACAAAGTAATAATAACTGTGCAGCAACCACAGAGGTTAAGTATTTGGGCTCCATACCATGATACCACCTTTATCCAGAAGGAATGACATACACTAAGGGGCGCTACTCCCTAGAACCTTGCTGCATTCGTCCTGTTTCGACCATTTCCGGGGTGTGAGGCTCGATGAAGTCTCGTCCACAAAGCTACGCTTTCTCAAAAAGCCCTGCTTCGGGTCAAACAAAATGATCAACCTATGATCACAAAGATATAAGATCAAACAAATGATCATATCACAAATGATCAAACACTGATCATTTCACAGCAACACTCAGTATGCCACGTTACCAAATTGGGATATATCGCTGATAAATTTCAACTACATAACCTCTGAGCTCGTACGTCTCAGAGAAGGGTGTTAAGCTAAGAGAATAAATTCTCCGCCACCAACAGAAATGTATTTGAAAGAAATCAGCTTTATATCTCAAATTGTAACGTCAGACACACAATCCATACAAGTCTGTTTCGGGATCGAACAGAACCGAAGGCACTTCTCACGAAGCCCTTGCATATCCGGATAATTTTCAATCACGTCAGGACTTCCCGTCACTAAGGGTGACAAAACCTCTAAATCGAAGATCAGTCGATGTAGAGTAACTCGACGGTAATCCTTCCGTTTTCAAAAATATCCGGTCTTCAACACCGGTCTTCAAATGCGATTCATAACGACGTATCACATATTCGGAATGGGTTATACGACCCCATGGTCCTTTCCCGGCTAACCCGAATAGTGAGCGCTTATTCAAAAATAAGTGTGGCATTCAAATTCATCCAATTCACAACAGATACCTATCTAAAGGTAATTATTGATAGTCGGTTATTTAACTATCAATAAAGATGTGCAACATCATCAGATTCCAAATAATTTTCCAAATTTTTCATCTTCCAAAATATCTTTTACTAGATATAAAATTTCCACACTTAACCGTTTGAAAACAATTTCAAATCAATTTCCACATTTCAATTTATCTTTAAAAGATAAAATCTCAAAACAGTTTATTTCATATTGGAAAAGCATTTCCATACTTATTTAAATAATAAGTATTTCACAATCATTTATTTTCAACATTTGAAAATATTCGATATACTTAAATCAATATTAAGTATATATTCATTCTTTAAGGAAATCATTTACTATAACAACATTTATTCGAGTCAAAATGAATGTTGCGTAAAACATCGTTACGACGACTCAAAATCATTAGTATTGGGATTCGAATTTTTTAAGATAGATATATAAATCCCAATACTATATAAAAACATTTCCTTTCGGAAATCATCTACTATAACAACAGTGTTATAGTCCACCATTTCCTTAAATTTCTCGAAAACGTCTATTTCAACAAGAACTGTTGAAATCTATGTTTTCGATATTTAACACATTTTTAAAAACATCGTTAAAAACAATTTAACTTCATTTTTAAAATATCACTTCTTCAAAAATGAATCCATTTTATTCAATAATATATTCACTGTCCAAAATCGTGAATATATCTTCTTTAATAATCTTCCATATTTAATTTATCAAATTCAATCTATTTCGAATTTATAAACACGTCTATAAATTCTATTTCCATTTATAAAAACTACAATTTATAAATCTTCTTTATTAACTAGTTCAATTCATAACTCAATTTTTATACTAACGGTCCATCTTATAAGTTAATACTTATAATTCATTTATTTTCAAAAATCGTTCTTTTAAAACTTTACAATTGTAAAGTTCATCCCTTTATAAATCATTTTAACATCATTTCCATTTTAAATTCACATTCCCTTATTTCAATTGGATTCATTTTTCCAAATATTCACTTTTGAATCTAAAATCGGATTTCAAATTAATTTCTAATTCTGCTTTAACTCCAAATCAATTACAGATTGATTTCTAAATTTATTTTCACTACTAAAATAAATTCTTATTCTTTTCAAATTATTCAATATCCTATTTCTAAATGGATTCTTCCAATTAAAATCATTTTACATTGATTTCCCAAATTATTTCAATTTACCGATTAAATTTCAAATTGGATTTCCAACTTATCTCCTTATAAATAAATTCCTTTTTAAGGAAAATAAATCTCAATTGTTTCTTTCAATCAAAAAAAATCCAATGTTTAACTAAATTATTCAATTGAAAATCACTATTTTACGAAGTCCATTTATTTAACACTTTCACTTGATTCTGGAATTAATCCGATAAGATTATAAAAATCAGCTTTTATACTCTTAAATTTTTCTCTTCAAAATTTATTCAATTTCTAAAAATTCATTTACTTAAAAATTTCTATTTTGATTTCAAAAATTCAATTTCATTTATTTTTGGAATCCAATGATATCAAACATCCATTCAGCTAAATTTTAGCTTCAATCAATTTCCAGACATCAATATGATTAATAACATCAATAATCATTCACAGATTCATACCACAGTATAAATAAAATCAATCAATGTGAGGGGTCCAGTTGGATCCCTCCAACCTGTTTCCCTGCATCCAAAGATGTTAGCACAATACCAATTCCGCTCCAGTACGGAATTATCGCGGTATATAGGTTTTTATAAATCCGCTTACTAACGGCGCAATAGGGTCTCATCCGCTATACGAGGCGGGAAATCATCAATCCAATATATACATATGCCAATATGTATATATTGCTATATATAATAGATATATCCTAAAATATCTAATATCAACAATCCAATAACAATCATCAATCAATAATAACTGTAAATTCAAATTTCCTTCGAGTGAGAAAATCTCACCTTAGCTTTTAATTTTGCAATCCAATCCAATTCGTCTTGTTCCCTTTACGATTTCAACTGTATAAACATTTATACGATTTATTAATATTCGGACAGATCGAATAATAAATTTTCATTTGATAATTTTGATTCATCGATGATTTCATTTTAAACAGTTAATTTTAAATTCTAACTGATTTCCGTTTTGAAATAAACTTATTTAACTAAGATTTTATTTTGTAACACATTTTCCTTTTATAAATAAAAATCTTTCAGCAACTAAAATAATTAATCAAATAAATTACCCTAATACCTTAATTTAAAATGACAAGCAGATCTAAGATGGGTATTTATTTTTATTCTCTCAGAACTTCATATATACTTATATTTATTTTTATTTTTTTTTCTTTTTTTTTCTTAGTACCTAAAATAGATAAAATAAATTAATTATCGTAAACTATTGTTTACAGCAACTTAACCAACAAATTTAAAATTATATTCCCTTTTTAATTAATCTTTGGTAACTAAAATAATTTGAAATTAATAAATAAATAAAAAATTATACCTCACAGCAGAATTTTTTTTTTTTGAATTGAAGATGCCATCGACGAACCACGACGATCCATCGCCTCACACTGCGACTTCGTCGTTCGCCTGACACCTCACCGTAACCCCACGTGAAACCCTCTCCGCAGCTACCACCAGCCACTGTCGAAGACCACTGCGATCGAAACCCCAGATCTCGACTTCGACATCGACAGCCTACCGCCTCCCTTCTGGCCTCGCGATGCCCTCCGCAATCCCTCGAACCCACACGCGCGACATATGAACTGCTTCCTACACCCCCCGTCCTCGATTCATTCGCCGCCTCGCCTTCGCGACGTCGCCAGTCAACGTCGAGCTGCCCAAAAACCCACGTCGCCGCCGCTGCCCTCCATGATTCGAACGAAATCGATTTTTATTGTTTTGATTTGGGGGGAGAAATAAACGAACGCGGCTGTTAATGATGATTTTTTTTTCCGATTTTGAAAAACTGAAGTGAGGGAATTTCTTTATGGAAGTATCGACCATTTATAATTCCCCTTTTCGTTTGAATGAATTTGCTTTCGCCCTTTTATTTTCGATTTTGAACGAAGACGAAAGAAAGAGGTCGCCATTTTAAAATTTTTCTTCGTTTTCTGATTTTGAATAGAAAGGAGGAGCGTGATTTATCAGAGAACGAGATGATGTTGTTTTGTACGAGAGGAGACAGTTTAGTGGCTGATTGTACGTATTGCTGGTTAAAGGAAAGCAATTTTACTTTATTTAAATTCAATCGGTCCCAGTATAAATTTCTATGCGTTTATATATCGTACGCTCACATAACAACTCCGACAAATACGAAAATTGAAATCCGACAATAACTCAATATTACGGATCCAATGGAACTGGTTTTGTCGAATTCCGAGACTGTGTGAAACATGACTATTTTTGAATATCGATTCGAACAATTCAAATTTCAAAACTGAACAGAACAGTTCGAAAATAAATTCTGAAGCTTCTATCAGCTTCAGTATTATCAATACGAATTTTAAAAGCCTTCGAAATATTTTTCTTCAACTTTAAATTGAATATTCAAATTTTTATTCAACTTCAATCGATTAAATTTTATAATTTAATCGCCAAATTCAAAGTTATATTCGGATTCAAATTAAATCATCGTTCAAATATTTAAAATTAATTAAATATTCTCAATTTAATTTGGTCAAAATCCTGGGTCGTTACAGACTTCCCCCCTTAAAAGAATTTCGTCCTCGAAATTACAAGTTAGGAAAAATGGTCCTTAACTCGTCTACTATTTTTTTCAACATTCAATAGTTTTATCAATTTATCAAAACAAATCTTCCTACTAAAGATTCGTTATCATTCAACTCGTTTTCCAACTTCAATTATAAGTTTCAAAACAACATTGTTTACTTCAAAGTTCAAATTTAAATTCAAATTCAAATTTTAAACTTTCAAAATTTTCTCAAAATTTTCTAACGCCCTAAATTTCAGAAAAATTTCGCCAGCGTCTCCTTTGCGCGGCTAATACGGCACTACTACAAAACGTCCCTACGGACTCTCAGATTTCAAAAAGAAAAAGAAAAAGCCAAGCGGCTAGAGAGAAATCATCAAAAACTCATATTAAAACTCAAATACGTACCTTTTTCGAGCAATTCAAATTTATCTGTGAAGATCAAATCCAATTCCTTTATACCTGTATATCCTACTAGCCATTATATCTAGTTACAGCATTCAAACTATTTTGCAAATTCTATTACAAAATTTCAAACATAAACTGTTTACACATTTTTAACTTACTATTGAAGTTACATATCTATTCTCATTCAATTTTACATTTCAATTCTCATTCGAATTCAATTCACAATTCCAATCTAATTTGGATTTAGTTCAACTTCTGAATATTGAATTTTATCAATTAACTTTAGTTCACTTCAAACTAATCTCAAAACTTCATTTAATTTCACACAATTCAACTTCATTTTCAATATTCAGTTTTAATTCCAGTTCTATTTACTTTCAAATCCAAAAATGAATTTTAACATTCAATTTCATTTTCTGGCACTTGCAATCGCAATTTATTCATTCATTCACTAATTCATTCGTTTTTCAATTTGAATTTCATTCTAATCAAATTTCAAATAATTCATTCGTTTTATAAGTCTAAGCAAAATTTATTTCCTTAAAAAGGAATTTATTTTAAAACAAACTAGCAAATTGAAATCTATAAGTGTATATTTATTTTAAAATTTGAAATCTTATTTCTATCAGATTTCAAATATTTCATAAGTTATCAACTTATTTACATCTTGATTTATACAATCATTTATACATTCACATTCACAATTCCATAAATATTCTTATACAGTATTCCAGAGTCTTTCCAACCTTTCAAAACCATTTTTGAAAACAATTCAAATTTATCTTTTGAATTTTCAAAACAAAACTCAATTTTCCAAACAACTTTCATTTAAAACAATTTGGCAGAAATTCCTCTTTTGGAAACCCGAAAATGAATTCTAATGATGTGGCCACCATCATCAGGATTATTTTCCAGCGACCTAAAAGAGTTTAGAGCTTTTCATTTCTTCAAAACATTTTTCAAAACCTTTGAAATTCATTTTCCAATCAAAAAGATTTAAACTTCCAAATCTCCAAAATTTTCAAACTCTTTTCAAAACATTTCCAAAAACTTTTCTGGAATTCCGTTTTAAATTACAAATCACATTTATAATTTATATTCTCAGATTTCATTCGTATGTGAATTAATTTCTTAACTTTGGAGTTTCGGTTTCAATTTCTTATTCAATTGCATATAATAATGATAACATTTCTATATTATCACTTCCTAACAATCATGCAACCATATACTATAATAATTCACAGAAAATCATTTCGTTTCTATACAAAAATAGTTTTGGGTAAAATTATCTCATTCACCCTATTTTAAAACAATACTATGTCGTCTTGCCTCGTTTAAGTGTTTAGAAATCCCTATCGATAATATGGCGTCCCACATACCGACCAAAATTCACAAACATCTCAACGGATAAGCAAACACAATATAAAACAAATTTTTATATTCACTAACAAATACGCGCTCGTATCTATTATTACACTCAAACTCATTCTAGAGTACTGCTGACTCTATCTCTAATGAGTAACACCCAACAGAGCAGGGTTGTCGCTTAACCATATGCTCTGATACCAAATGTAACATCCCGAAAATTTTCGACTTTCGAAAATTCAACATCGATACTCACTTTATCGACTGCTGAGCCATCGAATGCCGGAAACCCAAAAAGTTATGGTTTTAAGAAAAAGAAAAAGTAGAAGAAGAAGAAGATAGAAGAAAAAGAGAAGAAAGAAAGAAGAAGAACAACAGAACAGCAACAGAAACAGAACAATATCAGAATCTCACATATCGCAGCGGAATAATATACAATAGATAAATGAATATCATTTAAAAACAAAAGAATTATATCTGTTATTACATTACATCACATCATATCATCAGAGTCAATAAACAACAATGGACAGTTATATAAACTTGTCTTCATACAGAATACACAGCGGAATAAATACTATCAGATACAAATACTACGTCTCGCCATCCAGCTTATCTCAGCTCCAGAATATCCAGAATATCCTGATAATATAACTCTAGGCTGCCCGTGTGGAAATTGGTGGGCACCCAGAGTTTAGAAGGGAAACAATAAACTCCGAGTCAGTCATGGTGACTGGTGTGAGATCGTAAAACAGTTATTCTTTAAAATAAACAACAGGAAAATTTTAAAGTCAATTCGCAATGCTTTTGGAAAATGAAACTACCATAAGACCTCCCACCACACACACAATGCAAACGCAGACTTGGAGGAGATTTCTTCTTATGTTAGTCAAAGATGCTTACTACGCAAAATCAAATCATTTTTGATATTATTATTAGTGCATAGTGTAGAAAACATTTCGAAAGTAGAATATAAATCTTAGCCAGCATAGGTACCATTATATTATTCCTGCTATAGCTGCCTCCTGAGGAGACAGGTTATACAATTGAAATCGTAAAGGCTCGTATTGTTTCTTTGGATTTCCAACAAATGGTCAGGCTAAGGAACTTCCTATCCACGATGGGTACGTCCCTGGAATAGACGACCCGAGAACCTAACCGGATCTCTGCCAACACAAGGCCGGGTTACCTCTGCAAAAATAGGTAACTACTGACACGCGTATGCCATCCCCCGATCGTCACCGATCTTCCCGAGGATCCCCGATTTCCAACAAACCACAAAGTAATAATAACTGTGCAGCAACCACAGAGGTTAAGTATCTGGGCTCCATACCATGATACCACCTTTATCCAGAAGGAATGACATACACTAAGGGGCGCTACTCCCTAGAACCTTGCTGCATTCGTCCTGTTTCGACCATTTCCGGGGTGTGAGGCTCGATGAAGTCTCGTCCACAAAGCTACGCTTTCTCAAAAAGCCCTGCTTCGGGTCAAACAAAATGATCAACCTATGATCACAAAGATATAAGATCAAACAAATGATCATATCACAAATGATCAAACACTGATCATTTCACAGCAACACTCAGTATGCCACGTTACCAAATTGGGATATATCGCTGATAAATTTCAACTACATAACCTCTGAGCTCGTACGTCTCAGAGAAGGGTGTTAAGCTAAGAGAATAAATTCTCCGCCACCAACAGAAATGTATTTGAAAGAAATCAGCTTTATATCTCAAATTGTAACGTCAGACACACAATCCATACAAGTCTGTTCCGGGATCGAACAGAACCGAAGGCACTTCTCACGAAGCCCTTGCATATCCGGATAATTTTCAATCACGTCAGGACTTCCCGTCACTAAGGGTGACAAAACCTCTAAATCGAAGATCAGTCGATGTAGAGTAACTCGACGGTAATCCTTCCGTTTTCAAAAATATCCGGTCTTCAACACCGGTCTTCAAATGCGATTCATAACGACGTATCACATATTCGGAATGGGTTATACGACCCCATGGTCCTTTCCCGGCTAACCCGAATAGTGAGCGCTTATTCAAAAATAAGTGTGGCATTCAAATTCATCCAATTCACAACAGATACCTATCTAAAGGTAATTATTGATAGTCGGTTATTTAACTATCAATAAAGATGCGCAACATCATCAGATTCCAAATAATTTTCCAAATTTTTCATCTTCCAAAATATCTTTTACTAGATATAAAATTTCCACACTTAACCGTTTGAAAACAATTTCAAATCAATTTCCACATTTCAATTTATCTTTAAAAGATAAAATCTCAAAACAGTTTATTTCATATTGGAAAAGCATTTCCATACTTATTTAAATAATAAGTATTTCACAATCATTTATTTTCAACATTTGAAAATATTCGATATACTTAAATCAATATTAAGTATATATTCATTCTTTAAGGAAATCATTTACTATAACAACATTTATTCGAGTCAAAACGAATGTTGCGTAAAACATCGTTACGACGACTCAAAATCATTAGTATTGGGATTCGAATTTTTTAAGATAGATATATAAATCCCAATACTATATAAAAACATTTCCTTTCGGAAATCATCTACTATAACAACAGTGTTATAGTCCACCATTTCCTTAAATTTCTCGAAAACGTCTATTTCAACAAGAACTGTTGAAATCTATGTTTTCGATATTTAACACATTTTTAAAAACATCGTTAAAAACAATTTAACTTCATTTTTAAAATATCACTTCTTCAAAAATGAATCCATTTTATTCAATAATATATTCACTGTCCAAAATCGTGAATATATCTTCTTTAATAATCTTCCATATTTAATTTATCAAATTCAATCTATTTCGAATTTATAAACACGTCTATAAATTCTATTTCCATTTATAAAAACTACAATTTATAAATCTTCTTTATTAACTAGTTCAATTCATAACTCAATTTTTATACTAACGGTCCATCTTATAAGTTAATACTTATAATTCATTTATTTTCAAAAATCGTTCTTTTAAAACTTTACAATTGTAAAGTTCATCCCTTTATAAATCATTTTAACATCATTTCCATTTTAAATTCACATTCCCTTATTTCAATTGGATTCATTTTTCCAAATATTCACTTTTGAATCTAAAATCGGATTTCAAATTAATTTCTAATTCTGCTTTAACTCCAAATCAATTACAGATTGATTTCTAAATTTATTTTCACTACTAAAATAAATTCTTATTCTTTTCAAATTATTCAATATCCTATTTCTAAATGGATTCTTCCAATTAAAATCATTTTACATTGATTTCCCAAATTATTTCAATTTACCGATTAAATTTCAAATTGGATTTCCAACTTATCTCCTTATAAATAAATTCCTTTTTAAGGAAAATAAATCTCAATTGTTTCTTTCAATCAAAAAAAATCCAATGTTTAACTAAATTATTCAATTGAAAATCACTATTTTACGAAGTCCATTTATTTAACACTTTCACTTGATTCTGGAATTAATCCGATAAGATTATAAAAATCAGCTTTTATACTCTTAAATTTTTCTCTTCAAAATTTATTCAATTTCTAAAAATTCATTTACTTAAAAATTTCTATTTTGATTTCAAAAATTCAATTTCATTTATTTTTGGAATCCAATGATATCAAACATCCATTCAGCTAAATTTTAGCTTCAATCAATTTCCAGACATCAATATGATTAATAACATCAATAATCATTCACAGATTCATACCACAGTATAAATAAAATCAATCAATGTGAGGGGTCCAGTTGGATCCCTCCAACCTGTTTCCCTGCATCCAAAGATGTTAGCACAATACCAATTCCGCTCCAGTACGGAATTATCGCGGTATATAGGTTTTTATAAATCCGCTTACTAACGGCGCAATAGGGTCTCATCCGCTATACGAGGCGGGAAATCATCAATCCAATATATACATATGCCAATATGTATATATTGCTATATATAATAGATATATCCTAAAATATCTAATATCAACAATCCAATAACAATCATCAATCAATAATAACTGTAAATTCAAATTTCCTTCGAGTGAGAAAATCTCACCTTAGCTTTTAATTTTGCAATCCAATCCAATTCGTCTTGTTCCCTTTACGATTTCAACTGTATAAACATTTATACGATTTATTAATATTCGGACAGATCGAATAATAAATTTTCATTTGATAATTTTGATTCATCGATGATTTCATTTTAAACAGTTAATTTTAAATTCTAACTGATTTCCGTTTTGAAATAAACTTATTTAACTAAGATTTTATTTTGTAACACATTTTCCTTTTATAAATAAAAATCTTTCAGCAACTAAAATAATTAATCAAATAAATTACCCTAATACCTTAATTTAAAATGACAAGCAGATCTAAGATGGGTATTTATTTTTATTCTCTCAGAACTTCATATATACTTATATTTATTTTTATTTTTTTTTATTTTTTTTTTCTTAGTACCTAAAATAGATAAAATAAATTAATTATCGTAAACTATTGTTTACAGCAACTTAACCAACAAATTTAAAATTATATTCCCTTTTTAATTAATCTTTGGTAACTAAAATAATTTGAAATTAATAAATAAATAAAAAATTATACCTCACAGCAGAATTTTTTTTTTTTGAATTGAAGATGCCATCGACGAACCACGACGATCCATCGCCTCACACTGCGACTTCGTCGTTCGCCTGACACCTCACCGTAACCCCACGTGAAACCCTCTCCGCAGCTACCACCAGCCACTGTCGAAGACCACTGCGATCGAAACCCCAGATCTCGACTTCGACATCGACAGCCTACCGCCTCCCTTCTGGCCTCGCGATGCCCTCCGCAATCCCTCGAACCCACACGCGCGACATACGAACTGCTTCCTACACCCCCCGTCCTCGATTCATTCGCCGCCTCGCCTTCGCGACGTCGCCAGTCAACGTCGAGCTGCCCAAAAACCCACGTCGCCGCCGCTGCCCTCCATGATTCGAACGAAATCGATTTTTATTGTTTTGATTTGGGGGGAGAAATAAACGAACGCGGCTGTTAATGATGATTTTTTTTTTCCGATTTTGAAAAACTGAAGTGAGGGAATTTCTTTATGGAAGTATCGACCATTTATAATTCCCCTTTTCGTTTGAACGAATTTGCTTTCGCCCTTTTATTTTCGATTTTGAACGAAGACGAAAGAAAGAGGTCGCCATTTTAAAATTTTTCTTCGTTTTCTGATTTTGAATAGAAAGGAGGAGCGTGATTTATCAGAGAACGAGATGATGTTGTTTTGTACGAGAGGAGACAGTTTAGTGGCTGATTGTACGTATTGCTGGTTAAAGGAAAGCAATTTTACTTTATTTAAATTCAATCGGTCCCAGTATAAATTTCTATGCGTTTATATATCGTACGCTCACATAACAACTCCGACAAATACGAAAATTGAAATCCGACAATAACTCAATATTACGGATCCAATGGAACTGGTTTTGTCGAATTCCGAGACTGTGTGAAGCATGACTATTTTTGAATATCGATTCGAACAATTCAAATTTCAAAACTGAACAGAACAGTTCGAAAATAAATTCTGAAGCTTCTATCAGCTTCAGTATTATCAATACGAATTTTAAAAGCCTTCGAAATATTTTTCTTCAACTTTAAATTGAATATTCAAATTTTTATTCAACTTCAATCGATTAAATTTTATAATTTAATCGCCAAATTCAAAGTTATATTCGGATTCAAATTAAATCATCGTTCAAATATTTAAAATTAATTAAATATTCTCAATTTAATTTGGTCAAAATCCTGGGTCGTTACAGAAACCATTATTTTGGTTGAAGTTAAAGGTTTTGGAGAAGGTGAATATAAAATTTTCACTAAGTGGATTTTTGAAAAGTTAATGAATTTGGGGCATTCTTCTTACTTTGCAATTTCGAGGACGAAATTCATTTAAGGGGGAAGTTTGTAACGACCCAGAATTTCTGTCATTTGAAATTCATATATTTAATTGATTTTAAATATTAATAAGTAAGAATTTTAAGTCGAATGAATTTAAATTCGAATATAGTAATTTAATTTGACGATTAAATTATTAATTTAATACCTGAAATTGGGTAAATAATTGAAATCTGAATTAAATGTGATTAAAAATGATTTATAAATTTATATTAAATCATATTGGAGTTAGAATAATGTTATAGAACTTTTAAAATCGAATTAAAAGTTAAATTGTGAAAATTGAATGTTTTAATATTTAATTGACGACTAAAAAATGACCATTTTTCAAACAGTCTCGGATTTCGACGAAACTAGTTTCATCGGATCCGTAATGTTGAATTATTGTAAGTTTTCAAATTTCGTGTCAATCGGATGTACGGTTTGTCCGGGGCAAGCCAAAACGCATCGAAATCGGTTTAAATAGATTTGATTTAAATTTGATCGTTTATTTCCGTAACTCTCACATACGATCGAATTAGCTCCTGAAACACGTTCCATTGTGTTTGGAACGTGGGTTAAACCTTAGAAATGCCAGACGACACGCTTCGTTTGAAGTTCGGAAAATTTGGAGTTGAATAGTGTTTTGCCATTTTGTATAAAAGGACTCCATTATTTCTAATTTTCACAAAACTCAAGCAACCCTAGGGTTACAGCCGCCATTAACATTTTGATGGTCAGAAACATCCGATCTTTCTTCTCTAATATCTCCAAATCCATGCGTTTTCAAGCTACGAGTTCAACATGAAAGTTTTAGAGCTAATCGAGCTCTAGAAGATCAACGGTGGAGATTTAAAATGGACGCTCGATGTGGGGACTGGGGGTGCTGCGTTTTTGGGCTGTTCGAGCTAGATTTGATCGCCGTGGCACGTCGTGGGGAGGCCGGCTTTTGGCTATGGGTGCAGGGGAGTGAGGCGCGCGTAATGGTGGAGCTCGATCGTTTCATAGTTGGTCGTGGAGGAAGGATAATTCGACAAAGAGGAGGCGGCGATGGGTTGTTTTGACCTGGACATTTACGTGAGATGAAGAAGAAGCGGTTCACGGCCAGATTTTCCTTGATTGAAATCAACGGCCAGAAATTGATCTAGGTTAAAAATGATAAAAAAAATTGTAAATTATTTATATTATAATTCGTTCAAACTTTAAAAATGCGTAACTTTTTCATACGAGGTCGGAATTTGACGAAACTTTTTGCGTTGGAATCGTTTCGACGAGCTCTTCATGATGGAACTGGATTGGGATTTATTTGAGCTAATGAAAATTTTGGTTGAAATTAAACGCTTGTTTAATTTTAATCGGAATAAATCGCTATCGCTACAACTAAAAGCAAGGTGAGAACTTCTCACTCAGTCAAATGTTTTGTTTCGATTTAAATTTTAAATAGTTAGATTTAAAATTGTTGATAGTGTTGATTGTGATGATTGATTGAAATTTGTTATCAGTTGTGTTAAATAGACCCTATACGCTGTATATTAAGCGGAGGTTATTTATTAAAAACATATACCGCGATAATTTCACATTGAAGTGGAATTGGTATTATATATGTATATAGCAATATATATATATTGGAATATGTATATATTGGAGTTGTTGATTTCCCGCATTGTATAGCGGATGAGACCCTATTGCGCCGCATAATAGCGGATAATATTTATAAATCTCATATACCGCGATAATTTCACTGTGAAGTGAAATTGGTATTATGCTAACATCTGTGGATGCAGGGAAACAGGTTGGAGGGATCCAACTGGATTCCTCAAACATTTGAATTTATTTCAATGTTGTATGTTGATTTATTTATAATCATTGTGTGATTATATTGTGATGGAATCTGTAGACGGATATAAATTTGCCGAAGATATTTTTGGTATCGATGGATACCAGAAATGTTTAAAAATTTGATTTTCGAAATTTAAGTTGGAAATTTATCGGAAAATTTATCTTTTGATAATTTGATAAATTAAAAGGAGTTTTAAAGATAAAAGTCTTGTTTTTGGGATTGTATTGAATTAAATTTCAAATTTGGGAAAAAGAGCTTAATAAATGGATTTTGTATTTTTAAATAGATTTGAAGAGCTAAAGGAATTTATTTTTAAAAAGGAAATAAATTTAGAAATCCATTTAGTAATTGATTTTTTTGTGATTGAAAATAAATCTTTTGGAAATGTTTGGAAATTTATTTGATTTAAATTAATCAGATAATTTAAATTAATCCTATCTATGGATGTTTGAATTATATTGGATGTTGAATTGTTTGACATCTTTGATGTGTGATGCTTTATGATATATTCTGATTTGTGTGTGATTTGTGATCTATTATCTGTGATATATATATCTGTGATCTGTGAATGAAGATAAGCGTTATAATTTATACCGCTTATCAATTATATTGTTATATTGATCTGTGATGATTGAATGCTGTTGCACTATTGTGTTAAACCCTTGGACTACACAATACACACACAAATGTGGATTTCACGTGGAAATCGGTTAAGTCACAGATTTTTACCAATTTTGAAAAATTGAATTTTTGAATCCAAAATAGTTTTGGAATTGGAATTGGAAGTTTTTGAAAGTGAGTTTCAAAATAAAAGTTATTTTAAATAACTTAATAGAATTGGGATTTAAATCATTTGATTTAAGTTGAATTCAGTATTTTGAATTGAATTCAATAATTTGGGAATTTTGGTTTAAAAGATTTATATGGGTTTTTAACCATTTAAAATATAGTTTTGGAAATTTAAATTTATATTCAAGTTTTTACTTGAACGACTTTAAACCGTGTAATTGTAACCAGTTTTTCCTAAAACAAAAACTATCTGTTTTCAAATGATAAGAGCTTTTATAAAGTGAAAAGATTTCCAATTTTTATTAAAGCATTTCAAGTTGAAATGAAATTGTAAATTGTTTTTGAAAAACTATGAATGAACCTTTGTGAAATGATTAAACTTTATTTTGAAATAAAAGAGTATTTCAAAAAGGTGTATCCTTTATATTATAAAAGACTTGAATTGTGAATAGTTTTGAAAGCTATAAATTAAATCTTAATTTTAAGATTTAATAGGTAAATCAAATTGAAATGGAAATTGATTTGGAAATCTGCGAATGAATCTTTGTGAAACTGGGTAAACTTTGTGAAATAAATCTTTTTGTTTAAAGATTTAAAATGGTAATTTGTTTAAACCATTTAAAGGAAAAGGTTTGGGTAATAAGTTGTGACTTAATTGGAATCCCAATATTCATATGTTTTGAAATATTGTGCTCACTATTCGGGTTAGCCGGGAAAAGACCTTTGTGTCATATAACCCATTCCGAATTAGTGATACGATGATATGGATCGTATTGAAGACCGGTGGTGAAGACCAGGTATTTGTCTAAACGATAGGATAACCTATCGATTGTGATGGGAAGTTTTATCGGGATTGTGAATACCCGGATTGCAAGGGCTTCTTTTGAAGTGCCTTCGGTTCTGTTCGAACCCGAAACAGACTTGTATGGTTACATGTCTGACATTACATTTTGAGATGTAAAGCTGATTTCTTTCAAATACATTTCTGTTGGTGGCGGAGAATTTATTCTCTTAGCTTAACACCCTTCTCTGAGACGTACGAGCTCACAGGTTATGTAGTTGAAATTTATCAGCGATATATTCCTAATTTGGTAATGTGGCATGCTGAGTGTTGCTGTGTGATGATCATTTATTGATCATTTGTGATCAAAGCGTGGCTTTGTGAAAAAGCGTAGCTTTGTGGACAAGACTTCGTCAGACCTCACAACCCGGAAATGGTCGAAACAGGAAAGATGCGGCAAGGTTTCAGGGGTAGCTTCCCTAGGGTATGACCATTCCTTCTGGAAAAGGGTAGTATCATGGTATGGAGCCCAGATACTTACTCGTGTGGACACACTTTATTTATTATGTGTGATGTTGGTTACCGAGCGCTCGGATAAAGGTCCCAAAGGACCGGGTGTGGCATATCTCAGGTTTACTGCCCGGGAAGGGAGTAACCGGCCTTGTTTTGGCAGAGAGCAGGTTGTCTCTCGGAGCATCCAGCCAGAGGCGTTCCTTCGTGGCATAGGAAGTTCCTTAGCCTGACCATTTGTTGGAAATCCATCTTCCAAATACGAACCTTGTACGGTTTTAGTTGTATAACCTGCTATGGAATGTGGCGGTAACCTGCTATTGAACATAGTAGTTATAGTAGGCTTACAATAATGGTTGTATGTTGGCTAAGATTAATATTATACCTTCGAAATGTTTTCTGCACTATGCACTAGTAATAATATCCAATGATTTGTTTTGCGTAGTAAGCATCTTCGACTATCATAAGGAGAAATCTCCTCCGATTCTGCGTTTGCATTGTGTGTGAGTGCGGGAGGCCTTATGGTAGTTTCATTTTCCAAAAGCATTGCGAATATTTTCTACTTGCTTTGTTGTTGCTGTTGTTTTAAAGATTAACTGTTTTAAGTTCTCACACCAGTCACCATGACTGACCTGGAGTTTATTGTTTCCTTCCTAAACTCTGGGTGCCCAACAATTTCCACACGGGCAGTCTAGAGTTAGGTTATTAGGTCATTCTGGATTCAGGAGATGCTGTGGAGCTCAGTGGCGAGCTGGATGGCGAGACGTAATATTTGTATATGATATTATTTATTCCGCTGTGTATTCTGTATGAGGACTGTAACGACCCAGAATTTTGAACAAATTAAATTGAGAATATTTAATTAATTTGAAGTATTTGAACGATGATTTAATTTGAATCCCCGATATATCGCTGAATTTGGCGATTAAACTTTAAAAATTTAATCGATTGAAGTTGAATAAAAATATGAATCTTCAATTTTAAGTTGAAGAAAAATATTTCGAAAGCTTTTAAAATTCATATTGATAATACTGAAAATAACGGAAGCTTCAGAATTTAATTTCGGACTGTTTTGTTCAGTTTTGAAATTATATTGTTCGAATCGATATTTAAAAATAGTCGTCCGAGGCACAGTCTCGGAATTTGACGAAACCAGTTCCAGTGGGTCCGTAATATTGAATTATTGTCGAATTTCAATTTTCGTATTGATTGCAGTTATTCTGTGAGCGTACGACACCAAAACGTGTTGAAATAAAATTGAATTTAATTTTAACATTTTAAATTTATAAGCCTGCCGACATACACGTTCACTCCTTTAACATCGCCTATAATCACGGAGAAAATCATGTGACCCATGCCTTCTTCTGATTTTTAAATATCCCTCCTCGTATTCAAAATCGAACAGAAAACGAAACAATTAAAAAATGGCAGACAAACGAAATGAATCTCGTTCCCTTCTCTTCAGTTTTAAACCAAAAGAAAAAAAAAATCTCGTTTCCCACTTGAATTATAAATCACATATGCTTTCTCGTTCAAGAACAAACATCAGTCGAACGAAATTCGTTTCGATCCTAATATCCCCAAATCTAAATCAACATCAGAGGAAATCAAATCGAGGTGGGCGACAAGTTTGGGGCGTCGAGGAACTCGAGTTCGAGTGGCGCTCGCACAGCAGGTAGCGACGTCGATCGATGGGAAGGGGCTCGCGATGAGCGCCGCATTCGCGATGGTGGTTCTGAGTTCTCGAGTGCTGCGGCGTGTCGTTTTAGGTGATGCAGTGACAACGTGATGTCGAGGAGCGTATGGCGACGAGGTACTGGAGGAGGTGAAGCTCGATGGCAGGGTTGGTGTTCGCAAGGGTTGGTGGCAATCTAGGGAGGGCCAGTGGATCTCAAGTGTTCTCGCGGCGATGAGGCGAGGCAGGGAACGAGGCTGCGGCTTCGTGTGATGCGATCTCACGTGTACAGGGTAGTAAGGTACTGAAACAATTTTTCTTCAATTTAAAATTATATATATATATACATATATATGTATATAAGTAAAGTCAGAAAATATATATATATGAATTTTAAATGTGTTAAAGTTATGAAAAGTTAGATTGTTATCTATATAAATTATTTCTTTTAAGTATATGTACATGAGATTTTAAAACAAATATACAGCTTATTTTAAAATCAAAATAAGTATTCCAGTGCGTGTTTGAAATATATACATGTATAAATAGTTTGAAAAAAATGTAAAAGAGGTTGTCCACTATTTCTGTTAATTAGAAATAAATTTTATCTAAAATTTTAAGTAGATGAAATTTTGAAATTATTAAAGTTTGATCATTAGTTAAAATAAACTATTAATTATAAATCAGAAATTTGGTTAGAATTAATGTGTTAACTAATTTGAATTTATTAAAAAGGAAATTTAATGTTCAAAAATCTCGAATATTAATAAATGGTATAAATTGTTTATACAAGGTTTAATACAATGAAGGGAAAACAGATTGGATTGGAAATGGGATTGCAAATTTAAGCTAAGGTGAGATTTTCTCACTCAAATGAAAAGTTGAATTTGCAGTTATTTATTGACTGATTGATTGTTATTTTGGATGTGATATTAGATATAGTAGGATTATATCTATATATATATAGCAATATATACATATTGGCATATGTATATATTGGATTGATGATTTCCCGCCTCGTATAGCGGATGAGACCCTATTGCGCCGTTAGTAAGCGGATATTTTTATAAAACCCATATACCGTGATATTCCACCTCGAAGTGGAATTGGTATTGTGCTAACGTCTGTGGATGCAGGGAAACAGGTTTGAGGGATCCAACTGGATTCCTCACCAGTATTTATTTATTTACAGATATTGATATATATTCTGTTATCATATGATGATATATGATGGTTGATGTTGTGATGGACTAATTGATGCGTTGCATCATTGGATTCAAGTTTTGAAGTTTAAAAATAACGACTTTTACTTTAAAAGGATTTTAAAGTGATTTTTGAAAATATACGTTTTATGGAATTTTTGAATTGATTTATAAACGTTAAGATTTTAAAGTTATAAAAGTTAAGATTTGTGAATTATAACCAAAAGGTAATTTCTTTTGAAATAAATAGTTAAGAAATTTATAAAAGGGTTTTAATTGGAATTTTTGAATTATTAAAAACGATGTATGTAAAAGATGTACAAAATTGTTATTTATAACTTTAAAAATGTTGGTATTATAAAATGAGTTTTTATAAGCGTTAAAATGAATTTTTAAGAATTTATAAATAAATGGAATTTATAAATTGAGAACTTATAAATGGAAATGATTTTGTAAAATAAATGAATTATAAGCATTTAACTTATAATATGGGTTTTTGGTATATACATTGAGTTATAAATTGAATTGGTCATTAAAGGAGATTTATAAAATCGAAGTTAGAAAATAGAAATAGAATTTATAAGCATTGCTTTATAAATTTGAAATAAATTGAATTTGATAAATTAAATGTAGAAGGTTATTAAAGGAAATATATTCGCGATTTTGGATAGCGAATTATTCTTGAAATAAATGTGTAGAAAAGATTTAAATGTGGTTAGTGAAGTATATTCACGATTTTGGACAGTGAATATATTGTTAAGTAAAATGGATATTGTTTTGGAAAAGCGATATTATAAAATGAAGTTAATTGTTTTAAAAGATGTTTTAAAACGTGTTAAGTATCGAATATATAGATTTCAACATTTTTATTGTTGAAATAGACGTTTTCGAAAAATAAGGAAATGGTGGACTATAACACTGTTGTTATAGTAAATGATTTCCAAAAGGAAATGTTTTTATGTAGTATTGGGATTTATATATCTATTTTAATTTCGAATCCCTATACTAGTGATTTTGAATCGTCGTAACGATGTTTTACGTAACATTCGTTTTGACTCAAATAAAGGTGTTAAAAGAATGTTTTCCTTAAAGAATGAAATATATACTTAATTTGATTTAAGTATATCGAATATTTTCAAATGTTGAAAATAAAAGATTTGTGAAACACTTATTATTAAATAAGTATGGAATGTTTTCCAAAATGAAATGAAACGTTTTGAGATTTTATCTTCTTGAAGATAAATCGAAATTGAATATTTGAAAACGATTGAAAATCGAATATTAGTAGATATTCGAAAAATGTAAATTCAATGTGGAATTTATAAAGGAAAGGGAAACTGTTTAGAAAAATAAACGTTGATTTATTTTTGAAGTGTGGAAATTTTATATCTAGTAAAGATATTTTTGAAGATAAATAATTTGGGAAAATTATTTGGAATCTGATGATGTTGCGCATCTTTATTGATAGTTAAATAACCGACTATCAATAATTACCTTTAGATAGGTATTTGTTGTGAATTGGATGAACTTGAATGCCACACTTATTTTTGGATAAGCGCTCACTATTCGGGTTAGCCGGGAAAGGACCATGGGGTCGTATAACCCATTCCGAATATGTGATACGTCGTTATGAATTGCATTCGAAGACCGGTGTTGAAGACCGGATATTTTTGAAAACGGAAGGATTACCGTCGAGTTACTCTACATCGGCTGATCTCCGATTTAGAGGTTTTATCACCCTTAGTAACGGGAAGTCCGGACGTGATTAGAAATTTATCCGGATATGCAAGGGCTTCGTGAGAAGTGCCTTCGGTTCTGTTCGATCCCGGAACAGACTTGTATGGATTGTGTGTCTGACGTTACAAATTGAGATATAAAGCTGATTTCTTTCAAATACATTTCTGTTGGTGGCGGAGAATTTATTCTCTTAGCTTAACACCCTTCTCTAAGACGTACGAGCTCAGAGGTTATGTAGTTGAAATTTATCAGCGAAATATTCCCAATTTGGTAACGTGGCATACTGAGTGTTGCTGTGAAATGATTAGTGTTTGATCATTTGCGATATGATCATTTGTTTGATCTTATATCTTTGTGATCATAGGTTGATCATTTTGTTTGACCCGAAGCAGGGCTTTGTAGAAAGCGTAGCTTTGTGGACGAGACTTCGTCGAGCCTCACACCCCGGAAATGGTCGAAACAGGAAGGATGCAGCAAGGTTCTAGGGAGTAGCGCCCCTTAGTGTTTGTCATTCCTTCTGGATAGAGGTGGTATCATGGTATGGAGCCCAGATACTTAACCTATGTGGTTGCTGCATTATTACTATGTGGTTTGTTGGAAATCGGGGATCCTCGGGAAGATCGGTTACGATCGGGGGATGACATACGCGTGTCAGTAGTTACCTATTTTTGCAGAGGTAACCCGGCCTTGTGTTGGCAGAGATCCGGTTAGGTTCTCGGGTCGTCTATTCCAGGGACGTACCCATCATGGATAGGAAGTTCCTTAGCCTGACCATTTGTTGGAAATCCAAAGAAACAATACGTGACTTGTACGGTTTTAGTTGTATTACCTGCTATGGAATGTGGTGGTAACCTGCTATTGAACATAGTAGCTATAGTAGGCATACGATACTGGTCGTATGTTGGCTAAGATTAATATTATACTTTCGAAATGTTTTCTACACTATGCACTAATAATAATATCAAAAAGAATTTGATTTTTGCGTAGTAAGCATCTTTGACTATCATAAGAAGAAATCTCCTCCAATTCTGCGTTTGCATTGTGTGTGTGGCGGGAGGTCTTATGGTAGTTTCATTTTCCAAAGGCATTGCGAAATTGACTTTAAAATCTTCCTGTTGTTTATTTTAAAGAATAACTGTTTTACGATCTCACACCAGTCACCATGACTGACTCGGAGTTTATTGTTCCCCTTCTAAACTCTGGGTGCCCACAAAATTTCCACACAGGCAGCCTAGAGTTAGATTATCAGGATATTCTGGAGCTTTGGAAGCAAGCTGGATGACGAGACGTAGTATTTGTATATGATATTATTTATTCCGCTATGTATTCTGTATGAGGACAAGTTTATATAACTGTCCATTGTTGTATATTGACTCTGATTGATGTATGTATAAACTGATATAGTTCTTTGTTTTAAAAGACTAGTTATCTATTATATATTGTTCCGCTGCGATGTGTAAGATTCTGATATTGTTTTCTGTTCTGTTGTTCTTCTCTTCTTCTTCTACTCTTTTCTTCTTCTTCTCCCTTTTCTTGTTCTTAAAACCCTCACTATTGGAGTTTCCGGCACTCGATTGCTCGGCAGTCGATAAAGTGAGTATCGATGTCGAATTTTCGAAAGTCGAAAATTCCGGTATGTGACAACGTGGTATCAGAGCATATGGTTAAGCGACAACCCTGCTCTGTTGGGTGTTACTCATTAGAGATAGAGTCGGTAGTACTCTAGAATGAGTTGAGTGTAATAATAGATACGAGCGCGTATTTGTTAGTGAATATAAAAAATTGTTTTATATTGTGATGATTGATTTGTTGAGTGGTATATGGATTCTGGTCAATACGAGTAATTAACGATCATTGATAGGGATCTCTAAACACTCGAATAGAACAATTCGGCACAGTATTGTTTTAAAATAGGGTAAATGAGATAATTTTGCCCAAAACTATTTTTGTATAGAAAAGAAATGTTTTTCTATAAAGTACTATAGTATATGGTTGCATGGATGTTAGGAAGTAATAATAGTGAATTATCATCACTGAAATTGAATAAGAAATTGGAATCATAACTCCAAAGTTAAGAAATAAATCCATATACTAATGAAATTTAAAGAATGTAAATTATAAATGTGAATTGTAATTTAAAACGGGATTCCAGAGAAGTTTTTGGAAATGTTTTGAAAAGAATTTGAAAATTTTGAGGATTGGAAATTTTAAATCATTTTTGATTTGAAAATGAATTTCAAAGGTTTTGAAAAGTATTTTGAGAGATGAAAGCTCTAAACTCTTTTCGGTCGCTGGAAAATAATTCCGATGATGATCGCGACATCACCGGTGTTCATTTTCGGGTTTCCAAAAGAGGAATTGCCGCCAAATTGTTTTAAATGAAAGTTGTTTGAAAATTTGGGTTTTGTTTTGGAAATTAAAAGGGTAATTTGAATTGTTTTCAAAATGATTTTGAAAAAAGGTTGGAAAGACTCAGGAATCCTATATAAAAATATTTATGAAATATTGTAAGCTGATAACTTATACAATTTAAATTTTGATAGAATAAATTTAACTTAAAGGATGGAGTTAAATTAAAATAAGTACAAGTGAATCAATTAAATGAAACTGAAATTGGAAGTTGAGATTCATTTTGAAGTTGTAAGCAATGAATTGAAATTGAAAAATGAAATGAGACTTGAATCAAGTGGAATAAAATCCAAACCTGAGAAAAATGAATAAGGATTGAATCCGAATAAACTACTTTGATAATTAATTGATTCATGAAATGGAAGTTGAATTAGTTAAATTGAAACTTGAATTGTGACTAAATAAAAGAATGGTTCGAATTTGCAGATAAATTCAAGTAAGTAGAAATAAATTTATGAATGAATGGAATTTACAATTGCAAGTAAATGAAATTGAAGATGAATGTTAAACTTTGTTTTGAATTTGTTAGCAAATGGAATTCAAGCTGAATATTGGAAATTGGAATTTGTAACGAATTAGTAATTGGAACTAATTTAAAATAGTACAGTTGTGAATAAAAGATAGTTGATAAATTCAATATTCAGAAGTTAAATTGAATGGAAATGGTGAATTGAATTCAAATGAGATTAGAAATGTAAAAATTGAATGGATATGAATATGTAACTTCAATAGTGAAGTAAAAATGATATAACAAGCATATATTGAAAATTTTGTAATAGAATTTGCAAAATGATTTGAATGTGTAACTAGATATTATGGCTAGTAGTATACAGGTGTAAAGGAATTGGGATTTTGATTTCAAAGATAAAATTGAATTGCTCGACAAAAGGTAAGTATTTGAATTATAATATGAGTTTTGCTGATTTCTTCTCTAGTCGCTTGGCTTTTTCTTTTTCTTTTTGAAATCTGAGAGTCCGTAGGGACGTTTTGTAGTCGTGCCGTATTAGCCGCGCAAAGGAGACGCTGGCGAAATTTTTCGAAAATATCGAGTGTTAGAAAATTTTTGAGAAATTTTGAAAGTTTAAAATTTGAATTTAAACTCGAATTTGAATTTTGAAGAAAACAATGATGTTTGAAAACTATGAAAGGTTTAGAAATTTAGTTGAATAATAATGAATCTTTAGTAGGAAGATTTGTTTTGATAAATTGATAAAACTATTGGATTTTGAAAAATAGTAGACGAGTTAAGGACCACTTTTCCTAACTTGTAATTTCGAGGACGAAATTCTTTTAAGGGGGGAAGTCTGTAACGACCCAGAATTTTGAACAAATTAAATTGAGAATATTTAATTAATTTTAAGTATTTGAACGATGATTTAATTTGAATCCCCGATATATCGTTGAATTTGGCGATTAAACTTTAAAAATTTAATCGATTGAAGTTGAATAAAAATATGAATCTTCAATTTTAAGTTGAAGAAAAATATTTCGAAAGCTTTTAAAATTCATATTGATAATACTGAAAATAACGGAAGCTTCAGAATTTAATTTCGGACTGTTTTGTTCAGTTTTGAAATTATATTGTTCGAATCGATATTTAAAAATAGTCGTCCGAGGCACAGTCTCGGAATTTGACGAAACCAGTTCCAGTGGGTCCGTAATATTGAATTATTGTCGAATTTCAATTTTCGTATTGATTGCAGTTATTCTGTGAGCGTACGACACCAAAACGTGTTGAAATAAAATTGAATTTAATTTTAACATTTTAAATTTATAAGCCTGCCGACATACACGTTCACTCCTTTAACATCGCCTATAATCACGGAGAAAATCATGTGACCCATGCCTTCTTCTGATTTTTAAATATCCCTCCTCGTATTCAAAATCGAACAGAAAACGAAACAATTAAAAAATGGCAGACAAACGAAATGAATCTCGTTCCCTTCTCTTCAGTTTTAAACCAAAAGAAAAAAAAATCTCGTTTCCCACTTGAATTATAAATCACATATGCTTTCTCGTTCAAGAACAAACATCAGTCGAACGAAATTCGTTTCGATCCTAATATCCCCAAATCTAAATCAACATCAGAGGAAATCAAATCGAGGTGGGCGACAAGTTCGGGGCGTCGAGGAACTCGAGTTCGAGTGGCGCTCGCAATGCAGGTAGCGACGTCGATCGATTGGAAGGGGCTCGCGATGAGCACCGCATTCGCGATGGTGGTTCTGAGTTCTCGAGTGCTGCGGCGTGTCGTTTTAGGTGATGCAGTGACAACGTGATGTCGAGGAGCGTATGGCGACGAGGTACTGGAGGAGGTGAAGCTCGATGGCAGGGTTGGTGTTCGCAGGGTTGGTGGCAATCTAGGGAGGGCCAGTGGATCTCAAGTGTTCTCGCGGCGATGAAGCGAGGCAGGGAACGAGGCTGCGGCTTCGTGCGATGCGATCTCGCGTGTACAGGGTAGTAAGGTACTGAAACAATTTTTCTTCAATTTAAAATTATATATATATATACATATATATGTATATAAGTAAAGTCAGAAAATATATATATATATATATATGAATTTTAAATGTGTTAAAGTTATGAAAAGTTAGATTGTTATCTATATAAATTATTTCTTTTAAGTATATGTACATGAGATTTTAAAACAAATATACAGCTTATTTTAAAATCAAAATAAGTATTCCAGTGCGTGTTTGAAATATATACATGTATAAATAGTTTGAAAAAAATGTAAAAGAGGTTGTCCACTATTTCTGTTAATTAGAAATAAATTTTATCTAAAATTTTAAGTAGATGAAATTTTGAAATTATTAAAGTTTGATCATTAGTTAAAATAAACTATTAATTATAAATCAGAAATTTGGTTAGAATTAATGTGTTAACTAATTTGAATTTATTAAAAAGGAAATTTAATGTTCAAAAATCTCGAATATTAATAAATGGTATAAATTGTTTATACAAGGTTTAATACAATGAAGGGAAAACAGATTGGATTGGAAATGGGATTGCAAATTTAAGCTAAGGTGAGATTTTCTCACTCAAATGAAAAGTTGAATTTGCAGTTATTTATTGACTGATTGATTGTTATTTTGGATGTGATATTAGATATAGTAGGATTATATCTATATATATATAGCAATATATACATATTGGCATATGTATATATTGGATTGATGATTTCCCGCCTCGTATAGCGGATGAGACCCTATTGCGCCGTTAGTAAGCGGATATTTTTATAAAACCCATATACCGCGATATTCCACCTCGAAGTGGAATTGGTATTGTGCTAACGTCTGTGGATGCAGGGAAACAGGTTGGAGGGATCCAACTGGATTCCTCACCAGTATTTATTTATTTACAGATATTGATATATATTCTGTTATCATATGATGATATATGATGGTTGATGTTGTGATGGACTAATTGATGCGTTGCATCATTGGATTCAAGTTTTGAAGTTTAAAAATAACGACTTTTACTTTAAAAGGATTTTAAAGTGATTTTTTGAAAATATACGTTTTATGGAATTTTTGAATTGATTTATAAACGTTAAGATTTTAAAGTTATAAAAGTTAAGATTTGTGAATTATAACCAAAAGGTAATTTCTTTTGAAATAAATAGTTAAGAAATTTATAAAAGGGTTTTAATTGGAATTTTTGAATTATTAAAAACGATGTATGTAAAAGATGTACAAAATTGTTATTTATAACTTTAAAAATGTTGGTATTATAAAATGAGTTTTTATAAGCGTTAAAATGAATTTTTAAGAATTTATAAATAAATGGAATTTATAAATTGAGAACTTATAAATGGAAATGATTTTGTAAAATAAATGAATTATAAGCATTTAACTTATAATATGGGTTTTTGGTATATACATTGAGTTATAAATTGAATTGGTCGTTAAAGGAGATTTATAAAATCGAAGTTAGAAAATAGAAATAGAATTTATAAGCGTTGCTTTATAAATTTGAAATAAATTGAATTTGATAAATTAAATGTAGAAGGTTATTAAAGGAAATATATTCGCGATTTTGGATAGCGAATTATTCTTGAAATAAATGTGTAGAAAAGATTTAAATGTGGTTAGTGAAGTATATTCACGATTTTGGACAGTGAATATATTGTTAAGTAAAATGGATATTGTTTTGGAAAAGCGATATTATAAAATGAAGTTAATTGTTTTAAAAGATGTTTTAAAACGTGTTAAGTATCGAATACATAGATTTCAACATTTTTATTGTTGAAATAGACGTTTTCGAAAAATAAGGAAATGGTGGACTATAACACTGTTGTTATAGTAAATGATTTCCAAAAGGAAATGTTTTTATGTAGTATTGGGATTTATATATCTATTTTAATTTCGAATCCCTATACTAGTGATTTTGAGTCGTCGTAACGATGTTTTACGTAACATTCGTTTTGACTCAAATAAAGGTGTTAAAAGAATGTTTTCCTTAAAGAATGAAATATATACTTAATTTGATTTAAGTATATCGAATATTTTCAAATGTTGAAAATAAAAGATTTGTGAAACACTTATTATTAAATAAGTATGGAATGTTTTCCAAAATGAAATGAAACGTTTTGAGATTTTATCTTCTTGAAGATAAATCGAAATTGAATATTTGAAAACAATTGAAAATCGAATATTAGTAGATATTCGAAAAATGTAAATTCAATGTGGAATTTATAAAGGAAAGGGAAACTGTTTAGAAAAATAAACGTTGATTTATTTTTGAAGTGTGGAAATTTTATATCTAGTAAAGATATTTTTGAAGATAAATAATTTGGGAAAATTATTTGGAATCTGGTGATGTTGCGCATCTTTATTGATAGTTAAATAACCAACTATCAATAATTACCTTTAGATAGGTATTTGTTGTGAATTGGATGAACTTGAATGCCACACTTATTTTTGGATAAGCGCTCACTATTCGGGTTAGCCGGGAAAGGACCATGGGGTCGTATAACCCATTCCGAATATGTGATACGTCATTATGAATTGCATTCGAAGACCGGTGTTGAAGACCGGATATTTTTGAAAACGGAAGGATTACTGTCGAGTTACTCTACATCGGCTGATCTCCGATTTAGAGGTTTTATCACCCTTAGTGACGGGAAGTCCGGACGTGATTAGAAATTTATCCAGATATGCAAGGGCTTCGTGAGAAGTGCCTTCGGTTCTGTTCGATCCCGGAACAGACTTGTATGGATTATGTGTCTGACGTTACAAATTGAGATATAAAGCTGATTTCTTTCAAATACATTTCTGTTGGTGGCGGAGAATTTATTCTCTTAGCTTAACACCCTTCTCTAAGACGTACGAGCTCAGAGGTTATGTAGTTGAAATTTATCAGCGATATATTCCCAATTTGGTAACGTGGCATACTGAGTGTTGCTGTGAAATGATTAGTGTTTGATCATTTGCGATATGATCATTTGTTTGATCTTATATCTTTGTGATCATAGGTTGATCATTTTGTTTGACCCGAAGCAGGGCTTTGTAGAAAGCGTAGCTTTGTGGACGAGACTTCGTCGAGCCTCACACCCCGGAAATGGTCGAAACAGGAAGGATGCAGCAAGGTTCTAGGGAGTAGCGCCCCTTAGTGTATGTCATTCCTTCTGGATAGAGGTGGTATCATGGTATGGAGCCCAGATACTTAACCTATGTGGTTGCTGCATTATTACTATGTGGTTTGTTGGAAATCGGGGATCCTCGGGAAGATCGGTTACGATCGGGGGATGACATACGCGTGTCAGTAGTTACCTATTTTTGCAGAGGTAACCCGGCCTTGTGTTGGCAGAGATCCGGTTAGGTTCTCGGGTCGTCTATTCCAGGGACGTACCCATCGTGGATAGGAAGTTCCTTAGCCTGACCATTTGTTGGAAATCCAAAGAAACAATACGTGACTTGTACGGTTTTAGTTGTATTACCTGCTATGGAATGTGGCGGTAACCTGCTATTGAACATAGTAGCTATAGTAGGCATACGATACTGGTCGTATGTTGGCTAAGATTAATATTATACTTTCGAAATGTTTTCTACACTATGCACTAATAATAATATCAAAAAGAATTTGATTTTTGCGTAGTAAGCATCTTTGACTATCATAAGAAGAAATCTCCTCCAATTCTGCGTTTGCATTGTGTGTGTGGCGGGAGGTCTTATGGTAGTTTCATTTTCCAAAGGCATTGTGAAATTGACTTTAAAATCTTCCTGTTGTTTATTTTAAAGAATAACTGTTTTACGATCTCACACCAGTCACCATGACTGACTCGGAGTTTATTGTTCCCCTTCTAAACTCTGGGTGCCCACAAAATTTCCACACGGGCAGCCTAGAGTTAGATTATCAGGATATTCTGGAGCTTTGGAAGCAAGCTGGATGACGAGACGTAGTATTTGTATCTGATATTATTTATTCCGCTGTGTATTCTGTATGAGGACAAGTTTATATAACTGTCCATTGTTGTATATTGACTCTGATTGATGTATGTATAAACTGATATAGTTCTTTGTTTTAAAAGACTAGTGATTATCTATTATATATTGTTCCGCTGCGATGTGTAAGATTCTGATATTGTTTTCTGTTCTGTTGTTCTTCTCTTCTTCTTCTACTCTTTTCTTCTTCTTCTCCCTTTTCTTGTTCTTAAAACCCTCACTATTGGAGTTTCCGGCACTCGATTGCTCTGCAGTCGATAAAGTGAGTATCGATGTCGAATTTTCGAAAGTCGAAAATTCCGGTATGTGATAAGGACAAGTTATATAACTGTCCAGTTGTGTTGTATATGGTTGTTGTAAACTCCGATGATGATGTAATGTATAAAATGATACAGTTCTTTGATTTAAAGATTATTCATTTATCTATTATATGTTGTTCCGCTGCGAATGTGAGATTCTGATATTGATTCTGTTTCTGTGTTCCCCTGTTGTTTCTTCTTTCTTTTTCTTCTGTCTTCTTCTACTTCTTCTTTTTCTCCATAACAATTCGGTTTTCCGGCATTCGATTGCTCGACAGTTGATACAGTGGACGTATTAATGTCGATTTTCGAGCGATGAAAAATCGCGTTCGTTACATTTTGGTACTTACGTGGTTTAAATTGAGTAAGTACAGGTAACCGGACGCTGTAGGACTAGATTTTGGTTGCGTAGTTGCATATGAAGTAAATGTTTGCTAAATAATGCTTAAAAACGCTAAATGAGGTACGTTTTCGGATTAAATACTGCGAAAAATATAAATATTGATATATATATATATTTGTTTTCTGACCGTGTGGGTCGATGTATATATATTTATCTCTCTTGTCAAATTGCAAAAGGTCCTTTGTACAAAGGAGACTCTGCCAAAAAATTTTGGAAATTTAGGGTGTTAGAAAAAATTTGAAAACTTTTGGAAAATTTTTTGTTAAAGGAAATCGTTTCCGAAATTATAATCGAAATAAATGATTTTGGTTTAGGATTGAAAGCTAATTTTTTAATGGAAAACTAAGAGGTTAGAAAGTGAAATGTCGAGTTTTCACTAAGTGGGTTTTTGGGTAAGTAATGGGTTTGGAGCATTCTTCTACCTTAGCAATTTCGGGGACGAAATTCTTTTAAGGAGGAAGGAATGTAACGACTCGGATTTTTCGTTGTTCGATTTTGAATATTTAAATGGTTTTAAATATTGAATTTGGATTATAGATTGATTTTGAATACGAAAAATTGGGTTTATTTATAAAATAAATTCAGAATTTAAATATAGCAATTTATTGAATAATTGAAGTTTATTGGTTAAATTATTGTATCTTGAGTTTTATGCCCGATAGAAATTTTTTGAAGGCTTGTAAAATTTATATTGATAATAATGAAGATAATAAAAGTTTTAAAATTGAATTTGAAAGTGATCTGTTCAATTTTAAAGATAGTTTGTTCAAATTGACATTAAAAAATAACGATTCGGGGCACTGTCTCGGAATTCAACGAAACCAATTCCATTGGATCCGTAATATTGTATTATTATCGAATTTCAAATTTCGTAGTGTTTGGAGTTATCGTTTGGTCATACGGGATAGAAACACGCTGAAATTGATATCGAAAATTCAATATAATAATTAGGTTCAAAAAGCTATCTTCTCCATACGATCGAATTAGGACTCGAAACATTTCCCATTGCTTTCGGAATAGGGGTATAACATTGTAAACGCCTAGCGGCACGCCTTGATAGGAGATCGAGATTTTAAGCTACAAATTCGAGATGATTTAAATTTAAATAATATATATATATATATATTTATATGTTGAATGGTCAAGATATTTCACATCAGAACTTTCTCACCTCTCTTCAAATCACTGTAGCTAACCTTCTCATGCATGCTACTTTTAAATTCAAATCACGTCTTCCTTCACCTTTTAAAATCTACGTACAACTTCCCTCCTCTATAATGTAAAAGTCGAACTCAAAGATAAAAATAAAGATAGGGAGAACGAATTCAAATTCGTTCAAAACAAATCGTCTTCATCTAGAAATAAAAAAAAAAGTGGCCGCAGAAATTCAAAAATCACGTTCATTTTATTTTTTTCCACCGCTCTCAAATTAATTCGAGAATCGAGTTCATTATTTCAATCAAATCAAAGAAAATGAAATTTGAAATCGAAGTCAAATCGGTCGAAATCGTGAAGCCTGGAGACGCGAGTTCTTCGGTGGCGAGTTGATTGGAGGCGAAGTGTTCGCTGCAGGGAAGGCGATTGGAGGGCGAACGACTGGAGTTTGGCGAGGCGCACGAGGTCGGGGAGGAGGGCGTAGGCGAGGCGACAGGCGAGCGTTCGAGTTCGATGGGGTTTCACGAGGCGGCGCATTGGGTTTTGTGGCAAGTTGGAGAGGCATTCAGTCAATGCAGGGGTGGTGGCAGTCGTGTGGTGGCAGTGTGACGGGGTGGCTGCAGGTGATTTTGTGAAGGGGGTCGCGGTTGACTGGATAAAGGCGCGAAGTATTGGGGCTGAAGCAGGGAAGAAACGAGGGAGCAGTCGCTGTTTCAATGAGCGTAGGCTGACGAGACGTGGAGGTATAATCTGTAATTAAATTTAATTTCTAAATTTGTTGTTTGATTTAGGATTTAAAAAAAATTAAATAGCTAATAAATTTAATCACTTACCAATACGAGGTCTAATAATCGTGAAAGCAAGTCGAGATTGGGATGGTTTGCAAATAAAATCAAGGTGAGAATTTCTCACTCATTTGGATTACCAATTTTAAATTTATAAAATTACTGGATGCTTGATTGATTTATGAATTTATAATTATATTTTGGATGGCTATACATATAGTAGTATATATATAAGTATTGGAGTGATATTCCCGCGCATTATAGCGGATGAGACCCTATGCGTCCCGCATATTAGCGGACGACCTTATATACCACGATATCCCCCTCGAAGTGGGATTGGTAATTTTATTGTTGTCTAACATCTGTGGATGCAGGGAAACAGGTAGGAGGGATCCAACTGGATTCCTCAAATATATTAGTATTTTTCATATATATAAAAATGCTGGATTATTGTGTGTTGTAGACTTTTAAATGTTATAATGGCATGGAAATTAATTTTGTGAATATTAAATACCATAAATATTATTTTAAATTTGTAAGGAATTAAAAGGGGATTTTTTTTAATATAAAAATATGTATATCGAAATTGGATTATTTAGAAGAGATTTGTTTGAATAAGGAATGGTGAATTTTTGATCATATTAAATAATGCGGGAAATATTTTAATTAGGGAATTTTAAAATAATTTATATAAAGGAATTTTTAAATGACTGGATTTTAAAGTGATGTTCGGAAAACATAAGAAGTAGTTGAATCGATATTTAAAATAGATTGGTAAAAATAAATGAAATTTATAAGAAAATTGAATTTATAAAAATTAGAATTTTATAAATGAGATTGTTTTACTGAAACTCAAGGAGTTATAAAAACTTATAAACGAAGTTATAAATAAAGGAAAGAGATATCGGATGATAAATTGGGAATATAAATTACGGGAAGAATTTATATTTGAATAAGGAAATAGGGTGGGTAAAAGATAGTGGATACTTTTTTTAAGTGAAGATGGTTAAGGAGACCCGATGTGAGTGATGTGATGAAAATCGAGAGGGGTTATAAATTGAAAATTTGGTTCCCCGGATTTAAAAATCTATTTTTATAAATAAGTTAAGTTTTAAATTTAAAAAAAGGGAAATTTTTATTCTATATAACTATGTAATTTTAAAGTTGGTTGGTATTGAAATATTTCAAAAGTGAATTTTTAAATACTTAATATTTATTTTAATAAAATCCTAAACCTGTTTTGGAAGTGATGTTATAAAAAAAGTATTTCAATATTTAAAATAATTATTTGAATATGTCTCAAAATGAATTTTTTTTAAATACTTATATATATATATATGTACAGAGTTTTGAAACGTTTAAATTTATTTATAAACCTTCTCGGAAGTTTGGAAATGGGTTTATTCAGTGGATGGGATTATAAGGAAATCCTTAAAATGGATTGGGAAGAAAAGTAAGGGAATTTCCGAAGTAGTTAAGTAAAAGCGAACTTTGGAAAAAAATGAAATAGAATTCATAAAGATGTGCAAAGGGAAATTGAAAATTATTGGCGAATATAATGGGCTTTGGAAATATTTAAAAGGGATTAATTCAAGAATTCCGGATTTATAGAATTCATTATAAACTAGTCAAGGAGTTTACAAATAAAATTGTAAATGAATTTGAGAAAAGAAATAGGAAATAAAAGGGATATTTTCTAAGTGTTGAATATAAAATGAAAGGGGGAAAATATTCTGAGTATTGGGAAGGGTGGATACATTCTGTTGAAGATATAAGGATTTGAAAACTGTTTTCAAATGTTGAAGAACTGGAAGTAATATCTTATAAATATATTTGGAATAAATTTTGGGAAATTTATAATAAGGACTGATGATTGCTTTTGAATGTTATTGAAAGTTAAATAACCGACTATCGATTTTGGCCAATTTCGTTAATCGTTTCGAAGAGACCGGGATCAGATTTAATTATCCGAAAACCACTTCGATCCGGTTTGAACGTTACGAATAAACACCGTGAAGATGATGAAGACGGTGATTCGGTTTGTCAAGACCCAAGGCAACTTGTATGGAAGAATTCCATCAGAACATAGTCATTAGAGGACGATGAGCATTCTAAGAGAAATCGTTCCTAGAAAGGTAACGCTTAGCCTCGAGCCTCGTCAATCGGGAATGACTCAAACAGGTGAGATGCAGCAAGGCTAAGTGGGTCGCACCCAAATAGGGTATGTTATCACCTTTCTAGATGTCCTTGGAAACACTATTTATCTTATATATGGGTACACACGAAAGAAGAAGCGCTCGATGGTAAGGGTGGGAACACCCGGGGTGATAACATATTCGGTCTATCTAGGTAAGGGGTAGGCTGGTCTTATGTAGCAGGGGATCCCGACGTGGTCCTCGGTACATGGTTCTAGAGGTGTACTGTGACGGGTGGTACCCCAGTCATTCGTTGGAATCCGTTCTCCCATCCGAGCTTTCGGTTTTGTTTGTAGAGCCTAGTATGCTGGAATTTAATTAATGTAACAAATTCAGCTATTTGAATAAGTACTTGTATTTAGACACAATTATAATATCACTGGATTTTCTATATAGTGTTTTGGTTATCGTAAGGGAAATACCCGTCGTGTTTATTTGTGACGTGGTCTTACGGGATACCTTTGTTTTTCATAGGATTTTGAAAAGTTAATAATTTAAATTGAGTGTGTTTTCTCACGCTGGTTTTCCAGACTGACTCGGGTGTTATTTAACTATAATGCTCGGGTCAGACTGAGCATTCAGATTCAGGATAGGATGCTATGGAGCTCAGGGAACAAGCTGGATGGCAAGGCGTACTTCCGTACTTGGTTATTATTCCGCTGTGTAAGGACAAGTTATTAAATTGTCCAGATTTTAATGTATTGGATTGTTGTACTCTAATAGTGGTATGTATATTAACAGTACAGTTCTTGTATTAAAAATCTGTTATTATATATTATACTTTGTTCCGCTGCGATTGTGAGATTCTGTCTTGTTCTGTTCTTTCTTCTACCCTTTTCTTCTTCACACCTAATGAACTGGTATTTCCGGCATTCGACTGCTCGGCATTTTATACAGTTGACATATTGATGTCAATTTTCGAAGGTCGAAAATCCCCGTCCGTTACAATATATATATGTATATATATATATATATGTATGTGTATATATATGTATGTATGTATGTGTGTGCGTTTTGCCCAAAATTCCATAAAGATATATTGTTCATGGACTATATCCCAAAGGCTATATATATATATATATCGTTAAGTAATCATATATTTTACAAAGTCTTAGTTTACACTTAGTCCGAGCCTAAATTAGCATTTATACATTTGTTTAAAATAACATAAGTTTATATTTCCAAAACTGTAATTCAAAATCCGTAAAATCCTTTCTTTTATTTAATTAATAGAATATAATATGTTTTACAATAATAATTAATATACTATATCCCAAGGTTTAATTATTGAACAAGGTGTAACTATATACATACATCTTTATAGTTTAACCAAAACCTAATATATATATATATATATAATTATCAGTTTCAAATATATATTTATATATACACAAATATTATATATGTACAAATCTCTTCTTCACAACCTATAACTCATTATGTTATCAAACCTAAGCCAATAAGAAAATATAAGTTTATGTTTATTAATTACAAAACTAAATTAGAAAACTGAATTTAACCAAGTATTCTTTATATATATATATATAGTTATTCATAAAACCTGGTTCACAAAGGTTAACTTCACCAGTCACTCTGGATGAAATCAAAATGGTGCTATTTTCGATAGATGATTCCAAAAGCCCAGGGCCTTATGGTTTTTCATCCAAATTTTACAAAGTGCGTTGGATGGACCTGCAAGATAGCATTTTTAGCGCTGTATCAGAGATATTTCAGACGAGGAAATTGCCACAGGGAGTAAACCATAATTTTATTACTTTAATACCCAAAAAAGATAAGTCTCAAAGGATTTCAGATTATAGACCTATTGCATGTGCTAATGTTTTATATAAAATAATATCAAAGATCCTTTGGAATAGAATTAAATGGTTTCTAACCTGTTTTAATTGCATAAAATCAATCATCTTTCATACCGGCCAGAAACATTAGTGAAAATGTTTTGCTAGCTCATGAACAAGTTCGGGATTTTACTAAATGAGGTAAACAAAAAATGTGCATCTAATTGATCTTCAAAAAGCCTATGACATGGTTAATTATGAGTTTATACGTCATATGCTTTTATCTCTGGGCTTCCCCATACCTATAATAGAGCTAAGTTATGAATGCATTTCTACGCCTACTTTTTCCATTATGATCGATGAGAGACCACAAGGATTTGTTCCCTCAAACAGAGGGCTCAGGCAAGGAGACCCGTTGTCCCCTTACTTATTTTGCATAGTCATGGAGTTTTTTACTTTACTAATGGAGGAGGGAGTTGTTGATGGACACATACATCATATATCTAGCATGCAACCTACCATAACCCATCTCCTATATGTTGATGACGTCATGATTTTCTTATCTACTACTAAAGAAAATGCTACTTTTATGAATTATATTTTTCTACAATTATGGAGCAGACTATCGGTTTAAAAATAAATAAAAATAAATCTCAGATAATTTTTAGCACTGGTGTTGTGTACAAGTCAGAGATCTCAAGCATCCTACATATAACACAAAAAGGTTTACCTATAAAGTATCTTGGTGTTCCTTTGACATCGAAATATATCCATGCACCTCACTATTCACCCCTGCTAAATAAGATCAACACTAAGTTAGAAGGATGGGATGACAATTTATTAACAACAACAGGAAGAGCAGAATTGATTCATAGTACAATAACCCGCATTGTTATGTGTTGGCTCCTTATTTATCATTGCGTCAATCAGTTTTGAAGAAAATTGACAAATTGTGTGCAGATTTTTTCTGGAAGGGCAAACTTCATAAGATATCCTGGGATAACTTATGTAAGCCAAAAATGGAAGGTGGAGTTGGACTGCGGAAATTTACTTATCTTAACAAAATTGCTAGGATTAAACTGCTTTGGAATTTATTAACAACTGACTGTTTATGGACCAGATGGATGAGGACTAAGTATTTGTCAAAGGAAAATATATGGGTTCTGCCACATGATAACAACTACTCTAGCATAATGAAATCAATTCTCAAGCAACGTGACTTAGCTGCAACAATCATGACTCGAGTTATTATCAATGGGGAACACATGGACTTATGGTTTGACCCTTGGATAAACCATAAATCCCTTGTCGAATTAATTGGCTGGAACAAAGTTCATCTTAGTAACACAGCCACCAGTAGAATGAGTCATATAATAAGAGATCGACAATTTCAGCCTTATTAGAGACTAGGGAAGTGGCAACTCAAATCATGCAGGTGAAATTATTCTCTGACAAGCCTACTGACTACCGGAAAATTGGTAATCAGGGAAAATTGTGTTTTCCACCGTTTGGAATGAAATTCAACAACATAATGAAATCAATGATAATTTCAAACTAATATGGCATAACAAAACAGCTAAGAAATTTTCTTTTACTACGTACATGGCCTATCTACAACATTTACCTACAACAGATAGATTATCAAGTTGGGGTATATCTACTGACCCACACTGTGTGTTTTGCAATGGACATAATGAAAACCACAAACACTTATTTCAAACTGCAAATTCAGTACTTATCTTTGTGATGCATTACTGCTCAAATTGGATCTAGAACACGTAAATGCCAACTCGTTGCGACAACAACTTTCCGGTTTGAAGCATAATTTTGTATCATAATCAGCTACTCGAGATATAGCCTATGTGGTGGCATCAACACAAACCGACCATATTTGGTTAGAGAGAGTGCGTAGACGTTTGAGAGTAAGGGTTGTTCGATGGAGTAGAGTTTGAAATTGTTCGAAATAAACGTTCGACTACAACTCATTCGACGCGTTCATCATGGGCGAACATCATCGACAGAGAGGGAGAAATTTCATAGATAGGGGATTGAATTGGAAGACTCTGGATAAAAGGCTGCGCGTTTTGGTAAAGTACGTTATATGGGGTTTTTTTTCATGTTACTCGTTTTTGGGCTGGATCGAGTAGTTTTCTTCTGTGTGTGGAGGTGTGCTTATAACCCATTGTATGGGCCGATTTCAAAGAAGTGTGATTGTTTTTCTTTATTTTTGTAATTTTATCTATCTGTATTAGAGTCTGTACAATAGAGGATGTCGTGATCTTTTTTCTTACCACAGTGGTATGGTTTTATAAGGAGGTGAATCCTGCTATTTCTTGGTTCTCATAAGTCATAAATAAAGAACCTCTTCTTTTCAAAAAAATATACTGTTAGACAAACTGAAACCATTAGAAGTATATAACATGTTTCTAAGTGAATTTGTCTATGGTCTCAAACCAATTCAAGAAGAAAATACATAATTTGATAGATCAAGACTCAACTCCATCAATTCATCCATACAAAAGCAAGTAGAACAAGGCAACGTACAACACAACAATGCAAACGACACAAAAAAACATGAGAGGCGGGAGTAGCAGCCTGGAAGTCACGCCCAGGCTTGCTTACCAATCGACCGGTTTGGAATCCCTGGTCGAACGGTTCTGTTGCCTGAGGCAAACATGCCTAGGCAGTAGTCCAATCATGCCTCACTTCATACTCCAGCGATTTTAGTTTGTAATTCCAAAACAATGCTTTCATGCATGGACTTCATAGCAAATTTATATTTCTAATATAAAATATGCAAATTGTTATTGGCAGTAAATTAGATTAGGTAGAAAACAAATTACAGTAAGAAAATCCTAGAATTCAGATATAGGTTTTGTGGGTGATTAACTCACCTTTTGAATCCTATGTTTAGCTTAGAAATTTGTATTCGAATCCAACTTGATTTTCACTTGAAGAAACCCTGGAACAAAGCACTGATTTCTCTCGTTTTACTTGTATATTGATTTGCCATTTTTGGGTTTAATTGAAAGAGAAGGAAACCCTTTGCCCCCATTTTCCATTTTCTAATTTTAGTTGTATGTAAAAGCATACGAAAGTGAGAAATAAGAGACTTGTCTTATTTACTTAAGTTGGGCATGGGTTTGTGTTAAGGCCCACTTAAAAAGGTACAATTTTTTTCAAATTTAATTCCACACAATTTAACATTTCCTAACTCCTTTTTATATAGTAATTACAAAGGATTTACAAAAATAATATTTCTGTTTTTCCCATAACAATAAAAAAAATTGACTTCAAAATATTTATTCCATATATCTTATTTCTCTAATATTATTTAAATTTAAAATTCTCATTCTAAAAGAATTTATTCATATTTAAAAATGCAGAATCCTAATTTCTCGATTATTTTACAAGTTTCGAATTTACAATAATTAAATAAAAATCGCAATATTATTTTCAAATGATTTTAACACTTCGAAAGTACTTAATATTCCCAAATTCCATAATGATTAAGAATTAATCAATTTAAAGCGAATTAATCTTTATAAAACTAATACAAATTCCAAACTAATGATTTAATTTCTCCAATTTAAATCTTTATTTAATTTACCTGAAAATCTGAGTTGTTACAATACAAGTAAGAACAAATCCCATACTTAATGAATGTATATAATTAATATCAAATTCCAGACTTGAAAGGATGAAAATAATCTGAACAAAATCCAAACTGGAAAGAATGGACAAAACAAGGCAAAAACCCAAACTTGAAAGAATAGACACAAATAATTAAACATTGAGAAGAGCACGAAGCAATTCTCAATGCAATTAAGGAAACGATTCAAAGATTTGAATTAACAACAGGGAAAAAGAGAAGTTATTCCAACAATGACTAGGAGGGTGCACCCCCCTTAACGGAAATATACCTCTTGAAATATACTTGAGAACTCTGATGGCTCTCGGACACGTCCAAGCCGGACCCCACACAACGGTTACCGAGTATCCAGGTATTTCACATCTCAATGCGCAAAACCAAATCCAATCTGTGAAAATACCATAATGGGAGCAACCCCACATAACTTAGCTTCCACTTGCTCTTTGGGTTTAGTCATTTTTGACAAAGGATAACAAAGCTCAAATGAGCAACACATCATCATAGAATGATGAAATATAAATAAGATAGCAGAATCGAAATAGATAGTCGATAAATCCCCTATCGGGAAATAACACAGTGATTTGTGTATGAGAATTAAATCGCATACTCTTACTTCTAATAAATGAATCAAACCTTTTTTTAAACAGTTGATTCACACTTCGGCTTGATTTTCACATTTTAAATATTGTAAAACATTTTAAAAGTACTCTTTGAAATATTCTTTTAAAAGGGCGAATTATAATACTAAATGTATTAATACAAGGGTCAAAATCAAATGTCATTAAAATTGTTGCTTACTATAAATCCAAAATAATTTACACTTAGTTTTCTTTCTTTAAACAATTTCTTCTAAAAGATTTTCCTAATTTATAAACCAACATTTATAAATTTAAAACAACACTTATTATCTTAAGGGATAATAAAATAATTAAAATACCTTTGCAAATTTAAACAATATTAATTTGTCCCAAAGTATAATTTATTTACAATTCATTTATAGCTTTTAAAACCACATTGATTTTCCCAAAGAAAATAAATCAAATTTAAAATCCATTTTATAAATTTAAACCAACATTAATTATCCCGAAAGATAATTAATTAAATTTATAATCTTTTATAATTTAAAAAATGACATTAATTATCCCGAAAGATAATTAATCAAATTTATAATCTCTTTTAATAAACCAATTAGTTATCTTTGTTAAAACAGTTAATTATCTCTAAAAAAACTTTTATTTAATCAGTAAATTAACTTTATACCATTATTAAATCTATGAATTAACTTTAAAATTTTAAATCAGCTAATTCACTTTAAAACACTTTTATTAAATCAGTTAATTTACTTTAAAATACTTTTAGTAACATCAGTTAATTAACTTCAAATATCATTAGTTAAAACGATTAATTAAATTCAAACACCATTTAATTAAAATTAAAATTATAATTAAATCCAAATATCATTAATTATATGGATTGATTAAATTCAAGCATCATTAATTAAAATGATTAACTAAATTTCAAATATCATTAATTAAAATGATTAATTAAATCTAAACATCATTAATTAAAATGAATTATTAATTTCGAATATCATTAATTAAAATGATTAATTAAATCTAAACATCTTTAGCTAAAATGATTTATTAACTTAAAACCTCATTACTTAAAATGATTAACTAGATTCAAATATCATTAATTAAAATTATTAAGTAGATTCAAACATCATTAGTTAAAATGATTTGATAAATTTTAAACATCATTAACTAAAATGATTAATTAATTTAAATATAATTAATCAAAATGATTAATGAATTTAAATATCTATTTTGTGAAAATCTAAGCTCAAGACAATACATACAATGGTTTTAGGGAGACAATATTCAATAAATTTTGGAATAGCAAAAATCACTATAACGACACTTTAACAATTTATATAGAATATCATGATATCAATATAAGAAAAATAAGGAAATAAATAATTATTATTGGCGAGAAACCCCTTTGGGTCTCTCTACAAATGTTCCCTACAAATCTATGAATGGACAATATAATAATCATATGGATTCACAGCAATTAAGTTAGTATGTCATTCGTTTTCCGAAATGGAAATCCAACCAAACAATCAATCAAACAACAATATACATACATCCAAGCATACAACAATAATCTATAGCATCACAGATTTTATATAGTTTATTTAAAGGTGAGTTAACTCACTGAAATTCCAACAGACGATTTCACGTTCTAGTATGGTCTAAAATCGAACAACGTCCAATTTTAGTCCAAAATTAAATTAGCGCCATTTTCAACCAATTCAATCCCAATATGAAGATGACACTCCTGCGAGTCCAATGCGACCGACCGCGTCCGGATCCAACCTCGTACGAAATAGTTATGAGTTTAATAAGATTTCAAATTTAAATAATATAATTAATTTCTTAATTACATTGTTAACTACAGATTTCCATACCACAAACCCTAATTTCATTATCACGAACCCAGGCCGCCCATGAACATCTCCGTTCATCTCTGATTCGCCGTCGCCGTTTGCTACCATAGGCCGCCGCGACACGAATGCTAACCACCTAGTCCTTGACGCCTTCAATGGTACCAGCCTCACCCTCCAACTCGTCGCCGCGAGCTCCATGTCGAACCCAAAACGTGACGTCGTTCAACTTGCAATTTCCACCACCACCATCGACTATAGAGTACCAAACTTCACCAGAATGCAGCCCACGCCTTCCTCGACATCTTTCCTTCAGGGTCCGTCGCCTAAAATCAACGACGACGCCAAAAAACCTAACTCAAGCTGCAACGTTCAACTCCATATCCATGATGCTACGCTTCTCTAATCAACAATCAAACAGTCCATCTCCTACACCTCATCAAGACGGGCAATTTCCATGTTGAGGCCTTAGCCGAAAACTGCCTCTAGAGGCTCCAATCATCCAGGGTCATTGGATGAAAGTTATAAATAATGGTGGTTATGTTTTCATTTAGGATTTTGGGAAAGAGAATGAGGAATGAGGTCCTTATATAGCCTATTCTCTTACACTGTTCACCTCCAAAAATCACGAACTCCAATCGAGGTGTGCTCCTTGGCGTTCCTAGCTAAATACCCTTATTTCGAACTCATTGGGACAGTTTTTGAAACCTAATTCCAAAGTATACAAAAGTTAACTTTTATCAAACAAATTATTCTATTTTAATTCCTTAAAATTAATCGCTACGCATATCGAATTCACACGACCACACAGTATGTCCAATCCTCACGAAACTCGTCGGCATACAACAATTCATTATTTCGGATTCAATGTCACTAGTTTTATCAAAATCCGAGACAGTGTCCCGGAATGCTAATTTCACACATTTAAATATCGTTTCATATTTTCGATTACATTATCAGTATTTATCCGATTTATTTATTATTGTAAATAAATTTACAAATTGAATTCACCAATATCATTTATTAATTTAAAAGAGTTAAATAAGACTATTAAATCCATGTAATTAATATTTATTTTGCAATTCAAATATTTAAATGATCGCTATATTTGAATTCAAGTTGTTAAATTCCAAAATTCACTTATTTAAATATTAAATTAATTAAATATTCAAAATCGAAATGATCAAATTTCTGGGATGTTATAGTCCAGGCTGATGATTGTTTAAACTCTTATTTTTTGTATGAATATTAAAGTTTTCCTTTTTGTGAAGATCATCTGGATATTATAAATTACTTATCACGGTATGAGATTTTGTTCTGTCTTTTCTTTTCTTTCACCAAAACAATATGTCTTTTCGGCACTTGGATGTTCGGCATGTGAATATTGTGCATGTATTAGTATCGACTTTCGAGTTTCGAAATGGAAGATCATTGCAATCGGTCCCATGCGGTCGTTAGTAAAGACTTGAGTTATGCTTGGATAGACCACACGTCCTACAAGTGTAGGTTTCAGAGGATATGTAATTACCTCAAATTTTGGTTGCTTGTTTATTAGGTAGGAGGTGGGTTAGTTAACCCTTAGGTAAATCTTTGAGATGAGTTAGTAATATGGCTGATTAAATTACAACGTTGTTATTGGGCATAAATGGAAGGTTCCTCGGGGCATGTGGATAATTTGGTCTAGGCATTGTTTGTGGATACACGACATGGTGCATCGTTATGGCTCTAACAGAAGGTTCCTCGATGTAAGCCAGCAAGTCGGCCTAGACGCTATTAGTGGATACCCGACGCAGTGCCTGATTAGGGACACTAATGGGAAATTACTCGATATATGCATACAATTGGGCTTAGAAATGATGTATACCCTTGTCCATCAATTATAACGATGTTTATATGTGTATGAATATATATGCAAACACACTTACTTATACCTCGAAGTAGGTTGGACATTTCGTGCATGGCTATGGAATCAAATGATTAAGCTATAAATAATAGATATAACACGTAATGAGAAATCAATCGGCATAAACTAGTGTTATGGATAAAGTATGTAATTTGCTAGTCACCAGAACGTTGTCCTGAGCTCCTTCTCATTACAACCCACATGATAGATTTAGAGGAATATTGTATTGATGCAAGGAGGAAATGGGTGGTGGAAAGGTCTTTCCATTCATGCTCATCACCGACAAGCCAACTAGATATCCAAGAGATAATATTGGTAGCTGGAAGCCTCAGTCGATATATATGTTTTATTATATTTTACAATTCCATTGTAAGTTCGTATGGATAGCTCTCTTATATACTTATGTTCATTTTAGGTTACCAACACCAACGATCTATATCCTAATGGACTCAATATTTTAATTTGGTCGAAAAGTCGGGCCCATTGGGATACGGGTTGTTACATTTGGTATCAAAGCATAGGTTAGTCAATCCTAAGAATTGGGATACGTTGAGTAAATGCACTTGTATTTTTTACCTAGAATTATATATATATATATATTATACGTCGAACTCTATGAATTTCGACTATAGAAGAAGTAGCAACCATATTATGGAAAGATGGATATGGAAACTATTAGTTGGACTAATAAATAGAGTTAAATTTATACACCTACCCCGATTACCCACAGGGTGTAGACCGTATCGTAAGGTGTTGACTTAAGAAGAGCATGAGTATGACATATAGGAGAGTCCTATGGATGGTACCTGAAACCTTTATTGGGCTTGAACTATCCTATGATTGCAGATTTCACTAGATGCCAATTGACGATATACATTTCATCTGGACAAATGGGGAGTAAGAATCTATATGTCGTAGATATCCAGAGGTAAGAATTGAGCAAGTTCACACAAAAAGGTGTGCATTGACCACTACAAGATGATAGGTAAATTATTATATTCTTGGTGAAAAAAAGTTAGGGGTAATAGGAATAGAAGAAAAGTCCAAAAGAAAGGACAAACAAAACTCATTTCTGAGTCCGATTCCATGTGAAAATTTTAATAAAAGATTTAAAAATTTCTTAAAATATTTGAAATGACTTTCAAAGAAATTGTTTAAAAATATGACACAATAATTGGAATTGTTGTTATTTTTGAAAAGCAAGTAAATACCAAAATTTTCTCCATATGAAATATTCTTTAAAAAAAGATGTTAGGAAAAAAAATTCAAAAGGGTTTTTGATAAAATAATTTTTTCGTTTTGAAATAAACGAAAAATAGTGTGTATGTTTAGCTCGATGATTTTTCTACTTTTATTAATTCAAAGTCTTAAGAAATTCTTTTAAGGGGTGGACAATTGGAATTGGTACTGTATTTAATTAGGGTTAGAAGGGTAAGAATGCCAGATAATGAAGTTAGGAAATATTCCTACATAAGGTAGATACAAAGAAAAACGATAGGAGAAGGATTTACACAATGAAGCAGGTGGGTTCGGATGAGAAGGAAATTTATAGTAGGAGTTATATTAGGGGAGAAGAGAGGCCGATGACCAAGGCAATATGCTAAAAGACCACTATGGATGTATAGGAATTTTTCGAAATAGCTACGGGCGAAAGTGAAGAAGATGGAATTGCTAACGAAGGAATTAAGTTAATCGTAATATATTATCTAGCCCATTAAGGTCCAAGTTCAATTTGGGCCAAAAAGGGAGGAACCGGTCGACCATTGTGTTTCTGGCTATTATTATGACCAGTTGACTACTCCTTGTGCAAAGCCACAACTTGAACCTTGGACGCAGCATAAAAGCCCTGTCCAGACCCTCCAACTTTCCCATTCTCTTTGCTCCTCCTCTCTTTCTCTCAATCTCTTCCTTCTCTTCCCCAACAACCATCGCCACACCGCCTCAACAGTCGCAATGACGACAATAAGCAACCCACTCAACACGCGACCAAACTAAGCAGTATGCTCTTCTAGATCTAGTCTCAATCCCAGGCCTCTTCTACAAGTGCACATGGATCTTTATATAATATGACTTATGTGTATACTAACATATACAGTCTAAACTAAGCAGAACTAACTAGTAGAGAATAAAAATAAAATAAATAAAAAGCAATCACACCAGGATTTTTTATACTCTTTTAGACCTCTTGTCCTACATCCAGTCCCGACGCCCCCCTTCGGAATTTTCTTTAACCAAATACCTCACTTCGCCCGGAGGAACATGCAATACAACAAAGTTCTCTAAGTACACAAGCTAGTGTTCTCACTACACAAATTTTGACTGCCGGTACAAATCTTCCTATAATATACTTGATGATTCAAGATGCGCTCTTTGTGATTATGGAAGTGAATCAAATGATTCTTGAGTATAGAATTCAAACTGAATGTAATAGAATAGGTGTGCTCAGAAAAGTATAGATCAAGAAGCATAGAATCAGAAAGTTAGAAAGTAGAAAGTTAGAAATGAGCTTAGATCTTGATCTCTATATATAGGTATTCAAATGTCACGTTGAATAGTTGCAATTATTCACTAACAATCATTTCTGTTTGCAGAGATGCTCATGAACGATCGCAACTATTGGAAATGTCTTTTTAGAAAATAGTCGTTATGCAGTGATCAATGGACTGAGTAAAAAAAGTCAATCTACTGAATAAGAACTTTGAATTTCATGAAAATTTAATTTTTTGACTATTTAACAAAACAGTGAAGTTCAGTCGACTAAATACTATTCTCGATCGACTGCCCTCAATCGATTGAGAAAAGTGTTCAGTCGACTGAACAGTGTAAAACCTGTTTTTTTATAATATTTTTCTTTTTAAAATTTGTTTAAACTCTTGATAATCAAAAGTGTTTGTATGCAGATGTGTATGCGTCCATATAAACTGCCAATGAGATTTTACAAGTGTGTCTATGACCAAATACATACATTCGACTTAACAAACCATAATTTTAGCTTTTGAAATGTAGACGAACCTTCTTACTTTCTCCTTGATTCTTCGATTCAATAGCTCATTATACCTGCACAGTTATGTATACTATATATATGCAGAGATATAGTTGTCATCATTAAAACATAAAACTAGGGTTATAACATTTTCCTCTTTCAATCAGTCCATGGCACCCCCACAACAAGGCAGTAGCTTTTCACACCGCTCAAACCTCACACCCCAAGAGATTGCTTAGCTCCAAGGCGATAATGAGAATATTTCAAGCTACGACGCCTCGGCGATTTTCAAGTTTTTGCAAGGGAGACCGGTTTAGTTTGAGGACTTCGTCATGTACAGATTGGGAGATCCATTCATGGCCTCGAGATTAGCACCGATCCTGGACCAAGAGATTTTTGAGCAGGAATGCTACCCGTGATGCATGCGGCTGTTCAATGCCAACTTAGAGTACGAGAGCTGTTTCACACCAGAGTTGAAGACGATGGGAATCACCTTGATGGATGAGGATTATTGGGCCATTTTGGGCATGCTCGCGATTGAAGCAGATTTGGACAAGACTAAGACCACCGACCTAGAGATTATGCAACTGATTCTCCATAAGGGAGTAGGTGTCTAGAGAGCAGACAACATGCGGGACCAATCCCATCTCATCACCCGCATCATCCAGCACAACATCACCCCTAGGATGGGGAGCTTCGACCAGATATATTTTTTGATGCAAAAGGACACCTATGCCATTATATGCAGTATTACGATGAACTGGCCAATGGCTATTGTGAGCCAATATATAGGCCCCGAAGTTCAGACTCCATGGAGCCACATCTCGTATTATCACCTCTTCCTTCGCATTTTTAGTCAGTTTGAGGTGAACATCCTAGGAGAGAAGGTGCAGAAGAAGGCCCTCACCTTGTTGGATAGGTCCTTCCTTAGGAGGATGGGGATTAGAGAGGCACTAACATAGATAGGAGCATAGGAGGCTATGGAGCAAGGTTTGGAGGCTGCAGGGTTTAAGAACCCTGAGCGTAAGGAGATCCATGACGCCCAGCTCCATATCGAAGCTGAGCTATGAGTGGTTCGAGCCGAGCAGCAGTGCTGAGACCGCCATCTCTAATGTCTAACTACCGTGCTACGTCCTATTAGAGGGTTTGTTAATGGGTCGAGCCATGGTAGGGGATCCGGACCATCCCATAGATTGTAAATGGTAGTAGTATTATTATTAGTAGTTGCTGCTTCTAGCATTTTTTTTCCTTTTAGGTTATCTGGGTTGTAAGCATCAGTTGTCTCCTTTTTGTATAAAAACTGCATACGATATAGTATGAGATATGTTCATAGTTTATTACAATGTTGATTTCCTGGATGATCTTTGACCACTATATATATATTGGAAAACGGTATAAATAAGGAAATCTTGTAAAAACATTTAACTAATGAAAAAGAAAAATAAGGGTTGAAGTTTATAAAATAAAAATTAGCAAACTAAAATAGCAACTAAAAATAAATAATGCCTAAAAAAATTTAGGATATAGAAAAACCAAAAAAAATGCCAAGTGAATGACATGGAAGGGTTGTCGCGAAACTCACGGGTCACTGTCCCTATGCCTTAAGAGCTAAACTTTATAAATGTGATTACGTGTTTATTGTTTTGAAATGAAAGAAAGGATTTTCAAAATTTAATATTAACTGTGTAATATATTAGGGTTAATCGTACTGCATTAGCTCATTCATTTAATCCTAATTGCCTTAAGATGTAGTTTGATTTATTTTAAGAGTATAAAGGTAAATGCTTTTGAAAAATGGTTTAAAATATAAATTTTAAATATTCAAACTATTTTACAAATTTAATTTCTACAAATCTGAATTTTAAAATACAATTTTTATGATTTTGAACGTGAAAGGATAATTTTCAAATGCCACAAGCTTAGCATAGAAAGGGTTGATGAGTTAGTGAAAATGAATTTTACTTTTTAGTAATGGTGATAGTATACAAAATGTAGGTAATGAAAAGGGAAAAGATGTTATAGCTTTGGAATTCAATTTCCATACCTTATTGATAGTAAACAAAAACCTGGTTTTAAATAATAATTTTGTTTTAAAATTTCAAAAATAATCCACCACATGAAAATTGGAATTGGAAAAGCTAAAAAAGATTCGGGGGAAAAGAGAAGTTTCCAAGATAAAACGGTATTGTTATACAAAAGAAGAGTGGAAATATAGGATTTTCCATCTAAATTCCTTTCCAGCCATATGGGTATAGATTTAGGAAAACTAGATTTTTAAATTTTTGGATATTAGAAATGGCCTTTTAGGTATTGGAGGGTAGGGATTAGATGAAAAATTTGTTGAACCATACTTCTACTCATAGGAGTGAAAATTATTGAATGAAAATGAGAATTTTGATTTTTGAAAACTTGCATATATATATATATATATATATATATATATATAACTGCAAGTATATATATGTTATTTGCATAATATTTTCAAAATGGTTTTAAAGAATGCATTCATATAGGAGGCACTAATTTAGTATTATTCAATGTGCATATCATATGGGATGAATACATTGTGCACTTATACACGATTGGCTACAAAATTGATTGTACACTAATTGGTTGGATAGTTTAGAATGGTTATGCACTGATGTGCACGTAAATGTGCATATATTTACATCCATATTTTATCTCTTTTTATTTAAATAAATATCATATTTGGGCATTTTAACATGTTTAAAACCATAATTTAATTATTTTCAAATCATCATATATTCATCTTTATTCAAGGGAAAAACGGACATTATATCGTGCATTGACTGTGGGGACACAGTCAAAATTAAGTGTGGGTGTTTCATTTTCATTTTTTTAGTTTCATGGCATTTTTTAATTTTCATTTTCTTTTAACTTTAAAAAAAATCTCAAAATTTCTAAATCTCAAAACCATTTTCTTTTTATCATTTTGATTTATTTTTGAAGAAACACTATGGGATAAGTATAAGTTTTGGTTGATAAATTGAAATTTTTGAAAATTTATTTGTCTTAACAAAAATAAAAATGAAGTTTGATTACAAATAACAATGGTTTAACTAGTATATAGGAAGGTTCATATGTGTTAATTATGAAGTATGTTCTAATTGAAAATCTTTGTTTAAAAAAGTGGTAAATTTAAAGTAAAGGATATAACATTTTTATCTTCTAAGTTAAATGGTACTAAGATCATTTTGCAAAACTCTCTCTTTCTAAAAAAATAATATATATATATATAAGTAAAAAAACATTTGTATATATGTATATATTTTTAACACTTAGAGTCATGTGTTCACACTCGTGTGTTCACTCGCCATGCTCTGTACCCTTCTCACGTAAGCCCGAAAGGCAGTGCATGATCGGTATATCTGGCCTCAGTTTATCCGAGTTAGGTGTATGTATATAAAAATTCTTTTTAATAACGCATACAGTCAATAAGTGTTCACACTTGTGTGTTCACTCGCCACGCTCTGTATTCCCCTCACATCAGTTCGCAAGGCAGTGCACGGGTAATATATCTAGCCTCAGTTTACCGGAGTTAGGCATATGTAAATATTGTTAATATCAATGAAATTTTCGAGTAAGAGAGAGTAAGCAATTGAAATCCAAGCACCATTTTAACTTGTTAGATTTAACTTGTTATTGAAAAGAAATGAGAATACCACTTTGGCAAACTTTGATAATCAACTAAGGATCCATTTCATAATTACATTGTGTTATCAACCGAAACAACTAGCCAAACTATAGTCTATCTGTTATGACAACTTAATTTTTGTTGGAAATTTTGATGAGTAAATGACTTAAATTTTCAAGATTATGACCAAAACTTATATTTAACTTATTTGTGTCGATTTAAAAGTAAATTCTTCATTTGTGAATATTTTCAAAAACTCACATTCATCTCAGTGTAAATAAACCTTGCATTTTGTAAACATTTTCACTTTGCATTCGGATTTTGTGGGTAGTATCCGCTGAAAACCTTCATAAGACAACACTCATCCTACTAGGGACACCCAGAGGTTTAACGGCTTGTTGCATACGCTCAATGCAATCGTGCTCCCTACGAAAATGGATTTATCTTAATTTTCCTTTATTCGAGGACGAATAAAAAGATAAGTGTGGGGGTATTTGATGTGCACGTAAATGTGCATATATTTACATCCATATTTTATCTCTTTTTATTTAAATAAATATCATATTTGGGCACTTTAACATGTTTAAAACCATAATTTAATTATTTTCAAATCATCATATATCCATCTTCATTCAGGGGCAAAATGGACATTTTTGTGCATGTGTAAATTTGAAAACTTTTACTTGAACATTTTTTGATGATTTTTATAGGAATTTGGATGCATATGGAAGAGGCTTATATGAAGATACATGCATGCACAAATGAATACAAAGGAAAGAAGAGGGAAATAATTCAAGACCATGAACATGGAGGACCCCACCCACTTACCTAAATCTACAATTAGAAGCTAATGGACAACTAAGTGGAGGTTAAAGCTTCATGCACATTAAATGATGGATAAATTAGTGGCTAATGGTTACTTGGTGGCCACACTTTCTAAAGGGCATTTTGGGAAGCCCCCTAAAAATAGAATTAGGGTTTTATGCATGTATAAATAGCCCTCTTATGTACATGTAAATATCTTCTACTCTCTCATATATTTGCTTAGGAAATTAGCAAGTTGTACACAAAAATCAAAGTGAAATAAAAATGGCTTCCAAGCCTCTTTCTCCTCTCTTTTCTACATGCTTTTCTTTGTTTTATTGTTAATGTTTATTTCTATGCCCTCTTTCTTTTTATGTTCATAGCTTAGATTTACATTTATGTACTAGTCTAATTAATTTCCTTCTAGTAGTTAATCTTCTTTTTCTTTGTTTATTCTCTACTTTCTTTCATTTTCAATGTTGAAACTTACATGTGTTGATTTGATAACACAAATGAGTAGCTAAACCCCTTCAATTTAGGGGTAATGAAGCTCTCAAATATTATGTAATTTCAACATTTTTATGATTTATGATCTCTTTAGCTTGTGCTTCATGAAAGTGAATTTTGATGTAAGTTTATACAAGTGGGTTTGATAGCTTATATTGCTTATGCAAATGAGCTATTCTTATTCAACATAAACACAATTTACATCATCATTTGCTAATTAATTTTTTATTTTCAAATGAAATTAAAAATGAAATTTGATGATCTAAATTACTAGTTACAATAGTAAATAGATCATACTTAAAATAGATTTTGCTTTTGCTTCATTTTCATGAGAATTGATAAGTGGTTTATTTGTTGTATTATAGTTTGATGGTTTGAGTTATGTTAATTAATAACATAAACAAACCATACTTATGATAAATACAATAATTATTTCACTTAATACCAAAGCTAGAGATCATAAATTATATTTTTGTTGATTTACAAAAATATGAGAGTGGATTTGCCTCTAAATTGTTCTCTAGTCTAATAGTTTTTAAATCACATTTAAATTCTAGCTTTAGCTTCTTTTTTGTATTTAAAAATTTCCTCTCACTTTGGTCTAATTTGATTGAATTGAAATTTTAAAATCTTAAAAATCCCCTGGGGATCGACCCGTACTCACAACGTACTAAAATTGTACGCCGTGCGCTTGCGGTTATTTTAATTTGAAATTTTTCGACGCTTTTCTAAACCGATATAAATTCCGTCGTTAAACAAGTTTTTGGTGTCATTGCCGAAGAGTTGGATTTGATTTTATTTTTCTATTCTTTGAATTATTTTTGTGTGTTTTTATTTTGTGTGTATTTGCATTTAAAAAAGAAAAAAAATTTGTGTGTTTGTTTGATTTTTGTTTGCATATGATTGTGTGCTTACCTTTCTTGTTTGTTTTGCATTTCTATTAAAAAAATTCAACATACACAATTTTATTCCATTTTCCTTTCAGTTACATTTTCCATTTACAATTTAAAAAATAGAAGAAAACACTGTTTTCTGTCATTACTATTGCTTCTCTGCCCTAAACATTGTTATCTCTTCTCTGTACACCTCCCTAACCTTACTACTGATCATCCATCCTCATGTTTCAACAACCACTGTGCCATATTTCAACAAGTTACCATCAAACCCACTGCCCCTCTTTCATCTGACTGCTCCATACAAAACATCCCCTCTGACCATCAATCACTTCTGCTTGTCATCTTCACTCATCAACATTTCCACCTCCTGCCGTTCACAGTGCCCTATACCAGACAACATACATCACTTCCAAATTCTGTCCTACCCAAATAAACTTCTACAAACCATCTGTTGCAACTACCATTTTGCTCCACTACCTTGCATTAGCAACTCAATCCCTCGGCCATCAACAATCCACCTCAATTCCCTGACCATACATCATCACTGTGCCATCAAACATCACTGCTTAACTCAGGCAAACATACATACATCAAAACACTTTAATTCACTGCCATTTCACAACTTACAACCTACTCACAACCCACGACCTACCATTTACAGCCATAAAATCTTGACTGTGCACATCAGCGTGCACATCTCACTATTTCTATTTTTCTTACAATACAACTTCCATATTCTTCACAAACACCATACTGTCACTGCTAAATCACCAGCAACTTCTGCAACAAAACTGAAGCCACTTCATTCAATTACCACTACTTCAATAAATATTTCGCAGCTACTAACCACTGCTCTGTGCATCCCCACTGCTTTCCTACCATCTTCCCTCTACAATAACAACCATACATCCTCTTCAAACATATCACATTCTTCCTAAATATTACCACTTCATTTCTATCTAATACATATCATTGCACATAACGTTACATTGCCTACTTACCTTACATACCATATACACTATCAAGTGCCACAATCACCTACATCTTTCACCAACCTGCCATCACCATAATAAGCCTTGCACCATTTCAACAATCAATCACGACCACCACCTCCTCCTCATCTAAACCAACCAAATAAAAAAAAGAAAAAAAAATAAAACACCAAATTCATCACCTCTCTACAAATTGCTGTCGAACTCGAACATCTCATCAACCGCTTGCAGCCACTCGACAATCTCCACCAATTCAATTACCTACTTGCACTTCGCCGAACCCAATCACCTTCAATTCAACCATCGTTCCCAAACCTTCAACCAAACTATTTCAACTGCCTTCAGACCCAAACCACCATCACCGAACTTCCCAACAACCACACAAACGAACCACCATCGAAATCCAAACCACCAGCAACTTCAAATCCACATCGAACGATTCGAACCGTAACCAAATCCGCAATTTCCCAATGATCGTATCTTCAACTGCAACCGCGGTCATCTCCAGTAACCGTCGACGATAGAGCTTAAGGAATTTGATTTGAGAATTTCAATTTTAGGGGACATAAGCTATGTTTAATTTTGCGTGAACTTTGTTGTATGTGTATAATTGTGTTCTTAGTGAATTTGGTATAAGGAGTTGTGTGTGAGTTTATTTGTTGGGCCAGGCTGATTTTTAGTTTGTTTTTCTTTTGAGAATTTTGGTTAGCCTTGGGTAGTGAGTTTATTTTAGGGCTGTTTTCATTTTGTTTACAAATTCATTTCTTAAAAAAAACTTTTGTTTGTTTGAAAAAAAAAGAAAAAAAACCAAAGTTGTGTATATCTTGTTTTTATTTTTTAGGTTGCAAAAGCAGAAATTCAAAAGGAAGATTAGCTTGCGAAAAATAATAACTGATCTGCTTGCTTGCTAAAAAATCGCTGCTTTAAAAATAAATTGCTAATAATCTGCATGCTCTGGTATCGTGCCTTTTCCCTTGTTTTTATTTGAATTGCATTGTTGGTTGCTTGCATTTGCATTTATATAAAAAAAATTCAAAATCCAAAAACAAAAACAAACATCATTTTAGTTGCATTGTAAATTCACGTTTAGTTTCTTGTTTTGCATTCATCTCATCTTGTTTTATTGTCTAAGGGCAATACCCCAATTCACATAAGGTGAGGGATTTCATCACCCTTTCCTTAGCCCACAAATCGCATTTCATTGTAGAATTTGACTAATAATAAAGGTTAGACATTCAACTTAAGGGTGTCGCGAGCTCATCTAGGGATTAATTGTATCTTCACAATTGTTTTCTTTGAACAATTTTATTTCTTGGTGTCTAGGATACGGCAAAGTAATAACCACTTATAAATATTATAGTGGCTGTTCCTTTGAAGGTAGTTAAACCTTCAACTGCATTGCTACGGTGATTCGTGGTGCACCGATAACCCCTGCCAGTTACCTGGCTGAGAAATATTTTTGTTGATTTAAGACAAAGTGTGATTATACAATTTTGGGTTAGGAGCTACTAAGGACAGAAAATTGTAATTGAGTCCTTTGCATTCATTTAGTTGCATTAGTTCATGCATATTTAAAAAAAAACAAAAAAATCCAAAATCCAAAAAAATTGTAAATTTTACTTAATTTTCTTTTCCAAAAAATAAATCCTTTTTCCTTTCCTTTGAAAATTTTCAATCACAAACAAAAATTCAAAAAAAAATATATATAATCTTTTCAAAAAGAAAAAAATTTGAAAATTCAGAAACAAAAACAAAAATCAAAATTCCATTTTCTAAAAACAAACAAAACAAACAAAAAATCTTTAAATCCTTTTGGTAAATATTTGAAAATTCAAAAACAAAAAAAAATTACAAAAACAAAAAAAAACATATAAAAATTTGAAAAGCCAAAAAAAATCAACTTTTCTTCTGAAAATAAATTTCACTTGGTAAATATTTTCTTCCTAAAAAAAACAATTTTTCACTTCGTTTTTCAAATCTTCTTTCATTCACTAAACACAATTCTAACTTCTTTCTCTTCTCGACTTTCACTTGTGCATGAGTACTTGGACTTGTGACACAACAACAAATCGTTGGACTCGCGACTCAACAACTAACTGTTTAACTCGAACAAACAATCCTCCCGAAATGGCGAACGAAAACACCCCTCGAATTCTTATGGATAGTTACTTTCCCGGTAGAGTTTCTATTCCATCTGCATCACGTTACCCGCCCCTACGGGTAACCATTTCGAAATTCACTCGAATCATATTGCCACGCTTCCGAAATTTGGCAATTTCGAGCATGATGACCCATACATTTTATTGACTAAATTCGAACAAGTTTGCACAACCATTAAACTCGAACAACTTTCCAATGATGGAATCAAACTTCGATTAATCCCATTTGTTCTTACGGGTTACGCTGAAAAATGGTTGTACAACTTACCATCGAACTCGATTAAAACTTAGGAAGAATTCGTAAAAGCTTTCTTAAAAAAGTTCTACCCCTTGGAAAAAGCAAGTAGAATCCGAAACGAAGTTGTAAATTTTCATCAATTCAAGGGAGAACCATTCGGAAAATATTTTGAAAGATTCAAAGATTTTTTGATAAAATGTCCACACCATAACATTGAAAAATGGACAATTTTCCAAATCTTATACGATGGACTCGAAAATAGCTCACGAACCTTGCTCGAATCAATGTGCCAAGGCAACTTTCTTGCCCAACATCACGACGACGCTTGGCAATTTCTTGAAAACCTCGCCGAAAAATTATCCCAATAGGAACGTTCGAACGAAAAATCAATTTACTCACGATCGAGTGCACACTCAATAGGATCTTCTTTTGCTTTAGAAGCTAAGATCGACGCAATGATTAAAAAATTCAATAACGTTTTCTCATCAAATCAAATGAACCAAGCTTCCCAACCAATGTGTTATAAATGCAACGATCCTAATCATATAGCCGATCAGTGTCCCAATTCTGTCGAACAAATCAATGCTTTCAATAAAGCCAAAAACGACTCATTCTCTCCAACGTACGACCCTGGTTGGAGAAATCATCCGAATTTTGCGTGGAACCAAAACAATCCCAACACAAATACAATTCGTCCCAATTTTCAAGCATTCCCGAATAATGCTTCAAATCCTCCCTTTCAGCCCGACAATTTTCAACCAAACTTTGCGCGTCCGTCTCATAATCAACCGCAATAATCAAATTTTCAACCAAATTCTGCTCATCCTTTCCAAGACGATAAACGTTTAACTTCTCTTGAGAAAACTCTTGAAACGTTGGCTAAAGCAACTACTCAAAGCCTTCAATCAAACAACAATTTGTAAAATTTATTGACCTCATATATGCAAAACACAAACCAATCGATTGCAAAACTTGAAATGCAAATGAGTCAATTTGCCACGTCTGTAAGGGAACGAGCACATTTCCAAGCCAGCCCATTTCAAATCCCAGAAATCAAAACGCAAATTCAAATCTAGCCCATGTTGTTCAAGATAGCATCGTCACCCAATTGAATGCTATCACAACTTTACGTTCCGGTAAACAAATCCATAATCAAGTCGTTAACCCAAATGATTTACCGGAAACCTCTCTCGACACTTCTAAAACAACAAACGAATCGGAACAGAACGTGGAGCCAAATGTGGAATCGGATGCCAATCAAAATTCTTCTTCTACTCGAGTAGACCTGCCTACCGAGTATCGTGTTCCATTTCCACATCATCTTCGACCTAAGAAACACTTGGACCAAATGGAAAAGATGTTGGAAATTTTTAAACAAGTGAAAGTTAACATCCCGCTTCTTAACATCGCTCAGCAAGTCCCCAAGTACGCGAAATTTCGTAAGGACTTGTGCACCCAAAAAAGACACACACAAGTGCCCAAAAAAGTCTTCTTAGCCGCCAGTTTGAGTGAAGTCTTGTTCCAATCCATGCCCGTAAAATAAAAAGATCCTAGCTGCCCTACGATTTCGTGTACAATTGGAGACAAGACGATTAACAAATGTTTGATAGACTTAGACGCGAGTGTCAACTTGATTCCATACTCTATGTACGAACAATTAGGCTTAGGTGAGCTCAAACCGACAAATGTCACGCTTCAATTCGCCGATCGTTCCATTAAGAAGCCCGTGGGAGAAATCGAGGACGTGCTCATTCGAGTAGGGCAATTCATATTCCCCGTTGGTTTTATCGTTCTCGAAACACAACCCGTGACAAACCCTGCGAGTTAAATTCCATTGATTTTAGGACGACCATTCTTAGCCACCTCAAATGCCTTAATCAATTGTCGTAACGGATCGATGAAAATCTCTTTTGGAAATATGACTTTGGATCTCAACATTTTTAATCTTGAAATCCAATCACATGAACCTCGTGACCAAACGTTGGAAGTTAGTGCCATTCACGAAAACTTTGAAAACGAGACACTTGACCTTAACGACGAACGTGAAGCCGAGTACGAAAAATTGTTTCACGAAATTCCCAACGAGGTTGAATATGCTCTTCCCTTTGAATCGCTTCAAGTTGAGTCCAAATCTCAACCCAAATCTTTGATCGAAAAACTCCCGAAGTTGGACCTCAAACCACTTCTCGATCACCTTAAATACGCATACTTAGTTGATAACGAATAGTTTCCTGTCATAATTTCCGCAACTCTCTCTCTTGATCAAGAAACCTCATTACTCTCTATTCTTTCAAAAAACAGAGAAGCAATTGGACGATCGATTTCCAATATAAAGGGAATTAGTCCCGCTCTTGTTCAACATCGCATCCATTTGATCGACAATGCCAAGCCTGTTCGTGACGCGCAACGAAGGCTTAATCGAAAAATGAAAGATGTGGTGTGTGATGAAATTCTTAAACTTCTCGACAACGGAATAATTTACCCAATCTCTGATAGTTCATGGGTTAGCCCAATTCATGTTGTACCCAAAAAGTCTGGGCTAACCGTTGTCAAGAACGATTCAAACGAACTTATTCCAACTCGTACTCAAACGGGTTGGCGTGTTTGCATTGACTATTGAAAACTAAATGCCGCAACACGTAAATACCACTTCCCTCTTCCTTTCATTGACCGAATGCTCGAATGTCTAGCCGGCCACGAATTCTACTGCTTTCTTGATGGTTATTCCGGCCATAACCAAATTCCAACCTTTCCCGAAGATCAAGAGAAAACGACTTTCACGTGTCCATTCGGTACCTTTGCTTATCGATGTATGCCATTCGGACTTTGTAACGCTCCTGCTACCTTCCAACGATGCATGGTTGGCATCTTTTCTGACATGATTGTGCGCTTTCTAGAAGTTTTTATGGACGATTTCTCTATCTTTGGTGATTCTTTTTCCGATTGTTGACATCATCTCAAGTTGGTTTTAAATCGATGTAAAGAAAAACATTTGACTTTGAATTGGGAAAAATGTCACTTTATGGTCAAACAAGGCATAGTCCTTTAACATATCATCTCAAATAAAGGCATTGAGGTAGATAAAGCAAAAATCGACGTAATTGCAAATCTACCCATTCCCAAATCTATCAAGGACATTTGATCATTTCTTGGACACGCTGGCTTTTACCGACGATTTTTGAAAGACTTTAGCATAATCGCTCGTCCTTTGACGACTCGACTTGGAAAAGACGTTCCTTTCGATTTTAACTCTAATTGTATCTCTTCTTTTGAACGTCTTAAGAACGAACTCATTTCTGCTCCAATCATTTGCGCACCCAATTGGGATCTTCCTTTCGAAATAATGTTTGATGCTTCGAACTTTGTCGTTGGTGCTGTCTTAGGACAACACATCAACAAGATCCTTCACGTCATTTACTACGCGAGTATGACTTTGAACGACGCTCAACTCAACTACACCACAACCGAAAAAGAGCTTCTAGCTGTCGTTTTTGCACTCGAAAAGTTTCGACCTTACTTGATAGGTTCACACATTACCATGTACACAGATCACTCTACGCTTCGATATCTCTTCGCTAAAAAGGATGCTAAATCCTATTTGATTCGTTGGATCCTTTTATTTCAAGAGTTTGATCTTACAATCAAAGACGAAAAATGATCCGATAATGTCATAGCCGATCACTTATCTCGTCTTCCGAACGCACCATCTTCTTTGCCAATCAATGAAAATTTCCCCGATGAACTTCTTTCAATTTCTATCGATCCACGGTACGCTAATATAGTGAACTACTTAGTCACTAAAGAAACTCCCTCATCTTGGTCCAAACAGGACAAATGCAAATTCATGTCGCAAGTGAAATATTTCTATTGGGACGATCCATACTTGTTCAAATATTTCCCCAACCAAATCATCCGACGTTGCTTTCCGGATAATGAGATCAGGAATGTTCTTTCGTTTTTCCACGATCAAGCGTGCGGTGGACATTTCGGTCCTCGAAAAACTACGGAAAAAGTGCTTCAATGTGGTTTCTATTGGCCTTCTCTTTTAAAAGACTTGATTGAATTTTGTAAAACTTGCGATCGATGTCAAATGCTTGGACGAATTTCTCGACAAGATATGATGCCTCTAAACCCCATTCTTATGATCGAAATCTTTGATGTTTGGGGTATCGACTTTATGGGACCTTTTCCCAATTCTTTTGGAAACTTGTATATCCTTCTCGCTATCGATTACGTCTAAAAATGGGTCGAAGTCGTTCCTTGCAAAACCAACGACCATAGAATTGTTGTGAAATTTCTCAAAGAAAACGTCTTTTCGAGGTTCGGCACACATCGCACAATAATCAGTGATAACGGGACCCATTTTTGCAATCGTTCTTTTGAAATTTTAATGAAAAAATATTCGATAACCCACAAGTTATCCACCCCATATCATCCTCAAACTTGTGGCCAAGTTGAAGTTTCAAACCAACAAATAAAACAAATATTGGAAAAAACTGTTAACAAAAATCGAAAAGATTGGTCTCAGAAATTGACCGACGTGCTTTGGGCTTACCATACTGCTTTTAAAACTAACCTTGGAATGTCAGCATTCTGTTTAGTTTACGGTAAAGCTTGCCATTTACCCGTTGAAATCAAACACAAAGCGTTGTGGGCAATAAAGAACTTAAACTTTGATCTTGAAAAAGCTGGCGAAAATCGAAAACTACAACTCAACGAACTAGAAGAACTTAGGAACGACGCGTATGAAAATGAGAAAATTTACAAAGAAAAAACAAAAGTTTTTCATGACAAGTCAATCCTAAGAAAAACGTTTTTGCCTAACCAAAAAGTTCTTTTATATGACTCAAGACTTCATTTATTCCCTGGGAAACTTAAATCGAGATGGACCGGACCATTTGTGGTACGAATAGTTTTTCCACATGGTGCTGTAGAAATAGAAAACCCTAGGGATGGATCGATCAACGGTCATCGTTTGAAACCTTTCTTGGAATTGCCAAGTAACCAAGAGGAGGAGCTCATGATCCTTCATGAGCCAAGCTACGTCTAGTAAGAATGTTAACCCTCTTTTGTAAATATGTACATATTTTTCCCCGTTACACTCATTATATCGTGCATTGACTGTGGGGACACAGTCAAAATTAAGTGTGGGTGTTTCATTTTCATTTTTTTAGTTTCATGGCATTTTTTAATTTTCATTTTCTTTTAACTTTAAAAAAAATCTCAAAATTTCTAAATCTCAAAACCATTTTCTTTTTATCATTTTGATTTATTTTTGAAGAAACACTATGGGATAAGTATAAGTTTTGGTTGATAAATTGAAATTTTTGAAAATTTATTTGTCTTAACAAAAATAAAAATGAAGTTTGATTACAAATAACAATGGTTTAACTAGTATATAGGAAGGTTCATATGTGTTAATTATGAAGTATGTTCTAATTGAAAATCTTTGTTTAAAAAAGTGGTAAATTTAAAGTAAAGGATATAACATTTTTATCTTCTAAGTTAAATGGTACTAAGATCATTTTGCAAAACTCTCTCTTTCTAAAAAAATAATATATATATATATAAGTAAAAAAACATTTGTATATATGTATATATTTTTAACACTTAGAGTCATGTGTTCACACTCGTGTGTTCACTCGCCATGCTCTATACCCTTCTCACGTAAGCCCGAAAGGCAGTGCATGATCGGTATATCTGGCCTCAGTTTATCCGAGTTAGGTGTATGTATATAAAAATTCTTTTTAATAACGCATACAGTCAATAAGTGTTCACACTTGTGTGTTCACTCGCCACGCTCTGTATTCCCCTCACATCAGTTCGCAAGGCAGTGCACGGGTAATATATCTAGCCTCAGTTTACCGGAGTTAGGCATATGTAAATATTGTTAATATCAATGAAATTTTCGAGTAAGAGAGAGTAAGCAATTGAAATCCAAGCACCATTTTAACTTGTTTGATTTAACTTGTTATTGAAAAGAAATGAGAATACCACTTTGGCAAACTTTGATAATCAACTAAGGATCCATTTCATAATTACATTGTGTTATCAACCGAAACAACTAGCCAAACTATAGTCTATCTGTTATGACAACTTAATTTTTGTTGGAAATTTTGACGAGTAAATGACTTAAATTTTCAAGATTATGACCAAAACTTATATTTAACTTATTTGTGTCGATTTAAAAGTAAATTCTTCATTTGTGAATATTTTCAAAAACTCGCATTCAACTCAGTGTAAATAAACCTTGCATTTTGTAAACATTTTCACTTTGCATTCGGATTTTGTGGGTAGTATCCGCTGAAAACCTTCATAAGACAACACTCATCCTACTAGGGACACCCAGAGGTTTAACGGCTTGTTGCATACGCTCAATGCAATCGTGCTCCCTACGAAAATGGATTTATCTTAATTTTCCTTTATTCGAGGACGAATAAAAAGATAAGTGTGGGGGTATTTGATGTGCACGTAAATGTGCATATATTTACATCCATATTTTATCTCTTTTTATTTAAATAAATATCATATTTGGGCACTTTAACATGTTTAAAACCATAATTTAATTATTTTCAAATCATCATATATCCATCTTCGTTCAGGGGCAAAATGGACATTTTTGTGCATGTGTAAATTTGAGAACTTTTACTTGAACATTTTTTGATGATTTTTATAGGAATTTGGATGCATATGGAAGAGGCTTATATGAAGATACATGCATGCACAAATGAATACAAAGGAAAGAAGAGGGAAATAATTCAAGACCATGAACATGGAGGACCCCACCCACTTACCTAAATCTATAATTAGAAGCTAATGGACAACTAAGTGGAGGTTAAAGCTTCATGCACATTAAATGATGGATAAATTAGTGGCTAATGGTTACTTGGTGGCCACACTTTCTAAAGGGCATTTTGGAAAGCCCCCTAAAAATAGAATTAGGGTTTTATGCATGTATAAATAGCCCTCTTATGTACATGTAAATATCTTCTACTCTCTCATATATTTACTTAGGAAATTAGCAAGTTGTACACAAAAATCAAAGTGAAATAAAAATGGCTTCCAAGCCTCTTTCTCCTCTCTTTTCTACATGCTTTTCTTTGTTTTATTGTTAATGTTTATTTCTATGCCCTCTTTCTTTTTATGTTCATAGCTTAGATTTACATTTATGTACTAGTCTAATTAATTTCCTTCTAGTAGTTAATCTTCTTTTTCTTTGTTTATTCTCTACTTTCTTTCATTTTCAATGTTGAAACTTACATGTGTTGATTTGATAACACAAATGAGTAGCTAAACCCCTTCAATTTAGGGGTAATGAAGCTCTCAAATATTATGTAATTTCAACATTTTTATGATTTATGATCTCTTTAGCTTGTGCTTCATGAAAGTGAATTTTGATGTAAGTTTATACAAGTGGGTTTGATAGCTTATATTGCTTATGCAAATGAGCTATTCTTATTCAACATAAACACAATTTACATCATCATTTGCTAATTAATTTTTTATTTTCAAATGAAAGTAAAAATGAAATTTGATGATCTATATTACTAGTTACAATAGTAAATAGATCATACTTAAAATAGCTTTTACTTTGGCTTCATTTTCATGAGAATTGATAAGTGGTTTATTTGTTGTATTATAGTTTGATGGTTTGAGTTATGTTAATTAATAACATAAACAAACCATACTTATGATAAATACAACAATTATTTCACCTAATATAAAAGCTAGAGATCATAAATTATTTGTTTGTTGATTTACAAAAATATGAGAGTGGATTTGCCACTAAATTGTTCTCTAGTCCAATAGTTTTTAAATCACATTTAAATTCTGGCTTTAGCTTCTTTTATTGTAGTTAAAATTTTCCTCTCACTTTGGTCTAATTTGATTGAATTGAAAATTTTAAAATCTTAAAAATTCCCTACGGATCGACCCGTACTCGCCACGTACTAAAATTGTACGCCGTGCACTTGCGGTTATTTTAATTTGATTTTTTTGTTGGTTTTCTAAACCGATAGAAATTCCGTCGTTAAACATGCACTATGTTTCATGATTCTATCCTCGAGTAATTTCGGGGACGAAATTCTTTTCAAGGGGGAGAATGAAACACACCGTAAAATAATTACTAATTAATTAAAAAGAACTAATAAATAATTATTAAGGCCTAAAAATAGAATCTAAACAAATGTCAGAATTAGGCCATGAAACTTGCACCATTGCATTCGTGGCATTCTTCTATTCAACTTTCGTATATAAAGTTTTGCAATAGGAGTTCGAATGAAGAAATTATCAGTGTTGAATATTTCGAATCAGAATTAATTCAAAACTTAATTAAGGTATAAACAATATGAATTTTAAATAAATAAACATTAATAAGTAAACAGAGCAACAAACATTAGTAAATATTATTGTCCACCGATCGATGGCTAGATTGCAGTCGATCGACCGTTGTCAACCACTGGTCGACCAGTTAGGTTAGGGCCAACGTGCTCTGAACCTTAGCCTAAACAGCCCGGATTTAATAAAAACTAATCTAACAAATAGAGTTGATTTGAGCGCCTATAAAAACAGGCCTACCCCCTTACTTTCCTTTTCATATTTTCTAAATAGAGCGGCAAAGCTATGCCATTTTTCTTTCTCCACTATTTCTAGAATTATATATATATAATGGAGGGGAATGGGAAATAAAATGAGAAGAAAAGGAGGAGTGAATCTAGTTTTGGGTAAAAAGGTAAATTCAATTATTTAAAATTCAAACTCCCTTGGCTCAAATCTCCTCTTAGGTCGGTAATTCTAATAAGTGTGTGTGTGTGTGTATTTTAATTGAAAAGGAAAAGAAGTTAAGTAAGGAGAACATGATTAGATTTAGAGATTTGACAGCTATTAGGTGAGAGGGAAAATTATAAACTTTACATAAGGTTAAATTTATACCATTGAATTTATGTTTCATTTATAACTTTGTAGAAGCCATTGAATTGTTGACTTAATTAAATAAACCTAACTTGAAATCTTTGCATATTCAATAGATTGTTTAACTTGACGAGATAATATATATTCCAGGATTATGAATTTAGGGAGGATATTCCCAAAAATTTATGAAACAAGTTATTGATAAAACTTCCCAATTATTCCTAGATTTCATCATTTGAGTTATAAATTGTTAAAACTTGATAACCGTCGGTTGAAAATGTTTAAATTTTGAATTGGGTTAAAGTTATATATTTAGTTGATTGGAGTGTCAAATATCCCTATGTGAATTTCCATCAATTATCCAACCCCAAAATTATATAAGAAAAGTGCGTCTTTTGAAATAACAAGGAATATGCCCAAAGGAAAGTGATGTGTAAAGTAGGGATGTTTTAATTTTCCATATTTCGCATTGTTTTAGGTGGTTTATGGAAAATTACAGCGGTAATATTTCCTTTTTGGGGAAGATACGGTTCCAATGCATTAAAATGTAGGAATAAATATGTTATGGGATCTATGCATAAGTGTTTATCCGAAAACCCATAAATGTAGGAACTAAAACATCATAAATAGAAATAATAATTTAGTTTATCAATTAAATAAATATGACAAAGTATAAGTTAGGAAATAAATAATAAGTGCTAAAATGAAGATACGGTAATGAATTAAAGAACTATGGATGTTACAGTTGTCAAGTTAATATAAGCATTAATTGAAAGAAACAGTAAATGGCACTTATTGGCACTAATGAAATAAAAGAGAAGTTCATAAAGTAAATAAGATGAATATTAATAAATGAACTTGGGAGCATAGTAAATTTCATAGTGACATTATATGGCCTTAGTAATACATTTGTGATGGGTATGAATTAGTGGGCCTAGCCCGATGTTTAGATTTATTATAAATGATTTGGCTTATTATGGGTTTGGATGCGAGGTCGGTAGTGTTACAAAACAGAAGTCTGCCCTCTGCAAGGTGCTACCAGTAGTTGCGTCTTTATTGTACCGATGTGAGACATCTCCAACTGTAGGATCTGTGGAAATATACTGTCACGTATAGGTTTGTGAAATATGCCAAAAGGAGTTCGCCTCGGATTTGAAGTATCAAGTGGCAAATTAGGTTTGCTTCAATTCCCAACTAGGGGTACTAAGTAAACAGATGGGCATTTCCATGATTTGTATTTGGAAAAATATAAATGGGACAGTAGTGGGTTACTCTGCACTATGTCGCATTGTTGGTACCGATATTTGAGGAGTAGGGCTGGACACATAGATCGAGAACATCATCAGTCTTATGTGATCGTTAGCAAAGGCTTGGGTCATGCCTAGATAGACCATACTTCCTACTAGTGCAGGTATCAGAGGATATGCAATTACCTAAAATTTTGGTTTCTTGTTTGCTAGGTAGGAGGTAGGCTACTTAACCCTTAGGTGAGTCTTTGAGATGTGTTAATAATATGGTTGGTTAAATTATAATGCAATTATTGGGCACCAACGGGAGTTTTCTCGGTGTATGCGGAGAATTCGGTCTAGATATTGTTTGTGGATAACCAGCGCAATGCATCTTTATGACACTAACAGGAAGTTCGTCGGTGTAAGTGGGTAAGTAACCCTAGACACTGTTATTGGATACCTGGCACAGTGCATGGTTTGGACACTAGGGGGAATCACTCGTTGTATGCGGGCAATTTGGCCTAGACATAGATGTGTCCCCTTATCCATCAATTATAGCAACGTTTATATATATATATATGCATACACACACACACTCATACATAAAGACGCACTTAAATTTATTCCATGAAGTAGGTTAGATGTATCGTACGCGCATATGGAATCAAATGACTAAGCTATAAACAATAGACATAACATGTAATGGGAAATCAATCGGCATAAACTAGTGTTATGAATAAAGTATGTAATTTACCAGTCACCAGAACATTGTTTTGACCCCCTCCTCATTACAACTCACATGATAGATTTAGAGGAACATGATACTGATGCAAGGAGGAAACGGCTGGTGGACAGATCTTCCCATTTATGCTATCATTGACAAGGCAACTAGATATAAATATATGAATTATTTAAATATTTGAATCTTAGTTAAATGTGATTAAATTGATTCAATAACCCTGTTAACCCCTTTTAATTAATAAATAATTATGATAAACTAGTTTTTGAAAAATGTTTACAAAAATAAATACTTTGCGGAAATATAAAAAATGTGATCGAAAATCGTTTTATCAATAAACAACTATTTTCTCGATAAAAGTTGTTCAAATTTTTGAACTTTCTTAGAATATAAATGTGTAATTAATTAGCAACTAAAAATATTTCAATGTTTATAGCTAACTAAATGTGAATAGTAAATGTGATTAACAAATGATTAAGATATGAGATATTTGTGTCAATAGTAAATAGATATTTGTTTTGAATGGATGAGGTGGAAGGTTGCACATGGGATAAGCATTAGGAGCGTCCTATGTTACTAGCCAAGAAGGTTAAGAGGTGGTAAATAACCTCTTATGAAGCTTATAAATAGACCCTTAAGGCCATAAAAATTCATTTGTTAAGTGTTAGCTAAAAACAAACAAGCATGTCTTCATCTTCTCTTACCTCCTCTTTAACTTCTCAAAACCATGAGAAAAGAAGTCAGACTTTCACCAAACTCAAGCCTGGAACCTGATGAAATGTAGGAGGCTTAAATATCAAGCCAAAAAGTGGAGGCCGTGAGCTAAAGGGATGAAGGAGCAAGTGTTCGAGAACAAAAGAGAAGGGGGAGGCATGGCCGAGAGCATGCAGGCGCAAAAGTTTGGTTGTTTGGCTAGTGGGTGATGATAGGAAGTGTTCATTTGATTGTTGTGTTCTTGTACTTGTGTTAGCATGGATTTAGGTGAGTTTACTCACCATTTAATGGGATATATTTCGTACATATATGTTTGACTATGAAATATAAAATTAAAAGTAAAGTTAACTAATTAAAGTTATAACTTTTGGACCTTACTTGCTTTTGAAAGAAAATGACAACTTTATATTGTATATATTCACTTCTACTACCCTCTAAAACATGTATCATGGAATAAAATTTATGTTTACTTTTTTATTTGGCTTGTGTGTTGAATTGATGTGGAAATAGAAGTGTTTATATAGGATAGTCGCTATAAGTGCACTTCGAAATCCCCTTGCTTTAAACTTTTTCAAATTGGTGACACGTTAATATATTGTGACAAAATATATTTTGGTTGTTCTCTACACATATTCTGGTGTATGGAAGAGTAAAGGATTGGGTTGAAAAGTTGAAGAACTTGTGAAACAAAATTGTGAAAGTTAGAAGCGAAAAGGTCACTATGGATGCACTTTTAAAATGCCATGTGTTCGGCGATTTTTAATATTGTTTTAGAAGATATCCTTAGGGGTCACTTTTCATGTTTTTAAGTAGTCAAAGTATGCTATTTTCTGTATAAAAAAATTGGATCAAAACTCATTTATTTAAGAGATGAAAACTTTCCAAAAAGATCAAACAATTTCATGTCATTCTCTATCCAAAATTTTGATAGCATTTATAAATGCCATCTTTGGTCTACGACAGCACTACTGGGCTTGTAGCATTATTTTGCTCTAAAAATGCGACATTTGGACATGTTTCTCATGATTTAAATGACTTATAAATTATTATATTTGTGAAATCATTTTAGTGAAGTATACCAAAATGGATTTGAGTATGAAAAAGGGATTAGGAGTTTATAATCATTTTTAATAATTAATATTAATTTTTAAAGAAAAACAGAACTTGATAGTAGTTTTATAAATGCTATTGTTTGTTGTTTTAAACGTTAAATAGTTTTAAGTGTTTCAAAACTTTAGACATCATTCCTTTAAATGCTGTAGTATGTTATTAAGACTTTAAAATGGTTAAAAATTATATTAAAACAAAGTATATTTGTACCATCTCTTTAGGTGCATTTAATAACAGCAATTAGAGAATCTTAAAAGTGGTTTTAAGTTTAAATATATTTTTATTAATAATTTTTAAAATTTTAAGGTAAAAGGGTTTTAAAATGAAAACATGCATTTTACCGATTTATGTTAAAATTCTAAAATGTGCTATTATTAAGTTGTAACGACCCGATATTTTGGACCATTCGCATCCATTATAAGTGTATAGGTAGACACTCATGCCGGAATTGAATTGCTCAAAATACCGCGTTGTTAATTTAAATTTGGCAAAACTAAACATATACAATAAATAAATAATCACAGATCACAGACACAGAGTAATAAATGCAGCGGAAATAAAAGAGATAGTAGTTCATGAAGCTACTATATAAATATATAAGTTACATCGGAGTTAAACAGATACAACGGAAGAGTAACACGATACATCAGATACAAATCAGAATACATCACTGGAATCATCGAATACTGAAAGCAGAATAGATGGCTGGATCTTCAAGCAAAGCTCCAACTCCAAAGGCGAGTCTCAAAAGCTAAACCACTCAGTCTGACCCGAGCGTAAAGCAAAAACACAAGACACTCGAGTCAGGATTAACATTCTTATATTAATAAATCCAACTCAAGTGAAATAGCAATTGAAATATAAGTAACTCAAAGGATGTTGGAATAACCATCCTTTAAGGATCCGTTAAACTATCTACTATGTAGTAGTGTACGATAAGTAGATAATGTCTATCAGTAATATAAAATATCAAAATAGTGTTAAGTCATGGCCCATTCCACCCTTAACACATTTTTATTCCCAAGAGCATATACAAGACCGTAGTTTCCCCAAAACCGGAAGTCACCAGAGGGCAATCCATATACTAAAGGTACAAAACAAATCGTAGTGGTCGCGTATAGGGATACAAGTATGACAAGGCACATGAGGCAATACCCAAGGTAGTGAAACTACCGTTCGCCTGATCCGGACTGGTGAGAACGCATCGCCGCAGCGACCGCAACACCGCGAAACAACACTCCCAAAATCAAGGGTGCACCAATCGACAACAAGTAATGAGTAGTTCGAAGAAGTGTGTTCGCTTGAGGTAGCTGACCTCCATTTGGCCCGGCACGGCTCCTGTTTTAGTCATTTCCAATTGGACACAAGTGTCAAGGCTATCCATTATCGTTCTCTTTCTTCAGTCATCACGTACATCATTCCAACCACTTCATTCTGGATCACACTCCACGTATAGTTATTAAAGTGGTTTTCGGTTTAGATAGAGAGTATATCCATAATCGATTCCGGTCTCTTTAATAACCTTCGAAATCATTTCACCGATTGGTCGTTTAATATATTTCAAAACCAAATTAAATTCAATTCCAATTAGAATTTATAAACCAACATTTCATTTGTCTTTCCAAATCAATTTCCATAATTTACGCTTCAAAACTTCCAAATTACCATTCCAAAGTCTCATAATTCAAATTAAATCTTTGATTTAAAAAAATTTCAAATATTGATTCAAGTTCATATATAAGTTTCATTCCGAAATCATTTAAATTTATTTAATTTAACATTCAAATCAATTTAACTTCATTTATCGATTTCATTCAATATTCGTTAAGTAAATTTATCATTCAACAATTTCTATTTAATTTCCAATTCATTAAATCAATTACTTAAGTTCAACTCCATTATATCAAAACTTCAATTTGAATTAAATTAAATTTGTCAAATCAAATTCTTTAAATTACAAGTCTTACATTAATTTCAATAAATCACATTTTTATTTCTTGTTAAAGAAATCCAATTTCATTTATTTATTTACTTAATTACAATTTCAAAACTCAATTAATAAAGAAACTTAATTTCACTTATTCAAGAAGTTCAATTTCACTTAATAAAGAATTCAATTTTATTTAATTATTAAATAATTCAATCTTATTTAATTATTAAATAATTTCAAAACTTGATTATTAAATAATTTCAAACTTAATTCAATCGTTTCTCGAATTAAACAACGTTCTTTCATCAATTACATTGTTAATGTTTTGTTTCATATTTTTAAATATTAACATTTTCCTTTCATAAAATTTAAATTCCAACTTCATTTCAAAACCATATTATTTATTCAAATAAAATCTTCATTTTATTTTAAATCAAATTATTGACCAATCGGTTTTATTTAATTCTCTATCCTAGGTCAAAGTTTATTTGAGTATTTATCATTTCAACCCGATTCCAATTCAATTCAAAATCAAAGCATAGCAAAGGGAACTTGCAGTGTGATAACAAGGATGGTGTCAAAGTAAATAAACAAGCAATAACAACAATCAATATCAATCCAATAATCAATTCAAATAATCTCGAAATAACCGTATTAATTCGCATTGTTATTTGTATGAATTAATATAATTATTTCTAGAATCTACACTATCATTTCATGTAGATTAAAGATTATTACATTACAGTTCTTCACTTGACATTTTTTATTCGATTTCATACCATAAATTCAAAGGGTTCAAGGGAAATTAACCATTTCTACGTGTCAAATAATTAAACATTTAAGGGGTCATATTTTACAAATTTAACTAATCAAATCCAACACATATATCAATTCAAACTTTATTATCATCAACAATCAATCAATTAAAACATCAACAATCAATCAATTAAAAGCCAAACTGTATTATCATCGCATAAATAATTAACAGATAATGGTGTTAGATGTCATGGGTGAACTGGTACAGGTAATAATAGTATAAATAACTAACAGCAGCAATATTTCAATTGTCGTTTCAATTGAAATCAAATTTAATAAAAAAACATTAATCGTGAGTGATTACTCACCTTTCGAGGTAAGAGATATTTGACGATGAAACGAGTTACGAAATCCAGTCGTGAATTCCAAAACAAAGCTAGATGGGCACGAATTTGACGGGCAAGCTGATAACAAAGAGTAGACGAAATCAAATCATAATTGGGTCGATGAAGATAAATAGTGTAAGTGAACTCATATATATAAATATACAACTATATATAAAAAAATCATAATTTAAATTCAAACACACTTATATTGAATATATATATTAAATACTTAACCATATTATACCAACTTATACATAAAACTTATCTAAACTATTACTATATATGTGTGTAAATATATATATCTAATTTATATGGATACTCAATTTATATAATGCGTGCTTTCCAAAACAAGAGTAAAATGAACGAAATGAGCAGTAAAAGAATAACTAAAAACTTACAAATGCTTTCATATATACTTACTAAAATATATATTGTGGCATACGTACAAATTAATATAATATAATATACTCATTTACCCAGATTAATTACAAAACATCATACACAGAGAGTATTAAAACTTTCTTTATAATATACTTTACCTTTAAAGATAGAATATGTGCAGATCATCCTTATGAACAAAACAAATATACGTACATATTATTTCAACAAAGTCAGAGAAACCAAAACATGCTTATATAATATAGTATACCCTATACACACATCATCTCATAACTCACGTGTATAACAACAGAGTGCCAAAACAGGGAACAATTAGCCTACCTAAATATATAAATGTAACTTTCATAAAAGTAAATACCAACTTTTATTACATAAACTGAAATAACTATAATGTTTAAACACTTTATATAAATAGTAATATTGTATATACAAGATTTTTTTTTATATAAATTAACCAACAATTTACATACTTAATATATATATATATATAAAGCACATATATATAATTATATAATACGACACATCTAAATCTTAACTGAAACACACGCATATATATAAAAAGATGCACACTGCCAGCAAGCTTCGCATAAACAACCTTATAATTTTATAAACTTTAAAACTGTAAAATAAACGAAAGAAGGCAAAGCTGCATACGAGTTAAAATATAAGTATATACATTTTCTAATATATATAAACCAACCTATAACTTTTCATATCAAAAACTAATGTATATCTAGCAGCTTATAATTTATATAAACATACATTGTAAAACAAGATATAAACTTTATAACTAATAGGTTTGAAAACTTATATAAACTGATGTATTATAAACCAACGTATCCTATATAAAACTATTACCTCAATATACGTTTATGTGAACTGTCCATATATAAACACCTAAAATATATTATACTTTAATATGTAAATACTATCAAATATACATAGGGCCGAAACTTATAACTAATATATATATACGTATGAATTGGACAGTAATGCCAGTATGTATATATATGCGACTAGAGTATAAATAATCTATAAAAACTTTAGTTATCATATATAACAACAGCTAACTCTACAACTTAAACTCAATATAACATCTTAATATTTATACTAGAACAATAAACAAACCTATGATAAAGAAGAAGAATGAAACAAGGCTGCTGGGTGATGCTTGTGGCCGGCTATGGTGGGCGGCATGGCTGAGGGGCGTGCAAGACAAGTGGCCGAAGGAGGTGGATCTGGGGACCGGTTCAGGGTGGCGGGTGAGCTTGGGGTTGGGTTTATTCGGCAGGGGAAGGGTAGAAGAACAGAGAAGATGGGAGGAGGAAGAAGGCGGTGGCGAGGGGATGAAGACGGGTCTGGGTGCGGTTGTCAATGGGTTGCTAGGCTGGCCGGAGGGGGAAGAAAACGGGCGGAGGAGATGGTGGTTGCGCTGAGGTGGAGGTACGGGTGGAGCTTTGCTGTTGCTGCCGACGCTGGTGAGGGAGAGGGGACGAAGGGGTCTCGGTGATGGATTATAGGGTGGAGGCTTCATGTGAATGCAAATGCCTGGGTGGGAAGAGAGAAAGGTGGGAAAAAAAGAACAGTAGATAAAAAAAAATTCCAAGCCTAAATGAAAGCACGAGAACCAAACTCAAATAATAAATGGAACCAGGTTTAGCTTGAGGGTTGGGAAAGTGTGTTGTGCACGAGAATTGATGAATCAATAAAAGCAAAGAGCTGTTCCAAATTCAACCGTTGGAAATGTGAATAGACACGGAGAACAATAGGTTAGAAAACGGTTACAAAAATATCACGAACGATACCGATATGAAGTTGTTTACCGATTTTTCCACTGCGTATCGGACACCGAAACGCGCCATCGAATATACCGCAGAGATTAGCATGACGGGACGATCAAAATGACATATAGATATCAGTGGCACGATTGAATTATAAAAATTCGAATTTTCTACCAGCGGAAAATGCAATAAAAATGCAGAAAAATAAGATCGACGGAGCCAAAGATGTCCGAATTTGGAAAAACGACAAACTGACATCTTGCTCAGAAGATGGTTTAGAATTTTTCTATGTAAAAATATTTAGGTTCTGAAAACATTTTATTTTCATCGCTTTTTAACTGATTAAATTGAAGTGAATTTACGCGCGAAATAAACTTTCATATTTTCGGACGAAAATTTACCAGTTGCTATGTTTAACTAGACGTATTCCAAATATTAAATTTTTATTTCAAAATTTTATCGTTTAAAAATTTTACAAAATTTCAACTAATTACGTTATTAAAACAGTTGAAATTTACGGGTCGTTACACTCTCCCCTACTCAAAACTTTTCGTCCCCGAAAAGGAACGAGGTAGGAGAATAGAAACAACCAGAAAGAAAAACAAATTTGAAATACAAAATAACAATTAATTTAAACCATATAAATTCAAATTTAAATTAATTGATATTCAATAATTGATTTAATCCATTTGATTTCACTAAAATCAATCTCAACTTCTTCTAAATTCATTATCTTATTATCCAATTATCCTCAATTTACAATTTCTAAAACCATAAATTTGAATAATCTTTTATTATAATCATATTTTATTTTCAACAATTTAAATTCTTCTTTATTCCAAATTATTGTTAAATTTATTCTAGTTAATATATCTAATCACATATATTTAACCCATATAAATTAATTTAAACCATAAAAGTTCCGATTTAAATTAATTTATATTTACTAATTGCTTTCAAATTCAAGGTATTTTCATAAGTTGATCAAATTTCAATCTATTAATTCTTTCAAAACAAATTTATTAATTCTCTCAAAACAAATTTATTTCATTACTAACTGAGTTTTACTTATTATCCTATCCAACTCTGTTAACATCTTAATAATCAAAATTTAGTGTATAACATTTATTATAAACACTCAAATTTTTATTTATAAAATTATTTTATATTGTATATTGCCCAATTACATTTTAACTTATGAATAATTTAGGTAAGTTATATTGAAACGAAATTTAGTACTATACGAATAAAATTATCAAATTCAATTATCTCAAGTTTAAATACTTATTCAAAATTTAGCTTTATTTATAACTGAAAACATCCTTTAGCATAATTTTAAGAATTAATTTTCCGTATAATTTCAAAACCTTTAGAATAATTATGTATATACTATATATATTAAATCAAATTAAACTTAAAATAATATACCCATATATATATAAATCAAGTCATACTTAAGAAATTCAAATTAAATATTTTTTCCAACAAAACCGTAGCAAAGCTACAGAATGGTTTCTCCACTTTGAAACTCGAAAATGAATGTCGATGATGCGGCCGCCATCACCGAAATTATTTTTCAGCGACAAAGAGTAGAGTACTGATTTCAACATTTTAAATTTGTTTGAAAATCATTTATATTCGAAAATACTTTATATAATACAATTTAAAACCTTAAAACCGAAGTTTGAAATTTTCGAAAATTAAATTCTCAAATTCCCACTTTAAATTCATTTAAATTTTCAAATCAAATTATAACCAAGTTTTATAAATTCATTTGTTTATATGATGATAAATCAATGGTTTACAAAACAATAAATGAAAATCAAATATTATCATTTCTGACAACAAATTTATTAACAGTTTAGTTTCAGAAAACTTATATTTATATATAATATAATCATACAAAACTATTTTGTTTTCCAAATTTGAAAACAATATTGTGTCAGTTTGCTCTGCTCAAGTGTTTTGGAAATCCTATCGATAGCGTTGATCAGACGAATCGATCGGAAACCCAAATCAACATCAACAACCCAAACAACACAGCATATATTAAAACATTTAATATTAATTTACAAATACATTTCTTTGCTCGACGATACAGGAATGAATTTTCAAAATAAGGATAGGGTTTCAAATTTGATGGACTCAAATCAAAGAGAAATCTGATTCGAAGACAAATTCGAAAGAAAAGATAAGATGATTCAATAACAGAATCGGGAGATGGGTAAGTTTATTTAATTCACGGGCAACCTTAACCGAGTCGTCCGTAACTTCAAGAATAAGATCGATGCTGAATTCTGAGGTAAATCAACACTCGATCTCAAGAGATGGAATTTAGGTATAGCAGGGAATATATTGAATCGTAAACCGAGGATACAGAAATCTCCAATAAATCGATGCCTATTATAAAGAAGTTTCACCCCTTTACAAATCATTCGAAGTTTGGCGAGACCGCCGATTCACTATAAGGGTCATTCGAAGTGGAGTTATGTGATGCTCCAGAATTGAAAGAAGACGAATAGTGAGGGACACGAATGAAATTTGGAACCGTAGGGAACGTTCCAAAATTCAAAGGAATCAGATCAAAAGGAAGAGATTGAAACTCGAATGAGAGTGATTCTGTAAATACATTTACCCTATATGCTAAGTTTTGCCTAGAGCTACCAAAGCTCTGATACCACTTGTAACGACCCGATATTTTGGACCATTCGCATCCATTATAAGTGTATAGGTAGACACTCATGCCGGAATTGAATTGCTCAAAATACCGCGTTGTTAATTTAAATTTGGAAAAATTGAACATATACAGTAAATAAATAATCACAGATCACAGACACAGAGTAATAAATGCAGCGGAAATAAAAGAGATAGTAGTTCATGAAGCTACTATATAAATATATAAGTTACATCAGAGTTAAACAGATACAACGGAAGAGTAACACGATACATCAGATACAAATCAGAATACATAACTGGAATCATCGAATACTGAAAGCAGAATAGATGGCTGGATCTTCAAGCAAAGCTCCAACTCCAAAGGTGAGTCTCAAAAGCTGAACCACTCAGTCTGACCCAAGCATAAAGCAAAAACACAGGACACTCGAGTCAGGATTAACATTCTTATATTAATAAATCCAACTCAAGTGAAATAACAATTGAAATATAAGTAACTCAAAGGATGTTGGAATAACCATCCTTTAAGGATCCGTTAAACTATCTACTATGTAGTAGTGTACGATAAGTAGATAATGTCTATCAGTAATATAAAATATCAAAATAGTGTTAAGTCATGGCCCATTCCACCCTTAACACATTTTTATTCCCAAGAGCATATACAAGACCGTAGTTTCCCCAAAACCGGAAGTCACCAGAGGGCAATCCATATACTAAAGGTACAAAACAAATCGTAGTGGTCGCGTATAGGGATACAAGTATGACAAGGCACATGAGGCAATACCCAAGGTAGTGAAACTACCGTTCGCCTGATCCGAACTGGTGAGAATGCATCGCCGCAGCGACCGCAACACCGCGAAACAACACTCCCAAAATCAAGGGTGCACCAATCGACAACAAGTAATGAGTAGTTCGAAGAAGTGTGTTCGCTTGAGGTAGCTGACCTCCATTTGGCCCGGCACGGCTCCTGTTTTAGTCATTTCCAATTTGACACAAGTGTCAAGGCTATCCATTATCGTTCACTTTCTTCAGTCATCACGTACATCATTCCAACCACTTCATTCTGGATCACACTCCGCGTATAGTTATTAAAGTGGTTTTCGGTTTAGATAGAGAGTATATCCATAACGGATTTCGGTCTCTTTAATAAACTTCGAAATCATTTCTATGATTGGTCGTTTAATATATTTCAAAACCAAATTAAATTCAATTCCAATTAGAATTTATAAACCAACATTTCATTTGTCTTCCAAATCAATTTCCATAATTTACGTTTCAAAACTTCCAAATTACCATTCCAAAGTCTCATAATTCAAATTAAATCTTTGATTTAAAAACATTTCAAATATTGATTCAAGTTCATATATAAGTTTCATTCCAAAATCATTTAAATTTATTTAATTTAACATTCAAATCAATTTAACTTCATTTATCGATTTCATTCAATATTCGTTAAGTAAATTTATCATTCAACAATTTCTATTTAATTTCCAATTCATTAAATCAATTACTTAAGTTCAACTCCATTATATCAAAACTTCAATTTGAATTAAATTAAATTTGTCAAATCAAATTCTTTAAATTACAAGTCTTACATTAATTTCAATAAATCACATTTTTATTTCTTGTTAAAGAAATCCAATTTCATTTATTTATTTACTTAATTACAATTTCAAAACTCAATTAATAAAGAAACTTAATTTCACTTATTCCAGAAGTTCAATTTCACTTAACAAAGAATTCAATTTTATTTAATTATTAAATAATTCAATCTTATTTAATTATTAAATAATTTCAAAACTTGATTATTAAATAATTTCAAACTTAATTCAATCGTTTCTCGAATTAAACAACGTTCTTTCATCAATTACATTGTTAATATTTTGTTTCATATTTTTAAATATTAACATTTTCCTTTCATAAAATTTAAATTCCAACTTCATTTCAAAACCATATTATTTATTCAAATAAAATCTTCATTTTACTTTAAATCAAATTATTGACCAATCGGTTTTATTTAATTCTCTATCCTAGGTCAAAGTTTATTTGGGTATTTATCATTTCAACCCGATTCCAATTCAATTCAAAATCAAAGCATAGCAAAGGGAACTTGCAGTGTGATAACAGGGATGGTGTCAAAGTAAATGAACAAGCAATAACAACAATCAATATCAATCCAATAATCAATTCAAATAATCCTGAAATAACCATATTAATTCGCATTGTTATTTGTACGAATTAATATAATTATTTCTAGAATCTACACTATCATTTCATGTAGATTAAAGATTATTACATTACAGTTCTTCACTTGACATTTCTTATTCGATTTCATACCATAAATTCAAAGGGTTCAAGGGAAATTAACCATTTCTACGTGTCAAATAATTAAACATTTAAGGGGTCATATTTTACAAATTTAACTAATCAAATCCAACACATATATCAATTCAAACTTTAACTATCCTACGTCAAATTCAGTTGTAGGTTATTTATCACTTATACATTTACAATTTAACGACAAATGCAAACATCAACAATCAATCAATTAACAACCAAACTGTATTATCATCGCATAAATAATTAACAGATAATGGTGTCAGATGTCACAGGTGAACTGGTACAAGTAATAACAGTATAAATAACTAACAGCGGCAATATTTCAATTGTCGTTTCAATTGAAATCAAATTTAATAAATAAATAAAAACATTAATCGTGAGTGATTGCTCACCTTTCGAAGTAAGAGATATTTGACGATGAAACGAGTTACGAAATCCAGTCGTGAATTCCAAAACAAAGCTAGATGGGCACGAATTTGACGGGAAAGCTGATAACAAAGAGTAGACGAAATCAAATCATAATTGGGTCGATGAAGATAAATAGTGTAAGTGAACTCATATATATAAATATACAACTATATATATAAAAAAAATCATAATTTAAATTCAAACACACTTATATTGAATTTATATATTAAATACTTAACCATATTATACCAACTTATACATAAAACTTATCTAAACTATTACTATATATGTGTGTAAAGATATATATCAAATTTATATGGATACTCAATTTATATAATGCGTGCTTTCCAAAACAAGAGTAAAATGAACGAAATGAGCAGTAAAAGAATAACTAAAAACCTACAAATGTTTTCATATATACTTACTAAAATATATATTGTGGCATACGTAAAAAGTAATATAATATAATATACTCATTTACCCAGATTAATTACAAAACATCATACACAGAGAGTATTAAAACTTTCTTTATAATATACTTTACCTTTAAAGATAGAATATGTGCAGATCATCCTTATGAACAAATATACGTACATATTATTTCAACAAAGTCAGAGAAACCAAAACATGCTTATATAATATAGTATACCCTATACACACATCATCTCATAACTCACGTGTATAACAACAGAGTGCCAAAACAGGGAACAATTAGCCTACCTAAATATATAAATGTAACTTTCATAAAAGTAAATACCAACTTTTATTACATAAACTGAAATAACTATAATGTTTAAACACTTTATATAAATAGTAATACTGTATATACAAGATTTTTTTTTATATAAATTAACCAACAATTTACATACTTAATATATATATATATAAAGCACCTATATATAATTATATAATACGACACATCTAAATCTTAACTGAAACACATGCATATATATAAAAAGATGCACACTGCCAGCAAGCTTCGCATAAACAACTTTATAATTTTATAAACTTTAAAACTATAAAATAAACGAAAGAAGGCAAAGCTGCATACGAGTTAAAATATATGTATATACATTTTCTAATATATATAAACCAACCTATAACTTTGCATATCAAAAACTAATGTATATCCAGCAGCTTATAAATTATATAAACATACATTGTAAAACAAGATATAAACTTTATAACTAATAGGTTTGAAAACTTATATAAACTGATATATTATAAACCAACGTATCCTATATAAAACTATTACCTCAATATACGTTTATGTGAACTGTCCATATATAAACACCTAAAATATATTATACTTTAATATGTAAATACTATCAAATATACATAGGGCCGAAACTTATAACTAATATATATATATGTATGAATTGGACAGTAATGCCAGTATGTATATATATGCGACTAGAGTATAAATAATCTATAAAAACTTTAGTTATCATATATAACAACAGCTAACTCTACAACTTAAACTCAATATAACATCTTAATATTTATACTAGAACAATAAACAAACCTATGATAAAGAAGAAGAATGAGACAAGGCTGCTGGGTGATGCTTGTGGCCGGCTATGGTGGGCGGCATGGATGAGGGGCGTGCAAGACAAGTGGCCGAAGGAGGTGGATCTGGGAACCGGTTTAGGGTGGCGGGTGAGCTTGGGGTTGGGTTTATTCGGCAGGGGAAGGGTAGAAGAACGGAGAAGATGGGAGGAGGAAGAAGGCGGTGGTGAGGGGATGAAGGCGGGTCTGGGTGCGGTTGTCAATGGGTTGCTGGGCTGGCCGGAGGGGGAAGAAAACGGGCGGAGGAGATGGTGGTTGCGCTGAGGTGGAGGTGCGGGTGGAGCTTTGCTATTGCTGCCGACGCTGGTGAGGGAGAGGGGACGAAGGGGGTCTCGGTGATGGATTATAGGGTGGAGGCTTCACGTGAATGCAAAGGCCTGGGTGGGAAGAGAGAAAGGTGGGAAAAAAAGAACAGTAGATAAAAAAAAATTTCCAAGCCTAAATGAAAGCACGAGAACCAAACTCAAATAATAAATGGAACCAGATTTAGCTTGAGGGTTGGGAAAGTGTGATGTGCATGAGAATTGATGAATCAATAAAAGCAAAGAGCTATTCCAAATTCAACCGTTGGAAATGTGAATAGACACGAAGAACAATAGGTTAGAAAACGGTTACAAAAATATCACGAACGGTACCGATATGAAGTCGTTTACCGATTTTTCCACTGCGCATCGGACACCGAAACGCGCCATCGAATATACCGCAGAGATTAGCATGACGGGACGATCAAAACGACATATAGATATCAGTGGCACGATTGAATTATAAAAAATCGAATTTTCTACCAGCGGAAAATGCAATAAAAACGTAGAAAAATAAGATCGACGGAGCCAAAGATGTCCGAATTTGGAAAAACGACAAACTGACATCTTGCTCAGAAGATGGTTTAGAATTTTTCTGTGTAAAAATATTTAGGTTCTGAAAACATTTTATTTTCATCGCTTTTTAACTGATTAAATTGAAGTGAATTTACGCACGAAATAAACTTTCATATTTTCGGACGAAAATTTACCAGTTGCTATGTTTAACTAGACGTATTCCAAATATTATATTTTTATTTCAAAATTTTATCGTTTAAAATTTTTACAAAATTTCAACTAATTACGTTATTAAAACAGTTGAAATTTACGGGTCGTTACATAAGTAATATTTTCTATAGATACTTTACAAGTATTTTCAAAGTGTATATATATATATCTTTACTGCTAATAAAGAGAATTCATTGAATAGATTTACTCGATGTCTATTTGAAATTCCAGATATACCTGTTTACATCTCATAGAGAAATAGTATTCAAATATGAGGATATAGCCTGTTATTTTCTAAGTACAACTGTTAGTCACCATGTTCGTAATTTAGGTGGGAGTTCATCGATCGAAGTTTTGCCTTATTCAGAGTTAGTATCAAGAAGTTATTGTAGTCTGAACAAAAAAAATAGTGGCTTCTGCACTAGGCGGAGTTCAAATATGAGGATGTGGTAGCCTGTTATTTTCTAAGTACAACTGTCAGTCTCCATGGAGAACTACAATGTGCGTTCACAAGATGAAGTATCTGAGTGTTCCATATTGTCTATAATTTAGGTGGGAGTTAATCGGTCGAAGTCTCGTCGGATTTCGAATTAGTATGAAGAAGTTATTGCAGTCTAAACAAAACAAATAGCGGCTTCTGCACTAGGCGGAGCTCAAATATGAGGATGTGGTAGCATGTTATTTTCTAAACTGTCAGTCCCCATGGAGAACTACAGTGTGCGTTCACATGATGAAGTATCCGAGTGTACCATATTGTCCATAATTTAGGTGGGAGTTAATCGGTCGAAGTTTTGCCTGATTCCGAGTTGGTATGAATAAGTTATTGCAGTCTGAAGAAAAAAAAATAGCGACTTCTGCCTAGGCGGAGTTCAAATATGGGGATGTAGCCTTTTATTTTCTAAGTACAACTATTAGCCACCATGGAGAACTACAGTGAGCGTTGAAGTGGGGATATAGCCCGTTATTTTCTAAGTACAACTGTTAGTCACCATGGAGAACTACAGTGTGCGTTCACAAGATGAAGTATCCGAGTGTACCATATTGTTTGTAATTTAGGTGGGAGTCCATCGGTCGAAGTATCGCCTAATTCTGAGTTAGTATGAAGAAGTTATTGCAGTCTGAACAAAAATATAGCGGCTTCTGCACTAGGCAGAGTTCAAATATGGGGACGTGGTAGCCTGTTATTTTCTAAGTACAACTGTCAGTTCCCATGGAGAACTACAGTGTGCGTTCACAAGATGAAGTATCCGAGTGTTCCATATTATTCGTAATTTAGGTGGGAGTTAATCTGTCGAAGTCTCGCCAGATTCCGAATTAGCATGAAGAAGTTATTGCAGTCTGAATAAAAAAATAGCGGCTTCTGCACTGGGCGGAGTTCAAATATGGGGATGTGGTAGCATGTTATTGTCTAAGTAAACTGTTAGTGCCCATGGAGAACTACAGTGTGCATTCACAAGATGAAGTATCCGAGTGCACCATACTGTCCGTAATTTAGGTGGGAGTTCATCGGTCAAAGTTTTGCCTGATTCTGAGTTAGTATGAAGAAGTTATTGCAGTCTGAAGAAAAAAAATAGCGACTTCTGCCTAGGCGAAGTTCAAATATGAGGATGTAGCCTGTTATTTTCTACGTACAACAATTAGTCACCATAGAGAACTACAGTGAGCGTTGAAGTGGGGATATAGCCTGTTATTTTCTAAGTACAACTGTTAGTCGCCGTGGAGAACTTTAATGTGCGTTCACAAGATGAAGTATCTAAGTGTACCATATTGTCTGTAATTTAGGTAGGAGTTCATCGGTCGAAGTTTCGTCCGATTCCGAATTAGTATGAAGAAGATATTGCAGTATGAACAAAAACATAGCGGCTTTTGCCCGGGCGTTCAAATACGGAGATGTAGCATGTTATTTTCTAAGTACAAATGTTAGTCACAAAGGAGAACTACAGTGTGTGTTCACAAGATGAAGTATCCGAGTGTACTATATTGTCCGTAATTTAGATGGAAGTTCATCGGTCGAAGTTTTGCCTGATTTCGAGTTAGTATGAAGAAATTATTGCAGTTTGAAGAAACAAATAGCGGCTTCTGCCTAGGCTGAGTTCAAATATGAGGATGTAGCTTGTTATTTTCTAAGTACAACATTAGTCACCATGGAGAACTACAGTAAGCATTGAAGTGGGGATATTGCCTGTTATTTCTTAAGTACAATTGTTAGTCACTAGGAGAACTACAACGTGCGTTCACAAGATGAAGTATCCGAGAGTACCATATTGTCTATAATTTAGGTGGAAGTTCACCGGTCGAAGTATTGTCCGATTCTGAGTTAGTATGAAGAAGTTATTGCGGTATGAACAAAAAAATAGCAGCTTCTACCTAGGCGGTGTTCAAATATGAGGATGTAGCCTGTTATTTTCTACGTACAACAATTAGTCACCATGGAGAACTACAGTGAGCATTGAAGTGGGGATATAGCCTGTTATTTTCTTAGTACAACTATTAATCACCCAGGAGAACTACGGTATATGTTCATAAGCTGAAGTATCCAAGTGTTCTATATTGTCCGTAATTTAGGTGGGAGTTCAACGGTCGTAGTTTCGCCCGATTCCGAGTTAGTATGAAGAAGTTATTGCAGTATGAACAAAAAAAATAGTGACTTCTGCCTAGGCGGATTTCAAATACGGGGATGTGGCCTGTTATTTTTTAAGTACAATTGTTAGTCACCATGGAGAACTACGGTATACGTTCACTAGATGAAGTATCTGATTGTTCCTTATTGTATGTAATTTAGATGGGAGTTTATCGGTCGAAGTCTCGCCTGATTTCGAGTTAGTATGAAGAAGTTATTGCAATCTGAACAAAAAAATAGCGGCTTCTGCCTAGGCGGAGTTCAAATATAGGGATGCTACTGTCAAATCTACTTCCACAGGTACAACTAAAAATGCATGCACGTTATGATTAAATGCAGACCCACCTGGGCATGCATATGTACTCATATATATAAGTTTAGAAAAGTAAGTGAAGTATTTTATAAATGGATAAGTGGTTTTGGTTATAACTCTTACTTATAATGAATGGTTTTGGGAAGTTAATTAAAAGTATATTATCTTGTAATAAGTGTACATAGATCTTTAAAAAGAATGTATTAAAGATAATGTTAAGTATAAATGGTTTTTGATTTGTTGTGACAATGTGTTAATAACATTTGTCTTTAGCCCTTTTGATTATACTTATGAATATAATTAGTATTTTGAAAATAATGTTTAAAGATAATTATAAGTAAAATGGTTTTTGGTTTGTAGTGGAAATATTTGAGTAACATTCGTCTTAAACCCTTTGAAAGAGGTTAGTGAATGTACTTTGATCTTTATAGAGGAGATTTTAAAGATAATAACAAGTATGGAATCTTTTGGAAAAAGATAGAAAAGTATTTAACTTATAAAAGAGAAGGGGTTTATAATAACAATGTTTAAGTAACATTTTTTTGACCTCTTTGATTATATTTTAAAATAAGAAATCATGTTAATGATTTGTGAATATAATTATACCATTTGAGATAAGTAATTGAATACTTTTTGAAGTATTGAAAAGAGTACAAATAAATAGTGAAATAGCATAATACATGCATATATCTTTTATAAAGGTATTTTAAATATATATATATATATACAAGTAGAAAGAAAGTGAATAGAAGCATTGCGTATTCATACGGTTTGAGATCCCCTACGGAGGACTCATTCGCCTGAATCATCTCTTTCTTTTAGAATGTATATATACGAGATCCTCCGAGGAGGACCCCTATATATAGTTTGCTTACTTCGGAAGGAAGTAGTAATTTGTAGACAAAGTTTCATTAGATAAAAGAAGATTTACTAATAAAAGAGATTTTAATTAATAAAATAATTAATTAAATAAAAATGGAATTAGAAGTCACTTATGAGACTTAATCTTGCTTTGTGTGACTTAATAGTGCTTTGTGTGTTTACTTATCTATGGAAAGCGTTATCCTGCCTTTAAACCATGTAGAATCCGGACAGACTAGACAGACATAACTTAGGTTATCAAACCGTAAAGCCATGAGAGTTAGCCTAGGAATCCAGAAATCAAGCATAGACAAAGCCACGAATTCAAAGCCAAAACCATAGAAGACAACAAGATAGTGGGCTCCCCCAAGTTGGGGTTCGGTACTGACTCCCACTGGGGATCAGTACTAACTCCCAAATATGACTTGGGTGGACCCCATCTTCTACCTACATGCCTATCTCGGTGCCACAATCCTATTTCCAAAGTTGGTTTGTTGTTTAGTGTGTTTCTCCATCGAACACCACGGACACTTGAAACTACTACTTTGTTCTCCTTCAACTCCATAATTTGGGCTCAGAAACAAGCTAAAACAAGTACAAACAACTGTGAAATCGAGAAGCTATCTACAAGACGATTCAAGGTGAGGGATTGAAGATGCCAAATATGGGCATCTCGGTGATCGGTACCGACTCCCACTTAGGGATCGGTACCGACTTTCAATTTCTGTTGAGGTGGCTATTATTTTGGAAGAATTGGTCAAATTCATGCACATTGGTTAGAAGATATTTTAAATGAGATTTTAGGCTCCCTACCTCTATAAATAGAAGGTAGGGCTCATTTTTTAGGACCTTTTGGCTCTTGCTTCATTATTTCTTATATTCTTATAACTCTAAAATTCTAAATGTTGGAGTTGTACCGACTTCCAAGAACTTCTGCCTGCAAATCAGAAGTAAACAATAAAACTTCAAAGTGGATGTAGGCCTTGCTTCGTCAAACCACTATAAACGTTTGTGCCTTATTTAATTCCTCATTAAATTTACTTCTCTTCATTTAATCTCTACTACATAAACTTCCAGGTGTTTGTGCCATTTTTGGTTCAAATATTTTGATGCTTTTACTGAGAGGGGATATTCTTAAGCCATTTGGAACCATCATCTACTATTGGATTTCTTATATCCAAGATATAGATCCAATTTCTCTATCTTTTAATTCTACAACTCAGATTTCCAACAAATCTACTAAAGGCTTTCTGCCATGGCCCCATCAAGAAGAGATCGTTTTACCAATTCCAAAGCTAGTACTGAAGTGGAAAATCAAAATCCTCAAAAAAGAGATGGAGTTGTCTAACCAGCTCAAACCGAGATCTAGACTCCAACTGACGTCGTGACCAGAGTGGAGATAGATATGATGATGAAGCAGATGGAAGACAGATTCCAGGCTAGCCATCAGGAGATGAACAACACAATGCAACAGAGCTTGAGGCTACTGAATGAGCTAACTCAAAACGTCCATAGACAAAGTAGAAGGGATTCCAGCCAAAAATCAGAGAGTTCTTCTTCCGAGCGAAGACGGAGGGAAGGAAGGCAAAAGAAAACTCAATAACTACTAGAACATTTGTTCAAGGAAGGAAATGAGCCCCAGGCTCTACTTTGGGGATCGGTACTGATCCCCACTTGGGACACGATACCGACCCCTAAAACGGTGGTCCCAGAGCCCATCCTTTGGAAAGGCATGGATGTCATTCCTAGACGTGCCATTGAAGGTCTTAATCTGGAAAGTCACAATATTGTTGATGATGCTGCTCGTGGGAATCAAATAGAGGGGGGTTCTAGATGAATAGTCCCCCAGAGTATGGAAGCCTAGGTATCAAGTACCTTCCCAAGAGCGTTCGTCGGGCCTAACACTTGGGGCAGGACTCGATCACCGCCGTTCAGTCGAACCTATTGATTCAGACTATTTAGAAGATATGTTAGGAGATTGGTTAGTGAAAATAGGTCCAGAACTAATGACAATTAAGGAACATATGATATTCAAAAATCATTTACAAAGGACATCCTTCATGCGAGATACCCCCGAAGATTCATCATGCCAACAATGCCAATATATAGAGGAACGATGGTTCCTAGGCAATACTTATGAGATATTAATGGCATATGGATTCAGCCAGAGCTTTGGATGCTATGAAGTGTCGCTGTTTCCGAATTTTCTTAGAAGGGGTGGCTACGATGTGGTTCACTCAGCTTCCACCGTGGTCCATATCATCTTTTGCTGAATTATCATAGAAATTCATGGAGCAATTTCGTTTGCACACTTCACGAACAAAGCACATGATGTCGTTGTCTATTCTATATCAAGCTGAAAGAGAGTCGCTACGGGACTATTTAAATCGGTTCCACACGACTGTAATAGAAATAATGGATCCAAAGGAAGTTATGGTGTTGATGGCGCTTTGTGGAGGAGTTAATATCGATTTGGATTTTGGGGATTGGATAGAAAGAAGCAACCATCGACAATGGAAGCTTTCTATAGGAAAGCTAATGAGTATTTGCGTCGGAAGGATGCACATAAACGCCCACGAAGGACTGATGCTGGAAATTCGAATGAACCGATCCAAAGTAATATTGCTGTAAAGCAATCTGAAGGAAGTTCAGGGAATGTTGATGTGAAAGTTGGAAATTAGAACAAAGGAGGAAAATAAAACAATGATGGGGCAAAGAATGGGAAGCCAGATAATAGGAGTCGTTTCAGAGGTTCCAAGTACGACAACTAAACTTAGTTGAATAACTCGATAGAGAACATCTATCTGGCTACTCAAAATACTAAACCGTACATGAAGCAAGCTCATAGGGAGTCAACTGAGAAGGAGCAGAAGTCGGGCAAGTTCTACAGATTCCATGAGACTTACGGTCATAATAGTAATGGGTGTAGGCACTTCCGCGACATGAATGAAGAATTAATGAAGAAAAGAAATTGCAGCAATATGTGAAAGCCCCATAGGATAGGGGCAAGGAATTCTAGCTCCCCTGGGTCTTTTATCCAGCGGGGGAAAGCTGAGCTTGGAGCTGATGCATTCAGACGGTCAGAAAAACGATTATTGATAAACACAATCATTGGTGGGCCTCGTCCTACTGATTAGAGTTTTGCAGAAATGGATAGATATATTGGAGCCTTGAAGCGTGCTGAGAATGGAAGTTACTATGCTGTCGAGGATGGAGCTCCGACAAAACAATTTCGAACTAAGATAGATAATATTGTTTTTTGGAACAGGAATGCTGACGAAGTGGAGGCTCCGACAATTGAACCACTCTTGATCTTAGCCGCAATTGGTCCCGCTGTTGTATGAAAGATACTTCTTGACTGTGGAAGTTCAATCAATATTTTGTTCAAAAAGGTTTACGACCAAATAATGTTGGAGGAGAGAGATTTGAAACTTTGTAGATCTTGTATATAGGGGTTCAATGGAATGGCAACTAAAGCCATAGGATTTGCCGAATTACCGATAAAAATTAGTGAGGGCGACTGCAGGTGTGTGCAAGTCGTGCCATTTTTAGTGTTGGATTTTTATTCTCCTTATAACGCATTCTTGGACTCACCAGCCCTAGATGAATTTAGAACGACCATCGCTCTCTGGTGTTAACTATGAAATTCCCTACAGACAATGGAATGGGAATCGTGCACGGAGATCAAGTGGCTGGCCGCGAGTGCTATGTCGCTGAACTGAAGGAAGCAAGGCATAAGGAGAAAGGAAAGTGTGTAGAGGGGGTCCTATGATAAAGTCATTAGACGCATAGCAACTACCTCCTGAGCCCCAGCTCGAGCAAACTAGTCGGCTCTACAAGGACATGGACCGACGAAAGAGCCGAAGGGCGGATGAGCAGCTCCCGCCGAGTTGAAAATCGTCGTTCTAGCTAGCAGGGATGACCTAAGTAAAGTCCTGAAGGTTGAATCTCAACTCGGTACTAGTCTGATGAGGGAGTTGGTTGGTTTTGTTCGGGAAAACCTGGATGTTTTTGCCTGGACACACTCAGATATATGTGGAATCTCTCCCGAGATAGCGAGCCATGCATTAAACATTAATCCCAAATGCATTCCTATGAACCCGAAGACCGCAGCTGGATCCGAAGAGATCACTACACTAAATGAAGAAATGGATAAACTAAAGAACAATGGCTTTACCTACGATGCTATATAACCGAATATGGTATCTAACCCTATTTTGATGAAGAAAGCAAATGGGAAGTGGAGGACATGCATCGACTATTCGGACTTGAATAAAGTGTGTGCAAAGGACAACTTCCCGCTTCCAAGAATAGATCAGTTGGTGGAATCAACTGTTGGACAGAGTTACTTTCATTTATGGAGGCATACCCTGGATACAATCAAATCCTGATGCACGTCCCAAATTAGGAACAAATAAGCTTCATTGACGACCTTGGACTCTATTGTTATCTAGCCATGCCCTTTGGATTAAAAAACACAAGAGCGACTTACCAAAGACTTGTGGACCAAATGTTTAAGAACCAGATCAGATAATCAATGGAAGTTTACGTGGATGATATGCTCATAAATTCATGGCGTTTGAGAAATCACGTTGATGATCTAGCGGAGATGTTCGATGTCCTCCGACAGTACGGGATGAAACTCAATCCCTTGAAATGCTCTTTCGGTGTTGCGTAAGGGAAGTTGTTGGGCTTCATTGTGAATTCTCGTGGAATTGAAGCCGATCCAGAGAAGATTAAGGCTTTGAGAGAGATTGAAGCCCAAAGATAATCAAGGAGGTCCAAATCTTGAACGGGAAAGTGACCGCCCTAAGCCATTCAATTCTAGGGCTACTGACAAGTGCATCCCTTTCTTTGAAGTGATAAAGAAGGGAAAGAGAAACTTTGAATGGAACCAAGATTGCAAAGACGCGTTCCAAGCTTTGGTGATTCACTTGGAAAGACCTCCCATCCTTTTGAAGCCGGTGGATGATGAGGACTTGTTTATATACTTGGCAGTGTCAATGCATGCTCTGAGCATTGCACTTGTACGTAAGGAATCTTGCATCCAACGACCGGTCTACTACATTAGCAAGTAGTTGATAGGAGCAGAAAGAAACTATCCAAGACTAGAAAAGCTTACATATTATCTGTTGATTGCTTCGAGAAAGCACCACCCCTACATCCAAGCTCATCCGATCAATGTCATTACTGACTACCTTTATGACCAGTCTTATAATGATCTGAGACTTTTGGAATGCTGCTAAAATAGAATATTGAATTGAGTCAATATGATATCACTCATCGCCCTCGGAGAGCAATCAAGGGTCAGGCTTTGGCAGATTGCATAGCAGAATTCACTGCATGAGATGATTCACCGGAGAGCAGTGGGGAAAGGAAGTTGGATGGAAGATGTATATGGATGGTGCATCCAATTATCGAAGCTCTGGTGCTGGAGTTGTGATTGTCACTCCCGAAGAAAATATGATCATCTATGCCTTGAAACTCGATTTTTCGACAACAAATAATGAAGCTGAATATGAGTCCTTAATTGTAGGACTCAAGATCTCCAAGGAACTGGGAATCAAGACTTTACACATTTTATGCGACTCTCAGCTATTGGTATGCCAAGTTCGGAAAGAGTATCAAGCGAAAGGAGCAAGGCTAGCTCCTTGTCTAAACCGGGTGTTTGAGTTGCTTGTTGACGACTTTGAATATTACAAGATCATTTATATTTCCATAGAGGAAAATGAGAAAGCCAACTCGTTTGATAAGTTGGCTAGTTCTGGAGATGTGCAGCTCATGGGCTTGGTTCTAATGGAAGTACTTTCAGCTTTGAGCATCGACCAGATGGAAGTTGATTGGACCTTGGAGACTGAGCCTGAACGAGAGTCATGGATGAATCCTATTCGGGATTATTTCTAAAGAGTGATCCTTCCGAAGAGAAGGAATAAATGAAGAAAAATCCTTCGCCAAGCTTCGAGATACATCATGCAAGAAGGATTACTTTACAGGAAGGGTTTCTTTATCCCTATGCTACCTTCTGTCGCTCACGGCGAGGCGAAACAAGTTCTGAGAGAAGTCCACAAAGGAGCTTGTGGCGACCATACTGGAGAGAAAACTTTGGTGAAGAAGATTCTTCAATATGGATATTTATAGCGACTATCAATCGAGATGCAACTGAGTACACCTGAATATGAGACAAGAGGGCCCCGCCGACGGAAATTATTCAAATGGTCAGTCCTTGGCCATTTGCAGTTTGGGGTATTTATATTATCGATGTATTGCTAATATTTAAAGATAGCGCGAAGTATGCCATTGTGGCGGTTGATTACTTTACTAAATGTGCTGAGGCGGAGCCTTTGACCATGATTACCACAAAGAAAGTGATCAACTTTGTTGCTTGTAGTATCATCTGCCGTTTTGCAGTTCCACAAGCGATCGTTACCGATAATGAGACCCAATTCGATAGTACGGAGTTTATAGATTTCTGCCACCGACACCGTATAGAGAAGAGATTCGCAGCAGTAGCACACCCTTAGGAGAATAGATAGGTTGAAGTTGTAAACATAATTATCAAATCCATTCTCAAGAGGCGATTAGAGAAAGCCATAGGCAAGTGGGTCGAAGAACTTCCTTTAAAACTTTGAGCTTAGTGAACCACCCACAAGTCCGCAATTGGCCATTCTCCAGTCGCCTTGGCATACAGATTGGAGGTTATGATTCTGGTTGAATTGGAAGTACCTTCTCATCGAGTTACCCATTATGATCAACGAACAAACAAGCAACTCCTTATAGAGTCTCTTGACATGATCGATGTGAAGTGGACCGAATCTGAGTTGAGAGCTGCTGCGCATAGACCCCAAGTCGTAGGAAATTACAACACCAAAGTTAGGAGTCAAACCTTTGAAATCGGCGATTTGGTCCTCAAACGAATTTCCATGGCCCTACGAAATTAGGCCCGGTTTGGGAAGGTCCGTACGCAATACAGGAAAAGCTTGGAGACGGCACTTTCAAGTTGGCAACTGTGGATAGGATTTCGCTCCCAAAGGTGTGGAACAGCGAGCACCTACGATACTATTTCACTTAGAATAAACTTGTAAATGATGGGTTAGAGCCATCCAATAAGACAGATTTTGTCATTTTTCGTCTTTTATGAAATAAATGGCCTTTTCAGCCCAAACTTATGTTTTCCCATTTCTTAAGAGTTATGATTTGATCCACTCGAATGAATCTGCATATGATTAATACAGGTGCGTAGGTGCCCAGAGATAGGTGCCGGTCAAACTTCTATGGTCCATGAAGTCCCTTTTGATGTCCGAAGATTGACATCAACTAACTCCTACCTTTGTATTGGGGGTAGGAGTATAAACATAGGCCAAATGGGATACGATCATCTGCACCCAAACTCTCGCTCCCAGAGTAAGAGCAAGAGTATAAACATAAGCCGGACATGATATGACTGTCTGCATTCCAACTCTTTCCTTCGAATTGAGGGCAGGAGTATAAACACAAATCGGTTGCGATAAAAGCACACATACCCTAACTCTCATTCTCGGAGTGAGAACCGGAGTATAAACTTAAGATGGATGAAACACGATCGTCCACAAACTGGCTTTTGCCTTTGAGTTCGGGGCAAGAGCACAAACTGAAAACCAGACGTGTCACAACCGTCTATATGCTAACTCCTACCATCAGATAGAATGTAGGGGTATAAATCAAAAGGAGCGTGATATTATCGATCCCTCACTCAGCTCTCGTCCCCAGACTAGCGGTAAAAGTATGAATGGAAACAGGCGTAACAAGTCCACATGATCCTTACCATCTTGCCCAGAGTAGGCATAACGAAAGGTCCATGCTCGGAGTAAAGCGGAATCCAATTTTTAAACTTTTGGTCAATGCCTGGAGCTAGGTATGATCGAATGTTAACATCCTGGATGAGGATGTATGGATTAAGATTTTGAGCAGTTAACTTAAACTCACGCCTGGGGTTTGGTGTAGTTGGAACTTATTATCCTGGAAAAGGATACTCAAGCCACTATTTTAAGTGGTTTTCCCTAAAGATTGCTTTACATTCGCTAGAATGATGCAAGTCGGCAAATTACAAAATGGATTAAGGACTTGATCCGAAAATGATCACTAAAAGAAATAAATCGCAAGTACATTGAATGGAAAGCATATTTCCTTAGTACCTAGACAATTTTGAATAAAGATTTTACAAAGCAAAACATCTTTGTTATTAACATTAAACCAGGAAAGCTAAGCAAAGTGGTTCACAACAAAAGCAAAAAATCAATAACGGGGGCCAAACCCGTACAAATTTGGGCGACAAATAAAAGAAGTCTATCTACAAAGAAACAAAGTAGCAACTATTTTTTCTTTGACTTCTTCTTCTTCTTAGAACCAGAGGAGAGTTCAATCGGGCTTTCTCCTTGCCTCTTTCCACCTCTTCTTCTACTGCCTAGGCCTTTGGAGGGAGTGCTTTGCGAAGATCCAACAGGCGTACTCTGGACGCTTCCGGGCGGAGAAATAGAGGCTGGAATGCTTTATGAGAATACCGTCAATGTACTTCGAGCACCCCTCTGCGGAGAAATGTAAACTGGGGTGAAAATGGTTTGCTCAGGCAAAGCGATCGACAACAGAGTATGGAAAACTTCTATTTGCTCCTGCTTGATTTGACTGGCAAGGAGGATATCCATCTCAAGTTTTTGCTCAACCTCATGCATGGAGGACCCGACATGGACTGGGAGACCCCAGTATTGATGACTTCCTCATCAACTTACGTCCCCAGATTCTCATCGTTTCCCTCTTCCAACAAAGCAACAATCATGTGCTCGTCAAGGCTTGGGATCTCCTCAACCAGGATGTTTGGAATTGTTGTCAAAGTCGTGACTATTACAAACTCCGTCATCGATATTTGTAGCTAAAAGATACAAAGAGAGAGATTAGTGATGTTGATCGGTGACACGTCAACTCTCTGAAAAATAAGAGAAGTTAACGAGATCCCTTCTTCAGCCCGAACTTCCATGTGAGCTGGAGTACTACTGGGAGTCCCATCGACAATAGGGAGAGAACAGTGGGTTTCTGGAGCAGTGGCTTCTCTGGTTCATAACTAGCGTTGGTAGAGCAATCAATGGTGGAATTAGGAGCAGCCTGGGTCCCAAGAATTTGAGCAATTGCATCAAGTTCCGGATGAATAAGATGTTGGTTAACATAAAGGATTTTGGGCCCATTTCCCTTCAAAATCTCTTTTTTCATCTGCTCCATTTTAATATTATAACTTTCAAGAAATTCCTTCTCTTCTTCTACGACCCATTCCCTGGCATGGGCAAGCATCAAAAGATAATCTTCTCTAAACCACTCCAGATTTTGAAAGTTGAGAACATTAGCGTTGTATTGAGTGATCAGTGGCTCAAATCTCTACATCATATGCTCTACTACCTGTTGTTCCGTAGCTTCAACTTCTCTTTTAATCGTGGCTTCGACCTCTTTTTTAATAAGAGCATCAACGTCCCTGGCCTTTTCAAGCACTTCATCCCTCTCTATCCTGATAATGACCAGCTCGTCGCATGTGTCATGTGCAATTTTTTATGCTTTATAATTTTCTTTGGTCTTGCGCTCGAGCTTACTTTTCAATTCAGTCGCGTTCCTTTTGGCAGCATCTCTTTCCATGACAAGCTCGTGGTTCCAGTGAGGCGCTCGCTTGATTTCATTTAGATGCTTGGATCTCTCTACTTCGAGTGCTTTAATGGCCTCCTTGGCCTTCTTCTCCGCTTTGACTTGGGATTTTCTTGAATTCTCGAGCCCAATGTCGAGAGCGACTATGATTATGTTATTCTCGGCCTCAATAAATTTCTAGTTCTCTATCTATTGTAGCTTTTAAAATCTTTTCGGCCAGCTTCGCCTATTCATTGTATTGGTTATGGGCATCGATCGTGCAGTCGATGGTCCTCTATTGGAATTCAGCAGGAATTTTCGTTTAGTTTGGAAAGAACGTAACTGCATCAAAGCAAATGTTAGGAAACTCGTTCTTAAGCTCGGCCATCCACACAGTAGTATCTACCTGCTGCTCCATATAATGGCCGAAGCAATAGCGCTCCCTTTGCTTAGCCTTTGATGAAAAGTATCGAAGTCACTCTTATGATTTGCGCTCAGAAGTCCCACTGGAATGAGATAATATCGCAGATTATAAAGGTATAGAGGCAGGTGGGGGAGCTCGAGAAGTGTCAGCCGGTGGAATACCATTGTGGCGGTCAGGTTTCCTATTTGGGCCTCTAGAAGTAGGTGATTTGGATCTAGGTCGGCGCTTAGAAGTGGAATCATGGGAAGAAAGGTCCCTATCGTAACTACCCATGTCCTGGTCGTCTCTATCGTGACTGGAGCAATAACTTGAATCATTGCCTCGACCACTCCCTTGATGGTACAAGCTCAACCAAGGGCATTGGACATGATATGCCTTCTCTTCTAGTGATCGAAACGAATTTATTCTCTTATCCATTGAACCTGTAAAGAAAATAGGAATGAATTAGATCAAACGGGCATGGATATGGGTCAAGTGCAAGTGTCGTATGATGCACATGTGTGTGTCCTAGTGTTCCCGTGACGGACCATGTATTGAAGCTTTACTCATAAGAGTAACCACTCCTGCACCGGTTGGAATATTGTCCTTCTCAAAGTGGATCGGAGAACCAATGTCACAAATGCTGATGTTACCAATGTCAAAAGAGCCAAACTCTATGGGGATAGACCCTAAACCAACAAATGTACCCATCGAAGGAATAGATGGATTCCTCTCTACACTTGTGACTGGTGGAGACTGAGTGGAAGTCTGCATCTTCAAAATTCTCACAACTAATCTCTTTTTAGAAGTAGATGGTGGGTTGTCTTTGGGTTGTTCGGTCTGAGATCCGTGGCCCACTTTAATGTTACTTTGGATGGCCTCACCACCCTCTCTAATAATTTCATCTGCCTCGGCACCTTCATGTTCTAGTTTTATGTTTTTTGGGGCTCTAGCCCCGGGACTTGGGACTGGGGGCAATTCTGGATCGACATTGCCTCCTATGTGCAGATTGTTATCATCATTGTCATCCTCAATGTCGACAACCGGAACTATGACGGTGCTACGGTCTTCCTCTAATAAAACATAAGCGAGAATTTCTCATCCGTAAATAGAGTTCTTATATACCTATCCTCAGCTGGGACTGCCATGAGAGTATTTCCGGTATCCAAAAGTGATCCGTCGTTGGGTCTCGTAGGAAAACCTGTACAATAGTGAAAGATAAAGTAAGCATGCAAACTATAAGGCAAATGCACGGATAGTGTTTGAAATACAACTAATGTCCGGACATCCATCTACAAGCGAACCGGGATGGACAACGTACATAAAACCACTTAGCCTTAAAATAATTCAGCTTGTTCCAAGCCCTAGTAACTATTCTACAATCCCTCATCGAATCTAAGTAAATTAGAGACGGGTTTTCTTTGTGACTCTTCAAGCTATAAATGTATCAGATTTCTTCAACCCTGGGCATTTGATTCAAATGCTTAGAGAAAACACAATAAATGTTAAGAAGAAAAGCATTGTTGTTTGGATGCGGTTGTGTAGGAGCTAGTCTCATGAAGTTCAGGACTCGACGGATGAATTGATTAAATGGCGGGATGCAACCACCCAGACACATATATATATTGCAAGCTATATATCCTTAAGGAGGATCATAAGCTCTTTGGTTGCAAAACGGTGCCAGAACATCATCAAATGGAATTCCATGCTTACTGCATATCCTCTAAAGAGATCCTTCATCAAATTTGGAGGGAACAGAATTGACCAGGTTATTCAACATTACGGCATCCTCAAGATCATCGGGTGCTGGATCTATTTGAGGCCCATCTATGTGTTCTACCAGATTTTTAGGATTTTGTTGCTCTACTTTGGGATTCTTTAGATTTTGTTGATCAATATGTGGAATATTTGGTTGTTGCTCTTATTGGATAAGAGTTAGTTTTCCTGTGAAGTTGTGACTGAGCTTGATTATGCTTCAGACTTGATATATTTTGATGGTGAAGTACTTGTAATCTGAGCAGCTTGATGTTTGGAACGTCTTTGTCCCATTTCTATAAAATACTCGACAGATGATCAAATTGGAAGGCTAATTACAAACTGTACCCCCCATGCTAAAGTGAACTCTAGTGTAGTGTGGTGCAGTCCAAATTTCAGGTATTATTTAAAAGTTCATTTTAAAGTTAGGATGTTGCTCGATATGACCTTATCACTGACCGTCCTGGATAGCTTAATGTTATCAGCCAGGGGTCGGAGATATTCAAGATGAAAGAGGAATACGGAATGAAACCCCAAGGAAAAGTTTAGTTGTGAAACTTGGAGTAGGCAAAAATTTCCCTATGTGTGGAGGTCTCACCAACAACCACAATCAAGGAAATCTTCGCCTTCCTTATTCTCTTCACCAACCCCAAGAACCATGGCTGCAAGCTCATTTAATGTTCGTGCTTAACTCCATGTCCATCCACTTGTGGCTAGTTATCATCATCCTACCTAATTTATTTCGACGTGGAGATAAAGTCGTGGATTGGTTTGAGTGAAAGCAGAATCTCAAGCTGGGTTCGGGTTAGTGAAGGCATATCTAATCAAGGCGGTGAGCGACGACATGGGCGATGTCAGGCAGTGGCAAGGATGGGTGGCAGCGGGCCTTGGTTCAGGTAAGGATGAAACTTTATGTTGAATTTGGAGGTTTTAATGGAAAATATTGAAAAGTTTAATAGGGAACTCGAGATCTTTAGTAGAAGGCAGTAGAATGAGTATAAGAGAGAAAAGAGAAAGGACGACTTCTATAATCTCTTAAGCCCGGATTCTCAAGGCCAAAAAACTTGGAAAATATTCCAAGTGTAGAATTAGTACCGTCTCCCAAATCAGGGATCAATACTGAGTCCCAAATTTTAAAGGAAAAAGAAAAAAAAGGGAAAATATGCATGTACAAGCATACGTATGGTTTATACGTATGTATGTGAATGCCTACGCACATGTGTTAAGCCATGTGTGTGTATACCCAATACTTGTCGATTAAAGTTGGGGAAAAGTTAGATTTATACATGGGGAACTCATGAATGGAATTTGTCTAAAACCATCGGACTTAGAATAGAAGATCACGCGATCACACTCCCGATTTATAGTCCTAAATGTTGGCAGAATGTTGCAATGGATCATTATGGATATGAAAATTCATGGAATCAATTCACGAAAGGATAGCGACAATTTAAAGCATGGAGTGAAATCCTTTACGGAAATCCGATCTTATCTCGATTCAAAGCACATCACGTTGGAAAGAAGATGTACTTTGGGGAAAAGTATTATCCAACCTTTTGGCCAGGCAGAATCTGAACAGACTGGACAGACAGAACTTGGAGTTATCAAGGCGGAAAGCCCAGAGAAATAACCCAGGAGTCCGAAAATCAAGCATAGTAGAGCTACAGAGTCAAAGCCAAACCCATAGAAGACAACAAGATAATGGGATCCCCCAAGTTAGGGATCGGTACCGACTCCCAAATACGACTTAGGTGGGCACCCATCTTCTGCCTACATGCTTATCTTGATGCCACAAGCCTATTTCCAAAGTTGGTTTTATTTTTTAAGTGTATTTGTTCATCGAACTCCATGGACACTTGACACTACAACTTTGTTCTCCTTCAACTCTATCATTTGGGCTTAGAAACAAACTAAAACAAGTACAAACAACTGTGAAATCGAGAAGCTAACTACAAGATGGTTCGAGGTGAGGAATTGAAGACGCCAAATATGGGCATCTCGAGGATTAGTACAGACTCCCACTCAGGTATCGGTACCGACTCCCAGCTTCTATTGAGTGGACCTATTATTTTGGAAGAATTGGTCAAATTAGTGCACAGCGGTTAGGAGATATTTTAGACAATATTTTAGGCTCCCTACCTCTATAAATAGGAAGGTAGGGCTCATTTTTCAGAATCTTTATGCTCTTGCTTCATTGTTCTTATATTCTTGTAACTTTGAAATTCTAAGTGTTGAAGTTGTACCGACTCCCAAGAACTTCTGCCCTTAAATCAAAAGTAAGCAATAAAACTTCAAAATGGATGTAGGCCTTACTTTGCCGAACCACTATAAATGATTATGCCTTGTTTATTTCCTTATTTTCATTTACTTTTCTTCATTTAATCTCTACTATATAAACTTTTGGGTGTTTGTGCCATTTTTGGTTCAAACAGAAAGTAATTAGTCGTATACTTAGCACTAAAAGCCGACGAAGTAGGCTTGTTCTATATGTGAGAGTTAAGACTGATGTTCATGTTGCGTATAGAAGCAATAGTGCTCTAACCTACCGGATTCACTCTTGACCAAGGGATAGTGTGAGTTGCAAAGATTGGCAACATGATAAGTATACGAGACTTAGTTTCCATATGCGATCATTCTCCTTGTTGTTGAATTTGACCAAAATAACTTAAGAAATATCTAAAAGAAACACGAGGGTTATATGGTACAGTTATCCTCGGTGATGCTATATTGTACATATAAACTCATCTTCCTCTCCTAGGACAAATGATAAGGAAATCTGTCTGGATAGGCAATGATCTCCAGCCTTATGTATTGTCTGTTTATTTCCGAAAGAACCGGGGTTAAGTTAACCAGGAATCCATCGATTGGTTTTGGAGCATCCCTTAAGCGGGGGAGTGTACTTATATGAGATGACTCGAAATTGTAATCACTTCAAAACCATATACGTGATCTATGTTCTGGAAGATGTTGTGAAGCAAAATGTTATAGAGTTGCACTGTCTATCCTAAGGTTAAGTCCAAGGAAGAGGTCAGCGTTAACATTTCAAAATATGTTATCCTGTGGGATTGTCTATCTTGAGGGTGATCCCAAGAGAGATGACAAAGTTAGCACTCGTCGGAGGACTTACGCTGGAATCTATGGGGAGATTTGAGATCTATTCGAGATGCTTGAATCCATGTAGAGATTTGTGATCTATTCAAGATTTTGGAATCCATGTGGGGGGATTCGTGGACTTTTCAAGATGTTGGAATCCAAAGAGAGATTCGAGATATGTTCGAGTGATGATGACTCGTGTGATGAGATGTTGAACATGCTTCACCTCCGTAATGATAGAAACCAAAGTAGGGGGCATAACCAGAAGGTTTAGTTAACCCAAGGGCAAATTGTTTTGTATCTAGTAACGCTTTTGGATATGCATGCAAAGGCGATGATACTCGGTGTCACGTGATTGGGCATGGATCGACTATGTTTTTCCTATGGAATATTTTATCTAGAGATATACACTGCGCGGAAGGATATTTCTGACCCTTGTCAGGAGAACCGTTCTCGATGTACTAAGGGCACCTCCAACAAAAATCAATATATACATGTAAGTGCCTTAGCGGTATTGATTGTATATGTAATATCCCAGAAATTTGGGGCAATATCAATTTAATAATCTGTTTAAATAATTAAATTGATTTGATAATATTTGATAATAAAAATTTGAATTGGTTAATAATCTAATTAAATAAATATTTAATTAGTGAATTTTATCTTTTATAAGTTAATAAAATGATTTCTATCTATAATATATATATGAGTATATATATTGTAAATAGATTGCCTTTGATTTGAAAGTTAATAAATAAATGAAATCTTGTTTTAAATTTCTAATATATATATTGATAATTTTGAGATTTTGATTTATTTAATATTTGCTTTTCAAAGCTATTTAAACAAAATATCTATATAGTTTTAAATAAGATTTATAATAAGGATTATTTTATTTTCTTATTAAATATGATTTAAAAGTGAATATATATATATAAGTTTAAAATACAATTTACATATGATATGTTAATTCATTTAATAATAGTAGTAATTTATATTCTCTTTATAAATTATTTAAAATTGATAAATGAGTTATTTCCAAACAATATTAATAGTATATTGTTTTTATAAAATAGATTTTTATGTAAAATAAGATTTTAAAGAATTTGAATGTGTTCTTTTAAATTGACTTTAAATTGGATTTTAAATATAATTTGAACTTGGATTTAGATTTAATTTTTGAATTCAAAAAGAGGTAATATTTAAATAGTTTGGATTTCAAAGTATATGTAAACTTTTATTTATAATAATTAGTTTTGTTTCTTTATAAGTAATATATATAAATAGATAAGTAATTGTATTTAATAAATAAAGAAAAGCTTTTATTTACATTTAAATAAATAAGTGTTACTTAAATGACATGTGTAAATCTATAAAAGCTTGTTTAAACAAATGTAAACTAATTAACCACTCTAAGTGACAAATGTCAAGTTTTTAAAATTTTGTTTTCTTTTATTTTTAAGAAACTACAAATTAACTTATATATGCATACCTCTCCCTTCATTTTATTTTTCTATCTTCTTGAATTCAAAGAGATAAACTTTCAGCCTGAAAATTCAAAACAAATCTGATAATCAACTTCCCAAAATCATAACAAAACCTGTAACCTCTCCAAAGAGAATCTGTAATCAACTCCTCAAACAATAATCAACATTTCTTCAACTCTGTAATTTATTTCCAAAACAAAATTCTCCAAACAAATCAGTAAATCAGCCTATTCTCAAACCAAGACCTGTATTGCATTTCTTCAATCTCAAAACAAAGCCTACAAGTGTAAACCTATAATCCATTATTCCAAAAAAATCAAAAGGCAAAGCCTGTTTTCTCTTCAAATCTGAAAGCCTGCATATTTTCTATAATCTGGAAATCAAGAGTATAGTCTGCATGCAACTGAGAAAATTTCAAACTAAAGATAGAATTCAAGTTTTCAAAAGGGCAACTCAAGTTTTAAATCGAAGGAGCAAAAAGGCAATTCAAGTTAAAAGATTTTAAAGCTTTTCAAATTAGAACCTGGAAAGTTTCTCTGTCCTCAAATGGTGAGTAACTTACATTTTCCAAAACTTAAGGATATGATATATGTTTGCATGTGATGATATTGGCTGGAATTGAAGTTTCTAATTTGAATTTATATGAATTGGTAGGAATATGTGTGTGAGCCTGTCTGTTTACATATAAAAACCTATCCCCTGTTATTTATCAAGTGAGTAACATCATTTTTTTAAATTTAAATATATATAAAAACTGTTGCATGTTCATATCTGGAATTGGTATGTTTGTATGTATCTATGTTAGTGCAATTTTGTGTATATATGTAAATGTATGGATGTGTACTTGACTGTTTTATCAGTGACTTAATGATTCTTAGATTCAGAGCTAAGAATTCAAATAAAAACCATTATCTCATTATCTAATCTGTGTTAGGATTTAAGTCTTAAAACAAAACTTGTTGTTTGATCATAGAGTAGATTTTAAAATTTTATCTAAGTTAAAATAACTTTGTTTATCTCTGGAAATTACAAACAACTGATCAAATTTTGAAATAGTGAAAATTCAAACGTCATAATTCAATGATTCAGGCTTAGGATCTAAAACATCATCCATAAACATGATTTTTAAATCTAAAATCATAATTTTTAGTAGTGGGATTATTGAGCAGTTCGAGGATGAACAGTTTTTACTTTTAGGGTAATTTCTGTTGATCGCATTAGTTTGGAGGATCGTGATTCATTCTGGGGGAAGAGGAGCTATCAGTGTTGATCGGAAAAATAACAGTTGGAATTATAAATGACTGTGGTGATAATGATTTTGAGTTGAGCTTTGGAAACCTAGTTTTACTGGGTTATAATTGTTGCTTGAGTTCGATTTCCTTTGGTGATCGAGCTACTTGGGAATTTGGGTGCTGGAAGATGGTGGGTTGACGAGGACTTCACCGGAGTTTCAACGATGATGATGGTCGGAGGAGGGGATACAAGACGTTGACAGGTTTTGGTTGAATGGAGCTGCATGTTCCAGTTTCGTTCCAGGTGGAAGTTTTTATCTCGATTTCGAATTCGAGAGGTTGTCGAGGATCTGGTGATCAAGTCAGGGTATGTGGTTGATCGACGAGATGTAGGGATGATCGTAGTTGGCCGGAGTTGGTCAGACTCTTCATGCACGTGCACGGTGAAATTGGATACTGGTGAAGTTGAGTTCAACAGAGGGAAGTCTCGAGTTCTCGCGTGTAAGGCTCGGAGCAATTGGGTTTCGACTCGAAGTAAATTCAGTTTGTCTCGGGTAGATTTAGTGTTTCAGTTTAAAAGCCTGACAGTGGTTTTTAAATTTAAAATGAGTTTAAACTTTGAAAATAGGATTTAAATCCAGATTTAAATCAAGTTTAAGTATGGGTTCAAGTTTAAATGTGTATCCTAGAATTTGAGACAAATAAAGTTTTATAAAAATAATGTTTTAACAAATTTAAATTGTTAAAAGTATATTTTAAAAAGGTTTTGAATTTAAATAAATTGGTTTAAAAATCTTTTAAATGTTAAGTGTTTCTTAACATTTGGAATTTAAGAAGATTTTGTAAATTAGATTCAAAATATGGTTAAAGTTAAATTGTAATTTATTTTAAAGCATTAATTTAAGATAAATTAAAAGAAAGATTTTAATGTAAATGTTTTAAAGTCTTTGTTAATAATAATTAAAGTAGTTAAAGGTTAATACTTTAATTTAAAGGTTAATTAAGAAATTAATTTAGTAATAGAGATAAATAAATTGGTAATTAAGAATTTATTAAGTTGTAATTAATAAATAGTTGATTAAAGCTAAATTTCTTAAAGAAAGTAATTAAAAAAATTAATTACTTAAGGTAATTAATTAAATAAATTTGATAAGTTTAAATTAATTAGTTAAATTAATTTAAGATAATGATTTGGAAATTTGATAATTACTTAAATGTAATTAGTGAAAGTATAATTACTTAGGAAAGTAATTAAAGGTAATTACTGGATGTAATTAACTGAAGATGATTTAATAATAAAAGTAATTTGAGTTAATTACTTTTGAATAATTAATCAAGGGATTAATTAAAGGATAATTAATTAACGAGTAATTGATTTATGGAAAAGTAATTAAGAGTAGTTAATTACTAAATGAGATTAATCAAAGGAGATTAATAAATGTGATTAATTAATTATTAGATGTAATTAATTTAAATAAGATAATTAATTAAGAGTAATTAAGGATCATTAATTAATATAATTAATGATGTAATTAAGAATTGATTAATTAAGATTAATTAATAAATAATAAGTGATTAAAGTAATTAATTAATTGTAATTAATTAAGGATTAATGTAATTAAGTATGGTTAATTAATTAATGAAGTAATTTAAGATTAATTACTGAAATGGTTTAAGATAATTAATTTGTGAAATTAATTAGGGATTAATTACTTAAAGTAATTAAAGTATAATTAATCAGGAATGATTAATTAAGATGGATATTTAGAGTAATGATTAATTAATTGGTTTAATTAATAATTAAGTAAGCAGGATTTATAAAATGAAGTAATTAGTTTAATTCACTTTAAATTAATTAGATGATATAAATCATTGCTTAAGGATGGATGAATGAGATTAAATGTATTTCATTGTTTGATATCTCTGATGAGATATGATTGATATATGATATGGATGTTTGGTTGAATTATAATGATAATGTGAATTATCTGTTTGGGATGATAATGTAGATTATCTATTGAATTATCTATCTTTGTGTATATAGATAAGAATTGAATTGTTTTAACCTTAAAACAACTTGGCCCTTAAAAGATACGTTTTGGATTTCGATGAGACCGGGATCGGGTTTCCGTATACCGGAATTCCAGGTCTGGAGACCCGAATACCACATCGATCCAAATTAACGATAGGTCGTGAATCTCAAGTGAAGATGAAGATTCAGAGTGCAAGGGTTATTGTCGTTAACTCTGAGGGTGATTCCAAAACGAGTGTAACGAGATAATGCCTTCGGTTTCGTTCGAACTCGGAACGAACTTGTATGGATTGAATGCTTTCAGCACATCGTCAGGCGGACGATGAGCATTCTAAGTGATATGTTCTGATTAAAGGTAATCGTAACCTCAAGCCTCATCAACCGGGAATGACTAAAACAGGGGAGGTGCAGCAAGGCTTCGTGGGTAGCACCCACTGAGAGCAAGATAGATCCCTGTCTAGAGGTCCCTTTTCTTTTTATTCAGCTTAGTGTGTGGTTGGTCGCGCCAACTACGGGGTTATCTTGTTCGGAATTATCCAGTAAGGGATGGTTCCGGCTTTGTGTTGCAGGGGAGCGGGCGTACTCCTCGGTACGGTGATCTAGGCCACGTACTGTGACGGGCGGTACCCCAGTAGCCCTGCCATTGTATGGAAACCCATTCTTCCTACGTGCCCTTACGGTTTTGATTGTATAACCCACTTTGTGGCTAGTATGCTGGAATTTAATAATGTAACAATTTCAGCTATTTCATATTTATTTGAAAACCCTAGACCCTATTATAATATAACTGGATTTCCTATCAAATGTTTTGGTTAGCGTAAGGTAAAAACTTACCCATGTTTATTTGTGGGGAGTCTTACGTGATACCTTTACTTTCTAAAGGTTTTGAAGTTAAGCAAGTTTAACCTGTTACTCACACCAGACCCATGTCTGACCCAAGTTGTTTATTTCTGTTTTATAAACTCTTGGGTACTCAAATTTTTACGAGTAGCCAAGGGATTCAGGTTTAGCTTTGACGAATTGTGGAGGAGCAATGGAGCAGGAGGCTTCAGCGTTGTAGATATATATAGTAGTTCCGCTGTGTCTGTATCTCTGTAGTGTATTGAGTTGTAATGTCTAGACAGATGTTATAACTGTCTAGTAAGTGATGTATATGCTGTGTAACTCTGTAAAGTGTTGTATACTATGTAATAGTATATGTTATTAATATAATTTATTCGTTCCGCTGTGAGATCGTTGTTGTTGTTTCTTTCTTTCTTCTCTTCTTTGCTATTTTCTACCCCTTTCTTTCTTATTAATGATACGACTTTCTGTGGAGAAAAAGTCGGTCGTTACAGTTGGTATCAGAGCATAGGTTGAGCGAATGCCTAAGCTTTTGGTTAAGTGAATATCAGAACACTAGGTTGAGTGAATACCTAGGTTCGGAAGGATTGTTCATTAGAGATAGGATCTGTAGCAACCTGTTGAGTCTGAGTATATATATACGAGAGCGCGTATTTGTTAGTTATATAAAATGGTTTTATATTGTGTTAATTGATCGGTTGAGTGGTATATGGATTCTGGTCAATACGAGTAGCTAACGTTATTGATAGGGATCTCTAAACACTTGGACCAGGCCAACGGACACAATATTGTTTTAAAAAGGTAGATGAAATAATTTTACCCAGATATAATTTCTATAAAAAAAAGTATCATTTTAAATGTATATGGTATTTGTAATGATTGGTTGAGATGATAATAATTTATCATCTAGGATTAGGAGTCTGAGTGTTGAGGTTGGAAGAGTATCTGTCGAGACTGTAAACCTAATACCGTCTCGAGTGAACTTTACAGTTGTGTAAGGATTTCACAATCTCTGAAGGAAACCTGTTAAGGTTCGGAGTTCATCTTAGGAGTTGGATGAGTAGAGTTGGATCTGTCGGAGAACAGAAGCGAGTGATGGTATCTCAGGTAATAGTAGCTGTGTGATGAGATGCAGTGACTATGGATGTTCCCGAAGATGTTTTCTTTGGAACAAGTTAATGAAGTGTGTCTGCTTCGGTGTTGTGGTTGAGTTCAGCATGGTGTTTCTATTTGGTTTGGGTTCGAGTTTCTCGAAGAGCTTTGGAAAAGGAAGTCTTTGGCATTTGTGGCAGCAGTGCAGCTCGGAGTATTCTGTGCATTGGCAGGAAGTTTTCTGGCTGAGCAGTTTTTCTGAAGGTAGAGTTCAGAAGCAGTAGAGTGGATCCATTTCTTCGATAGATTGGATAGTTAAGTATGAGCTGTTCTGATTGGTTAAAGGGAGAACAGTTTCTTTGGAATTAGGCTGGGTTGATTGCAAAAGTGACTTGCGATAGATTGAGTATTCTCTTGAGTTATCTAAGATTTTCTGGGATGTGTTGTCCAGTTTGTGCTTGTGTTCTTCATCAGCATTTTCATTCTACTCTAGATCAGAATGGTGCAGCGGAAGTAGTTTGGCGAGTGCATCTGTTTGTCTTTTCCAGATAGGAGAAGTTAGTTCGGTCTTCTGATGTTGTGAGTAGATTTGTGTTTTGGATTATGGGTAGATTTTGGGAGGATCATTTTGTCGGGTTATTTTTGGTCTAGTTTGTTTCTAGAAGCATCGGCGAAGGTTGAGCTGATCAGAAAGGATTTGTAGGAAGCCGAGATCGTCTGAAGATTTTGTGGATAAGAGACGAAGGAATTTGAAATTCGAAGTTGGAGACTTCGTTGTTGTGAAGTTTTTCTCTGATTAAAGGGAGCTATAAGATTGGGTAAGTCTCGGAAGTCAGCTCCGAGTTGTTTTGGATCTTTTCTATGTTCTGATTTGGATAAGAGTTTGATCTACTGGATTGAATTGTCAGTTTGGATAACTGGAATTCAATGTATTTTACGTATCTCTGAGGGAGTACGTGTTTGATCTATCTCTGGTTTAGGAATCAGCAATTCTGGAGGATTTGGTTGTTGAGTCAGACTCGTCTGTAGTCTGATATTCTGTTTAGTTTTGTAAATCTAGATAAGTAGGAGCTCTATAGCTTAGTATTGTTTGTTTGGATTGTTTGTAGAGCGAGTATCCCGGTATATATATATACTTGGGGAAAACTCGAGGAAATTCTATTCAGATTTTTTTTCGCTAGATAGTTAGAATTGTTTGTTTGGACGATTGGTTGCTATGATTGTTAGCATATGGATGATAATACATCCTTGTGATTTAAAAAGATTATTAAATTACCTTTGTTTTAAATTTCGGGGACGAAATTATTTTAAGGGGGAAGGAATGTAATATCCCGGAAATTTGGGGCAATATCAATTTAATAATCTGTTTAAATAATTAAATTGATTTGATAATATTTGATAATAAAAATTTGAATTGGTTAATAATCTAATTAAATAAATATTTAATTAGTGAATTTTATCTTTTATAAGTTAATAAAATGATTTCTATCTATAATATATATATGAGTATATATATTGTAAATAGATTGCCTTTGATTTGAAAGTTAATAAATAAATGAAATCTTGTTTTAAATTTCTAATATATATATTGATAATTTTGAGATTTTGATTTATTTAATATTTGCTTTTCAAAGCTATTTAAACAAAATATCTATATAGTTTTAAATAAGATTTATAATAAGGATTATTTTATTTTCTTATTAAATATGATTTAAAAGTGAATATATATATAGAAGTTTAAAATACAATTTACATATGATATGTTAATTCATTTAATAATAGTAGTAATTTATATTCTCTTTATAAATTATTTAAAATTGATAAATGAGTTATTTCCAAACAATATTAATAGTATATTGTTTTTATAAAATAGATTTTTATGTAAAATAAGATTTTAAAGAATTTGAATGTGTTCTTTTAAATTGACTTTAAATTGGATTTTAAATATAATTTGAATTTGGATTTAGATTTAATTTTTGAATTCAAAAAGTGGTATTATTTAAATAGTTTGGATCTCAAAGTATATGTAAACTTTTATTTATAATAATTAGTTTTGTTTCTTTATAAGTAATATATATAAATAGATAAGTAATTGTATTTAATAAATAAAGAAAAGCTTTTATTTACATTTAAATAAATAAGTGTTACTTAAATGACATGTGTAAATCTATAAAAGCTTGTTTAAACAAATGTAAACTAATTAACCACTCTAAGTGACAAATGTCAAGTTTTTAAAATTTTGTTTTCTTTTATTTTTAAGAAACTACAAATTAACTTATATATGCATACCTCTCCCTTCATTTTAATTTTCTATCTTCTTGAATTCAAAGAGATAAACTTTCAGCCTGAAAATTCAAAACAAATCTGATAATCAACTTCCCAAAATCATAACAAAACCTGTAACCTCTCCAAAGAGAATCTGTAATCAACTCCTCAAACAATAATCAACATTTCTTCAACTCTGTAATTTATTTCCAAAACAAAATTCTCCAAACAAATCAGTAAATCAGCCTATTCTCAAACCAAGACCTGTATTGCATTTCTTCAATCTCAAAACAAAGCCTGCAAGTGTAAACCTGTAATCCATTATTCCAAAAAAATCAAAAGGCAAAGCCTGTTTTCTCTTCAAATCTGAAAGCCTGCATATTTTCTATAATCTGGAAATCAAGAGTATAGTCTGCATGCAACTGAGAAAATTTCAAACTAAAGATAGAATTCAAGTTTTCAAAAGGGCAACTCAAGTTTTAAATCGAAGGAGCAAAAAGGCAATTCAAGTTAAAAGATTTTAAAGCTTTTCAAATTAGAACCTGGAAAGTTTCTCTATCCTCAAATGGTGAGTAACTTACATTTTCCAAAACTTAAGGATATGATATATGTTTGCATGTGATGATATTGGCTGGAATTGAAGTTTCTAATTTGAATTTATATGAATTGGTAGGAATATGTGTGTGAGCCTGTCTGTTTACATATAAAAACCTATCCCCTGTTATTTATCAAGTGAGTAACATCATTTTTTTAAATTTAAATATATATAAAAACTGTTGCATGTTCATATCTGGAATTGGTATGTTTGTATGTATCTATGTTAGTGCAATTTTGTGTATATATGTAAATGTATGGAAGTGTACTTGACTGTTTTATCAGTGATTTAATGATTCTTAGATTCAGAGCTAAGAATTCAAATAAAAACCATTATCTCATTATCTAATCTGTGTTAGGATTTAAGTCTTAAAACAAAACTTGTTGTTTGATCATAGAGTAGATTTTAAAATTTTATCTAAGTTAAAATAACTTTGTTTATCTCTGGAAATTACAAACAACTGATCAAATTTTGAAATAGTGAAAATTCAAACGTCATAATTCAATGATTCAGGCTTAGGATCTAAAACATCATCCATAAACATGATTTTTAAATCTAAAATCATAATTTTTAGTAGTGGGATTATTGAGCAGTTCGAGGATGAACAGTTTTTACTTTTTGGGTAATTTCTGTTGATCACATTAGTTTGGAGGATCGTGATTCATTCTGGGGGAAGAGGAGCTATCAGTGTTGATCGGAAAAATAACAGTTGGAATTATAAATGACTGTGGTGATAATGATTTTGAGTTGAGCTTTGGAAACCTAGTTTTACTGGGTTATAATTGTTGCTTGAGTTCGATTTCCTTTGGTGATCGAGCTGCTTGGGAATTTGGGTGCTGGAAGATGGTGGGTTGACGAGGACTTCACCGGAGTTTCAACGATGATGATGGTCGGAGGAGGGGATACAAGACGTTGACAGGTTTTGGTTGAATGGAGCTGCCTGTTCCAGTTTCGTTCCAGGTGGAAGTTTTTATCTCGATTTCGAATTCGAGAGGTTGTCGAGGATCTGGTGATCAAGTCAGGGTATGTGGTTGATCGACGAGATGTAGGGATGATCGTAGTTGGCCGGAGTTGGTCAGACTCTTCGTGCACGTGCACGGTGAAATTGGATACTGGTGAAGTTGAGTTCAACAGAGGGAAGTCTCGAGTTCTCGCGTGTAAGGCTCGGAGCAATTGGGTTTCGACTCGAAGTAAATTCAGTTTGTCTCGGGTAGATTTAGTGTTTCAGTTTAAAAGCCTGACAGTGGTTTTTAAATTTAAAATGAGTTTAAACTTTGAAAATAGGATTTAAATCCAGATTTAAATCAAGTTTAAGTATGGGTTCAAGTTTAAATGTGTATCCTAGAATTTGAGACAAATAAAGTTTTATAAAAATAATGTTTTAACAAATTTAAATTGTTAAAAGTATATTTTAAAAAGGTTTTGAATTTAAATAAATTGGTTTAAAAATCTTTTAAATGTTAAGTGTTTCTTAACATTTGGAATTTAAGAAGATTTTGTAAATTAGATTCAAAATATGGTTAAAGTTAAATTGTAATTTATTTTAAAGCATTAATTTAAGATAAATTAAAAGAAAGATTTTAATGTAAATGTTTTAAAGTCTTTGTTAATAATAATTAAAGTAGTTAAAGGTTAATACTTTAATTTAAAGGTTAATTAAGAAATTAATTTAGTAATAGAGATAAATAAATTGGTAATTAAGAATTTATTAAGTTGTAATTAATAAATAGTTGATTAAAGCTAAATTTCTTAAAGAAAGTAATTAAAGAAATTAATTACTTAAGGTAATTAATTAAATAAATTTGATAAGTTTAAATTAATTAGTTAAATTAATTTAAGATAATGATTTGGAAATTTGATAATTACTTAAATGTAATTAGTGAAAGTATAATTACTTAGGAAAGTAATTAAAGGTAATTACTGGATGTAATTAACTGAAGATGATTTAATAATAAAAGTAATTTGAGTTAATTACTTTTGAATAATTAATCAAGGGATTAATTAAAGGATAATTAATTAACGAGTAATTAATTTATGGAAAAGTAATTAAGAGTAGTTAATTACTAAATGAGATTAATCAAAGGAGATTAATAAATGTGATTAATTAATTATTAGATGTAATTAATTTAAATAAGATAATTAATTAAGAGTAATTAAGGATCATTAATTAATATAATTAATGATGTAATTAAGAATTGATTAATTAAGATTAATTAATAAATAATAAGTGATTAAAGTAATTAATTAATTGTAATTAATTAAGGATTAATGTAATTAAGTATGGTTAATTAATTAATGAAGTAATTTAAGATTAATTACTGAAATGGTTTAAGATAATTAATTTGTGAAATTAATTAGGGATTAATTACTTAAAGTAATTAAAGTATAATTAATCAGGAATGATTAATTAAGATGGATATTTAGAGTAATGATTAATTAATTGGTTTAATTAATAATTAAGTAAGCAGGATTTATAAAATGAAGTAATTAGTTTAATTCACTTTAAATTAATTAGATGATATAAATCATTGCTTAAGGATGGATGAATGAGATTGAATGTATTTCATTGTTTGATATCTCTGATGAGATATGATTGATATATGATATGGATGTTTGGTTGAATTATAATGATAATGTGAATTATCTGTTTGGGATGATAATGTAGATTATCTATTGAATTATCTATCTTTGTGTATATAGATAAGAATTGAATTGTTTTAACCTTAAAACAACTTGGCCCTTAAAAGATACGTTTTGGATTTCGATGAGACCGGGATCGGGTTTCCGTATACCGGAATTCCAGGTCTGGAGACCCGAATACCACATTGATCCAAATTGACGATAGGTCGTGAATCTCAAGTGAAGATGAAGATTCAGAGTGCAAGGGTTATTGTCGTTAACTCTGAGGGTGATTCCAAAACGAGTGTAACGAGATAATGCCTTCGGTTTCGTTCGAACCCGGAACGAACTTGTATGGATTGAATGCTTTCAGCACATCGTTAGGCGGACGATGAGCATTCTAAGTGATATGTTCTGATTAAAGGTAATCGTAACCTCAAGCCTCATCAACCGGGAATGGCTAAAACAGGGGAGGTGCAGCAAGGCTTCGTGGGTAGCACCCACTGAGAGCAAGATAGATCCCTGTCTAGAGGTCCCTTTTCTTTTTATTCAGCTTAGTGTGTGGTTGGTCGCGCCAACTACGGGGTTATCTTGTTCGGAATTATCCAGTAAGGGATGGTTCCGGCTTTGTGTTGCAGGGGAGCGGGCGTACTCCTCGGTACGGTGATCTAGGCCACGTACTGTGACGGGCGGTACCCCAGTAGCCCTGCCATTGTATGGAAACCCATTCTTCCTACGTGCCCTTACGGTTTTGATTGTATAACCCACTTTGTGGCTAGTATGCTGGAATTTAATAATGTAACAATTTCAGCTATTTCATATTTATTTGAAAACCCTAGACCCTATTATAATATAACTGGATTTCCTATCAAATGTTTTGGTTAGCGTAAGGTAAAAACTTACCCATGTTTATTTGTGGGGAGTCTTACGTGATACCTTTACTTTCTAAAGGTTTTGAAGTTAAGCAAGTTTAACCTGTTACTCACACCAGACCCATGTCTGACCCAAGTTGTTTATTTCTGTTTTATAAACTCTTGGGTACTCAAATTTTTACGAGTAGCCAAGGGATTCAGGTTTAGCTTTGACGAATTGTGGAGGAGCAATGGAGCAGGAGGCTTCAGCGTTGTAGATATATATAGTAGTTCCGCTGTGTCTGTATCTCTGTAGTGTATTGAGTTGTAATGTCTAGACAGATGTTATAACTGTCTAGTAAGTGATGTATATGCTGTGTAACTCTGTAAAGTGTTGTATACTATGTAATAGTATATGTTATTAATATAATTTATTCGTTCCGCTGTGAGATCGTTGTTGTTGTTTCTTTCTTTCTTCTCTTCTTTGCTATTTTCTACCCCTTTCTTTCTTATTAATGATACGACTTTCTGTGGAGAAAAAGTCGGTCGTTACAGTTGGTATCAGAGCATAGGTTGAGCGAATGCCTAAGCTTTTGGTTAAGTGAATATCAGAACACTAGGTTGAGTGAATACCTAGGTTCGGAAGGATTGTTCATTAGAGATAGGATCTGTAGCAACCTGTTGAGTCTGAGTATATATATACGAGAGCGCGTATTTGTTAGTTATATAAAATGGTTTTATATTGTGTTAATTGATCGGTTGAGTGGTATATGGATTCTGGTCAATACGAGTAGCTAACGTTATTGATAGGGATCTCTAAACACTTGGACCAGGCCAACGGACACAATATTGTTTTAAAAAGGTAGATGAAATAATTTTACCCAGATATAATTTCTATAAAAAAAAGTATCATTTTAAATGTATATGGTATTTGTAATGATTGGTTGAGATGATAATAATTTATCATCTAGGATTAGGAGTCTGAGTGTTGAGGTTGGAAGAGTATCTGTCGAGACTGTAAACCTAATACCGTCTCGAGTGAACTTTACAGTTGTGTAAGGATTTCACAATCTCTGAAGGAAACCTGTTAAGGTTCGGAGTTCATCTTAGGAGTTGGATGAGTAGAGTTGGATCTGTCGGAGAACAGAAGCGAGTGATGGTATCTCAGGTAATAGTAGCTGTGTGATGAGATGCAGTGACTATGGATGTTCCCGAAGATGTTTTCTTTGGAACAAGTTAATGAAGTGTGTCTGCTTCGGTGTTGTGGTTGAGTTCAGCATGGTGTTTCTATTTGGTTTGGGTTCGAGTTTCTCGAAGAGCTTTGGAAAAGGAAGTCTTTGGCATTTGTGGCAGCAGTGCAGCTCGGAGTATTCTGTGCATTGGCAGGAAGTTTTCTGGCTGAGCAGTTTTTCTGAAGGTAGAGTTCAGAAGCAGTAGATTGGATCCATTTCTTCGATAGATTGGATAGTTAAGTATGAGCTGTTCTGATTGGTTAAAGGGAGAACAGTTTCTTTGGAATTAGGCTGGGTTGATTGCAAAAGTGACTTGCGATAGATTGAGTATTCTCTTGAGTTATCTAAGATTTTCTGGGATGTGTTGTCCAGTTTGTGCTTGTGTTCTTCATCAGCATTTTCATTCTACTCTAGATCAGAATGGTGCAGCGGAAGTAGTTTGGCGAGTGCATCTGTTTGTCTTTTCCAGATAGGAGAAGTTAGTTCGGTCTTCTGATGTTGTGAGTAGATTTGTGTTTTGGATTATGGGTAGATTTTGGGAGGATCATTTTGTCGGGTTATTTTTGGTCTAGTTTGTTTCTAGAAGCATCGGCGAAGGTTGAGCTGATCAGAAAGGATTTGTAGGAAGCCGAGATCGTCTGAAGATTTTGTGGATAAGAGACGAAGGAATTTGAAATTCGAAGTTGGAGACTTCGTTGTTGTGAAGTTTTTCTCTGATTAAAGGGAGCTATAAGATTGGGTAAGTCTCGGAAGTCAGCTCCGAGTTGTTTTGGATCTTTTCTATGTTCTGATTTGGATAAGAGTTTGATCTACTGGATTGAATTGTCAGTTTGGATAACTGGAATTCAATGTATTTTACGTATCTCTGAGGGAGTACGTGTTTGATCTATCTCTGGTTTAGGAATCAGCAATTCTGGAGGATTTGGTTGTTGAGTCAGACTCGTCTGTAGTCTGATATTCTGTTTAGTTTTGTAAATCTAGATAAGTAGGAGCTCTATAGCTTAGTATTGTTTGTTTGGATTGTTTGTAGAGCGAGTATCCCGGTATATATATATACTTGGGGAAAACTCGAGGAAATTCTATTCAGATTTTTTTTCGCTAGATAGTTAGAATTGTTTGTTTGGACGATTGGTTGCTATGATTGTTAGCATATGGATGATAATACATCCTTGTGATTTAAAAAGATTATTAAATTACCTTTGTTTTAAATTTCGGGGACGAAATTATTTTAAGGGGGAAGGAATGTAATATCCCGGAAATTTGGGGCAATATCAATTTAATAATCTGTTTAAATAATTAAATTGATTTGATAATATTTGATAATAAAAATTTGAATTGGTTAATAATCTAATTAAATAAATATTTAATTAGTGAATTTTATCTTTTATAAGTTAATAAAATGATTTCTATCTATAATATATATATGAGTATATATATTGTAAATAGATTGCCTTTGATTTGAAAGTTAATAAATAAATGAAATCTTGTTTTAAATTTCTAATATATATATTGATAATTTTGAGATTTTGATTTATTTAATATTTGCTTTTCAAAGCTATTTAAACAAAATATCTATATAGTTTTAAATAAGATTTATAATAAGGATTATTTTATTTTCTTATTAAATATGATTTAAAAGTGAATATATATATAGAAGTTTAAAATACAATTTACATATGATATGTTAATTCATTTAATAATAGTAGTAATTTATATTCTCTTTATAAATTATTTAAAATTGATAAATGAGTTATTTCCAAACAATATTAATAGTATATTGTTTTTATAAAATAGATTTTTATGTAAAATAAGATTTTAAAGAATTTGAATGTGTTCTTTTAAATTGACTTTAAATTGGATTTTAAATATAATTTGAATTTGGATTTAGATTTAATTTTTGAATTCAAAAAGTGGTATTATTTAAATAGTTTGGATCTCAAAGTATATGTAAACTTTTATTTATAATAATTAGTTTTGTTTCTTTATAAGTAATATATATAAATAGATAAGTAATTGTATTTAATAAATAAAGAAAAGCTTTTATTTACATTTAAATAAATAAGTGTTACTTAAATGACATGTGTAAATCTATAAAAGCTTGTTTAAACAAATGTAAACTAATTAACCACTCTAAGTGACAAATGTCAAGTTTTTAAAATTTTGTTTTCTTTTATTTTTAAGAAACTACAAATTAACTTATATATGCATACCTCTCCCTTCATTTTATTTTTCTATCTTCTTGAATTCAAAGAGATAAACTTTCAGCCTGAAAATTCAAAACAAATCTGATAATCAACTTCCCAAAATCATAACAAAACCTGTAACCTCTCCAAAGAGAATCTGTAATCAACTCCTCAAACAATAATCAACATTTCTTCAACTCTGTAATTTATTTCCAAAACAAAATTCTCCAAACAAATCAGTAAATCAGCCTATTCTCAAACCAAGACCTGTATTGCATTTCTTCAATCTCAAAACAAAGCCTGCAAGTGTAAACCTGTAATCCATTATTCCAAAAAAATAAAAGGCAAAGCCTGTTTTCTCTTCAAATCTGAAAGCCTGCATATTTTCTATAATCTGGAAATCAAGAGTATAGTCTGCATGCAACTGAGAAAATTTCAAACTAAAGATAGAATTCAAGTTTTCAAAAGGGCAACTCAAGTTTTAAATCGAAGGAGCAAAAAGGCAATTCAAGTTAAAAGATTTTAAAGCTTTTCAAATTAGAACCTGGAAAGTTTCTCTATCCTCAAATGGTGAGTAACTTACATTTTCCAAAACTTAAGGATATGATATATGTTTGCATGTGATGATATTGGCTGGAATTGAAGTTTCTAATTTGAATTTATATGAATTGGTAGGAATATGTGTGTGAGCCTGTCTGTTTACATATAAAACCCTATCCCCTGTTATTTATCAAGTGAGTAACATCATTTTTTTAAATTTAAATATATATAAAAACTGTTGCATGTTCATATCTGGAATTGGTATGTTTGTATGTATCTATGTTAGTGCAATTTTGTGTATATATGTAAATGTATGGAAGTGTACTTGACTGTTTTATCAGTGATTTAATGATTCTTAGATTCAGAGCTAAGAATTCAAATAAAAACCATTATCTCATTATCTAATCTGTGTTAGGATTTAAGTCTTAAAACAAAACTTGTTGTTTGATCATAGAGTAGATTTTAAAATTTTATCTAAGTTAAAATAACTTTGTTTATCTCTGGAAATTACAAACAACTGATCAAATTTTGAAATAGTGAAAATTCAAACGTCATAATTCAATGATTCAGGCTTAGGATCTAAAACATCATCCATAAACATGATTTTTAAATCTAAAATCATAATTTTTAGTAGTGGGATTATTGAGCAGTTCGAGGATGAACAGTTTTTACTTTTTGGGTAATTTCTGTTGATCACATTAGTTTGGAGGATCGTGATTCATTCTGGGGGAAGAGGAGCTATCAGTGTTGATCGGAAAAATAACAGTTGGAATTATAAATGACTGTGGTGATAATGATTTTGAGTTGAGCTTTGGAAACCTAGTTTTACTGGGTTATAATTGTTGCTTGAGTTCGATTTCCTTTGGTGATCGAGCTGCTTGGGAATTTGGGTGCTGGAAGATGGTGGGTTGACGAGGACTTCACCGGAGTTTCAACGATGATGATGGTCGGAGGAGGGGATACAAGACGTTGACAGGTTTTGGTTGAATGGAGCTGCCTGTTCCAGTTTCGTTCCAGGTGGAAGTTTTTATCTCGATTTCGAATTCGAGAGGTTGTCGAGGATCTGGTGATCAAGTCAGGGTATGTGGTTGATCGACGAGATGTAGGGATGATCGTAGTTGGCCGGAGTTGGTCAGACTCTTCGTGCACGTGCACGGTGAAATTGGATACTGGTGAAGTTGAGTTCAACAGAGGGAAGTCTCGAGTTCTCGCGTGTAAGGCTCGGAGCAATTGGGTTTCGACTCGAAGTAAATTCAGTTTGTCTCGGGTAGATTTAGTGTTTCAGTTTAAAAGCCTGACAGTGGTTTTTAAATTTAAAATGAGTTTAAACTTTGAAAATAGGATTTAAATCCAGATTTAAATCAAGTTTAAGTATGGGTTCAAGTTTAAATGTGTATCCTAGAATTTGAGACAAATAAAGTTTTATAAAAATAATGTTTTAACAAATTTAAATTGTTAAAAGTATATTTTAAAAAGGTTTTGAATTTAAATAAATTGGTTTAAAAATCTTTTAAATGTTAAGTGTTTCTTAACATTTGGAATTTAAGAAGATTTTGTAAATTAGATTCAAAATATGGTTAAAGTTAAATTGTAATTTATTTTAAAGCATTAATTTAAGATAAATTAAAAGAAAGATTTTAATGTAAATGTTTTAAAGTCTTTGTTAATAATAATTAAAGTAGTTAAAGGTTAATACTTTAATTTAAAGGTTAATTAAGAAATTAATTTAGTAATAGAGATAAATAAATTGGTAATTAAGAATTTATTAAGTTGTAATTAATAAATAGTTGATTAAAGCTAAATTTCTTAAAGAAAGTAATTAAAGAAATTAATTACTTAAGGTAATTAATTAAATAAATTTGATAAGTTTAAATTAATTAGTTAAATTAATTTAAGATAATGATTTGGAAATTTGATAATTACTTAAATGTAATTAGTGAAAGTATAATTACTTAGGAAAGTAATTAAAGGTAATTACTGGATGTAATTAACTGAAGATGATTTAATAATAAAAGTAATTTGAGTTAATTACTTTTGAATAATTAATCAAGGGATTAATTAAAGGATAATTAATTAACGAGTAATTAATTTATGGAAAAGTAATTAAGAGTAGTTAATTACTAAATGAGATTAATCAAAGGAGATTAATAAATGTGATTAATTAATTATTAGATGTAATTAATTTAAATAAGATAATTAATTAAGAGTAATTAAGGATCATTAATTAATATAATTAATGATGTAATTAAGAATTGATTAATTAAGATTAATTAATAAATAATAAGTGATTAAAGTAATTAATTAATTGTAATTAATTAAGGATTAATGTAATTAAGTATGGTTAATTAATTAATGAAGTAATTTAAGATTAATTACTGAAATGGTTTAAGATAATTAATTTGTGAAATTAATTAGGGATTAATTACTTAAAGTAATTAAAGTATAATTAATCAGGAATGATTAATTAAGATGGATATTTAGAGTAATGATTAATTAATTGGTTTAATTAATAATTAAGTAAGCAGGATTTATAAAATGAAGTAATTAGTTTAATTCACTTTAAATTAATTAGATGATATAAATCATTGCTTAAGGATGGATGAATGAGATTGAATGTATTTCATTGTTTGATATCTCTGATGAGATATGATTGATATATGATATGGATGTTTGGTTGAATTATAATGATAATGTGAATTATCTGTTTGGGATGATAATGTAGATTATCTATTGAATTATCTATCTTTGTGTATATAGATAAGAATTGAATTGTTTTAACCTTAAAACAACTTGGCCCTTAAAAGATACGTTTTGGATTTCGATGAGACCGGGATCGGGTTTCCGTATACCGGAATTCCAGGTCTGGAGACCCGAATACCACATCGATCCAAATTGACGATAGGTCGTGAATCTCAAGTGAAGATGAAGATTCAGAGTGCAAGGGTTATTGTCGTTAACTCTGAGGGTGATTCCAAAACGAGTGTAACGAGATAATGCCTTCGGTTTCGTTCGAACCCGGAACGAACTTGTATGGATTGAATGCTTTCAGCACATCGTCAGGCAGACGATGAGCATTCTAAGTGATATGTTCTGATTAAAGGTAATCGTAACCTCAAGCCTCATCAACCGGGAATGGCTAAAACAGGGGAGGTGCAGCAAGGCTTCGTGGGTAGCACCCACTGAGAGCAAGATAGATCCCTGTCTAGAGGTCCCTTTTCTTTTTATTCGGCTTAGTGTGTGGTTGGTCGCGCCAACTACGGGGTTATCTTGTTCGGAATTATCCAGTAAGGGATGGTTCCGGCTTTGTGTTGCAGGGGAGCGGGCGTACTCCTCGGTACGGTGATCTAGGCCACGTACTGTGACGGGCGGTACCCTAGTAGCCCTGCCATTGTATGGAAACCCATTCTTCCTACGTGCCCTTACGGTTTTGATTGTATAACCCACTTTGTGGCTAGTATGCTGGAATTTAATAATGTAACAATTTCAGCTATTTCATATTTATTTGAAAACCCTAGATCCTATTATAATATAACTGGATTTCCTATCAAATGTTTTGGTTAGCGTAAGGTAAAAACTTACCCATGTTTATTTGTGGGGAGTCTTACGTGATACCTTTACTTTCTAAAGGTTTTGAAGTTAAGCAAGTTTAACCTGTTACTCACACCAGACCCATGTCTGACCCAAGTTGTTTATTTCTGTTTTATAAACTCTTGGGTACTCAAATTTTTACGAGTAGCCAAGGGATTCAGGTTTAGCTTTGACGAATTGTGGAGGAGCAATGGAGCAGGAGGCTTCAGCGTTGTAGATATATATAGTAGTTCCGCTGTGTCTGTATCTCTGTAGTGTATTGAGTTGTAATGTCTAGACAGATGTTATAACTGTCTAGTAAGTGATGTATATGCTGTGTAACTCTGTAAAGTGTTGTATACTATGTAATAGTATATGTTATTAATATAATTTATTCGTTCCGCTGTGAGATCGTTGTTGTTGTTTCTTTCTTTCTTCTCTTCTTTGCTATTTTCTACCCCTTTCTTTCTTATTAATGATACGACTTTCTGTGGAGATAAAGTCGGGTCGTTACAGTATACCTAATATTGTTGTGGTTTACACATAACACAACTATTTTTTGAACTATATTCCACACCCTAGACATTATCTATCATATCGCCATATGTACTTATTAGATAGTTTGGCTCTTTTAAGGGGAAAACCATTACGATGATTTGAACGATCTCAAAAGATGTTGTTACATTATGTAGATGTTTCTTGAGTTTCTCACACTAGACTTTTGCTTGACTCTTGGTTTCATTTTCCCCTTAATTTCTCAAGTGCTCTTTCAAGCAGTTTGAGAAAGGCAGGTTTTACTTGGATATTCTTTGGAGCTCAAGGAGACAAACTGGATGTTTCACCTACCATAGTATTCTTATTTCCACGGTACTACTATTATGTATATATTAGCAATTGTGAGGACATTCTGTTATAACTGTCCAGGCTGATGATAGTACTTAGGATTGTAACTCTGAAATGTTATGTACCTTAGAGTGATAGATTGTACTATCTTTCGATATTATATATTATTGTTCCGCTATGAGATTTTGATACCGTGTTCCTTCTTTCTTGTCCCGTTTCATTTTCTTTTTATTTACCCTAACAATTTGTCTTTCCCGACACTTGAGTGCTCGACATGTGAATTCCGTGGATGTATTAGTATCAACATTCAAGGGTCGAAAAGGCGGTTCGTTACATATTAGTTCCAAGGTGGAAGCCTTAGTTGGTATATATGTTTTATTATATTTTAACATTCCGCTATAAGTTCGTATGGATAGCTCTTTGATATATATTATACCATTCTGCTGTAAGTTCGTATGGATAGATCTCGGATATACTTATATTTATTTCAGGTTCCCAACACCAACAATCTGTATCCTAATGGACTCGAATTTTCAATTTAGTCAAAATGTCGAGCCCATTGAGATATGGGTTATTAAAAAACTAGTAAGTATATTAATAATAACAATTTAAAATTGCACACACAAAGAGATTTTTTACATATATATTTGTGTGTGTATGTTTATTTATGTTAATATAAATAAATAATGTATATACATATGTACACCTAAAACCTTGTGGCAACACAAATTTATTTAAAATGAATATTTAAAATACTATAAATAAATTAAGGAAAATAAACAATGAAACAAAATATCCATATGCATTAGAAAGGCATTGAAAATTACTAACGTCTAGACTTGAGTTGGCCGATGATATTAAGGAGTCAGAAAGGCATTGATATTTATGATGTCTTTTCGATAACCGTTTTATTGGATTTGGGCGGTTCCAGTGGGTAAATTAGGTGAATCTAAAAAAATAATCTTTATTTGGATCGTAGTGGGTTTATTAAGCCTAATGAGTTTAGCTAGATCCAATCTAGTTAATTTAAATGAAATCAAATTTTATTCAAATTTAATCAATTTATTTATTTAATGTACATCAATTAAATAATGTTTATATAAATTAGAGTATATTAATATATACTCTTGTGCATAAGATGTGCATGTACAACATATCAATGTGTACATAGTTAATGTAGACATATATAGATGTTGGGATTTACACCTACATCATATACATTCGTCAGTTAATATGCACATTGGTTGTCTCAGAACATAGTTTAAATATACATATGAATATTTATAGAATTTAAAATATTATTTATATATTAAATAATTAAAATTTTAAAATATTTAATTAGATTTTAACCAAGTCAATAAAATTTAAATTCAAATTTAATATCCAAAATATCAAGGTCGCTCTTGGCAAATCTGGAAATTGATCTTAGGAGTTCGCATTCATCACAACCTGATGGTTCACAAGTTATGGCTTATGTCGCGTTGCACTCTAGCAATCCTCTCCCTTAAGTATCTCCTTTGCTTCAGCTCCTTGATTACACAATAGGTTTTACAACACCCATGCATTGCTTTTCTGTTCATGGCAGATCACTGCACCCCATTCAGCAGGCCTCTTCAACAAGTCACTTCTGGCGTGTTTCCTCCTTTATGAATCCGGCTGCCCTTTTAAAGTTAGGACAAATATTTGCATCTCATTTTCCTCAGTATGAATATTTAGGATATTAGAATAATGACTATATTACATTTTTTTTGTCCACATACTGATCATCTTATGGATGCTCTCGTACTTATATATTATATTGCCCATCAAACTTTTGTATGTTTTTGGATAATATATCAATAATATATCAAGTACTCTCCTCATTAGAGGACCGCTCTTACAACAAAAAAATCCAAAATATCAAATTTTGAATCGGTAAACTAATTCAAATTTTGATCTATAAAAATCAGTTAAAATATCTTTCAATTAATGCGTTTTGCAATAAATAAATATTAAAATATATAGGTTTATTTCTTTTCATCCATGAATTTTTTAAATCAACATCCAAAACCATTTTATTCTTAATTTTTAATAAATTAAATATTTACATATATACAAACATTATTAAAAATTATTAAAAAATACATACATGCATATACACACACTCACATATATATATATATATATATTAAAAAAATACATACATACATTTTGGCATACATACATATTAAAAAATACATAGATGCATATTAACATTGATTCGGAAAAAATATTTTTTAGGCAGAGACATATTATATATATAATTTTATAAACAATTTTAAATACACAATATATGTGTATACGGTTTAAAAGTAGTAAATAGTCTTTTATATTATTAAAAACAAGTTGAACATTTATAAAATTAATTTATAAATATGATAAACTGTTCATAACCAAAATGAATATTTTTTAAATTGATTTTAAATATATACTAAATGAATGATATGTGTGTGTGTATTTCAATCAACATAAATATTTTAATGAGATTTAAACTTGCATAATTTGGAAGACAGCAAATGCATATACGAAATCATTATGTGGTGGTCACATGACATATCAAATATAAACTATGATAAAAAGACTCAAAACCTTAAATAGATAACCCTTGAGTGCACCTTGTTTGAAGTGATGTCCTAGATTCTGAAAGAAACAATCACCGGACTTTGCAATGATTTAGAGTACAACTTGTTTTATTTTGTTTTGATGTATTTATACCTTTTGGGAATCCCAACTATAAAGCGGTGGAGGTAGGAGAGTTCGGCCATTAAAGAAGAGGAGGGATCTAGAAGGAAAAATATGGAGGCCAGCTTTGCTTAAATAGAGAGAGAATGAGAGATAAACTCTACTCCTTTCGAAAAGTAGTCAAATCTGGATCTGAAATTCAAACTCCATATCCCACTCTACCTAGGTTCCCCGTATCATACGCCTATATGGGCCAATGAAACTTCATACCCATTTAGCATTCAACGTTATTTAAATCATAATTAAATGCATATCTATGTCATATATCGATACATAATTATTTATGCACTCAATAAATTTCTAATGGCACCAAGAAAATACCTATGGCACCCAATAAATCAAATAAATAAATAACATTTCGTAAATATTAATTAATTTATAACATTTATTAAATTTATAAATCAATTAAATGGTGTGGTATTTCGGAGAAATCATCAATGTGATTGTGTGACTCTTATGTGTAAATTCAGTCATCAATTAGTATCGAACAATTCGAATATTAGCTTTCACATATCATCTTAGCTCATGGTGTGAACCGAGGAGATGAATTCTTTATTAAAAAAATTTACAACTTTAACCCAACTATAATCACTTGTTGGTCTCCATGTCATGATTAAACTATAATCAAGGTGGAGTATCCACATTGAAGTAAAACAGTATTCTCAAGTCGGCAGAATTATGTAATATCATTACTCCAAATTTTCATGTTTGACCTAACTTTTTTCTACCATTAGGAAACTCTTAGGTGAGTCATTCCGTAGTTATCCAATAACTATCAGTATGTGAACCCTTGTGCCCCTAACAAGTAATATACCAACCAACATTTGGAAAGCGTTGCATACTCCGGTCTCAACGGATGTGTTGTTATCCTTTCTCAAAACATCTTGACGGGGGATACTTAAAATAATATGTTATTTTATATTGTGATAATTTTCTCATTATTACATCTCCTCGTAATTATTATAAAAAATATATAACTTACGAATTTTCGATTTAATATACTTGGATAAATTACTTAATTAATATATCATAATATAACAAGTGTCTGATAGAAAACAAACACCATTTATTTCGAATAAGATTGTTTATAGAGTTGGATATATATATATATATAACAAACTACATAATTGCCCCTAGAGCATACCCCTAGCTCTCTGAATCTCACATTTGCACTTGGGGCCAATTATGGATTCTTATTCCTAGTCCTTCGATTTAATTTCCCAAAACTGATTGAGTTAGTCCCTTAGTGGATGGATATGCTGTATTGTTTTAATTATCTACTTTATTAATCAAGACCTTTAGTTGCTAAAACTAACTATATCATATGAAACTTTTGGAGTATGTGTCTTGACTACTTGCGAGTCCCAAGTTCTTTTACGATCTATATCGCGACATTGTTTTCACAAAATGATGTCAAGGGATTCTCAATATTTGGATTCACTCCAAGCTCAGTTATGAATTTGTGCATTTATTTATATTTCTTTTATGGTGGTGCTATTCAAAGCGATGAACTTAGCCTTTCAGTTGAATTACCCACAAACTTTCATTTGGAATAATTCCAAATTAAAGCTCCTTAACTAAGGTTGAACATTAATTTAAGATTGACACACCATGATCGATATCGCTTGTGAAATTCGAGTCCGTATACTCCTTCTTATGAAGTTCACTGTTTCTACAAACTATTGTCTTATATATTTCAAATACTCGAGAATACTCTTAATTATCATTCAATGTTCTTATTTTGAATTTGACATTCATTCGTTGTACCAATTACATAAACAAATTATGATATAGTAGAAAACATAGCATGTACGATAATTCTTATTAATAATGCATAAATAATTCATCTCATATGCTCGATATTAAACATTTTAATATGATGTCTGTATAAATCATTTGGGATAAACCAAACATTCTTTTATGCTGATTATAAAAGACGTCACTCTCAAACCCAATATTGAGGATCAAATAACCAAACTAGAATTGATTTTAACATAGATATGTCATTAAGAATTAGTAGTGGTATATTTTTTACTTATAGTTAAGATATATTACCTTTTAATGTTCTTTCTTACAGACACACGCTTCCTTTGCATTTTGATGAGAGTTAAACTATTTGATTTCTCTATCAAAATATTTGCTCAATTCTAATGCTCGTCGAACAATACTTTCATATCAGTTCTTGGATCCTATGTGAAACCCACAAACTTGGTTATCGCTCCCTTTTACATTGAGATACATTGGCTTTTATGTGCATACAGTCTATTCTAAATCATTATTTATATTTTTATTTCAAAATAAATGTCCAAACCTCAAAATCATACCGGCCGATGATTTTGCAAATAAAATCCAAATTAACTTAAACACGTTGAATGATGAATCTATTACGTGGATTTCAATAATCGAAATTTACGATGTTATTCTCATCAATGTTGCATATTATATTCCAACTGCATTAGTCTTCTTCTGAACGACACATTTTCGGCCGATGGATCATATCCCCTCGGGTACAACTATCAAAATTATATTTTGATAATGTACTTTAAATCTATTCTGAATATGATCATTGTGCCACATGACATAGTCAATCCTCTTTATGACTTATTAATAATAAGTGAAATTATTTTCTCCAAATGATACAAAACTCATAGTTTCTCCTTAATGTGCAAGAGTTCTTATTCGACATTCTAATAAGCTATGTATTTTTGGCTTGGTTAATTTCATTTCAACTTACGTACTCAGTATGACGGAATAGGCATTCAGAAATATTTTATGAACTGCCTTTATATATTTATAAAACTTATTTAGTTTTAAGTTATGAATATATTAGCCAACCAATATTGGTTGGTCCCAAACTCCTTTGGGGTGGCCCATACAAGATTCCTCATTAGCAAATATCATGGGTAGCCTTTTGACTCACACAACTTGTTAGCTCCTTGACCTAGGCTATATACGGGTTTCTTATTAACTTTTGTCTTGTATGATCTCGTAAATTATGCTTTGGATAAAATTAAATTTAACATATGTACTTGCACTTAAGTACATGTCCTTATAGGAAGAAGTTAACTCAAATTCACTCATCATCAATCGTACTTTGTCCAAAAACGTATGATTACTCCTTCTTGATGAATCATTATGTATCATTGGATGGAGTGACTTTTGAGATTGAATCTTATTCATTTTAGGGTACATTTGGAACTCTTTTCCAATTCATTTACCTATTTGATAAAATCAAATTCACTTATTTCCTTTTCATGTAATATTTTCTACTTTTATTTTATTTTGTGAACTTATTATGGATACACTATTTGCGCATCAAATAACATGTTCAATGCTATGATAATTCATCGGTGAATTTAATGTAGTAAATGGTTCCATTTTGATATTAGTGGACCTTGGATTGCATATATACATATATATATATATATATATATGTGTATGTATGTATGTGTGTGTATGGATATGTATAATATATTGAAAATGGATCCCTTTTATTGCTTTTAATACAAAATACAAAGTTAAAAAGTAGTACATAAACTATAATCCAAGCAATAACAAGGCTACATATTTTAATCAAACCACTAAAATGCATCTATGTACAATAAATTTTCAAATCTACTCCTAATATCCATGTTTATCTTAGTTCTCCACGTAGCAGCATATGTTGACACATTAAATCCAATCTTCATGCTTAAGCCTACTAAAGAGTAATTAAAAACTGCAAATTGTTGTAGCATATATTAACACTCTTCATGCTCCACATAGCATCATATATTTGGTGGGCGATTTCTAATTCTGGTGAGAAATTGACAACTGCAAATCAACATGACTAAATTATGTGTTTCCTTTCTATACATTATAACCGCAACAAAATAGATTGTGACTTTATCACGTTGTTTCTTCATCCCAAAACGTTACGACTAATAATCGATCATGTTTTTCCTTCCTCTTCGTTGTAATTGCAACCACTATTCCCCCTTATATCTTCACCGAGTTGAAATCTCATATCCTCTTACGCACGTTCTAGAGTTAACTTTGTTTTGATTTAAAATACCTGACCGGTTGTCACAGCTTTGGATCAGGGTTCTCGTAGATGCAAAAGCCTGACAATTGATCATTGAATTTAGGATTTCACTGAAGTTCGTCCAATTTAGAAAGCCCAGATTGAAGTTGTTCACTTTTTCAACAACTTAGAACTCGATCCATTAAAAAAACACTGAGCTTTCTTTTGCAATCCATTTTTGATCCAAATCCGAGTTCCATGTTGCTTTGAAAGTGAAAATCTTGTGAAAGTGAGACTAAGATTATTAAAACATATCTGAGTCGATGTTTAGGTATCCAATTTGAGCCATTGTTGTATGTTCAATTTTGTTGCAGATCTGCTACCTACACTATTTTCCGTTAGACACTGGGAACCAAGTTGAATAGATTGTCCCATCCCACTTATGATTATTATGTACTTTCTCTCTGTAACGACCCAAAATTTTGGACACTTCATATTTAAATATCTAAATTATTTAAATATTTGAATCTTGGATTAAATGTTATTAAAATGATTTAAAACCTTGTTAACCCCCTTTGTAATCATAACTAATGTTGATAAACTTATTTTGGAAAAATGTTCACAAAAATAGTTACTTTGAAGAAATATCGATAATGTGACTGAAAATCATTTTATAAATAAACAGCTTTTTACTCGTCAGAATTTATTCAAACATTTTTTGCATGCACTTATGTGCTTAGGAAATTAATAAAATAAAATAAAACTTTTTATCATTTATGGAAATAAATTTTTTGGATGATGTCATGGGTGATGTCATCAAAAATATTATAAAATAAGCTTTTAAGAAAAGACATAACTCTTAAATGTTATGTAAAAGAAAAGTGATGGGAGGTGAGCCTTACATGACATAAGAGGGGGTGAGAACAAGCTTATACAACACTATTTGAAGTTATTAAAAGGAGGGGCACATCCTTGATAACAATTCACAGAGCTTGAAATGAAGTAAGGGAATAAAAATGATGGAAGTGCTTAAGCACTAATCCACTAATTCTTCTTTAACGTTTTCAAGTCTAAACCAAATCAACTTTAATCTCTTCCAAAACTTTCACCAACACCTTAAACACCCTAGGAAGCTTAGATCTAAAGTAAAAGTAGAAGGAAAGTGAAGGAGGAGGGGGGATCTTGGATGGGCCGTGAGCAATGGAAGAGGAGAGGAGGTGTTGCCTTGGTTTGGAAGTACTAAAGGTTGGACCTTTAGGAGTTTAGTGATGGTTGGAAGTGTTCCTGAGTTTGGTTGTGCTAGAGCATGTGTTTGGCTTGGATCTAAGTGATTTATTCCACTATCTTATAAGTATATATTGTGTATATATATGTTGTGCTTGAACTATAAAGTTAAAGTGACATCAACTAATTAAAGTTATAGACTTTGGACCCCTCTTGCTTTTAAAAGCAAATAACAACTTTATATTTTATAAAGTTAGTTCTATTACCCTCTTAAATATGTGGTGTGGCCTTAACTTGATGTCTAAATGGTTTTTTAGATTGTGTGTTGAATGTAAGTGTGTTTGAAAGTGTTTTAAGCGAGAATAGACAATTTAAGTGCACTTCGATATCTCTTAACTTTAACTTGTGTAAATTGGATATTTATGATCTTAACTTTAGATAATTTGATTTTGTTCTCTATACATATTTGGTGTATTGTACAGTAAAGAAATGGTTTGGAAAGTTATAGAAATTGTGAACAAAAGTTGTGAAAGTTAGAACAAAAATGTGATTATAAATACACTTTGTAAATATAACATGTATTCGGGAATTTTTATAAATAAATTGAAAGGTATTCTTAGGTTTTCTTTCCATGCTTTTTAAGTATCCTAAGGGCAGAACTTACAATAAAAATTTAAAGTCTTAAATCATTTGTTAAAGTGGTTAAAACTAGTCGTAAATATCGTGCTTATCCATGTTGTAAGGGCTTTTAATGGCATTTATAAATACTATAGTAAGTCAGTTATGGTTTTAAGTGTTTGACAATGATATTTAAATTTGGTATTTTTCTCTAATCTTTTTAGGGATGTTTTCTAAGACATTTTGAAGTATTCTAAAGTTGGTTTGAAGTTTAAATATATTTTTAATAATTATATATTTATTTTCAATGTAAAGAGGTTTTATAATATAAAACATGTTTTTTATCAAATTATAAATTAGTTACTTCCAAGTAGTATTTTACATAGATATTTAACACCTATCTAAATGTATTTTAAAGTTTTGAAAAAGGTAATTGACAAGGCTTAACACTAAAAGGCAACGAGGTAGACATCTATATTTGTGAGAGTTAAAATTGATGTCGAGTAGGGATAGAGCAATAAAAATCTAACCTACCGGCTTCACTCTTGAATGAGGGATAGTTAAGCTGGAATATCGAAAACATATTAATCTTGTTGTTTACTTACTTGTTAAAAAGGTAAATAACTTTGTTTAATGTTAGAGGCCGACGACATAGGCTTATCTATTTGTGAGAGTTAAGATTGATGTCAAGTAGGGATATAAGCAATAGAGCTCTAAACAATCGGCTTCCCACTTGAACGAGGAATAGTTAAGTTGGGAATGTCAAAAACGTGTTGTTGGGTATGTTTCGACCGAGCCAATTCTTGCCGAACCAAATACGAAGCAGCCCTGCCGGACCAACTCCAAAGCAGCCCTGCCGGACCAACTACAAGGCAGCCCTGCCGAACCAACTACAAAGCAGCCCTGCCGGACGAACTACAAGGCAGCCCTGCCGAACCAACTCCAAAGCATCCCTGCCGAACCAACCTCCGCTGATCCAAGGCCTCATCGGACGAGCTTTCGCCGAATCAAACTCCAACCTTTGCTCCACAATACCGGACCAGCCACTCCACTGCCCACCGAACCAAACCCAAAGTCTCACCACCGAGCCATTCCACGTCCCTCTCATCACCGGACCAAGGTGTTGCCGAACCAACACTGCCAGGCCAGATTACATCGGCCCAGGCCCGCCAACAGCTATATACATCCAAGACCCCTACCCCCAACCTCACTCTATAAATAGAGGGGCAGGGGTACAACAATGGGGGACAATTTTGAGAGCTCAAGCACAGATAGAACTTTCAAACAACTTTCTTATACTTGTATCAAAGCTTTGTACTTGTAATTTGAACAGTAAAGGAGAATAACATATAAAGTGGACGTAGGCACATTCTGGCCGAACCACTATAAATCTGCGTGTCTTTTACAGTTTAATCCCTGCTTTTCATATATTTGCATAAATCACCCAGATCACTAAGAACAACATAAAATCAATTAAATCATACGACTTGGAGGTGTTTGTCCATTTTTTGTGCAAACATTTCTGGTGCTTTCACTGAGAACAAGAAGCTCGAGGCTTCAGCTTCTCCCACTTAACCTTCTTCCTGACAGCGTCGTTCATTACTTAGATCAGAACCCAGTAGGGGAAGATCAAGGCAAGGGCCAACTGTAGCTGACCCTAACATGCTCCCAGAAGACCAAAGGCAGCCACTGGAAAATATTAGGAGTGATAGACGATACCATTCCTACAGGTCATCTGGATGGAATCAATCCCACAGAACAGAACCGAACTCATTTCTATCTGCTCCAAATTCTGATGAAAGGATGGCATGCTTGTTCAGAGAGTGCATCCAACGGGATCAAAGAGATCGAGGGATAGGCGCTAGGGTAACCAGCCCTTTCGCCCGCAATATCGAAATTTCTATCACCCCCCGAGAATGGAAAATGCCAACAATGGAACCTTACAAAGGGACCTCTGACCCCATTGTACACTTACAGAGATACACACAGCATATGCTCATGAGCAGGGCAACAGAGGGAGTACTGTGCAAATGCTTTCCACTATTCTTAGCAGATCTAGCTACCTCCTGGTTCTGCCATCTGCCCCAAGGATCCATCAGCTCATGGGAGATGTTGAAAGAAAATTTTATCAGCCAGTTCCGCATTCATGTGGAACAACCCAAGGACGCTTATTCCTTATCCAATATCAAATAGAAACCTGGAGAGAAGCTGCAGCAATATTTAACCCGATTCAATGCCGCAGCGGCCGCAGTCCAAGATGCCGATGAGAAGCTTGTCTTAATGGCCCTCTGTAGTGGTGTGCATCCGGATACTAAATTTGCTAGAAGATTGACAAAAGAAAAACCAGCTACTTTACCCGATTTCTTCCATGAAGCCGGGAAATATATGGGCTTGAAGACGCTGCCACTAAGGGGCAGTCAGGGCAACAAAATAAGGAAGCTCACGGCAACACGCCCGCTGCAGCGAAGGACGTTCGAAGAAGTGATTCTAGAGACAATGCTGGGGGCAAGAAGGGAGAAAAGCGCCTATATCGGCCAGGACCGAGATTCGACACTTACACTCCTTTGAACGAAACCATTGAAAACATCTTCCTTGCCACCCAAGACGAAGTTAGATACAAACGCCCACCATACAAGAAGGAATCAGATAACGCACAAAAATCTGGAAAGTTCTGCCGCTTCCACGAATCTCATGGGCATGACACCAATGAATGCCACCATCTCCGGGACTTGATTGAAGAACACATCAGACGGAAGAGACTGGAACGCTATGTAAAAGGTCAGAACAGGACTCCAGCTCTTGCCAATGAGAACCCAAGGCTACCCTCACCAGAGATAGGCAGAGGAAATTGCAACGCTAGCGGCTCCGTTCAAGAGAAGATAGTGGTCCATACCATCTCGGGAGGACCGCACATCGCCGACAGAAGCTGGGCAGAGATGGAAAGATATGGAAAGTCGCTTAGAAACAATGAAGACTGTGTTAATTCTGTTATAGAAGAACGCCACCCGAAGCGGAAAGAGAGTGATGACATCACATTCAGTGGGCGTGACCTAGAGGGAAGGCAGTACCCTCACATGGATCCCATGGTTATCTCTGCCCGGCTCGGTCCAGCCGAAGTTTTTAGAATTCTAGTGGACACTGGAAGCTCAGTAAATATCTTATTCAAGCATGCATTCAACAAAATGAAACTATCAATAAAGGACGTTTCTCCCTGCAATAAACCACTACACGGTTTCACTAGAGATGCGAAGATGCCCCTTGGGCAACTGACCTCTTTGTTGAAATTGGAAGTCATCCCCGCTCCGTTGTGCGGAAACAGACATTTGTGCTGATAGAAAACCACTCGGCCTACAACGCCTTCTTAGGAAGGCCAGCCTTGTCTGACTTCCAAATTGTCCTGGCCCCATGGTGCCTAAAGATGAAATTTCCAACGGACAATGGAGTAGGGGAAGTAGAGGGAGACCAGGACGTTGCTCGAGACTGCTATGTAACTGAACTTCGCAACAACCATAGGAAGGATAAAGGGAAGAGTGTAGAGGTTGCCCTCTGCACAAAAAGTTTGGAAGCATAGCAACTAAAGAAAGCCCCTCCTCTTCAATATACCAGCGACCCTTTCAATGAATTAGACCCCAGGGACAAAGAGGAGGAGGCCACCGCCGAGCCTGCAGAGGCTATGGAATTTGTATCTGTAGACAAACATGACTCGAGTAGACTATTGAAAATCGGGTCCCAACTAAAAGCAGAGTTGAAGGAACAACTCACTGACTTTCTCCGCCACAACTTGGATGTATTTGCATGGTCACATGCTAACATGACCGGAATCTCCCCTCACATAGCATGCCACGTACTAAACATTGATCCTACCAAGGCGCCCGTAAAACAAAGAAAGAGAAGTATGGGGGCAGAACGATCAGCAGCCCTCGATGAAGAAGTAAAGAATCTACTTGCCAATGACTTCATACGAGAAGCCATCTACCCAGAGTGGATCGCCAACCCGGTGCTGGTAAAGAAGGCTAATGGGAAGTGGCGAACATGCATTGACTTCTCCAACTTAAATGATGCCTCACTACTACAAAACAGGCCATTTGCATCGGTTGTTTACCCCCCTTTTGCATCAGTTCAACAACCGATGCATATGCAACCGATGCAATAGGCTTAACACTTTTGCATCAGTTCTGAAACTGATGCAAAAAGGTCCTTTTTGCATCGGTTGTTAGGAACAACTGATGCAAAATATCATGATTGGTTTCTTAAACACAGCCCCCATGTTGCATCGGTTGTAATGAAAACCGATGCAACAAAGGAACTTGTTGCATCGGTTGTTGTTGAAAACCGATGCAAACTAATCCCTCTATTGCATCGGTTTTTTATAACAACCGATGCAAACTAATCTCTCAGAAACCATTATTACAGTACTCAAATAGACTATATATATATTATTGATAATCTTTATACATATATATATATATATATATATATAAAAGAAAAAACATACACAAGTAATTCTTGGCAGCTAATGAGTAGTAATTACTACTAATGTAAATATGTATATTTACTTAGATCAATCATAACTTGAGTAATACACATACATAGTTTCCAATATACAAACGCTTTCTTTTGATTACACCCTTCCATCATAAGTATAAAAGAAAAAGGAAAAAACACTCTAATGCACAAGTATATGTCATTCTATTTGCTGTTGTTCTTGATAATATGGAACTTGTCTAGCACTACCTTTGTGTTTGAATTGACAAACTGAATGCAAAATTAACGAAAATGAAGTATAATTTTTTATAATCAGTATATACTTTATATTTGATAAAACAAAGTATCTTAAGTTACACTCACCTCTAGACTAAATCCCCTTTAGTAGCATGTAATCTTGAGTAACCGTATTCAGATACACGCGATAAGCTCCAACTTTCAGCCTATAGCATCACAAAATCAACAATTTACTCAGTGAAACAAATTAATGTAGTTATATGTAATTAAACAAACTGCCGGTGTTCCTATTTCTTCAATAGCTTCTAAATCCTCACCTTATTCTATTTTTTTCATCCTCTCATGTTGAAAACAGTATATGTTTGAATGTTTGGTTGACAGTTAAAAAAAAGTAAGACTGGTCATTTATAAGATGAAGATAAGAAATTAGAGCAGTCTAATTGCATGCTAACTCAATGTTCAGACCATAAGTGTACATTGCATTAAAATGCTTCACTATTTAGAACTAAGAAGCATCAAAGTTTTAGGATTATACCAGTTCCTTCAGTCTCTCTTTTCGAATTAGCTCCCTTACAGGTCTGTATGCTGCTGTTGTGCACAAGTTCTGTGAAACAAATGCATTAGTAAATATACTATAAGCCATAGACTAAACAGAACAAGTAAACTAATATGCGGTATTTTGATATATGTGTTAAATATGTGTGTGTATACATATTAATGATAGATCATAAGTAAACTAACTTATACATAAGAGCAACTAACAAGGCCCATAACAACAAATATAATTACTCAAACTAAGCCCATTGCTTGCACATGTCTTAAAGTAACGAGTATTAAATCAATGAGAAGAACAACAAATATAATATAACAGGTTTTATAATAGTAAGTAGGTGAACTAACTAGACCCAAAACATAGAAATACGCAACTCTATATATTCTTGCATCCCATATATGAATAGCAATAAAGCTTGATGCCTCTAAATAGGCTGACGCACACAAATACCCATATATCTTTATATAACTCACACACCCTAATATATAAAAATACTCACGTACACATATAACACTAAACTCCACTGCAACTTTCTTACAGAAAAAAAAAAACCAAATATGCATGTAAAACGAACTTCAAAATGACAATTTTCAAAGCTTGACAAGGGACTACAGTTGTTAGTCCAAGTTTAACATCTGATTCCAAGGGGACAGGGCCTGTATGCAATGCATTCACACCCAGAATATATATGTCCACGACATTGTAATATTTCAACAGATAAATATATATGCTAACGCATATATACACACATGCACACACATATATACACACATGCGCACGCATATATACACACATTCACACCCATAACAAGTTCTGTTGAACACACATATCAAAATACTGCAAAACAGAACAGAACTGAAAACAGTTTAGTAAACGCATAGACTAAACAGTCATCTTTCGTTACAGGACATCAATTTCAAAACGAAGTGGACAATTAGTTTGTTTAGGAATTCAATAATGCAACACAACCGCAGTGTCCAGTTTATGACAGCCCCGATTATACACAACCAAAAGTTTCAAAATTACACAATCATTTTCAAAAAGAAACAGCTTCAGATATGCAAATCGAACCAGTTCAAATAGTCAAACAGATTGGACAAATGACATTCCATGGTGTCATCCACGAAGACAAATATATGAAAAAATATCAACATCCAGGTTAAGAGTCAGGTTGTTTCTCAACAATTCAATCAAATTTCACTACTATTTTGATTCAAAACCTAATTTAACTTAGAGTGAGATTTTATCAAAACGGTTTGATCAAGTTATTCATATTTGTCACATGATAATGAGAATCATGCAAATCATGCTGACTCTACACATGGTTTTTCCTGTTTAACCTAGTGGTTTGTGCACAGTAAGTATTAATTAATTAATTTATTTTATTTGAGGAGACAGAAAACAAAGAAAGAGCTTGTAAAGCTTCAGGATGTGCATACCCCATTTTCGTAGTGAATCTTCCCACATCCACATGGCTTGTAAAGCATCAGGTTTGCATAACCTGTTTTGGTAGTGAATCTTCCAACATCCACAGAGAAACTTTAGGTTGGAATTATTATTTTTCAGGAAAAAATAACTTTTTCATTATTAAAGCATATTTCCATATAACTTATACAAATAAAGGTATGTCAGATTCTCCTTTGACATGGTGTTCAGCAGAAAATATACATGACCCCGGCTATATCAAACTCAACTAGATCACCGAAATTTGATAACAGGTGGCTTAAAGCATAATATCTGCATTTATGTGTGATCTGTTTTACATAGTTGAATTGATGCCAATAATTTATGTATTCGGTTGTTTATATATATTTGGTTACATCGCAAAACGTAACTCTAAATTACAAACTGCATCTATAGCCTCTATGATTCGTGTATAGCTTCAAAACAAATATGAATAAATCAATAGATACTCTACCAAATAACTAAGAGAAGTACCTCAAGCTGGGTGCAGATGTTTTTCATATCAATAGTAGGCACTCCAAGACACTTGATCCTAACTGCCTCAACTTGCTTCCAATTATTGTGAATGTCATTCAGCATGTTGTGTGTTAATCCATCTCTTCCTACAATATATTTATAAGCTATACAGTTTACACTAGATAGATAAGAGAAACTTATAACATGAGTAAAAAAATCATAACAAGTTCCAATACATGTGTGATGTGTATATCGGGGTCAGTTTCGTTTGGCCAAAAATAATTGTAGATGTCACAAGCTATCAAGACACTTCAATGCTCTTTACTAGCTTGTAATTAATGTTACAGGCTAAAACTACGATGAACTAGTAAAAAGATTAACTGAAAATTTGAAAGAGAATTGCTAAACTTTCTTGTCCTTACCAATAAACTTCTTAGCTATAAATCATTCAAAATGGTAATTTACTATATATCATTACGTCAATATAATGTTAAGTTTATATATTATTACACATATATAATGCTAAATTTATATAACCATTCACATTCTTTAATATCTAATTTCAGTTGCATGCAAGTAACACACCATAGACATTAACTAACCTACCACAAAAAGGGACCCGACAGAAGCCAAAAAAATAGCAAGTTCAACCAAAACACACCCAACCCACCACATCGAACCCGACCCGGAACCCAAATCATCTCCTGATTTTGACAAGAAAACTAACATGGTAGCGCCAATGGTAGAGATAACGAGAGCCAATAACTTAACCTGGCCCAATACGCTTTTAAAGCTGAAAGGCTCACGCCTTGTTATGACTGCAAGAAGAAACAATGTGACAGGTATCATGTTCAGAATTATTGTCTGTGTTGCTCCAGTTTCGTAACAATAATGAATACTCTATATATCCATGGCCATAAATAAAATGAATTCAATGCATAAGGATATTATGGTATGTTTGTAACGTTGACATGTCTCCTAGGACATATTCCTCTACTTATTAGGATTGTTTTTCCATTATGATGAAATCATTGAATTGTATGCACCTTACCATCCAATAAAGAAATCGAGTGTCCTTTTAGCTGCCTTGATATCTGCATATGAGTCGGAATCTGGAGAAAGCCTAAGTGAAATAAACATTTATCCATATCAAGCCTTTTATTTAGCCTGCATAAAACTCACGTCATTTCACCAGTTTGAATTTTATCAAATGAAAGTGCATGGAGTCAAAAATATGGTTCTGGTGTACAGTCTCTGTTTTCCTATGTACCGTCTAAATATTTTTTTCATATTAACTTTGGTATGCAGGACACAGAGAACCATACAAACATATTTTTTCCATGACAGGATAAATGTAGACCTTTCTCTTGCATTCCGAGATACTTTTAGGTTTAGGCATTGATTCTATCACAAGGTTGCTTGAACTGTATTGTATTTTTTGTCTTAACAGTTGACAATTCAACTCCTTGTTATTTTGTAGAAGTCATCACTGATGTAAATCAGTAAACGTAGTGTGACTATATAAGGTATTGCATAAATATGCCAAATAATAAATGTTAAAAGCTTAAAACTTACTTGATAGTTGGTCTTCTACAGGTGATAAACTTCTGCTAAAAGGATTTATGACCTGCAATATAAGGCTCGATAGTGGAGTTACCTGTTGAGCAATTACTGAATGGATAAAAACATCTTTGTGGAGGAAAAATGCCAGTATCGTAAGATGCTTGACCTGTTACATTTGGTTTATCTGTTGGTGTCGAATGGATAGGAACATCTCTGAAGTGGAAACATACAGCCTCATCAACAACTCCCCAAAACCACAACTTCCTCTCCTCTTACAACAACCACATACAGCCTCATCAACAACTCCCCCCTCTTTTATCACACTCTTAACCTAACCTGAATTTTGCACTGCCCCTCCTCAAAATATTGCTGCCATCCCCCGTAACATCAACATTCACAGTTACAACTCCTATAGCCACTGCATAACCATCATTTCCTAACCTCTGAATACAGCTACACTTGCTTACAAGAGAACTGCCTTGTATCCCAATCACTGCCACTTCCTACTGACAAAAAAAAGTGCAGAAACTTGCCTGAATACGACAACGCCTTACCTTCACTGCTCTTGACTCCCCTGACAGCAACCCCAATCACCACCCAAAATCACCACCTGAAATGCAATCGAACACCCATCAACCTTCTAGAATCACACTTCAAGCCCAAACTCATTGCCACATATCACTAATTTGCCACCACGAAACCACTACCGAACTCCGTTCCTCCAACATTCGAACTACAATCGTGAATCCCTAATCGAACTCGACATCAACCCGCCTTCAATTGAGACTCTCGACCACCGCAATGAAACCCATGAATACCACTTATCTGTAGCGACAATCCCCTCTTCTTTGCCTTGAACAGAGAAAAGTCAATCTTTTAAAAATAAATTAGAGGAAAATCGAATTTTTATTAAACACGCGAATAATTTGGGGAAAAGAACGGGAGCGGCGAAAAAAAATTGAAAAGCCGAGATGGAACAGGCGAGCAACGAATAACCTAGATAATTTGAAATTGCATCGCCTCCGCTAGGGAACCGATGCAAAAATTATTATTTTGGACGTAGTTGCATCGGTTAATTTTAAAACCGATGCGACTAAACTATTTGCATCGACGTATTTGCATCGGTTGTTGGTGACAACTGATGCAAATTTGATTTTTTTTATTACATATTGCTTTTCACGTACCAATTGCATCGGTTATTAAGACAGAACTGATGCAAATAGTTCTATTTGCATCAGTTTTTACTTCAACCGATTCAATTGAGGCGATGCAAATGGCATATTTTGTAGTAGTGCCTGCCCGAAGGATTGCTTCCCACTTCCCTGAATCGATCAACTTGTAGACAGCACAGCCGGGCACGTACTGTTATCTTTTATGGACGCATACTCAGGATACAACCAAATTCCCATGCATGCTCCCGATCAAGACCACACTAGTTTCATCACTGACCGAGGATTGTACTGCTACAAGGTAATGCCTTTCAGACTTAAAAACGCAGGAGCCACCTACCAGTGCCTCGTCAACAAGATGTTTGCAGGGCTAATAGGACAAACTATGGAAGTGTATGTGGATGACATGCTGGTAAAGTCAAGGAAGGCCGACGATCACGTAAGCCACCTGGGCGAGATATTTCGAGTACTTCGCCAATATGGAATGAAACTTAATCCTCTAAAATGCTCCTTCGGAGTATCATCAGGAAAGTTCTTGGGATTCATCGTCCATGCTAGAGGGATTGAAGCAAACCCTGAACAAGTCCGAGCTCTAAAAGATATCAAAATACCTTCCACTCGAAAGGAAATGCAAAGCCTGAATGGGAAAGTGGCCGCCCTAAGCTGATTCATCTCCAAAGCAACGGACAAGTGCGTCCCCTTCTTCGAAGCTCTAAAGAAAGACAAAGGAAAGTTCGAATGGACTGACGAATGCTTAACAGCTTTCCTTAACTTAATCGAACACCTCCAGAAACCGCCGGTAATCTCGACTCCAAACGAAGGCGAAGAGTTATACCTATACCTTGCTGTATCATCTCATGCTCTAAGCGCTGCTTTGGTAAGAGAAGACAACTGCACGCAGCGGCCAGTATACTTTGTAAGTAAGAGGTTTACAAAGGCAGAAGTCAGATATCCTAAACTTGAGAAGCTAGCATACTGTCTACTAATCGCATCACGAAAACTGCGACACTATTTTCAATCCCATTCCATCAGAGTTCTGACCGATCAACCACTGAGACAGGTATTCCATCGTCCCGACACTTCTAGGCGACTACTTAAATGGTGCATTGAACTAAGTCAATATGATATTACCTACCATCCTCGCACTGCCATCAAGGGGCAAGCCATGGCCGATTTCATTGCCGAATTCACTACCAACGAAGGTAAGGAGCAATCAGAAATAGCAGAAGACATCAAGTGGAACCTCTTTGTGGATGGTGCACCAAACGAACAAGGCTCGGGGGCAGGTGTGGTAATACTCACTCCCAGGGGAAATAAGCTGCACTATGCTATAAGGTTGGAGTTCGCTGCCACCAACAACGATGCAGAGTATGAAGCAGTGATAGCTGGATTAGAACTTGCCTTAGAAATCGAAGCTAATTCTTTTTGTCTTCATAGCGATTCTCAACTTATTGTTAATCAAATACTAGGAGAATTCCAGGCTCGAGAAGAACGACTCATAGCGTATTTAAAGAAGACCAAGTTACTTCTCAGTCGATTGGACCACTACTTAGTCAAACACATCCCTCGGGAAGAGAACCAAGAGGCCGACGAATTGGCGAAGAAAGCTAGCATGAGAGACGGCGCTATTTCCGGAGCAGTAGCCATCTCAAAGCAACTAACCCCAAGTTTTGAGCAAATAAATCTGATAGTTGCAACCGAAGAAGCAACTTGGATGACTCCCATCCGAGACTACATACAAAGTGGCACACTACCCAACGGGCGTAGGGAAGTCAAGAAAATCTTGAGGAAAGCTTCCCGCTACACAATACAAGAGGACACTCTCTATCAGCGCGGCTTCTCTAACCCCTTATTAAGGTGTGTCGCTGGAAGGGAAGCCAAGGAAATCTTATCCAACATTCATCAAGGAAACTGTGGAGATCACACCGGAGGGCAGTCTTTGGCAAAAAAGATACTCCGATATGGATATTTCTGGCCCACCTTAAGCAAGGACGCCTTAGATTTCGTCAGAAAATGTGACAGATGCCAGAAGTTTGCTAAGATTTCGCGGCTACCAACAACTGAGATTACTCAAATGACCAGCCCTTGGCCTTTTGCAGTATGGGGAATTGACTTAATCGGCGAACTGCCAATGGGCCGAGGCGGGGCCAAATATGCTATAGTGGTAGTCGACTATTTCACCAAATGGGTGGAAGCAGAACCCCTAAATAAAGTATCTTCAGCGAAAGTTATTAACTTCTTGATCAAAAATGTTCTATGCAGGTACGGAGTCCCGTTCAAAATTATATCGGACAATGGACTTCAGTTTGACAGCGACGAGTTCGCCAACTGGTGCCAAGAGCACGGAATTCACAAAAGCTTTTCATCCGTAGCTTATCCCCAGGCAAACGGACAAGTCGAAGCCGTCAACAAAATTCTGAAAACTCTAATAAAAAAGAAACTCGAAAAGTCAATGGGCGCTTGGGAGGATGAACTCCCTACGGCACTGTGGGCCTATCGCACATCTTTCAGAACATCAACGGGGCATACTCCTTTCTCTTTGGCATACGGATCGGAGGCTATGCTCCCAGTTGAAACCATCGTGCCTTCCCACCGTAGGATCCACTATAACCCAGAAGAGAACGAAGAACTCCTTCACATGTCTTTGGATCTAATTGAGGAGAGAAGAAATGATGCAGCCCTCAAAGCAGCAACCCACAAGCAAAAAGTGGCAGCACAATACAACTCCAAAGTCAAGCATCGTACCTTACAAGAAGGAGATCTTGTCCTCAAGCGAATCTTCCCTCGCCCCGGAGCACTAGATCCAATCTGGGATGGACCATATGTAATTCATAAAGATCTCCACAATGGAGCTTATATTTTGTCAACAGTGGACGGAGAGGTGTTCCAAAGGGCATGGAACATCCAACACCTCCGTCGATACTTTTCTTAACTTGTACTGCCCATATGAAGTGAATTAACAAAGAGAATCAGTGGACGTAGGCAGTTTCATGCCGAACCACTTTAAAAAACCTTGTCTCTTTTTTAACTTGTTCCTTTATATCTTGGCTACTTGTTAACTTTATCCTTTTCTGTTGAACAAAATCCTGTGCATATAGCATTTCCATTCAAGGCACTCCGCAGCGCGACTTCACCTGGACAAGACCTAACAGGTACTATACGAATCTATGCCCTCGACAATGAGACACTTTTGCTCCGGCATCCCTCTGCTGCGGGTTAACTCATTGCCCGCGACGGCCCTTAAAGCCAACTCTAATGAGCCGATTATAAGCCACCAAGAAGGCCGACTATAGCCAAGGCAGCTCATTACGGCGTTCGGCTCGCCGGCAACTGTGAACCTACTTTAAGCCCCAACATAAGGTGTGGCCAGCCAGGGGTAGTTCACGGTTGACGATCGGCACCCACGCTAGCCGGCCACAGTAAATCGAATAATACCCATGATTACGGGCCATAATGGCCTAGGTAGTTACTGTGCGCGATCTCGGCTCCGATGTGTCTTAAGTACGGCTGTGGTAAAAAAAGATTAACTCCCCACGGAGGCGTAAGATGGGTGACAATTGTCTCCAAGACCCACAGCTAGGGAAAGTGACTACAAAGCCCGTTTGCCACGAACTTAAGCGCATCGAAGGCCTTCCGTGATTGGAAGTTTTACTATTTCGCATATTTCAATCTTATTTAAAAAACTTTTCTCCTATCCTCTGTAACAATCCCTGAAGTACAGGACACAGAATAGGAGACATTCTCTAATGGAAGCGGATGCTCACAGTAAGACACTGGACCGCATTCCATACCCAGTCACGCAAGACATTCAAAGCTGCCATCTACAAGTAAAATATGAAGGGCGGTATTTTTCTTCTTTCATGTATAAACACGTGGCTATAATTTATTCACACATCACACTAACATTGGAAGACATGAAATTATGTTTTAAGCAAGAACTTGACATCAAACACAATTGAATTACAAGCATACGCATAGCTATATTTCTCATACAACATGTCAAAATAGCAAAAACATTCAAAAACGACAGAATCAGCTTAAATTAAAAAATTACACATCAAGAATAATGTTGTTTATTACAAGTAGCATAATTACAACCTAAAAGTTACGTTACTGTTTTGAGACTAACATATACAACAATGTCAAGTCCACAAAAAGATATCCAGGTCAAATCAAGGAGCCGGCTGCGTCGGAGTTTTATCCTTGTCCTGTTGCCCACCTATCCGGTCAAAGAAAGAATTCATTAGTGATAAGCAACCAAGTTAACGGAAAGACTAGAAAGGAAGACTTACCAGCGCCTGCTCCCTGACCATCCTGATCATCATCCTCTACTTGCACACCTGCCTCCTCAGCGGCAAGCAGCCGCATACCCTCCTTCACCGCCATCTTCTCCTCCTTGGTAAACTGGGCAGTGACCACATCCATTCTGAAGGTCGCGCCACCCTCTTTATCCGCATCAGCCCTAGCCTCCTCCAGAGCCCGGAGATAAATACTGGCCATAACTCGGGGGTAATCATCCATCCAGGATAGGTTACCATGTTTCCAAGTGCGGAAATACAAATCCTGGAGCATCTCATCCATCATCCCCTCGTTTTCCTCAAGCTCCCTCATTCGGGCCTCAGAAGCATGCAGCTTAGCAACGACAGCATCCCTCTCCGATCGGTATCGTGAGCGGTCAGCCTGAAGGGATATCCACATCGCCACCACCTCCTCCTTCAACCTGGACTGAGCGAGCTCCGCAGCCTCAAGTCTTCCCGATAATTCCTGCGCCCGCTCGAGGTCCGCTTGTCGGACCTCATCCACCGTCGCAATGGCCATGTCAATCCGCTCCTTGCAGGCGGCCTCCATTTTTCGCAACTCTGCCCTGCTGGCCTCTTCCATAGTCTTCTTCAGTTGCCTGGATGCGGCCTCGTGCTGAGAAATTTGGATGGCTTGATCGGCAAGTTGCTTAGCCTGGTCGGAGACCATTAACCGTAGCCGAATGTTGGCACTCCCAATTTCCTGCCCGGCCTTGACTAGTCGGGCATGATGCCCCATCAATTTCCTGGTCTCCTCAGCAACCCGGTCAATATTCGCCTTAGCTTCATCCCCCAGAGTTACAACCCGGGTAGTAAGCAAATCGAGGTCCAGGGACTTAGCTTCGTCAAGCACCCGTACCATAGGATTGCGAGGGAGAAGATGCTCACCAGTAACCTCATCGAAGGAGATGTCATGAGAGGCCGGGTCCAGGTCTGGATGACCCGCAAACGGGTTACGAACCAAGCTAGGGTGATCTATCGGGGTGAAGGTTGGATTCTCAGACGGATGTAGGGAAGGCATAAACTCAGAATCATCCTCCGTAATATCGTGAATAGGCTGGAGTGGGGCCAGAGGACCAGGAAGAGATTCAAACGTAGATCGACTCCTCTTCCTCTTTTGTATATCTTCTTCAATAACTCCAAGAAGAGGACGATAGCCGACTACGTCTCCAGGACGGCTAGTAGGAGGCTTCGGCTTGGCGGAAGCTTTAAGGAGTTTTTATTGTTCAAGCCTGTGCCGAAGATCTGAGGTCTTGGCCGTTTTGCCCGCTCCTGGAATGAAAACCAAGTGTCACCAGCATGCATTGAGCCATCATTCAAGAATTAAAAAGAATAAAGAGAAATTCACCTTGAATCGCAGAAGTTGCCTCAGTAGAAGCACTCCCGGAAGATAAATCGGTGCCGGTCCCGACCTTATCAGCTTTCTTGGACTTCTCCGTTTCCTCCAACTCTTCGAAGGCTTGGCGGAGAGCGTCATATGTCCACTCTTGAATCACGCCTGCCTGCCCGGGAGGCAAAGCCCTGGTGCCATCACCGCCCTGTCCTTCGCCCCCATCATCACCGTGACGGTCACCGTCACCTTCTCTACCACTTCCGCTCTCCGCCTCACCTCCTTCGTCCTCACCTCTCTCCCCCTCCACTTTTTCCTCCTCCTGAACATCCGGATGTGTGCTGGGAGAGGGTCCATCGGACTTCTTGAGTTTCTTCCCCCCGACGACTGGATGCATCGAGAAGGGTCTCCTTTTGCTGCTTTTCGCCGTGACCCCTCCTGTAACTTTGGCAACTCTCTCCTCCGCCGTGTCTCTCTGCTTAACCACGGACTGATGTGGAAGGATCAGGTTGTGCCCCAGAAGTGTAGCATTCCTGATCAAGTAAGAAGCCCACCTGTCCCTTCCCGTAATGGCTTCTATTTCCACTGCCATCTGAACCAGGCGATCATTCTCCACGACCGCAAAGCCACCTGTCGCTGGAAGAAATAAAAACACATAAGAAGAAGCATTGCAGTCAGAACGAAAATTATAAATAAGCTTCAAACTTACAGTCGGAGGTGAAGCGACGAATGGAAACAGAGTCATCCTTGATAAAAAACCATTCTTTCTTAAACATACTGAACTTCGAATATAAGTCCAGGACAGGCTTGAAAGATACTGCTGATTCCAAGCTGATGTATGGAGACCCCTTCTTATAGCCTCTCAAATTGTACAAATACCGGATCTCCCGGTTGGAGGGAGGACGCCCGTATCTCCTCTGGAAAATGACAAACAGGCTCACCAGGATGGCGTAAGAATTAGGCTGAAGCTGAAATGGAGCCACCTTCAAGTAGGTGATGAAGCTGATTATCCAAGCATTGATCGGGGGAATGGCCCCACACATGCAGTGGTACCGACTATAGGCGAAATATCCTTCGGGGGGATTATATGTCATCACTCCCTCCCCCGGCAATAACATGCGCGCTCATCAATCCCAAAGGAGCGAGAAATAACATCAAGCTGCTCGCCTTTGAGAGAGCTAGGGAAACAGTCAGGAGGTGAGTTCAGAAGCTCCTGAGGGCCGTACCCATCTACTAGTGACCTCGGGGTGGGCCCATGACGTCCCGATTCTGACTGAGCTGGGGGCACTACGGAAGGATCTTCTCTGTCCTGGGATTTCTTCTTCTCTGATCGGGTTTCAACTTTATGAGACATTATCTGCAACACGAGAAAACACATTGTTAGAATAAGGATATAGAGATATAAACGAACAAGTGTATATTGTCTAGAGTTCCACTTATAAACACTCAAGCCATTCGGTAGTACAAGGCATGAAGCTTCATTCGGCATAAAAGTGCATTCAGTAGTTCGAGGCCGAAAGGTCATTCGGTACTCAAACTCCCCTATCTCGTTCGGCGTTTCCAACAAAAGGTTCATTCGGCATTCGGATTCATTCGGTAGTACAAAACATAAGGGTCATTCGGCGATCACCTGATTCGGTAGTCAAGTGTGATTCGGCAATATGGTTGATTCGGTAGAAAAATCTTATTCGGCTATCTCACTTGGTAGGGAATAACGAAAGCAGGAGTCCATACTTATAGGCGAATATCAACGACCGAACCAGTTGGTTCGGCATTCTTGACCGAATGAGTGTGTCCAGGATGGATGACCTAAAGCAAAGCACACCATATGCATGCACATGCCCTACTTTGGGGGGGGCAAGTGTTGCGTATGTTTCGACCGAGCCAATTCCTGCCGAACCAAATACGAAGCAGCCCTGCCGGACCAACTCCAAAGCAGCCCTGGCGGACCAACTACAAGGCAGCCCTGCCGAACCAACTACAAAGCAGCCCTGCCGAACCAACTACAAGGCAGCCCTGCCGCACCAACTACAAAGCAGCCCTGCCGGACCAACTACAAGGCAGCCCTGCCGAACCAACTCCAAAGCAGCCCTGCCGGACCAACTACAAGGCAGCCCTGCCGAACCAACTACAAGGCAGCCCTGCCGAACCAACTCCAAAGCATCCCTGCCGAACCAACCTCCGCCGATCCAAGGCCTCACCGGATGAGCCTTCACCGAATCAAACTCCAACCTTTGCTCCACAATACCGGACCAGCCACTCCACTGCCCACCGAACCAAACCCAAAGTCTCACCACCGAGCCAATCCACGTCCCTCTCATCACCGGACCAAGGTGTTGCCGAACCAACACTGCCAGGCCAGATTACATCGGCCCAGGCCCGCCAACAGCTATATACATCCAAGACCGCTACCCCCAACCTCACTCTATAAATAGAGGGGCAGGGGTACAACAATGGGGGACAATTTTGAGAGCTCAAGCACGGATAGAACTTTCAAACAACTTTCTTATACTTGTATCAAAGCTTTGTACTTGTAATTTGAACAATAAAGGAGAATAACATATAAAGTGGACGTAGGCACATTCTGGCCGAACCACTATAAATCTCTGTGTCTTTTACAGTTTAATCCATTCTTTTCATATATTTGCATAAATCACCCAGATCACTAAGAACAACATAAAATCAATTAAATCATACGACTTGGAGGTGTTTGTCCATTTTTTATGCAAACACGTGTTCATGTTGTTTGTTACTTGTTTATGAAAATCATTAATACAATACTTAACACTAAAACTGATGAGTAAACTTATCTATTTGTGAGATTCAAGAATGAAGAGTATAGGCAAGGCTTTGATGCAACCAGTGCTCAAACTTACATGGCTTCACTCTTGGGCGAGGGACGATATAAGTTGAAATTCAGTTTTGAATACGAACATTGATTTGTATAAGCAATTGTTTCAATTAGATAATTGATTAGTCAACTATCGAACTTAACCTATTATTAACATAGATCTTTAAAGAGAATGTTTTTAAGATGATATAAGTATGAAATGGTTTGGGTTCGTTATGACAATGTGTTAATAATATTCGTCCTTAACCCTTTTTTATTATACTTTTAAATATGAATAGATCTTTAAAAGGTTGTTTTAAAGATAAGAATAAGTGAAATGTTTTGGGTATATAGTGACATTAATGTTTAAGTAACGTTAGTCTTAAACCTTTTTGAATGGATTTGTGAAAGTACTTAGATACTTAAAATGGATATTTGGAAGGAAATTATAAGTAAGAAATCTTTTGGAAAAAATAGAAAAAACAAAGGTTCTAAGCAAGAAACCTTGTTAATGATTTGCGAATATACTTATACCTTTTGAGAGAAGTATGTGAATACTTTTTGAAGTATTGAAAGGAATACAAATGAATAGTAAAAATTATTAAACAATGTTTTATTAGAAAAATAAGTTTTACTAATAAAAGAGGTTTTAATTAAGTAAAGAAAAATGGGATTAGAAGTCGCTTATGTGACTTGATTGTGCTTTATGTGACTTAATCGTGCTTTGTTTGTTTACTCTTTTATGGAAAGCATTTAGTCGTATAAATAACACTAAAGCCGATGAAGTAAGCTTGTCTATCTGTGGGAATTAAGACTAATGTTCGTGTAGGGATGTGAGCAATAGAGCTCTAACTTACTAGCTTCATTCTTGATCGAGGGATAGTGAGTTGAAAATATTAGAAACTTGATAAGTATACGAGACTTGGTTTCCATATATGATCACCCTCATTATTGTTGAATATAACCAAATTCATCGATTCAGTCTTTAAGAGACCAGGATCGGTAAGTGTTTTACTTATCAAAAAACAGTTCAAGATTGAGATACATGTTTTATCTCTCGGAAGTGGGTATGTTCGAGATGCTGGAATCAATGTGTGGTTTTGAGATCTGTTCGAGATGTGGGAATCGAATTGAGGATTTGTGTTATGTTCGAGTGATGAAGACTCGTGTGAAAGATGCCGAATGTAACCCTAACATCGGAAATGGCTAAAGAAAGAGTAGGCTGTGCAACGTAGGGTTTAGCTGATCGCGTTAGGGTATTATTAATTCCAAATCTAGAAATACTTACTGATTTTTGGTTGGCGAAGATGATGATATCTGGTTCCACGTGGTTCATATTTATGTTCGGTTGTGGGCCGCTTGTGTTTACCTTATGGTATAATTTATCTAGAGATATACGACGCTAGAAAGGTATTTTCTGATCCTTGTGCATGGAGATCCTATGACGACCGCCCATGACCCCTGCACCGAATCTAGGAATAGTGCACTGTAAAGTGTGCCAGGCAACCATGGACGATTGTCAGGGTAGATTAAAACAACAGAATCTATCGTATTACTCACAGCGCATGGACAAAATACAATAGAACATATGTATAGTGAAGCTTTACAGAACAAAATGACATCATATAAAACTCCATAATAGTTGAATACAAGCATCCAAATAGTCAATACATCAAGCCTCACTACATATCTCTCAGAGAATACAAAACAGCGGAATATCCAGTACATATAATAAGAAGATAATATGCAACCCTCCAGCTCGTCTTCGATATCAGCATCGTGAGAAGAGAACAGCACCTGTCACCTACTACCTAGTCTGCCCGTCCCAAAATGGACGAACAGCCCAAGGCGATAAGAATTTAAAACATAAAGCCTTGAGTCAGACAACAGTCTTAGTGAGCAGTAAATTAACTAACAACATACCAAAAGAGCATAAGGGAAAAGGAATAGGAAATACAACCCTCCCACTCCAACCTCTTTCTACAGTGATAGCCCCCAGACACACACTAATGGAAGCAGACATAGCAGAGCATACAATTTAATGTATAATAATAATAATCATTCGAGTCAAGGGCGATGTTTTCCAAGTACCAAGGCCTAAATCAGATAAGCACCCAGAAAATACCGCTCTTGAGTCCGAATGACGATACAATCAAACATCCATGACTCTGGCTATCACTGTTATCATTGCTTCGATATCACCGTTAATTGAATGACCGGCACATTCTTTCAGCCGTCCGTCAAGGGCTAATGGAAACCCTGGTTCTAGACATAACTCCCGCACGTCGTCGCAACTCGTGCCTAGGACTTTCGAATCTGCCCAGAGTACTCGACCATCAACAGTTGGCCGTTGGGACTATCGAATCTGCCCAAACGTACTCTTGCTTAGAGCATGTTAGAACCTTCAACAACGATGCTATCCAAGCCTCCTAGTCATCCTCCTCGACGACTATTCTCATATCCATTCATTATCCTCAACTCGAATCATATCACCGAGTTATCAACATGCTTGGAATGATCCCGTCTGGATTAGACCAAGTCTTCATCACATGATTGCTTCGCTTCATCACATCCTCGCAAAGCCTCATCTCAACATCACATCATCAAATCTATGCATAAGAGCTTCATCATCCCGCTACATATGCCACGAGCAGCTTTCCCAATTCAAGAGCCTTTCCCTTAGCTTTTGAATCGTCTTCGGTCTAAATCAAACTATCAATCATCTAATTCATAACAGTCAATCAAATCAAACATTAATCCAAACAATCAAGCATTCAAATAAGATCTAAGTAGACAATTATCACAATAATGGCATTTTCGTAATTAAAGAGTTGAAAGTCCAATAAGCATGAAAACATGAATTATATCCCTACAAACTTGATGAATGAACTTGCATAGGTTAACATATGATAAAATGGATGTAACATCATCATGAACAATGGATCTATATGGATCTACTCTTAGGATGAAGAAAATGCATGGAAATCACTATTTTAACACCAAAACGAGCCAACAATCCGATATACTCCTTTGGATCCGTGTGAGAGATAATCACCACTCACCAAATCACCTAAACAAACCCAAATCAATACACTTCAGATCTGGACAGCGAAGGATCAAGCTTGATCTATCACGAATCCGCTTCAAACGAAGAAATCTCTCTTGAAAAGATGAAGATCTTCAATCTAAGTTCTTGAATCTTCAATCTTGATCTTCGATTTGGATGAAAGGAAGCACTAGATTAGAGTGGAGAAAAGAAGTGAAGAAGTGTAGAAGTCGAGCTCTCAAAATGGCAGCACTTCGTCGCTTCGAAATCCGGATCCCAAAAAGTGAGAACAACCCCCTCTATTTATAGCAGAAATCTCTCTAAGTCGCTAGCTCGGAATTAGGTCGTCTGCGACCTACGACCTAAAACCCCTCCGACCTAAAGCCTCTACGACTTAACACTTAGCGCCTAACGACCTAACGACTTATTTCCCCAGGCGCTTCAACGACCTAACAAGGTTACGACCTATGACTTAAGGGGATACGAAATAGCACATCAGCGCACCCAAGCGACCTAACAGATGCGCTTCCATGCGACCCACCAAATAACTGGGTTACGACTTAACACTTATCTCCTAGGTCGCTCGCGACTTAAAACATAGGCTTCGACCTAACAACTTAGCAACCCACGCGACCTAACAATGCCGCGACTTAAGACTTAAGCCCTCTTGCGACCTAACACATAAGTTTTCCTCGCGACCTAACGCCTTAAGTCTAAAACCCAGCGACCTATCATACGCGCGACCTAACAACTCACGCGACCTACGACTTAGCAAACTCGCGACCTAACACACACGCGACCTAACTACGCTAACACTTAGGTCGGTCAATTCTATAGGTCGCAAACTCCTATAGGTCGCAAACTGCTTATCCCCTAAGTCGTTAACTCTACTAGGTCGCTACCTCCTATCTCTTAGGTCGCTAACTCGAACTGCCGACCTAACACTTAACTCACCCAAACACTTAGGTCGCTCACAACAGTTTCCTTAGATCGTTGCCGACCTATCCCTTAGGTCGCTCAAAACCCTTAAGTCTCCTATCTTAGGTCGTCTACGACCTAAACCCCACATCCTTAGGTCGCACCACATCCCTAAGACGTCTACAACATAGCTCTTAACTTGCTACCATCCTATAGGTCGGTCACGACTTAGCTCTTAGGTCGTTCACGACCTAGGACTTGACAAATTACACCAAAAATCTGAAATGTCTTAAAATGCTGAAAATTCCAGATTTTGACGAACTTGTCGATCCGTAAAAACACGGGTCGTTACATTCTCTCCCCCTTAGGAATTTCGCCCTCGAAATTCCAAACAATCATAGCAATCAAAAACTATTCTGTACGCCTACCATCCATAGCAATCAACAAACCATGCATCCAATTCTAGCTTAGCGTATAGAATTCTAAAACTAGAACAAGTTATAATATCGCGAGATGACACGACACCTTAGGGCCATACCTTGAAGAGTTCAGGATGAGCTGCCTTCATCCTCTCTTCCACCTCCCACGTACAGTCGTTATCATCATCACTCCATTGTATCTTGAGCAACTTAACTACCTTCCTCCTAAGCTGTTTCGTGTCGGTTTCCACAACACGAAGCGGCTTACGAGGTCTTCTACCAACAGGATCAACTTCGAAATCTTCACAGCTATCAGCAGAAACCACTGTATTCGAGTCGTGCACATACTTCCGTAGATATGATACATGAAAAACATTGTGCACACTCGACATCTTCTCTGGTAACTCCAATCTGTAGGCGAGCTTTCCAATACGCTCGATGATCGGGAATGGTCCAACAAATCTCGGAGTCAATTTTCCTTTCTTCCCGAATCGAATAACATTCTTCAGTGGAGAAATCGTCACAAAAACCATATCTCCTACGTCGAATTCCAAATCCTTACGACGCTTATCGGCATAACTCTTCTGACGGTCTTGGGCTGCCTTCATTCGTTGCCGAATGATCTCTATACAATCTGAAGTCTGGCGAATCATCTCTGGCCCAAGCATCAGCTTCTCTCCTGTCTCTATCCAACATGTCGGAGAGTTACACGGTCTTCCGTATAATGCCTCATACGGTGCCATACCAATACTTGACTGGTAACTGTTGTTGTACGAAAACTCTACCAAATGAAGGTGATCTTCCCATGATCCTCCGAAATCCAAAACACAAGCTCTGAGGAGATCTTCCAAAACTCGGTTGACTCTCTCGGTCTGACCATCAGTTTGAGGCTGATAAGCTGTACTCAAACACAACTCGGTTCCCAAAACTTCCTGGAAGCTCTTCCAAAATCCACTAGTGAACAATGGATCTCGATCGCTCACTATACTCTTCGGAATACCATGGAATCGAACTATCCACTTAACATACAACTCAGCCAACTTTGATGCAGTCCTAGTAGATCGAACAGGAATGAACCTCGCACTCTTGGTCAGGCGATCTACAATGACCCAAATCCCTTCATTTCCCGTTCTTGTTCTAGGTAGTCCATCAATAAAATCCATCGATATCTGCTCCCACTTCCATGTAGGAACTTCTAATGGCTGAAGCAATCCACTTGGCTTCTTCTGTTCAGCCTTTACCAACTGGCAGTTCATACACTTGGAAATAAAATTTCCAACATCCTTCTTCATACCTTCCCAGTAGTAGGTTCTCTTCATATCCCGATACATCTTATTTCCACCTGGATGAATTGTCAACTTCGAGTGATGACTTTCCTTCAGAACTTCATTCCTCAATTCATCTATATCGGGAACAACTAGTCGTCTTGCTTTCGAAGCCAACCCTCTCGATCGACCTCGAATCCTTTATCCTTTTCTGGATCCAATCCAGATTCCAATTCACGAATAATCCTGACAAGCTTATCGTCTCGCTTTTGGCTCTCACCAATCCTTTCCACCAGAGAAGGTCTTATCGATAAGTTTGCCAGCATCTCAGGTTCCAATCCACATCTAGGCCTGAAGTCAAATCCAGCTAAATACTCGAGACTCTTCCATTCTGAAAACATGGCTCCCAATCCTGCATGTCTTCGACTTAACGCATCTGCCACTGCGTTACCTTTTCCCGGAGTATAAGCTATACCGAAATCATATGATGCTAAAAACTCTAGCCAATGTTGCTACCGAAGATTCAAATCCTTTTGGGAGAAAAGATACTTCAGTGACTTATGATCCGTAAACAACTCGAATCGAACTCCCAACAAATAATGTCTCCACATCTTCAGAGCAAATACAATCGCCGCTAACTCCAAATCATGAGTTGGATAATTCCTTTCATGCGGCTTCAGTTGTCGACTGGCATACGCAACAACCTTATCCCTCTGCATTAGTACTGCTCCAAGTCCAGTACCACATGCATCGGTGTAAACCACCATCTCATCATTCCCACTTGGAATAGTCAAAACAGGAGCACTCGTCAATCGCTCTTTCAGGATTCCGAAAGCTTGCTCACACTTAGCATCCCAACTGAACACTTGGTTCTTCTTCGTCAATCTTGTTAACGGTGCAGCTATCTTGGAGAAGTCTTTGATAAACCGTCGATAATATCCTGCTAATCCAAGAAAACTTCTCACATCAGATGCATTCTTAGGTCTAACCCAATCCTGGATTGCTGCCACCTTAGCGGGATCAACCGCTATTCCACTTCCAGAAATCACATGGCCTAAGAACCTCACTTCACTCTTCCAGAAGTGACACTTCGAAAACTTAGCCTTCAGCTGATGTTTCCGTAAGATTTCCAAAACAATACGCAAGTGCGTCTTGTGCTCTTCTTCCGTTCTGGAATAAATCAGAATATCATCCACGAACACAAGTACAAACTTGTTCAACTGATCTCTGAACACTCTATTCATAAGATCCACAAAATATGCTGGCGCGTTAGTCAATCCAAACGGCATTACCAGCCACTCAAAGAAACCAGATGGTGTCCGAAAAGAAGTCTTCGGCACACTATCCTTAGCTACTCTCAACTGGTGAAATCCCGTTGCTAAATCCATCTGAGAAAACACCTTAGCTTCGTGAAGCTGATCAAACAAGTCATCTATCCTCGGCAATGGATACTTGTTCTTCTTAGTCACCTTATTCAGCTCACGATAATCCACACACAATCTCAACGACCCATCTGCCTTGGTTGCGAACACAACTGGTGCACCCCACTCGGACACACTACGCCGAATGAATCCTTTCTGCAAAAGATCATCAACTTGCACCCTCAACTCCTGCTGTTCCCTAGGCGCCATCCGCCTAAGAGGCATCACAACAGGTCTGGCTCCTTCAACTAGATCTATACGAAACTTGATCTCTCTATGCGGCGGCAACCCTTTGACTTCGTCAAAGACATCCTCGAATCCATTTGCGATTGGCACTAAAGACAGTCCATCCCGTGGAACAACTAGCGAATACATGAAGCTCATGAAGACGCCTTCCTCATGCTTACATCGTATCACAATCTTTCGCCCCTCCACATTCTCGACTGTCACCTCCAGCCTCTCACAATCAACCTTAGCCGCATACTTCCTAAGCCAGTCCATACCCAAAATAATTCCGAACCCCTCAAAGTTCAGAACAAAACAATCACAAACAAAAGAGCAACCATGACTCGATACAACTAGACCACGGCATAACATACACAAACAAGACGAACCCCCAACTGGATTAGTCACAACCAATGGCCTATCAACAATATCCGGTTCCAAACCTAACCGGCCTACGAGTTCATTACAAACAAACGAATGCGACGCCCCAGTATCAAACAACACTCTAACTAGAACACCACATAGGAAAAGAGTACCTTCAACAACCACACTCTTTCCTTTCTCTTCAGCAGTAGGAGCTTTCGAAGACGACGGAACAGCTCCCAAAGCATAAGCTTGCACAATCTGCTTGTCCTTCCTCGGTTCTGGACAATTCTTCCTGATGTGCCCTGGCTTGTCACAGTTGTGACACTTCATCGGTGCCTTCGGATTCTTACAATCCTTAGAGAAATGGCCCTTCTGCTGACAATTGTAGCAAGTCACCTCGCCTTTCGGCTTCTTCTGGCCATCCTTACCCTTCTGCTGCTGCTGCTTCCTCTTCTTGTTTCCACCCTGCTGGGGTTTAGACTCTTCCCTGGTCACAGCAACAACAGATCCATCCTTAGGAAACAGACTCTCATGCCTGAGAGCTTTCTCCACAAGCTTCTCAAATGAATCATCCAAATGGTCCACCAACTGCCTCCCAAGATAACTATCCAAGCCGGTCACAAACTTCTCATTCTTCTGATAAGCAGATTCAATATATGACCGAGCATACTTGGACAAAGCTTCAAACTCAGAAACATACTCAAGAACAGATCTTCCACCTTGCTTGAGCTCCACAAACTTCTTGAACAGAACAGACTTCTGAGCTGTAGAAATGAACTTAGCTTCAAACCTAACTTGGAATTGCTCCGAAGTAATCTCTTCCTCCGGAGTATCGATGGTAATAGAGTTCCACCAATCAGAAGCTCTCCCTTGAAGCTGCCTTGATGCCAACTTCCACTTAGTTGCATCATCAATTCCCAAATCACCAAAGATCCTTCTACAAGCATCAATCCATCTCTGGACTTCAATAGTTGATTCTGTTCCCAAGAAAACCTTTCCTCCAAGAGCAGTATAGTCCTTGCACAACTTAGCAAAATCCACTGGTTTCGGAGTCTGAACCTGAACTCCCACATCAACTGCTGCCCCCGGAACTGGTATCCTTCTCATGATCGAAGTCATCATAGCTTCGAACATAGCTGCATAATCAGCAGTCTCTTCAGTAGCACGGCCTTCCCTAGCAGCTGGTCTCCCTCTTCGACTCATTCTCAATATCTATAAAAAGGAATGATTAGAACATCTAGAGAAACAACTGCATAAAGGACTCAAACTCAACTAAACTACTATATTATATATAGTATTCATCCATCAAAATACAATTACGTCTCTCATACGTAGTTACGTCAGCAAGCGTTGGGTAAAATCGATTAACCAATGCTCTGATACCAAATGTGACGACCGCCCATGACCCCTGCACCGAATCTAGGAATAGTGCGCTGTAAAGTGTGCCAGGCAACCATGGACGATTGTCAGGGTAGATTAAAACAACAGAATCTATCGTATTACTCACAGCGCATGGACAAAATACAATAGAACATATGTATAGTGAAGCTTTACAGAACAAAATGACATCATATAAAACTCCATAATAGTTGAATACAAGCATCCAAACAGTCAATACATCAAGCCTCACTACATATCTCTCAGAGAATACAAAACAGCGGAATATCCAGTACATATAATAAGAAGATAATATGCAATCCTCCAGCTCGTCTTCGATATCAGCATCGTGAGAAGAGAACAGCACCTGTCACCTGCTACCTAGTCTGCCCGTCCCAAAATGGACAAACAGCCCAAGGCGATAAGAATTTAAAACATAAAGCCTTGAGTCAGACAACAGTCTTAGTGAGAAGTAAATTAACTAACAACATACCAAAAGAGCATAAGGGAAAAGGAATAGGAAATACAACCCTCCCACTCCAACCTCTTTCTACAGTGATAGCCCCCAGACACACACTAATGGAAGCAGACATAGCAGAGCATACAATTTAATGTATAATAATAATAATCATTCGAGTCAAGGGCGATGTTTTCCAAGTACCAAGGCCTAAATTAGATAAGCACCCAGAAAATACCGCTCTTGAGTCCGAATGACGATACAATCAAACATCCATGACTCTGGCTATCACTGTTATCATTGCTTCGATATCACCGTTAATTGAATGACCGGCACATTCTTTCAGCCGTCCGTCAAGGGCTAATGGAAACCCCGGTTCTAGACATAACTCCCACACGTCGTCGCAACCCGTGCCTAGGACTTTCGAATCTGCCCAGAGTACTCGACCATCAACAGTTGGCCGTTGGGACTATCGAATCTGCCCAAACGTACTCTTGCTTAGAGCATGCTAGAACCTTCAACAACGATGCTATCCAAGCCTCCTAGTCATCCTCCTCGACGACTATTCTCATATCCATTCATTATCCTCAACTCGAATCATATCACCGAGTTATCAACATGCTTGGAATGATCCCGTCTGGATTAGACCAAGTCTTTATCACATGATTGCTTCGCTTCATCACATCCTCGCAAAGCCTCATCTCAACATCACATCATCAAATCTATGCATAAGAGCTTCATCATCCCGCTACATATGCCACGAGCAGCTTTCCCAATTCAAGAGCCTTTCCCTTAGCTTTTGAATCATCTTCGGTCTAAATCAAACTATCAATCATCTAATTCATAACAGTCAATCAAATCAAACATTAATCCAAATAATCAAGCATTCAAATAAGATCTAAGTAGACAATTATCACAATAATGGCATTTTCGTAATTAAAGAGTTGAAAGTCCAAAAACATGAAAACATGAATTATATCCCTACAAACTTGATGAATGAACTTGCATAGGTTAACATATGATAAAATGGATGTAACATCATCATGAACAATGGATCTATATGGATCTACACTTAGGATGAAGAAAATGCATGGAAATCACTATTTTAACACCAAAACGAGCCAACAATCCGATATACTCCTTTGGATCCGTGTGAGAGATAATCACCACTCACCAAATCACCTAAACAAACCCAAATCAATACACTTCAGATCTGGACAGCGAAGGATCAAGCTTGATCTATCACGAATCCGCTTCAAACGAAGAAATCTCTCTTGAAAAGATGAAGATCTTCAATCTAAGTTCTTGAATCTTCAATCTTGATCTTCGATTTGGATGAAAGGAAGCACTAGATTAGAGTGGAGAAAAGAAGTGAAGAAGTGTAGAAGTCGAGCTCTCAAAATGGCAGCACTTCGTCGCTTCGAAATCCGGATCCCAAAAAGTGAGAACAACCCCCTCTATTTATAGCAGAAATCTCTCTAAGTCGCTAGCTCGGAATTAGGTCGTCTGCGACCTACGACCTAAAACCCCTCCGACCTAAAGCCTCTACGACTTAACACTTAGCGCCTAACGACCTAGCGACTTATTTCCCCAGGCGCTTCAACGACCTAACAAGGTTACGACCTATGACTTAAGGGGATACGACATAGCACATCAGCGCACCCAAGCGACCTAACAGATGCGCTTCCATGCGACCCACCAAATAACTGGGTTACGACTTAACACTTATCTCCTAAGTCGCTCGCGACTTAAAACATAGGCTTCGACCTAACAACTTAGCAACCCACGCGACCTAACAATGCCGCGACTTAAGACTTAAGCCCTCTTGCAACCTAACACATAAGTTTTCCTCGCGACCTAACGCCTTAAGTCTAAAACCCAACGACCTATCATACGCGCGACCTAACAACTCACGCGACCTACGACTTAGCAAACTCGCGACCTAACACACACGCGACCTAACTACGCTAACACTTAGGTCGGTCAATTCTATAGGTCGCAAACTCCTATAGGTCGCAAACTGCTTATCCCCTAAGTCGTTAACTCTACTAGGTCGCTACCTCCTATCTCTTAGGTCGCTAACTCGAACTGCCGACCTAACACTTAACTCACCCAAACACTTAGGTCGCTCACAACAGTTTCCTTAGATCATTACCGACCTATCCCTTAGGTCGCTCAAAACCCTTAAGTCTCCTATCTTAGGTCGTCTACGACCTAAACCCCACATCCTTAGGTCGCACCACATCCCTAAGACGTCTACAACATAGCTCTTAACTTGCTACCATCCTATAGGTCGGTCACGACTTAGCTCTTAGGTCGTTCACGACCTAGGACTTGACAAATTACACCAAAAATCTGAAATGTCTTAAAATGCTGAAAATTCCAGATTTTGACGAACTTGTCGATCCGTAAAAACACGGGTCGTTACAGATCCAGTTCCGTATACTAAAGGCGCCTCCATGGAAAAACCTTTATGTGAAAGCTCCTCATTGTTTTGATATTACCCTATATATGCTGTTAAATGTAACCAATGTAATAATTGCAGCTATTTTTTATTTATATTCTTCACCCTGGACATTATCTATTATAACACCTTATGTACTTATTAGATGTTGGTTCTTTTTAGGGGATAACCGTTATGGCATTTGTTGTACTACCTTTTGATCAGGCAGTATATCATAAAATTTGGCTAAATGGCTTTTGTGTTCATCAAGGCAGGAAGCCCAGAGAGACGGTTATCAGGCTTGGAAATCGATGATATTTGAAACTATGGACAATAGTTCGGCAGATCCGGACTGGATCCCTTTCAAGGTGAAATCAATATGGAGTGACATGGAAGGACCTGTGAAGATACATTTCAAATTCCAAGTCAATCGTAGTTCGTATGCTCAAGTTATGGACAAAGGAAGAATTTATATGGATCGATTGGGAACGATCCATAAAACAACACAAAATAACGATGATCGATCTATATCTCAGAATCTACAAGGCCAATTCACTTGAAACTCTTAGAGCATCAATACATTGAAGAGTGGAGCCCACATGAATGATCGTAGAACAAAACTCACAAAAAATTTAAATTACCGATCGTTCCCAACGATCAGTATAGAATTGCCAACATGTTATATTCAACAAAGATCGGTCTATATCTCGCACACTACAACTCAGAATGAACCATATTTTAGGATCAAGGTCTAGAGGCATATGGGACCCCCCATAAATGATCGCATGGCAATCAGAAGCAAGAATAATGATTGGTACGATTCATACCGTTCGTTCCAAAACAATGAATTACAACTACCGATCATTTTAGTGGGCCCCTACGGATCCGGAGACTCTTTCGCCGAATTTCCAACGAGGTATTTCTCCATTTTCACCTATAAATACAACAAGCACGGCATCAAAAATAGGAACTTCTCTTTCTGCTTCTCTTCCTCTTCAACCTAGGCTATTCTCTGCAAATTTTACTCTTGGATTTCGAATTGTAACTGTAAACAAACTATAGTATAAATAAAAAGGATTATTCTAGAGTGGACTAGGCCGAAGTTAGGTGAACCACTATAAATATATGTCTCTCTTTACTTGCTTTCATTTTTAATTTTGTTTGTTCTGCATTTTATATTCTCTACATTATACTATTATGTGATCTATGATTGGAAATTAGTGCTTTCACACAACTAGGTGTTTGTGACCAAATTTGGCGCCAACATTTTGAAAGAGCTTACCCAAGTAGATTTGGAGTTCATATTTGAAATCAACTAGAGAATTAGAATTAGAGCAATGGTGAAACCATCAACAAGGAGACAGATAGCAGATAGGAGCCATCATGAAGGGAGTCAGGACGCTTCCTCAAGAGCTAATCAAACCTCAGTCTCCATTACCAGAGATGAGATGGAAATGATGATGGATGCTATGTAGGAGAGGATGCTAAAGTGACAAGAGGATATGATCCAGAATCTCCTTGGGCAGATGGGATAAGCTGGAGCACAAAACCAAGGAAATGGAGTAGTAGGAAACACTGGAAATATGGGTGACGAAGTTGGAGCAGCAAGAGCTGAGGAAAATAGAATCAGGACAAAGAAAACGAAGCTAACAGACAAAGTCCAGGGCCAGTCCCTGGCCGACACATAATGATTGGCACCGATCGTTCCATAACGAACAGTACCGATCGTTCCATAACGATCGGCACCGATCGATCTATACTCGGGGGCATGCCCCTAGGTTATGCTGGATCGACCCCAAGTGGGGTGTTGGACAATGCTGAGCATTTTGATGTCAATCGGAACTTGGATGCGCATCTGGAAGAGGATAATCTGGGATTCTCTTATAGACTCGGGGGGCAGGATGGAAATGATGATCGGGGACCACTTATGGATGATGGAGTAGCTGGAAATTGGAATCCAAGACTTGGAGAGGAAACTAGCAGACTTGGATATGGATTGCAACCGAGGGCAAACCCCGGCCATGGAGAATGGAGCAGCACTGTTCCCCAAGGAACTAGGGGAACGGATCTAATGGACTCTGGAAGGAATCAGATAACGGTGATGGAACAGGAGCAGCCATCATCCACCATAAATCGAAGCGAGCCCCGCTTAAGGGCATAGGTCGTCATCTCTTGATTGGGATGGCATGAACTAAATAACTATTAACTCTACATTAAAATGGCTAAGTCACTTACACATAAATGGGATAGAGGATGGTCCCTAAGCATGCTCTAAGATGGCGATAAACCAACATAACTAATGAACCTTAAAACACTTGGATCCGCACTATTGCGATAAATAACACAGGTCGGGGTTGTGGCCCCGACCGGAGAGACGGGGCAATAACCGCAAAGTGTGAGTCCCTTCGTCGAAGAGCGACATGATGGACTCGTACACGGATTAAGTCCTCGACTAGGGATCGAGACCAGAGAAGGATACCCTACGGATTAAGTCCTCGACTAAGGATTGATGCAAGAGAAGGATACCCCAAGGATTAAGTCCTCGGCCAGAGGGTCAAGGCTAGAGAATAAAACCCAACAGGTCATTAGATATGGATTATGCCTGGCAAGGAGTAGGTCGCTTCACCGGAGAACGACAGGATCAGCCTACTCAAGTTGTCGAGTATGGATTATGCTCGACAAGGGTCCGAAGAGAACACGATCGGCCTAGGACTTAGGCCAAGACATCACTTAATGTTTAAGGACACTGAACCGAAGTACATGAAGTAAAGTCGCTTCGTGGGAGAGCGACAAGATCGGCTTACTCGGTTGTCGAGTATGGATTGTGCTCGGCAAGAACACGGAGAGGTTACAGATTTGAATATCAGCTTTAAACAGCTATGGATTTGGATATGGACCCAGAGCGGTCCTGGATTTGGATAATGATCCGATGCAATTGAAGACTTGGACAATGATCCGGTGAGATCATGGATTTCGCTATTGGCTTAGAATGGAAGTGGGTTTGGCTAAGGATTTGGAATGGATTAGGAATTATCCATCATCCGGAACAGTCACAGACTTTATTAACAATCTAAAGAGATTAACAATTCGACATGCAAATACTAACTCTCGGGTGGACTCGGGATGGGTTATGGCAACTTGGATTAGTGATGGATTGGGATCTGGATTGGAAAATACGGCTATCAATGGATTATGGATTTCGGATTTTGGATATATAGCAATTCAAAACACGCCATCCTACCGCAAGGCATATTTTAGGGGGCAAATGTTATACGGCTTTTTGACCAAGCAGTATATCATAAAAGTTGGCTAAATGGCTTTTGTGATCATCAAGGTAGGAAGCCCGGAGAGACGGTTATCACGCTCGAAAATCGATGATATTTGAAACTATGGACAATGTGTCGGCGGATACGGACCAAGTCCCAATCAAGGTGCAATCAATATGAAGTGACAAGGAAGGCCCCATGGAGGTAAATTTAAACTTCAAGTCAATCGGAGTTTTTATGCTAGAGTTATGGAAAAAGGAAGAATTTATATGGATCGATCGGGAACGATCCATAAAACATCGCAAAACAACGATGATCGATCGATATCTCAAAATGTGCAAGGCCAATTCATTTGAAACTTTTAGGGCATTAATACAATGAAGAGTGGAGTCCAAATGAATGATCGCAGGATAAAACTCATGAAAATTGGAAATTACCGATCGTTCTATACCGATCGTTCCCAATTATTGGTATTGAATTGCCAACATGCTATATTCAACAAAGATCGGTCCATATCTCGCACACTACAACTCAGAATGAGACTATATTTTAGGATCAAGGACTAGAGGCATGTGGGACCCTCCACAAATGATCACATGGCAATAAGAAGTAAGAATGACGATCGGTATGATTCATATTGATCGTTCCAAAACAATGAATTTCGATTACCATTCGTTCTAGTGGGTCCCTACGGATCTGGAGACTCTTCTCCCAAATTTCCAGCGAGATATTTCGCCATCTTCACCTATAAATACAATGGGCATATCATCAAAAAAGGATCTTTTCTTTCTACTTCTCTTCTCCTTCAACCTAGGCTACTCTCTACCAATTTTACTCTTGGATTTCAAATTGTAATTGTAAACAAACTATGGTATAAATAAAAAGGATTATTCTTGAGTGGACGTAGGTCAGAGTTAGCCGAACCACTATAAATCTGTGTCTCTCTTTACTTGCTTTCATTTTTAATTTTGTTTATTCTTTAGTTTATATTCTCTACGTTATATTATTCTGTGATCTATGACTAGAAATTGGTGCTTTCACAAAACTAGGTTATTGTGACCATTTTTGGCGCAAACAGCATTCCATGCGGTTTTAAAAGTATTATTATATATTGTACACACTTTTCTTGAGTTTCTCATACCAGACTTATATTTGACGCATGGTTTTTCTTTTCCCTAAATTTCTAATGTTTTCTTTCGAGTATTTTGAGAAAGGCAGATTTTCGTTTATGTTCTTTAGAGCTCGAGAAGACAAGCTGTATGTTTCACCTATCGTACTATTCTTATTTCCACTGCATTACTATATTGTACATATCAGCATTTGTGAGGCTAGGTTGTTGTAACTATCCAGGCTAATTGTAGTACTTAGGTTTTGTAACTTCGAAATTTCTGTAACAGGGTAATCCTTTGTACTGTTCTTTTGATATTATATATTACCGTTCCACTTGTGAGATTATGATATTGTGTTTCTTTTTCCTTGTTCTGTTCTTTTTCTTTTTATTTTACCCTAACTTTTCGCCTTTCTCGCACTTGAGTACTTGGCAAGTGAATACCGTGGATGTATTAGTGTCGACATTCAGGGGTCGAACAGTCGGGTCATTATAGCTGGTATCGGAGCTGAAGTTTTAAGTGAGAACCTTGGTTTTGGTAGGGTATGGCTCATTAGAGATAGGGTAAGCGATGCCCTAGAATGAGTTGGGTGTATTATATATATGAGAGTGTGTTTGTAATTGTTATAAACGTATACCTTAATGGTAATTGTAACTGCGAAAATAAAAAATCTTATATAGGGTAACTTATGTATGTGTGAATTGTTAAAGTATAGTTCAATTAGTGTAGCAGTTAATGATGTTCATTCGTTACTGCTCATTAATTTGTTTAGACATGCTCGGCCAGTTTATGAGCATTGACCATCATCGGTTGATTATTTATTTATGCTCGACCAGTTTATGAGCAGCTTACATTTTCACTACATGGGTTGGGTAGACAGTATTTGTGGGTGCATTGAAACGAACACCTTGTGAATTTAGTTTCACAGTTTGACTATAAGGCGTTCGGTGAAAATGTTGGGTTAAAGGTTAAATTTGGTAAAAAAATGTTTGTTTAATCTGAGAAAGATAAGATATTTTGTAAAATAAACATTATGAAAAGAATTTATATGAGAAAGTGGTTTTATATAAGTAAGGTTTATAAAACATGATTTATAAACAAGAAGGATTTAAATGATATTTTGAGAACTTAATTCCCTATGTCTTTGAAAACGTTTTTCAAGATTTTGGAAAAAATAATAGTAGTATTATTTGAAAGTAAGTATTTGGAGAATTGGTCATGATATATAGTAATATTTACGAAGTATTTGATACCACTTTGAAATGATTTTGGTTAAGTCCGAAAGGCACATGCACTAAACTCACTTCTGTCACTTTAAAATAATTCTTATGATGACTTCAGCATCCTCAGTGTTCATTTTCGGATTTCTAAGTGAGGGATGCTACGGAGTTGTTTTGGCAAAACAGATTTTGACTTAGTCATGAAAGTATGATTTGTTATACAAAAGATATATGTATATATTATTATTTCAAAATGATTTGGAATAAAACCCGGCGTTTAATTCTAAAGTTTTTCTTTGGAAAGAAATTTAATATGAACTTTTTATAACAGTTTTATATGTCGGGTGCTGAGTGGTAGTGGCATAGCCCAGAATAAATGATGAAACCTTTTCATGTTTTCGCTTTTTCGGTAAAGAGTGTTTAATAAATTTTTGAAATTTGTTAAGCTATTTTATGGACACATGTAGCCCATGCATTAGGATTGTATGGTATGTGCATCTAGTTATGATATGTTGTTTGGTGGTTTTCATTTGTTAAAATGAAATCGATTTTTCGGAGATTTTGGATAATAGGAAACTTTCGAATCGTTATAGAATTTAAAACAAAAGTGTTTTTTGAAGATATAAAAGTTGAGTTTATATAACACTTGAATTGAGAAGGTAGTAAATTAAAACAAGTTCTAAATTTTTTTAATATACTTGTTAAGTAAAACAAATTTGATGATTTGTATGTACTCTTAGGAGGTAGTGGAGTATTATACAAGTATGTACTTAAGTTATAATTGTTTACAAACTTGAAGTTATGTTTTATGAAATGGTTCATAAATTAAAACAAGTTCTAAATTTGTTGAATATACTTGTTAAGTAAACAAATTTTATGATTTGTATATACTCTTAGGGGGTAGTGGAGTATTATAAAGTATGTACTTAAGTTATAACCATTTACAAACTTGAAGTTATGTTTTATGAAATGGTTCATATATGATTCTAGTATTAATAAGACATGCTATTTGTATAAAAGAACGTGACAAAAGATATTGGTATAGTTGAGAAACCAATAGGATAAGTACGTAAGTTATACGTGAATCGTTTTATTCACATGAATGTTCTTGATCCAGTATTCGAGTACATAATTTTGAGGTCGCTTACACTGGACCGAACAAGGATTCTTCACTAGATTCATAATAGCGAAACTTGATACAGATTCATAATATGATCCTGAAGTTTTCTATCATTCATAATACAGATAGCGAACACTTGATACAGATTCATAATCAAGGAACCAGATCAGAGTCCGCATTAGAGAGGTCAAGTGATCTATACTAGTTGGGAAGTGAAATTTATGTGATCGAGCAAGTAATCAAATCAAATATTGCGTATGGATGGTCCATGTGCATCATATAGGCTTTATTGTATGCATACTATGTTTTGATTAGCTCATGGGGAGTTTACGTGACAACTCTTTGACTTGCTATGAGGTAGCATGAATAGTCTACTAAATTATAACCTGAGGCTGTTAAGCGTACGATACATTTAGTAGGTTGTTTATCATCCTTGTGCAATGAGAGGATTTTGAACTTGAGAAAACCATGAGTTTTGTTTGCTAGTGATTGAATGTTGTTAAGTATTGCTATGTGATTGTTTCTTTTGTTGCTCATGTTGGAATTTTGAGTATGAAATATTCTTAGTGGGGGAGAATGTAACGACCTGGAATTTCGGACACTTCGTATTAAATATCTGAATTATTTAAATATTTTAATCTTGGATTAAATGTTATCAAAATTATTTAATAACCTTGTTAACCCCCTTTTTAATCATAAATAATGAGGATAAGCTTGTTTTGGAAAAAAAATTCAAAAAAATAGTTACTTTGAAGAAATATCGATAATGTGACCAAAAATCATTTTATCGATAAACAGCTTTTTGCTCATCAGAAGTTGTTCAAATAATTTTTACATACACTTATTTGCTTAGAAAATTAATAAAATGAAATAATTTTTTTTACCGTTAATGGAAATAAACTTTTTGGATGATGACAAGGGTGATGTCATCAAAGATATTATGAAAATAAGCATTTAAGGAAAGACTAAACACTTAAGTGTTATGTAAAGGAGAAGTGATGGGAGGTGAACCTTACATGACATGAGAAGGGGTGAGAAAAAGCTTATGCAACATCATTTGTAGCTTATAAAAGAAGGAGTACACCCTTGATAATAAATCACAAGTTCACAAAGCTTGAAATGAAGTAAGGAAATAAAAATGGTTCAAGTGCTTAAGCACTAATCCACTAATTCTTTTCTAATATTTTCAGGTCTAAATCAAATCAACTCTAATCTCTTCCAAACTTTCACCGACACCTTAAAATACCTTAAGAAGACTAGATCTAAAGTCAAAGTGGAAGGAAAATGAAGGAGGAGGGGATCTTGGATGGGCCGTGAGCAATGGAAGAGGAGGGGAGGTGTTGCCTTGGTTTGGAAGTGCTAAAGGTTGGACCTTTATGAGTTTGGTGATGGTTGGAAGTGTTTTTGAATTTTGTTGTACTTGAGCATGTGTTTTTCTTCGATCTAAATGACTCACTATCTTTTAAGTATATATGTACATATATATGTTGTGCTTGAATTATAAAGTTAAAGTGGCAATGACTAATTAAAGTTATAAACTTTGAACCCCTCTTTCTTTTGAAAGAAAATGACAACTTTATATTGTATAACCTCACTTATATTACCCACTTAAATATCTGGCATGGCCTTGACTTTATGTTTTAATGGTTGTTTAGATTGTTTGTTGAACTGAAAGTGTTTTAGCGAGAATAGTCGTTACAAGTATACTTCGATATCCCTTAACTTTAACTTGTGTAAATTGGATATTTATGATCTTAACTTGGGATAATTTGATTTGGATGTTCTTTATACATATTTTGGTGTATTGTACAATAAATGGATGGTTTGAAAAGTTATAGAAATTGTGAACAAAAGTTGTGAAAGTTAGAACAAAAATGTGGTTATAAATATACTTTGTAAATATAGTCAGTTTTCGGCAATTTTTATAAATAAATTGAAAGATACTCTTTGGGGTTTCTTTCTATGGTTTTTATGTATCATAATGGTAGTACTTACTATAAAAATTTCAAGTCATAAATCATTTGTTAAAGTGTTTAAAACTAGTCGTAAAGATTGTGCTTTTCAATGTTGTTTTAAGGACTTTTAACTGCAATTATAGATGCTGTAGTAGATCGCTTATTATTTTAACTGTTTGAAATTGATATTTAAAAAAATTTGATATTTTTCTTTAATCATTTAAGGGATATTTTCTAACACATTTTTAAGTATTTTAAAGTTGGTTTGAAGTTTAAAGATATTTTTAATAATTATATATGTATTTTCAAAGTAAAGAGGTTTTATAATATAAAACAGTTTTTTTACCAAATTATAAATTAGTTATTTTCAAGTAATATTTTATATATATTTAACACCTACTTACAAGTACTTTTAAAGTTTTGAAAAAGGTAATTGACTAGGCTTAAAACTAAAAGCTGACGAGGTAGACATCTCTATTTATGAGAGTTATGATTGATGTCAAGTAGGGACGGAGCAATAGAGCTCTAACCTACCGGCTTCCCACTTGAACGAGGAATAGTTAAGTTGGAATGTCAGAAACGTGTTAATCTTTTTATTTACTTACTTGTTTAAAAGGTAATTAAATTTTCTTAATGTTGAAATCCGACGAAGTAGGCTTGTCTATTTGTGAGAGTTAAGATTAATGTCGAGTAGGGATATGAGCAATAGAGCTCTAATCTACCACACTTCCCTCTTGAATGAGGAATGGTTAAGTTGAGAATGTCATAAACGTGTTAATCATGTTGTTTGTTACGTGTTTATGGAAATCATTAATACTATACTTAACACTATAAGCGGACGAGTAGACTTATCTATTTGTGCGATTCAAGAATGAAGTGTCTAGGCAAGGCTTTGATGCAACAGTTCTCTAACTTACTTGGCTTCACTCTTGGATGAGGAGTAGTATAACTTGTAATGTCAAAAACGAGTTAAGCATATGAAAATTGATTTGTATAAGCAATTGTTTTAACTAGAAAATCGATTAGTCGATTATCAAACTTAGCCTATTATTAACTTAGATCTTTAAAATGAATGTTTTTAAAGATGATATAAGTATGAAATGGTTTTGGGTTTGTTGTGGTAATGTGTTAATAACATTCTTCTTTAACCATTTTTTATTATACTTATAAATGTGAATAGATCTTCAAAAGGATGTTTTAAAGATAAGCATAAGTGAAATGGTTTTAGGTTTGTAGTGACAATGTTTAAATAACATTGGTCTTAAACCATTTTGAATGGATTTGTGAAATTACTTAAATCCTTAAAATGGATATTTGAAAGGAAATTATAAGTAAGGAATCTATTGGAAAAAGATAGAAAAGGCAAAGGTTTAAGTAAGAAACCTTGTTAATGGTTAGTGAATATACTTATACCATTTGAGATAAGTATGTGAATACTTTTTGAAGTATTGAAAAGAGTAAAAATGAATAGTAGAAATTGATAAACAATGTTTTATTAAATAAAAGAAGTATCACAAATAAAAGAGGTTTTAATTAATAAAAGATTAATTAAACAAAAAGGGGACTAGAAGTCGCTTATGTGACTTGATCGTGCTTTGTCTGACTTGAGTGTGCTTTGTATGTTTACTCATTTATGGGAAGCATTTAATCATATACTTAGCACTAAAAGCCAATGAAGTGGCTTGTCTACTTTTGGATGTTCATGTTGGGATATGAGCAATAGAGCTCTAACATACCGGCTTCACTCTTGATCGAGAGATAGTGTGAGATGAAATATCGGAAACGTGATAAGTATACGAGACTTGGTTTTCATATGTGGTTCATCCTCATTATTGTTGAATATGACCAAATTGGTTGATTCAATCTTGAAGAGACCGAGACCGGTAAGTGTTTTACTTATCGAAATCCACTTCAAGACTAATATACATCTTCTATCTACTAAAAGTGGATATGTTTGAGATGCTCGAATCCATGTGTGGTTTCGTGATCTATTCGAGATGTGGGAATCAACTTGGGAATTCTTGTTTTGTTCGAGTAATGAAGACTCGTGCGAAAGATGCTGAACATAACCTCGACATCGAAAATAGCAAAAGACAGAGTAGGATGCACAATCTGTAGTTTAGCGGACCTGTGTCAAGGTATTATCAACTCCAAATCTAGAGATACTTATCGATTGTTGGCCGGTGAGAGTTGATGATATTTGGTTCCACATGGATCATGTTTATTTTTGGGTGTAGGCGCTTGTGTTTACCTTATGGTACATTTTATCTAGAGATATCCGGCGCTTGAAAGGTATTTTCTAATCGTTGTGCATGGAGACCCGCTTCAGTTTACCAGAGGCGTCTTTACAGAAAAACCTTTATGCAAACATTCCTTATCGGTTTTGGTTGTACCCTAAATATGTTGTTGAATGTAACCAATGTATTCGTTCCAGCTATTTTCTGATTTATATTCTACACACTAGACATTATCTATTATATCACCTTATGTACTTATTAGATGGTGGTTCTTTTAAGTGGATAACCGTTATGGCATTCCATGCGGTCTCAAAAGTACTGTTATATATTATACACATATTTCTTAAGTTTCTTATACCGGACTTATATCTGATGCTTGGTTTTTGTTTTTCCTAAATTCCTCACGTACTCTTTCGTGTAGTCTGAGAAATGCAGGTTTTCATTTATGTTCTTTGGGGCTCTAGAAGACAAGCTGGGTGATTCACTTACTGTAGTATTCTTATTTCTGATGCATTTCTATATTGTATGTATCAATATTTGTGAGGACAGATTGTTTTAACTGTCCAGAATGTTGATGGTGTTTAGGTTTTTAACTCCGAAATTTCTGTATCAGAGTAACCCTTTGTACTGTTCTTTTGATATTATATATTACCGTTCCGCTAGTGAGATTCTGATATTGTGTTCCTTCTTCCTCGTTCTGTTCTTTTTATTTTACCCTAACTTTTCACCTTTCCGGCACTTGAGTGTTCGGCATGTGAATACTGTGGATGCACTACTGTCGACATTCGAGGGTTGAAAAGTCGGGTCGTTACACTCTCTATAAGAGAGTTCCTCTATACATCCAAAAGGTTCATTAACTCTTTTATCACTCCAACTAAATAGGTGTTTGGTCCTTACTCATTTGAGATATGATCCACCATTACCAAATGATTCATAATCATACAATTAGTGAATTATTTCTTAAAAATGTGGCTTAGTCCATAATTCGATAATAATTGTAAAATATTAAATACATCTGTATTTCGTATAGCTAAGCATCACTACGTTATAAAACAATTACCATTAATAATAGATTTTTTTATAATGAACATACATAATATTCAAAACAAAATTAAACTATATCTATTTTTAGGCAATATCGAAAACAGTTGTTATTTCATAAAAATATTTGGCAAATTTACGAAAACCATTTTTTGTATCTTGATGCATCCATGGATAGGTATTATATCGCATGCTCCCATTATTTCTGTGATTTTTATATCTACGAAGCTCCATTCAACCATTTAATATTGGCTATATATTTCATTTATTATAACCATTTTAAAGTCAAGAGTTTCAGATCAAATATCTTAAACTCAAAGAAATAACTTTTATAGAAAACAATTTTCCATAAGAACAATACATTTTGTATAGAAATCACATTTCTTATTCTATATTAAGTATCTACTATACAATTACCATTTCCAATGTCACTTCATGAAGCAAATGTGACTATTCACTCTCTTCATCCCAACTATGCCTAAGTTACATCTGCTTTCAAACACTCAATTTCCTTTTCAAATGATAAATCCATTTAAAAGTAACCCCTTACTACAGGATTGTATTAGACTTTTTAAAAAAGTGCATTTCATTTGATGATATTAAATAAGTTGCACTTTACGTAAACTAATTAAACCGACATGCCAGTGACCGAATTCCTAGGTCCAACATGTAGCTCTTAGTCTAGCGTTGCATCTAACACAAAATGGTCCTTATTGAAATCAAACGTATTGAATGTCATATCTTGCATTATGGTTTACTTGCTCATTTCGAATGAAATATTTTCAATAAGATTTCAGATAACATGAACGAGGCCATTTGTTTAATGGCTAAATCTCTATCGGATTAGAAAATAGCCTAAAAATTTTAAATTAAAAATTAACCGCAAGCGCACGGCGTACAATTTTAGTACGTGGCGAGTATGAGTCGATCTGTAGGGAATTGTTTAGATTTAAAATTCTATTCAATCAAATTAAACCAGGATTTGAAGTGGTGTTAAGCTAAAAAATGTAAAGACTAACAAAAGCTAGAATGGATAAAAATATGAGAGTTTGAAGGAAATTTAGAGGCAAATCCCTTCTCATGATCACATAAATCAACAAAATGAAATTATGATATCTCTTTTGGTCATTAGTGAATTTAGTTGATATGTTTATCAATAAGTATGGAATATTTGTGCTATTAATTAGCCAATATAAACCATCAAACTTTAACATACCCACTAAACCACTTGCTAACTCTCATGAAAATTGCAATGAAATTAAACGTAAAATCTATTTTAAGCATGGCTTATTTACTATTGAATTAGTAACATAAACCATCAAATTTTGATTTTAAAATTCACTTCATTACCATAATCATATGTAGATGAAGAGGTAATTTGTGTTTTTGTTTGTTTAAGCATAGCCTATTTGGTGTCAACAACATAAGCTATCAAATTCAAAGCTAAAACAACAAAGTTAAACCATATCAAACATTGTCATTAAGCACAAAAAGAGATCATAGCTAACAAAATGTTAAATCTACATGATTAAGAGAGCTTCAGTACCCCTAAATTAAAGGGGTTTAATCTCTCATATTTGTTATCATTTCAAAAATGTAGAGTTCAACATGAAACAAAAACAAAAGGAAAATGCAAGCTAAGTAAGAAGAGTAACATAAAATAAAAAACTAATCTACTTTCATAAGTAAAAAGATCTACACTACTAACATGAAAGGAAAAAGCATGTAAATAAAAAAAAGAATGAATTAAAATTGCATAAAAATAAAATTACATAAAAGAAAATGGCTAAGTAGCCATGAAAGAGAGAAAGAGAGGTTGTAATTTATTTTTGAGGCTAAAACTAAACTAACTAAAGAGGAGGCTAAGAGCTTAATTACATGAACATATGGGGTATTTATACAAGCCTAAAACCCTAATGCATATTTATGGGAACTACCCAAAATACCCTTGAGGAAGTGTGGCCACCAAATTATCATTAGCATGAGATAATCCTCCATTTAAATGTGCATGGAACTTTTAGCTCCACTAACTTGTGCATTAGCTTCTAATTGTAGATTAAGGTAAGTGGGTAGGTGGGGTCCTCCATGATACATGAGTTTGAATTATTTCCATCTTCATTCCTTTGTTTCCTCTTGTGCATGCATATTTTCCATGAAGCCTCTTGTAATTTCCATCCAGTTTTCCTAAAATAAAAATAAAATGTGAAAATAGATATTCTCAAATTAATATATGCACAAAAATGACCATTTTTCCCCTATATGAAGATTTATAAATGATGACTTGAAAATAATTTGAATTTTGGTTTAAACATGTAAAAACACCCTATAAGCTCATTTATTTAATTAAATTAGATTAAATATGGAAGTAAAAATATGCACATTTACGTGCACATCACCATTCACCATGCAACCTTTTGTATGTGCTCGAATATGAATCAAACATCCATATTCTTGAAGTTCAAAACCTATAGAAGACAATTACAATCTTGGGAAAATAAATACTTAAGTGGTCGGCAATCACCATATGAATGTAATTAGTAGTTGTATAATTATGCTCTTATATGGATCTTGAAGTTACAACATGCCAAACGATTTATTGGTAAGTATATTTTTATTTCTATGTCAATTTTTATTCATTTTATTTATATATTTTAACCGATAAACATTTTATCAATTATAATAGTTGCACAAATTTACTGAAGTATATGATATTTAATTTTATATAGCATATGTTTTTTCAATATTATAAAGGTTAAATGTGTTCATTTCATTTTTTAACAAGGCTCCTATAACATTTTTATATTCCTCAAACCCTAAGAAAAATATAATATCTTTCGATTCAATTAGTGAGTGCTAGGACTCCTTTGTCTTGGGATTCTGATCTTGAATTTTCTTAATAAATCATAGGCCCGCAAGCGATGGTAAACACTTTATCGGTTTTGTCACATAAAACTCCTAATCATGGTATTTGTCATAATCTCAACCTCGACCTTGAGTTTGCTTAACAAATCGAGAGATCTTATTCACTCATATCTACCATTTTGCAATGGCATAAGTATAAGGCATGCACCTTGAGTTTGTTGAGCAAATACAAGCATGTATCTTACCTTGTCTAGTCAATATATTTATACTACTGCACATATCATCCTTAGATTGAGTTTGCTCAACAACTAAAGAGTATGCCAATAATCTATTAATACGTAAATGGTAGAAGGCAACTTTATATATTGGAGATTCATCTTTTTTAATATATCTATACATTGAGTAGTATCGATTTAAGGAATAATGTATTTCTTATGAAACACCTCGTCGTTCAAGCGTTGGACACATCTGAAATCATGGTATATGTACTTTACGTTTGTACTTATTCCAAAATTCTGTTTTTAGGTTTATTTCAGTTCCACCTACATTATTTAATACATATACGCAGTTATGTAAGTTTAATTTGAATATAACTGTTACAATATAATTATATAATATATATATATATATATATGTATGTATGTATGTGTATCTTATTAATTTACTTATATTTAATTAATTTAATTTCTTATTAATTAAATCATATTTAAGTAATTTAAAATTTATGAAATTTATATTATTTAACTTAAACTATTTACGATAAATACTAAACGTAGGAATTATAGTTTGTTTAAATATACATACTAATATATGCAAACATTTTAATTAATTAATTTTATTTAATATATAAATTCATCTAATTACACAGTTTAATTAAATATTCAAATTAATTTAAAATTTTAGTATAAACCTTAAACAAATTTACTAAAAATATTTAACTATAACTATTATAGTATATGTGTGTGTGTGTGTTTAATTAACTAACCTTTTATTTAGTTATTTTGTTTTAGTTAGTGAAATTAATTAAATACATATATATTAAAATTCAAAATTAGTTATTTTATTTTTCAAAACATTTTTCAAAATTTAAATTTACTTTATAACCTTTATAATATTTCATTTTATATTTCAAATTTAACATTTAAATATGAAATATCATTTTCAATTTTTAGATCCGATTTGAAAATTCGCCTAAAGCCCAAATAACTCTAGACCTTCCATCTAGGCCAACCTTTTGGAATTACTCCATTCATTGGGATAGGCCGAGCCAAGGAGAGGAGAATACTTGATTATGCAAGGTGAAGTCTAGAAACTGCTTTTTTAGACACCCATATGATAAATAGGTTTATTTAGTTGTCCCTAAATGTTGACTAGTTAGGCGGCATAGACCATTTAGACTCTGATATCATTGTTGGATCTAGGTTGGTCCACAACTGGTAAATTAGGTGAATTTCATTACTTAATTGGATCATAGTAGGCCTATGAAGTTTAATGGTTCTTACTTGATCCAATCTAGTTAATTTAAATAAAATCAAATTTTATTTATTTGTTTAATTAATGCATATTAATTAAATAATATTTATATAAATTAGAGTATATTAATATATGCTCTTGTGTATGTGATGTGCATGTGCAACATAGCAATGTGTACATAGTTAATGTATTGGGACAGTGTGGCACAGGTCCCTAATAAGTTTCAAAATACACAAAAACCCCAGTAAAAAAAAGTTTGTAAAATAGGTCCCTAGAATTAAGTTACCGAATAATGGCATACACTTATGCAATTATTCAGTGAATAATTGTAGATATTTAGGCAATTATTTAAAAAAAAATCAGACATTTCCACGATTATTCACTGAAAAATTGTGGAAATTTCCGCAATTTTTTCAAAAAATTGCGGAAAATTCCGTAATTATTCACCAAAAAATTGCGGAAATTTACGCAATTTTTTCAAAAATTTGCGGAAAATTCCGCAATTATTCACCAAAAAAATTTGCGGAAATTTCCGCAATTATTTATCGAAAAAATTGCATAAATTTATATAACTTTTGGATATAATTGCATAAATGTCTGCAATTATTCAGTGAATAATTGCATAACTATATGAAATTACTTAGTAACTTAATTCTAGGGACCTAATTTACAAACTTTTTTTTACCGGGGTTTTTGTGTATTTTGAAACTTATTATGGACCTGAGCCTAATATTCACTAATGTATTTGTGTATAGATGTTGGGATTTACACCTAACATATACATTCGCTATTTATACGTGCATTGGTTGTCTCAAAACATTGCTTAAATATACATATAGATATTTGCAGAATTTTAAATTTTATTTATATATTAAGTAATAAACTTTTAAAATATTTGATTAGATTTTGACCAAGTCAATAAAATTAAAATTAAAATTTAATATTCAAAATATCAAATTTTGACTTGGTAAACTATTTTAAAATTCTAATTTAGATCTACTAAAATCAGCTAAAATATCTTTTGATTAATATATATATATATATATATATATCTGTGTGTGTGTGTGTTTATATTGATATATATGTACGTACGTACATATGTATGTGTGTACGTAGGTATGTACGTATGTACGTATATTATATAACTATTTATTACTACCAAAAATAATAATAATAAACTAATTACATAAACTATTTAAAATTGTACAAAGTCAATAAAACATGTATTTTGCAATAAAATAAATATTAAAATAATTTATATCTATTCATTCCTTTTTTGCCATGAATTTTTTTAATCAAAATTCGAAACCATTTTTATGATTAATTTTTAATAAATTAAATATTTACATATATATAAACATTGTTTAAAATTATTAAAATAAAAATATAATAATATTATATTAATATTAATATTGGTTTGCAAAAATAATTTTTTTAAGGCTAAAACATATTATATATTCATTCATTCATTTATTTTTATAAACATCTTGTAAATACATAAAATGTACATGTATATATATGATTGAAAGATAGCAAATAAAATTTTAAACTATTAAAATTAATATTTAGAAAATTAATTTGCAAATATGCTAAACCACCCATAGGCGAATGAATATTTTTATTTTCAAAAAAAACTAATTTAAATATAGAGCAAATGAACAATACACACTCCTCCCCAAGTCAACATAAATATTTTAATGAGATTTAAACTTAGATAATTTAGGAGACAGCTAATGCACATACAAAATTGTTCTATAAGGATCTTATGACACATTAAATATAAACTATGACACAAAGACTCATACCTTGAATAGATGTCCCTTGAGTGCACCTTGTTCGAAGAGATCTTCTAGATTCTAAAAGAAACGAGCAGTAGACAACACAACATTCCATATTACCACTTGTATTTTTTTGTTTTTGATGTATTTACAGCTTCTAGGAAGCTCGACTATAAAATGGTAGAGTGTAACACCCCCCTGCTTAGAGGCCCAAAACTAACGGCTACGAATGCTGCAGTCATACATAGTTATTAATCCTCGGCGACCAAATACGGCGGTGCTAGATTCATTGATACACAGATCACAAGAATATGGAAGCATTTTAACAATTCAAATTTTTTTTTCCACATTCCATTCAAAACATTTCATGTTCATTACGTAATCCCAAAACGTTAACCACGTTCAACAAAATATAATTATTACACATACGCCAAGAGCGACCTTGGTTGATCATAGTATATAATAAGGCTAATAATTCTGCCTTTACGACCAAATACACAGCGGAAAAAGATAACTCTAAATAACTAACTGCCTCCTACAAGCCTCCGAAAGCTTTATTCGTCTAAGAAGAGAACCTGAAAACCTTAAATCTCAAACTACTCAAAATCAATTGAGTAACCGAGAGTTTAAGGAGAAAACAAAAACTTCCAGTCAGACAAAAAGCGTGGTATGAATAATAATCTAACATCTCAATACTTTTAGATATCTAGTGAGACCACGCCGCTTAGAGGAATGGGTTTTCCCCTCACTAGTATCCTAAAACCTTTATAAACCATATACTGTGCTCCTGCATCCACAATGGTTAAAACATACATTTCAAAATATTATGATGATATGCATACATAAAAACATTGGATTTCTCATCCCCAGTTTAAATTGACACCCTGTCATAATTATAGTTTCTAGAGTCATTATTAACCTATTAGTTTTCATGGATTTACTAATAACCTTTTTCATTACACATGAACACGATGTCCTATTCCATAGTTTTCATGGGGTTACTAAGAACTTATACGCTCATGCCAATTAACTTAATTAGTTCAGGGGTCCCCCTGAACCTATTAGTCATTCCAATGACTAATCCTCCTGTCCTAGTTTTCATGGGTTGACTAGGAACCTATGGCCTTATCCAGTAACTCACTTCTCATCCTAGTTTTCATGGGTTGACTAGGAACCTACCGATGCTTTCATTAACTTCTTTCTTATCCTAGTTTTCATGAGTTGACTAAGAACCTATTGACTGATGTCAATTTTTAATACGGATATAGTTTTCACGGGTTCACTACAAACCAATTAGCCTCTACCAACTGTCCATAATACATAGTTTTCATCGGTTTACTATGAACCTGTTGGTTACCTCCAATAACTACCTTATCATAGTTTTCATAGGTTTACTATGAACCTATCTCCTGGACAACTTCAGAGTTTAAGCATCCTATATTTTTGGTCTTCCTAACTCCCTGGATGCAATTCTACTCATTAAGGAGTTTAATCAATTTATATTCAATACTGGTTAACCTAGCTGGTTCTTCTACCCCTTATCCCCAAAACACAGTTATGGGTCCTTTATCATGTGAATATATTCATATTTGAAGAAGCAAACTTAATAATTTAACAATACCACTCCTGTGGGTTTAAGGTCCTTGAAGTACATTACATATAAACATAGTTAATCCCTTTAACTTATATTTTTATCAAGGCAATACTTCTTCAAATTTACTTACTTAAAGTCCTTTCAAAACTCCTTTATTTAGCCATGGATTTTTCCTTTAAAATTTGAGTTTGGGTTTTAAAACCTTTTGACACCTTCGAAACCTTTGCTTTCAATCTCATAGGATGACCTCCTTCGAAAGCATAAAAATCTATCTTCAAAACATTAGGCTCCTACCTTTCGAATCCTTTAAAACATCTCTTTTGAAACCTCGACCATGCTAAAGTATTATCATATAAGTATAGAATCATAGCTTCAAAACCATTTGAAAGTACCCTTTTGAAACCAATGAAGGTTACTCTTCGAAACCACTGAAAGTCCCTCTTTCGAAAGCATTAAGTTTATACTTAAAACATCATATTTGGGTCAAAGTGAACATAAGTGAAAGCATCTCTTTCGAAACCATTCTTTAATTCAAAAAGTATTGGGGAAGTTTGATGGTGTCGAAACCATCCTTTCGAAAGCATTAAATCATCTAGGTAAAATAATTGAAGGTTAGCTTCGGAACCCCTTCCGAAACCATTGCCTTCGAAACCCCCAACCCCTTTTGAAAGCATTAGGAAGTGACTTGTATTTATAAAAACAACTGAACCTTTTGACAATATTTATTTCTTCAATACCATCGGAAGGTCATCCATTCTAGGAAGGGTTCCGACTTGGTCGAAACTACCCCTTCCGAAAGCTTTAAACAAAATCTAAGTAACTCCTTTTGAAGCTACTTCTTTTAAAACATAAACGGCAGCTCTCTTTCGAAAGCCTCTTTGAAATACCTTTTCAAACCCATAGGTTTCAACTACTTTGAAACCCATTATAAACTGGCAAGCGCTTTTCGTTTAAAACAAAATAAAACAAAGGAACCAACCCCTTCGAAAACTATCACTCGACACCCTACCTTCCGCCTTTCTCCAAACCACTATGTACCATCGAGATGATACCATGTGTATTGGTTTGCTGGTTTCGACCTAGAAGGTTTCGACTAGGTTGGGGGCAGAAGGTCTGCGTCAAAGGGTCCTTCTAAAGAAGGCAAAACCCTTTTTTCTAAGAAAAAATGATGTTTTACCAAATAAAGTAAACTTTTTGTAACTAAATTGCCCACTTGTAAACACATGATTGGTTAAATTAAACTTTCAAATTATTTTACTAAAATTTGCCGCATTTTCTCAGATCTAAAACATGCTAACTTTTAACAATTAAGTCCTTCCTAATAACAAAACAATTAAATCATTTAGGTCCTCCTTTCAAAATAATTTAATTTCCATACTAAATCACTTAGTAAAAATCCCCAAAAATTCCTGAAATTCACTTCAATCATGTTATCTTAACATATCAAAATTTCAAACCCAAATTCTTAATATATTTTCAAAAATAAATTTATAAACCCAAATGACCGTATTTTCCTTTAAAAAATCATAATTAATTCTCCACGGCTTGGAAAATTATAAAAATTGAAACCTAACTCCAAAATCATGTTTTCCATAACATATAATTTTTCCATGGCATTTAAAAATCATTTAACTTCGGTTTTACCCTAAAACTGTTAATGTCTCCTTTAAACAACCTTGTTTAAACCATATAAATCATAAATCAAGCATATCATCATTCAATAAATCATAAAAATGAATTTATCCCCTAAATCCGAAACCATATGATTATAAAACTAAAATAGAGATATAGTGATTATTATTCACCTTAGATTGGATAAGGAAATTGATGATTGATTGAGATTGATTTCTTCTATCTTGTTCCTAAGCTTTACTTTGGTTTTCTCTTCTTTTTCTTTCTTCCTAATGGTCGGCCTTGCTTTTCTTCTTACGGTTATAATTTTTGTTTATGATAAAATAAACGTGTATGGCCTAAAGAAAATGGTATAAGGGTGGAGAATGTAGGCGGCAATTACCCTAATACCATTATATTTATTTTAGCTAACACTTAACCATTTATAAGTTCATTTGATTTAAGTAAGCACGACCACTTAGTTTATTAATCAACCTCAATCTTCTTATCTACATTATTCTATTTAATTTATTCTAATTAAATCTGTTGAATAATGTCAATAAAAATTAGGGTTGTTACAGGCTCCTCTCCTTAAAGAATTTCGTTCTCGAAATTCAGTAAGGACTAAATAGCAAACATATCAATCATCTATAACAGCTCCTAACACCCATACTAGCCAACCCGAGTAGCTATTAATCTATATAAATCTAATATAGACATACCATCAAAGTAGATTGGGATAAGCCTCTCGAATCCTGTCCTCTGACTCCCAAGTACAGTCCTTCTCGTTGTCGCTCCACTGAACTTTCACCAACTTGACTGCCTTGGTCCTCAATCTTTTCTCATCTCTCGCTACAACCCAAACTGGTTGTCTAACAAAAGTCCAATCAGGCTCTACTGCCAAGTCCTCGAACTCCGTCTGGGGAATAGTTGTCTCTGGATCATACACATAGTTGCGAAGATGAGACACATCGAATACATTATGGACACCTGCCAAACTGCTCGGCAACTCTACTCTGTACGCGAGCTTTCAAATCCTTTCTATAATCTGGAATGGTCCAACGTATCTTGGGCCTGACTTCTCGATTTCCCAAACCATACCACACCCTTCATCGATGATACCTTAATGAAAACCTTGTCTTCCACTGAGAAATCTAGGTCTTTACGCCTCTTATCTGCATAACTTTTCTGTCTGTATTGAGCTTCCTTCATCCATTCTTGGATTAACTCAATCTTTTCTGACGCCTCTCTAACCAAATTCAGGCCTAGGACCAATTTGTCTCCAGTCTCTAACCAACATGTTGACGATTTGCATGGCCTTCCATACAAAGCTTCAAAAGGCGTCATTCCTATACTAGTCCGATAACTATTATTATAGGAAAAATCAACCAAATGTAGGCGATCTTCCCAGATCCACCAAAGTCCAATACGTAAGTTCTTAATAAATCCTCGAGTACCTTATTGACCATCTCTGTCTGCCCATCCGTTTGTGGGTGATATGTTGTACTCATCTTGAGCTTGGTACCCAATACCTCTTGTAGACTCCTCCAAAATTCACTAGTGAGTAAAGCATCTCTGCCGCTGACTATGCTACTATTAACTCCATGAAGTCTAACTATGTTCTTTATACAATTTAACCAAAACTGGTGCCGTCCTGGTCGACTTTACTGGAATGAAATGGGCACTCTTGGTCAACCTGTCCACAATAACCCATATACTCTCATTTCTCCGGTTTGACCTTGGCAACCCGTCTATAAAGTCCATCGATATCGAATAACATTTCCAAACTGGAATATCTAAAGGCTGAAGTAACCCACTTGTTGACAGTTACACACTGCCTAACCCACAAGCCAACATCCCTCTTCATGCCTTCCCAACAGAAGCTCCTCTTCATGTCTTGATACATCTTGGTCCCTCTAGGATGAATCGTAAACTTTGATCAATGACCTTTTCCAGAACTTCTCTCCTTAAGTTCTCTACATCCGAAACGCATAATCGTCCCTTCTTTCTCAATCATCCTCTTTGGTCAAGACTAAAATCCTTTAGGTCATCAACCTCTGATTCTACCTCAAGCCTTCTAATCTTTTCGGCTAAAACTGGATCTTCTCTTTGCTTAGAAGCTATCCTCTCGATCAGCACTGGTCGAACTTCTAAACAAGATAACATGGCAGTACCTTAACTAGAACTAGCGGTAGATCGCAACTGCACACCACAGCTGGCCAAGGCTTCTAGATCCTTCCATTCTGCCAACATCGCTAACACCACATTCTGATGTTTTCTACTGAGAGCATCTTCTACCTTGTTTCCTTTCCCAGGAGTATACTCGATACTGAAATCATAAGCTGCCGAAAATTCCAGCCACCTCTGCTACCTCATATTCAAATCCTTCCGAGAGAATAAATACTTTAATGACTTATGATCGGTATATAACTCAAATCTCTCCCCCAAGAGATAATGCCTCCAAATATTTAAGGCAAAAATCACCGCTGCCAACTCAAAATCATGAGTAGGATATCTTACTTTGTGCGGTCTAAGCTGCTTGGATGCGTAAGCAATGACTTTGCCCTTCTGCATCAACACCGCTCTTAATCCAATCCCACATGCATCTATGTATACTACCAACCCTTGGTTACCATCTGGAACTACTAACACTAGCGCATTGGTCAACAAACGCTTTAACTTAAGGAACCCTTCCTCACATTTGTCAGACCAAACAAACTTCACATCTTTCCTGATCAACTTAGTCAAATGTGCTGTTATCCGCGATAAATCCTTAATGAATCTCCGATAATAGCCAGCAAGTCCAAGAAAGCTCCTGATCTCGGTTACCATCTCTGGTCACTTCCAATTGTTCATAGCTTCGATCTTATCGGGATCGACTGACAATCCTTTCTGTAAAACCACATGACCAAAATACTTAACCTCTTTCTTCTAAAAATGACACATAGAAAACTTTGCCTTCAGCTGATTCTGCCTCAACGTCTCCAGCACCACTCTAAGATGAATCTCGTTCTCTCTTTCATCTTTTGAGTACATTAAAATGTCATCTACGAATACCAACACAAACCTATCTAAGTTCTCTCGGAAAACCCGGTTCATCAAGTCTAGAAAGAAAGCAGGTGCATTTGTCAATTCAAACGGCATCACCACCCACTCATACGAACCATATATAGTCCGAAATGCGGTAAAAGGAATACTATCTTTTGCCACTCGCAACTGATGGAACCCCGTCGCCAAATCCAATTGGTAAAACACTCTGGCTCCATTCAACTGATCAAACATATCATCTATCCTCGGCAGAGGGTATCTATTCTTGATCGTCCTTTCGTTTAACTTACGATAGTCGATGCACATCCTTAATGACCCATTTGGCTTCTTTATGAAAACTACGGCCGCTCCCCAAGGCGAACTGCTTGGTCTAATAAAATTCCTTCCCTCAAGGTCTACTAGCTGCACCTTTAATTCCTTCATCTCTGTCGGTTTCATCCTGCTAGGTGGTCTACCGACAGGTTCAGCTTTCGGTACAAGATCTATCTGAAACTCAACAGCTCGTTTCGGTGGTAATCCCATAACTGGCTCAAAGACATCTGCAAACTCTCTTGCCACTCGAACCTGACTAAGCACTTCTCCAACCTCCATGGCACTTATCAAAACACAAACACTCTTACTGGAATTCTCCACTGAGAAGAAGATTTGGTTATGACTATCTGGGTGTCTCAATGATATTTCGCTATCCAGGAAAAATATCCTAGCCTCATACCTACCCAACCAATCCATTCCCAAAATGATCCCGAAATCTACAAAATCAAAAACATACAAACTGCATGCAAACTTATGACCTAACAAATCAAGTTATAATTGGACACATTTCATCCCTAGAGTTGCATACCCTCCTATTGGATTCGCAACCCTTAAGGAAGTAATAAGGTATGTTGGTTCTATGCATAACCTATCAACCAAATACTGGGATATAAATGAATGTGATGCACCGATATCAAAAAGTACCCTAACTAGTATACTCTGAATCAAAAGCGTACCTTCCATCATAGTTTTCCCTTTCTCTGCTGCAGTAGGCCTAGAAGAAGATGGTGGTCCAATAGCAAACACCTTCCCTTTGTCCGTCCTGACTGGCTCTAGACACTGGTTCTTATAATGCCCAACTTGGTCGCAGTTGAAGCATTCAACATTCTTCTTCTCTATAGGCTTCTTCCCCTTGCTCGTCCGGCACTCATGAGCATAATGGCCCTTCTTATCACACTTATAACACACCAAATCTATCTTTGCCTTTTTGACAGCCTCCTTTTTCTGGGTTCCCTTCTTCTTAAAGAATTTCCTTTTCTTTCCTTGAGGATCCAGGGATTCAACTGGCTTCCCTTTAGCTGAAATGGCAAGCATCTCCACATGGCGAATGGCCATCTCCACCATTACATTACAAGGCTCTCTGACATGAGTCATAGTCATTCTGCCTAGTTCCGGCCTCAATCCACGAATAAATCTCTCATTTCTTCTGATGTCAGTGTTAACTAAAGCATATCCATATCGAGACAACTCATTAAACTTAGCGGTGTACTTGATCACTGACGTCTCTCTCTGGACAAGATCCATGAACTTTCTCATCAACGCCGATTTGGCAACCTTAGACAAGAACCTCTACTCAAACCTTCTCCTGAAATCAACCCAGGTCAGTTCTTCCTCCGGAACTCCGGCTTTCACACTATTCTTCCAATGAAGCGCTAACCCTTGCAACTGTCTAGAGGCTAGCCTTCTCTTTTCTCCATCATCTAAGCCTAAATCAGTAAAGATCATCTCACAGTTCAAAAGCCAATTCTCAACTCCAACAGCATCCTCTGTTCCAACAAAAGGCTTTCCACCCAAAGTGGTATAGTCTCTGCTCAGCCTAGCATAGTTATGTCCAACTGGAACTACAGGATTAACTCCACCAACATTACCAGCAGCTCGTTATTGTAAAAGAATAGCCAGCAACTGATACACCATCCCCGCATCTATTGGCCAGATTTCCAGCACCTACATTGGCTTCAGCGGTTTGATTAGCATTAACCTGTCGACCTTGGTTCCTCCTGGTATTAGGTCGAGCATTTCCATTGGTTGTGGTGCTTCCTCTATCTAGATTTTCTCTTTCGTTCCCGCTTCCATATTGTCTTTCTCGTAAATCTGCATACGAGCCTTAGTAAGATACAGAAAAATGGTTTAAGAGAAAGGGGAGTACGTACTCAGATGTATACATGTATATCAAATACAAGAACGTTCTATAGCGTTAACCCAAACCCCGATCATATTTTCAAATTCTTTGGATTATGTTTCAAAAAGCTTTTAGGTTTTACTTTTCTTTTAAAGTTTCATAAACCTATGCTCTGATACCAACTTGTAACATCCCTCTACTTGGAGGCCCAAAAATAACGGCTATGGATGCTGCAGTCATCCATAGTTATTAATCCTCGGCGACCAAATACGGCGGTGCTAGATTCATTGATACATAGATCACAAGAATATGGAAGCATTTTAACAATTCAAAAAAACATTTTTCCACATTCCATTCAAAACATTTCATGTTCATTACATAATCCCAAAACTTTAACCACATTCAGCAAAATATAATTATTACACATATGCCCAGAGCGACATATGAAGATGCCCCCTTGGTTGATCAAAGTATATAATAAGGCTAATAATTTTGCCTTTACATCCAAATACACAGCGGAAAAGGATAACTCTAAATAACTAACTGCCTCCTGCATGCTTCCAGAAGCTTTATTCATCTAAGAAGAGAACCTGAAAACCTTAAATCTAAAACTACTCAAAACCAATTGAGTACCCAAGAGTTTAAGGGAAAAACAAAAACTTCAAGTCAGACATAAAGCCTGGTATGAATAATAATCTAACATCTCAATCTTTTTAGGTATCTAGTGAGACCACGCCGCTTAGCAGAATGGGTTTTCCCCTCACTAGTATCCTAAAACCTTTATAAACCATATACTGTGTGTTAACCGGCATCTTGGCCCGGTTACAAAATGATAGTTGAAGAAATTATCATTAGCACTAGACAAGATTCTGATCAAGAAGAGACTAGAGGTGGTAGCAAGTTGTCAGGCCCACAACAAAGCAAGAGCATTCAGCCTGCCTGGCCTGGTGCGCAGATTCACCTACTATGGGCAGAGGCACCTTGTTCCTAAGCCCATGAGAGAAGTCCAACCCATCTCGTCTATAAATAGGAGGGCAGTATCACAATGAAAGGGACCTTTTTTGGAGAACAATAGGGAGACTCTGCCACTTTCAAGACTGATTATTTTCAGTTCAAACTTGTATTCAAGTCATTAATATATGGATTGTATCTGTATTCAACTACTTGTGAAAGAAATAAAGATCAAAACTCAAAGTGGATGTAGGCAGTTACGCTGAACCACTATAAATCTGGTGTTCTCATTTTTGTTGTTCTTTTGGCATTCAATTAACTATTTTTCAGTTCTAATTCATCTTCTTCATTAATCTCTCTACACAATCTTTCTCAACGAGGTTAGTGACCAATTTTGGTGCTAACACTTTGATGCTTTCACTGAGAATTGAATTCTCAACTTGATTGGATCTCATCGTCTACTAGTGGATTTCCATATTCGCGAGATAGATCCAGTTGTTTACTAGAAAACTTCCTATTCTACTCAGATTTGAAAGAAATCTAAAGGAAGCTGATAACCGTAGATTGGATTCACTGATGTACGGAAGATTTGGTGATTGGATGTTGAAGTTTGCACTCAAGTTGAATGAAGGCCGACCCTCCTCTGAAGGCAATTCAACCGATCGCCCCAGAAAAGACATATGCCGACCGCTTCAGAAAAAGTCTATGTCGACTGCTTCAGAAAAAGTCTATGCCGACCATACCTCTAGGCCGAACGCCCTTCCAGGCCGAACATACCTCTAGGCCGAACATACCTCTAGGCCGAACGCCCTTCCAGGCCGAACATACCTCTAGGCCGAACGCCCTTCCAGGCCGAACATACCTCTAGGCCAAACGCCCTTCCAGGCCGACCATACCTCTAGGCCGACCATACCTCTAGGCCGAACGCTCTTCCAGGCCGAACGGTATTGTATGCCAAACGAATCGGTTCTGTCGAACATGAATGAATGCCGAACAGTGTGGAATGCCGAACAGTGTGGAATGCCGAATAGTGTGGATGCCAAACACGTGTGGAATGCCGAACGGTGTGGATGCCGAACAGTGTGGAATGCCGAACATTGTGAATGCCGTACAGTGTGAATGCCGAACACGTGTGGAATGCCGAACAGTGTGGATGCCGAACAGTGTGAATGCCGAACAGTGTGGAATGCCGAACAGTGTGGATGCCGAACACGTGTGAATGCCGAACACGTGTGGAATGCTGAATAGTGTGGAATGCCGAACAGTGTGGAATGCCGAACAGTGTGGAATGCCGAACAGTGTGGATGCCGAACAGTGTGGATGCCAAACAATCTTGTATGCCGAGCAACTTTGTCATGCCAAACGGCCCTCAATGCCGATCGAAACTTAAGTTACATCGGTCTCTAGCCGCAGCGCAGTGCCTCCGGATAGTGAATTCAAAACTCAACTTAATAAAGGAACATTCTATCCACTTCCCTGACGTCCCATGATCGACCAAGGCATAGAGGATCTAGCGGCAGCTTATGAACGGCATCAAGGGAACGGACAAGCAACCGCTATTCAAACGGTACTCCCAAAGGTTGGAGAACATAGATGATATGCCTCTAGCAAACGCCAAGATGACTCAAGCATCCAAATACTAACAAGGGTATCATACTGATCGCGTTTGAGGAAAGTCGACCTCCAGATATATTTTGGCAGCTAGTTAGCTAAAGAGCCTCCTACGACTATTGATCGTTTCTTTTACAAAATGAATCAGAACTAAAGTGAGGTGGAGTGGAGCAGACTAAGAAAAATAACAATGAAGGCCCATTGGCTAAGGATGTAGATCCCAGTAGCCGAAACAAGACTTCAGAATTCAGCTCATATGCTCTTTGAAAGATTCAATTGACAACCTCTACTTGAAGACTCATGACTCGGAGTGGTACTGGAAACCAACCTCGAGAGAGTACACCAAAGTCTAAAGAAAATCAGGGGAACATTGTATATTCCCAGATGCTTACTGATCCTAACACGGGCGATTACAAACACCTCCGAGGTGTGATCGAAAAGATGACCTGGAAAGGAAAACTTCAATAGTATGTACAAGTCCTGTAGAATGGCGGGCAGCGAGTATCCGATGCCTATTAATAAAGGGCTATGATTATCAATTGGACGGTTGACGACCGACATCCCTTTGAAAGGAGCCAGAGGCGGAGTCGAATAGCGAGCACACGATGCTGCTTCACATATCAATGAGATTTACCATAATCTTCTTTGAATTATTTCCATTTCCATCTCTATTTCAATTGTTCTATGAACTACGACTAGCTTGAACTAAACTACTTTCAAAACGATGCAGGTGACCAGGTACTCAGATTTGGTTGCCAACCAATCTACGCAGACCATGATCAGACGTGTGGAGTTACATCTGGACGAGCATAATTCTATCGCTCATCATCAACCATATGCCTTTGATTTGGGGCTATGGACTAAATATTGAAAAGCTCATCACGATCAGAGCCCAATACAAAGTCAACATGACCAACCATCCATTCATCGACCTCCACATTTGACTTGGAGACCTAAACTGCTTGGAATGAATATGGCCCGATCATCCACTCCAATCGAGTCATAGAACAAAGTTCAACAAAATACAGATACCTCTCATGAAGCTCAGTGATGCCGGGATCCATCTAAAGTGGACGTGATTTGATCATTTATACATCAAATCCTACCCTGAACACGAAAGGTTGTTCGAAAGCCCAACTTGAAGTAGCTATGGTAGACTGCGTACTCGCTAACCATCGCTGTCAATACATGGACGCGACTGCACCGTGAAACATATGCAACTTACTTTGTCTACCCAGTAATCCATCATCCTCGTTTTCTGGAAAGATATACGAAGAAAATTGTGCGAGACTTGATTATCCAACCCCAGCGTGGATGTGATCCAACCATCTATCATACACCTCCTTCCTTGACTTGATTGGAAGAGCTATAATCACCAAGCGGACGAGAATCGGCCGTCCATTTTCAAAGTTTCATCCTTGATGCTGGGGGCAGAATCCCATTCCATGAGCGAACATGGTTTGATTGTTCTTCTGACAACATTAGCCTCGATATGGTAGATGAAATATAAATTAAAGGGTGGAAATACGACTACTCTCAATAACAACCTCCAAGTCCCCAGAGCGCAGACTCGAGTATAAATGACTCAAACCTCCAAGTCCTCAGAGTGCGGACTGGAGTACTCTAAGTCCCAAGAGCGCGGACTAGAGTATAAATGACTTAAACCTCCAAGTCTCCAAAGTGTGGACTGGAGTACTCTAAGTCCCCAGAGCGCGGACTAGAGTATAAATGACTAAAACCTCCAAGTCCCCAGAGTGCGGACTGGAGTACTCTAAGTCCCCAGAGCGCGAACTCGGGGTATAAATGACTCAAATCTCCAAGTCCCCAGAGTGCGGACTGGAGTACTCTAAGTCCCCAGAGCGCGGACTAGAGTATAAATGACTTAAACCTCCAAGTCCCCAAAGTGTGGACTGGAGTACTCTAAGTCCCCAGAGCGCGGACTAGAGTATAAATGACTAAAACCTCCAAGTCCCCAGAGTGCGGACTGGAGTACTCTAAGTCCCCAGAGCGCGGACTCGAGTATAAATGACTCAAATCTCCAAGTCCCCAGAGTGCGGACTGGAGTACTCTAAGTCCCCAGAGCGCGGACTAGAGTATAAATGACTTAAACCTCCAAGTCCCCAGAGTGTGGACTGGAGTACTCTAAGTCCCTAGAGCGTAGACTAGAGTATAAATGACTAAAACCTCCAAGTCCCCAGAGTGCGGACTGGAGTACTCTAAGTCCCAGAGCGCGGACTAGAGTATAAACGACTTAAACCTCCAAAACCCCAGATTGCGGACTGGAGTACTCTGAGTCCCCAGAGCGTGGACTAGAGTATAAATGACTTAAACCTCCAAGTCCCCAGAGTGGGGACTGGAGTACTCTAAGTCCCCAGAGCACGGACTAGAGTATAAATGACTAAAACCTCCAAGTCCCCAGAGTGCGGACTGGAGTAATCTAAGTCCCCAGAGCGCGGACTAGAGTATAAACGACTTAAACCTCCAAGTCTCCAGAGCACGGACTGGAGTACTCTGAGTCCCCAGAGCGCGGACTAGAGTATAAACGACTTAAACCTCTAAGTCCCCAGAGTGTGGACTGGAGTACTCTAAGTCCCCCAGAGCGCGGACTAGAGTATAAATGACTAAAACCTCCAAGTCCCCAGAGTGGGGACTGGAGTACTCTAAGTCGCCAGAGCGCGGACTAGAGTATAAATGACTAAAACCTCCAAGTCCCCAGAGTGCGGACTGGAGTACTCTAAGTCCCCAAAGCGCGGACTAGAGTATAAACGACTTAAACCTCTAAGTCTCCAAAGCACGGACTGGAGTACTCTGAGTCCCCAGAGCGCGGACTAGAGTATAAACGACTTAAACCTCTAAGTCCCCAGAGTGTGGACTGGAGTACTCTAAGTCCCCAGAGCGCGGACTAGAGTATAAATGACTAAAACCTCCAAGTCCCCAGAGTGTGGACTGGAGTACTCTAAGTCCCCAGAGCGCGGACTAGAGTATAAATGACTAAAACCTCCAAGTCCCCAGAGTGCGGACTGGAGTACTCTAAGTCCCCAGAGCGCGGACTCGAGTATAAATGACTCAAATCTCCAAGTCCCCAGAGTGCGGACTGGAGTACTCTAAGTCCCCAGAGCACGGACTAGAGTATAAATGACTTAAACCTCCAAGTCCCCAGAGTGTGGACTGGAGTACTCTAAGTCCCCAGAGCGCGGACTAGAGTATAAATGACTAAAACCTCTAAGTCCCCAGAGTGCGGACTGGAGTACTCTAAGTCCCCAGAGCGCGGACTAGAGTATAAACGACTTAAACCTCCAAGACCCCAGATTGCGGACTGGAGTACTCTGAGTCCCCAGAGCGCGGACTAGAGTATAAATGACTTAAACCTCCAAGTCCCCAGAGTGGGGACTGGAGTACTCTAAGTCCCCAGAGCGCGGACTAGAGTATAAATGACTAAAACCTCCAAGTCCCCAGAGTGCGGACTGGAGTACTCTAAGTCCCCAGAGCGCGGACTAGAGTATAAACGACTTAAACCTCCAAGTCTCCAGAGCACGGACTGGAGTACTCTGAGTCCTTAGAGCGCGGAAGAGTATAAACGACTTAAACCTCTAAGTCCCCAGAGTGTGGACTGGAGTACTCTAAGTCCCTAGAGCGCGGACTAGAGTATAAATGACTAAAACCTCCAAGTCCCCAGAGTGCGGACTGGAGTACTCTAAGTCCCCAGAGCGCGGACTAGAGTATAAATGACTTAAACCTCCAAGTCCCTAGAGTGCGGACTGGAGTACTCTAACTCCCCAGAGTGCGGACTTGAATATAAGCGAATCGGATCTCCAAGTTCCCTGAATATGAACTATGACACAAATGACTTGAATTTTTCAAATCCCTGACATACGGGCTAGAAATTATTCTAAGTGCTCGAAGCACAGAATGGAAGTTCAACGACTCCCGAAGAGTTTCCAATTTATATGAAGATGGACTGAGAAGTCTATGTTACTCACAACTGCTTGGATTAAAATCACAATCACAAAGAAAACTGAACAATAAGAGTCTTTTGTAAGACAGAAAAAGGAACTAAACCTTATTCGGAAATGAGTTTCTATTACAACCCCTCCAACGTTCGAAGTCGACATTCTATTTACAAGGACTAAGGAAATAGATGAAAATAATTACATGACTTAAACTAACTCTCGTTGAACGAGGATAGTAATCACTTCTTGTGCTTCTTCAACTTCTTTCCAGACGGCTCCTCTCCAGAGCATTTACCCTTGGTACTCTTCTTTGATAGAGGGGTAGCAACTGAAGGAGTACGGGGGCCTTCCATGGGCTTGGACCCACCAGGAAGGATGACCTTCAACGGCTTGTTCAAAGGATCGTCCAAGTCCACAACTCGGGGCTCTACTATGACCTTGACCGTCTCCTCCTTCTCTTTCTCGAGCCGCTCCTCCATGCTCAATTCGGATGTGTGCTCAGAGGCTCCTGTAATTTCTACTTCATAACCCCCGTCGGTAGGAGAGGAGGTTTCAGACTTGTCTTCATCAAGCGCTCCGATCACCTGAGCGTCTGGACCAGGAGCCTCCCCTACGTGAGTGGCTTCACTTGTTTTCTCGCCCACTTCCTTGGCGACATCGCTCCTCGGAGTGGGCTCGGGGTCAGAACGGCCTGCACAAAATCGTGGAAAACAAGCATTAGAATGCAATAGTCCTGCATAAAGAATAACGACTTTCGAAATCTTAAAGAGAAGGATTATCTACCAGGTTTAGGCAAACTCTCAGCCATCCGGGGGGTCTCACCCTCTGGAACGGGAGACAGAATGCGGACTAAAGTACTCTAAGTCCCTGAGTGCGGACTAGGGTATAAATGACTCAAAAACCTTTACATCCCCAGAGTGTGGACTACAGTACTCTCAGTCCCCAGAGCATGGACTAGATTATAGACAACTTCATAAAAATCCCTAAAACCCAGAAGCAGACCAGATTACTCTAAGTTCCCAGAGTGCGAACTAGAGTATAAGCGAGTTTGACGAAAATCTCTACATCTCGAACTGTGGGATAAAGCATAAACCGTTTGACACATCTCTAAGTCCCCGGAGCGTGGACCGAAGCATGAACATAAATTGGGCGCGAGTCAACCGGGGGGAGAATAACACTAAGTCACCAGAATGCAGAGTGGTGTATAAACATCGATAAATAGACGAGTGGATTCAGACCATTTTCTATTCCGTAAACTTCGGTCTGGAATCGACAGGAGGATTATTAACCCGCTGAGGATGGAGTTCGACCATCCAACTAGTGACCTGGCCAAATCAATGCTGGGGGCAGGGGTACAAAACACTAAAAAGCCGAATACGGCAGCTTACTATAGCTCTAGCGTGGCGTTCTTTATAACTTGAGGCAGCGACTGCAGGGAGGCCTCAATACAGAACCAATCGAAACGGCATCCAAAGCTACGAGCAACCTACTATATCATACCTCAGACCAAGGGTCAATGCCGATCCGCACCAAGTACATACGAATGTGACTCGGATGTTTTTCGAAAAACTATGACCCTCAGAGTATGGAAAGGAGGGTAAACCACGAATACTTGGTCAAAAATTCTCCAGCACCCTCGTTCGATTCGTCGGGAGGAGTATGAAACTGGATGAGAATAACCCGACTGCATTTGTAGCCAACTTTACCCCGAGATCTGATTACAGAGCATGAACGAAAGTGGACGTGGATGACCATCCACTGTCCAAGTTACGCCCTAAAACTTACGTGGCATCGAAGTATTCCTCTTGGAATGAAAAACCACGATAAAATCCAAGATAGGCGAGACCTAGCTCCCATCGACCGACATGATCCCACGATCCCACGGGAAAGAGAGTAAAGCTAAAGTGGGCGTGGCTGGCCTTCCTACTTATCGGTATATGCCCCAGACCTGGGGGCACGAGCGAGAAGCAAGATGAATGTGAACTGACTATTCACCAATCACCTCTATGTCTTTGGAGTTTAGGTGAAAACATAAACATAGCTAGGACGAGACTCAACCGTCCATGCAGTACATTTATCAACCCGAGGCTGGGAGAAGACGCATGGTCATCCAAAAACCGGCTACGATAGCTCAGTATTAAAACTTATATATAGTGCTTACTGCTACTCAAGGCAACGACCGAAAGGATGCCTAGAGATAGAATCATAAAATCGATGCCAATGCTTGTGGGAAACTGACTGTCACTCCAACCCGAAGGGCGAGTGAAGGATCATGAATGCATTGAATAAAAAATGCGTTACTCGAATATACAAGCAAATTCAAACTCATAGCAAGATCCAGCTATGCAGTTGCACGCAACTCGAGGCTAGCCCCTACTCGACATTTCCTTCAACGCGCTTTTAAGCCTGATTTTTGGTCATTTGCTGATAATATATTAGAGCATTCATAGCCCTTCGCTATTAGGCTCAATAACTCATGACAAGACTCTAGGATTCGACTAGAGTAACCATCAACATTGGCCGTCCCAAACCATATTTCACATTGAATGTTATGCAAAATAGTTACATCTTTACTCAAAGAATCTGGGATGGCACCTGCTAAGCTGATGATCGACACTACAGCCAGCCATGGCGACCCTTTCCGGGTGCTGAATATCGGATCACAGCTCAGTGTAGTGATGATAAAAGAATTAGTTGAATTTTTCTGAATAAATGATGATATGTTCCCTTGGACCCATTCTGACATGCATATGTGATTTCATTAGCTATCGCGAGCCATGCATTGGATATCAACCCGAAGCTACAAAAGCTAGCACAATATCTATTGATTTCATCATGAAAGCTCCACTCTTACTTTTAGGCTCACCCCATCAACGTCTATGCCTACCAGCCGTTGCGACATGGCATACAATGACCTGAGACGTCTGAAAGACTACTTAAATAGAATATCGAACTAAGCTAATTCGATATCACTTATTTCCCATGAAGGGCTATCCAAGGACAGAAATTAGCAGACCTCACACTCAAATTCACTACCTCAGATGACTACTCGAAGAGTAGCAGAGAACCAACCATAAGATGGAAAATGTACGCGGATGAAGCATTCAATGATCAGTGTTATGGCATAGGAGTCATGATAATGACTCCTGAGGAACGATCAATCTGCTACGTCCTAAAACTCGATTTACCTGTAACAAACAACGATGCTTAGTATGAAGCCTTGACTGCCAGCCTCAAACTTGTAGAGGATTTGAAGTGAAAACTTTACATATCTTTTGTGATTCTTGATTGGTAGTATACAAATTTAAGGAAGTTGATCTTGCTAGGGGACATTGTCTTGCTCCTTATCTCGGCCAAGTCCAAGAGCTACTAACCGACTTCACATATTACATCATTACACACGTACTCAGCGAACAAAATGAAAAGGTGTCATGGTTGACTCCTATCAAAGACTATCTACAATAAAGAATTCTTACTGAACGGAGGAATGGAAAACGACAGATCCTCCTCAAAGCTTCACGCCAAAGCATCTAAGAATAAGTCGTGTGTCAAAAGGAGTTTATCCATCCCCATGCTTCGGCATATCGCCCATGATGATATCTTGAGCAAAGTCTATGAAGAAGAATGCGGTAATAACATTAGGGGGAAAACCATGATAAAGAAGATACTCTGCTACATGTATTACTGGCCAACTATCAACCCAGAAGCGGTTGATCATGCTAGACAATGTGACGAGTGCAAGATGTTTGCAAAAAATCCGGGAACCCCGCCGATGGAAATTATTCAAATGGCTAGTTCATAGCCGTTTGCCACTTGGGGGCACTGAAATCATCTTCTTGTCGATCCTAAAGGTGGTGCGAAATACACCATCATAGCAGTTGATTACGTCACCAAATGGGCAGATGAAGAACTCTTAACCACGACCAAGATGAAGAAAATAATCAACTTCTTTATCAGTAACGTCATCTGTCCTTATGACCTTCCATGATCCATTATAACTGCAAATGGACAGGTTGAAGCTGTGAACAAAATCATAGAGTCTTTACTGAAGAGAGGTTTGGAAAACTCCTCAAGTGGCTGATTGCAACCCTTATTTCTCAGAAAATACAAACAAGGAATCGCGATTGAATTGCAATTAAACTAGACGGAGTTGGCGACAACTTATGATCATATAAAAAGGATCCGAGAGCCAATGGCAAGAACATGTACCCGAACGTGCATGTGTACATCCGAAAAAGTTCGACTTCTTGAAATCAACATAAATTGAATTCTCACTAAGGGTTATTAAGAGAAGACAAGATCAGATAGCCGAAGCTTATTAGCTCTGCAGAATCAGTCACGGATGGTCACTGATGAACTACAACCCTGGATTTATAATATTGGGAATCGACCAAGCATCACAATGACCAAAGAAGGATACAACACCTTGGGAGTATAAATTGGAGGATAATAACTATTCAAGAAACATGGTGGATTTCTTTCTGAAGACAAGGAATACTCGCTGATTCAAAGCGTGTTGTGTTGCTTCACACGACACACTTTGGGGGGCAAGTGTTAACCGGCATCTTGGCCCGGTTACAAAACGACAGTTGAAGAAATTATCATTAGCACTAGACAAGATTCTGATCAAGAAGAGACTAGAGGTGGTAGCAAGTTGTCAGGCCCACAACAAAGCAAGAGCATTCGGCCTGCCTGGCCTGGTGCGCAGATTCACCTACTATGGGCAGAGGCACCTTGTTCCTAAGCCCATGAGAGAAGTCCAACCCATCTCGTCTATAAATAGGAGGGCAGTAGCACAATGAAAGGGACCTTTTTTGTTGAACAATGGGGAGACTCTGCCACTTTCAAGACTGATTATTTTCAGTTCAAACTTGTATTCAAGTCATTAATATATGGATTGTATCTGTATTCAACTACTTGTGAAAGAAATAAAGATCAAAACTCAAAGTGGATGTAGGCAGTTACGCTGAACCACTATAAATCTGGTGTTCTCATTTTTGTTGTTCTTTTGGCATTCAATTAACTATTTTCAGTTCTAATTCATCTTCTTCATTAATCTCTCTACACAATCTTTCTCAACGAGGTTAGTGACCAATTTTGGTGCTAACACTGTGCTCCTGCATCCACAATGGTTAAAAACATACATTTCAAAATATTATGATGATATGCATATATATAAACTTTTGGATTTCCCATCCCCAGTTTAAATTGACACCCTTTCATAATTATAGTTTCTATGGTCACTGTTAACCTATTAGTTTCCATGGGTTTACTAAAAACCTTTTTCATTACACATGGACACCCTGTCCTATTCCATAGTTTTCATGGGGTCACTAAGAACCTATAGGCTCCTGCCAATTAACTTAATTAGTTCATGGGTCCCCCTGAACCTATTAGTCATTCCAATAACTAATCCCCTTATCCTAGTTTTCATGGGTTGACTAGGAACCTATGGGCTTATCCAGTAACTCACTTCTCATCCTAGTTTTCATGGGTTCACTAGGAACCTACTGATGCTTTCAATAACTTCTTTCTTATCCTAGTTTTCATGGGTTGACTAGGAACCTATTGACTAATGTCAATTCTTAATCTGGATATAGTTTTCATAGGTTCACTACAAACCAATTAGCCCCTGCCAACTGTCCTTAATACATAGTTTTCATGGGTTTACTATGAACATGTTGGTTACCTCCAATAACTACCTTGTCATAGTTTTCATGGGTTTACTATGAACCTATCTTCTAGACAACTTCAAAGTTTAAGCATCCTATATTTTTGGTCTCCCTGACTCCCTGGAAGCAATTCTAATCATTTAGGAGTTTAACCAATTTATATTCAATACTGGGTTAACCTAGCTAGTTTCTCTACCCCTTTATCCCCAAAATACATTTATGGGTCCTTTATCATGTGAATATATTCATATTTGAAGAAGAAAACATAATAGTTTAACAATACCACTCCGGTGGGTTTAAGGTCCTTAAAATACATTACATCAAAAACATAGTTAATCCCTTTAACTTATATTTTTATCAAGGCAATACTTCTTTAAATCTACTAACTTAAAGTCCTTTCAAAACTTCTTTATTTAGGCCTGGGTTTTTTCTTTAAAATTTGAGTTTGGGTTTTAAAACCTTTTGACACCTTGAAACCTTTGCTTTCGATCTCATAGGATGACCTCCTTCGAAAGCATAAAAATCTATCTTCTAAACACTAGGCTCCTGCCTTTAGAATACTTTAAAACATCTCTTTTGAAACCTTTCGACCATGTTAAAGTATTATCATTTAAGTATAGAAGCATAGCTTCAAAACCATTTTAAAGTACCCTTTCGAAACCAATGAAGGTTATCCTTCGAAACCACTGAAAGTCCCTCTTTCGAAAGCATTCGGTTTATACTTAAAACATCATATTTAGGTCAAAGTGAACATAGGCGAAAGCATCTCTTTCGAAACCATTCTTTAATTCAAAAAGTATTGGGGAAGTTTGATGGTGTTGAAACCATCCTTTCGAAAGCATTAAAACGTCTGGGTAAAACAATTGAAGGTTAGCTTTGGAACCCCTTCCGAAACCATTGCCTTCGAAACCCCCAACCCCTTTTGAAAGCATTAGGAAGTGGCTTGTATTTATAAAAACAACTGAACCTTTCGACAACATTGATTTCTTCAATACCATCGGAAGGTCATCCATTCTAGGAAGGGTTCTGACTTAGTCAAAACTACCCCTTCCGAAAGCTTTGAACAAAATCTAAGTAACTCCTTTATAAGCTACTTCTTTTAAAACATAAGCAACATCTCTCTTTGGAAAGCCTCTTTGAAATACCCTTTCGAAACCATAGGTTTCAACTACTTCGAAACCCATTTATAAAAAGGCAAGCGCTTTTCTTTTAAAACAAAATAAAACAAAGGAACCAAGCCGTTCGAAAGCTATCTCTCGACACCCTACCTTCTGCCTTTCTCCAATCCACTACGTACCATCGATATGATACCATGTGTCTTGGTTTACTGGTTTCGACCTAGAAGGTTTTGTTAGGTTGGGGGCGGAAGGTCTCATTCGGAGGGTCCTTCTAAAGAAGGCGAAACCCCTTTTTTGAGCAAAAAAGCTGTTTTACCAAATAAAATAAACTTTTTGTAACTAACTTGCCCACTTGTAAACACATGAATGGTTACATTAAACTTTCAAATTATTTTACTAAAATTTGCCGCATTTTTTCAGATCTAAAACATGCTAACTTTTAACAATTAAGCCCTTCCTAATAACAAAACAATTAAATCATCTAGGTCCTTTCAAAATAATTTAATTTCCATACTAAATCACTTAGTAAAAATCCCTAAAAATTCTAGAATTCACTTTAATCAGGTTATCTAACATATCAAAATTTCAGACCCAAATTCTTAATATATTTTCCAAAATAAATTTATAAACCCAAATGACCATATTTTCCTTTCAAAATTCATAATTAATTCTCCACGGCTTGGAAAATTATTAAAATTGAAACCCAACTCCAAAATCATGTTTTCCATAACATATAATTTTTCCATGGCATTTAAAAATCATTTAACTTCGGTTTTACCCTAAAACCGTTCATATCTCCTTTAAACAGCATTGTTTAAACCATATAAATCATAAATCTAGCATATCATAATTCAATAAATCATAAAAATGAATTTATCCCTTAAATTTGAAACCATATGATTATAAAACCAAAATATAGATATAGTGATTATTATTCACTTTAGATTGGATAAGGAAATTGATGATTGATTGAGATTGATTTCTTCTAGCTTGATCCTAAGCTTTACTTTGATTTTCTCTTCTTTTTCTTTCTTCCTAATGGCCGACCTTGCTCTTCTTCTTACGGTTATAATTTTTGTTTGTGATAAAATAAACATGTATGGCCTAAAGAAAATGGTATAAGGGTGGAGAATGTGGGCAGCAATTACCCTAATGTCCTTATATTTATTTTAGCTAACACTTAACCATTTATAAGTTCATTTGATTTAAGTAAGCACGGCCACTTAGTTTATTAATCAACCTCAATCTCCTTATCTACATTATTCTATTTAATTTATTCTAATTAAATCTCCTTTTCTACATTATTCTATTAAATTTATTCTAATTAAATCTCCTGAATAGTGTCAATAAAAATTAGGGGTGCACTACACTAGAAACAGCTTTTGGCAGCGTTTCAAAAACGCTGTTATATGATACGACAGCGTTATTATAAACGCTGTATAACGACATGCTGTCGTAGATGCAAAAGTTTTAACAGCAAAATAGAAAACGCTGTAAAAAATTTGATACCACGGCATTTATTAAACGCTGTTATATGACACAACAGCGTTAGAACAAACGATGTATAACGACAAGCTATCGTATAAAGAGAACTTACAACAGCTTAATTTTAAACGCTGTGGAAATTATTCTTTTGACAGCGTTTTATTTAGGCTGTTAATATTTTTATTACAGCGTTTAGTGCGTGCTGTGTTATGTTTTTACAGTTGGGATGATGTTTTACTACAGTTTACAATAGCGTTTAATAAACGCTGTTACTCGCTATTTAATGATAATTACAACATGAATTAAACGCTGTTGTTTCTTCATTGACAGCATTAAAATAAATGATGTCTTCTATTTATATGATTTTTACAACATTAACATTCCACTATATTTGCATATTCCAGAACTACATTTTGAGTATAATCAAGCAACCAGTATATATAACATGTTCTAATGAATAATAATCTGTTAAATAAACTAGCTAAAACAATATTAATATACAAAAAACATCTATAAATCAAGTTTCAATAATATCCATAAACAAAAATAACACAGTAGACCAAGTTATCATAATATTGTTAAACAAAGATAAGGTATATGTTAAACAAAAATATAATATCAATAAAGTAAGTCCGCACCAAATGCCAACAACAAAACGTGCATCTAAAAAGTTTCATATGCTTGCTACTAGCTACGGAAGAAGAATGTGCCATCGCCATCTTTAATTACCTGCGATGAAAAAATTTGAAGTCAGTGAGTAAACATAAATTAAAATCTAAACCCATCTGATAATCTCAATACAATTATTACAAGCAAATCAATATTTTTATCACAGTTCTCGGTTTACACTAATAGATATTACATAGATGAGTTTTATTGTAGTATCCAACATTATTGTTAAGTATGATTTACATAGATGAGTTTTATTGTAGTATCCAACAATATTACACAATTAAGTGTTTCACAAGTATGATATAATAATGTAAAAATAACTAACAATAATTGAAGACAGAAATAAATAAGTCTAAATGATTGGTGGCAAGTCACAGCTGGACGCAAACTCTGGGCCAGTGATTAAGCACATTATTATCACCAAATAACAGTATAAAGTGTGAATAAGAAAGAGTAAATGGCGAGCACACCGAACTTCAATTTACCAACCGATTCTTAATGCTCTACCAGCATATAACACTAACCAGGCTATGCAACCAGTTATGGATCTAACTCCGCGTTAAAAAAAATGTCTGTATTTTCGATGGCAAGATCAGAATCTAGTAAGAAGATACAATATTTCGTTTGGGATAAAAGATAATGCCCAGATATCGTTTGAACTTTGAACGAACAACGGTGGAATAGGATATTAAACATATACTATGATAGACTAAACAAGGATTAAACAGTTAGACAGCAACCCAAACTCCAAATGCTATAACGAGCCTTACCAAATTCACCAAAAGATTCTAATTGCCTTGAAAACCCGAATTCAAACTCTATCTCGAACTTCTCACACATTCTTTACCTCTGTGCCGCTAGAGGAAACCCCTTATTTCCAGATCTATCACCAACTGAACAGTGGTTAAATTTCCAAATCGAGCAGCCTAAACCAAAGCCGCACCATACCCGTCAAGCAAATTGCTTGAACTCTTACACCATTTACAAACTGAAACAAGCAGCTTCGCTTCCACCAGCTCCATCTACAAACTCTTCCAGTTCATCAGCAAATCAACCAGACCACCTACAAAGTTCACAACACTCAACCCTTGAATGTACAGCCACCCTCCATCTCTTGCTAAACAATTAACTCCTTCATAGCTACATCACCAGACTAGCTGCGAACACCAACCTACAACCTTACCTTCTTACTGCACTTACATCCACTTCCTGTACATCGGAAATTTATCCCATTCACCTAAACTGCCACTACAGTCCAACACCTCATTCAACCACTTAAAGCATCACAACTTCAATCCATTCCAACACTACCAGTCCCCTACACCTCCACTTCCATCACATACACCAAACTGTCCAGTTCAACCTGCACATTCATCTTCAACCCCCTTTGACTGATGTCCACCCACTACCTACGAACAATCTTCACCTTCCTTCTACAGCATCTACAACCAGTCACTGACTTCCTCGACCACTACCAAGTTCAAGCAACAAAACCTCCATCTGAACACCCTCCTTATCCTTATGACAATTCAGTAATCACACACGCTCTCATTTGGGACAACAGTCGCAGTTGAAAAATTACCTTATGACCAAAACAAAAACACAATAATCCAAATATTACCTTATGACCAAAGGTTTAACACAAAATTCAATACGGACATAACATGCACATAAAAATGCTTCAATTATTAACTAGACTGCACTATTGTGTGTTCGGATATTGCAAAATAGTTGTTAATTTTTCAACTGCGAACAAGAATGCATATAAACAAGATGTTGTGAAACTTACATGGAAGTTGAGCCCATTCTAACATTCGCAACAGGCCATGCTACAGTCGAGCCAATAACATCCGATAAGCATTCCATGAAGGATGTAGGCCGCCATAAAGGTGCATTTGGGACTTTTACAACATCCACCCAAACTCTTATCGCATTTGGTCCCAGTGGAACAGAATGTACCAAAGCATTTGGATCAGTTGAAGATACGGTTCCTTCTACTACTATTTTTCCCATACCCTCTAAATCAATCAACTTGCATTTGGTATTTGCAGAAGAATTTGCACTCTATCACATAACAAAAAAATGTTAATACGCTATCAACAATTCTTTGAGAGGAATATTAGCAATATGAACTTGTTACCATAAGAGGTGTTGGAGCATTGATCATAGGAGCAGGACATGTACTAGCATTAACCGTTTCAATAACCACTGTTGATTCTGGCCATGCTATTTTCTTACCAATAGCTTCTCCAATACATGTTATGCCAACTATAGGCCTCCACAGAAATGCATCTTCTTTTTTCGGATTGTCCACCCAAACTATCTTGGCATCTGGTCCAAGAGGAAGACCATTAATAATCTGATTTGGATCACTAGAGTACACTCGTCCTTCAGCAACCAGTTCTTTGCTTCCACCCCAATCATACAGCTTGCAATTGGTTTCCATGCTATTGGTTGTACTCTATTAAAAAAATACATGTGTTTAAGTTGAACATAGAAATATACAAAAACATTGCAGAAATTTCAGTAATGCAAAAAAAATCCTATGTTTATTCAAAACAGAATGGGATCGTATCAAATTTGTAAATCTGTAATCCCCTAACATGTCGCTAAATATGTTAAAGTGATTCAATTGATGTAGATATTGATTCTAACCTACCCATTGTTACTTGGAGTTCATACAAACGATGATGGTAAATCAAAAAGATATAGAGACTGAAGCTTCTCACACGGAGAAAACCTTCATCATCGTGAATCAAGAGGTATGATTATGAATAGGAAAAGTTATACCCCCATGACTTAGCATGATTACTTGGTTAATGTAGTACTGTAATTTTGTTTTGGGATTAACATGGTTAAAGGTGTAACTAAGCAACACAGTAAGGGTATGTGGCTATGGACGGTGCTTACACTACAGGTTAAGGCAATGAAACAAACAGGTGTGACAAAAATATCATTTCTTAGGTTTTGTTCAAAATTTATTAAAATATAGATTTGGTTTTCATCAGGTCAAGATTTGTATTTGCTTAGAAATTGCACAATATAAAATACCAATTTTTACTTATGCAAGTATAAAATACTAATATAAAAGATACAAGATAAAGAGGCATATTTTTGTAATAAATTTTGAACAGACCATAAAATTGAACTGTATTTTTATATGAGGCCAATAAATAAAATTTGTCCATATTATTTTTGTTTTATGTAAAAGGTAAACAACTCATTTTGGAACTTTGATCTACCAAAAGCTTGTAATTGTTAGAAGCACAAGAAGTGCAACAATAAATAACAATTTTCTTGTTGTAATTTTATTAATATTTTCATTTGCAATGTGAAACTGGTATATATACTTCTAAATAAGTATATGGTAGATTGGTGTTACATATTAGTATATAATATCGACCTACATATAAAAAAAATGCAAATTAGTGTTAAAACTTACCTCGTTTTGTTTTCTGGAGTTCGCACTAATGTGTATAACAACTTTATCAGCTGGCCATACTACCATCTCATCCTTGGCGTCTTTTATATATACCAAACCAGGAGAAGGCCTCCACAAGAAAACATCTAATTTTCTCGGATGGACAATCAAATTTTTTTTGGCATTTGGACCTAAAGGGACATCATTGCACAGTTCTTTCGGATCGCTTGACACAATTTTTCCTTCGGCGACAACCTCGTCATCATCTCCATACCAAGGCAGTAAACTACAATTGTCACCTATTTGACTATGCTTACTCTGCAATTAATCAGAATTAAATTATATTGATTATTGATTTAGATATCAAATTATGTATGATGTTGCAACCGTCATATAGAGGTTTTTTACCGCTACAGATGTGCTCTCTTCTCCCCAACTTCCTTTATCCTGCCAAATCAATAATATTGCAAATCAAAAATACATACTACTTGAATGATAGTTAATTTAATTAATTTACAAGGACTTAAATAAAAGGAGAGGACTGAAAAGAGAAGATTAATTAATACATTGGACTAAATTAAACATTTCCCTGACTGTAACTTCTAAGTTTGCATCATGTACTAAGCATACTAGTTCAATTATATACTTTGATATAAAAGATAGAGACATATTCAGTGTTATCAGTTCATTACCAAATGCAAACTTCAAAAAATAATGATACAATTGTGTTATTCTTATTGCAATGTTACCAGTTCATATTTTATGTTGTTTGCATAGGCAGCAGATCAAATTCTACTCTATCACATAAAGTATATATGAAAGACACTGTAACATAATGGGGATTTTAGAGCTTAAAAATGAAAGATATTAGATTAATGTATGTTTATTTTATTTATACGGACGTTACACATACAGCTCAAAGACCAAAACTACATACCGCACAGAGTCCTAGGTTTATCCTGGGCTATTCTTTCATAACACAGAGCATATTTTCTATGTGTGAATACCACCAATTATTAATTTCCATAAATAATGAATGAAGGAGATTTTGTAGAAGACACGGAAACTGAGAACAAAAATTGGTATCACATCCAACCACTGATTATTTACTGATGCACACAATACGAAAAATATTTCATGTTAATATTGCAGTGTCAGCAAACTAAAAATATGAACTCAGTAGTGTCAGCAAACTAAAAATATCAACAACAAAAAATCATCCAAACCCATAAATTGTCGCCCACTTTTGCACTGTTGCCCCAAGCAGCAGGCTTGCCAGCCAGCCTTACCTAGGGCCAGGCCTGCTTACTCATGACATAAACGTTCCAAGTTTCAACATAGTTCATATATCTATGTGATGTTTATATGTAAGGTAGCAGCAAAATAATCCGTTAATGTGATAATAATTTTTCCAGATATCCAATTTAATTCATAACATGTCACAATGTTTTCTTCTCAGAATGGCAGTTTGGTACATTACGTGTATATCAGTATTAAGCCTATTTTTGCCGGTGATTGTCGGATAAATTCTAATGTATCTGGAAATTGGAATGAACTTTTATTGCTATATTTGGTTGAAAAAAATACTTTCCATGTATAGCATGTATATTACTGTGTGAATTATTATTAATTAAAAACAAAACTTTTACGCACAATATCAAAATTACACACTTGTATATGCATATATTGAATATAATGAAAAGAACATCCAACTTAGAAAGCTCGACTTACAGTCTTTTACAATTCTGGTGTTCACATCTTATAAATTTAACTAAAAACTATGAAATAGAATTTTCATGCTTAACTATTTGACAATAAATTAATGTAGGTTTTAGGCATACATATTGGTTTTTATATATAGATATAATCTACTAACAAAAACATATAAAAATCAACTTTAAATTGTATCAACTTTTTACTCCCCTGAAACTAATAATCACCGAAGTTTCACTCCATTTTAGTCCACTTTCAGTTTTGTAACTGGGGTTAGATAGCATGCTTTGCTTACATATATATCCCTTTGAGTTTATGCAAGAAATTATAAAGAAGTTGTATCATTTAAATATAAAATTTGCACAAAAAAGGAGAACATTATCTGAATTTTAGATCAAATTTTTGAATGGCGCCGATGGATTTAGGTGATAGATTATTTTTGTTTTCCAAATTAAAATAGAAAATAGAGTATCTAATATTAATTGAACCTTAGCTATGCTCATTTCTATAATCTCATTTGTTGCAAGGATTTAATGGGAAAGATAGTATAATGATAAAGTAAAATAAAATTAAGGGGTAGCATCCGGAAGTTCGTACATTCCTAGGGATCAATGTTAAAAAAAACTAGAATGCATCGATCTAATCCAACATATTTGTAAACATTTAAAATATAAATTAAAAGTCGTACCAGACGCTTCATTAACATGTTAACCACTTGCTTCAGTTCTGAAATACTATGTTGACATTGTGCTACTTGAGTATCTTTGATTTGTGAGATAACCGCCTTGGCCGTAGTCATGCCTCTTCCCATTCCACATAGTCGTCTCGGTCTGTCTTGTCCCAACACTTGTGAGAGAGCATCATTTTTGAAATTACATGTTAAGCTAGATTGTGATTCATTTTCCACCTTTTTTTTTATTTTCTCCTACAAAAATTATATTTTGCATATGAGTTCTAAATTATATTATTTTCAAAATAATTACTTTAAAAAAGGTCAAAAGCACTTACAATAACTTCGGCAACATGTACATTCACGGGTTCGCCATTTTTTTGGGTGTGAGATTTAATCCAAACATCAACTCTAGAAATGGAAGATGGATTTACACTTTCCTCCTTCTGCATTAAAAAAACATAACATTAGATAAAACAAATAATCATAGTAAAGTAATCAAATATTTTTTCTCACCATATCTTCAGTTAATCGTGCCATTCCTCGACGACTACAAGTATGCGGCATTTGTTTATCCCTCATGGATTTGAATTTTTCACTTCGTAACTAGATTATAAAGATTTATCACGTTAATTAGTTAATTTGCATTCTTTGTGCACTTATATTTTATATATAGAAAGGACTAAAACAATTACTATATAATAATTACCTTAAACTCATTACTCGTTTTGGACTCAACAAACCTCTTCCATTCCTTCGTAGTTTTGACATTATCTGGTTTTAGTTGAAGCCGTTCCTCCGTGGTTTTTGCCTTTAATAACTTGTCAACTAGTTTGCTTTTTGAACACCTCCAAATACATCTCATTTGCCGAAGAATGGGGACCTTTTGCCATTCTTCATCTAGTTTAAATCTAGCCTACAAAACAGAACATGTTGTTTCAAAAACAGAAACATTTCAGACTATAATTGAAACAGTAATAGAAGTGTTAAATCAAAGTGCAGAATCATATATTTTGGAAAATGCATATATCATTCATCTTTTGAAAAATGCACAGAAAATGTTAAATCGAAGTGTAGAATTTATGTAGTTGTAAATTAACTTTAAGAAAAATTACAGACATTTTTCATGCAAATTGGACAGAAGTTCAACATTTCTGAAAGGTAATTCATTTAACACTAACTGAAAATATAAATAAATAATTATACAAACATGGAAATTATATTCTAAAATTAGTAGTGTGATATCACTATGAAAAAAATGCAATCTTGTTTTACTTTCTTGACTACTTAGTTTATTTTCTTAGCTATGATCGAATTACAAGTATTGAGCTACTAAAAGCATCTGGATAAAATGCTATCAAATACCACGGCCACCTTTTATTTTATTTATTTATTTACTTTTTTTTACTGTTTACACTACATTCGACCTACCGACTGATTGACTGATGATTTTCCACCACCATGGTATTAAACAACAGAAAATGCAATGCTTTTAACAACTCTCTCAGTAAGTACTTGGTTGCTATCGTGTAATACGTGTTTCACTATGTTGCTCTAACTGAACCATTGCATAAGACTACCATTGTAAACACAGGTACGGAAGCTAATTGTCATGACTGGTTATTGATTTACAGGTATTCCAAAATATTTTATTTCCTGAGTTAAAAATATAGCAGCAAACACAGTGCCAAACGTAATCTTTCAGCTACACAACGACAAAAAGAAATGGAACTGTTCACACATCAACAGTTCCAACGAATTACATAAAACGAACATATTGCTTTGCCGAATTGAATTTCAAAGATAACAACATTAATTGTAAATTAATTTTCAACGCTGAAATATTATAAGAAAGTAAACTAACAACATTACAAGATAAGCAAACCTGAACGGATTCACATAGAACTGATTTCAATTCTTTATCAAGTTGCCTCCAGTCCTCAAGTGTAAATGGAACATGCTCACGCACTAGTGGCCCCAAATAAGAAGATAGCTTCACTGACACTTTTACTATCGGTTCGCCTGATGAGTTAAACTCAACTTCGATTCGGCTTGCAACATCTGAAGGAAGTCTTTTCACTTTGGTTGGGCCTCTAGTCTTCTTTTTTGAAATCTGATTTACATCAATATCTTCAATTGTTCTATCGATTTCCATTGCTGTTTCGGGATTTCCATCGACTTGCAGAGCAGTGCCTGGGTTTGAGTTGCTTGCATTCCCAACATCGTTGTTTTCCAACGGTGGCTCAATACGCTCTCCTATTGCATTAGACTTATCGGATGCATATGTGGATTGTTCGAGTCTTTTTTGATTGCGTGTAATCCTCTTATCCATTGTCTTTTTCGTACTTCTAACCATTTTCTGCAAGTATAACATATCAACATATGAATTTCAAGCTAGAAGTAGTGAAATATGAATATAAATTATCACCATTTTCTGCAAGTATAACATATCACCATTTTCTGCAAGTTAACATCTCCACCTTTTCCATTTTACTAGTGCATACTTCACTACTATCTGTATTGTCCAACTCTGTCTTCTTTTGTGCAACCTCAGTCTATATTGCTGGTCTATATCGCATTTGATTTCAATTTTCAATTGTCATCGCAGTTGCATTTACATTTACATTGCATTCTATTTCCTCCTTGTTCATGTTTCCTCACTTGTCTTCATTTTACAATTTCATTGCATCTTTAACCAATTCAACTTCAATCCTTAATTCTCAAGTTCCATTTTCTGGTTCGCTAGAAGCATTTATTTCATTTACTCCAACAGTGCACTTCTGTTTTACATTTTAGTTTCAAAAAAACAAAACAAAACAAATACAATTTTATAGTGCAACAGTTTGTTCAAATTGCATTTCATTGTTTGTTTACGCTCTCTCTTCTCTCTTTTCAGTGCAACATATACTGCCTCCATCGCAACCCAACGCCCCTCTCTGTTCCTTCTTGCCTGCTCACAGTACCCTTCATTTCATCAACCACCAGAAAACACAACCTGACATCATACTACCATCAAACTAGCACCTCTACCGGCCAAAACTTCCACCACCATTAGCCCACAGCACAGCCTACCTGTACCCGATCAACCACACTACCCTACTTCACGTCAAAGAAATAACAGATTAACATGTACCGAATTAAGCAATTTCAAAATGAAAAACTACCCAGATTAACAAATTCAATCTAGATCAGCATGACATGACCACAGAAAATTCTTAACCATGAATCCGTAACAATACAAAGGTCAAATATTTCATTCAAATGTCCAAAATTGTACTTCATTACAATAGCAATCATATTATTCAGGAATCTGGTACAACATGACAAAGTCAGGCTACCTTAAATCTGAAGATGGAGAAAATTTACGGGGATAACTTGCTCGGAAACATACAATTAAAAACGTCTATTACTTGCTGAATAGCCAAGAAGAAACGGCCATAGATCCATGGTATTTATTTTTGTTTTCATAGGTTAGCTATGGAATGTTAGCTTTAATTTTATTTATGGAAACAGTCATTACGGGCAAAAAGTATGTTATTTGGTATCAAATCTTCGAACTTCACTATTTATATACTCTGTGTTCAGGTTTTTAACGCTTTTATAAATATAGTCTATTTACATATACACTAGCTAGGACAAAGACTTTTTTACACTAGCTAGCATTTTATTTTAAGTTCCTTTATATCTCCTTCAATTCTAAGAGCATCAGATTGTGATTCGGACGGTATGCTTATCTAATTTGAAATTTGAGTATCCATCTTGAATATGAACAAGTTTACTAGTAGTAAGAGAATGAATGAAATAAAATCAACTGATATGCCATTTAAGCGAAATGAAACAGTTCATATAGCAAAAACAAAAAAGAAGAATGGAGACATAATCAATATTGGCAGCTAAGCATGTCACGTGGTATTAATGTGTGAGTTTAAATTTTCGTTGTAAAGCCACCATTCAAAATCTAATATTATATTTATAGAAGCCAAAGGCTGTTCGTCTTCTTAGCGACTATATAAACAAATATCTGATAGAATGGGTGAGATGTGCTTATACAAGAGATCCTTTGGTTATGATTTCCTTCGTGTAAAGTAAACTAATCAAAACATACATCAATATGAAAAACAATTTTGATAAAACGAAATTAAATGGTGAAATTGATCCATTTAATGTAATTAAATGGTATGGTTCGATCTTTCAAATTGAAATTCAAACCAGTGAAATAAGCATCTATAATTACCTTAAACTTCTCATAAGAAAACAAAACATTAAAACTACTCAAGTATGCCTTCGCAATCCTCCCTAACATTACTAACATTCTCAACTAAATCATCCACATCCATATCGTTTTCTTCAGGACCACTTGCAACATAGTTGGCTTCTTCAACAAAATCATCTATCTCTAATTCATGAAAACCTCTTGGCGGTGCTTTCATTACAACATACCAATTAGAAGAATCATTTTTTTGAATAAAATACTTGTTTTGTTTGAGATGCGAGGATATAAGGATCTTTTGAAAATGAAACCTGACTTTGATGTAAATTAACAAGAGTGAATCCATCTTCGACTTTTATCCTGTTTCCTATGTTTGCCCAATGACACTTAAAAACGGGAATTTAAAAAACATTATAATCTAGTAAAATTATTTCAGTCAATATCCCATAGTAAGTAACCACATCAACCACTTGAGAAATGTCTTTTGCGCTTGCTCTACACATGGTAGTCGCGTCATAAGTCACTCCGCTATTCTGGGTTTCTCTATCAACATCTTTTATATGAAATCGTTGTCCATTAATAATATATCCTTTGCAAGAGAACGCCGTCTTTTTAGGACCATATGCAATCCATTTTAATATTTTATCATGATCCTTTGAGTCAATAGGTATCTAGAGAAATATTCAAAACATATTTTAAAAGTAATTTCATTAATTCATATATGAAAATATTGAATATTTTTGACAAACCTTCCTTTTAATCCAATCAGCGAAGCTATCTCTGTGGGTTTTCCATAATATGGTCGCATTTTTTTCTAAGCGCTTGTTTGAATTTTGCAACTCCTCCAAATGCAAACTAGTATGATAACGGTGATGTTAAATTAAAGTTGCAAATACAAACACATCAAATCAATAGAAGTGGGATATAACATATACTCACCCTAAAAATGGTTCCACCATAGCCATATTCATTAACACAGCTAAATAAGCAATTTCTTTTTCATTGGAAGACAATGTAATTGATTTGGACATTGAAATTGGATGCCCTTCAAGTATTGCGTTATCTTCATAATCTTCATTTCGATCTTTTTTTTCAATATCCACCGACTTACTCAAAAATTCACTAAAAAATCTCATGCATTCTTTGGCAAGATATGATTCTGCAATGCACCCCTCTGGTCGTGCATAATTTCTTACGTAGTCTTTGAGTGTTTTCATATATCTTTCAAAAGGATACATCCAACGAAAATGAACTGGTCCACACAATTGCGCTTCTCTTCCAAGATAAATTGTCAAGTGGATCATAATATCGAAAAACGAGGGTGGAAAATATCTTTCAAGTTCACACAGTATTTTAACGATATCATCATCAAGTTGTTGCAACTTCTCCCTATCAAGAACACGTTGACATATTTTATTGAAAAATGAACATAGACGAATTATTGCATTTCTGGGTCTGATTGGCAATAAACCTCTTACTGCAACCGATAATAACTGTTGCATTAGAACATGATAATCATGAGACTTCAAACCACTAATTTTACAATCCACCAACGACACACATTTTTTGAAATTTGAACAATAACCATCGGGACCTTTGAAATCATACAACCTTTTGCAAAATATTTTTTTCTCCAATTTTGACAATGTATACGGAGCTGGTGGAAGATATGTTTTGGTTCCACGAGGTTGTGGATAAAGACCATGCCGAATACCCCAATCCTCCAAATCATGTCTATAATTAATCCCATCTTTTGATTTGTTATCATGCAACATTGTACTCAGTGTGCTTTCACAAACATTTTTCTCAACATGCATTACGTCCAAATTATGACGCAATGGAAGTTCCTACAAAAAAAATTAGCATTTATATTTTCTATATATTCTTTTTTTTAAGATTAATAAAGAAAAATGAAATTTGAATACTAACCTCCCAATATGGCAAGTCAAAAAAAATTGATCTTTTTTTCCACCTTGATAGCTCTTTTTTTACAGGATTATCATCTTCATTATCTTCATCCTCACTGCTATCATCGATCTTCCTTTTCTTACTTTTTTCCTTACTTTGCCCTTTTCCAAAATCATTTGGAAAGTCCTTCAAAATAAGAGAGATGTTTTTACCTGTTAAAATTCTAGGCATCTTTCCATCCTCTATAGTGTTATCAAACCAAGCTTTTTTTTCCTCAACGGATGTGAAGTAGGCAAAAATCTTCTATGACCCATAAAAACATTCTTTCGACTATATTTCAACCATCGATGATGGGTATTGACACCACATAATGGACAAGCCTTTTTACCCTTTACACAACATCCAGCAAGATTACCATAAGCTGGAAAATCATTTATCGTCCATAATAAAATAGCTCTCATATTAAAAAGTGTCTTACTAAATGCATCGTATGTCTCAATTCCATTACTCCACAAGTAATGCAAATCTTCTACTAATGGCGCCATATATACATCAATATCATTCCCCGGTTGCTTTGGACCTGGAATTAGAAGTGTTAGCATAATATTTTCCTTTTTCATGCACAACATAGGCGACAAATTATATGTCACAAGCATTACTGGCCAGCAACTATATTTGGAACTCAACATGGAAAATGGATTAAACCCATCTGTAGCAAGACCAAGTCTGAGACTACGTGGATCAGCTGAAAATGATTTCCAAATTTCATCAATTGTGCTCCATGTTACAGAATCTACGGGATGACGCATTTTTCCATCACTGCTTTTATTGTTGAAATGCCACCTTAATGCTTCTGCCATCTTTTCAGATCTGAACATTCTTGTGAATCTTGGAATTATTGGAAAATACCTCAACGCCTTAACCGGGATACCCTGCATAATCTCATTTGTATCCCGATTCATTTTCCATCTTGAGGAACCACATTTCGGACAGTTATTCAAATTTTTATGCTCTTTACGAAAAAGACAACAATCATTCTCACAAGCATGAATCTTTTCAAACCCCGTATCAAATAGTTTGAGGAATTTCTTTACTCATATAAAGTCATAGGAAGTACGTTATTCTTTGGCAAAAACAATTGTTGCACATTAAGAAGCTTATCAAAACCAGAATCGGATAATCCAGTTTCGCATTTAAGATTATACAAAATAGTGATGGCAGATAACTTTGTATGATCTATGCAGCCAGGATATAATGGGGTTTCTGCATCTTCCAAGTTCTTAAGTAAATCATCATGTCGCCTTTGTGCATCATCCTTATCTTTATCATCATCAAAAAAAGCATGATTAAAGTAGTCTTCATCTTCATAGTGAATTGCTTTGAGTAAGTCGTACGCCTCACTTTTTTTATTATTATTTTTAACATCTACTTGTTCGCCATGATTATACCATCTACCATCTTTGTACTTAGGATCCATTCCCTTAATAATTAAATGCTCAATGACGGTTTCACCATAGTGATGACTAAGATTTCGACAATCTAAACAAGGGCACAAAATTTTCTCTACATCTCCTAACTTTTGCTTCGCAACACGTACAAAATTTTGAGCTCCTTGTCCATACTCTCTACTGGTTCTATGTTTAAAATTTAAAACAACAAAAATGTGTGACGACCCGCCCTTCTCGAACCTCGAAAATCGACACAAAATAATCAACAGTATAATATGCCAACGATCGAATGCCGGAAAAGACAGATTGTAAAAGAATAAGAAAGTAGATAGAAGAAGAAAGAACCAACCAAATCAGAATCTCACAATCGCAGCAGATAAAATATAATATATAGAACAGAACTTTACACAAATCAAAACTATATCTGTTTATATACAATACATCATCATCAGAGTATATCAATACAACCAACCATAATGAGATACATGACTAACAACAATCATAGCAGCGGAATATAAACAAGTACGAATAATACGCCTCGACTCCAGCTCCTCTTCTGCTCCATAGCAACCTATCCTGTAATATACTCGGTCTGACCCGAGCATTATAATAAAATAACACCCGAGTCAGTCTGGAATACCAGCGCATCATAAATACATCCAAACTGATTATTAAAGTTTCAAAAATCCTTTGAAAACAAAAGCATCTCGTAAGACCACGCCACAAATAAACATGTCGGGTTTTTACCTTACGATAGCTAAAACACTTTTTATAAAAATCCTCTGATATTATAATAGTGTCTATATACAAATACTTATTCAAATAGCTGAAATTGTTACATGATTAAATTCCAGCATACTAGGTATACAAACAAAACGCGTACAAAGCACGTAGGGAAAATGGATTTCCAACGAATGACTAGGCACTGGGGTACCACCTGTCACAGTACGTGGCCTAGATCACAGTACCGAGGAGTACGCCCGCTCCCCTGCAACACAAGACCGGAATCATCCCTTACTGGATAATTCCAAGTAAAATCACCCCACGGTTGTGATCAGCAACCGCACCACTAAGCCGAAATAAAAGGGACATCTAGACAGGGATGACCTTACTCTCAAGTGGGGGCTACCCACGAAGCCTTGCTGCATAACCCCTGATTTTCAGTCATTCCCGGTTGATGAGGCTTGAGGCTTAGCGTTACCTTTATAGAACATATCCCTTTGAATGCCCATCGTCCACCTGACGATGTCACGAAAGCATTCGTCCATACAAGTCCGTCCCGGGTCCGAACGGAACCGAAGGCACTATTCCTACTACATCCATTTTGGAAATATCCTCAGAATTAGTAGCGACTAGCCCTTGCACTTCCCTGCTCCATCTTCGACTCCGAAATCGTTTTCGCGAAACGTACAAACCGGATCGAAGTGGTATTCGAGTCTCCAGACCTAGAATCCCGGTATACGGAAACTCGATCCCGGTCTCTTCGAAACGATCAGCGCATTTGGCCAATATTGATAGTCGGTGATTTAACTATCAATTAATGTTCACAAACATCCATACACATCCATCACACAATAAATAATCTCCATATTATTTATTTTTTTCTAATATCTTTCAAAGATATATTTTCACATTTTCAAAACTTGTTTGAAACAATTTTCCATTCTTCCTTTACAAGGTAAATCTTTTACCCTTTATTCCCATCGGGAATAACCAAGTATAAAACAATTTGCATTTAAAACAGTTAAAAATACTTTATACTGAAATATACTTTAAAATATGAAAATTACTTCTATTTATTTACTCAAAATATAAATTTAAAATATGTGAAGAAAACTAGTCATTAACACATAAACTTTGATTTAAAAATAAGGGTTTTAGTTTCACTAAATTCAAAATAGCGTAATAAGAAGAAAAATGCTAATTTTAACAACTTAAGCTAAAACCAACTTTTAAATAAATCCATTTGTAAAATAATTACTAATATACTCCCAAATTATTACGGTATTAAAATTATTAATTTATTTCTTTAAAAATAACGATTTCTTAAAAATACTTTTTAAAACGATTTAAAACTTAACCTTTAGTTAAATAAAATCTTTTTATAAACATTTACTTGGATTTTCCCAGGGAAACACTTTCCCGTTTCCAAAACATTCCAAAGTACTCTTTCATATAAATCCACTGATTTATTTCAAGTCAATTTATGATTTCAACATAAATTTCCAATTCCATACTTAACTATAACTTCCTCCGAAGTTAAATCACAATTTTTCATTTCCGGAAATTCATTTTTAAATATAGTTTAAACATTTTGGTGAATTTTCAATGGAAGCCAAATTTCCAATTCACTTAATTAAATTCCAATGAAATACGGCATTTCAAAACATTCTATTTTTCATTTGAACTTGTTAATTTATAGTCGAAAACTCCATTTTGACATATTTTTAATTTCCGAATAACATTAATCATTATTAAAACAAACACCGTTATTTTAAACAATTTATAATTTCATAAATTTAATCTCCAGAAAATTTATATTTCATATTTATCGATTGATAAATTTTCCCACAATATTAAATCCCAATTTTACCAAATTTTTTTCATTTCCCATTCCAAACCAGATTTCAAATTCTATTTTTCAAAAATTCTTAATTTAACAATTTACTTATTTCGTAAAAACCCAATTTTGTCCATTTATAAATTAAATTCTGTAATTATGATTTATACAACAATTTCACAACACAATTAAATTTCTAGATTTATCAATCACAACATATAAACAGGTATTCACTAACAATTATAAAATAATTGCTACAATTGTGAGGAATCCAGTTGGATCCCTCCAACCTGTTTCTCCCTGCATCCACAAATATTAGCGCATCACAATATAAATATCAATCCAGACTGATAATAACAATTATATTCAGCCATCCACACAGATATTTAAATATTAACTATTTAAAATGCCTAGCATCCAGATGTGAGTGAGAAAAACTCACCTTGAGTTTCGGCGCGCGTTCGAAATTTAAATTAAACCGGACGGTGTCCGATTTAACTCAAATTTTTACTTGCCCGGAATGACTCTGGATCTGTACCATCACGAAGCATTCGTCTCTGCGATTCCAATGCCTCCAATTTCGTTAAAATCTGAGGTCGTACGAATAAGTTATGAATTTACAAAGTATTGAAATCGATTTGAAAACATTTTTTTTTTAACTTTACCATCACAAAATCTCGGCCCTCCATCACTAAACGAGCCCGCCCTCCTTCTTCTTCATTCGCGTTCGTGTCCAGGGTGATAAAACCCATAGCCGCCTCTAGGGTTAGCAATCACCGTCCCTTTCGTCGAGTTCGACAATGATCTGAACCCACCCCGAGAAGCACCACCTCGCACTCCACCAACGTCATCCACCTCGTACCACTCGGCCCCCCCTACGCACGGATATTCGTGCACGAATACACCATGAACGCGGCTGCCTCTTCCCCTCTATTCTCCACGAAACTCGATCTCAACCGTTCACCTCGAAGAACTCGCCATCCTCTTCATATTTCCAGTTGAAAATTTCTGAAATCGTTGCTTGGATTTCGAGATTTTTGAGGGAGAAAACTAGGAGATATCGGCCATTCATGAATACTAACGGAGGCTCCCGTTATTGCTAGGGTTTTAGAGAAAATATCATATATATATATATATATATATAATTGTTTTTAATATTATTTAATTAATAAAATTTCTCGATTTAACAGTTAATGCAAACGACCTCCAATTCTCACGTTCCGACAGGCTATCCTGGGGTTTTTCCGCGTTCCGGACACAATGGAACAGGTTTCGTAAGCTAATTTGATCATATGCGTGAGATACGGAACCAAACGATAAATTTAAAATTAAATTGGTTAAAACGATTTCTATGCGTTTCGAGCTGCCACGGTCAAACGACAACTCCGATTGCTACGAAAATTGAAATCCGATAATAATTAACTATTACGGATCCAATGAAACTGGTTTCGTCGAATTCCGAGACTGTGCCCCGGAAGGCTATTTTAACTCGTCTATTAAATCGAGCGATTTTCTGAAATTATCAGAAACGCTTAAAATTTTACTTTTAAAATTTTATTTACTTAACAATAAATCATATAAAATTTATAAACACATTAAAAATCATTCTGGCTCATTCTAGACCAAAATCTGATTAAATTGCATTTTAATAATATTAAATTCATTATTAAATTAATATAAACTCCAAATATTAGTTTATCAACTTAAAAATTCCTCTAAAAGTCCAACAACATTATTTATGTCCAAATACACTTTAAAATAAATTTTAAAACCATTTTATAGCTATTTACACCCAGATTCACCTTTTTATCCTAATCCCGAATATTTAATTATTATTTTTCCATTAATCAAATTCAACCAGAATTGCTATAAATTAAAATTATAGCTCATTTTCATTGATTGAACCCAAATCCATTCATTTCAAAATCAATTAAGAATCCACATTAACATTTAAAACGAATTAAATGTTCAAATTCAATAGCTTAAAAATACGGGATGTTACAAAATGTTAGCTTTCATTTCAAAACATGTTAAGTCTAAAGTTATGTGTAAATTTACTTTTACATGATTACCTATGTAGACGCAACCAGTCTTTCTCCATCACCATATATAATATAGGGAAGCAATCAAGTATCTAAAATTCAAAATAGTTATTAGTTTTACAACATACATAACTATTTTTCTATGAAACATAACTGCCATAAAAGAATATTCAAATATTTGCCTACCATAAGCACATTAAATATGCAAAGCAATATACAATCTTAAAATAGTTTCTTATTAAACAATTTTTAACATGCCTAAAGTTTGCAAATAATGTGTAGCGTGAAATAGAAATGTAAGCTTCATTATAGAACAACATATCATTAAAACATGGAAATCAATATCATTATATAGTACAAAACTTGTTTTAGAAGCATGCTCCTCCCGTTTAATGTTCAACTCTGCCAAAGGCTAGGCTCCAAAAGTTTCGAAAAAACCAAAAAAAATCAAAAACTAAACTACAAACAGCATGAAAAACTGTTATATAAAAATGAACAATGGTATAAATCATATCAATTTGATGAATTAATGCTTGGGTTAAAAGGATCGTGGAAGCTCTGAGCTGCAAGAAAAAATATCGAAGGTCGCCAACAGTTAGGTCATAAAATTCATATGAAAACACCCAGTTTGTAATATAAATCTATGAAAAAAATAACAAAATGTCCACTATATTCACTCTGTAAACATATAGCAGAGGAAAATAAAATAAATATGTTATTTATTATAAATAAGGTGGTTTGCCTAGGGAGGTGCAGGCAGGAGTTTTGGTGTTTGCAGGTAGTCTGGTCGGAAGTGTAAGGTGAAGGCAGTGAATATGGTAGTTATGTGGTGAAAGCACCGATGAATAGGGGACTCGCTGGTAGCAGTTTGGTTGTGAGATGCAGGTGTGGTGGTTGTGTTTGCTGATATGAGGGTGGAATGCAGATTTGATATGGCAGTCTGTGGCTATATTTGGATTTTCTAGTCAGGGCCGGCCCGAACGTATTCATTGCCCTAGTCGAATTTTTTTTTTCGATTTTTGTTGCCCCAGTATTTAATAAACAACAACAAAAGTTTTAGCTATTAAACAAAATGCAAATGTTATTATAGAAGTAAATATTAGTTAGAAATCTTTGACCATCTGAATCATTTAGATTACAAGCCAAAACATCTAAATGTCGATAAAATATCATAACAAATCAATACATATTGGTGATAACAACTACTTGCGGTTCTCAAAGAAAATTGCTCAATTATCTCGTCATAATTTAACACGTTGAAGTACTCATTTTCAATTGGATATCATGTAAACTAAAAATCTAAAGATATATTAAGGTCGAACAGAAATTGAAGGTAAAATTGAGGATAACTTATTAACTTTTCCAAGGGGAATATAAATCAAAAATTCAGATTTTAGTGATTCATTATTAATCTATCAGTAGCATTGATTTTAACTTTTCATGTTTGCAAATAAAAAACAACAAAGCTATGGTGCCAGAAATAGTGGTAAGAAAAATTACCTGATGGCAGCTGTTTAATCATGCAAAAAAAACGAACAAAAATCAATGCACCCCATGAATTCCTCCACTTTCCGCACAAACCTGGCCACATCATTTCAGGCCCTCTAGCATGTCCCAATAAAAAATTACATGATTTTTATTATTTAACATATATCAACAGCCATAAGCCAAATTAATAATTTTACAAGTGAACTCACATCATTTTTCAACAGCAGGGCATCGCACAGCCATGAAATGAGGCGAGGTCTGTAATCTCAACTTTAATTTTCAGGATTTAGAGCTTGGCCAGCGAAGGCAAGGTAGCACTGAAGCAGCACGCAACGCTGGATGCTGGAGCGGTAGGCCATGGTGGATTGGCGACAGTGTTCGACTTTGATAGGAAAGGCGCTGAGCGCTGAAAAGAAGAATGCCTTTTTTTCTTTTCTTATTAGCGTAATTTGATTATTTTGTTGCCCCTCTTCAGACTGATGCCCTAGGCAAATGTCTCTCTCGACTATGTCTCGGGCCGGGCCTGTTTCTAGTGAATGAGAAGCGACAGTGTTTGATGGTTGTAGGGGATTGCATGTGGATTTTAGGGTTGTACTGGATAGTGGAGGCTGTCGTTGATGGTACTGTTGCTGGAAGCTTTAGGTTGCGGAGTCTTTGGAGATGAATGTTGGTGGGTTAGAATCAGTAGCTTGGTGGTTTTGTTGATGGGAGATGATGGAGTTATGGTTGTTGTGAGTGGGGAAGGTGCTAGACTGAGATGGTCGAAGAGAGGAGTTAGGAGATGGAAGGGCGATGTTAAAGTTTGAGGTAGTGGGTTCACGTTAGAACTTGAACACACAATGTAAATGCAGAGGGACCAAAAAAAGAAAAAATGCAAAACAATGTAAAAAGAAACGTAGAAATGTGAATCTGAATGCAAGAACAGAAGTATACGAAATGCATTATAGAATTCTAAACAGAAATGCACAGAACAAAATGTCATAGTAAGCAAAATGTCACTATAAACAAATGCAAAGTAACCAAGGCAATGTGATTTTTTTCCTATGGAATTAACAATGCAAATGCATAAAACAAACAAAACAAATGCAAATGGAATGTGGAAAACACAGAAGAAAACAATGAAACAACAAAATGCACAAAAGGAAAAATAAATGAAAACAAATGGACTAATATTTTTTTAAATGAAAGCTAACACAAAATGAATAAGTGGACAAATGCTAAAAAAAATGGAAACAAGAGTGAATCATGCAGTGTTAATGTTGAGTATTTTTATTTCACACTACCACATTGAATATTATATGTTCAAATAAAAATAAAATACATAACCTGAAATTGTCACAAGAACAAACAAAATATTATATTTAAATACAATGCATTATGGATTAGCATTCACACTTAAGTGTATGTACATATAGTGCAATCACTATTTAAATAGTGTGTCAAAAGGGGGAAATCTCCTGATTTATGGTTATAATTTATAAATTAGCCATGTTTAGACTAAATATTATGTTCTTAATATAGCAAAGAAAACTACATAGGTTAAAACATATTATATAGTTGAAACAGCTCGTTGAGATATCTTTTATTTTTTATTTGTCAGCTTGGGGTCTTTCACCTACGTAGAGTAATCATTGTACACTTAAATTGTAAATTATGAGTTTCATGAAAAATAAATTGGCCTAACAAAAAACGCATACAACAGAAAAAGTGATAATGGTGTTACTACAAGCATACTACCTGTGAAGAAATTCATTTTTTTTAATCTCTCTCTACTGTAAGAAGTAAGCAAGGGTTTAGTTATGTATAAATCAAAGTGGGATTTAATTAGTATGGGCCAAATTTCTTCTAGGTTTGTACAGAAGGCTTTAATTGGTTGCATTGATGTTTAAATCTCATAGTTGTTGCAGTCACTCTACCAAATAGTCTTGTATATCATAAAATGCTTGCTAATTTGAGGAGCTGGGTTCTCTGTCTCCAAATTTAAATCATACCTTTTTTTTCAATAAATTATTTTAATCATTTCATTAAATGATAGGCGGTTGTGATTTCTTAGGAATGGTGACACATAGGAACAGGGCTGATCTAATGTGTAAAGTTACTATACACTGCAAATGAGACGTCAACGTGGGCGCATAACCTTCAAGATGACGGCATGAATAGTTAACTCTGTACTCACCATATGGATATGTTAAAGTGTATCTAGACTCCTTTTCATTTTCCTTAGGCACTGATATATGGTGTAAGTGGATGACTGCTAGCCAAAATGTATTTGGAGAAACGTGTCGGTCTTTGATTATTTTATGTGGTCGAACAGGAAATATCCAAACTAAAAGTTTGAATATTAAATTATATGATCCGGTCTACAACCTTCAATAATTTTCTTCGAAAACAAGTAAGCGTACCCAATTAAAAACTATCAATTTGGATGTATGCACCTATTTGAAATGAATATGTTATTTATTATAAATAATTAGGTCCTTAACATTGCATATGAAATAAAGATGTAGTGCAGGCAAGCAAAATAAAATAACTCCCATATTTCTAATGACATTGGAGCTTTCAAGAACAACAGAAAATATTGATCGGGCGTGGTATTTATTATCAGCTTGTTTAAGGAAACACACTTAAAAGAGAAAGCCTAGCGTTTGAAAAAGGAAAAAATGTAGTATGCAAAATACATTATTGGTTTATCAGTCTAAGAATAATAAGGCCAATGCCTGAAATTCAACAATATATTCAAATTTGAAAGATCCTTATCTTCCTAAGCAAACAACGTGATTGGACCAGACGGTTTATTTACAAGAAATAAAAGCATGCTCATGTTACGCTCAACAACTTGGAACGATCTGAAATGATAAAGTGATGGTATGAAATGAATTTTGCTTTTCATGGTTTGTAAGCAAACATAAAAATAACGAATAACATTTTTAGATGTCTTTATCCAGCAGCACTACTGCATACATGTTCCAGGTTTAATTATTCAAAACAATCTTTTGCATACATGCGCATATTTAGGTTCCTTCCCTCTACGTTCCCATGTCAGACACATACTCCAATCTATCTATTTATATAATTTCAGTGATGTGTATATCACTTCCTGAATTGAATGCAAATGAATGCAAAGCACCAACAAATGACACTATATCACTTCCTGAATTTTCATTCGAAGAGCTTGAATGTTAACAAATTTAATGTCTTGCAATACACTATTATCAACCATTGAGTTTACAATGAAATATGTATTGTATTTTTGTATAAAAAATTAAAGCAAAACAAAAAAAATCCATGAAATAAATTGAAACAACTATATATCGTTCACATAGTAATGCAGCCGACAATAAAATGCCGTTTAAAATTGGATTATTTGAGTTTCCTAGAATCAATTTTTTTGTTTACTTTTTCAAAATTCTTAAGTTGTTATGTTAATCTAAGATATTAAAAAATGAATTGTAATCAAATATACTTCAAATATTGTCTATGCATTTATATCTTTTCTAGATCATTGGTTGTTTGCAATTGAATTTTAGTTTTTTTAATTTATTTTTTTCTATTATTAGTAAAAATGAAAGGTTTGTGGTTTACTGTTGATGAGAATTAGTAAATAGCAATTAAGATTATCACGAGAGTATTTTTGTTAAAAGAACAGGCTTATCTTTTACGAAATGCAACTCCACTACATGTTGTCTCGCAGGGCAGTCCTCAGCCTCGTAGAACAAAGTGGTTATTCTACTCTAATTCTAGTAGCAACACTCTAATCATTTTGCAACTCATATAGCTACAAGCCCCCACTTATCTATCTCAAGGAACACAAACATTTAGTGTATCTTATATCTCCTGCCTTATCCCCTTGCATGTTGTAGTTTTGCTTCTACTTCTGTCTTAACACTCCTATACAAGAACAATAATATTTTGTCTCAACTCCTACCTCAATGCACTCTCTCAACAGCAACGACATTTATCTCAAATCCCAGAATTCAGAATCCAGATTTTTACATAAAAAGGAAAAAAACAAATAAAAAACCACACCAGTAAACCAATAATCATGTTAACATTCCAAATTGCAAGAAAGAACTTATTAAAATAAACTTATTAACGTACAAAAATCTAAATAAACTCATTAACATCAGTTTACATACAAAGTCGACGTAATGAAGTTTGATTGAGGGCAATTGAGAAACAAAATAGTTGCGCTAATTACGAATCGACGAACACTCGAGAATGATTAAACTAATCGACGAACATAAAAGCCTAAATAGGAATCGATAAATAGTTGCGCTAATTACCTGAAGATGAGCAGTGACGAATATGAACGAAGGATGAACGGTGGGTGGCGACGAAGGCAAACTTCGGTGATTGGAGTAGCGATTTAGTTTGTTCCGAACTGTGAGTGTTAACGAAATGAGAGGGCGGTAAAATTAATTGGGGAAAGTGGAAAAAATAAGCGGCAAATCCCTATTTAGGTTTTCTCAGCGTTTGGACGTAAATTTTTACCACGCGAAATTTTAATTGACTGCATTTCAAAGAAGAACGCTGAGGGTAGATGCTGTTGATGGTAATTTTTCTTGTAGTGGTGTTACATAAAGGTAGGTGAGTTCGGCTATTAAAGAAGAAGAAGGATTAAGAAGGGAAAATGTGGAGGCAATGTTGGTTTAAATTGAGAGAGAAGGGAAGACAAATTCTCCTCCTTTTTATATTTTCTTCTTTTATCAAGTATTCACATGTGGATTTGAAATTCAAACTCTGTATACCTTTTACCTAGGTCTGCCATATATAGGCCTATATGGGCCAATGAAACCTCAAACCAATTTAGCAATTAATGTTATTTAAATCGTATTTAAATGCATATCAATATTGTACGTCGATACATACATATATAAATTTTGTATACGCATCCCATTAATTTCTAATATTAATTAATTTATAACAGTTATAAATTAATTGAATCGTGTGGTATGGTGGAGAAATATCAATGTGGTTGTGCGACTCATAGGTGTGAATTTGGTCAACGGTTAATATCAAACAATTTGAATATAAATGTTCATACGTTAGCTTAGTTAGTGATGCCACTGGACAAATTTATCGCTTATAAATCTTCAGCAATAAGATCTAGATTTACAATTTTAAGTAGTACCTTTTAGTAGCGATTAGTTACAACAATTCTCTTTGTTAACACCATACCACTTTGGAGTTTATGGAATCTGGTTTTGGTCAAAATTCTAGTATTATCCACATTCAACTCGGTTAGTCCATAAACAAAATCCAAGGTTTAATAATAATTTTTATTATTAACTATATTACTTTAACCGTTGATTTTGACTTTGAATTGACCACGGTTGACTGTGATGCTAATGTTATACAATATAGAAGACAAATTCTCTATTAAATAGTGTTTTAGTTCCAATATTTCAACTCAGACCCAACTATATCTACTCAATGGTCGTCATACCATGATTTCACTATAATCAAAGTGGACTATCCACATTGAAGCTCAATGGTATTCTCAAATTAGGAGAATTATGTAATATCTTCACTTTAAGATTTTTTGTTTGACCTAGTTTTTATTACCCAACATGAAACTCTCGGGTGAGTCATTACCTGGTTATCCAATAACTATCAATATATAATCATTTAGTGCACACGGTAGTCTTGATAATACACTGCCCAACATTTGTAGCACGATACATACGCTGGTCTCAACGGATGTATCGATGTCCTTTCTTCAAACATCATGGCTATGTATATTTAAAATAATATGTTATTTTATATTGTGATAATTTTTTCATGATTACATGACTTGTAATTATTATTCCATAATGTATAATTTAAGGCTTTTCTATTTAACATACTTAATTCATAATTAATATATCACAACATAATAAGTATATAATAGAAAATGAACATATTTTATTTTGAACTTGGTTATAGAGTTAGATATATGTAACAAATTATATATTTGTCCTTAAGGCATACTCCTAACTTTCTCATGTTTTTTTATGACTTTTTGACTCATTTTCAATACCCCTCCATTAGATGTCAGTACGGTGTCGGGAAATTTTGTCTATATTTCACTAGTTTTCTAGTAGAGTATATTAAGAGATCTAAGCAGAAATTGGAAACACGAAAAGAAGCAAACCCTAAAGCAATGGAAAAAATTGTTGCCTCCTTGTTTTTTCTTTGGAAAATCATCCCACATCACCAATATAATTGTAATTATGGTATAATAATAAATACCATGTTCCAGATATCCTCAGCAAATATTTATGATGCACCGCATGGAATTGAATATCATGTGGGTTTATATTTCCATCCAAATCACATTGGATCCTATATACATTTCCTATTAGATTCAATTCTCGCTTAGCTATCAAAAGTTACATCATTCTACATAGGTTTGATTGCTTTTTGATGAGCTGGATTTTTCTTCTTCATTTTTTCGGTTTTTTGAACTTCTTGTTCCAACTTTTTCTAAATGTTCCATGAATTTCCACAAAAATAATTTTGGAAGGAGCTCTTCCGACATTTGATCGAAAAAAAATCAGAAATTCTCATATTTTGCATGAATTTTCTTTTCTTCCAATTATATTGTTCCAACTTATTTGATTGGGCTAGACCTATCAAATGGATCGTATCAAATTATAAAAGGGTTGGTTAAAAATTAACTCAACCAATTTGCATTCCGTCTCATTTCACCCATTTAATATAAAGTTCAATCTTATCCAATCCAAGTAATCTAACCCATTTAACAATTTATGTTTATTTGACTAATAAATTTTCTAGAAAATACACAAAAAAATGTTTTTTACGTTTTGAATTTCTATAATAATTCAAACTCAAATTAAAATTTTCAAATCAAATTATGGTTTTCGTCATGATTCAAATTTTCATGAAAATAATAGTTTGAATGTGAGGGTACAGCTTGTTGTTTACAAGTACAACTGTTTGTCACCTTGAAGAACTACAACGTACGTTCAAAATATGAATTATTTGACTGTTCTATTTTGTTTGTAACGTAAATGTGAGTTCATTGGTCAAAGCCTCGCATAAGTTCGAGTCAGTATGAAGAAGCTACCGCAGTTTGAATGAATAAATAGCGAGTTATACATAGTCATTCGAGTACAAATTTCAATATTAAATTGTAACGAGTTAATTTTCGCACGACAATTTAGTGATATAGATACGAATGAAGTACCATTCGAGCGAACGTTTTGATGTGAGGACATAACTTGTTATTTACTAAGCACAACCGTTAAGTCACATTGGAGAATTACGTCATACGTTCAAAATATGAAATATTCAATTGTTCCATATTGTCCATAATGAAGATACGAGTTCACTGAGCAAAGTCTGGTCCGACTCCGAGTCAGTATGAAGAAGTTACTGAAGTTTGAATGAAAAAAATAATGACTTCTACTTAGTTGTTGAAGTACATATCTACAGTATCAAATTCACTTATTGGCAAAACACAATTCCGTGTTTTATTTCCAAGTTTTTCGATGTCCATCAATTAGAATTTTGGTGTTGACGAAATGAAATTCCAAATAAATTGCATTATTCCGTCAATGGTCGGAAGGAATCAAAACTATTTTGAATGGCATGAAAATTCATTGTATGGCAGTATGATTGCTGCACGTTATTTTCGGAATTTTGCGATGGTTCTTATTCATTGAATTTTTCTAGTACTAAAGATGCGGTGTGTTCTAAAATTTGACGATTTAGATTGTATCATGAATGGTTGGTAGTTTCCTTAGTGATCTTGAGTTTTAGTCTAGGCAACAGGTTCATACATTTTTAAATTTACCTATTGGCTGTACCTTTATTTTTTATCCTTGTCCATTGTTTTGTCCAGGCCCAACTTTAATTTTGGCTGGGCCTGAACAAAAAGGTCAAACTTTCATCATTCACGTAAACGATTGAGTTCAGGCTTTGTTTCCTTTCACACAAAGGGAGCGCATCTTCTTTCAAAAAATTGAATATCTTTCCATTATTGCACCAGTAGATTTCCAGTCAGTAAGCATACTTTATGTAATCAACATGTACGGAAAATTATTAAAAATAAAACAATACAAGAACCAAACGCTTGAGAAAATACGTTGGACATCTTCCAAGGAAAAATAATGAAAAACTCAGCATTGAGATAAGGCGCCTAAAGCCAAGATAGAAGACAGTAAATGTATTATAAGAATGTATTAATACCGAATATATATCTTTCATGTTTATGTTTGTCTAAAATTTCAACCGTCCATTCATTTCTTTGGCAAACCCTTGAAAGCTTTCAATACGCAGAAATAAAGCAAAAATCACATGCATATGCACTTATTCTACAAATTACCATGGAGTCCATAACCCATTACAGGGGGAAAAAAGTAAATAAAGTGATTAAGACAAGATTAGCATAAGAATGTACTCTCTAATTGGCTCTCCTCTACATGCCTGAACAGACCATGCAATTTTCTTGAGCTGCACCTCGACAATTAGCGTAAAGGGAAAGAAAAAAAAAACGCTTTCTCATTTTATATATCAAAACATATCACAGCAAAGTCAAACTGCAGCTAGTTGATAATCTAGGCCTAGTTCTTTCAGGTGAAAGCCCCTCATCGGTTGATTTTCTCTTTTTACTGTTTGTTTGACTTGAAGTTAGGTTTCCCTGTTCCTGTAGCTGATGATCTCTATTCTTGCATTTTAACATGTGAGGCCTTAGTCTATTCACATCTGATAACTTTACTGGTTTCAGTAAAAATTCATCAGCTCCTTCTTCTAGACATCTACTTTTAATCGATCAAAAGAAAATTTTCCATATTTAGTACTGAGAATATTAAAAGAAAAGCAAACATTTTGATTCTTCTCTGAACTTTCCATAGCGACCCATCATAAAAAGTGGTCAGAATAAAATCTATGTAAAGAAGAAGGAAAAAAAAGATCTTGGAATGATGTTTGACTAATTTGGCACAAACAGTTACTTTTACTTTATTCTTCTTAATTACAGTACGTAGGATTAAGAAAAGCTTTCTTAAACTAATTTGATAAAAATATATTAAACATTATTAATTAAATTACTTTACAAGGTACAAGCAATTCATGGTTGTTTCCCTTACACAAGATACATTGTAACCAATAAGTAGTTTATATTCTGACTTTTATTTGATCTCAAAATTATTTGTTTCTCTTACACAAGAACAATCTGCAGTTTTACCTAAAGTTATTTGATCTCAAACTGAATAACGTTAATAGCCATTAGGTTCAAGGTGCACTCAGACGGATTTAAAGCCATGTTATAGTACTTAATCATCTTGGCATCATATTTAAAAAACTATACTTGATGATAAAAACTAAATAGGGAAATATTTTTAAACTATATTTGCCGATAAAAACTAATTAGGAAACAAATCAAGTACTTAAGCATGGGTAATCACCTGTTAATCCTTGAAGGTACATTCTCCGATGACATGATAACAACAGGGATATCTTTCAGAGATTGTGATTCCTGATTATATCATTGTGACAAACATTTAGTAAAACAAGATGAAAATTTTCGGTCTTAATAAAATAAAGTTACTTTGATCTTTTTTAGCAGATCGTATCCATTCATGCCAGGCATACAGTAGTCTGTAATCACCATGTTGACTTCAATTTCCTGAAAATACCAAAACCCGAATAAAAAATCATGCAAATTTTCAAAACAAAAAAGCATAATTTGTCAAACAATCCTTACATTGTGTTCAAAAGTCGAAGAAGAAGGCGACGTTTCATGCATATTCTGCATCAATCCGAGAAATTCCAGAGCTTTGCTTCCAGAATCCACAGTGGTGACTAACAAAACAGGCAAAAGCAACCAAAACTAAAATAAAATTTATAAATTTTAAAAAATAGTAATATTCATGATTGAAGAAAAACCTTGATATGACGAGGTCTTAAGCAGCCTTTCAATGAGTTTTCGATCAATGATACTGTCATCGACCGCTAAAACATGAAACTGGGTCTCAGTAGCTATAGCCATGGCTTCTGATTATCTTTGAGGAGATTGAATGGATGAATTGGAAGAGATGAGAATATTGGGATATTTTCGATATTATATGTTTTGTTCGTTGTTTATAAGGAACGGAATCTGAAGAAATAGAGAGAGGGGGTGAGGAAGAAATAAGAATAGGAGGAAAAAACAAGAAATCCCCACCTATGGGAAAGCAAGATCTGACGAAAATGAATGCAAAATCTATTTGGAAATTCGCACACACTTTTGTACTATGGGATATTAAGTGAATTGAAGAATAATCAATGGGGGTATACGTTTGTTCCCTAGCTTGTTTGCTTTTGTAAGAACTTTTTCACTTTTATTTTTGAACGATCGTTGATACGGTCAATGTAGACGCTATTTACTTTTATTCTTAACTTATGTTTGATGCGGTCAACACATAACATATGGTGAAGGTAATACTTGCTGACACTCCTTTCCCAAAACCGGGAATTTTGTGAACCATCACAGCATTAAGGGTGCGTTTGCACCTTTTGGGTGCATGGTTACCATAGACACGCCTTTAACCTTTAACGTGACGGTTTGAGTTGATAATTGAAACCGGATATGTGAACCGAATGCACCATTTCAACGAACCGATGCGATTACTTGACTCAGCCATTGACAATGATATATTTTTCTATCCTACAAGCACTGCACATAGGACGTGAGCAATCTTTGTAAAACAAATAAAACAACTAAATCGATTGATTTCGGTTTGTTTGGTTTGCTTTTGAAACTAGATTGTTTTATGATCGGTCCATAAAAAAAAATTATTTTGATTACCGGTTAAACCAAATTAATGAACTTTTATTGTATTGTCAAATTACTATTGTTAAAATGATTTTTTTAGGTCAGTTTAGTGGTACAAATAATTTTTTTTTCAACATATATGCATCGGAGTTACTTTTTTTTTTGAATAAAAGGTAAACGGATCAAGCCCAAAAGTTTACAAACGTTTACAAACGAGTAGAAAAGGCAACCTACCCGGTACTAAACAAAGTAAACAAAAACCCTAGACAGGGTAATGCGCCGACATAACTCAACTATCTCCCCGAAAAAAGAAAAAACTCAAAAATGGCCGAGCGACGAAACCATTTTCTACTAAGCTCAAGCACCATTCTTAGCTCCGCTAGCTTCCCCTCTCTCCCAATACGACAAACAGTCATTAAATCTCCCTCTCATCCCTTCAATAACCTTGTTGAAGTCATTCTTCTTTTGATAGAAGTAAATCGGAGAAGAATTAACAGATCTGAGGTCATCACGACTCAGATCTGTTAATTCCTTCTCAGGGATAACAGCACAGCCTTGATTCAAGTCATGATCTATCATATTGACATCAGTGACTTGCTGATTTGTCTGGAAGCCCTTCGAATGAGATAAAAATTGCTATAAGTGTTTGCTGCCGGCTTCTTTGTTCCATCTTCAGCTAAAAATGTAAACTTAGTTTGATCTTTAACTTTTTTCTTTGACTTCTGGAGGATTATTCTATTGTCTGTCTCGATAAGCAACCATCTTTGCTCTTTATTTATACTGGCTTTATTATGAGTTCGGAAATTTCTTTCTTTCCATATGTGAAAGATTGCAGTAGTAAGTAGTATGTGAGCGAAATCTCTTTCAGTAGATTTATACTTAAATTCACTGTTGATATGTTGAATTGCTTGCTTGAGATCCATATTTCCATTGTTCGAAATGCCCAATACAGTTTGAATGCGATTCAAAATAAAATAAGAATAACTGTATTCAAAAAACAAGTGATTAGCACTTTCATCTACTAAATTGCATAGGGAACAAAGTGAATTTGTTAGATTGCCCATTTATTCATTCTGTCCTAAGTTGGCAATCTGTTATTGAAAGCAAAATAAGTACAAAATGTCATCTTAGGAGTACTCACTTTATTCCATATGCAATTATATCATTCAACATTAGGCTGTTTATTGCTGATAACTTCCCAAGTATATTTAAAAGAGAATTTCTCTTATTGCTAGTTGTCCATTCCCAATAGTCGCGGTCTATAGTAAGATCAAGAGGAATTTTGCAAATATCATGTTTATGTGGATTAGTAATTGGATGTAATTGTGATTACTATTGATTGTCCTTAATGATCATTGACACTATTGCATTGGAACCACCACAAATGACTAAATTATCCCACCCTACTTTATTTATGAATGATTCATTTTTAAACCAGGAGTCAAGCCATAAACTAGTTTCTTCACCTAATTTAAATTTTCTTTCAAGTAAAGATTTGCCAATATTTCTGCATGTTAAAATTTGCTTACAGGCATAAGATTGATTGTTCTTTGGTAATGTTTTCCAAAAATTACCATTTTTTAAGGTATTTAGACCTCATCCACTTGGCCCACGGTGAATCAGCACTAATAAATATCCAAAATAATTAAATGACAAGTTAAACTGAGATATTTCATGCTTCTAATGCCAAAGCCCCCTTCTAGTTGGAACTGGGTCAACCTGTAGCGGTAGTGGTGGGTGTATTTCAAATTTTTTTATCATATTGGATCTTTATTGGACCTATGAAGTCTAATTCATTTAGAATAATTCTAAATTTGTTTTAAATAAAATCATGTATTTTATTTAAATTTAAGTATTTTGTAATGTAAAGTTAATTTGAACGATTTAATTTATATATATACATGTATCATATAAATATACATATGTGTGTGCATGTGTAACATAATAATCCATGAAGGGTATAACATGCCCATATATAGATGTTGGGATTTATATCGCAATGGACACATTAGCTTATTTCATATGTATTGTATGTTGTGTAAATATGGGCATAAATCTATAATGCAAAGTATATTTATATAAATACGTATACATATATTTAAAATATATTTTATAACTAAAAGTCTCAAAATTAAATATATATATATATATACATACATATATATAATCTAAAACATTTGTATAAATATATATACATAATTAAACATATAAAATTATACATACATATATAGATATAATAATTAAACTTATATATATATAAGGTTAAATAAAATGTATATATATGAATAATTAATTACATTCAAATAATTAAACTATAAATATATATATTTTAAAATTATTTCCAAATCGAAATTAGCATAACAAACATAAAATAATAATTTTATAATTTTATCATTATTATATATGTATATATATATATATAATAAATAGTTTTGATCATAATAATTAAATATATTAGTAATAATTATTACAAAATCAAATTTTAAAATTTACGAAAATTTAGGATCATAAAATACAGGTTCAAAAATTTTTTCATGAATTTTTGAAATAAAATATTATTTTTAATAAATAGAAGAAATGTTCATTCGAAGTAATTTAATTATTAAAAATATTAAATATTAACAAAAAATTCAAAAAAAATTCCGTGGGTTCTGCATAGATGTAGTAATTTAAAAAAATATAAAATCAAATTTTCAGTGCAAAAATTATTTTAGATATAATAAGAAATTAAAATAATCAATAAAAGATAATTTAAAATTATATATATATATATATATAATTTATTTTCGAATTTGATAATTCATATTATGTATAAATAGGTGTAACGAGAAATTCTAAGCTGTTTATACATTATAAATATACATATATGTAATTATATGTTTAAAATATACATTAGTCTATATTTAAATTAATATATAAATATACATAAAATAATTAATAATGACAAAATTTAATTTTTTCAGCAAATTAGATTTGTTTATACATAAATTATAACACATAATAATCTAACCATGCACATAACCAAACTAATTTGTGACAACTACATATACTTACGAAATCTCATCTAACTAGATATACAACATTAATATATATATATATATATATATAGATTTGGGATTAATCAATATTAAATCATAAAATATGATATGCTTATTGTAATATATAAATAAAATACCAATTGATGATGCCTTTGAGTCCACTTGAATCAATGATTTTCCTTTTCTAGTTATGCTCGATCCGTCAGATTGCAAGTCTGGAATCGTCGACCTTTTCTATCAAATAGTGCTTTTACTTAACTTGAATTGATTTGAGATTCTTAGAACTGATATGGGGATTAATTTCGATCGGCAAACTTGATAATTATGGCAGCCAAAAGTTGTTTTTGATTAAGGGGTTAGAGATCCATATATATAACCTTGTATAAGAGAGATATTTGGATAATCTCATTATCTATTCTCTTTTAATCTTAGCCATCCATCTCTAGGTCTAATCCTAAGTTTTAGCCACCTCCAATAACTTATCAAAACCGAAATTTGCAGCCCTAATGATGGGCTTTAAATCCATTTAAGCCCAAGCCAAAATGCTATGCAATTAAATCTAATTTAATCGCTTATCGATATCGTATATCGATTGGTACATTTATAACTATTATAAATATATAACAATTTTTATTTCTCAAACCATATTCAAATTTTTATAATCAATATTTCATAAATATTAATTTATTTAATTTATTTATAATAATTATAAACTAATTAAATCATTCGGTCTTAAGGGAATTCATCATTTTAGTTGTGTAACTCTTGGGTGTAAATTTGGTCAGCAATTAACACCGAACTATTTGAAAGTTAACGTTCACACGTCACTTAGCAAGTGGTGTGATATTATGGCCAAATTTATCGCTTATTCATTTTCAGTAAAATCTTATTTAATTTAATAAGCGTTACCCGTTAGTGACATTTATATACACCAATTGTCTTCGTCAAAACTGTATCACTTTGGATTTATGGAATTTGGTAACGGTAAAATTCCAATATTGTCTATATTCAACACTATAGTCCAAACACAAAATCCTTGGTTTAATAATAACAATTATTATTAACCGTACTACTATGCCCAGAGATTTTGACTTTGGGTTGACTTGAGTTGACCATGATACTAACCTCGTATAACTGAAGTGACGAATCCTCTCTTGAATAGTGTCTTCCTTCCAATACTTCCACTCGACCCAACTATAATCACTTGATGGATGTCGTTCCATGATTTGGCTATAATCAAAGTAGAGTTTTTCATATTGAAGGTTGACAGTATTCTCAAGTCGAAAGAATTGTGTAAATTAGTCACATCGATATTTTCTGTTTGACCTTAGTTATATTAACCAACAAGAAAACTACCGAGTGAGTTGTTCTATAGCTATCCAATAACTATCAGTACATAACCTCTAGGTGCCCCCAGCAGTCATAAGTAATACACTGCCCAACATTTGGAGAGCATTACGTACTCTAGTCTCAACGGATACATCGATATCCAGTGTCGATGCATCTTGACTAGGAAAATTTAAAATGACGTGTTTTGTAACAATGTGATCCAATACTCATGATTACAACTAATTGTAATTATTATCACAAACACATCATTTATGGATTTTCTGTTAAATATATTTTTAATTAAACATTTAATTATTTATAACACATTATAACAAATATATAACAGAAAGAAGAAACACCTTTATTTTGAACAGGAATTGATTTCGGAGTTAATAAATTATAGAATTGCCCATAGTGCATACCCCTAACACTATCACTTCTTTTTTGGGTCTACAGAGTTTATCCCAGCTAACTTTATGATATTTACCCCTCCATAAAAAGTCAGCACATCTACTTTCTATTTTTCTAATGGATGCAGCTGGAATATGATATGTTTGTAACCAATACAAAATGATAGCATATACAAGTGTTTTTATAAGTTCCATTCTGCCTACAATAGAAAGTAGTTTGCATGACAAAGTTTCCATTCTCTCTTGAATTTTTCCTATAAGCATAGAGCAGTCAGAATCTTTAATCTAGTTAACAGATAAAGGTCGACCAAAATATTTAACAGGAAGACTACCTTCTGCAATATTTAGAGAATCTAAAACTTCTTTTTTATACCTACCATGCTTACGGAAGTATGCTTTACTTTTACATTCATTAAGTTGTAACCTTGCATTATTATACAGATTTTCAAAAAAAATTAATAGTATCTACATTAACTCTGTTTGCCTTAACAAAAACCATAAGATCATCTGCATAAATAAGATGGTTAATACAAGGCTGAACCCTATTAACTAGGGTAATGTTACTCTTGATAGCTTCAATTTCCATTAAGATTGAAAAATATTCCATAACCATAGTAAACAGATAATGTGATAAAGGATCACCTTGTCTAATACCTCTATTACTTTTGATAAAACCCTCTGATTTACATTGAATAAGTATAGAAAAAGTAGGAGTATTAATACATTCAAAACTGAAATCACAAAACCTAATGGGAAAACCCATTCACCTCATGATATGATAAATGTAATATCTGTTAACTTTGTCATAAGCTTTTTGCAAATCTACTTTAATACAAACAACATCTCCATTTTTAGTATTAAATTTTCTTACCATTTCATGTGCTAAAAGAGAATTCTCATAAATAAGTCTACCTGGCACAAAAGCGCTCTGATTTTCTGAAATGTGAAAAGGCAAAAATACTTTTATTCTATTACTTAATAATGTAGCAATAATTTTGTAAATAAATTAGCAACGAGAAATAGGTCTATAGTCACCAATACAAGTGGGTTTTTGTTTTTGGGAATTAAAGTAATAAAAGTATGATTGATGCTCTTAAGAATTTTGCCTTTTTCCAAAAATTCATTAATTACTTTAAAGACCTACCCTTAATTCTTTCAAAATGACTTTTGTAAAATTTTGCATTAAACCCATATGGACTAGGGCTTTTATTATCACCAGCATTAAAAATAACATATTTGATTTCTTCAATTATGACTGGAGCAAGTAGAATTTCAGATGCATTCTCATTCAAAATATTTTTGCAAACAATTTGAGGAATTTTTTTCATTAGATTCAGAAAAATATAGTTTTTCATAAAAATCAACTACATCTTTAGCCACTTTATCATATGCCTCAGAAAGATGACCAGCATTGCCTATGACATTGCCTATGTTATTTATATGTTTTTTACTGCTCATTTTAGCATGAAAGAATTTAGTATAGTCATAACCTAGAGTAAGCCAACCTACTTTAGCTTTTTTTTAGCATTAACTGTATTTATATATAGCTCTGTAGAAAGGTTTTTCTTATTAGTAAATTATTTTAACAATATTTACATCCTCTGGATTTTTATTAGCAAGATCTTGTTACAGTTTCCCTTCCTTTCTCAATGGATCCAACTTGTTTGAATTTAGAAAATTAGTTTTATTCCAAAATTTAAGTTTATTTTTAGCATTTTTCAAAAACATACTAAACTGAAACTGCTTAGCACCATTACAAGAAAAATTAAAGCAGTCTTCCATCATAGCTTTATAATCTTCTTCTAAAACCCAACCATTTTTGAATCTAAAAGGAGTAACTTTTTTACCAAAGTCTACATTTTGAAAAAGATGGATAAGTAAAGGAGTATGGTCACCTGTATTTTGTTCAAGTGTAGAAATGTAAAATTAGGAAAACTTTATGAAAAATCTTTGTTGATTAAAATCCTATCCAGTTTACAATGATTATTTTTTTCCTAAGCAGATTTCCAAGTAAATTTATTTCCACTTATATTTGGTTCTAATACCATTTCTTTCACTTTCAAGATTACAACCATATATACTAGTGATTTGCAAAGAAAAACCCCCAAGATTTTTAAACTGACAGACTATATATTATTTATCCTTATTAGTATCCATATTAGTTCAAACATTTGATTCCCAAATAATTACAATTCTACCTTTACATCCACAATCATTATGATTAATAGCTTTTCAATTACTAGACAGTTTTAAACAAAACTTTTCAAAATTATCATCATTCAATTTATTTTCAATAAGGGCTATTATAGAGGGTTTATAAACACTTAACTTATATATATATATCAGTTTGTTTAGTAGGGGAATTCATTCCACTAACATTCCAAGCAAGAATATACATTAATCAAATATAGTAAACAGAAAAGAAAGTTTAGACAATACCTGACATAGTAGAACCCTACCTCTTCTTTTGTTTCAACACTTTTAGTTTTAAGCCTTGTAGTCATTTCGTCCAATTAGGATTAATTGAAATGCACTTCTGTTTGAAAGCTTTTTTCTCTTTATAACCCTTATTCTTACATTTTGCATTTAATTTTGGGATGTGCAGTTCAGAAACACCAAATTGATCAACAGCATCCACCATCTCTGATTTAGTTCCAGCTTTATTCACAACTTATGGCATTTTAATCTGTGATATATCAAACTGACTAGCAGTGCGAGGCATAGCTGAGTCAATAACCTTAGTTGTTGCAGCATACTCCAGTGGAGGGGCCTTCTCTGTGATCCTATTCAGATCATGATTATTGCATTGCTGAGGGACTTTATTAATCATCGTATCATTATTGTGTGTAATTAAACATGGGTTTGAAACTGGAGGGGTTTTGGACTCAAAGACCATTATATTCTTTTGTCCCTCCTCTGAACTGCTCTGGATGTTTTCATCTGATTTGTTTTCTTTCATGATATGATGAACTTCCTCTACAATGATATGATCTTCTTGATCAGAGAGCTCTGTAAAATTTTCTCTTTAAAAGAGAATGATACCTTCTTAGTTGATTCGATCACTTTCTCCAATTGGGATTATTTGTTTTTGTAATACTTCAGTATTTCTTGGATCTGTAGATTGTTTTTCGGATTCATTTTCTTGACTTTCTTGATTGCAAGTTTTAGGAATCCATGCTTGTTTTGGACTGCACTAATCTCTGGTGTGGCCGAAGCACTTACATACATTGCATTTTGGTGGAACCCATCTGTATTCAACTTTTTGAATAGTATTTTCACCATTGTACAAAGAAAGATTAATTTCATCAGGAAGTTCATCATTTGCAGACACTTCAACAAGGAGGCGAGCATAATTCCATCTTGTCTTCATAGTTGTGGCTGCATACATTTTAATGAGTTTCTCAATGGTACTAGCCATAACACTGAACGCCTCAACGTCCCACAAATTTAGATTTACACTGGGTAATCTTACCTAAATCGGCATTGTTGTTAATAGATCTCTGTCCATTTTTAACGATTCAGACCATCTTCTCATAATGATGAGTTTTCCATTATAGAAAAATGGACCATTTTTCAAACTGAGTTGCAATCTTGAGATTGTCTGAATTTCACAAGAAAGAAAACCATTCTCTCTTGTGTAAATTTCAAATTCACCTTCTAGTTTCCATACTCGCTGAATATAAGATTTAAAATACAAGTAGTATGGTTTGGTACCAACCACATAAACAAGAACTGAATTATTCCATGATTCAATTGCTCTTTTACACGCTGCTTCTTTAACTAGGCCATACTTCTTGTTATTAATCTTGATTTGTGCTATATGCTCAAGATTGCTCTCATCCTCCATTGGTTTTGGAGGCTGCTCTACTACTATATCTGCCCATGTTTTTCGGCCTTGTTCTTTGTTCAGTGAGATGGTTGCCAGCTTTCTTTGTTGTGACATCAGATTTCCCTTTTTGACTGAGGAAAGCTGGTTTTCTGACCATCTTTACCCTTTAGAATGTCTTTATTGGGAGCCGATGGCAACTCCTGACTCTTCTTGGCTTCTCTCTTCCTTTGCAGCCTGGATTGAACCAATTAGAATCTATCATTATCCATGAATACACCCCCCAATGGCTTTCTGATATGAGAAACCTCAAGTGGTTTGAGTTGAGAGATCAAATCCGAGAATTTTGAGGAAATTTAGTGAGGAATTTGGTTTTCCCCCATGGTTGAGTGGATACCCTAAATTTCAAGCTATTGTTCGCCTTCCTCAATTTTAACTAAACGTAGACTTATACGAGTCCAATCCTTTGTAGTATCAATTTTACTTTTTTTTGTGTCAGGGTTACTATTAAAAAGCATAAGAACTCTTTAATCCTATATTTATGTTTTATTTTAAAGTACAATAATTATTCTAAACATTAAATGCCAATCATTTTTAGTTAGATTAAACCGGATAACTAACCGATGGGACATTTGAAGGAGGCATTTGAATAGGGAACTTGAGTGAACAGGAAAAACGTTTGTGTGCTACGAACGGAATATCTGAGCAATGTATTTGAACGAAGTATTTAAAATGTGAATTTTAATTTAATAGATTTGTATTTAATTATTTATTTGTTTTGTTATGTAATATATGTTTACTTAAAATGAAATAACAGTACAAAAATCGAAATACATACAAATTAATTAAAATACTGTAAAAAATACAACAATAAAATGCATAGATAATTCAACAGAGATACAATTGCAGTTAAAATCTTATTTGTGTCCACTACCTTGACTTATCAGATAAGTTTGGTACTATTATGCTTGTCGTTAGGATGCAACCACTACAGACAACCAATTTTTTGCTAAATTGTCATTAAGAGCATTGAATAAACCTTTATTATCGGGCTGCATAACAATTATTATCGCTTTACCAAAATTAAATTCTCCTCCTTCTCCAAGACTTTGAACGCGAGCAGCCATATCTGCGTAATTTATAGAATTTACTATTGAGTCTACGCTATTTGTGTTTAGACTGTTTGAATTCGTACGAGACTTTTTCATCTATCTCTTATGAATTCGGTTAATGCTGTCGTATATCTTCTCATCAGCTTCTCCACGAAATGTAGAAGGAGAAGTATTTTGTTGCAGTGGTTCTTAGTTAGCAGCAGGCGTATACAATGTTTGATAAATTGTATTCGTTCCTTGAAATAATTGTAGCACCAACTCCAAATTCTCAAGCAGTCATTTACTATATTTTAAAAAAATGGTTCCAAATTCCTACATGTAAAAAAAATTAATAAAAGATACAAACATAAAAAGCATATATGAAAAATACCTTTGCATGATCACTCCGCCATTCCTTGATACCAGTAACAGTTTGTATGCGATCATCCCAACCAGTACTAGTTTTATTGCACAAAATTTTCCATTTAACCCAATCTCTTGCAAGACTACCGTATTTATGTCAGATTTTGACTTTGTCTATCGGTTCAATAAATGAAATATTTTCTACAACACGGTTGAACTGTTTCGCTATAACTTTGTGCACTCCTTTTTTATTACTATAGTGGACAGAATATGCTTCTACAGCACATTTCAGTATAATCCGAGTAGCGTTAGACGTTCAATGATGTGGAGCCTTTCAGATTGACATTCTGAATTGAAAAAATTATGGAAAAGATATAGAATGTAGTTAGGAAAAAATATAGACTGAAGTATAAAAATATACCTGAATAGCCTTTTGGATCAATGGAAAAAAATATAGACGTATTGGTTTGAAAGTGTGAGAAGTTAGAGAGGAAAGAGATGAATTATATAGAAAGGAAGGAGGAAGTAGGATGATAAGTCGTTGGAGGTGAAACGGGTAAACGCGTTCAACACATCGAACGCCAACGTAATTCTTTCCTACAATGGTACGAACGGGCTGGGGTGGAGGAAAGATACGTCGGACGCGTCCCAAATGGAAATGCGGCAAAAATTGTCTACAAACGGAAACTTAGTTTGGTTTTCGTTCTTATTGGTTTAATTCAATTTAACAATTTTCATCATCGGACCAAATGAACCAATCAACTGCTCACTTTTAACTGCACGATGGACATTCGATTTTGCTACATCGTCTCAGGCTGAGCAATCGAGACCTGCTACTCTAAGTGATAAATTTTTAAATTTCGAACTATTGAGCATTGTCCCAGAATTAGGTCGCTTATTGATAATTACGATGAGAGAGAGCTTATTGTGAACGAGCCAAGACATTATAAGATTGCTCGATTATGTTGAATAAGGAAAATGGAATTAAAAGCCTTTTAAATCACTTAGCAATTCAATTTAGATCGAGAAAGATCCAATGTGACGCCCAACCTCTATATTCACGCCAGCCAAGGACACTACGGGGTAATGCCGTCAGCTAGCACGAAGAATAAGGCTGTTGAGGAGCGACCATCCGTGTAATTGCTTTGTGCGAGTACTGATATGTCAGATATTATAACATGCATTTCGTTTCAAGAGGAAATCCGACATACCGATTCAAACTCAAAGTTATCACACAGTGGCTATGTGGACCTCGGAAACAAATATAGAAATAAACATAACACAAATCAGTCACAGGCATTCATATCACAAAGGCGGAAACAGATATGAATATAACATAAAGAAGTGTACATCAAAGTAGTGGTAAAACAAGATCCACTACATCACAAGAGAATAGATTCAAGTGCTAGGAAAAAGGATAATTATACATCAAGGAGTCCATATCTCAAATGTATAATAACAAAAACTACTAATCTAAAGTAGTTAGCCAAAAGAAGCAGATGTTAATCCCAGATAAGAAGTCAAGCAGGAGCACCTGAAATATCTCGGTCTGACCTGAGCATTATTTAAGAGGAAAATAATAAATGGATCAGTCTAGCTATAAATATCAGATAAACTGAGATAGGATAAGAGATATGACCAAAAATGTATGATAACCAAGAAATTCCATATTGGGTCAAGTATACATCAAATAACAACAAAAATCATACAATATCTCAAATCATCTCAAAACACCAAAAAGAATATCATATTCTTTATTTTATTCACCAAACTACAAATATTGAAAAACATATAAATGCCAAATGCAAAAGTTGGTGAAACACAAATTCTAGAAATCACAACGAGAAATCCAGAAATCACAAAAGGGGGAGGCCTATCACAAATGAGAGCACGAAAACTCACCAACACGTGTATCACAAACGGGTTGTTAATCCCATAGTCGCTAACCATAGAGCCGGTGCCATGACGTAGTACAGCGAACGCCCGAGGAACCAAACTCAAACAATAAGGAACAACGACGTAGTACAGCGTTACGCCCGATGAACCTGAACACAAATAGTACTGAACAACGACGTAGTACAGTGAACGCCCGATGAACCGAACTCCAATAAACCGGAACAACGACGTAGTATAGCGTTACGCCCGATGAACCGAACTCCATAAAACTATAGGATGCAAGCCTATAAAAATGAGACGAAGCTCAAACAGAACGGGGTATAGTCCCCCACGTGGACAAAGAGACATCGCACAATGCTAGTCTAAATCACAAAATGATCATCATCGATCGTCAAGAAGTGTCGATTATACTAAGCTAGTAAATATAAGAGTTTAGCTTCATGTCCCATAACCACTTGCTTAACTCAAATATTTAAGAACAGATTGTAGATTTCCACTCGAAAATTGTCACAAGAGTTTCAATCGAACAAGTCCAAAAATTAACCGACGAAGTAAACGCAAGCGTTTCATACCACTTGTTTTACTAAGCCGTTTAATTAGATTTCTCATATGAATGAGGTAAAGGTTTGTATATACTAATAGATTGGAAAACGGTTTTATAAACGAATCTTTGTATTAAAAATAGAGTTGAAATCATCTTTGTGAAAGAGTTTGATTATTTACTACTAGTATAGAAACCTTTGAATTTTAAAGTGACAAAGCACCAAAATGATTGTAGAAACAATCATCCATCAAAAATTCACATACGAAGACGTGAATCGAATCCATAGAAATCGATACCGAATCCATCAAAATGGATATACTCAAAAATCCTGAAATAGAAGTCATCAAAATCGATAATAAATGATAACAACAAATCGGATAATCACGAATCGATTAACATTTGGAATCTCAAAGAAAATAAGCAAATTAGGCTTAAGCAAGCAGGTCAGTCGATTGAACTAGGTGGTCAGTCGACTGACACAGGGATACGAATTTTGTATCCCCGGGGTCAGTCGACTGACCCAGATGGTCAGTCGAGTGATACAGACCCAGGCAATTTCCTGGGTCTGGTTCAGTCGACTGAACCTGCTTCTAAGGCATTTCTTGCCTTCTGGTTCAGTCGACTGAACCACTGGTTCAGTCGACTGAACCTGCTTCTGAAGCACATTCAGTCTAGCCCCCTTTTGGGGAAAAAATCCAACAAACGGCGATCGGACGAGCAACGGGCGCTAAGGGTTTACGCCAATCGGCAACCCAGCCCTATAGGCTCTTCGATGCTTCACCGAAAACATGTTCAAACATCCGTAAAAGGATTTTCACAAAATTGGACTAAAAACCAAAAATTGGAATATTCACCGAATCAATCCAAATCAAAATCAAATGAACATGTAAAGATGTTAGAAATTTATACCTAACAATCAAAGATAGTTATAGACATAGATGTGAGATAAAAATCTCACCTTTAAACCCAAAAACACAAGAGAGAAGCTACAAAGCAAAGCTAGAACAATCACTCTTCAATTTCAACCCAATGAGCTTCAATCTAAGCTCAAAAGAAAACATTTCCTAAGTTAGGGTTTAGAACATTTCAGAAATCGAAGAGGAAATGAAATGGAGAAGATGGAGAGAATGCTACCAAAGCTTCTCCTTGATTTCTAGCTTGAAGTTGATAATTCCTAAGAGAATTAGGGCTTAGGATTTCTAATTCTTTTTCTCTTCCTCCATTTTTATCTAAAGCTTGAAGGTATAAGGAAATGAAAGTGAATGAAGAGAAGAGGGAGTGGAGCTAGGGTCTTATGTTAGGTTATTGGGCTGAAACCCAAACCCAAAGCCCTAAGTGAAAAATAGCAAAATTCACTCAACTCCAAACATATCGATGTTTATACTCAAAAAGGTCGCAAACGCCATTTTGAACTCAATAGAAGTGGTCTCGAGTCCTAATTCAACTGTTTGCAAAAAGTAGTTTTTCGGACTATAATCCGACTAACGACGCTAAATTTAAATAAAATATTTAAATATACAATCGTAAAATATGTGGGTTGTTACAGACTCCCCTCCTTAAAGATATTGCGTCCTCGCAATAATTAAGAGGAAAATAAAAAGTAACAACCATAAAAGCATATCAACAAAAAAGAAAATTTGAAATAAGAGGTTCACCATAAAGAGCACGAAAGAGTAAGGTCCGGATGTGTTTGCTCAATGAATTCTCAAGATTCCCAAGAGAAATCCTTAGGATTTGAGGACCATTGAAATTTCACAAGAAGAATACCTTTATTTCGAAGGTGTTTAATCTCTGAGGTAATGATACGAATAGAATATTGCTTATAAGTCAAATTTGGTGAAACTTTAATTTCTTCAACAACACCGGGCTCAAGAATAAAAATCGGAATTCCTAGGTATTTCCGCGGTACAGAGACGTGGAAAACGTCATAAATAGCAAAAGATTGAGCCGGTAATAAAAGGCGATGAGCCATGGAACAAATATGTTCGGCGATGGGAAATGGGCCAACATATGAAGGTGCTAACTTTTCCCGATCGACGGAAATGCACAACACCCATTACAGGTGAAACCAAAATGAACACCAATAAAGACTGGACCTAAAACCAGCTTCTCACCGGCTTCAAGCCAACACAAAGAAAAATCGGCAGGGTCTTCCGTAGAGTGCCTCGAAAGGTACCATACCAATACAAGATTGGAAGTTATTATTGGAAGAAAACTCAACAAGAGAAATATAATTTTCCCAACTTCCACCAAAATCAAGATCACATGAACGAAAGGGTTCTTCAAGAGTTGATTCACACGCTCTATTTGTCCATCGGATTGAGGACGATAAGCGGTGCTAAAAATTAAGCTTTGTTCCCAAAGCTTTTGAAGATCTTACCAAAGTCCACTAGTAAAATAATGGATCACGATTGCTAACAATAAAAGTAGGAACTCCATGCAATTTTAGTTTGACATAGAGTTTAGCCAAAAGAGGTATGGTCCAAAAGAGAAGGACGAGCCTCACGGCTACACAAAACAAGAGATGAACACGAATTGGATTCACGATCTCGAATCTCACAGGTGGATAAAGTCTCGAGATCATTCAATTCGGATATCATCAAAGAAACAACCGCTTGTTGCTTACAACTAAGGGCATCGGCAACACGATTGCCCTTTCCGGAAGTATAAAAATATCAAGATCATAAGATGCAAGGAACTCGAGCCAACATTAAGTTCCTTATGAGAAAATAAACATTTCAAAGATTTATGATCGAAGTGGAGAACGAATTTCTTCCCTAAAATAATGATGCCAAACTCTAAAAGCGAAAACAATAGCCGCGAGCACTAGATCATAAGTGGGATATCTAGTCTCGATAGGCTTTAATGATTTAGAAACAAAAGTGATAGCACGTTCTCTTTTGCAAGAGAACGACACCCAAACCAATACGACTAGCATCGGTATAAACAATAAAGTCTTGGTTCCCTTCGGGAATCACAAGAATAAGAGTATCGAAAAAGAGTTCTTTTAAATAATCTTCTTTCCCGAAAAGCTAAAACTTTCAAATTTACAATTATCTTTATGTAATAATCTTTTCAGAAAAATTTACATTTTACAAGTCAATTTACTGTGTCTGATTGTCTCATCATAGCGTTTAGGAGATTCCTATCGATAACGTTGATCAAGCGCATCGACCAGAATTCTTAAAGCACTAATGGGCAATACAATCACAAAATCATCTTTTATATGATAACTATGTCTCTTAAAGTTTTTAAAAATATTCCTTGCTCGTTTTAAGAACAAAATCCAATCATACTTATAAATAAATCTTACGAAAAAGATTTGCAAAATTTTAAATTGTTGTTTTCATCCAAAATCAATAAATACAAGAATGGAGTCATCGAGATATTCGTAGAATACTCGATTCATAAAATGGATGAAATAAGCTGGACAAACTGGATGACATAATAAGTCATTCATAAGAATCATAACGAGTGCAGAATGCAGTAAGTGGAATGCCAACTTCCGCAACTCGTAGCAAATGAAAACCGGTGGCAAGGTCGAGCTGAAAAGACCTTAACACCACTCAAAAGACTGCTTAGGTGATAATCCTAAGACAAGCTCAAAAATACCGGAAAATTCCACAAACTACCCGAATGTGAAAAATAACGTTTTCCTCATCATGTGTGTTTAAAGAATAAAATGATGTCATCAAATTGGAATCGAAATCACAAAGGAAAATAGATATCTGCTTAACAGATTAAGAATGTCGAAGATGAATAGTCCACTCGAGACATAGGATATGGCTTCATAATGATTAAGCCAATACTTTCTCAAAAAATCAATTTCGAAGCCTAAGTAATCGCATAACAAGAAAATCAGCTCGAAAAGAATAATCACATAAAATAATCTCGACATTTTCACAAAGTAAATTGAGTGTTGCGGATCCATCAATCGAATTCGCAATTCTCAATGAAGTCATCAATCCCATAAAAATTAAAAGAGAAAGAATTATCAAGTTCTTTTGATATAAAATAATGAGATGAACCCAAATCAAAAAGAACTCGAATAAGATAATCACAAAACAAATACCGTCAAGGATAGAATGAGAAATACCTTGACCGAGTGAAGCGTCACTAAGAGCTTGCACGACATTCAACTCTCCCTCTCTCCTACTTTGGAGTATGGGACATGTAGATATAAGATGGCCTAAACTTTTGCAATAACGACAAAAAAATGGTTTCGGACACTCATTTGCATAGTGGTCCGTAAGACCACAATTGTAGCATCGTCCACGACTAGAGGTAGGAGTCTTTGCTGCAGAAGTTTCTTGATTCCCTTTCTTGTCGGGATTGGGGCATTTGAACTTAATAGGCCTCTTCATGTTATTGTTGAAGTTCTGTTTGGCACCCACAACTTCAACATTACTTTCGTTATCGGCTTCTTCAAGCCGAAGAGCGATATCAATAAGCTGATCGAAAGAAACTTCTAGTTTCAGAAGTAAAGGCTTCTTAAGGTTCTTATTCAACCCATAGACAAATCTCTGATATTTTTTCAATGGGGTATTAATATATTCGACCCCATATTTAGATAGAGATTCAAAAGATGCGACATAATCTGCCACAGAAGATCCACCTTGAACAAGATCAATAAAGCGTCGGGCTAAAGTTACTTTTTCAGCCTCCGGCACAAACTTCAATTCGAATCTTTCCCAGAATTGCTCCCAAGTAAGATCCACTTTGATAATTTCAGAAATCAAAAGCTCATACCAATCTAATGCTCTTTCTTGGAGCATGCTAGAAGCCACTTGGACACGAAGTGAATCAATAAGATCCATACGAGAAAAGATGTGATCGCATGATCTAAGCCAAGCTTGGATTTCTATAACATTTTCGGAACCCTTGAATAGCCTTCCACCCAAAGCGGTATAATCTCTACACAAGCGTGAAAACCCGGATTTAGGGTGAGTAGGCGCTGGAGCGGGTCCGGTAGCTCGGGCATTGTTCACAAGATCTAAAAGTTGTTGAGCTGACATAAATACTCCATCCAGGGGAGTAGCACTAGATTGATCGGCGCTGGGGCGGCCAGGTCTAACCATTTCTCTTCTTTAAGAAAGAAATAAGAAGAAAAAGGTTATTCAGAAAATGAATATCAAACAAACTTGATTGATAAAACAAGGCATCATAAAAGAAAATAGGATAGAATGGTACGAAGACTCGAATCAAATCCTATGGCACGATTCCTAAGAAAGACTTAGGACAATGATCCTTGCTAGATTATTCTACATTGTTCCAAAGTTTGGCTCTGATACCATGCTGTGACGCCCCACCTCTATACTCACACCAGCCAAGGATACTATGGGGTAATGCCGTCAACTAGCACGAAGAATAAGGTTGTTGAAGAGCGACCATCCGTGTAATTGCTTTGTTCGAGTACCGATATGTCAGATATTATAACATGCATTTCGTTTCAAGAGGAAACCCGACATACCGATTCAAACTCAAAGTTATTACACAGTGGCTATGTGGACCTCGGAAACAAATATAGAAATAAAAATAACACAAATCAGTCACAGACATTCATATCACAAAGGCGGAAACAGATATGAATATAACACGAAGAAGTGTACATCAAAGTAGTGGTAAAACAAGATCCACTACATCACAAGAGAATAGATACAAGTGCTAGGCAAAAGGATAATTATACATCAAGGAGTCCATATCTCAAATGTATAATAACAAAAACTACTAATCTAAAGTAGTTAGCCAAAAGAAGCAGATGTTAATCCCAAATAAGAAGTCAAGCAGGAGCACCTGAAATATCTCGGTCTGACTCGAGGATTATTTAAGAGGAAAATAATAAACGGATCAGTCTAGCTATAAATATCAGATAAATTGAGATATGATAAGAGATATGACAAAAAATGTATGATAACCAAGAAATGCCATACTGGGTCAAGTATACATCAAATAACAACAAAACTCATACAATATCTCAAATCATCTCAAAACACCAAAAAGAATATCATATTCTTTATTTTATTCACCAAACTACAAATATTGACAAACATATAAATGCCAAATGCAAAAGTTGGTGAAACACAAATTCTAGAAATCACAACGAGAAATCCAGAAATCACAAAAAGGGGAGGCCTATCACAAACGGGAGCATGAAAACTCACCAACACGTGTATCACAAACGGGTCGTTAATCCTATGGTCGCTAACCATAGAGCCGGTGCCACGACGTAGTACAGCGAACGCCCGAGGAACCAAACTCAAACAATAAGTAACAACGACGTAGTATAGTGTTACGCTCGATGAACCTGAACACAAATAGTACGGAACAACGACGTAGTACAGCGAACGCCCGATGAACCGAACTCCAATAAACCGGAACAACGACGTAGTACAGCGTTACGCCCGATGAACCGAACTCCATAAAACTATAGGATGCAAGCCTATAAAAATGAGACGAAGCTCAAACAGAACGGGGTATAGTCCCCCACGTGGACAAAGAGACATCACACAATGCTAGTCTAAATCACAAAATGATCATCATCGATCGTCAAGAAGTGTCGATTACACTAAGCTAGTAAATATAAGAGTTTAGCTTCATGTCCCATAACCACTTGCTTAACTCAAATATTTATGAACAGATTGTAGATTTCCACTCGAAAATTGTCACAAGAGTTTCAATCGAACAAGTCCAAAAATTAACCGACGAAGTAAACGCAAGCGTTTCATACCACATGTTTTACTAAGCCGTTTAATTAGATTTCTCATACGAATGAGGTAAAGTTTTGTATATACTAATAGATTGGAAAACGGTTTTATAAACGAATCTTTGTATTAAAAATAGAGTTGAAATCATCTTTGTGAAAGAGTTTGAATATTTACTACTAGTATAGAAGCCTTTGAATTTTAAAGTGACAAAGCACAGAAATGATTGTAGAAACAATCATCCATCAAAAATTCACATACGAAGACGTGAATCGAATCCAGAGAAATCGATACCGAATCCATTAAAATGGATATACCCAAAAATTCTGAAATAGAAGTCATCAAAATCGATAATAAATGATAACAACAAATCGGATAATCACGAATTGATTAACATTTGGAATCTCAAAGAAAATAAGCAAATTAGGCTTAAGCAAGCAGGTCAGTCGACTGAACCAGGTGGTCAGTCGACTGACACAGGGATACGAATTCTGTATCCCCAGGGTCAGTCGACTGACCCAGATGGTCAGTCAACTGATACAGACCCAGGCAATTTCCTGGGTCTGGTTCAGTCAACTGAACCACTGGTTCAGTCGACTGAACCTGGTTCTAAGGCATTTCCTGCCTTCTGGTTCAGTCGACTGAACCTGCTTCTGAAGCACATTCAGTCTAGCCCCCTTTTGGGGCAAAAATCCAACAAACGGCGATCGGACGAGCAACGGGCGCTAAGGGTTTACGCCAATCGGCAACCCAGCCCTATAGGCTCTTCGATGCTTCACCGAAAACATATTCAAACATCCGTAAAAGGATTTTCACAAAATTGGACTAAAAACCAAAAATTGGAATATTCACCAAATCAATCAAAATCAAATGAACATGTAAAGATGTTAGGAATTCATAACTAACAATCAAAGATAGTTATAGACATAGATGTGAGATAAAAATCTCACCTTTAAACCCAAAAACACAAGAGAGAAGCTACAAAGCAAACTAGAACAATCAACCTTCAATTTCAACCCAATGAGCTTCAATCTAAGCTCAAAAGAAAACATTTCCTAAGTTAGGGTTTAGAACATTTCAAAAATCGAAGAGGAAATGAAATGGAGAAGATGGAGAGAATGCTTACCAAAGCTTCTCCTTGATTTCTAGCTTGAAGTTGATAATTCCTAAGAGAATTAGGGCTTAGGATTTCTAATTCTTTTTCTCTTCCTCCATTTTTATCTAAAGCTTAAAGGTATAAGGAAATGAAAGTGAATGAAGAGAAGAAGGGGTGGAGCTAGGGTCTTATGTTAGGTTATTGGGCTGAAACCCAAACCCAAAGCCCTAAGTGAAAAATAGCAAAATTCACTCAACTCCTAACATATCGATGTTTATACTCAAAAAGGTCGCAAACGCCATTTTGAACTCAATGGAAGTGGTCTCAAGTCCTAATTCGACTGTTTGCAAAAAGTAGCTTTTCGGACTATAATCCGACTAACGATGCTATATTTAATTAAAATATTTAAATATACAATCGTAAAATATGCGGGTTGTTACATCCAATGTACCATTTTTATTCAAATGTACATTCCCACTAAAATGTACCGTTCTTTTATTTGCAACGTATCATTTTCTTCTTTCCAACCTCTAAGTAATTTATACTTAATATATTCAAAAATACTTAATAATTTAAAGTAAAGAAAAATACAAATACATACAAACAATCATTCCTTTTTTTCTTTTTGCAACACAAAAAACATTCTCTTCTGCCAAATTTTACTTTTTATGCTCCTTTTATATTACTCATTCGCGTGCCTCGTTTTCTTCCAAAAAGTGCCTTAAGAGACTTGAGGGTGAATAAGACAAATGTGTTGTGCTCGCATCAGAATTCCAAACTTAGACATTAGGAGTGTGACTTTTACGAAGCAAAATTGGCACATAAAAGGTGTATTTTTAAAGAGGTACAAATTGAGAAAGTTTGGCAATGGGATGATGCATTTTTGAGCTCCGAAAGGAATAATCAAAGTAGAATGATTGGTTGCATTTATTTGTATTTGTATTTTTTAAATTGTTTTAATTATTCTTGAGTAAATGTTAGTAATTGATATTAAAGTGTAAACTAATGCAAAAACTTCAAAATTTAAAATAGATACATTAGAAATGAAATTGGTACATCAGGATTAAAAATATACAACAGACATGATATGAACGCATGAAGGAAAATACAACATTATATGGATTATGAGCAAATTTGTTGACCAAATGTTGTTGGTACTGAATGTCATGCCTCATTTGTAAATTTGTTCTATCTAAACCATCAACCAACTTCTAGTGGTATTATCTTTTAAAACAGTGAATGATTCTCCGTTCTCCTTTTCCATTAGAATTGTTAATTATTTGACAATGTCGATTTGTCAAATCATCTCCATACGATTAGTAAGAACGATATACAATAAAGATAATTTGGTAGAATTTGCATAGTTTGTATTGATCGTTGGATTCGGACTTACAGTAGTGGTTGGGCTTTCTATTTCCAAACTAGATTTCTTCATTTAAGTCATGTATATCATAGCAATAAGATTATTTTTCTTACCTTGGACCTCGTTATGACATCTTCTAGTTCCCACAGTATAAATTTTGTTACCAGAAGATGAGCCAAGATCCACACTATATGTTAGAGAAACAGATGATTGTCCCAAAATAGAAAAAACTGGGTAAGTTAAACCTAAACATCATCGATATTATTATTTTGAAAATAGGTACTTACAAGGTAGTACATAGTTGTATACATCTCTCAGGTAGCATAAAGCATACTACAAGTCAACATATGTCAATGATTGAGATTCGAACATGTGACCTCATACGGCCAATGCCAGAGCACCTAACCACTGAGGCAGTGGTGTTGGACTCTTTTATTTTATTATACATCGTATCAAATTCTTAGGTTTGATTAATAGATTATTGGATAGTCTAAAAATGCAAGGGAGATTGATGTGACTCATCCACATGTGGAGTAGTAGGTGAGAATGTAGTGAATTCAATTGCATGTGAACTGAGAAATATAATTTGTAGTAACTCTGCATTCTCTATTGATCTTCTCCTATACTTAAAATAGTAGTGTCATCAAACTATTTAGCATGATCGACATACTATTCCTCAATAATGGATATGGTTCCCTTTATAGGATCTCGTCTTGTTCTAATTTTATTGCACCAACTTTGTCATGCTGTACGTTTTTTTAAGTGCATCGTATCTATGCTAGACATGCACTTTGGTCACCTCTTTTTCTCCAAGGCACTCCATCAAGGCATGGTTGATGGCTATGGTAATTTTTTAGGGCACTCATTTCTTGTTATTACACGGTAAGATTATTCTATGCGTTGTTTTGAATCATTTGTCCAGATAACTTTCTAGAAAAAAGTAACATTTTATGATGATTAGGATTCAATAAATAATTTCTTTTGTAAATTTACGTTGGCCATTTTTTGATAGAGCTAGGGCTATGTCCTTGGGGCAATTTTGTAATTTATTGTAGATTATTAACTCCGTGTTAAAATCTCGTTCGAAATAAAAAGAATTTTATTTCTGTTATATACCTGTTATTATGTGTTATAATCAATTAACTATTTAATTTAAGTATATTATACAGAAAGTCCATAAATGGCGTGTTCGCGATAGTAATTACAAGTGTTGTAATCATGAGTATTTTATCACCATATAATATTAAACACATCGTTTTAAATATTCATACTCAAGATGTATCGAGACTGGATATCGATGCATCCGGTGAGACTAAAGTACGTAATGCTCCCCAAATGTTGGGCAATATATACTCTTGAATGCAAGGGGCACCTAGAGATTACATATTGATAATTATTGGATAACTATGGAATGACTCACTCGGTAGTTTCTTCTTGGTTAATATAACTAAGGTCGAACAGAAAATATTGTTGTGATAATATTACATGGTTCTCTTGGCTTAAGAATACCATTGATCTTCAATTTGGAAGCTCTACTTCGATTATAGTTAAATCGTGGTACGACATCCATCGAGCGACTACAGTTGGGTCGAATGGAAGCATTGGAAGTGAAACACTATTCAAGAAGGATTCGTTTCCTCCATTATATGAGGTTAGTATCATGGTCAATTGAGGTCAACTCATAGTCAAAATCTAAAGCAAGAGTAGTTCGATTAATAATAATTATTATTGTGGAACTAAGGACTTTGTGTTTAGACTATAAGATTCAATATGGACGATATTGGAATTTTGACCATTACCAAATTCCAAAAGCGCTAATGCGATATGATTTTGATGAAGAGAATTGATATATATAATTGTCATTGTTTGTTAACATTTAAGTAAAGTAAAATTGGATTTTTACTAAACCCATGTAAGCGATAAATTTGGTCATAATGTCTCACCACTTGCTAAGTGATATGTGAACATTAATATTCAAATTGTTTTATATTATTTGCTGACCGAATTTACACCTAAGAGTCACACAACCGAAATGCTGAATACTCCTACTACCACTTAATTTAATTAATTATAATTGTTATAAAATAATTAAATTAATTAATATTTATGAAATATTAATTATAAAATTATATTTAATTTGTGTTGGACAACTATTAAATGATGACCAAATTCATAGCTTACTTGACATCGGTAAAATCCGATTTTACTTTATTAAGCGTTGCACGGTAGTGACAAATATTTATGTCAATTCTCTTCGTCAAAACTAGTCCACTTTGGACATATGGAATTTGGTTATGGTCAAAATTCTAATATCATTGATATTCAACTTTATAGTCCAAACACAAAGTCCATGTCTCAATAATAACAATTATTATTAACTGTACTACTCTAACCAGAGACTTTGACTTTGAGTTGACTTTAGTTTACCGTGGTACTCACCTCATATAGCCGAGGAGATGAATCCTCTCTTGAATAGTAATGCTTCCACTCGACCCAAATATAGTCGTTCGATGGATGCCATACCATGATTTAACTATAATCAAAGCAGAGCTTCCATATTGAAGATTAATAGTCAAGAGATATGTGTAATTTTGTAACATCGATATTTTCTGTTTGACCTCAGTTATATTAACTAAACCACAACTATCGAGTGAGTTATTCTGTAACACCCTTAATATTGATTAACATCATTTAGGATATTTAATTAGATAAATTAAATAGAATAATGCATAGAGATAAGGAAATTGAGATTTGATAATTATAATAGGTCGTGCCTAAATTTAACAAGTTAATAAAAGAGGTTATAACTTAGATAAGAAGGAGGATTTATGACAAGGGTAAAATGGGAATAGATTTCATTCTCAACTAAAACCCTTCCACCCTCACTAACCCATTACCACGTCATTCATAACAAAACGAAAATAATAAACAAGGCCGACCATTGCTAGGAGAAACCAAGAAAGAAAGCTAAGGAAATTAAATCTAAAGCTTAGGGGAATCAAATCAACATTCAAATCTTAAGTTCTTTAACTAATCAAGATGAATAATGATACCCATCTCATAATTTGCTTGTTCATTTTTGGTTTTAATATTAAACCTAAAATTATATGATTGATGTTGTATCGTGTTTAAATGTTTGGATGTTTATATGCTTGGTTATGAATTATTGAATTTATTTATGAAATTAATTAATAAATTTGAGTTGGAAAACCAATCATATGATACCCAAAAGACTTGAAATTTTGATATAATGTTAGAAATATTATTTTAGAAGCGGGTTTCGAATTTCATAGTTTTTCAAGAAAGTATGAATTTATTACGAATTTTTAGTGGAGAAATTTTTTTAGCTCAAGTTCTAATTATTAAAACATAATTAAATACTGCTTTTGGTCCCGAAATTAAATTTCAGGGAATATAGTAAGTCCGATCTGATGTGATTTTTAGGGCTATTCTCAAATGTTTATGATTTATTATGAATTAATTAGACTAGAAAAGCTTAATTATTATATTAATATATTAATATAAAATCTACGGTTTGTAAATGTCTTGGGAATACTATTTCTAGTTTATGATAGTTTTCTGAAAAGGATTTGATTAAGAGAATTATTAACCAATGAGAATTTGACAAGAATTTAGAGTTGGTAAAAAGGAATTACTTTGAATAGCAAATTAGCAGATTTTAAGATAATTACGGCATTGCCACAACGAGTTTCATGATACCACATATCATTAGGTCGCAGTTATGATCTTCGACACCAAACAATGGCGATACATATGATACCGGCTATAGTTGGTATGCAATGGATCGGCCTTGGTTGAAGTACAAACTAAAGCATCAATGTCAACACCATGAGCTTTGATGTGAATAATGCCGCTTGTTTTCCCTTAACCCTTCGACACCGCATATTTCCTTGCCCCATGTCTTCAACGTCGACACCAATTCCATAAGACAAGGATGCCGTGTTTTTTCTCATCGGCCATAAGCGTGCCGCATTTTATCAAGTTCGACCCTATAAATGCCGCGTTTTCCCTAAGGCATTGTTGTTGCCATCATTCTTTATCGGCTATATTAGGCCACATTCCCATATTTTCGTTGTTAACTCATTTGCATTTTGACGTCGAAAGTCATCATTGTCGCTACTTACCTTTTAAGGCTTTACACTATGCAAACCAAGTTTTATACTCTATGTTGTCGGCACTCTATGAAATGCAGTATATATGATATTGGCCTTATGGCCATATAATTTGTTAAATCAAGTTCTTTAAAACATTTTGATATTGAAGAGGGACGATGAACCTAGTGGCGATATTGACGCCGAGTTGCCTATGATTTTGAGGTACTTCAATCTCTAAGTGATTTTGAACTTCATCAATATTGTTTTATAGGAGCATATATCTTGGCATAACTATTTTCAATAAAATAAAGAGCTATGTATTTTCCTTGTTTTAAAATATGATTTCTAGGGTTAAATCATTTACAAAGGTTTTGTTCTCAAGAAAATAAAAAAGGGTATTTAGCCCAGAATTTACTAGAGATTTATTATTCTTATCACCTTTAAATAAGTTGTGATAGGATGAATTGACTCAGAGATTAGAAAACCAGATGGAATTGGTGAAGGGTCATGCCCTACTTCAGATGTTAGCCCCTAGCTGATTTAAGTCCAAAATTCCAATGCATAGAGCTTTATCACGGGTAAGACTAAAAGTAGGTTTACACACAGAATGGAATACACAAAGTTGAGTTAGGTTATTGGGTAGCCCGCAAAAACATTAGGATAGTTTGACCCTAGAAATAGTATGTTCTGGACAGACCGTTCAGTTTTCTTCTAACAGTAAGTTATAATATTTAATATATTTGGAAGGCCCTAATATGCTACATAGGTTGGTATCATCCTATGAAAAATAAATGTTTGGACAGATAGTCCATTGATTAGACGAACTTGTCATAATTAACCAAGTAGCATGCATGCATATGATTATTGTGCTATTGTTTAACTAATGTGATTGTAGGAGCATGATTATGATTGACATTTATAAAGAGGATACTAGTGAGGGAAAACTCATTCCGCTCAGCGGTGTGGTCTCACCAGATGTCCATTAACTGAGATGGCCTATTATTATCCACACCATGCTTTTTGTCTAACCTAAAGTTTTTGATTTCCCTTTTAACTCTTCGGTGTTCATTTAAGCGGTTCGAGAGTAAGGTTTTCAGTTTAAGTAAGTTTTGGCGAATAAAGCTTCTGAAGACGTATAGGAGGCAAGGCTAGCTATTTGGGAGTTTATATATATATATATATATTATCCGTTGTGTTGAAGTTTTATCTTGTTGGAATATATGTAATGACAGATGTTATAACTGTCTTGTAGTAAACTCTGATCAACCAAGGATGCGTCTTCATATGTCACTTTAGGAGTATTTCATAATAATTATATATTATCTGAACCTGGGCAACGTTTGGGATTATGTAATGAATATGAAATATTATCTTTGAAATAAAATGTGAAAGTTGTTCTGAAATTATGTTTACGAGAATTTCATATTCTTGTGCTTTTGATGTTATTGATGCAATTAACATAACCACATTTTGTCATTGGAAATTAATACTATGGATGACTGCAGCATTTGTAGTGCTTAGGGGCCTCAAAATGGGAGATGTTACAACTTGGTATTAAAGCATAGGTTTATGTAAAACTAAAAGAATTTTAAACTTAAAAGAGTTTTGAAAACATAACCCAAATGAATCAGAGAATAAGATTGTGGTTTGGGATAATGTTATAGTAACGCACTTGTATTTGCTATATATAAGTATATATACTAACCTATTTCTCTCATCTCTCTTAGGCCATTCTTATGTATCTTACTAGGATTCAAATGCAAATTTAAGGAAGTAAGATGTAGAGGTAGGAAATAGAAGAGTGAATTTAGATGGAGGAAGAATCATAAGTACTAGGAGGAATGCGGGTCGACAAACAACTACTAATGTAGGTGCTAAAACACCGCAGATGGATATGGATCCTATGTTTTAGTTCTTCGTCAACATGATGCAAGCAGGAATTGCTATTGGATTAATTGGTGGAAATGCTGGAGGAGAAAATCCTGAGGTTCCAATTGTCAACAATTATGATATTTTGAGTAGAGACTATGTAAGACTTAGAGGAAAGCTATTCATTGGAGCAGATGCTATCGAGGTAGAGAATTGGCTGCTCCATAGTGAAGGATTTTTTCTTATTTATGTCTGAATGATGGGTAGAAAAGGAGATTGACATCCAGGTAGTTACAAGGAGCTGCATTATACTGGTGGAACAGTGTAACTGTAAGGGTGCCAAGGAAAACTTGACTTGGGCAGAGTTCAGGAGGAGGTTCGAGAAGAGGTTTATGTCTGAAATTACCAAATCAACCTTGCCAAGGAAGTTTACTGAATTAGTGCAAGGAGACATGACTGTGTTGGAGTATGCAACATGATTTGTGTAGTTATCTAGATATGGATATGCCACGGTGGATACTGTAATTAAGCGAAATGAAAATTTTATCCATGGATTAAGACCAGAGCTTGCTAGTGCAACCTTGCCACATCTTAGGGATCCATGTAACGTGGTTGTGGAGATGGCTTTGAGGAATGAAGAGATTCTTGCTTTATTTAGTGGTAACAAAGTTGTGGAGGCTTAGAGTGGGCAGAGTCAGAAAAAGTTCTTTCAAAAAAGGGAGCATAGAAGGGTGGAGCTGCTAAGAAAGGAAAAGCTATTTTTTGGCTACAAGTGCAACAAGTAAGGGAATTTTGCGAACGGATATCGTTCAGGGGATGGAAAAACAGTTATGGGAAGGACGAACATTAAGTACTTCAACCGTGATCAAATTGGACATTATAAGTATTAATACAAGGAACGAGCCAATGGTGAGAAAGGGATAGTGTTTTCTTTAGAACCATCTGCCTCGAGACTTAAAACAGAGGAGAAAGAAAAGGCTATGATGGGAGGTACGCTTTTGATTCATGGTATACATGTTGGTGTACTGTTTGATACTGGTGCATCACATTCTTTTATTTCTCATTGCTTAGTAGATCAGTTAAGTTTAGAACCACCATACCTAGTTACTTCTTTAGGGGTTGCGAATCAATAGGAGGGTATGCAACTCTAGGGATGAGATGTGACCAATTAGTGGTAACAAAGGAGTTAAAGGTGCAGTTGATGGACTTAGAAGGAAATTTTTTTATTAGACCAAGCAGTTCGCCATGGGGAGCAGCCATGGTATTTGTGAAGAAACTGGATGGGTCATTATGATTATGTATCCATTATCGTAAGTTAAATACAAAAATGATAAAGAACTGATATCCCTTACCGATAATTGACAACTTATTTGATCAGTTGAGTGAATTATGTATCGATTATCGTAAGTTGAATGAAAATGTGATAAATAACTGATATCCCTTACCGATAATTGACAACTTATTTAATCTGTTAAGTGACCGAGAATTGACAACTTATTTGATCAATTGAGTGGAGCCAAAGTGTTTTTCCAATTGAATTTAGTGACAGGGTTCCATTAATTGAGGATGGTAGAAAACAATATTTCTTTGACGGCGTTCTGAAAAGATATAGTTCGTACGAGTGGTTAGTAATGACATTCGGACTAACTAATACATCTGCTTTTTTCATGGATCCGATGAATCGGATCTTCCAAGAGCATTTGGACAAATTCATGTTAGTTTTTGTAGATGGCATCCTAATATATTCTAGGAATGAGCAAGATCGTGAGAGTCGCCTTGAATAATGCTTGAGACATTGAGACAACATCAACTAAAAGCAAAATTTTCGAAGTGTCATTTTTGGAAGAAAGAAGTAAAGTTCCTTGATCATGTAGTCTCAGAAGAATGGTTGTCAGTGGATCCAGCTAAGATAGAGGCTGTCAATAATTGGAAAAGACCCGAGACGGTGACCGAGATAAAGAGTTTCATGGGTTAGCTGGCTACTACCAGAGATTTATCAAGGACTTCTCCCATATAGCAGCACCGATGACTACATTGACAAGGAAGGACGTGAAGTATGTTTAGATCGATAAATGTGAGGAGGCATTCCAAAAGCTGAAACATTTTTTACCCAATGTTCAGGTGTTAATTGTCCCAGATGGAAATCAAGATTTGGTGGTGTATAACGATGCATGCGGAACAGGTTTGAAGCTGTGTTAATGCAAATGGATAAAGTGGTTGCTTACGCTTCTCGACAACTCAGACCGCATGAAGTTAGATATCTGACTCATGACTTAGTGTTGGATGCTGTAATTTTTGCTCTGAAAGTGTGGAGAAATTATCTATGAGAGAATGATTCGCGTTGCATATGGGTCACAAGTCTTTAAGATATTTATTCTCTTAGAATGAGCTAAATATGAGACAGCAGAGGTGGTTAGAGTTTATAATTGTTTATGATTTTGGAATTACACACCAGGAAAAGGAAATAAAGTTGAAGATATGCTTAGTAGGAAATATCAAAATGCAGTATTAGCAATGATATTAGAGTGGAAAGATTTGGAAGCATTGACTACTTGTAGTGTGCAGTTAGGATCAACTGCTAGTTCCAATCAGAGAACCGCAATGTTATCTTGCTTGGAAGTTTGACCAGTATTGATCGAAAGGATTGCATCTGAGCAAAGAAATGATCCATTGTTAGCTAAATGAATTAGAAGGCTGGAAGGTGGAAATGAGATTGAATATTTAAAGGATTTTTATCTTGATCATAACGGATGGTTAAGGAAGAAAGGACGGGTGTGTGTTCCAAATGTTGGTAACCTAAGGAAAGAAGTTCTTAGGGATTATCATTGATTAAAGTTTACCATTCATTCTAGAGGGACTAAGATGTACCAAGACATGACATGGAGTTTCTTCTGTGAAAGTATTAAAAGTGATGTTGGCTTATGGGAAAGCAATGCTTGAATTGTCAGTAAGTGAAAGCCGAGCATCAGAAGCCTAGTGGATTACTTCAGCCTTTGAATATACCAGTATGGAAATGGGATTCTATATCTATAGATTTTATCGATGGATTGCCAATGTCGAGTAAGGGAAATGAAATTATTTGAGTTATAGTAGATAGACTGACGAAAATTGCACATTTCATTCCCATTAAGTCGAGTAGGACGACACCTATTTTGGCTAAGTTATTTATGAGGAATATTGTTAGACCGTATGGAATTCCTAGTAATATAGTCAGTGATAGAGATTCATTATTCACTAGCGAATTCTGAAAGAGTCTGCTAGAGGTTTTAAGTATCAAGCTCAAGATGAGTACCACTTACCATCCACAGACAGATGGGCAAACAGAAATTGTTAAAAAAATCTTGGAAGATTTTTTAAGAGCTTGTGTGTTAGATTTTGGAGGATCATGGGAAGATCATCTACACTAGTTGAATTTTCCTATAACAATAATTATTAGACTAGTTTAGGGATGACACCTTTTCAAGCTTTGTATAGAAGGCAATGTAAATCACCAATATGTTGGTTAGAGATCTGAGATGGATTAGTTCTTGGTCCAAATTTAGTAAGAGAAGCCACAGAAAAGATTGAGTTAATCCAAGCTAGGATGAAGGAAGATCATTTAAGTAGAAAAATTATGCAGATAAGAGAGGGAAAGACTTAGAATTCTCAGTTGGAGATCAGGCTTTCGTCAAACTATCACCAATGAAGATGAGAAGTAAGATTTGGGAAGTAAGGGAAATTGACACATAGGTTTGTTGGACCATTTCCTATTATAGAAAGGATTGAAAAACGTGCTTACAAGATCGAGTTACCAAGTAGTTTGGCAGGAGTCCGCATTGTCTTTCATATTTCTCATCTTAAAAAGTGTGTTCAAGCTCCGGAAACTATTATCACTCCGAATTCATTGGGAGACTTAGTAGTGGAAACGGACATGACTATAGTAAGACATCCAGTTCATATTGTAGCTAAGGATGAGAAGAAGCTCAAGAACAAGATAGTCAGATTAGTAAAAGTCCAGTGGAGAGATGACGAGAAAGACTATATTTAGGAGACATAAGATAGGATTAGAAACACTTATCCTGATTTGTTTTGATAGTATGTTTTATGTTTATATTTATGATTACTGCTATGTGCCTTATCATAATTTTGAGGACGAAATTCTATAAGGAGGGAAATCTGTGACACCCCTAATTTTGATTAATATATTTTAGGATATTTAATTAGATAAATTGAATATAATAATTTATGGAGACAAGTAAATTGAGATTTGATAATTATAATAGGTCGTGCCTAAATTAATAAATTAGTAATAGAGGTTATAATTTAGATAAGTAGTAGGATTTATGATAAGGGTAAAATGATAATAGATTTCGTTCTCAACTAAAACCCTTCCACCCTCACTAACTCATTACCACTTTATTCATAAAAAAACGAAAATAGTAAACAAGGCCTACCATTGCTAGAAGAAACCAAGAAAATAAAGCTAAGGAAACTAAATCTAAAGCCTAGGGGAATCAAATCAACATTCAAATCTCAAGTTCTTTTAACCAATCAAGATGAATAATGATACCCATCTCATAATTTGCTTATTCATTTTCAATTCTAATATTAAACTTGAAATTATATGATTGATGTTGTGCCGTGTTTGAATGTTTGGATGTTTATCTACTTGTTGATGAATTATTGAATTTATTTATGAAATTAATTAATATGTTTGAGTTGGAAAATATATCATATAATTCCCAAATGACTTTAAATTTTGACATAATGTTAGAAATAATAGTTTAGAAGTGAGTTTCGAATTTCATAATTTTCTAAGCAAGTATGAATTTATTACGAATTTTTAGTGGAGAAAATGGTTTAATTTGGGTTTTAATTATTAAAAATAATTAAATAATGTTTTAGGTCTCAAAATTTTTATATGTCGGAGAATATGGTAAATATGATTTGATGTGATTTTTGAGGATTTTTCCCAAATATTTATGATTATAATTAATTAGGCTAGAAAAGCATAATTATTATGTTAAAATATTAATATAAAATCTACGGTTTGTAAATGTTTTGGGAATGAATTTTCTGGTTTATGACAGTTTTCTAAAAAGGATTTGATAAAGAGAATTATTAACCAATGAGAATTTGAGAAGAAGTTGGAGTTGGTAAAAAGGAATTATTTTCAATAGAAAATTAGCAGTTTTTAAGATAATTATGATATTGCCATGCCGAGTTTCATGATGTCGCACATCATTACACCGTAGTTATGATCTTCGGTGCCAACCAATGGCGATACATATGATACCAGCCATAGTTGGTATGCAATGGATTGGTCTTGGTTGAAGTACGAAGTAAAGCTTCAAAGTCGGGACCATAAGCTTCAACGTGAACTGTGTCGCATGTTTTCCCTTAACCCTTCGACGCCGCATATTTCCTTGTCACATGTCTTCAATGTTGACACCAATTCCATAAGATAAGGATACTGCGTATTTTCTCATCGGCCAAAACCCTGCAACGTTTTATTAAGTTCAACCCTATAGATGCCGCATTTTATCTAAGGCATTGTTGCCACCAGTATTCTTTATCGACTATATTGAGGCCGCATTCCCATATTTTTGGTGTTAACTCATTTGGACATTGATGCTGAAAGTCATCGGTGTCGCCACTTACCTTTTAAGGCTTTATACTATGCAAACCAAGTATTATACTCTATGTTGTCGGCACTCTATGTAGTGCGATATATATGATATCGGCCTTATGGCCTTATACTTTGTTAAATAAGGTTCTTTAAATCATTTTGGCATTGAAGAGGATAATGACCCTAGTGGCGATGTTGACGTTGAGTTTCATTAATAAGATAGTTTTATTAAGCTTTGGCTTTATAGCCTATGATTTTGAGGTGCTTCAACCTCTAAGTGATTTTGAACTTCATCAATATTGTTTTATAAAAGCATATACCTTGGCATAACTATTTTGAATAAAATAAAGAGCTATGTATTTTCCTTGTTTTAAAATATGATTTCAAGGGTTAAATCATTTAAAAGGTTTTGTTCTCAAGGAAAAAAAAGGGTATTTATCCCATGATTTTACTGGAGTTTTATTATTCTTATCACCTTTAGATAAATTGTGATAGGATGATTGAGTCAGATATTAGAAAACCAGATGGGACTAGTGTAGAGTCGCACTCTATACTTCAGCTGTTAGCCCCTAGTTGATGTACATCCAAAATTCCAGCGCGTAGGACTTTGTCACGGGTAAGACTAAAAGTAGGTTTACGCACAGAAAGGAATTCACAAAGTTGAGTTAGGTTATTGGTTAGCCCGTAAAACCATTAGGATCAGTTTCACCCTTTAAATAGTAAGTTCCAGACAAATCGTCCAGTTTCCCTCTGACGGTAAGTTAGAACATTTGATATATTAGTAGGCCTGAGTCAGCCTTATATGTTGGTAGTCACCCTATGAAAACTAAATTTTGAGATAGATAGTCCATGGATTAGACAGATTTGACATAATTACCCATGTAGCATGCATGCATATGATTATTGAGTTATTGTTTAACTACTGTGATTTCAAGAGCATCATTATGATTGACATATATAAAGAGGACACTAGTTTGGGGAAAACTCATTTCGCTTAGTGGCGTGGTCTCACTAGATATCCATTAATTGAGATGGCTTATTATTATTCGCACCAGACTTTTAGTCTGACCCAAAGTTCTGTTTTTCCCCTTTTACTCTCGGGTGCTCATTTAAGAGTTCGAGTGTAAGTTTTTCAAGTTAAGTAGGTTTTGGCGAATAAAGCTTTCGAAGACATGCAGGAGGCAAGGCTAGCTATCTGAAAGTTTATAAATATATATATATATATATATATATATATATATATATATATAATCCGCTGTGTTGAAGTTTTATTCTATTGGAATGTATGTAATGACATATGTTATAACTATCTAGTGGTAAACTCTAGTCAACCACAATGGAGCATCTTCAGATGTCGCTCTTGGAGTATTTCATAATAATTATATTTTATCTAAACCTAGGAAATGTTTGGGATTATGTATTGAATATGAATTATTATCTTTGAAATAAAATAAGAAAGTTGTTTTGAAATTATGTTTACGAAAATTTCATGTTCTTATGCTTCTGATGTTATTGATACAGTTAACATAACCACATTTTGTCATTGGAAATTAATACTGTGGATGACTGCAACATTTGTAGTGCTTTGTTTCGGGCCTCAAAATGGGGCATGTTACACATTCCATAGTTATTCATAAACTATTAGTACGTAACAACTTGGCGCCCCAAGTAGCCATGAGTAATATACTGCCCAACATTTGGGGAGCTTTATATATTCTAGTCTAAACAGATGTATTAATATCTAGCTTGATACATCTTGACTAGGAATATTTAAAACGGTGTGTTTATTTTATTGCCATAGATCACTCATGGTTACAATGCATTTTAACTACTATCACAAAACATATAATTTAAGGATTTCCTACTAAATGTACTTTTAATTAAATTAATTAATTAATATATATAACATTATATCAAGTTTATAATAGAAAAGAACACCTTTTATTCAGAACAAGATTGGTTACCCAGTTATATATGTAATAAACACATAATTACCCTTAGGGCATACCCCTAACTCTACCAGATCCAACAATAGTATCAGAATCCAATAGCTTCTACCATCTAAATTGGTCATGTTATGGCTAACTAATTAAGCTTACACATTTAGTAGGGTAAGCAGTGTCCAAGGTTGGGTCTGGGTATCAAGTGCTCTACCCTACCTGTTACTCGCTTGGTCCAAAAGGTGAAGTAAGCCCAAAAGATTGTCCCTGATAAAAGGCTTAATTTGAATTGGGCCTTGGCATAATTTCAAAAAAGAAATGTTAAAATAAATTTAAAATTAAAATTTAGATTTAAAATAAGAGATACATATTACAAATATTATAATATAATTTTCAAAAGGTGTTTTGAAAATATAATAAATAAATTTCTAAAATTTTAACATTAAATAAGATTAATAAAATATATAAATTAGTTAAATAGTTAACTAATTAAAGATACATATATAAGATATACTATGATATATGTTACATTGACTTGAATTGTTTAAGACAAAGTAAGCATGTGTGATGAGAATTTTCAAACTTAAAAATATTTGATTAAAATTGTTTAATTAAATAAAGTAATTAAATGTATATTAATAAATAAAGAAATATATATGTATAAAGATATACATGTATAACTATGAGTGTTATAGTATACATATTCAATATAAAATGTTAGTATTGAATAGTAGAAATTTAATTAAAACGTTAATTAATTAAATTTATCAAATTAATCAAATAAGATTCAATTAATGTAATATTATACAGAAGACTATTATCTAAGTTAATTAAATTATGAAAGTTATATAATAAAACTTATATATTATGAAATTTATAGATTAGAGGTGGAACATTAAGAAACCCTAAATAAACTTAAGGGATAAATACTTACGCGTTGTACGTATACCATGATTTATAATGTGTCTGATACTTGAATCACAAGGGTATTTCATAAGAAATATATTATTCCATAAGTCGATATCGCTCAATATAGTATAGTATATTAAAAATTATGACTCTTTAATATAAAGTTGTCCTCTACCATTTATATATTAATAAATTACTTGCATATTCTATATTCGTTGTGAAAACTCAAGCTAGAGATGTAGTGTGTAGTATTATTAATATATATATATATATAATAGACAAGGTAAGATAACAATATGTATTTGTTGAGCAAACCCAAGGTACATATACTACACTTAGGTCATCACGAAATGGTAGGTGGGAGTGAATAATATCTTTCGATTTATTGAACAAACTCAATGTTAAAATGAGACTAGGACAAGGAACCACGAGTTAAGAATTGTATATGGCAGAACTAATAAAAAGTTATACAGCATATGTGGAGCTATGACATGTTGAGCAAACTTAAGGTCAGCATCGCAAGATAGACAAGTCCTAACACCCACTAGTGAAGTCAAAAGACTTCTATGTTTTCTCGTAGGGTTTGAAGAAACATAAAAGACTAATGGGAGCTTATTAGTAAAATGAAACATAAAGTTTAGCTTTACTAATATTATAAGAAAATATACTATGAAATTGTCCCGATCTACCGATTTTAAAACTTGTAGAAAAAATGCCCACACCCAAATCTTTGGTTTTTGAAAGTGACAAACTTACCGGCCCTAAATATGTCGATTGGCTAAGAGTGATTAAGATAGCGTTGACTTACGAATGTATTTGGTCATCGATAACTACACCTCCAAGCAAACAACCCGCTGATGATGTAGACTCAAATGGAGACTTTCTTATGATAAATGAGTTTCAGATTTAGAGATCGCCCAGGCTTTCGAGCTATCTACGTTAGACGAGCCATTATAGAGGCACCATAAAAACATGTCTATCCATGAGTTTTTTGATAGTCTCAAAACTCTACTTGGTGAACAGTCCCATTCATAATGGTACGAACTTTCGAAGAAAATGTTCAACACTAAAATGACCATGGGATAGAAACTGGTTGATTACGTTCTAATAATGAAAGGCTATATTGATAGCCTTGCACAATTAGACATACTGATAAGCAAAGAGATGCAAGTAGACTTGATCCTTGGGTCACTTACTGCCTAGTATGAGCCGTTCATATTAAACTATAATATGAACTAGTTGAACGTAAACCTCGTGGAGCTCCTCGATATGTTGAGGTCGGCCGATTCTTCATCCAAAGACCAAGAGTCTATACTTATTGTTAAAGGGAATGCATTATCTTTAAAAAATTCTAAGCAGCAAAAAAGAGTTAAAAAGATAAATGTAACATCCCCTATCTAGAGGCCCAAAACTAAGCGCTGTAGATGTTGCAGTCATCTATAGTATTATGAACCGGCGACTAAATACAGCTATGTTAATTGTATCTATAATATCAGAAGCACTTGAATATGAAACAAAACACAGACTTCAAAACAAATTTTTCACATTAAATTTCAAAACAGGTGTTCCATATTCATAATATATAATCCCAAATACATTCCCAGGCACAAATAAAATATACTTATTACAAAATACGCCAAGAGCGGTACATGAAGATACCCTCTTGGATGATCAGAGTCATATAGTCATAATTGACTTAATACAAACATAACGGAATTAACAACAAAACAAAGAACAACACTCCTAAATAGCTATTCGTTAGCCTCCTGCTTGCCTCCGGTAGCCTTATTCGTCATCCTACTAAACTTGAAAAACCTTAATCCCTCAGCCTACTCAAATCAATTTTGAGCACTCGAGAGTTTAAGGGGAAAACATAAACTTTTAGTCAGACATAAAGCCTAGTGTGAATAATACTATATATCCCGGTTAAATATGTAAAGTGAGACCACACCGCTTAGCGGAACGGGTTTCACCTCGTTGACATCTTTTTTTTAAAACATATCTTTTGCAAATCATTTACGACAACTAAACTGGTTAAATACTACAAAGCATCATTATGTGAACATACATAAATATCAGGTAATAAATGAACTACCGGTTCAAACTCATAAGTTTTGTTTGGCTAACTTTAAACCTTTGGCTGACTCGGGCCTACCAGACAATATAAACCAAATTAATCTAACATCTGTTAGAAATTTCACTTCTGGACGGTCTATCCTTAACTATCTGTTAAATACTTGTCTTCTGAATGGTAGTTCCTTTACTTTATCATCTCCCAGGTCAACTGATCCTAATGGTTTTTCGGGCTCACCAATAACCTATCTGTATACAAATATATATTCCTTTCTGTGTGTAATCATAATTTTAGTCTTACTGTGACCAAGCCCTAAACACTGGAATTTTGGACAACAATTAGCTGGAGCCAATAGCTAATGTATAGGACATGACCCTATACCAGTCCCATCTGGTATTCTAATATCTGAGTCATTTTACTTAGGGATAACTTCCCTTAAATTTTCCTTGAAAAACTCTTTCGGATTGATTTAAATCTTTAAATCATTCTTACACAAGGAAAATACATATTCTCTATACTTTACTCAAAATCACCTTGCCATGTTATATATATATATTTTACTCAACCCCTTGTTGATGAAAACATTTACCACTTTCGAAACCATTTAACCTTGTCTTTCGAAAACATTGGAAAATCCTTTCCATTCTTTTCTCTAAAAGCTTCAAAATAATAGACATACCTCTTTAAAACCTTTAAACATTGCCTTTCGAAAACATTGGAATAACCCTTCCTTTCTTTTCATCGAAAGCTTCGAAAACAAAGGAAAACCTTCCCTTTCGATCCCTTCGAAACCCTAGGGAACCACCCCTTCAAAACCATTCACTAAAAATCTTTTGAAAGCATTAAAATACTTAACCTTTCGAAAGTCTTTGGGTTCAATTTAAAACATGTGGAAACCCTTCAAAACCATTCAAAATTTACCCCTTCGAATCCTTCGAAAACCGTCTCGGTCGAAACCTTTTGAATTATGCCTTCAAGTAGAGCAAAAGGATTAAAAAACCCATTGAAGTCAAAAGCACTCCTTTCGAAACCATTAAAACCTTTTCTTTTGAAACCATTTGGGTTATACTTCAATTATTGAAAAAGGGTCCTTAAAACATTTAAGTCGAAAGATTCTGTTTCGTAACCATTTCCTAAGTAAAGAAGTGATGGCATCGAAACCATCCCTTTGAAAAAATTGGAGAAGTGGCCAATTTTTAAAAGCAAAGTATACCTTTCGAAACCATGGTAGTCGAAAGGTTGAAAGCGGCAGCTAAAAAGATTTCAGCTTAGTCAAAAGCAAACATTTTAAAACTAAAGTGCAACCCATTCGAAGCCATTTCTTTTAAATTCATTGACCCAGTCTAAAGCTTACTAAGTCGAAAGCAAACATGCGCATTTTAATTTAAAAACAAAGTGATGCTTCGACCCCTTCGGAACCTATGGTTTCGACCTCATACCTTTCGCCTTCTATCCAATTCACTACGTACCAATTTCTTGATACCAGGCGCATTGGTTTCCATGGTGATGAAGGCGGAGGGACTTGGTCGAAAGCCAACCAAGGCGAAAACAGGTGCCGAAAGCAATAAAATGGTTAAAAAGCCTGTAGTAAACTGTTCCTTTCACCTAACCTATTTTACGTGTCAAATTTTGATTGGTTGCCTCTTTTCTTTACCAATAAGAAGTGTTGCACATTTCAGAACTAACTAATTAATTTAAATCATTTGTAAAACACCATTTCTCCTTAATTAAATATATAAAACATCTAAGTCCCATACCTTAAATAATTTTATATATTCATCAAAACACCTAGGAAATTTCTATAAAAATTCCCGAAAATCCTTTTCATTGTGTTTTCTAACATATATAAATTTTAGATCCAAATAATTATTTATTTTGCCGTAAATAATTTATAACCCAATAAATCATTTTTCTCACAAGAAAATTAATATAAAATCCACCTTAATTTAGAAAATTATGAAAATTGAAACCCATATCTAAAATATAATTTTCGATCTACATTAAAATTTGCAAGGTATTTAGACGTCATTTAATAGGGCTTTCATATCAAACATATTATAAAAACTAATATGAACATGTATAAATCATCAATAAGTATATATAAACTTCCAAACATCCAAAACATGGCATTATCATGCAAAATCGTTTCAGTCTACCCTTAAATCCGAAAACTATAAGAAAAGTGGGATGTAGTAATCATTCGCCTTAGCTTTGTGATTAAAGATATGAGATTTGATGTTGAACAAGTTGATTTACTTCTTTCTCTTGAAATCCTAGCTTTATCTTCTCTTGAGATTGAAAATGGTGGCCGGCCTTAGAATATTTTTTGCTTGAGAAAAATGAAATGAACGTGTGTTTGATTTCCTAAAGGTTTAGGGTATAAGTTCATCCTATTTCCCATTTTACCCTCCCTTATTTTCCTAACACTTTTATTCATGCTATCTCATTTTGATTTACATTTTACATGGCACGACTACCCTTGGTTAAACCAAATCCCAATCTATTTATCATCTTACATTATTTTATTTTATTTAGCTAATTAAATATCCTGAATAATGTTACAAAAAATATGGGGTGTTACAATCTCTCCTCCTTAAGGAATTTCGTCCTCGAAATTATAATAAGGTACACAATCAATCAATCAAAGGTAAAACATACCATCAAACAAATCAGGATAAGTGTCTCTAGTCCGGCTCTCAGTTTCCCAAGTACAGTCTCTAGCATCGTCACTCCATTGGACTTTAACTAACCTGACTGTCTTGTTCCTCAACTTCTTCTCATCTCTCTCGACTATTCGGATAGGCTTCCTAATTATAGTCATATCTGGTTCCACTACTAAATCTTCTAACACAGTCGGCGCTATAGTAGTGTCTGGATCACTAACACATTTCCTCAGATGAGATACATGAAAAACATCGTGGACTCCCGCCAAACTACTCTGTAACTCTACTTTATACGCGAGTTTCCCGATCCTTTCTAAAATAGGAAATGGTCTAACGAACCTCGGTGCTGACTTCCCCGTCTTCTCGAACCTGATAACACCTTTCATTGGCGATACTTTGACGAAAACATGATCTCCCACAGAGAAATCTAAATCTTTTCGTCTTTTATCTGCATAACTTTTTTACCTAAACTGAGCTTCCTTCATTCTCGCTCTTATCATCTCAATCTTTTATGCTGCCTCTTTTACCAAATCAAGACCAAGAACTAATCTGTCTCCAGTCTCTAGCCAACATGCAGGGGACTTGCAGGGTCTTCCATACAAAGCCTCAAACGGTGCCATTCCAGTACTAGTCTAATAACTATTGTTATATGAAAACTCGACTAGGTGTAAGTGGTCTTCCCATGATCCCCCAAAGTCTAATACACAAGCTCGCAACAAGTCCTCCAAAATATTGTTAACTCTTTCCGTCTGCCCATTTGATTGTGGATGGTAAGCGGTACTCATCTTGAGCTTGGTTCCTAAGCTCTCTTGAATACTTTTCCAGAACTCGCTAGTAAACATAGAATCTCTATCGCTAACAATACTACTAGGAGTTCCGTGCAGCCTAACCACATTCTTCATAAATAACTTAGCCAATATAGGTGTCGTTCTATTTGCCTTAACCGGAATGAAATGGGTGCTCTTGGTCAATCTGTCTATTATGACTCATATACTTTCATTCCCCTTATTAGATCTCGGCAACACATTAATAAAACTCATAGAGATGGAATCCCACTTCCATACTGGAATGTTCAATGGCTAAAGTAATCCACTCGGCTTCTGATGTTCGGGTTTTACCTGCTGACAGTTCAAACATTGTTTCACCCATAAGCCAACTCCCTTTTCATGCCTTTCGAAAAGAAACTTCTCTTCATATCTTGATACATCTTCGTTCCTCCTGGATGGATAGTGAACTTCGAACGGTGGCATTCCTCCAAGACTTCCTTCCTTATGTCTCCCACATTTGGAACACATAATCTACCCTTCTTTCTCAACAATCCACTTTGGTCAAGGCTGAAACCCTTTAAGTCATCGCTCTCCATCCAATCCTTTAATTTTCTAATTCGTTCATCCAAATTTGGATCCTCCTCCTGTTTAGAAGCTATCTTCTCATCATTACCGGTCGGACTTCTAAACAAGACAACCTAGCAGACTCTCCACCAGACTTAGCTTCGGACCTTCGCAGTATTCTACAAGCTGACAATGATTCTAAGTCTTTCCATTCTGCTATCATAGCTAACACTACATTTTGATGCATTCTACTAAGCGCATCTACAACCTTATTTCCTTTTCCAGGTGTGTACTCTATTCCAAAATCATAAGCGGGTAGAAACTCCAACCATCTTTGCTATCTCATGTTCAGCTCCTTATAAGAGAACAGGTACTTCAATGACTTATGATCTGTATAAAGCTCAAACCTTTCTCCCAAAAGGTAATGCCTCCACACCTTCAATGCAAATATAACTGCAGCTAACTCTAAGTCATGTGTTGGATACCTAACCTCATGTGGTTCAAGCTATCTAGAAGCGTGGGCAATCACTTTACCCCTCTACAAAAGTACAGCTCCCAACCCAGTACAAAATGCATCAATATAAACAACTAAATCTTAAGTCCCCTCCGGAACCACTAACACAGATGCGTGGGTCAACAAGTGCTTCAAGCTCTAAAATGCTTCCTCACACTTATCGGTCCATATGAACTTCACATCCTTTCACGTCAGCTTAGTCATCGGTGCTGCAATCCACGAGAAATCCTTTATAAACCTTCGATTATATCCCGCTAATCCAAGGAAACTTCTTATCGTAGTTATCGTTTCTGGTCTTTTCCGATTATTAAAGGCTTCGATCTTTTTTGGATGAACTGACAATCCTTTCTTCGAAACCACGTGACCAAAAAAATTCACTTCCTTTTTCCAAAAATGGCACTTCGAAAAATTTGCCTCCAGTTAATGCTGTCTCAGCATCTCCAGCACAACTCTATGATGAACTTCATGCTCCTTCTCATCCTTAGAGTATATCAGAATATCATCTATAAAAACCAACACGAATCTATTCAAGTGCTCCAGGAAGATTCGATTCATCAAATCTACAAATAATGTCAGTGCATTAGTGAGTCCGAACGGCATAACTAACCATTCATATGACCCATATCTCGTCCTGAACGCCGTTAAAGGTATACTATCTTCCGCTACTCTAAGCTGGTGAAATACTATTGCCAAATCTAACTGAGAGAATATCTTGGCCCCACTCAATTGATCGAACAAATCGTCGATCCTTGGCAGTGGGTATCGATTCTTTATCGTCTTCTCATTCAGCTTACGATAATCGATACATAGCCTTAACGATCCATCCGACTTCTTAGAAAATACAGTGGCTGGTCCCCAAGGTGAACCACTCGATCTAATAAAACTCTTTCCTTCCAAATCTACCAACTGAGCTTTCAATCCCTCATCTCTGTTGGTGTCATCCTGCTTGGCGGCCTATTCACTGGTTTTGCACTAGACATTTAAACAATCCGAAACTCAATGGCTCGTTTTGGCGGCAATCCAACTACAGGCTCAAACACATCCGTGAATTCTCTAACTGCGAAAACGCGATTCAATTCATCTTCCAACTCCATAACACCCAATAAGGATTCACCTCACAATTGGGGTTTTCTACGGTATAAACTATCCGATCATTGCAATCTGGGTTTCTAAGGGACATTTTTCTATCTAGGCAAAATATCCTAGCATCATAATTACTTAACCAATCCATACCCAATATAATTCCGAACCCAACAAAATCAAATACATGCAAATTGCAAGCAAAGGTGTAACCTAGCAAGTCAAACTCTAAGTGGTCACACTTCATCCCAAGCGTCGCATACCCTCCTATCGAATTTGCAACTCTTAAGGAAGTAACTAAATACGTGGGTTCTAGGTTAAGTTTATCTACAAAACATCGAAATATAAATGAATGAGATGCACCAGTATCAAATAAAACACTAACAGATGTATCATGGATCTGAAGCGTACCTCCTAACACAACATTTCCCTTCTCCTGCACTGTCACTTTGAAGTAGTAGGTTCCGACGCAAACACTTGGCTTTTATCCCCTTTAGCTGGCTCTTTGCACTAGTTCCTGTAGTGCCTAATTTGATCACAATTAAAACATATGATCCCTTTCTTCTCAGTAGCCTTCTTTCCTTTGCTTGTCCGGCACTTATGGGCATAATGGCCTTTCTTGTCGCACTTAAGCTGACCACCTCAAACTTTCCTTTCTTATCGCACCTCCTTTCTGAGCATTCTTTTTATGGAAAAACTTTCTCTTTTGGCCCTGTCCGACCTGGACCTCTTTCTCATTCTTCTTCTCCAAGCAAGCTAACATCTCTTCATGTCTCAACGCCATTTCCACTACCACATCACACGGATCTCTGATGTGCTGTAAAGTAGCTCTAGCCAACTCTGGCTTCAGACCTCTAATAAACTTTTCATTCCTTTTCAACACTGTGTCAACAATGGTATACCTATACTAGGCTAGCTATTCTACTAGCATATTCCAAAACTGACATTTCTCCTTGTTCCAGCTCAACAAACCTCCTGACCAAGACAGACTGCGCTATTACTGACATAAACCTTTCTTGAAACCTCCTCCTGAACTCTGCCCACATCATAGTCTCTTTATCCACGTCAGCGGTTACGGTATTCCACCAAAACAAAGCAGCTCCTTGAAGCTGTCTTGAAGCAAGTCTCCTTTTCTGCTCTTCATTGAGCCCTAGGTCAGCAAAAATCCTCTCGCAATGTAGCAGTCAGTTTTCTACTTTGATAGCATCCTCCGTTTCGATAAACAGTTTTCCTCCAAGCCTAGTATAATCTCTGCTCAAGTTAGCATACTGATTGACCACCGGAGCTTCCTGAACTCCTCCTCCTGTAGCATTACCTCCAACAACTCCAGCTGCGATTCTAGCTTGCATTAAGTTTACGAAAAACTGATACATGGCTCCTACGTCCACTTAGGGAACCCCAGCACCAACATTCTTCGCCTGAGCCTGACCTCTTCTAGCATTTGGTCGGGCATTTCCATTTGTGGTGGTGCTGCCTCCTCCTAGATTGACTCTGCCTCTTCTTCCGTCCATATCTGTATTCAAGCCTCGTAAGATATAGAAGAATAACCTAACAAAGATAGGGGTCTAGAGATAAAGCGTATACTTATATATAGCAAATACAAGTACGTTACTATAGCGTTATCCCCAACCCCAATCCTATCACTAATTCCTAAGGATTATGTTTTCAAAAATCAATTTTAGTTAAAGTATTTCATAAACCTATGCTTTGATACCAAGCTGTAACATCCCCTATCTAGAGGCCCAAAACTAAGCATTATAGATGCTGCAGTCATCTATAGTATTAGCTTCCGACGACTAAATACGACTATGTTAATGGTGTCTATAATACCAGAAGCACTTGAATATGAAACAAAACACAGATTTCAAAACAACTTTTTCACATAAAATTTCAAAACGGGTGTTCCATATTCATAATACCTAATACATAATCCCAAATACATTCCCAAGCACAGATAAAATATACTTATTACAAAATACGCCAAGAGCGTATATGAATATACCCCCTTGGATGATCAGAGTCATATAGTCATAATTGACTTAGTACAAACACAGTGGAATTAACAACAAAACAAAGAACTGCACTCCTAAATAGCTATCCGTTAGCATCCTCCTTGCCTCTGATAGCCTTATTCATCATCCTACTAAAACTTGAAAAACCTTAACCCCTCAGCCTACTCAAACCAATTTTGAGCACCCAAGAGTTTAAGGGGAAAACATAAATTTCGAGTCAGACATAAAGCCTGGTGTGAATAAAACTATACATCCCGATTAAATATGTTAAGTGAGACCACGCTGCTTAGCGGAACGAGTTTCCCCTCACTAACATCTTTTTTTTTAAAACATATCTTTTGGAAATCATTTCCTACAACCAAAACTAGTTAAATACTGTAAAGCATCATTATGTGAACATACATAAATATCATGTAATAAATGAACTAACTATTCAAACACATAAGTTTTGTTTGGCTAACTTTAAACCTTTGGCTGACTCGGGCCTACCAGACAATATAAACCAAATTAATCTAACATCTGTTAGAAACTTCACTTCTGGACGGTTTATCCTTAACTATCTGTTAAATACTTGTCTTCTGAACGGTAGTTCCTTTACTTTATCATCACCCAGGTCAACTGATCCTAATGGTTTTTCGGGCTCACCAATAACCTATCTGTATACAAATATATATTCCTTTCTACGTGTAATCATAATTTTAGTCTTACTGTGACCAAGCCCTAAACACTGGAATTTTGGACAACAATTAGCTGGGGCCAATAACTAATGTATAGGACACGGCCCTATACCAGTCCCATCTGGTATTCTAATATCTGAGTCATTTTACTTAGGGATAACTTCTCTTAAAATTTCCTTGAAAAACTCTTTCAGATTGATTTAAATCTTTAAATCATTCTTACACAAGGAAAATACATATTCTCTATACTTTACTCAAAATCACCTTGCCATGTTATATATATATTTTACTCAACCCCTTGTTGATGAAAACATTACCACTTTCGAAACCATTTAACCTTGTCTTTCGAAAACATTGGAAAATCCTTTCCATTCTTTTCTCTGAAAGCTTCAAAATAATAGACATACCTCTTTAAAACCTTTAAACATTACCTTTCGAAAACATTGGAATAACCCTTCCTTTCTTTTCATCGAAATCTTCGAAAACAAAGGAAAACCTTCCCTTTCGATCCCTTCGAAACCCTAGGGAACCACCCCTTCAAAACCATTCACTAAAAATCTTTCGAAAGCATTAAAATACTAAACCTTTCGAAAGTCTTTTGGTTCAATTTAAAACATGTGGAAACCTTTCAAAACCATTCAAAATTCACCCCTTCGAATCCTTCGAAAACCTTCTCGGTCGAAACCTTTTGAATTATGCCTTCAAGTAGAGCAAAAGGATAAAAAAACCCATTGAAGTCAAAAGCACTCCTTTCGAAACCGTTAAAACCTTTTCTTTTGAAACCATTTGGGTTATACTTCAATTATAGAAAAAGGGTCTTTAAAACATTTAAGTCAAAAGCTTCTGTTTCGTAACCATTTCCTAAGTAAAGAAGTGATGGCATCGAAACCATCCCTTTGAAAAAATTGGAGAAGTGGCCAATTTTTAAAAGCAAAGTATACCTTTCGAAACCATGGTAGTCGAAAGGTTGAAAGCGGCAGCTAAAAAGATTTCGGCTTAGTCAAAAGCAAACATTTTAAAACTAAAGTGCAACCCATTCGAAACCATTTCTTTTAAATTCATTGACCCAGTCTAAAGCTAACTGAGTCGAAAGCAAACATGCACATTTTAATTTAAAAACAAAGTGATGCTTCGACCCCTTCGGAACCTATGGTTTCGACCTCATACCTTTCGCCTTCTATCCAATTCGCTACGTACCAATTTCTTGATACCAGGTGCATTAGTTTCCATGGTGATGAAGGCAGAGGGACTTGGTCGAAAGCCAACCAAGGCGGAAGCAGGTGCCGAAAGCAATAAAACGGTTAAAAAGCCTGTTGTAAACTGTTCCTTTCACCTAACCTACTTTACGTGTCAAATTTTGATTGGTTGCCTCTTTTCTTTACCAATAAGAAGTGTTGCACATTTCAGAACTAACTAATTAATTTAAATCATTTGTAAAACACCATTTCTCCTTAATTAAATATATAAAACATTTAAGTCCCATACCTTAAATAATTTTATATATTCATCAAAACACCTAGGAAAATTCTATAAAAATTCCCGAAAATCCTTTTCATTATGTTTTCTAACATATATAAATTTCAGATCCAATTAATTATTTATTTTTCCATAAATAATTTATAACTCAATAAATCATTTTCCTCACTAGAAAATTAATATAAAATTTCATTTTCGATCTACATTAAATTTTCAAGGCATTTGGATGTAATTTAATAGGACTTTCATATCAAACATATCATAAAAACTAATATGAACATGTATAAATCATCAAAAGTATATATAAACTTCCAATCATCCAAAACATGGCATTATCATTCTAAATCATTTCAATTTACCCTTAAATCCGAAAACTATAAGAAAAGGGGGATGTAGTAATCATTCACCTTAGCTTTGTGATTAAAGATATGAGATTTGATGTTGAAAATTTTGATTTACTTCTTCCTCTTGAAATCCTAGCTTTATCTTCACTTGGGATTGAAAATGGTGCCCGGCCTTAGAATATTTTTTGCTTGAGATGAAATGAACGTGTGTTTGATTTCCTAAGGGTTTAGGGTATAAGTTCATCCTATTTTCCATTTTACCCTCCCTTATTTCCTAACACTTTTATTCATGCTATCTTGTTTTGATTTACATTTTACATGGCACGACTACCCTTGGTTAAACCAAATCCCAATCCATTATTCATCTTACGTTATTTTATTTAATTTCGCTCATTAAATATCCTGAATAATTTTACTAAAAATATGGGGTGTTACAATAAATATAAAGATTAATGCTCCAGATAAGGATGAATGTCATCATTGTCCCAAGAATGGGCCATTGGAAATGGAATTGTTTATAGTACTTGAAGATCGTTAAAGAGAAGAAACGGGATGGTTCTGGCACTCCATCAGGTATATTTATGATTCAAAATTGTTTTGCAATCAATAAATCATCTTGGTTTTTATATATTGGATCTGGAATTCACATATGTAATTTGTTATAGGGGCTTAGAAACTGGCGTTGTGTAGCAAAGGGAGAAATGAGGCTTCAAGTTTATGATGGGTCTATTGTAGATGCAATAACAGTTAGAGATTTTCATTTGAGTTTGCCAAGTGGCTTTTTTTATATTAAATGATTTTAATTATGTAAAAAAATTATTTGTGGAATTATTTTTATTTCTAGATTGTCTGGGATTGGTTATGTTTTAAACTATGCTTATAATGTTATGAACATTATTTTACATGGTAATAAAGTGACCGTATTTTAGATAATGGCATTTATTTTATCAATACAAATTATGTCTTCTCTATGAGTAGTTCTTCGAATAACGATATAAATAAAAAATATCTTTGGCATTTTATGCTAGGTCATATAAGTGAGAAACGACTACACAAATGGAAAACCATAGGTTTTCTACCATTATTTGATTCTAAATCATTTGACACTTGTGAATTGTGTCTCAAAGGTAAGATGACCAAGCACCCTTTCAGTGGGTGCAACGAAAGAGTTGAACTCTTAAGGATCGTAAATATTGATGTATGTTACATGGCACCTATAATTACTAAAGATAACTGTTCTTATTTTGTAATCTTTACTGATGATTTCTCGTGACTAGGATATGTGTATCTTATGAAAAACAATCCGATGTATGTGAGAAATTTATTGAATACAAGAATGAGGTTGAAAATCAAACGAACTTAAAGATCAAAATATTTTGATCCATTCAAGGAGGTGAGTATGGTAGAGAAGAGCTCCAGTAATACTTAAAAGATAATAGGATTATCTCTCAGGTTACTCCACCTTATACTTCGAACCACAATGATGTTTCAAAGCGAAGGAATCGAACCTTATTAGATATGGTTGGTTCATGATAAGCAAGGCCGAGTTACCTCTATCATATTTGGGATATGCGTTAGAAACCGCAGCGCATATGTTGAATTTGATGCCCACTAAATCTGTGTCTAAGACAACATATGAGATATAGTATGGGAAGAAACCCCGTCTCAAGTATTTGAAAGTGTGGGATTGTCTGGCTTACATTAAGAACGTTGGTCCAAATAAACTCGAGGCAAGATTGGTGCTATGTAAATTTATAGGATATTGAAAAACTCGATGAGATATATTTTCTATAATACCAAGGAATAAAAGATTATTGTTTCTCGGCATGTTGTCTTCTTCGAAAGGTAATTTTTGTCAAAAAAATTAACAATAGGATTGTTGACTTGGATGAGATCCAAGAAATTAACACTGAGGCTGAACTAATAGGAGAACTAAGTTCACCCATATACGAAAAAATGCAACCTGTTAGAAGGTTTAGTAGGGAATCTCGCGCATTAGAGAGATACTGCATTTCTCTCATGGATGGTGTAAAGGAGGACTTTGTCTTAGATGATTATACTCCTCTATCATTCCAACAAGCACTACATAGTAAAGACTCTACACTCTATATTGGGGTAATGAAATCCGAGATGGATTCCATTTACGAAAACAAAGTGCAGACTTTGTCTGATATACCTGAAAGGATAAACCCATCGCCTGCAGATGAATTTTCAAGAAAAAGCTAAATGTTGATGGACAAGTGGAAACGTATAAAGCTTGGTTCGTCGTGAAAGGATTTCATCAAATTTAGGCGTTGATTATGGCAAAATCTTACCACGGATAGTTATGCTAAAGTCCATTCATATTATGCAAGCTATCATTGCATTTTATGGCCGTGAAATATGGAAAATGAATGTAAAGATGGCATTTTTAAAAGGTGATTTAGAGGAGACCATCCACATGTCCCGGTTTGTGGATCTCGGAGTCAATGGGAGTGAGGGCAAGGCTTGCAGGTTGTTAAAGTCCATATATAGACATAAACAAGCTTTAAGGAGCTGAAATAAGTGTTTTAATAAATGATCAAATAGTTTGGTTTAATCAAAACAAAGAGGAAGTGTGCGTATATCAAAAGGAATAAGGAAATTGTATCATATTCTTAGAATTATATGCTGATGATCTACTATTGATTTGCAAAGATGTTTCATTATTGAAATCAGTGAAAGCTTGACTTTTCAAGAATTTCTCCATGAAGTATTTGGGAGAAGCGTCCTATATATTAGGTATAAAGATCTATGGAGATAGATCTAAGAGACTATGGGAATTATCCCAACCCTCGTACATAGATACCATACTGAAAAGGTTTTGTGTGGGAAATTCCAAGCATGGAAATGTTCCAATGCAATCTAGAACCATTTTATCTAAGAAAGATCCTTCTTAGACTAATAAGGAGAAAGAGCGTATGGAGAGGATATTGTATGCTTTGGCGATTGGTTCCATGATGTACACCATGTTATGTACTAGACTAGACGTGGCATACACACAAGAATGCATAAGCCAATACAAGTCTAATCTTGGAGAAAAGAATTGGACGACTGTAAAATGTAAGAAATACTAGGGACTTATTCTTAATATATGGGAATAAGGACCTCCTTATGAAGGGGTATAATGATTCTAGCTTTCAAAGTGATATCGATAATTGTAAGTAAGTGTAACAAGGGTTCAGGTGAATAATATGCATCCATCTCATTGTTTTTGTGTGTTTTAATTCGAGTTTGATGTAGATTCAAATTTTCTATGTTAACAGTGGGGCCGTTGGTTGAGTTCCAAATTAGAAATGGTAGATGATTCCACGATGAAGGCTAAGTACATCGCCCTCAATGATGCAGCTAAAGAAGTAGTATAGATGCGCATGTTTTTAAATGATCGCAACGTGATTCGCAATACAGAGAATCCAATGGCATTGTTCTATGACAACAATGCAGCGATACAGATCCAAAGGAGCCTAGAGCACACGAGAAATCATGGCATATTCTTTGATAGTTTCACCTCGTCACAGAATTCATTGAGAAGAAAGAGATCATGACACAAAAGGTAGATACTATGGACAACATAGCAGATCCTCTCTAATTCCACTTTTGAGCTTTAATAATTAATAATTAATTCTTTTTAATTAATTAATGCTTATTTTAAGAGGTTGTACAATATCATTATTAGAGCATCATGATTCCATTATATGAAGATAATAGGATGAATCACCCATCGAAACACCTATTTCTATCCAGATCCTTGTTGTTCGACCTTCTGCGTCTCGTCACTTCAGATTTCTGCTTCCAAATCGCTATTGTACATAGCCTTGTTCGATGGCTCCGTAAAGCCGCTGGTCTCATATATTTTTGCTGACTTTGGGGAGATATTTGGATTTGATCTTAGGTAGGTTGAGAGGAAATAGAAGGAAGAAGAAGGTAGTTGGGTAGTTTTCTAAAATAAGGTACATGAGTTAAAAGTCATTTTCTTAAACAGTTAAAGGGAAAAAAGTTCGCTCAAATTCAAATTTCAAATTCAAACCCTAACTTGTTGGTGCCCGTTCAACTGAGCGGTCTCGACCATTATTTCTGCATATGGACTCTAAATGAGGCAAACTAGAATACTTTGTGAATTGGAAAAATGAGACGCTCGCAATGGCATTGTTTTCGTCGTCAAATTCCAAAGTTGAAAATAACCATTTTGCCCCTCCTTATATTTAATTCATCTAACTAATTCATTAAATTTAATTATTTCCATAATATTATATTTTTATATTTAATTAAAATATTTAACAAATTTCCAGGGTATTACATATCTAGTCTAGATTACTTAAGTTAAATCGATTGTTTTGAATGATTTCTTGAATTATGTTTTGTTGTTTGTGTTAGTGTGAATGGCTGATAGGATTAAGTATTATTGTAGATTAATATTGACCTACATAAAGAACTTTAAATTTTATGGATGCTTCGATGTGATATACAACTTGCATTCATATATAACTTATATGTTTTATATGTTAGGATGTTTGCATACATGCCTATATGCCATGATACTTGCATATATGTAGGAGGTTGATAGTTGCATTTTTGATATCATTGAATATCCATCACTTATGCTTATATATATATATATCTTTGTGTGTCTGTCTATGTGTGTGTTTTGATTTGACTCGTCTGTGTACTTGGTTTGATTTTTGATCATTGTATATATGTATGTAATATACATATAGATGCATGTTGTGTGAAAATTTGTGTGACATAATTTGAAATGAGAGAGGGTGGGTTACATTTTTTATCCCTTAGAATTTTAGGGACAAAATTCTTTTAAGGGTAGAGAATGTTATGCCTAGTAAATTTTAATAATTTAATAAAGATAAATAAAGGATGAAATAGAATTTTACAGAAATGGGTAAAGTTAAAATTTTATAAATGAATAAATTAGGCGATGAAACTTGTGTCGTTGCAATAATATTATTCTGGTTAAGTTTCATTACAAGAATGTCTTTGTTGGATAAAAGAATAGAAAGTTATAAATAAGCGAAAAATTGGATTTGAATTTAGCTAGTTAGGTCCTCAGGCTTGTTAGTATAATAATTAAGTTTCCTAACGTAGAGTAGAAGTATGTACGATTACTTTTCATTATCACTTCTTCCTAAAATGCAAAAAATAATATCTTAAACATGGACTTATAATTCCAAAAGAAATCTCCATCAATATTAACAAAGTTTGGATCCAAAGAGGTCAGAACTAAAAGTATAAATAGGTAGATATAAAAAATAAATGGATTTGCAGAATTTAGAAGCTAGGAAAAGATCCGAACAGTGAAGCGAAATGAGATTCTAGTCAAATTCAGGGGTTTTTCGAAATTATGAGTGCGATTTTATATAGTTTAATATATAACCTCACATATGTAAATTCATTATTATAGCCTAAGATAAGTTAATGGCCTAATTGATATGGTTCAGATTTTGAGATGTATCTAATTTAGTAAATTGTAACTGAAATTAAAATTGAAAATTGGTAATTGGCCACTGATGATGAATTATAACGTTTGATTAAGAAAGAGAAGAAGAAGATTTGACTACAAAACTTGCACCATTGTGTTCATGACACTTTTTTGATCAACTTTCATACATAAAGCTTCGCGATCGGAGTTCAAATAAGTTATTGACGTTTGAAAGTTTGAGATTAAAAATAATTAAAAAGGAATTATGGAAATAAATGTTAATTAGTGGTGAACAACAAGTGGACGATAGCCTTATTGGGTCGGTTGACCGCTAGCGGTCGACCACCTATGAGGTGCGATCAACCAGTTTAGGTTGTGGTGGCATGGCTTGAACCTCGGCCTAATAGGCAGATTTAATAAATATTAATCTAATGAATGAAACCGATTCAAGCGCTTATAAATAGAGACCTAGCCCATGTAACGGTTCATATTTTACATATTGGAGGACCGTAAAATATTTTTATTTCATTCATATGAGGTCGTATGGCTCCAAATTTTTAGGAATGATTCTTAAGGACATTTTCTACATCTATGATTCTTGCTGGATTTCTATATGGCCATTTGGACCCCAAAGATATTATTTGGACTACAACTTTTGATAGGAGCCGAGATGGGGTCTCAAACAACTTCCATCGCTTTAGGATGATGGTTTCTTATTCCGTAAAGTGGTCACAATAGAAAAATGAGCATGCCATTTGAAAGTTATAGCTGTTTTAAGTTTTGGCTACCGCTAGCCTAGAGTAGTGGTTATTTAACTAAGCCCATGCTTAGGCCAACTAACCCAGATAAAAATTTGTGCTAAGGGGAGTCTATAGCAACTGAGCTAAGTAATTTCTATCTTCCCCAAAATATGTCTAAAGCTCCATTAATCCTAATCTCCTCAAAAAGCCTATCTTTTCCTTACCAATCTTACCCAAATCATAAATTAGAGGGGTGATTAGTGTACAGAAGCTTGAGGTTATCAGTTTGGTTGATTTTAATTCCTTTTCCTTGTTGTCCACTTCAGATCTAAGGAGAAAATTGGTATTTTAGGTATTTATGGGTGGTTATTGACCTCTCACTCTACTAAAACGACGTTTTTAACATGATTTCACACCTTAAATTGTTTTCTAACTTTAATTACATTTTTAGAGATGTTTCTGGATGAATTTTAATGGATTTAAAGTGGTTTTTAAATAGTTTTGTAACTCTTTTTGTTTATGTGCACATGCTAATGTAAAAGTTAGATTTGGATTTGGATTGGCTTGATTATCATGTTCTTGTGGATTACATGTATGAATGGATATATACGTGTGTGTTACTTCATGTTTATATGTTGTCCTTTGATATGGTTTGCTAGTGCTTTTAGGTAGTTAGGAAAGAGGTGGTCGAATTAGCAAATCAGAGGCAAAGATGGTCATAATGGAATGAAACTCGAAGGACTAGTTTTGGAGCATGGATGGAGTCGAGGATTCGAATTGCGCCAAAATTGGAGGTAAGGAAATGACCTGTTACCGAAATCTTTTGGTTGGTACTGAGTGCTTTTGGTTGGTGTACTTTGCACGGTGGTTGTTTGGTACTTCAAGTCAAGGCTAGGGGTGATGAATGATGGTCAAGTGCAATAATTTAGCTAAGTATTTATACTGAGAGCTTTGGCCGGCATGGAAACGCTTTTGGAGTTTGTACCAAGAGCTTTGGAGTTGATAACAAGAGCTTTTGGTAGGGAGTGGTCGGGGTCCAGGCACTTGGAAGATGGAGCTCTAGAAGAAGGGGAGAAAGTTAACCAAAATGGCTAAGTACCCAATTCGGTATCGAAAGCTTTTGGTCGATGCCAAGAGATTTATTTTGGTGGAGTTGGGGTGAAATCTCCAAGGAGAGAAGTAGGGACTCTGTAGGTCATGCTGGAGGTGTTTGTTTGTTCGCAATGGGTTTAATGGCGATGTAGTAGCACGATGATAGCTTCGGGACTTCGGTGATGGCAACTTGACGATGAATGCGGTTAGGTTCCGATGATGGCGGCTCGATGTTGAAAGGAGTCTTTACAAAGAATGGCTTCTAGGAAGGGTGACCCATGGGTAGAACATGGAAATGGTTCTATCGTGAAATGAAGGAATGTGCAATGGTTCCTCGAGAATAATTGAAACTAATTGGAGAAAGGAAATGGCTCGTATGCACATGCTAAGGGAACGTTGATACTCGAAGTGTTATCTGATATACTCAAAAGCAGGGGTATTAGAGTGCACTCATAGGTACATTGAAAGGCTACCCCGGATCAGAGGTTTGGATCCATATGCCCTGGACTGGTGGATTTGGGTCTAGTATCAGCTTCGAGCAAAAGATGAGTGCACTAAGAACCATGATTTCCATTAGTCCCTGGCATGGGAAAGGCCATACAAGTTATCATATATCTAAAGCACATCGAGTGATGGTGAAGATTGTTTGATTGATGCTATGGTTGCTTTGGTCGTTCTCTTCTATGGTATATCACTCTAGCGATGTCATCATACTTGGTTTATAGTATACCTTTACTATACTTATAGAGTAGCATATTATGGTCGTTATGTGCTAACTCTTTGGTTGTAGAGACAGGTTCGGTGTAACGACCCACAAATTTATCACTTTGATAAATTATTTATTTTCAAATTTATTTAAATAAAAGGTTAATAATAAAAATAATATTGTTTTGAATGATAATGAGTAATAGTAATCTTATTTTGAATAGATATTTAAAAAATATTTTTCTCGAAATTGAAATCGATAAAATGGCCGAAAACTGTTTTATCGATAACTAGCTCTATAATCATAAAAGGTCGCACACGGAGCTGGATACATACACTTATTTTTATAATTGAACAAGAATATAAAATAAAATTAATTATTTTATTTTTGGAAATTAAATGTATTTATGACATTGTTAGTAATGCCCTTGAATATAATAACTGATTTATTAAATTAATTGAGATTTGATGATTTAATAATTATTTTAATTATTCAAATAATTATTTTAAATAATGACAATTCATTTTTAATAGTTATAAAGTGATAATAAATCATTTATAATAGTTTTATAAAGATATATATTTGATTTGAAAATATAAGGAAAAATCAATATCGCTTTATCGGTATAATAGCAATTATTGTAAATAATTGTTAATATTAATTTATATGGTTTTATAAATAAAATATGAACATTTTAATTAATTAATAATTATGGGAAATTTATTGCCAAATTTTGTTTACAAACATATGTACGTTAATTAATAAGTGAAAATGTGACAGGTAATCGGTTTCCCGGTTTTCAACGGTTTAACGAACGAAAGTTGTTCGAACTCATCAAAACGTCGTTTATTCTCTTGTGCACATACATTTACATGCATATGCATGTCACATGCACACATAAACACTCATATATGTACACATATACATATAAGTACACATATAACACATATATGTAAGATATTCCCTTTTCTTCTCATGTAAGCATACATAAGTCAACCAAATACATGGCACATGGCCTTGTTTATGCATGAAGTGACCTTGGGCCATCCAAGTGGTGTAGGAGGGAGGTAGGATCGTGGCTACATGATGAGAATGATGATTTATATGTCATATATACATACAACATACTTACATACATATATGCAACAAATATCTAAGCAAACTTCATCTTTAAGCAAATATAAGTCAACACAAAGAGCGTGAAGTGATTTGAGGTGATGGAGCAAATGGAGGGGGAGGACCAACGTGTGAAATGATGGAGGTGAAGTGGTGTACATGGGTGATGGAAGGAAGGTAAAGTGATGTATGATATTTTGCAAAATTTTGGCTATAAATACAAGCACCCCTTTCATTCATTCATTCACACATCCTACCATCTTCTTCTTCCTCTTTTCCTAAGCTTTTCCATGGCTTCTTTCTTAGGAAATTTATGAAGAAGTTTAAGTAGAAAATAAAATAAAATTATATACATATGCAAACTATGTTGCTACCTCATCAAAACAAGCTCAAACCTCCACCTCTCCACCTCTCAAACACACGGCACCACCTTCCACCACCCTTGGCCACAAGCTCCACCCCCTTGCCAACCTAGGTCGTGAGCACCAAGGCTAGGATGAGCCACTTCAAGGGTCCAAAGCTTGATTTCATGGAGATTAATTTCGAGATAGCGAGGCTATAGCCACTTTAAAACTAGTTCGAGTGAAAATGAATGTGAGAACTCCTAAAACTATAGTATTATATGCTATTGGATGTTATATGTGCTTGATTATGATTGTTGATGATGGTTGTTTAATATGAATGTTGAATGTATATGCAAGTCACGGAAATACACGTCGATAAGCACAAAGAAAATCACCTTCCTTTATTTAATGAATTGGTGTATATGGAATGTTAAACCTCTTTAAAAAAAGGTTTTAAAATGAGTTTGAAATGTTTTTTAAACATTTAAAAATGTTTTGGTGAAGTTTGAATGATGAGAGAATATTTAGTCAAAAATAGGCGCGTCACGCAATGGTAGTTCGCAATTTTGCGCCATAAAATTCAAACGAGTATATAGAATGGAATTTAGCTCGGAATTCTTCGAGATAAGAATTTCCCTAACTATTATATCCATAGTTTTCAAAGAAAGAAAATCGAGATTTTGATAAGTTGATTTTGAAATATGATTAAAACAACTTTTTGGAAAAATCGCGGTTTTGCAGTATGGAATTTAGAAAATGATTTCTTTGAAAATGATATTTTAGAATTGTTTTAAAATGTGAAATAAATTCTAAAAATCTTTTAAAATGTTTTAAAAATGATTTGAGTTATAAAAATGAATTTCTAAATGATAGAAAAGGTCGTTTTGATCAATATAGCTTTAAAAGCACTTTTTGCAGCACTTTCCGCAACACTTTTCTATAACTTTTGAAATATAGTTTTAAACTTAACATTCTTTTTCAAATCTTTTATAAATGTTTTCAAAATGAATAATTAAGTGTGTTAATGATGATTTGGAGGTTTTATAGTTTATCTAAAAAGAATATAAATAAACTATTTAGAGAAAAGCTATTACAAATTAAGTGGTTTAATCTTGGCTCTAAAAGCCAACGAGTAGACTGGATTTTTCTATTCGTGAGATCCGGATGTGAGGTGCTTAAACTAAGGAGATGTTCAGGAGCAACCAGTGCCCTGGCTCATCTGGCCTCTTCCCTGGGCGAGGGATAGATAAGGTCGAAATGTCGGAAATGAGTTTAGTATAAAAAGATTTAAATTTTCCAAATTCAAATTAAATACAACTTTGATGGTATAGAGGTGATCTTCTTATTCTTAGTGTTAAAGCTCGAAGAGGGAACTCTTACTGTTCGTGGAATTTGGAAGGTGATTTCACCGTTATTCCGCCCATAGTATTTGTTGAATACGGGAATTGACATTGAATAGAATTAGATGATTTCTATAGATTCTGCTTATTTAATATTTACTGGTTCTGGATTAACATCCTAGATAACATGGTTTTAAATCAATCAAAGTTTTGAGTTTTGAATCAAGAAAACTTTGATAAGATTTAAATGAAATGATTTCGAATTATTCCATGTTTAAAAAGGTTTTAAGAAATCAAAGGATTTGATGAGAGAGGTTTAATGATTCCGTATATACCAGAAAGAAGTGTTTTAAAGTTAATATAGCTCCAAAACATATTTTGATAAATGGAACTTAATTAATTAAAGAATGATTCCCTATTCCCAGAACATCTTTTTATCGATGATTGGATTCGAATAAACCGGGGTCGGATTTGGGTAATTCCTATCCGAAGAGCACTTCGAACCAATTTACGTATTCGAAGTGAAGATATGGATGTGATATTTTGTATTTTCGTAATGAAGGATTGCTTGTTGATCATCTAGGGAAAAACTCCCAATATACATATAGTATCAGCAGTCTCTTCGTTATGAAATATCCAATGCAAGGACTAGCCGCTACTAATCATAGAGGTAACTCCCGACGGGATATGGTAGGGGAGTGACTTCGGTTTGTCCTGTTTCTGGAAAACTTGTATGGACAAATGTCTGACGTTGCATTTCTAGTTACATATATTGATCTCTATAAACGTATTATCTGTTTGGTGGTAGAGAAGGCAACTTCTCTTAGCTTAACACCCTTTTCTAAGACGTACGAGCTCAGGAGTTATACGTTTGTAGAAATCAGTTGTGTGATTATAGAATGGCAATGAGGCATTCAAAGAGGAAAATGATGTGCTATGTGAAAGGTACTCGTTACCTCAAGCCTCACACCCGGAAATGACCGAAACAAGGTAGATGTAGCAAGGCCATGTGGTTCGCAACCATTAGGATATAATCATCCCCATTTTGACATATTTATTCCCGCTATGACGTCGGGTATTAAATTAATATGGTGTATGCGAAGAGAGCTCTCGGATAGGTCGGTAACGACCGGGGTGATGACATATTCGGTACTATCTAGGAAGAGGTAGGCCGGTCTTGTGTTGGTAGAGGACCATCAGTTGGGCGTGTACATTCCTTTAGAGATGTACTGCCGGAAGGTAGTCCCTTCTCCTGGTCATTTGTATGGAAATCCATTCTCCAAAAAGAGCCTGTACGATTTTAGATGTAGAAAGCCTTGTATTACAAGGTGGTATGCTAGAATTTAATAATGTAACAATTTCGGCTAAGATTAATAAGTTTATTTGCAAATGTTTTCAAAGGAAAGTATTAAAAATAATATCAAATGTTTATTTTTGCGTAGCAAATGTTTGGTTATCATAAGGTAAAAACTCATTTCGTGTTTATGTGCAGCGTGGTCTTATAAGACACCTTTTCTTTTTAAAATGCGTATTTTGAGTTCTCACACCAGTTCCATGACTGATTCAGAGTTTATTTTCCTTTCCCTTAAAATTTAGGTGCCTTAATTTTCTCGGGTAGCCTAGTAGTCAGGTTTAGTTTAGAAGAAATCTGGATAGAGCTCGAAGCATGAAGTTAGAAGATTCTTCTGAAGATTGTTATCTATTTCCAGCCCACTCGTGTAATATTGTATTCCGCATTTGTAAGGACAGAAATTTATAACTGTCTATGTTTAACTCTGATAAATGTATTTAAATTTCCGCTGTAGAGATTATTTGTTGAAATAATACATGTTATTCCATTCGTGCAAGATTCTCTTCTGTCTTTATTTTCTTTCTTACCCTTGATGATCCGCCTTTTCATTCAATTCGAGTTAGACATGTGTGGTTTATTATCAACCCAAAGGGTACAGAAAAATGGTTCATCACATCCGGTATGGTTCGTATACCCTTGTTCTTTACTATATTAACTTGTATATTATTTTGAGATTCATTTACTGCTCACACCAGACTGTTTGATGACTCAAGCTTTTATGTTTTGCTTCTTATTATCTTATTACTCTTAAATGAGTAAACTAGATAGCAGGTCTAGATGCAATGAAGTGGATGTGCAGAGGACGAGCTGGATGGATCTATTTCGTATTATATATGGATTCCTATGTTGATTCCGCTATGCGACACTATGAAGCCTTGACAGCGGTTGCTTATTACTATTATTTAGAGACAATTATCTAAGATTATTTTTGTTTGCATAAACTTTATCACTTGATGTATAACTTTGTGAATCTATACTCTAATATTTGGATAACTTGATTATTACTATCTCTCATGTTTTATATTTGTGATGTATATTATATTTTATTCCATATGTTGTGAGATATACGATAGGTTTCTGTGATGTTTTACTTCATTTTCAACCCTTGATGATCTACTGCATCGGCCAAGCACGTCAACAACGCACTATTTAGTTATATGGGATGTCGGTGGTGTAGGGCAATCGTCACAGCCCTTCACTTCTCTTCTCATATTTTCTAAATAGAGTAGTAGAGCTCTGCCATTTTTTCTTCTCCACATTTCTTATAAAAACATTATATTATATATATTGGAGAAGGGTGGAAAATAAAAGAAAATAAGCGAAGAAGTGAATTAATTCTACGAAAAGGTAAATTCTATAATTGTTAATTTAAATTCCACTTAAGTCTAAATCTTCTCTCGGATCTATAATTCTAATGGGTATGTGTGTGTAACCATATATATATATATATATATATATATATATATATATATATATATATCTTTTATACATATTTTTAGGTTGGAAAAAGGAGTCAACTAATGGAATGAATTCAGATTTGGAGATTTGGAAAACTAGAAAGGTGAGTGGAAAATTATATGATTTATAGATAACACAAAAATTTATATCTTTGCATTTTATTTGATTGTTATGCTATGCAAGATATGTTGAATTGCAGGCTTATAATAAATGTAATTAATTGAAATCTAACCTTTATATTATGTATGTTCTGTAATTGAAAAGGAAAGGCATATACACCCTAATTTGGAAATTTTAGGAAATTAGTCCCTAAAAATTATAACGTATGATGTTGATAATATTGTGAAGTTTATTACATATTTATGTTAATTGGGTTGTAAATTATTTAGCATTCATTAGTAATGCCCTGGTTGGATTTGGAATGTAAATTTCTATATTTTAATTTATTAGGAGCGTTGAATGTACAATTTAGTTATATTTGTTTCGAATTTAATTTCCATAGACCATCTAACATCACTACTGTATATAAAAAGTACTTCATTTGGAATAACAAAGGATATAACTAAATGAGAGAGATGTGTAAAGTACGATGTCTTTCTCTATTTCAATAGAAATGAAAGATATAATTCCTTATAATTTCAAATGGAGCCAAAGTCTCACCATAAGGTAGTTTATGGAAAGTTATAACAGTAATAATCTCCTTTTTGGGGAAGGATAGCTCCAATATATTAAAATGTAGAGACAAACATTCTTTATAGAATTTTACACATATGTGTATATTCTTAGATTCCCTAAGTAGAAATTAAAGAGCTATATATATATATTTGCACCTACTAAATTATATATATATATATATATATATGTTTATATATATATGTAAATATGGTAAAGGATAAAGCGTAATAAATAAATACATGTTGGTACTCGTATTACTTACAATTAGAATGTTTAAATATTAACAATGTAATAAATCATAGGGTTAGGAAGTTGTAGTTAAAATTGGGGTAATAACTCCAACATTAATGGATAAGGATTGCAATATTAATGGGCGATGCAACAACCCGTAATTTAATCATTTTGAATTTGAATATTTAATATAGTTTTAAATGTTTAAATAATGGATTTTTTTAACACAAATAAACATGTTTTGTGTGGTACATAATAATGGTAAACTTGTTTTGTAAATTTGTTTACAAAAATAAATAGTGCAAAGAAATATTAGTAGTGTGATCAATAATCGTTTTATCGATAAACTATTTTTAATCACCAAAAGTTGTTCGAACTCTTGTAAACATGTGTTGTAACATATGAATACATTAACAAACAATTGACACCTTTCTTTTCATAATAAAAGATTAATTAAAACTAAGAAAATATTTAGGGGACATTGACCCTTAAATTAAGGCATGGTTTTAAAGAGTGCTTTAAGGCATGAGAAAGGGAGGGCTTCAAGGCTTGTCTCATGGCATGTTTTATGGCATGAAAGGAGGAGGGGTATTGAAGAGTGAAAATGTAATTTGTAAAAAAGGTAGTTGAAGTCTTTTTCCACTCTTGCCACAGTCTATATAAGGAGACCCTTACTTCCATTTTCATTTATACCTTCATTATCTTCTTTACTATCTTTTCTTCATCATCTTCATCATATCTCCACATATGTTCTTAAGTAAAAACTATAAGGAAACACCCTCATTTTTCTTTAAAATAGTATCGTCGTCGTCATCTTCTCAAAGTTGAAAAGTGCGGAGCACAAACATCCAATATTAGGCACGTGCATGAGCAAGGGGGAGTTTTCCCAAGGCTTTGGGTTGATATCGAGCAAGAAGGGAGGTGATTAGTGGTATTGCTAGGTCAGGGAAGGCTTGTGTTGCTTTGGTTTGGTCTAAATTTTCTTGGAAATGAGTTAAACTCACTTTAATAAACATTAAAAATAACTTTAAAACTAAATCATATGTTGTACTATATTTTATTACTTGTTATCGTTGTTTGTACTTTTGTTTGTTGCTGTTTGGACATGATTCCTACTTAAAAGCGAAATGGCAAAAATAACCATTGTGTTGTAGGGAACAAAATGAGAAAGTCGAAATGTTTTCATAGCGAATAGGTCGCTACATAATACTTTGAAATGCATATACATATATGAGATTTACATGGAACTTTTTATAGAGAGACCTTAAGGGGTTTCTCGCTAATATGGATTTACTTTCATATTTATGCAGTTTGTGAAATATATGGATGAAAATATATGACATATATCATGTTTATGGAACTGTCGTTGTAGCGATTACCGCTATATTGATACTTTAAAAATGTCATCTTTCTTCTAATTCTTTGTGTTAATCTCATGCTGGGGTCTCTACAAAACAAGTATTTAGTCATGTTTTTGCACCTTTTGTGCAAAAGTGCGATAGCTCGGAAAAAGTTTGAACCCCTAAAACAAAAGTCTTCAAAAGTTAGAAATGGATTTTCTTTATCGATTTCGCAAAATGTCATATTTTTTAAAGAATTTTCAAATGTGTTTATTTGATTTCAAAACTCTCTAAGTTTTTGTGAATGCATACTAGATCCATACTTTGTTGTTCTAAAAATAAAATAGAGTATCCATACTTTGAAATTTTTCGAACAAATTTACATTTACAATGGGCCGATTTATTCAATGTTGTTTAGCGACACTTTTTGCGATGTTTTTCCAATTTTTATAAAAACGATTTTAACTTATTTCTCTCTTCATTAGATTAAATATGGATATTTTTAACTTATTTCCAAGGGTTTTAATATGTTTTACAAATATTTGTTATGTGAAAACCAAGCACAAATTCGGTTTTACAAGTTTAAAAGTTTGATTAGGTTGTGGAAAGGATATAGTCTTATCCATAGTACCAAATATCGAGAAGGTAGATTTGTTGCTATCTATGAAATTTAAAAACAGGAGTGTCTAGGCAAGGCCAGAAGCAACCCGTGCCCCGACTTACTAGGCTCCGCTTTTAATCGAGGGATAGTACGAATTGGAAATCGAAAGTTTGGTGATAAGTGTAAGAAATTTAATTTCCATAAGCAATATCAATTATATGGAAAGGATTTAGTCATATACTTAGAACTAAACATCGAGATATGGAAACTTGTCTCTATCTCAAAGGTTAAGAATGTACGTTAAGGCAAGGCTTAGAGGTTACACTACCTTAACTTGCTCGACTTCATTTTTAACCAAGGGATAGTACAAGTTTGAAATTGGCGAGTGGTGATAAGGGCATAAGAGTTAATTTCCATATACGACCGTTTTGTTATTCTCGATAGTTGAATTATTGACTATCAATTCTGCTATCTTCTTTGTTTCACCTATTTGAGATGATTTGTTGCTCATTTAGAGCATTGATATCCTTTATAAAAAAATGACTAAAATCAAAGAGAGAGTGGACGTCAAGCTATATGGGGTTGCTCCTATTAGGGTATCTTCACATCTACTCTAGATTGGATACGGTTGTATGCATGTGGAGATGTGAAATACTCGGATTCTCGATAAGGTTGGTGGGGTCTGGCTTGGACATTTCCGAGAGAGTCATAGAGAATTTAACCCTCTTAAGTATATTTTCTAGAGGTATACTTTTGGTAAGGGGGTGCATCCTCTTAGTCATTGTTGGAAAAATTCCTTCTCATTGTTTTTGATTCAGGCCTTTGAATTGATTCTTTTTTAGTTGGATCGGGAAGTGTCTAACGCTCTTCGCAATATTTAATTATTTATGTCCATTCTTTTATGCTTGATGTTGTTCTTATGAGGGGAAACCCGTTCTGTGTTTTATGGCATGTCCTAATATGTTGTTTTGTGTGTTTTACTTTTATTTGGAGTTTACTCATACCAGATTTATTATCTAACCAGGATTGTTTGTTATCCCTAAACTCTTAGGTACTCATTTATATTTGAGTAGTCCGAGACATGTTTCTTTGGGCTCTTTTGAAGATGATAGATGAGCAGGAGACTCCTTATCTATCTAGCTAGCTATTTACCCTATTATGAGATGTTTGTTTTTACGTATGTGTATTAATATCAACAAGTGTAATGGCAGGATGTTACAACTGCCTAGGCAGATGGTAGTACTTTTTTGAAACTCTGGTAACCTCATATTAAGGAGTAACCTTATGTACTATCTTATTGTTATATTTTATTTAACCGTACTGTGTGAGATTTCTATTTTGTTCTTTTATTTCACCCCTTGACAACTCATCTTTTAGATGCTTGGGTAATGGCACATGAATACCGTGGATGTATTAAGTGTCGTTTCCAGGGGTTAGAAAAGGGAGTCTTTACATTTGGTATCAAAGCTTTGGTTGAGCGAACACCTTAGCCTGATTGGGGTATAACTCACTAGAGATAGGGTAAGTGATGCCTTAGAATGAGTTAATCTTGAGGGAGCCTATTTGTAATTTTTATAATAATAATATATATCCTCTAAAGTTTCATTTTGGATCCTTTAGTGTTGATTCCTTAAACCATTTTGATCCTATCTTTGTATTCTAATGATACCGGTCATTATTCATGTAATAGAAAATGAATACAAGAAGAGAAGGAAGGAGAGGATCCGAAACTAGCATGGCTACTAATGGCAGGGTACCTAGGAATGCTACTATGTCAGTTGTAGATCCGATAAAGGAAGTAGTGGTGCAAGTTCAGCCCCATATGAACTTTGCGGCTTTTTGTAAGAATTTTACTACTTTTGGCGGAAAACCGTTCTATGGGACTGGAGATATTCTTGGAGTGTAGATGTGGATCTGATCTTATGAAAGAATATTTAGAGATCTTCGGCTAGAGGACGAGGAGAAATGGCCGTTGGCATAGCAAAAACTCCAAAAGTCAACTACGGATTGGTGGGATTTAGTGATAACTGATATTCTAGAGGAGGAGTTTTCTTAGGCCCAATTCAAGGAAGTCTTTGAAGCACAGTTTATTCCACAAGCCGGAAGAACTCAGTTGTTTTGGAGATTCATTGATTTTAATTAGGGTAATACAGTGTCGTAGTACAAGCATAAGTTCAATGCTTTATCCTATTTCAGACTTAAATTGATAGACACACCAATCATCTTATGGGTACATTCACCAACATTATCAGCATGGCTTTGAGGATCGAAGCTCTTGATATTAAGGAAGGAGTCCGAAATGGTATAGTGCCAGCAATAAGTGCCAGGCCTTTATCAGTTATAATAGTTGGAGGCAAGCCAAACTTAAAGCGTAAGTTTAAGCGAAAGAAGTAGTGGACGGGGAAGAAACTAGAAGGTTGGGTTCCAGCACAGAAGAAGCAGCTCAACCTGGCCCACTTTATTTGTTATAAGTGTAACAAAATGGGCCACTTTGCAAATTAGTGCATGGACACTAGCGAACCAATCTGCTTTAATGTCGCCAACAAGGACACATGAAGATTTAGTGCCTTTTCCAAAGAAGGGGTCTTAAGTTTAGGCTTTTACCATTGAAGATATACCATCCACTTCTTCAATTCAGAAGGGAAAGTAGGTGTTACAAGGTATATTATCCATCTATGATATTCCTATAAAAGTATTATTTGATATTGGTACTTCCTATAGTTTTATTTTAGCTGATCTTGTTGATAAACTTAACCTTAAACCCATCCTTGTGAGTAATCCTCTTTATGTATCTAACCCTATTGGGAGTTTGACCAAGATTAGTATCGTTTGTTCAAAGATACCTATTTCATGTCGAAATCAACTCTTTCCATTTGATTTGTTTATTCTAGGGTTCATGGGTTTTGGAGTGTTGTTAGGAATGGATTGGTTATTTGAGTTTAAACTTGTCTTGGATTATGTTAGAAGAATGATCATGATAAAGGATGTAGTAGGAAGAAGCATTGATATATTCCGTGAAGAGCATAACAAATTAATGAGCACTTTTCTATATTCATTCATAGTGGCTAAAGCGGAGCTAGGAGATATACCAGTTGTTCAGGATTTGACTAATATTTTTGATGAAGTGGATGGTTTACCTCCTCGCCCTGAAGTGCAGTTCCATATTGATTTGTTTTCGGGAACCATATCTATTATACAACCCCTATGAATGATGGCTCCGAAAGAGAAGATGGAGTTAGAAGGGAAGACATATGACTTGTTGCGATGGAGTACCTCAAGTTGTGGATCACTAGTTGTCTTTGTTACAAAGGCGGACGGTTCTCTAAGGTTATGCGTAGACTACTGGATTTGAACAAAAGGACTATCAAGAATAGATATCCTTGGACAAGGATCAACGGCATGTTTGACCAACTCCACGGTGCTAAGATATTTTCTCAATTCGATCTTGCTACTGATTTCCACCAATTAAGGGTAGCAAAGGAGAGTGTGCCCTTAACAACTTTTTGGACTTTGGAATATTTCTACGAATGGTTAGTTATGCCTTTTGCACTGATTAATGCACTCGCTTATTTTGTAAACTAGATGAATCGAGTATTTTGAGATATCCTTAATAAATTTGTTCTCATCTTTATTGATGACATTCTTATTTATTCAAAGATGAAGAAGGAGCATAAATACCATCCCCATGTCATACTCGGTACCTTAAGGAGTCATGTGTAAAGGCTAAGTTTTTTAAGTGCCATTTCTGGAAATCCGATGTTAGGTTTTTGGGGCTTGCTGTTTTAGGGGAAGGCATATCTGTGCATCTAGCTAAAGTTTTTTCCATTCAAGACTAGATGAAGCTTGAAAGTGCGACAGAGGTTAAAAGTTGCTTGGGATTCACTGGTTTTTACTACATGTTTATCAAAGACTTCTCGAAGATTGCTTCTCATCTGACGAAGTTAATAATGATAGATCTTAAGTTCGTTGGGACTTCTAAGTGTGATGAAGCATTCAATGAATTAAAGGAGAAGTTAACTAGCGCTCCTTTTTTAACCATTCTAGATAGGAGCGAAGGTTTAACTATGTATATAGATGCATGTGGAACCAGATTGGGAGCAGTTCTGATACAGCATGGGAAAGTTATTGCCTATGCGAGTCGACAGCTAAAGCTGTATGATAAAATTTATGCTATACATGATTTAGAGCTTTTGGTCGTTGTCTTCACACTAGAGATGTGGAGGCATTATCTTCTGGGTAAAAGGTTCAAGTTATACATGGACCACAAATCCTTAAAATACCTCTTTACCTAGAAGGATTTGAATTTGAGGTAGCAGAGGTGGTTGGAGTTTGTTGCTTCATATGATTTGGAGATTCTTTATACCCCTGGGAAAGCAAATGTCATTATTGATGCACCAAGTAGGAATGTATAAACGGTTGCAAACTTAGAAGTTAAGCCAGTACTGATGGAAATGATTGCATCTAGTCAAGGGGCAGATCGTATTTTGGCTCGATTTAAGAAGGATATGGAAGAAGGCATTGTTTCTAGCTTTGAGATTGATTCCCATGGCATATTGAAAATGAATGGGCATATTTGTGTTTTGGACATTAATGGACTTAGACAAGAGGTGTTAGCTTAATGCCACTATTCAAAGTTATCCTTTCATAGTTCATACATGAGTGACCAAGATGTTCAAGGGTATGAAGAGGGTGTTCTGTTGGAAGGGGATGAAGCGAGATATCTCAATCTTTGTGAGTCGTTTTGCAAACTACCAGAAAATTAAGACTAACCAGCAAAAGCCTGCTAAACTGCTTCAGCCACTAGAGATTACAAAGTGAAAGTGGAAGTAGATCTTCATGGACTTTATTGATGGGTTTCCTAGGTCGAGAAGAGGTAATGAAGGAATTTGTATGTGAAGCCGATTGGTATGGTCGAGCAGATCTCGCAATTCTCCACTAACCCAGATCTCCCATTTCATTCATGTTAAGCCGACTAGGGGCTACGAGCCTGGGGAGTTTGTATATGAAGGAGATTATGAGATCCCATGGGATGCCTTCTAGTATTGTAAGTGATCGAGACCCGATATTCACTAGCAGGTTCTGGGAGGGATTGCAAACTGCTTTAGGAACTGAGTTTAGTCTAAGTACAGCTTACCATCCCCAAACAGGTAAGCAGACAGAGAGAGTGTGCCAGATCATGGAGGATTTCTTTCGTGCATGCACTTTAGACATTGGGGGTTCTTGGGAAGATTATTTACCCTTAGTCATATTCACTTACAACAATAACTATCAGGCAAGCATTGATATGGCCCCTTTCTAAGCTCTGTATGGTCATTCATGATGTTCTCCTTTATATTGGGTTGAATCTGGAGATAGACTAGTTCTTAGACTTGACACAATCTTAGAAGCAATGAGAAAGTAGCTATAGAAGGAAGATAAAGGAAGCGCAGTATTAGAAAAATTGCGTAAATTGAAGGCGTAGGGATCTAGATTTCTCAGTATTGGACTTGGTGTTTGTAAAAGTCCTGCTTCTAAGAAGTGTTGTGATGTTTGGGAAGACAAGGATGTTAGCCCCTCAATATATTATCCCTTTCCCATACTACACCGGATTGGTAGACTTGCATATAAAGTGGAGTTACCAAATAGACTATCATATGTGCATAACATATTTCACGTATCTTATCTAAATAAGTTTGTACACGACCCTTCGATGATAGTGGAACCAGCACAATAAGTTGATTTTGAGGTTCAGCTTAACCTAACCATTCTTAGGTGGCATATTTGTATCATAACTTAAGATATAAAGTGATTGAGGATGAAGGTTGTGAATCTGGTTAAAGTTCAGTGGAGTGAATCTGGTTAGTTATGCCGTTTGGGCTAATTAATTGACCAGCTTATATTGTAGACTTGATGAATCGAGTATTTCGAGATATCCGTAATAAATTTGTTCTCATATTTATTGATGACATGTTTATCTATTCAAAGACGAAGGAGGACCACAAATATCATCTGCGTGTTGTACTTGATATCTTAAGAAGCCATATGTTGAAGGCTAAGTTTTCTAAGTGCCATTTCTAAAAATCCGAAGTTGGGTTTCTAAGGCATATTGTTTCAGGGGAAGGAAAATCTATAGACCCAGCTAAAGTTGTTGTCGTTCAAGACTGGAAGAAGCCTGAAAGTGCAATGGAAATTAGAAGTCTCTTGGGATTCACTGGTTTTTACTGTAGGTTTATCAAAAACTTCTCAAAGATTGATTCTCATCTGACAAAGTTAACGAAGAATGATGTTAAGTTTGTTTGGACTTCTGAGTGTGATCAAGCATTCAATTAATTGAAGGAGAAGTTGATTAGCTCTCCTGTTTTAACCATTTCGGATGGGTGCAAAGGTTTAACTATATATACAGATGCTTGTGGAATAGTACTCGGAGCAGTTCTAATGCAGCATGGGAAAGTGATTGCCTATGCTAGTCGATAGCTAAAGCAGCGAGAAAAATTATGCTACACATGATTTGGTGCTTTTGATTGTTGTCTTCACACTCAATATATGGAGGCATTATCTTCTAAGCGAAAGGTTTGAGTTATACACGGACCACAAATCCTTAAAATACTTCTTTACCTAGAAGGATTTGAATTTGAGGCAGCAGAGGTAGTTGGATTTTCTTGCCTTTTATGATCTAGAGATTCTTTACATCCCTAGAAAAGCAAATCTGTTGTTGTTGCACTAAGTAGGAATGTAAATGGTCACAAACATAGAAGTTAAGCCAGTTATGAGCGAAACAATTGCATCTAGCCAAGGGTAGATCCTATTTTGGCTCGACATAAGAAGGATGTGGAAGAAGGCATTGTTTCTAGATTTGAGACTGATCCTCGGAGTATATTGAAAATGAATTGGCATATTTGCGTTCCAGACATTGATGGACTTAGGTAAGAAGTGTTAGCCGAATGCCACTGTTCAAATTTATTTTTTCATCCAGGCGTGACCAAGATGTTCAAGGATATGAAGAGGGTATTCTAGTGGAAGGGGATAAAGCGAGATATTTCAATCTTTGCGAGTCGTTGTGCAAACTGCCAGCAAATTAAGAGTGAATAGCAGAAGATAGTTGGACTGCTTTAGCCACTGGAGATTCCAAAGTGGAAGTGGGAGCATATCTTTATAGACTTTATTGATGGGCTTCCTAGGTTGAGAAGAGGTAACGAAGGCATTTGGTTTATAATCAATCGACTGACCAAGATCGCCTATTTCATTCCTGTTAAGCCGACTAGGACTGCTATGAGTCTGGCAAGTTTGTATGTGAAGGAGTTATGAGTCTCCATGGGATTCCTTGTAGTATTTTAAGTGGCCGAGACTCGATATTCACAAGCAAGTTATAGTAGTGACTGCAAACTTCTCTAGGGACTGAGCTAAGTCTGAGTATAGCTTACCATCTCCAGACAGATATGCAGACAGAGAGAGTGAGCCGGATCTTAGAGGATTTATTTCGTGCATGTGTTTAAGACTTTTGGAGTTTTTTAGAAGATCATTTTCCCTTAGTCATATTCACTTGCAACAACAACTATCAGGCAAGTAGTGGTATGGACACTTTCTAAGCTCTGTATGGTCATTCATGTCGTTCTCCTTCATGTCGTGTTGAATCTAGAGATAGATTTGTTCTTGGACCTTACATGGTCTTAGAAGCTAATGAGAAGGTAGCTGATATTAGAAGGAAAATGAAGGAAGTGCAAGATTGGAAAAAGTGTTATGCCGATTGAAGGCGTATGGGTCTAAAGTTCTCAGTAGGAGACTTGGTGTTTGTAAAAGTCACACCTTTGAGAAGTGTTGTGAGGTTTGGAAAGAGAGGGAACTTAGCCCCTCGATATATTGGCCCTTTCCTCATACTAGAGCGGATTAGTATACTTAAATTTAAAGTGGAGTTATCAAATAGACTATCAGATGTGCACAATATATTACACATATCTCATCTACGTAAGTTTGTACACGACCCTTCGATGATAGTGGAACAGACACAACAAGTTAATCTGGAGGTACAACCTAACAAAACCATTACTAGATGGCCTATTCGTATCATTGCTCGAGATATAAAGCGATTGAGGATAAAGGTTGTGAATCTTGTCAGGTTTAGTGGGGTGGAGATGAACCGAGGGCTATTTTAGGGATTCCTATCTAGAGTTGTTCTTGTAGTTGTTTGTATTTCATCGTACCATTTTAATGTACTTAACGATTATGGTGGAGTAACTTTCCTTGTATCTATTTGTGGTATAAATGATATCATTTGAGCTTCTTTGATATCTTGTGTTTGTGTATGCGATAAATTTCGAGGACAAAATTTCCTTCAAGGGAGGAGGATATAAAGACCCATAATTTAATCATTTTGAATTTGAATATTTAATAGATTTTTAAATATTTAAATAATGAATTTTTGTCAACATAAATAAACATGTTTTGCGTGGCAAACAATAATGGCAAAATTGTTCTGTAAATTTGTTTACAAAAACAAATAGTTCCAAGAAATATCGATATTGTGATCGAAAATCGATTTATCGATAAATGACATTTTAATAATCAAAAGTTGTTTGAACTCTTTTGAACATGTGCTTTAACATATGAACACATTAACTAACAATTAACAGCTCTCTTTTCATAACAAAAGATTAATTAAAACTAAGAAAGGATTTAGGGAACATTGACCCTTAAATCAAGGCGTGGTGTATGGAGTGCTTTAAGGCATGAGAAAGGGAGGGAATCAAGGCTTGTCAAATGGCATGGTTTATGGCATGGAAGGAGTAGGGGTATTGGAGGGTGAAAAGGTAACTTGGAAAAAGGGTAGTTGAAGTCTTTTTCCACTCTTGCCAAAGTCTATATAAGGATACTCTTATTTCCATTTTCATTTACACTTCCATTATCTTCCTTACTCTCTTTTCTTCGTCATCTTCATCCTTATCTCTATATATGTTCTTGAGTAAAAACCATAAGAAAAAAACCCTCATTTCTCCTCTAAAATATTAAATAAACTCAAAATAATATTGTCATCATTATAATCTTCTCAAAGTTGAATAGTCTGGAGCATAAGCACCTCATATTAAGCAAGTGCGTGAGCAAGGGGGGTTTTCTTAGGGCTTTGGGTTGAAGTCGAGCAAAAGGGAGGTGTCTTGTTGTATTGCTGGGTCAATGAAGGCTTGAGTTGCTTTGGTTTGATCTAAACTTGCTTTAAAGCAAGTTAAACTCACTTTAATAAACTTTAAAAATAACTTTAGAAATAAATCCTATGTTGTAATATATTTTATTACTTGCTCTTGTTGTTTATACTTATGTATACTTCTGTTTGGACTTGATTCCCGCTTGAAGGTAGATGGCATAAATAACAATTGAGTTGCAGGGGACAAAATGAGAAAGTCAAAAAAATTCGTAGCGAATAGGTCGCTACGGAACACTTCGAAACGCATACACATATATGAGATTTACTGGGAACTTTTTGTAGAGAGACCCTAAGGGGTTTCTTGCCAATGTTGATTCACTTTCATATTTATGTTGTTTGTGAAATGTATGGATGAATATATATGACATATATCACGTTTTATGGAAGTGTAGTTATAGCGATTATCGCTATATCGACACTTTGAAAATATCATCTTTCTTGAAATTCTTTGTGCTAATCTCGTTGCTGGGGTTTTTGCAAAATAAATATTTGGTCGCGTTTTTGCACCTTTACGATGGCTCAAAAAAGTCAGAACCTCTAAAACTAAAGTAGTCAACGGTTAGAAATGGATTTTCTTTATCGATTTCATAAAAAGTCAAATTTTAAAAAAAATCAGATGTATTTATTTAATTTCAAAACTCTCTAAGTTTTTGTGAATGCATGGTAGAACCATACTTTGTTGTTCTAAAAATAAGTTGGAGTATCCATACTTTGAAAAAAATTAGAGAAATTTACATTTAAAAGGGGCCATTTAATGAAATTATCAATACTATTTAGCGATGCCTTTTTCGTCATTTTTCTAATGTTTATAAAAATGATTCTAACTTGTTTCCATCTTCATGAGATTAAATATGGATATTTTTCACTTATTTCCAAGGATTTTAAGTATGTTTAACGAATGCTTGTGATGTGAAAACCAACCACAAATTCGGTTTTAAAAGTTAAGACTTTAAAAGTTTGGTTCGATTATGGAAAGGATTTAGTCTTATCCTTAGTACTAAACATCGAGAAGGTAGATTCATTACTATCTATGAGATTTAAAAAATGGAGTGTCTAGGCAAGGCAAGGAGCAACCACTGCCCTAACTTACCTTGCTCCACTTTAAAGTGAGAGATAGTATGAATTATAAATCAGATGTTTGGTGATAATAGTAAGAAATATAATTTCCATATGCGATATCACTTATATGGAAAGGATTTAGTCATATACTTAGCACTAAATGTGGAGGTATGGAAACTCGCCTCTATCTTGAAGGTTATAAATGTACGTCAAGGAAAAACTTAGAGGTAACACTACCTTAACTTTCCCGGCTTCATTTTTAACCGAGGGATAGTACAAGTTTGAAATCGAAGAGTGGTGATAAGGGTATGAAATTTAATTTCCATATATGATCGTTTTGTCATTTCCGGTAGTTGATTTAATTACTATTGATTTAGCTATCTTCTTTGTGTTTCGTTAATCTAAGATGATTTGTTGCTCATTTAGAGCATTGATATCCTTTATCAGAAATGACTAAAACCAAAGAGTGAGTGGACCTCAATTTATGTGGGGTTACTCCCATTGGGGTATCTTCACATCTACTCTAAATTGTATTCGGTTGTATGTGCGTAGAGATGTGAAATATTTGGATTCTCGGTAAGGTTGGGGGGTCCGGCTTGGACATTTCCAAGAGAATCATAGAGTAAATGACCCTTTTAAGTATATTTTCTAGAGGTATACTTTTGGTAAGGGGGCACGCCCTCCTAGCCATTGTTGGAAATTTTCGTTCTTCTTGTTTTTGATTCAAACTTTTGAATTGATTATTTCTTCATTACATCGGGAAGTGTCTTGCACTCTTAACGATGTTTAATTATTTGTGTCCATTCTTTTATGCTTGGATATTGTTCTTGTGAAAGGAAACTCATTCCATGTTTTATGGCGTGGTCTTATATGTTGTTCTATGTGTTCCACTTTTATTTGGAGTTTACTCATACCAAACTTATTGTCTGACCTAAGTTGTTTATTTTATCTAAACTCTTGGGTACTCATTTATATTTGGTAGTCCGGAAGAGATAGGTTTCTTTAGGGTTTTCTAAAGACGATGGACGAGCAGGAGGCTCCTTGTCTATAGCTATATATTTTGCTATTATGATATGTTTGCTCTATGAATTTGTATTTTTTTATCAACAAGTGTAAAGGCAGAATGTTATAACTACCTAGGCTGATGGTAGTACTTTTATTGTAACTCTGATAACCCCATGTTAAGGAGTAACCTTTTGTGCTATCTTATTGTTATATTATATTTAACCATTTCGTGTGAGATGCAATAGATTTCTTTTCTGTTATTTTATTTTAACCCATGACAAATCATCTTTCAGATACTTGGGTAACGGTCAAGGTTTTAAATCTCGCTCATCTCGGCCGAGATCTCGTTTTCAAGCCCAGGCGATTCGAAATAGGCTATTTCGTTTGAATCTCTTCTAACCCAAATCTTGGACAATATTTCAGTATCTCGTCCGATATCTCGGACGAGATTTAACATCGAGATATCAGCCGAGTTGTTGAATTTTGGAAAAATCAACTCTTTTTCCATGTTGGGCTGGCTCATCCTTTACCTTAATTTAAGCCTTCTTAATTGTACTTTTTTTAACCCTTACTTCTTATATAAATCTCATTTAATCTTCGTCTCTTATTTTACGGCAGTGACGAGTGTAAGAAGATGATAAAATCAACATCGATTATGGTAAGTATTTCACTTTATGATTTTCATTTAGGTCTCTGATCCAAATTAATTTACATCCGATTTCATTTTTCTTTTTTCGACACTTTCTTGAGTTTTTTTCCTAACCCTATTTTATTGCGGCTATAAATTTTGGACTTGACTTATTTAACTTTATGTTCCAAATGTATTCCCAATTTGATTTCATTTAGTCTTTGTTGCTATAATTTGTTTCCTCAAGGCTTATTTTTAAGCAATAAAGGAATTCTCTTTCATCTATTAATTTCATTTGATAATTACATGTTCATTCGTACATCATTTTTTTGCTTTTCTTATAATATTACTACTGTTTGAAAATTGTTTGTACTATGTATGCTATTTTCTACATTTGTTTGAAAAATTTATGCTATTAGTTGCTTAATGAGATTTTGTTTGATAATAATTAAATACTATAATCAGACATATAATATTTTAATTCTACTTGTAGACTTTTGTATTTGAAGTTATAAAATTAAGATTTCTCTTGCAGCACTATAAATCATAAAAGATAGAAATCAGACATTATATTGTGTAGGAAAGTTAAGTGAATGGTCAAACAAATTAAAGGTGCATATGTTATGGTTTGTTTCTTGTCTACTTTATCTCATATGATATTATACTGAACATTTTTCATGAAATCTAGTTATTTGTTTATTTTACATGATACAAGTGATATTTTTCCATACTAAATTACTAATGATAAGCGTGTGATTTATTCAAGGTGAGTGCATAGTGTTTTCCTTAAGGTAGTTACTAGTATTATAAATTTAGGTGTATGAAAACTAATTTTCTACATGACATATACTCCGAGATAACTCCAAAATTTTTAGAAACCGAGATGTAAATTCGAGATGGACGACCGAGATGCACTCATCTCGTTCGATATCTCACCCGATATGAGATAGGCTCTCTAAATTCTTTGAGACGAGACATGACCGAAATCCAAGATTTAAAACCTTGGTAACGACACACGAATACTGTGGATGCATTAGGTATCGTTTCCAAGAGTCAAAAAGGTGGTTCATCACAGGCAATAAATGCACAGTTAACAGGGAGTTATACGAATCAAATGGGGAGATAAATGAGTTAATGAGCTTAATTACAGAATTGAACATGACATTTATGGAGGAAAAAAATAGGCATATAAGTTAGACTCGAAACAAATAAATAAATGTCGTTAGTGATTTTCCATCTTGAATAAAGATGATAATTTATAAAGAATAATTAATTGGATGTAAACAAATAAATGACATATAAGTGACATAAATGGAAGTGAAGAATAAGGGAAATAAGCGTATAGGATAAGAATAAGTTCACAGCAGGTAAATAAATGAACATTAATAAATGAACTTAAGAAATGTAATAATTTCAATAGTGGAAATGTAATAATTTCTATAGTGGAAATTATGTGGCCTCAATAATACGTTTATGGCAGGCGTGGTTTAGTGGGCCTAGCCTAGTAATTAGGTTAATTATAAATGGTTTAGTTAGGTATGGGTTAGGATGTGAGGTTGGTAGAGTTACATAATAGAAGTTTATCCCTCACCTCGAGGCTACTAGAAGTTGTGTATAAGTACTACTGATGTAGGACGTCTCCAACTATAGGATCCATGGTGGGGAATATACGTTCGCATATTGGTTTAGGGAAAATATACTAGGGGTTCGCCTCGGATTTAAAGTATAAAATAGCTTGGTACCTTTACGGATGTCAAGAGGTTTACCTCAGGGATTGAGATATTAAATGGTCGTTGGTTCTACCTCCTCATCCTTTAAGAAGTCTTAAATAACCTTACGACAATGCCTAACTAGAAAATAGGGTGTGCTTCATTTCTAAACAAGAGATATTAATTAACTGGAGTGGGAATTTTCCTTGACTTATATTAGGTATATCTAAAAGGGATTTCTGTTCTGGGGTTCGGTAGGCTATGTTAGTGTTGTTGATAGATCGATATTTAGAAGTAGGGCTGACATGTATGCTTTGACTACCAACGGTCTCGAGTGGTTGTTAGAAAAGACTTGGGTTACGCCTTGATGGATTTCGCTTTCTACTAGTGTAGAATCCGTATGGGATACGTAGGGACCTCAAAGTTTAATTAATTGTTTGTTTATTGGAGGTGGATGAGTTGTCCCTTAGATAAGCCTTTGAGATGCATTAGTAATACGGCTTATTAAACTATAAAGTCGTATCTAGGAGTCATCGGCCTTTGTAGTTAGGGCCAACTAATTATCGATTATGTTACGGAAGGCTTGCTTTGGGGTAGAGATATTAAATGGCCTTCGAATCTGCCTCCTCTATATTTAAGAAGTATTAAGTGGTCAGGGTTTCCTTTTGGATAATAAAATGCTTATACACACACATATAGTTATACCTTGGTGAAGGTTGGATATATCGTATGTGTGAATGGAATTAAATAAATAATCCTACAAATAGTAGACATAACACTTAAATAGAAATCAATCAATGCTATGGATAAAGTATTTAATTTACTAGTCACCAAAACATTGTTCTGACCACCTTCTCATTACAACTCATAAGATATATTTAAAGGACAGACTACTGGTGCAAGATGGGAACAGTAGATGAAGAGGTTTTCTCATTCATGCTTGGCACTGACAATGCAACTAAATATCCGAGGAATAGTATTTATTCCAAGGTAGCGGCCTTAGTCGGTATATATGTTTTATTATATTTTATTATTCTGTTGTAAGTTCACTCTATGATTTACTTTTGTTTATTACAGATTAACAATACCAGTGATCCTTACCCTAATGGACTTGGGTTTGATTTAGAGGAACCCATTAAGGTGCGGGTTGTTACATTTGGTATCAGAGCTTAGGTTAGTCGATCATAGGAATTAAGATATGCTAAGTGAATGTATTTGTATTCTTACCTTTAATTATATATATTATATGCCAAACTCTATGAATTCCGACTATCGAAGTAGTTGCAACCATATTATGAAACGATGGATAAGGCAATTATGAGTTGGAACAATAAATAGAGTTAAATTTATGTGCCTGTACCCTGATTACTCTATGCAATGTAGGTCGTACTGCAAGGTGATGACCAAGAAGAGCATAAGCACGACATATAGAACGTCCCCTAAAGCTGGATGGTACTCGACTCTTTTGTTGGGCCTAGGCTACTTTATGATTGTGGATTTTGTTGGATTGTCGATTAAAGATGTATATTTCATCCAGATGAATGGGAAGTAAGAACCGATATGTTGCAAATATCCGGAGGTGAAGTATAAATAGGAGTTGAGCAAGTTCCTACAAGGAGGTATGCATTAACTACCACAAGTTGATAGCCGGATTCTTAATATATATTAATAGTAAGAGGTTAAGAATAAAGGGAAGAGAAGAAAAGTCTGAAAGAAAGGATAATTAAAATCTATTTTTGAGTCGTACCTCATGTAAAAGAATTTAGTAAAAGCCTTTAAATTTTCGGGAATATTTGAAGTAGTTTTTAAAGAATCTATTTAAAAATAGAAAGACCCTATCATTGGAAAGTAGTTGGTTTGAAAAATTCAAAAAAAAATGCAAATTTTAAATCAAGGAGCTATTTAGAGATTCATAGTGAAGTTTAAAACTGGTTGGGTTAAAATTTTAATTTAAAGGTTTGTAGTAAAGAGATTTTCATTTTAGAAGTAAATGGAAAATAAACGCATGTTCCGCTCGATGATTTCTCTATTTTATTTAATTCTAAGTTTTAAAATTCTTTTTAAGAGGCGAATAGATGGAAATGGTACTTTATTTAAATGAGATAAGGAGATGGAAGGGTAAGGATTCCTGATAATGAAGATAGAAGAATATTCCCATATGAGGAAAATAAAGTGAAAAATAACTAAAACATTTTCATGATATAGAGAGAAGGTTGATGGCTAAAGTAGTAGGTGAATGCACTTCAATAATTGAATGAGAAGGGAGAACTGTATAAATAAATTTATAGGCGATAAATAAATGAGGAAAGAAAAGAGCCTGATGACCTAGACGGTAGGCTAAAGCATCGTCATGAATATACAGGGATTTTTAACAGTTGTGGATTGAATCGGATTGAAGAAGACAGAGTTAGAAAGAAAATAGAATTATAAATAAACATTTATCTCAGCCCATATATGGTCGAGGTTTAACTTAGGCCTAGAATGGCAATCGGTCGATGGCTCATGAATAGGCGGACGATTGGAAGCAATCTACCTTCAAATATGGGGCGGTTAACCAGTCTTTAGGTCTTATGTGCAACTCTAACCTAGAACGTGGCATATTGCCACGTCTAGACTCCAGCCCCTCCCATTCTTAGTCTCCATATCCTCTTGATCCATTGCTTCCCGCTTCCCTTAGAGAATCGCCTCCGCACCTCCCCTCCACAAGCGACGCCGCCCCCCATCCCTCCCTTTTTAGATTTGCGTGCAATTAGGCTTAGTGTGCCCACCCGATCTAGATCCAGCCCAAACCCCAAGCCTCCTCCTCCTCTGACCAAATTATGGCACCCCCACATTAAGTTGGTGGATCCTCACGCCATCCAACGCTCACTCTTCAAGAGATCGTTTGGCTCCATGGGGACGGTGGAAAAATTTCCACCTATAAAGCCTAAGCAAAATTCATGTTTTTGCAAGGAAGAACGGTGAAGTTTAGGGACTTCGTTGTTTATAAACTAGGGGATTTATTCATGGGCTTAGGACCGACACCGATCCCGAGTCAGAACACATTTGAGTGGGAGTGCTACTCACACTGCATGCGATTGTTTTATGCTAATTTGGGTACGAGTTTGACAAAGACATCAACCACTTTAGGTTAGAGGTGAAGAGGACGGAGATTACTCTAACGGATAGTGATTTTGGAGACATCTTGGGGATATCCGCGGATAGAGAGGATTTGAACAATAGAGAGACCGCCGATCTCGAGATTTCACAATGGATCATTTATAGAGCAGTTAGAGTCTGAAAGACCAGATAACATGCAAAGCACAACATATCTTTTCACTCGCATTATCTAGCAAAATATCATCCCTAAGACAGGGAGCTTTGACGAGATCTATCCCCTGATGTAGAAGGCTATCTTAGCCATCATGAGTGGTATAACAGTGAACTGGGTTTGAGCCATCAGGAGCAACCATATGGACCCAAGAGTCGAGACTACGTGGTGTTACATTTCGTACTGTCATCTTTTCACCCGCATTTTCAAACGATACAGAGTGAACCTCCATGGAGAACAGGTCCAAAAGAAGGCTCCTGCCCCCATTTGATGAATCTTCCATAAGGAGGATAGGGTTTGAGGAGACACCGCTTAAGATAGCGACATAAGAGGTCGAGGAGCAAGCGCAACAAGTAGCGAGGCATGGAGAGGATATAAAAGCACTAAAGAGCCCAGAGCTAATAATGATCCGCGACACTCGGCTTTAGATTGAGACTGAGCTATAGGAGATACAACCCAATCAATAGCACTAAGGCCATGAGTTCGGGTGCATAGATACCATGTTGCGCCTGTTCAGGGTTCGTGGCAATGGCTCAATCACTCATAGCGGATCAGTGGTTGCTATCTTTCTTCCAACATTTGTTTTCTTTTTAGGTTTTTTGGGTTGTAAATGTTAGTTGTCTTTTTTGCAAAAAAAAATGCATACGATATATTATGAGATGTGTTCCTATATATTTACTGTGCTGATTTTCTGGATGTGTTTGACTGTTATAATATGTTGAAGAAAAACAGTATAAATATAGAAATCTCATATAGACACTTAACTAATGACAAATGCAAAGTAATACTATAAGTTTATAAAATAAATTTTAGCAAGCGTATGACATAGAAAGGTTGTTGCAAAACCATGGATCAATATCCCTATGCCTTAAAAGCTAAAGTTTATAGATATACTTGTGCATTATTTGTTGTTTTGAAATAAAAGAATAATTTTTTAGAATCTAAGATTAACTGTGCAATCCTAGGGTCAATTACATGCATTAACTGATTGATTGAATCATGTTTATGTTAATATGCGGTTTGATTTGTTTTAAAGATATAAAGGCAAATGCTTGTGAAAAAAATAATCTTCAGACTATTTTACAGATTTGATTGAAAGGGAAAAGATTATTTTTAGGAAAAATGAGAAATTTCTATTTTTTAAGTGCCACATGCTTAGCATAGGAGGGTCGACGTGTTAGTGAATATGAATTTTACTATTCAATAAGGGTGACAATATACAAAATGTAGGTGATAAAAAGAGAAAAAGCAGTTTTAGCTTTGAAATTTCTATTTCCATACCTTGTTGTTAGTAAATAAAAAATTCTTAAAAAATTCTATTTTAAAATTTAAGAATAAACCTCCTTGTGCGAATTGTATTTGGAAAAGACTTGGGGGCGAAAGAGAAAGTTCCAAGGTACAACAGAATTAGTATCCGAAAGAAGGGTGGAAATATAAAATTCTCTATCTAAATTTCTTTTTGGCATAAGGGTGTATGTTTAGGAAAATTGGATTTTCAAAATTTTGAAAGTTATAAATTGTGTGTTAGGTATTCTATGGTAGGGATTGGATGTAAAAATTGGTTGAATCATACTCGTATTCGTTGGAGTGTAGAAATTGTTGCGTGAAAACAAAGATTATTGTTTTTTTTTAAATTACATACATATAGAAATGGCAGTATATATATGTTTGCATCATATTTTCAAAAATTGTCTTAAAGAATCCATTCATATAGAAGACACCGATTTAGTATTATCCAGCATACATATCAAATGTATTGTGACACACTGTGCACTTGTATTTGATTGGCTGCAAAATTGATTGTACACTAATTGGTTGGATAGTTTATAATCGTTGCGCAATATATTATATTATTAAGCCCCTGAGGAATTTCAGGGACAAAATCCTTTAGGGCGGGAGAATGTAACACCTTGTGAAATAAACAGTAATTAATTTAAAAGAATTAATAAATAATTATTAAAGCTCAAAAATGGAATTTTAGCAAATGTTATAATTTGACCATGAAACTTTTACCATTGTATTCGTGACGCTTTTCTAATCAACTTTCATACATGAAGCTTTGCAAATGGAGTTCAAATGAAGAAGTTTATTGACATTTGAAGGTTTCAGAACGAAAATAATTAAAAAGAAATTATGGAAAGAAATATTAATTAACTGTGGGGCACCACCAGTAAACGGCCTCATTGGGCCAGTCGACCAATAGCGGTCGACCACCTATAAAGAGCGGTTAACCGGTTCAGGTTGTGGCGGCTAAGGTTGAAACTCAGCCAAACAGTTTGGATTTAATAATATTAGTCTAACGAATTGAATCGATTCGAGCGCCTATAAATACAGGCCTAGCCTCTCAGTTTTCCTATCATATTTTCTGAATAAAGCAGCAAAGCTCTGTCATTTTTCCTTCTCCACTATTACCAAAAATTATAAAAATACAATATTATATATATTATACGCTAAACTCTATGAATTCCGACTATAGAAGTAGTTGTGACCATATTCTGAAACGATGGATAAGGAAATTATGAGTTGGAACAATAAATAGAGTTAAATTTATGCGCCTATCCCAATTACCTTATGGGGTGTAGGCCGTACCGCAAGGCGATGGTTAAGAAATGCATGAGCACGACATATAGAAGGACCCCTGAAGCTGGTTGGTACTTAACTCCTTTGTTGGGCCTAGGCTACCCTATGATTATGAATTTTGCTGGATTATCGATTAAAGACATACATTTGATCCAGATAAATAGGAAGTAAGGACATATATGTTGCAAATATCCGACGGTAAAGTGTAAATAGGAATTGAGCAAGTTCCTACAAAGAGGTGTGCATTAACCACCAAAAGATGATAACTAGATTTTTAATATATATTCTTAATAAGAAGAGGTTAAGAATAAAGGGAAGAGAAGAAAAGTACAAAAGAAAGGACAGTTAAAATTCATTTTTGATTGAATCCGTGTAAATGAATTTAATAAATGATTTTAAATTTTCTAGAAATATTTGAAGTAGTTTTAAAAGAACTATTTAAAATAGAAAGACCTTATCACTAGAAAGTTGTTATTTTGAAAAAGCCAAAAATAAATTTGAAAATTTTAAATTAAGGAGCTATTTAGATATCCCTAGTGAAGTTTAAAACTGGTTAGGTTAAAAGATTTCAATTTATAGGTTTTTGGTAAAAAGATTTTTAATTATTGAAGTAAATGAAAATAGAGCATATGTTTGGCTCGATGATTTCTCAATTTTTTTTCAATTCCAAGTTTAAAAATTCTTTTTAAGGGGCGGATAAATGGAAATGGCACTAGATTTAAACGGGATAAGAAGAATAGAAAGGTAAGAATGCATGATAATATAGATAGGAAGAATATTCCCATATGAGGAAAATACAGAGAACTAAAACATTTTTATGATGTAGAGAGAAGCTTGATGGCTAAAGAAGTAGGTGAACACACTGTAATAATTTTTAAAGTAGAAGGGCCAAAATATTTAATCATGATTGGTTAAAATTTTATTCTCTTGTGTTTGGGAAGGTGATCTAAGGCTAGGGACAAGACGAACGACGGTGCTACAAAGTGAACGAACCTGTATTGTAACGACCCGGAATTTTGGATCTTTGAAATGGAAGTATTTAATTGATTTTAAGTATTTAAAAGGTTAATTTTGACTTGAAATTCAAATATAACCAATTATTGGATAATTAATTATTGAATTTAATAATTGGAAATTGGGTAAAATGTTGAATCTGGAGTTCTAAGCTTGTTAAAAATAATTTGAAGGTTTATAAAATTTATATTGATAATACTGAAGATAATAAAAGTGTTAAATTTGAATTTAAAAGTGTTTTGTTCAGTTTTAAAATATATCGTTTAAATTGACAATTAAAAATAGCCCTCCAGGGCACAATCTCGGAATTCAACGAAACCAGTTCCATTGGATCTATAATAGTGTATTATTATCGGGTTTCAAATTTCGTAGTGTTCGGAGTTGTCGTGTGATCGTACGATATGTAAATACGCTGAAATTTGTATCAAAAGTTCAATATAATAACTGGGTCCAAAAAGCTATCTTCTCCATACGATCGAATTTGGACTCGAAACCTTTTCCATTGTGTTCGAAATAAGGGTATAACATTATAAATGCCTAGCGGCATGCCTCGATAGGAGGTCGAGATTTTAAGCTACGTTTTCGAGACGATTAAAATTTAAATATATATATGTTGACTGGTCAAAATTATTCACATCAACTGTTTCTTTTCCATCAGCTCTTTTCAAATCACTGTAGCCCTCATCTTACATGCTACCGTTCATTCTTTTACTTCGTTTGAATCGCAGTCAACACGAGAGAAAAAAAAAGAAATTAAATCGCGAGGCCTACTCCCTTTCTTTTATAAATAGCGAAGTTCTTTTCTGACTTCGGCAAGAAAATCGAGCTTAGAAAGAGGGAAAACAAAATCGTTTTTTTAAGAAAAGTGAAAAAAAATATAATCGATCTAAGAAAGCGAAGGGTGTTGATCGAAGCCTCGTACAATGGCGCTTGCAATGAGCATCGGCGACGTCGTTTCGGTCGAAGAAGGAGGGCGGCGCGAGGTGAGCTGGTAGTTTGGTAAGCTGCGGCGGCTAGGGAGAAGATGCGACCTGGGCTTGTCGTGGCATGGGTTTTTTTCGGCGTCGCGGTAAATGGTGAAGAGGTCGAGAGGAGGAGGCATGACAGAAGGTGGCTTTGTGGCGGTGGCGTGTGTACTCACACGATAGTCGGCAAGGGAAATGCGGCGTCTGGTCGCGTGGCAGGAGTCGAATGCTTGGATGTGGCAGTGTTCGAATTGAAGGGGGAGGGACGGTATGGTTCCTGATCGGGAATGAGTTTTCTTAGGTAATTTAAAAAAATTTAACATTTTTAATTTTAAGGTCACTCAAGTTTAAAACTTTTAATTTAATCAGCTCTATATATAAAACAGCAAAGATTATCATTTCACTTATCAGAAATTAACAACAAGGTATAAAATAGTTTTGTTTGAAATTTAATCAGCTATATATATATATAACAGCAAGGTATATAATTTCACTTATCAGATACTAACAGAGTTTAATATATATATATATATATATTAAGGAAATATATATATATAAATTTTTTTATTAGTTGGTTTTGTTCATATGGAATATGCATAGAGAAATCTTTAATTTAAAAAGTAGTGATGTTAAATAAAATCAGAGACTTATACATCGTATAATTTATCCCTACGAGATTTAAAGCGAAAACGGATCAGCCGTCAAATTCGTAGCTGGAATATACAGAATGGGATTAAAAATTGGATTTGACTGCAAATTAGAATAAAGGTGAGTTAATCTCACTCAAATTGGACTACTCGTAAAATTTAAATAGTTAAAATTTCTTATTGATTGATGGATTGTTGAATTGATAAATGTTATATGTTGAATGTGATATTATATAGTAATATATATATATATATATATTGGAGTAATTGATATTCTCGCATTATATAGCGGATGAGACCCTATGCGCCCCGCATAATAGCGGATGACCTTATATACCGCGATATCGCCCTCGAAGAGGGATCGGTGTTTTTATATTGTGCTAACATCTGTAGATGCAGGAAAACAGGTTGGAGGGATCCAACTGGATTCCTCAAAAATATTGAAATTTATTTTCATATTCAGTGAAATGTTTTATTTGAATAATCTATGATAGATTACAGTGGAAATTAATTTATTGGGTGCTATGGTGTGGCTAGATATATTTTGGCATTTTATGATATCAATAATATGAAAATTGGATTTTTGAAGGAAAATAAAAAGGAAATTTTTAAGTGAAATATTTATAGTGAAGTTGGATAAGTTAAAAGAATGAATTTGGGAAAAAGGTAAAGGGTTTGATTTTAAAGTTCTATTAAATAAATTCCGAGTATGGAAAAAGAGATTTTGAATAAATGGGAATAAAAGAGTTTTAAGGACTTAAGCGATATTGTTTAAGAATAAAAGAATTTATTTTTAAATTCAAGGTTTAAATGAGTTGGGAAAAAAAAGAGAATTTTGAAATATAGTATGAAATTGATGTTCCAGATTTAAATAAGATTTTAAATCATAAAAAGGAAGTGAATCTGAAATTAGGGGTTTGGGATAATTTAGGTAAATTAAGAAATAAATTTTGCAATGGAATTTAGTTCAGGGAAATCGATTTGAAAATCGATTAAGTGTTTTTGAAACAGTGATAAACGGGAGATGAGATTTTGGAAATTATAAACGAGGTTTATAATATAAAGTGGAGTAAAAATATCAGTGGATATTTGAGATTTTAAATTCACGATGGGAATTTATAAGGAGATGGTAAAACGTTTTTAAAAATAAATAGTGGTTTATTTTTAGAAGATGTGAGAAAGAAAATTTACGAGATTGGGACGTAAATTAAATTGGAGATGAATCGAGAAGGATTTATAAATGATTAGACGGGCTATATTGGAGTGGAAAGTGTATTTTCCTTAAAAGCGTATATTTTCAAAGAAAGATTTTTAAGTATAAATTAGAAGTTTTAAAGATGTTTTAAAAGAATGTTTTTAGAAAAAATTATTATTTAATTGTTTTAAAATTGTTAAAGTAAATATTAATTAAGTCAATTATGGTAGTTAATTATTTTTAAAAGGTTAAATTAGTATTATGATTTAAAGGATAATTATTCAATATTTATACTTTATATAATAGCTTTATTTTAAATGTAGTTTTAGGTTAAAGTCTTACTTGGAGAATTTGTATAGAATTTCATAAGTATTTTTTTAAATAAAGTAATTTAAGTAGCTTTATTTTTAATTATTTTAAGTGCATATCTTTGGCTAAAGTGATTTAATTTATTTAAAAACTAAATTTAATAAGGCTTGGTGTTTTCGGTGGAAATAAAGTATTTGACTGAATTGATTGTTATTTGATAGTTAAATAACCGACTATCAAATCTGGACCCAAATGTAACTTTGGAAATATCTAGAAGAAGTATGGGAATTATATGGTACAGTTACCGTTCGAGGTGCTATACTGTACGTATAAACTCGTTGTGTTATTCTAAGACGTTTTTAAGGAAACCCATCCACTAACGGTTAGTAGGTGATCTCCGATCTTATTTTCGTCTGTTTATTTCCTAAAGAACCGGGGTTGAGTTTACCGGGAAATAGCAAACGTTGTTCGGAGAGACCGGGATTAGATTTGTGATTCGAAAACCACTTCGATCCAACGAGTACGTTTTAGAAATGAAGACAAGATCTTGGAGTCGAGGATGGAGCAGTGAAGTGCAAGGGCTAATCGCTACTAATCCTGAGGGTGATTCCAACATGGATGTAGTAGGAGTAGTGCCTTCGGTTCCGTTCGGACCGGGAACGGACTTGTATGGATGAATGCTATCAGTACATTGTCATTGGAGGACAATGAGCATTCTAAGTGAATATTTCTAAATGGTAACGCATAGCCTTGGGCCTCATCAACCGGGAATGACTGAAAATTAGGGGATATGCAACAAGGCTAAGTGGGTAGCTCCCAAGTAGGGTAAGGTTTCCCCTGTCAAGAGTCCCTTTATTTCGGTTGTGTGGGCGGTTGCTGATCCCAACCGCGGGGTGATCTTATTCGGGCTATCTAGGTTAGGGGTAGTCCGGTCTTGTGTTGCAGGGGATCGGGAGTGATCTGCGGTACGCTGATCTAAACCAGGTACCGTGACAGGTGGTACCCCAGTGCCTAGTCATTCAGTTGGAAATACATTCTCCCTACGTGCCTTACGGTTTTGATTGTAGAGCCTAGTATTGCTGGAATTTAATTAATGTAACAATTTCAGCTATTTGATTTAGGTATTTGTACTTAGACACTATTATAATATCAGAGGATTTTGATATGAAATGTTTTGGTTATCGTAAGGTAAAAACCCGGCATGTTTATTTGTGGCGTGGTCTTATGAGATACCTTTGATTTTCAAAGGATTTTGAAAACTTTAATAATTCGATTGAGTGTGTTTGCTCATGCTGGTTTTCCAGACTGACTCGGGTGTTGTTTTATTATGATGCTCGGATCAGACCGAGAATTATAGATTCAGGACAGGATGCTAAGGAGCTCAAGAGACAAGCTGAATGGCAAAGGTGTACTCCCGTATTTGTTTATAAATTCCATTGTGCAAGGAAAAGCTATTAAATTGTCCGTGTTGACTGTTGTTCAATGTACTCTGATGATTGTAAGTATATAACAGTACAGATTTCTTTGTATTTAAAAGCTATTATTATATACTATATTTTGTTCCACTGCGATTGTGAGATTCTGATGTTGTTTTCTATCTTCTTCTTCTACCCCTTTCTTCTTTAACCCTAACGATCGGGTATTTCCGGCATTCGATTGTTCGGCATGTAATACAGTGGATGTATTGATGTCAATTTTCGAGCATCGAAACTCCCGGGCCGTTACATGTATGATGACTAGTTGTTATTGGAAGTGGTTATATATGTTGTTGTGATACGCGATTGTGCTATGATGATGGACGTGGATGTGAATGGGATTGTGGCTCATGTAGACGACCTAGAATATGTATATGGTTAGGAATGTGGTCATGTGACACAAGTAGGTGGTCCAGGCATTACGTTTCTCCCTTGTAGTTCTTCGACGGGCCAAGTGGAGGAGGTAGATGTTAAGCAACCCTATTGGCTACAGGCAGTCTAGGACCCGAGTCCAATTTGGTAGCACGAGTGTAATAGATGAACTTGTAGGCTTCGGACGATCCAAGAAAGTGAGCCCATATGCGATTTGCATGACGACGGACAACATGCAACCCTGTAGGGCATAAGGCCAAACCAGGGAAATGAGTCCACACAGAGCGATGCAATATTTTTAAATATATATGACAGTTTTGTATGTCGTAGCGATGAAATATGTGGTGTCCAAGCGATAGATTCATATCAAGTTATACTGTTATTTTTGTAGTATATAAAGAGTAGAGTATGGCTCACTCACCAGACTTATGTTTGACCCACTCCAATTTTTTCTTTATGTACATATAAATTCTAGTTTATGGAGTCTAGAGATGAGACAGTATCAGGGATGGAAATTTATTTATATATTGTATCTATTGTTTAAATAAGCGTTTTACCTAGATTTGGCTATGTATGTGGATTGGGTTATATCTATATTTATTCAAACATATATATTTGATATTATGGACATGTTGTGGTGATTTGACTAAGGTACTTGTTTATGTATTATATTTAATTTCCCTCCACTGTGAAACACTGAAAGTAGTTAGTGTTAGTTATAAACTGAATCTGATATTTGGTATCTGCCTGTGTCTTAAATTGTATGTATATTTCTTCTCAACCCAACGACGCATCCTTTCGGTTCTCGGGTTATCGGCGTCATTTTGGGCATCGGACACAAGGTACGGTGGGTTGTTACAAGATAAATGAAAAAAATGTCAGTAAAGAGTTTGGGATGAGAAACATGAGTCTTCTCTTTTGGTTCCCAAGTGCTCTCTAATTGATCGTTTCCCCCATATTACTCGGATCGACTTTGCTTCTTTGTTATGAACCTTCATCCCTTCGTGTTCTACATTACTAATAGGTCTACAGGGTGACGTATGCACCAAATCTACTTCAACACCCTCTATATGATTCAGCTCGACTATGATTGATGAAATAATGAATCCTCTATTTAATTAGAACAATTTTAATTAATTCTGAAAATTATTTATTAATTACCTTAAAAAATTTAAGACAAATTTACATATATCATTATATATGTTTTTTAATTTAATTAATTTACTTTTAATTGGTTGTTTATTTAATTAATCCAATCACTTATTATTATAACTTTCGAAAATAATTAATTATTTTGGAACATTTTGAAAAATATTTTATAACATTTGCAAAATTACTTACATTTTTAATATTAACCTTTTAAATTAAATCATTATTTATAATGTGAAAATAGATTTTGAAAATTAGCTCAAAGCCAAAAATAAATTCAGACCTTTATATTTAGGATAACCTTTTGGCTTACTTCATCTTCGGGCCAGGCCAGTAGCATGGTAAGGCGGAGTACTTAATTATCCAAGCCCAATCTTCGACACTACATTTCTAAACACCCTACTAAATAGGTGGTTTTATACGTTAGCTCTAATATTGCTAATTTAGACCGCATATAATATTGGACTCCAATACCATTGTTGGAATTGGTTCATGGGCAGTGTGTTAAATTGGAAAATTTTAGAAGTTTTTCCATTTTAGATCTGGTTGGGCCTATGAAGTCTAAATAATTTTAGATCCAATCCAAATAATTTTGAATAAAATCTTTATTTTACTTAATTATCTTATATAAAAAAAATATTTTGTTTGTATAATATACATTATACATATGTGTATCAAATAGAAATATAAGTATACAGTGCATATGCAACATAGAGATGTGTACATGGTTTAATATGCCCATATATAAGTATTTGGATTTACACCGTAATAGACATATTTTATCCATTATATACATATTTTTTGTCCATGATTAATTTATTATTTATATATAATTATACATATATATACACGTGCGCGCGATACACAAACACACAGTACATTTAAATATATGTTTAGTTACGTTCATTTTAAAGATGTTAGAGTATTTAAATTAATATTTGAAATATTTTAAGATAGATTAAATTTAAAATTAGATCTAGATCTAGGAGAAAAAGCTTATTAAAAATTTAAAATTCAAAATTTTTATATGAATATAGTAAATATATATAATAATAATAATAATTTTTTAATAAAATTTTAAAATATTTTATATTTTATTTTAAAATTTATTCGTAAACCATTGATAGTGATTATAAATTACTTATATTAGTGTTTAAAATTAGTTTTGGTCGGGATAATTTTCATCATTTTCTTACTAGTATATAAATTCCATACGGGTTTGTATATATTAATTTAAAAAAAAATCTATACGGATTTGTTAAAATACTTTATTTTAATATTAATCTATGCTGATTTATATTTAATATACATACACACACACATATGATTTTTTTAAAGGCATAATGATCTTAAAATGGTTTTAAATAAAGGGGCATTTCACTAGAAGGACAAACTTTGCAGTCCAATTAGTTTTTAGGACACACATCCGCAAAAATTAATTTCAAGGCCAAAGTCAGCAGAATAATTACTTTTAAGGACAAAGTCAGTAGTCCAATTACTTTCAAGGACATAATTTCATAGATTTTTAGGCCTTAGAAACTAATTATTTTACATTTTGTCCTTAAAAGTAATTATTTCAGTTGTGCGTCCTAGAAACTAATTGCACTAGCTAAAGAGGCCCTTGTGGCTAATTTCCACTTAAATATATCTATAAATTATTTTTAATCTTTCGAAATTAATTATAAACATGTATACATGAATTTATAAATATATATATATATATAACTATAATTAATTAAATTAGTTTGAATTTTTTATCTCTATATATACTAATTTCAAAATACATTTTTTAGTTTTAAAATTGTCTTAAAACAATTTTTAATTTTCAATATATTTTTAGTGGCTGAAATTAAATTTCTACATATATTGTATAAACACTTTTTTTTGATTTAATATAAATATATGCGCGTGTATATATGTGAATTAGATAGCAAATATACATGTAAATTTGTTAAAATGGGATGCAAGCAATATGACTGAGATGGATAACATACACATATATAAAATATTAATAAATTAGATCATTAATTAGTATAGCCAACGATGAGCGCCTTGAATATTGAATATAACACTCCTCAAGATCCAATCTAAACTTCCCTTGAATTTGCAACAAACAAAAGAACACCACACATTTGAAATAGATTTAATTTTATTTGAAATTATTTTGAAAAATGAATTGGAACACCCTTATTATTTTCGACCAGAGGTAGTAGGGTAAAGGCTCTAAAAAGTTAAAGAAAATAAGAGAGGATGGTTGGTTTAAATGAGCAGGAAATATTAAAAATAGTATATATATATATATATCCCTATTGACCTATTCACCTTACCAATTCAAACCAGATATTTCGAACAAATATCACCTTCCCATCCTCCCTCACTTGTATGGTCGGCCTATGTATGAGCTATATGGACCCATAGATATCTCCGAATCCGATTAGTATTTACCAATTTTTAATCCTATTAAAATATTTATCAATATCGTATATCGATATGTACATACATATACCTTTTATATATACACTTTATTAAATACTAATTCAAATAAAATTTAATAATAAATATTTCAAATATTAATTAATTTAATCAATTTATAACAATTATTTTTTTGGGAGAAATTAGTGATCTTCTATTAGAAGAGGAGAGCACTCAAGTATACATGCTTGATAGGTAGCGACACTTACCCGTACAATATAAAAATAATAGTAAAAAACCCCAACAATTTATAATAATTTTAATTTAACTAAATCGTGAGGTATTTGGGAGTATTTAACATCATGGTTGTGCGACTCAAAGGTATAAATTCAATCAGCGATTAATATTGAATAATTCAAATATTAAGGTTCACCCGTCACCTTAGCTGGTGTTGTGATAGTTTGGCTGAATTTATCACTCACACATCTTTGGTAAAATCCAATTTCGCTATTTTAAGTCGTACCTAGTAGTAAAGATTATTTATATCAATTCTCTTAGTCAAAATTAAATTATATTATATTATTACTTATGGAATTTTGTGTTAGTCATAATTCCAATATCGTCTACATTCAACTTGTTTAATCCAAACATAAAGTCCTTAGTTCAACAATAACAAGTATTATTAATCGAACTACTTTTGCCAAAAACTTTGATTTTGAGTTGACTGTAGTTGACCATAATACTAACCTCATATAAGTGAGGAGACGAATTCTCTATTGAAATAGTGTTTAACTTCCAATGCTTCAACTCAAACGCAAATATAGTCGTTCGATGGACATTTACCACAATTTAACTATAATCAAAGTGGGGTGTTCACATTGAAATTCAATAGTATTCTCAAGTCGAGAGAATTATGTAATATCATCACTTATTCTCTGTTTGATCATAGTTATATTAGCAACAGAAAAGTATCGAGTGAGTTATTCCATATTTATTCAATAACTATCTGTATGTAGTCCCTTGGTGCCTCAGCCACCATGAATAACACACTACCCAACATTTGAAGAGCGTTAAATACTCTAGTCTTGACAGATGTATCGATATTCTATCTCGAAACGTCTTGACTAAGAATATTTAAAATAATATGTTAATTTTTATTGCGGTAAATTTATCATGATTACAACACATTGCAATTATTATCACATAGCATATCATTTAGGGACTTTCTATTAGATATACTTAAATTAAATAATTAATTAACATAACACATAATGATAAGCGTATATTAGAAAGAAAAACACATGTTATTTCGAGCGAGATTTTATCACAGAGTTAATAATTTTAATAAATTATAGAATTGTCTATAGGGCATATCCCTAACTCTGTCAAGTATATATTTTTTTTATTTAAAAATTATTTATGGAACATGAATCATGGTAAACAAATCCATCGATTAATTTTTATTGAAAAGAAGAACACCACAATGAAATTCATTATCTTTTGCTATAACGATGTCACCACTCAGTAATTACAACCTATTTTTTTAGTAAAGAATTTAAAAATTAATTCTATATAAATATTCATCAGTCCCAACACCATTGATACTAGATTTTTCTAGTTAGTATAAAATTTCGTAAATATTATTTTAACTGTTTGGAATTTCAAAACCTGTGGAAGGAAAAATAATTTAGGAAGTTAGTTTAAAGGAAAAGCTTGAGACCGATTTTAGTTTGAAGGACACAAGTTTTTAAATTTAGTCTGAAGAACACTAAATGTTATATTTATATAGTATTAAATAAAATGGAATGCTATATTAAACTAGCATCAGATAAACAGAATGCTAAGTTAAACTAGCATCGAATGAACTACGCTAGATAAACTAAAATCACATTCATTTTCACAGTTAAAAACATGCCAAATTAATATATTATTACGTGCATATAATGCTAATTTCATGTGGCATTTGTTTGCATAGTTCATATAGCATTTGTTTCATTTGAATGCTATATTAATATAGCATTCAGTATCTTTTAGACTAAATTTTAAAACTTATGTCATTCATTGAAAATATGGCTGATGTTTTTCTTCTGTCTATATTCCTAAAATAATTTATATAAAACTACACACGAATTTTTTGAAGGCCTTTATTCATGTGCCTTCATTGACATGATTAACTTGTTAGCAATTAAGTAGATCATCCTTATTATTAATTTTTTTTTGAATATTTATGAGTTTTTTTTATAAATTTAGGTTAGTATCGTTACCTCTAGACTATTAGTAGTATTATGAGGTATAGTAGCCAAATTTATCGATATTTTTTTTAAAATTGTATTAGTAAAAAGAAATCAAGGTGCATCTAGCCACTTATAAAAATTAAATCATAACAAAAAATAATTAAATATCTCAAAATACTTTCCATACAAGAATGCATTTCTCTTTCAAAATAACCCTTTAGGGCCCGTTCACGGGGAACACAAATTTTAATCAATAAGCGGTTGGTGGGAATTACGTTCGAAACTGTCTCGGATAAATCGAATTTAATTGATACGCCAACAATTTAGTGGTTCACGTTTGAACTCTAGAAAATGTTGTGTTTCAATATGATTTATTAATTACGTTTGACTTATCTTAAGTAAGTCGGATGTAATTCCTAATTTTTTGAGTTTCTTGAATTTTTATAAATAATTAATAATACTATACATATAATACTATACATTAATTAATAATAATTAACTAACAATTATTAAAAATAAAAAATAAAAACCATACATTACATTTTACTTTCTATCCGGCTTCTAATCAAATTTTTGCTTCTGAACATCACAATTCTATTTTTGATCAAAACCGTAGGTGAAACGCACGGTGTTTCAAAACCTGCGCTTTTGACCTGAAAACATAAATTTGAGTCCGTCCGAACTAATTTTTAAGTCTATGTACTTAATATTAGACGTGATGCCAACATAAGAGAGCAATATTTATTTGGTTCTCATCATGTTGCGGTTCTGCTTGGTTACAAAATATTCCCTTGCAGAAAAATAATATACAAAGGATGAGGCTCCATGTGCAAATAATAATAGTTTAAATGAAGGAGTCGTCTTTAAGCAGAAATAAAGATTTTGCTTAAAAGGGAAAGCAATGAATGGAAAAAAAAGGACTTGTAACCATAGAAAATATCAGTATCGTTCACGTCATATAGATTGTTCTTTGGACGCACCTAACGGTTGCTGTATGGTCCTCGTCCTACGTGTTATGGTGCACCACATTGATGATTCACACCCATGTTATTGCTGCTAACTATAAATTGATTTTATCGAAATCGCTCCATCTTAAACGTTCGTTGATCTTGACTGTTTTCTGCGAATGACACACCATCATTTATTTATAATAATAGTTAGTATTATTTTCTGAACTTATCTGAGTCGAAATTAGACGTTACGAATTTTTTTAATACATGTTATATTTACATATCAACTATCATTATTGCTAGTTTATGAAGAAGTTTAAAGGAAGGGATGGTTTGATGTCGTCACGGTAAAAAGGAAAAGAAGAAAGAATCCAAGAAGAGGTTTGGTCCTGGATACGAGATTGTGAAAAGGATGGAAGAAAATAGAGAGTGAATGGGAGGATGGGCCCACGAAATCTTTTCAAAGATCCGCTGACGTCTGATTAGGTGTGAGATCATGTGGTCTCTTCTAGTATGTTCTTGCGTCAATTGTCTATAAAGATTTTAGTAATACTTTGATTTAGTTAATCGCGGGTTAGGGCGGGTGATTAAAAGGGCCAATAGTGCTATGCACCCAGGATTCATCAATATAATAATTAAATCAATTAAGTTACCAAATGTATTTTTGATATGATGAAAAAGGTAACTATTCGCAAAACATACTTGAACTTGTATCCAACTTATCCTCACATTTAAATAAGTGAAATGGAATGCCTAAACAAAAACAACAATAAGATCTCACATTTTTTTAGACTTACTCATTAGCCTTATTTCAGTCACCGATGATTTGATTATTTTTTGAATTCGATGAAGAACGATAGTCATAGCAACAACTTCAACCCTACAAAGCAAGTATTAAATATAATTTTCCGGACAAACATTTTCTAACTTACACAGAGGAGGTTAAAATCCAAACTTATACATAAGCACACTGTAAGTGGAATATTGATAAGCAATCGAAATATTTGAAATATTTCTTACAAAAATGCACTTCTAGTTTATAAAGTACATTCGTCTTCACATGAGATGTTGTAACATCCAACCTATTTTGAGGCCCAAAACTAACGGCTACGGATGCTGCAGTCATCCATATATATTAATCATCGACGACCAAACACGACGATGTTAGATACATTGACACACATACAAGAGTATGGAAAAAAAAATTAAACATCAAAACAAGTTCCACATTTCATTTCAAAATATTCCAAATTGATTACATAATCTCAATTCGCAGACCACGTTCAAATAACATATAATTATTACAAAATACGCCAAGAGCAACATATGAAGATGCCCCTTTGGTAGATCAGAGTATATATATAGGCAAGAAAACAATTTGCCTTTACAAACAAAACACATAGCGGAAATAAAAGAACTCTAACAACAAGCTTGCCTCCTGCACGTCCTCGAAAACTTTATTCGTATAAAAGAACATCTGGAAACCTTAACTCTCAACCTACTCAAAATCAATCGAGTACCCGAGAGTTTAAGGGAAAAACAAAAACTTCGAGTCAGACATAAACCCTGATATGAATAATAATTTACCATCTCAAACTATTTATATATCTAGTGAGACCACGCCGCTTAGAGGAACGGGTTTTCCCCTCACTAGTATCCTAAAACATTTATAAAACCATATACTGTGCTCCTGTATTCACAATGGTTAAAACATAGTATTTCAAAACATTATGATGATATGCAAAACAAATAAATCAATTCTGAATTACCCATCCCCATTCATTCTGACTATCTGTCTCAATTATAGTTTCTAGGGTTACTATTAACCTGTTAAATGCTAAGGACTATCTATCCAATTACTTAGTTTTCATGGGATCACTAAGAACCCATTGGTAACTCCAATATCTTATTTCTTATCCTAGTTTTCATGGGCTAACTAGGAACCTATTGGCTGACTGTCAATATCTTAATTCAGATATAGTTTTCATGGGCTAACTACAAACTTACTGACCCCTACTAGTATCAAATCATAGTTTTCATGGGCTGACTATGAACGTATTGGCCCCTGCCAATATCATACAGTTTTCATGGGCTTACTGTAAACCTATTGGCCTCTGCCAATATCTTTAATTAAGAATTTAACATCTGTTAAGTTATATTCACTACTGTAAACCTAACTGGTTATTCTGCCCTTTTCCCAAGATACAGTTATGGGTTAATATCAATGTGAATAACATTTCCAAAATCTTTATTTATGCCATGGTTTTTCCTTAAAAATGAGAATGGGTTATTTGTTTTGAAACCTTAAAACATCACTTTCGAAAACTCTGGATGACCTCCTTCGAAAGCATAGAAAACCTCTTTTCAAAACTCTAAGTATATACCTTTCGAAACCAATGATACATTTCGATGGTATCAAGAAACATTCTTTAAAACATAACTTCGAAACAAATGAAGTACTCTTTTGAAAGCATTGGTTTTACTCTTTAAAATCATTTGGATCAAAATGGTTATATGCGGAAGTATCTCTTTCGAAACCAACAAAAATAAATTTTGGGGAAAATTTGATGGTGTCGGAACCATCTAGTCGAAAGCAAAAACCTTTAAAACAAAAACTTTGAAGGACAGAGTCAAAACCCCCTTTCGACTCCATCACCTTCGAAACCCTCAACCCCTTCGAAAGAAATTAGGGAGCGACTTAACCTAGGTAAAAACAAGGATAACCTTTCGAAGGTATTGATGACTTCAATACTTCGGAAGGAAAATAACGGCTAGGTTTTAACTAGGTCGGAACCTACCCTTTCGAAAGCTTCTTATTTAAAGAAAAAGTTCCCCTTCGAAAGCTATTTATAAAGTTCCTTTCGAAAACATGGCTTTCGACTATGTTGAAAACTTAAAGTAAATCAAGGTAGGAATTTAATGTTAGAAAACAAACTAAGGTTTCGACTTTATAGGGTATCGACTCAGTCGAAAGCCCTTAAAAAACTAGGCAGGCGTTAATCTTTTTAAAATTGACTTTGGTTTCAACTCTGACGAAAGCTTAGCTTTCAACACCCTACCTTCCGCTATTTACCAATACACTTCGTACCAATTTCCATTTATACCATGTGTCTTGGTTCCGACTTTGTGGGTTTCGACAGTGATGGTTTCGACTGAGATGGAGCGAAGGTAAAGGAGCCGAAAGGTGCCTCTGAAATTGGCGGAACCTCCTTTTTCCTAAAATGTCGTTTTATATCTAAAAATAGCAATTGCTTTATAACTAACCCGCATCTGTTACTCCTTGATTGGCTACTTTAAAACTTTTCAATTGCTTTACAAATAAAATCTGCCGCATTAATTAGATCTAAATCAAAGCTTTGTAACGTTAAGCCCTTCCATATGACAAAACTAATAATTGTAGAAAATTCCTTTAACAATAATTTATTTTCCCAAAGAAACCGACTGGTAAAAATCTCAAAAAATCACAGAAAATCGATTTCATCATGTAATCAGACATATTAAAATTTTAGACCCAAATTCTTCTAGGAATATTCAAAATAAATTTTTAACCCAATTACTTCATATTTTCCATCAAAAATTCATAATAACATTTCCATGGCTTGGAAAATTCCGAAAAGTAAAACCCATCTCCAAAACCATGTTTTACTTAACATAAAATTTTCCATGGCATTTTAAAATTGATAAACCATGGTTTTGACCCTAAAATCGTACGCATTACATGTATAAATAAATTGTTTAAATCAAACAATTCATAAATTAAGCATATCACTATCCAATATATCATAGAAACAAGATAAATACTCAAATATGAAATCATACGATTATAAAACCAAAAAGAGATGGAATAAATTATTATTTACCTTAAACTTGATAAGGAATTTGAGATTTGTTGTTGATTAATCTCCCTAGCTTTTGATCCTTAGCTTTAGATTAAAATTCCTCGTTTTCTTCTTGTTAATGGCCGGCTCTTTTTGGCTTTAATTTGCGTTTGTTTTGATTTGATAAATAAAATGAACTTGAATGGACAAAGGCAAATGTATAGCCGTGAATAGAAAATGCGGCTATTTTTACTAATAAGGCCTTATATAAGTTAATTATCTTATAAACCAATTTTAAGCCCATTTATTTTATGGTTAAGCACGGCCCTATATATATACATACATACATACATACATACATACATATATATATATATATATAATTCAAATCTCAAACTCCTTATCATCATTATTCTATTTAATTTATCTAATTAAATTTCCTAAATAATGTTGTCAAAAATTAGGGATGTTACACAGGTCCAGCATGTTGCCTATCGTACGCAAACAAAGAACCAATTACACGTACGTTCTTAGCTCAACATAAAGATTTCAATCTTCACATGGTTATATTTGACTTTTTAGAAAATAGTATACATTATTAAGTGAGAATTTTTTATATATGACAAAGTGGTCTTCAAATTGAGGAAAGTACTCAGTAAAAATTTATTGCTATAAAACAAAAGGTTACCAATACACACGATAGCTAACACCACAAATGTTATAATAAACATAGGGCTTGTTCAATTATGAAGTTAAGTCAAGGAGATCTGTAGCACCCCTAATTTTATTGCATATTATCTAAATATTTAATAATGGAATAATTAAACGGGAAGTTGGAAATGTGAGATTTGCTATATTAATTAATTTGAGTTGGCCTTAATAAGCACAACGAAGAGAATGTTTGAAAAACTATAATATAAACATAATGGTAGAAGGATAAAAGAGGAAGAAAAAATATTATACTACCCTCTCCCCTTTTCCATAATCATTTCATTTCATTCTCAAAATCAAACTAGGAAAAACAAGGTCGACCACCGTTACGAATTAAAGAAGAAGAAAACCTAAAAAGGAGAAAAAAACAAGGCAAATACCATCATTTCAACAAATCAAGTTGAATGATATTTCCATCTCTTTGTGTTGATGTGTTTGGTTCGGATTTAAGAATAAATCTAAGTTTTTTATTATTAAATATCATGCATATGGAATGAAAATAATGTATACAAGTTTATGGATTTTATTTAAGAATTTCAAGAAATTTTCCTAAAGGGTTTTGATATGAAATACTAAGATAGTGTCGACGGAGCGAATGAAAGAAAGAGGGACGAGAGGACGAAGGGGATAGAGAGACGACAAATGAATGGATTGTTTCACGTGCTTGTGTTATTTCCCAAAACACGAAAAATAAAAAAAAATTGTTTTCTATTTTGTACGTTAATTTCGTTTTCTAAATTAGTCGTTTTCGGCAATATACATGCGTCATGTGTATTTTTGTATGGACGAAAACCCAAAACTAAAAACAACAAACCAAATACTACCTAAGTTTTTGATCACCAAATGTTCTAACATTTAAATATGATATTTGAAATATTATTTTGGAGATGTGTTTTTAATGTCATAATTTTTGAAATTATTATGAATTTTCTGAGTAAGAAGAGGGACGATTTCGGAATTTAATTATTTAAGATATGAGAAATAATTATTTTGGTCCAAAATTTCAATATATTGTTAAGGAAGTAAATATTAATTTTTGGTATTTTTGTGCATTTTTTCCAAGTGATTATAAATTAATATAAATTGTTTGCTTCAAAAAGGGTTTATTTGTAAAATCCGATAAATAATATAATTAAAGGTGAAAATCATATTTTGGAAAAACAAAATTAAGTTTTCACTTTGAATTTCAACAAGGATTCTGAAAAGATAATCGTTGCCCAATGAGGATTTGACAAATAATATGGGTTTGGTAAAAAAATTATACTTTTAAAGGCAAATTTTTAGTTTTGGAAAGTATTATGGAAAGTCATTGTCAACCTTCGATAGCCGTCAAAATCTCAAGGCTCGATGGCTATCTATTTTCAACATGTGACAACATGTTTTTGAACCCACGATAGCTACTATTTTATCAATACGTGAAAACTTTGTTTTATCAACGTGCGACGGCTAGTCAAGAGGCGGTAACTATTTTAATCAACTTTCGAAAGCTATGTTTTTATCAAGGCTCGAACGTTATGTTTTTGTCAAGGTTTGAAAGCTATGTTTTATCAATGTTCAAAAGCTGTGTTTTATCAAGGCCATGTGGCTATGTTTTACCAAGGCACGATGGTTATCTTTTTCATGGGCCAATAGTTATACTTTAACTCAACTTTTGAAAGTTATGTTTTTAACATGCGATAACTATATAAAAATCAATAGGCCACAACTATAATTTTTTAGCATGTGATGACCTATGTTTTTAACATGTGAAAGCATAAGAATTATCAAGATACTATAGCACATGATTTTGAAAGGAAAGGTGTCTATTTATACAACACTTCTTGGAAGACTTTCAACTCTATGTTGGGCTAAGTTTTACTTAAACAAAATGAATAATTTTATTAAGTATTTTTATGGGTTTCAAATGAAAGAAAGAATGTTTTAGTCCACTTTTAAAGAGCTATTGATAAAGGAAATAATTACTTGAATAAGTAACTTTATGTATAAATTGGCTATTATATTAAACATATATAATTGGATGAATGTTAATGTATTATATGTTCATCTTTGTATTTTGATCAGTTATTATTACAAATAATATATTATTGACATACTCACTATTGTGTTAAATATTATCACCCAACATTATATCCTTTGGGATTTGGAAACTGATGACTGGTTAGGGTAGTTCCAGTGGTGGGTATGATCAGACTTAAACTCCTAAGTGAGTAAAACTGCATCAATAAGATCAGGAAGATTAAATTATATTAGGATGCCCCGGACTACCCAAAAGAAAAGACTCAAAGGATATTTTAAGACCAGATTTTGAGTGGAGAATGGGGTAGGGTCTCGCCCTATTCTCTAATCGTTAAGCCCCCAGTTAGTTGGGTCTACGATTCCAATGCGTACAGTTTTACCGATTAAGGCTAAATTTGGAGTTATGGATCCGAAGAAACTTGTAGCAGTTTTCTCACATATATTTTATCCTATAGATTTTAGAAGACCGTTGATATTTTTCTCTAACTTCTTTTAGGAGATCATTATTATTTTCTCTTACCGTTTTTAGGAGACCATTGATATTTTTCTCCCACTAATCTTAAGAGACTATTATTGTTTCTTCTAAATGGACTAGAATACCTTGGACCAATTGGTATACCTTAACTCGAGTCAGCTAATAGGTTTTTAGTTTGCCAGAAAAAACTAAGATGGGTTCATAGTGACCTTGGAAAAACTATGCTGTTGTATGGACCATTTTATGCGATTGTGTAATTATAGGAATGTGTAACCCATTGATCTAGTGAATGGTTGACCATTCATTTTAACCCATGCACATAGATTATTGATGTACAATTATATTCTAATCATTTTGGATGCTAGATGTTAATTATAATATATTGTTTGATGGGGGTATTAGTGAGGGAAACCTCATTCCGCTTAGCGGTGTGGTCTTACTAAGAACCTATATTTTGGTTGAGATGGACTAATATTATTCACACCAGACTTTTTTTCGATCCAATGTTTTTTATTTCCCCTTAAACTCTTGGGTATTCAATCTGAAATTCGGTAAGTTCAGAGTGTGGTATTTAAGGTCTTTGATGAATAAGCTTCCATAAACGTGCATGATGCAAGCTACTATTAAACTTTATTTCTGCTATGCAGTAGTTTAACCGCATCTTATTGTTGTTGAATGTATGCAATGACGGGTACTATAACTGTATAAGTATTTAAGACCTTGATCATCCAAGGGTACATCTTTATATGTTGCTCTTGGGATTGTACTTGTAATTATTATATTTTATTTGAACGATGTAATGGTGGGGTTATAAGTTTAAATTGTAATTAATTTGCAAATCAATGTATGAAATTATTTAGTGAAAATTTGTAAATTCTCACGCTCTTGAAGTTAATGACATAATAACTAATCTCATTTTGTCGTTGAAAAATAATGTTAAGGACAATTGCAGCATCAAAATTTTTGAGTCTCAAAATAGGGGATATTACTGCTTATTAGATTGGTGATTAAAAAGGGCTTAATGTTCATAACAACTTATGTCGAAAGAAACTTGAAATTAAATTATACAATCATTGCGGCATAAATGAGGTAAACTGATGATGTGCTCATCGTGGTGAAACATAGGGATTGAAATAGCCCGATAGAAGAGCAACTTGGCTTTGACCCAATAAGCAGTTAAGGAAATGAAGTTGGTTAAAAAATGGAGAAATAGGTCTTGGAACTGGCATGCTGAGGTAAAAATGCTACACTTGAATTTGGCGATAAGCTGATAATCTTATAGCCTGCATTGGAATAGATGATAAGCTAAGAGCATCACAAATGAAACTAAAGAATTATTGGATCATGTGCATTGGCAACGGGGTTAAAATGGTGAATTTCAAAAAATTCCTTTTATTTAGTTTGCATAAGATCATATTTTATATTTATATGAGTAATAAGTTTATACTAAATCATTTTTAATACTTATTAATAAAAGAGATTTAGAGTTCGTTTTGATTTTTAATTTAATTTCTATATAAAATATTAATTTATTTGTTGTCGTTTAGTAATAATATTTTATTATCAGTTTAATTTTAATTTGATTTAATAATTTAGTTTTAAATTAATTTTATATTTTACTATTTTAATACACTCATATTCCAAATACAAACATTATCACTACATTAAAAGTGATAACATAAAGTACGGGTGACTTAGGAACATGTTTGATATGTGTGCAATTAACCGTTTTGACTTACGGTTAATAAATATATAGGTTAAGGTCATATGTCAATGACGGTGTCAAAGAGATACATATATGCGTATAAATATTCAATATATATACACACACACATGACTGCAACAATTCTTTTTACCATTAATTTATTATTTAATATTTTTCAATAAATATATATGTAATATAATATTATTTAAAAATTAAATATATATATTCAATATGACTTTTGACTTATAAATATAATTATATATATTTAAAATAATTTATTAATATTTAATAATATATGTATATATAGTTATACTAATTATTTATAAATTCATTTATGTAATTAGTAATTTAAAATTTGAATTTTAAACAATTTGACTAAATCTAATAAAAATAAAATAAATTTCGTATATAACTCAAACCTATGATTTAAAAAAATTAATATAAAATTTCATATGGGTATTTTAAATATTTAATGTTTTAATTTTTCATAGTATTTATATTTTAAAATTCTTTTGGCTATTTCAAAATAATAAAAATGTTTTTTTATTTTTGAAATTTGAAAGTATTAATTTTTTTTAAAATAATTTCTTTTTACAAGATTATATGTATGCATGTATTATGAAAACAATTTTTTTCCATTAATCAGAAACCGAGAGTAAAATTAATTTTTAATTAAAAATTGAAGCCGTTTAAATTAATAAATAATAATGTCTTTAATATATTTAATGTCAGATCCAAATATTATTTTAAAACCTAAATGTAATACATATATAGTTTAACATTTTTAATTATTAAATTATTATTTTATTTTTGGACTTTATTTTTATTTAAATTATGGTTGAATGCTATAGCATTTTATAAGCATGCACGTGAGTGCATATGTGTATGTATGTATGTATGTATGTATGTATGTACGTACGTATGTACGTATATCATGTATTAAATAAAAATTACCTCCTCTTTGTGATCTTGCCAATGGTCGAACACCTCAGTTGTTGGTTGTTTTCTCAATCTCCTTGGTAATGGGTTGTAACATTGTCTCCTTGGCTTCACTAATGTCTATTGGAGGCTAGGGTTAGATCAGTTAAGTTTGTAGATAAATAGAAGGGGGCTGACTAGATCACAAGTATCTATCCCTTTCACTGAAACCCTAGGAGACCAAGTCCAGCCTATTTTCAATAATACCAATATTATGAGATAATAACCATCTTTTATTTGATAGAAAATAAACACGGTTTATTTTTATATGATATAAAATAAGATTTGAAGATATGTCTTGATAATATTCATATCCTTGACTAATTGGTGTGTTGGCCTAACATACTATATAAGTGTATAAATATTAAGTATAATTAGTTCGAAAATTTAGACTATGCTATTGATTATGTAGATAGATTACACTATATATGAAGAATGTCTTTGTACTATTGTTTTTTAAACCGATTCTTCTATTATTATATAATACACGCAATACAATGCATGAAATATACGGTACATTGCCCATGCTCACACAATAACCTATATCCACCAATGTTACCATCCCGGTCATAATACTAAACTTAAAATAAGAAAACCTAAAGCCTGTCTTTGTACTATTGTGATTGTGAATCGTAATGACGTATGTCTCGAGAGATTGATAGCAATGCTCATATTTAGTAGGAGTATGACTAGAGTTGATACAAATTTGGTTGATATCATGCAATTCATGTGTCACCCAAGATGAGTTTGGGCCAAAGCTACCATTATATTTGGGATAGACCAAAAAAGATATCGCAATCTAAAATACCAAAATCAAATCCACCCACTTCTTTTTTTCTATTGAAATGTATGAGATACAAACTTTTGTATGTTGGTACATCGAGTCAAATTTATATAGTGTACATGGTAGTAAAATTGAAAACATGTCAAAGATCTAATTTTTCTTGACATGACCGAATAAAATCAGTTTACTAGATATAAAATTCCAATAAATACTTAGAATAAAATATGGCTTTGTCTCAAATATTACCCCTCATTTGTTATATTACGATGTATAAGGAGTATCAAAGGGATCTGATTTGCATGAGTAAAGTTGAGTAAAATCTTTCTTAAATGATATGTATTAGTAGATAAGTATATTAGTCTGATATTATCTAGAGCCAAGTTTACTATTTTATTTAGGATTGGTTGCATCTTAAAAGAGTAAGATATAAATTTTCTGACATACTTTTGGTATGTGAATTGCGTAAACTTAAAGCTAGATTTATTGTCATAAAAATTATATAAGCTTTTGAAAGCTTATTCAATCACATAGAGATATAAAACATTGTTTCAAAAATGCCACCTTCTAAATGAGGAATATCAGTATAAATGAAATTAGTCGCAAAGTGATTAACTTGGATAAGATCCAAGATAATGAAATGAAAATAAATAGATAATATAGAATTAATATAACCAAGAAGGACATAAAAAATTAGATTGTATGATATGGATTCTTGCATGTCAAAGAGAAAATGTGATTTATTTAATATAAGAAAAGAAGGTTGAATGTCAATCTCCTTAGTTGCCCACAAGTCGTGATAGTATAGTCTTTGCCACTTAGTGAGATGTTGATAAGGTTGGAAATGGAATCCAATTATATTGATGAAATACAATTTTTAAGGTATATCCAATGAGATTTGATCCATCAAGTGTAAACGGTTGTAAATGGCAAGTTATATATTTACTAAACAAAGAAGAGTGAAAATGATTTGGTCGATTTAAATGTTGAATTTAAAATCGATTTTGCCAACACCTTACTTTATTCCATTAGGAAATCTCCCATAAGCTATTGAACTCCATTAATTCAAACATTACATGTCTCGAGATCATGGAAGCAATCAATATCTTATGTATATATGTGTGTATGTATGTATATCATGTATTTAAATAAAAATTAACTCCTCCTTGTGATCTTTCCGATGGTCGAACACCTCAGTTGTTGGTTGTTTCCTCAATCGCCTTGGTATTGGGTTGCAACATTGTCCCCTTTGCTTCATTAATGTCTGTTGGAGGCTATGGTTAGATCGATTAAGTCAGTAGATAAACAGAAGGGGGCTGACTAGATCATAAGTATCTACCCCTTTCACACAAAACTTAGGAGACCAATTCCCACCTATTTTCAAGAATATCAATGTTATGAGATAATAACCATTTTCGATTTGATAAAAACTAAACACGGTTTATTTTTATATGATATATAATAAAATTTTAAAGATATGTCTTGATAATATTCATATTCTTGACTAAGTGGCATGTTGGCGTAACATACTATATAAGTGTATAAATATTAAGTACAATTAGTTTTGAAAAATTATACTATTTTATTGATTATGTAGATAGATTACACTATATATAAAGAATGTCTTTGTACTATTGTGATTGTTAATCGTGATGAAGTATGCCTTGAGAGATTGATAGCAGTGCTCATATTTAGTGGGAGTATGACCAGAGATGATACAACCTTGGTTGATATCATGGGGTATCTTCATGTGTTACACCAAATGAGTTTGGTTCTAAGATACCATTATGTTTGGGATAGACCAACAAAGATATCGCAGTCTAAAATACCAAATCAAATCCACCCACTTTATTTTTTTCTATTGAAATGTATGAGATACAAACTTATGTATACTGATATATCAAGTCAAATTTATATACTATACATGGTAGTAAAATTGAAAACATGCAAAAGATCTAATTTTTCTCGACATGACTGACTAAATCAGTATACTAGATATAAAATTCCAATAAATACTTAAAATAAAATATGGTTTTATCTCAAATGTTACCCCTCCTTTGTTATATTATGACACAAAAGGAGTAATCAAATTGTGATTTGATTTGCCTAAGTATAGTTGAGTTAAATCTTCCTTAAAGGATATATATTAGCAGATAAGTATATTAGTCTGATATTATCTAGAGCCGAGTTTACTATTTCATATAGGATTCGTTGCATCACAAAAGGTTAAGACATAAATTTTCCGACATACTTTTGGTAGGTGAATTGCATAAACTTAAAGCTAGATTTATTGTCATAAAAATTGTACAAGCTTTTGAAAGCTTGTTCAATCACATAGAGAAATAAAACATTGTTTAAAAAAATGCCACCTTCCAAATGAGGAATTTCAGTATAAATATTAATGGCAAAGTGGTTGACTTGGATAAGATCAAAGATAATGAAATGGAAATAGAGAGATAATACAGAATTAATCTAACCAAACAAGGACATAAAAAATTAGATCGTATGATATGGAGTTGAGTATGTCAAAGAGAAAATGTGATTTATTTAATATGAGAAAAGAAGGTTGAATGTCAATCTCTTAGTTGCCCACAAGTCGTGATAGTATTGTCTTTTCTACTTGGCGAGATGTTGATAAGGTTTGAAACTGAATCTAATTAATTGATGAAATATAATTTTTGAGGTATATCCAACGAGATATGATCCATCAAATGCAAATAGTTGTAAACAACAAGTTATATACTTATTAAACAAAAGAGAGTGAAAATGATTTGGTCGATTCAAATGTTGAATTTAAAATTGATTTCTTCGACACCTTACTTTATTCCATTAGGAATTCTCTCATGAGTTATTGAACTCCATTGATTCAAACATTAGACGTCTTGAGATCATTGGAGAAATGAACATCTTATGAATTCGAGATCAAAGTGTAATCATGAATAGATCATATAAAAACTAGAACATGTATTTTGATTGAAAAAAAAAATCTTTAATCAAAGTAAAAATGTAAAGGAATCATGTTCCTATGATGAACAAAGATTAAAGAAGGCAATAAATCTTTCCTAAGACTATAAATAGGTAACACGGTTGTTGAAGATAAAAGAATCGACACTAATGTCCCCCTTCCCCCACACACATATGATATAGTGGGATATCGGGATTATCCATAACATAGTACATAATAATAGTATTAAAGTTGTTTAATATGAATTTCAAACAAGAAATATTCTCATGGAATGAGGTATATGAGACATATTATGCATTGGAAGTAAGTTGCATAACGTTTATTGAGTATTGAATTAGATTTTCATATGCATTTGATACAATAGGGAAACGAAATTAAGCCTGAACATTTTTTAAGTGAAGTGTTCTTAGATATTAATGCCCTATAAGAAGTTTACCTTTTGTTATCCAGCTTTTGAAGCATTCCATATCCGGACGAGTCAGAACCATCAAATGGTCAGATGATGAACCGAAAATCTAGAACTATAATTCTAGAAGTCGAAATCCAACTAAATCTCAAAGATGAAGCAATAACCTTGCCAATCACTTGAAACAAACCATCTACAATACAAAATAGCTAACTCATAGGAGTTAGGGAGGAAAAAAAATTCAAGTCCTCAAATCGGTGCTGAGTCGAGAGCCTTGGATCGACATCGATCTAAGAAGCCAACAAAGGAAAAGGCAAATTTCAAACAGCTTGAAGACCAAAGGCAAAACAAAGGAAGATGATCCAAAAATCATGGGTCATCACCGATCCAAGATAGAAACTTCAAGTGATGAATTTCAAAAAGCATTGCGATCCAAAAGCACAGATAATCGTTGATTTGAGAGCTTCACCTTGGTACCAAGTTGAGATGAAGCTTGTTGATCTCGCCATGATCTCTTATTAGAACCTCTTGCTGGATGTAGAGAACATGAGGAGAAAGAGTCAAAGCCAATTTCTCTAATCATCATCTATAAATAGGAGGAGAGGGGCACCAAATGGAGATCCTTATTTCTGTTTCTGAATTATTTAATTTTAGGCTGCTACTCTGTTGGATCCTCACCGAGTTATGAGCACCAAGTATTAAGAACATAGTCTGTAAAATCTCTCAAAAATCAGTAAATGTGTTTAAATAGACGTAGGGTAGAGCTTTTAAAAACCACTATAAGTTATCATATGTTATTTCCTTCATTTTTCATTTACTTTGTTCACTTATTCTCTACTTATAATCAGATTGGGTATTTGTCTAACTTTTAGCGCAAAAATTTTGGTGCTTCCACAGAGAAAACTCAAACTTCTTGCTGTGAGGATCTATCTTCAACCTTTGGATTGTTAAAATCTACGAAGTAGATCTAACAGTTATCATTGGAAGATCCATGATTACTTATATTTCCATAAATCTATCATAAGATCCAAACAACTATAGCACTTAGGAATGCCATGGAGAAGTCTACTATAGTCAGACCCACTAACGATGTAGAGAATGATGGCTCCCAACATGGAGAGGATACTGTAACACCCCCATAAGGTTTATGGTAATTAATAAATAATTATTAAGGCTCAAAAATGGAATTTGAGCAAATTTCAGAATTTGGCCACGAAAAATCCACCATTGGGTTCATGGTGATTTTCTAAGCAACTTTCATATATAAAGTTTTGCGATCGGAGTTCAAATGAAGAAATTATCAGCGTTTGAAATTTTCAAAACAAAAATAAATAAAGGAAATAAATAATAATAAATGTGGGACCCCACCAGTTGACTCGCTTACTTGGTCGGTCGATTTCTTATAGGGGCGGTCGACCGATTGGGGATGTGGCGGCTAGGGTTGAATCTTGGCCGAACGACCCAAATTTAATTATTTTAATCTAATGGGTACGATTGATTCTAGCATCTGTAAATACAGGCCTAACACCTTGCTTCTGTTCTCATATTTTCTGATCAAAGCAAAGAAGCTCTACCATTTTCCCTTATCCACTATTTCTATTAATTATAAGATATTGTATTATATGTATATAAATCGGAGCAAGGCAGAAATAAAAGAGAAGAAGAGAATGAGCAAATAGATATTGTGGAAAAGGTAATTTCTATAATTATAAATATATATTCCCATCAATCCCAAATCTCTTCTCAGATATGTAATTCCAATAGTATGTATTTGTCTTGTTATACATATCCTTTTGGATTGGAAAGGAGGAATCCAATCGAAGGGATGAATTTAGATTTAGGAGATTTGGAAAGCTTGTAATGTAAGTGGAAAATTATATGATTTATTTATAATATTGAAATTTATACCATTGAATTTTATTTAATTATTATGCTTATATAAGATATGATGAGTTATAGGCAAAAAATTAATGTATAGGAATACCGCCTACATATTCTAATAGGTAATTGGAATAGGAATGGTATTTTCATCCTGGATATTTGGAAATCAGTCCCTAAATTTATTAAAATTGAATGTTGATAAAGTTATATAATTTATTCAAGATTTATAGTTGGGTTGCAAAATGTTAGTACTAGTTTAGATTTCCATAATTTGACTTGGAATGTGAATTTATATGTTTTAATATACTGGGAGCAGGGTACCATTTAGTTGTATCTATTTCTTTGTAATTTCCATAAATTATCTAATTCCACAAATGTACAAAATAGCATTATTTGAAATAGTAAGGAATATAGCGAAAATGAAATAGATGTGTAAGGTACGAATGTTCTTCCCTGTAATTTACACTATCTATTTCAGTAAAAGGATAAAGATAATTATTTATAATTTCAAAAGAAGCAACGGTTTCACTTTTGGTTAATTTATGGAAAGTTTTAACGATAATCCTCTTTGGAAGGATAACTTTGGTAAATTAAAACATGGAAATGAATGTTTTGGTTTAGGAATTAATAGATATAAATAGGAATACACACACACAAATATATATATATATATATATATGGATACATACATACATACTTACATACATACATACATACATACATACATATGTATTCAAACCTATGTCCAACTACAACCTATGTGCTTTGCTCCAAGATTTTGCTATATGTCATACCAGTCCATTCAATTCCGTTCAAGTTCATACATATGCCACTTGCTTTCAAAGAAAGAATCAAAATCAATGTTTTCAGCATATGTCCAAGTTAATTCAAACAACTTTAACAAAAAAAACACAAGTAATTATGAGTTATGTTTTCAATCCAACTGGTGAGTTAGCTCACCTTTTATCCAACAAACAATTAGAATCCAAGAACCGAAGTCCAAACCCAAGCTAGCAACCTCCTTTCCTAGCTTCCTTGCTTTTGCCTTGCCTTTAGCCTCCAATGCCCCTATATTACTCACAGCCTTAGGGTAGGGGAAGAGGTGTGGTTCACTTTTTTTCACAATCTTACTTGTAGAAGGTTTTGTTATGTGGTAGTAAAGTTTCACTCCAAATTTGAGTTGATTTGGATATGATTTGCAAATAATTTACTTTAGAAAATTATTATGAAGAAGAAGAAGACATGTATTTTTCAACTCAAAGCATTGTGAATTTTTGAAGGATAACTAAGGGTATGCTCCTCCTTATGTAGGCTCCATTTGGTGTTGCTTAAGCTTGCCTTTACCAACCTTCATGCTATGGAAGAGTCACCTCCCTCCTTTAAGTCACTTCTCCTTTATGATAACTACCATTCTAACCCTCTCATGATGATCTCTTATTCTAATAGAAGCTTCTAGAATATTCCAAGCTTTATGAAGAGGTGTGTGTGTTAATTGGTTGTTAATGTGTTCGTTGATCATTAGTCAAGTACACAAGAGTTCGAACAACTTATATCTATCGAAAAGCTGTTTATCAATAAACCGATTTTTGTTCACATTATCGATTTTTTTTAAAGAAAATATTTTTGTAAGCAAATTTCAAAAACAAGTTTCTCATCATTAATTATGAATTAAATGATGTTAAACAAGGTTATAAAATCATATTTATAACACTTAATTATATTTCAAAACATTTCGATATTCGAAGACGAAGTGTTCGAATTTCAGGGTCGCTACATTCTTCCCCACTTAGAACATTTCGTCCTCGAAATTTAAATAAGAACTATAATCAAAGAAGATCGAAGAACAAGGTATATATAGCATACTGATTAAATTATATACAAACTAAAATGCAACCCCAAAATTCATACTAAGTGACTCCACCTTAAGCGGTGAGCACACTACAAAAGATGTACGATGCTAATATAAGAAATCGCTAGTCTAAGAACAAATTCAAATAGGACCCTTTCAAACTATCCTCTATTTTCCATGTACAGTTCTGAGCATCCTCTCTCCATTGTACCTTGACTAATTCACAACCTTAGTCCTCAATCGCTTCGTATCTCTATTGTGACGATCCACCTCCTCGACCTTTAGAAATCGACACTAATACATCCTCTGTATTCACATGCCACAAATCCAAGTGCCGGAGAGGCAAATTATCATGGGGTAAAAGAAAATAAAGGTAAAAGACAAACAAAATAGAATCTCACATCATATTCAACATTTGATTATACATATGAGTATTACATGCAATTACTCTAAATTGCTCCATTAGAGTTCTAGTAAGTACTAATCCAGCCAGGATAGTTATAACTGCCTATCCTCATCAGTGCTGGTAGATACATAACACATAATATAGCAGAATTAATAGATAATTATCATTATAAAAATCTCCATGCTTCATGTTTCTCCCAAAATGCTCCAAGTTACCTAAATACTTAGCTGCCTAAAAAATATGGCACCCATACTTTAAGGGAAAAGAAAAATAAACTTCAGGTCAGTCATGAGACTGGTATGGGAAACTCAAAATACGAATATTTGAAACCAAAGAGTATTTCATAAGACCACGCCGCACATAAAAATGGAACGGGTTTTTACCTTATGATAACCAAAATCTTTACTATGAAAAATGGCGATATTATTTTTAATGACATTCTTTTGAAATCACTTTCCAAATAAACTTTTATAATCTTAGCCGAAATTTTTACATTGATTAAATTCTAGCATAATAGGTTCTACAATCAAGTCCGATGGCACTTATTGGAGAATGGATTTCCATACAATGGCAGGTAAGGAACTACCTTCCATACAATACATCCCTAGAGGGATGTACCAAGGATCAACACCTTTGAAACCTCTACACCTTGCAAGACCGGCCTATCCGCAGACCCATCTGGTGGTTGATAGAACCGAATATGATGTCACCCCGATCGCGACCGCCCTATCCGGGATCTCATAGCATACACAACATACTCGACATATAGAGAGTAATATAAATAGGTGATGACCATACCCTAATGGTTGCAAACCATATAGCCTTACGCCATGCCTTGTTTAAGCCATTTTTGGGTGATGAGGCCCAATGTAAGATTACCTTTCACATAGCACATTCCACTTTGAATTCCACATTTCCAATTCCATCACACACTATTGATTTCCATAAGTGTACAAGCTCTAAGTTCGTACATCTCAAAGACGGGTGTTAAGTATAAGAGAGTTAACTCCTACACCACCAAAAATATCAACATTTTTAAAAATCAATGTACGTGCATTTTAGAAATGCAATGTTGAACATTTGTCCATACAAGTTGTCCAGGAACTGGACAAACCAGAGGAACTCTCCTATAGCATCCTGTCAGAAGTCACCTCTAGAATTCGTAGTGAGCAGCCCTTACATCGAAGATCAAATGAAGATACTACTGCAACATATATATGATGTGGGAAATTTACCTCGAGGGTCAATGACAAGCAACCCTACATTCCATCATCTAATTTATTATCATTCCATGTCTTCACTTCAAATGTGTAAATTGGTTCGAAGTGGGTTTCAGATATGAATCACTCGAATTTGATCCCAGTTCCTTCGAACCAATCATCAATGAAAAGATGTTAAGTTTGAGGGTGATTATCATTCATTCATTAATATCTTTCAGAAAATAAAATATCTATTTTAGAGATATAAATCTTTAAATCATATTCCTTTCCAATATATACAGAATCATTAAACTTCTCTTTAACTTGTAAAATATCTTATCTAAATCATCTCCCATAAATCATATTGCAAAACCTTACTGAGTAAAAAGGGTCGATAGAAATTATACTAATTCTACTCAACATCAAACTCCGTATTCAACCTTTCTTTCCATCGAATAATGGTGAAATCACTTTTTAAATTCACATGGAATGTACGGATTCCCTCTTCAGAATTTAATACCAAGTATAAGAAGACTATTTCTATAAAATCCATGTTATATGAAATTAAATTTGTAAATTTGAATCTTTTATCCTTGTCTCTTTTCCAACATTTCGACCTTATCTATTCCTCGACCAGGAAAGTGGCCAGGTGAGCCAGGGCATCGGTTACTCCTAAAAATCTCCTTATTTTAAGCACCTCACAGCCTGATCTCACGAATAGAAAAATCCAGTCTACTCATCGGCCTATAGAGCCAAGATTAAATCACTTGATTTTAATAGCTTTTCTTTAAATCATTTATTTAAACTATTTTTAAATTAATTATAAAACCACCAAATCACCTTTAAAATAATTAATTATTTGTTTGAAAACAATTATAAAAGATTTGGGAAAGAATACTTAAGTTTAAAGCCATATTTCAAAAGTAATTAAAAGTGCTGCAAAAACTGCCGCGAATAGTGCTTTTAAGGCTTATTTGATCAAAATAACGTTTCTATCATTTAGGAATCCGTTTTTTATAACTAAAATCTCTTTTAAAACATTTTAATATATTTATAGAATTTATTCCATATTTCTGAATAAATAAAAATATCAACTTTAAAGAATTTATCATTTTGGTTTCCGAACTGCCAAACCACGACTATTTTGAAAACTTGATTTGCACATATTTCAAAATCTACTAAATGAAATCTCGATCGTTTTCTTTTTTTAAAAACCATGATCATAAGAGTTTGGAAAATTCTTATTCCAAAGAATTTCGACTCTGATTCCATCGTATAAATAGATTTAAACTTTACGACGCAAAATCACGTACTACCGTTACGCGACGCGCTTATTTTTTGACTTTTCATAACTTGTCAAAACTTCATCAAATTGGGTTTTAGTGTTTATAAAACATTTATAAATCATTTTAAACCATTTTAAAGAGATTTTACAATCTCATATACATCATTTCATTTATTAAAGAAAAGTGATTTTCTTTGTGATATTCGACATGTATTAAACGTGAATTGTTTACACATCCAAAACAAACATATTATCCTATCCAAAAATGATTCACAATCATCACAACCAAGAAAAATCAAACATATATATCATCCGATATATCATATTATAAAAAGAATTTCACACCTTGGATTTAATCGAACTAACTTTAAAGCGACTATAGCTCCGCTATTCAAAAGATTTAGCTTGATAAGCTTGCACTGAGCTCCTAAATGGGCTCGACCTTGGCCATTGGTGGTAGGGTGCTCATGGCCTTGCTTGGAAGAGGGGAAAGGCTCGGCCTTTGATGGTTGGAGGTGGTGGTCGTGGGTTTCAAGGAGGGAAAGGAGTGGATTTGCTTTGGTTTTGAAGTATTTATATAATATATATACTATATAACCTTAATTACTTTTTTCCATAATTTTTTTTCATCATTTTCCTTAAGTAAGAAGCCATTAAAGTGGAGAGAAAAGTGAAGGAAGCTTAGGAATTTATGAGTAAATGAAGTGAAGATGGATGGTGGTATTTATAGGCAAAAATGTGAATAAAATTATCATGATATTTACTTGTTATTTCATCACCATTGCCTCTCCACCACTCCCTCCTCCCACCTCATCATCTACGGCCGAACATCCCTCCTATGTGTGTAGCCACGTGCTTGTACTTATGGTGTAAGAGGTTGACTTTGGATTGCTTAAGGATGAAGTTTTAGGAAAATATCTTAGATATTTTGTAATATATATATATATGTATGTATAAGTATATTTGTATGTATATATGTGTTCATGTATATGTACATGTATGTATGCATATGTATATCTCAAATGATTCATAAGGTTGCACAACTTTTCTACATTGAATCGTTACGGATTTCGATTTCGATTTTCGGTCATATTTTCATTTCTTATTTAATATATATATATATATATTTGTAAACAAAGTTTGATAATAATATTTCGATCATTATATAATAATTAAAAGGGCTTATTTAATAATTAAAATAATTATAGATCATTTAAACTCAATTTAAATTCAAAAATCATTTATTCCAAAATAGTGATATCATTGATGATGTCATAAAGACATTTTAATTTCAAAAATAAAATAAATAATTTTACATATTCTCACTCATATATATAAATGAGTGTATGTATCCAGCTCTATGCACGATGTCAGATGGCTTAAGAGTTGTTTATTGATAAAATAATTTTCGGTCATTTTATCGATATATCTTCCAAAGTAAATATTTATCAAAATAGATTACCAATATTATTTATTGTTCAAAAAATTATCATTTATGTTAAAAAAATCTAATATTTGAATATTTTAAAAAAATTCCGAAGTGATGAATTCGCGAGTCGTTACATACTTCCCCCCTTAAAAGAATTCCGTCCTTGAAATTTAGGATAAGAAGAAAATGTTAAAAATGGAATATATATATATATATATATATATTTGACAAGGGAAAATATATATAAGATATGATAAGTGACCACACCACAGGCGGCGAGTACACTATCTCGATACCACATGCAAACTATACATCAATCCTAAAGTCAGGATAAGCTTTCCTCTTTTGTCTTCTGTTTCCCATGTGCAGTCTACCCATTGAACTTTAACCAACCTTACCACCTTCCTTCTCAATCACTTATCATTGTGATCCATGATTTGAACTGTTCATCTGATAACTTCCCAATTTAGTTCCGCTTCTAAATCTTCCTGGGCAGCTGTTTCTATAATCTGTTCCGGATCATGCACATATTTCCATAGATGGGATGCATGAAAGACATTTTGCACACTAGACAACTTTTCAGGCAATTCCACATGATAAACTAATGGGCCAATCCACTCAAGAATGGGAAAAGCTCCAAAAAATCGAGATGCTAACTTCCATGCCCGTCCTAATCTTACCACTCCTCTCATCGGAGAGACTTTCAAGAATACAAAATTTCAAACTGAAAATTCCGAATTCCTATGCCTTTGATCAGTGTAACTCTTTTGCCTGCTTTGGGCTTCTTTCGTCTTCTTTCTGATCAAGTTTACCTTTTTTGAAGCTTCACGAATCTTATCAGGACCAAGTACTAACCGATCTCTGGTTTTGATCCAACATGCTAGGGATCTACATGGATAACCATATAAAGCTTCGTATAGTGCCATGCAAATACTTCACCGATAGCTGTTATTATAATAGAATTCTACCAGATGAAGATAGTTTTCCTATGAACCTCCAAAATCTAAGATACAAGCTCTCCGAAGATCTTCTAATACTCGATTTACCCTTTTAGTTTGTCCATCAGTCTGGGGATGAAATGTGATGCTTATAACCACCTTCATTTCCAAAGCTGTTTGTAATGCCTCCCAGAACTTACTGGTAAAGATTGGGTCTCGATCACTGACCATCCTGCTTAGGACACCATGCAATCAAACAATTTCCCTCATGATATCTCTGCAAGACTTGCAGCTGTTCTCGTTGGCTTTACTGGGATAAAGTATGTGTTTTTGGTCAATTGACTATGATAACCAGATTGCCTCCATTTCCCTTTCTTGATTGAGGTAATCCGTCGATGAAATCCATCGATATTCGGTCCTATTTCCAAGTCCGAATATCAAGAGGTTGAAGTAATCCGTTACTCTTTTGCTGATCGCTTTTAATTTGCTGGCAATTTGCACATTTACTAACATTGATAAAGATGTCCCTCTTCATGCTTTCCTACTAAAATGTTCATCTCACGTCTTTGTACATTTTGTTAACCCCAAGGTGGATATTTAGCTTGGATTGATGGCATTCATTCAACAATTCTTGTCTTAGGTTGTCAATATTCGGAACACAAATTTTTCAATTTAACCGTAATATTCCATGGTTGTCTACTTCAAAGCTTGAATTTTGTCGTCTGCCTATATCCTTAATAGTCTTCCTTAGACGTCGACCTTCTCCTTGTTTGCTGGCAATTCTCCCTTGAAGAGTTGGAGTCACTACCAGATATGCTATAATGGCATGCTTTCTACTCAACACATCTGCTACTACGTTGGCTTTCCCGGGTGTGTGTAGAATATATAGACCATATGACACGAGAAATTCTAGCCAACACTGCTATCTCATATTTAGGTCCTTCTAAGTGAAAAGATACTTCAAAGATTTATGATCTGTGAAGAGTTCGAACTTTTCACTTATTTATAGAAGGAATATTATTTACCAAGGTCAAATTAAGTTTATCAAAATAAACTATGACAAATTCTTACCCAGTAAATAATGTCTTCAAATCTTTAATGCGAACACAATGGTTAATAGTTCTAAGTTGTGTGTTGCATAATTTCTCTCATGCGTCTTGAACTGCCTACTAGCATATGCGATAACTTCCCATGTTGCATCAGAACTGCACCTACTACTTCTCCACAAGCATTCGTATAAATGGTTAAACCACCGCTTTCATCAATAATAGTTAGAGCTGGAGTGGTAGTTAATCTTTTCTTAAGTTCCTGGAATGCTTCTTCACATATCGACGTCCATTCAAATTTAACATCCTTCATAGTCAACTTCATTAAATGATAGGAAATCTTGGAGAAGCCCTGAATAAATCTCTGGTAGTATCCTGCCAATCCTAAGAAGCTACGAATGTCCTTCGGAGTTTGTGGTTGCTTCCAATCTAGAATGGCTGTAATTTTCTCGAGATCAACTGAGATTTCTTCCTTTGACACAACATGTACAGGGAACCTTACCTTTTCTTCCCAGAAGTGGCATGTTGAGAACTTAGCCTTGAGCACATTCCTTCTCAATATTTCTAGTACAATCTCTATTTGTCTTTCGTGTTCTTCTTCGGTCTTTGAATATATAAGAATATCATCAATAAAAACTAACATGAATTTGTGGAGCACATCTCTGAATACTCTATTCATAAGGTCCACAAAATAAGTAGGCGCATTGGTTAGCCAAAAAGGCATAACCAATCACTCATAGAAACCATTTGGTCCTACGAATGCAGTTAAAGGAATGCAATCTTCTGCTATCCTTAATTTGATGGAATCCTATAGCTAGGTCCATTTTGGAGAATATTCGAGCACCATGAAGTCGGTCAAACAAGTCATCAATACGGAGTAGATGATACTCGTTCTTAATCGTTTGTTTATTGAGGTCTCGATAGTCTACACAGAGTCTTAGGGAGCCATCTGACTTTATAACGAAAACTACTACTGAGCTCTAACTTGAGAGACTTGGTCTTATTAGTCCTTTCTTTAACAATTCATCAGATTGATTCCTTAATTCATTTACTTCCTTAGGGGCCATTCTTCGAGAAGAGTTGAAAATAGACCTAGCATCTGAAATCAAGTCGATTCAAAACTCAATTTCTCTATGTGAGGGTAAACTTTTAACTTCCTCAAAAACATCTGAAAATTCATTAACAATTGGTATTTCTTCTAGATGTTTTTGAGACGAATTTAGGGCATACGTAAAACTATCCATTACTGGACTTGGTTCTTCACATGTTATTTTAAAAGGTTCACTTCTTTTATTTTCCAAATGCACTGTCCTTTTAACACAATCAAGAACAGCCTCATATTCAGATGACCAATCCATACTGAGTATAATCTCAAATCCAATAAAATCAAGGACGATTAGGTTACATGAAAAGTTTTGGGATAAGTAGGCAACTTGTACTTTTTTACAAACTATACCTAGATTAGTTTTTTACCACCTATGGGGTTAGAGACACAGATAGGGGTATCTAATATCTTTGTAGTGAGTTTTAATTTATCAACCAATTCTTTAAAAATAAAACTGTAGGAAGCTCCAATATCTAATAATACTCTAACTTGATTTTCATAAATGAAGATATTACCTTCAAGAACTCTCTTGCCCTTCACATTAGTCGAAGTTGAGGGTTCATCTTTAGTGGCAAAAACTATGACCTGTTTTCCTTTCGTTATCAGTGGTCGTTCCTTTTTCTGGTGCCCTAGTTTGTGACAACTGTATCAATTCCTATCTCGAGCCTTAGGATTCTTACAAGTGGTGGAAAAATGACCTTTCTGTTGGCAATTATAACAAGTAATATCCTTCAAATTGTTTTATTGCGGTCCTCCTACTGGTTTGCCTTGCCATGGCTTCTTCCTAGAATGGTTGAACTTCCTCTTATTCCAGTTATTGTTGCTGCTTTAGGTTGTGGGCGGATTCTTTTTGTCTAGAGTTTCATGTCAGAAACCCATGTCTACAAATCTACAAAGGTTCCATATATATGCCCGGTCATCCTGTCTTGATATTGCCCCTTCATCCCAACGATAAACATTTCATTTTTCTTTAAAGGAGTGTCTATTAGACCTGGCCCAAAACGGGACAATTCACTAAACTTGTTGGAATATTGTTCTATGGACATTGGTCCTAGCTTTAAATCCATAAAACTCTGATAAAGGAGGGATTTTCCTGTAGCTAGCTTATATTGTTCTTCTAAGACTTCCTTGAACCGTTCCTATGAGAAATTATCTTCTAAATCATTCAAAGTTATGAAATTCCACCATGCTAGAGCCCCTTCTTGTAACTACCAAGAAGCTAAGAACCTTTTCTGCTCATTCCGATATTCAATCCCTTAAAATTCTTTCACAAATGCGGATCCATGCCCAAACTTCAATAATGGACTCCGTTCCTTTGAATGGTTTACCACCAAAACTGGTGTATTTCTTGCATATAGTAGCAAAGTTAATTTGAGGTTACACAGGGATTACCACTTCCTCAATTACGGTAGCATTTGATCGACCGTTGGTGGCCGTAGTGTCTCTACCTCCCCTTCATCCTCTTCTATTACTCATCTCCTACAATCTGCATATAGTAGGGAAACATCTTTAGAATTATAGACGAAATTATCTTAGGGAATGGGTATAAAACTCGAATATATTTATTTAGATAAAATTCCAAATATACACTCTCTCTAACTAAACTCATTCTAGAGCATTACTAACCCTATCTCTAATGAGTTGTCCCCATCAAGACTTAAGTATTCGCTCAACCATAATCACTGATACCAAATGGGATGACCCACCTCCTTAACCATCAAAAATCGACACTAATACATCCTTGGTATTCACATGCCCCAAATCCAAGTGTTGGAGAGGCAGATTAACATGAGGTAAAAGAAAATAAAGGTAGGCGACAAACGAAATAGAATCTCACATCGTATTCAACATTTAATTATACATATGAGTAGTACATGAAATTACTCCAAATTGCTCAACCAGAGTTCTAGTAAGTACTAATCCAGCCAGGATAGTCATAACTGCCTATCCTTACAAGTGTTGGTAGATACATAACACATAATACATCGAAATTAATGGATAACCATCATCATAAGAACCTCCATGCTTCATGTTTCTCCCAAAATGCTCCCTGCTTCTCCCAAAACGCTCCATGCTACCTAACTACTTGGCTACCCAAAAAATAGAGCACCAAGAGTTTAAGGGAAAAGAAAAATAAACTCCGGGTCAGTCATGGGATCGGTATCAGAAACTCAAAATACGAATATTTGAAAACAAAGGGTATCTCATAAGACCAAACCGCACATAAATACTGAACGAGTTTTTACCTTATGATAACCAAAATTTTTACTACGCAAAAACTGAGATGGTGTTTTTAATGACATTCTTTTGAAAACACTTTCCAAATAAACTTATATAGTCTTAGCAGAAATTGTTATATTGATCAAATTCCAGCATAATAGGTTCTACAATCAAGTCCGAAGGCACTTATTGGACAATGAGTTTCCATACAATGGAAGGTAAGGAACTACCTTCCATACACTACCTCTCTAGAAGGGATGTACCGAGGATCAACACCATTGAAACCTCTGCACTTCGCAAGACTTGCCTACCCGTAGATCCGTATGATGGTGGATAGAACCGAATATTACATCACTCCAGTCGTAACCGACTTATCCGGGTTCCTATAGTATACACAACATACTTAACATATAGAGAATAATCTAGAAAGGTGATGACCATACCCTAATGGTTCCAAACCACATAACCTTATGGCATGCCCTATTTAAACCATTTTCGAGTATGAGGCCCACGGTAACGATTACCTTTCACATAGCACATTCCACTTTGAACGCCACATTGCCAATTCCATAACACACTATTGATTTCAACGAATGTACCACCACTGAGCTCGTATGGCTCAAAGAAGGGTGTTAAGTATATGTGAGTTAATTCCACCACTAAATAGATGTATGTTTGTAAAAATCAGTGCTGGTTCAAATTATAAATGCAATGTCGGACATTCGTCCACATAAGTTGTCCAGAAACAGGAAAAACCAAAGGAACTCTCATACTCCATCTCGTCGGGGGTCACCCCTAGGATTAGTAGTGAGCAGCCCTTCCATCGAAGATCAAATGAAGATACTACTGCCACATATATATGGTAGGGGAAATTTCCCTCGAGGGTCAGTGACAAGCATCCCTACATTCCATCATCTAATTTACCATCATTCCATATCTTCACTTCGAATGTGTAAATCGGTTCGAAGTGGTTTTTAGATAGGAATCACCTAAATCCAATCCCGGTTCCTTCGAACCAATTATCAATAAAAAGATGTTAAGTTCGAGGGTGATTATCATTTCATCCATTAATATATTTTATCAAATAAAATATCTCTTTTAGAGATATAAATCTTTAAATCATATTCCTTTCTGGTTTATACGGAATCATTAAACCTCTCTTTAACTTTGAAAATATATTATCAAAGTCATCTCCCATAAATCATATTGCAAAACCTTATTGAGTAAAAAGGGTCAATAGAAATTATACTAATTCTACTTAACATCAAATTTGTATTCAACCTTTACTATCCGTCAAATTACGGTGAAAATCACCTTTTAAATTCACACGGATAGTACAGATTCCCTCCTCAGAATTTAATACCAAGTGTAAGAAGATTATTTCTATACAATCTTAGTTGTATGAAATTAAATTTGTAAATTTGAATTATACTTGTCCCATTTCCAACATTTCAACCTTATCTATTCCTCACCTAGGAAAGAGGCTAGGTGAGCTAGGGTACTGATTGCTTCTAAACATCTCCTTAGTTTAAGCACCTCCCAAACAGATCTCATGAATAGATAAATCCAGTCTACTCATCAACGTTTAGAGCCAAGTTTAAATCACTTGATTTTAACAGCTTCTCTTTAAATCATTTATTTAAACTCTTTTTAAATTAATTATATTACCTCCAACTCATCTTTAAAATATTTATTTATTTATTTGAAAACATCTATAAAAGATTTGGGAAAGAATACTTAAGTTTAAAGCCATATTTTAAAAGTTATTAAAAGTATTGCAAAAAGTGCTGCGAATAGTGCTTTTAAGGCTTATTTGATCAGTATAACTTTTCTATCATTTAGAGATCCATTTTTTATAACTCAAATATCTTTTAAAACATTTTAATTTTTTTATAGAATTTATTCCATATTTTTAAAGTATTAAAAATATCAATTTTAAAGAATTTATCGCTATGGTTTCCGAACTGCCAAACTACGACTATTTTGAAAACTCAATTTGCTCATATTTCAAAATCTACTAAACAAAATCTCAATCCTTTTTTTTTGTTTGAAAACTATGATTATAAGAGTATGGAAAATTCTTATTCCAAATAATTCCGACTCCAATACCATCTTATAAATGGATTTAAACTTAATGACGTGAAATCGCGAACTACTGTTACGCGACCCGCCTATTTTTTGAATCAATTTTCATAACTTGTCAAAACTTCAGTAAATTGGGTTTTTGTGTTTATATAATATTTATAAATCATTTAAAACCATTTTAAAGAGATTTAACAATCTCATATACACCATTTCATTTATTAAAGGAAAGTGATTTCCTTTGTGTTATTCGACGTGTATTAAACGTGAATTGTTTACACATCCAAACAAACATATTATCCTCCTATCTAAAAATGGTTCACAATCATCACAACCAAGCATAGCCAAACATATATATCACTCAATATATCATAATATAAATAGAGTTTCTCACATTAGATTTAATCGAACTAACTTTAAAGCAACTATAGCTCCGCTATACGGAGAATTCTGCTTGATAAGCTTGCACTAAATCTCCTAGATGGGCTCGGCCTTGGATGTTGGTGGTTGGGTGCTTACGGCCTTGCTTGGAAGAGGGGAAAGGCTCGACCTTTGGTGGTAGAAGGTGGTGGCCGTGGGTTTCTGGGGGGGAAAGGAGTGGATTTGCTTTTTTTGAAGTGTTTGTATAATATATATACTATATAATTTTAATTACTTTTTGTCATAATTTTATTGCCATTATTTTTCTTAGGAAAGAGGCCATTAAAGTGGAGAGAAGAAGTAAAGAAAACTTAAGAATTTATGAGTAAATTAAGTGAAGATGGATGGTGGTATTTATAGGCAAAAATGTGAATAAAAATATCATGATATTTACTTGCCATTTCATCACCATTGCCTCACCACCACTCCCTCCTCCCACCTCATCATCCACGACTGAACATCCCCCCATGTGTGCAGTCATGCGCTTGTACTTAGGGTGTAAGAGGTTGACTTTAGATTGGTTAAGGATGAAGTTTTAGAAAAATATTTTAGATATTTTGTAATATATATATATATATATATATCTCTCTGTGTGTGTGTATAAGCATATTTGTATGTAAATATGTGTTCATGTATATGTACATGTACATGTATGTGTGCATATGTACATCTCAAATGATTCACAACTTTGCACAACTTTTCTACGTTAAATCGTTAAAGATTTCGATTTCTGGTCGTATTTTCATTTCTTATATAATATATATATATATGTATGTATGTATGTAAACAAAGTTTGATAATAATATTTCTATCATTATATAATAATTAAAAGGGCCTATTTATTAATTCAAATAATTATTAGATCATTTAAACTCAATTTAAGTTCAAAAATCATTTATTCCAAAATAGTGATATCATTGATGATGTCATAAAGACATTTTATTTTCAAAAATAAAGTAAATAATTTTATTACATATTCTTACTCATATATATTAATGAGTGTATGTATCTAGCTATGTGCACGATGTCAGATTGTGTAAGAGTTGTTTATAGATAAAACAGTTTTCGGTCATTTTATCGATATACCTTCCAAAGAAATATTTATTAAAAATAAGATTACAGATATTATGTATTGTTCAAAACATTATCATTTATGTTAAAAATTCTTATATTTGAATATTTTAAATTTTTTCTGAAGTGATGAATTTGCGGGTAGTTACATTTATCAACAATACAAACAAGCTATGTCAATATAGTCAAATTTGGCTCAATCTCCATGTCTTTCTGCTGTGAAGCTTCCAATATCATCAAAGAATCATGCATAAACTTACACAAATATGACACATGAAGTACATTGTGCACACTTGATAGCCTAATCAGTTACTCCAATCTATACGCGAGTCTACCAATCCTCTCCAGAATCAGGAATGGTCCTATATATGAGGGAGCCAACTTCCCAGCCCTTCCAAACTGGATTACACTTTTCATTAGAGAAACCTTTACAAACATAAAGTCTCTAATTGATAACTCCAAGTCTCTACGCCTCTCATCTGCAAAGCTCTCATGTCGATTTTGCACTTCCTTGATTCGCTTTCGAATCTCTATAACCTTATCTGACGCCTCTCGGATCATATCTGGCCCAAGCAGAAGGCGATCCCCAAGTTCTACCCAACACGATGGAGGTTTGCAAGGACTTCCGTACAATGCTTCAATGGTGTCATTCCGATATGGCCTGATAACTATTGTTGTTTGAAAACTCAACAAGTGGCAAGTGTTCTTCCCATGAACCTCGAAAATCTAAAACGCATGCTCTAAGCAAGTCCTCCAATACTCGGTTCACTCTTTCTATTTGCCTATCTATTTGTGGATGGTAAGCGATACTCAAACTGAGTTCAGTCCCTAAGGTCTCATTCAAACGCTTCCAGAATTGGCATGTGAATATCGAATCTTTATAACTCATGATATCACAAGGAACACTGTGCAATCTGACGTATTCCTTAACACTTAACTTAGCCAAATTAGAAGCTGTTCTTATAGTCCTAACAAGTAAGAAGTGTGTGCTCTTAGTCAATCGATCCACAATAACCCACACACCTTTGTTACCCCTTCTCGACCTAGGCAATCCATCGATGAAGTCCATGGAAATCTACTCCCACTTCCATTTAGAAATCTCATGTGGCTGAAGTAGTCCAGCCTTCTTCTAGGGACTACCTTTCACCTGTTGGCAGTTAGCACACCTACTTACAAAGATAGAAACATCCCTCTTTATGCCCTCCCACCAGAACCTCCTCCTCTTGTCTTGATACATCTTAGTGACCCTAAGATGTATCATAAACCTAGAATGATGCCTCTCTTCTAGAACTTACAGCCTAATCCCATCAATGTTAGGGACATATAACCAACCGTTCATTCTCAAAATGCCACGACTATCCATCTTAAATCCTGGCCACCTCTCCGTTGCCTCATTCTTGCTTACATTTTTAGCTGCCCTAGCAAAATGGAGATCTCTAAGCTGATTCTCTTTGATATAACTAATCAAAGTCGAATGAAACTCAACATTTGCCATGAATGTATACCTCCTATTGAGCACATAAGCTATGACATTACTTTTCCCTAGTGTGTATAATATATCTAGATCATAGACCGCAAGAAACTCCAACCACCTTTGTTGCCTCATGTTTAAGTCTTTTTGTGTAAAAAGACACTTCAAAGATTTATGGTCTGTATATAACTCGAACCCATCCCCTAGAAAATGACGCCTCCACTTCTTTAACATAAATACCATTACTAACAACTCCAAATCATGAGTTTCATGCCTCGCTTCAAGTGGTTTGCGTTGCTGACTCGCATAAACTATAACCCTACCATGATGCATCAACGCAGCACCTAGACCCCCTCCACGTGCATCAGTATGAACATTCAAATCCTCACCTCTATCTAGTACAGTAAGAACAAGAGCATTAGTCACTTTTCCTTTAACTCTACGAATGCTTCGTTGCATTTATCAGTCCACACAAATTTGACATCTTTCTTCATCAAATTCGTTAAGCAAGAGGAAATCTTCGAGAAATCCTATATGAATCTCTTATAATAACCCGCTAGAACTAGAAAGCTCCTAATATCAGTTGCGCTTTTTGGCCTCTTCCAGTCCTGAACGGCCACAATCTTGGTAGGATGAGTAGAAACACCCTCTGTCAAAACAACATGACCTAATAACCTAACTTATGAATGCCAAAAATGACACATCGAGAACTTATCCTTCAATACATGCGCTCTTAGTGTTTCTAGAACAAACCTTCGATGGCATGGATGTTCCTCCTTGGTCTTGGAATAGACCAAACTATCATCGATAAATACAAGGACAAACTTATTCAACACATCTCCAAAAACCGATTCATTAGGTCCATGAAATATGCTGGAGAATTAGTTAGGCCGAATGGCATAACTAACCACTCATAAAACTGGTCGGATCTAAAAGCGGTCAAAGGTGCACTCTCCTCTGCCACTCTCAAATGATGGAACTCCACAGCAAGATCAATCTAAGAAAACACTTGAGCTCCATGAAGCTAATTTAAAAAGTCATCTATCCTATGAAAATGATACTTGTTCCTAACAGTTCGTTTGGTGAGCTCATAATAATCTACATATAGTCTTTGGGAACCGTCGCCCTTCGTAGCAAAGACGACGGGTGCTCCCCAACTTGAATGATTTGGTCGGATCAAGCCCTTTTGCAACAAATCACTAACCTGATTTGTTAGCTTTAACCTATCCTTTGAGTCAAGTCTACGAATGGGCAACATGATATGTTTTGCATCCTTCACTAAATGCAAAATTCTATTTATCGGTGAGGTGGTAAACCGGACACCTCTTCAAAAATATCCTCAGCTTCCTAAACAACCATGATCGAACCTAACTCCTCCTCCATCACATTCAACGAATAAGGAAAACTACTCATAAGAGAGATAGGTTCCTCACAAGGCTAAACTAGTTTCTTCCATCCCTCCTCCATCTGTGGCACAATACGTTTAGCACAATCCAAGATAGCATGATTTCGAGATAGCCAATCCATCCTTAGCAAAACATCAAATCCACAAAAACCCAGAACAGACATATCGCAAGGAAGGAGTTGATCAAAGAAAGAAATAAGAACTCCTAAACAGATAATACTAAGATTGGCCGAGCCCCCAATAGGGTTTGACAAACAAATAGAATCTAAAGCTATATCTAGCTCGAATTTCAATCTATCAACAAGAGTACGAGAAATGAAACTAAGAGAAGCACTAGTATCAGATAAGACCCAAACGGTCATGCCAAAAATAGATAGAATACCTTCTATAACTTACTTTCTCTTTGCAACTGCAAAAGTGGAAAGTGCTGAAGCTAGTGCGAAAGCTCGAGGCTGTTCCGCTTTTTGGAGCATCGGATGCTCCCTAGCAAAATTACCTGGCTAGTGGTAGTTGTAGCAGCTCCTTGGTGCAAATTGGGCCTTCCCCTTCTGTGGCTCTAACTTTGGTACCTTGGTAATTGGTGCCTTTACTACCGGTGCTTTTGCCACTTGCCATCCCCTTCCCGACCTACAATTCATAGACAAGTTCCTTTTCTTTCCACACTTACAACAAAGAGGGAATTAGGCACAAGGACAAACTTTGGAAAAAATTTAGGTTGAAGGACACCAAGTTTCTATTTTGGGCTGAAGGACAAACTTTGAAAGAAAATTAGTTTGAAGGACAATGCTAGTTATAACTAGCATTATATTCAGTTTTTACAATATAGAAAATGCTATTATAACTAGCATTATATTCAGTTTTATACTGTACAAAATGCTAACTATATTTAGCATTGTCCTTCAACCTAATTTTTTTCAAAGTTTGTCCTTCAGCCTAAAAACGAAACTTGTTGTCCTTCAGCCTAATTGTTTTTCAAATTTTGTCCTTATGCCTATTTTCCACTACAACAAACTACCCCAGAAATATCTCTCGATGGCTGAAACTTCCACTTGTTGTCCCTAACCGATGCAGTGGTGGCTTCGGTGCTAAGCTCTCAAACTTCAACCCCATGTTCACCAAATTCATATAAGACCCCTAGATGTGATTTGTCATATTACCCTTAAATTCTGGGTGCATCCCTGCAATGAACATCTCATTTCTCTTCAATGGTATATCTACTAAACCTGGTCTGAACTTAGATAAAAGTTATCATACTCCACCACTGTCATGGTCCCTTGCTTAAATTCGAGGAAGCACCTAACTAACAAAGTCTTTTCGGCTTTTGGGACAAACTTCATCTTGAATCCATCCTTAAATTGGGCCCAGGAGATGTCATTTTCTTAGACATCAGTAGTGATAGAACTCCACCAATCTATGGCTGCGTCAATCAGGTGCCACGACTCCAACCAACGCTTCATCGCGTCATCTGCTCCAGATCCCCAAATATTCGATCACATAATTTGATCTAATTCTAGACTACTATGATCATCTCTATACCATTGAACCTCTTACCTCTTAGCCTCTTATAATCATAGCAGAGCGAAGCAAAATTCATCTGAGGCTTGACCTACACGACCTCCTCTACAATTTCCACCCTAGGTTCCCTGACTGGAGCAACATTCTTTGGTGTTTGGTCCCCACCAATTGTGATGGTACAACCCCTACCACCTCTACCTCCTCGAACATGGCAGCTCTAGTACTCATAGTGTACAACCCCAATATAACGGAATATATTTAGGATATGAAAGTCTAGAGTTATTTCAAAGAATGGGACTATTCCTAAGGAAAGCTAAAAACGGAGGATATAGGTTAATAGAAAATAAAATATACCCTCGTATATATAATACACTCGACTTATTGTAGGGTGTCACTTACCCTATCTATAATGAGCCATACTTAACCAAAGCCAAGGTGTTTGCTCAACCTTGAGCTCTGATATCAAATGTAACGGCCCGCTTTTCGACCCACGAATGTTGACACTAATACATCCATAATAGTTATAACCGCCAGCCCTCACAACACTGATATATACATAACTAAAATGGAATAACGGAAATAGAAATAGATAGATAATGGAAGCCTCCAGCTCATCTTTTGAACTCTGAAGCATCCAAGGTAAAACCTTCCAAACTCAGCCTACTCGAAGGAGTACGCGAGGATTTTAGGAAAACAAAAACCAAGCGTCAGACAAAAATCTGGTATGAGAAAACTCAAGATACATGAATACATGTGACAATAACTATTGAGATCGTATGGATTCCCATAACAGTTTTTCCTTCAAAAGAAACCAACCATTCATTAAGTTTAATACAATGATATGATAAATAATTTCTAAGGTGTAGGATATACTCATATCAAATAACTATGATGCATACATTGGTCACACCACAGTGGATTTATCCATTGGGATCTCTTCAGTAATTGCCTAATCCAATCTCCTGCACAAGGGTCAGAAAGTACCTTCTAAGCATCGTATATCTCTAGATAAAATATATCATTTAGGTAAACACAAGTGACCTAACTCGAACATAAACATGAACAACGTGAACCTATCATCAACTTCCGCCAACCAATAATCGATAAGTATCTCAAGATATGGAGTTGATAATACCCTGACATGGGTCACTAACCCTAGGTTATGCATCCTACTCTATTTTAATCATTTCCCGATGTTCAGGCTACGTTCAAAATCTTTCATACGAGTCTTCGCCACTCGAACAAAGCACGAATCTCCAAATGGATTCCCATATCTTGAACAGATCACAAATCAATACATGGATTCGAACATCTAGAACAGATCTCGAATCTCTACATAGATTCCCTTTTTTAACCGCTTCCACCTTGGGGGTTCTCATTGGTATAAAATCGCGAAGCCTTTCGATAACTTCTTAAGTAAATATTATGTCTAGTTTGATAATTGATTAATCAATTATCTAGTCAAAACAATTGTTTATACAAATCATGATTTGTACGCTTAACTCATTTCTAACATTCCAATTTAACTATTCCTCGTTCATGAGTGAAGCCAGGTTAATTAGAACACAGTTGCATCAAAGCCTTGCCTAGCATTTCATTCTTGAATCTCACAAATAGTTAAGTCTTCCCGTCGGCTTTTAATGTTAAGTAGAGTATTAATGGTTTCCATAAACAAGAAGAAATACATGATTAACACATTTTCAAAATTTTAAAACTTACTATTCCTCGATCAATAGGGAAACTGGTAGGTTAGAGCTCTTCCATCCCTACTTGACATCAATCTTAACTCTTACAAATAGACAAGCCTTACTTCATCGGCTTTTAATGTTAAGCATAGTTAATTACTTTTCAAACAGGTAATCAAATAATTAACCATTTAGCCACTAAGCAATTCTAACCTCTTTTCAAAAACATTTGTATACACTTTTAAAATACATGAAAATACTAATAATAGGTTTTAAAACATTTATCTAAAATATTACTTTAAATTAACATGTTTATAAAATTCTTTAAAACTTAAAAAGAACATGTTTTTTATAAAAATATCTCTTCTTTAAAAATTCACAACTAATTCTTAAATATTCATAAAGATCTCAAACCACTTTTAAAATACTCTAATAATAGTTAGCAAACACTTGTAAAAAGAATGAAACAAAATACTTTAATTTAAATATCTTTTCAAACCTTTTATGTCCAACAATCAAGTCTAAACTGAGTAGTTTTGCATAAGTGATGTTTTAGCCATTTTCGAGATGTTACTTAACTTTTTACTATTCAAGCTTTTAATAACAACAAACATATATATAAAAAATTATAAATATAGCAAGAAGCCCCTAAGGTTCTGTCTACAAAGTTCCATAGAAATCGCTAAAAACAAGGCAATTCTTAACTGCACCTATAACGACTATCGCTATAAGTGCACTTTCAAATCCGAGTTATATTCAAACCTATGTTCAACTACAACCTATGTGCTTTGTTCCAAGACCTTGCTAGTCCATTTAAGTCCATACATATGCCACTTGCTTTTAAACCAGGAATCAAAATCAATGTTTTTGACATATGTCCAAGTTAATTCAATCAACTTTAACAAAATAAAATATAAGTAATTATGAGTTATATTTTCAATCCAAATGGTGAGTTAACTCACCTTTTATCCAACAAACAACAAGAATCCAAAAACCAAAGTCCAAACACAAGCTGGCAACCTCCTTTCCTTCCCTTGCTTCCTTGCTTTTGCCTTGCCTTTAGCCTCCAGTACCCCTATATTGCTCATGGTCTTAGGTTAGGGAAAAAGGTGTGCTACACTTTTTCACAATCTAACCTTTTGTGATGTAGTAGTAAGGTCTCACTCCAAATTTGAGTTGATTTGGATATGATTGGCAAATAATTTGCTTTAGGAAATTATTATGAAGAAGAAGACATGGAATTTTCAACTCAAAGCTTTGTGAATTTGTGAATGATAACTAATGGTATGCCCCTCCTTATATAGGCTCCATTTGGTGTTGCTTATGATTTCCTTCACCCTCTTTCATGCTATGGAAGAGTCACCTCCCATCACTTATCGTTTAAGTCACTTCTCCTTTATGCTAATTACCATTCTACCCATGTCATGATAATATCTCTTATCCTAATAGAAGCTTCTAAAACATTCCAAGATTTATGAATAGAGGGATGTGTGTTAATTAGTTGCTAATGTGTTCATTTGATCATTACTCAAGTGCACAAGAGTTCGAACAACTTATATCGATCGAAAAGTTGTTTATCGATAAACCGATTTTCGATCACATTATCGATTTTTCTTTGAAGAAAATATTTTTGTAAATAAATTTCAAAAACAAGTTTCACATCATTAATTATCAATTAAATGATGTTAAACAAGGTTATAAAATCATATATATAACACTTAATTATTTCAAAACATTTTGATATTCGAAGATGAAGTGTTCAAATTTCAGGGTCGCTACACAATTTATTCACTCCTTCTTACCTCATCTTCTACATATACTTTACTTCAAAAATATAACATATTATTCACTCTCTTTCCTCCAAAACAAACCAATAATGTCTTCCTTAAACCAACCCTCTTCATCCAAAGCCATTAGGCTTACCCAAAAGATCAAAAGTCAACTTTTTAATGATCAAGAGTCCATTGAAACATAATTTGAGTATGCAACTTATGGCAAAGTCTTTTAAGGAAGATTTGCTAATTTTAATGAGTTTATCCTTATTGTTTTGAAGATATTGCTTTAGAAAATGGTAATTTTGGTTTAATCGATTTATCTCAAAAGGATTTTGATTGCTATCCTGAATTGCTCAAAATGTTTTATGCTAATTTGAATGGAAAGTTTTATCAAGGAGTAGAAGGTCAAATTTGGAGTATGAATTGTTTTAGATTGTGAAATTGTTGATTAAATTCTTGATTGTAAAAGTAGTAAAAATGACCTCTTCGATTGTGGAATTGATTATGGAAATAGAGAACGTATGCATGATTTGTTTGCAAATGATGAAGAGTATGGTTTTGATGGAAAGAATCTTAGGACAAAAGCAAGAATAATGAGCCCTATTTCACAACAAGGTATTACACCAAGAACTGGGAATTACAACAACCTCACTCAAAAATTTTCAAAGCTCTTCTTGCTATTTTCGAAAAATATGGTATAAATTGGGTTTATGCATTTTTGGATAACTTTGTTCAAAAGAAATTTTCTATGCATGAAAACACATTTTACCATGGTGTATCTTACTAAAATTTTGTATTTATTTTGATATTGATCTAAGAGATGAAAACATTCTGCCTCAATTTTTTTTGACAAAACAAATCTTACTCTCATGCACATTCCTCTCGAATTTGAACCCTATGAGTCTTTTACCGAAAAGGAAGAAAGAATAGCAAGAGTAAGACATTCTTCAAGAAGAAGAAAGTGAGGATGCTAAAATAGAAGAGAAGGAAGAAAAAGAAAAAGAGGAGGAGGAAATGGACACATCTCTTGAAAGCTATGACAAACCATCTCGCAAAAGAGATACTCATGAATAAAGAGAAGTTTCTTAATAATCAAAAGAAGCTTAAGCGCTTTTTTAGTAAGAAGTTCTCTAGCCTCCAAAAAAAAGTTGATGAGTACTTTGGGAAGATAATGAGAAAGCTTGGTGGAAATTCTTCTTCTTCATCATCATTATCATTCAAGATCTACTTATTCGTCCTTATGTTTTTCTAGTTTTATTATATCATTTCCATGTATTTTTCATTAGGTTTATGTATCACTCTATTTTATTAATGAAATTTTTTTAGAGAATTTATTTCTACTGTCAATCATGTTCTTTTGTTCTTTGGAATCATAAACTAAAATAGTATACAATATAAACAAAAATTAAAACAAAAACAAGAAAAATGCAAATTACTACAGGTATGTCGACATACTGTTGTATTTTCAGAATTTGAAATTCAAAAAGGTTAGTTTTTTTTTGGTGGGATTAATTATTAATCTAACTCTTCACTATTATAATACCATATCTCTCCCAGAAAAACTCAAAAAATCAATTCATCTTCTTAGATTCTTCTCTACACATTTCTTTTCATAAAAATGAATTCAAATATCAATCTTTCACAACAAAAACTAAGTGATAATCTAGCAAAAACTCTTCTATCATTCAAAAATGTTATTTTCACCATTCTTCACAACCAACAATACTTGGAATAAAGTCAAATGCAAATGATCAAAGAACAAGAAAAACAATTCGATTCTCTCTGATGTTTGATTTTTTGTTTCGCTAAAGAAGTACAAAGCGACGCTCCAGAATTCTCGAACTCTAAGTCGAAAGTGGAACTTGAAGATTGGAAAGTTATTAACACCAATCCAATAGTTAGATCCGAAGGATCAGTCAAAGTTCCCAAGAAAATCTAGTTTTAAATTGTATTTATTTTTCTACATTTTAATCAATTATCCTTTACTTGGAATAATACTATTATAACCTTATTTCGAAATTCTTTTTTAAATTTCTTTGTCAATAAATTCCATTTTAATTTCCAAAATTTATTTCATAACTTTTTATCTTACAAAGAAAATTCTCCTTTTAAGCTTTGTTTCCTTTATCAAGACTTCTTATAAATTTTCTTAAGTGACTTGTATAATTGTAAATAAATGAAGTCAAAATGAAAGATCATTGTTATATTATACAAACTTATATCTCACATCCATCATTCCCATCATGCTTGGTCATCCTTAAGTCATCCCAATCCTACTTTGGTACATACTAAAAGTTCTGAATACAAATACAATTACATGGCTAACCACAGCATCTCCTCATTATAAGCCATACTTATAAGCTACTAATTAATACTTAATATTAGATAGATATAACTAGTCTTCAATCACACTGTCAGCTTCATTTCCGTCTTCATTTTTCACATACGATAGCCAAGGCCAATTCTATGGAACATGTCAAAATCCAACCGGTACTTCCTGCAACATTCCCCCTTCCTCTAATCCCTCCAATCCTTGCATTCCAATCTCTCCGGGATTCTTGAATTCCTCATCGGCTTCCACTTCATCATCTTCCATATTATCCCACTGGATGTATGAACTTGATGACTCCTCATGCCAAATTACACGATCCTCATCCATCTCCCATATGATATTTCTACCCCCACTAATGCGGTTTGATTCATTTGATATTATATCATTCGGGTCCTCTTTTGGATCAGACTCTTCCTCTATGGGTTCTTCTTTAGGTTCAACTTTTGAACTGGCAGGGTCAGTGATCCCTTTACCTTCTAAGGCTGGAGCGGCCTCTACATCACTTAATATTATGACCAATTCTGGAGTTAGGGGAGGTATAAGCATTTCCGTTATTGGGTAACCATCTCTGTCTCTATGAGTATACAAATCATATTCCTCCTCTATGGGTTCTTCCTCATCACTCGAAAGAATAATTAGATCATCTTTCCCACACCAACTTTCTCTTGAGGTTTCTCCGTTTGAATAATTCCCTCCATATGTATTGAACAAACATAAACAAAAATACTTTGAAGTAGACACTAAGTATTTATCTTAACTTAACAAATATACTGCTTTTCAAACCAATGTTTGATCAATACTTAAAACATTTTGATAAAGAATCGAGATCTTTATCAAAATGTTTTATCTCTTTTCAAAAATCCTTTTAATTCTTTAAATATGTTTTCCAAACATTATTATCATTGACTTTCAAAATCCTTTCTAAGAAAGAAAGAAAAAAAAATTTAGACAAAAGTTCCCATTATCCAAATCTTAGGTAGTGTTTGGTTTACGCCTTTAATTTTGAGTTTTCGTTCATACAAAAATGCGCACGACGCATATATATTATGGAAAACGACCAATTTAGAAAACAAATTTAACAAAGAAAATAGAAAACAACTTTATTTTATTTTTAATGTTTTGAGAAATAAGAGAAGCACGAGAAACAATCCTCCCTTCCATCGTTCCTTCATCCCCTCTGTCATCTCCTCCATCTTCCTTCCATCCTATCCATCGTCCCTACACTCCTTCCATATTTTGTAATTATCGTTGAAAACTCAAAACACAAAATTCATTTCGATCCAAACGCTACCTAAGGTTTTCCCTCCCAATTCTTAATCCTCTCAATGCCATTATTAAACATTTTATAGTCAAACTATGAAATTATAGTCGCAAGATACTTATTTTTGATTTAAATAACTTGTTTTTAAAACGATTATCCGATTTGTATAACTAACTATATTTTTCCAAAATATATTCTTTATATTAAAATATGACTTTAGGTAAAATTATTTCAATTACCATAATTTCAAAACAAATCATTTTTATATATCGTTAATATATATGTGCTCTTATATAATACTCTCAACTCATTTGAGGGTGTCGCTTACCTATCTCTAATGAGTTACTCATCGTAGGGTATTACCAACCATGTCTATGATGAGACTTTACCCCTATCAGGCTTAGGTGTTTGCTCAACCAAAGCACTAATACCAAATGTAAAGACCCGTTTCTTCGACCATTAGAAATTGACACTAATACAACCTCGGTATTCATGTGCCGCAAATCCAAGTGCCGGAAAGGTAGATTATCATGGAATAAAAGAAAATAATAGAGAACATAATCTTACACGAATGGAATAACATATATTATCTCAATATATATATATATATATATATATATGCGTATGTGTGTGTGTGTGTTTACAACAAAAATTTTAAATACATTTATCAGAGTCTATTTTATAAATCAGCTTGGACGGTTATAAATCTCTATCCTTATAAATGCTGAGTACAATTAGTAAACTAATGACGCGAGAATGAAAATGGATGGAGGACTATCTACAGGAACATCTTTAGCTCCAGACTTCCTGCTCCATCACAATGCTCTAAGTTAAACCTGACTACTTGGCCGTCCGAAAAAAAGGGCACCCGGAGTTTAAGGGAAAAGGAAATAAACTCCGGGTCAATCATGGGACTGGCGTGAGAAACAAAAAATATGGATATTTGAAAACAAAGTATATCTTATATGACCATGCCGCACATAAACACAAAATGATTTTTTACCTTATAGTAATCAAAATCACTACTGTGCAAAATCTGGTACTATTATCTTTGATGACATTCTATTGAAAACAATTTTCATGTAAACTTATGTAATCTTAGCCGAAATTGATACATTGATTAAATTCCAGCATAATAGGTTCTACAATTGAGTCTGAAGGAACTTATTGGGGAATGGATTTCCATAGAATGGCTGGTAAGGAACTACCTTCCATACAGTACATCTCTAGAGGGATGTATCGAGGATCAACACCTTTGAAACCTCCGACCCTAGCAAGACCGACCTACCCGCAAACCCATATGGTGGTGGATAGAACCGAATATGACATCACCTCGGTTGTTTCCGACCTATCTAAGAGCTCTCTTAGCATACACAACATACTTGATATATATAGAGTAACCTAGAAAGGTGATGACCATACCCTAATGGTTGCGAACCATATAGTCTTACGGCGTGCCCTGTTTAAGCCATTTCCAGGTTATGAGGCCCGAGGTAACGATTACCTTTCACATAACATATTCCACTTTGAATGCTACATTGCCAGTTCCATCACATGCTATTAACTTCCACAAATTTACAACCTATGAGCTCGTACGTCGTAGAGAAGGGTGTTAAATGTAGGAGAGTTACTTCCTATACCACCAAACAGATGTACATTTGTAAAAATCAATGTACGTGCAATTTAGAAATGCAATGCCAGACTTTCGTCCATACAAGCTATCTAAGAACAAGACAAACTGTAGGAACTCTCCTACTACATCCTTTGAGAAATCACGCCTAGGATTAATAGTGAGTAGGCCTTGCATTGAAAATCAAATGAAGATACTACTGCCACATTATATATGATATGGGAAATTTCCCCCGAGGATTGGTGACAAGCATCACTACATTCCATCTTCTAATTTTCATCATTCGATGTCTCCACCTTCGAACACGTAAATTGGTTTGAAGTGGTTTTCAGATAGGAATCACCCAAATCTGATCACGGTTCATTCGAACCAATCATCGATAAAAAGATATTAAGTTTGAGGGTGATTATTATTTTATTTATTAATATCTTTTATCAATTAATATATCACTTTTAGAGATATAAGTTTTTAAATCATATTCTTTTCCAGTATATATGGAATTATTAAACTCTCTTTAACTTTGGAAAACTAAAAATCATCTCTCATAAATCACATTTCAAAATCTTATTGAGTAAAATGGGTGATAGATATTATACAATTCTACTCAATATCAGTTTCCGTATTCAACCTTTACTATCCGTTGAATAATGGTGAAATTACCTTTTAAATTCACATAGATATTATGGATTCCCTCCTTGAAATTTAACACCGAGTATAAGAAGATTATTTCCATACAATCCAAGTTGTATTAAATTTGGAAAAAGTAATCTTTTGTACTTGCCTCGTTTCCGACATTTCGACCTTATCTATTCTTCGCCCAGGAAAGAGCCAGGTGAGCCACGACAGTGGTTTCTCCTAAACATTTCCTTAGTTTAAGCACCTCACATCCAAATATGACGAATAAAAAATCTAGTCTACTCAACGGCTTTTAGAGCCAAGATTATATCACTTAATTATAACAACTTTAAATCATTTATTTAAACTCTTAAAAATAAATTATAAAACCTCCACATTATCTTTAAAATACTCAATTATTTATTTGAAAACATTTATAAAAGATTTGGGAAAGAATACTTAAGTTTAAAGCCATATTTCAGAAGTTATTAGAATTGCTGCAAAAGTGTTATTAATGGTGCTGCGAATGGTGCTTTTAAGGCTTATTTGATCAAAAAAACTTTTCTATAATTTAGAAATCCATTTTTATAACTCAAATCTCTTTTAAAACATTTTCAAATATATACAAAATTTATTCCACTTTTTTAAAGAATTAAAAATATCAATTTTAAAGAATTTATCGCTTTGGTTTTCGAACTGTCAAACCGCGACTATTTTGAAAACTTGATTTGCTCATATTTCAAAATCTACTAAATGAAATCTCGATCATTTTCTTTTATCCGAAAACTATGATTTTAATAGTTCGAAAAATTCTTATTACAAAGAATTCCGACTCATATTCCATCGTATAAATGGATTTAACTTTCTACGGCGCGAAATTGCGAACTACCGTAACACGACGTGCCTATTTTAACTCAATTTTCATATCCTTTCCAAACTTTGTCAAAACACTTTTAAATATTTATAAAACATTTCTAAATCATTTTAAACCATTTTAAAGAGGTTTAACAATATCATGTACACCATTTCATTTATTAAAGGAAAGTAATTTTCTTTGTGATATTCGATGTGTATTTAACATGAGTCATTTACACACCCGAAAAAACATATTATCATATCCAAACATGGTTCAAAATCATCACAACCAAGCATAGCTAAACATATATATCATCCAAAATATCATAATATAAATTGAGTTTCTCACCTTCGTTGGTTTCTAACTTTACGAAAATTCGCTATAGCTTCACTACGATCGAATCAAAACCTATGGAATCAAGCCTTGGGCCTTTGGATAGCCACGGCCTAAGCTTGCAAGTGGAGATGGGCTTGGCCAAGTATGGATTTACGTGTGGTCGTGAGCTTTGAGTGGAGATGTGGAGTGATTTGCCTTGGTTTTAAGGTGGAATGACATGATATATATGTGTATATATTTTACTTTATTTTTCCATAACTTTGCAAATATTTTTTCGAGGCATGGATACCATTGAAGAAGAGCTCTGAGAGCTTTGAAGAAGGAGGAGGAAGAAGAAGTGAATGGATAAATGAAATAAGAGAGCTAAGGTCTTGTATTTATAGGCAAAAATGTGTGAGAAATATTTAAATGTGCATTTCTTTTTCTACCCTCAACCCACACTTCTCTTTTCCCATCATTCCACACGTTGATACCCCTCCCTATATGCCTCCATCACTTCAAATCTCTTTTTATGCAATATGCATTGACTTTAAATGCCTTAAGGGTGAAGATAAATGAAAATATCATGATATTTGTTTCATAATATCATGATATTTTTATCATATGTATGCATGCATATATGTGTGTGTATTTATATGTATATGCACAAGAAAATAAATAACATTGCAGCGGCTTTGAATAACTTTCATTTGTTAAACCGTCGAAAATCGAAAAATCCGATTCTTGGTCACATTTTCTTATAAATTAATTTATATAAAATGTAAACAAATTTTGAAAACTAATTTCCCATCATTATTAATTAATTAAAATGATCTCATTTGAATTATAAAAAATATAAATTAATATTAAACAATTGTTTACAGAAAGTGCTATTATATCGATAAAGCGATATCAATTTTCCTTATAATTCCAAATCAATATATATCCGTATAGTACTATTATATATGATCCATTATCACGTCATAACTAGTTAAAATGAATTAATATCATTTAAAAACAATTATTTGAATAATTATAATAACTATTAAATCATTAAATCTCAATTTAAAGTCATAAATCAATTATTAAATATGATATCATTATTGATAATGTCATAAATACATTTTACTTCCCAAAAATAAAATAAATAATTATATTTCATATTCATATTTAAACAGATAAATAAGTGTATGTATCCAGCTCCATGCGTGACTTCTGATAAATATAGAGCTATTTTTGATATAACGATTTTCGACCATTTTGTCATTATTCCTTCAAAAGTTTAAATTTTCGTAAATACTCATTCAAAATAAGATTACCATGATTCTTGTTCAAAACACCATAATCTATGTTTAAAAAATTTTATATTTGAATATTAAAAATAAATATAATTTATCAAATTGATAAATTTGCGGGTCGTTACAGCTTGAGTCCCACTCAACGAACATGAAGCCGAATACGAAGCACTAATAGCGAGACTTAAAATAACGTAGGAAATGAGTGTCAAAACATTACATATATATAGCGACTATCAATTGGTGGTCTGTTAGGTGAAGAAGGAATTTCAAACTAAGGGAGAAAGACTAGCCCCTTACTTGACAAAATTTCTAGAGCTGCTAAATGACAACGAGTATTGCATGACAACTCACATTTGCTGGGAGGAGAACATGAAAGATGATTCATTAGCCAAACAGGCTAGCTCTGGCGATGTGCAAGTTATGTGACTGGTTCCAATGAAATTGGTGTCAACTTCGAGCATCGACTAGATAGACGTCGATTGGATCTTGGAGGCCAAAATGGAAAAAGGAATCATGGATGGCTTTAGTTAAGGAGTACTTGCTGAAGGTAACTCTCATGAATAGAAGAAATGAACGAAGGAAACACTTACTCAAAGTATCATGATTTATTGTTCAAGAAAGAGTGTTATACATGAGAGGATTCTCTGCTCCCTTAATGTGGTGTATTGCCAATGAAGAAGTTAAGATAATCCTTGCAGATGTATATAAACGAGCCTACAGTGATCATACTAAGGGACAAATTTTTGCATGGAAGATTCTTTAGTATGGATATTTTTGCCAACAATCAACCAGGATGTGGATCATTACACTAGGAAGTGCTATAGGTGCCTAAGATTTGCGAAGATTCTAAGAGCACCTTCTATAGAAATTACACAAATGGTAAGTCCATGGACATTTGTAGTTTGTGGAAATGACATCATTGGTGTGCTATCGATGTCGAAACATGGAGCGAAGTATGCCATTTTGCACTGGACTATTTTTTGAAATAGGCCAAAGCAGAACTGCTTGCCATGATCACCACGAAGAAAGTGATCATCTTCGTAGTAAGGAACATTATTTATTGATTTGGATTGCACAAACCATAATTTTTTATAACGGAACCCAATTCGACAGTGTTGAATTCAAGGATTTCTATAAATAGTGCCGAATTGGCAAAAGATTTACGACTGTAGCACATCCACAGGAGAATAGATAGGTGGAGATATGGACTAGATCATCGATTCCATCTTAAAAAACGATTGAAAAAAGCCAAGGGCAATCGCATAGATGAATTACCCCTAGCACTATGGGCTTATCGAACGACTCATAAGTCCACGACCGACCGTACTCCATTCGCCCTAGCCTATGGATTAGAGGCTATGATTCAAATTGAATTGGAAGTGCCTTCTCATTGATATATTCATTATGATCCCAAAATGAATAAGGAATTCTAGCTTGAGACCCGTGATATGATTGATGAGAAGCATGAAGAAGCCGACTTAAGGTTATTTGCTTACTAGAAAAGAGTAGCATGGAAACTCAATGCAAAGATCAAGAATCAGACTTTTGAGATCAGCGATCTTGTTATGAAATGGATCTTTCCTGGTCTACAATCCCCAGGCCTAAACTAGAAAGGTCCTTATGCCATTGAACACAAGCTTTGAGATGGAACATTTAAGCTAGCAACTGATGATGGAATCTCACTTCCGAGGATATGGAATAGAAAACTCCTACGATGATATTTCGCTAAAAATTGTATTTATGTGAATTTCTACCTAGGCTCTGATGCAATAAGGAAGAGTCTGCCATTCTTTTACACATAAAATAATTTGGCTTTGGCTATCGATGTAACGGTATTCTCAATAGCCTAACCATGTGCTATAGACAACATCAGAATTTAATACTTTGTGTTTTGAGAATGTAGGTGTATAGTGTAACACCCCTAATTTTTGATAACATTATTCAGGAGATTTAATTAGATAAATTAAATAGAATAATGTAAATGTTAAGTGATAAGGGGGTTGAGAATTGAATAAATTTAATTAAGGTTGTGCCTAATAAAATATCTAATTGGCTTAAGAATCGTTTTCGGGTTAATCAAATAACTTAAGGGTATATTAGGAATTTGCGTCCATAACCCTTACCCTTATATATTTTCGTTCCTACCATTTCATTTCTTATTCACGTCATTTTGAAAATGTAAGCAAGAATATTAAGAAGGGTCGGCCATTATCAAAGAGAAGAGAAATTTAATCAAAGTTAGAGATTCAAGCTTAGGGGAAATCAATCTCAATCCAATCTCTGTATCTAAATCAAGGTGAATAATAATTCCATCTCTATTTTGTTTTGAATTGTATGTTTTTGAATTTAAGGGTAAATTCGTTTTTATGACAAATTGGATGATGATATGCTAGAATATTGATTTGTTTAATTTAAACAAGATTGTTTAAATAGGGTTACACACGGTTTTAGGATAAAAATGGTTTTTATTGATGTTTAAGTGCCATGGAAAAATTTTATGTTGCATAAAACATGATTTTGGAGTTGGGTTTCAATTTTGATAATTTTCCAAGTTATGGAAAGATTATTATGAATTTTCGAAGGAAAATATGATTATTTGGGTTATAAATTTATTTTGGAAAATGTATTAAGAATTTGGGTCTAGAATTTTGATATGTTAGATAACATGATTAAAGTGAATTTTTGAAATTTTTAGGGATTTTTCCAAAGTGATTTGTTATGCAAATTAGATTATTTTAGAAGAGGTACTTCTTTGCAAAATTGGTTTTGCTTAATGGAAAGGCTAATTTGATTAACTTAACCATTGTTTAGATCTGAAATTAGCGGCAGTTATTTTAGAAGAATTTGAAAATGTTAAAGCAACCAATCTAGTGTTGACATATGGTAGGTTAGTTAGAAATAGATTTGCTTTAAGTAGTATTAAACCATGTTTACTCAGAAAAGTGGGTTACACCTACTTTGGGAAGTACTTTTTGACACATAGCTTTCGCCTTCGACCCAGTCAAAACCTACAAAGCTGAAACCAATACACAAGGTATCACAAAGATGGTACACAGTGGATTGGAGAAAGGCGAAAGTTTGGGTGTCGAAAGCATAACTTCAGAAGGAGTCGAAACCTTGGTTTGTTTTAGAAAGAGAAGCGCCTGTCTTTTTTTTGTTTTAGCCTTCGAAGGAGTTGAAGCATATGGTTTCGAAAGAGGTTTTAAAAGGTTTCAAAAGGTTTTCCATTAACGTAAGTTTGCTTTCGAATGGGTTATGAAAGAATGTTTTAAAAGAAGGGGTTCCGACCTAGTCGAAGCCCTGCTGCCATTCATTATACTTTCGATGGTATTGAAGATATCAATGCCGTCGAAAGGTACTTTGTTTTATAAATATAAGCCACTTCCTATAGCTTTTGAAAGGGGTTAGGGTTTCGAAGGTAATGGTTTCGAAAGGGGTTTCGACGCCAACCTTCTAATATTTTACCCAGATGTTTTAAGCTTTTGAAAGGATGGTGCCAAAGCCATCATGTTTCCCTAATATTTTTTAATGATAAAGGATGGTTTCGAAAGAGTTGCTTTCGCATGTATTCACTTTGACCCTAATAATGTTTTAACTATAAAACAAATGATTTCGAAAGGGGGACTTTCAATGATTTTGGAAGGGTTACTTCCAATGGTGTCGAAAGGGGTACTTTCAACTGGTTTTCAAGCTATACTTCTAAAGTTAAATGTTAATACTTTAATACAATCAAAAGGTTTTGAAAGGAAGGTCTAAAGTATTAGAAAGGCAGGAGCCTAGTGTTTTGAAGATAGATTTTAATGCTTTCGAAAGGAGGTCATCCTATGAAGTCGAAAGCAAGGGTTCGAAGGTGTCGAAAGGTTTTGTAACCTAAATTTTATTTTTTTAGAAGAGAAACCCATGGCTCAATTAAAGGAGTTTTTGTAATGATTCGAGAAGAAGCTTTCCTTGATTAAAACTAATAAGTTAAAGGAATTAACCATGTTTTATATTAAACCTAGAGGAGTGGTATCCTGTGTAATTATGTTTGCTTCATCGAAATAAATATATTCACATTATAACGAACCCATTACATATTTTGGGGATAAAGGGTAGAAGAACCAGCTAGGTTAACCCAGTAGTGAATATAAATTGATTAAACTCCTGGATGAGTAGATTTTCATCCAAGAGGTCAGGGAGACCAAAACATAAGATGCATAATTTTGGAAGTTGTCACGGAGACAGGTTCATAGTGATCCCATGAAAACTATGAGTAGGAAGTTATTTGGGTTACCAATAGGTTCATAGTGCTCCCATGAAAACTATGTTATAAACAGTGGTCGGCAGGGGCCAATTGGTTTGTAGTGCACCCATGACAACTATATCTGGATTAAGTTATTGACAGTTGTCACTAAGTTCCTAGTCAACCCATGAAAACTAGGATAAGAGAGAAGTTATTGGAGTCACCAATAGGTTCATGGGAACCCATGAATTAACTAAGTTAATTGGCAGCGGGCCAATAGGTTCATAGTGCCCCTATGAAAACAATGTAATAGGACGGGGAGTCCATACATCATATAAAGGTTTTTAGTAAGCTCGTGAAAACTAATAGGTTAATAGTAACCCTAGAAACTATAAAATATGATAGTCAGTCAATTTAAAAAAAGGATGGGAAATCCTATATGTTTTAAAAATGTTTGCATATCATCAGAATATTTTGAAATGACTATGTTTTTAACCATTGTGGATGTAGGAGCACACTATATGGTTTTATAAAGGTTTTGAGATACTAGTGAAAGGAAAACCTGTTCCGCTGAGCGGCGTGGTATTGCTAGATATCTAAATGATTTGAGATGGTAGATTATTATTCATACCAGGCTTATGTCTGACTCGAAGTTTATGTTTTCCCTTTTAAACTCTCGGGTACTCAATTGATTTTGAGTAGTCTAAGAGTTGAGGTTTTCAGGTACCTTATTAGACGAATAAAGCTTCTAGTGACGTGCAGGAGGCATGATAGCTATATAGAGTTTTCTTTTATTTGATTCCGCTGTGTTGTTTGTAATGGCTGAGTTTTTATATTGCCTATATATACTCTGATCATCCAAGAGGGCATCTTCATATGTCGCCCTTGGCTTATGCTGTAATAAATATATTTTCTCTAAATGTGGTTGATGATTATGGGATTACGTAATGAATTGGAAATGTTTTGAAATGGAATGTGAATCTGTTTGATGTTTTAATTTTTTTCCATATTCATGTGTTTTTATGTATCAATGAACCTAACACCACCGTATTTCGTCATCGAGGATTAATTACTATGGATGACTGCAGCATCCGTAGCCATTAGTTTTGGGCCTCCAAGTAGGTGGATGTTACAAGTTGGTATCAGAGCATATGTTTATGAAACTTTAAAAGGAAAGATAAACCTAAAAGTTTTGAAACATAATTCCATTGAATTTGAAAATATGACCGGGGTTTGGGTTAACGATAGAGTAACGTACTTGCATTTGATATATAGATATGTATATATAAGTACATGTTGTGTTCCCCTCTCTCTTAGACCATTCTTCTGTATCTTACTAAGGCTCGTATGAAAATTTGCTAGAAAGAAGATATGAAAGCAGGAAACAGAAGAGGAAATCTAGGTGGAGGAAGCACCACAACCAATGGAAATGCTCGACCTAATACTAGGAGGAACCAAGATCGACAGGCTAACGCTAACCCAAATGCTGAAGCCAATGTAGGTGCTGGAAATCCGCCAGTAGATGCGGGGTTGTTGTATCAGTTGTTAGCCAATCTTTTGCATGCTGGGGTTGCTGGTAATGTTGGAGGAGCAAATCCTGTGGCTCTAGTTGGGAATAACTATGCTAAGTTAAGCAGAGATTACACCAGTCTGGGTGGAATGCCACTTGTTGGAACGGAGGATGCTGTTGAAGTTGAGAATTGGCTACTGCACTGTGAGAGGATCTTTAATGATCTAGGATTGGATGATGGGAAAAAGCTAAGGCTGGCCTCTAGGCAGTTGCATGGGGCATCACTTCACTGGTGGAATAGTGTGACTGCCGGAGTTCCAAAGGAAGAGCTGACATGGGCTGATTTCAGAATGAGGTTTGAGCAAAAGTTTTTATCTTAGGCTGCTAAGTCGGTATTCATGAGGAGGTTTATGGGTTTAGTCCAGGGTAATATGTCAGTAATCGAGTACGCTGCCAAGTTTAATGAGCTATCTCGATATGGATATGCCACTATTGACACTAACATCATAAGAAATGAGAGGTTCATTCGAGGATTTAGACCGGAGCTTGCTAGAATGAACATGACCCATATCCATGATCCTTGTAATGTAGTGGTGGGGATGTCCATTTGCCATGAAGAGATGCTGGCTGGTTGTGCCAGTGAGAAGTAAATTGAATCCCACGGTCCTCAGGGAAAGAAGAGGAAGTTCTTTAAGAAGAAAGGAGCCCAGAAAGGGGATGATGCCAAGAAGACAAAGGCTGATTTGGTGTGCTTCAAACGTAATAAGGGTCATTATGCTCATGAGTGTCGGACAGGTAAGGGGAAGAAGGTTGCAGACAAGAAGAATGTGATGCACTTAAATTGTGATCAAGTTGGGCATTACAAGAACCAGTGTCCAGAGCCAGTTAGGGCGAACAAAGGGAAGGTTTTTGCTATCGGATTATCAGTTAAGCCTACTGCAGCTAATAAGGGAAAGATTGTGTTGGAAGTTACGTTTTTTATTCAGAGTATACCAGTTAGGATACCATTTGATACCGGTGCATCACATTCATTTATATCATAGTATTTGGTTGATAGGTTATGCTTAGAACCCACATACCTTGTTACTTCCTTATGGGTTGCGAATCCAATATGAGGGTGTGCAACTCTAGGGATGAGACGTGACCAGTTAGAACATGATTTGTTAGGTCATATGTTTGCATTCAGTCTGTATGTTTTCAATTTCATAGATTTCGGAATCATTCTGGGTATGGATTGGTTGAGAAGGTATGCATGCAGGATATTTTGCTAGGATGGGGAGATATCTTTGAGACTCTCTGATAGTCATAACCAAATTATATTCTTAGTAGAGAATTCTGATCGGAGTAGTTGTGCTTTGTTAAGTGCAATGGAAGTGGGAGATGATCTAAGTCAGGTTCGAATCGCAAGAGAGTTTGCAGATGTCTTTGAGCCAGTCACATGACTACCACCGAAACGAGCTGCTGAGTTTCAGATAGATCTTGTGCCAAGAGCTGAACATGTGAGTAGACCACCTAGTAGTATGACACCGACTGAGATGAAGGAATTAAAGGTGTAGCTAGTGGATCAAGAAGGAAGGAATTTTATTAGGCCAAGCAATTCGCCTTGGGGAGTGGTCGCGGTATTCGTGAAGAAACCAGATGGGTCGCTGAAGATGTGTATCGACTATCGTAAGCTAAACAAGAGGACGAGAAAGAATAAGTATTATTTGTCGAGAATTGTTGATCTGTTTGATCAGTTGAGTGGAGCCAGAGTGTTTTCCCAGTTGGATTTGACGACGGGGTTCCATCAGTTAATAATGGCGGAGGACAGTATTCCTTTGACAGCATTTCGAACTAGATATGTTTCGTATGAGTGGTTAATAATTTCATTCAGGTTGACAAATGCATCGGCTTTCTTTGTGGATTTGATGAACCGAGTCTTCCGAGAGTATTTGGATAGATTCATGTTGGTATTTATAGATGACATTTTGGTGTACTCTAAGGATGAAAGAGAGCATGAAGATCATCTTAGAGTGGTGCTTGAGAAGCTAAGGCATAATAAGTTAAAAGCGAAGTTTTGTAAGTGTCATTTTTGGAAGAAATTGGTTAAGTTTCATGGTCACATGGTTTCAGAGAAAGGATTGTCAGTCGATCCAGATAAGATCGAAGCTGTGAACAATTGGAAGAGACCAGAGACGGTGACTAAGATTATAAGTTTTCTTGGACTTGCTGGCTACTACCGGAGATTCATTAAGGATTTCTCACGGATAGCAGTGCCTTTGACTAAGCTTACTAGGAAGGATGTGAAGTTTGTTTGGTCTGACAAATGTGAGGAAGCATTACTTAAGTAAAAACACTTATTGACCAATGCACTAGTGCTGGTAGTTCCAGACGGAAACCAACGGTTGGTAGTATACACTGATGCATGCGGGACTGGATTGGGAGCAGTATTGATGCAGAGGGGCAAAGTCATTTCCTATGCATCTAGACAGCTTAGGTCGCACGAAGTAAGATATCCTACTCATGACTTAGAGTTGGCTGCGGTGATTTTTGCCTTGAAGATTCGGAGGCATTATCTCTTGGGGGAGAGATTTGAGTTGTATATCAATCATAAGTCTTTGAGATATTTATTCCCTTAGAAGGAGTTGAATATGAGACAGTAGAGGTGGATGGAGTTTTTGGCTGCTTAAGATTTTGGTATGGAGTATACTGCAGGGAAAGGTAATAAAGCAGCGGATGCTCTTAGCAGAAGACATCAGAATGTGGTGTTGGCTATGTTGGCAGAGTGGAAGGATCTAGAAGCTTTGGCCAGTTGCGGTGTGTAGTTAAGATCGACTGCTAGTTCTAGTCAGAGTACTGCCATGTTGTCCTATTTAGAAGTTTGACCAGTATTGATTGAAAGAATTACTTCTAAACAGAAGGAGGATCCACTACTAGTCGAGAGATTAGAAGGCTTGAGGTTGGAACTGAGGTCTATGATTTGAAAGATTTTTGTCTTGACCAGAGAGGATGGTTGAGAAAAAAGGGACGATTATATGTTTCAGATGTTGAGAACTTAAGGAAAGAAGTTCTTAGGGATTGTCATCGATCCAAGTTTACGATTCATCCTGGAGGGACCAAGATGTATCAAGATATGAAGAGAAGCTTCTATTGGAAAGGCATGAAGAGGGATGTTAGCTTGTGGGTTAGTCAGTGTGAAAACTGTCAATAAGTGAAAGCCGAACATCAAAAGCCGAGTGGATTACTTTAGCCTCTAGAAATTCCAGTTAGGAAATGGGATTCAATATCCATGGATTTCATAGATGGGTTGCCAAGGCCAAGCTGAGGAAATGAGAGTATATGGGTCATTGTGGACAAGTTGACCAAAGGTGCCCATTTTATTCCAGTAAAGTCGACCAGGACGGCACTTGTTTTGGCAAAGTTGTTCATGAAGAACATAGTTAGACTTCATGGAGTTCCTAATAGCATAGTCAGCAATTGAGATACTTTATTCACCAGCGAATTCTAGATGAGCCTACAGGATGTGTTAGGAACTAAGATCAAAATGAGTACTGCTGATCAACCACAGACGGTTGGGCAGACAGAGAGAGTCAATAAGGTACTCGAGGATTTATTGAGAGCTTGTGTGTTGGTGTAACACCCCGATATTTTATGGGAAATATAATTAAAAAGAAATTAAAAGCGCATTTGGTACAGTGGTAATGACGCATGTTGACTTCCTTAGTGACCAGGGATCAAGTCCCATCGTCGTCCAAAATCTGGAGCGATGTTTTTTTAGTTGGTTTGTTTCCAGCAATTTTCCTACGTATTTCAGCATTGTTTTTGACATGTGGCAGCGTCCCATTCGCTCCAGTGATGTAATAGGATGAGATGGCTAAATTTTATTGGTTGAGTGATGTGTATGGGCTAGAATGGATAACCATTAAGTGTATGAAAGAACCAGATTTAATATAAAATAATCTAATGGATTATATTCACTCAAACAATCTATAAATAAACCATCTAACCTAAACCTAATCTCTTATTCAGTCGTCGCCATTATTTAACAGTAAAATTAGTGTGTATTAGTCTTCCTCCTTTTCTCTACTAAATAAACAAATCTCTACCAAATTAAATTATCTATATATATTCAAGCAATTTGGGGAATTTAGAAGAATCAAAGGGAGAAAGATTAAAGCAACACTTTTTTCAAATTTATGCAAGTTCAAGTGCCAAATGAGTGGGAATTAATATGAAATAGAAAAATAAAGTAGTTCAATTTCAGTTCTTTTCTGGCACGTTAATATGAATTAATTTCTGATATTAATTGGGAATAGATGTAAATTATGGCAACTACTTCTTCTTCCCGTTCTCAAATCTAATCATGTTTGGTTTAAAATATGGGACATATAAATTGTCTATTCACGTTTTATGGCACAAATAAGATCGAAATTTATGTAACTTATTGTATCTTCTCCTTCTACCACTTCTCAATTCTAATTCATGTTTGGGTTGAAATTTGGAACAAACAAATTATTATTCACATTTCATGGCATAAATAAGATTGATATTATTAAATTGAATTAGAATTGTTATTCAATTTCTAATGGTAGAACAGGTTAGTTGAATAAATTCAGAATATGTTACTTGAATAAAATTGTGTTTTTGATTGATATAATTTCATAATTTTGAATATGGTTTTGGAAAAAAAACTGGGAAGTCTAATTGGCATAATTGTTTGTTTTATACGTGACCTAAAAATGTAAAAGCGGAATTTTATGTAATTAAATGGTTTGTGGCTATTGGATAAAAATATTGTACATATTAAATCTCTAAAAGGAGAACGTAAATTAGGGTGGGAAAAAAATGTAAATTAAATGGACCCTAAAGGCTAGTGTAAATCTGTAACAAAATGGTATAAAAATTACAGACAAACCATATGGACTGAATGGACGTGAAATTGAAATACCATTTATGTAAGAAAAAGGGAAATTGTGAAATAACCAATTCGGATGTAAAAATGGTCTAAAGCAGATTAATGGAAATAAACAGTATGTAAACTGTAACGGTAAAATTAATTAATCTGGAAGCAATTTGGTAGGCAGACCTCGTAAAGGTCTGGATAGGTGTTTCATGCAGTTAAGACCAAAATATAGTTTTGGTTGTACGTACTAGGAGCGGGCAAGTAGGTTCGCAAGGATTTTTATTACCTTTCATAGGTTGTTAGTACGTACGATAGATAGCATCTACAATCGTAGGCTTCTTCAAGCAGATCGATGCAAATGGAATAGGACAAGTGTGCTCCGACGTAGGCTTCTTTACGTAGATCGTTGGAAGATTTGGCGTAACCGACCCAGCTGCGGGCGCTCTTTCAGAGGCCGACACTTTGGATAGGGGCAAGTCCACGTTGGTGACCGAGGAGACAGGAGGATAGGAGTCCAGTTTGGCGGAGCCTGAGCGCAACTTTAGGGTCCTGCGAGGTTGTTTGAGTCGGCGACGGTCAGACGTAAGAGGCATTTAGTCACAGTGCATGGGCGAAGAGCATAACTTTCACGCTGTACCACGTGGATAGGTAAGGATAACAGGTCCGACAGGCTGATTGACGTTTATTATTTCTGCATGGTTGATTTCCTTAGAGTGACCATGGACTTTGGCTTCTTAGGAAATGTATCTAAGAAGGATTCACAACATTATATTATTCAACCTCTACGATATCCGGGGAAGACCTGGAATCAAACTGTTTTATTCTTTCTGCTTCATTTTATTTCTCATTCACCAGACTTTATGCCTGACCCATTCCTATTTTTCCTATTTTCCCCAAATCACAAGAGGGCAGGTGTAGGTTGTAGGTCTTTGCAACTTGGAGGGTCGTTGGAGCAGTTGTTATCTTCAGCTTTTGTTTCTTTTGTTTCATGTACTTCGTTTCTCTTTTCCATACTTTACTCTATATATGGGGACTTATATTATGAACTTTTTTATGTTTTATGTTTTGGTGGAGACTACTTGGTACGTTTGGTTTCAGAAATAAATTTGGGGTAATGTTGTTTTTAATGAAGCCATTTTGCTATTAATTTATAGTTAGTGAAAGTTTTCTTCCACTGTAATATTTTAATCATTTTATGCTGTTGCCTTAGTCTCTATGCTATGTTTTGGATTTTTATTTCACCCGATAGCCCATGCTTCTTGTCATGTCTGATTTTTGGGGTGCCTATGGATGCGCGGTGTTATAGTTGGTATCTGAGATAAGGTTTTGGTAATCCTAAAAATATTTCAAAAATATAAAGGATTTCGAATAATTTTTAAAGGGTATTCCAAATAATACTTTTAAAAGTATATGTATATATTTTGGAAAGAAAAGTAATTTTAAAAATGGGTCCCATATATCTCTTCCTCTCTATCTATTGAACAATTTGTGAAGTACCTAATCCCATCTTTTTAATATCCACAGATAGAAATGTTTGAACCGCAAGATAGCACCGAAGTTCCAGTCCTTAATATGCCTGCTTGGTTCTGACATTATTTGCAGGCTACTGCACGAGCAGAGCCACCAGCTAGGGATGCTGCTCTAACGGAAGGGGCTCTGGCCTGTCCACCAGGCAATCTCGATTTTCCTAAGTTATGCAAGGACTACACCAACTTAGGAGGCAAGCCGTTTCTTGAAACTGAGTCATATACTGAGGAGAAAGCTTTGATCCGTGGTTATGAGCGGGTATTTGGACTTATGGGATTGGAGGACTTGGCTCGGAGGCAGTTGGCTTCATAGTAGTTGCAGGGAGAGGCTCTTTGTTGGTGGGAGATTGTGGAGGCTGAGGCTGATAATTTGACTTGGGTAGATTTTCGTACTAGGTTCGAGAGGAAATTCTTATCGCCAGGCTGAAGAGGGAGTGCAACTAGAGAAATTAACACAGCTCAAGCAAGGGGATATGATAGTTAAGGAATATGTTAATCAATTCAATGAGCTTGCCAGATTTGGACTAGACCTGATCAATACTCCTCACATAAAGGCGCTAAAGTTCGCTAAGGGTTTGAGTCAGCCACTATAGAGTCTGGATATGAGCCACATTTCGATGGGAGCCACTTTTGAGGGATTGGTAGAGATGGCTTTACTTGCTGATACTGAGATGAAATGAGATGTGGCGCAGAAGAGTGATGGGAAGAAGTAGTCGAAAAGAAAGAGGAGAGGAGGAAGAGGGTCAGGTGGAAAAAGGAAAGTTCCAAGGAAGGACTGAAAGTGCAATACTTGTGGGAAACCAGGTCATCTTGCTAAGGATTGTAGAGGGGAAGGAGAGCGACCAAGACCGAGGTGATACCTTTGCGATCAAGTGGGACATATGAAGAAGTACTGTCCGTCAAAGCCCAAGGACAGTTCACAGACACCCTCACAGCCTGCTCAGGCTTATGCTTTAGAGGCAGCTCCTTCCTCCAGTACTCTTCCAGTTGTGGATAAAGGAAAGAAGGTGAACATCGAAGGTGTGTTATCTATCTCTGATTTTCCAGTTCGTACCCTATTTGATTCTGGAGCTTCGCACTCTTTTATATCTAGTACTCTTGTAGAGAATCTTGGTCTTGATGCTTACTTAGTGACCGACCCGATAGTAGTATCAAATCCCGTAGGAGGATTGGCCTATTTGTCCATGTTATGTCGGGATTTGAAATTGTTTATTTTAAGGGTTGATTTTGACTGTAGTGCCTTTGTATTGGGCTTTTTCGGGTTCGGGTTGATTCTTGGTATGGATTGGCTATCCATGTATGGTGCTGTTCTTGATTGTGATAAGAGGGTAGTGAGGTTAGGTACTTATAGTGGACATACCTTGGAGGTATCTTGTGATCCTAGAGGATCGGTCATGTTGAGCTACCTTTATTCTCTTGACTTATCGCCCTATAGTTTGAGTTTGGAACCTATTGTTAGAGACTTTCCAGATGTGTTCGAGGAGGTTGCTAACCTTCCACCTCGAAGAGAGATCGAGTTCAAGATTTATCTTGTCGATAATGCCAAACCGGTTGCTTTACCGGTAAGGCATATGGCTCCTAAGGAATGTCGTGAGTTGAGCAAGCAGATTGGAGAGCTTTTGGAGAAGGGCTTCATTCGTAAGAGCATTTCTGAGTAGGGCACACTCGTCGTCTTTGTCACTAAGGCGGATGGCTCTCTCAGACTTTGCGTGGATTATAGGGAGTTTAATAAGCCAACGAAGAAGAATCGTTATCCTCTTCCCCGTATAGATGATCTCTTCGACCAGCTAGTAGGAGCAAAGGTATTTTCGCAGCTTGATTTGGCCACGGGATTTCATCAGTTGCGTGTGGCGGAAGATAGCATCGAGAAGACTGCGTTTAGAACTCCATATGGGTTATTTGAATGGTTAGTCATGCCATTTGGGCTAACCAATGCTCCGGCATATTTTATAGACCTATTGAGTCGAGTGTTTCGCGAATCGTTGAACAAGTTTGTGGTGCTGTTCGTCAACGACATTTTGGTTTATTCGTGAAGCAAAGAGGAGCATACTGTTTACTTGGAAGAAGTTCATAGGACCCTGCAAGCACATAAGTTGAAGGCAAAGTTCTCCAAGTGCCATTTTGGAGGGACGAGGTTCGCTTTTTGGGACACATTGTTTCGGAGGATGGACTTGCAGTAGATCCGACAAAAGTGGCAGCAGTACAGGATTGGCAGAACCTTAAGAATTCCACGGACATAAGGAGTATCCTTGGTCTTGCGGGTTATTATAGGAAGTTCATTAAGGACTTCACTAGGATATCAGCTCCACTTACCCGCCTTACTAAGAAGAACTCAGCTTTTGTTTGGGATACCAAGTGTGAGGATGCCTTTGGTCGATTGAAGGAAGCTTTGACTACCGCGCCCATATTGGTATTACCGGATGGAACCAAGCCTTTCTCAGTTTATACAGATGCTTGTAGTACGGGGCTAGGGGCGGTATTGATGCAAGAGGGTAAGATAGTGTGCTATGCGAATAGATAGTTGAAAACACATGAGAAGAACTACCCAACGCATGATCTTGAGTTGGCAGCTATAGTTTTTACTCTCAAGTCCTAGAGGCACTATCTCTTAGAACAAAGATTTGAGCATTTCACGGATCATAAGTCTTTGAAGTATCTATTCTCTTAGAAAGACTTGAATTTGAGACAGCAAAGATAAATGGAGTTTTTAGCCTCTTATGACTTTGAGATTTTCTATACCCCCGGCAAGGGTAATGTAGTGGCAGATGCATTGAGTAGACGCAAAGTGGTTTTAAGTCCTTTGTTTTTGGAATGGAAGTATTTGGAGTACATTGCTACCTTTGATTTTTAGACCTCCATCGGATTTAGCTCCGGGATTGTTAGTAGCCCTCGACGTCCAGCCTACTTTAATGGAGCAGATTGGAGCAAGGCAAGTTGAGGTCGAAGAGTTAAAGGACATTTTAGATAAGCTTGGTAGAGGCGAGGCATCACCACATCTTAGGCGCTATACCATGGACATTAGGGGATGGCTTAGAAGGGATGGTATACTTTGTGTTCCCCGTAGCGAGGATTTAGTAGATGCGGTGTTGGCCGAATCACATCATTCTAGGATGACAGTGCACCCCGGTGGTGATAAGATGTACCGGGATATGAAGAGGGTATTCTATTGGCCTGGAATGAAGAAGAGGGTGGCATAGTATGTATCGAAGTGCATCACTTGCCAAAGGGTAAAGGCGGAACTGAAGAAGCCCGGAGGACTGTTGCAGCCATTGGATATTCCATTATGGAAATGAGAGAGCATCTCTATAGACTTCGTAAATGGATTACCAAGGTCACGGAGAGGGAACACGGGCATTTGGGTTATTGTGGATAGACTGACGAAGAGCGCTCATTATATACCCATTAAGAGTAATAGGACGACAGCTTCTTTGTTGACTCTTTATGTAAGGGAGATAGTTAGGCTTCATGGAGTTCCCGCCAGCATTGTGAGCGGAAAAGATCCATTATTCCCCATCGAGTTTTGGAGGAGTCTTCAGCAAGCATTGGGAACATAATTTAATCTGAGCATAGCATATCACCCTCAGACAAATGGACAGACTGATAGGGTAAATAAGGTTTTGGAACGTTTGCTCAGATTGTGCATCATTGACTTCGGAGGCTCTTGGGAAGACCACCTACCTTTGGTGGAGTTCACGTATTATAATAGTTATCAAGCAAGCATTGGGATGGCACCGTTCGAGGCCCTCTATGGCAGACCATGTAGATCACCAGTCTGTTGGTGGGATACCACCGATAGGATCTTGCTTCGACCAGACTTGGTGAGGGAAACTTTCGAGAAGGTGGATTTGATTTGCAAGAGGTTGAAGACAGCGCAAGATAGACAAAAGTCATATGCCGACAGAAGACATTCAGATTTGGAGTTAAGGTTGGAGATATGGTTTTTGTCAAGGTTTCTCCTCTAAGAAACGTTATGAGATTTGGATCAGTGGGTAAGTTGGCACCGAGATTTGTAGGACCCTTCCCTATTACCGCACGGATTGGAAAAGTGGCATACATAATTGATCTTCCAGAAAATTTGGCAGGAGTTCACGATGTTTTTCATGTTTCGCATCGGAGGAAGTGTCTACATGATTCCGCAGCAGTAGTAGAACCCAATTGGCTAAGGGAAATGGAGGTAGAGCGCGAATCACTTGTGCGCCGTACACCCACCCATATATTGGAACACGGCGTCAAGAGATTACGCAACAAGGAAGTTCGTCTAGTGAAGGTTCAGTGGGGAGATGACCCTATGGAGTGCACATGGGAATCTGAGGAGAGAATTCGAACTTCTTATCCTTTTCTATTTGAAGGTACACTTTAAATATCCTATCTTTGATCTTTGACCTTTCCTTAGTTAGCGTCTTTTCGATAATCTTTAGGTGAAACCTGTAGATGGTAGCTTTGTTGTAAACAGGTCATTAGGGCATGTTATGTTTGATGGATAAAAATGATTGCAAGTGGATGCCAATGTTTGCAAATGGATGCATTGCATGCACTAGATAGATATTTATTAGGATAATTGGCCAACTAGGTACATACACCTACATATGCATGCCTGTTATTTATTGCATTTGCACATGGTTGTATATATGTATGTGTGTATATAAATGGATGTTGCATATGGATGGTGCAATTGGGTGAATGATTGAAACATATATATAGAATTATCAATTATACTATGGTAATTGCATACATTTGGTTGCATGGCATAAGCATACTTGCATTACAGGAGGTCAACTGAATCAGTAGACTGACTACCTTTTTGCATTAGGTAAGTTCATATGGATTTCACTTTGCATAAGTCATAAATTGAATTAGTTAAAAATAAGGACAATGGTAGAAATGGATGATGGTTGAGTAGATGGATGTAGTTCTTAGATGCTGGTTGTTAATTACGTTCTTCCATCTGTGGAGATTTCGGGGACGAAATCCATTAAGGAGGGAGAATGTAACACCTCAATATTTTACAAAAAATATAACTAAAAAGAAATTAAAAGCGCATTGGTACAGTGGTAAAGGCACATGTTGACTTCCTTAGTGACCAGGGATCAAGTCCCGTCGTCGCCCAAAATCTAGAGCGATGTTTTTTTAGCTGGTTCGTTTCCAGCGATTTTCTATTTCAGCGTTGTTTCTAACATGTGACGGCTTCCCATTCGCTCCAGTGATGTAATAGGATGAGATAGCTAAATTTTATTGGTTGAGTGATGTGTGTGGGCTAGAATGGATAAACATTAAGTGTATGAAAGAACTAGATATAATCTAAAATAATCTAATGGATTATATTCACCCAAACAATCTATAAATAAACCATCTAACCTAAACCAAATCTCTTATTCAGCCGTCACCATAATTCTACAGTAAAATTAGTGTGTATTATTCTTCCTCCTTTTCTCTACTAAATAAACAAATCTCTACCAAATTAAATTATCTATATATAAGCAATTTGGGGAATTTAGAAGAATCAAAGGGAGAAAGATTAAAGCAAAGCTTTTTTCAAATTTATGCAAGCTCAAGTGCCAGGTGAGTGGGAATTAATATGAAATAGAAAAATAAAGTAGTTCAATTTCCGTTCGTTTCTGTCACGTTAATATGCATTAATTTCTATTATTAATTGAGAATAGATGTAAATTATGGCAACTACTTCTTCTTCTTCCACTTCTCAAATCTAATTCATGTTTGGTTTAAAATATGGGACATATAAATTGTCTATTCACATTTTATGGCACAAATAAGATTTAAATTTATGTAAATTATTATATCTTTTCCTTCTACCACTTCTCAATTCTAATTCATGTTTGGGTTGAAATTTGGGACAAACAAATTGTTATTCACGTTTCATGGCGTAAATAAGATTGGTTTAATTAAATTGAATTAGAATTGTTATTCTATTTCTAATGGTAGAACATGTTAGTTGAATAAATTCAGAATATGTTACTTGAATAAAATTGTGGTTTTGATTGATATAATTACATAATTTTGAATAGGGTTTTGGAACAAAATTGGGAAGTCTAATTGGCATAATTGTTTGTTCCATATATGGCCTAAAAATTTAAATGTGGAATTTTGTGTAATTAAATGGTTTGTGGCCATTGGATGAAAATTTTGTACATATTAAATCTCTAAAAGTAGAACGTAAATTTAGGTGGAAAAAAAATGTAAATTAAATGGACCCTAAAGGCTAGTTTTAATCTGTAACAAAATGGTATAAAAATTACAGACAAACCATACGGACTGAACGGACGTGAAATTGAAATACCATTTATATAAGAATAAGGGAAATTGTGAAATAACCAAATCGGATGTAAAAATGGCCTAAAGCGGATTAATGGAAATAAACAGTATGTAAACTGTAACGGTAAAATTAATTAATCTGAAAGTGATTTGGTAGGAAGACCTTGTAAAGGTCTGGATAGGTGTTTCATGCAGTTAAGACCAAAATATAGTTTTGGTTGTATGTACTAGGAGCGGGCAAGTAGGTTCACAAAGATGTTTGTTACTTTTCATAGGTTGCCAGAACGTAGGATAGATAGCATCCGCAATCGTAGGCTCCTTCAGGCAGATCGACGCGGACGAAACAGGACAAGTATGCTCCGACGTAGGCTTCTTTAGGCAGATCGTTGGAACATTTTGCGCAGCCGACCCAACTGCGGGCGCTCTTTCGGAGGACTGGCACTTTGGATAGGGGCAAGTTCACGTTGGTGACCAAGGAGACAGGAGGATAGGAGTCCAGTTTGGCGGAGCCTGAGCGCAACTTCGGGGTCCTGTGAGGTTGTTTGAGTCGGTGCCGGTCAGACGTAAGAGGCATTTAGTCACAGTGCATGGGGGAAGAGCATGACTTTCATGCTGTAGCACGTGGATAGGTAAGGACAGTAGGTCCGACGGGCCGATTGACATTTAGTATTACTGCATGGTTGACTTCCCTAGAGTGACCATGGACTTTGGGTTCTTAGGAACTATATCTAAGAAGGATTCACTACATTATATTATTCACCCACTGCGATATTCGGAGAAGACTTGGAAATAAACTATTTTATTCTTTCTGCTTCATTTTGTTTCTCATTCACCAGACTTTATGTCTAACCCATTCCTATATTTCCTATTTTCCCCAAATCACTAGAGGGCAGGTCTAGGTTGTAGTTCTTTGCAGCTTGGAGGGTCATTGGATCAGTTGTTATCTTCAGCTTTTGTTTCTTTTGTTCATGTACTTCGTTTCTCTTTTCCATACTTTACTCTATATATAGGGACCTATATTGTGAACTTTGTTATGTTTTGGTGGACTACTTGGTACTTTTGGTTTTAGAAATAAATTTGGGATAATGTTGTTTTTAATGAAGCTGTTTTGCTATTAATTTATAGTTAGTGAAAGTTTTCTTCTGCTGTAATATTTTAATCATTTTATGATGTTGCCTTAGTCTCTATGCTATGTTATGGATTTTTATTTCACCCGACCACCCGAGCTTCTAGTCATGTCCGATTTTTGGGGTGCCTAGAGGTGCGGGGTGTCACAGTTGGACTTTGGTGGATCTTGGGAGGATCACCTACATTTGGTTGAGTTTTCCTATAATAATAGTTACCAAACTAGTATATGAATGGCGCATTTTGAAGCTTTGTATGGAAGGTTATGAAAATCACCAGTATGTTGGTTGGAGATTGCAGACAGATTGGTCTTAGGTCCAGATTTGGTTAGGGAGGCGTTTGAAAAGATTGAGTTGATCCGAGAATGGATGAAGGAAGCTCAATCCAGACAGAAGAGTTACGCAGATAAGAGGTGTAAAGACCTGGAGTTCTCAGTTGGAGACAAGATTTTCATAAAGGTATCACCGATGAAGGGTGTAGTAATGTTTAGGAAGTCAGGGAAACTGGCACCGAGATATGTTGGTCCATTCCAGATTATAGAGAGGATTTGAAAGCTCGCATACAGAGTAGAGTTTCCGAGCAGTATGGCAGGTGTCAATAATGTATTTCATGTGTCTCATCTTCGCAAGTGTTTGCATGATCCAAAGGCCACTATTCCTCCGACAAGGTTGGAAGATCTAGTAGTAGAGCCTAATTTGACTGTTGTTAGAAAACCAGTTCCGGTTGTAACGAGAGATGAGAAAAGATTGAAGAATGAGACAGTCAAGTTGGTGAAAGTTCAATGGAGCGACAACGAGAAGGACTGTATTTGGGAGACATAGGACAGGATTCGAGATACTTATCCTGATCTAATTTTAGGGTATGTCTATATTCGATTTATATAGATAAATCCTAGTCAGGTAGACTAGTATGATTATTAGGAGTCGTTATAGATGATTGCTATGTTTTGTATTTAGTCCTTATTGAATTTCGAGGATGAAAGTTTTTAAGGAGGGGAGCCTGTAACACCCTTAATTTTTGATAACATTATTCAGGAAATTTAATTAGATAAATTAAACAGAATAATGTAAATGTTAAGTGATAAGGGGGTTGAGATTTGAATAAATTTAATTAAGGTCGTGCCTAATAAAATAACTAATGAGCTTAAGAATGGTTTTTGGGTTAATCAAATTACTTAAGGGTATATTAGGAATTTGCCGCCCATAACCCTTACCCTTCTATATTTTCGTTCCTACCATTTCATTCCTCATTCACGTCATTTTGAAACCGTAAGCAAGAATATTAAGAAGGGCCGGCCATTATCATAGAGAAGAGAAATTTAATCAAAGCTAGAGACTTAAGCTTAGGGGAAATCAATCTCAATCCAATCTCCTTGTCTAAATCAACGTGAATAATAATTTCATTCTCTATTTTGTTTTGAATCATATGTTTTTGAATTTAAGGGTAAATTTGTTTTTATGATAAATTGGATGATGATATGCAAGAATATTGATTTGTTTAATTTAAACAAGGTTGTTTTAATAGGGTTACACACGGTTTTAGGGTAAAACCAGTTTTTATTAATGTTTAAATGGCATAGGAAAATTTTATGTTGCATAAAACATGATTTTGGAGTTGGGTTTCAATTTTGATAATTTTCCAAGCTATGGAAAGATTGTTATGAATTTTCAAAGGAAAATATGGTGTTTGAGTTTATAAATTTATTTTGGAAAATGTATTAAGAATTTGGTTCTGGAATTTTGATATGTTAGATAACATGATTAAAGTGAATTTTTGGAATTTTTGGGGATTTTCCAATGTGATTTGCTATGCAAATTAGATTATTTTAGAATAGGGACTTCTTTGCAAAATTGGTTTTGCTTAATGGAAGAGCTTATTTGATTAACTTAACCATAGTTTAGATCTGAAATTAGCGGCAGTTATTTTAGAAAAGAATTTGAAAAAGTTAAGGCAACCAATCTAGTGTTGACATGTGGCAGGTTAGTTAGAAAAAAGTTTGCTTTAAGTAGTATTAATCCATGTTTACTCAGAAAAGTGGGTTCCCCTACTTTGGGAAGTATCTTTCGGCACAGAGCTTTCACCTTCAACCCAACCGAAACCTACAAAGCAGAAACCAATACACAAGGTATCACAAAGATGGTATGCAGTGGATTGGAGAAAGGCAAAAGGTTAGGTGTCAAAAGCATAGCTTCCGAAGGATTCAAAACCTTGGTTTGTTATAAAAAAGAGAAGCGCATGCCTTTGTTTTGTTTTAGCCTTCGAAGGAGTCAAAGCATATGGTTTCGAAAGAGGTTTTAAAAGATTTCGAAAGGGTTACTATTAACGTAATTTGCTTTTGAATGGGTTATGAAAGAATGTTTTGAAAGAAGGGATTCCGACCTAGTCGATGCCCTGCTGCCGTTCATTAGCCTTTCGGTGGTATTGAAGATATCAATGCTGTCGAAAGGTACTTTTTTTATAAATATAAGCCGCTTCCTGTAGCTTTCAAAAGGGGTTTCGACGCCAACCTTCTAATATTTTACCTTGATGTTTTAAGCTTTCAAAAGGATGGTGCTGACGCCATCTTGTTTCCCCAATATTTTTAAATGATAAAGGATGGTTTTGAAAGAGATGCTTTCGCCTATATTCACTTTGACCCAAATAATGTTTTAACTATAAACCCGATGGTTTCGAAAGGGGGACTTTTAATGATTTCGGAAGGGTTACTTTTAATGTTTTAACTAGGAAGTTATTGGGGTTACCAATAGGTTCATAGTGCTCCCATGAAAACTATGTTATAAAGAGTGGTTGGCGGGGGCCAATTGGTTTGTAGTGCACCCATGAAAACTATATCTGGATTAAATTATTGACAGTTTTCACTAGCTTCCTAGTCAACCCATGAAAACTAGGATACGAGAGAAGTTATTGGAGTCACCAATAAGTTCAGGGGAACCCACACTACTACAAAACAGGTCATTTGCATCGGTTGTTCACCCCCCTGTTGCATCAGTTCTACAACCGATGCACATGCAATCGATGCAATAAACTAATTTTTTTTGCACCGGTTGTAAAACCGATGCAAATAGTCATCTTTTGCATCGGTTGTCCGTAAAAACCGATGCAACATAAGATCTTTGGCTTAAAACCAGTCCCTTATATTGCACCGGTTGGCAGTAACAACCGATGCAACAAGACATAAGTTCAAATGATTTGCTCCAATAGTAGATCCATCGATATATTGATGCAGCGCAACCTCTATTTGGCCAAGGTATAAGTCGTCTACGACTCAAGGAGGCGTTGATGAGTCGTCCACGACTCAACTGGACAACCAAAGGTGGAGATATAAGTCGTCTACGACTTAAGAGCAATGTTATGAGTCGTCTACGACTCAAGGAAGCGGTGATGAGTCGTCCAAGACTCATAGAGACAGGCATGAGTCGTCTACGACTTATGGAGGCGGTGATGAGTCGTCCACGACTCAACTGGATGATCAAGGGGAAGAATACACAAGTGATAAGTCATCTACGACTCAACGGAGATGAGGAGGTAAGTCAACCACGAGTTAAAGACAGAGCTATAAGTCGTCTACGACTTAAGAAGAAGGATCTAGGAAGGGCAACACGAGTTGAAAACAAACAAGGGATAAGTCGTCTACGACTTAAGAGAAGGGATGAGTCGCTGAAGACTGAAGCGTGGTATCTTCTGCGAGTTAATCTACACCATGAATTCTAAGCCGAAGGAAGTGACTGTTGTGTTGGTTGTTAAGTCGCATCTGTTATAAGTCGTTTGTATTTTGTTTTTAAGTCGTATGACTGTGTTGTAATCTGATAAGTCGTAAACGACTTAAGATGAGTCGTCTGTTATGAGTCGTTTTACTTTTGAGTCGTGATTGTAGGTTGATAAGTCGTTAAAGGCTAGTATTGTAACTGTTTGTCTTAAGTCTTGAGTCGTGAGCTATGAGTCGGAAACGACTTAGGAGTTAGTGAAATTTTGTTGTTTTTTTTGTGTGAGTTGTAAAATGCCTATAAATAGGCCGAGACTCTCATTTGTAAAAGGTTGTTGATTTTTGAATAAAATTCTCTTTTGATTGCTTTGTGCTTTCATTCCAAATTGGTAGTTGAGTGTAATCTCCTATCTCCTCTTTCGGTTAATCGAGTGCGCTCGATTCAACGATTGTAGAAGCCGATTCGCGGAATCAAGTGCGCTTGATCAACGCTTGAAGAATTGAAGATCTTTGAACCCGGTATCGTGCGCGATCAACGAGTTCGAGATAGCTAGAGTTCGGTATCTTCGGATCAACGAATTCGGGCAATTCAGCATTCATCAATCCATCGACTGCTACTTTCACCGATCTACATTGTTTTGAATTATCCGCTGCGTCAGTTTTGGTATCAGAGCTTGTTTTAGCCAATCATAGCTAAATCGAGTCTTAGAGCCTATTCATTTGAAGATTTGAAGTTATCAACCACGGCCAAGAGTTGAGGAAGTGGGTCGTGCATACTTTTGAAGTTTGAAGTTTGGATTTGTGATTTGAAGAAGTCGTGTTCATCGTGTTCATCGAGATTTGCAACAAAGTGGAAGATTTCGATCCGTTTCATTTTGGATCAAAATCCGGAAAGTGTTTGAATTTGAAGTGTTGAAGGATTTGTGAAGTTTTCAAGTATGCCGCCAAGAAGAGCTAATCGCCACCAAAACGTAGAAGCTTTATATCGAAGAGAAGAGGCTGATGAGATGGAGCAAAGAATCAATGAGAATTTTAGCGAAAAGCTTAACGAAGGAATTGGCCGGTTAGAAAAGCTTATGACAGAGATGAATCAAAATCGGAGAAGGGTTTCACCAGAATCTAACCATGGGGGTAGTAGAGTCTCGCCACATTCCAATCGAGACAGAAGTGTTGAAAATGATCAAGGACGTGGGAGGAACGTGAATGATCGTGAACGGAGGAATGTCGATAGAAGGGAGGAAGGTGGAAGGCGTAATGGTAGTAGAGATGTTGGTGGTCAGAATCGACATCGTTATGCATCTGATTTTGAAGAGGAGTATGATGGTGGTAGTATTCAAGGAAGAGGTCAAGGAAGAAACTATTCTGAGTATGATCACAAATGGGAATCGGGGATGAAGACAGAAATTCCTGAATTCAAGGGTGGTATGCAAGCAGAGGAGTTTCTAGATTGGGTAGCTAATGTTGAGGAAATTTTTGACTTTAAAGAAGTTCCAGAACATCGTAGAATGAAGTTGGTTGCTACGAGGCTGAGGGGTAGAGCTTTGGCATGGTGGCAGCAAACTAAACTTACACGAGAACGAATGGGGAAGTCAAAAGTTGAATCTTGGGAGAAGATGAAGAAATTGATGAAAGCAACGTTCTTACCTTACAATTATCAATCTTTGATGTATCAACGTTTGCAGAACTTGAGGCAGGGCACGAAGACAGTTAATGACTATGCTGATGAATTTTATCAACTCATTGCCAGGAATGATATTATGGAAACAGAAGAGCAGCTGACATCTAGGTTCATTGGGGGATTGAGAATGCAGATTCAGGATATGGTGAATATGTTCGATCCACGATCTGTGGCAGAAGCACATCAGAAAGCGTTGGCTTGGGAAAAACAAGGGAGACGAGGAAGTGGTGTGTTTACTAATTCTAACAATCAAGCGAAGGGTGTTGGAGGAAGTTCTAATGTTTCTAAACCTATCAGTAGACCAGTGGTGAAGGAGGTTGAGAAGGCAAAGGTTAACAATGCTTTCAAATGTTACAATTGTCAGGAATTGGGTCATAAAAGCAGTGAGTGTCCAAAGCCAAAGAAGAGAACCATGATTGTAGAAGTTGACGATGAGGATGTTGATGAAGATTGTTATAATCCAGTTGAGGAGGATGAGAAGGATATTGCGTCAGGAGACGAAGGTTGTAACCTAATGCTGAGGAGATCGTGTTTAACACCGAAGCAGGAGGAAGCTAGTTGGTTGAGGAGTAATATCTTTCAGTCAACATGTACTATTCTAGGGAAGGTGTGTAAGTTTGTGATCGACGCAGGAAGCTGTGATAATATTATTTCAACCGAAGCTGTGACAAAGTTGAAATTGAAAACAGAGAAACACCCGAGTCCATACAAGTTAGCATGGTTGAGAAAAGGAGGAGAAGTGAAAGTGGATAGACGAGTTCGTGTACCATTCTCTATTGGGAAGAAATACAAAGATGAAATATGGTGTGATGTAGTAGAGATGGATGTTTGCCACTTATTATTGGGAAGACCATGGCAATATGATCGAGCAGTACTACATGACGGTCGGACCAATAGCTACAGTTTTATATTTAAAGGCACAAAGATTATCTTAGTTCCGAAGAAGAGATCACAAGAAGAAAGTAAGTCAGAAGAAATCGAAGAGCTGAAAACTTTATTATCTTTGAAGGAGTTTGTTAAAGAGGTTGAGGAGGAACCTGAAGTGTTTCTGTTGATTGGGCGTGAGAGCAGTGAAGAAGTTGAAATTCCAGAAGAAGTTAAACCAGTTTTGAAAGAATTTGACGATGTATTTTCAGAGGAGTTACCAACGGAATTGCCACCGTTGAGGGATATACAACATCAGATAGATCTTGTTCCAGGTGCTGTGTTGCCACACAGACCACATTATCGAATGAGTCCGAAGGAACATGAAGAGTTGCGAAGGCAGGTAGAGGAATTGCTCGAACAGGGGCGTGTGCAGGAGAGTCTGAGTCCTTGTGCTGTACCAGCTTTATTGGTACCCAAAAAGGATGGAACATGGAGGATGTGCACTGACAGTCGAGCATTGAATAAGATTACCGTGAGATATAGATTTCCAATGCCGAGGTTGGATGATTTATTGGATCAAATCAGTGGGTCCGTAATCTTTTCTAAGATTGACTTGAAGAGCGGTTATCATCAGATTCGCATTAAACCAGGGGACGAATGGAAGACAGCATTCAAGACGAGGGAAGGCTTGTATGAATGGCTGGTCATGCCGTTTGGCTTATCAAATGCACCAAGTACTTTCATGAGGGTGATGAATCAGATTTTTCGACCGTTCATTGGGAAATTTGTGGTGGTGTATTTCGATGATATTCTTATTTACAGTGGGAGTTCAGAGGAACATCTGAATCATCTTAGAGAAGTGCTGATGGTACTACGACAAGAACAGTTTTATGCTGCAACGAAGAAATGCGTGTTCATGACGCATAGTGTTTTATTTCTGGGGTATGTTGTTTCAGAGAAAGGAATACAGGTTGACCAAAGTAAAGTTGAGGCGATCAGAAATTGGCCGCAGCCCAAGACGATAACGGAAGTACGTAGTTTTCACGGGTTGGCTTCATTCTATCGAAGGTTTATACCACACTTTAGTAGTGTGATGGCACCTGTTACCGATTGCATGAAAGGTAAACAGTTTGCATGGACAGAGGAAGCAGGGAGTGCTTTTGGGAAGATCAAGGAATTGCTGACGACTGCACCGATTCTAGTGCTACCTGATTTTCAGCTAGTGTTTGAACTGCACACTGATGCATCCAAGGTTGGGATTGGAGGGGTGTTGAGTCAGAAGGGGCGTCCTATTGCATATTTCAGTGAGAAGTTGTCTGGAGCGAAGATGCGATACAGTACATATGATGTGGAGTTTTATGCTGTTGTATAATCTATTAAACACTGGAGACACTATCTATTTCAGAAGGAGTTCGTTCTTTACACTGATCATGAAGCATTGAAGCATTTGCAAGGGCAAGACAAGATTTCAGCAAGACATGCATCGTGGATTGCATATCTGCAACAGTTTACTTTTGTTGTTAAACACAAGTCAGGGGTGACAAATCGTGTGGCTGATGCTTTAAGTAGAAGGAGTCATTTGTTGACTACACTGAAAGTTGAAGTGACGGGGTTTGAAATGTTGCCAGAATTATTTGTTAAAGATCCTTACTTCATGAAGTTTGTTGATAAAGTTAAGGAGGGAAAGACGGATGAGTTTTTGATGGTAGATGGTTTTCTTTTTAAAGGAAGTCGATTGTGCATTCCGGAGGGTAGTCTGAGAATGAAGATTATCAAAGAATTACACGAAGAGGGACATGTTGGAAGAGACCGTACCTTACAGTTAATTTCACAATCATACTTTTGGCCATCGATGAGGAAAGAAGTAGCGAGGTTTGTGGAGCGTTGTCATATTTGTCAAGTTTCGAAAGGAACTGCGACTAATGCTGGTTTATATATGCCGTTACCCGTGCCTGTAAAACCATGGGTTGATGTGAGTATGGACTTCGTGTTGGGATTACCGAGGACACAGCGTGGTAACGATTCCATTTATGTGGTGGTTGACAGATTTTCAAAAATGGCACACTTTATTGCTTGTAAGAAGACGGTAGATGCTGTTCATGTTGCTCAATTGTTTTTCAAGGAGATCTATCGACTTCATGGATTGCCAGAATCTATTGTGTCGGATAGAGATACTCGATTTCTGAGTCACTTTTGGTTGAGTTTGTGGAAAATGGTGGGAACGAAGCTGAAATTTAGTAGTGCTTATCATCCGCAAACTGATGGACAAACAGAGGTGGTTAATAGATCATTGGGAAATTTGTTGAGGTGTCTTGTTCAAGATAATCTGAAAAGTTGGGATGTGAAGTTATGCCAAGCAAGATTTGCCCATAATCATGTTGTGAATCGAAGTACTGGGTTCAGTTCATTCCAGATTGTTTATTCGAGCTTACCAAAAGGACCGTTGGATCTAACGGTAGTGCCACAATCAAAGAAGACAATTAAGAAAGCTGTTGATTTTGTTGAAGGGCTGACGGAGTGTCATAAAATCGTTCAAGAACGATTAGTGAAAGCAAATGAGAAATATAAACAATCTGCAGATTTGAAACGAAGGAGTGTTGAATTTCATGAAGGTGATATGGTTTATGCAGTATTAACAAAAGATCGTTTTCCAGTGGGCGCATACAACAAGTTGAAAGCCAGGAAAATTGGTCCGGTGGAAGTTGTGAAACGAATCAATGAAAATGCTTATAAACTGAAGCTGCCAGATGATGTGTATACATCTGACGTATTCAATGTTAAACATCTTGTACCATATCATGGGGATGAGTTTGTTGGGGATGAAGAGTGTGCAAATTCGAGGTCGAATTTCTCTCAACCTGGGGAGGATGATGCAGCGCAACCTCTATTTGGCCAAGGTATAAGTCGTCTACGACTCAAGGAGGCGTTGATGAGTCATCCACGACTCAACTGGACAACCAAAGGTGGAGATATAAGTCGTCTACGACTTAAGAGCAATGTTATGAGTCGTCTACGACTCAAGGAAGCGGTGATGAGTCGTCCAAGACTCATAGAGACAGGCATGAGTCGTCTACGACTTATGGAGGCGGTGATGAGTCGTCCACGACTCAACTGGATGATCAAGGGGAAGAATACACAAGTGATAAGTCGTCTACGACTCAACGGAGATGAGGAGGTAAGTCAACCACGAGTTAAAGACAGAGCTATAAGTCGTCTACGACTTAAGAAGAAGGATCCAGGAAGGGCAACACGAGTTGAAAACAAACAAGGGATAAGTCGTCTACGACTTAAGAGAAGGGATGAGTCGCTGAAGACTGAAGCGTGGTATCTTCTGCGAGTTAATCTACACCGTGAATTCTAAGCCGAAGGAAGTGACTGTTGTGTTGGTTGTTAAGTCGCATCTATTATAAGTCGTTTGTATTTTGTTTTTAAGTCGTATGACTGTGTTGTAATCTGATAAGTCGTAAACGACTTAAGATGAGTCGTCTGTTATGAGTCGTTTTACTTTTGAGTCGTGATTGTAGGTTGATAAGTCGTTAAAGGCTAGTATTGTAACTGTTTGTCTTAAGTCTTGAGTCGTGAGCTATGAGTCGGAAACGACTTAGGAGTTAGTGAAATTTTGTTGTTATTTTTGTGTGAGTTGTAAAATGCCTATAAATAGGCCGAGACTCTCATTTGTAAAAGGTTGTTGATTTTTGAATAAAATTCTCTTTTGATTGCTTTGTGCTTTCATTCCAAATTGGTAGTTGAGTGTAATCTCCTATCTCCTCTTTAGGTTAATCGAGTGCGCTCGATTCAACGATTGTAGAAGCCGATTCGCGGAATCAAGTGCGCTTGATCAACGCTTGAAGAATTGAAGATCTTTGAACCCGGTATCGTGCGCGATCAACGAGTTCGAGATAGCTAGAGTTCGGTATCTTCGGATCAACGAATTCGGGCAATTCAGCATTCATCAATCCATCGACTGCTACTTTCACCGATCTACATTGTTTTGAATTATCCGCTGCGTCATATATGCATGCACTATGTCTCAGTGTAAACTAAGAAGCAATAATTGATGCCAATAAAATGCATGTCGAGTAAACTATAGCTGCTTATACGATGATAAATGAACCATAGATATTAAACTTCAAGTTGATACAGAAAAGAGTACCCTTTAAACTAAACATCTCTAACTACAGTACCAGCATTAGCCTATCATTTTGACAAAGGTTAAGATGTTCTATTAGGAAGCCTAAAGCAGAAACATAAAACTACAATAACACTACTACACTAAACAAATTGTTACAAGTAACGACCTACAGTTACAGCCACTTTAAACGTTACAGTCACACTAACATCAAGAATCAAGAACAGGAACTTCCCTCACTTTCAGAGCATGGTGCTCTAGATTGGATTATAACCCGAGCTCCTGAAATAAGCCTGCAAGAATCATATACAATTTTCTCTATCAATAAACATAAATCTAAACAAGAACAATTTATACAAAATTGAATTGAATAATTAAATAAATAAGAATGAAACTTAACTTTCTTCGATCTTGATGACCTTGTCTTTTTCCTCTTTGTAAGACTCTAATCTCATGGATGATTATCCTTTTGCTGATATGTTATCGATGATCTTTTTGCTTCCATCTTGTTGAAAATGTTCAGAGTTAGCTGAAGAGATTCTAGGGCAATCTGACATGGGTGATCTCAGTATTGAACTTTTAAATTGCTTGGTTGGCGTTGGAATTTTAATAGCTCGAGGAAGGCACTTCGAACCCATGTTTTCTGTGTCTCGTTCCATATCAAGTGACTTGCATCCTCTGTTTTCATTGAAATGTTTTATGTTACAGGGAGCTATAGGTTATTTTAACTAAGTATACAGACGCCCATGCATCACACATGTGTGGCACACACACATTAATATTTGTCAATTTATTTCAGAGTTGTACAAAAATATGTTCTACACCATAGAGTTAATGGTAATTTGACCCTTTTTTTTGAATTTTTAGCTTTGTCAATTTTTTTTGAATAACCCTAGAACATATCTCTAATTTATAGTTTTGACAAGGAAAAGTGATGCATGTATTGGAATTTCTTCCTATAGCTTGTGGATATAAGCATGAAGCAGTGGTTATGAAGCACACATCCACATTAGAAAAATTCCAACACTCCAGCATAGTCCTTCAGCCATTAGTAGTGACATGATAGTTACAACTTTGTCTACGGGGACAAAATATTGCAAATCATACTCCCATTTTTAGCACAAGAAATCGGTTGTAGATGTGAACAAATTACCAAACAATTTCTTTGATGTATTCACCTTTTAACTAGCTTTAGATTGATGTACACTGAGATTTATTGATCTATTGTGAAATAGTCGAGCATATGCTGTGGAGTTTTAAGTAAGTGGTAGACATGCTAGAGGTGGTTCGACACGACACGAATGTACCATTTTAACACTTTTCTTTGGACATACAACCCATTTTGATATTTGTCTTTCTAAATCATGTTAACTAGATGGATCAAAATCCAAATGTTGATAGTATAAAACTCATCGGTGTTCGTCAGTTCAACCACCATGGCAATCATAGGAACATCTTCTCAACTTTTCATATCATACGCATTTCTACATCATGAGTATGTGCATGCATGTGTGTTATATACACTAGTATGAGTGATTTATCTATTTGTGCAACGTTATGTGCTTTGGATTAGATATATTTATCTCTCTGTAAATTTTTATACTGTCAATTCCAGAATACATACATCATGTAATCAGCAAATGGGCATTTGATCATTTTCCTTTTTATTGATATCTCAATAATTTGGTCAAAAGAACTATGGATTGTATTTACCATATTGCACTGTGGTAATATTGTAATAAGAAGAATACAAATTCACAGCCAATGGCATATTTACCTGTCTGCATTGAACGAAGAAGAACGCTTAAGAGTTGCCACAACACCATCTCCTACTTCATCTGTACGCTTTTTGGTCTCAATCAAGCTTGCACTAAAATACTCCTTATTTTCAATTGATCTCAAACCCTTCAGCCTTGAATTATCTGAAATGCAGTTAAGCTCTCCTAACGTCATAGACCCAGCCAACATAGGACTCGAAAACTTCAACTGACAAATCCTATTACTATCCTTAACTGAAAGTGACCCACATGTAATGAGTTGAAGCAACACTTCACCCGCTCTCAACTTTGGCAAAGTCGGCATAAATACTGCATCTTCATCCTCTTCAAGAACTCTAAAGCTAGTATTCATCTATCTCGGTTCTGCTCGTATCAAATTTTCCAAAATTTCCAGCTTTACATTGGAAGACGAAGCAGCACTAGAAGAGGATGTGACATCGAGTTCAGGTTCAGTAGGACAGTCATCTGTTGAGACACCACGTGTGCATGTGTTGTTGTTCTGAGTAGTACTTCTTTCATGTGTTTTCTTCTTTAGGGTGTTATCAGTTTGTGTTGAAGCATCGGAAGCAATGGTTGGTTTGTATAGTTTGAACTCTGATGCATTGGAGGAATCGGAGTCACTGCTTCTTTCCTTTTCTTCTTGAGCATGGGATGGAGAAGGTAGAGTTTTGAGCTCCTTTATGACAGTTGGTGGCGAGGAGGAAGATGCTGGTTGAGTTTTAGAATTAGGCTTTGCATTCTGTGGTTTTGGTGTGATATTTCCATTTCGAGATCGATCTAAAATTGCATATAAAATCCATCAAATTCTCTAGTAAGACTCTTGAACAAAAAGACAATTAACACAATAAAATATTATGATGAGCCAATCCTTGACTTTTATTGTTACTTTTTAGAAAAAAAATAAAAGCAATGGCGTCAAGAAATGTAAAGACAAAACCAGGAAGTGCAGATGCATTCTTACCATTTAAATGAATGAACTAAAGAAAGTTAAATAAAAGAACTGAACAATGCAATAATCGCTTACTTTAAATGAAACTTCACTATTTATTTTATTTATTTAAAAAAAAGAGTATAAAAGAACCTGTTAAGCTCCGTTTTGTTAACCATCTAATTAATGATACATACAATACATGACTTACTTTACCCTACGTACAGTATGAATACTGCATAAACTAAAAAGTATTTCTACTGCATAAACGTTACAGTGAGCACCGAACTTTATTCCATTAAGCATCATAAATTATTTTATTCCTAGTGTGATTATGAGAAGGAGTGTACTTATAAATTTAAAGTGCAAAATAAAAATGCAGATGCACTCACGTTTTGCAGATTACTCATTAACCAAAATCAGCACTTAACAGAGAAAAAATATCATTTTCAGTTAATTTTACTACAGTATTGATTCAATTATGAATGAAAACAATATGATTTTTAATTAAACATTATTAATAAAGCAGGTACACTTAATTTTGTTTGGTTTGTCTAAGCTTTAGTTTTGAATATTTACTCTTGCTTAAATGGCTAAAATAAGTGTTACCTTTGCCGCAACTGAATGTATAAACCAGCTACAATAACCAATGCTTGTTAATTAAAACGATAATGATAATATAATGATAACATAAAAGAAATTAAATAACTTTACCTGGAGGAGACTGATTAAGAATCTCAGATCCCTTAATTACGTACTCATTTCCGTGAACTTGAAGAATCAAATCTTCTTCACACAAATCATGCCACACAAATCCATTTTTATAGCTCCTACGACACACAAATTTCAAAACTCAAAAACAAACTCCTACGAAAGTTTTTATATAAAACGAGTAACTCACATTACCTCTTACAAGACCAGGAATACAAAAAAGGCATTCCCTTTCCTCTTAGTTCAATCAATCGCTTCGTAAAATCTGCAAAATTACATCGAAATTTCAATCTAAACCCAAAAACTAATTATGCAGGTCTCAACCACCTACCAACCATCACCAGGAACCACCTCACCTAGTCTTCGCATCAAAATCCTCCACACGTGAAAACTCTTGAACATGCGACATCTTCCTCAATCACCGTCTCGACCAATTCGCGACTTTCAATCGCCCAATCCCCAAATCACCGAACCCAATTTGAGCCAATCGAGCCCCCAAACTATTGTTTCCAATCGAACCACGTCCTCAAATCGAACTCGCAGTTTTGATTTCGAACACCTACAATCCTATAATAAATTTCGACTTCGAACTTTTTTATTTTTTATTTTTGAGGATCACACATTCTCTGTGGATAAAGTGTGATAAATAAGGGGGAGAGGGATTTAGGGTTTTCGAGTGAAGGACGAAAAGAAGAGGTTCGCGGTGAAAATGAGAAGGAGACGAAATCATTTACCGCTAACTTTTTCAACGTGGGAATACTATTTTTGCACCGGTTGTAAATAAAACTGATGCAACTAACACTATTTGCATCGGTATATTTTCTTCGGTTGTCGATGATAACCGATGCAAATTGTATTTTTGTACTATCTACCGCTTTCCACATACCAAATGCATCGGTTGTTAAAATGCAATCGATGCAAATACTTCTATTTGCATCGGTTGTGGTAACAACCGATGCAAATGAGGCGAAGCAACATGCGTATTTTGTACTAGTGCCATAAATTAATTAAGTTAATTGGAAGGGGGCCAATAGTTTCATAGTGTACCCATGAAAACTATGAAATAGGATAGCGAGTCCATACATTTTCAAAAGGTTGTTAGTAAGCCAATGAAAACTAATAGGTTAATAGTAACCCTAGAAACTATAATATATGACGGTTAGTCAATTCAAACAGAGGATGGGAAATCCAGTATGTTTTAAAAATGTTTGCATATCATCATAATATTTTGAAATGACTATGTTTTTAACCATTGTGGATGCAGGAGCACAGTATATGGTTTTATAAAGGTTTTGAGATACTAGTGAAAGGAAAACCTGTTCCGTTAAGCGGCGTGGTCTTGCTAGATATCTAAATGATTTGAGATGGTAGATTATTATTCATACCAGGCTTATGTCTGACTCGAAGTTTATGTTTTCCCTTTTAAACTCTTGGGTACTCAATTGATTTTGAGTAGTCTAAGAGTTGAGGTTTTCAGGTACCTTATTAGACGAATAAAGCTTCTAGTGACGTGCAGGAGGCATGATAGCTATATAGTGTTTTCTTTATTTGATTCCGCTATGTTGCACTAGTACAAAACTGGTCATTTGTGTCGGTTGTGTAACCCCTGTTGTGTCGGTTTTACACCGACTCATATGAAGACGACACAAAAGACATTTTTCTGTTGTGTCGGTTGTACGACCGACACAAATATCAATCATTTGTGTCGGTTGTTATTAAAGAACCGACACAAAACTATGAACAGTTGTGTCGGTCTTTCTAAAAGGACCGACACAAATCAGCTTGTATAGTGAAGCACACCGCTGTTTATTGTGTCGGTCCTTTTATAAAAACCGACACAACTGTTCATAGTTTTGTGTCGGTTTTTTAATAACAATCGACACAAATGATTGATATTTGTGTCGGTTATGTTTGTATTTTCAACCGATACAATTGATATAAAGTTGTATCGGTTTCCTTTGAAGTAACAACCGACACAAGTAATATCTGAAGAAAAAAAAATTATTGCCGTTTAAGATTATAGAAACAGTATGAAATTGAATTTTAATTTTTTATAAACCAACGGTACTATGATCTGATTGAACAAAAAATATAATTATATTATCCATCAACAGAATTCATGTTTACAGAGCAAAATAGAATATAATCTATCACAAACATAACGTACATAATAAAATACCAACGTACGTTACAAAAGATCAGCGTACACAACCAACTACATCCAATTATACATGATATAACTAGCTAAATTCTCTCGAACCTCGTCTATCTCTTGTTGGTTATAAGAACCGTCTCGTACAAAGTCCTGCAATTAAGAGAATTGTTATACAAAAGACAATAATTAAGTCATTGTTTTATACAAAGTAACAGAGGTAAATATCTTAGCATGTCAAAACTGGTATAATATCAATACTAATATCAATCTTAGCATGTAAAACACACATATATCAACAGCTACCAATAAACAAAAGAATCTAATGGTCTAGAAATCATTCACTAAATATTCCTAACTATATTATGTCTATAATAACCTAGTAACTGAAAATATCACAAGGCTATGAATCAATATACTGTTAAGTATATCATGCATAACTATAAAGGAGCAGAACACGCAACCTGAAGCAAAGCAAAAGCAATGAAACTCAACCTTATAGACATGTAATTGGATTTTGAGATAAAAATTGTGAGAGTGAACTCACAAGGCTATGAATCAATATACAGTTCTTCGAAGTTTGAGAAAATATCAAACCGGGATGTAAAGCAAAGTGGGAACTTGGTGTGGAAATCTTTGAGGTTTGAGAAAATATCAAATTGGTACTAAAATAAAAGATAAAAACAAACTTGGAAGAGAGAACTGAATACTCACCAAAATTTAGAACTCTGAATTTAGCTAAATAGAGCGAGTTAGAGTGGGAGATTTAAGCCCAATTCACTTGCAATTCTTGCAATCAAGATACAGTTAGGGTTTTAAATAGGGTGTTTATTTGCTTGTTTTCGAGTCAAAGATCGTGGTCGAAAGAAGAATAAGCTGATCTCTAAATCTGTAGCATCCAAGAATCGAATTCCCCTAGCAACGAACACTCAGCTAAAAAATGTGATTCTTTATGAAGATCCATCTAGTAACAAACAGCGGCGTTCAAGTTTACAGCAGAATTTTGATAGAGAGAATGCTGGCGAAAAACTTGAAAATGAGGTTGAGCTTATGAAGTCTTGTGGTGTACAATTGGAAACACCTGTAGAAATTCAGAAAGTACCAGAAGAGTCAAATATTCAAATTGAAACTATTGGCAATGATGAAGTTTCTATAAACGCATCTTGTAGAACGCCTCGCCAGGGCGATCAACTGGTGGACCTGTCCGAAAGTAAACCTGAAAGGTTGGTTCAGTCTGATAGTAAGCTAGAGAATCATGGTGATCAGAATCTCTCTCTTCAAATTGATGATCAAGTCAAGCGTGATGCTTCACCTTATGCAACACCTCTAAGTTTAAGTGAAGACATGTATAGTCCAAGAATACACACACCTGTATCAGTTGGAAAAGTTGACTCCATGTCGAAACCGAGTATGTATGTCCTATACTTAATCAATCAAGTGACAAGTTAACAGAGAATTCAGGTATAATTAAAGAAACACCACAGCTTGTTATCCCGAGTTTATCTGAGTGGTTAAAACCACCTACAAATGATGAAAATTGGAAATCTAAGTGCTCTGTTAAGAGTCCTAATGTTGATAGACCAATTATTGGACTTGTTGCTACACATTGGAATGAAAATGAGCCTTCTCGTGTTTCACCTAAATGGTTTGACGAGAATCATAGTTTCGATTTGGCTTCGATTCGGTACTTATTCAAACCGAAATGGAATGACGAGAATTTTGGTGTTTCAGTTGAAACCTCAAATCTTGGTTCCGTCCTTACATTGTTGGGTCAACAATAAAAGTACGAGATCGAAGTATCTTGATATATTTTCAACATGAATTGAATGATTTCCCTCTGAAATATGAATCAAGCTTTGAAAACCAAATCGAAGGCAGAGAGATTGCATTAAAATTGAATTCAAATAGTAAGATATTAAGATTTTACAATCATTCCATGTCACTAAGACAGAACTTCAAACAAGAAGAATTCACAATCTAAAATAAATAATGTTGATGAAAAAGAGAAAATCAAAATAATACCAATAAGAGAGATGAAAAAAATTTCCTTCAATGATTGTACTCTGTTGACCAAAAGCTGCAGCCCAAGCAGTGCCTATATACATTTTATAGTACATTTAAGTTATCAACTGAAATCTAAACATAATACCCATAACTCCCAATCAAAGGAGAAGCAAGAAGTGGCCCACCTTTGACACAGGGGTACTTAATGGGAATTCAAGAAGCGTTTTAGTTGTCTCTATAACTTTCTCAAGAGCAGGATGTTCAGGTAATTCCATCAAAAGAGATTCAACCTTCTCTTGAACAACAGTGAGAGGCTTAACCATCTTTGAAATAACCAAAGCATTGGAATCCTGTCAAAATAAATAGTAACGGAGATCGCTGTTATAAAGACTAATACTTATTTGGAAAAACATGAAATAACCAATGCTTAATTCCAATATGGTTTTTAATCAGAAAAGTATTGAGCATGAAATTAGTCATTTTGTATGAATGTAAAGCAAGATTATGAAGAATAAATATAAGAAAATATTATCTATATTGAGAACTCGATGAACTGAAATAAATAAAATGAAAAAATTTCAAGGCTGAAATTTGTAACCTGATTTATATAACAAGTTTTTCAATTAAAAAAGAATGTTAATTTTTGTTATAACCAAAACCTCATTTGTATACAAGGGGCATTTCGAAAGGTTTGTGATCGGATCAAAAACTTGGGTCGTTGTTGAAATTATGGAATATGGAACAAATATTATTAAATACACGGTCACCATTGGTAAATTACTTCCTAATAATAAGCCGTGTATAGTTTTCACCTTGTAAACATTGTAGGCCTGTGTTAATCGGGAGGTAGGAGGTGCTGCTATTCGATCATATTCCAAGCATACATGAAATAATTGCTCTAGCTTCAAGGTTTCATCTAGTGCAACAGTGGAAAGCGCTTGAAGATCTGGAATAAATTAACAATCAAGTTATTCACTTCTAAAGCATGGTATAACTAAGCTATGACTCATGAAGGGAAAAAAACCTTGTATTATTTTTGCACCCAATGCATAAGAGTCCATAAAGGAAGATAATCTGTCCTCAGTGAGTCTGAAATTGGGCGGAGTCTGAAAAAGATCAAAGAGGAAAATCTAAGATCAACATGAATTACAAAGAACATAAGACAAAAATACACATTAGTTTAGAACCACAAAATACAATTATACAAATCAGCTAATTGTGTAGCAAGTATAACTACGTGCTAAGTTTTACAATAACTTCAAGCCAAGGTTACGATACAAGATATAGATATGAAACAAGAGAGTAAAGTTTACTTGTTCGACAAGTTTATCTGACCCAAACAGCAGGCCGTGAATATGTACTAAGCTTTTCAAAACGTATTCAGGAATCATACTCCATTCTTCCTGCATATCATTATCTTCTTTGGCAGGATGTTTCTGAAAAAATCAAAAGGATTGAATGAGCGCCGCAAAGAAAGGAAAAAGATAAGTTATTTAGTATGTAAATAGCAGTTGAACTAACCATGCTAGTAAACTCGTGTTCCATCAATAGTTCATCGCTTCCAAACGCTGAATTTTCATCAGCATCTGAGATATAATTTGCATCCATGATATCTCATCCAAAAGCTAAGGAGGAAAGAAAATACAAAGAAATACAATATCACCACATGTATTAAACATCTAATTCAGCAATCAGAACTCACAAGGGATTTGAAACTAAATTTGTGTTTATATTTGTTTCAAGATATGTTATATATTATGGATCAAGATTCAAGCAAGAATTTCAGCTGTTCCAATTAAGTTTTGATGATGACTGCGATGAAATCCAATCAAAATTATGGTTCCAGTTTTCACATGCTAAAAAATGTAATATAAAGCAGAACGTGTAAATAAATGCAGCCAGCACGTAAATGAATCAAAAAGGCAATAAATCAGACAAGATGGTGCAAAAAATGCAACAAAAAAGAGGGGGGGGGAAGAGAGATACTTCTGTCAAATCGAACTCAATTTAAGTGCAAAACATGAGACAGCGGTAAAAATGGGTAATTGAATCAAGTTTTTAAACCTTCTAAATATATGTTAAAAGAGGATATACATTTTAAAAGACAATACACATTTCGATATATATTTTGGTATCATGAGTTCAAATATGCAATATCCGTTAACATAATTGAAGGAAAAAGTGTTGAAATAAAAATTATCAAAAAAAATAAACATAATAATACAGTGCCTATATAGGCTTACCATGAATACTGTTTTATCCATTAGGAGAGAATTGCAAGCATAGTGCATGGCGCCAACGAGGATGATGTGATGAATCTTAGCTTGTATCTAAAATATTGAACGTTCAAAAATAACAATAATAATAGTAAGTACATAAATATCAAATAATGATTTTAAGGTTGGAATGATATTGTCTACTAACCACTTTATCAAATCCAGCCTCACTAGAAATAGCAGCCAACTTCTTGAGGAAATTGGCATCTATAACCTGAGAAATTATTGATGCGTGTGATATAAAAGAAACAGGCAAGGAATTTATGTAGTTAGGTGTAAATTCATGAGTCAGCTCTCTGGGAAATCGCATGAGATTATAGATCGGAACCTGTACCATAAAATCAGTAGGTCACAAATTCAATCAAGAAACAAATAAGTAAAACAGAACAGAACACACACCCGTGTGTGTGTAAAAAAGGGCAAGAAAAAAAATCAAAAAATCTATAATGCATCTTGTAGAGGTCTTGTAATATAAAGACATTACATTGTTGTCAACGCTAATATGTACGGCTTAGAAACACCAAAAAAATTACGATAAGAATTCACAATGAGAAAGGTGGTATGATAAGGTTTTGTACAACTCAACCTGAACAAGGACATAACATACATACATCGAAAACAAAATTTGAAAAGATTAGTACTATAATCTTCTAAAAAAGATCACCTTTCACCTTAATATTGTAGATACAAATAATACTTTGCGCTTTTCATAGAAACAACGACATGGCCAACTCTATTTGAAATATAACCTTTGGTCACATATCCAATAAAAGAAGATGCAACATAATAAAATAGCGTACAGTGTTGGGAAGAATCAGGAGGTCTAAAAAAAGAAAGATAACTCATGGTTTTATTTTTTTTATTTTTTTATTATTGTAACAAAAGGAACATTAAGATCTGTATGTACAAATAATGATGTGGAAACTATTTCCTTTATAGCCGGTTAGCCACCTATAAATTTCAGTTAAATAAAAACAACAGAAATAGGAGAAATGGTATGTGATGAAGTTTTGCACCCAACTCATCTCTAGAGAGAAGTGAATGGTGTGAAAAATAATAGTGAAATGAAACAGTTTATAAAATTATTCATAACATACCGTAATTCTTTCACAATTTTCTTCATCGGCCTTCTTCAAATATATTTCCTCTTTAGCACAAGATACTGATAATGATAGACCCAATTTCATTTCATAAATTGCAACTTGAAGTGGCTGAATTAAATCTTTGTATTCAGCATAATCCTTTGATAGCTTATCAACAAATGAGGATGCTGTGATCTAAATTATTGTACATTAAAGATATCATGAAAAAAGAACTGGTAGACTCTAAAATTAATATTAACTAAATTTGTAATGTTATTTTCGCACCTGCCAACTATTAGCTTTGTCCATTGATGATTGAGTAGAAGCACTAGACTTCAACTCTTCCATATCTATAGTAAGTCATCCTCAAATGCAATAAATAATAAGTCGAGTTACGATTTCAATACATTCGGATTATTTCCACTTTACTAATATTATTGGATGCATTAATCATTGATGATTTGAAGCATGCATCAATTACTTCATCGCCTAAGATGATCTCCCTATTGTGGGTAATGCAGGAAGCTTTTGGAATAGCAAGGCTGAAAACTGTTCTCAAATTACAAGGGATTTCTAAGCAAGTACAGAGAGGATAATGGAGAGAACTTGCATTCTTCTCCATTTAAGAAGTGGGACTGGAGAGAGCTTTGAACAAATGAATTACCAGTTTAGTATCTATTGTGGATGATTTGTTTTGGCCGTTGGTGGTTTTGATTGTGTGCTTACATTGGTTTTTTCTTTTAATATATATGTACTTTGGCTGTAGAATTAAGTTTAAGTAAACAATATTTGTAAATAGTTGTTGGTATTAAATTATATGTGTACATATATTATTGTTCAAAGCATCACACCATTACACAACAGAACCACCCACAGAACTGCTGCAAACTCTCAACAAAATTCCATTTCCACCTCTCGCACCTCCATAAAAATACCCTTCACTGCTTTTCATCTTACAACCAGTCATAACCAGCCTCCTTCACTTCATCACCCACAACCACGACAACTCCTCACAAACTCGGCCCAAAACCAATTTGCCAATTGATCTTCACGGCTCCACAAATCCACCTCTGCTCCTCCTACTCCACAGTGCAGCCATCAAACACAACTATCACTGCATCACTACTTTCAGTGCAAATACCCCCACCTTTCAGTGCTTCAAACATTTACAGTTGCACAAACTTCCCACAGCCTCATTTACAACCGTACCATCTCCTTGTCTACAATCAAGTACACTGACCTGACCAAACTTCAATATCCACTCAAACTTCAATATTCAGTCAAGCTACAACTTCACACTGCACACAGCAGCTCCCACTTTCACCACTCCACTACAAAGTCATTTTTCAAATATGAGACCCACCCATCAAAGAAACAATGCAGCAGGCTATTCCTAAAATCAGAAGTCTTCAATAATTCATAAATTCAACTGAAAAAACCCAAAATCGCAAATGAAAAAACCCAAAATCGCAAATCGAAAAAACCAAAGTCTTCAATAATTCAAAATAAGGCATACCTTAAAGATCGAAAATCTTGATCTACAAGCAGACGAAATCGCAGCGCAAACTCTTCAATCAGTTGACGTTAGTTCAAAAGAGATTGCTGTTTTCTCTTTTTTGTTTTTGTTTGCTAGAGAGAACGGTAGTATAATGGGTAGAGAGAAGAAGGAATAAAAGCGTGCGATTGCTGTTTTTTTTTACGAAGAAGAAAAGAAGAGACGTGATAAATTTAGGGTTCGCGGGAAAAGATGGGCGGCTGAAATGGATTTGGGGGGAAAAGTTGTGTGCCTATGGTGTCGGTTTTTGGACAACCGATGCTATTGTATTTAATTGTGTCGGTTGTTCAAACAACCGACACGAGTAAATCTATTGCTTCCCTTCAATTGTGTCGGTTTCTTAAGAACAACAGATGCAAATTACATTTTTAACATTTTCTTCTTACCGCATAAGTCAATAGTTTCAGTTGTTAATAAACAACCGACACAAATTACACTATTTGTGTCGGTTTTATGGACAACCGACACAAATGAGGCGAAGCAACTGATCTGTTTTGTACTAGTGTTGTTTGTAATGGCAAAGTTGTTATAGTGCCTATATATACTCTGATCATCCAAAAGGGCATCTTCATATGTCGCTCTTGGCGTATGTTGTAATAAATGTATTTTCTCTGAATGTGGTTGATGATTATGGGATCATGCAATGAATTGGACATTTTTTGAAATGGAATGTGAATCTGTTTGATGTTTTAATTTTTTTTTCATATTCATGTGTTTCTGTGTATCAAAGAACCTAACACCGCCGTATTTGATCGTCGAGGATTAATAACTATGGATGACTGCAGCATCCGTAGCCATTAGTTTTAGGCCTCTAAGTAGGGGGGTATTACATATAGGTACCCAGAGATAGGTATAGATGGACTCTTTCAAGCCATGATCAGACTGCAGGAGTATAATCATTTTGGGTATCCAGAGATAGATACCAACAAACTCCTTCAATCCATGATTGGACTGCAGGACTATAAAACACTACGGTCGATCATGACGATGCACCCTATACTTCTATCCTTTGTCCATTGCCTGGAGTTAGACATGGTCTAAGACTGTAGCCCGAAGATTGGCAAGGTCTAATAGCAGTGCCCAAAAATAGTCATCTTAACTCATCAGGTCCTAGAGATAGGACCTAACAAGAGAATAGACCTCCAAATCCAAGAGCGATCGACGCACAAAGTTATTCGAGATCGTGTTCAAACATCCAAAGATAGGTATCCAAGCCACCATTCACGATGAACACTTATGGTTAATACCCAAAGATATGCAGGATCAAGTGTGGATGTTTAGAGATAGGTATCAAAAATGTTACTTCCCGGAGACTGGGAATTGATATGAAAATCCAACATTATCTCTAGTCAAATGGAATCTAACTATAGATAAGCTAAGTGAGCTATGAAGTTAGCTATGAAGTTAGCTATAAAATTGTGATTCTGCTGCCACATATAAATGTTTTGGTAGCAATAAACTAGATGAAACAATGACATGCAACCAAGTAATGGTGAGAAGCCATTCACATGTAAGTTGGTACGATGGATGATAATATTGCCTTAATTCAATTGAAGTCACAATTAACATAAATAAACTAAGCAAATAATCATGCAAGAAAGAAATATAGAAGTAAAAATATATTTTATTCACAACAATAAAGCTTTATAAGAAAAACAGGGGATGTACCTGCACAACAATGCCTATGTACATGAATCGAAAACTAAAAGGAACAAACAAGTAATGATAAACAAAAAACTACGACTAGGCATTCTTCTTCTTATTTTCCATCTTCTCCTTGGAAGAAACTTTTATATGTCTCTTGCTAAACCTAATTCTCTTATAGCCTCTTCTTATCCTAGATAAGTAACCCTTATGATCAGTTTTCCAATCATAATCGCTCCTCGGAGATTCAAGAACGTTAGCTTGAACGCTGTCGCGGCCAGGAACGGATGTGGGAATGATGATGGGTGGTATAGGAAATAGCACTGAAAGACGAGGAGGAACGTTGTCCTTTTCTCCTTCTTGATTTCTCCAGCTTTCTTAAGCTGCAAACCTTTCATCTCTTGCATAGAAGGTCCAGATGTATGCTCAGTGACCCTTGTGATGACTATGTCCTCGTCGCCCTATGTCACATTAAGATCGTGCATGGCCTCTTCATTCAAATCATGTATTATTTTAGCATTGGGACTAGAAATAGGACCGGCTGAAGAGGTCGAGTTATTAGAGGGAGCAGACACGATGACTGATTTAGTCACTGTAGTTTAAATGCCCAAAGACAAATCTAATTTAGGTAGGGGAATGAGAATAATGAACCTGAAACTTGAAAGTTTGAAAAGTATAGATTAGAGACATCAACCATTATCATGTAAGCTAACTAAAATATGTGCGAAGTTAATGATATACCTCTAGGAGATGCGAAGGCTGTATGTGAAGGAGTCCACTGATAAGAGATAAGATAGGCATCTTTAGAAATGGTTCAGATCATGTATAGTTGGGCTCCTCGGGATTGTAATGTACATCAACTAAGGACATCAAAGTAGCTAAAGTAACCGTAGTCACCTAAACAACAGAAGTTTTAGTAGTACTAGAAGATGGAATAACAAGCTCTCTGGTGAGTGGCCCCAATATGGAAGAGGCGGCGACACCAGATGTACCTGCCATTAGCATCGAAGTTTTTGTTGTAGGTCCCTTAGAAATGGAAGTGGAACTCTAACCTAAACCTTTAGATCTAGGTTCGGGCAGGACCCCAGTAGGAATACCAGTTCGAGAAAAAACCTCAAATGCTAGTAGAACTCCACCAATCTCGAGCACCTCCAAATCTTCATCTTCAAGGAGGTGGAACTTTAACTCATCCTTATCAAGCTCGGCACCATCAGAATGCTCTCACTCCTACCTCATTATTTCCTCCCAAGGCATAGCTAAAGCTCTGGGATACCCTTTTTAAGCCACCTTAAGTTCCCGAACCAAACAACGTTCGCATAGAATTAGACTAGAGTAGGCAAGATCTTAAACTTGATTCGATCTTCAGCTGTCTTCAATTGGGTCTCGGCTTCCTTTTGTGCTAGCCGGGCATCCAATAGTTCATTGCAATACCCATGGCCTGATTGAGGGCTTCAGCTTTCTCTTTCCTCTTAGCTTCCAATCCTGCTTTCAATTTTTGGATCTCTACGGCCTGCTCGTTAATGGTCCGTTAAAGCTTTTCATTTCCGAGGTAAGAGTGTGGCTCTTCTAATGCCCAACCTCAACCTGATTCTGGTTCCTTTTCAATTGTTTTTTGAAAATATTCATCCTTTCTTCTAGCTTCTTCTCCACAGCCACCAGAGATATCTTGAGCTCCTTAATTTCTTTATCCAGAGTCCTAATAATGCGATTGTTGTCCTTTTCTATTAACTCCTTTTCTTAGAGAGCAACTGCTTTTTCCTGACTGACTTCAGAGAGAGCCTTTGCAAGTCTTTTCCATGTGTAGTATTGATCATATACATCACTCATGTAAGATAAGACTTCTAGCCCCATGTGATGAGCAATGTGTTTCAAATTATAAGCAAATTTGACCCCATCGAAACAAATCTTCGAAAAGGGATTTTTAATGGCAGCAAGATGTTGGTTCGAAATAGTTCTGATCACCGCCATTTAAATAGAGACAGGAATATGGTCTTTTCGATGCCTTTATTTAGAAGGATCAGAAGATGCAGACCTGGATGATTGAGTAGATTGTTTGGGCTTTTGAGAAGATATTATTGGCTGTATGGCAGGTGGAACAGATATGGGTGCAGTTGGGAGTTGAACTAAGACGACAGGATCTAGCCTCGTTAAATATTTATCCAGGAATTTTGGCAATGGAGAACGAGCCCTGTGCTGAGATAGTGAGGTCCTACCACATCCTCAACAGCGATCGTCATGGCGCTTATAGAGTATATCTCACCTCCCTTGTTATCTTTTATGGAACTTGCTTGAATTAGACTCGTGAGATGACTTGCGATGATGATGCAATGCACTGGGCCTTTGATACTTGCCACCATAGCTCTAAAGTTCATCAAAAAGATATGGGCGATCCATGAAACCTGGAAACCAAACACCGTCATGTTAAGATCTAAAAACTGAAGGTTGACACGTGTACTGTGAACGTGTAATGATTCAAAGTATGGTGAAGTGTTAATGTGTCATAATGCACCTATAGACCATGGTTTTGATGTTTGCTAATAGGGTTATCTCCCCTATACTGGAAGTAGGCACGTCAACTGCCAAACCAATGGGAATGTCAATGTTACCAATGCTGATATTATCAAGACCATACGAAGCTATTTTATCCACTATTCTCCCGAACGAGCCATATATCTCTCTAGACGGAGGGATCAGTATCTCTTCTGCTACTAAAGTCGGAGGTGGCTACGAAACTGAGCGGTACGAGATATCTTTAACTTTGGCCATTGAGGAATGAGTGGCGCCTGATTGTTGCAACCTGTCTTGCCAGTAGATTCATGGTCAAGTTCCAGATCCTCATTGTCACCCTTATCTTCATTATTATCATCATTATCATCATTACCATCATCGCCATCACCTCCTTCTATGGCAATATACTCATCTTTGTCTCCACTCATATTCTCTTTTGGATTGATTTGGGGATCTGAAACGGAGGGAACATCTGAATTTAGCTTGGCCTCATGAGTAGGCTGGGCACCTTCATGAACATTCGGCGCGAGGCCTAGACTACGATTATGGTTCAAGAGATTAAACTAACACATCCTTTCATCTGTCAATAGATAATTTTTCACCCACTTCCCTTTTGGGGATAACATGCAAACATTTGAGAGTATTCGTTAGGGTTGAACTTTCAGACCTTCTTGGAATATCCAAGATTTCATAAAATACAAAGATTAGAAACCCATATAAGTTAATGCCATTAAAATGGTACAATATAGTAAAAATTACGCATGGACAAGCACTTTTGAGAAAAGCCAAAAGGGCAGCGCATGAAGAAGTATTCATCTTTGAAATATCTGAGCTTATTTTGAAGGCTAACAATGATTCCACAGCCCTTAGATGGCTCCAAATAAGTGACGAAGAGGCTCTCATTCTACTTTTAGAAAGCATATAGATAGGGAATCTACTCCGTTGTCGGCACCCTACCGAAATGATGGAGAAAAACCATTTCACCTCTAATTAATGGATTACATTGGCCTATTATGATCCAAATATGGAATTTTTTGTACTTTACCCATTTCACCGCTATAATACGGGATGGACTCAACTATTAGGAGTTATATATATGATATAACTGATAAGGAGTTATCCACTACTTGTGGGCCTGTGATTTGCTAAGAATACTCAAGATAAGAATCCAAGGCAAGCGAGTCCTAATACTCACCAAAGAAATCAAAATATTTCTATATATTTCTTATGATTTTTAGGAATATAAAAATTCTAATAGAAGCTTTATTTGAAAATGGAACTAACATATCTAACCTTTCTAAAATTGTAAGAACATATGCTGTATAAGCTAAAAAAATCTACATTGATAAATTTGTGTAGCTAATATAATTGATAAAATGTTATACATATGAACTAAACTAAGATTGACATAGAAATATAAAATATATTTACTAATTAGTATTTTGGCATGTTATCGCTTCAAGTTCCATGCAAGAACCAAGTTAAACAACTACTAAAAACATCCGCACCATGATCACATAAGTGTTTATTTTCTCAAAACCGTGTATTGTCTTCTTTTAGTTTTGAACTCTAAAACAATATAAGAAGATGGACGTTTGATCCATATTCGATAACATACAAAAGTTGTATGGTGAGTAGTTGCATTCTTAATGGACTAAACCTCGATGAAATTGGTTCATTCGATATGAGTAAATGAAACATAGTGCAAGATCATATATTTAATACGATTCATTATAACGAGAACCTTGTTGTGTTAGATATAATATTTGATAAAGAGCTACAAGATGGACCTAGAAATTCAATTATTGAAATTTCAGTTTGATAAGTTTACTTTAGTGTAACTTAAATTATACCGTTGTTGTTAAGTATATCAGAATGCACTTTTGTAATGAGTTCAATGAAATATTTTAGTAAGGGTTTTTTTTGAATGGTTTGACCATTTGAAAGGAAATCAAGTATATGACAATGGATATAACTTAGGCACAGTTGAGATGAAGAGAGTGATTAGTCACATATGCTTCATGAATAGACTTTAGAAATGAGAATTGTATCAAATACTAGTAGTTAATTAACATGGAATAAGAAATGTGATTTCTATTCAAAATATTTTTATAAATAGAAAGTTCTTTTTTATGAGAGTATTTTCTTCGATTTTAAGATATTTGATCTGAAATACGCAACTGTAAAATAATTAAAATAAATGAAATAAATAACTCATATTAAGAGGTTGAATAGAGCTTCATTTTTCATACGCTGTTATAGTAATGAGGGAAATAGTGGGAGCATGTCATATAACACATATCATTGGATGCATCAGGATACAAAAAATTATTTTCATAAATATACCAAGTATTATTTATGAAATAATAATTATGGTCAGTATTGATAAAAAATACATAGTTTTCATTTTTGTTATGAATAATATTAATATTCTTTGTGAAATAAATCTATTATAATAATGGTATTTTTTGTAACATCAGGGATATTTTTGCTACAGAAAATAAAGATGTACTTGAAATTATTACAATTATTTTGGAATTATGTACTAGGCCATATCTTTGGGAAATAACTCAATAATCTTATGATTATGAATCATATGGTACTAGAGGATTGTATATCAAATGATTAAGGGTAAAGCACCCATTCAGTGGGAGCAATAAAAAAATGGTGAACTCTTCTGATTAATACATATAGATGTATGTAGTTCAAAGTCTAATAATAAAAAGCATATCCACTTACTTTGTTAAATTCACAGATGAATTATCATAGGAATGGACATGTGTATTTGATACACGAGTAGTGTAATTATGATATGTTCATCGAATATGACATAGAAGTTGAAAACATATCGTGGAACGAAAATAAAACTATTCGATTTGATCGAATAAGTAAGAATATTGGGAAGAAGTTTCAAATATACCTAAAAACAAATAACATTCAATCTCAATAATCACTCGCATAATTATTTATTGATAAGGAGCAACTTGATTTTTTTGGACAAAATACGATTGATGGTGAGTGAATTTGAGTTAACTTTTTTCTATAAGGATATATTCTTAGGAATAAGTAAATATGTTAAATCTAAATTCAAGTAAAGTGTAATTTACGAGATCATACAAGATTTGATTTAATAAGAAGCCCTTACACATCCTAAGTCAAGGAGTTGGTAGGTTGTGTGATTCGAGAGGCTACACGTAAAATTCACTCGTGAGGGACCATGTGTGGAGCACCCCAAAGGAGTTTGAGTCTGATCAATTTCAATTGATTAATTTATGTTATGGACATATGTGTCGTAAACTCAAAACTGAATCAGTTTTATACATATATAAATGCATTTTATAAAATGTTTCTAAATGCCTATTTCGTCATACTATGAAACAAATGTTGTTTTAAGAAATACCAACTTTATGACAAAGGAATTTCTTTCATAAATTATTGGTAGTAAAATGGATTTGCATAAGATGCAACACTACTAGAAACACTATTTATTGCGATGCCTATTTTCGATGGCCGCCGACGGTTCGTTGCTTTTATTTCGATGGCTACCGACGGCTAGTAATCGCCGTAGCATTACTGAAAATAAAATAAACTAGCCGCCCGTAGCCGTTAGCAGTCGTCATATAGAAAAGTCGCGATGTAACGACCCGCCATTTTGGACCATTCGCATCCATTATAAGTGTATAGGTAGACACTCATGCCGGAGTTGAATTGCTCAAAATACCGCGTTGTTAATTTAAATTTGGCAAAACTGAACATATACAGTAAATAAATAATCACAGATCACAGACACAGAGTAATAAGTGCAGCGGAAATAAAAGAGATAGTAGTTCATGAAGCTACTATATGAATATATAAGATACATCAGAGTTTACAACAGAAGAGTAATACGATACATCAGATACAAATCAGAATACATCACTGGAATCATCGAATACTGAAAGCAGAATAGATGGCTGGATCTTCAAGCAAAGCTCCAACTCCAAAGGTGAGCATCGAATACTGGTACACTCAGTCTGACCCGAGCGTAAAGCAAAACACAAGACACTCGAGTCAGGATTAACATTCTTATATTAATAAATCCAACTCAAGTGAAATAGCAATTGAAATACAAGTAACTCAAAGGATGTTTGGAATAACCATCCTTTAAGGATCTGTTAAACTATCTACTATGTAGTAATATACGCTAAGTAGATAATGTCTATCAGTAATAATAAGAGATCAAAATAGTGTTAAGTCATGGCCCATTCCACCCTTAACACATTTTTATTCCCAAAAGCATATACAAGACCGTAGTTTCCCCAAAACCGGAAGTCACCAGAGGGCAATCCATATACTAAAGGTACAAATCAAAATCGTAGTGGTCGCGCATAAATGGAATACAAGTATGACAAGGCACATGAGGCAATACCCAAGATAGTGATACTACCGTTCGCCTGATCCGGACTGGTGAGAACGCAACGCCGCAGCGCCCGCAACACCGTGAAACAACACTCCCAAAATCAAGGGTGTTCCAATCGACAACAAGTATAAGTAGTTCGAAGAAGTGTGTCCACTTGAGGTAGCTAATCCTCCATTGGCCCGGCACAGCTCCTGTTTTAGTCATTTCCAATTTGACACAAGTGTCAAGGCTATCCATCATCGTTCACTTTCTTCAGTCAACACGATCACCATTCCAACCACTTCATTCTGGATCATCACTCCGCGTATAGTTATTAAAGTGGTTTCGGTTCAGATAGAGAGTATATCCATTACCGATCCCGGTCTCTTTAATAACTTTCGTTATTATTACACCGATTGGTCGTTTATATATTCCAAAAACCAAATCAATTTCAATTTCAATTCGCAAACCAACATTTCATTTGTTTTTCTAAACCAATTTCCATAATTTACGTTTCGAAACTTCCAAATTTCCATTTCAAAGTCTTATAATTCAATTTCAAAATTTTATTTAAAACAATTCAAATATTGATTCAAGTTCGTAAATAAGTTTCATTCCAAATCATTTTAAATAAATTTCATTTAACATTCAAATCAATTTAAACTCATTTATCGAATTTATTCAATATTCGTTAAGTAAATTTATCATTCAAAACAATTCTTATTAAATTTCCAATTCATTAAACCAATTCTTAAGTTCAACTTCATTAAATCAAAACTTACAATTTTGAATTAAACTAAATTCGCCAAACCAAATTCTTTAAATTTCAAGTCTTATATTAATTTCAATAAATCACATTTTATTTCTTGTTAAAGAAATTCAATTTCGCTTATTTACTTACTTAAATAATTTTCCAAAAACTTACTTAATAAAGAAATTTAATTTCAATTATTTACGAAACAAAATTTACTTATTCAAAAGTTCAATTTTACTTATTAAAGAATTCAATTCAATTTAATCATTAAATAATTCAATCTTATTTAATTATTAAATAATTCAAAACTTAATTATTAAATCATTCCAAAGTTTAATTATTAAATAATTTCAAAGTTTAATAATTTTAAACTAAATTATAATTCCAAAACTTAATTATTAAATCATTTCAAAGTTTATTCAATCATTTCAAAGTTTATTCAATCATTTTCCAAATTAAACATCGTTCTTTCATCAATTTCATTTTTAATATTTTGTTTCAGATTTTTTTAAATATTAACATTTTCCTTTCATTAAAAATTCAAATTTCAACTTCATTTCAAAACCATATTATTTATTCAAATAAAATCTTCATTTTATTTTTAAATCCAATTTATTGACCAATCGGGTTTTATTTAATTTTCTATCCTAGGTCAAAGTTCAATTTGGGTATTTATCATTTCAACCCGATTCCAATTCAAATAAAAAAAATCAAAACATACAAAGGGAACTTGCAGTGTGATAACTGGGATGGTGTCAAAGTAAATAAACAAACAATAACAACAATCAATAACAATCCAATAATCAATTCAAATAATCCCGAAATAACCGTATTAATTCGCATTGTTATTTGTACGAATTAATATAATTATTTCTAGAATCTACACTATCATTTCATGTAGATTAAAGATTATTACATTACGGTTTTCACTTGTCATTCAATTTCAATTTTCATACATCATCAATTTAACAACATACATTCAGTGGTTCAAAATGTAATTAAACAAATCCTACGTGTCAATAAATTCAACAGTTAAAGGGGTCATATTATACAAATGTCAGTTAATCATATTTAACATTTAATTATCCTATATCAAGTTCAATTTCATACTATTTATCATTTTAACATTAACAATTTAACGTCCAATATAAACATCAACAATCAATCAATTATCAGCCAAACTATATTATCATCGCATAAATAATTAACAGATAATGGTGTCAGAAGTCACAGGTGAACTGATACAAGCAATAGCATATATAACAGTGTAATCAACTAACAGCAGCATATTTCAATTGTCGTTTCAATTGAAATCAAATTTAATAAATAAAAGAACGTTAATCGTGAGTGATTGCTCACCTTTCGAGGCTAGAGAATGCAGAAGATGATACAAATATGCACACTGATACGGACACTGAAATTTGAATGACGAATCGAAACAAAGCAACATCGGCCCGAATTCAACGATCAAAGCTAATAAAAGAATTAGAAGGAACAAATCAGAACGAGGTCGGTGGAGGTAATTGGTATAAGTGAACTTGTATAACTATATATAACTATTTATATAAATTATATTTTAAACTTCAACACATATCGAATTAAATATATACATATATATAGTTTCCAAAAATTCATAAATATAATACAAATCAAATCAATGCATATACATATATAAGTTGGAACAAATATATATATATATACATTTTTTTTAAGAAAAAAAAAATCTTTACCTATATAGTTTACATACTTCTTACCAAATACAAGGTGACGGGTTATAAAAACAAAATCCAATATTTACCATTTATAACAAATCCTTTTATATAATACATCATACTGTATACATATACAATATAACTGTATACTTTTTGAAAGTCGCAACACATAAAATCTGTACAACTTAACAACAGTTATAAAACGAAAATGAATTATAGCTAAAGTATAAAATGAAACTGTTAATGAACTATTTGCATACTAAACTTATAACAACGGTTGCTTTATATATTTATATTACAACAATGTCTTGTTTCCGCATCTAAAAGCTCGGGGCATTTAGGATCTAAGGAAATAAACATATTTAGTTTCAAAGTAATCTAACATATAAAACAATGGTCAAAAGCTCAAAACGTGAAGGGAAGGTGTATTTATTACTAGAAGTATCATGTCCTCATGTTTTATAAATATTATAATGTAATGACTATGCTGGCATTTTATTTTATGGTTGCGTGCCCAAAATCTATGTATGCACTGGACAACAATCTACATATAACATAAACCATATACCTAACATATTTTTTTATACACTAACTTATTCATACTGTAACATCTATATGGTAACCAAATTATAACACAATACTCAACGAAATAATCTTACAGTTACATAACAAATCCTTTTAAAAAAAATATTATATATAAACCCATATGGCCTGACATTTAAAACCAATAGTAAAGCAATCTGTAGAGGCATTATTTACATCAAAATATATAAATTATTATACTACATGTATTTTCTTACATTTTAAAATGAAGGTCTCGGCTTGTGTAAGGGTGCTGCTGCAGAACGCGGTGGCTGCTATGCCGGAGAATGGTGGTCAGCGCGCACGTGTCCGCGTGTGGTGGAGAGTCGGAGAAAGGTGATGGGTTTGGTTGGAGGCAGATAGGCAGTAGGTGTTGCTTAGGTGGGAGGTGAGGGCGGAGGTTGGTGGAAGGTGGTCGGTTTTGTGGTGAGGGGAGATGATGGCTGTCGAGTTCATGGGTTTTGAGGAAGGTGATATGGGTTTCGGTGAAGGAAACTTGATATGGCAGAGGAAACAAAAGGACGGGCTGGTGTTCAAAATGGAAAAGTGGAATAGCCTGAAGCTTATGAACAGTAAAAAAATAAGATAAACTTTTGCTCTCAGGGAAAAATGAAGAGGCATGGACCAACGTATAATAAAAGAAATATAGGGAATAGTGAATGTTAGGTATAAATTCTGGGAATATAAAACAAGTGGCCATTCATTTGATGGATGAATACGCACAGAATATTATAGAGACTCAAATTGGTTACCGGTACGGCTAATCGCTACGCAGATTTCACCACGTACCGACGGCCGAAATACAAGATTAAATATACTGCAGAGATTAGCACGACGAGATGAACAGACTGGTACACAGATATCAATGATACGATTGAATTATAGAAATTCGAATTTTTCTACTGGCGGAAAAATGCAAGAAAAACGCTGAAAAATAAGATCGACGGAGTCAAAGATGTCCGAATTTGGAAAAATGACAAACTGACATCTTGCTCAGAAGATGGTTTAGAATTTTTCTATGTAAAAATATTTTGGTTTTGAAAACGTTTTATTTTCAACGCTTTTTAACTGATTTGAAGTGAATTTACGTGCGAAATAAACTTTCATATTTTCGGACGAAAATTTACCAGGTGCTATGTTTAATTAGACGTATTCCAAATATCAAATTTATATTTCAAAATTTTATCGTTTAAAATTTCACAAAATTTCAACTAATTGCGTTATTAAAACAGTTGAAATTTACGGGTCGTTACACGCGAATACTTTAGCCCTAAGCCGACACTTCTTCTTCATTATCTAAAACCCAAATTTCCTTCCCAAATTTCATCTCCACCACCTCCTTCAACTCCTCCATGCCATCAGCAAGCCTCCACGCCTCCAAGACTATCTCCATCTTCAATTTTCAAGTCTCTCCATTAGCTATTGCTCTTCAAGAAGGTTTAATTGATAAACCCTATTTAATTTTGATTTGGTAAATTAGGATTAATTTGTTGTTATAGTTATTTATAATACCTCATTGATTGTTTGTTATACCCTACTGAATGTTAATTTGTTGTTATTATAATTGTTTATCATTTAAATGTTGATAAAAATAATTTTTTTAGTGTATATGTGCGTTAATTAGTATATATGTGTTGATTAATTAGTGCATACGCGCATTAGGGTTAGTTTGGATTAATTAGAGTCGATGCTCAGGATTTAGTGTATGCGTTTTTAAGATGACAAAAACGACGATTTAGTGTATGCATTTCTTAGAATGTAAATATTTTTTTTAAATTTTTTTTATATAATATGCTTTAATTTTATATATCCCTTAGATAGTATTTGGCCCCATCTGACAAGTATTGTATATGATCGTTATATAGATATTTGTTATCACAGAACAGACATTTATATTCATCTGACACAATATTTGTTGAATTTGTCCCCGTATTGGACAAGTTACAAACATTATTATATTTTGCAAATCATTTCAATTTAAACGGTTCACATAATTTTGACAACACTTTCTTTTTGTTCCCTGTGTACACGCATATGTGTACGATATATGGAACAAAGGGGAAGTGCTGCCGAAATTTTGTTGAATCGTTTAGAATGAAATGATATACAAAATATAATTACTAATGTATTTGTAATGGGAAGTAGGATGACCAACCATTAAAATGTAAAACAATAACCTTAAAATTTAAGATTATATTCATATAATTTGTGTGTAATGACCCTAATTTTGACTAACATGGTTTAGGACATTTAATCAGATAAATTAAATGAAATAATGTAAATGGTTAAGAGATTGGTATTTGTATAATTAGAAGGTAGTCGTTCCTAATTAAATAATAAACCAAAGGGAAATAAAATGAAATAGATAAGGGTAATAAGATAAGGGCAAAATAAGAATATGTTATATTCTTATATCCTAAACTGTCCTGCCACTTTCATGTTCCACGTTCATAAACAAAAATTAAACCAAGTTTGGTTGACCACCATTAGGAAAAAGCAAGGGGAAGACAAGAAAGAAACAAAAGAAGGAAGCTTAATCAAATTCATTCAAAAGCAAATATCAAACTCCTTAACAACAAGCTAAGGTGAATAATAGATTACATCTCATATTTATTATTTTCGATTTCTAGATAAGATCCAAACTTATTTTGCAAAGTATTATGCTATGTTTTAGTTGTTTAATGGATATATGTTTGTTGATGATTTATGTTGCTTCATATAGATTTTATGATAAGTTATGAATTGAAAAACCTACCAAATGCATCCAAATGCCATGCAATTTTGATAAAAGGTCAGAAATAATGTTTTAGTGATGGGTTTCAAGTTTCATAAATTTTTGAATTAATGTGGATTTATTATGAATTTTCAAGTGAAGGAAATGGTTAGATAGGGTTTAAAATTAATTACGGATATTATATATTAGCTACGAGTCAGAAATTTAAATATGTTAGAAAACATATTAAAGGCGATTGTTAGGAATTTTTGTAGAATTTTCCTAAGTATTTTATTAAAAATATAAAATTATTTAAGTTATGGGACGTAAATGTTTTATATGTTTATAAAAGGTGAAGGGGCTATTTGCAAATGTTTTAATTTGTTAATTTTTGAAACTCGATGCATTTTTAGAAAAGATTTGAAAAAGAATTGGCAACCAATCATATGTTGACAAACAAGGCAAGTTGGTTAGAAAGAAATTACTTTAAAAAGTTAAAAATCAGATTTATAATGTTTTAATGCTTCGCCACTTATAGCAACCACCTTTCGACCTCATACTGCCGCCTCCATCTAAGTTGAAACCAATACACATGGTATCAGCCTTGGTACGAAGTGTATTGGAGTTAGGCGAAAGGTATGGAGTCGAAACAGACTTTCGAAGGGGTTGAAGTGGCTTTGGTAAATTTAGAACCATTTTGAATATAATGAAGCTTTCGAAGGAAATAGCTTTTGGCTTGGTCAAAAGTTTTAAAGAAAACTGCTTTCGAAAGAGGTTGCCGCCTTTGTTTTAAAAAGAAGCGTTCGAAGGGGTCGAAACCCTTGCTGCCACATTTAACCTTTCGAAGCAGTGCCTTTGAAAGGGTTCTTTTGTTTTAAACTATGAAGCCGCTTCTCCAATGCTTTTGAAGGGGTTGGTTCGACACCATCCACTTTCTTTTATTTATGAAAAATTCTTTCGAAAGAGAAGCTTTCCTCCCAGTTCCCTTAAGACCCTTTTTGATATTTTGAAAGTTAAACCCAAAGGTTTTTAAAGGAATGTTTTAAATGGTTTCGAAACTATAGTCCACAAGCTTTCACTTGATCCCAATGCTTTCGAAAGGTTTGTTTTAGCAAAGGGCTTTATAGCTTTTGAAAAGTATCTAATGAAGGTTTCGAAGGGGTGATTCCCCAATGCATTCCAAAGGTTTACCTTTAGTCTTTGAATGGAAGGTTTCCAATGTTTTCAAAAGGAAAATTTGAAGGGTTTTAAAAGAGGATGTCTAAGATTTTATAAAGCTTCCGAAAGGACACGGTCAATGGTTTCGAAAGGTCTATAATAAATGATTTCGAAAGGTAAGTTTTGGCCATTCGGCCGAGAGTTCAAGGCAAAGTAGTTAAATGGTTTCGAAATGGGTACTTTCAAAGGTTTCGAATGAAATTGTTTAAAGCGTTTAAACAATGGTTTCGAAAGTTTTCATCAACAATGTTTTTTTGTAAAGCATATATCATAGCAAAGAGATTTGAGTAAAGCAAAAGTATGTTTTCCTTGGTTAAGTATGGTTTAAAGGGTTAAATCGATTTGAAAGAAATGTTTTTAAGGAAAAATTGGAAGTGTAGTTAACTCTAAGTAAATGACTCAGATATTTGAATACCAAATGGGAATGGTATAGGGTTGTGCCCTATACATTAGCTATAGCCCCTAGCTAATTTAGTTCAAAATTCCAGTGTGTAGGGCTTTGTCACAAGTAAGACTAAAATGATGTTACTCACAGAAAGGGATATATATGTATAGAGATAGGTTATTGGTTAGCCCGCAAAACCATTAGGATCAGTTGACCTTGGGAGAAGTAGTTAAGGACAGACCGTCCAGAAGCGTGTCTAAAAGATGTTAGATTATTTATTTTGTCTAGTAGGCCCGAGTCAGCCAATGGTTAATTGTTAGCCAAAAAAAACTATATTGTTCAGAGAAATTGTCCATTTATTATCTGATTTATGAGCATATATGATATTGCCATTATTGTTTTAATCAGTTTGATTGGAGGATTCTGATTTGCAAAAAGATATGTTTTAAGGGATATTAGTGAGGGGAGACCCATTCCGCTAAGCGGCGTGGTTTCACTTAATATCAATAAATCGAGATGTAATAGTACTATTCACACTAGGCTTTATGTCTGACTCGAAGTTTATACTTTCCCCTTAAACTCTCAGATGCTCAAAATTAATTTGAGTAGATTGGGAGTTAAGGTTTTTCAGGTTTAATAGGTTGGACGAATAAAGCTTCTGAAGACGTGTAGGAGGTGAAACTAGCTATGTAGGAGCTATTTAGTTTTATTTCCATTGTGATGTATTAAGAATGATATGTCTATTTAGTACTCTAGTTATCCAAGGGGGCATCTTCATATGTTGCTCTTGGCGTATTTTTTAATAATTATATTTAATCAAAATTGGGAATCGTTTTGGGATTATGTTTCGGATTATGAAATATTGATTTGAAATGTAATTTAAAAAGTTGTTTTAAATCTGTATTGATTTTATTTCATATTTATGTGCTTACGATATTATGGATACCACTAACATTACCATATTTTGTCGCCGGAAGTTAATACTATGGATCACTACAGCATTTGTAGCGCTTAGATTCGGGCCTCAAGATAGGGGATGTTACAACTTGGTATCAGAGCATAGATTTATGAAAACTTAAAAAAAATTTTAAACTTAAAATAATTGTGAAAACATAATCCTAAGGAATTAGAGAGAAGATTGGGGTATGGGATAACGCTATAATAATGTACTTGTATTTGCTATATATAAGTATATGCTTTATCTCTATCCTCCCATCCCTATCTTACAAAGACTCGAATGCAGATTTTACTGGCGTAAGATATGGATGCTAGGAGTGGAAGAGTTAACATTGGTGGGGGAAGCACCACAACCAATGGGAATGCTAGACCAAATACCAGGAGGAACTAGGTCAGGCACAAGCTGCAAATGTTGGTGCGGGAGTCCCGCAAGTCGATATGGGAGCAATGTATCAGTTTTTCGTTAACATGATGCAAGCAGGAGTTACTGTGGGTTGGCTGGAGGAAATGCTGAAGGAGAAAATCAAGGAGCTCCGATGGTTAATAATTATGCTGTTTTAAGTAGAGATTATGCTCGGTTGGGAGGAAAGTCGTTTATTGGTACTGAAGACGGAATCGACGTGGAGAATTGGTTATGTCATTACGAGAGGATTTTTTCTAATTCGGGGCTCAATGATAAGCAGAAAAGAAGACTTGCTTCTAGACAGTTACAAGTGGCAGCACTGTATTGGTGGAATAATGTTACTGTTGGAGTCAATGAGGAGACTATGACTTGGGATGAGTTCAGGGGGAGGTTCGAGAAAAGATTTATGTCGGAGATTACTAAATCTACTCTGCTCAGGAAGTTTGCTAAATTAGAGCTGGGAGATATGACAAACCTTGAGTATGCAACCAGGTTTGAGGAGCTAGTGAGATACGGATACGCCACGGTTGATACTATCACTAAAAGGAATGAGAAGTTCATTCGCGATTTGAAACCTGAGCTTGCTATGGCCATGTTATTGCATATTAGGGATCCGTGCGATGTTGTTGTTGAGATGGCTTTGAGACAGGAAGTGATGCTTGCTTTTCTTGAAGGAAATAAGGCAAAAGAAGCTTAAGGAGGGTAGAACCAGAAGAGGAAGTTTTTCCATAAGAAAGGAGCTTAGAAGAGTGGAGCTACTAAGAAAGGGAAGGCATAAGTTGTCTATTATAAGTGTGATAAGAAAGGACACTATGCTCATGAATGTCAGTCAGGCAAATGAAAGAAAGCTGCTGGGAGAAAGGAGCGAGATGTTTCAATTGTGATCAGATTGGACATTATAATAACCAGTGCAAGGAGCCAGCCAAGGATGGAAAAGGCAAGATGTTTGCATTGGAACCAGCTACCTTGACACCAATAGCAGAGGAGAAGGGAAAAGCTGTGTTGGGAGGTACGCTTTTGATTCATAGTGTATCAGTTAGAGTTCTATCTGATACCGGTGCATCGCATTCTTTTATATTTCATTGTTTGGTAGATAAGCCTAACATAGAACCCTCATACCTAGTTACTTACGTAAGGGTTGCGGATCCGATAGGAGGATATGCAAGTCTTGGGATGAGATGTGACCACATAGAGTTTGAATTGTTAGGTCATGTATTTGCTTGCAGTTTTCATGTGTTAGATTTCGTAGGGTTCAGAATTATTTTGGGTATGGATTGGTTAAGTAAATACGATGCTAGGATATTAGACCATGATAGGAAATATCACTTAGACACCCTGATCGTAGTGATCAGATAGTATACTCGTAGAAAACCCCAGTTTTGAGATTAATGCTTTGTTGGGTATTATGGAGGCAGAAGACAAGTTAAATCGTGTTTTGATTGTTAGAGAGTTTGCAGAAAATTTTGAACCTATAGTAGGACTACCACCGAAACGAGCCATTGAGTTTTGGATAGATTTAGTATCAGGAGCAAAACCGCTGAGCATACCACCAACTAGAATGACACCTACCAAGATGAGGGAGCTAAAGGTGCAGTTAGTGGATTTGGAAGGGAAGAATTTTATTAGACCAAGAAGTTTGCCTTGTGGCGCAGTCGCGGTGTTTGCAAGGAAACCCGACAGATCATTGAGGTTATATATTGATTATCGTAAGTTGAATGAGAAGACGATAAAGAATTGATATCCAATACCTAGAATTGACGATTTTTTCGACCAGTTAAGTGGAGCCAAAGTATTTTCCCAGTTGGATTTAGCAATAAGATTCCAACAGCTCAGGGTGGCTGAGGATAGTATTCCTTTGACGGTGTTTAGGACCAGATATGGATCGCACGAATGGTTAGTAATGCCATTCGGACTACCTAATGCGCCAACATTCTTTGCGGATTTGATGAACTGAGTTTTCCGAGAGCACTTGGATATGTTCGTATTTGTTTTCATCGATGATATTTTGATATACTCTAAAGATGAAAGAGAGTATGAAGTTCATCTTAGAGTGGTGCTTGAGATGTATAGGCAGCATCAATTGATAGCGAAATTTTCGAAGTGTCGCTTTTGGAAGAAGGAAGTGAAGTTTCTTGGACTTATAGCCTCGGAGAAAGGGTTCTATAGATCCGAATAAGATCGAGGCGGTAAATAATTGGAAGAGACCCGAGACAGTGACTGAGATAAAGGGTTTTCTTGGATTAGCGTGGCATTATCGAAGATTTATTAAGGATTTTTCGCGGATAGCAGCACCGATGACCAAGCTAACGTGAAAGGATGTGAAGTTTGTTTGGACAGATAAGTGTGAGGAAGCGTTCCAGAGATTGAAACACTTATTGACTAATGCACCTGTGTTAGTTGTTCTAAAAGGGAATCAAGATTTAGTGGTATACATGGATGCATGTGGAATAGGATTAGGAGTTGTATTAATGCAAGTAAAGTGATTGCTTATGCATCATGATAGCTCAGACCGCATGAGGTTAGATATCCAACTCATGACTTGGAATTAGCTGCGGTAATTTTTGCATTGAAGGCGTGGAGATATTACCTATTCGAAGAAAGATTCGAGCTGTATACGGATCATAAGTCATTGAGATATATATTCTCTCAGAAGAAGCTGAATATGAGATAGTAGAGGTGGTTTGAGTTTTTAGCCGCTTATGACTTTTGTATTGAGTACACATCAGGAAAAGGCAAAAAAGTTGCAGATGCACTTAGCAGAAAATATCATAATGCAGTATTGGAAATGATAGCTGAATGGTAAGTTTTAGAGGTGTTGACTACATGCAAAGTACAACGGAGATCTAAGTGTAGTTCTAGTACAAAAACAGCTATGTTGTCATGTTTAGAAGTTAGACCAGCGATGATCGCAAGGATTGTTTCTAAGCAAGGAGAGGATCCATTATTAGCTGAATGGATCTGAAAGTTTGATGGATGGAACAGAGAGTGAAGACTTGAAAGATTTCAGCCTTGACCAGAATGGATGGTTAAGAAAGAAAGGGAGACTTTGCATTCCGAATGTGGGAAATATTAGGAAGGAAGTTCTAGAAGAATGCCATCATTCGAAGTTCGCTATTCATCTGGGAGGAACTAAGAAGTATCAGGATATGAAAAGGAGTTTCTTCTGGAAAGGTATGAAGAGGGATGTAGGCTTATGGGTGAAATAGTGTTTGAACTGTCAATAGGTAAAAGCCGAACATAAGAAACCAAGTGGGTTACTTCAGCCTTTTTTATGTTCCAGTATGGAAAATGGATTCTATTTTAATGGATTTTATAGATGGGTTGCCAAGGTCAAATAGAGGAAATGAAAGCATATGGGTCATAGTGGACAGGTTGACCAAGAGTGCCCATTTTATTCCAGTTGAGTCAACCAGGACAGCACCTGTTTTAGCTAAGTTGTTTATGAAGATGTAGTTAGACTTCATGGAGTTCCTAGTAGCATAATAAGCGATAGAGATTCCTTATTCACTAGCGAGTTCTGGAAGTCTACATGAGAATTTGGGTACCAAGCTCAAGATGAGAATCGCTTACCATCCGTAGACAGATGAGAAAACAGAAAGGATTAACAAAGTCTTAGAAGATTTATTACGTGCTTGTGTACTAGACTTTGGGGGATCATGGGAATGCCACCTACTCTTATTCGAGTTTTCATATAACAACAGTTATCAGGCTAGTATAGGGATGACACCATTTGAAGATTTGTATGGAAGGCCATGAAAATTTCCCATTTGTTGGTCAGAGATAAGGGATAGGTTAGTTCTTGGTACATATTTGGTTAGGGAAGCTGCAGAAAAGATTGAGTTAATTTGAGCTAGAATGAAGGAAGCTCAGTATAGGCAGAAGAATTATGCTGATAAAAGACAAAAAGACTTAGAGTTCTCAGTTGGAGACCATGTTTATTTCAATGTATCACCGATGAAAGGTGTAATTTAATTTGGAAAATCAGGAAAATTGGCGTCGAGATTCGTTGGACCATTTCCAATTATAGAAAAAATTAGGAAACTCGCATATAGAGTGGAGTTACCAAGTAGTTTGGCAGGAGTCTATAATGTCTTTCATATTTCTCATCTAAGGAAGTGTATTCAAGATCCAGAGATTACTATAGCACCGGCTGTGTTAGATGACTTAGTAGTGGAGTCAAATTTGACTATAGTAAGAAAACCAGTTCGTATAGTCGTGAGAGATGAGAAGAGGCTAAGGAACAAAACAGTCAGATTAGTCAAAATCTAGTGGAGTGATGACGAGAGAACTGTACTTAGGAAACTGAGAGCAGGATCCGAGATACTTATCCTGACTAGTTATATGGTATGTTTTACCTTTATGATTGGTTTTGATGAGTACCTTATCATAATTTCGAGGACGAAATTCATTAAGGAACGGAGTCTGTAATGATCCTAATTTTGACTAACGTTTTTTAGGACATTTAATCAAATAAACTAAATGAAATAATGTAATTGGTTAAGGGATTGAGATTTGTATAATTAGAAGGTAGTCGTGCCTAATTAACTAATGAACTAAAGGGAAATAAAATGAAATAGATAAGGGTAATAAGATAAGGGCAAAATAGGAATAAGTTATATTCTTATACCCTAAACCATCATGCTACTTTTATTTTCCACGTTCATAAACAAAAATTAAACTAAGTTTGGTCAGCCACCATTAGGAGAAAGCAAGGGGAAGATGAGAAAGAATCAAAAGAAGGAAGCTTAATCAAATTCATTCAAGAGCAAATCTCAAACTTCTTAACAACAAGCTAAGGAGAATAATAGATTACATCTCATATTTTTTATTTTCGATTTCTTGATAAGACCCGAACTTATTTTGCAAAGTGTTATGCTATGTTTTGATTGTTAAATGGATATATGCTTATTGATGATTTATGTTGCTTCATATAGATTTTATGATAAGTTATGATTTGAGAAACCTACCAAATGACATTGAAATGCCTTGCGATTTTGACATAAGGTCAGAAATAATTTTTTAGTGATGGGTTTCAAGTTTCATAATTTTCTGAATTAATGTGGATTTATTATGGATTTTCTAGTGAAGAAAATGGTTAGATAGGGTTCAAAATTAATTACGGCTACTATATGGTAGCTATGGGTCATAAATTTAAATATGTTAGAAAACATATTAATATTGATTTATGGGAATTTTTGTAGAATTTTCCTAAGTATTTTATTAAAAATATAAAATTATTTAAGGTATGGGATTTAAATGTTTTATGTGTTTATAAAAGGAGAAGGGGATATTTGCAACTGTTTTAATTCATTAATTTCTGAAATTTGGCAGCTCTTTTAGAAAAGATTTGAAAAATAATTGGCAACCAATCATATGTTGACATACAAGGCAAGTTGGTTAGAAAGAAATTTCTTTAAAAAGTTAAAAATCATATTTATAATGTTTTAATGCTTCGCCACTTATAGCAGCCACCTTTTGACCTCATACTGTCGCCTCCATCTAAGTTGAAACCAATACACATGGTATCAGCCTTGGTACGTAGTGTATTGGAGTTAGACGAAAGGTATGGAGTCGAAACAGACTTTCTAAGGGCTTGAAGTAGCTTTGGTAAACTTAGAACCATTTTGGATATAAATGAGGCTTTCGAAGGAAAAAAATTTCGACTTGGTCAAAAGTTTTAAAGAAAAGGGCTTTCGAAAGAGTTTGCCGCCTTTGTTTTAAAAAGAAGCTTTCGAAGCGGTCGAAACCCTTGCCACCGCATTTCACCTTTCGAAGCAATGCCTTCGAAAGGGTTCTTTTGTTTTAAACTGTGAAGCCACTTCTCCAATGCTTTCGAAGGGATTGGTTTCGACACCAACCACTTTCTTTTATTTATGAAAAATGCTTTCAAAAGTGAAGCTTTCGTCCCAGTCCTCTTAAAATCCTTTTTGATATTTTGAAAGTTAAACCCAAAGGTTTCGAAAGGAATGTTTTAAATGGTTTCAAAACTATATTCCACAAGCTTTCACTTGAACCCAATGCTTTCAAAAGGTTTGTTTTAGCAAAGGACTATATTGCTTTCGAAAAGTATCTAATGAAGGTTTCGAAGGGGTGATTCCCCAATGTTTTTCGAAGTTTTACCTTTAGTGTTTCAATGGAAGGTTTCCAATGTTTTCAAAAGGCAAATTTGAAGTGTTTTAAAAGAGGACATCTAAGGTTTTATAAAGCTTTTGAAAGGACATTGTCAATGGTTTCGAAAGGTCTATAATAAATAATTTTGAAAGGTAAGTTTTGGCCTTTCGGCCGAGAGTTCAAGGCAAAGTTGTTAAATGGTTTCGAAAGAGGTACTTTCAAAGGTTTCGAATGAGATTGTTTAAAGCATTTAAACAAAGGTTTCGAAAGTTTTCATCAACTGTGTTTTATGTAAAGCATATATCATAGCAAAGAGATTTGGGTAAAGCAAAAGTATGTTTTCTTTGGTTAAGTATGATTTAAAGGGTTAAATCAATTTGAAAGAAATGTTTTTAAGGAAAAATTGGAAGGGTAGTTAACCCTAAGAAATGACTCAGATATTCGAATACCAAATGGGACTAGTATAGGGTTGCGCCCTATACATTAGCTATAGCCCCTAGCTAATTTAGTTCAAAATTCCAATGTGTAGGGCTTTGTCACAAGTAAGACTAAAATGATGTTACACACAGAAAGGGATATATATGTACAGAGATAGGTTATTGGTGAGCCCGCAAAACCATTAGGAACAGTTGACCTTTGGAGAAGTAGTTAAGGACAGACCGTTCAGAAGTGTGTCTAACAGATGTTAGATTATTTATTTTGTCTAGTAGGCCCAAGTCAGCAAATGGTTAATAGTTAGCCAAACAAAACTGTATTTTTTGGACAGATGGTCCATTTATTACCTAATTTAAGAGCATATATGATATTGCCAATATTGTTTTAATTAGTTTGATTGGAGGATTCTAATTTGCAAAAAGATATGTTTTAAAGGGATATTAGTGTGGGGAAACCCATTCCGCTAAGCGGCGTGGTTTCACTTAATATCAATAAATCGAGATGTAATAGTACATTCACACTAGGCTTTATGTCTAACTCGAAGTTTATACTTTCCCCTTAAACTCTCAGATGCTCAAAATTAATTTGAGTAGATTGGGAGTTAAGGTTTTTCAAGTTTAATAGGTTGGACGAATAAAGCTTCCGAAGACGTGTAGGAGGCAAAGCTAGCTATGTAGGAGCTATTTAGTTTTATTTCCATTGTGATGTATTAAGACTGATATGTCTATTTAGTACTCAAATCATCCAAGGGGGCATCTTCATATGTCTCTCTTGGCGTATTTTGTAATAATTATATTTGATCAAAACCCGGGAATCGTTTTGGGATTATGTTTTTTATTGTGAAATATTGATTTGAAATGTAATCTAAAAAGTTGTTTTAATCTGTGTTGCTTTTATTCCATATTTATGTGCTTATGATAATATGGTTACCACTAACATTACCATATTTTGTCATCGAAAGTTAATACTATGGATCACTGCAGCATCTGTAGCGCTTAGATTCGGGCCTCAAGACAAGGGATGTTACAACTTAGTATCAGAGCATAGATTTATGAAAACTTAAAAGAAATTTTAAACTTAAAATAATTGTGAAAACATAATCCTAAGGAATTAGAGAGAAGATTGGGGTATGGGATAACACTATAGTAACGTACTTGTATTTTCTATATACAAGTATATGCTTTACCTCTATTCTCCCATCCCTCTTAGGTTATTCTTCTGTATCTTACAAAGACTCGAATGTAGATTTTATTGGCGTACGATATGGATGCTAGAAGTGGAAGAGTTAACATTGGTGGGGGAAGCACCACAACCAATGGGAATGCCAACCAAATACCAGGAGGAACTAGGTCAGATACAAGCTGCACATGTCGGTGCTGGAGTCCTGCAAGTCAATATGGGAGCAATGTAAAAGTTTTTCGTTAACATAATGTAAGCAGGAGTTGCGGCGGGTTGGCAGGAGGAAATGCCGAAGGCGGAAATCAAGGAGCTCCAGTGGTTAATAATTATGCTGTTTTGAGTGGAGATTATGCTCGATTGGGAGGAAAGCTGTTTATTGGTACTGAAGATGCAATCGACGTGGATAATTGGTTACTTCATTTTGAGAGGATTTTTGCTGATTTGGGGCTCAATGATGAGCAGAAAAGAAGACTCGTTTCTAGACTGTTACAAGTGGCAGCACGGTATTGGTGGAACAGTGTTACTATTGGAGTCAATGAGGAGACTATGACTTGGGCTGAGTTCAGGAGGAGGTTTGAGGAAAGATTTATGTCAGAGATTTCTAAGTCTACTCTGCTCAGAAAGTTTGCTGAATTAGAGCAGGAAGATATGATAGTGCTTGAGTACGCAACAAGGTTTCAGGAGCTAGTGAGATACGGATATGCTACGGTTGATATTATCATTAAATGGAATGAGAAGTTCATTCGCGGATTGATACCTAAGCTTTCTAAGACCATGTTATTGCATATTAGGGATCTGCGAGATGTTTTTGTTGAGATGGCTTTGAGGTAGGAAGAGATGCTTGCTTTTCTTGAAGGAAATAAGGCAAAGGAAGCTCAAGGAGGGTAGAACCAGAAGAGGAAGTTTTTACATAAGAAAGGAGCTTAGAAGAGTGGAGCTGTTAAGAAAGGGAAGGCATAAGTTGTCTGTTATAAGTGTGATAAGAAAAGACACTATGCTCATGAATGCCAGACAGGCAAAAAAAAGAAAGCTGCTGAGAAGAAAGGAGTGAGATGTTTCAATTGTGATCAGATTGGACATTATAAGAACCAGTGCAAGGAGCCAGCCAAGAATGAAAAGGCAATATGTTTGCATTGGAACCAGCTACCTCGAGACCAATAGCAGAGGAGAAGGGAAATGCTGTGTTGGGAGGTACGCTTTTGATTCATAGTGTATCATTTGGAGTTCTATTTGATATGTGCATTGCATCCTTTTTTATCTCATTTTTTTGGTAGATAACCTTAAAATAGAACCCTCATACCTTATTACTTCCTTAAGGGTTGCTAATCCAATAGGAGGATATGCGAGTATTGGGATGAGATGTGACCACTTAGAGTTTGAATTGTTAGGTCATGTATTTTCTTGCAGTTTGCATGTGATCGATTTCGTAGGGTTCAGAATTATTTTGGGTATGGATTGGTTAAGTAAATACGATGTTAGGATATTTTTCCATGATAGGAAAATATCAATTAGACACCCAAATCATAGTGATCGGGCATTATACTCCGTAGAAAACCTAAGTATTGAGGTTACTGCTTTGTTGGCTATTGTGGAGGTATAAGACGAGTTGAATCGAGTTTTCTTTGTTAGAGAGTTTGCAGAAGTTTTTAAACTATAATAGGACTACCACCAAAATGAGCCATTGAGTTTCGGATAGATTTAGTACCAGGATCAGAACCGGTGAGTACACCACCAAGTAGAATGACACCTACCGAGATGAGGGAGCTAAAGGTGCAATTGGTGGGTTTGGAAGGCAAGAATTTTATCAGACCAAGCAGTTCGCCTTGGGGAGCAGCCGTAGTTTTTGCAAGGAAACCAGACAGATCGTTGAGGTTATGCATTGATTATTGTAAGTTGAATGAGAAGACGATAAAGAATCGTTATCCAATACCTAGTATTGACGATTTGTTCGACCAGTTGAGTGGAGCCAAAGTATTTTCCCAGTTGCATTTAGCAATAGGATTCCAACAGCTCAGGGTGGCTGAGGATAGTATTCCTTTGATGGCGTTTAGGACTAGATAAGGATCACACGATTGGTTAGTAATGCCGTTCAGACTAACTACCGAGCCAACATTCTTTGTGGATTTGATGAACCGAATTTTCTGAGAGCACTTAGATAGGATCGTATTAGTTTTCATATATGATATTTTGATGTACTCTAAAGATGAAAAAGAGCATAAAGTTCATCTTAGAGTGGTGCTTGAGATGTATAGGCAACATCAACTAAAAGCGAAATTTTCGAAGTGTCACTTCTGAAAGAAAGAAGTAAAGCTTCTTGGTCTTATAGTCGCATAGAGATGGTAGTCTGTCTATCTGAATAAAATCAAGGCAGTAAATAATTGGAAGAGACCCAAGATAGTGACTAACATAAAGAGTTTTCTTGGATTAGCTGGGTATATGGAGATTTATTAAGGATTTTTCGCGAATAGCGCACCGATGACCAAGCTAACGTGAAAGGATGTGAAGTTCGATTTGACCAATAAGTGTGAGGAAGCATTTCAGATATTGAAACACTTATTGACTAATGCACCTGTGTTAGTTGTTCCAGAAGGGAATCAAGATTTAGTGGTATACACGGATGCTTGTGGAACAGGACTAGGAGCTGTATTAATGCAAGTAAAGTGATTGCCTATGCATCTCGATAGCTCATACCATATGAGGTTAGATATCCAACTCATGACTTGGAATTAGCAGCAGTGATTTTTGGTTTGAAGGTGTGGAGACATTACCTATTCGGAGAAAGATTCGAGTTGTATACGATCATAAGTCATTGAGATATCTATTCTCTCAGAAGGAGCTGAATATGAGACAGCAGAGGTGGTTAGAGTTTTTAGCCGCTTATGATTTTGGTATTGAGTACGCACCGAGAAAAGGCAACAAGGGTGCGGATGCACTTAGCAGAAAACATTAGAATGCAGTATTGGCAATGATAGCTGAGTGGAAAGTTTTAGAGGCGTTGATTACATGCAGAGTAAAGCAAAGATTTAAGAGTAGTTCTAGTACAAAAACTGCGATGTTGTCATGTTTAGAAGTTAGACCAGTGATGATCGAAAGGATTGCTTCTAAGCAAGGAGAGGATCCATTATTAGCTGAATGGATCCAAAAGTTAATGGATGGAACAGAAAGTGAAGACTTGAAAATTTTTAGCCTTGACCAGAATGGATGGTTAAGAAAGAAAGAAAGACTGTGCGTTTTGAATGTGAGAAACATTAGGAAGGAAGTTCTAGAAGAATGCCATCGTTCGAAGTTCACTATTCATCGGGAGGAACTAAGATGTATCAGGATATGAAAAGGAGTTTCTTCTGGGAAGGTATGAAAAGGGATGTAGGCTTATGAGTGAAACAGTGTTTGAACTATTAACAGGTAAAAGACGAACATCAGAAACCAAGTGGGTTACTTCAACATTTTTATGTTCTAGTATGGAAATGGGATTCTATTTCAATGGATTTTATAGACGAGTTGCCAAGGTCAAATAGAAGAAATGAAAGCATACGGGTCATAGTGGACAGGTTGACCAAGAGTGCCTATTTCATTCCAGTTAAGTCAACCAGGACGGCACCGGTTTTAGCTAAGTTGTTTATGAAGAATGTAGTTAGACTTCATGGAATTCCTAGTAGCATAATAAGTGATGGAGATTCCTTATTCACTAGCGAGTTCTGGAAGAGTCTACAGGAGACTTTGGGTACCAAGCTCATGATGAGTACCGCTTACCATCCGCAGATAGACGGGATAACGAAAAGGATTGACAAAGTCTTAGAAGATTTATTACGAGCTTATGTACTAGACTTTGGGGGATCATGGTAAGACCACCTACACTTAGTCGAGTTTTCGTATAATAACAACTATCAAGCTAGTATAGGGATGGCACCATTTGTAGATTTATATGGAAGGCTGTGCAAATCTCCCATTTGTTGGTTAAAACCGGGGATAGGTTAGTTCTTGGTCCAGATTTGGTTGGGGAAGCTGCAGAAAAGATTGAGTTAATTCGAGCTAGAATGAAGGAAGCTCAGTTTAGGCAGAAAAATTATGCTGATAAAAGACGAAATGACTTAGAGTTCTCAGTTGGAGACCGCGTGTTCGTCAAGGTTTCACCGATGAAAGGTGTAATTCAATTTGGAAAATCAATAAAATTGGCGCCGAGATTCGTTGGACCATTTCCTATTATAGAAAGAATTTGGAAACTCGCGTATAGAGTTGAGTTACCAAGTAGTTTGGCAAAAGTCTATAATGTCGTTCATAATTCTCATCTAAGGAAGTGTATTCGAGATCCAGAGATTACTATAGCACCGACTGTGTCAGATGACTTAGTAGTGGAGTCGAATTTGACTATAGTAAGAAAACCAGTTCGTATAGTCATGAAAGATGAGAAGAGGCTAAGGAATAAGACAGTCATATTAGTCAAAATCAAGTGGACTAACGACGAGAGAGACTGTACTTGGGAAACTGAGAGCAGGATCCGGAATACTTATCCCAACTTGTTGCATGGTATGTTTTACCATTATGATTGGTTTTGATGAGTACCTTATCGTAATTTCGAGGACGAAATTCTTTAATGAGGGGAGTCTATAACGATCCTAATTTTGACTAACACTATTTAGGACATTTAATCAGATAAAATAAATGAAATAATGTAATTGGTTAAGGGATTGAGATTTGTATAATTAGAAGGTAGTCGTGCCTAATTAACTAATGAACTGAAGGGAAATAAAATGAAATAGATAAGGGTAATAAGATAAGGGGAAAATAGGAATAGGTTATATTCTTATACCCTAAACCATCATGCCACTTTCATTTTCCTCGTTCAAAAAAAAATTAAATCGATCTGGTCGGCCACCATTTGGAGAAAGCAAGGGGAAAATAAGCAAGAATCAAAAGAAGGAAGCTTTATCAAATTCATTCAAGAGCAAATCTCAAACTCCATAACAACAAGCTAAGGTGAATAATAGATTACATCTCTTAATTATTATTTTCTATTTCCAGATAAGATCCGAACTTATATTGCAAAGTATTATGTTTGTTTTGATTGTTAAATGGATATATGCTTATTGATGATTTATGTTGCTTCATATAGATTTTATGATAAGTTATGATTTGAAAAACCTACCAAATGACATCCAAATGCCTTGCGATTTTGATATAAGGTCAGAAATAATTTTTTAGTGATGGGTTTCAAGTTTCATAATTTTCTGAATTAATATGGATTTATTATGGATTTTCTAGTGAAGAAAACGGTAAATAGGTTTAAAATTAATTACGGCTATTATATGGTAGCTATGGATCACAAATTTAAATATGTTAGAAAACCTTTTAGAAGTGATTTATGAGAATTTTTGAAGAATTTTCCTAAGTATTTTATTAAAAATATAAAATTATTTAAGGTAGGGGATTTAAATGTTTTATATGTTTATAAAAGGAGAAGGGGCTATTTGCAAATATTTTAATTTGTTAATTTTTGAAATTCGCCAGCATTTTTAGAATAGATTTGAAAAAGAATCGGTAACCTATCATATGTTGACAAACAAGGAAAGTTGGTTAGAAAGAAATTGCTTTAAAAGGTTAAAAATAAGATTTATAAGGTTTTATTGCTTCGCCACTTATAGCAGCCAACTTTCGACCTCATATTGCCGCCTCCATCTAAGTTGAAACCAATACGCATGGTATCAGCCTTGGTACGAAGTGTATTGGAGTTAGGCGAAAGGAATCGAGTCTAAACAGACTTTCGAAGGGGTTGAAGTGGCTTTGGTAAATTTAGAACCATTTTGAATATAATGAAGCTTTCGAAGGAAATAGCTTTTGGCTTGGTCAAAAGTTTTAAAGAAAAGGGCTTCCGAAAGAGGTTGCCGCCTTTGTTTTAAAAAGAAGCTTTCGAAGGGGTCGAAACCCCTACCGCCGCATTTCACCTTTCGAAGTAATGCCTTCGAAAGGGTTCTTTTATTTAAACTGTGAAGCCACTTCTCCAATGCTTTTTAGGGGTTGGTTTCGACACCATCCCCTTTCTTTTATTTATGAAAAATGCTTTCGAAAGATATGCTTTCGTCCCAGTTCTCTTAAGACCCTTTTTGATATTTTGAAAGTTAAACCCGAAGGTTTCGAAAGGAATGTTTTATATGGTTTCGAAACTATATTCCACAAGCTTTCACTTGAACACAATGCTTTCTAAAGGTTTGTTTAAGCAAAGGGCTTTATTGCTTTCGAAAAGTATCTAATGAAGGTTTCGAAGGGGTGATTCCCCAATGCTTTCGAATGGTTTGCCTTCGATGTTTGAATGGAACGTTTCTAATGTTTTTGAAAGGCAAATTTGAAGATTTTTAAAAGAGGATGTCTAAGGTTTTATAAAGCTTTCGAAAGGACTCTTTCAATGGTTTCGAAAGGTCTATTATAAATGATTTCAAAAGGTATGTTTTGGCCTTTCGGCTAGAGTTCAAGGTAAAGTAGTTAAATGGTTTCGAAAGGGTTACTTTGAAAGGTTTTGAAAGAGATCGTTTAAAGCATTTAAACAATTGTTTCGAAAGTTTTCATCAACAATGTTTTGTGTAAAGCATATATCATAGCGAAGAGATTTGAGTAAAGAAAAACTATGTTTTCCTCGGTTAAGTATGATTTAAAGGGTTAAATCAATTTGAAAAAATGTTTTCAAGGAAAAATTGGAAGGGTAGTTAATCCTAAGTAAACGACTCGGATATTTGACTACCAGATGGAACTGGTATAGGGTCATGCCCTATACATTAGCTATAGCCCCTATCTAATTTAGGCAAAAATTCCAGTGTTTAGGGCTGAGTTCCAGGTAAGACTTAAATGACGTTACACATAGAAAAGAATATACATAGAAGGAGGATAGGTTATTGGTGAGCCAGCAAATCCCTTAGGATCAGTTGACCCTGGGAGAAGTAGTTAAGGACAGACCGTCAAGAAGTGTGTGTAGTAGATGTTAGATTATTTATTTTGTTTGGTAGGCCCGAGTCAGCCAATGGTTAGTAGCTAGCCAAACAAAACTATATTGTTCGGACATATAGTCCATTTATTACTTGATTTATGAGCATATATGATATTGCCATTATTGTTTTAATCAGTTTGATTGCAGGATTCTATTTTGCAAAAAGATATGTTTTAAAGGGATATTAGTGAGGGGAAACTCGTTCCGCCAAGTGGCGTGGTCTCACTTGATATCAGTAAACTAAGATGTAATAGCATTATTCACACTAGGCCTTATGTCTGACTTGAAGTTTATGTTTTCCCTTTAAACTCTCGGATGCTCAAAATTAATTTGAGTATATTAAAAGTTAAGGTTTTTCAGGTTCAGTGGGTCAGACGAATAAAGCTTCCGAAGACGCATAGGAGGCAAAGCTAGCTATGTAGGAGCTATTTAGTTTTATTTCCGCTGTGATGTATTAAGGCCGATATGTCTAATTAGTACTCTGATCATCCAAGGGGGCATCTTCATATGTCGCTCTTGGCGTATTTTTTAATAATTATATTTGATCAAAACCTGGGAATCGTTTTAGGATTATGTATCTGAATATGAAATATTGACTTGAAATCTAATCAGAAAATTTGTTTTAAATATTTGTTGATTTTTTTTCATATTCATGTGTTTCTGATATTATGGATACCATTAACATTACCGTATTTTATCACCGGAAGTTAATACTATGGATACTGCAACATCTGTAGCGCTTAGCTTCGGGCCTGAAGAATGTTACATTGTATAAATTCGTTTGAAAATAAAATTAAATAGAATAATATTATATATTTTCAAAAATTTAAATGTATGATTTAATTGATAAATAAAATGTCAATATGTAAATGATTAATACGTTTTTATGTTTTATAGTAGGAAAAATGGTCGATTATTTTATTGGTCGGAGCCGGATGTACCAACAAAGAAGAGAAATTGGAGGCTTAATAGGTGAACATTTTCAAAATGGTGTACACATATTTATTGAATTCACTTTAAGTAATAATGAGAACGACGAAGAAATTCGTTGTCTATGTAGTAGGTGCAAATTATTGAAGCATTTGATACCGGATATGGTAATAGTTCATTTGTGCCAATATAGTTTCGTGCTGAATTATTTGGTGTGGGATCATCATGGAGAACTTATAGCACCTAATCTCATACATTTGGAGGAGGAGGTGGATAATGAAATTGTTTCGATGAATCTCATAGAAGATATGGTTGAAGATGTAGCACGTTCATTATTCCCTACTGTTGAAGTTGATGGTAATGATGTTAATGTAGAAGAAGAACTAAGTATTAGAGCAAAAAAATTATGATTTATTGGATGCTGCTAAGAAACTCCTTTGGGATGGTTGTACAAGCGGTACTCAACTATCAGTAACTGCATAATACGTTGCGATGAAATCAAAATACAACTTCACAGAACCCGGGTTTACAACTATAGTACAAGCTGCAAAACGGCATATGCCACCTGATAATTTAATGTGCGAAAATCATTATGAAGTGGAAAAACTTATGTCTACTTTTGGTTTGTCGTATCAAAAAATAGATACATGTTTAAATGGTTGCATGTTGTTTTGTAAGGAAGACATCAATCTTAGGAATTGTAAAATATGTAATAAGGAAAGATAAAACCAAGAAAAAAGGGAAGGAAATTCCATACATGTGTATGCATTACTTACCCATCACTCCTAGGCTTCAAAGGTTATATGCATATTCTATAACCGCGCATCATATGATATGGCACTGTGTGAGAACACAGGAATAAGGTACGTTAACACACCCAGCCGAGGGAGAAGCATGGAAGCATTTTGATAAGACATACCCCACTTTCGCAGTGGAGAGCCATAATGTTAGACTTGGTTTATGCACGGATGGATTTTCACCGTTCCCTCAATTTGGTTCAAAATATTCATCTTGGCCTATAATCGTTATACCTTACAATTTACCTCCGTGCATGTGTATGAAAACTTCATATATGTTTCTCACTATTTTCATCCTTGGCCCTGATGATCCGACATAAGAAATCGATGTATATTTACAACCTTTGATTGAAGAGTTGAAAATATTATGGTATGAAGGAGTTGAAATATACGACATTTCAAAAAAAAAAAGAATTTTCGTATGTTCGCTTATCTGCTGTGGACTATAAGTAATTTTCCTACGTATGCAATGCTTTCAGGTTGGAGTACGGCTGGTCGTCTGGCTTGTCCTTATTTCATGGAAGAAACACGAGCATTTCCTTTACCGCATGAAAAGAAAATTTCATGGTTTCATTGTCATTGGTGTTTTCTCCATATTAATCATCCATTTAGAAAAGATAAAAAAACTTTACAAGTAATAGACTTGTGACCTTGCGACCACCAACGATTTGGTCAAGCAAAGATGTTTATGACCTTGTAAAGGATTATTCAAAGAAACATGAAACTGGAGAACAAATTGAAATTCAAGGTAAATCGACAATTCATAATTGGTGCAAACAAAGTATATTTTGGGAGTTGCCTTATTGGAAAAATCTCCTAATTTATCATTATATCGACGTGATGCACAATGAGAAAAATGTGTTCGATAATGTATTTAACACAGTTCTGAATGTTAAAGGAAAGACTAAGGACGATTTGAAATCAAGACGTGATATAGAGGCAATATGCAGTCGTCATGAGCTTCATATGAAGCCAAATGACACAAAAATACCCAAAGCATGCTATGAGCTAGATAGTAACCAAGTTAAATTATTGCTAAAGTGGATGGAAAGATTAAGATTTCTTGATGGGATTTCCTCTAATCTTTGTAGATGTGTTGACTATAAGAACGGTAAACTGAGTGGGATGAAAAGTCATGATTGTCATGTAATAATGGAACATTTATTACCCATCGCTTTCAAAGAACTACTGCCCACAAAAGTTTTGACGACCGTAACAGAACTTAGTTTGTTTTATATGGAGCTTTGTTCAACTACGTTAAAAGTTGATCGTCTAGGTAAACTTGAGGAAGAAATTCCTATACTGCTCTACAAACTGGAGAAAATATTTCCTCTGGGTATCTTTAATGTAATGTAGCATTTATCTGTTCATCTTCCGTTTGAAGCATGTCTTCGAGGTCCTGTGCAATATGGATGGATGTATCCGTTTGAAAGGTATTAATATTGAGTATGTTAAATATTAGTTTAATCACATGTAATAAAATTTAATTATAATTTTTCTTAACAGGTACTTAAGTCATCTAAAGAAAAAAGTAAGACAAAAAGCACGAGTTGAAGGTTTGCTATGCAAATCATATATCAAAGAAGAAGCTTCGTTCTTTTTCTCTCATTATTTCAGTGACCATGTGAACTTATCTTTTGAAAGTGCTACGCAAAATAATGAGGGCATTAAACAAGATTCTTCTGAATCAATGCTATCTATTTTTAGACAGTAGGGACGCCCTGCTGGAAAATGTGTGGAAGTATGGTCAGGCGACAGAGATTACTATGTAGCTCACACATATGGTTTTCTTAACTGTGCAGAAGTTGCGCCATTTGTTAGGTATTATTAAATAACACATCTAAAATTATTTACTTGAATAACACACGTGTGTATTAATTATAATGCAATATATTATCTATATATGTAGTATTTATGAATCACAACATCCAAGCGACGATATCAGCAAAAAAATTTCTATTGGTTTTCAAACCACGTATATGATCTGGTAAATTGTGTGGTCGACGAACGATTGAAACATCTTGCGATGCGATCAAAAAGAAAAATACCCAATATTCTTCGTTAATGGATACAAATTCAACACCAAAGAATATGAGGCTCAAAATTTAATTAACAATACTGGTGTATATGTTAAAGGTACCGATGATCCAAATGATCACATAAATGATTTTTATGATGTGTTAACTCAGGTTTTGCAATTAACATATTTCACCAGACCTATGGAAGAAGTTTATTTGTTTAGATGCATCTGGTTCAGTAATACTCCAGGTTTTGGAGTCAACGTGCACCAAAAATATAATATTATTGAAATAAAGCATACATCACGTTATCATAAGTGTGATCTGTTTATACTAGTAAAACAAGCCCTATAAGTTTATCATGCTCATTATCCTTCTGTAAAAAGAGATAAAGCAGATTGGTTGGCATTTTTTAAAATGAAGGCAAGATTTACGTTTGATGGAAAGAATATTTCAGAAGAACAAGCGTACCAAGCGGATATCGAGAAAAATGGAGAAATTACAATAACAGATGATCAACCGATTTTGGACCTTTAAATGATGAATCAAATATATTAGTAGAAGCATTTGAGACCATAGAGGAAAACAATATATTGTACTAGACCGAGTCTGAATCAGAAAACGACGAGGACTGACTAATAGTATATATATAGAAAAAAGATAATTTATGGTAGTATTGATGTTACATTTTTTGGTATGTTATATGTGATTATGATGTTAAATCTTGATATGTTTACTCATAATTGAATGATATGTTTTGCCATAATAAAATAATATGTATATGACAGGTATCATAGATGTCTTTCTTCAGGCGTCGGAGTTCTTCGCAGCCGGTTCCACCTCTTCCTCTCAGAGAGGGACCGTCCACCGTGGAGGAGATGGCAGCAACCCGTAGCAGGAGGCACCGCATACGGTGGTCAAATTTCTACCAAAGGCTGATGGATCATAACTATTAAATTTACTTCAGCATTATAAATATTTTTTATGATATATTAGTCATGATTTGTCTGTATCATATTTAATGCAGGTGTTTTGAGCTTGAGCCTTCGATATAGTTCTCAGCATTTCTAAGTAGGCATACATGAGCCGTATGACTGCGTGCTGGCCCAAATGGAGTAGGATCCCATAGCACGTACGGAAGAGCATCTGGCAGGACTTCCTGGTAAGTGTAAATTTATATATCATTATATATAATCACTTTACAATTTACCGACTAAGTATTAATGTATAATTTATATTTTTTCAACGTACATGGGTGGTAGACCTACAAGAAGAGGACGTTTCTCTTTGCCAGTACCACTGGAACTCTAAGGTTGCAAAGAATTACCGGGACACGATGTCTACCATCAGAAAATCGAAGTAGAAGCCAAGCAGGATGGGCGCCAGCGTATGGGATGCTTGGGACACATGGTGAAGAAGCGATGAGTTCAGGGTAAGTCTATCAGATATCGCCTTAATTTGTTCAGTAGAGAATACATAATTTATATCTGTAAATATAATCTTAATTTTTAATTTGCAGGCGGAGTCAGAGAGGAACTCGGCGAACATGAACAAAAATCCAGTCACACACCGTGGTGGCTCGAAATCATATCAGCATCATCGCGAGAACCTGGTAAATTGATTAATTGCAATTACGAACGGTTATTGCAATTTTTGTATAAATTTGTATGAACAACAATAATATACAACAACTATTACAGGAAAGAGTGCGTGAGGCTCTTGTCTCGTATATGGACGTATTTGCACATACCCATGTCGTTTGGCAGACCGACGATGAGGGATCAATGGCGTATGCCTGGCATGAGGATGATAAATCATACGCCGCACATGTAAGTATATTTTAAATTGTAAGTTATTAATAATGATCATTGTAATTAATTAGTTATAAAATATTATAATAATGTCATGTAATATTTAGTTGTATTTAATTTTGCTTTGTAGGAAAGATTTACGCAAGCACGTGTGCAGATGCTCTAGCAATCGGGACGGGAGCAATTGACCCGTGATGAGGATGATGCTATCTTCGACTCCGTTATGGACCCGATACGGTGAAATAGGCGCTATGGATACGACAATCAAGCGGTAATTTATAAAAATTAACAAAGTTGTAAAAATTGATTAATTTTTATAAAAGTTACGTAAATAACTTAAACATCTTTCGACTTGTTTTGTAGGCTAGGGTCTCACAAATGGCTTACCAAAAGGCTCAGGAGAAAGCTGAGATTAATGAGCTTCGACAGCAGATTGCATAGCTGCAGGAGCATGACCGCCTTCGAGCAGCGCAAATGGAGCAATGAACCAACGTTTGGCCAAATACGTGGAGCATGGAGCATTCCCTTTGTATGGTGATTTCGGGGCAGGCGACGAGTCATGAGGTATGTTTTGCAGTGTTTGTTTTTGAAACTTTTGTATATATGCAACGAGAGACGGTGATGTTGATTTATGGACATGCGGTGTTTGATGTTGATTTGCGAGGTTGATTTGTTAGACTGATATGTTTGGTTGGCATTTTAGACGTTGTATATGTTGTATGTTTATGTTGGATGTACATATTGTGTTGAGTGTGTGAGATTGATAATGGACGGTTTGTTTTGTATTGATGGTAATGTTTGAGTTTGAGATTGAGATGGTGATGTTTGAGTTTTATATTGTTATTGATATTGATATTGATTTTAGCTTAAATATCTTATATATATTGATTTTGATGTGTTGTGATATATATTGATATTGATGTGCTATTTGGAATTCGAATTACTGTTGTAATATTAAAAAAAGTCGTCCAGATTTCCGACGGCTGCCGACGGTTTCCAGCGGATTATTGATCAAAAATCAACGACGGCTCCCAACGGTTTCCGACGGCTTATTGACCAAAAATCAGCGACGGCTCTCGAGGCTATCGATAGTTTCTGACGGCTTATTGAACAAAAATCAACGACGGCTCCAGATGGTTTTTCGGCGATTTTTCAAGCCATATGGACGCCTGAACCATCGGAAATGCCGTCGAAATTGCCGTCGAAACAACCGTTGAAAAAATATAGTTGTTTCCATCGGAAAAGGACGAAAGCCGTGTTGTCTATACCGACGGCATTTTCGACGGCTCAGAGCCGTCGAAAATCACTGTATTCACTGTAGTGCAAAAATAAAATTGATAACAAAAGATGAACTGAAATTAACCAAATCTGAACGGACACAATACGAACTCCCATACATTAAAGAAGAACTACAAATTTCATATCATGTCGAGAAAAAAATTTCCCCAGTTGTCAATAAGCCATCAAGAGCATTGACTCTGTCATATGTCAGAATGCACAACTTTGGACTGGATTCCAAGTACATTTAGAAACAACTAATGCGAATATAAATGAGCAATGTATATGTGTTAAACCTAAATCCCAACATCTATACATGTATACATCAAATGTGTCTACAATATTATGTTGTACATGCATTATACACATGTGAGTATAGTATGTGATATATTTATAAACCAAATTAATTGTATTAACTCATTAAGAAATTAAATTAGAAAAATAAAATAAAATTAGATCTTACCTAAATTAATTAGATTGATGGCGACCTGGTTCCATCAACGGCGACCGTAAGACACCTGGTTTACATGCCTTATACTAGTGATCGACATGTTTTTTTGAACTATATGCTTTCAGGTCAAATTTTTTTTTCTGACCAGACTTGTGTATCACCAATTACACTGGGTGTTGCTACTGTTCTTATTGATCAGTTCTTTGTTGATCGTTTTTATAACTTTAAATAAGCATTATTGATTACGTTCAGATCTATGTACATGTTGATAACATTTTGTTTATTTTATTTATATATATTCCATGAGTTCTCTTCTTTTGATTAGGACCATTCATCACTATATTAGAAAAAAAATTATACCATTTCGTTTTACGCTAACTCCTTTGCCATTTATGTCATATATCTTCCATTAAATTGACGATTTGCAAGTTTAACATTCAGGGTTTTGTGTCCGTTAGTTTTAGATAATCTTCGATTAGAGAATTACTCCTGATTTGGATGATCATTTGACTATTTTTCTTGTTATTAATTGCATTAGATAGATTAGCAATTTCATTCATTTAATAAACGTAAGTTCATGCTAAAATTATGACACATCAAATTAAAATCATAGAATGCACACAAAATAATATAAAATCAAAGAGTTGATACAAAAATCATACGCACCACCATCTAAATCTCTCCTAACCTAGTTAACAAATATATGACACCAAATCGATGCATTGAATCACATATCCTTCGACAACTCATAACTTGTATAGGATATGAAACCTTGTGCGCAGAAAGATTTTGCTGAGCGTGAAAGGCAGAGCTTTTTGGCCTACCATCACTATTTGAATATTTGCTTGGCATCATTAAAATATCAGTTTTGGTTGTAGTATAATAATAAAGGCCATGCGTATCTTATATTTTAAATGATACTCCCCTCTTTTTCTTACAAACTAAACATAAAAGGGTGGTATGGACTATGTACTATTTATTGTTGGCCATTGGCTTGTATCAAAGGACTAAATTGACTTTGCTTAAAGACCATTTCATTTACAACTTTCCTTGTTTTGTGGAATCCCATGTTAGAAAAATCTGAATTGGTAACTGAGCATAAATTTATTTGCTATGCTACAACTCTAAATTTAAGACAGCTGTTTTTTTCACCGAGTACCAACAATTGTTTGTAAAATTAGATCATTCACGCACACATTGTTAGCGGAAGAAGGCACATGGAAAGTAGTCACTAGCTTAGATGATTAATATAGCCCTTTACGTAGTATCATTCAAAAAATCATGTGTGGGTTTTATCAAACATTTTAACCGTTGGCGCCACTGTTACTGCAGTAAAATGAAAAACTAAAAGTGCCTGTTATCAAAAAAATTAGCCGTTGAACGGTAAAATAGGACAACCTAAAGTGCTCTAACTATATGAACAATCTATTTTGCAGTTCACTTCTCCCTCTTCTAGTCCGTCGTTATAAAAGCCCGCATTTCCTATCACCCTGAATCAACGTCCAATGACAACATCTGATTTCTAAATACCATAAAAGACATTCTGTCGTGGTAAATTTAAAATAAAATATCATACCAAAACATCTCAATAGAATCTCACGGTGGAATAATAACATATCATATACTGAATATGCATGAACATAATAAGATAAACCATAAATACGAGCCTGCACTAGCGGAAGCAACTAATAGATAAGTATCAAACATAAAATCAGAATACATCAACCCCTACATAAGGAGTTCTAAATGTAATATCTGATACAAAAATCTCATATATAAAATAACATGTTTGGCATGTACTATTACAATATCAAGTATACATATCCAAAATATGGACATCACGCCTCCAAAATGTTCCAACTATCCTGAAAGCATATCCCAAAAAACACCCAACGTCCAGACCACTCATTCGAGTATCCAAAATGTGGATCAGACTTAATGCTAGCCTGCTATGAGAGGAACTATCTCAAAATACTACATATGAAATCCAGGTATATGAGTGACTAAAATACTTAATACAAAGCTATAGGTGGCTATAGGATCTATCAGAACAAAATACAATAACTCAAATGTAAAACACATCACAGAACAGCAGATCATCACACACACACATATACACACACACACACATATACAGATACATCACAGAGTATACAAACTGATAAATGTCAATCCACTTGAGTTAGAAAAAAATACAGAGCATTTATCGACGTATTCAATAGATATTTAAGGCAAGGCTATATATGGTCGCTCCTAACTAGCTCTATTCTCCGCATTAGCAGACATTATTGCCCAGTAATACTCTTTGTTAATGTGGGTCTCAGGGTGGGGCGTCACAGCTTGATATCAGGTAAGGGTATATTACTAATAATATATCCTAACATGTTCTTCAGTTGCAATCAACGAGTTAGCACAATTAATATTATGTAACTGCTAAGTAACAGTATATGATGGTAAAGGTAATCTAATGTACAAATGTTGGGATAATATAGATGTCATAATATACGTCTAACCGAAAATGCCCAATAATAATATCGACGAACTGATATATCACATGTCGTGCACAACATAACAATATATACCAAATAGTGTATAAAATGATCCCCATCATCGCTGATGAGTGGAGTCTGCAGTGGACATCCATCGTGATCCAACGATTTATGTCGATGGTCTAATAAAGTCAGTACCTAATTGTACCGTAGACCCTGAACCGCATTCAGTGTGATGGAACTCATGTATATCTCGTGTGCCTCATATCGAGCATAAGTGATATATGACCTACTCTAGATATTTGAAACTTGTATGGATCTCACTATACCCCATATCGAGTATAAGTGATATGTGACCAACTCGTAGATGATTGTCATCATCTCCCCCTTACTAGTCATCATAGATTTCACAACTAACTCACATTACTCCTCTACAAAAGAGAACGATGGGTGTACACCATATAATACACTATCGGGGACCACAAAGAAACACCAATGTCGTATATAAATAAAATATAACATCACGTAATCATATGTGCATATCACGAACGAAAACTAATATCCCGTCATTGTCTCATCGCACTCTCCATGACTCTATCATCGTATACTTGCTTCGATCCTAATAGACCCCCTAAGCATGGCAGTGTATCGAAGCACAAAATCTATTCGAACCATCTATCTACACATATGTTCACAAATATAGGATGCATAATATGTGTGGCTACTAATATAAGACCAATATGATATATGGTCACTAATATAAGACCAATAATGGGTATGATCACTAATATAAAACCAATACTGGGTATGGTCACCAATATAAGGCCAATACAATTCATCAAAAATTATCTACCCCAGTTCGAAACAAAGAGGTACAAACTCACTCTGTGTTTTGCCTTGCATTTCACTTTCTCGAGTAGCCCAAAGTCTTCCTAAAGACAAGCCAAAGCCTCACGCCAACTCGCCTCCAAAACTGGGAGAAAACCACCCTTCTTGCTCCTTACCTAATCTTACTACTGGGCCTAGACCCCACCGGTAGACCAGTCCTGCTTGGACCGGTGGACCGGTGGTAGCATGCACCAGGCAGTAAGCCTAGGCAACTATCGCGTGTGCCACATCGACCATTGTTTCACCCCTTGTTTCCTTTGTAGCCTTGCCTGATGAGTCACTTAGAACTTCTTGTCCATCTCTACCACGTCGATCCTCTTCTAGAGTTCATTTGTTGATATGAAAGTGGCTTCTTGTGTATTCGAAAACCGATTTCGATACGACTCCACACTTTTTCGCACAGAGTTCCATGGGGCTACTCATTCGACTCTATCTCCTCTCACCTGAAAAAACGTACTCAACACGCCTTCTTGTTTCATGTGATATTTACATATGTGTTGATGCACCTACTTGTGCACACATATGCACACATTATACAGAAAAACACTTTCACTACACAAATCTCATTTCGAGCTTTACTGGAATGAGTACACGACCGTGTATTCTCTCACCCAACTTAGCACACACGATAGTAGCCCTAGCTACATGATGCAATACCCTAAAATTTTGTATATAATTTAAAAATGATTATAATTGATGATAGACAATAATAAATAAGTTTGGAATTTATTTAGAGGGTATTTTGGTCAGTTTTAATAGAAAGAAAAAAGGTAATTTTTACAAATGGTTGAATTAACTAACAAGAGTCACACCATTGCACGGCTCTCATTTTTTGGGTTAAGATGGGGTATTTATTTGCCCAAATCGGGCATCGTACGAGTGAGCTATCAATGTTTTAATTAGCGGTTGGATTCGTGCAAGGACAACGGGTTTGGGATTATGTTGAGTTGGGCCAAGCCCATAATTTGAATTTCAAATTTACATGCAATTTCATATTTCCCTTCGAATATCCTATTAAAAGAATACATACTTTCATTTTCTCAAAATTTCTCATTTCGGAAAAAAATACCCGACTCCATCTTCTTCCTTCTCTCTTCAATCCATCACGAAATTCGCAAATCTTAACGAAAATTGATGAAAGAAGTTGTGTTAGAATCATAGAAAGGCTCTCTATCATCAAGAGTAGAAATAGAAGGCTAATTCAAAGGTTGGAATTTTTTAAAACTACGGACGGCGGTTGAATTCAGATTCTTTTAGTTTGAATCGGTGAGTGTTGCTTCTTCGATGCTTAATGATTTGATATTGATATGGAATCCTTTAAAGCTAATTTAGGACTACACTACAACATAAAATTTTCCTAATCATTGATATAAGAACTTAAGATAACTAAATAGGTATTTTAGTTTTCAGAATACTTTAGAAAACCTTAACTTGATCACTAATTTAGATTGAAACCTATAAAATTTGTAATTTGATGACATGAACATGTTAAGACTCTAGAAAACTAGTGGATAATGTAAACATATGATGTAGAATAAATAAAGACAAATAGTGAAGTAAAAATCGAAAATGAGTCAAAAGGAAACTAAAATAAGAAAGAAAACTCGTATCTGAAACATGTACTGGTCGACCGGTGGATGCACACTGGTCGACCGACGGGTTCACACCAGTCCACAGGTGGACGTTCTAGGTTGGGTATTCGAGCTTTTTAAAGCCCTAATTGATGTGTGACAACTTGGACTTTTTCGTGATGTTCTCTGAGGATTCATTTTGACTTCTTCGGTTTGGTTGTTGTTTGGATGCATGGATCTATGTATGAAGGTGATATGTGTGCTTTGGAATGGTTGTTGATTGCTCTAGACAAGGGCATTCGGGAAAATAGGAAAGGTTGAAAGGGGTTTAGTGCTATAACTGTGACCAGATGAGGCATCATAAGAGGGATTTGCCGGCATTATAGAAGGAGGGCCAGATTGTTAAGCTTATGCGGTGGAAGCTGTACCTACTGTCAGTATTGCACCAATAGCCTCGGGAAAAGGGGAAGTCAATTATGGAAGGTGTGTTGTTACTATTTGATTTACCTACCAGAGTTTTATTTGAAACTGGTGCATCGCATTCATTTAAAGTCAACGCATTATTATAGAGGTTAGTAATATTCTCTGACATTATGCCTGAAGTTGTTACTGTGTCGAATCTTGTAAGGAGATCGATGTATTTGTCAGCTATTTACCATAATCTTAAGTTTGTTATAAATGGTCTAAAATTAAATTTTGATGCATATGTGCTTAGATTTGCGAGATATAGATTGATCTTGGGAATGGATTGGATGACTCAGTATAGAGTAGTTTTAGATTATGATAGGAGGATTGTTTGTTTGAGTAGTTTTAGATTGTGATAGAAGGATAGCTTAGGTACGAAATTGAGTTTGAGTATGGCTTATCACCCATATTGGAAGAACAGAGTAAAAGGGTGAATATTATATTGGAATATTTGTTGAAGGCGTACATTTTGGATTTTGGAGGGTTTGGGAAGACCATTTGCCATTACTGGAATTCACATATAATAACAGTTATCAAGCTAGTATTTGGATCACATCGTTCGAAGCATTATATATAAGGTCATGTGAATCACTTTCATGTCGGTAGGAGTCGATAGATAAGATGATGTTTGGACCATGGATGGTAAGGATACGTCAGAGAAGGTAGAGTTGATAGTGAAAAGGATGAAGATGGCACATGATAGACAGAAGTTGCATGTTTATATAAGGCGAAAGAAGTTGGAATTCGAAGTTCGTGAACTTTTGTTTATGAAAGTATCGCCCCTTAAGCATGTGATGAGGTTTGGAAGCTCAGGCAAGTTGATGTCAAGATCTATTGGACCGTTTAAAGTGTTGGAGCATATTAAAGGATTAGCTTATATAGTAGATTTACCAGAGAAAATGGCTAGAGTTCATAATGTATTCCTTATATCACATATAGGAAAATGTGCACATGACTTAACTACCATACTTGAGCCTGGTCAGTTGGAGGATGTGGAGTTAGAAATTGAAGAAAGACCATCTAAAGGACTTGCATGGATAGTAGAACATGGGATTCGATGGTTGAGGAATAAAGTGATCAAGCTGGCGAAGATGCCATTGGGAGACGATCCATGAGAGAGTACATGGGTGCTAGATGGGAAGATACGGGCTTCTCAACCTGAACTCTCTACTGGTATGTTCTTTTGGTTGATATGATTTACTAGGAGTTAGATTTGGATGCTTAAATTGGATGCTATAATTATTAGATGTTATATTATATGCTAATTCTAATATCACTAAAGTTGCATTCATATAGAAATGCCCATTTTATACTAGGATTGCTATGCATCATGCCTAATATGCCATATCTCTGCATTCATATAGGAAGCATTTATTGCATTATGCTAGATTCATATCAACTGTCATGCTCATGTTCATCCTATATCTTGTTCGGTTGTTATTGTATATATGTATGATTTTGTTTAAACATGATGGTTGTTTAAATACAGATGATTGCTTTGTACGAATAGTTGTATGCATGCGTAAGTGATATGGTTGAGTAAATGAGAGAGTTAGCGTCTATTTCATTTTCTGTTCCTTTGGAATTTCGAAGACGAAATTTTTTAAGGAGAGGAATGTAGTACCATGAAATTTTGTATATGATTTAAATAAGGATTATAATTAATAATAAATAATAATGTATAAATCTAGAATTTATACGGAGGGTATTTTGGTCAATTTTAATAAAAAAGGGCCAAAAGGTAATTTTACAAATGGTTGAAATAACCGATGAGAGTCACACCATTGCATAGCTCTCATTTTTCTAATTAAGATGGAGTATTATTTGTCCGAATCAGACATCATATCAGTGAGATATCAAGATTTTAAATTAGTGGGTCGGATTCGTGCGTAGATAACGGGTTTGGGTTTAGGCTGAGTTGGGCCAAGCCCATAATTTGAATTTCAAATTTAAACTCCATTTTAGATTTCCCTCCTAAAATCCTGTTAAAAGAATGTGCGCTTTCATTTTCTCAAATTTACATATTTCTGAAAAAATATTCGACTCCATCTTCTTCCTCTTCTCTTCGATTCATCACCAAGTTTACAAATCTTAACGAAAATCAACAAAACAAGTTTTCATAGGATCGTAACAAGGCTCACTATCATCTGGAATAGAAATAGAAAGCTAATTCGAAGGTTGGAACTTTTTTGAAATTTTAGACAGAGGATGAATTCAGATTCTTTTGGTTTGAACCGATGAGTGTGGCTTCTCCGATGCTTGCATAATGCTCTGATATTGATATAGAATGCTTTAAGGCTAATCAGGATTAAACTATAGTATAAAATTTGCCAAACCTATGATATATGAACTTTAGAAAACTAAATATGTACTTTAGTTTTCAGAATACTTCAAAAAACCCTAAGTTGGTCACTAATTCAAATTTAAACATATAGAAATTGTAATTGGATGACGTGAAAATATTAAGACTTTGGAAAACTAGTAGATAATGTAAACATATTGTAACACCCCTAATTTTTGGTCACATTATTCAGGAGATTTAATTAGATAAATTAAATAGAATAATGTAAATGTTAATTGATAAGGGGATTGAGATTTGAATAAATAATAAAGTGGTTGTACTTGATTAATTAATTAAATGGGCTTAAGAATGGCTTATAGGCTAATTAGTTTACACAAGGGTATATTGGGTATTACCCGCACCTTTATTCCATAACCCTTATATATATCCACGACTTGCTATCTATTTACTTCTGTTTCCCATTTCCACAAAAATGTAAAACACAATTATAAAATGGAGCCGGCCATAGCTAGGAAGAAAAGAAAAGAGAATTCAAATCAAGCTAAGGAATTAAAGTAGGGGAATAAATCTTAATCTCAATCCAATCTCCTTATCTTAATCAAGGTGAATAATAATTTATACCATCTCTATTTTGTTTTATAATCTTATGGTTTCGGATTTAAGATTAAATTCATTTTTATGATGATTTGGATGATGATATGCTTGAATTATAATTTGTTTAATTTAGACAAGATTGTTTAAATGAGGTTTTATACGATTTTAGGGCAAAACTGATTGAAATTGATTCTTGTACGCCATAGAAAAATTTTATGTTATGTAAAATAAGATTTTGGAGTTGGGTTTTTATTTTGATAATTTTCCAAGCTATGGAAAGATAATTATGAATTTTCAAAGGAAAATATAGTTAATGGGTTTAGAAATTAATTTCAGAAATTATATTGGGAATTTGGGTCTGAAATTTTGATATGTTAGATAACATGATGAAAGTGAATTTCTGTAAATTTTAGGGATTTTTCCTAAGTGATTTGCTATTGAAATTAAATTATTTTAGAAGAAGAACTTATTTGCAATATTTTATTTGCTTAATGGAAGGGCTTATTTGCTAAATTAACCTTGGTTTAGATCAGAAATTAAGCGGCAGTCATATTGGTAAAGAATTTGAAAAGTTGAGTAAACCAATCACATGTTTACACGTGGTAGGTTAGTTAGATAGAATTTGCTTTAATTGGTTAACCAACTTTTACTCAGAAAAGCAGGTCCACCTCTATTCGAAGTGCCTTTCAATTCCAATGCTTCCACTTCATCTCAGTCGTAACCAACCCAGGCCGAAACCAATACACAAGGTATCACTTAGATGGTACGTAGTGGATTGGAGAATGGTGGAAGGCATGATGTCGAAATCATTGCTTCCGATGTGGTTGATGCCTTTGCTTGTTTTAAAAATATAAGTGTCTGCCTTTGTTTTATTAACGCTTACGGAGGAGACAAAATTTTTGTTTTCGAAAGGGGTTTTCTAATAGCTTTCGATGGGGGTTGCCATCTTATGTTTTAAAGTATAAGCTTTCGAATGAGTTTCTTTACTGATAAAAATGATGCTTTCGAAAGTAGTGGTTCCGACTAGATCAAAACCCAGCTGCTATTCTTTTGCCTTTCGAGTGTATTGAAGTCATCAATGCTTTTGAAGGCTAGTTTTTGTTTTAAACTTATACTAGGCCACTTCCTAAATGCTTTCGAAAGGGCTTATGGGTTTCGAAGGCAATGGCTTCGAAAGGGGTTTTGATGCTAACCTTCAATGTTTTACTTAAATGTTCTAAAGCTTTCGAAAAGGGATGGTGCCAATGCCATCAAGTTTTCCCCAATACTTTTATATGATAAAGAATGGTTTCGAAAGAGATACTTTCATTTATATTCACTTTGACCCAAATAATATTTTTAAATATAAACCCAATGGTTTCGAAAGTGAGACTTTCAATGGTTTCAGAAGGGATACTTCCAAAGGTTTTGAAAGGGGTACTTTCAAATGGTTTTGAAGCTATGATTCTAAAAGTTAATAAGTAATACTTTATTACATTCGAAAGGTTTCTAAAGAGAGATTTTAAAGTGTTTCGAAAGGCAGGGGCCTAATGTTTTGAAAAGAGATTTATTTGCTTTCGAAGGAGGTTATCCAGTGTGGTCGAAAGCAAGGTTTTGAAGGTTTCGAAAGCCTTAGTTTTCAAAACAAATAACCCAATCTCATTTTAAAAGAAAACCATGGCATAAATAAATAAAGTATTTTGGAAAAGGAGTTTTGAAGAAGTTTTATTTGATTAAAAGGTTAAAGGGATTAACCAAGTTATTGTTTTTGCTTCTTCATATATGTATATATTCACATTGTAAAGGACCCATAACTGTATTTTGGGGAAGGGCGGAATAACCAGCTAGGTTGACCCAGTAGTGAATATAAATTAAGTTAACTCCTGAATAAGTTGAATTGCATCCAGGAGGCCACGAAGACCAGAATAAAGGATGCTAAAATATTAATGGAAGATATTGGCAGGGGCCAATAGGTTCTCAGTAAGCCTATGAAAACTGTTTACAGGAAAAGATATTGGAAGGGCCCAAAAGGTTCATAGTAAGCCCATGAAAATTATGTTTAAATGAAGATGTCAGAAAGATAGGTTCATCCTTAGCCCATGAAAATTATGATTTGATATTGGCAGGGGCCAATAGGTTTATAGTGAACCCATGAAAACTATATCCAGATTCAGATGTCAATAAGTTCCTAGTCAACCCATGAAAACTAGGATAAGAGAAGGATATTGGAGTTACCAATAAGTTCAGGGAGAACCCATGAATCAGTAAAGATATTGGTAGGGCCCAATAGGTTCTTAGTTATTCCATGAAAACTATGTAATTGGACAGAGAGCCATAAACATTTAACAGGTTATTAGTCATCCCATGAAAACTATTAGGTTAATATTACTCCTAGAAACTATAACTGTGACATATAGTCAAAAATGAATGGGGATGGGTAATCCAGAGTTGATTCACTTGTTTTGCATATCATCATATCATATTGTTTTGAATTGTTTTAACCATTATGGATGCAGGAGCACAGTATATGGTTTTATAAAGGTTTTAAGATACTAGTGTGGGGAAAACCCATTTCGCTAAGCGGCGTGGTCTTAGTAGATATCTAAATGGTTCGATATGGTAGGTTATTATTCATACCAGGCTTTATGTCTGAATCGAAGTTTATGTTTTCCCCTTAAACTCTTGGGTACTCAATTGATTTTGAGTAGTTTGAGAGTTGAGGTTTTCAGGTAGCTCATTAGACGAATAAGCTTCCGGAGATGTGCATGAGGCATGATAGCTATCTAGAGTTCTCTTTTATTTTAATTCCTTGTGTTACTATTGTAAAGGCAAAATTGTTAAATTGCCTATGTATATACTCTGATCATCCAGGGGGCATCTTCATATGTCACTCTTGGCGTATGTTGTAATAAATATATTTTCTCTGAACGTGGTTAACGACTATGGGATTATGTAATGAATTTGAAATGTTTTGAAAAGTGGAACTTGTTTGATGTTTTAATTTTTTTCCATATTCATGTGTTTCTGTGTATCAATGTATCTAACATTGTCGTATTTGGTCGCCGAGGATTAGTAACTATGGATGACTACAGCATCCGTAGCTGTTAGTTTTGGGCCTCCAGGTATGGGGATGTTACACATATGATGTAGAATGAACAAAGACAAATAATGACGTGAGAAAATTGAAACAAAATGAAATCAAAATAAGAAAGAAAATCTGTATATGAAACATGCACCGGTCGACTAGTGGGTGCACACCGCTCCACCGGTGGATGTTCCAGGATGGGTATTTGAGCTTTTTAAAGGCCCTAATTAGACATGCTACAACTTGGACTTTTTCATGATGTTCTCTAATGATTCATTGATGACTTCTTCGGTTTGGTTGCTTTTGGATGCATAGATCGATGTATAGAGGTGATACGTGTGCTTTGGAATGGTAGTTGATTTCTCTAGACAAGTATGGTGAGTAGTTTTGTGATGGTGAGGCTTGACATTTAGATATGCAGTTTGGTAACTGAGCGAATATGTAAGACCCAATGAAATATGAATATGATGTATATAGTTTTGGATATTGTAGCTTCGATAAAGTATATATGTATGGTTAGTGATATGAATACCTGAATCTTATAGCGCACGCGGAGGGTCCTTGATTCATGTTATTGCCGTGGCATTCTCCTATAGAGCATCGAGGCTGGTCTAGGAGTGTTGATGTGGACAACAGTCGACCTGTAGCGCACGTGGTGGTATTAGGCATGAGTCCAATACATGACTATTCTTTAACGCACGTGGCGAGACCAAATAGTCATTGAAGTGTAATCCTTTACCACATGGGATAAGACCGGATTACATTTAAGATTATTTAGATAGTATACTATTATTCTATAGCACGACGATGGTGGGTCCAGAAAGTATTATACTTAGACTTAAATCATGTTATATCACTTGTTTGCGCCAAAAATGGTCACAAACCCCAAATATCATGGAAGCAACAAATTATGAATATAAGTCAGCAATATTCCAAATACAAATCACAGATCTAGACAAACAACAAACAACACTCCGGAAATAATGAACAGAAACACACAATTTATAGTGCTTCGGCTATCTCCGGCCTACGTCCACTTCAAGGTTTTATCTTTTATTGATTATCCTTGCTGGTTACAGATGATTACAGCAGTTACAATGAAGAATTTCGAGTACAATGATTGTGTTGAAGCGTAGAATTGAATCCGGCAGAGTCTGGACGTTGGTTGGCCAAAGATCCCCTTTTTTGTAGGCTTCAGGGGGCTATTTATAGGCGTAGGAGGCTGATATCGCGCTCAAACTTCGGGAGACTTCATCTAGCACTTGAGGGGGCCCACGCGACCGATCCCACCAAGTTTCGACTCGATCTGCGATCGATACAAAGCAATTTTGTATCCATTAAGAAATGACCCAATCGAACTGAAACTTGGCAGGATTGTTCTTTACCTTCTATGCAAGCTGTTGTGAAAATTTCATTGTATTTGGATCAATGGTTTGTGAGATATGATCGATACGAAGTGACGTTCCTCGAAGTACTGCTCTGTTCGAACCCAAGGTTTCGTATCGATGGCCTTCGTATCGATAAAGCACGTGGTTTCGTAGTGGCATGGCGCGCATCCTTCGGGTAGATCCACCTTTTACTCCAAGTTGACTGCGTCTCCCCTTAAACTTTGCCTTACTCGTATCAGAGACGTTGCCCTAGTCCATCGATGCCAGTTGGAGAAACATCTGATGGATACGAAATCAAGGCTTCCCAATAGATTCGACCAAGCCCCCTTTCTCTTATGGATTCGATACGAACTAAAGCTTATGGGTACGAAACCGACCGACTCGAAGTAAGGTGCACCGATGGATGCGAAGTGGCGTGGATTAATCAATGCGAACGTCATCGATTCTAACATGCGGACATGAGAACACCTGATGGATACGAATCCGGTCGATTCGAACAGGTTTTTGATGGATACGAACAGCGCATTTTATCTAACATGCATCGATCATATCTCATTCATACGAACTCCGATTAACCTGAAACTTGAAATGTAGCCTCTCCCAGTCCTCCTCATCATCATCAATCGATTCCGTCTCGATCGGAGCTCAGCCAAATTTTGACGACATCGATTACAGCCTTGTTTCCATTCGATCTCTAATCCTGATATACGTCATTCCTTGCCAATTTGCTGATATTCCAGCTTTGACCAAAAGGTGGGATAACATTTGCCCCCAAAAACATGCCTTTTGAATTGAAGGTGTGTTTTGAATAACTCCGAACCCAATATCCCAGTCCATAGTCAATTCCATGTCCATCCGAACTCGATGGTCGAGCTTCTAATCCATCCTTATTCAATAGCCAATAACCGAATCTAGGACCTCTTCGGGTCGATATCCGAATCCATAACCTCTCCGGGTTCAGGTCAAGTGCAATCTACACTCGTCGACCTTGGTCCAGCTTCCCTGGACATTGAGCTAACCTCTCCGGGTTCTTACCAAGCGCAATACACACTTGATGACCGTGGTCCAGTGTCCTTGGATGTTGAGCTAACCTCTCCGGGTTCTTACCAAGTGCAATCCACACTTGATGACCGTGGTCCAATGTCCCTAGACGTATATAATGCCGGGGCTTAAGTCCTAAGCCGAGTTCTGGTCACTCCGGACCCTTGCTGAGCATAGTCCATACTCAGTGACCTGAAAATAACAATTGATAATGCAAGGCCTAAGTCCTAGGCCGAATCCTGGTCTCTTCGGACCCTTATCGAACATAGTCCATACTCGATGACCTGAATTAGTCACTTTACCGCGTTCGGGCAAAATGACTCACCCCTTGCCAGGCATAATCCATACCCGACGACCGTTTATCAAAACCCAAACAAAAACCCAGTCAAAATCCAATCCAAAATCCAAGTCAAACCAAAAAATCAGAAATCCAAACCAGCATCCAAAACAGAAACCAGTCATCCAAAAGAAAATCCAAAACAAAAAGCAAACAAAACCAGGAGCTCAAACCAAACTCCAAAACCAAACCAGAAAAACGAGTGTCCACAGTCCAATCCAAAAACAAAATACAGATTTCGCAAACCATGGTTTCGTGGTTTATCATCATTCAGAGCATGCCTTGGGGATATCTCCAGCCCCATACATGTGTAAATAACTTGGTTGCTTGCAAATGGTTTGTTACTTATTTCATATTATCCCTGTCAATTGATAACCAATCGACCATCATTCCTGGGCCTCATACCATCATGGCTTGAGGTAGGCAGTGGTTGGTCCTGCTCCGCCGCTGCATTCCGAGCCCCAGCATACTACCTCAATTTCCCATTCCTCACATGCTCCTCAATTATGTCCTTTAAGTGCCTGCAGCTGTTGGTATCATGTTCGTCCAAATCATGGAAGAGACAATGCCTTCCTGACGCCCTTTCTCGCTAAGAAGGTTCTCTCCTAGCTGGCCTTCGGTAAGGAAGGCGATTCTGGGTTTCCATGTATATCCGCTCCAGCGTCTCGTTTAATCCTGTGTATGTGGAAAACTTTGGATCCTTCCATCGCTTCCTGGCTTTTCCTGAATCGTTGTCCAGCTTCCTTTTTCCTTCATCTTTATCCGAGCTTCCATTGGATGGTCCTCCACCCTCAGTCACATTCACCTCCTTTAACTTTAAGTCCATACATGCGTCTTCTTGCCGAAGTAATATTTCAGCTTCGTGAAAGAATTCCCCGAGATCCAGTGGTGGGTCTCGTATTAAAGATACCTTAAAATCTGAACCCTCTCTGACTCCCGACATTGCCGCCATCAAAACCATCGATGGATCCGGCCGATCCACCAAAGCTACCATCGCATTGAACCGAGTTAGAAAAGCCCTAAGTGATTCATCCGTCCTTTGCTTTACCGACATTAGCGTCATTACGTTTTTTGGTCTCTTGATATGAACCCGAAACTACCTCAAAAACCTGTCCACCAACTCCCTCCAAGTCCTAATAGATCCTTCTTCCAGCTGCCTGAACCACATTGCCGCTAAGTCCGTCAAGTATAAAGGGAAACACTGGGCCATTACTTCCTTCGATGCCCCCAGCACTTACATGTGTCTGGTGTATTTCATCAGGTGATCGGTTGGATCAGCCTTGCCATCGTATACCTCCACGCTAGGTAGCTTGAACTTGGGTGGATTCTGAGCTACCCTGATTTCCCGAGTAAACGGACTCCTGTTCACTCCTTCCAAATCTCTGCTAGTCATACCTCCACGCATGGTTCTCCTAATGATCTCAACTAATCCAACATTGTCTATCAAAGGTTTCCCCTCATGACCCCGAGGGAACTCTGGTACATACTCTTCGTGTGGCTCGTTAGCATTAACGTTGGCTCTAGCCTGTGGTGTCCCTTCCATTGGTCTTCCAGTGTCGGATTCTGAGGGTCTGCCCCCAAGTCCTTGTTGATTGTCTCTTGGCTCCGTATTCTGTCCTCCATTGGTTTCCGCAACCCTAGCTCCTTGTTCCACATTCACAGCCACTGTAGCTGGTCCAAGGTTTTGCGTCCCTGCAGCTCTCATCTGCTCGAAGAAAGTCTGCATCATATCTTGTTGACTCTTCAACAACCTCTCATGCAATGAATTTTCCATAGCTTCCATTTCGTCTCTGGTAATGTAAATCGAAGCTTGTCCTTCTCCAACTCCGGAGGATGCCTCTTGACTTCCTCCTTGTTGACTTCTCTCAGCTCTTTGTCTTGTTTGTCTAGTCATTGTCTTTCAAATCTAAACTCTTCACTCTTTCCAAATCTGAACTTCAATCCGATGTAGCGGGTGCTAGTCCCTCTCAATGAAAGCACCAAAGTGTTTGCGCCAAAAATGGTCACAAACCCCAAATATTGTGGAAGCACCAAATTATGAATATAAGTAAGCAATATTCCAAATACAAATCACAGATCTAGACAAACAACAAACAACACTCCAGAAATAATGAACAGAAACACACAATTTATAGTGCTTCGGCTATCTCCGGCCTACGTCCACTTCAAGGTTTTATCTTTTATTGATTATCCTTGCTGGTTACAGATGATTACAGCAGTTACAATGAAGAATTTTGAGTACAATGATTATGTTGAAGCGTAGAATTGAATTCGGCAGTGTCTGGACATTGGTTGGCCAAAGATCCCCTTTTCTATAGGCTTCAAGGGGCTATTTATAGGCGTAGGAGGCTGATATCGTGCTCAAACTTTGGGAGACTTCTTCTAGCACATGAGGGGGCCCACGCAACCAATCCCACCAAGTTTGGACTCGATCTGCGATTGATACGAAGCAATTTCGTATCCATCAAGAAATGACCCAATCGAGCTGAAACTTGGCAGGATTGTTCTTTACCTTGTATGCAAGCTGCTGTGAAAATTTCATTGTATTTGGATCAATGGTTTGTGAGATATGATCGATACGAAGTGACATTCCTCGAAGTACTGCTCTGTTCGAACCCAAGGTTTCGTATCGATGGCCTTCATATCGATAAAACACGTGGTTTCGCAGTGGCATGGCGCGCATCCTTCTGGTAGATCCACCTTTTACTCCGAGTTGACTGCGTCTCCCCTTAAACTTCGCCTTACTCGTATCAGATACGTTGCCCGAGTCCATCGATTCCAGTTGGAGAAACATCTGATGGATACGAAATTAAGGCTTCCCGATGGATTCGACCAAGCCCCCTTTCTCTTATGGATTCGATACGAACTAAAGCTTATGGGTACGAAGCCGACCGACTCGAAGTAAGGTGCACTGATGGATGCGAAGCGGCGTGGATTAATCGATGCGAACGTCATCGATTCGAACATGCGGACACAAGAACACCTGATGGATACAAATCTGGTCGATTCGAACAGGTTTTTGATGGATACGAACAACGCATTTTATCTAACCTGTATCGATCATATATCATTCATACGAACTCCGATTAACCTGAAACTTGAAATGTAGCCTCTCCCAGTCCTCATCATCATCTTTAATCGATTCCGTCTCGATCGGAGCTCAGCCAAATTTTGACGACATCGATTACAGCCTTGTTTCCATTCGATCTCCAATCCTGATATTCGTCATTCCTTGCCAATTTGCTGATATTCCAGCTTTGACCAAAAGGTGGGATAACATCACTGTTCTGGTAGTATACTTGTATTAGATTTAATTCACTCATGTAGACATATCTTTGAGCCGCTCCTATTTATATTCTTCATGTTAATGGAGTCTGGAGATGTGACGGATCTGGAGACAAAATTTGTATGTAATGTACATATTATAAATAAAGTGTGTATTGAAGACTTAATGTAATAGTGTGTTATGTTGTTTGGGTTTGCATTGTACAGACTTATGTATTGATAAAAGAATTTAGACTTAAAATTATATATATATATATTTGTGTGTTATAAATTATTGATTTACCATCTGCCATGAGATTCTGAAAGTTAAATTGATATAGTTTTATATTATGCTCTCTTTTTGTATATCATATGTATTATCTTCCAACGATTCGCCACTTTGGGACATCATTGTGTAGTTACGGGTTTCTGAAATGGCGAGTTGTTAGACATGAGATGCTCGTAAACATGCTTATACACAAACATAGACATTCACATGCACACACACACACACACACACATATGTACATACATACATACATATACATACATACATACATACGTACATATACACATACATACACACACACATACACACATATATTCACACAAATACACTTGTATACACACACACAACCATATACAACATTTCAATTATAATTCATGAATTGTCTCGATTATTACATGTCTTCAAATATACGTATACGTATATTAACCCATATACATATACATACACGTATATGTGAATAAGTATTTCGATTATTACTTAACAGATCTTGCTTTTATTTACTAAATCTTTTCTGTAAAAGTCCAATACCCTTTTATACTATTTTATAAAATTATGCAACTATTTAATAAATTACATTACTAGCAGCTTATTAGTCATTTTAGGCTTTTTAACACTTTCTTCATTGAAATTAGGTATTCATCTTATAATTATTTTATAAAACTCCATAACAATTACGTAAAATATTCTATTCACTTATAAAATTATTTCTTTACTTAAAGTGTGAAGCCCAAACACACATAATTAGCTTACTAACTAAGTCATCATTATGGTCTTCAATTATTAATGTGTTAATATAACCATGTTTACTACATAATCATAAGTTCAAATAACCGCACATTATTCATTAAGCAACCATCAACAATTATACCTACGTACTAACTTTTCTAAAATCAATTCAAAAGGCATAATTAATTCTAACAAATGATATGTAGTTAACCATATCACTTAATTAGCCTCTAATAAATTATATCATCACACAACATTATTTAATCAACCCTTAATCCATTTCTAAGCATACTGACTTCTTTAAAAATAGTAATTAAGGTCTAATAAATAAAGAGTCCATCTAATCATGTCTACAACATAAATATACGCCTAAATCATCACATATCATTCTCTAAATCATTTCATACAATTTCATAATTATTAATAGATAAATCTATGAAGTATAACAAGTAAATATAGTTAGAGAATCATTCCAATCATCTTCTTCTTTACCATATCAAGCTCTAAATCACCAAAACTCAAACTTAGCTCTATTGAAGTTTGGGATGACACTCCAAACTCCACTTCAAGCCAATATAATGATGGGTTTTGTGAGGAATAAGAAGAGAAGAATTATAGTTGTTTTATCAGGCTTTTTAGGAGTTTATTTAAGCTTGGATTATAGGTTTTAGGGCTAGGCTTAAGGGGCCAATTAGGAAAGTAATTAGGAGAGAAAGAAGAAAAGTAATGTGGAATCAAAATGAATGGAGAGAGTTAGACAACTTATAGGAAAGCCACTGGACCTTAATCCCAAATTCATTTCATCAACATGAAAATACTATTTACTCCTAAAACTTATTCACACCAAACATGACCAAGCTTATACTCATTCTTCCCATGATGGAATTGCGGTCTCAACGATGGACGCCTCGAGTTAATAGGCATTCTATTTATTGATGTTTTGATATTTAAATAAATTATTTGAATATCAAGTCGCTAAAAATTATAGGTTGTTACAGTAATCCAACCTTTGGTTTCGTTTAAGATTGTATCCAATTTTTTTTATAGATAAGAAAAGTAGAAGTGTAACAAACATAAATTAAAGTTTCAAATTTTGTCATATGGAAAACTGTTATTGTTTTAATCAAAATTTCATATTGCAATTTTATTTGTTCAAGTGTCTTAATTTTTATCATGAAAGCTTTATTAGTTCCAGTGTCTCAACGACAACGATGAAATTGCAATGGTAACGACGAAACTACAACGATAATGACTTCAATGATGAAGTTAAGCGAATAAAGAAGATGCCAAAATCGTTAGTTCAATATCATCAAAAATATGAAAGCATGAAAAACTTTCTCTTTCTTGCCATGACCTCCTTTTTAATCACCTACTCCTCTACCGTACTTTCATTCATCCCCTCACCTAACCCCATGTTAACTATTCCACCACATATCCTAACACCTGCCAACACTCCCTTAGCCAATCTACCAACCCCTCTACACTCCTAATCCACCACCATCTACCAACCCCTCTACACTCCTGATCCACCACCATCTACCAACCCCTCTACACTTCCACAACCCGACACCTTTTCACCTTCAAACATCCTACCCTCCTTAGCCAATCCCTTCTTTCCCTTGGACAATTTTGAAGTTGTCAAGTCTTTCCAACAACATCCTGTTGGCAGTTGGGCCTTTTTATTCAAATTCAAACCAAAGAATGAAGGTAAATTTGTTCCTAAGCATTTTGATATCGACTATGAGGGTGCTCCTATTTCTTCACCATAAGAAGTTATGGATGTAGGTATAAATTATTGGCAAAACTATCTTGTTGGTTTTTTCATTGGTGAGAAATTATCTTATACAGTGGTTGCCACCCACTTGAGTAAAATATGGCGCCTTAAAGGTCACCTTGATATCAAATTAGACAAAATAAACTTTTACCTTCACTTCTCATGTAAGGAGGATAAACAACGCGTTATACAAGTCGACCTTATCTTTATTAGAGGCCAAATGTTCATCATTATTCCTTGGAACCCCACCTTTGGTAGTGCACAAGCACGAGTAAAAAGTATCCCGACATGTGTACACTTTTACAAAACCCCACTCCTTACATGGACTCTATTAGGAATAAGCTAGCTTTTTATCCACTTGGATAAACTTGTTTGCTTCGATGAATCTACATAAAAACTAAAGCGCCTTGAATATGCTAAATGCCTCATAGAAATCAAACCTGATAAGGAGCTACCTGACTGCATTAACATTGGAATCGATGTCGACATGTGCCCCAATGTCATTGTTGAATACATCTAGAAACCCCTCATATGCATTAAATGCAAAAAATTGGCCATGCTACAATGAACTGTACATCTAGTATAGTAAAAGATGCTAAAATAAATGAAAAATCAGAAGATGACACACATGCTATTCGTTTAAAAAAATTCCTAGAAAGAAACAAACGGGGGTAAGAAATAATAGTCAAGCCAATTACATTATTCTAGATATCAAAGAAAAGCTCCCTACTCATATGTATAACAATGCCTTATAACAACAAATAACTGAAGCAAGCCACAAAGAAAACGACACTTGTCTTTTGTCTTCCCCTGCAATTAATGTTGTTGCTTCACATGTGTTTATCCCATGCAAAATACTACAAGCACACAATGTACAAACTTGTCCTATGATATTTCACGAAACATTTCAACTAAAGAAATAATTTCAAAATCTCTGAATGCAATTTATGTAAGAGAAGGAAACCACATCACTAATTCCAACAGTTTCGCTATCTTGGAAGATTGTAATGAACTGCTCAAAAACCTAAATGTTACTGACATTGAAGAAATCCAATTCGTTGTTTCATGCTTTAAATCTATGATTCCCTCCCAAAATCTTGATGCTCCAAATATCTCCGACATGCATGCACACTCTTCTATGCATGATACACATCACCCTACCATTATGCCCCTCTAACTGAACTTAAACAACCCAAACACTTCACATGGCACTGCCCTATTCACCAATCATAATGCCATGCCCGACTCTGCCTAGAACACCCATCTACCACCTCCTATTGTCACCATCTCACCTACCTCAAACAGCACATACACCCACATAATACCTCCTGCACACCTCCCATATTACCTCCTACTATTTTGCTACTAACACACTCTGAACCCACCTCTCCATCTTCCAAAACCTACAACAAGAACAAGCAAGTAGGGAAATCCAAGCACTCAAATGAATGCATTTACAACAAGCTTGATGGGGATTTGGAATGTAATACTACTTTCAGTCTACCCATACATCCCTTAAATTAATTATCTCTATAGAAGTCACATCAACAAACACATAAAAAGAATAACAAGGCAAATGCCAACCAACTCAGCCTCAGCAACATCAATGCAAATCAATAATATTGTTTTTTGGAATGTTGGGAGCCAATCTCCTACACAGACAAACTAAATTCAAAAGAATCATAATAGAAAATCAAATCAGGCTCTTATCCTGGAAACGAAGCTGAATGAAAATAAGATCAAACAAGCCCTAAGTAACATTGCTTCTAGCTGGCTCTCCAACAACAATCTTCTTGCTGCTCCCCATGGTCGAATAATTGTCCTATGGGACCAAAATGTTTTTACCTTACAAAATCTCTTACAAAGCCCTCAACACTTGCGTTACTCTGCCTACCATTCCCCATCCTCCACGACCTTCCAAATCATTATTGTATATGCATTTAACTCCATATCTAATAGACAACAACTTCTACAACTTATCCCTACTCTGACCAAAAATTCCCCTAGCTTTGCCTTGGAGATTTCAAATGCATGCACCATGCAACTTAAAAAATGGGAGGAACCCTTTAACTCTATCCAAAATCACTTCACTTTCAGAATGCATCTCCAACTCCTTCCTCATCCCTTTTAATACTCACGAGGGCCAGTACACTTGGAATAATAAATCTCACAGTGTGCCCAGGACTTTCTATAAATTGGACCATACCTTTTTGAACTATAAAGCACTATTTACTTGGCTTAACCTTGCTGCCTTCTCCATCCCTCCTGGCTTATGCAACCGCAACATTATAATCCTCAAGTGGAACATGAATAGAAGAAAAATATTACCTCATTTTAAAATCTTCAACTTTTAGACTGAACATTATGAATTTCAAAATATTTTAAACATTGCTTGGCTCACAAATTATTTTGGTAACCCCATGTACAGGTTGCAAAAAAGACTAAAAATATTGAAGCATTCCCTGAAAACTTGGAGAAAAAAAGAATTTGGTAGGGGCACTGAAAAATCAGATGAAACAAGGATACTTCTCAATGTCATATATAAAAACCCCCTCAATGATCCTTGCAACCAATCACTCTTTGACATTGAGCACCAATGAAGCATGTAATTTTATAACCACCTCTTTCTAAAAAGTGAAGCAGTTAGGAAGAAATATGGATACACGTCTAAAAATTTTAGTACTAAAAATACTAAGGGCCTTTTCGGTTTGAAACCAGAATTTTTGAGTTTTGGATTTTCAATATGCATTCAAAAAGATGTGGAATAAGAGGATGACGTGGAAAGAAGTTGAGGGCGTGGGAGGACATGGACGACATAGGGAGGGGAAAAAAGAAGAGGAAAGGAAATGGCGGGAAATAAAAATAATCATTTTCAATTTTATATGTTAAAACCATTTTCTAGATTGATCATTTTTGGAAATACAGTGTATTTTATCATATGAAAATCAAAAATTAAAAATTACAAACCAAACATGCCCTAAATATTTCACCAATGCCTTAAAGCTGAACAACGCAAAAGCATAATACAATCCATTTAAGATCTTGATGCTATTACACACCAAAATCATCCTTACATTGCTACCGCATTCATAAATTATTTTACTAACATCCTTGGTATCCATGAAAATGTGCAGATTCTTTCAACGTCCTTAACTCTATGAACCTGCCATAACTTACTTCATCATCGAGCTCCAATCTAATCTCCAAAATAACAGACAAAGAGATCAAAACAACTTTATTCACCCTCAACCATAACGGCTGCAGTGGGCTTAATGGGTTTAATGTATTTTTGTTCACAAAATATTGGAATACAATATCCAAAGATTTCTTAAAGGCAATACATCATTTTTAAATTCTAGAATTCTGCTTAGTAGCATTAACTCCACAACATTGCACTAATTTGAAAAACCGAGCAACCAACAAAAGTCAATGATTATAGACCAATAAACTGCTGCAATATTACCTATAAATCCATTTCTAAGGTTATATCTACTAGATTGGAGACTATTCTCCATGGGCTCATCTCTCCTAACCAATCTTCTTTTCTTAACCCAAGAAACATCAGTAAAAATATCTTCCTCACCCAAGAAATAATAAAGGTATACAACAGAAGCAACATTTCCCTCAAATGCTTAGCTAAACTAGATATACACAAAGCTTTTGACAGTGTAGACTAGAGCTCCTTGATGGCCCTCTCTAAAATGAACATCCTACACCCTACATTGCTTGTACATTGCTTGGATATATGCATGTATATCTTCCGCTCACTACTCTGTCATCATCAATCGATCTCCCAATGGCTATTTCAAGGGTACAAAAGGGATTAGACAAGAAGTTCCTCTTTTTACCTATCTTCTCATCATTATCACTGAAGTTTCCAATATCCTAACCAATGAAATAGTTAGGGATAAGGAAATGGACTTACATCCTGGTTGTAAGCTCCCATGATAACCAATCTCTTTATTGCTGAAGATATGGTTGTTTTCACCAAACCAAATGTCAAATCCATAATTGTAACACCTCGTAATTTGGCATTAGTTATTTAATTAGTTAGTTAATTAATTAGGCTCTAAAAAGGGAATTTGTTCGAATGATGGAATTTGACCATGAAACGTTCTGCTTTCGTGGTAAAGTTTTAAGAAACTTTCATATTTGGAGTTTGTTTGCGCCAAAATTGGTCACAAACCCCAAGTGTCGATGAAAGCACCATTGTATGAACATAGATCAGCAGTAAATAATCACAGATCACAGATCTAAGTATTGTAGAGAATAAAAATGAAGAATAACAAACTTAAAACAGAAAGAAGTAGACAGAGACACAAGATTTATAGTGGTTCGGCTATCTTCGGCCTACGTCCACTCCAAAAGATAATATTTTATTGACTTTGCTTGCCGGTTACAGCGGATTACAACAGTAATTTTCGTACAACAGTGAAATTTAATACAATGTTGATTTCGGCAGAGTCTGCACGTTGAGGGATCAAAAAGTCCCTTTTCTGTAGGCTTTGGGATGCTTTTTGTAGGCGTAGGCTGCAAATATCTCACTCAGATCTCGGGAGACCTCTTCTGACACGTGAGCAGACCTACGCGATCGGTCCTAGGTGAGTTTGACTCGCTTTTGGATCGATACGAATCTCCTTCGTATCGATCGAGATTAGCTTGTTTTGGGTTGAAATTTACAAAGTACATTGTTGATGTCATATGTAAGCTCTTGTGAAAATTTCATGTCATTTGGACTTGTAAATCTCAAGATATGATCGATACGAATTAGAACTTTCGTTATCTTGCTTTGTCCATATCGATCAATTCGTATCGATACTTATTTGTATCGATACCAAGCACGTGCGCTTCAACGACGTGGCTCTATTTTCAAGGCTCAATCCATTTTCCATGCCGTGTTGAACGCTTCTTCCTTCAAATCATGCATATTTCTAGTTCATACCCGAGCTCTGTGCTTTTTGGCTTCGCATCCATCTGTTTATATCGATCACATTCGTATCCACCAAATCGTGTCCACTACTTCATATCAATCATGTGACCAGATTGATATGAATTTGCATCGAGTCGAACAGCCTTGAGTTGAAAAGCTTCGAGTCGAACAACATCGGGTCGAACAACATCGAGTCAATCAAGATCGAGTCGAACATCATCGAGTCGAACAGCATCGAGTCGATCAACATCGAGTTGAACAACATCGTACCCTTCTCCCTGATCGATACGAACGACGTGTTCGTATCGATTCGAATGAGACATCCTTGCGCACGTATCCATCAACCTCTTGAGCAAATGAACTCCGTTTGACTTGAAATTCGGAACGTTGGCTTTTATAGCTTTGATTGTCATGTCACATCAATTCAAGCTTGATCTGGACTCGGGCAAAATTCATCGATATCCATAGTAAACTTGTGCATTAACGATCTCTAGGGCGACTGTCCTTGGTTTCCAGTCAAGTTCTTGGTGTCACGGCCTTGCCAAAAGGCTGGATAACAGAGTTTTGCGATCGGAGTCCAAACGAAGAAGTTACGAATGAGGGACAAATTCAGAATGGAGATAATTCGAGTAGGAAAATTAATGTTTTTATATTAATTGTCCTATCCCCCGGGCCGACCCATTATTAGGGCCGATCGACCCTAAGTGGTCAACCGATCACCCATAGGCGGTCGATCGGTGGCAAGTTGGTGCGTGCAATAAACTTAGGCCGCAACAGCCCGGATTTAATATTTTAAATCGAACCGCTATAGTTGAATCTAGCGTCTATAAATTCAGGACTAACCCTCTCTTCTCTTCTCATATTTTTTCCGAAAGCAGCAGCGAAGCTCCTTCATTTTCTCTTCTCCACTATTTTCTAAATTATAAAATAAATATTTATAATTCTATATATACAAATTGGAGAAGAGAAAAAAATCAAATAAGAGAAGAAGAAGAGCGAATCAACACTACGTGATAACGAGATTATATATATTTGTAATTATATATTATATTTCCCTTCAATCCCAAATCCCTTCTCAGATTTGTAATTCTAATGTATGTATATACCCTTTTTATACATATTTCTTGGATTAAAAAGGATTTAGAGATGAATTTAAGGTTCTGCTTCAGATCTAGAGATTTGGATCGCTTTTAAAAGGCGAGTGGGAAATTTTATATATTATCTATGATTTTAAATCTATTCCATTATCATACATTTGATTTTTATGCCTAAATCAATTTTGTTTGTGAATTGTACGCTTAAATCAGTATAGAAAACTATTGCCTACATATTCTCGTTTTAGATTAAATTTGAAATAAGTTTACACCTATATCTGGACACCAGTCCCAAAGATTTTAGAATTTGAATGTTTATATTCTTATTCCAAATTTGTACTTGAGTGTAAAATAGGATTCTTGGATTATTGCCAAAATTTGTACTAAGTTGTAGATTTTCCATAGTCTAATTTATGGAATGAACACCCGTTTGATTTTTATTTGTATACCTTTTCCACTTTTGATTCAAAAGGGCGGCATTTTGATTTAACAAGGAATACCTACAGACATAAAGGGAAGAGATGTGTAAAGTACAGATTTATCCTCCGTAGTTTACACTAGCTATTCCAATTAAAAAGAATTATCCATTTCTTGTAATTTCAAATGGAGTCAATCTTTCTAATTTATGGAAATCATAGTGGAAAATCTCCCTAAGGAATCTAATTCCAGCAAATTAAATATGAAAATGATATTATAGTTAAATATTTATGACTAGAATATATTTGGATAAGAATAAGTAGTTTTATTAGGTAGTTTATACGTATTTATTGCATTACTAAAGAAGAACAACATTTCTTCGTGTGTTATTAATGCGTAACGTTCGTTAATTATTATTATATTTAGTGAAGCAAACAAGTAGAATTAGGAAATGTAGTAAGTCCTATTAATAGAAAATAAATTAGGAATTCCTATTAATTAATTAACAGGAAATGAAAAGATTGTAACCTAAATTAATGGGAAATTACTGAGAAATAATGGACGTTATTAAATTAGAGGTTATAATTAACAGAGACAAATGGATTGATGGAACTGATAAAAATGGAATGGATATAGAAAGATTACTAATTTTAAATTAGTAATCATACTTAAATGTCTTAGGAAATGTGCATTAGGATTTTATAGACAAATTGACATTTATGAGCATTAAAAGAGAATTATGGGTAGATAAGTATTTAATGTAAATCTTATTGCCTTAAATAAAAAGGGAATTAGTAAACTAGGTTCAATGTCTACCAAAGATAATATAAGTAAAGACTTAGGATGGCAAATTGGACATAGTAGGTTAGTGATGTGAGGTCAGTAGAGTCACTCGACGAAAGACCACCCTTCACTTTGAGGCTACCAGTAGTCGGGTGCACTTACTACTGATGTGAGATATCACTATTCCTAGGACCCATGATGGTGTGAGAGTTTGGACCTTCTTTCTTAATTGAAAAGTATTAAATGGTCCAAATTTGAAATTAGGAGCGATGATGGATATCTTTATAGGGGTTTGCTTCTGGTTTGAGATATTAAGTGGCTACAGGGTCCACCTCTCTCCTAAAAGGAAGTATTAAGTAACCTAGTAAGATTCCAAATAAATAAGGATACTGCCAAAAAGGTTCACTTCAGTGTTGAGGTATTAAGTGGCTATGTAGGGCCCGCTTCCTAACCGAAAGAAGTAATCTAATGAGATTGCAAATTTATAAGAGTGATACTAGATATCTCGAGAGAGGTTCGCTTTAGCTTTGAGGTATTAAGCAGTTGTAAAGCCCATATCTTTCCTATAAAAGAAGTATTAAGTAACCTAATGAGATTTCCAAGCAATGTCAGCTAGATAGTACCAGTGAGAAGTCTGCTTTGGGGCTATGTAATAAATGGCAAAGGCCTGCCTATAAATATGTGTTAAATGGTCAAAGGCATGCCTAGTCCTTATTAATGAGGTATTAAATGGCTTAGGTACTCATATTGGTAAGACTTCAATAACGATAGATGCGCTAGTGGTATGACTATTATAAATTATAAAGCTATATACAGTGGTCAAAGGTCTCTGTAGTTAGGACCAGTAGACCGATAATGACGATTCTAGAAGTCTACCTTAGGAATAGATCTTAAATGAAAGATTCTACCGTGATTGAGGCTTAGATGGAAAAGTCTACCTATGTCTCTTTTAAAAGCATTATGTGGCGTCAGTAAAAGCCTGATTCATATTTAGAAGTATCAAGTGGCTAATGGACTTGGAAGTATTGGGTGGTTGATAGGGCTTCGTCAGTATTTCTACTTCCGGAATGGATAGGTAAGTAATCGTGTGTGCAATACAAGGTTAGCTTAGAATTGCAAACCTTAATAGATATAACAATTAAATGGAAATCAATCGGTATAAATTTATGTTATGGACAGCTTATAGATTTCCCAGTCATTAAAACGTTGTTCTGACACCCTCCTCATTACAACCCATATGATAAATTTAAAGGAACATCATTGGAGCTAAACGTGGTTAGTTATTGGAGAAGCTTTTTTTCTCTCATGCTCGATGCTGATGTGAAAATCTACTATCCAAGGAATACCATTAATTCCAAGCAAGTAGTCATAGTCAATATTCTTATCCTTTTATTTTTCCACTGTGAGTTTAGATTTCGATCAATCTCTGATAATGCTCATGCTTATCTGTATGTACCAAATTCAACGATCTGTGCTTTAATTAACTAGGATTTCGATTTTTGTCGAAATTTAGGCCCATTAAGGTACCGGTTGTTACATTTAGTATCAAACTTAGGTTAGTAGATCAGAGGAATTAGGATAAATTGAGAGAACGCATTCATACTTTCGTATTTGTATTATCATATTTTTACGCTAGATTCTAAGAATTACGACTTCAGTAGTAGTTGTTGTTCCACTCCTAAGGAACGGGAAAAGCAACTATGGGTTAGAAATATCTTAGGTTAAAAAATTTCGCGTCGACTCCGTAGTACCCCACAGAGTGCTGGCGATTCGTAAGGCGCTGATGATGAAGAGCGTGAGTCGAAATATGGTAGAATCCTGGAGAATGGAAGTGTTCAACTTGATGGTTGAGATTCTAACCATCTTATGATTTTGGATTTTGATGATGAGTTCCAGTCGGAGACATACATTTATTCCAAATGGGCGGGAAATTAGAGTCTATATGTCATAATTGTCCGAAAGCAAGTTTTTGCTAGGGTGCATTCATTGATTTCCTCTTTGATGGCAAACCAGATTTTTTTACTTGGATAATTAATGTCAATTCCATAGTCTAAAATCTATGAAAGAATTTTTATAAAATATATTTTAAAAATGTCTTAGATTTTGGAAAAAGGGTTTTCAATGGATTTATTTTTGAAATTTTAATTTTCAAAGAAACATGTATACTACTACATTGGTCATGTTAAGAAATTTTTAGTTTATAAAAGATTAGCTTTTAAAATTCTTAAATATTTACATGTATATATCAGTAAAGACTTGATTTTGATTTTGGTAAGGAAATAGTTTTCAAATTTGGGAAATTTGTGTTTAGAAAAAAAAGATTTTTGGAAACCCAAAAATATATACATAAGTTTGATTTTTAAGGGAAGTTTTGGTATGAAATAGTTTCTATTACTTAAAAACAAGTATAAAGGAGCATATATTTAGCTCAGTGATTTTTCGATTTATAAATCGAGGTCATTAAAATCATCTCTCTTTAAGGAATAGACAAAATAGGACTGACATTCAATTTTACTAGGGTATGTAGTTTGAAGTGTTGTTGTACCACCAGCTATTGGAAGAAATATTTCCATGTGAAGTAGACAGGAGAAAGCAGTTGGAATATTTTTAGGCTTTTGGAATTATTGTTGGCCGCAGCAGTTTCATTGGGACTACTGTGAATTGCTGGGGCATGGTTCAGGACTAGGCGGTGGGCTTTGACACCGCTGTGATAAGGACAGGAATTTTTTGGATCATTTCAAATCGAAGGAGATGACACGAAACGAGTATTATTATTTAATCCGACCCAATTAGGTCTATGTTCAAATAATGCCCAAAGCCCATCTAGCGATTGACCACCCAATGGTAAACCTATAGTGGTTTATTAGTTAACAAGTTTTGGCACAACTTGAACCTAGAACGAGACTATAAAAGTCATGTTCGAATTCCCCCAGTTTCCTTCTTTCATTCCTCCTTCCTCAACAAGCTTAACTTAGTCTCCATCCTCCTTCTCCTCCAGGTATCAGCCTCTCTCTTCCGTTCCTTCCCTAGGCGATGCCGTTTTTTCCCCTAGGAGTAGCAGTGTCGCTCCCCTTGTGTTGGTTTTTACATGTTAGATCTCGCCCCACCACCACTCCAGATCTAAACCCTATTTTCTCCCTCCGACCACTTCTTAGCCCAAGACACCTCTCTACACTGCCGGTTTTTCTTCACACCATTATGGTCTCAACCCTCAAGAGGCCTGTAACACCCCATATTTTTATATAACATTATTTAGGATATTTAATTAACTAAAATTAAATAAGATAATGTGGAGATTAATAAGTTGAGAATGGATTAGCTAAGGGTAGCCGTGCCATGTTAATTATAAATCAAATAAAACAATTTGTTTGTTTAACGACGAATTTTCTGAGTTAGAAAGTCACTGAAAAATTTATAATAAATTACCGCAAGCGCACGACGTACAATTGTTAGTACGTGACGAGTACGGGTCGATCCTCAGGGAATTGTTGATTCTAAATCTCTATTCAATCAAATTATACCAAACTCAAGAGAATGTTTAAACTAGAAAATGAGAAAACTTAACAAAAATAAAGTGATAAAAATATGATTGTTAAATGACAATTTAGAGATAATTCCACTCTCTAGATCATATAGTTCAACAAATTATGAAATTATGATCTCTATTTTTTGGTCATTAGTGAATTTAAATGATGTGTGTATCATAAGTATGACATATTTGTGCTATTAATTAGCCCAATATAAGCCATCAAACTTTAACACACTCCTTAAACCACTTACTAATTCTCATGAAAAATGACAACAAGTTGAAAATGAAATCTATTTTAAGCATGGCCTATTAACTATGAATTAGAAATATAGACCGTCAAATTTTAATTTCAACATTCACTTCTTTACCATCATCATATGTAGGTGAAGAGGTAATTATTGTTTAGTGATTGTTTAAGCATAGCCTATTTGGTGTCAACAATATAGGCTATCAAATTCAAAGCAAAAACAACAAGTTAAACCACTTCAATCATTCTCATTAAGCACAAAAAATAGAGCATAAAAATAAAATTAGGTTGAAGCTACATGATTAGAGAGCTTCATTACCCCTAAATTGAAGGGGTTTAGCCTCTCATATTTGTTATCATTTCAAAAAACGTAGCTTGCAACATGAAAGAAAAAGAAAAGGAAAAAGAGAGCAAAGTAAAAGAAAAACTAATCTACTTGCATGAAAAATAAACTAACTACTAACATGAAAGAAAAAGAGCATGTAAATAAAAGAGAACGCTAATTTAACATTACATAAAAAGAAAAGTTACATAAAATAAAAATGGCTAAGTAGCCATGAAAAGAGAAATAGAGCTTCTTTTATTTATGAACCTAAACTAAACTAAAGAGAAGAGAACCTAAAGAAGAGGAGAGGGTTACATGAAAATAAGGGGTATTTATCTAAGTTGAAAACCCTAATTCACTTTTTTGGGAACTACCCACAATACCCTCTTAGGAAGTGTGGTGGCCAAATTATCATTAACTTCAAATAATCATCCATTAAGTGTGCATGAAGATTTAATGGCCTTTTAGCATGTGCATTAGCTCCTAAATGTACATTAAGGTAGGTGGGTAAGTGGGGTCCTCCATGATCATCACTTTGAATTATTTCCATCTCCATTCCTTTGTATTCACTCTTGTGCATGCTTATCTTCATGAAGCCACTTGTAAAATTCAATAATATTCCTACAAAACAACATAGAAAATTCCAAGTAAATTTTCACAAATTAATAAATGCACAAAAATGACCATTTTGCCCCTATATGAAGATGAATATGTGACAATTTGAAAATAATTTGAATTTTGGTTTAAACAAGTAAAAACACCCTATATGATCATTTATTTAATTTAAATAGATTAAATATGGTGGTAAAAATATGCACATTTACATGCACATCACATATCCCCACACTTATCTTTTTATTCGTCCTCGAATAAAGAAAAACTAAGATAAATCCATTTTCGTAGGGAGCATGAATGCATTAAGCATATGCAATAGGCCGTTAAACCTCTGGGTGTCCCCGGTAGGACGAGTGTTGTCTCATGAGGGTTTTCAGCAGACTACCCACAAAATCCAAATGTAAGATGAAAATATTTACAAAATGCAAGATTTATTTACAAAGAGATGAATGTGAGTTTTTGGAAATATTTACAAATGAAAGATTCACTTTTAAATAGACACAAATAAGTTAAATATAAGTTTTGGTCATTATCTTGAAAATTTAAGTCATTTACTCGTTAAAATTTCCAACAAAAATCAAGTTATCATAACAAATAGACAATAGATTAACTCGTTGTTTCAGTTGATAACAAAGTGTAACCATGAAATATATCCTTAGTTGATTATCAAAGTTTATCAAAGTGGTATTTTCATTTCTTTTCAATAACAAGTCAAATCAAATAAGTAAAAATAGTGCTTGGATTTCAATTGCTCACTCTCTCTTATTTGAAAATTTTATTGAAATTAACAATATTTGCATATGCCTAACTCAGATAAACTAAGGCCAGATATATTACCCATGCACTGCCTTTCGGCCTCACATGAGGAGAATATAGAGCATGGCAAGTGAACGTACGAGTGTAAACATTTATCGACTATAGGCATTATTAATGATAGAATTTTTATATACATACACCTAACTCAGATAAACTAAGACCAGATATACCGATCGTGCACTGCCTTTCGGGCTTACGTGAGAAGGGTACAGAGCATGGCGAGTGAACACACGAGTGTGAACACATGACTCTAGGTGTTTATTAAAAAATATACATATATACAAGAAATATTTTTTGTTTTCTTTTTTGTTTTTGTTTTGTTTTTTAGAAAAGAGAGTTTCGCACTATCATCTTAGCACCATTTAACTTAGATGACAAAAAAATGTTATATCTTTACTTTAAATCAACCACTTTTTAAAACAAAGATTTTCAATTAGGATGTATTTCATAATCAAAACATATGAATCTTCCTATATACTAGTTAAACCATTGTTATTTGTAATTAAACTTCATTTTTATTTTTGTTAAGATAAATAAATTTTCAAAAATTTCAATCTAATAAACCAAAATCATACATTTATCTTATAGTGTTTCTTTCAAAAATAGATTAAAATGCTTAAAAAAATTGTTTTTTTTGTTTTTGAGATTTTTTTTAAAAATTTTGGAAGGAAAAAATGAATAAATAAATAAACCATGAAAAATCGAAAATGACGATGAGTCTCCCCCCACACTTGATTTTGACTATGTCCCCACAGTCAACCCAATGGAATGAGAAAATTTTTTAAAAAATATGACCTATATTTACATGAAAACGAAAAGATTATTATTTACAAGAGTTTAGAAAGTATATCGTCAAAATGTAAATGAAACGGTCTTCCAAAGATTGATTTATTTGTCTCGTCAAGTATGTGAGACACAACTCAAGCGTAGAAAACCAAACCGTAAAAGATTTCGAAGTTAAACGTTGATTTGGAAAAACGAATGTCGTTTTATTAAAAATCGTACGAGTTGTTTTATTTTCGATGATTTTTGGGGTCGATAAAACAATTGGTTGAAGTTCAAGTTTATTTTCACCAAATTGAAATTCAAGCTCTTTATTGAAAAGTTCTTCAGAATTATTGATTTCAAAATCAAAATGGTGATTTAAATCTTCCCCTTCAGAATTCGACAACGTGTTTTCGAAAAGTCCAAAGAAATCGTGTTCATTGAATTCATCTTACTTATTTGGATTATCAACAACTTCATCGCATATATTAAGTTCAAAATCCAAAGTTATTGTATTCAAAATTTTGAAATCGAGAAAAGGAAGATCGAATTTTAAATTTGGTTCCACGCCCTCAAAAGAATTGAAATCCAACTCAATTACCGTATTTTCAACAACTTCATTAAGGTTGTCGTTTTCTATTTCAAAAGTTGTTATTTGAAAATCGTCAATTTGGGTAAAATATGGATTACTGTTTGACTCATCACACATTGGGATTTGGTTTTGTTTCTCACGAAATTTTTTCAATGTTTTCATCAACAAATCCGTGCGATCTTTTTCCATTTGTTCAACTAAATCAAATTCATGATTATTACTTTGAAATTTTTTAATTTGAACTTGTTGATGACAAAAATTTTCACTCGCATCGTAGTCGAGATTATTCCCATTGCCAAAATCATTTGAAAAATGATTCACATTTCCATTGTGATTTTAAAATTCATTTTGGAGTTCGAAGTTGAATTGGCATGGGTTATAATCGTTTGAATTTGAAAGTTAATTCAAATTTTGATTATTTTAAAAACTTTGACTTGAATTGTTGCATTGTTATGAGTTCAATGAATCATTAAATTGAAGTGTTTGTTCAAGTAAAGATTCAACTTTTTCAATACACCTTTCAAGAGTTGAGGGTTGACCAATATTTTGAAAATCATATGGTGCAAAATTCGAATTGTTTGTACAATAGTCGTTATTAAAATATCCATAAGAATTTTGAGTGAAATTATATGGATTTTATTGATTTTCACAACTATCGTAAAATTCTTGTGAGTGGGGAAACTCGGACATGTTCAAGAATGTTTTTTTATAAAGGAAAAATATTTACATATAGAGTTTATTTTTCAAAATGGAAAATTGATTTTTTTTGTTTTTTTGTTTTTGAAATGATTTTATATTTTTTTTGGATTTTTGTTTTTCTAAAAAAAAGAAAGGAAAAAAAATTAAGGAATATTTACGATTTTTTCAGTTTTGGATTTTGAAATTTTTTTGTTTAAAAAAAAATATGCATGAGCTAATGCAACTAAATGAATGCAAGTGTTTAATTACAAAATAGATCCTAACCTAAAATTTTATAATTACACTTTGTCTTAGATCAACAAGATAGTTCTTAGCCAGGTAACAGACATGATTTATCGGTGCACCATGAATCACCGTAGCAATGCAACCGAAGGTTTAAGTACCTTCAGAGAAATAATTCAGTATAATATTTACGAATCACCGTTATATATAAAATTGATTATTGCTCTGCCGTAGCCTAGACACCAAGAAATTAAATTGTCGAAAGAGGACAACTTGTCAATATACAATTAAGTGTTATCGATGTCTAACCAAAATCTAAAATGAAATGCAAAACAGAAATTAAACGTGTATTAACAATGCAACTACAAATGGAGTAGTTTGTTTTTGTTTTTGAATTTTTTTTTGAAAAAAATAAAATGCAAGCAAACAATAATGCAAGGCAAATAAAAATAAGAGATAGAGGTTAAAAGTAGCAAAAAATTTTATAAGTGAGCAAGCAATTATTTTTTTTGGGCAAGCTAAGCGGCAGTTTTCAGCAAGCTATTCTTCCTTTTATTTCCTACAACCTGAACATAAAAAACAAGATATATATATACAGTGTATTTTTTTTAATGGAACATAAAACAATTTATAATAAAACAAAACAATTTTTTTAAGGAAGAATTAAAACAAAACTAACTTTTTTTACCTTTATTAAGAAATAAAACAAATGAAACCAAAATAACTTCTCAATATTTTTTTAAAAAAAAGAAGAGAAAAGAAACTTAAAAGCTTATACAATTGAAATAGATAAAAAGAAGAAAAAGTAACAAAAAATAATAATAAAATAAAATAAACAAACAAATCACAGCCCAGCCTAATTGATTAAAAAAGCCTAATTGATTAAAAATGCCTTTTTCTACTTGTTCAATTCAACGCTCGTACACCTTCCAAAATAAACACCCCACACAATTATACTTGTTCAAGCAAAACAAATCCCAAAACAATTTTCAAAAATCAAAATTTCAATTGGATTTTTTTTATTTTTCCGGAAGTGAGGTCGCGTTCGAACATGGTTTGGATTTGGAGAGATTTGTAGCTGCGATTTCAGGTCGAGGCAATTTGTGGTTGTTTCGTGGTTTCAGATTTGACTGCAATGGGTTGAGGTCGAGGGTCTGACTTGTTCGATTTGAGGATGTGACTCGATTGGGGAAGGGGTTGTAGTCACTGATTTGGGCGAATTGGGAGTCGTGATGATGTGGATACTTTCGGTAGTTGTCTGGGTTGCGGGTGATCAGTGAAGTGAGGTTGAATAGCAAGTGGTAGCAAGTTGTTGAGTTGTTTGCAGTAAGTTCCTTTTTTTAGTTGATGAGTTGTTTGAAGTCAGAAGTTTTTGAGATGGTTGCAGTGATGTGTCTGGTGGCTCTGGTGTGGGTGAACCATAACAGAGGATATGTTAAGGAGATGTTAGGGGAATGTATGACAATTGTGTGCATTTGCACTTTGACAGAGAATGAAATGGTGCTAAGATGATTTGGTAGTTGAAGTTGCTCTGCTGCAGTCTATATGGGGTTGTGAAGTGGTAGTTGGATGAAGTTTACAAGGGTGATTGATGGTTGTGGCAGTATGTAGTGGAGTTGCTCTGGTATTTGTTTGATGGTGGTATCACTGTGGTGATGGAAGTAGGTCGGAGGTGATGAAGTTTGTACAATAGTATGGTGATTAAGGCAGTTTGATGAACCTTGGTCAGTGATGAAGTTGTATCAACAGTGTGGAAATTTTTTGAACCGAGCACTGATTTTTTGTTTTGAAATGTTTGATTATGGCAATTGAAATGGTGGGGGGAAGGCTGTTGAAGTTACAGAGCTGTTGTCACTGGTGATGATGGTAGTGCTATTGAATGTTTGAAGGGGTATGTGTAGTGATGATATGAGTGATTGGCGAGTAGTTGCTGTTGATGGTGGAAGAAGGCAGCAGTAGAGAAGTAGTTAGAGATGTTCAGTTGTGGATGAAGTATGGTTATGATGTAGTAGTGAAAAAAGGCTTGTAGCATAGTTTTGTGCACTGGTGAAGGGCTGCTGTGGTCGATGGAATAGTTTGTAGAAAGGCAGTTATATTTGCACTATTAGATGTGTGGTGGAGGACTGATGCAATAGTAAGCTGAAAAGTGGTTGTGTGATGAGTTGCTTGTTGTAGAGGAGTATGGTGAGGTCAGGGGAATGTGTGGTCAGAGGCTGGAACGTGCAGTGTGGTTAGAATATTGTATATGACAGGGCGAGGTAGTGGTCAGGTGATGTTGTGGGCATGCAGGGGGAAGACTAGTTGCAGGGTAAGGATATGTGCAGTCTATGTGCACAAAGATGTGCACAAGGGGTTAAGCAACTATCACTGTTACAAGTGGTTGTAGGCAGTGAACAAATACACAAGTGTTTTTATGTTTTTTTACATAAAAAAAGTTGTAAATGTAAAAGCAAATGAAAATATAAAGAAAATTAATTTTTGGAATGAAATTATTGATGCTCTATTTTTTTAATAGAAATGCAAATGCAAATGAAATTAGAAAACAACAAATACACAATCAAAATGCACACAAAAATCACACAAATACACAATTTTTTCTTAAATGCAAACACACATAAAAATAAAAACACACAAAAATTAAAAGAAAATAATTCGAAGAATGGAAAATTGAAATCAAAACAACTTCTCGGCAATGGCGCCAAAAACTTGTTTAACGATGAATTTTCTATCGAGTTAGAAAATCGTCGAAAAATTTATAATAAATTACTACAAGCGCACGGCGTACAATTGTTAATACGTGGCGAGTATGGGTCGATCCGCAGGGAATTGTTGATTCTAAATCTCTATTTAATCAAATTATACCAAACTCGAGAGAATGTTTAAACTAGAAAATTAGAAAACTTAACAAAAATAAATTGATAAAAATATGAGAGTTAATTGACAATTTAGAGATAATTCCACTCTCTAGATCATATAGTTCATCAAATTATGAAATTATGATCTCTCTTTTTTGGTCATTAGTGAATTTAAATGATGTGTTTATCATAAGTATGACATATTTGTGCTATTAATTAGCCCAACATAAGCCATCAAATTTTAACACACCCCTTAAACCACTTACTAATTCTCATGAAAAATGACAACAAGTTGAAAATGAAATTTATTTAAGCATGGACTATTAACTATGAATTAGAAATATAGACCATCAAATTTTAATTTCAACATTCACTTCATTACCATCATCATATGTAGATGAAGAGGTAATTATTGTCTAGTGATTGTTTAAGCATAGCCTATTTGGTGTCAACAATATTGGCTATCAAATTCAAAGCAAAAACAACAAGTTAAACCACTTCAATCATTCTCATTAAGAACAAAAAGAGAGCATAAACATCAAATTATTTTGAAGCTACATTATTAGAGAGCTTCATTACCCCTAAATTGAAGGGTTTAGCCTCTCATAGTTTTTGTCATTTCAACAAATGTAGCTTGCAACATAAAAGAAAAAGAAAAGGAAAAAGAGAGCAAAGTAAAAGAAAAACTAATCTACTTGCATGAAAAATAAACTAACTACTAACATGAAAGGAAAAGAGCATGTAAATAAAAGAGAACACTAATTTAACATTGCATAAAAAGAAAAGTTACATGAAATAAAAATGGCTAACTAGCCATGAAAAGAGAAAGATAGCTTTCTTTTATTTATGAACATAAACTAAACTAAAGAGAAGAGAACCTAAAGAAGAAGAGAGGGTTACATGAAACATAAGGGGTATTTATACAAGTTTAAAACCCTAATTCACTTTTTTGGGAACTACCCAAAATACCCTCTTAGGAAGTGTGGTGGCCAAGTTATCATTAACTTCAAATAATCATCTATCAAGTGTGCATGAAGATTTAATGGCCTTTTAGCATGTGCATTAGCTCCTATGTGTACATTAAGGTAGGTGGGTAAGTGGGGTCTTCCATGATCATCACTTTGAATTTTTTCCATCTCCATTCATTTGTATTCACTCTTATGCATACATATCTTCATGAAGCCACTTGTAAAATTCACTAAAATTCCTATAAAACAGTATAGAAAATTCCAAGTAAATTTTCACAAATTAATAAATGCACAAAAATGACCATTTTGCCCTATGTGAAAATGAATATGTGACAATTTGAAAATAATTTGAATTTTGGTTTAAACAAGTTAAAACATCCAATATGATCATTTATTTAATTTAAATAGATTAAATATGGTGGTAAAAATATGCACATTTACGTGCACATCAGATATGAGAAGGGCAATATAGGAAATAAGAAAGGTTTATACCCTAAACCCTTAAGAAATAGAGCTCACATTCATTTTCATTTTAGAAAATTAAAACATCTAAGGATGACCACCATTATTTTCTCAAGAGAAGATTAAAGCTAGGATTCAAGTAAGGGAAGACAATCAACATAATCAACATCAAATCTCAAATCTTTTAATCTCAAAGCTAAGGTGAATAATTACTACATCCCATTTTCTTATGGTATTTGGTTTTTTGATTAAATCCAAAATGTTTTTGCAAGTATATGCCATGTTTTGATGATTAAAGTTATATATATGCTTGTGGATGAATTGTATATGTTCATGTTAGTTTTTATGAAATGTTCAATATGAAAACCCTATTAGATGACATCCAAACGCCTTGAAAATTTAAATATATATGAGAAATGATATTTTAGGGATGGGTTTCAATTTTCATAATTTTCTGAATTAATATGGATTTTATATAAATTTTCTAGTGAAGAAAATGATTTATTGGGTTATAAATTATTTACAGCTAAAATTATAATTATTTGGGTTTGAAATTTTTATATGTTGGAAAACATATTGAAATAGAGTTTTTGGGATTTTTTCAGATTTTTCCTAAGTTAATTGATGAATATATAAAATTATTTAAGGTATGGGACTTAAATGTTTTTGTTCGTCGGCGGAATTTCTATCGGATTAGAAAACCGACGAACGAATTTATAATAAAAATAACCGCAAGCGCATGGCATACTATCGTAGTACGTAGCGAGTACAGGTCGATCCGTAGGGAATTGTTGATTTTAAATTTTTATTCAATCAAATTAAACCAAAGTTGAAGTGGTGTTTAAGCTAGAAAATGAGAAAAATGACAAAAAAGAAAGTGATAAAATATGAGAGTGTGAAGGCAATTTAGAGGCAATTTCCACTCTCTAGATCACATAAATCAACAAAATGAAGTTTTGATCTCTCTATTCTTGTCATTGGTGTAACTAGTTGATGTGCTTATCATAAGTATGGTATATTTGTGCTAATAATTAGTCCAATATAAACCATCAAACTATAACACAACCACTAATACACATTTAACTCTCATGAAATATGACAACAAAGTTGAAAGCAAATTCTATTTTAAGCATGGCCTATTAACTATTGTTTAGAAATATAGGCCATCAAATTTTAATTTCAACATTCACTTCAATACCATCATCATATGTAGATGAAGAGGTAATTATTGTTTAGTGACTGCTTAAGCATAGCCTATTTGATGTCAACAATATAGGCTATCAAATTCAAAGCAAAAACAACAAGTTAAACTACTTCAATCATTCTCATTAAGCACAAAAAGAGGGCAAAAATATCAAATTATGTTGAAGCTACATGATTAGAGAGCTTCATTACCATTAAATTGAAGGGGTTTAGCCTCTCATATTAGATATCATTTCAACAAATGTAGCTTGCAACATGAAAAAAAAAGAAGAGGAAAAAAAGAGCAAAATGGAAAGAAAGGCTAAGTAAAAAGAAATAACACTAATCTACTTGCATGAAAAATAAACTACAGTACTAACATAAGAAGAGAAGAAGCATATAAATAAAAGAGAATACTAATTAACATTGCATTAAAAAGAAGGAAAATTACATGAAAAAACAAGGTTAAGTAGCCATGGAAAAAGAAGAGCTTTGATTTATTTTTCTAAACTAAACTAAATAGAAGAGAGCCTAAAGGAAGAGAGCTAATTACATGAAGATAAAGGGTATTTATACATGTATGAAATCCTAATCCACTATTTTGGGGAATGCCCAAAATACCCTCTTGGGAAGTGTGGAAGCCAAGTAATCATTAGCATCAAACAATCATCATTTAGATGTGCATGAAGCTTTAACCTCTATTAGCATGTGCATTAGCCTCTAATTTGTACATGAAGGTATGCGGGTAGGTGGGGTCCTCCATGATCCATGGCTTTGAATTATTTCCATCTTCATTGATTTGTATCTTCTTTGTGCATGCATATATCTTCATGAAACCACTTGTATTTGAGTTCAAATTCCTACAAAATAATTTAGAAATTTTCAATTAAATTTTCTCAAATAATATATGCACAAAAATAACCAATTTGCCCCTGGATGAAGATGAATATGTGACGATTTGAAACTAATTTGAATTTTGATTTAAATATGTTAAAACACCCAATATGATCATTTATTTAATTTAATTCGATAAAATATGGTAGTTAAAATATGCACATTTACGTGCACATCAGTTTTATATATTTAATTAAGGAGAAGGGGCATTTTATAAAATAAAATGATTATTTAATTCTGAAAATAATGGTAGCACTTTTCTGAAAAATTTTGTTAACCAATGAGAATTTGACAAATAAAGGCAGGGTTGTTGAAAAGTATCCTTTTTAAGTTAAAAACAAAGAAATCATACTTTTAGCATGTTTAAGCCAATTATGGCATTAAACCTTCCGACCCAGACCTTCCGACAAGGTCGAGAGGTTCAAAGCTTTCGACTAGGTCAAACCAATGCATATGGTATCAAGTTACTTGGTACGTAATGAATTGGAGAAATTCGAAGGGTTCTTAGTCGAAAGGTTGGTTGCCGAAGGAATTGAAGTATGTTTGTTTTATAAGCCAAAGAATCACCTGCTTTGCTTTCGAATATGAGCTTTCGACATGGTTGCTTTCGACTAGGTCAAATGTTTAAAATAAAGGTTTTAAACCTTTCGACACAATCGAAAGGTTACTTCTGTTTTATTACTATTTTGTTTTGAAACCTTTTGACACAGTCGAAAGGTTACTGCCCCTTTTGTTTTGAACCTTTCGAATTTGACGAAAGGTTTTACTTGTTTTAAAACTAGTCGCTTCTCCATGCTATCGAAAGGAAGCTTTTGACTTAGGTGATTTACCCTTGTTTTATAGAACGAAGAATAACCCAAGCTTTTAAAGGAGCTGTTTTAAAGGCAGTGGTCTGTTGTTTTAAATAAAATGTTTTAAAAATTTTGAAGCAGACCTTCCGACAAAGTTGAAAGGTTGCTTCCAATGAAGTCGAAAGGTTTTAAAAAGATGGTTTTCCACTTGTTTTAAATTGAACCCAGTAAGTCTTCGAAAGGTTTGGTTTGAATGATTTTAAAAGGTTTAAGTTCAATGACTTCGAAAGGTTTAACTTGAATGATTTCGGAGGGTTTAAGTTCAATTATTTCGAAAGGTTTTAGTTGAATGATTTCGAAAGATTTTAGTCCATTGGTTTCGAAAGGTTTTATGAATGATTTTGAAAGGTTTTTATTCAATGGTTTCGAAAGGTTGAGATGGAAGATTTTCCAAGGTTTATCTAAGGCAATGTTTTAAAGAGATTTTTAAAGAAAGATGTCCAAAGTTTCATTGCTTTCGAAAGGTTTACTTTTCGATGGTTTTGAAAGGTTTTATGAATGGTTTCGAAAAGTAAGGTTTTGGCATATTGGCCTAGGTAATTAAAAGGTTTTCACTTGGTTTTGGAAAGAGGTACTTTCAAAGATTTTGGAAGAGGTTCTTTCAAGTGTCTAAACGTTTCCATCAACTAAGATTTGAGTAAAGAAGATATATATAACATGGTGATATGATTTTGAGTAAAGCATATAGATTATATACTTTTCCTTGTTTAAGTTTGATTTAAAGGTTTTAAATCATATTGAAAATGTTTTCAAGGAAAATTATGGGAGGGGATCCCTAAAATGACTTAGATATTAGAATACCAGATGAGACTAGTATAGGGTCGCGCCCTTTACATTAGCTATTAGCCCCAGCTAATTGCTGTCCAAAATTCCAGTGTGTAGGGCTTGATCATAGTTTGACTAAAATTATGATTACACACCAAAAGGAATATATGTTGTATACAGGTAGGTTATTGGTGAGCCCGAAAAACCTTTAGGATCAAGAATACATGGGAGATGACTAAGTTAGGGACAGAACATACAGATGAGAAGTATTTAACAGATAGTTAAGGACAGACCGTCCAGAAGTGAAGTATCTAAAATATAGTTAAGGATAAATAATCCAAAAGAAGAATAACTAACAGATGTTAGATTAGTTTTGATTATAATGTCTGGTAGGCCCGATTCAGCCAAAGGTTAAAAGTTATCCAAATAAAACTTATGTGTTTGAACAGATAGTTCATTATTACCTAATGTCCAAAGAGCTTTATTATATGCATGTCCATATCCAATAATGTTCAAAGTGCACAATCAAGGTAATAGGCATATTCAAGTCCTTGCTCATACAATCTCATCATAATTATAATCAAAACAAGTTTTCCCCAATTCAATTTAAGGCTACAATTGTTTAATTTTGAGAGGAGAGGAAAGAAATGATCGCCATTTTCTTCATGCCCCTAGGTCCATATTTATAGGAGTTAGGGAATGTGACATGGCTGCCACGTGCCCATGTTGTATGCTTGACCTTTGGCATTAAGCATATTGATGGTGCATGGTGCTACACTTAGCATCAACTTGTACAATGGTGAAGTTCGGCATATAGAATCCATCCCGCAATAGTATCCTTCTTTGATGACATTCGGTATCAACATTGCATTGAGGATATGTGGCCTCCTTTGAAGGTTGATGCAACACTACAATGACATGGCATCAATAAGTGGTGACATTGATAAAGCGCGATATTGGCAATGATCGGCATTGATAACATACGTCGTCGATAGCAGGAGGCATCGATAGAAAACGGCATTGATAACAAGCAACATTGATAATAGGCGACATTGATGGTAAGCAACATTAATAAGAGATGATATTGATGATGAGAAATATTGATAGGAGATGGCATTGGTGATGAACGGTATTGGTAGGAAATGGCATTACTTTGAAGGGTGATATTAGAATAAGGAGACATTGAAGAGATGCGAGTATTAATTTAGAGCGACGCCGATTCTTCTGACTATATAGAGGAAGTGCTCCATTGATAGAATATGGCATTAATGTGATGCAACATCAATGCTGTATCATGCTGCTCTAACATTGATGGCTTTCAGCATAGAGCTTTCTAATGTTTTCATTCCCCTTACTAACATGCGACATCGTTTCCAATTTCTTTGGCACGATATCACTTATTCAACTTTATAAGTGGTATGAAGCATTGATGGCATGCAATATTACTGGCTTTGTTGATGACCTACGACATTGCTTATTATTCTTTATTGATAAGAGGTGACAATATATGCTTTTGGCATTGGTTTTTCTTCATAGTTTTGACATATCTTGAACGTAAAATCATGGCTATATTGATATGTTGTATACCATCAGGATTGATAATTATGGTAAATCACTATTCAATGTTGATGACATGCGATCTCAGCAAAGTGCGGCATTAGTATGCAGCCTAGATCCATTCTTTATCCTTGTGTCGTTGAATACTGTGGCAACATCAATCTTATGGCATAACTCATCCTTCAATATTGCTTACTTATGACATCCTCTATCTATGACATAACTTATTGTACTTCATGGTGTGTGATGTCCTTGAATCTTAAGGTCAACAAAGTGATAAAACCATATATATGGTGTTTTAATGATACCGAGCATACAACAAAGCTGCTGATATGTTTATTGCGTTATTTTAGGTCAAAACGATGATGGAAAAGGTATAAAATAAAATGGATAAAAATATGCAAAGCTAGGATTTGAACCTGGGTAGGCTGAGAGATAAGCATATGCCTTTACCACCATACAACATAAGCTTTTGGAAATTACAATGATTCAGTCGATTGAAAGCCTTCTTCAGTCGACTAAACCCAGTCGATTGAATATAAACAGCTTGTCTACTATTTTTGGATATGCTCTCGGGCTCAAGTATTACACTAAGTCAATCGACTGAAGCCTTTTTTCAGTCGATTGACGTAATATAAAATAGCTAGTTTTTTGATGTGATTTCTCCTTGACTATTCGCTCCATAAGTTGCATCTCTCCGCTCTTGCAACCACTTCTCTTCATCAATGGCGAAATTGGAACGTTGCACCCCTACTTTAACATCCCTACAACATCTATATAAACCTCTAGCCATCCCTGAATCATAACACAACCCTATGCTTTGAATCCTTGGCCTTAAATTCTCAAATCCTAAGCAATAATCCGAATTCCAATAAATTCATGTAATTCAGAGATTTCGACTAGTGTGAATAATCTCCACATCCCATATTCTAGCCGAATAAACTCCTAAGCCTCTACACCTCCACTCAATATAGTTTGGTCTGGTTATAAGAGTTATTGTACATCAAAGTGACATTTTGTAAATCAAGATACGCTATGTCAGAAAGTAATATTTGTTACACTGCTTGTAATTGTTGTTGAAATCTTGTTCGGTTATTCAAGCGGAGTTTGTAAACCTGTTCCATCGAGTGAAGTGAGGGTGTTGATGGTGAAATACCAAAGGGGAGCTTTGGGGCTGGATGAAGGGCAGGAGGTCCAAACCTGTATAAAATCAGTTTTGTGATCTATTATACTATTCCGGTCCATTTACATTATTTACTACTATCGACCTGTTTAGATCCAGTGCATAGCGACTAATAAGTGGTATCAAAGCCTGGAATTCTATCGATTGTCACAACATCGTAGTAATGACCAGAGAGAGAAGATCCAATCAGAGTCAATGACAGTTGAGAAAAAGAAATTTTCTAGGAGCGAGCAACAGTCTATAGAATCAAGGTACATGTGTTGTGTGGCTAATCTCAGACCAAAATCGATACGCTTAGATTCTATATATAGTAAACCTTTACAAATGCATGAAAAGTTATTAAAAGATTTTAAAACAACATAAAAGGTCAATTTATTGCTTTAGCAAAATTAGAAGATCGTGAGCGTAAAATTAGTATTTTAATGGAAGAAAAATAAGTTTTTTGTAAAGAAAATTGAAACTTTTGAAAATACATTGAAAAAACTTATTTTACAAAAAGATTTTCTATTAAAAGATAATGAGAACTTAAACGATAAAAATATCGATCTTTTAAAGGAAATCAAAGTTTTGCGAAATAAAATAGATTTTTGGAAAATTCTTTAAATGATTCTAATTCTAAACTTTTGTCTCTCGAAAAAGAGAATAGGGTTTTAAATGATAAGAATCTAGAATTAATTAAAGAAGAATTTTTAAATGATAATAATATTATGTTGCAAAAAGATTTGTGATTCCAAACTTGTTTTTGATAAATTAAATGAGAAAATCACAAATTTTAATAAAGAAAAAGATGATTTATCTTCCTTAACTACTAATAGCAAAGCTCACAATAATAGAACTGGTTTAAACAATAAACAAGATAATTGTAGAAAAATTACTAGATATGCATTCTTGTATACACATTTTAATGCTTGTAGTAAAAGTATATATAGTTCTAAAACCAATCCATGTCATAATATTATTATGCTTAGAATTAGAAAAAAATCCTTTGAATACTAAATCAATGACAATTAATGTTGATATATGGGTTCCTGCTAATCTTACTGGTTATGATAGACAATCATACATTAGCAATTAATATGACACTGTTATTAATAGTGGAAATTATATTTTTAAGAGATCAACCTCATCTAACTAGATATGGTGTCATAAGTCGTAAACCTTATATCTATTGTAAAATTAGTATCATTTTGCTTACATTTGACATATCCATCGGATATTCATCGCTTTGCATTAATGTTGAAATTATTATTTTTGACTTTTTAATGATATTCTCCGTTTATTTTTAATTTTCTCGTACTTTTTGATAATTACTGTTATTCGGCATTTTAATCCGGCTATATTGAACTAATTGCAAGAGTTAGATTCGGTTGCCATTAAGGCCGATGACTCCAGAGTGATGATTATGGAGCCCATATTTCAAGTGAAGATGATAATATGAAGTCAAGGTTGAATGGAATTGATAGATATGCGAAGTAGAATGTTCGACGTATGAAATATGGTTCAACACATAGGAGGGATCGACATAAATTAGCTCCAATAAGAGGGATCGACATGTTTTAAGGTATGTAAGCATTCTTATAGAAAACACTTAATATCTTACGATCCACAAGTCCAATGCATATGAAATTTAGTGAGCAAGATATGGGGACCCTAGAGGCCTACCCTAGGGATCATACCTCAAGGGGATGAAGTTGGAGGGATCGGCAATAAGCAGCATGCAAACCATATTGAAGCAGAGATTAAGCAGTAACTCGGCCTCTACCGATCTAATTGGTATGAAATTGGAGGCTAAGCATATTTTAGCCCGAGGAAGCCACCATAGGGATCGCACCCCAAAATTCAACCAAAGAAGGGATCGGTACTGATCCCTCTTCTTTGGGAATTGGGCCATGCGACCCCTCCTATGGGCCCATATGGTTTTGATGGTCCTTCAGCCGAGTCTTTAGAGAGATATTTGGTCATCTTCATCTTTAAATACCGGTTTGGTTGTTCATTTTCGCGACTTTTACACTGCTAGTTGCTTTATACTCTTTTATAACTAAGGATTTTGATCCGATCCCTCTTGTACTCAAATTATAAAGTAATTAATAAAGCAATCTATTTAAAGTGGACGTGGGTAAATAACGCCGAACCACTATAAATCATTGTGTGCGTGTTCTTTCTTTCAATTAATTTCCTTTTTTGTTATTATCCACTGTTTCCATTTTATTCTTCATTTAATTCTCTTTAAAAAGTTTCTTTTTGTTGTTTGTGCCTGCAAACATTTTGGTGCTTTCATTGAGAAACTTGATTCTCAGCTTATTAGGATCCCTTTGTTTCTACTGGATTTTATAAATCCCTCGAAGGAAATCCATAGTTATCTTCCGGAAGTTTACTCATACTACTTAGATAGTCTATGAAAAGCTATCAACAATGGTGAGGAACACTAGATCTACTTCTTAGAACATGGAAGGAAACGAGAATGCTAGTATCTAGCAGGGAAGCATGAGTAGTCAACCAATGGATGTGAATGTTGAGCCAGTTGAATTCCATTATCCAACTGATTCTATTACAAGAGCTGAATTCTAGACTCTGGTGAGAGAACTAATGGATACCTGTCAACAATTAAATCAACAAATTCAAGCAAATATTAACCTAATAAACCAACTCACACAACAGCGAGGAAAAGCTAGGAGGGAGCCTATTCCTTACTCATCATTCGAGAGCTCTAGTTCATCGGACGAGTATCACAGACACAAGCATCGCAGTGTAAATGGATATCGCGCAAAATCATCGGGGCGTCAATAGGCAGAACATCTTAGTCTGCCCGGACCGGTCATTGTTGATCCCTCCTCCAAAGGAGGGAATCTACCATTTTACCCATACTCATGGGGATTCAACCTGGAGCTGTTGTAGCCGATTTGGATGATGAAGTTCAGTTAAATGTTGGCCAAGTGCTTCCCCCGAATGACGATGAAGTGAATGTACGAGATACACGTCGAGAAAATGTTGAACCAAGAAGGCGTGGAACAGCCCGTAGACATTGACTGGACCATTCACGTGAGGTGGAACACGACCACCGCTTGGCACCAACTATCCAAACACTGGACTTGTCGGCTATGGTCAGACAGTTAGTGAGAGAGAAAGCTAAGTCTTGACCAATGATGACTAGGGAATCTTGAGAAGCCATACCTCGTTCACTGATACTGTCCTACATGTGGAGTATTCAAGGAGGTTCAACATGCCATCGATGCCTGCTTATAAGGGAAAAACCGACCCCAGGCCGCATATCATGAGATATGAATGGCTAATGGATTCCGCATGAGCAGATGATGCAGCTAAGTATAGATGTTTTCCCATAATTGTCTTTAGAATAGCAATGATGTGGTTTACAAGGTTACCCGCTGTCGATCTCAAGTTTTGACGATTTGGCAATAATGTTTGTGGAGCAGTTCTGAGTGCATGCAGCTTGTCCTAAAGATGCGATGTCCTGTCCAATGTGATCCAGGCTTCGGGAGAATCATTGAATGATTATTTGGAGAGATTTCATGCAGTTGTTACAGAAATTAGTAATCTAAATGACCATGTAATATTGATGGCTGTGACAAGAGGGATTGATCCAGAATCTGATTTTGGCGATTGGTTAGCTGGCAAACCACCCGCAACGTTGGTATGCTTTTACGCAAAAGCGGCTCAGTATTTGAGGAAGGAGGAAGCCAGATCCTCCAGGAAGAAGAATGTTGTAGGACCGAATGGAGAGGGAGTACAGAGTAATCTTGCTGTAAAGCAATCTGATGGAAGCTCTGGAAAAGTTCAAGTGATTGTCCAGAACAAAACAAATCAACAAAAGAAGGGCGGAGATAGTAGCCGAGAATGAATGAGGGATTCTGGAAGAGGGAAGCCCATGATTCCAATGTACAATACTCACACGCCATAGAATAAGTCTTTGATGATATCTATTTGTCCACATGCAATACCATGTAGTACAGGAAGCCGCCTCCAAAATAATCAATAGAGAAGCAGAAACAAACCCAGAAATATCATCGGTTTCATGAATGCTATGGGCATAACAAAAATGAATGCAGGCATCTCTAGGATATTATCGAAAAGCTAAATCGAGAAAGGAAGTTACAGCTGTTTGTGAAAACCCCACAGGATGGCGGGTAGGGGACATCTGATCCTAACCGAGGACAAGCACCGCACAGGGCTGAGGAGCCTGCATGGACTGGTGGAAGATTGGTGATCAATACGATAGTCGGAGGACCACATCTGGTTGATAAAAGCTGGCATGAGATGGAGCATTATGCTAGCGCGATTTAGCATGTAGATTTTGAATGCTGTTCAAATACGGAAGATGAAGCTCCGGGAAAACAACAACATACAATAACAGATGATATCGTGTTTAGAAACAGAGATGCAACAAGGTGGAGGCTCCAACGATCAATGCAACGGTCATTTCGGCCATGATCGGTCCCACTTTTGTGAGAAGGATATTGGTTGACTGTGGAAGTTCTGTAAACATAATTTTCAAAAATGCTATGATCAAATGAGGATGGAAGCCAAGGACTTGAAACTATTTAAAGCTCGCATTCATGGCTTTAATGGTGTTGCAACTGAAGCTGTCAATTACGTTGAATTACCTGTAGAGTTGAGAGAAGGTGACCGTAGGAGAGTGCGTATTCTGCCTTTTATTGTTTTGGATGTTGACTTTCTATACAATGCTTTTTTTGAACGACCTCTACCCTAAGTGGGTATCTAACCCTGTACTTATGAGAAAGGCAAATTGGAAATTGAGGACATACTATTGATTACTCGGACTTGAATTGGGCTTGCATGAAAGACGGTTTTCTCCTTCCAAGGATCGACCAGCTAATAGATTCGACCTCTAGGCAAGAATTTCTATCTTTCATAGATGCGTACTCAGGTTATAACCAAATCCCGATGCATATTTCCGATCAAAAGCACACTAGCTCCATTGCCGATGTTGGATTATATTGCTATGTGGTGATGCCGTTTGGACTAAAGAATGCATGAGCAACCTACCAGCGCATAGTTAACAGAGTGTTTAAAGATCAGGTCGGAAAATCTATGGAGGTATATGTGGATGATATGCTCGTGAAGTCACGATAGTCTAGCGACCATATTCAAGACTTGGCAGAAATGTTCGACATCCTCCGACATTATAAAATGAAGATTAACCCTCTAAAATGCTCCTTTGGCATTGCATCAGGAAATTTCTTGGGTTTCATCGTTAATGCCGATAGAATCGAGGTTAATCCCGAGAAGATCCAAGCTATTTGCAATATCTAAGCGCCAAAGACTATTATATTAGTATAGAGCCTGAATGGGAAGATTGCTGCCTTAAGACGATTCATTTCCAGAGCAACTGATAAATGCATTCCTTTCTTTAATTTGGTTAGGAGAGGAAAAAGGAATTTTGAATGGATACAGGATTGTAAAGACACAATCCAAGCTTTGGTGAATCACTTAGAGAAACCCCCTATCTTATCAAAGCCAATGGATCATGAAGATTTATATATCTACTTAGCCGTGTCGGTACACTCTATAAGTGTTGCATTGCTTCGTGAGTAGAATCGAATCTAGAGACCGGTCTATTATGTTAGCAAGTGATTTGCAGGAGCTGAAAGGAACTATCCGAAGATAGAGAAACTGGCATACTGTTTAATGATTGTATAACAAAAGCTCCGCCCTTACTTCCAGGCGCACCCTATCAATGTGTACACTAACTAGCCGTACGAAAGGTCCAACGACTACCTAAGACATCAAGAAGGTTACTCAAGTGGAATTTCAAGCTTAGCTAATTCGATATCACTTATCTTCCATGGAGGGCTATCCAGGGTTAGGTGTTGGTAGATTTTATAGCAGAATTTACCGCGCAAGATGATTTCCCGAAGAGCAGTGAAACCCTTACCATACGGTGGAAGTTGTATATAGATGGAGCATCTAATGATCGTTGTTCTGGAGATGGGATTTTTCTTGTAACTCCGAAAGATCGATCAATTTTCTATGCTTTAAATCTTGATTTCCCTGCAGCAAACAACGAAACAATATGAGGCTTTGATTACTGGACTTAAACTTGCCAGAGAATTGGAGTTAAAGTCCCTTGAAATCTTTTGCAACTCACAATTGGTAGTATACCAAGTCAGGGGAGATCACCAATCTAAAGGACAACGGGTGGCTCCATACCTCACCCAAGTCAAAGGGGTTATTGACTGACTTTGAGTATTACGACATTACGCATATCCCTCGGGATCAAAACAGATAGGTTGCTTCATTGGCAAAGTTTGTCAGCACCGGGGATGCACAGAGAAGATAGTCTTGGTTTCGGTCAAAGTATTAAATGCCTCGAGTATAAACCTAATGAAAATCGACCGGGTACTAGAGACGGAGCCTAAGAGGGAATTGTGGATGACTCCGATTAAAAATTATTTACAACAGGGAGTCCTTCCAGAACAAAGGAATAAAAAGCAACAAGTCCTTCGGAAAGCTTCAAGATATACCATACAGGAAGGCGTTAAGTACCGAAAGGGTTTTTTCATCCCCCTGCTCTAGTGTATCGCTTATGATGAGGTAAAATGAGTCCCGAAAGAAGTTCATGAAGGATAATGTGGCGATCACACTGAGGGGAAAACTCTAGCGAAGAAAATACTATGTTATAGGTATTATTGGCCAACCATCAATCGAGGCACTACTGATTATGTAAGTCGATGTGACAAGTGCCAGATATATGCAAAAGTCCTAAGAGCTCCCCCCGATGGTAATAACATAAATGGTCAGTCCATTGCCATTTGCCATATGGGGCATTGATATTATTGGTTCTTTACCGATCTCTAAAGGTGGTGCGAAATATGCCACCGTCGCAGTTGATTACTTCACTAAATGGGCCGAAGTAGAACCATTACTACGATCATAAGGAAGAAAGTAGTCAACTTCATCGTTCAGAACATCATCTATCGTTGGGTTTTCCACAAACTATTGTAATGGACAATGGGAGTCAATTCGACAGTGCTGAGTTCAAAGACTTCTTCCATCGGCATCATATTGAAAAAAGATTTGCGACAGTCACTCACCCTTAAGAAAATTGGAAAGTTGAAGCTATGAACAAAATCATAAAATCCTTTCTGAAGAAGCGTTTGGAAAAGGCTAGAGGAAAGTGGGTGTATGAACTCCCAACATCACTATGGGCTTATAGGACCACCCACAAGTTCGCGACTGGCTAAACTCCGTTCGCCCTCGCTTACGATTCTGAAGCTATTAATCCTGTTGAGCTCGAAGTTACTTCCCATCAAGTGACCTACTACGATCCCAGAACAAATAAATATCTCCTCTTAGAATCTCTAGATTTTATAGATGATAAGCATGAGGAAGCTGATTTGAGGGTAGCTACACACCGACACCGAGTTGCCCGATACTATAACACTAAAGTTCGACCTAGAACCTTTGAAATAGGCAATCTCATCTTGAAACAGGTTTTTCCTGCCTCGTCGCATATGAATCCACCTGAGAAGGACTGTCTATCATTGAGCAGAGGCTTGGAGAGAGGACTTTCAAGCTAGCGACTGTTGATGGCATCACACTCCTAAGGGCGTAGAATAGCGAGCATTTACGATGCTATTTCACTTAGTTGTTTCTTTTTCATTCAGTTGTATTTACTTTCAGAGTTTGCTTTAGCATTTGATTTTTTGGATATGTTATAAGACAAATTATGTCATTTCCTTCTGTTTAGCAAATAAAGTTTTGTACTTCCTTTATATCTGTATTTGCTGTAGCATTACATGTTAGTTACATTATGAAACTGACTGATGTTAGTATATCTGAACAGGTACCCAGAGTTTGGAACTAACCAATTACGATAGTTCTCGGTTGAATCAAACAAGATGAGCGTGGTTTGACCATTCATTTTATAACTCTTGTTCATAACCCGATAGACATAATACATAACAAGGAATGGATGTGACTCGACCATCCGATGACCGAATATCGCCGAGTAATAGGACCGAAATAAATCAAAAGTGACCATGATACGACCGATCGCTCACTCAATTATACCCCGGGCCTCGGGGATAAGTTGATTAATTAAGAATAGATTGACCTGACTATTCTTCGAACTAACTCTAAGTCTTCAAAGTGCGAACTGGAGTGTAAATATAAATCGGGTGTGGATCAACTACCCATGAACTAACTAAAAGTCCCCAGAGTGCGGAATGGAGTATAAATATAAGCCGGGCGCGATTCGACCGCCTGCTAACTAGCTCTTATCCACAGAGTGCGGTTATGAGTATAAACAAATATACGAGTGCAGTTCGACCGCTCACTATCCCGCGATCTCCGATTTGAAATCGATAAGAGGAGTATAAACTCATTAAGAATGGAGCCCGGCCATCCACCATCTAACTCCGCTAACCCGAGATGGGGCGGAAGCATAATCATTCAAACAACTGAATCTGACAGCGTAACATTCGAGCTCGACGTGTTTGGTACAATTCAAGGCCACGATCGGAAGAAGCCTTGGAATAGAGTTAGTGGATTGTTATCCAGATCGACGAGCAACAAATACACGTACACTGAATGGAAAGTAATAGCTCAACTACTTAGATAAAAATTCACACGTGGGTTCAATAAAGAAAAAGAAAATTTATTCACATAATAAGCTTCAAAATTGTAATACAAGTTTATTCGTAATACGGGGGCCATACCTATACAAACACGGCCAACAAAGGGAAAAACAACTATATAAGTTATGTGCAAACAGAGACGAAACGACGACTATTTTATCTTCTCTCCTTTTTGGATTTTTTAGGAGTGGCGCCACTCGAGCTTCCGCTTTTCCATTTCCTCAATCCTTTACCGCCTTTGGCAGGGCGCTTTCAAAAGTAAGAGGGAGTTTTTTGAACATCGACCCGCCAGGTAGGATAACTTGTAATGGGATAAGATTTGGATCGTCAGTGTCCACATCAACGGGTTCAGACTTGGCATGTTTCTTTGACAACTCCTCCCTTTCAATGCACTCCTTTAAGCTAAGCTCATCGGTGTGTTTAGTGGCAACGGTGATCATAACATTATTAGACTCGTCTAGCGGCAGTGTATCTTCAGCCTTATCATCATCGAGTGCTCCGGTGAATTAAGCATCGGCCTTGGAGCATCGGTCGCCGTCGGAATCTCTATTGATGTTGATTGTTGCCCCATGGTGGCACCACATTTTGGAGTTTGGCTGGCGCTAGGAAGACCTGTAGATTCACAGAAATAAGAAAATAAGCCCATGACTATTGGACATGAAGAAAGAGATCGATCGAAAAGTGGAAGATAATGCGGAATACCTACATCCAGCTAACTTTTAGTCGTTGCCGCGGTACCCCTTCCAGAATAGGGGTCAGCACTTATCATTGATAACCGGGTTTGTCTAGATCGTAGCTTAGATCTTGTACCGGGCCAAAAGAAACTAATGCTTCGGCTGGTTGAAAAGAAAAGGGGTCCTTAGGTTTAGACTCCGAAGATTCAACGATATTTTTCCCTTTGCTAGAAGATGTTGGAATGTCGAAGTATTAGAGACTATATCGGAGTCTCGTGGCGGCAAGGTCTAGGGATTCATTTCCATGAAGGATCTCCCACACTTATTTCTCTTCATCTAAATCGACTTCTCCAAGGTCTCCCTTTTTCATTTCAACAATATACTCCCAAGCCTCGATGAGCGACTCAAGATAACCCTCACCAAGAAAGCTTAGATCACAGTGGAGAAGGACTTTAGCATTATATTGAATGATCAAGGGATCGAATATGTCCTTGATTTCATTTCGGCCAGCTTCTTTTCCATCCTTTACCTCGGGCTCGAGTTGTTCTCTCATCTCATTGTGACCCGCTTCCTCCGCCTCTTCTTTGAGGACTTCTATCTGAGCTAGTTGCTCATCAAGTTTAATCCTCAAACTCCAGGCCTTAACAGATTCTTTGCAATATCTCTGCAATTCTTCTTGAGCTTCGATCTTCTCTTCCCTCTCCTTCTTCAGAAGCTCTTCAAGCTCCTCACCGCGGTGGGCCAAGATATTTTTCTCCTTTTGCAAGTAATATTTTTCCAAGGCGAGTGCACCGCTACAGTTGAAGGGGACATCAAGTTCCTTTTTATGCGTAGTTTCCAAATGACTCACTACCTTAGATGTTTCCTTGGCACTTTTTTCTACTTCAGTTAGCTTTGTCGTCAACTCCAAGATCTCATTATCTTAATGCTTAATTTTATCTTTATCATGGATCGCCTCTAGCTTGAGACGATCTATCTCATGTTGTTGCTCAAGAACACCTTGGAGATTTTTTCTACTAAGTGCTGGAATGATTCATGCTGCATGAAAACATCATTGATGCATGCAAGAGAGCTTGCTTTGACAATCCCTGGGATTGTATGGATGAAGGGGAGGAATTTAAGCTCGTCAAAACAAATCTTTAGGAAAATGACCTTAAGTCGACCAATTTCTTTGCTGTGGAAGCTTTAGGAACAACGGTCGGCAAAGATGAATCAGAAGCAATGATTGGATATTTGCTTGATCTATGGTTGCGGGACTGCTTAGAGTTAAATTAACCAGAATATTGCTCAGGCGGTACGGGAGTTGGAGGATCTTGAAAGGAGGTCTAATCGCCACTATGCACTGGAAGATTAGGTTGCACTTCCAGATGGGACGACCGAGATTGGGGTTTATGTTTTAAAGATGAAGATTCCCTTGAGCGACGTCTATTTTTTCCAGACCGTCGTCTCTCTCTCTACACCTGCTTGATTCCGAGCCACGGCTAGATCCATATTGCGTCGAAGAGCCTCTTAGGTGATCAAACGCTTGAGATTGAGACATTACTGCTGCAAAAACCAAAAAAAGTGTATAGGTAACCATTGTACCAAAGATAGATAAAGAGCGTGTGGTGAAGTGCATGTGATTATGGGTGTCCTAATGTTTTCCCTTGATGGACCAGTAGCTGTAGCCTTTCTTATAGGCGTTTTCTCTCCTTGACCAGAAGGAGGAACTCCATCACCACTTCTGTGGGAAAGTCAAGCCCCCCAATACTGATATTGGGAAAATCATAAGTCGTAATGTCATTTGGAATTTGGAGATTTGTAAACCCCTTCATCGAGCTTTCTAAATGTTGGGAAGATGACTCTTAATCAATAGAAGTGATAACGAACTCCAGATCCTTAGCAGTTTTTCTCCTACGAAGCTTATATGCAAGCTTCTTCCTTCTCTAAAAATGTGTGTGGGGTTGAGAGCGTTGTTATGGTTCGACAACAAGTGCCTTGCCAGGGCCTGCATCAGCATCGCCAGGCTCATTAATCTGGGTACCCCTAATTTCGCCTTCTTCGGCATCATCCTAAGTCCCCTCGACTGGGGGTATGATGGGGTTATTGATATCCCTTTCTTATTTAATAGCACTTCTTGGTAATGTAGCACTTCTAGGAAATCCAATGTCGTGGCCTTCTTCTAGTAGCCCAAATAGAGATAATAACTCGTCGGTTATGAGGAATCGGATGTCCCTATCTTTGATAGAGGTAGCACGAATTGCGGAGATCGCTCTTGAAAAACTATTGCCTTCTGGACATAGGCAGACACCTATAGATATTCAGAATGTTAGTTGATCCAGAATATGACTTGGGTTAGAGGATTTGAAAATAAAGCGAAGGCGATACTTACGTCTTTCTAACCATCGCTTTGTAAAGCCAGGCGGACATCGAACGTAGAACCATTCGTGTTTGAAAAGGGTTAGTTTGTTCCAAGCACCCATTATGACTTGACAATTGGGTGAAGGCTTGAGAAAGACATATGAAGGACTTCCCGATCGTCGATTAAAGTATAAATGAACCTTATGTCCTCAGGAGTTGGCGGACGAAACATAACATTCATGAATAGTAAAAAAGTTACATGTAGAAAGGCGTCGCTATTCGGGTGAAGTTGAGTGGGGGCTATTCCAAGATATCTTAACATTTCCCGAATAAAAGAATTGAAGGGTGGCACGCATCCGGTCCACTACATGAATTTGTTGCATGTTGTGTACCCTTCCAGGGGTAAGTGGGCCCTATCATTTATCGATGGAGCCAGGACGTCTTTGAACGGAATTCCATGTCTGGAACATAGTCTACGAAGGGCGGCCTCACCAATTCTTGAGGCTTGAGAATCCATCGGGTTATCTAAGAGTATAACGCCTTCTACAGTGTCGGGCGTAAGACTTTCATCTTCCTTCGAAATGATGGGAACATCAGAAAAATGGTTGGATGGTGGGCCAGAAACTTTCGTTTGTTCAATTTGATGACCAGGGGAAAGACTGCTGGGTATGGTCGTGGAACTCGACTCAGCTTCGAGATTGCTATGCTACGATGCTGGTCCATAAGACATTGCAGCTAGTTGCTCTAAACTTTTGAAGTCCATGTCAACTATACTTAGTAGATAATCGAGATTAGAAAAGTTTACTTGTCCCCCCGTGCTAAGTGCGAGCTAGTGTAGTGTTGTGTGATGAAGTGTGATGTGTTACAGAATAAGCAGCTTAAAATAAGAAAGCAAAGTGAAATGTTGAGATTTTGGATTCTGACCACAGTGACTGTCATCGCTAAACGTCTCAACTGGCGAAGAGACTAATCGGTTGTGAAAGCTTTGAGATCGACTGCCGGCATATCAAAGTGTGAAATCTGCTATTCAAGTCCATATGCTAAGTTTTAGTGCATGTTTTGAGTTCCCAAGGAATTGATCGTTCAATTTCGAGTGCAGTAATGAATATGCAAGTCCCATTGTTCATCGTCATCATATGTTCAAGTTCATTGAGATGGGATTGGTTGTAGTTGCTCAAATAAGTGATTATGGATTAGAATTCAAGTTTAATTCAACGTACATATATGTCGATCCCAAAATGTCGACCTCTATATGCCGATCCCTATCCCAAAGTAGCTCAAACGATCCCTCTCTCTAAACAAATGGTGCCGACCCCTATATGCCGATCCATAATTTGTCGATCCCTATCCCAAAGCAGCTCAACCGATCCCTCTCTCCAAAAAAATGGTGCCGACCCCTTTAATTAAACAAAATTTGCTGATCCAACCATGCAACCCATTTTCACCGATCCCTACTTTCCTTTCACAAATCATACCGACCTCTCCGTGTTATTCAACTCCACCGATCCCTCTCCTTATTAGCCAGTCCTACCGACCCCTCTACTTCATTGTCTTCCACAAAACTCCCGATATTGGTCCTTCCACGATTGGTCCATCATGCTGATCCCTCCACTCTACTGTTTTTAACCTTCCTCTCATCAAGCTTCCACATCGATCTCTCTCTCACATCATCAAATGAGGGATCGGTATATCCACACCATACAACAAACCCCAACTGATCCCTCCTCTACTCTCCCTTCTTCTTCCTACTTACTTATTCTACCGAACCCATTTCACACACCATGACTCACCTCCTCTAGGCCACTTCGACCACCATTTCAACGTGGCATCAAGCATCATCGTAATCACTGATGGCATGGAATCCATTATCTCATCATGAAATCGAAAGTTATAAACTAAAGACCAACCTACGTGAGCGTATGAGTTAGAGTTTTGGGCGAGTGGTTTGGAGATGTTCGAATGGAAGGTGAGAGGAAGCAGGTTCGTGAGGCAGGTTGAATTGCAGAAGGATTTCGTTTTGAAGCTAAGGGAGGAAGGGAAGGAGGATTCAGTTTCGATAGAAGAATGAGAGGATTCGTTGCTTTAAGGGATGGTAGAAAAATGAAGCATGTAAGGTTAGAAAGAAGGGATATTGGTTTATATAAGACAGTGAAGGGGTCGGCCCACGTTTTCAAGCAAGAGAAAAATAATCGGCATAAAAGTACCGATCCCTATGAGCACAAGGAATGGAAATAAGGGATCGACTAAACATATGCCGATCCCTACAAACATTTTTAAAAAAGAAAGAAAAAGAAAGAGTAAGGAACCGACCATAAATATAAAGGCAAATAAATATAAGCATGGAAATTATTAAAAGCATAACCATACAAAATGCAATTAAAATTAGCGATGACCCGTTAATGTATGAGCTTGTCCAGGTGCCAACAACAACTAACATGTATATGAACGTGCATGTGTAAGACCCAAAAAGTTCAATTTTTGAAATCGATAGAAATCAAAATCTAACCTGAAGCCCTTAACTATGAGGCTAGACCAGATGACCAAAGCTTGTTAGTCTTATAGAACCGGACTTATATATCAACTGATGGAGTATATCCCTGGATTTATGCTACTGGAAATCGACTAAGCGTCATGACGATCAATGAGAAATACAACACCTTGGAAAAATAATTCGACAAAGGGATAGCAACTATTCCGGAAGCTGAATGGATTTCATTCTGATGACTCTAACTTGCTTCGATTCGAAGCTTGTCATGTTCATTACAAGAGATACTTTGGGGGGCAAGTATTATCTGGCATTTTAACTCGGCTATATTGAACTAATTGCATGAGTTAGATTCGATTGCAATTAAGGCCGATGACACTAGAGTGATGATTGTGAGGCTCAGAAGTCAAGTGCAGATGATAATATGAAGTCAAGGTTGAATGAAATTGATAGATATGCAACGTAGAATGTTCGACGTATGAAATATGGTTTAACACATAGGAGGGATCGACATAAAATTAGCTCCAATACGAGGGATCGATATGTTTCAAGGTATGGAAGCATTCATGTGGAAAACAATTAATATCTTAAGATCCATAAGTCCAATGCATATTAAATTTGGTGAGCAAGACATGGGGACCCTAAAGGGCTCACCTTAGGGATCACACCTCAAGGAGATGAAGTTAAAGAGATTGGTATACTTCCCTTGGAAGGGGTCATTAGAAAGCAGCATGCAAACAATATTGAAGCAACGATCCAGCAATAACTCGAGCTCTACTGATCCAATTGGCATGAAATTTAGAGGCTAAGCATATTTTAGCACGAGGAAGCCACCATAGGGATGCACCCCAAAATTCAACCAAAGAAAGGATCGATACCGATCGCTCTTCTTTGGGAATTGGGCCGTGCGACCCCTCTTATGGGGCCCATATGGTTTTGAGGGTCCTTCTACCGAGTTTTCAATGGCCTTCTTCATCTATAAATACTGGCTTGGTTGTTAATTTTTGGGATTTTTACGTTGCTAGTTTCTTTATACTCTTTTGTAACTAAGGATTTTGATCTGAACCCTCTTGTAGTCAGATTATAAAGTAATTAATAAAGCAATCTATTCAAAGTCGACATAGGCAAATAACACCGAACCGTTATAAATCGCTGTGTGCGTGTTCTTTCTTTCAATTAATTGATGTTTCTTTGTTACTATCCACCATTTTCATTTTATTCTTCATTTAATTCTCCAAAAAGTTTCTAGTGGTTGTTTGTGCCAATTTTTGGTGCATACAATTACAAAAGGGCAAGAAATAATGAGCATATTGATAGGGGAGTACATAGTTAAAAGTTAAAGAAACATTATACTTAGGGGGAGTTTTTATCATATAGTACGCCAATGCTCTTATCCTTTTGGTTGATGACAAAGTGGGAGAAGAACGTGTTGTAACATCCCAATACTTGGAGGCCCAAAACTAACGACTACTGATGCTGCAGTCATCCATAGTTATAAATCTTCGGCGACCAAATACGGCGATGCTAGATATATTGATACGCAGATCACAGAAATATGGAAAAAATTTAGCAATTCATAAAAACACATTTTATGTCCATTACATAATCCCAAATTACGTTAACCACGTTTAGCAAAATATAATTATTACAATTACGCCAAGAGCGACATATGAAGATGCCCTCTTGGTTGATCAGAGTATATAGTAAGGCTAATAAGTCTGCCTTTACAAACAAATACACAGTGGAAAAAGAAAACTCTAAATAACTATCTGCCTCCTGCACACCTTCGTAAGCTTTATTCATCTAAGAAGAGAACCTGAAAACCCTAAACCTCAAACTACTCAAAATTAATTGAGTACTCGAGAATTTAAGGGAAAATAAAAACTTCAAACCAGACATAAAGCCCGGTATGAATAATAATCTAATGTCTCAATCCTTTATAGATATCTAGTGAGACCACGCCGCTTAGTGGGACGGGTTTTCCCCTCACTAGTATCCTAAAACCTTTATAAAGCCATATACTGTGCTCCTGCATCCACAATGGTTAAAACACACATTTTTAAAATATTATGATGATATGCATACTTGAAAATAATTAGGATTTCCCATTCCCAGTTTAGCCTGACATCTTGTCATAATTATAGTTTCTAGAGTCACTATTTATTTTTTAGTTTTTATGGGTTTACTAATAACCTTGTTATGCCTAATAGACACCCTATCCTTTTCAAAGTTTTCATAGGGTCACTAAGAACCTATAGCCTCCTGCCAGTTAACTTAATCAATTCATGGGTCCTCTTGAACCTATTAGTCCTTCCAATAACTAACCACCTTATCCTAGTTTTCATGGGTTTACTAGAAACCTATGGATTTATCCAGTAACTCAATTCACATCCTAGTTTTCATGGGTTGACTAGGAACCTACTGATACTTCCATTAACCACATCCTTATCCTAGTTTTCATGGGTTTACTAGGAACCTATTGACTGGTGTCAATTCTTAATCCAGATATAGTTTTCATGGATTCACTACAAACCACTTAGCTCATACTAGTCCTTAATACATAGTTTTCATGAGTTAACTATGAACTTGTTGGTTTCTCCAATAACTACTTAATCATAGTTTTCATGGGTTTACTATAAACCTTTTGGTTTATGCCAAAAACTACTTTATCATAGATTTCATGGGTTTACTATGAACCTTTCTGGTTACCTCCAATAACTACAAAGTTTAGGCATCCTATAATTTTGGAAGCCCTAACTCCTTGGATGCAATTCTACTCATTCAGAAATTTAAGTAATTTTATATTCACTATTGAGTTAACCTACGTGGTTCTACCCTTTTTTTTCCTAAAATATAGTTATGGGTTTTCATTTTAATATATTCATATTTGAAGAAGCAAAACACAATTTAACAATTCCACTCTAGTGGGTTTAAGGTCCTTGAAACACATTTCATAAAACATAGTCAACATCTTTTTACTTATATTTTTAACAAGGCCATACTTCTTCAAATTCACATACTTAAACTCATTACGAAACTCCTTTATATAAGCCGTGGGTTTTTCTTAAAATTTAAAGTATGGGTTTTTATGACCTTTCGAAACCATTGGAAAGAAAACCTTTAGAAAGCTTAAACAACACTAAAAACCTTTTAATACCCAACCCTTCGACCATGTCGAAGGGTCTCCTAAATCCTTTCAAAACCAAACCTTTCAACCTTGTCGAAAGGTCTTTAAAATAACCTTTTGATTACAAACCTTTCGAAACAATTGAAACCATTTAGCAATTCAAACCTTTCGAAATCATTCAACTCTTAAAATATAAACCTTTCCAAAATTTACTGGGTTCAATTTAAAACATGCTAAAAATTCTCTCTTAAAACCTTTCGACTACATTGGAAGCAACCTTTCGACTTTGTCGAAAGGTCTGCTTCGAAAGCTTTAAAACATTTCCTTTAAAACAATAGGCCTCAACCTTTAAAACACCTCCTTCGAAAGCTTGGATTATATTTCAGTTATAAAACAAGGGTAAATCATCTAAGTCGAAAGCTTTGATACCTTTCGAAAGCATTGGAGAAGCAGCTGATTTTAAAACAAGTAAACCTTTCATCTTTGTCGAAAGCAACGACTTCGAAAGGTTAGAAAATGCGGCAATAACCTTTCGACTGTGTCAGAAGGTTCAAAACAAAACAAAGATAAGCGACAGTAACCTTTCGACTGTGTCGGAAGGCTTAAAACCTTTATTTAAATAATTGGCCTGGTTAAAAGCAACCAAGTCGAAGCTTCTTTTCGAGAGCATGTAGGTGATAGCTTTTGGTATATAAAACAACATACCCCAACCTCTTTGGCAATCAACCTTTCGACTAAGTACCCTTCGAATTTGTTCAATTCATTACGTACCAAGTAACCTGATACCCTATGCATTGAACTTTCGCCTTGTCGAGAGCTTACCTTTCGGCTAAGTCAAAAGGTCTAAGTCAAAAGGCCTGATGCTAAAATTGGCCGAAACATGCTAAAAGTATGATTTCTTTGTTTTTAACTTAAAAGGATAACTTCTCAACTAACCTGCCTTTATATGTCAAATTCCCATTGGTTAACAAATACTTTTCAGAAAAGTGCTTCCACTAATTTCAGAATTTAAATAATAATTTTATTTTATAAAATTCCCCTTCTCCTTAATTAAATATATAAAACATTTAAGTCCCATACCTTAAATAATTTTATATATTCATCAAAACACATAGGAAAAATATGGAAAAATTCCAGAAAATCTATTTTAATATGTTTTTCAACATATAAAAATTTCAAACCCAAATACTCATTATTTTAGCCGTAAATAATTTATAACCCAATAAATCATTTTCTTCACTAGAAAATTAATATAAAATCCACATAAACTTAGAAAATTATGGAAATTGAAACCCATCTCCAAAATCATGTTTTCTACAACATAAAATTTACCTATGGCATTTAAAAATCATTTCATCTTTGTTTTACCCTAAAACCGTGTATATCCTCTTTTTAAACAACCTTGTTCAATCAATATAAATCATAAATCAAGCATATCATCATCCTATATATCATAAAAATAGATTTACACTAAAATCCGAAACTAAATGATCATAAAACTAAAATAAAGATGTAGAAATTATTATTCACCTTAGATTAGATAAGGAAAATGAAGTTTGATTGAGATTTGTTCCTTCTAACTTGAATCCTAAGCTTTAAGTTGATTTTCTCTTCTCTTCTTTCTTTCTAATAGCCGGCCTTTCTTCCTTACGGTTATCAATTTTTTTTTGATAAAATGAACGTGTATGACTAAGGGAGATAGTATAAGGGTGAGAAATATGGGCGACTATTTACACTAATACCCTTATGTTTAGTATCTTAACCATTTATAAGTTCATTTGATTAGATAAGCACGACCACTTAATTCATTAATCAACCTCAATCTCCTTATCAACATTATTCTATTTAATTTATTCTAATTAAATTTCCTGAATAATGTTAATAAAATTAGGGGTGTTACAGGCTCTCCTCTTTAAAGAATTTCATTCTCGAAATTTAGTAAGGACTAACTAGAAAACATAGCAATCATCTGTAACATCTCCTAACAACCATACCATTCTACCTGACTAGCAACAATCTATATAAACCTAATATAGACATACCATCAAAGAAGATCAGGATAAACCTCTCGAATCCCATCCTCTATCTCCCAAGTATAGTCTTCTCGTTGTCGCTCCACTGAACCTTCACCAACTTGACTGTCTTGGTCCTCAATTTCTTCTCCTCTCTCGCTACAACCCGAACTGGTTGTCTAATAAAAGTCAAATCTGGCTCTACTACCAAGTCCTTCAACTCTGTCTGAGGAATAGTAGCCACTTGATCATATAAAAACTTGCAAAGATGAGATACATGGAATACATTATGAACACCTGCCAAACGGCTTGGGAACTCTACTCTGTATGCAAGCTTTCCAATCCTTTCTATAACCAGAAAAGGGCGAACATACCTCGGGGCCAACTTTCCCGACTTTCCAAATTGTACCACACCCTTTATTGGTGATACTTTAATGAAAACCCTGTCTCGCACTGAGAACTCTATTTCTTTACGCCTCTTATCTGTGTAACCCTTCTACTGGGATTGAGCTTCCTTCATCCTCCTCATATTAGCTCAATCTTTTCCAACACCTCTCTAACCATATTCGGGCCTAAGACTAATCTATCTCCAGTCTCTAATCAACATGTTGGCAATTCGCATGGCCTTCCATACAAAGCTTCAAAAGGCGCCAATCCTATACTAGTCTTATAACTATTATTATACGAAAACTCAATAAAATATAGGTGATCTTCCTAAGATCCACCAAAGTCTAACCCACACGCTCTCAATAAATCCTCGAGTACCTTGTTGACCCTCTTTGTCTGTCCATCCGTCTGTGAGTGATATGCTGTACTCATCTTGAGCTTGGTACCCAATACCTCTTGTAGACTCCTCCAAAATTCACTAGTCAATAATGCATCTCTGTCGCTGACTATTTTACTAGGAATCCCATGAAGTCTAACTATGTTCTTCATAAATAACTTAGCCAAAACCGGTGCCGTCCTGGTTGACTTTACCGGGATGAAATAGGCACTCTTGGTCAACTTGTCCACAATAACCCATATGCTTTCATTTCCTCTATTTTACCTTGGCAACCCGTCTATAAAATCTATGGATATCGAATCCCATTTCCAGACTGGGATAACTATAGGCTGAAGTAACCCACACGGCATCTGATGTTCAACTTTCACTTGTTGACAGTTTACACACTGCTAACCCACAAGTCGACATCCCTCTTTATGCCTTCCCAATAGAAGCTCCTCTTCATGTCTTGATACATCTTTGTTCCTCCAGGATGAATGGTAAACTTTGAACGATGACATTCCTCTAGAACTTCTCTTCTTAAGCTCTCTACATCTTGGACACATAACCGTCCCTTCTTTCTCAGCCATCCTCTTTGGTCAAGACTAAAATCCTTTAGGTCATCAATCTAGGACCCGACCTCAAGCCTTCTAATTCTTTCGGCTAAAACTAGATTTTCTCTTTGCTTAGAAGCTATCCTCTCGATCAGCACTGGTCGAACTTCTAAACAAGACAACATGGCAGTACCTCAACTAGAAATAACAATCGGTCTTAACTGCAAACCACAACTAGCTAATGCTTCTAGATCCTCCCATTCCGCCAACATCGCTAACACCACGTTCTGATGTTTTCTACTGAGGGCATCTGCTACCTTATTTCATTTCCTAGGAGTATACTCTATACCAAAATCATAAGCAGCCAAAAACTCCAGCCATCTCTGCTGCCTCATATTCAAAACCTTCCGAGATAATAAATACTTTAATGACTTATAATCAGTATGCAACTCAAATCTCTCTCCCAAAAGATAACGCCTCCAAATCTTCAAGGCAAAAATCACCGCTGCCAACTCCAAGTCATGAGTAGGATATTTAACTTCGTGCGGTCTAAGCTGCCTAGATACATAAGCAACAACTTTGCCCCTCTACGTCAATACTGCTCCCAATCCAGTACCACATGCATCAGTTTATACTACAAATCCTTGGTTACCATCCTGAACTACTAACACTGGAGCATTGGTCAACAAATGCTTTAACTTAAGAAATGCTTCCTCAAATTTGTCGAACCAAACAAACTTCACGTCCTTCCTGGTCAACTTAGTCAAATATGCTGCTATCCGCGAGAAATCCTTGATGAATCTCCAGTAATAGCCAGCAAGTCCAAGAAAACTTCTGATCTCGGTCACCATTTCTGGTGTCGTCCACTTGTTCACAGCTTCAATCTTGTCTGGATCGATTGACAATCCCTTGTCTGAAACCACATAACCAGGAAAATTAACTTCTTTCTTTCGAAAAAGGCACTTGGAAAACTTCGCCTTCAGCTGATTCTGCCTCAGCGTCTCCAACACCAGTCTAAGATGAATCTCATGCTCCGTTTCATCTTTAGAGTACACTAAAATGTCATCTATAAATACTAACATGAACCTATCCAAGTGCTCTCGAAAAACCTGGTTCATCAAATCAACAAAGAAAGCATGCACATTTGTCAATCCAAATGGCATCACCAACCACTCATACGAACCATACCTAGTCCGAAATGCCGTTAAAGGAATGCTATCCTCCGCCACTCGCAACTGATGGAATTCCATCGCCAAATCCAATTGGAAAACACTCTGGCTCCACTCAATTGATCAAATAAGCCATCTATCCTCGGCAGAGGTTACCTATGCTTGATCGTCCTTTTGTTTAACTTACGATTTTCAATGCACATCCTTAACGACCTATCTGGTTTCTTCACATACACCGCAGCTGCTCCCCAAGGCGAAATGCTTGGTCTAATAAAATTCCTTTCATCAAGATCCACTAACTACACCTTCAATTTCTTTATCTCTGTCGGTGTCATTCTGCTAGGTGGTCTACTAACAGGTTCAGCTCCCGGCACAAGGTCTATCCGAAACTCAATAGCTCGTTTCGGGGGTAATCCAGTAACCAGCTCAAATACATCTGCAAATTCTCTCGCTACACGAACTTGACTAAGCTCATCCCCAACCTCCGTGGTACTTAACAAAGCACAAACACTCTTTTTAGAATTCTCCACTGAGAAGATTATTTGGTTATGACTATCTGGGTGCCTCAATGATATTTCTCGATCCTAGCAAAATATCCTAGCCTCGTACTTACTCAACTAATCCATAGCCAAAATGATCCCAGAATCTACAAAATATAAAACATACAAACTACATGCAAACTTATGACCTAACAAATCAAGTTCTAACTGGTCACATCTCATCTCAAGAGTTGCATACCCTCCTATTGGATTCGCAACCCTTAAGGAAGTAACAAGGCATACATGTTTTATACATAACCTATCAACCAAATACTTAGATTTAAATGAATGTGATGCACCGGTGTCAAAAAGTACCCTAACTGGTATGCTCTGAATCAAAAGCATACCTTCCATCACAGTTTTCCCTTTCTCCGCTGCAGTGGGTTTAGAAGAAGATGGTGGTCCAATAACAAACACCTTCCCTCTGTCCGCCCTGACTGGCTCTAGACACTGGTTCTTATAGTGCTCAACTTGGTCACAGTTGAAGCATTTCACATTCTTCGTCTCTGCAGGCTTCTTTCCTTTACCAGTTCTGCACTCGTGGGCATAATGGCCCTTCTTATCACTCTTATAACACACCAAATCAGCCTTCGCCTTCTTAGCGGCCTCCCATTTCTGGGCTTCTTTCTTCTTAAAGAATTTCCTTTTCCTTCCCAGAGAACCCTGAGACTCAACTGGCTTCTCCCTAGCTGAAACAACAAGCATTTCCTCATGGCGGACGATCATCTCCACCATCACATGATAAGGTTCTCTAATATGAGTCATAGCCATCCTGCCTAGCTCTGGCCTCAAACCTCTAATGAATCACTCATTCCTTCTAATATCAGTGTCACCAAAGCATAACCATATCGAGATAGCTCATCAAACTTAGCAGCATACTCAATCACAGACATCTATCCTTGGACAAGATTCATGAACTTCCTCATCAATGCCGACTTGGCAACCTCAGACAAGAACCTCTGCCCAAACCTACTCCTGAAGTCAGCCCAAGTCAACTCTTCCTCTGACACACCAACTGTCACATTGTTCCACCAATGAAGCGCTAACCCCTGTAACTATCTAGAGGCTAGTCTTCTCTTCTCACCATCATTCAATCCTAAATCTATAAAGATCCTTTCACAGTTCAATAGCCAGTTCTCAACTTCAACAACATCTTCCGTTCCTGCAAACGGCTTTCCTCCTAGACTGATATAGTCCCTCCTCATCTTAGCATAGTTATATTCAACCAGAACTACAAGATTAGCTCCACCAACATTACCAGCAGCTCCCACTTTCAAAAGATTAGCCAACAACTGATACACCGTCCCCGCATCTACTAGCAGATTTCTAGCACCTACATTGGCCTCGGCATTTTGGTTAGCATTAGCATGTCGACCTTGGTTTCTCCGAGTATTAGGTCGAGCATTTCCATTTGTTTCGGTGCTTCCTCCACCCAGATTTCCTCTTTCATTTCCTGCCTCCATATCCTCTTTCTCATATATCTGCATATGAGTCTTAGTAAGATACAGAATAACGGTCTAAGAGAGAGGAGAACGCGCACTTAGATATATACATATAAATCAAATACAAGTACGTTAATATAGCGTTAACCCAAACCCCGATCATATTTTTAGATTTGTTGGATTATGTTTGAGAAAGCTTTTAGGTTTTACTTTTCATTTAAAGTTTCATAAACCTATGTTCTGATACCAACTTGTAACATCCCCTTACTTGGAGGCTCAAAGCCAACGGCTATAGATGCTGCAGTCATCCATAGTTATTAATCTTCGGCGACCAAGTACGGCGGTGCTAGATATATTGATACGAAGATCAAAAAAATATGGAAAATTTTTAGCAATTCAAAAAAAACACATTTCCATAGTCAAATCAAAACATTTCATGTTCATTACATAATCCCAAATTACATTAACCACATTCAGCAAAATATAATTATTACAATTACGCCAAGAGCGACATATGAAGATGCCCCCATGGTTTATCAGAGTATATAGTAAGGCTAATAAGTTTGCCCTTACAAACAAATACACAATGGAAAAATAAAACTCTATATAACTATCTGCCTCCTACACGCCTCTGGAAGCTTTACTCGTCTAAGAAGAGAACCTAAAAACCCTAAACCTCAAACTACTCCAAATCAATTGAGTACCCGAGAGTTTAAGGGAAAAACAAAAACTTCGGGTCAAACATAAAGCCTGGTATGAATAATAATCTAACATCTCAATCCTTTTTAGATATCTAGTGAGACCACGCCACTTAGCAGAATGGGTTTTCCCCTCACTAGTATCCTAAAACCTTTATAAAGCCATATACTGTGCTCTTGCATCCACAATTGTTAAAACATACATTTTAAAAATATTATGATGATATGCATACTTGAAAATAATTAGGATTTCTCATTCCTAATTTAGCCTAACACCCTGTCATAATTATAGTTTCTAGGGTTACTATTAACCTTTTTAGTTTTCATGGGTTTACTAATAACCTTGTTATACCTAATAGACACCCTGTCCTTTTTAAAGTTTTCATGGGGTCACTAAGAACCTATAGGCTCCCTCCAGTTAACTTAATCAATTCATTGTTCCTTCTGAACCTATTAGTCCTTCCAATAACTAACCACGTTATCCTAGTTTTCATGGGTTTACTAGGAACCTATGGATTTATCCAACAACTCACTTCACACCCTAGTTTTCATGGGTTGATTAGGAACTTATTTATACTTCCATTAACAACATCCTTATCCTAGTTTTCATGGGTTTACTAGGAACCAATTGACTGGTGTCAATTCTTAATCCGGATATAGTTTTCATTGATTCACTACAAACCACTTAGCTCACACTAGTCCTTAATACATAGTTTCCATGGGTTAATTATGAAATTGTTGGTTTCCTCTAATAAATACTTAATCATAGTTTTCATGTGTTTACTACGAACCATTTGGTTTATTCCAATAACTACTTTATCATAGTTTTCATGGGTTTACTATGAACCATTTTAGTTACCTCCAATAACTACAAAGTTTAGGCGTCCTATAATTTTGGTCACTCTGACTCCTTGGATGTAATTCTACTCATTCAAGAGTTTAAGTAATTTTATATTCACTATTAAGTTAATCTAAATGGTTCTTCTACCCCATTTTTCCTAAAATACAATTATGGGTTATCATGTGATTAGAAGAAGCAAAACACAATTAAACAATACCACTCCAGTGGGTTTAAGGTCCTTGAAACACATTTCACAAAAAAATAGTCAACATCTTTTTACTTATATTTCTATCAAGGCTATACTTCTTCAAAATCACATACTTAAAGTCATTACGAAACTCCTTTATATAAGTCGTGGGTTTCCTTAAAAATTTAGAGTATGGGTTTTTAAGAACTTTTGAAACCATTGGAAAGCAAACCTTTCGAAAGCTTAAACAACACTCAAAACCTTTTAATACCCAACCTTCGACCTTGTCGAAGGGTCTTTTAAATCCTTTCAAAACGAATCTTTCGACCTTGTCAAAAGGTCTTCAAAACAACCTTTTGAATCCAAACCTTTCGAAACCATTGAAACCATTCGACAATTCAAACCTTTCTAAATCATTCGACTCTTAAAATATAAACCTTTCGAAAATTTACTGGGTTCAATTTAAAACATGCTAAAAGTTCTCTCTTAAAACCTTTCAACTACATTGGAAGCAACCCTTCGACTTTGTCGGAAGGTCTGCTTCGAAAGCTTTAAAACATTTCATTTAAAATAATAGGCCTCCGCCTTTAAAACAACTCCTTCGAAAGCATGGGTTATACTTCAATTATAAAACAAGGGTAAATCATCTAAGTCGAAAGCTTCGATACTTTTCGAAAGGATTGGAGAAGCGGCTGGTTTTAAAACAAGTAAACCTTTCGTCTTTGTCAAAAGCAACGACTTATAAAGGTTAAAAATGCGGCAATAACCTTTCGACTGTGTCGAAAGGTTAAAACCAAAACAGAGATAAGCGCAGTAACCTTTCGCCCGTGTCAGAAGGTTTAAAACTTTTATTTAAATAATTGACTTGGTCAAAAGCGACCAAGTCGAAAGCTTCTTTTCGTAAGCATGTAGGTGAAAGCTTTTGGTTTATAAAAGAAGTACCCTAACCTCTTTAGCAATCAACCTTTCGACTAAGTACCCTTCGACTTTGTTCAATTCATTAAGTACCAAGTAACCTGATACCTTATGCATTAAACTTTGGCCTTGTCAAGAGCTTACCTTTTGACTAAGTCGAAAGGTCTGAGTCGGAAGGTCTGATGCTAAAATTGGCTGAAACATGCTAAAAGTATGATTTCTTTGTTTTTAACTTAAAAATATAACTTCTCAACTAACCTGCCTTTATTTTTCAAATTCTCATTGGTTAACAAATACTTTTCAAAAAAGTGCTGCCACTAATTTCAGAATTTAAATAATAATTTAATTTTATAAAATGCCCCTACTCCTTAATTAAATATATAAAACATTTAAGTCCCATACCTTAAATAATTTTATATATTCGTAAAAACACATAGAAAAAATCTGAAAAAATTCCATAAAATAAATTTTAATATGTTTTCTAACATATAAAAATTTCAAACCTAAATAATCTTTATTTTAGCCATAAATAACTTATAACCCAATAAATCATTTTCTTCACTAGAAAATTAATATAAAATCCACATAAACTTAAAAACTTATGGAGATTGAAACCCATCACCAAAATCATGTTTTCTACAGCATAAAAATTTTACCCGTGGCATTTAAAAATCATTTCATCTTGGGTTTACCCTAAAACTGTGTATATCCTCTTTTTAAACAACCTTGTTCAATCCATATAAATCATAAATCAAGCATATCATCATCCAATATATCATAAAAATAGATTTATACTAAAATCCGAAACCATATTTTCATAAAACTAAAATAAAGATGTAGAAATTATTATTCACTTTAGATTAGATAAGGAAATTGAAGTTTGATTGAGATTGATTCCTTCTAACTTGAATCCTAAGCTTTAAGTTGATTTTCTCTTCTCTTCTTTCTTCCTAATGGCCGACCTTGCTTCCTTACGGTTATAATTTTTTGTTTTAATGAAATGAACATGTATGATTAAGGGAGATAGTATAAGGGTGAGAAATATGGGCGGTTATTTACCCTAATGCCCTTATGTTTAGTATCTTAACCATTTACAAGTTCATTTGATTAGATAAGCACGGCCACTTAATTCATTAATCAACCTCAATCTCCTTATCTACATTATTCTATTTAATTTATTCTAATTAAATTTCCTGAATAATGTTAACAAAATTAGGGGTGTTACACATGTGTTTTTATATGAAGTTGAGGGAAATAAACTTACATGACATATATCTAGGGGGAGCTATTATTTTGTATTAAAGTTGTGTGGTTGTTATCATCAAAAAGGGGAAGAATGAAAGAACCATGTATACATGGTGTTTTGATGGTAACAACCATACAACAATTCTAGTAATATGTTTATTGCGTTATTTTAGGTCAAAACGATGATAGAAAATGTGTAAAATAAAATGGTTAAAAATATGCAAAGCTTGGATTCAAACTCGGATGGGCTTAGAGATGAGCACATGCCTTTACCACTGAACCGGATAAGCTTTTGGAAATTACAATGATTCATTCGACTGAAAGCCTTGTTCAGTCGACTGAACACAGTCAATTGAATATAAACAACTTGTCTATTGTTTTTGGCAGTGCTCTCGGGCTCAAATTTTACACTAAGCCAGTCGACTGAAGCCTTCTTTTAATCGACTAACCTAGTATAAAATAGCTAGTATTTTAAAGTGATGTCTTCTTGTCTCTTCGCTCTAGAAGTTGCATCTCTCCGCTTTTGCAGCCACTTCTCTTCATCAATGGCGAAATTGGAAGGTTGCACCTATAATTTAGCATCCCTACACATAAATATATACCACGAATCATAAATAATCTCTATGCTTTGAATTCTAGGCCTCAAACTTCCAATTCCTAAGCAATAATCTGAATTCCAAGAAATTCATGTGCGCTTCATCCCCACATCATATATTCTAGTTGAATAAACTCCCGAGCCTTTGCACCTCCACCCAATATAGTTTGGTTTGGTTATAGGACTTATTGTATATAAAAGTGACATTCTGTATGTCAAGATACACTATGTCAAAAAGTCATATTTTTTACACTACTTGTAACTGTTTTGAAGTCCTATTCAGTTGTTCAGGCGGAGTTTATATACATGTTCATCCGGGTGAAGTGAGGGTGTTGATAGTAAATTTCGAAGGAGAGTTTCAGGAAAGGATGTAGGATGGAAGGTTCGAACTAGTATAAAATCGACTGTGTGATCTGCTATACTATTCTGCTACATTTACATAGTTTACTACTATCGGCCATTTTCGATCCAGTTTATATAAGCTAACACATAGCTCCTTGATGTGCGGTCTTTGACGTTCCTATTTTCAATCCAATAATATATTTTCCTTAGAAATTATGTGGACAACATTTCCCCCTCCTTATCCTTGGGGTGAGCTACATACAAAAGGTTCTTAATGATTCCATTTCTATTATAGAATTGGGTAAAATTTTCGCTTTCAAACTAAGTTCCATTACCAGAAATTATATTGTATGGAATTCCAAATTTTATAACAATATTCTTGATAGAAATTGAGAACTTTCCCCGTGTGATATTTGTAAGCGGTTTTGCTTCTACCCATTTTGTGAAATAATCAATAGCCACTACTGCGTATTTAGCTCTTTCTTTAGATATAGTTAGAGGTCTAATTAGGTCAATTCCACATACATCAAAAGGCCATGGACTTCAGATTGAAGTTAAATCGCTTGGTGGTAGACGTGCGATCTTATATAACTTGTCACTTTTCACACAGTTTTACACAATCGTTGGCATGGCTAGTCATCTTAGGCCAATAAAAGCCCGTCTCATAGCTTTCTTGGCTAACTTTATACCATTAGAATGATTTCCACAAAATCCTTTGTGGGCTTCTCTTAGTAACTTTCCTCCTATTTTCGGATTAACACATATTAAATAAGGGAGTGAATATCCTTTCTTATAGCGTATTCTATCCATCATGATGGAAGGTGGAGCTTGGCATTTATTCTTCTTGCTTTCCTTTTCCCTATTGGAAATTTTCCATTTATCAGGTATTCAACAATGGGAATCATCCAACTGTTCTTACATTGATCATCGTCTCTGGGTGAGAAAATCTCTCTTGGAGGGTTTCATTTCCATTTCTGACTCCTTCTCCACATATGTTAATGCTTAAGATCTGATTAATACCATAAACTCATTTCTTTATTCAGGTACTGTAAACCATAAAATATGAATGAAGATAAAGAAGGCCTTCCGAAAACCTTCCGCATAGATAAAGAACATCAGGAGAAATCCCCTTACGACAATGTCTAAAGGATTGTACAACGCTAACAAAGAAGAGAAAATGAGAACTTAGGAATGAAGCTTTCGCAAGCATGAACGAAATAACTACTAAAGCACAACAAAGAAGCTAGATAGAAAACCGCTAAGCACCACCCGAATGAAAAGGAAAATGGTTCCGTAACCATTTGCCATCAAACAAAGACTAAAGAAAATAAGTTCATGCTAAACCCTTCGAAGGAGTTGAAAGAATGCGGTTAACAGCTTGTAGCAATCCCAAACCTTTTGAAGGAGACAAAGGGTTTCGTCTCTCGACATTCAAAGAGTTCTTACCTTCCGAAAAAGATGGAGAAGTCAAAGCAAGGGTATGCGATTTTATAATGACCTTTTCGAAAGCATAATAAGCCTTTTAGACCAGTTGGAATACATACTTAGTACCCTTCGACAGTGTCGAAAGGTTTATGATAAGGGCGACATTCATAGGTCAACAAAGAATGAAAGACAACCTCCTGAGAACATTCAAGAAAACCACGGCTTTCGGCAGCAATCGAGTGGGGGAGGAACCTCCCAACAAGATCGAATGGTTAACAACAATTAAGTAAGGGAGCAACCTTCCGACAAGGTCGAAGGGTTCACAATACCATATAAAAGACAGACCCTTCGGAAAAGACGAAAGGTTTATTAATACATTACGAAATGCAGACCCTTCGATAACATTCAAAGGTCCATGATGATGTACAGTGGACAAACCTTTCGACAAGGTCGAATGGTTTACAACTGCATATAAGAGGCGACCTTTCATCCCAGTCGAAAGCATGGAGCCAAAGGGAGGGCCGCTTGCATCTATAAATAGGACCCAAGGGGTCCAGTCTCGGGATCCGATTTTCTTCTCATTATACTTTCACTCAACTACTATTGCTTCCACTCACTACTTTGTAACCCTAATTTAGAAATCAAATTAGGGATTGGTTTTCTTAAATTTTGTATCAAACTTCATCATGAAGAAATAAAGAGAATTATGGCTTGTGATTAACTCGGAATTTGTGGATGATCATGAATAGGCGTTAATTCAATATTAACGGCTGATCATATATGATTTATTTCTTATCTCCTTTGTTTATTTCGAGTATATTCCATGGAACTATCATTAGACATTTTCACGAGTCTTGTACCTTTCTTTGGCTCCGGCCACAAAAAAGGAGATGCTACTTGTAAATTAGTCCCTAATATGGTTCCATGGCATATTAAATCAGTTCTTATTTTTGTCTAAGCATGTTTGTATGATGCATTCTTTTCGAAGGGTTTTCACGAGAAGAATATCAACCTAGGAGGCCGAAAGCATTAGAAAAAATTTAAAACAGAGTAACATCTCCTTTCGACAACGTCGAAAGGTCTACTACCTTCCGACAAGATTGAAAGGAGATGAAAATCATTGATTGACTACTCTCGGTTTCCAGGAGAGATGGAATATAATGAAATGACAAGGTCGAAGGCTATATAATCATAGTAACCTAGTTGAAAGGTTTAGATGATCTTTAAACCCTCCAGCCAGGGCGGAAGGTTTAATAATTCTATTATTCCAACCAAACCATAAGGTTTAAACGGAACCTCAACCTTTCGACACGGTTGATGAGTTAGTTAATTTTCTAATTAATTTCATAGAAGGGGTAAATAATTTCTCAAAACCTTTCGATATTGCCCATCTCAGGCTAAGGTTAAAACTAAGGCCTTAAACCCTTCCGACTTAGTCTTTTTATTCGAAAGATGTGAATTCACTCAACCACAAAGTTGAGCCCATGTGAAACAATCTTATACAAAGCATTAGGGATGTTAACAAGAAATCTTGTTTACATTATTGGCGCAAGAAGGAGGGCTCGAACCTCTGACCTTGCTATATTAGTACGACTAATTGTGGAAATTTGGTTTATTGTATAAAAATGAAATCAAAAAGGCTTTCTACCATCAACGAAAGGGACGAACATGTAACTTCACTGGAGGAAAATGTCTCACCATCTTTTCACCCTGGGAATAGGGAACATGGTCAGTATTTCGCCCCAGCTCAACCAGTTCAGATTCGACTGTCTCCACAACTGGCACCAACTCAAAATCTTCAGCTAGAGGACCACATTGCTAAAATCACATACTTAGAATGGCAAAGGGCAGAGATGAAGGATCTCCTAAATGAAGTACTATCTTACCGGTCATCTATGAAAGCTGCTACGACAGGAGAGGAAGTTGTCTCTCCTAGAAGAAATTTGAAAATTAACATGGATGCTGCGAAGAGTAAAGCTAATATTTCCTTGTCTAAAAGGAAGGATTGCCTTCCATTAAAGGCAAACTATCAAGGAAGGGTCCAAGAGGAAGATAAGGATTGTTCCGCAAGCTCTACTTCAGATGGCTACAAACCAGATAAAAGGAACTACTTGAACAATGAGGCTTACCTCAAAGACGTAGAAAAGAAGGCTGTGAAGGATTTATTGAATGTCAAGTGTAAGAGAACAGAGGATAAGAGAGTAAATGACAATGAGAGGGTAGCCCCTTTCATTGATGTAATTATGTCAGCGCCTATCCCACCTCACATAAAAGTCCCTACAATGAAATATCATGGAACATCTGATCCAGACGACCATTTGATGGCATTCGACAGTCAAATGGATTTGTACAATGCTTCTAGTGCTGTTAGATGTTGGCTTTTTCCAATCACACTACAAGGAGCTGTTGCTAAATGGTACCGACAGTATCGTGAGAACACGATTTATTCTTAGAAGTAATTCTCCTATGAATTCTCTGCTCAGTTTTTCATCTACAAGGACCCCTCTATCGATTATACAGTACTCACTAATATTAGAAAGAACCATGGTGAGTCATTAGGAGATTACTTAAAGAGGTTCAACACTTAAGCTTTGAAAGCCAATGGAATGAATGATAGAGACAAGCTCATTGCTAGTCACTTAGGTCTCATAGTCAATTCTCCTTTTTGGAAGGAGTTGTTTATCCATGGATGCCGGAATTTACAAGACTTCCATTTTCAAGTTGACAAATTCATTCGGATGGATGAATTGTACTATTCAAAGAAAAAATTTAATCAAAAGAAGGACAGTGGTAAATTCGACCCAGAAAGGATTCCTAAAAGAGCTAAATAGGAGAATGCTAATACTAACGCGGTGGCGTTAAACTGACCAATATCTTACATCTATGGAATGACCCAAGACAAGGTCAATTTCCCGACCTCGTTCAAAGCCTGAAATTACCCAGAATAGAAGAAAGGAGATAAATATTGTGCTTACCACAAGGCAAATGGTCACAGAACCAACGAGTGTAAGGTATTGGCTGGAATAATTTAGAAATTAATTCGAGAAGGACAGTTGAATGAGTTTGTGAAGAATCCGCAACAGACTTTCCTACTAGAGGCTAAGGCAAGAAAACCTGTTGGTAATGTTGTGAATACGATCGAAGATGAAGACCCACTAAGCCTGAGTCTACCCCAAAACAGGATTGATGTTATATACGGTGGACCACATCCCGCGGGCAGAAGTCAGAATTCCTGGAATAAATACATTCGTGAAGCCAGGAAGGGTGTATTTTCTGTGCAAGAAGAACCACCACTCAAGAACCCAAAATATAACGTCAACATGCACACTCTGGTGATCAGTCCCCAAAAATTGAGAAGGGGAATCCATCATCCCCATAATGATCCATTAATGATCACAGCTCAAATAGGATCCTCGGTAGTCACAAAAATCTTGGTTGATACTAGAAGTGCTATAAATGTGATATTTCGACATGCATTTGATCAGATAGGAATCTCCAAGGACAAACTTAAGCCTAGCCCCGAACCTATCTTCGAGTTCAACAATAAAGGAACAACTCCACTTAGGCAAGTGAAGCTTTTGGTTCAGCTGGGACTCCCTCCGTGCTCCCGTGTTTTTGAAACAACCTTTGTGATCATAGACCAGCCATCATTCTACAACGCTTTCTTTGGACGTCTAGCATTAGACAAAGTAGACGCGTTTCTCTCACCAAAATATCTGATGCTCAAGTTCCTTACTAAGAGCGGCTGGGGAACTATCCAAGGTGAGCAATTTGCATCAAGAGAAATGAATTTTGCAACCTTGGAGCACTATAACATGGAGTTCACTTGTTACTTTGATTCTTCCATTACTTTACAGCCTTTGGACGATGGATCTCTACATTCATCATTCGAAGCAATGAAAAAATATGATAAAACTAACAAACGTATTGCCGCAAGATGTTTTGCAGTTTATGGGAAGAGGAAGAGAATGGATTCCAACTCGGTAGAGGAAAGTGAAATTGTTACAGAGCTAGATTTTCGCGGGGAGGTTGAAAGAGTTAAGCCGGTTGAAGAAACCGAAGAAATTCCAATAGATTCTACCGATTCTACCAAAGTAATAAGAGTAGGGAAGGATCTTGAGGAGCACTTAAAGTCAGGATTGACAGAATTCTTAAAGCCCAATAAGGAGGTTTTTGCTTGGACCCACTCTAAAAAGGTTGGAATTAACCCTACGGTCTTGAGTCACGCCTTAAATATCAATCCAGACATCCCTCCGGTCAGCCAAAAGAAAATACAATTCGATAAGGTGAGGACCGACGCCTTAAAGGAAGAACTTAAGAAATTGCTGCAATATGGGTTTACCCGAGAAGTCTTTTACCCCAAATGGTTGGCAAATCCAATTTTGGTAAGGAAATTTAACGGGAAGTGGCGGACTTGCATGGATTATACAGATTTAAACAAAGCTTGTCCAAAGGACTGTTACTCGCTACCAAGGATAGATCAATTGGTCAGCTCCACCAGTGGAAAGAAGACGCTCTCCCTGATGGATGCATATTCCGGATACAATCAAATCCATATGTTTAAAGCCGATGAGGAACATACCAGCTTCATTACAGATGAGGGGACCTATTGTTTTAAAGTAATGTCGTTCGGATTGAAAAATACTGGGGCAACTTACCAAAGGTTGGCTAACCGAATGTTCAAAGAACAAATCGGGAAAAATATGGAAGTTTATGTAGACGACATGTTGGTAAAATCCCAAGAGGTGAAGGATCATCTTGAAGATTTTGTTGAAATGTTCAAAGTGCTCCGCAAGTATCAAATGAAACTCAACCCCCAAAAATGCAACTTTGGAGTCCATTTTGGAAATTTTCTAGGCTATATTGTAAGTGCACAAGGGATTGAGGCTAGCCCTGAGCAGATCGATGCCATTAAGGATATGGCAGAGCCTAAGACGAGTAAAGATGTCATGAGTTTGAATGGGAAAGTAGCAGCGCAAAGCTGGTTTATATCAAAGGCCACTGATAAGTGCATACCATTCTATGAGGTAATAAAGAAAGAGAATTTTTTTGAATGGAATGAGGATTGTAGAAAGGCATTTCAAGAGTTGAAGCTACATTTGGAAAAACCTCCGATCTTATCCATCCCCGAAGAGGGAGAGGATCTATTCTTGTATATGGCAATTTCTGAACACGCAATAAGCTTAGTATTGATCAGAAATGACAAGGGATTGCAACTACCAGTTTATTATGTGAGCAGAAGGTTAAAGGATGCCAAAATCCGATACCCAGACATTGAGAAACTGGCGTACTACTTAATTTTGACAGCTCGAAAATTAAGGCCTTACTTCCAGGCGCACCCGGTGAAGGTGTCGACCAACTTTCCATTGAAACAAGTCTTTGGTAAGCCCAAAACTTCTGGAAGATTGATTAAGTGGGGCATTGAACTAAGTCAGTATGATATAGCATATCAACCCAGAACGGCTATAAAAGGGCAAGCTTTAGCTGATTTCATTAACGAGTGCACGAGATTCATTTCAGAACAATCCGAAAAGGTAAAGGATGTAAAACCCAAGTGGCAGTTATTTGTGGATGGCGCCTCAAACAAACATGGGGCTGGAACAAGATATGTGGTAATTACCCCAGATGGACACAAACTTCGTTATGCTATGAAATTGGGGTTCTCGACAACTAACAGTGTAGCTGTTTGTACCAAAATTGGGCACAACACTCTTCGGAAGTTTTTGAAGAGATAAAGTGAAGAAATTAAATGGAAAAAGAGGAATTATCTAACAAAAACTCCAAATCTCATATATGACAATAATTAAAATGCAAGGAGACACAAGAATTTAGAGTGGTTCGGCATATTGCCAACGTCCACTATGAAGTAGTTTTCTTTATTGATCTTTCTTTGATGTTTACAATTGATTTTAGAAAGTTACAGCGAATAATAATGATTTGCAGCAGTGAAATTCGTTGGTAGAAGCAGTAATGGAGTTTAGATCTGGATCCGGCAAAGTCTGGGCGTTGGAGATCTCAAAGAAGAAGAAGAACCCCTTTTCTGTTGCCTTTTGGGGGTCTATTTATAGGTGTAGGAGGCTGGTATTTCGCTCAGATCTCGGGAGACCCTCTCTGGCACGTGACCAGGCCCGCGCGCCCAAGCCCGTGAAGTTTTGGTCCGATCCATGATCGATACGAACAGATTTCGTATCGACCAAGATTTCATCCAATGGAGTCGAAATTTGGTGTGGACATTCTTTAGCATGCACGTAGTCTTCTGTGAATTTTATAGCATTTGGACTTGTAGATTAGGAGATATGATCGATACGAAATGGGGTTCTCGGTTGGCCGTTTCGTTCGACTCCCTCTATTCGACTCGCTCTCGTTCGCAACGCTGTTCGACTTGGTCTTGTTCGAGTCGCTGCTCGACTCGATGATGTGGCGTTTGGACCTTTGGATCACTCCGCCTTTGTTTCCGCTTTGATCGAGTCATTCTTGGTCCTTGCCTTGTTCGTATCGATAGAAACTCCACTCCGGTCGATTTATTCGAATATGGCAACATGATGGATTCGATCAGAGAATCCACGATGGATACGAACTGCATAGGGGATGGAGTCGATGGTGATCGATATGAACCGTGGTTTCGTATCGATGGAGTTGAACTACTATTTTCTAAAGGATGCTGAGCGAGTCGATCAGAGGCTCTGAGATGGAGTCGAAGTGGAGCGTGTCGAAGAAGGCTCTTTGATGGATGTGAAGCGGAGCGAGTCGAAGTAGGCATTCCTGATGGATGTGAAGCGGAGCGAGTCGAAGTAGGCATTCCTGATGGATGTGAAGCGGAGCGAGTCGAAGTAGGCATTCCTGATGGATTCGAACAGAGGCTATTTTTATCCAATTTTGCATCGATCGTAACTTGAGCATACGAACTCAGATTGACCTGAAATTTGGAACATTGACTCTCATATCTTCTCTTGTTGTGTCATATAAATTTAAGCTCGATCCGGACTCGGACAAAATTTGTCTATATCCATAGTGGGCATGCGTATAACCGATCTCTAGGACGGACCGTCATTGGTTACTAGTCAATTCCTTGGTGTCACGGCCTTGCCAAAAGGCGGGATAACAGTAGCAGATATGAATCCATGGTTGCAAGATTAACCTCGCTTTACAACTCAAGATCCCGAGGATTCAAGTATTCAGTGATTCTCAATTGATGGTTAACCAAATCAAACAAGTATATCAAACCAAAGATCCCAAACTAAGTCATTATGTGAAGAAAGTTTCAAAAGTGCTCGCACTTTTTGAAGATTTCTCCGTACACCAAATACCAAGAGGTGAAAATTCTCAAGTAGATTCGCTGGCTAAGTTGGCAAGTTCGAGAGGAGCCCTAGAGACTCGAATTGTGCCTGTAGGATTTCAGGCCAATCCCAGCATTGAGGAAAATAAACAAGAGGAAACCAATGAGCTTAGTATTAACCTGATCACAAGCCTTAGCACAAGAATCAGAAGAAATAGATCATGAAATACTGAATAAAGAACCTGTAGCCCCAATAGCGGAAGAATATTATGAAAACACTTGGATGGCTCCGATTATGAGTTATATTGTCAATGGTGCACTATCTGCAGATAAAATAGAAGCACGAAAGATGAAAAGACGAGCCTAAAATTTTACCATTATGGATGGAATTCTATACAAGAAAGGATATGCCCTTCCCTATTTGCGATGTGTAAAACCCGAGAGTGGATTGACGATATCAAAGGAAGCACACGAAGGATTTTGTGGAGATCACACTAATGGGATCAAACTGGCTAAAAAGATAACGAGGCAAGGGTTTTACTGGCCACATTTGACCAACCAAGCAATTGAGTATGTTAAAAGGTGTGGAAAGCGTCAATGTTATTCAAAGATACCACGTCTTCCTCCGAGTCAACTAGCCCGCATTACCAGTCCATGACCATTTGATGTTTGGGGAATTGATTTAATCGGGCCGCTTCCAATCTTCAAAGGTGGAGCGAAATATGATGTAGTGGCAATTGATTACTTCACAAAATGGGTCGAAGCAGAACCACTTCCAAAAATCACCTTTGGGAAAGTGCTAAGATTTGTCGTTAAAAACATTGTTACAAGGTTTGGGATACCTTACAAGATAATATCCGACAATGGAACCTAATTTGAAAGTGAAGAATTTTCGCGATTTTGCCATAAGAATGGAATCATAAAAAGCTTCTCTTTCGTCGCTCACCCAAAGGCCAATGGAGCCGTCGAAGCTGCTAACAAAACAATAAAGACAATCTTGAAAAAGAGACTGAATAAGGCAAAAGGGAATTGGGTAGAGGAATTACCCTTAGTTTTGTGGGCTTATAGAACATCCACTAGAACTGCGATGGGTCATACCCCATATTCACTAACATATGGATGTGAAGCAATGCTATCGGTAGAAATTAAAGTACCTTCTCATCGAAGGATTGCCTACGCCTTTAATCCAAACCAAGAGCTGAGAAAGGAATCACTTGACTTGATTCATGAATTAAGAGATGAAGCAGCCTTAAGAACGGCTGAATACCAAAGGAGATTATCGAAGTACTACAACTCAAAGGTAAAAAAAAGGTAATTCAGACAAGGAGATTTGGTACATAGAAGAGTAATGGCCAATACGAGAAACCCATCATATGGGTCATTGGGACCAAAATTGGGAAGGTCCACTAATAATTTTCAAAGATATCCCCCAAGGGCCTGCAAGCTATGCCATCCTGATGGTAATGTGGTACCAAGAACCTGGAACGCAGAACATTAGAAACCGTATTTTCCAACTCTGAATGAATAAAGCAGTTTCAGGAATGTCTCTGCTATGATTCATTAAGAAAAGTCTACATGGTCGGGAGTAAAATTCTCCAAAAACTTGAACTACCTAAGATGGTAGGCTACCAATAATGGTAGAAAGCCCTTGGTCGCGCCAAGATGGCCAGGTCAAGGCACCTCCTAGAGGGAGGACGTAAGCCTTTATCCGTGCCAAAATCAGAAATGGCCAGGTTAAAGCAGCACAAGCCCTTATCCGCGTCATGCTATGGCCAGGATAAGGAACCTCCTGGAGGGAGGATGGGTAATCCTTTGGTCCCGCCACACTATAACCTGGCCAAGGTACCGAAAAAGCCCTTAACCGCGTCACGTTATGGCCAGGTTAAGGCGCCTCTTGGAGGGAGGATGGGTAAGTCCTCAGGCCCTACTTCAGAATAAGCTAGCCGAGCGCACCGGAAACCCGGTTGAAATGTCCAACGGACTAAGAAAAGTCCATGCCTGAAATAGGCACCGCCAGAAATCAACATCGCCTAAAATGGCAACTGCCAAATGATTGGCAATGTCTAAAATAACAAACAGCCTAAAATGGGCTCTGCTTAAATAAGCATAAATTGGACTAAAGAGTCCCCGCCTGAAATAGGCCAAAACAAATTAACATAGAAAATTCGGGCCTGAGAAAGCAAAGGCATGCAAGACATCCTCAAAGCCTGAAGATGGCACATTCGACAAATAGAATCAGAAATAATTCTCTAACTTCTCTTCATAAACATCTGCCAAATGGGTATTCTGGTCTTCTATTACTAATTACCAGAAATGGTATTCTGGTCTTCTACTACTAATTACCAGAAAGGGTATTCTGGTCTTCTATTAGTAACTAACAGAAATGGTATTCTGGGACTTCTATTATTAATTATCAGAAATGATATCCTGAAAGTGGCATCTTGGACTTCTATCATTAGTTACCAGAAATGGTATTTTGGTCTTCTATTATTATCTATTATTAATTAACAGAAATGGTATTCTGGTCTTATATTATTAATTGCCAGAAATGATATTCTGGTCTTCTACTATTAATTACCATAAAGGGTATTCTGGTCTTCTATTAGTAACTAATAGAAATGGTATTCTGGGACTTCTATTATTAATTATTAGAAATGATATCCTGAAAGTGGCATCATGGACTTCTATCATTAGTTATCTAAAATGATGTTTTGGGCTTCTACTATTAAATATCAGGAAGGGATATTCTGGTCATCTATTAAATATCAGAAACAGTTTTCTAGATTTCTATTATCGATACCAAATTGGATTTCTGGTCTTTTATTACTCATTATCAGATGTGCATTTATGTTCTTCTACCACTTATCACTAGAAACAGCCTTATGATCTTCTATTATTGAATCACAAAACAAGTCATCTGAACCTTTAACGTTTACAACCAAAAACAATCTCCTAGTCCTTTACATCAGAACGGTGATCGGATTGGTATTCTGGTCCTCTCTCATTATTACCGGATTAATATGGAATTGTAGCCTTCTATTATGATGATCAAGATGATTCTGGTCTCCCTATTATTATTTGATATGGAATTTTCAGCCTTTATTGTCGCAAGACATGAACTTCTAAATTTTCCATTCATGGTCTTCTAACATTCTATTGCTAAGAAACTTCCATCATTCATGGAAAAATGGGAAATAATTACTATCTGGTTCTGAATTTCCAAAGGATGAATCTCCCGCCAAAATAAAATCATTGTTAAAGGTCAACCAAACTTAAAAGATACTTGTAGTATGAACTAACCAAGCGAACATTATTATATGTATTGCATGAATGCAGGGACAATTTGGTAATCCTAGAATTTTTATCCTAAAGAACAAAAGCCTTCTTTATACATGGGGGCTAAATGTTAACCATAAAATATGAATGAAGATAAAGAAGGCCTTCCAAAAACCTTCCGCATAGATAAAGAACATCAGGAGAAATCCCCTTACGACAATGTCGAAAGGATTGTACAACGCTAACAAAGAAGAGCACATGGGAACTTAAGAATGAAGCTTTCGCAAGCATGAAGGAAAGAACTACTAAAGCACAACGAAGCAGCTAGATACAAAACCGCTAAGCACCTCCCGAATGAAAGAGGAAAATGGCTCCGTAACCATTTTCCATAAAACAAAGACCAATGAAAAGAAGTTCACGCTAAACCCTTCGAAGGAGTCGAAAGAATGCGGTTAACAACTTGTAGCAATCCCAAACGTTTCGAAGGAGACAATGGGTTTCATCTCTCAACATTCAAAGAGTTCTTACCTTCTGAAAAAGATGGAGAAGTCAAAGCAAGGGTATGCGACTCTATAACGACCTTTTCGAAAGCATAATAAGCCTTTCGAACCAGTTGGAATACATACTTAGTACCTTTCGACAGTGTCGAAAGGTTTATGATAAGGGCGGCATTCATTGGTCAACAAAGAATGAAAGACAACCTTCCAACAACATTCAAGAAAAGCACGGCTTTCGGCAGGAATCAAGTAGGGGAGGAACCTCTAGACAAGATCGAAGTGTTTACAACAGTTAAGTAAGGGAGCAACCTTTCGACATGGTCGAAGGGTTCACAATACCATATAAAAGACAGACCCTTCGGAAAAGACGAAAGGTTCATGAATACATTAGGAAAAGCAGACCCTTCGATAACATTCCAAGGTCCATGATGATGTACAGTGGACAAAACTTTCGATAAGGTCAAAAGGTTTACAACTGCATATAAGAGGCGACCTTTCGTCCTAGTTGAAGGAATGGTGCCGAGGTAGGGTCGCCTGCATCTATAAATAGGACCCAAGGGGTCTAGTTTCGAAACCCGATTTTCTTCTCATTCTGCTTTCACTCAACTACTATTGTTTCCGCTCACTACTTTGTAAACTAATTTAGAATCAAATTGGGGATTGGTTTCCTTAAATTTTGTATCTAACTTCATCATGAGAAAATAAAGAGAATTGTTGCTTGTGATCAACTTGGAATTTGGGGATGATCATGATTAGGCGTTAATTCAATATTAACGGCTGATCATATATGATTTATTTCTTATCTCCTTTGTTTATTTCGAGTATATGCCATGGAACTATCATTAGACATTTTCATGAGTCTTGTACCTTTTTTTGGCTCCGGCCACAAAAAAGGAGATGCTACTTGTAAATTAGTCCATAATATGGTTCCATGGCATATTAAATCAATTCTTATTTTTGTCTGAGTATGTTTGGATGATACATTCTTTTTGAAGGGTTTTCACGAGAAGAATATCAACCTAGGAGGCTGAAAGCATCAGAAAAATGTAAAATAGAGTAACATCTACTTTCGACAACATTGAAAGGTCTACTACCTTCCGACAAGATCGAAAGGGGATGAAAATTATTGATCGAATGCTCTCAGTTTCCAGGGGAGATGGAATACAATGAAATGACAAGGTCGAAAGCTATATAATCATAGTCGAAAGGTTTAGATGATCTTTATACCCTCCGGCCAGGGCGGAAGGTTTAATAATTCTATTATTCCAACCAAACCATAAGGTTTAAATGGAACCTCAACCTTTCGACACGGTTAATGAGTTAGTTAATTTTCTACTCAATTTCATGGAAGGGGTAAACAATTTCTCAAAACCTTTCGATATTGCCCATCTCAGGCTAAGGTTAAAACTAAGGCCTTAACCCTTCCAACTTAGTCATTTTATTCGAAAGATGTGAATTCACTCAACCAAAAAGTTGAGCCCATGTGAAATAACCTTATACAAATCATTGGGGATGTTAACAAGAAATCTTGTTAACAGGTACCTTCTCTTCTATATTGGGGTTCGGTTGGTAACCAACCGGTAAAATTCGTGTTTCTGGTACTCCTTGTGAGCTAGCTAATTTAGCCAAAGAACTAGCTTGAGAAAATTTTCCTCTCAGTAAGTGTTGTATGGAGAAGTCCTCAAATTGAGTTAACATTTTTAACACCTTCTTGACATATAAGACCACTTGGCATCCTTTGTTTTATATTTTTGGTTCAATTGATTTACCATTAGTTGGGAATCACTAAAAATCTCACTCCTAAAAATCATTAACTGTAGGGCTAGGGTGGTCCTGCCACCATTGACTCGTATTTTGCTATATTATTAGTGGCTGGAAATCCCAATTTCATTGCATAATGTAAATGATGTCCATCGTAGGTAATAATCAAATATATCGCTCCAACACCTTGCTCGTTTAAACCTCCACCACTAACAATTGCCACTTTGTCTTTAAACCTTCTCCTTTTCTATTTGTTCTTTAATGGACTCGTACATTCATTAACAAAATCAGCTAGGACTTGTCCTTTGATCGCCACTTGGGGTAGAAATTCTATATCATATTAGCTGATTTCTACTCCTCACTTTACTAATCTTCCTGAAGTTTTGGGTTTATTGAAGACTAGCTTCAGTGGAAAGTTGGTTAGGACCTTATCCGAATGTGCTTGAAATTAAACTCTGAACTTTTGTGCTGTGAGTATTAAACAATATGCATGTTTTTCTATGACCGGATATATAGTTTCTGCATCCTTAAGCCTTCTGCTTGTATGGTATACTCAAAGCTGAGTTCCTTTCTCTTCTCTTATTAGAACAGAACTAACTGCGTGTTCAGAACTGCCATATAGAGGTAAAGGTTTTCCCTGTCTGCATAGCTAGATAAAATTGGTGGTTTCTCCAAATGATCTTTATCTTCATAAAAGCTTTTTGACAATCCTCACCCATATGAAATTTTTTTCTTCTTAATCAAATCAAAGAATGGGATGCATTTGTCTATGGCCTTGGAGAGGAATCTATTCGTTGTTCCTCTCTTCCATTAAGGCTCACTACCTCTTTACTTGTCTTATGTTCTACCATATCCTTAATAGCTTGAATTTGATTAGGATTGGCTTCGATTCCTCTTCCATTGACAACATATCCTAAGAAATTTTCGAACTGAATTCCAAAGGAACATTTTTGTGAGTTAAGCCTCATCTTATATCTTTATAATATCTTAAACATTTCTTTAAGATCTCTCAGATGGTTGCTTCCCTCTTGAGATTTAACTAGCGTATCATCTATGTTTACTTCCATGTTTTGGCCAATTAGCTCTCTGAACATCCTATTCACCAATCTTTGGTATGCCGCTCTTCTTTAACCGAAAGGCGTTACTTTGTAACAATATGTTCCCTAACCTGTTATGCAACTATTATTCTCCTCATCTTGTTTGAACATTGGAATTTGGTTGTATTCGGAATAAGCATCCATGAAAGATAACAGTCTTTGCCCACTTGTTTCATCGACTAATTGATCTATCCTTGGATGGGGGTAGCAGCCCTTTGGGCATGCCTTATTCAAATTAGTATAATCGACGCATATCCTCCATTTCTCATTAGATTTTTTGACTAACCATTTCGGATAAAGTACTTCTTTAATGAATCCATTTTCGAGCAATCACTTCACTTCTTGTTTCTAAGTGTTAGATCGAACTTTATCAATCTATCTTTTCTTCTTCTGAATAGGTGTTATACTCAGGTCTATATTCAAAGCATGATACAAGATGCTCGGATCTATTCCTACCATATTTCTATGGGTCCAGACGAATACATCTTTGTTGGATTGAAGAAATTAAATTAGTTCTCCTTTAAGTCTGATATCCAATTGTTTTTCGATTTTTATGGTCTTTGTTGGATCAACTTGATCTAAGCATTTCTCCTCAAGGTCTTATGTAGGCTTCAGTCTTTCTTTTTCACCTCTACATTGTAATTCAATGATGATCCCCCGCCTTCTATTTCATCCTCCACTAGGTTAGTTTATTTTTTCTTTCTTTTCGTTTCAAAGTAATCGAATTTTCTCAATGCATGCTCAGGATTTTTTTGCTTTAGGTGATGGGCCGGAATAATCATTATCCAAAGGCTTTTTAATACCAATCGTGATTAATTCTTTTTTCTTCAAGTCATAATAAGAGATATTGTCTTGTTTATATTGCTCAAGGGTGGAAAAGTACATTTCATGGGAGCTAAATTGCTCTCCCCTCACGGTTCCCCATCCGCTTTTAGTTAGGAACTTTACCATCAGATACTTTAGTGAGACAAAAGCATCAACCTCATCCAAAGCTGGACTCCCAAAGAAGGCGTTGTAATAAGAAGGCTGATCTATGACGATAAAGAGAGTCTCAAAAGTCCTGGAATGTGGCGGAATTCCCATTTCACAAGAAGTTTTATCTGCCTAATAGGAATTAATCCTTTGTTATTAAATCCAAAAATAGGCTCAAAGCTTGGCTCTAATTTCTCCTTTAGAATTCCCATTTGGTCGAATGCATGTTTAAAGATCATGTTTAATGCACTTGTAGTATCCACCAAATTTTCGTAACCATAGAGAGTCCAATTTATGGAGTGATCATAAGCGGATCATTATGCAGATGATGAAATCCTCTTTGCTTTTAGGGAGCGATGGTTAAGTTATGCATCTGGATTTGGAACCTTGGATTTTTGAATGGAAGCTCTTCCTAAATAGAGAAAATCCCATCTTTTGCTTCTCTAATATGGCGATTTCTGGCTCCCTACTGCTTCCAGCTTGGTGTGGGCCTCCATGGATAACCTCAATTCTGTTAAGAGGTGGGATGAAATCTGGTTGAATGTCGCCTTCTAATAAATTTGCAATGTTGTTTGGGAGTCTTTGGTCGTTATTTTCAGAAGGAGCGGCTTTCTAATTATCTTTGACAAACTCCTTCAGCTGTCTAGAATGAATCATGTGTTGAATTATGCCTACCAACACTCGACATTCATCTTTTTAACGTCCATTCGCCTTATGATAGGCATCATAGTCCTCCCCTCTTCTTGGTTCAGGATTGGTTTTAGCTTTATAAGATTTCGAAATATTCCCACTTTCTTTCACTGCAGCAATTATATAGGATATTGGCTTGTTCAAAGCAACAAGATTGGTGTTTGACGCCTCCTCCCATCTCGACTTCCTATTGTTACAGTTATAGCCAGCTTCTTCCATTTCTTTCTTTGTCTAAACTTTCTTCTTAGTATGATACATTTCATCCATATGGATAAATTAATCAGCTTGAAAGTAGAAATCTTGTAAATCTCCACATTCATGAATATCGAGCTACCCATAGAAAGGTGTCTGTTCGATCAGTACTGAGCACATAGCCATCAACTTGTCTTTATTGGTCATATCATCCGCCTTTAGCGTCTTTGCATTAAACGTCTTGAGATAATCACCCAATAGTTCCCCTGGCTTTTACTTGACGTTAGCTTGCATGCTGTAGTTAATTGTGGGATTTTTGCAAATACAAAACCGAGCCGAGAACTCATAAGTGCGGGTAGTAGGGAAAAGCATGCAACGCACTATGCCGGACGCATTGTAAAGGTCCATATGTTTTTCGAATGCCATTTGATGATCAACTAGGTCAATAGTTCCTTTGTATCTTAAGGAATGAATTTTGATGTGGGATAGGATTCTTGTGGACATGATTTCATTTGTGAAGGTAGCTTCTCGATGGTTACTGTTGACTCTTTCATCAAGAGTTCTTTTTCCCTTAACATTAAGCATATCTTTCGTCAAACTTATTCACTAATCCTCCTTGGTAATTTGCTTTAGCATTATTGCCTGCAATTGATTATGGGGTGAGTTCTGTTACCTTAGCTTCTTGATATCCTTTCCTCTTCTGTGGAGTCATAGTGGACTTGTCTTTCCCTCTATTCCTAAGCAAAGAAGCATCTAGATTCCTTCTAGGAGATTCAACTTCCACCCCTTTAGTGAACTTGGATGTTTTGGAAGATTTCTGTGCAAGGATATTCTCCATTAAATCGTACATTATTGCCACCTGTTGTGTTAGAAATTTAATCTAAGCTTCACGACTGGTAGGCTTTGTTGGCTCCGATGGGCTGTCCAGGTTCTATATTCCCTAAGTTGAAATTGGTGACAACATTTTCTTCCAATGTTGCCATTTGTACGACTTCTTCATTTGGACCATTGATTCGCCTTGATCTCCTCATTTTGCTAGAACAAAATGAAACTTATTGTAATTAGTTTAGAGAGTGAGCTATAGAGAAGAAGAGGTTTGAGTCCTCCTTCTAACGCCAAATGTTAACCTAAGAATTTGTATAACACCCATGATGTCAGGAATGACTTAGCTTGTGTTGACCAAATGGTGTTAAGAGATCAAGATTAGGCTTAGCATACATGGCTTAGTATAAAATGATGTCATTGAGGAATGCTGCATGATGCATATGGTCTTTCGAAATGAAGAATTCGAAAGCCTATATTGTCTTTCAGAACAAATCGTTCGAAAGCCTACACGTTTTTTTGGAGTAAGACATTTGAAATCCATGCCACATGATTAGAGGAGATAAAAGAATATGCCCTAAGTATGTGCGATATCCCATTAAGCATGTTAATGGTCGAGATAGGCGATCCTCATAGTTCATAGTCCTTTTTCCATATGTAAATGGAAAGATAGTGATTATGCATATAAACACAAGTTTAGACTGAAACCCGCATGGTTTATATAAAAACATGACAAGCTTTGAGTCCAAAGAGCTTTATCATATGCATGTTCATGCCTAATAATGTTCAAAGTGCACATAGACATAATCAAGTCCTTGTTCATATAATTTCATCACAATTATAATCAAATTAGGATTTTCCCTAACTCAATTTAGGGTTACAATTGTTTAATTTTGATGGGAGAGGAAAGAAATGATCGCCCCTTTCTTCATGCCCCTAGGTCCATATTTATTGGAGTTGAGGGATGCGGCATGGCTGGCACATGCCCATGTGACATGCTTGACCTCCAACATTAAGCATATTGATGGCGCATAGCATTACACTTTAGCATCCACTTGCCAATGGTGAACTTGGCGCTTAGCCTCCATCCTGGTTTAATAGCCTTTACTGATGATATTCGATATCAACATTGCATTGAAAATATGCGGCCTCTTTTGAAGGTTGATGAATTGTGGCATAACTATGGCACGACATTAATAAGTGGCGACATTGATAAGTGACGATATTGCAATGATCAGAATGACATATGACATTGATAAAAGAAAGGGCATTGATAATAGGTGGCATTGATGATATGCGGCATTGATGATAAGCGGCATTAATAAGCTATGGCATTAGTGATGTGCGGTATTGGTAAGAGACAACTTAGTGATGAACAGTATTGATAGAAGACGATAATACTTTGAAGGGTGACATCAGAATAAGGCAGCATTGGAGAGATGCGATAATAATCTAAAGTGACAATGACTCTTCTGACTATATGAAGGAAATGCTCCATTGATGGAATATGACATTAATGTGATGCGGCATCAATGCTATATCATGCTGTTATAACATTAATGGCTTTAGGCATGGAGCTTTTCAATGTCATCATTCCCTTACTAACATGCGATATTGTTTCTAATTTCTTTGGCATGATATCACTCAATCAACTTGATAAACGCTATATGGCATTGACAACATTCGGTATTGCTGACTTTGTTGACGATCTGCTACATTGCTGATTATTATTTATTGATGAGGGGCGACATTTTATGCTTCCGACATTGATTTTCCTTCATACTTTCGAAATTGCTTGAACGTGCGATCATGGCTATGTCGACATGTCGTATACCTTCATGATTGATAATTATAGTAACATCACTATTCAATGTCGATGATATGCGATTTCAGCAAAGTGTGGCATCAACATGCAGCATGGCTCCATTTTATCCTTACGTCATTGAATACGGTAGAAATGTCGACATAGCCATGATCTACGGCATAACTCATCCTTCAGTATTACTTACTTACAACATCCACTATCTACGGCATAACTCATCCTTCAATATTACTTACTTACAACATCCACTATCTACGGCATAACTTATTGTACTTCATTGGTGCGAGATGCCCTTGAATCTTAAGGTTAGGATAGTTCCTTGATGCAACCTTTGACATTACCTATTTATAATCAAGCATTATATTTTCCTGAGAAATTATATGGATAACTGTTATGCTTCTCTAAATAGCATTTACATGGTTTACCTTCACCATCTAGGCAGGGTGCCTATATTGGAGGAGATAAGATATTTATTTAGCTTCAATAAATGACAAGATAGCCCATATATGATTTATTTGGAATCAGCCAAGGGCTGTCGTGTGACATTGGTCTTTGGGAGAAGCTTAAACATTTTAAAGATGAATATTTCTTTATGCGCTGTGTAGTTGGCTTTTCATATAAGTGGCTATTAGGACGTAAGTTCTTTCCACTCTTTACTTTGATGAAGCTTTTCTTGTTTAAATCAATAACTATGTCATCTCGTAAATATATAGATATTCTAAGGAGACTTTGGGTATAGCTCTGACATGCAGTCTCCAAACATTGCAAAATATTCCCACTAAAGAGCGAAAAATGTAATTTCTTTTAACAAATACTCCGGGAGACCCTATATCATTAATGTTATTTGTAAAGGAGCCTAGCTTGCTCAAGAGGCCGAGGTCGAGCCCTAAGCTACTGAAAATAAGAAGCACCCTTTGTAGTCTAGGATCTTCCCATTGATTAGAGGAATGACGAAGGTGGTAATGACAATAAACACAATTATGAAGGTGGAGACGACAACGACGATGATAATGAGAAAATGGGTAATGGTGAATATGTGAATCTTTATCATGAGTCCACATGAAAGAAAAGCAGTAATCGACAAGTATCATCTATCCTTGGTCTTCCAAGGTTAAGGATTATTTAATCCCTTCCCGAACCATAGCCACATCAGGTCTTGGTTGGGGAGGCAACCCCGACTCCTCTAACTGGTGATATTTATGGTTCTTTTGGGAGCTGTTTGTACCAAAATTGGGCACAAGACTCTTGAGAAGTTTTTAAAGAGATAAAATGAAGAAATTAAATGGAAAAAGAGGATTATCTAATAAAAACTCTAGAAAACAGATATGTAAATGATAAAAACGCACAGAAACATAGGAATTTAGAGTGGTTCGGCGTGTTGCCTACGTCCACTATGAAATTGATCACTTTATTGATGGTTCTTTGATGATTACAATTGATTGCAGTGGATTACAGCGAATTAAAGTTATGAAATTCGAGTACAACAGCAGTAATGGAGTATGGAATCGAATCCGGTAGAGTCTGGGCATTGGAGCGTCAAAAGATCCTTTCTCTGTAGGCCCTGGGGCTCTATTTATAGGCGTAGGAGGTTGATATTCCACTCAGATCTCGAAAGACTTCTTCTGGCACATGAGTGGGCCCACGCAACCAAGCCCATGAAGTTTCGGCTCGATCCGTGATTGATACGAATGAATTTTGTATCGATCAAGATTTCGTCCAATGGAGTCGAAACTTGGTGTGAACATTCTTTATCTTGTAGGTAAGAACCTGTGAAAATTTCATAGCATTTGGACTGGTGGATCGCGAGATATGATCGATACAAATTGACGTTCTTCGGTAGGCTGTTTTGTTCGAATCGATCATTTCGAATCGATCTGTTCGAATCGATGGCTGCACGTGCCCAGGTGATGACGTGGTGTGCACTCTTCGGATCGATCCATCTTTTATGCCGAGTTGATCGAGTCGTCCCAAGATTCTCGCCTTGTTCGTATCAAAGTCCATTGTTTAGTTCACATCGATGAAGATGACTCTCGTTCGTATCGATGCAACGAGCTCTGTTCGTATCGATGGAAAACACGTGGAATACGTTGATTGCGTGGCCTTGTTCGTATCGATTGGAGACGACTCCAGTCGATCGATACGAAGTTGAAGTGGCCAGATGGACTCGAACATTGGTAGCCCGATCGATACGAATAACCATGATATGAATCGATACGAACATGGACTTACCGATGGATACGAAGTGGCGTGTCCTGATGAATTCGAACAAATTGCTTTTAATGGATATGAAGTAGACATTGGCTGATCGATACAAAGTGCATTATCTATTGATGAATACGAAGTCGATTGATACGAACTAGGGCTTGACGATGGATACGAATCTGATCGATTCGAACTGTGGCCTACTGATGGATACGAAGTTGATGCTACTTTCTCCAACTTGCATCGATCATAACTTGAGCATACGAACTCGGATTGACTTGAAATTTGGAATGATGGCTTTCATGGCTTCACTCGTCGTGTCTTGTCAATTATAACTTGATCCGAACTCAGGCAAAATTCATCGATATCCATGGTGAACCTGTGCGTACTCGATATTCGGGATGAGCGATCCTCGATTTTCAGTCAGTTCCTTGATATCTCGGCCTTGCCAAAAGGCGGGATAACATTTCCCCCAAAGTACGTCTTGTGGAAACATGATGTGCTTTGAAAAGATGAAATCTTCATTCTGAACAGTTATCGCCTTTTGTTGAAAGTTGTAATCCTTGACTGGTTTCCTCGGTAATGTGAACTGTTGATTGTCGACTGTTGTACCTTGTATTGTTGTAACTAATTGCTGTTTGATTATGATTAGCTATTTGTCGTTGTAATCGTTATCAGATGAGTATCCAATTCCCGTGGATGTTGAAAATTGAATATTAGTCCTACATATAGGCATATATGTTAATCTGACTCTCACTGACGTTGCACGTTCACGAGTCGTCGTCAGTTTATCTCGTATCGAATCCCATATCGATCCTCTCCTAAGCCGATGTGAAATTCGAATTGTAACAACGCTCAACGGTTGTTTTTGAATGTTCCTTCGTATCGATCCTCTCCTGAATCGATGTAAAAGGTTGAAATGCGTTTTTCGTATCAATGTGACTCACAAAGATGGATACGAAATATGCGTTCGTATCGATAAATATTGGCCTCTAGAAGCTGTGATTTGATGGATTCGAACTGCATAGTTCGTATCGTTGCACTGGGGATGGAGTCGAAAATGATCGATACGAACAATGGCTTCGTATCGATGGATCTAGGCGACTCAGAAAAGCCTCCATTGGCAATTTCGTTTCGATAAAGGCTCGAGTTGATGGATACGAACAACTCGTTCGAATCGATCCGATGGTTGACCTGTTATGATTGGCTGTGTTGACTTGGAGGCGAAACGTTTTTCCTTTCTCACTCGAGTCCATATAAATACATTTTGGACTTGGAAAAAATTTCACTTGACTTTCATTCCTTTTCTTTACCTTCGTATCGAGGAAAACTGAGAAATACAAGACATCCTTCGTTTCCAAACCACTACGTCTCGTCAATCCCTTGAATCGATACTCTTATCTAGGTAATTTAATCAATAAATTTGTGTTAAAAATGGTGAGACTCGACATTTGCGTGCCAATCCACTTATTTCCACGATCGATTCTGGTGAAACGGAGGCCATAAATGGTCGGAGCGAGGTCGAGGGAGGCCAGCATGGCATTCGTGCTGTTTGGAGAAGAAGGATAGATGGACACGAAGGGATCACTCGCACCAATTGAGGAGAAGCGATTCGCATCGATCACAAGATGATCGAGGTTCGTATCGATTGGAGAAGAAGGAGTGTTGAGGAAGCAACTTCATATCGATAAGAAACGGTGATCGTTACGAAGTAGCGACCCTATTCATCGATGCGAAGGTGAAATGCTTGCTGATCGATACGAAATGGAACCTTGGGCGATCGATACAAAATTTCTTGCTCCACGATCGATACGAAGTGGGGGTTTTGTGATCGATACGAATAGAGTATCGATTTGAACGTATCGATGCGAACAAATTGTTGGCCCAAGTTTTTGATCGATACGAACTTGAGCTTCGAGATAACGACCTCATTCCACCCTTGATGGATATGAATTCAACTACTTTATGCATATTCAAACACCTGACTCCGACGAGCTTCAACCTTGCGAAATTGGACTTGATTATTTCACTGCATATCTGACTGCCTATCGAAGCTCGTCGATGGAACTGTAACTTAACAAAATTTTAACAAACTTTACTTGGATCGATCGCTAACATCTGTATGGCACAGTTGTGAAGGTCAGCGATGACGGTCATTCCGACTGAATTTCAAAGTCTTATCGTTTACATGCTTTCTTTAACTCTGTAGAACTTTTTTTCAAGTAATATACAACACTGCACAGCACAACACATTCACACACTTCACACTGGGGGGATGCAAGGGCTTATTATCGTCTAATGATGGTTTCTCATAAGTTAGTTAGTAATGGAATCTTCAAACTCACAGCAACAGGAAGCTCAGAGTTTAATTCCTCCAATAATCGAGATACCGGCCATCGAGGCCGAAGTCATAGATCTAGCTCCGGATGAGTTGCCAGGCGCCCGGTTCCTTTGCCATCCACAAGACTCTGTGCCGTCCGGCATTTTCGAAGATATGCTGGCACGGATATGCTTAAGACATGGCTTGTTGCTCGACGACGTATTACTGACAGGGCTAGATGATAGACCGCATGCTCCCCCAAGGGGTTTACTGCTTTCAATCGTCATGCTTGCGCAGCAGGGAAACTTCCTCTATTTAATCAGTATATAAGGGAAATGCTGTCATTCCTTGGAATTGCTCCATCCCAGCTACACCCCAACGGATATGCCTTGCTGAATAGCACTTTCATTGTTTTTATGGACATTCACTTTCGACCACCAAAGCCGATTGAGATTAGATACCATTTTAACTTCAAAAGTAGGGAATCCTTTCGAAGGGCTTGCTGATATTCCGATTCCGGATTATGTGTCATTTCAATGCGACACCGGGATGGAGGAGCTTAACAGTGCTCTTGATATGAGCGAGTCGCTTGCTCTGAGTGTGGCCGACATTTCCAGTTGGTTGAGGGGGTTGCACATACATACACTTCACTGCACTACATGATTCATAATCGTAAATCGTCCAATCTAAGAGATCACTAACTTTTCTTTCGTTTCTCATTCATAGGTACGATGTTTGGGAGAGGATCGATGTTAGGGAGCCTTCGCTCGGCCTGAAAGTCTTCTTCTTATTATGATTCCCGCAGGAGAGATTCGGATAGAGACCGCGATCGCAGGTATTCCAATCAGGACAGATACGAACGGGATAGGGATAGAGACTATAGACACCGATCTAGGTCCCGTTCGCCACCTCCTAGAATTCCCTCACCACCTCTTGTTCATGTTTCACACCCACCAGAGCCTCCGTGACACTGACCGTCTTCTCACACTTCTAGGCCCGAAACTCATCACTAGCAAGTTGAAACCATGGCTCTTATAATTGCAGAGTAGGTCATAACTGAGCCCACGGGGGAAGGGGCTATTAAAATTGCTCAGCTAAATAAGGAGTTCCCGAACATATGCTTCGACAGCTACGTCTTCCCACCTCATTTAAAGAGAATTCCATCGGGGGCGGAGAACACGGTGCATGATTAGATTCACGACATCTACGCCCAGTATAGAGAGTGGGCGAAGGCTGCAGAAAAAGCTTCCAAGGTGGCCTTTGAGTGAGCCAAAGCGATTGAAAAGATGGAGTTCGAACTCGCTCAAAAAGACCGAATCATCCAAGTTTTCAATACCGAGGCCGAGTCTTCTTGGAAATTTGAAATTGAGGCCACTAAATAAGCTAATGAAGCGAATGTGACGATGGAGAGGTTGAGGCAGACACACGTTGCCTTGGTGGAGGAGATGGGCCACCGAAATACTATAGTCACCGCCGAACGGGATGCGGCGGTCAAGGAACTCAACGAGCTTAAGGCCAAATTCTCTGACATGGCCAAGGAAAGGGATGATGCGAACAACGCAGCCCAGGAGGCGTGTGAACAGGCTGTCTTGCTTTGGGGTGAGCGGGATGCGGCCGTGGCTAAAGTTTGCGAGGTGGAGAACAAGGTTGAGGAGGAGGTGAAATTGGCTGAGTCCAGGCTAGAAGTCGACATTGAAGATCTTCTCATTATTTATAACGCCAACGTGTTGAGGCATAGAGGTCTAGCCTGGCTCGATGATCACCCGACACATTTATACAACGCCTGGGGCCGATTGGTTGAGGAGGAGAAGGCGGTGCATCTGGGTGAGTCTGTTGATGAGTTTGAGCTCGAGAATCGTTTGCTGAATGAAGATGAAAGGAAGATTCTCCACGAGTCAATGATTTCTTATAAGAAGGAGAGACTCGGCACCCAGCACTTAGAAGTAGGAGAAGGTTCAGGGGTTGACCATCATGATGCAAGTCTTGAAGTTACACTGTCATCTCAACCTGAACCCTTATTTGCGGTGGATCCCCAAGTTGTCCCTGCCTACAATCTAGATCAGCCGCAAATATCTCCGGCTATAGAGCAAGTTGTTGAAGCCGCTCAGCCATCTACAAGCCAAACTGAGGAAGGTACTCTGAACATTCTTCGTACTTGTTCGAGATCGATAGCTTTATTTGATTTGTTTACTGACAGTCTTCCTTTTCCTTTGTCCAGTGATTGATGCTGCACCGATCGTGCTTCCTACAACCCAAGAATCACATCAAACGCAGGAGGCCATCATCACTGAAGCAACCACCATAACTACAATTGCGCCACTCGATGAAATGCAGGGAAGCACGTTTGTTTTTGATGAGCAGATGATGGAGGAACTCTTTCGTCGTCATAGCGATCCTTTTGACGACCTGCCATTTGTTATGGGTGGAGGCGCTCCTGCTACAAGCTCTTCAATGCCAACCACCGATGCTCCTAGCGAGGCCCAAGCGATTTATGAGGAAGATATATTGGTCGAAATTGACGCTGAAATGGAAGCAGCAGCTCGCGGTGGCAGTTTTGGAGGTGGGATGGCAGCACCTGGTCCAGCTCCGGTTAGAATGGTATCACCTGGTGGTACAGTCACCAACACCGATGTGTTAATTCCACCTCCTACAGTTGACCCCGTTCCTCCGACTCCGCCTGTAGGAAGTATCCCCATTCATTCGAGCTCGGAGGAAGACGTCGAGATTATGCCCCTGCCTGGAGACCGACCACCAAAAAGTAAAGGCTCAAAAAGAAAAGTTAGCGGCGGCTCCAGCGGGTCTACACCGAAAAGGAAGCCGAGGAAGAAAAAAGAGTAGACATGCTTCCCCGGTTTATTTTGATTTTCATTTTGTTGGCCGTGTATAGATGCAGGTTCGGCCCCTATTAGTAGGAATTCTTTGGAATAAACTTGTACATGAATTTCTTTCACAAATAGTAGAAATGAAACTCTTCTTTTTTGGCTTCTTTTCAGCTATTGTGTATTTGCTCAAGTGTTTCAATATTTGAAGTGTACTTGTGAAGTTTCAGCTCCCGGGTCAAGTTTGTTTTTATTCGTCAGGCCCGGAAATTGTGGACATGGTTCACGACCGGGAAGTGAGTTGAATTTTTACGTCGCACCACTTCAGTCAATGGTCGACACTTAAGTCCTGCCCCCCAGTCTTGGGGATGAGTTGTAGAACATCAGCCAGCGATTGCATTTCACTTATAACACATTGAGTCTAGTGCCACTGAACGGATGTTTGAGACAAGTGGAGATTGAGTGGTCCAACCCCACTTGTTTAATTATCGGTGATCATATCCGCACTCCGGGGATTTTCATTCGTTCACTAGCGGTCGGTTACGCCAGTTTAAGTTTTAATTATATGTCCGCACTTTGGGGACTTGGAGTTATTGTTTATACTCCGAATCGCACTTTGGGAATTTGGAGTTGGTTGATGTTTATACTTTGTTTCGCAATCTGGGAATCCGGAGTTGATGTTTATACTCCAATTCGCACTCTAGGAATTTGGAGTTGGCATTTGTACTCCAATTCGCACTCTGGGAATTTGGAGTTAATGTTATACTCCGAATCGCACTCTGGGAGTTTAGAGTTGGTGTTTATACTCCAATTCGCACTTTGGGAATTTGGAGTTAATGTTTATACTCCGACTCGCACTTTGGGAGTTCGGAGTTGGTAAACAGACGGTCAGTCATATCTGTTGCATGTTTTTGGATTTCGCTCGCACTCTGAGAACGAAAGGTGTATCAGGATCATGGATGGTCGGATCACATCCACCCTAAGTTAACAAGTGAGGTCGTTAGATGGACGGGTCCACCCTCCTCAAACTTGGTTTGGATACGGGCGAAGTCGTCAGGTGGACGGATCCACCCTCTCCGCAAACGTATCTGTGAGTTTATACTCTAGTTCGCACTCTGGGAATCTGGAGTTAAGTGAAGGATTGTCGTGTATCAATCCTTTTCTGACTTTGGTGTGATGGCTTGTCCCTAACCATGGGTTTCACTTAGCGAGTGACCAGTTGCATCACAATCACTCCCTATTTGAATAAATCCCACCGTATGGTGGAACTTAGCTCTCCGTGCATGGTGATGTTCATATGAAGTATTTCAAGTAAATCACAGCTCTGGCTCGAAGAGATTGCATTTTATTGCTGTTATGTGTAGTAGTGACGAAGACTTTCACTGTTCCAAGCTCTCGGTAAAGTGAGACCATCAACGGTCGATAATTTAAATGTGACATCCCCGAGCTTTCGTTTAATAACATACGGCCCTTTCCATGTTTGCTTCATATGTGAAGGAACCGGATAAATTCTTTTCAGGACGAGATCGCCGAGATCAAAGGTTCACGGGTGGACCTTGGCATTGTATAATCGGGCGACTCGACTTCGATATGCGGCTACCCTCAGATCACCCTCTTCACATTTCTCATCTAGTAAATCGAGAGATTCAGCAAGTAATATAGCATTTGTCTTCGGATCGTAGTATGTCACTCGATGAGAAGGTACTTCTAGCTCGATTGGAATAACAGCATCTGAACCATAAGAGAGAGAGAATGGACTGTGACCGATCGCAGACTTATGGGTTGTTCGGTAAGCCCATAAAGCCATAGGAAGTTCATCGACCCATTTGCCCCGACCTTTTCCAGTCGCTTTTTCAGAATGGACTTTATGACCTTGTTAACTGCTTCGACTTGTCCGTTTGCTTGAGGGTGTGCAACTGCAGAGAATTTCTTTTGAATGCAAAACCGTTTGCAGAAATCTTTAAATTCAACACTGTCGAATTAGGTTCCGTTATCAGTGATAATGGTGTGTGGGAGACCGAATCGACAGATAATGTTGCGGACTACAAAGTTGATCACTTTTTTCATCGTTATGGTAGCAAGAGGTTCGGCTTCAACCCACTTTGTAAAGTAATCAACTGCGATGATGGCGTACTTCGCACCACCTTTTGCTAGAGGTAAAGTGCCAATGATGTCGATGCCCCATACTGCAAACGGCCATTGGCTGACCATTTGCGTTATCTCGGTAGGTAGGGCTCTAGGAATTCGAGTATGCTTTTGACATTTATCACATTTCTTTGCGTAATCCGACATATCGCGATTCACAGTCGGCCAATAATATCCATATCGAAGTATTTTCTTGGCAAGTGCTTGCCCCCCGGTGTGATCGCCACATTCTCCCTCGTGTATATCGTGTAATACTCGCTTAATTTCATCGTGAGCGATACATCGGAGTAAAGGAACAAAGTACCCTCTTCTATACATGACTCCATTCTGGATGGTGAATCGTGAGGCCTTCCAAAGGACTTGTCTCTTTTCACTCCTGCGCTCCGACAGGATTCCGTGCTCAAGGTAATTTCTGAATGGAGTCATCCATGACTCCTTATCGGGAACGGTTTCACATACCCAGTCCGTTTTTGCCCGGTCAATACTTGGGGAGGATAACATCTCTACGGGAATGAGTCCCATCTGCTGTGCTTCACCAGTGTTGGCTAACTTCGCCAATGAATCGGCTCTTTGATTGCGTTCTCGAGGTATACAATAGATGGCATAATAATCAAACTGATCCAGTATTTCTTGAACTCGAGCTAAGTAGGTAGCCAGCCTTCGATCTCTCGCTTGATATTATCCCTGAACTTGACACACAACTAATTGTGAATCACAATAAATTTCAACAGCGATAATTCTCAAATCTCTGGCAAGTTTCAATCCAGCTAAGAGGGCTTCATATTCAGCTTCATTATTGGTTGCATGAAAATCGAACTTTAAAGCATAACATATAGATTGGCCTTTGGGGGTTTCGAGTACAACTCCAGCGCCCGAGTACCGATCGTTTGATGCACCATCAGTGTACAGCTTCCAGACGTATTCGAGAGATTCACTGGTTTCGGCAAGTCCTTTGGAATGGTAAATTCAGCTATGAAATAGGCTAGGACTTGTCCTTGAATGGCTCGCCTTGGAGTATAAGTAATATCAAACTGGCTCAATTCGATGTTCCATTTGAGTAGCCTACCAGACGTCTCAGGCCGCGTATAGACCTGTCGTAATGGTCGGTCGGTGTAAACAATAATAGGATGGGCCTGGAAATATGGGCGGAGCTTTCTTGATGCAATAACGAGACAATAAGCCAGCTTTTCTAGTTTCGGATAATTCCTTTCAACTCCAGTCAATCGCTTGCTGATATAATATACTGGCTTCTGTATTCGTTCTTCTTCCCGTACTAAGGCCGCGCTGATTCTGTTTTCTGATACCGCCAAGTAAATATGCAACTTCTCATGATCAATGGGTTTTGACAGGATAGGGGTTGTGGATAGATGCTGAATTAATGCTTGGAAAGTGCCCTCACACTCCGTGGTCCATTCAAAGTTTCGTTTTCCTTTTTGGATCAAATCGAAGAAGGGAATGCATTTGTCAGTGAACTTTGAAATGAACCTACTTAGCACTTCTACTTTCCCATTGAGACTTTGGGCTTTCTTAATAGTTTTCGGAGTTTCAAGATTTCTGATTGCCCATATCTTTTCAGGATTAGCTTCGATTCCTCGAGCATTGACGATAAACCCAAGGAATTTTTCGGATGCAATTCCAAAGTGACATTTCAGTGGGTTGAGCTTCATTCTGTATTCTCGAAGTATGTTGAACATTGATTCCAGGTCTTTAATGTGGTCAGTGGAAAAATGTGATTTCACAAGCATATCATGGTCTTTCCAATCTGATTGGCGAACATTCGATTTACCAATCGTTGATAAGTAGCCCCGGGATTTTTGAGTCCGAATGGCATGACTTTGTAACAATAAAGTCCCGTATTGGTTACGAAGCTGGTATGTTCCTGATCAGGTAAATGCATTGGTATCTGATTGTAGCCAGAATACACGTCCATAAAGGATAAGAGCTCATGCCCAGCTGTTGAATCTACTAGCTGATCAATTTTGGGAAGCGAGAAACTGTCCTTAGGACAGGCTTTATTCAAATCGGAATCTGGATCCATACCATGCCTTTTCTGTTTGACCGGGACATGCCGCGGGTCAATATTCAGAGTATGGCTCGCGATATCCGGCGAGATCCCACACATATCAGAATGCGTCCAGGCGAATACGTCAAGATTCACCCGTAGAAACTCAACCAATTCCTCTTGAGTCTGCTAGCTTAGCTGAGAGCCAATCTTTATCATCTTTGAATCATCATCATTGTCAATTGGGACATCGATCGTCAGTTCGGCCGGGAATGCTTGACTCTCTTTAGATTCTCCTTCATCTTTAGTTTCCCTTGGATCAAAATCCCTTTGGAATTGGCTGGGGTGCCCGGGCCTAGGCTCAGGCATTAATTGTCAATTATCAGCAAAGCGGACGTAGAGAGATTCCTCTACGCCCTTTCCTTTCTCCCTTCGCTGCGCGTCTCGCAGCTCAGCGACATAGTAGGCTCTCCTAGCAGCCTGATCTCCTTGAATGATTCCCACTCCACGATCAGTGGGAAACTTCAAAGTCAAACACCACAGGGCAATGGCTGCCCTGAATTCAGCGAGGGCCGGTCGGCCCAAGAAAGCATTATAAGGGGAGTCTATGTCCAACACAACAAACTGTAATATTCGTACTCTCCGGCGTTCTCCAACTCCAAACTCCACTGGTAGTTCCACTACTCCAGTGGGTATAGTAGCGCTCCCATTGAACCATAGATTCGAGATTGGCAAGGCTTTAAATCTTTAGCCTCTATCCTCATCTGATCATAAGCTCGTTTAAACAGAATATTCACTGAGCTTCAACTGTCAACTAAGATCCTCTTCATCCAAGCAGGACCTACTTGAGCTGAGATGACCAGTGGATCGATAGTAGGGGCTTCAACTTTATCAGCATCTCTGTTTCTAAACATGATGTCATCAATCATCGTCTTCTGTTGTTTGGCTGGAGCCCCTTCATCAAAACTGCTATAACATTCGAAGTTCGCATGCCTAATAGAGCTGGCATACGACTCCATTTCTTTCCAGCTTCGGTCTGCTGGATGGGGACCACCACTTATTATATTAATAACCAATCTCCTTCTAGTACGAGCGGGTTCCTCCTGCCTTTCTTGGTTTGGTGCACGATTCTGATTCGATGTGCCCGCACCTCCTGACTGCGGCGCCCGTACAAACTGATCCAACTTTCGTTCACGTATCAGCTTTTCAATGAGATCTTGAAAGTGACGACACTCGTTTGTATTATGGCCACAACTTTCATGGAATCTACAAAATTTCCCTGTTTGAATTTGTCTTTCCGTTGATGGCTTTGGGGCAGGTTTCTTGTATTGCATGGTATTACAGGTCTGCAAATACACATTTTCCAACGACGTATTCAATGGAGTATAATTGTCGAACATGGGATCTCTACGTCGTGGACCACGATTTTGATCTCGTTTTTTACCTTGATTTCCACTATCCCTCTGCTGGTTCTGTTTGTTTGTATATTCAACTGAACTTTTTCGAAACTCTCCCCGGATTGTTTAACTTCTATGTTACTCTGAATTCCTTCCATTCTGGGCCCTACGTCATCTTACTTCTTAGACTGTTTCGCATCCTCCCTTTTCAAGAATTGGGCTGCCTTTGAATAAAAAAGGTCCAATGACGCAGGCGGCTTCCCAGCCAACCAATTTCCCAACTCGAAATCAGGATCAATCCCCTTAGTCAATGCCACCAAGATAGAGTTGTCATTGGGATTGCTTATTTCTACACAGGCAGCATGAAATCGCTCCAAGTAACGTCTGAGTGTCTCTCCAGGAGCTTGAGTGACACTAAATAGAGTATTAACATCTTTAGGTCTCTCTACGTGTATACGGAATTGTTCAACAAACTTGGTGGCCATCTGGTCGAAATTAGAAATAGATCGTGGCGGTAAATGAGTAAACCACATAGTAGCAATGCCCCCCAAGGAAATGGGGAAACTATATTATTTAACTACATTATCAGCCCTCGCAGCATTCATTAGCCACTCATACTTCAGGATGTGTTGATTTGGATCAGAATTCCCTTCATGGACTGGCAAAGTTGGCATCCTGAAGCGGCGAGGTGGTTCAGCATATAGTATGTCATCAGTGAAAGGGGTATGAATCCGGGAAATCCCCCAATCGTCATTAGTGAGACCCTGACTTTCACGGATCATTTGACGAATCATCATCGGTATATCCAACATTTGGATATTTGGAGCACGCTGTGCCAAGGTGTGGTCGGGTTCCACAGAGCGAGTCCGGACCGGACGCGGTCGATGGTCCGTGCCTCGCCTCCTTGGTTCAAAGTTTTCAGGGACATAAGTTTCTGGAGTGTGTTCTCGTCGGTGACGATGCAAGTCAGCTTGATTTCTAGCATCAACTCCTTGTTCGGTAGTGGTGGTGGTAGTAAGGTTGCCTATGACATGGTAAGGAGTGGAACCTCCTCGGGATGAGGGTTCGGTTTGATGACTAGTGGATGGTCCAGTCCTGGGTTGTCAAGATTTAGGGCAGGTTGGTGCCTTGTGGCCTGGGTGTAGCTTACATCCAGCCGTGGGCGAGTGGATCGATGATGATCATCAGATGAGGCTGAACTCTCCGTGGAAGAATAAGAACCTTGATCTCTTCTAGATCTTCTGCGCCTTTGGTAATTCAACTGGTTGGTCAACTCTATGTTGGCGTGCAGTTGTTCAGTAAGCTGTTGCCGACTCTGGGTCAACTCTTGAAGCAACATTTGGAATTCTTGTCAGGTGACCGGGCCTGATGGATCTGAAGGTCCGACGACATCTTGGTTGGATGGAGGCAATTGTACGGGATTCTGTCTATCCCATCCTTCCTGATCAGCAGCTACAGAAGTAGTTCGCGTGCTTACCATGATGAATTGACGAAGTCCTTTCCTAGATCTGATGCAAATCTAAATAGAATGGAAGGGCTTCAAGACTTGAGATATGGATCTTCTTCTGGGATTTACGCAATCCGATATCGATAGCAGATCCAAAGAGAAGGAGAAAAAATGGGTTTTTTTCTCAGTGAAAGCACCAAAGTGTTTGTACCAAAATTGGGCACAACACTCTTGGGAAGTTTTTGAAAAGATAAAATGAAGAAATTAAATGGAAAAAGAGGATTATCTAACAAAAACTCCAGAAAACAGATATGTAAATGATAAAAACGCATAGAAACACAGGAATTTAGAGTGGTTCGGCGTGTTGCCTACGTCCACTATGAAATTGATCACTTTATTGATATTTCTTTGATGATTACAATTGATTGCAGTGGATTACATCGAATTAAAGTTTTGAAATTCGAGTACAACAGCAGTAATGGAGTATGGAATCGAATCCGACAGAGTCTGGGCGTTGGAGCATCAAAAGATCCTTTCTCTGTAGGCCCTAGGGCTCTATTTATAGGCGTAGGAGGCTGATATTCCGCTCAGATCTCGGGAGACTTTTTCTGGCACGTGTTTGTACAAAAAATGGGCAAACACCTCCAAGTCGTATGATTTAGTTGATTTTATGTTGTTTTTAGTGATCTGGGTGATTTATGCAAATATATAAAAAGCAGGGACTAAACCGTAAAAGACACACAGATTTATAGTGGTTCGGCCAGAATGTGCCTACGTCCACTTTATATGTTATTCTCCTTTACTGTTCAGATTACAAGTACAAAGCTTTGATACAAGTATATGAAAGTTGTTTGAAAGTTCTATCCGTGCTTGAGCTCTCAAACTTGTCCCTCATTGTTGTACCCCTACCCCTCTATTTATAGAGTGAGGCTGGGGGTAGGTGTCTTGGAAGTATATAGCTGCTGGTGGGCCTAGGCTGACGTGATCTGGCCTGGTAATGTTGGTTCGGTAGTGGGTGGAGACGTGGATTGGGCCGGTAGTAGGTGGGGCGTTGATTGGTCCGGTGGCGAGTGGATAATCCGGTCCGGTAGTGAGTGGTTCGGTGCTGAGTGGATGATCCGGTCCGGTAATGAGTGGTTCGGTGGTGAGTGGATGGTCCGGTCCGGTAATAAGTGGTTCAGTGGTGAGTGGATGACCTTGATTCGGCAGTGCCTTCCTGGCCTTGACTCGGCAGTGCCTTCTTGTCCTTGATTCGTTAGTGTTGGTCCGGTGGTAAGTGGTTCGGTGGAAACACGCCCAACATTTGCCCCCCAAAGTGGGGCATATGCTTGCATATGGCGTGCTTTGTTTTCCTCAGTTTGGACACTCCATTCGGCCCAAGTGCCGAACCAATTGGTCCGGTAGTCCCCTGCGTGCCTATAAGTATGGGCTTCAAGCTCCTGTTATTCATAACTATTCGAAAGAGTCGGACCAAGCCCACGCCTGCCGAATCAGGTGAGTTCTCCTTCTGCCGAATAGACTTTTAGGGAGTGTGATAGCCGAATGAACCCTGAGACTCGGACTACCGAATATCACTTAGGGAACTGAATGCCGAATGAACTCTAAGACCCGGGACTACCGAATGGTACTTAGGGAACATGAATGCCGAATGAACTCTAAGACCCGGGTTACCGAATGACATTTTTTATGTGTTGAATTTGTCTGTCTACATCCCTTGTTTTGACGATGTGTTTTCTCCTGTTGCAGATAATGTCTCATAAAGTCGAAACTTGTTCTGACAAGAAGAAGTCTAAGGACTGAGGAGAGTCCTCCATAGTGCCCCCAGTTCAGGCAGCACCAGAACGACAGGGACCAACCCCGAGATCGCTAGTAGACGGGTACGGTCCTCAAGAGCTCCTGAATTCACCGCCTGATTGCTTTCCCAGCTCCCTCAAAGATGAGCAGCTTGACGTTATCTCTCGCTCTTTTGGGATCGACAGAGCGCACATGTTGTTGCCGGGGGAAGGAGTGATGCCTTACAACCCCCCTGACGGATATTTTGCTTATAGCAGGTATCATTGCATGTGTGGTGCCATCCCACCTATTAATGCTAGGGTAGTCAGCTTCATCACATATTTGAAGGTGGCTCCTTTCCAGCTTTAGCCCAACTCCTATGCCATCTTGGTGAGCCTGTTCGTCATCTTCCAGAGGAGATACGGGCGTCCTCCTTCCAACCGGGAAATCCGGTATCTGTACAACTTAAGAGGCTACAAGAAGGGGTCTCCGTATATTAGCTTAGAATCGGCCGTGTCTTTCAAGCCAGTCCTGGACTTATATTCAAAGTTTAGCATGTTCAAGAAGGAATGGTTCTTTGTCAAGGATGACTCTGTTTCTTTCCACCGCTTCACCTCTGGCTGTAAGTTGAATCTTATTTATAATTTCCATTCTGACTGCAATGCTCCTCCTTATGTGCTTTATTTCTTGCTAGCGACAGGTGGCTTTGCGGTTGTAGAGAATGATCGTCTGGTTCAGATGGCTGCGGAAATAGAAGCCATTCCGGAAAGCGAGAGGGCGGCTTCTTATTTGATCAGGAATGCTACTCTTTTGGGGCTCAACTTAATCCTGCCATGCCAGTCTGTGGTCAAGCAAAGAGACACAGCTGAGGAGAGGGCCGCCAAAGCTAAAGGAGGGGCTACTGCGAAGAGCAGTAAAAGGAAACCCTTCTCGAAGCATCCAACTACCGGGGGGAAGAAACTTAAGAAGTCCGATGGACCCTCCCCCAGCACATGTCCAAATGTCCCGGAGGAGGAAGATGTGGAGGAGGAAAGAGGCGAGGATGAAGGAGGTGAGGCGGAGAGTGGAAGTGGTGGAGAAGGTGACGGTGATGGTCATAGCGATGATGGTGGCGACGGACAGAGCGGTGGTGGTACTGGGGCTTTGTCTTCCAAGCAAGCAGGTGTGATCCAGGAGTGGACAGATGATGCTTTCCACCTAGCTTTTGAAGGGCTGGAGGAAGAAACGGCTCTGGTAGAGGAGCCTAAGGAAGCTGACAAGGCCGGATCCGGCGCTGACTCATCTTCCAAAAGTGTTCTAGCTGAGGCAGCCCTCGCGACTCAAGGTGAATTTTTGACTTCTACCGACTCCATTTATGATAAGGACTTAGAAATATTTTATGGTCAACTCCCGTCCTGGAACGAGATCCAGGACTTATTGCAGTATCCCACTCCTCCGCGGGGTTTATATAACAAATGCGTCCTTTTTTTACTCTTCTTAACTTGATGTATTTCTTGAATTATAGCTCAATGTATGCTCGTAACACTTGACTTTTATTACAGGAGCGGGTAAAGTGGCCAAGGTGTCAGATGTTCGACACCGTCTTGAACAGTACAAACTCCTCAAGGCTTCTACTAAACCAAAGCCTCCGACTAACCGTCCTGGAGATGTAGTCGGCTACCGTCCCCTTCTTGGAGTTATCGAAGAGGATATTCAAAGGAAAAAGAGGAGTCGCTCCTTGTTTGAATCTTTACCTGGCCCTCAGCCCTCGATTCAGCCTCTTCAGGATACCACGGAGGAGAATAATGAGTTTATTCCTTCCCCGCTCCCGTCTGAAAATCCTACCGTTATCCTGATAAACCATCCTGGCTTGGCTCGTAATCCGTTTGCGGGTCATCCAGATCTGGATCTGGATTCTCACGATATTTCTTTTGATGAGGCTACTGGTGAGCACCTTCTCCCTCGTAATCCCATGGTAAGGGTGCTTGACGAGGCCAAGTCCCTGGACATTGATTTGCTTACCACTTGGGTTGTAACCTTGGGGAACGAAGCTAAGGCAAACATCAACTGGGTTGCTGAGGAAACCAGGAAGCTGATGGGGCATCATGCTCGATTGGTTAAGGCTGGAGAAGAAATCGGCAGTGCTAACATTCGACTGTGTTTAATGGTTTCCGACCAGGCCAAAGAACTCGCTGATCAAGCCATCCAGATCTCTCAACATGAGTTTTCATCTAGGAAATTAAAGAAGACCATGGAAAAGGTCAACAGGGCAGAGATGCGGAAAATAGAGGCCGTTTGTAAGGAACAGATTGATATGGCTATTGCAACGGTGGATGAGGTTCGGAAAGCGGATCTCGAGCGGGTACAGGAATTGTCCGGGAAACTTGAGGTTGCGGAGCTTGCCCAAACCAAGCTGAAGGAGGAGATGGAGGCGATGAGAAAATCCTTTCAGGCTGACTGCTCGCGATACCGATCGGAGAGGGACGCTACCGTTGCAAAGCTGTTGGCTTCTGAGGACCGAATAAGGGAGTTCGAGGAAAATGAGGAGATAATGGATGAGATGCTTCACGATATATACTTTCGCACTTGGAAACAGGGAAACTTATCTTGGATGGATGATTACCCCCGAGTCATGGCCAGGATTTATCTCAGGGCCTTGGAGGAGGCTAAGTCCGATGCAGACAAGGAGGGTGGTGTGGCCTTTAGAATGGATGTGGTTACGGCTCAATTCACCAAGGAGGAGAAGGTGGCGGTGAAAGAGGGTATGCGGCTGCTTGCTGCCGAGGAGGTTGGTGTGCAGTTGGAGGATGATGATCAAGGAGCAGATGCTGGTAAGTCTCCCCTTTTAGCTTTTCGTAACTTGGTTGCTTATTATTAATGAATTCTTTCCTTGATCGGACAGGCGGGACCTCTGGAGCACCAAATATCTCTGGTCAACATGCTGAAAGTTCCCACTCCGCGGTTAAGGAGATTTCGGAGGGCCAGTAGGACAAGGGTGAAGCTCCGATGCTGCCGACTCCTTAACTTGACCTGGATATCTTTTTGTTTACTTGACATTGCTGTCTATGTTAGTCTCAAAACAATAACGTAACTTTTGGGCTGTAATTATATTACTTGTAACAAACGACTTTATTCTTGCCGTGTAATTTTTAACTTAAGCTGATTCTGTCGTGTTTGATGTCAATTTCTTGCTTAAAACGTAATTTCATATCTTGCAATGTTAATGTGATGTGTGAATAAATTATAGCTACGTATTTATACACAAAGAAGGAATTACCGCCCTTCATGTTTTAGTTGTAGATGGCAGCATTGAATTTCTTATGTGACCGAGTATGGAATGCAGCCGAGTGTCCAGTTGTGAGTTCCTATTCCCATTAGCGAGTGTCTCCTATTCTGTGTCCTGTACTTTAGGGATCATTATAGAGGATAGGAGGAAAGTTCTTTAAATAAAATTGAAATATGAGAAACAGTAAAACTTCCAATCACGGAAGGCCTTCGATGTGCTTAAGTTCGTGGCAAACGGGTTTTGTAGTCACTTTCCCTAGCTGTGGGTCTTGAGACATTTGTCACCCATCTTACGCCTCTGCGGGGAGTTTATCTTTTTTACCACAGCCGTACTTAAGACACTCGGAGCCGAGATCACGCACAGTAACTACCCGGGCCATTATGGCCCATAATCGTGGGTATTATTCGATTTACCGTGGCCGGCTAGCGTGGGTGCTGATCGTCAACCCTGAACTACCCCTGGCTGGCCACACCTTATGTTGGGGCTTAAAGTAGGTTCACGGTTGCCGGCGAGCCGAACGCCGTAATGAGCTGCCTTGGCTATAGTCGGCCTTCTTGGTGGCTTATAATCGGCTCATTACAGTTGGCTTTAAGGGCAGATCGCGAGCAATGAGTTAACTCGCAGCGGAGGGATGATGGAGCAAAAGTGTCTCATTGGCGAGGGCATAGATTCGCATAGTACCTGTTAGGTCTTGTCCAGGTGGGGTTGCGCCGTGATGTGTCTTGAATGGAAATGTAATTAGACAGGATTTTGTTCAACAGAAAAGGATAAAGTTAACAAGTAGCCAAGATATAAAGGAACAAGTTAAAAAGAGACAAGTTTTTTAAAGTGGTTCGGCACGAAAATGCCTACGTCCACTGATTCTCTTTGTTAATTCACTTCATATGGGCAGTACAAGTTAAGAAAAGTATCAACGAAGGTGTTGGATGTTCCATGCCCTCAGGAACACCTCCTCGTCCACTGTTGACAAAATATAAGCTCCATTGTGGAGATCTTTATGAATTACATATGGTCCGTCCCAGATTGGATCTAGCGCTCCGGGGCGCGGGAAGATTCGCTTGAGGACAAGATCTCCTTTTTGTAAGCTACGGTGCTTGACTTTGGAGTTGTATTGCGTTGCCACTTTTTGCTTGTGAGCTGTTGCTTTGAGGGCTGCATCATTTCTTCTTTCCTCAATTAGATCCAAAGACATGTGGAGGAGCTCTTCGTTCTCTTCTGGGCTATAGTGGATCCTACGGTGGGAAGGCACTATAGTTTCAACTGGGAGCATAGCCTCCGATCCGTATGCCAAAGAGAAAGGAGTATGCCCCGTTGATGCTCTGAAAGATGTGCGATAGGCCCACAGTGCCGTAGGAAGTTCATCCACCCAAGCGCCTTTTGACTTTTCGAGTTTCTTTTTGATTAGAGTTTTGAGAATTTTGTTGACGGCTTCGACTTGTCCGTTTGCCTGGGGATAAGCTACGGATGAGAAGCTTTTGTGAATTTTGTGCTCTTGGCACCAGTTGGCGAACTCCTCGCTGTCAAACTGAAGTCCATTGTCCGATATGATTTTAAATGGGACTCCGTACCTGCATAGAACATTTTTGATCAAGAAGTTAATAACTTTTGCTGAAGATACTTTATTTAGGGGTTCTTCTTCCACCCATTTGGTGAAATAGTCGACTGCCACTATAGCATATTTGGCTCCGCCTCGGTACATTGGCAGATCGCCAATCAAGTCAATTCCCCATACTGCAAAGGGCCAAGGGCTGGTCATTTGAGTAATATTAGTTGTTGGTAGCCGCGGAACCTTAGCAAATTTCTGACATCTGTCACATTTTTTGACGAAGTCTAAGGCGTCTTTGTTAAAGGTGGGCCAGAAATATCCATATCGGAGTATCTTCTTTGCCAGAGTTTTCCCTCCAATTTGATCTCCACAGCTTCCTTGATGGATGTTGGATAAGATTTCCTTTGCTTCCCTTCCGGCGACACACCTTAATAAGGGGTTAGAGAAGCCGCGCCGATAAAGGGTGCCTTCTTGTATTGTGTAGCGGGAAGCTCTCCTCAAGATTTTCTTGACTTCGTTACGCTTGTCGGGTAGTGTGCCATCTTGTAAGTATTTTTGGATGGGAGTCATCCAAGTTTCCTCTTTGATTGTAGCTATCAGATTCACCTGCTCGAAACTTAGGGTCTGTTGCTTTGAGATGGCCACTGCTCCGGAAATAGTGCCGTCTCTCATGCTAGCTTGCTTTGTCAATTCGTCGGCCTCTTGGTTCTCTTCCCGAGGGATGTGTTTGATTAAATAGTGATTTAATCGATCGAGAAGCAACTTGGTCTTCTTTAGATATGCTATGAGTCGTTCTTCTCGAGCCTGAAATTCTCCTAGTATTTGATTTACAATAAGTTGAGAATCGCTATGAAGACACAAAGAATTGGCTCCGATTTCTAAGGCAAGTTCTAATCCAGCTATCACTGCTTCATACTTTGCATCGTTGTTGGTGGCAGCGAATTCCAACCTTAGAGCATAGTGTAGCTTATTTCCCCTGGGAGTGATTATTACCACACCTGCCCCCGAGCCTTGTTCGTTTGACGCACCATCCACAAAGAGATTCCACTTGATGTCTTCTGCTATTTCCGATTGCTCCTTACCTTTGTTGATAGTGAATTCGGCAATGAAATCGGCCATGGCTTGTCCCTTGATGGCGGTGCGAGGATGGTAGGTGATATCATATTGACTTAGTTCAATGCACCATTTAAGTAGTCGCCCAGAAGTGTCGGGACAATGGAGTTCCTGCCTTAGTGGTTGATTGGTCAGAACTCTGATGGAATGAGATTGGAAATAGTGACGCAGTTTCCGTGACGCGATTAGTAAACAATATGCTAGTTTCTCAAGTTTAGGATATCTGGCTTCCGCCCCTGTAAACCTCTTGCTTACAAAGTATACTGGCCGCTGCGTGCGTTTGTCTTCTCTCACCAAGGCGGCGCTTAGAGCATGAGATGACACAGCAAGGTATAGGTATAGCTCTTCGCCTTTGTTCGGAGTTGAGAGTACTGGTGATCTCTGGCGGTGTTCGATTAAGTTAAGGAAAGCTGTCAAGCATTCATCAGTCCATTCGAACTTTCCTTGGTCTTTCTTTAGAGCTTCGAAGAAGGGGATGCATTTGTCAGTTGCTTTAGAGATGAATCTGCTCAGGGCGGCCACCTTCCCATTTAGGCTTTGCTTCGGGTAGAAGGTATTCTGATATCTTTCAGAGCTCGGACTTGTTCAGGTTTTGCTTCAATTCCTCTGGCATGGACGATGAATCCCAGGAACTTTCCTGATGATACTCCGAAGGAGCACTTTAGAGGATTCAGCTTCATTCCATATTAGCGAAGTACTTGAAACATCTCGCCTAGGTGGCTTACGTGATCGTCGGCTTTCCTTGACTTTACCAGCATGTCATCCACATAAACTTCCATAGTTTTTCCTATTAGCCCTGCAAACATCTTGTTGACGAGGCGCTGATAGGTGGCTCCTGCGTTTTTAAGTCCAAAAGGCATTACTTTGTAGCAGTACAATCCCCGGTCAGTGATGAAACTAGTGTGGTCTTGATCGGGAGCATGCATAGGAATTTGGTTATATCCTGAGTATGCGTCCATAAAAGATAAGAGTTCGTGCCCGGCCGTGCTATCCACGAGCTGGTCGATTCGGGGAAGTGGGAAGCAATCCTTCGGGGAGGTGTCATTTAAGTTGGAGAAGTCAATGCATGTTCGCCACTTCCCATTAGCCTTCTTTACTAGTACCGGATTGGCGATCCACTCCGGGTAGATGGCTTCTCGTATGAAGTCATTGGCAAGTAGGTTTTTTACTTCTTCATCGAGGGCTGCTGATCGTTCTGCCCCCATACTTCTCTTTTTCTATTTTACTGGCGCCTTGGTGGGATCGATGTTTAGTACGTGGTATGCTATGTCAGGGGAGATTCCAGTCATGTCAGCGTGTGACCATGCAAATACATCCAAGTTGTGGTGGAGAAAATCAATGAGTTGTTCCTTCAATTCTGCTTTTAGTTGGGACCCGACTTTCAATAGTCTACTCGAGTCATGTTTGTCCACAGATACAAATTCCATAGCCTCTGCAGGCTCAGCGGTGGCCTCCTCCTCTTTGTCCCTGGGGTCTAATTCATTGAAAGGGTCACTGTTATATCGGAGAGGAGGGGCTTTCTTTAGTTGCTATGCTTCCAAACTTTTCGTGCAGAGGGCAGTCACTGCACTCTTCCCTATATCCTTCCTGCGGTTATTGCGGAGTTCAGTTACATAGCAATCTCGAGCGATGTCCTGGTCTCCCTCTACTTCCCCTGTTCCATTGTCCGTTCGAAATTTCATCTTCAGGCACCACGGGGCCAGGACAATTTGGAAGTCAGACAAGGCTGGCCTTCCTAAGAAGGCGTTGTAGGCCGAGTGGTTTTCTATCAGCACAAATGTTTGTTTCCGCACAACGGAGCGAGGATGACTTCCAATTTCAACAAAGAGGTCCAGTCGCCCGAGGGGCATCTTCGCATTTCCTGTGAAACCTTATAGTGGTTTATTGCAGGGAAGAACATCCTTTAATGACAGCTTCAGTTTGTCAAAGGCATGCTTGAATAGGATATTTACCAAGCTTCCAGTGTCTACTAGAATTCGGAAAACTTCGGCTGGACCGAGCCGGGCAGAGATAACCATGGGATCCGTGTGAGGGTACTGCCTTCCCTCCAGGTCACGCCTACTGAATGTGATGTCACCATTCTCTATCCGCTTCGGGTGGCGTTCTTCTATAACAGAATTGATGCATTTTTCATTGTTTCTAAGTGACTTTTAGTACCTTTCCATCTCTGCCCAGCTTCCGTCGGCGATGTGTGGCCCTCTCGAGATGGTATGGACCACTATCTTCTCTTGACTGGAGCCGCTGGTGTTGCGATTTCCTCTGCCTATTTCTAGGGAGGGTAGCCTTAGGTTCTCATTGGCAGGAACTGGAGTCCTGTTCTGACCTTTTACATAGCGTTCCAGTCTCCTTCTTCTGATGTGTTCTTCAATCAAGTCCCGGAGATGATGGCATTCGTTGGTATCATGCCCATGGGATTCATAGAAGAGGCAGAATTTTCCAGACTTAATTGCGTTATTTGATTCCTTCTTGTGCGGGGGGCGTTTGTATTTAACTTCGTCTTGAGTGGCCAGGAAGATGTTTTCGATCGTTTCATTCAAAGGAGTGTAAGCGTCAAATCTCGGTCCTGGCCGATATAGACGCTTTTCTCCCTTCTTGCCCCCAGCATTGTCTCTAGAGTCATTTCTTCGAACGTCCTTTGCTACAGCGGGCGTGTTGACGTGAGCTGCCTTATTTTGTTGCTCTGACTGCCCCTCAGTGGCAGTGTCTTCAAGTCTCGTATATTTCCCAGCCTCATGGAAGAAATCGGGTAAAGTAGCTGGTTTTTCTTTTGTCAATCTTCTAGCAAATTTAGTATCTGGATGCACCCCACTACAGAGGGCCATTAAGATAAGCTTCTCATCGGCATCTTGGACTGCAGCCGCTGCGGCATTGAATCGGGTTAGATATTGCTGCACTTTCTCTCCAGGTTTCTGTTTGATGCTGGATAAGGAATAAGCGTCCTTGGGTTGCTCCACATGAATGCGGAACTGGCTGATGAACTTTTCTTTCAACATCTCCCATGAGCTGATGGATCCTTGGGGTAGATGGCAGAACCATGAGGTAGCTAGATCTGCTAAGAATAGTGGAAAGCATTTGCACAGTACTCCCTCTGTTGCTCCGCTCATGAGCATATGCTGTGTGTATCTCTGTAAGTGTACAACAGGGTTAGAGGTTCCCTTGTAAGGTTCCATTGTTGGCATTTTCCAATCTCGGGGGGTAATGGCAATCTCGATATTGCGGGCGAAAGGGCTGGTTAACCTCGCGCCTATCCCTCGATCTCTCTGATCCCGTTGGACGCATTCTCTGAACAATCGTGCCATCCTTTCATCAGAATTTGGAGCGAATAGAAATGAGTTCAGTTCTTCTCTGTGGGATTGATTCCGTCAAGATGACCTATAGGGATGGTATCGTCTATCATTCCTAATATTTTCCAGTGGCTGTCTTTGATCTCCTGGGAGCATGCTAGGTTCAGCCACAGCTGGCCCTTGCCTTGATCTTCCCCTGCTGGGTTCTGATCTAAGCACTTCATCGGGTCCAACTTCGGGCTGGACTCTAGCTCAGCCCCGTTCATTGGCGTTTCCGTGGTTAGGCAGCATGACAGGCTCAGCTACGGTTGACCTTCACCTGGTACCTCCCCCGTTGGGTTCGGTTCCAAGCGTTTCCTCGGGTCAGTGCTCGAACTGAGTTCGGTCTTGGCTCCTACCATGGCTGCTTCTGTCGTTAGCTTCTTCGAAGAAGGAAGATCTTTGTTGCCTCCGAGATCCTCCAGACTGGGACTCACCCCATGATTCAGTGTTGCGGTTGGACTCTTCAGCATCCCTTAAGCGTGACATGAGTTGGTCCACCAAGGCTTCCTGTTGGGATGTGAAGCGGTTAGTCACTTCAGCCACAACCCTGTCTAGATCTGCCCTAGTAATTGCTACCGGTTGTCCCGTGGCAAGGGTTGTCGGATTTTCTAGACCTTCATTTGGTACTGCTGCTGGAATGGGATGATTTACTTGATCTGTGACCACTGGATCTAGAATACTGATAGTTGCGATGTTCTTTCCTTTGTTAACGTCTTTTTTCTGCCTGGAAGGCATGTTTTCCAAGCAATGAACGACGCTGTTAGGAAGAAGGCTAAGTGGGAGAAGCTGAAGCTTCAAGCTCCCGCTCTCAATGAAAGCACCAAAAATGTTTGCACAAAAAATGGGCAAACACCTCCAAGTCGTATGATTTAGTTGATTTTATGTTGTTTTTAGTGATCTGGGTGATTTATGCAAATATATAAAAAGCAGGGACTAAACTTTAAAAGACACCCAGATTTATAGTGGTTCGGCCAGAATGTGCCTACGTCCACTTTATTGTTATTCTCCTTTACTGTTCAGATTACAAGTACAAAGATTTGATACAAGTATATGAAAGTTGTTTGAAAGTTCTATCCGTGCTTGAGCTCTCAAACTTGTCCCCCATTGTTGTACCCCTACCCCTCTATTTATAGAGTGAGGCTGGGGGTAGGGGTCTTGGAAGTATATAGCTGCTGGTGGGCCTGGGCTGACGTGATCTGGCCTGGCAATGTTGGTTCGGTAGTGGGTGGAGACATGGATTGGGCCGGTAGTAGGTGGGGCGTTGATTGGTCCGGTGGCGAGTGGATAATCCGGTCCGGCAGTGAGTGGTTCAGTGCTGAGTGGATGATCCGGTCCGGTAATGAGTGGTTCGGTGGTGAGTGGATCGTCCGGTCCGGTAATAAGTGGTTCGGTGGTGAGTGGATGACCTTCATTCGGCAGTGCCTTCCTGGCCTTGACTCGGCAGTGCCTTCTTGGCCTTGATTCGTTAGTGTTGGTCCGGTGGTAAGTGGTTCGGTGGAAACATGCCCAATAACACGTGAGTGGGCCCACGCGACCAAGCCCATGAAGTTTCGGCTCGATCCGTGATCGATACGAATGAATTTCATATCGATCAAGATTTCGTCCAATGGAGTCAAAACTTGGTGTGAACATTCTTTATCTTGTACGTAAGCTCCTGTAAAAATTTCATAGCATTTGGATTGGTGGATCGCGAGATATGATCGATACGAATTGACGTTCTTCGGTAGGCTGTTTTGTTCGAATCAATCATTTCGAATCGATGGCTGCACGTGCCCAGGTGATGACGTGGCGCGCATTCTTCGGATCGATCCACCTTTTATGCCGAGTTTATAGAGTCATCCCAGGATTCTTGCCTTGTTCGTATCGAAGTCCGTTGTTTAGTTCGCATCGATGGAAGATGACTCTCGTTCGTATCGATGCAACGAGCTCTGTTCGTATCGATGGAAAACACGTGGAATATGTTGATTGCGTGACTTTGTTCGTATCGATTGGAGATGACTCCAGTCGATCGATACGAAATTGAAGTGGCCAGATGGACTCGAATATGGTAGCCCGATCGATACGAATAACCATGATATGAATCGATACGAACAGGGACTTCCCGATGGATTCGAACAAATGCCTTTTAATGGATACGAAGTAGACATTGGCCGATCGATACAAAGTGCACTATCTGTTGATGGATACGAAGTTGATCGATACGAACTAGGGCATGACGATGGATACGAATCTGATCGATTCGAACTGTGGCCTACTGATGAATACGAAGTTGAGGCTACTTTCTCCAACTTGCATCGATCATAACTTGAGCATACGAACTCGGATTGACTTGAAATTTGGAACGATGGCTTTCATGGCTTCGCTCGTCGTGTCTTGTCAATTGTAGCTTAATCTGGACTTGGGAAAAATTCATCGATATCCATGGTGAACCTGTGCATACTCAATATTCGGGATGAGCAATCCTCGGTTTTCAGTCAGTTCCTTGATATCCTGGCCCTGTCATAAGGCGGGATAACAGGAGCATTCTGGATAGTATTCTTTCTTATGATCTTGACCATTTTGGTCTTCCTGATATTGATTCTCCTGTTTGCATGACTATTGACATGCCTTAAACCACTAAAGGGAGATCTCTCCACCTAGCTGACTTCATGAACATTGTCCATATGGTCATTAGGGTGCACCGACATTTTACATGACATCTAATTTCACTACACATTTGCACTACATGTGTTGTTCCTCGACTTATAAAGCTTAGCACAATCATGTTTTCTTTTCAAGTACAATGGTATGTCCAAATCTCCATGACAATCTCCATGGCCAAAGTACTATTTATCGCAGGCACATCCCATCACAGCGACACCTTGAATCAACTTATGAATTAGAATCAGTGGGGCATTGGAGGAAAGATAACGAAAGGCAAGAAGAGGAACATAGTCGTTTTGATGATCATCAATGGGAGTATTGCTATCGCTCTAGGTCGGGCATGAAAACTCCCTCTCAACATCGTGCTCATTCTCATCTCGAAAAGTCTGGATCCGTATCCTTCAAAGCCTGATCATGCCCCATCTTTCAAAGCTCCAATTATCCCTACTTTCCACACAACCAATGCTATCCTCTCACAAATCCAAAAAAGCTACTCGACCAATTGGTTCTACGACCTCCAAGCCTTTCAAAAAAGCCCTAATAAAGAGCAATCTTCTATTCACATTTCTATGGCAGTCACAGAGTCTGCCTCAAATCCATACCTTGCTACACTTTAGAGAGCTTTCCTAACTTTCTTCTTTAAGAGGGCTAAATTTGGATATCCTTTAAAGGACATTCCTATTAATGTGGCTATGGATGTCGCAGCTTATGTGAATGATGCGTGTGACCAATATCACATATGGTGGAGATTCGCCTAAGCTTTGTATGACGTTAATAAAGCCAATCAAATGTTCCTTTAGGAGAAGGAGGTAGAGAAGAAGGATAACGATCAAATCATCACTTAATATGATAAAGAATTCGAAGAGAATAAGAAATCCCTCATGGCTGTAGAAAAGAAGCTATTAGATGAGTGGAAAGCTTTCGAAGATAAATTTAAGATTCAATAGGATTAACTCAAGTCCGCGTGTGATAGGAGTCATACTCTTGTCATAGAGAAGAGAGCCCTCCTAACCATAGTGAATGCACAAATTTTGAAGATTTTGAATCTGGAGACTACGCTGGAGACTGAAAAGAAAGAAAAAAGCGAAGCTTTGACCAGGGCCGAAGAATATATAGGTAAAGTGCTCAATGCGGAACATGTATAAAGGGATTTTGAAACCTACGCGGCCACTATAGAGGAAAACATCAAGCCCAACATTGTGCCCACTCTGGTTTGCTTCTATGCAAACATTATTAAATTTGGTAATTTAAAGTGGCTTGGAAATAAATATCTCAGTGCACTTACTATAGCCTGGGAGGAGATTGTTAGACACGAAAAATTAAACTGAAGCGAAGTTGACAAAGATAAACCGAAGGCCGACCTCTTAGATAATTATGTTATAGATGCTCTTGTCGTATGCCAAGTTATGCTAGTTACTAAAGCCTTTAGTCCTTCCCAGGTGCCTACTAAGACCCTTCCTGAATCTGGCTCGAAGAACATAGGTGAAAGTTTAACTACCATCACCCAAGAACTCACAACAGAGACTACAAACTTAGTGACCACAACTTTTAGATCTGTCGCCTCTATCACATCTAGGCCTCTCACCTCTAACCTTATTATTTCTTCTTCTTAGGCATGTGGAACTTCAACTGCTAGGGTGACTTCGTTGGCAGTGACTTCTTCAACATACTGGGCTCATGTTCAATATAATATTGAGGATCCTGGTTACATGCTACCCAAGTACACCTCAAAGCTTACTGCTTTATCCTCTATTATAGAGGAAAGTCATATGAGGACCCCTTTCTCAAACATCTTTTATTTCTTCTAGAGATATATCACTAATTTCTCCCATGTTTGAAAAGGCTTAGATGACAACTGTCGATGTTTCTAATCTTTATTTTTTCACTTTCTCAAGTTTCAGGTCCACCTATCCTTGTCCCATTACCAGAGATGAGTCTAACTTTAAGAACTCAAGCTTCAATAACTGAATCTATCATCTTCTCTACTCTGCCTTCAATTCCAACCTCTTCAACTGGGTCTGCTTTGGGTCTAGATGCCGAAAAGATTCATACATTAAACGAGGATGTCTTGGAAGATCCTGATATGATGTGATGCGACCAAGATGTAGCTGTCACATGGTAAGGATCGTGTTTTTGGATCATCAATATTAGACTTGCAAACTACTTATTGGACTACAATGAAGAAGATCAAGAGAGAAAATGATGTTGACGGTATTTTTCCCCCACTCTCCTGTTGACGCTTACTCATCGTTCCAACTTTAGCTCCTACAATGGGCAACATTCAAGTTGAGGCCCCTAAATCCCCCAAAAGCGACTATAATGAGGACGAAGACCTCGATGTTCGTATTGCTAAGAGGAAAGATGTTTTGTTCGGTAAAATGCCAACCTCATCCTATGTGAAGAGAAAGAAAAGTGGGAAGAGGAAGTAGAAGAATGATTAGACATCATTTTTTTATATAGTTTTTTGTTTGTTTTAGTCCTTTTCATTTAGGCACATGCGGATAGAACGTTGTTAGGCGAGTGCAGCCCTAACTTTTTCTTCTAAAAGTTCGAAAGTGAATAAAATTGTTTTTCTTATAGATTCTTGTCTTTATAATCATCCACCTATATACTTAGGTTGATCGAGTTTTTGAAAATCATATATGAATAAGTGAAGCGCTATTATTCATCAAGCTCTGTATGTATGAATAATTTCCTTTAATTGCTTAGTGGCGCTTTGTTATTTCATTTTATTTATCATTGCCAAAACATTTCTCTCTTGGCTAATCAAAATTGCAATGGTTTGACCAATACCATGGCCTACCTTGTTTAACTTTGGTCAGGTTTCGTTTGACCATAAATAAGGTTGTAGTCATAAATGATTTTAGCTCCACATCACTTACGATCTCCAATAAACCACATTTTGAATGTCTATCTCTAGAAATCAGTCCTTGATCCTGTCTATCTCCGAGCGTGGATAAAAAGTATCCATTAGCCATCATCACTTATCTTTAGCCTAGCATATCTCGTTGGGCAATAAGTGTGGTCGTATCTATAAAATGTTCGGTCACATACTAGTTCCTATCTCCATAACCCGGTGTTTCGGATGCCTATCTCTAAGCATCAGCCAAATGTGTAGGGCGAGTCAACTGAGGACACCAACATGATTATATTCCATTGATTGAATCATTGATCAAAGGAGTTCGTTGGCCCCTTTCTTCGATCACCAATTTTAGATCAGGCCTATCTCTGAGCATAGGTGGAAGATCAAATGCATAGGAGTGAACAATCTGATCGACCCCGGTTCAATAATACTCTAGCAACCAAATCATGGATAAAAGGAGTTTATCGGTATCTATCTTCGAATACCTAGATATCATTGTTTTCAAAACATAGAATGTTAAAACTTTCCACTATTCACACTGTTCGGAGTTGGCTTTTAAACAATACCATTCCATCGCTCCCCAAAAGCCAATTCTATTTATGAACATAAGAATAGTAGACTCTGCTTTATTACATCAGGGTCTAGTCAACTAGTTATAGAGATAAGTCTAAGTGAATAGCATCTCAAGTGCTCGCTATTCCATGCTTTCAGAATTGAAATTCCTTCAACATCTGCTAGCTTGAAAGTTCTGTCTCCTGACTTATGTTAAATCGCATAAGGACCTTCCCAATTTAGGCCAAGTGCCACCAAACTTGGAAATACCCAATTTAAGAATGAGAATTCCTATCTCAATGGTGCAGTTTCGTACCTTGGCAATGGATTATCATGATACTCTTTTCTTGTGAGCGGCTACTCTAAAATCAGCTTCTTCTCGCTTCTCGTCGACCAGGTCAAGGGACTCAAGCTAGGGCTCTTCCATCACCTTGGGACCACAATGAGTTCTTTGATGAGAGGGTACATATAATTGAATTGGAATCATGGCCTTGGTATGTAGGCCAGAGCGAATGAAGTGTGGTCGGTCGTGGACTTGTGAGTCATCCAGTAAGCCTATAATGCCAGTGGTAATTCATCGACCTAGTAGCCCTTAGCCTTCATCTATCACTTCTTTATGATTGATTTGATGATCTTGTTCACAAACTCCACTGTTCATCCAGTTTCGGGTGTGCCACTATCGCAAATTTCTTTTTAATTCGATACTTGTTGTAGAAATATTTCAACTTGTCGCTCTCAAATTAAGTACCAAGGTCTGTGATAATCTTCTATGGAACTCAAAATCGATATATAATGTTCTTCAATACAAATTTGATCTCTTTCTTCATAGTGATCGTAGCTAGTGTTTCCACTTTAGCCTACTTTGTGGAATAGCCCACTACAACGATGGCATACTTCGCTCCACCTCTCGACATCGGTGGCACACCAATGATGTCAAGTCCTTATACCATAAAATAACCATGGGCTAATCATTTGCGTATGCTATGTGGATGGAGCTCTAGGGATCTCTATAAACCTTTTGGCAACTATCTCACTTTCTAGTGTAATCAACTAGCACCTCAGTTGATTGTTGGATAAAACTATCCGTAGCGAAGAATCTTCCTTGCCAATGTCCACCCCTAGTGTGATTACCGCAATTTCTTTCATGCACATCAATAAGGATATTCTTGGCTTCCTCTTTGATGACACATCGTAGTAAGGGAGTAGTGAGTCTTCTCATATATAGTACTCCTTCCTGAATGATAAATTGTAGTACTTTACTTAGGTATTTTCATTGTTTGTTTCTTCCATTTGAAGAGTTTCCTTTAGGAAATATTCTTTAATTAGTGCCATCAACGACTCCTTCTCCACCCTAACCTCTAAGATCTAACCGACTCCATTTGGTTGATGCTCGAAACCGATAAAACCTCTACAAGAGCTAGTCCCATAAATTATGCATCCCTAGAGTCGGTTAATTTGGCCAATGAATCAACTTCGTGTTCTCCTCTCTAGGAATGTGCATTATGGTGTAATGTTCAATATTATTTAGCAGTTCCAGAACCTTCGTTATGTAAGGGTAAAATCTCGCTCTCGGAGCCTAAAATTCCGTCTTTACTTAATAGAGCACTTAATAAGAGTCGCTGAATATATGCAATGTTTTAAATCATTACTCTTTTGCTATCTTTAGTCCCACGATCAACGCTTCGTATTTGCTGCACTATTTGTGTTTGGAAATCTAACTTCAAGGTGTAGCATATCGTTCATTCCTCTAGGTTGACCAAAATCACTCTTGCTACAAAACTGTGTTCATTAGCCACTCCATTTATATATAACTTCCATTGAGCAAGCTGCACCACGTCTTCCTCTACTTCACCATCCCAGATTGTGAACTTGGTAATAAAATCAGTCAATGTGTGTCCTTGTATTTCCCTTCTAGGATGGTAGGTTACATCATATTGGCTTAGCTCGATGTTTTACTTCAGTTACCTTCTCGAAGTCTCGGGTCTGTGTTTCATTTGCCTTAAAGGTTGATCAGTTAACACTTTTATCGGACAAGTTGAGAACTATGGCCCAACTTCCTTGAAGCCAATAAGCAGTATGCTTACTTTTCTAACTTTGGATAATTCTTCTTCCCTCTAGCGAACCGCTTGCTAACATAACATATTGGCCTTTGAATTCATGACTCCTCACTTGCTAAAGTTCCACTCAATGTGTGCGCAGACACTGCCAAGTAGATAAATAAGTCCTTTCCTTCTAAAGGCTCTGACTAGATCGTGGTCTGCCTGTATGATCAAGTAGGTTTTTGAAAGCTTTATTACATTCCATGTCCTAACAAATTTCCCTATTTCCTTGTTCAGGTCTTCAAAGAATGACACACATTTATTTGTCACCTTTGAAATAAATCAACTCGATGGAGAGACCTTTTCATTCAAGCTCTTCATTTCCCTTCTCGTTTTCGAGGTAGTAACATTTTTAAATGTATTTATCTACTCTAGATTAGCTTCTATGTGCCTTGAGTTTACTATAAAACGAAAAAACTTTCTCAATGTGGCTTCAAAAAGCATTTCAGTGGGTTAATCTTCCTACCATACTTTCGAAGCACATCAAAGGTCTTTAAGAGGTCGCACACATGGTTCATGGATCATTGTGACTTTACTAGCATATAGTCCATATAGATCTTCATTGCCCATCCAATTTAATCTTTGAATATGGAGTTTACCAATCGTTGGTAGATAGTGCTAGCATTCTTTCGAGCGAATGGCATCACATGATAATAATGCAGTTCTAAATCAGTGATGAAACTGGTGTGTACTTGATCTAGAACATGCATGCTATTTAACATTAGCCATATTACGCATCCGTGAAGAACAATAGTTCATGTTCAATGGTTCCTTCAACGAGCTAGTCAATTCTAAGCAGCCGAAAGCTGTACTTTGGGTAAGCCATATTAATATTTGAATAATCGATGTATGCTCGCCATTTTCTATGAGGCTTGTTGACCAACACAGAATTCGATAACCATTCAGGGTATATCACACCATAGATAAAGCCATTCGTCTTTAGCTTATCCACTTCTTCTTGCAATGCAGTGGATCACTTTGACCGTCGGCTGCAACTCTTCTACTTTACAAGAGGGTATTGTGGGTCCACTTTCAATGTATAACATGCTATCTTCGGCGATATTCCAAACATATCAAAATATGTCCAGGCAAACACATCTTGGAGAAACCCTACCAACTCCTTCTTCATCTTTATGCCAAGCTGACACCCGATATTTAGGACCCGAGTGGGGTCATCCTCATCAACCGGGATGTTAATCATTAGCTCTACTGGGGCAGCCTTCACATTCGCTGGCTCTTTCCTCGGATCCGTCAATTTATGAAATTTACTATGTCATCGAAGCTAGGGTGTCGGAAGAGGTTGTTATGCATCAACTCTTAATGCACAGAGCCTTCTTTGCACTTTTTCTCTTCTCATGTCACTTCGCCTCTCTGAATCGGCAATTTAACACATATGACTAGTACTCCGAACTCCTTGAATAATATCCCATTATCAATGGGGAACATCAGTACTAGGTAACATGGGGCAAGACCTATTCCAAAATTGGCAAGGACCGGTAAGCATAAAAAAGCATTATAAGCTAAGTACTTATCAATCACAACAAATTTATGAACTCGCAGAGGTCTCGTTCACCCATCTCAACTGACAAATCAACACAACCTATAGGGCCCCCTCAGCCCATCCTGTAAATCCATGAGTGAAATATCTACATGGCTTCAGGTCCTATTGACTCATCCTCACCTGATCAAACTATTTTAAAAAAAATATATTAACCGAGCTCCCATAATCAATCAGGACCCGGTGCATAGTCGTCATCCCAACCATGGCCCTAATCACAAGGGGTCAAGCATTGGTGCATGCATCCCATTTTCATCTCCATTTCTAAAGACAGTATCATTAATCATCGTTTTTAGTTGTTTTGCTGAAGCTCCATTATCCATGACAAAAAACTCTCTGGCACAACATCCTTCAAAGAATTTCCATATCTTTCCATCTCATTCAAGCTTTTCTCGACTGGATAATGTCCACTAGTGATAATGTTAATTTCAATTATTCTTTCAAACCGCCTAATCCTTCTCCACTAGGCCCAGCCTTTTCTCATTGAGCCATCCACCCTTAGGAATTATTGTTCTTTTGCCCACTATTCCATGGGTCTTTCACATACTATTACAGCTTCTTTTTATGATCAAATCCTCAATTATATCCCTCAAATGTCGTAGCTTGTTGGTATTGTGCCCATTTATCCTGTGAAAGCGGTAATACTTTCTTGAGAGCCATTCTTGGTCAGTTGCCTCCCTCAAAGGAAGCTTCTTGTAATTTTCAGCTCCTTGCGTAACAAGGTAATTATTTTCGAAAGTCTCATTCAAAGGGGTATGATCATTAGCTTTTAGATATCTCGGACGCTTCTTGAATTTTGGCCTTTTTCCTCTAATGCCCAAATTTCTTTTCCTTGGGTTGTTAGTATTACTTAAACAATGATTGCTACATTCCTGGTGCTTTCACTAGTTTTCTTCATTGCCATGTTACTCTACACAACATTACTTAATAGTCTTTCACTAGCTTTTTTGACGACTAGATCTGCCTCTTCCAAGCATAGAAACTATTGGCCTTTCTATAGAACTTCACCATAGTAGATGGCTATTTCATCCTTAGCCATTTGCCAAAAGCCATACCCGGGTGTATCCCTAGGATCAACGCCATCAACATAATATCCTCCTTTGGATTGTTTTAACTCGGTTACAACATTATTAAATCTACTCAGAAATCCCTTTAGAGTCCCTCCTGGGGCCTGATCGATTCCTGGAAAGGACACTACATCCTTCGCTCAAGCGATATGTAGCCTGAACTGCTACAAACTTTCTCACTAACTTAACTAGCGAAGATATGGATTTTGTCATAAGAAGAGTAAACCACATCATAACTACTCTATTAAGAAATATGGGAAACCATCGACACCTCATTCCATCTATTGCTTGGGCACCATCTATGTGTCATTCATACTTCAATAGTTGTTATCAAGGGTTTGTAGTTCCATTATATGGCAGCATTGTAGGGATAACAAACTTCCATGGGTTAGCTTCCTACAAAATATCATCCATGAGTGGGGTTCTGCTAAAGCTTGTAGCCCCATTTGTCATTACTCATGTGCTGGTTCTCATTGACCAGCTTTCTCACCACTTTAGCAATATACTATGGGCTAGTCAGATGGCCTAAGCAGCGATCGTCAGGGATCAGACTCTGTCTTTGGCTCCACAAACACTCTTGGTCAGTTTTGGGGTGTCTGGATTCCCAATGTCTCTGGGAGAACCACTCTTCCAACTCTTTTTTGCTTATATTCCTTCTTTAGTGGCTCAACGACCTTCACTTGAACACCACCAACTTGGATGGTAACATGCTTAGCACCAACACTAGCCCCCTCTTGCAACTTAACATATGACTCACTAATCAAAACTTGGGTTCTCAACTCGGTACAGAGTCGAGTTGTAATTTGTCAAATATGGCTATCCTTGCACTCATTTTTGATGTCCCAGCTTCTCCTCTTTTCACCTTTTATTTTCCACCTCTTTGATTTCTATCAGATGAAGAATAACTCTCCTCTTTCGAGTAAGAAGATGATGATTCTCGGCAACTCTTCGGAAGAAGTTGATGATTCTAAACAACCCTTCTTTCGGGGGTAGTTGTTTAATCAAAGCAAGGCTACTCTCCATCTCCTTTAGGATAGCATTCTATCTCTCTTGCATTTTTTTGTTTATCCCAATCATCATTCGGTCGAAGTCCAGCTTACTCACCATTTCTGGTGCAGATGGGACTTCAGCAGTATTGAGTTGATTTGATTTTTCTTTATATTAAGTGCTTTCATTCTAAGTATCGTTGGTGAATCATAAGGCGACTGACTTCTTTCTTTCCTTCCGGGGTGCCATAACTCTTCTAGATCTAATGATAGACTTTTTGCAAATATAATTAATTGAGGATCTCCCAATAGAAACTTTCTAGATCTAGCTTGTGGATTGTTCAAATCCAAAATTTCAAGGTAGATATATTAGTCAGAATCTCAATGGCTCTCAATGAAAGCACCAAAATGTTTTCATCAAAAGTGGAACAAACACCCAATCAAGTAATAAGTAATAATAATATAGGTAATGAAATTTAAAATAAGGATGAACACATAGAATTTATAGTGGTTCGACAAAATCAATAGCCTACATCCATTATCAGCTTTGTTACTGATTCTTACTTTCTTTTCCAATAGTGATTTTACAACTTCGTTGCTTACAACTTGAGTAATAATCCAAAAAATTATCAAGGTAAAATCTCTTAGTTCAATAATTAAGAAAAAGATCGCATGTATGCACCAAACCTTTCAAAACCAAGGGTTTTGCATTCATTCAAACCACTCGAAAGCAAGTATTTTCCTAAACAACCCCTTCCAAAGCTATAATAAGCCTTTCGAACCGGTTGAAGCCATTTTGATCTAGGAGGGTTCTGCATCAAGTCATAAATAAGAGTGCAGAAGCAACCATCATTGTCGAAACCAGCGGCACCTCAACACCATCGAAACCACTAAACAAAGCCCATCGATAGAGTCAAAAGCTCTTATAAGGCAATATAAAGAAGAGAAGTGCACTTGTTCCTTTCGACAAAGGAAAAAGCATACTTGGGTTATTCAGCAGCCACCTTTCGACAAAGTCGAAAGCTTTAGGGTCGAAAGGTGCTGACCCGCATCTATAAATAAGACCCAAGGGTTCATGTTTTGGGGATCCAAATCTTTCCATTCTAAACATGTATTTTCTTAATTAAAAGAGTTGTAAACCCTAATTTCCAAATGGATTTGGGGATTTAGAGTAATAAAATCATCTTTAGCTTGTGAAAGGGAGTTTGTCAATTTCACGGATTACTTTACTGTTCGTAAAGCTTTTATCAGGTTTAACATTATATTTCTGGTGTTGCCTATATCTAAAGGACTCTTCCGATATAGTCAAAACCTCGTGTATTTAAATAACTTCAAACTAAATGCTTCAAGCTATCTTCCCCTGGGCTATTGCTTTCGACAAGGTCGAAACCTAACCATAGTACACTTAAACCTTGGATTGACACAAGAAACCTAAAGATCCTTCTTTCGACGAGGTCAAAACCTATCTCTGATCATTATAATTTGAGATTACTAGTCCAAATCCAAGACGGATATGTCCACAGCTTTTGACAAGGTCGAAACCTCCACCTCAGACCTTTGACTAAAGTCCTAACTACACAACAAGTAAGGCCTTCGACTTGGTTGAAACCCTCTAAGTCAACCTTCATCCAGTGATCTCAAAGACCATCTATTTGGATCTTCTTCCACTTCAAAAGGAGTGCTTTCAAAGGGAAAACCCATTGATCTCAACAAAGTCGAAAGGTTAAAAGGAAAGGAAATAACTGTTTTGACTGAGTCGAAAGGTCGGCTTAGGCAAGTTTTCACTACAACAACCCGTTTCAAAAGGATTCCAAAGTAAATACACACATTCCATCCTTCTCAACTCTTCTAAAGAAACCACAAGGAATTGAACTTGTCCTCAAAATTCTACTTTGGGGTGTTGACAAGATTTCTTGTTAACATTTTAGCACTAGAAGGAGGGCTCAAACCTCAGACTTAGTTGAACACCCAACACTACTTGTCTCTAACCCCACTTAACTCAATCTTAAGTTCATCTACTTTGGTTTAATCATAGCTAGAAGAATTAAGAGATCCAAGCAAGGGTCATCCAAACCACACTTGACAGGATTTTCACTAATAATCAACATCGATTCCAACCAAAATGAAGAGCAAAGGTTAAGGCTAGAGGCTTTAAGAATTATAAATAAGAAAAAAGCGGAATCATACGATCTAGAGAAATGGAGCTTAAACCCCTTTTATGTTGGCTCCACCCTTATTTTTGCATTAGGAAAGAGAACAAGTCGAAGTGACAATGTATTCAATCAAATGAGAAGAACCATCCAACACTATTCCAAAGGAACAATCTTCGAAAAAGAGATAATGGCTGATTACAATGCCTTTGCAAATAAGTGGCAATAACCAATTACAAAAAGAACACTTCCTACACAAGAACTACAAAGGGTGGCAAAAAGAAAAGCAATCGAAGAGTATGAAACTATAAGGCCAAGGAACAAAAAATCAAAGAGCCATCCTCAAGAATCAAGCTTCAAGCCTAGACTTCCCAAAGAATGCAACTTAACAACATCCATAGAGAATGTCTACTTGCTTACCAAGGATGAGCTTAACTATTGGCCATAACAGAAAAAGAAGCCGAAACTTGAAAAGAATCTGGAAGGATCCTACTGCCACTACCAAATGATGAATGGCCATGAAACCAATCATTGCAAAGCCCTGGAGGGGATGATCATCAATTTCTTCCGACAAGGAAAAATTCATGAGTTTGTAAAGAGAACTTGAGAAAAACCAATAAATAGTTACTTTTCTAAGAAAAATCTACATGGTTGGGAGTGAAATGCTCCTTATATTTGGATACTACCTAAGATGGTAGTCTACCTAAGATGGGAGTGAAATGCTCCGACAAGAAAGCCTCTGTCCGCCGCGAGATGGCCAGGGCAGAGCACCTCTTGGAGGGAGGGCGGAGTAAGTCTTTAGCCGCACCATAAGATGGCCAGGTTAAAGCACCAAACAAGCCCTTGGCCGTGCCTCTAGTCAGGTTAAGGCACCTTCTACAGTGAGGGCGGAGTAAGCCTTTATCCACACCATAAGATGGCCAGGGTAAAGCACTGGACAAGCCCTTGACCGCATCTCTGGCCAGGTCAAGGCGCCTCCTGGAGGGAGGTTGGGTAAGTCCTTGGTTCCAGCCTTTAAGATGAGCTAACCAAGAGCACTACACAATGGACTAAGATTTCCAAGCCTAAGAAGAGGCTCATACAATAATGAACTAAGATGTCCAAGCCCAAGAAGAGGCTAATCCAACAATGCACTAAGATGTCCAAGCCTGTGAAAAGGCTCTTCGAATCATGGACTGAGATGTCCAAACCCGAGAAGCGGTACATCAAACAATGGACTAAGACGTCCAGGCCCAAGAAGAGGCTCATCAAACAATGGACTAAGATTTCCAGGCCCAAGAAGTGGCTCATCAAATAATGGACTGAGATATCCAATCCCAAGAGGAAGCTCATTAAATAAAAGATAGATGTTCAAGCCCGAGAATTACATATCCAACTATGGACTAAGACGTCCGAGCTCAAGAGGCAACTAATCAAGTTATTTCTAAATAAGACCTGGAGGGTTCATGCATCAAAGGAGTAGAACAGAACTCCACTTATTAATACCTGAATCTGGGTTTCGGGTCACTCTCTAAATTTCATCAATTAATACCCGAATCTGGGTTTCGAGACTATTACTTATTTATGCCCTAATCTAGGTGTAAGATTTCAATAACGAATTTCTATTTATCCACCACAAATGCCCGAATCTAGGTCAAAGAATACTCTCATGAAGATCATTATTATAAGTTTCCATTAATACTCGAATCTGGATCTTAGATTTCTAAGTTTTCCAATTTCATTAATACCCGACAATGGGTCAGTGGGTTTCTACTACAAATATTCAGATAATGATTTCTGGATTTAGCTCCACATTAAATCTCTTTTGAAAATCACTCTCCAACATTTATGCCTTTATGATAGGGTGGGATTTCCTATCAACAAACTTCAGATATTCCAGCCAAAAGGTTGAAGTTAAATTCTTAATTATTTCTCATCACTGATAAAGATGGGATTTAGACATTTAATATAAACTATTTTTCATGTTATTAATAAGATGATTTGTTAATCTAAGCAAATGATATACATAAACTGGTATGTCAATTTCAAGATAACAATTAGAAATATTGTTTTCTTCATGCTTTTCAGGGAAATCAGCACAACAAAGAGAAATGAAAGATTCAGCAAGTACAGAAATCAATGTATGAGCTATCAAAAAGCATTCAGAGGTGACATTACATTAAAGAATTACAAATCAGGTGATATTTACAAAGTTTATATGATTTACATAACTCAAGAAATTATTTACAAAACTTATGAAGTCATTCACATATATACAAGACAAGTCTATACATTTCGAAGATACAAATATGTCATAAGTCTTGAGTAGCCTTGCCAGGATTCTTAGCAATCGAAGAATCAACTATGTTATGAATTGCGGCATAAAGAAATTCTTTAAGTTTCTTTTCCTTCTTCCTTACCCTGTCTGTGTCATCCATTGCATCAATGTTTGCCTTCAGAGCACGGTTGAAAGCTCCGTTTGCACCCCTAAGTGTCTTGTTTTCTCTTTCTAATTTCATAACGCGCTTTTGAAGGTTGTAATTATCACGTTCAAGCTTCTGAATCTTGGCGGCATACTCATTTATACTTTGCGAATATTTCTCTTTTTGCTGCTTATCAAAATACCTTGCTATTTCAAAATTAACTTTCCTGCACCATTCACCCACAACGTTCTCGTCTAAGCCAAGAGGAGGGGTGAGCATTGTGGGGAATTTCTGGGCAGTAAGGGAAGTAGACCTCGTAGGTCTGGAAACAGTGGGAGTAGCACAAGGAGGCGGTAAATCAATGCTTGAAATCTTCTCTCCCATAATGTATTCCAATGATTCTCACTATGCTTGATTGTCCTTCAATTTCAACTCCAAATCACTAATTTGTTGAATAAGCTCTGACATCTTACGATCGAAGTCGATTGAAGGGTTTGACTTTACTTATCGCTTTAATAAAGAAGTCATTTGATCTTTGCTTTTGACATCGGCCTCAAGATAGGCAATTTGATCTTTCAGGTTACTAACAATGTCTTTCTGAAGTAAATATCTTTTATGCCATTTCAAGGCTTCGGCATTTCCATAGAAGCGTGCCATCAAAATATCATCAAGAGGCTCACTCCTTCCACATTCTTTTAGAAATTTAGCCCTAAGACTAGTGAGGCGTGATGTTAAATCAATGGAGAGAGGAGGTGCAGATAATTGTAACCCCTATTTAAGCAAAAAGAAACAAAATAAAGTCAAAATCAAGATGAAAAATCTCTTTATTATTATTATAATAACAAAGTACAACTCAAACAACAATGAAACTAAAAGACACAATGAACAATAATTTTATATTTAAAGTCGGGAAACTGCATTTTTAACTTTATCTAATGAATGTGCAGAGAGGGTATCTGTCAAATCAAAAGGAATATTGACTCCTTCTAGAGTAATAACTGGTGGATATTTGCTATAGTCCCACTTCCCAACTGGAGGACTATCGCGACCATAAATTAATTTCGTATGAAATGTTCTGATCTCCTTAAGAAGCTTTTCTTTCTCATCACCAAGGAAGTCAAAGCGGAGATGAGGATATTCCAAGTAGAGTTTTTGTAAATCTCTAAGAAAACAATATCTTGCTAATTTCGAAGACTTCAGAATTGATGCCTTTTCAAGATAAAATCTTCTCAGTTTAACAAATTGGCTTAGATGGTCTCTAGAAACAAGTCGACCTAATGAACAGTCACTCTGTGATAATATAGTAAAATTAAGCTAAGCATAAAAAAGTAAAACTAAAGAAAATATTTACAAAATCAATACATTGTTGCATGTTTACAATTATTCATCTGGTTCATACAAAACAGACTTAGAAAATAATTCAAAAACAAATTTGTTATTATAGTACTTAAGCTTTTCAAGGGGAGATCTTAGGGAATCAATATGACCAGTGGCAAGTTCCAACAAGCTCCAGGGTGCGAGTCAGATCCGAATTCATCCAAGTATCTCTTATGGAAATGCCTAAGTAGACCCCCACTAAATTCGCCTAAATATGAAATATCAATAATCGAGTGTCTACAGTAAACCTTATATAAGAAGTTGATTAAAATATCTCTTTCTTCAATCAGCATCCAAAATAAGGTGATCGAATCCCTCTTTTAAGAGAGTGTCATAGCAAAGGCGCACTCTCTTTAGTAGAGGGGTAGCTTTTTGATACTTAAAAGACGTCAGCACTGACGCACTTCTATCAAGCCTATGACATCAGTCTGAAAGTACAATATGTCCTTTATTCGCTTGTCTAACTCCTTATATAATCTGTTTGTCTCTGCTTGTTTTCTATCGAGTTTCGTTTTATAAGGGAGGATAGATTTCTTGCTCACCTAAATAAAACAATTACACTATTATGGCATTCGTAGTAAAAGTTGTTTAAACAAAGAATCCAATACCTGAAATACCGGGACAGAAGTTTGAGGAACCTGCCCTTTTTCTCTTGGTTCTTCGACATTGATGGAAGCAGGATCCTCTTGAGGAGTAGAGGGAGAAGTATACTAAGGCAATGTAGCTTCATGAGGAGATGTCTCTTTTTCAAAAGCTTTTGCATTATCATCTCCGTCTTTATTAGAGGTTTCAGTATGGTCTCTTCCATCACCACCTTAGCCTTGACCGCCATTATTATTGTCATCGTCATCATCATTTTCATCCTCATTATCATCACCATCACAATTGCCCTCTTCCTCAGCGACATCATCTTTGTCACCCTCATCCTCTGAGTTAGAATCGATTTCAAAAGAGGAGACTTTGAAAGAAAGAATCTGGGAGGCGTCAATTTCTTCCTTCTCAACAGCCTCAACCCCTTGCTTCATCTGGTTTATCTTGCCCATGACTTTATCGACAAGGGTAGAATCGAGTGTAGGAAAGCTGAGCTTTGGCCATTTGTCAATATTATCTGCATAGGCCAGCATCAAGGTTTCTTCAAAAGAACTTAACATCATCTCCCCAAGAGTAGTGTCGAGAAACTGTGACACTCGCTTTTTGGCATCGGAGATGGTATCAACAGCAAGCTTCAGGGAGGCCTTGTTATTCTTAAACTTTTCATTCAATAAGGCATTCTTTGCAGCGATACGGGCCTTCCCCTGGTCGGATTCTTTCAGGGTCAGATGCATGGCAAAGTTTTCATCGACGAGGAGTTGGCAAGCCATTCTTTTTTCCGAGAGAGTAGATTCTGACTAGGAAAGGGAACCTCTTAATCACTCCAGTTTGGAGGATGCTTCATATTTTCCATAGAAAAATAAGACACTTGATTATTAAGTGCAGATATTTCCTCCTGGAACTTGGAGGACTCAACAAACGATTTGAACGCTTGCTCGTGTAGAGTTAACCAGCTCTTGTAATTCCGAAAGATGGAGTGTAGCGTGAGTTAGAGATTTAGAGAAAACTAGTAGTGATACAGTCAGTTGAAGAGAAACTTACCAAGAATTATTGCTCTATCAGAGAGCGGTAATGCCCTGCCAAATCAAAGATGGTAGAAGGCGGTGGATGGAGGTGAAGGACTCCGAATTTAAAATAGATTGGGCTATCTCCTCAAAATTGGAGGAAGGAGAAGAAGATGTTGGCCTCTTAGGAGTGCGCTTTAAAGTGGGAGTCATCTCCAAAGCTTGTTGTATTTGTTCAAGAACGGCCAGAGAGCTAGAAACGGTTATACGTGAAAGGGGGTCAATGGTAGTAGGAGTTTGCTCGGGTTTATCTTTGGGACTTTCCACGATCGGGCTCTACAGAGCTTTATCAAAAGATGAATGTTCCTTCTCCTCTATATCAATAACTTTAGCAACCTTCCACGGAGGTTTTGCTTTAGATGATTGTGCCAACTTCCTTTTGATGGCCTTCTTAGTTTTGGTGAAAGATTGGACAATAGACGGTGCATGAGAAGTTGTAGGAAGAGGAGAAGTACCACTAACAAGCTTTGTAGCCTAAGATGTAGTTGTAAAGAGTTTATACAGATTAAATATCAGCAGAATGATTTGGAAAGCAACACAAGAATAGAAAACAAATGCAATGTTTATAACTTATCTGAATGGTCATAGCAAATGGGTGACATGGGAGAGAAATGTGCAGGATCTCCTAGGGAGAGGAAGCATTTTCCCTTTGATGTATGCTGGATCAAAGGGGGTAGCCCCAAAACCCTTTGACAAGGGGGGAGAAGAGAATGCTTCCTCAAGTTAGAAGGGATCAGCAGCTTCAATCGGTTTTCTATCTTATCAGAAGCTGCGATTAAAGACTCCACCGTCCTTTTATCAGCCACGCTAAGTTCTTTGGTAGAAGCACCTGACATAAGACAAAGGTTAGACATGAAAACTATTGAATAGAAGGAAAACAGTGAAAATATGAACTTACAAGGAGTAGAAAAGATGCCACTAATATAGAGAAACATCTAACGAAGAAAAATTGGTTTTCCCAATCTTTAAATTTGTTAACCCCATCCGATATCAACTTCTTTGGGGGGTTTTTTCTAAAGATTTGATGATTGAGATTGCTGAGCTTTATCAGTCTGACAAAGTAATTCAACACTTCAGCGTTTAGAGTGGGAATGCCAGACTCTAATGCCATTAGCTCCAAAGACAGGATGTAGGTGTAGACATTTGGGGACAGCTGGTTGGAGTAATCCCGAGATATGAGAGTAATATGGACAGGAACTCTAGAAAAGGCAGGAATCCCCCATGCCATATATGGATGGCAGTATAGGCAAAGAACCCTTCGAGAGGGTTGTTGATGGTATCAGATTCTTGTGGAGGGATAGCTTCCACACCAGAGATTCCATAGTCGTCAAGGATGGCATCTACTTCATGTGGTGCGGATATTAGGGAGTGCTTTGAAATGGCTTCAAGCTACTTCGGAGAGCTCATGGTTCTGCTAGGTGAAAATTTTTCAGTTAAAATTTTCAGTTTATTATGAACTTAGCATTCTTTCAAGAATTAGTAAAAACTTACTAAAGTAACTTAAACACAAAACCCAATATAGAACTTCGAATTCTTGGAAAAATGTTAAAATTAAAAATCAAAGATATAAAGCTTTCGATTGAGTCGAAAGAGTGACAGACACCTTTCGATAATGTCAAAAGCTTACATATGAAAATTCATTGAGCCTTCGACAAGGTTGAAAGGAAGGGTTGAAATATGTATCCTATCGACACTCTTCAACAACGTCGAAAGCTCAATAAAGAATCAGCATGTTAAAAATGAATAGTTAAATCTAACTTTAAAAACTTAAGTAAAGTATACACAACTAGTATTCCATAAACAAGATAATAAGACCCTTCGACACTGTCGAAACTTATTACTTGAGTTTTTCTAAGGGATATATGAATGTTGTTGAAACCTTATATACTCATTGAGTCGAAAGGTCCTAAGTTAAAATCATGAGTACTTAGAACATTTCGACAATGTTGGAGAAAAATGAATTTAGAAGGTTTCGACTCATTAGTCACAAAAGGTTTCGAAAGGGACGATGGGGAATTATGGTTTCAAAAGCATATAAAAGAAAAAAGGATTTCAATCGGCACCAAAGAGTTTCGACTAAGTTGAAATGTTCTGCCTTCGAGAGAATTAACTACATGCCACTTCACTATATAGCTTTCGATAAAGACAGTCAAACTCACACTACAATACCTTTCAACCCCATCGAAAGAGGATAAGAAAGCAGAATTAATGTTGCCGCCTCAATGCCTTTCAAAAAGGTAGAAAGGTAATTTTTGTGGTGCTAATTTTTCACCCGTACAACTCGAAGCTTCCAGGCAAAGAAAACAGAAACCCGTTTCTTTTGCAAATCTGATTATAGATCCAGCAATTTAAAAGGAAAAGAAGATTAATGAACAAATAAATCAAAACCATTAAATTAACAGATTAAAACATGGATTAACCTGTTAGGTTTTGAAATCGCTAAAAAAAATCCAAAGTTTCTAAAAAGGTTGCAGTAATCACAAAAAATTGGAATTGGGTTAAGGCAAAAACTAACAGAAAGGAGAGTAATAAAAATCAAACTATGAAATTGAACTAACATCAAAAAACAGGAATCAAAAAGCTGTGAATCTCGGTTGTGAGATTTATAAAAGATTTTCTTTTTGAGATTCATCATTAAACAAAACAAAAAAAGGAAGAAAGAAGAGATTAGAAGAACAAACATAGTTTTAACTTACTATAAGATCTATATGCTACTTTGATTTGAGGAAGAAGAAAGAATATTTGAGAATTTAGGATTCTTTACTTGCGCTTGAAAATTTGATTGCATGAGAATGTGGAAGAAGGAAGAAAGCGTACTTTATAAGAAAAGTCAGAGAAGGCGGCAGGCCGTTGGATCAAATTTGAATGAACGGTCCAGATTCACGTAGGAATGTCAAAAGGCGGGAGAACTCTTGGTTTCGACATAGTTGACTTGGAAAGTCAAGTGCATCCCTTCGGGGGAGGAGCGGCAAATGTTACTACATAAAACTCCTTTGGACTTAGTCGAACCCTATTTGAGCAGGAGACAAAGAAGAACAAAAGGAAAAAACCCCAACTACACCTTTTGAATGAGTCGAAGGGATGCTACAGTCAAAGTCCAAAAGATTCAAACCTTTCGAAGGAGCCAAATGATTCGAAAGCACCCATCCGTCTTCAGTAACTACCTTTCGACTAGGTGAATCCATATGCATGAAGACCTTTCGAATGAGTCAAAGCAACACCTTTCAAAAGCTATAATAAGCCTTTCGAACTGGTCGAAGCCATTGTGATCCAGGAGGGTTCCGCATCAAGTTACAAACAAGAGTGCAGAAGCAACCATCAGTGTCAAAACCAACGGCACCTCAACACCATCGAAACCGCTAAACAAAGCCCATCGACGGAGTCGAAAGCTCTTACAAAGAAATACAAAGAAGAGAAGGGCAACTGTTCCTTTCGAAAAAGGCATAAGCATACTTGAGTTATTCAACAGCCACCTTTCGACCAAGTCGAAGCTTTAGGGTCAAAAGGTGTTGGCCCGCATCTATAAGTAAGACCCAAGGGCTTGTGTTTTGGGGATCCGAATCTTTCCATTTTAAACTTGTATTTTTTTAATTAAAAGAACTGTAACCCTAATTTCCAAATTGATTTGGGGATTTAGAGTAATAAAATCATCTTTAGCTTTCGAAAGTGAAGTTGTCAATTTTACAGTTTACTTTACTGTTCTTAAAGCTTTTATCAGGTTTAACATTGTGTTTCAATTGTCGCCTATATCGAAAGGACCCTTCCGACATAGTCAAAACCTTGTGTATTCAATTAACTTCAGACAAAATGCTTTAAGCTATCTTCCCCTGGGCTACTACTTTCGACTAGATCGAAACCTTACCATAGTCCACTTAAACCTTGGATTGACACAAGAAACCTAAAGATCCTGCTTTCGACGAGGTTGAAACCTATCTCCAGATTATTGTAATTTGAGATTACCAATCCAAATCCAAGACGGATAAGTCCACAGCTTCGACAAGGTCGAAACCTCCACCTTCGACCTTTGAATAAATTCGTAGCCACACAACAAGTAAGGCTTTTGACTAGGTCGAAACCCACTAAGTCAACCTTTATCCAGTGATCCCAAAGACCATCTATTTGGATTTTGCTTCCACTTCGAAAGGAGGGCTTTCGAAGGGAAAAACCCATTTATTTCAACAAAGTCGAAAGGTTAATAAGGAAAGGAAATAACCATTTCAACTGAGTCAAAAGGTCGGCTTAGGCAAATTTTCACTACAACAACCTATTTCAAAAGGATTCCAAAGTAAATACACACATTCCATCCTTCTCAACTCTTTTAAAGAAACCATAAGGAATTGACCTTGTCCTAGAAACTCTATTTTAGGGTGTTGACAAGATTTATTGTTAACACGAGTTATGAATTCTTCTTGTAATTTTCCATTTTTCATTTCACCACTCTGCTTGTCTAAAGAATGACTAAGTATCTTCTAGTGTCAAGCAAGGATCAACATATATTCTCTGCACTTCACCTGAATTCTAATTTTTAGATTTAGACTTATAAACTTTTGGCTTATTTTATGATAATTTAATGGTTCTGATTTTTTAGGATACTACTTGATTCAAAGCAGGATAACACAGACACACACACATATATTCAATGATTATTGTTTAGTTAAATATATGTATTTTTATTTTGAACTTATAAATATATAATACATATATGCATATATGTATATATGGATTTTGCATTAGTTATAGCATACATACACAAATATATATATATATATGCACATATATATATATATGTATGTATATATACTACATTATGATAATATTTTCTAATTTGTTTACATGTTGGATGTGTATTTTCGGATCTGTAATCTTAAAGTTTGGATATTTTATTGTGATTAAGCTTGGAAATTTTCATATGGTATTTAATCTATTATTAATTAGTCATTAGAAAAACGAAAATCTAAAATATTACCTTATTCAATTTCCTTTTCAGTTCTGGTTTGGTTAGATCTAGTCTAATGTAAGATTTCATTTCCATCTTCAATTTCACTCAAACATCCTCTTGTTCTGAAATATCTAATTTTGTTATATAGATTTGTTCTTATAATTATAAATATTTGTGTGTGTGTGTGTATTAAATATATATAAGTAGTAATAAAACGTCACATACATTTATATATGTCTAAACTATATATAATGGTACCGTAAATATTTGTATACATACCATATACACATTATAATATATTCAAATATATGAATACACTTAGGCATTTGTATTTTTGGTGTTCATATAAACTTGTCATATGTATATGTAAGTATAACATATATGTATATACTATAGATATAAATCCTAATATTTATGTGTTCATATATATATTTATACACATGTTTATATTTCATTATGTTATGTTGTTATATCATTAAATGTATACATGATACAATCAAATTTAGGTTGAATAATTAATGCCATTAATTAAAAATATATAAAATACTGTTGAAAAACATGCTTTTATTGAATAACTAGAATGGATTTAATGAAACCCAATCGATTTTATAGGCCCACTATGATCCAAAAAGGATAATATTTTGAAATCCACCCATTTCACACATTGCAGATTAACCCAGTTTCTTCATTGGTATAAAAGCCCAAATTCTTTCTATAATCTAATTAGCAACTTTAGGCCCAACTAATCAAGCCTACCAATTCACTAGGTGTCTACAGAAGTAGTGCTTAGGCTTGAGGGTTTGATAAGCAAGTATTCTCCTCTCCTTGGCTGCCGACCTGGCCTAATGGTTAGAGTACGTAAAGTCCCAAATTGATTTGGGCCTAGGGCTAACTTTCATACCAAGATTTTGAAAATTTTAAAGATATTATATATATATGTATATTATAAAGTTTAAAATATAAAAGGAAATTTTTTAAATTATAGAAAATAAATCTTAAATTTTCAAAATTATTTCAAGAAACTAATTAAATATTTTTCAAATTATATAAATATTTAATTAATTTTTTCAGTAAATATGTAATTAACCAAAATATAATTAATATATATATATATATGCAATAATATATGTATATGTAAGTATAAAGGTTATACTCGAAAACTAATCTTAAATTATTAAGGTAAATTAAATAAAAAATTAAATTTGTTAGATTATTTAATTAAATGTTTAATTAAACAAATGACTTATTTGATAAATAAATAATTAAATTATATATGTCGATATATTTGTAAATATAACAATAAAGGCTATAGCTCAAAAACTTTAAATGTATTGATGTTCGAAAAATTATTTGGAGAAACAAAACTAAACAAATTTCTAAAATTTATTAAATATTTAATTTAAATATTTTATTAATTAATTAAATAGTTAATTTACACACACAGATATATATATATATATATATATATATGAAATTATATGGTTATAGTTGAATGTTCTTCTTAAATAATTTAAGATGAATAAAATAAAATGTCTAAAATTTTAAATAAAATTTGATTAAACTAGTTAAGTAATTAAAGAACTAAATTAATTAAATAATACTTAACTAATAAGGTTAAACTTTATTAAATGTGATTTAATTAATAATATACATATAAATATTATAAAGTTAATTAAATTGTAAAGGCTATAAATAAATTAAACTTATATAACTATATATTTATAGATATAGTGAACGTGGAACTAAAATAAATACATAAGTAAAGTATGTATACCAAGATTTCAAATCTATCTGACATTTGAATCATAAGAATATTTAATAAGAAATACATTATTCATTATATTGATATTGGTTTAATGTTTATATTAATTACTATGAATCTTTAGTGTATAAAGTTGTCCTCTATCATTTACCGATAGGTTACTTTCATACTCTCTAGTTATTTAGAAAACTCAAGCTAAGGATGTTATGTGTAGTGCTATTAATATATTATTTTATAAGGTAAGATACATGCATGTATATACTGAGCAAACTCATAGTATGTGTATTATACTTAGGCCATTGTGAAATGATGGGTAAGAGTGAATAATCTCTCTTGAGTTGTTGAGAAAACTCAAGGTCGAGAGCGAGATTAAAGAAAGGAACAAGGTAAAGAGTTGTATATCATACAATTGATAATAAGTAACCCATCGCTTGCGGGCCTATGATTTGTTGAGCAAACTGAAGGTTAGAATCTCAAAGCAAGCAAGTCCTAACACTCACTAGAGGAACTGAAAGATTTATATATTTCTCTTAGGGTTTGAGAAATATAAAAATCTAATAGGTGCCTTATTAGAAAAATGAAATGATAACATTTAACCTTTCTAATAATGTAAGAACATATGCTATAGAAAATTAAAATTATCTACTTCAGTAAGTTTGTGCAACTGATCTAATTGATAAGATTGTTTATTAGTTTAAATATACTAATGAACTAAATTAAGATTGGTAAAGAAATGTAAGACATACTTACCAATAAATTATTTGGCATGCTGTCATTTTAAGAGCAATACCAGTGCAAGAAATTATACAACTACATAATGCATTCGTAATTTGGTCTTTTAACAATTGTTTTGCCTGAAACTATGTACTGTCTTTTTTAGTTTTTAGCTCTAAAGTGTACAAGGATATGGATATTTGATCCATATCAGATTACATACAAAAGTTGTATGGCGAATGGTCATGTTTGTAATGTACAAAATCTCGATGAACTTGGTTCACTCGAGATGAGAAAGTAAACAATAGTATAAAATAACGTGCTCAATATAATAGGATATTATGAGAATTCTATTAAGTAGAAAATAATAAAAGACCAAGGAGTAAAGACGGACCATAGAATCTGATAACTAGAATGCCAATTTCCACCACTTTACTTAAATGCAATCTATTCGATATTTTTAAAATATTAAGAATATCTGAATGCACTTTTCTAAAGATTATGGTGTAGCCTTGAGGTATAGTTACCTTTTGAATAGTCTGACCCTTAGCAATTAAAGGGAATGTTTGATAGTAGATGTAAATTAGGCATAGTTGTGTTAAATAGAGTGAATCGTCACCTCTACTTCTTGAATAGACATTTGATTCGAGAATTGTATAAAATTTTGTAGTATCCTTAATATGGAATGAAAAATGTGATTCCATTCCAAATATATTTTATTATAGAATATTGTTTTCAATAAAAGATGTTTCCATGATTCCAAGATATTTGACCTAAAACTCCTGACTACAAACTAGTTATAGTGGATGAAAAAATAGCATATAATAAGTGCTTGATGGAGCATCGGGTTTATGCACTGTTATAGTATTGGCAGAAATAGTGGGACATCATTATATAAAAATTATTAGTGGATGCATCTAGATACAAAAGATTGTTTTTGTAAATATATATTATTTATGAAATAATAGTTAATTTTCTATTCCGACTAAATATAAAGATAGTTTATTTTGTTATGAATATTACAAAAAAAATATAATGGTATTTGTTTCCATAACATTAGTGATGCTTCAGCGGTCGACAACTCAAAAGTATCTAAAAATTGTAACAACTATTTAAAATTATAGACTAGGCCATATCTTTGAGATTTAATTCTTTGATCATATGAATCAAATGACACTAGTGAATTGTATCTCAAACGATTAAGGACAAAGTACACATTCAGTAGGAGTGACAAAAGAGTTGATGAACTCTTTAGCTTGATATATGTAGATGTACATATTCCTAGGTCTATTGATACTAAAATAGATCCACTTACTTAATTAAATTCACTGGCAAACTGTCATGGTTTTAAATCAAGAATTTGAGAATTTAATTTCTGATGGTTTCAGACCTTGTGTTTAAAGTTTTAAAAGGATATATTATTTAAAGTATTTTTGGAATAGAAATTTGTTTCCAAAGAATTTTAAAGTTTAAAAATCAGTGCTCTTCTCTTTGTCGCTGGAAAATAATTTCGGTGATGACTACAGCATCATCGACGTTCATTTTCGAGTTTCGAAGTGAAGAAACCAATCTGTAGTCTGGCTACAGCTTTGTTTTGGGGAACTTGATTGATATGAATTTCTAAAAGATGATTTTATTTATAATATATATAGATATATGATTTAAATTTGATTTGGCAAATTATGTACATACATTTATTTGTTCCTGAATGGTTCGAAAGTAATCGGAAATTTTATTCTTAAATTCTATCTTAAATAATAACTTCAAGTATAAAAAGAAAATCAAAATTTTGGATAAATATTCAAGCTTGAAATGATTGAATTAGGATGTTTATAGTGTATATTAATTTTAGAAAGTTTTATTTGTATAATTCTCAATTGCATTCCAATATAACTTACCTTAATTTTTAGAAGTTAACAATGTAATTGGATAATATACAATATAAAAAGATTTTATAAATAAAATTTGAGTGGTTATAATAAATGTTATACACTTAAATTTTTGTTATAAAAGATTAACAGAGGTAAATAGGCTAAAAGGTTAATTGAATAATTTACAATATAAATGATGTTAAGGGAATTAGGAATAAACTGAAACATTTATAATAAGTGTAAGTATATTTAACATAGGTGATGAAAATATATTGAGAGGGATAAATTTAATTTTAATTAGGAATAAAGAGGAATTAAATTTATTAAGTACACTATGAGTATAATAATGATTTTTCCAATCCATGATATCTGAAATTGTTAGTTTAAGAAAATTGGATGATAAGGTAATGAAATTAGAGATAGTTAAGATTTATTTAACTTGTGTAAAATTAATTATCAATTTAAGCTGAAACCATGGAAATTTCAAACCTATTATCTTATTTTTGTTTTTCAAACTTATTATCTTATTTTGTTTTCAAACTGTCTGTTAGTTGTCCTTATTTTCCTTATCTTGCTACAGACTGGTATAGGCATCTATTTATAATCTTTCTATTTAGAAATCTTTCTATAATATATAATAATTTTTGATACTCATTTTGAATCTGAGCACTGCTTTCATCCACAGACCGTCGGTCAAGCGGAAAGAGTGAATCAGATTCTAGAGGATCTTTTTCGTGCTTATGTACTTGATTTCGGAGAATCTTGGGAAGATCACCTCCACCTTGTTAAACTTACCTATAACAACAGTTATTAGGTATAATTTCAATCTCCTTGTCATCTTGTCTTAATCTTATTTCACTCTATTTTTTCTGTGCTTTACCGGACTTCATTCCTTTTCGGGGACGAAAAGTTTTGAGTGGGGGAGAGTGTAACAACCCTAGATTCTTGTATATTATTTAAATTGGACTTTCTTTTATTTTTAAATTATTTTAAATTTATTTTATTTCAAACATTTCATTTTAATATATAAATGAAGATTATTAAGTGAGTTATAGTTTCAAACTAGTATAAATTGGATATTTCACTGAAAAGTGAAATTCTAGTCAAATTGTTCAATCTTTGACTTTTAAACTTCAAATTTAAATTATATAAAATCTTAAATTTTATCTTTTATAATGAAAATAGATGTAATAACTTGAACACTGCTTTTTGTTTCGTTGAAAACGGAGTTAAACTGTAAAAGTTATGTATATTTCAATATTGAGTGCAATTTGTTTTATTCTGCAATTTTGTTATTTTAAATTTGTATAAATTATTTTTTCTTTGTCATATTTTGTTTTAATATGTGTTAATAGGTTATTTTATGTCTTTTAATATTTTAAAACGATAATATAATTTTTCTAAAGTTTACTTGAATTTATTTCAATTTATGAAACCCAGTTTCCATTTTCTTTGCTATTTTCTTAATTTAATTTTATATAATTAAAATTTATTTATTTATTTTATGCATTCACTTTTATTTTCTGTTTTTACTTTATTTATATTCATTCTACATGTATTTAAATTAAAATAGATTTTTCCAAAGTGTACTGAAGTTATTTCTAATGTTTAAAGCCTAGTTTGCATTTTTAAGCCATTTTCTTAATTTAAATTCTATTTATTCAAAATTTAAATATTTATTTTATATATTTATTTTTATTTCTGAGTCTTTATCTTTATTTCTCAGTTTTTATATGTATTTATAAATTACAAATATATATAAAAGAAATTTGAAACGGTTTGTGTCTCTTTAGTGGCTTTTGTCTCTTTGTTTTCCCGTCTCTTCATTTTCTCAACCTCCACCTTTATGATTTTTTTGGCCGTGCATTTCTTCTTCTTTCTCAGCTGTATTCTTTCATTTTTCATGTACTCAAACCTTCTCAAATCAAGAAAAAAAATATACGGCCATAGGATAAAAAGATTGGTAAACTTCTTCTTTTCTTTTCTTGCTTTTCTATGTTTATTACCTTGATTTGCACTTGCCTTCATCCCCTTCTTTGGATCGGCCTGCCCTCATCCACCACCTTAGCCACCTCCACCACCATCCCCTCTGACCAGCATCACCTCCAGCCCAACCCTAAGCCATAGCCGTGGCCACCCTTGATGTAGATCCACTTAAATATATGCAAACTCCACCTATATCATGCAAACCGAGCACACCCTTCCTCATTCACCACTTCCACCACCTTTGCCACCACCTCCTCCACCACCCATTGCTCTGACCTGACCACCACCCACTGCCACACCACCCACCACCACCTGAGCACCAGGCCGAACCCATAGGACCCCTTGGCCGAACCCATTTTGGCTTGAAAATGTTGATTGTTGCCTTGTAGTTGTAGATCCAAGCACCTATATATTGCACCATCTTTTAAACCATGTTAGGACGACCATATAGACCCAAGACCAGATCCAAATTCAACCCTTAATAGTACATTTCAGACCTGTAACTGAAGTATAGGAGGTTGAAAGCAAGTGCAATGTTTTTGGAGTTGTTTTATACAATCGTTTCTAGCATTGTTTATTGATTTTGGGTTGAAATCTTATGTATATATGCATTGTTTTATGTAAATGAATTCAAGGTGTATAGCTTTGGCTCTCTCCACTCTCTTGTCATATCCATGTTGTCGTGCCATAGTGCTTTTGAGGATCTCAGTTTGTGCTTTTGATCGTTGTCTCCAGCTTATACAAGTGAGTAAATCTCACCAGACTAATATGTACTTATATAGTTGATAAACTAACATCACTTGAATTTGTAAATTTATATCATACTGTTATAACTGTTATATTATGATCATATAATGTTTACCCCTATTATTATATATGTTATATCTTCTATTACTGTTATTTCATGCTATTCGGTTATTTTATCAGTTTGTCACACTGCAAGTTCCCTATTAGTATAGAAATCACTATAGGTTGAAATGATACATACCCGAACGGACTTTAGAATAGGGAAAGATCGTTATGGGCTGAAATGATAAGCCTGAGCGACATTTTATTTATTTGTTTATATCACTTGGGATTGCGGGTTTGAAATGATAAAACCCGGTTTTTCTTTGTAAACTGCGGATTGAAATGATACATATCCGTATCATTTGACCTAGGCTAGAAAATTTTATATAGACCCGTGGTTTATATATTTTTCTGAAATGTTTAAAATATTGTAAAAAAATGTAAATATTATGATATTTTCATTTAAAATTTATTAAAATGATTTTTATAAAATATTTGTGATTTTCTACAAATCAAATAAGTGAATCAAGTAAATGGTGAAGTAGAATTTGAAATATAAGTTAATTTTGGAATTTATGATTTTGTTTATAAATGGGATTTATGTAAAGTAAGGAAATATGACAAATTTGATTTAAAAGATGAATTTAATGAGTTTTTTTAAGTAATAATAATTTTTAAAAGTGTTGATGATTTTGTATAGATTAAAATATGGAATAAATGAATGTTTAAGTTGAAAATTTTGAAATGTAACTTAAATTGGGAAATTGTGAATTTTGTTAAAAGTGAAATTTGAATTAATTAAAATAAATGGAAATAAGTTATATTTTGGAAATTTAAACTTAGTTGTTAAGTTAAGAATTTAATTAAAGAAAGGAAGATTTAATTGTTATGAAATTTGATTTTTGTATGGAAATTTGACTTTATAAAATCATAGAAATAAAGGTATTTAAGAGATTGTTTTTAAATGTGAAAATATATGATTTTATAAGTTAAAATGATTTATATTAAAAGTTAATTATGTGTGAAATTGTAAATAAAACTCTGAATTTGATTTGACAGCATTTTTGAAATGTAATGTAAAGATATTACAGCATTGGAAAATGCTGTAGTTGTTTAAAATGAACCAAATAGCAAATTTGAACTAAGGATTATTATAGCACTTTGTTAGTGCTATAGTTGTTAAATTTAACTAAAATTTTAATTGAAACTAAATTAAGATATTACAGCATCTTAAATGCCGTCTTTTGTTAATGAACCGTTTTTAAACATAACATTTCGTAGCATTTTCTAGGTGCTGCAAAAGTTGAATCTTCTTTGGTTAATAAATTCAAATAAATAAATGATCTTTGAAAAAGATTAAATTTTGGAAATTAAATATTTAATTATTAAATATAACGAATTGACTTTAAATGATTTAAGTGGAATAGTTGATTTGGGAAATACAACTGTTTTGAAATATGATTAAATGGTATTTAAATTTAAATTAAATAGATGATATTTTGAAATGATATTTTGAAATGAATTTGAAATGATATTAAATCTTGGAATAAATAATTGAAGTTTATATTAGTATGCAAAATAATCGGTTTACTTGTAATTTGAATCTATTTAAAAGATATTGGACTTATGAAATATAGGATAATAAAGCTTTGGAATTTATTTATAATTTGAATAGTTATTTTGTGGATTAAATCTATATTTGAAATTTCATAAGATTTGAAATGGTCTATGGAAATTTAATTGAAATAAATGATTGAATTGAATTGAAACTTTGGAAATTTTAATACTTGATTTGAAAGTATAATAATTACACTTTTAAATGGTTTAAATGAATTAATTTGTTGGAATATAAATTATTTAAAAAGGGTGACTTGAAATGATAATAAATGAATGATATCTTTAAAATTAAAAAGTATTTAAAGTTGAATATTTAGATTTGTACTCAAATGATATTTTGGTATATTAAAATGATTTGAAATGAAGTTTGAAAGGATATCATATTTTGGTATATTAAAATGATTTGAAATGAAGTTTGAAAGGATATGATATTTTGATATATTAAAATGACTTAAAATGAAGTTTTGGAAAGATTGATATTTTGATATATTAAAATGATTTGAAATGAAGTTTTGGAAAGATTGATATTTTGATATATTGAAATGATTTGAAATGAAGTTTTGAAATGATATGATATTTTAAATATATTGAAATGGTTTGGAATTGATTTAATCTTTATTTTGATAAAGATTTAGATTTGAAATTCTATTTTGAAGTATAAACTGTTTTTAAATTTATAACCACGGGTTATAATAACGATTGGTTGTTAAAGAGACCAGGATCGGATATGGACATACTCTCTGTCGATACCGAAAACCACTTTAACAACTGTGTATGTGGTGTTGTTTCCAGAATGAAGTAGGATGGTGGCGACGATCCTAAGGTATATACGTGGACCAAACTCCCATGAGTTGGCATAAGGTGGCTAAAACATGAGCGATTGACGGACCAAGGAGGTAGCACCTCTGATTGGACACACTTCTTCGATACCATTCTATTACTTGTGATTGATTTGGTGCGCACCCTTGATTTGGGAGTGTTGTTCGAGGTGGGCGGTAGTGGCTGCTATGCGTCACCACCAGTCCGGATGCTTAATTGGTATATCTACCCTGGCATTGCCTAGTTGTGCCGTGTCACCTACCATATCGAGCTTTACTACGAGTTTCTATTTGTGTCGTACCTATAGAGTATCTTCTCATAGCCTTGCGAGGTATGCAGAAACTGTGTAGACTATTGGCATATTACGTGTTAAGGTGGAAAATGTAAAGCCTTAACGCTATTTAAAAGTATATTTATTTTATGATTAGACATTATTATAATAGCGAATATTACTACATAGTAGATAGTTTAACGGATCCTTAAAGAATGGGCGATCCCAAGCATTCTTTAAGTTACTTGTACCTTTATTACAATTCACTTGAGTTGGTTTACATTGTGTAAGTATGTATGTCCTAACTCGAGTGTTTGTATTTTTATTTACGCTCGGGTCAGCCTGAGTTATTCACAGATTTGGATTTCCGCTCTCTTGGAGATTTGAATCGCTGGAGATTATCTGCTTGTCTTGTCCTATCTATTTCAGTTCCGTTGTTCTGTTCAGCTTGTACTTGGTTATCATATTGAGACTTCTGTTGTATTTTATTTCTTCTGTTGTATCTTATTTAACTCTGATATATTTACATGGTAGCTTCATGAACTACTATTTATTTTACTTCCGCTGCACTTCTTTCTCTGTGTTTGTGATTATTTATTTACTGTATACTCTGAGATTTGCCAAATTTTATTTACAACGCGGTATTTTGAGCAATTCAAGTCCGACATGTGCGGATGCGAATGGTTGAAAATATCGGGTCGTTACAGTTGGTATCAGAGCTTTGGCTTTGAGGCAAAACTTAGAATGTATGGTAAATTTAGTTACAGAATCACTTTCATTCGAGCTTGAATCTCTTAATTTTTATTTGATTTCCTTTGAATTTTGGAACGTTCCCTGCTGTTCCAAAATCCATTCTGGTCACTCACTATTAATCTTCTTTTGATTTTGGAGTATCCCATAACTCCACTTAGAATGAGCTTTATAGTGAATTGGCGGTCTCGCCAATACTCTAATGACTTGTTAAAAGGATACTCCTTTACAATTAGCATCGATTCACCAGAGATTTATATCTATCCTTGGTTTAGATGCTAATATCTTTTGTTATTCCAAACTCTATCTACTGAAATCGGATGTAGATTTACCCCAGAAAAATCCACATTTGATCTTATTCATTGAGTCACGGTTGACCCGGTTAAGGTTGCCCGCGATTTATCTAAGCTTATCCATCTTCATATTTTGTTAATTAATCATCTTGTTTTTGTTTCCAAAATATCTCCAAACATTTTGAATTGTACTTGTAAATCTATGTTTTGTTTTATATATTATGTTGTTTGAGTTGTTGATGTTGATTTGGGCTTCCGATCGATTCGTCTGATCAACGCTATCGATAGGACTTCTAAAACACTTTGACAGAACAAACTGACACAATATTATTTTAAAATTTGGTTAATGAAATAAATTTTGATATAATTAAATATTATGGAACTTAATAAATTGATTATTTGAAATGATAATACTTGATTTATCATTCTATAAATGAATTTATAAAAAGTTGTTTATATATTTGATTTAGGAACTGAAATGAATTTAAATCAAGAATTTGAGAATTTAATTTCTGATGGTTTCAGACCTTGTGTTTAAAGTTTTAAAAGGATATATTATTTAAAGTATTTTTGGAATAGAAATTTGTTTCCAAAGAATTTTAAAGTTTAAAAATCAGTGCTCTTCTCTTTGTCGCTGGAAAATAATTTCGGTGATGACTGCAGCAACATCGACGTTCATTTTCGAGTTTCGAAGTGAAGAAACCATTCTGTAGTCTGGCAACAGCTTTGTTTTGGGAAACTTGATTGATATGAATTTCTAAAAGATGATTTGATTTATAATATATATAGATATATGATTTAAATTTGATTTGGCAAATTATGTACATACATTTATTTGTTCCTGAATGGTTCGAAAGGAATCAGAAATTTTATTCTTAAATTCTATCTTAAATAATAACTTCAAGTATAAAAAGAAAATCAAAATTTTGGATAAATATTCAAGCTTGAAATGATTGAATTAGGATGTTTATAGTGTATATTAATTTTAGAAAGTTTTATTTGTATAATTCTCAATTGCATTCCAATATAACTTAACTTAATTTTTAGAAGTTAACAATGTAATTGGATAATACACAATATAAAAAGATTTTATAAATAAAATTTGAGTGGTTATAGTAAATGTTATACACTTAAATTTTTGTTATAAAAGATTAACAGAGGTAAATAGGCTAAAAGGTTAATTGAATAATTTACAATATAAATGATGTTAAGGGAATTAGGAATAAACTAAAACATTTATAATAAGTGTAAGTATATTTAACATAGGTGATGAAAATATATTGAGAGGGATAAATTTAATTTTAATTAGGAATAAAGAGGAATTAAATTTATTAAGTACATTATGAGTATAATAATGATTTTTCCAATCCATGATTTCTGAAATTGTTAGTTTAAGAAAATTGGATGATAAGGTAATGAAATTAGAGATAGTTAAGATTTATTTAACTTGTGTAAAATTAATTATCAATTTAAGCTGAAACCATGGAAATTTCAAACCTATTATCTTATTTTTGTTTTTCAAATTTATTATCTTATTTTGTTTTCAAACTGTCTGTTAGTTGTCCTTATTTTCCTCATCTTGCTACAGACTGGTATATGCATCTATTTATAATCTTTCTATTTAGAAATATTTCTATAATCTATAATAATTTTTTATACTCATTTTGAATCTGAGCAATGCTTTCATCCACAGACCGTTGGTCAAGCGGAAAGAGTGAATTAGATTCTAGAGGATCTTTTTCGTGCTTATGTACTTGATTTCGGAGAATCTTGGGAAGATCACCTCCACCTTGTTAAACTTACCTATAACAACAGTTATTAGGTATCATTTCAATCTCCTTGTCATCTTGTTTTAATCTTATTTCACTCTATTTTTTCTGTGCTTTACCAGACTTCATTCCTTTTCGGGGATGAAAAGTTTTGAGTGGGGGAGAGTGTAACAACCCTAGATTCTTGTATATTATTTAAATTGGACTTTCTTTTATTTATAAATTATTTTAAATTTATTTTATTTCAAACATTTCATTTTAATATATAAATGATGATTATTAAGTGAATTATAGTTTCAAACTAGTATAAATTGGATATTTCACTGAAAAGTGAAATTCTGGTCAAATTGTTCAATCTTTGACTTTTAAACTTCAAATTTAAATTATGTAAAATCTTAAATTTTATCTTTTATTATGAAAATATATGTAATAAATTGAACACTGCTTTTTGTTTCGTTGAAAACGGAGTTAAACTGTAAAAGTTATGTATATTTCAATATTGAGTGCAATTTGTTTTATTCTGCAATTTTGTTATTTTAAATTTGTATAAATTATTTTTTCTTTGTCATATTTTGTTTTAATATGTGTTAATAGGTTATTTTATGTCTTTTAATATTTTAAAATGATAATATAATTTTTCTAAAGTTTACTTGAATTTATTTCAATTTATGAAACCCAGTTTCCATTTTCTTTGCTATTTTCTTAATTTAATTTTATATAATTAAAATTTATTTATTTATTTTATGCATTCAATTTTATTTGATGTTTTTGCTTTATTTATATTCATTCTACATGTATTTAAATTAAAATAGATTTTCCAAACTGTACTGAAGTTATTTCTAATTTTTAAAGCCTAGTTTGCATTTTAAAGCCATTTTCTTAATTTAAATTCTATTTATTAAAAATTTAATTATTTATTTTATATATTTATTTTTATTTCTGAGTTGTTATCTTTATTTCTCAGTTTTTATATGTATTTATAAATTACAAATATATATAAAAGAAATTTGAAAAGGTTTGTGTCTCTTTAGTGGCTTTTGTCTCTTTGTTTTCCCGTCTCTTCATTTTCTCAACCTCCACCTTTATGATTTTTTTGGCCGTGCATTTCTTCTTCTTTCTCAGCTGTATTGTTTCATTTTTCACGTACTCAAACCTTCTCAAATCAAGAAAACAAAATATACGGCCATAGGATAAAAAGATTGGTAAACTTCTTCTTTTCTTTTCTTGCTTTTCTATGTTTATTACCTTGATTTGCACTTGCCTTCATCCACTTCTTTGGATCGACCTGCCCTCATCCACCACCTTAGCCACCTCCACCACCATCCCCTCTGACCAGAAACACCTCCAGCCCAACCCTAAGCCATAGCCGTGGCCACCCTTGATGTAGATCCACTTAAATATATGCAAACTCCACCTATATCATGCAAACCGAGCACACCCTTCCTCATTCACAACTTCCGCCACCTTTGCCACCACCTCCTCCACCACCCATTGCTCTGACCTGACCACCACCCACTGCCACACCACCCACCACCACCTGAGCACCAGGCCGAACCCATAGGACCCCTTGGCCGAACCCATTTTGGCTTGAAAATGTTGATTGTTGCCTTGTAGTTGTAGATCCAAGCACCTATATATTGCACCATCTTTTAAACCATGTTAGGACGACCATATAGACCCAAGACCAGATCCAAATTCAACACTTAATTGTACATTTCAGACCTGTAACTGAAGTATAGGAGGTTGAAAGCAAGTGCAATGTTTTTGGAGTCGTTTTATACAATCGTTTCTAGCATTGTTTATTGATTTTGGGTTGAAATCTTATGTATATATGCATTGTTTTATGTAAATGAATTCAAGGTGTATAGCTTTGGCTCTCTCCACTCTCTTGTCATATCCATGTTGTCGTGCCATAGTGCTTTTGAGGATCTCAATTTGTGCTTTTGATCGTTGTCTCCAGCTTATAAAAGTGAGTAAATCTCACCAGACTAATATGTACTTATATAGTTGATAAACTGACATCACTTGAATCTGTAAATTTATATCATACTGTTATAACTGTTATATTATGATCATATAATGTTTACCCCTGTTATTATATATGTTATATCTTCTATTACTGTTATTTCATGCTATTCTGTTATTTTATCAGTTTGTCACACTGCAAGTTCCCTGTTAGTATAGAAATCACTATGGGTTGAAATGATACATACCCGAACGGACTTTAGAATATGGAAAGATCGTTATGGGCTGAAATGATAAGCCTGAGCGAATTTTTATTTATTTGTTTATATCACTTGGGATTGCGGGATTGAAATGATAAAACCCGGTTTTTCTTTGTAAATTGCGGATTGAAATGATACATATCCGTATCACTTGACCTAAGCTAGAAAATTTTATACAGACCCGTGGTTTTTATATTTTTCTAAAATGTTTAAAATATTGTAAAAAAAATGTAAATATTATGATATTTTGATTTAAAATTTATTAAAATGATTTCTATAAAATATTTGTGATTTTCTACAAATTAAATAAGTGAATTAAGTAAATGGTGAAGTAGAATTTGAAATATAAGTTAATTTTGGAATTTATGATTTTGTTTATAAATGGGATTTATGTAAAGTAAGGAAATATGAAAATTTTGATTTAAAAGATGAATTTAATGATTTTTTTAAGTAATAATAATTTCTAAAAGTGTTGATGATTTTGTATAGATTAAAATATGGAATAAATGAATGTTTAAGTTGAAATTTTTGAAATATAACTTAAATTGGGAAATTGTGAATTTTGTTAAAAGTGAAATTTGAATTAATTAAAATAAATGGAAATAAGTTATATTTTGGAAATTTAAACTTAGTTGTTAAGTTAAGAATTTAATTAAAGAAATGAAGATTTAATTGTTATTAAATTTGATTTTTGTATGGAAATTTGACTTTATAAAATCATAGAAATAAAGGTATTTAAATGATTGTTTTTAAATGTGAAAATATATGATTTTATAAGTTAAAATGATTTATATTAAAAGTTAATTATGTGTGAAATTGTAAATAAAACTCTGAATTTGATTTGACAGCATTTTTGAAATGTAATGTAAAGATATTACAGCATTGGAAAATGTTGTAGTTGTTTAAAATGAACCAAATAGCAAATTTGAACTAAGGGTTATTATAGCACTTTGTTAGTGCTATAGTTGTTAAATTTAACTAAAATTTTAATTGAAACTAAATTAAGATATTTCAGTATTTTAAATGCCGTCTTTTGTTAATGAACCGTTTTTAAACATAACATTTCGTAGCATTTTCTAAGTGCTGCGAAAGTTGAATCTTCTTTGGTTAATAAATTCAAATGAATAAATGATCTTTGAAAAAGATTAAATTTTGGAAATTAAATATTTAATTATTAAATATAACGAATTGACTTTAAATGATTTAAATGGAATAGTTGATTTGGGAAATACAACTTTTTGAAATATGATTAAATGGTATTTAAATTTAAAATACATAGATGATATTTTGAAATGATATTTTGAAATGAATTTGAAATGATATTAAATCTTGGAATAAATAATTGAAGTTTATAAAAAATAATCAGTTTACTTGTAATTTGAATCTATTTAAAAGATATTGGACTTATGAAATATAGGATAATAAAGCTTTGGAATTTATTTATAATTTGAATAGTTATTTTGTGGATTAAATCTATATTTGAAATTTTATAAGATTTGAAATGGTCTATGGAAATTTAATTGAAATAAATGATTGAAATGAATTGAAACTTTGGAAATTTTAATACTTGATTTGAAAGTATAATAATTACACTTTTAAATGGTTTAAATGAATTGATTTGTTGGAATATAAATTATTTAAAAAGGGTGACTTGAAATGATAATAAATGAATGATATCTTTAAATTTAAAAAGTATTTAAAGTTGAATATTTAGATTTGTACTCAAATGATATTTTGGTATATTAAAATGATTTGAAATGAAGTTTGAAAGGATATCATATTTTGGTATATTAAAATGACTTGAAATGAAGTTTTGGAAAGATTGATATTTTGATATATTAAAATGATTTGAAATGAAGTTTTGGAAAGATTGATATTTTGATATATTGAAATGATTTGAAATGAAGTTTTGAAATGATATGATATTTTAAATATATTGAAATGGTTTGGAATTGATTTAATCTTTATTTTGATAAAGATTTAGATTTGAAATTCTATTTTGAAGTATACACTGTTTTTAAATTTATAACCACGGTTTATAATAACGATTGGTTGTTAAAGAGACCAGGATCGGATATGGACATACTCTCTGTCGATACCGAAAACCACTTTAACAACTTTGTATGTGGTGGTGTTTCCAGAATGAAGTAGGATGGTGGCGATGATCCTAAGGTATATACGTGGACCCAACTCCCATGAGTTGGCATAAGGTGGCTAAAATAGGAGCGATTGACGGACCAAGGAGGTAGCACCTCTGATCGGACACACTTCTTCGATACCATTCTATTACTTGTGATTGATTTGGTGCGCACCCTTGATTTGGGAGTGTTGTTCGAGGTGGGCGGTAGTGGCTGCTATGCGTCACCACCAGTCCGGATGCTTAATTGGTATATCTACCCTGGCATTGCCTAGTTGTGCCGTGTCACCTACCATATCGAGCTTTACTTTGAGTTTCTATTTGTGTCGTACCTATAGAGTATCTTCTCATAGCCTTGCAAGGTATGCAGAAACTGTGTAGACTATTGGCATATTACGTGTTAAGGTGGAAAATGTAAAGCCTTAACGCTATTTAAAAGTATGTTTATTTTATGATTAGACATTATTATAATAGCGAATATTACTACATAGTAGATAGTTTAACGGATCCTTAAAGAATGGGCGATCCCAAGCATTCTTTAAGTTACTTGTACCTTTATTACAATTCACTTGAGTTGGTTTACATTGTGTAAGTATGTATGTCCTGACTCGAGTGTTTGTACTTTTATTTACGCTCGGGTCAGCCTGAGTTATTCACAGATTTGGATTTCCGCTCTCTTGGAGATTTGAATTGCTGGAGATTATCTGCTTGTCTTGTCCTATCTATTTCAGTTCCATTGTTCTGTTCAGCTTGTACTTGGTTATTATATTGAGACTTCTGATGTATTTTATTTCTTCTGTTGTATCATATTTAACTTTGATATATTTACATAGTAGCTTCATGAACTACTATTTCTTTTAATTCCGCTGCACTTCTTACTCTATGTCTGTGATCTGTGATTATTTATTTACTGTATACTATGAGATTTGCCAAATTTTATTTACAACGCGATATTTTGAGCAATTCAAGTCCGACATGTGCGGATGCGAATGGTTGAAAATATCGGGTCGTTACAGAAAGAAAATGTCATGATGCAAATCGTAAAAGAAACTAGGGCTCACAAGATGTCTATTGTTAGTACCTAAGGATTTGGTTTTGACGACAACAGCTTTAAGGAATCATATAAAATATAAACACTAATGTTTTATCAAGATATATATAGTGCAGGATATTAAACAGGTGTTGATATAAGAAGACTGTATAATATCAAGTAAAGATTGAAGAGATAAGGATGTTGATATAGAGACTCAAGAATGAAGAGTCATGAGTATTCAAGAGTTCAAGATTCCAAGATATTCCAGATAAGTTATAGAGTATAGAATATTTGTTAAAATTCTAAAACATTTGATCTCTCTCTCATCTCTCTCTATTTTTAATTAAGTTTTTAAATATTCTTATCAAAACAACTTTCAAATAGTTTCAATTTCTTTTCCTTATCATTTTAGTTTTTAATATTTTACCAAGTTATTGTTTTTATTAAATATGGATTTATATTAGTTTATTTTTCAAAATTCTTATCATGTAGTTTTAATTAAGTTGTATTATGATTATAATGTATATATATTATATTTAAACATATTTACAAAGTCTAAAATTATTTCACAAAGCAATACATTTCCAAAATAATATTTAAAACTATTTTTCAAAATTACAAAGAGTACGTCAACATACTCTAACCCTATATATCAATATACTAGCCATGAATTTCAAAATTCAATTTCCAAAAGAAGTATCTATTCGTCGTATCTCTTCATAAATAAATGTGACCATTATTCCCCTATAAATACCTGCGTTTCCAATGAATATTTTAATAACTTTTCATTGTTCCTCTCTCCTCCTTCTCTTTCATTTTATAAATAAAAATATAACCATACTCTACCGAATTTTAACCATAATCAAACTCAATCACCATTAGTTTGATTGTCTATTATTTGCTCTCTGATTTCTATCATCTCTCTCACTCCAATCAAGATCTAAGTGTTATTCAAGGATTATAGGATCATTTGTAATCAAGATCTGAGTCTGTAAATAGCTATAAAATCAAACCAATATACTTGTGGGTGTGATTGTAGCTCGTGAAATCAATTGGGTGTGCTTATTAGTCCGTAAATCTAGTAGGTATGCTTGTAGCTGGGAAATCAAGCGGCTCTATCCAAAGGCCGGGATTCTGGAGGGTGTGCCTCGTAGCCTTGAAATCGAGATTGTATTTGCATTTACTAGTTGAAAAGAAATCCGTACAAGGAATTGTATGGGACTGGATGTAGGGTAACTTCGAACCAGTATAAAATCCTTGTATGTTCTTTCCTTTTACTTCATTTACTGGTTGTCTGTGTTTTGATTCTGTTATTGGTTTTGTGATTTTAATCTCATTATTCTAAGTATAATTTCAAAAGATTTTAAAAAGATTCATATAAATTAGAAAACACTATTCACTCCCCCTCTAGTGTTAATTTAGCCTTAAGATCCCTATTCTGCAATCTTATATTTGGTATCAGAGCGTTGGTTTTCAATGTTTTCATAATCTGATTTCTAAAAGTTTAAATGGCTACAAATACTGATAATAACACTATTAATACACTTTTTAGTAATTCATTTTTCGAAGGACAATCTACTACTAGACTGCCACTTTTTAATGGTAGTAACAACACATATTGGTCATTTAGAATGAAAATTTATTTACAATCAATTGGATTATATACTTTAAATATCATACAAACTGAGTACACTAAACCTAAGACCAATTTTGGACAACGGACTGCTTAACAAAAGGCAGTTGCATAAAGTAACTCTAAAGCCATGACTATAATGTTTTATTCACTAGATATAAATGAATTTAATACAATATCTATATGCAAGTATGCATTTGAAATTTGGAGAACTTTGCATGTAACACATGAAGGCACAAGTAAAGTCAAACAATCTAAGATTTCCATGTTAACAAACTAGTTTCAACTATTTAAAATGAGTCCAAATGAGTCCATATCTGATACGTATAGTAGATTTCAATATATTATACACTCATTTATTGCATTGGGTAAAAATTTCTCTAAAGAGGATCAAGTTAGAAAAATCCTCAATTCACTTACTCTTAAATGGGACCATAAGACTCTTGCAATTGGAGAGGCTAATGATATTAGAACACAAAAAATTGAAGGGTTAATTGGAAATTTAATGTCATTTCAAGCACAAATGTAGGGAAGAAGAGAAAGCAAAGCAATAGAGAAGAAATCTATAACATTCAATGCAATGACGGATAATCTGGATTCAGATAGTGATAATGATGAAGAAATTGCTTTCATGATAAGAAAGTTAAAAAAATTCCTAAATATAGGAAGATGAATAATTTTAAAAGAAATGACAACAAAAATCCTAGAAACGGAAGTGAAAGCGGAAATGGCATCAGATGTTATAATTGCGATGAACCTGGTCACTTTGAACGAGACCGCCCGCATCTCAAGAAACTAAGAACCGCACTAAACACCGATTCATCTAGATAATGGAGAAGAGCCTATAATGCAACACTAGATTACTCAGACACATCATCAAGTGCAAATGAATCAAATACGGAAATAACCAACATGTGCTTCACGGAAATACATAATTCAAGATATAATTGGTAAATTAGGATCAGAAAAAGGTACGCATTTAATATATTAAAAGCCTTATATCATTCGAATTTTTGATTGTTTGATTGTTAGGAATATCCTATAGATTAATAATAATATTGGTTAAATAATGTGTGATTGTAATAATTTGAATTCTTGAGATAAATAAAGTAGGATATAGTTAAAAATAATTCAGTATTGAAAAATTCAATAGATATGTCGACATACATGTCTAGAATTTGAATTTTCCCTCCACCTTTTCTCCTACCCCAATGGTTTGAAAAGGTGTCTCTTAACCATAGATCATGTCATTTGATTCACTACTTATTACCTTTATCTCTAATCATTCAATTCACATTTCATTCCAAAATTCAAACTTTTATTAACTCTCTTACCTCCTCAAATCATTCATCAATGGCATCCTTAAGCACTCCAACATCCATGAGAATTTCCAAAACCATTAAAAACTCTCTTTCAAGATCAAGAAGCTATGAAAGCATATATTAGCTATATGATTTACGAGAAACTTTACAGTTTTAATGATTTTTCTACTTATGAAATTTATACCCTTTGTTCTTAAAATGGAATTCTCAGTTTAATTGATGCTTTTCAAAACGATTTTGTTTGCCACACTTGGTCAAAATGTTTTATGCAAATTTGAAAGGAAAATTTTATGAAGGTGGAGAAGGAGAAGTATGGAGTAGTGTTAAAGGAAATTTAATTGTTTTGAATTGTGAACATTTGGGTACTATTCTTGGATGCAAATCCACTAGAATGGACCTTTCTGATTTGAAAATTGATTAGCATAATCATGAAGTTTTTCATAATATTTTCGAACGAGATGATAATTTCGAGTTTAAAAATCGAAATTTTCATCCAAAAGCGAGAATTCTTAATTTTCTTTTGCAACATACTACCACTCTTTGTTCGGGAAATTTCAATAATCCTACCTTAAAAGTTTGTAAAGCACTCTTTTCCATTTATGGTCAATATGACATAAATTGGGCTCAAGCAATTTTGGATGAATTTTATCCTAAAAATCATCCACCCATGAAAACACACTATTTCATAGTAATTACCTTACCCAAATCTCTAACTGCTTTGGCATTGATTTTAAAGGAGAGGAATTTGTCTCTCGTAAAGTGTGTAATCAAGCAAATATAGCTTTTTAGAAAATTCCACCAATTTTTGTGCCATATGTAACACTTGTGGAGAAAGAAGAATGGTTAGAACATAAAGAGGAGGAAGAAATAGAAGAAGATGAGGAAGAGAAAGGAGGGGAAGAAATGGATATCGAAGAAGAAGTAGAAGCGGAGGAGGAAACCTCTTTAGAAAGCATTAACTTTCCGCCTCATCCAACCAATCAAGACATTCACAACAATCAAAAGCAGATTGTTGAAAATCAAAGGATTCTCAAATGTTCCATGAGTAAGAAGTTAAACACCATTTCCAACAAAATGGATAAGTTCTTTGGAAAGGTGAAACCCGAGCTTGGAATCTCTTCATCACCTCTTTATTCACATCTTTCTAGTTTGTTTTAGTTATGTTTAAGTATGATTGTACTTTGTTGTTTAAGTTTAAATTTGATGTGGCGTTATGTATTTTTCTTTTCTTTATGAACTATGTAATCCTTGTCTAAGTAGTAATTAAATCCTTGTTTCCTTACTGTTATACACTTAGTGTCATCTCTGGAAAGCATAACTAGTATAATAGTATAAGCTAAATATATTAAAATACCAAAACAAAGAAACTTTTCAACTTTCTGTATATATGTCGACATACCATGAGTATGTATGTCGACACATAAAGGCTCATTTTCAATTTTTTTTTGAAAATGAATAAACAACAAGTGTCTATTCAATTCCAATGAATTTCTACCCTTATAAATACACATTTAAACCAAAAAATCATTACTACTCATTCTCTTTCTTCTTCCTTTACTTTCCTAAACTCCAAATCGTAAATAGTGGCTTCTCCTATTCAAAAATTAACCGAAAACCTCGAACAAACACTTGAATCCTTGAAAAACATTCTCTCTTTTATCCTACGGAACCAGAGACACTTAGAATTAAGTCGAATATAGAAGATCAGGGAACCAGAAAGGCATTTTGATGCAATTCGATGGATGATTTCAGCTTTGAATAAAGAGGAACCAACCGCTAAACCAGAATGCACCATCCACAAAGATGATGAAGATTGGGAGGCTATTAAGGCGGATCCAATTGGCACTAATGGATAGGTTGAAGTCCCAAGAAATGTCTATTTTTAGTAGGTTTGATTGTATATAATACTTGAATTAATTTTTTTTGGTTCGTTCATTTGATTTAATTGGTTTTGAATTTGGTTGAATTTGAAATATTGCTTTGTGTGAGACATTTTGTATGCTTGAATTGATTAATATATTGAATGATGTATCTAATATATCATTTCTGTCATTTTGCATTTCATGACTATTGTTGGCGTCAAAATAGGCCACAAACACCTAGTTGTGAGAAAGCACCAATATCCAATCCAATCACAGAAATATGAAGAGAAATAAATGAATAACAAAATTTAAACAATCAAAAAGCCAGGAAATAGAGACACATATTTATAGTGGTTCGACTAACTCGGGCCTACGTCCACTCAGGAATAATCCTTTTTATTACTGAAGTTTGTTTACAGTTACAATCCGAAATCCAGGTATAAAATGGGCAGAGTATAGCCTTGGTTGAAGATAAAGAGAAGCAGAAAGAAGATTCTTTTTCTGACGCCATGCCTGCTGTATTTATAGGGGAAGACGTGCACGGATCGGGCTGAAACCGTGACAGAAGGTTTGAGAGACTAAGATGAGGCCACCTAGAAATTTCCAAGCCTATTGGGGCCTACAATAGGGATCGGTATCGATCCCTATTTTGGTCTCCAAATGCGGTGTGATCCTCTTTGTAACGACCTAGAATTTCAGTTATTCGAAATGGGATTATTTAATTGATTTTAAATATGTACAAGTTAATTTTATAAGTTGGATAACTTATATTTCAAATATCTTGATTTATTTGGATAATTAAATTGTTAATTTAATATTTGAAATTTTAGAAATAATTAAGATTTGAATTTAATGTGAAGAAAATGATTTATAAAGTTGTTTTAAACTCTAATTGAATTAGAATGGAGTTAGGGAACTTTTGAAATTAAATTAAAAGTTAATTTATAGAAATTGGAAATTTATCGATTTAATTAACATGTAAAAATAGTCATTTTTGACACTGTCTCAGATTTCGACGAAACCAGTTTCATTGGATCCATAATAGTGAGTTACTATAGGATATTAAATTTCATGTCAATCGGGTTTACGGTCTGGTCATGCGAAGCTGAAATGCGTAGAAATTTATTTAAGTAAATTTAATTAAAATAAATCGACTCGAAAACCTATCTTCCAAATACGAAGTAATTAGCTCCCGATATATATTCCATTGTGTTCGAAATAGGGGTAAAACATTATAAACGCCAGGCGACACGCTTCGTTTGGAGTTCAGAAATATTTCGCGTGAATAGTGTTTGAATATTTTTCTATATAAGGACATCATTATCACCAAATTTTTCAAAACCCTATGGTTTCATTCATAGCCGCCACTATAATTTCAAACGGCCTGAAAATTACCATCTTTCTCCTCGATTATCTCTCAATCCCTCGATTATTTCGAAAAACCTTCAACTACAAAGTTGTAAAGGCCAGTGAGTTCTACGGATCCAACGGCTATGATTTGGAACGGCGCAACGATAGGACAGAAATTGGGTCGCATTTTGGCCGTGTTCGTACATATTTTTTGAAAGATATAGGGCGCCGTGCTCCTTGATATTGCTGGCGTTGGTGAGGCGTGGGTAGGGGCTTCGGTAGGAATCGTTCGATCAACGTCTAAGCGATCGTGGAGGGTGCGGCCATCAGGTTTTTGTCACGTGCAGTTGGGTTTCTTCGAACGGGTTGAACGCGATGAAGGAAGAAGGAAAACAATGCCCTAGATCTTCTCTGGAAAATGTGCGGCCAAGATTTAAGGTGGAAAAAAAGGTATAAATTAATTTATATAAAATCGTGTAATTTTATATTTGCCATAACGTTTACATACGAGGACGGAATTGGACGAACAAGCGGCGTTGGGTTCATATTCCCGAACACTACGCGATGGAGCTAGATCGGATTGATATGGAGCTGCTAGGAATTTTGGGTAAAATTAAACGTCATTTTAATTTTATTCAGAATAAAACGCTACAACGTCTATTGGAAGCAAAGTGAGTAACACTCACTCTTTCTGACTCGCTTATATTTTTATATAAGCGAGAATAAGTTTTATTATATGCTGTGATGGTTGTTTGGATGTATATTATATATATATATTGGTATTTGGATTTATTCCCGCATATTTTAGCGGATGAGACCCTATACGTTCCCGTGTATGAGCGAATGACCTTTTGTACGCGCGTCTGCCTCAAAGCGGACATTGTACATATTTTCTCATATGTATATTTGTTGCAGGTGGCAGGTTGGAGGAATCCAATAGGATTCCTCACTATTGTTGATTTTGTTTACATATATTGATATATATATATATGCTGTATCATGTGATTTTGTTGTGTTGGATGCCATGATTGTTGTTATCCATGTGAATCACCTTATTTAGTGCTATTGTAGCATTTGGCCATATTTTGGAATTTTAGAAATATTAAAATGATGATTTCACATTTAAATGGATTTCAAAGTGATTTTTAAAATATATGTTTTATTAATTTTTGAATTGAAAAGGAAATGAATTTATTTTAAATAAATAAAAAGTTATAATTTTTATGTTATAAAAATTATGATTTTTGTGAAATATACTCAAATATGATTTTTGAGTTATGGAGTTAACTATTTTATAAAATAAGTTAAATTGAGATTTTTGGACTTATTATAAATGGTTTATATATAAGATTTATAAAATTGGTATTTTATAAATAAAAGTAATGGAATTATAAACAGTGTCTTATAAATATTAGAAATGGAATTATAATCAAATTTGTTATGGATTTGGAATTAAAATTTAGAAATGAATCTAAAATGGATTTTATAAATAATAAGACTTGAAAATAATGAATTCGTAATAAGAGATTTTATAAGTAAATTAACTTATAATTGGATTTGAAATATAAAGGAGATATAAATGGAATTTATTAGTAAAGGAATTTTGTATATCGAAGTTTATAAAATATAAATGGAATTTATAAACATTGTTTTATAAATGTGAAAACAATTTAATTTGATAGGTTAAATATGAAAGTTTATTAAAGGAATTTTTTTCATGATTTTGGACAGTGAATAATCCTTTAAATTAAATGTGTAGAAGTAATGAATTTGGTAAAGGAATTATATTCACGATTTTGGACAGTGAATAATCCTTTAAATAAAATGGATATTTTTGGAAAGTGATATTTTAAATGAAGTTTGAATGGTTTGAAAATAAAGTAAAGTGTGAATTCACTTATTATTAAAATAAGTATATGGAAATGTTTTCCAAATATTGAAATGGTTTTTAGAATATATCTTTTTAAAGATAATTTGAAGTGAATATTTGGAAAGTGATATAATTAATAAAAGATTAATTAAAAGGGCCTAGTGATTGCTTATGGTGCTAGATAATTGTTGTTGCTTTGATAGTTAAATAACCGGCTATCAAATTTGGCCATTTTAGTTCCTCAACTCAATGTGGGAACTAATTAGTCGTACACTTAGTATGTAACTGACTATGTAGGCTTGAATATCGTTTGTGTTGAGAATGTAGATTCGTGTAGTGGGGAGTAATTACTCCATTCTATCGAGCTTTCTTCTTGGCCGAAGGATAGCAAGTTGAAAGTTAGAGACGTGATAAGTTTATGAGACTTAGTTTCTGTGCGAGGGTGAGAAATGCTTTTGAATTGTTAGTGCGAAGAGACCAGGATCAGATTTATCTGAAAACCACTTCAGACCAACGTATATGCGTTCGATTGTGCAGGTTACTGAAGATATTGATATTTAGGATTTTCATAATGAAGGACTGCTTGTTGATCGTTTAGGGTTAAAATCCTGATATACATCCAATAGCAGTAGTCTCTTCGTTATGAAATATCCAATGCAAGGACTATTTGCTACTAATCCTAGGGATTTCCTGACAGGATGTGGTAGGAGAGCACCTTCGGTTTGTCCTATTCCTGGACAACTTGTATGGACGAGTGTCTGACATTGCATCTAAGATTACGTACATTGGTTTTTACAAACGTACATCTGTTGGTGGCGGAGAAGGAAACTTCTCTTAGCTTAACACCTTTCCTTGAGACATATGAGCTCAAGGGTTGTATTTTTGTGGAAGGCAATTAGTAGTCAACGGAAATGGAAATGTGGCATTCAAAGTGATGTGATATGTGATATGTGAAAGGTAATCGTTACCTCTGGCCTCGTCAACCGGAAATGACCGAAACAGGGTTAGATGCAGCAGGGCTTAGTGGGTCATTCCCAATTAGGATATGATCATCCCCTTCTAGATATATTTCTTCCTGCTATGACATTCTGGATGTAAATTAATGTGGTTTGTATGCTAGAGGGCCCTCGGAAAAGTCAGTAACAACCGGGGGATGACAAATTTGGTACTACCTAGTTATAGAGGTAGGCTGTTCTTGTGTTGGTAGAGGGCAGATGTTCTATGCCTCGGGACATCCAATTAGAGGTGTACCCATCGGAAGGTAGTCCCTTCACCTGGTCATTTTATGGAAATCCAAACACCACTACGTGCCTGCCATTTTGTTTGTAGAGCCTAGTATGCTAGAATTTAATAATGGTTACACTTTCGGCTATTTTAATTATTATTTGTATACTAGACATTAGTATAATATAACCTGATTTGATATAAAAAGTTTTGGTTATCATAAGGTAAAAACCCGTCCGTGTTTATGTGTGGGTGTGTCTTACGAGATACTTTTGTTTTGAAAGGAAAAGTTTTCGTAATATAATAAATTCAATTGAGTGTGTTTCTCATGCTGGTTTACCAGACAGATCCAGGCATTCTTCCTTTTCAATGCTCGGATCAGACCGAGTATACTTTCAGGTTCAGAGTTGGTGCTTTGAACCTTCAGTGGGAGAGCTGGAAGTCTTCATATCGTATTCCCGTATATGTTTATTTTTACACTGCTTTGTTATTTAAATTATCGGCAATTTTAAGGACAGGTTATTAGTGATTGATTGTTTACCTCTGATGGATGTATGTATATGATATTATATGTTTTCCGCTGCGTTATGAGATTCTATATCATTATGTTTGGTTTTATTCTTCTTCTCTCTTTCTTCTCTTCTCTTCTTCTCTCTTCTTTTCTTTCTCATGACTTTTCGTCATTCTGTGCTTTTTGGGTCGGACAATGTGGTTTATTGTCAATTCAAAAGGTCCATATTTGCGGGTCGTCACACGTGGTATCAAAGCTTAGGTTTAGTATATTCCTAGGCTTTGATGTGTACTCAGTATAGATAGGGTCAGTAGCACCCTAGATTGAGTTTGAGTGTATTATATATACGAGTGCGTATTTGTTAGTGATTATAAAAATGTTTTATATTGTGTTTACTTATCCGTTGAGCTGTTTATGAATTCTGGTCGGTATGTGGGACGCCACGTTATCGATAGGGGTTTCTAAACACTTAAACGAGGAAAGTCGACATAGTATTGTTTTTAAATTGGGTAAATGAAATAATTTTACCTCAATTATATTTTATATATAAAGGATAATTTTCCAGGAATTATTATAGTGTATATAAATTGATTGTTTGGTTTTTTGAAAATGTAAATATATATAAGTTAATAAAAGCTGTTTGGATAGTCCAAAAATAGAAACAACAATTGTAAAAGAATAAATTATATAAGCAAGTGAATTATAAAGTATGGAATTATAATTAATATGATTTACAATTGTGAAATAATCTTATATATAAGAAATGAAACTACATGAGTATATTTATAAATATGAGTTATAAGAAAAATTGGATTTAAACTAAGAATTTGAAAATTTGAATCATGTTGATTTTGATAGTTGTTTTTCAAATTTTAAAGAGGTTATATTATTGTAAATCTAAATAAGATAAATAAATTTGAAATGAATCTTATATAAGAAAAGTGAAATAGTGAAATTATATAAGTAAAAATATATTTATAAATGTGGTTTATAAATATAAAAAGGATTTTTAAAAGAATATAATGCACTGAATTCACTACCGTCGCTGGAAAATAGTAAAGGTAATGACTGCAGCATCATCAATATCATTTTTGAGTTTCCGTGTGATGGGTTGCTACCAATAGTAAATTAAAAATTGAAGTTTTGTTGTGGTAAACAAATTTGAATTTAAAATCCAAGTTGAAATTGATAAATATAAGGAAATTGACTTTTGGACTTATAATATAAAATAAAAAAAAATTAATTTTAGGAAAGTTAAATAAATTGAATTGGATTTGAACTAGATTAGATAAGTTATTGAAATGGAAAATTAAACTTAAAATAGTAAAGTGATTATATAATATGAATTTGGAAGTTTAAATAAGTAGGTTGTATAACTTATAAAATGGGAAAATGTAAGTAAAACCAAATATTAAAATGGTTAAACAATTTTGTTAAGCAAAACAAAAATCTGAATTTGAGTAGTGATATGAAATTTGACTTAAGTAAAAGTTAAATAAAATGACTTTAGAAATGAAATCTATGATTGAGTTAAAAGGAAATGAGCTAATTAAATGAGTTAAATAATATAGAATTTGAATTAAATTAGAAGTGAGCTTAAGTTGTATAGTGAAAGTAAATGTAAGTGAGAATGAAATGAAACATAACTTAAGTAATGTTTGAATGAAGTTGAATTTGTTATCAAAATAAATTAATAAAGTGAATTAGTGAAATGAAGTAATTAAATGAGAATGAACTTAGGTTATATAATGAAATTCAACTTTAATTGTAAAAGTGAATTAGTGAATACACATGGATTAGAAATGTTGTTAAGAATGGAATAAAACTTAAGTTAGGAAGTGATGATAAAATTAGCATTGGAAGTATTGTATAAAAAATGTGAATATAGTGAATAGTAGAATTCAATCTAAATTAAATATTAAACCAATTGAAATTAAATGTATTAAACTAAATTGAATATAAATGAAGTAAATATGAATGTTTGACTGTAAATTAAGTAAAGTTGGTTATCGTGGATATGCATTGGTTGTTAGATGGATGTTAGTTGGTTGTATAGAAATTCATTAAATATTAATGGAATTGAATTAATGAACTTGAAAACTAAATAATTGAATTCAATTGGAAGTAAAGAATCTAAATAGAATTGAATTTGATTTAATTTGGAAGTGAACTAACTTGAATGTAAATTAGTGAATGTAAACCAATTGAATATGAATGAATGAATGTTAGTAAAATCTAATGTTAATGAATCAAATGTGAATAAACTGAAAACCAATTCAATGAATATTAATGAGAAAATGAATGTTTATTGATTTGGTTATGGATTGATTGGATAGATATTGGTTTTTAGATGTAAGTTGGATGATAGTTGTTGGATGGTTGAATTTGTTGCTTTTGATTGCATTTGCTATATTGGCATATATAGTTGTTGTATTGGTATATGTTGTATATTGATATTACTTTCTATATACATGTTTCTCATTTGTTTGTTGAGTGTTTAGTAGGAGCGGATGGCATATGCTTCGCATTTGGAGCTCACTTTCGCGCTATATTAGCCATATATGCTCGCTAAATAATATATAAGGTACAAATCTCGAATTACATATTGTACGTTTATATTTTTTTCCCTATGGGATGCCTCATCCTCGAAGATGAGATGTATATTTGTGATATTATATATTGTGAATTTTTTCGGATTGAACCGCGTAAAGGAAGTTATGGCGAATTTTTTTTTAAAATTTAAGGCGTAAGAAAATTTTGGGAAAATTGGAAAAATTTTGATAACTAAAATTTTGATATTGAATTAAAAGTTAAACGATATTAGTTGGTTTTGAAAAGAATAACTATAAATGGATTTGAAAAATTAGGAAAGTTTTTATAAGAAGTTTAACCAATGGATTTTGAAAAGGTTAAAAAGGTTTAAATAATATTGGTAATCCAGTTTGAACGGTTTGTTTTTGAAAAGTTAATGGATTTTATGGCTTTTTTCGTACTTGGTAATTTCGAGGATGAAATTCTTTTAAGTAGGGGAGAATGTAACAACCCAGAATTTCAGTCATTCGAAATGGGAATATTTAATTGATTTTAAATTTTCACAAGTTAATTTTATAAGTTGGATAACTTATATTTCAAATATCTTGATTTATTTGTATAATTAAACTGTTAATTTAATATTTGAAATTGTGGAAATAATTAAGATTTGAATTTAATATGAAGAAAATGATTTATAAAGTTGTTTTAAATTCTAATTGAATTAGAATGGAGTTAGTGAACTTTTGAAATTGAATTAAAAGTTAATTTATAGAAGTTGGAAATTTATTGATTTAATTAACGGTTAAAAATAGTCATTTTTGAAACTGTCTCGGATTTCGACGAAACTAGTTTCATTGGATCCGTAATAGTGAGTTATTATAGGATTTCAAATTTCATGTCAATCGGATTTACGGTTTGGTCGTGCGAAGCTGAAATACGTTGAAATTTAATTAAAATAAATCAATTTGAAAACCTATCTTCCAAATACGATGGAATTAGCTTCCGATATATATTCCATTGTGTTCGGAATAGGAGTAAAACATTATAAATGCCGGGGGGCACGTTTCATTTGGAGTTTGGAAATATTTCGCGTGAATAGTCTTTGAATATTTTTCTATATAAGGACCTCATTATCACCAAATTGTTCAAAACCCTAGGGTTTCATTCACAGCTGCCACTATAATTTCGAACGGCCAGAAAATCACCATCTTTCTCCTTGATTATCTCTCAATCCCTCGATTATTTCGAAAAACCTTCAACTACAAGTTGTAGTGGCCAGCAAGTTCTACGGATCCAACGGCTATGATCTGGAATGGCGCAACGATGGGAGAGAAATTGGGTCGCGTTTTGGCCGTGTTCGTACACGTTTTTTGAAAGATATAGGGCCTCGTGTTCCTTGATATTACAGGCGTTGGTGAGGCGTGGGTAGGCGCTTCGGTAGGAATCATTCGATCAACGTCTAAGCGATCATGGAGAGCGCGGCCATCAGGTTTTTGTCGCGTGCAGGTGGGTTTCTTCGAACAGGTTGAACGTGATGAAGGAAGGAGGAAAACAACGGCCTGGATCTGCTCTGGAAAACGTGCGGCCAAGATTTAAGGTAGAAAAAAAAGTTATAAATTAATTTGTAAAAAATCGTGTAATCTTATATTTGCCATAACTTTTACATACGAGGCCGGAATTGGACGAAACAAGCGGCGTTGGGTTCGTATTCGTGAACACTACACGATGGAGCTAGATTGGATTAATTTGGAGCTGGTAGAAATTTTAGGTAAAATTAAACGTCAGTTTACTTTTATTCGGAATAAAACGCTGTAACGACTATTGGAAGTAAAGTGAGTACAACTCACTCTTTCCGACTCACTTATATTTTTATAGAAGTCAGAATAAATTGTATTGTATGCTGTGATGGTTGTTTGGATGTATATTATATATATTATATATATTGGTATTTGGATTTATTTCCGCATATTTTAGCCAATCAGACCCTATAAGTTTCCGTGTATGAGCGGATGACCTTTTGTACGCGCGTCTGCCTCGAAGCGGACATTGTACATATTTTCTCATATGTATATTTGTTGCAGGTGGCAGGTTGGAGGGATCCAACAGGATTCCTTGCTATTGTTGATTTTTTTTATAGATATTGATATATATATATATGTATATATATATATATGCTATATCATGTGATTTTGTTTGTTGGATGCCATGATTATTGTTATCCATGTGAATCACCTTATTTAGTGCTGTTGTAGCATTGGACCATATTTTGGAATTTTAGAAATATTAAAATGATGATTTCAAATATAAAAGGATTTCGAAGGAATTTTGAAAATATATGTTTTATTAATTTTTGAATTGTTAAGGAAATGAATTCATTTTAAATAAATAAAAAGTTATAATTTTTATGTTATAAAAACTATGATTTTTGTGAAATATACTTGTTTCCTGGAGATTTGACCAGACAACTGAGTGCTCGGCATTGGCCACTACTCGGCACGAAGGACTGATCGGCATCCAGGAGTACTCGGTGTAGTACTCGGCATCAGCTGGAACTCGGCATGAAGGACTGGTCGGCATCCAGGAGTATTCGGCATCCGTAGTGCTCGGCGATCAGGAGACTCGGCGTCAGTTAGTGTTCGGCATCATTAGAACTCGGCTACAAGAACGCTCGGCATCCCATGGTACTCGGCGTCAACCAATGCTCGGCGTCAAGACTGCTCGGCATACGAGAACGCTCGGCATCCCATGGTACTCGGCGTCAACCAATGCTCGGCGTCAAGACTGCTCGGCATACGAGAGTGCTCGGCATCAAGACTGCTCGGTATCAAGGAGAACTCGACAACATCTGGAGTACTCGGCAACAGGAGTACTCGGCATCTAGAAGAGCGTTCGGCTTCGACTGACAAACTTCCTGCACTTCCCAAACATCAACCACATCGTTCGGCATAGAAGGGATTGTTCGGCATCAGGGTGTTCGGCACACCTGGTTCGGCATACAGCAACCACTGCACTAGGGCTTGAGCGTTCGGCTATCCAGCCCACTTGGGAAGTCCAGCCCATATTTGCCTATAAATAGAGGGGCAGGGTCACAGTGAAATGGATCCTTTTTTGGGAGAGAAAACACCGGGGAGACTCTGCCATTTTCAAGACTCATCTTCTCTACTCAACAACTTCACTCAAGCATTTGATTCACGAATTGTATTTGTAATCAACCATAAAGGAAATCAATAAAGTTGAACAAAGTGGACTTAGGCAATTACGCTGAACCACTATAAATTTGGTGTTCTTACTTTCTGCATTTAAATTAGCATTGTCTTCTCTGTTTAATTTACTTTCATCACTTATATCTCTACACAATCTTTCTGAACGAGGTTAGTGACCAATTTTGGTGCTAACACTTTGGTGCTTTCACTGAGAATTGAATTCTCATACCTCAAGGATCTGCTTTGAAGCTACTGGATTGAACAAATCCCCCAAAGAAGATCCGACTCACTGGTAGAACATCCGTTGATTCTACTCAGAGTTCATACCAATAACTCTACAATGGCAAGACCACGTACCAGGTCAGCTTCTCACAATGCGGATGCCCACGAGACTGCTAGCGTGCAACAAGCAGGGCCTAGCAATCAACCAGCAATTCCAAATACAGGAGTTGCCACTCAGGACCAAACTCCAGTTGTCACCAGAATAGAGTTCAACGACTTGATGAGAGAGCTCAGGGAAAGTAGGAGACAACTAGGAGAGCAGATGCAAGCCAATGCCAACCTGATGGCACAACTTACTCAACAGCAGCAACAGAATGCTGGGGGCAATCCCACTGCTTACTCCTCATCTGACAGCTCTACTTCCTCTGATGAACCTCCCATGCGCAGACGCCGTAAGACTGATGCTGCGCGAGCAGATGCTACTGTTCGAATAGCTGGAGACCGCGACCAAGCAAGAGCTGGAAGCTTCAGGACCGGGATACAGATGGAAGATAGAGGCCCAGATCATCAAAATGCTAACGATGTCGAACCTCAAGATGCACGATTGGCAGATCGCCAAGAGAGGAGGCATCAGCATGGACAGGCGCGTAGAACAGACTCCAACCTTCCGCCTTCCATACAGACACCCGATCTGACAGCCATGATCAGGCAACTGATGAAAGAGAATCAGGGCTTATCAAATGATGACTGGGGAGTGTCAAGAAGTCATACTCCGTTCACGGATGTTGTGTTGCAAGCGGCGTACCCCAGGAAGTTTAGTATGCCTACTATTCCTGCATATGAAGGAAAGACTGACCCTAGACAACATGTCATGAGATACGAATGGATGATGGATTCAGCCAGAGCGAATGATGCCACCAAGTGTAGGTGCTTTCCGATTACTCTATCTGGGATCGCTACTATGTGGTTCACCCGACTTCCTCCGCGATCCGTATCAAATTTCGAGGAGTTGGCAAAGAAGTTTATTGAGCAGTTCAGGATACACACTACGCGCCCAAAGGACGTGATGTCTCTGTCAAGTGTAATCCAAAATCCTGGGGAATCGTTGAAGGAATATTTGCAAAGATTCCACGTAGCAGCAACTGAAGTCAGTAATCCCAATGACCATGCAATTCTGATGGCTGTAATGAGAGGTGTGGATCCAGACTCTGAGTTTGGAGACTGGCTGGCAGGAAAACCTCCAGCTACGCTAGAGCGTTTCTACTCTAAGGCACACAAGTTCATAAGAAGAGAGGAAGCTAGGTGGGTACGACGAGATAAGGCGCCAGGGCCTGTCCAAGAGTCAATAAAGAGCAACATCGCTGTGAAGCAATCGGGAGACAGCTCGAGAAAGGTCCAAGTCAATGTCCAGAACAAGCCTGGGCAACCCAAGGAGTCCGGAGGAAGGAATCAAGGGAAAAGAAAAGAAGCAGGAAAGTGGAAGTCGAGAATTCCAAGCTACAGCGAGTACACTCCGCTAAACGCCCCACTTGAAAACATTTACCTATCCACCTGCAATACTTTTCAGTACAGAAAACCACGTCCAAAAGAATCAACCGAAGAACAGAAGCGGACCGGGAAATATTGTTGCTTCCATGAGACTTATGGACACAATACGGAAGAATGTAGACACTTGCACGACGCTATCGAGAAGTTGATCAGGCAGAAGAAATTGCAAGAATTTGTGAAGGATCCACAAGAAGGAGGACAGGGAACGTCCAACCCAGGTCGTGCACCAGCTCCACGTTATCCCGAGGAGCCTGCCCAGACCGTTGGTAGACTGGTCATAAATACAATTATCGGCGGGCCTCACCCCGCGGATAAGAATTGGCAGGAGATGGAGCGATATGCAAGTTCCTTGAATCATGCAGATTTTGAGTGTTGTTCAAACATGGAGGACGGAGCCCCTGCTAAGCAGCAGCGCGTAATGACATACGATATTGTGTTCAGAAGCAGAGACGCTGATCAGGTAGAGGCTTCGACCATCGACCCCATGGTCATATCTGCAACGATCGGACCAGCATATGTAAAAAGAATTCTGATTGATTCTGGAAGTTCAGTCAACATCATCTTCAAGAAGGCCTACGATCAAATGAAGTTAGAAACAAAAGACTTGAAACCATCCAAAGCTCGTATTCACGGCTTTTAAGGCGCTGCAACTGATGCAGTGGGATATGTCGAGTTACCAGTTGAACTGGGACAAGGCGAGCGTCGGAGAGTGCGAATTCTACCCTTTGTAGTTTTGGATGTGGACTCTCCGTATAACGTTTTCTTGGGCCGGCCGGCCCTGGCGGAGTTTAGGGCAGCGTTAGCCCCGTGGTGTTTAACTTTGAAGTTCCCGACTGACAAAGGAGTAGGCATTGTTCACGGCGACCAAGCAGCTGGTCATTCCTGTTATGTGGCCGAGCTCCAAGAGGCCCACCGGAGGGAGAAAGGAAAGGTTGCGGACAATCCCGTCCGCATCCCCAATGCGGATAATTGACAAGTAGTGCCCGAGCCCTGGCTCGGGCATAGTTCTCGGATCTACGGAGATATAGATCCGAGAGACGACGATGAGAAACCCAGGGAAGAGAAGGCGGCACCGGCTGAATTAACAATTGACATTTCAGTTAGCCGTGACGACCCTTCGCGAATACTGAAGATCGGATCACAGCTAGGCCCCGCAATGACTGAAGACCTTAGTGACTTCCTCCGGGCGAACCTTGATGTTTTCGCCTGGACGCATTCTGATATATGTGGGATTTCTCCCGCCATCACGAGTCATATGTTGAACATAGACCCGAAATACGTCCCAGTCAAGCAAAAAAGGAGAGGAATGGATCCGGAGAGATCCGCCGCTCTTGGAGAGGAGGTGGACAAACTCAAAGCAAATGGGTTCGTCCGCGACGCCCTCTACCCTGAATGGGTCTCCAACCCCGTGCTAGTAAAGAAGGCGAATGGGAAATGGAGGACTTGCGTAGATTATTCCGACTTGAACAAAGCATGCCCTAAGGACAGTTTCCCGTTGCCTAGGATCGATCAGTTGGTCGATTCCACCGCAGGACACGAGTTACTGTCATTCATGGATGCGTACTCAGGATACAACCAAATCCCAATGCATATTCCGGACCAAGAACACACCAGCTTCGTTACAAATGTCGGACTGTATTGCTATGTAGTGATGCCCTTTGGATTGAAGAATGCTGGAGCAACTTACCAACGTCTGGTGAATCGAATGTTCAAGGACCAGCTGGGTAAAACCATGGAAGTCTATGTGGATGACATGCTCGTGAAGTCACGACGGTCAAACGACCACATTCAAGACTTGGCTGAAATGTTCGACATACTCAGGTTTTATGGCATGAAGATCAACCCGTTGAAGTGTTCTTTCGGCGTTGCATCAGGGAAGTTTTTGGGATTCATCGTTAACGCTAGGGGAATCGAAGCCAACCCAGAAAAGATCCAAGCTATTCGAGATGTACAAGCGCCCAGGACTATAAAGCAGGTACAGAGCTTGAACGGAAAAGTAGCTGTGCTGAGTCGATTTATATCCAAGGCAACTGACAAGTGCATCCCGTTCTTTGACATAATAAAGAAAGGAAAGAGAAATTTTGAATGGACGTCTAGCTGTGAGGAAGCATTCCGGAATCTGGTGAGGCATCTGGAGAGCCCACCAATGCTATCAAAACCAGTTGACCATGAGATGTTGTACATATACTTGGCTGTATCCCCACATGCGATAAGTGCGGCTTTGGTACGAGAGGAGGATCGAGTCCAAAAGCCGGTGTATTATGTTAGCAAACGTTTAACAGGGGCCGAGAGGAATTACCCTAAAATAGAGAAATTGGCTTATTGCTTGGTGATTGCATCATGAAAGCTTCGCCCGTACTTTCAAGCACATTCAATCGGTGTTTATTCCGATCAACCCCTGAGGCAGGTACTCCAATGGCCGGAAACTTCTAGAAGATTGCTAAGATGGAACATCGAGTTGAGCCAATTCGATATCGCGTACTTACCACGGAGAGCCATCCGAGGGCAAGCATTAGCAGACTTCATCGCTGAGTTTACCATACCCATCAAACCGGACGATCACGACATCATTCCCCCCGTTCGATGGAAATTATACACCGACGGTGCATCAAACGACCGTTACTCCGGCGCGGGCGTAGTTCTTGTAACTCCGGAAAACCGATCGATCTGTTATGCCCTGAATCTCGATTTCCCGGCTACAAATAACGAAGCCGAACATGAAGCACTGATCGCTGGCTTGAAGCTCATCAAGGAACTCGGGATCGAATCAGTCGAAATCTTTTGTGACTCACAGTTGGTGGTTTACCAAGTACGGGGAGACTACCAAGCAAAGGGACGAAAGCTTGCTCCGTACCTCATTCAGGTCCAAGAACTACTATCAAATCTTGAGCGTTATGACATCTCACATATCCCGCGCGAACAGAACAAAGAAGCCGACTTATTGGCTAAGTTCGCGAGTACCGACGATGCGCAACAAATGGGATTGTATCCCATCGAAGTCTTGCATGCCCCGAGCATAGATGAAATGAAAGTCGATCGCATGTTGGGAACATAAATCGAGAAGGAATCGTGGATAACCCCATTCAAACTGTACCTGACGACCGGGGCTTTACCAGGAAAAAGAAGCGAAAGACGGCAGGTCCTTCGAAAGGCCGTGCGATACATAATGCAGGATGGATCAATGTATCGAAAAGGATTCTCAGTCCCGTTATTACGATGCATCGCTCATGATGAAACAAAGCGAGTCTTGAGAGAGATTCACGAAGGGGAATGTGGCGACCATACTGGGGGGCAAACGCTAGCAAAGAAGATCCTCCGCTATGGATATTACTGGCCCACCGTAAACCGGGATGCCGCGGACTACGCAAGAAAATGCGACAAGTGTCAAAGATATGCGAAAATCCCGAGGGCTCCATCAACGGAACTCACACAAATGATCAGTCCCTGGCCATTTGCGATCTGGGGAATCGACATAATCGGCTCTTTGCCTCTATCCAAAGGTGGTGCGAAATACGCAATAGTTGCAGTCGACTATTTCACGAAATGGGCTGAGGCAGAACCTTTGGCCACTATCACCTCTAAGAAGGTCATTAACTTAGTTGTACGAAACATTATATGCCGCTTTGGCCTTCCATGCACCATCATTACAGACAACGGAACGCAATTTGAAAGTAGAGAGTTCAAAGAGTTCTGTTTAAAGTACGGCATCGAGAAAAAGTTCGCCGCCGTTGCACACCCAAAAGCTAACGGACAAGTCGAGGCCATTAACAAAATAATCAAGTCCATACTGAAGAAGCGTCTGGAGAAGGTTGGAGGCAAGTGGGTAGATGAACTCCCGACAGCATTATGGGCGTATAGAACAACCCACAAGTCCACGACCGGCCACACTCCGTTCGCCTTGGCATACGGCTCTGAAGCCGTTATACCCGTGGAACTTGAAGTTCCATCGCACCGAGTGACATACTATGATCCCAAGACGAACCAAAACCTCTTGCTGGAATCACTGGACTGCATCGACGAAAAGCGGGAAGAAGCTGAATTAAGGGCGGCGGCGCACAGACATCGAGTCAAGCGTTACTACGACGGCAGAGTCCGCCCAAGAATCTTTGATGTGGGTGATCTCGTTCTGAAACGAGTCTTCCCGGTACCATCACGCATGAATCCCAGCTGGGAAGTTCCATACGCCATTGAACGGAAGCTTGGAGAAGGAACATTCAAGCTAACGACCGTTGATGGCGCGACACTCCCCCGAGCATGGAACAGTGAACATTTGCGGCACTATTACATTTAGCATGTTTTCCTTTCTTGTTGTAGGCACTGTTATTTCCTGCATGTTTCCATTCAATAATGACTTAGTTTCCTTTTAAAGTTGTAATCAAGCAATTTAGTTGATTTTCATTAATAAAGGCTTGAAGCCATATTTTCTATGAAGTTTCTATATCTCTTAATTGGATGATAAATTACATTATCCTGCACGACATACAGACGCGTACGAACGATTCCAAATCTCCGAAGCCCCAGAGCGCGGATCGGAGTACTCTAAGTCCTCAGAGCGCGGACTAGAGTATAAACGACTTCAAATATCCGAATCCCCAGAGTGCGGAGCGGAGTACTCTAAGTCCCCAGAGCGTGGACTAGAGTATAAACGGATACGAATCTCCGAATCCCCAGAGTGCGGAGCGGAGTACTCTAAGTCCCCAGAGCACGACTAGAGTATAAACGATTTCAAATCTCTGAATCCCCAGAGTGCGGAGCGGAGTACTCTAAGTCCCCAGAGCACGGACTAGAGTATAAACGATTTCAAATCTCCGAATCCCCAGAGTGCGGAGCGGAGTACTCTAAGTCCCCAGAGCGCGGACTAGGGTATAAACGAATACGAATCTCTGAATCCCCAGAGTGCGTAGCGGAGTACTCTAAGTCCCCAGAGCGCGAACTAGAGTATAAACGATTTCAAATCTCCGAATCCCCAGAGTGCGGAGCGGAGTACTCTAAGTCCCCAGAGCGCGGACTAGAGTATAAACGATTTCAAATCTCCGAATCCCCAGAGTGCGGAGCGGAGTACTCTAAGTCCCCAGAGCGCGGACTAGAGTATAAACGAATACGAATCTCCGAACCCCCAGAGTGCGGAGCGGAGTACTCTAAGTCCCCAGAGCGCGGACTAGAGTATAAACGATTTCAAATCTCTGAATCCCCAGAGTGCGGAACGGAGTACTCTAAGTCCCCAGAGCACGGACTAGAGTATGAACAGTCTCCAAGTCCCCGGAGCACAATGTCAGCAAACCAAATAAAGACAAGAGAATCATTCAAACAAAAAGAAACTAAAATTTTATTCGATAAGTCCAAAATGGGGATACACGATCACTCCTACAAAATTCAGACCTATACAAACTACGAGTTGTGGAAGATAAAAACAATTACAAAACTTAAGCAGGAAACTTGTTGAACAAGTGCATCGATTATTTCTTTGACTTCTTCTTCTTGTCTTCCTTTGGTGTTTCCGACGACTCCTCTCCCTTACGCTTTTTCTTGGACTTTTTGCTTGCTAGAGAAACGGAGTCAGGAGTAGGAGACGGAACATCTAGTGGTTTGGACCTGCCCGGGAGAATGATTTTCAAAGGTCTGTTCCGTGGGTCAGTGAGTTCAAGAATTTCAGATTCAACTTTGACTTTGACCTTTTTCTTCTCCTCGTCGGCGAGACGATCCTTCATGCTCATCTCTGAAGTATGCTCAGAGGCGCCAGTAATTTCAATTTCGTCGTTTCCTTCGGCAGGAGATGAAGTATCAAGCTTGTCATCATCTAGCGCCCCGATCACTTGAGCGTCTAGACCGGGAGTTACTCCTGCGTGAGCGGCATCGCTTGTTTTCTCTGTTTCCTCCTTGGCGTCATCGCTCCTCGGAGTTGGCTCGGCGTCAGAACAACCTACATGAAAATATAAAGAATGGGCGTTAGAGCCAGTAACCATTGCTGAAAAATGACGGGATCTTTCAACTTCTAGAGAAAGAAGAATTTCCTACCAGGTTCCGGTTGGCTATCGGTGGCGCGTGGGGTTTCACCCTCCAGGATAGGTGATAGCACATGAGCACCGAGCCCGGGGTCTTCGGGGTCATAACCAACATGCTGCTCGAATGGATCAAGTGTCGGTCGACCGGCCGATTGAGCGTCAGGTTGAGCAATAACATGAAGAGCAGTAATATTAACCCCAGACGGGCCAGCTTCATCATTCTTCTCTTTCAGAAGGGGAGAGCCTCTGCTGTAAAGTGATAATGCTGCAGATAAATCCGATGGCTCATTCCCCCTAAGGAACTCTTTCACCAAGGCCTCCTCATCAGCCTCTTCGGAGCCCGACTCAATCTTCCTGATCCTTATCAAAGTTTCCCAGGCCTAAGCTAGGGACTCAAGGTAGCCGTCGCCCAAGAATGTTAAGTCGCGATGCATAAGGACGCGGGCTCCATATTCAGCAATCAGCGGGTCAAACATGTTTTTGACCTCTTCCCTGCCGGCTTCCGCGGCCGCCTCGAGGCGAGAATCAATCTCCTCCGCAGCCTCTCTCTTGCCCTCCTCACGGGCCTCATCCTTCATTTTCTCGACCCCAGCGAGTTCGTCATCGAGCTTCGTTTTCAGAAGTCGGGTAGCAACGATCTCATCGCAGTATCGTTGTGATTCTTCTTGAGCAGCTACCCTATCCTCCTTCTCCTTGGAGAGTAATTCTTTCAGCTCTTTGACTTGGGTGGCGAGCGCGTCCCTTTCCTTTTGGACAGAGTCTTTTTCTAGGGCGAGGGCACCGCTGCGCTGGTCTGCTTCGTCAAGCTCTTTTTTGTGAGCCGCCTCTAAACGAGTAACTGCCTCAGCAGTATCTTTTGCGCTTTGTTCAGCGGCTTCTAGCTTCGACTTATACGAGGCAAGCTCTTCGTCTTGGAGCTTGATGATTTTCTTATCGCTGCCAGCCTGTAGGTTCAGGCGATCAATCTCGTGTTGACGCTCGACGGACACTTCCGAGATCTTCTCCACCAAGTGCACGAACGCGTCATGTTGAACATAGACGTCGTTGTTGCAGGCAATGGCACTTTGCTTCACGTGCCCAGGAATGTGATGGATGGCTGGGAGGAATTTCAAGCCGTCAAAACAGATTTTCGGAAACTTGGCCTTAAGGTCGACCATTTTTTCCGCAACAATTGGGTCCACTGCAGGAGTAGGAGGAGGAGGCTTTGATAATTCCGTTCTTTTACGTTGCTCTCGAACTTGCCTCGTACTCGATGAAATGGAGTGTTGTTCTCGAGCAGCATCAGACTGATAACCCTTCTGCGAAGACTTCTCTTTATCCGGCTCAGTTGGAGGAGGAAGATCGCGGGACTGGGAAGATTGAGTATGTGCTTTCTTGCGGTGAGACCACTCGCGAGGACGATTGTCCCTATCTTCATAATCACCTCAGTCCCTGCGTCTGCCTGAACCGGAATCCCGTCCAGAGTGATGGAATATAGAAGACCCCTGAAGGCGATCAAGTCCGTGAGAGCGGCCCATATCACCTGCAAAGAATGGAGATAACAACGAGTTAAGGAGAATTCACGAGCTAAAAAGACTTGAAGTATATTATGGAATGCGCATGTGCATGTGTGTCCTAGTGTTCCCCCCGACGGACCCGTTCGTTTATCTTTGCTAATCGGAGTTTTGTCTCCTTGAGCCGGGAGTTGAACTCCTACATTGCCTCTAGCGGGCGAAGAGAATTTGAGAGCTTCAGGATCATCGAACCCGTAATTAAGTAAATCATTGGGGATGGACAGGTTGGACAGACCCCTCAGAGAACTTTCCAGATGCTACGAAGAAGCCTCTTTCTCAGGAGGGATAGACGTAACTTTTGAGGTGCCACCAACTTTCTCCTTTTGAACCGTATATTTCAACTTCTTCTTTCCCTTCGAAGGGGAGGATGATGTCTCAATATCCTGAACTTCGATTGCCGGATTGCAAGCGGGACCGACGTTCTCGCCCTGAGTCTCGGGAGCATCATCCTCTCTACGCTCGCTTTCTCCGTGCGTATCGGGAGTGCGGCGCGACGACGGTCCGACATGTTTTCTCCCTTTACCGGACGAAGGCTTGGGAATGGTGACACCTTCTGGAAGGCTGATCCGACGACCAGGGGCTAGCAAGCCAAACCCCGACAGCGATTCATTTGAAATGATAGTCCGGATGTCTCGATCCTCAGCAGGAAGAGCTCTAATGGCTTCAACAGCCTCAGAATATCCTCGACCTTCCGGACGCGGGTTGATAACTGAAAAGATGAAATGAAGAGTTAGGAAAAGCATGACTCCGATTAAATACGAATAGTGATTCAGCAGAGAGACTTACTGCCTTCAACCCATCTCCTAGCGAAACCAGAAGGGCAGCGCACATAGAACCATTCCTGTTTGTACAGGGCGAATTTGCTACATGCCCCTGTCAAGATCTGGCATTTGTGGTATGGCTCGAGGAACATAAAGGAAGGACTGTCTTTTCGTCTCTTGAACATATAAATGTATCTGATATCACCGGGGGTTGGAGGTCTGGAGAAGACGGCCATGAAAAGTAAGTAAGTCCCGTATAGGAATGCATGGCCGTTCGGGTGCAGCTGCGACGGAGCCATGTCTATGTACTGCAGAACATCCCGGAGAAATAAATTGAACAGAGGCACGCTGCCCATCCAACACATGAACTTGTTGCAGGTAGTGTACCCGATTGGGGGCAGATGAGGACGATCGTGTCTCGAAGGAACTAACACGTCGGCAAAAGGAATTCCATGAATGGAGCATATCCGTCGCAGAGCAGCTTCGTTGATCTTCGAGGCTTGAGAATCGATCGGGTTGTCTAGTAAGATGGTTGCCTCCAGAGCATCAGGCGCCAAGTTATGAGCAGGAGAAGTCGATAGGTTAGAAGTATCAGCGGCTCCTTGCCTTGATGACGGCCCAGGCCTGTCGGATATAGTGGCGGAGCTAGATTTTCTCGACATCCCAAATAAATAACGAACCTGGCTAAGTGCTTGAGAAAACTATACTTAAAAAACGTTGAACGTTAGAATTAGCAACACGAGTTTTCCCCCCACGTGGTGTGTGAACTAGTGCAAGCAATTGTGTACAAGCAATAAGATTTCAAGGATATAAAAATGAGTTTTGAATCATGGCCTTCGAAGACCGTCATCGCTGACCGTCTCGAAGAGCCCGCCTGGTAGTGGTTACAGTCCCAGATTTAGAAAACATGTAATTTATGAAGTATCCGGCTTAAGTCTAATTTGACATTTATATCGTTCGGCATTTAAATGTTGTTCGGCATTTGCATTGTTCGTCCTGAGAAGAGTTCGGCATGTATCTTGGTTCGGTTAAGCCATTGTCAAGTGTTCGGCTTTGAAATTGTTCGGCATGTATATGTTTGTTCGGCATTTGAATGTTGTTCGGCATTGAGATTGTTCGGTCTAAGTTCTGTTTGGAAATCGTATTGTTCGGCCTCGATATTGTTCGGCATCTAAGAATGTTCGGCTTGAGTTTTTGTTCGGCTAAGTTATTGTTCGGCAATTGTATTGTTCATCCTAAGTAAAGGTCGGCACGTATATTGTTCGGCCTAGGCATTTATATTGGTCGGTATTTTTGGTGTTCGGCGAATATAGTGTTCGGTAGTTATATTGTTCGGCACATACATTGTTCGGCCTAGGCGGTTATCTCGTTCGGCATATATGGTATTCGGCGGTTGTATTGGTCGACATATGTGGTGGTTCGGCATTTATAATTAGGCATTTATGTTGTTCGGCATGGGTGACTGTTCGGAAAAGCATCGCCCGGCCAAAAATCTCGTTCGGCCGGGACCATAACCGACATCCTATTTGGCTTAAACACACCGTCCTCTACAGTGACTTCATTCCCTTTTCTTTTTTTTTCTTTCCTTCCACCATCCACACCGAACCATCATGTTCGGCATTCTAACCAACTCCAACCTTCCGCCTCATCGTATAGCTCTAAAAAAATCCACATATCACCTGTGTCTCGTGTCGAAACCCCTTTAAGGATTTAGTAGAGGGATTGTTACCTATGTGATAGATCACGACTTGAAGAAGTTTGGGGCTGAGGACCGCGATTTTGATCAGCGCCAAGTGGGTTAGGAAGTGTTGTTAAGTCTTTGTAGGCTGGTAACAAGTGAGTTTCTCGAAGACAAGATAGGAGAAGTGAGCGTGAAAAGAGAAGGAGGAAGAAGGCCTCGACTTTTATAGACAGAAAGGGAAGTCGAAAAGGCCGTACCCGGTGGAACCGGTCAAGGTCATGTCGTTCGGTTTCGGCCCATAATGGTTCGGCACTGAAGTATTGCTCGGCTAGGAGGCATCGTCCGGTTACGAATGCCTCGTTCGCCAGTAGGAACACGCTCGGTACACACCTAAATCACTGGAATACTCAAAGGTGGCATCTCCGCTCGAGGTTAGCCAAGGGTTTAAGACGAGACGAAAAGGTTGTATGATTCAAAGCGTACCACGTTCGGTCACGCGATACACTTTGGGGGGCAAGTGTTTCCTGGAGATTTGACCAGGCAACTGAGTGCTCGGCATTGGCCACTACTCGGCACGAAGGACTGATCGGCATCCAGGAGTACTCGGTGTAGTACTCGGCATCAGCTGGAACTCGGCATGAAGGACTGGTCGGCATCCAGGAGTATTCGGCATCCGTAGTGCTCGGCGATCAGGAGACTCGGCGTCAGTTAGTGTTCGGCATCATTAGAACTCGGCTACAAGAACGCTCGGCATCCCATGGTACTCGGCGTCAACCAATGCTCGGCGTCAAGACTACTCGGCATACGAGAACGCTCGACATCCCATGGTACTCGGCGTCAACCAATGCTCGGCGGCAAGACTGCTCGGCATACGAGAGTGCTCGGCATCAAGACTGCTCGGTATCAAGGAGAACTCGGCAGCATCTGGAGTACTCGGCAACAGGAGTACTCGGCATCTAGAAGAGCGTTCGGCTTCGACTGACAAACTTCCTGCACTTCCCAAACATCAACCACATCGTTCGGCATAGAAGGGATTGTTCGGCATCAGGGTGTTCGGCACACCTGGTTCGGCAAACAGCGACCACTGCACTAGGGCTTGAGCGTTCGGCTATCCAGCCCACTTGGGAAGTCCAGCCCATATTTGCCTATAAATAGAGGGGCAGGGTCACAGTGAAATGGATCCTTTTTTGGGAGAGAAAACACCGGGGAGACTCTGCCATTTTCAAGACTCATCTTCTCTACTCAACAACTTCACTCAAGCATTTGATTCATGAATTGTATTTGTAATCAACCATAAAGGAAATCAATAAAGTTGAACAAAGTGGACGTAGGCAATTACGCTGAACCACTATAAATTTGGTGTTCTTACTTTCTGCATTTAAATTAGCATTGTCTTCTCTGTTTAATTTACTTTCATCACTTATATCTCTACACAATCTTTCTGAACGAGGTTAGTGACCAATTTTGGTGCTAACAATACTCAAATATGATTTTTGGATTATGGAGTTAACTATTTTATAAAATAAATTAAATTGAGATTTTTGGACTTATTATAAATGGTTTATATATAAGATTTATAAAATTGATATTTTATAAATAAAAGTAATGGAATTATAAACAGTGTCTTATAAATATTAGAAATGGAATTGTAATCAAATTTGTATATGGATTTGGAATTGAAATTTAGAAATGAATTTAAAAAGGATTTTATAAATAATAAGTGTAACGATCCCGAATTTTATTAAGTTTAAATTTGTTAATAGATTTAAATTTTGAATAAAAATTGTGAAAATAATTGGTAATTAAGTTTGTGGTGATCGAATCCTGTTCCAGGTTGGATTAAGTTCCTCGATTTCGAATTCATCGTAGATTCGACGAATTGGTTGGCCTAAGGGTGTGAGTTGATGGACAGCGACATGTGGGAGGTGGCAGCGTCGATCGCCGTGGCTCCGACGTCTCGTGCACATGCACACTTGTATTTTGGGTATCTGGAAATCATGGAGATTGGGGAAGAAGGGTTGGCCCGGAGTCGTTCTCGAGTTTTTGCATGGGTTGACTCGAAGACGAGTGAGGCGGGGAAAAACTCGAATTAAAGCTCGGGATTTTTGCAGTTTTGCTCGGGTCTGTTGATTTTTATATTAAAATAGTTTTAAACTTTAAAACCAGATCAAGTTGTAGTTAAAACGATTTTTGTAAAATAGTTCTTTTGCAAATGATAAATGTTTATCCAAGTTGAATTGGTCAAAAGGTTTAAAAGTAAATTATTTCAAAATTTATTAAGTTAAAAGTGTTTTAAATCTATATAACTTTTAATTTTAAAAGTTTATAAACTTAATTTTTGTAATTAAGTAAATGATTGAAAAAAATGAAATGGTTTTATAATCCTTAATCTAACTTAAAGATCTTAAGTTAATAAATGTATTGATGATGGCCTATTTCCAAAGGATTATTAAATAAGGATTAAATGATAATTAAAAATAATAAAGATAAATGGTTTATCTTTTAGTTGATGAAATCTTAAATAATTAAAGAATTATTGTAATTAATTAAGGATAATTAATTTAATGATAATTAATTACGGGTTAATTAATTAATTAATTACGGGTTAATTAATTAATTAATTAAGGGTAATTAATTTAAAGGATAATTAAATAATTAGGGATTAATTATTTAATGATTAAAGGATGATTTATTTATTAATTAAGGTTGATTAATAAATAATTAAAGGATAATTAATTAATGTTTTGTAATTAATTAATATTAATTAATCAGGATTAGAAATTTATAAGAAATTAATCTAATTTGAATTAATCAGACAATTAACTGGTCTTACTTATGAATGTATGGATTATATTGGATGGTTGAATTATTTGATATCCTTGATATGTGATGCTTTATGATATATCCTAATTTGTGTTGTGATTTGTAATTTATTTATCTGGGATAAATGTAATTTATTATCTGTGGTATATATGATCTGTGATCTGTGAATGAAAAGATAAGCGTTATATTTCATACCGCTTATCAACTATATATCTGCATTCTGATCTGTGATGATTGAATGATGTTGCACTATTGTGTAAAACCCCTGGACCACACTCTTACACACACAAATATGGATTTCACGTGGAAATCGGTTAAGTCACAAATGATTTAAATTTAATGTTTTTGAAATCGAAATTTTAATTTCAATTGATTTTGAAATTGGAAATTGGGGTTTAATATGAAAAGCTTTTGAAAGGAGTTTTAAAGATATTTTGGATATCTTGAAATTTAAATAATTTGATTTAAATTTGAATTCAAGTTTGAAATTGAATTCTATGATTTGAAACTAGGGATTAAAGATGCTGTACAAGTTATATATGGGTTAAACCATTTTAACGGTATTGATTTGGGAATTTGAATTTAATTCAAGGGTTTTAACTCGTGTAAATATAACTGGATTTTTCCAAAATGAAAACTACTTGTTTTCAAATAATAATAGCTTTCATTTTAAGAAAGGATTTCCAAATTGTGTTGAAAGGTTTCAAGTTTGAAATGGAATTGAAATGTTTTGAAAGCTATCAAATGAGTCTTTGATTCAAAGACCGGATGAGTTAATCCAACTTGAAATAGAATTTTTTTGAAAGGCTATGAATGAATCTTTGGAAACCAGTTTTGAAAGCTATAAGTTAAATCTTGACTTAAAGATTTAACGATTTAATTCAATTGAAATGGAAATTGTTTTGAAATCCATGAATGGATCTTTGTGAACGGGGTGAACTTTGTGAATTGAATCTTTTTTGTTTAAAAGATTAAAAGTGTGGAAATTGTTTAAACCATTGAAGGTTTTTGAAATGAATTTTTTTGTTTAAAAGATTGGAAATGGTAATTTGTTTTAACCATTTGAATGAATCTTTTTATTCAAAAGATTGGAGATGGTAATTGGTTTTAACCACTCAAATTAAAGGTTTTGGGCTTTAATCTATGATTTAACTGGGACCCCAGTATCCATATGATTTTTAATATTGCGCTCGTTATTCGGTTTAGCCGGGGAAGGACCTTTGTGTCATATAACCCATTCCGAATAATGATACGACGTATATGGATAGCATTGAAGACAGGTGGCGAAGACCGGGTATTTTCGAAAACGAAAGGATTACCTGTCGATTTTCTCTGCATCATGGCTTCGGTATAGAGATTCCCTAAGTGATGGGAAGTCCGATTGGGATTGTGAATACCCGGATTTGCAAGGGCTTCTTCGGAAGTGCCTTCGGTTCTGTTCGAACCCGAAACAGACTTGTATGGTTGTATGTCAGACACTACACTTTGAGATGTAAAGCTGGTTTCTATTAAATACATTTTTGTTCGTGGCGGATAATTTATTCTCTTAGCTTAACACCATTCTCTGAGACGTACGAGCTCAGAGGTTATGTAGTTGATGGTTACTAGTGATACATTCCCAATTTGGTAATGTGGCATACGAAGTGATGTTGATCATTTGTTGATCAAAGCATGGCTTTGTGAAAAAGCGTAGCTTTGTGGACGAGGCTTCCTCGAGCCTCACAACCCGGTAATGGTCGAAACAGGAATGTTGCGGCAAGGTTTTAGGGGTCGCGCCCCTAGAGTATGTCCATTTCCTTCTGGATAAAAGGTGATATCATGGTATGGAGCCCAGATATTTTACCTATGTTGATGCTGCAAATTTATTATACTTTGTGGTTGAGGATCCTCGGATAAAGGTCAGTAACGACCGGGGGGATGGCATACTTGTGTGTTAGTTACCTAGTTACATCTGTACAGCGTGACGTAGCGTCAGTGTGTTAGTTACCTAGTTACAACTGTACAGCGTGAGGTAGCGTCGGCCTTGTGTTTGCAGAGATCCAGTTAGGTTCTCGGGGCGTCTTTCCAGAGGCGTTTCCATTTCGGTGTAAGGAAGTTCCTTTGCCTGACCATTTGTTGGAAATCCAAAGAAACAATATGAGCCTTGTATGATTTTAGTTGTAGAACCTGCCATTTACTTATGGTGGTCACCATTGTTTAGATGGTAGCTATAGTAGGCATAGTTCGGAATGTCTATGCTGGCTAAGATTAATATTATACTTTTGAAATGTTTTCCACTATGCACTAATAATAAAAATCCAATGATTTTGCGTAGTAAGCATGTTTAACTATCATAAGAAGATATCTCCTCCAATTCTGCATTTGCATTGTGTGTGTGGCGGGAGGTCTTATGGTAGTTTCATTTTCCAAAAGCATTGCGGATTTCAATGTTTAAAATTCTTTTGTTGTTTGTTTTAAAGATAAACTGTTTTGTTTGCTCATACCAGTCCCATGACTGACCCGGAGTTTATTGTTCCCTTTCTAAACTCTGGGTGCCCATAATTTTCCACACGGGCAGCCTAGAGTTATATTATCAGGATATTCTGGAGCTTTGGAGATGAGCTGGATGGCGAGGCGTACTACCGTACTTGTTATTTATTCCGCCGTGTATTCTGTGTGAGGACAAGTTTATATAACTGTCCATTGTTGTATTGAGTTGTATATTGACTCTGATTTATGTATGTATAAACTGATATAGTCTTTTGTTTTAAAGATTAGTGATTCATCTATTATATATTGTTCCGCTGCGAATGTGAGGTTCTGATGTTTTTTCTGTTTCTGTTTATCTGTTCTTTCTTTTCTTCTGTCTTCTTATACCTCTTCTTTTAATCCTAATGGTTCGGTTTTCCGGCATTCGATTGCGCGGCATTTGATACAGTGGACATATTAATGTCGACTTTCGAGCGTCGAAAAGTCGTATCGTTACAAGTGGTATCAGAGCTAAGGTTGAACTTTAGCTCAGGAGTATAACACATTAAGTAGCTCATTAGAGATAGGGTGAAGTATACCCTAGAATGAGTAATCTCTAAGATATTTGTCTGTATGCCTCAGTAAATTCTCTTACTATTCACTGATAGTGAGTATGAGTGCAAGAAGAGGATGAGATTAGGGATAGGGGAATACGATTATAAATGGTCAATACCCTGTAACGACAAGGAAACAATCTTTTCTCTATCAATCTCTTTTGTTCAAATTCTTTGATAGTTTCTGGTAGATCCAGGAAGAAGATTCGATATATATTTGCATGGGACATAAACTCCAAATAGGTCAGAATTGTTTGTTTGGATGAATTGTTGCTTTGGTTGCTATGGTTGATAGGTATACCTTAGTTTCTAAACTAAAAGATCTGGAAATTGTATCCATATATCTGTCTATTTTTGGGTCCCAGTATATTCTACAGATGGTTAGTTATCCCTTCGAACTAACAGATGCCATTGTATGCTTCATAGATCTGGATAACTCGAGTATCGTGTGAAGAATTAAATAGATTCGTTTTCGTATCTATTATTGATATTCTGATTTGGTAAGCCAAATGCAGAATAGATATTCAGTTTGATTTGATGAAATATTCTTCATCTATCTTTATGTCTCCCTGGCAAATTTCGAGGACGAAATTTTTTTAAGGGGGAAAGTCTGTAACGATCCCGAATTTTATTAAGTTTAAATTTGTTAATAGATTTAAATTTTGAATAAAAACTGTGAAAATAATTGGTAATTAATATAAATAATCGAGAATTAATTTTGATATTATAATTTAAACATGTTTATAAGATAGATTGAAAATTTGGATTGGGATTTAAATTCAAATACCTTAGGAAATAAATTTGTATTTGGATTTTGGGTATGATTAAATTAGATGTTAGATAGTTAAACTTTAAAAGAAAATAAAATTTGTGTTGATATTAAACAAATATTTCAAATAAATTATAGTTATATAAACTATGAAATGAACATATAAAAATTTAAGTTAGAAATAGAAATTAAAATAGATACATAGGATAAATTTTATATTTGTAAAATAGAAAGTAAACATAAGAAAGACAAGTATAAACAAAAATACATTCAAGTATGTACACTTGCAAAGAAGAAGAAATATATGAAGATAAGTATGAACACATACATAAAAATAAAATAAAAATCTATGTACTTACCCCTATCATCTCAGTCGAGACAAGCAAGTAAAGGCAAGTAAATTAAATATGCAAGGCTAGAACAAGCAAAAGAAAAGAAAGGACTTAAGCAATTAATGCCATATCCCTCAGTACATTACAAAATTATCACCAGCCTCCAAAGAAATGAAATATCTCTGACCAAACCAAGTATCACTTGTACAAAATATAATACCCTGTAACTTCTTTTTTCATATGCATCAACCTCATTTCAGTTCGTTTCCTACAAAAGCATAGTGAATCTGAGTAAACACCATTTCATACTTAAAACCTCAACTTTAAACAACAACCCAAATCAAATCAAATGGAGGATTAAAGAAGAAGTTTTTAGCTTGCAATTTCAAGCCTGTTTCAAAGAAAAGAAGGAACTCTGTTTATCTCTGGAAACAAGGTGAGCAAACACACTTATATCTGCCTCTATGTTTTCATGTTTGTGGTTGATGTTTGAACATATTATAAAAATGTTGTCTAGTTGTGAAATATGCTTGCATGTTGAAAATATATATATGTATGTAGATGTGCATGCCTGTATATGTATGAACACACCTCTGTTTTCTTTTCCAGGCTAAAGATAAGTTCAAAAAAAAAATTCAATTTCTTTTCCCTCAAACTCTTATAGGTTATGATCTCTGAAAGGAAAATGATTATAACAATGTGATGTTATTTCTAAAAATAGTTTTAAATAAAAGTATATGGTAAATATTTAGAAGAAAAGAAATTACAGTAAAATCCTTTTTAATCTGGAAATCCAATGTTTTCGTTTTTAAATTTTGGTTATATAAATAGATTCGTGTTTAAAAACAATGATTTTTAGAATATAAATCAAGATTTTTCGTGTTGTATCGATCGAGAAATCCGGAGTTGAATGAGAAAAGGAAAATAGGCGATTTTCGTTGATCGATGAAGTGTTGTTCGTCGCGATCAGGGCTGAAGGGGGTTGGGATCTCGGGGATCATCGGAAAAATGGAAGATGGATTTTTAGTTGGTCGTGATGGCTGATCAACGGCAGTTTAGGGTTTTAGGTGCGAGTATGGTCGTTGTTAAAATCAAAGTAATGGCGTGGTCATGAGTGATCTGGAAACGATCGGAGGTGGGGGAATGGGTACGTGGTTGAACGGTGGAGCTCTGGTAGTGATCGCGGGGTCGCTGATGATCTGTAGTGGCGGTACGAGGATGTTTGTGGTGATCGAATTCTGTTCCAGGTTGGATTAAGTTCCTCGATTTCGAATTTATCATGGATTCGACGAATTGGTTGGCCTGAGGGTGTGAGTTGATGGACGACGACAGGTTGGAGGTGGCAGCGTCGATCGCCGTGGCTCCGGCGTCTCGTGCACGTTCTCACTTGTATTTTGGGTATCTGGAAATCATGGAGATTAGGGAAGAAGGGTTGGCCCGGAGTCGTTCTCGAGTTTTTGCGTGGGTTGACTCGAAGACGAGTGAGGCAGGGAAAAACTCGAAGTAAAGCTCGGGATTTTTGCAGTTTTTCTCGGGTCTGTTGATTTTTATATTAAAACAGTTTTAAACTTTAAAACCAGATCAAGTTGTATTTAAAACGATTTTTGTAAAATAGTTCTTTTGCAAATGATAAATGTTTATCCAAGTTGAATTGGTCAAAAGGTTTAAAAGTAAATTATTTCAAAATTTATTAAGTTAAAAGTGTTTTAAATCTATATAACTTTTAATTTTAAAAGTTTATAAACTTAATTTTTGTAATTAAGTGAATGATTGAAAAAAATGAAATGGTTTTATAATCCTTAATCTAACTTAAAGATCTTAAGTTAATAAATGTATTAATGATGGCCTATTTCCAAAGGATTATTAAATAAGGATTAAATGATAATTAAAAATAATAAAGATAAATGGTTTATCTTTTAGTTGATGAAATCTTAAATAATTAAAGAATTATTGTAATTAATTAAGGATAATTAATTTAATGATAATTAATTAAGGGTTAATTAATTAATTAATTAAGGGTAATTAATTTAAAGGATAATTAAATAATTAGGGATTAATTATTTAATGATTAAAGGATGATTTATTTATTAATTAAGGTTGATTAATAAATAATTAAAGGATAATTAATTAATGTTTTGTAATTAATTAATATTAATTAATCAGGATTAGAAATTTATAAGAAATTAATCTAATTTGAATTAATCAGACAATTAACTGGTCTTACTTATGAATGTATGGATTATATTGGATGGTTGAATTATTTGATATCCTTGATATGTGATGCTTTATGATATATCCTAATTTGTGTTGTTATTTGTAATTTATTTATCTGGGATAAATGTAATTTATTATCTGTGGTATATATGATCTGTGATCTGTGAATGAAAAGATAAGCGTTATATTTCATACCGCTTATCAACTATATATCTGCATTCTGATCTGTGATGATTGAATGATGTTGCACTATTGTGTAAAACCCCTGGACCACACTCTTACACACACAAATATGGATTTCACGTGGAAATCGGTTAAGTCACAAATGATTTAAATTTAATGTTTTTGAAATTGAAATTTTAATTTCAATTGATTTTGAAATTGGAAATTGGGGTTTAATATGAAAAGCTTTTGAAAGGAGTTTTAAAGATATTTTGGATATCTTGAAATTTAAATAATTTGATTTAAATTTGAATTCAAGTTTGAAATTGAATTCTATGATTTGAAACTAGGGATTAAAGATGCTGTACAAGTTATATATGGGTTAAACCATTTTAACGGTATTGATTTGGGAATTTGAATTTAATTCAAGGGTTTTAACTCGTGTAAATATAACTGGATTTTTCCAAAATGAAAACTACTTGTTTTCAAATAATAATAACTTTCATTTTAAGAAAGGATTTCCAAATTGTGTTGAAAGGTTTCAAGTTTGAAATGGAATTGAAAAGTTTTGAAAGCTATGAAATGAGTCTTTGATTCAAAGACCGGATGAGTTAATCCAACTTGAAATAGAATTTTTTTGAAAGGCTATGAATGAATCTTTGGAAACCAGTTTTGAAAGCTATAAGTTAAATCTTGACTTAAAGATTTAACGATTTAATTCAAGTGAAATGGAAATTGTTTTGAAATCCATGAATGGATCTTTGTGAACGGGGTGAACTTTGTGAATTGAATCTTTTTTGTTTAAAAGATTAAAAGTGTGGAAATTGTTTAAACCATTGAAGGTTTTTGAAATGAATCTTTTTGTTTAAAAGATTGGAAATGGTAATTTGTTTTAACCATTTGAATGAATCTTTTTATTCAAAAGATTGGAGATGGTAATTGGTTTTAACCATTTAAATTAAAGGTTTTGGGCTTTAAGCTGTGATTTAACTGGGACCCCAATATCCATATGATTTTTAATATTGCGCTCGTTATTCGGTTTAGCCGGGGAAGGACCTTTGTGTCATATAACCCATTTCGAATAATGATACGACGTATATGGATAGCATTGAAGACAGGTGGTGAAGACTGGGTATTTTCAAAAATGAAAGGATTACCTGTCGATTTTCTCTGCATCATGGCTTCGGTATAGAGATTCCCTAAGTGATGGGAAGTCCGATCGGGATTGTGAATACCCGAATTTGCAAGGGCTTCTTCGGAAGTGCCTTCGGTTCTGTTCGAACCCGGAACAGACTTGTATGGTTGTATGTCAGACACTACACTTTGAGATGTAAAGCTGGTTTCTATTAAATACATTTTTGTTCGTGGCGGATAATTTATTCTCTTAGCTTAACACCCTTCTCTGAGACGTACGAGCTCAGAGGTTATGTAGTTGATGGTTACTAGTGATACATTCCCAATTTGGTAATGTGGCATACGAAGTGATGTTGATCATTTGTTGATCAAAGCATGGCTCTGTGAAAAAGCGTAGCTTTGTGGATGAGGCTTCCTCGAGCCTCACAACCCGGTAATGGTCGAAACAGGAATGTTGCGGCAAGGTTTTAGGGGTCGCGCCCCTAGAGTATGTCCATTTCCTTCTGGATAAAAGGTGATATCATGGTATGGAGCCCAGATATTTTACCTATGTTGATGCTGCAAATTTATTATACTTTGTGGTTGTTGCTTTGTGGTTGAGGATCCTCGGATAAAGGTTGGGAACGACCGGGGGGATGGCATACTTGTGTGTTAGTTACCTAGTTACAGCTGTACAGCGTGAGGTAGCGTTAGTGTGTTAGTTACCTAGTTACAACTGTACAGCGTGAGGTAGCGTCGGCCTTGTGTTTGCAGAGATCCGGTTAGGTTCTCGGGGCGTCTTTCCATAGGCGTTTCCATTTCGATGTAAGGAAGTTCCTTTGCCTGACCATTTGTTGGAAATCCAAAGAAACAATACGAGCCTTGTACGGTTTTAGTTGTAGAACCTGCCATTTACTTATGGTGGTCACCATTCTTTAGATGGTAGCTATAGTAGGCATAGTTCGAAATGTCTATGCTGGCTAAGATTAATATTATACTTTCGAAATGTTTTCCACTATGCACTAATAATAAAAATCCAATGATTTTGCGTAGTAAGCATGTTTGACTATCATAAGAAGAAATCTCCTCCAATTCCGCGTTTGCATTGTGTGTGTTGCGGGAGATCTTATGGTAGTTTAATTTTCCAAAAGCATTGCGAATTTCAATGTTTAAAATTCTTTTGTTGTTTGTTTTAAAGATAAACTGTTTTGTTTGCTCATACCAGTCCCATGACTGACCTGGAGTTTATTGTTCCCTTTCTAAACTCTGGGTGCCCATAATTTTCCATACGGGGTAGCCTAGAGTTAAATTATCAGGATATTCTGGATATTCTGGAGCTTTGGAGATGAGCTGGATGGCGAGGCGTACTACCATACTTGTTATTTATTCCACTGTGTATTCTGTGTGAGGACAAGTTTATATAACTGTCCATTGTTGTATTGAGTTGTATATTGACTCTGATTGATGTATGTATAAACTGATATAGTCTTTTGTTTTAAAGATTAGTGATTCATCTATTATATATTGTTCCGCTGCGAATGTGAGATTCTGATGTTGTTTCTGTTTCTATTTATCTGTTCTTTCTTTTCTTCTGTCTTCTTCTACCTCTTCTTTTAATCCTAATGGTTCTGTTTTCCAACATTTGATTGCACGGCATTTGATACAGTGGACATATTAATGTCGACTTTCGAGCGTCGAAAAGTCGTATCGTTACAATAAGACTTGAAAAGAATGAATTCGTAATAGGAGATTTTATAAGTAAATTAACTTATAATTGGATTTGAAATATAAATGAGATGTAAATGGAATTTGTTAGTAAAGGAATTTTGTATATGGAAGTTTATAAAATATAAATGGAATTTATAAACATTGTTTTATAAATGTGAAATCAATTCAATTTGATAAGTTAAATATGAAAGTTTATTAAAGGGATTTTTTCACGATTTTGGATAGTGAATAATCCTTTAAATTAAATGTGTAGAAGTAATGAATTTTGTAAAGGAATTATATTCACGATTTTGGACAGTGAATAATCCTTTAAATAAAATGGATATTTTTGGAAAGTGATATTTTAAAAGTGAAGTTTGAATAGTTTGAAAATAAAGTAAAGTATGAATTCGCTTATTATTAAAATAAGTATATGGAAATGTTTTCCAAATATTGAAATATTGAAATGGTTTTAAGAATATATCTTTTTAAAGATAATTTGAAGTGAATATTTGAAAATTGATTTAATTAATAAAAGATTAAATAAAGGGCCTAGTGATTGCTTATGGTGCTAGATAATTGTTATTGCTTTGGTATTTAAATAACCGACTATCAAATTTGGCCATTTTAGTTCCTCGACTTAATGAGGGAACTAATTAGTCGCACCCTTAGTATGTAACTGACTGTGTAAGCTTGGTTATCGTTTGTGTTGAGAATGTTGATTCGTGTAGTGCGGAGTGATTACTCCAATCTATCGAGCTTCCTTCTTGGCAGAAGGATAGTAAGTTGAAAGTTGGAGACATGATAAGTCTATGAGACTTAGTTTTTGTGTGAGGTTGAGAAACGCTTTTGCGTTGTTGGTGCGAAGAGACCGAGATCAGATTTATCTGAAAACCACTTCGGACCAACGTATATGCGTTCGATTGTGCATGTTATTGAAGATATTAATATTTAGGATTTTCATAGTGAAGGACTGCTTGTTCATCATTTGGGGTTAAAATCCCGATATACATCCAGTCGCAGTAGTCTCTTCGTTATGAAATATCCAAATGCAAGGACTATTCGTTACTAGTCATAGGGATTTCCCGACAGGATGTGGTAGGAGAGTACCTTCGGTTTGTCCTGTCCCTAGACAACTTGTATAGACGAGTATCTGACATTGCATTTATAAGATTACGTACATTGGTTTTTACAAACATACATTTGTTGGTGGTAGAGAAGACAACTTCTCTTAGCTTAACACCCTTCCTTGAGACATACGAGCTCAAGGGTTGTATTTTTGTGGAAGGCAATTAGTAGTCAGCATAAATGGCAATGTGGAATTCAAAGTGATGTGATATGTGAAAGGTAATCGTTACCTCAGGCCTCATTAACCGGAAATGACCAAAACAGAATTAGATGCAGCAGGGCTAAGTGGGTCATTTCCAATTAGGATATGATCATCACCTTTTAGATATATTTCTTCCCGCTATGACGTTCGGGATGTGAATTAATGTGGTTTGTATGCTAGAGGGCCCTTGGAAAAGTCAGTAACAACCAGGGGATGACAAATTCGGTACTACCTAGTTATAGAGGTAGGCCGTTCTTATGTTGGTAGAGGGCAGATGTTCTGTGCCTCGGGACATCCAATTAGAGGTGTACCCATCGGAAGGTAGTCCCTTCACCTGGTCATTTGTATGGAAATCCAAACTCCACTATGTTCCTGCCATTTAGTTTGTAGAGCCTAGTATGCTGGAATTTGATAATGGTAACAATTTCGACTATTTTAATAATTATTTTTATACTAGAAATTAGTATATATAACCTGATTTGATATAAAAGGTTTTGGTTATCGTAAGATAAAAACCCATCCGTGTTTAAGTGTGGTCGTGTCTTACGAGATACTTTTATTTTGAAAGGAAAAGTTTTGGTAATTTAATAAATTCAGTTGAGTGTGTTTCTCATGCTAGTTTACCAGATTGATCCAGGTGTTCTTCCCTTTTAATGCTCGGATCAGACTGAGTATACTTTCAAGTTTAGAGTTGGTGCTTTGAAGCTGCAGTAGGAGAGCTGGAAGTCTTCAGATCATATTCCCGTATATGTTTATTTTTCCACTGCTTTGTTATTTAAATTATCAGCAATTGTAAGGACAGGTTATTATAACTGTCCTGGTTGATGATTTGTGATTGATTGTTTAACTCTGATGGATGTATGTATATGATATTATAGTTTCTCTTTTGTAAAGATCATTGATATGATATTATATGTTTTCCGCTGCATTGTGAGATTCCGTATCGTTCTGTTTGGTTTTATTCTTCTTCTCTCTTTCTTCTCTTCTCTTCTTCTCTCTTCTTTTCTTTCTCATGACTTTCCATCATTCTATGTTTTTTGGGTCGGATATGTGTGGTTTATTGTCGAGTCAAAGTGTATTGATTTGCAGGACGTCACACTCTTGGTGGTTCTCCATGGTGTTAGATATTTTCTTTCCAAATTTCATGCAATTCCGACGTACGGTTTGTGAGATATCGCATTTTCCATGAAGTAGCATTACTTGAATTCTGATTTCTGCTGATTCCTATGGATGGATAGGTACCAATTCCTCCAAATTACTCCAAATTCCATTTGATCCCTAGAGGAGCTTCTCTATGTTGTATTATGCTTAGCCTCCAAGTTTCACGTCAATTGGAATAGTAGAACTCGAGTTATTGATCGATCTTTGTTGCTATATGTTGTGAAGGCTGATTATAGTTGATCCCTATGGAGGGATAGGTACCGATCCTTCCAACTTGCTCCAAATGCCATGTGATCACTATGGGGTGTTCCACATTTTCTAATTAGCTTGTCCTCCAAGTTTCATGTCAATTGGATGTGTATATGTTGAGATATTGATAGATCTTTGCTTGAAGTTGGGTTTAGCCGACCCCTAAGAGGGACAGGTACCGATCCCTCTTTCTTCATCCAAATGATATGCGATCCCTAGTGTAGGGTCCCTACGGTCGCCACATCTTGCTCACAAAGTTTTATATTCATTGGACTTGTTGATCTTCAGATATTGATTGTTTTCCACAAGAATGCTCTTGTTGTTTGAAGTATGTCGATCCCTCTTGTTGGAGCCAATCTATGCCGATCCCTCTTATGCATTAAGCTATATTTCATACCTTGAACATTCTTCCTTAAATATCTATCAATTCCATTCAATCTTGACTTGATATTATTATATATACCTGATTTCTTGGCCCTACAATTGTCACTCTGTACTCATCGACCTTGATAATCGTGAAGTCTTTTGGGTTAAATCCACCTATATACTGCCTTAGCAAAAGGTAGATTAACACTTTGCCGTTCAAAACATGCCTTGTGATAGGAAGGTGTGTTTTGAATTATCATAAAACCCGAATCTGAAATCCATAATCCATTGATTCCCATATTATCCAATCCATTGCTAATCCATATCCATGATCTTACCGGATCGTTAGTGAAATCCATGACCATTTCGAGTCGATATCCAGTTCTGATCTCGCGATCACTCCTGATTGTTTTCCAAAGTCCAGAACGCTCCGGGCCCATATCAAATCCATAGCTGTTCGAAGTGATATCCAAATCCATAACCTCTCTGGTTTGTTATCCTAATCCAAATCCTCGACCTCACTGGATCCTTGCCAAGCACAATCCATACTCGATGACCTAAGTAGGCCAATCCATCACATTCGAGTGAAGCGACCTACCCCTGACCAAGCATAGTCCATACTTGATGACCTTAATCTCTCCGGATCCTTGCCGAGCACAATCCATACTCCACGACCTGAGTAGGTCAATCCATCACATTCGAGCGAAGCGACCTACCCCTTGCCAGGCATAGTCCATACCTGACGACCTTGATCTCTCTGGATCCTTGCCAAGCACAATCCATACTCGATGACCTGAGTAGGTCAATCCATCATGTTCGAGTGAAGCGAACTACCCCTTGCCGGGCATAGTCCATACCTGACGACCTGTGTTATCCCTTACATTGATCCAAATTTAAGCATTCCTAAGTCCATAAATAAGAGTCCGTACAACCAATAAACCAGAGTTCAAATATAACTAGATAATAAGAGTTCGAAGCAAACAAGAAGAAAAAATAAATTTCACAAACCCTAGCATTACGGTTTATCATCATCTCAGAGCATGCCTAGTGACCATCCTTGATCCCATATATGTGTAAGTGACTTAGCTGTCCTATTGTGGACTTTGCTACTTATTCCATGCTATCCCGATCGATAGATGGCAAGTTGATAATGATGCCTTAACCCAATACCATTTTCATTCAGGGTGGATGGTGGCTGCTCTTGTTCCACCACCACAGCTAGAGTCCTTAAGTATTATTGTAACTGACCATTCCTCACTGTTCCTCAATGATATCCTTCAAATGCCTACAGTCATTTGTATTGTGCCCATCCAGCTCATGGAATAGGCAGCGCTTTCCTGATGTCCGTTCGCGTTTAGAGGGTTCCCTCCTTGTCGGCCTCCGATATGGAATGTTCCCTCGAGTATCCAAATATATCCGTTCTAGGGTTTCAATCAATTCTGAGTAAGAAGAGAATTTTGGTTCCCTCCTTTGTATTAACTTCGTGCCGTATTTTCCTTTCCTGAGCTTTTACCGGGTGGTTCTCCACCTCATTCCGTATTAACTTCTGTTATATCTTTATCAGCTTTCACATCTTCTTATCGTTGAAACCTTTTTGCTTCATGGTAGAATTCCTCAAGATCCATCGGTGGATCCCGTATCAGTGATATCTTAAAATATGAATTATCGGCAACTCCTGACACTACCGCCATCAAAACCATCGATGAATCTGGTTGATTCGTCGAATCAACTACCGCATTGAACCTTGTTAAGAAATTCTTGAGTGATTCTCCTGCCCATTGCTTTGCTGATGTCAATGGCATCACATTCTTGGGTCTCGTAATGTGAACCCGAAACTGCTTCATAAATTTTTTGACCAATTCTATCCATCTGCTAATAGAACCGCTCTCCAATTGTCTAAACCATAGCCCAGCTACATCCATTAAGTACAAGGGGAAGCACCGTGTTACGACTTCTTCTGATGCTCCTAGTACTTCCATGTGCCGTATATACCTCATCGTATGCATAGTTGGATCCGACTTTCCTTTATAAGCTTCTAGTGTTGGTAGTTTAAATTCTAGTGGATTCCTAGCATTCTTGATATTAGGAGCGAATGGACTTCTATTTACGCCTCCAGAACCTTGTCCACCAATCCTCCACGTATAGCTCGCCTTATCATCTCTGCAAACCTATCATTGTCATCCAATGGTAGTCTCCTATCATCATGTCCAAGCTCCTCCCCAAGTCTACAAGGGAATTCTGGAACGTATTCCACCGAACGAGCATCCAAATTCTGATTCGCACCAAGCTCCATGGGATCGATCGCAGGTCCTCTAGCATCACGATCAACCAGACCCGAGGGCATGCCTGCTAAGCTTTGGGGATCGGGACTGATCCTATGGAGGGATCAGTGCTGATGCCTCTAAGATGGCAGGGGACTGCTCCTCGCTGCACTGTTCTATTCTTTTGTCTATTGGCTCCATTTTGATGTTCCCGATTCTGATTTCTAACGATTCATGTTACTTCAACTCCTTGATTCTGTGCTCCAGCTTGTCCAATCTATTGGTGAAAATTCTACATCATCTCCTCCTGTCTTTTCAGCATCCTCTCCTGCATAGCATCCATCATTAATTCCATCTCATCCCTGGTGATGTATATAAATGCTTGATTAGCTCAAACTCCCGAGGAAGCCTCCTGACTCCTTCCTTAGTGGCTCCTTTCTAATACTGCTCTCCTTATTGATTGCCTAGCCATTGCTTCTTATATCCATGTATCCAAGCTTCAAAATCTAAGATCCTAGCTTCCAAATCCTCGGGTGTAAGTCCTTCTCAGTGAAAGCACCAAAATGTTTGCATCAAAATTGTCCACCAACACCAGTTGTAAGAAAGCACCAATATCCAATCCAATCATAGAAATATGAAGATAAAGAAATGAAGAAAAAAAATTTAAAAATCATAAAAGCAAGGAAATAGAGATACATATTTATAGTGGTTCGGCTAACTCCGGCCTACATCCACTCCAGAATAATCCTTTTTATTATACTGAAGTTTGTTTACAGTTACAATCCAAAATCCAAGAATAAAATTGGTAGAGTGTAGCCTAGGTTGAAGATAAAGAGAAGCAGAAAGAAAATCCCTTTTCTGATGCCATGCCTACTGTATTTATAGGGGAAGACGTGCACGGATCGGGCTAAAACTTTGACAGAAGGTTTGAGAGACTAAGACGAGGCCACCCAGAAATTTCCAAGCCCATTAGGGCCAATAATAGGAATGGGTACCGATCCCTCCAACTCGCTCCAAATTCTATGCGATCCCTATGTGGTGTTCCACATGTTCTAATTAGCTTGTCCTCCAAGTTTCATGCCTTTCGGATGTGTAGATGTTGTGATATTGATCGATCTTTGCTTGAAGTTGGGTTTAACCGACCCCTAAGAGGCCCAAGTGGGATAGGTACAGATCCCTCTTTCTTCATCCAAATGATATGCGATCCCTAGGGTTGGCACCCTAGGGTCCCCACACCTTGCTCACAAAGTTTCATATGCATCATACTTGTAGATCTTGAGATATTGATTGTTTTCCACAAGAATGCTCTTGTTTTTTGAAGTATGCCGATCCCTCTTGTTGGAGCCAATCTATGTCGATCCCTCTTATGCATTGAGCCATATCTCATACTTTGAACATTCTACCTTGCATATCTATTAATTCAATTCAATCTTGACTTGATACTATTATCTATACCTGATTTTTAGGCCCTACAATCATCGCTCTGTACTCATCGGCCTTGATAATCGTGAAGTCCATTGGGTTAAATCCGCCTGTATACTGCCTTAGCAAAAGGTGGGTTAAAAACTATATTACTTATTACTTCTACATGTATTTATACCATATAATGTTTTATTTAGGGGGAGTTAGAATTAATATTAAAAGTTAAAGTTAGAATTATAGTTAGTTATTTTTGATTGATGATAAAGAGGGAGAAATATATAAAATATTAGGCATAAAATTAAGGGGAAGTTTGTATATTAGGCATAGATTAAAAGGGAAATATATTATATTTTATATACAAAGTTGTCATCTTCAAAAAAGGGAAATTGTAAGTACCTAAGGATTTGGTTTTGATGGAAACGACTTTAGGAAATCACATAAAATATAAATACTAATGTTTTATCAAGGTATATATAGTATATAGTGCAGGATATTAAACAACTATTGATATAAGAAGATTGTAGAATATCAAGTAAAGATTGAAGAATTAAAGATGTTGATATAGAGACTCGGGAATGAAGACACATGAATATTCAAGAGTACAAGATTCTAAGATATTCGATATAAGTTATAGAGTCTAGAATATTTATTAAAATTTTGATAGCACTTGGTCTCTCTCTCATCTCTCTCTCTCTCTATCTCTCTCTCTCTATTTTTAGATTAGTTTTTTAATATTCTTTTCAAAACAACTTTCAAATAGTTTTCAATTTATTATACTTATCATTTTAGTTTTTAATATTTTACCAAGTTATTGTTTTGTTAAATTTTGATTTATGTTTGTTTATTTTTCAAAATTCATATCACATAGTTTTACTTAAGTTTTATTATGATTATAATGTATATATATTATATTTAAACATATTTATAAAGTATAAAATTATTTCACAAAGCAATACATTTTCAAAATAATATTTTAAAATGTTTTTTAAAATTACAAAGAGTATGTCCAAATACACTAACCCTATATGTCGACATACTAGCCATGAATTTCAAAATTCAATTTTCAAAAGAAGTGTCTGTTCATCGTACCAATTCATGAATAGACATAATCGTTATTCTTCTATAAACACCTGTGTTTCCAACAAATTTTTTAGCCACTTTTCATTGTTCTTCCCTCCTCATTATTCTCTTTTATTTTCTAAACAAAAATATGACCATGCTTTGTTGAATTTCAACCAAAATCAAACTCAATCACCATTACTATGATTCTCTATCATTTGCTCTCTGATTTCTATCATCTCTCTTACTTCAATCAAGATCTAAGTGCTATTCAAGGATTATAAGATCATTTGTAATCAAGATTGAAGTTTTGAGTTTGTAAATCTCTATAAAATCAAACTGATATACTTGTGGGTGTGATTGTAGCCCGTGAAATCACTTGGGTGTGCTTAATAACCCATAAATCTAGTGGGTGTGTTTGTAGCCCGAAAATCAAGTGGCTCTACTCAAAGGCCAGGATTCTGGAGGGTGTGTCTCGTAGCCTTGAAATTAAGATTGTATTTACATTTACTAGTTGAAAAGAAATCCGTACAAGGAATTGTACCGAACTGGATGTAGGGTAACTCTGAACCAGTATAAAATCCTTCTGTATTCTTTCCTTTTACTGTAATTACTGTTTATCTATTTTTGATTCTGTAGTTGTTTCTATGATTGCTAATCTAATTATTCTAAGTATAATTTGAAAAAATCTCAAAAAAATTCGTATAAATTAGAAAACACTATTGATCCCCACTCTAGTGTTAATTTAGCCTTAAGATCCCTATTTCGCATTCTTACATCTAGACATATGCTCGGAAAGTTCCACATGATCATGATAATTTATCAATGATGGAGAAATGTCGGCTTATACGGTTGATTAAATATAATATAGTAGATCCAAATATAGTAGATCCATTCACAAAAGGCCTAGGTCGATCAGTTCTAACCCGATCAAAAGAATGTAATTAAGATTCCATAACTGAACCTAAGTAAATTTATTAGTCTTTCATTCTTCTTAAGATCGATGCAAAATTTAATCTTATGGTAAACTTGAAACCTCCTCAAACACATAAAAGTATTCTCATTTAATTGATAACAATGACAACTCATTCTGCGGGATGTCGAGCTAATATAAATTGCTAATGAAAATTTAAAAAATTCGGTACAACTACATACATTCATACATACACAGATACATACATACATACATACATACATACATGCATACATATATGTATATATATGTATCTCTGTGTATGCACAAAACTATATTTTCAATATATATATATATATGTATGTATGTATCATTGTACATGCACAAACTATTTTTATTCAGCCTCGATACGAACATATATATTTATTCCAAAATAGTATATTTTAATAAAATGTACATAAATATCTTGTTTATTTGTTCGAAAGACTAAAAACAAAAATTCTTTCGGTCCTGGTTTAAATAAAACATTTTTTATACATCATTATTGTAAGATTAAAATTTAAAATTCAAATTTCAATATATATATATATATGTGTGTGTGTGTGTGTATGTGTGTGTGTATCTATATACATAGATACATGTACGTACGTACGTACATACATACATACATATGTACATACATACATACACATGTATATTTTCAAGTTATACTTGCATTGACAAAAATTGGCCGGAAAAACATTAAAAAGTTTAAATATTTAAATTTAAAAATTTATTTATGATATTATTTACGAAACGATATTATTTTCAAAATTTCTATGTTGAAAATTTGTACAAAAAATAATTCTTATATTAGCTGAAAATATACTATTTTTATTTCTTATATATGGTCAAAAATAAATTATGTGTACGTATTTATCTCTCTAAAATTTGCAAAATATATTAGAAGATATTATATTAAATATGGACATTGTATGTTCATTTTGAAAAATTTGATCACAAATCCTAATAGCCGAAAATACCCTATACACATACACACACTCTATATATATATACATACATCATCTTATGTATCTCTTAATCCACTTACATTATATGTTGATAGCCATATCATGAATATGATTCTCTAATAAATAAAATAAAAATAATTAAAATCTAAATTAAAGTTAAATTAATTTGATATTGAAACTACGTTTTAATATATTTTAATAAATAGAATGCTAAATATAAAACAGAGTCATAATATATTTAATACACAAATTAGAACTAAAACTAAACATAAATAATTTCGAATATTAAACTCTCCTTTTTTCATATATAAACTAAATATGATTTAGTGCAAGTGAGTTATTCGTGAAAATACAAAATAAAGATCTAGTGCAAAATTAATAAAAAGATATTTTTCGAAATTTACCTCATTTTCCCAATTACCAATGCACTTGATCTGGTAATGCTATTAGAGCTTACGTTGTGTTAACATGATTAGTTAACCAGCATATGGGTAGTCACTTAAAAAATTCAATAAGATGAGTGTGTAAGGCAAGGGCATTTAACTAAGGAGGAGGTAACTTTAATTATGTAGTATTCTTATGAATGGAAAATCCCACATTTGCAAGCTTTTACCTAACTCATAGAAGTGGTACGATCAAAGGTCCGTCCTTTGTAGAAGACACAAATTTTTTTTATGCCATAGTTAGATTCAAATGTGCATATCATATTACAAATTTGAAGCTAAATTTATTTTGAATTTGAATTAATAAAATTATATAGAAGTTATATATATATACGATGCCATGAATAAGAATAAAATAAGTAAAATTCTATAAAAGTTATAAACTATAAGTCATATAAATAATATACAAATGCAAATTTTAAATTGTTTTAAATTATCTATAAGCATAATAGTTATAAAGTTAAAAAGATCCCCATACGAATGTATCCGTATAACTTTATAAATTATAAATAGTAAATTAAAAGTGTGTGTGCATATGCATCACATATGTATAAAAGGGATGCTAAATGAACTACGACCCATATAGACATAAGGGAGTTATCGTAAGACGTAAGACATGTGATGACATAAGGTATTATACTCATCCCCTTTTAAATGTCGATGATACTCAGTTATAATTTTTTCCAACCTATGAATTCAAAATAGTTTTACTCTCCATTATTAAAAACATAAATAGAGTACTATACTTACTTATAGGTGTTGATAATCTACAAGCCATACAATATTTGTAGTGATGCTTATAGAGTTCCTAGATTGCTAATAATATTTTTAAACTGTTTTGAGCACCGTCAACTGTTAAAAATTATCCTTAAGTAATCAAAAGAAATTGGTCTAGAGCATTCAACGTTCTTTAAGATTTGTTGAGCATCCTTAAGTTCGTAAAGATGATTTGAAGCAAATATATTTGATTAGGAATCATATATATGATATGTAATTAGTAAAGCGTTACTTATCATATATCGGGACTAAGATTAGTTGAGCACCATCAAGGTTATAATAACATGATAAATGGACCCTAATACCCATTAGTGGAATTTTACAAATTCTTGTATTTCAATTAGGATTTTTTAAAAGATGTAGAATTTGGTAGGATAATTATTAATGAATATAATAAAATAATCTATGAAGTATAAGTAGGTATTTGATGTTATCGAATTCACACTAGATTATTTCCATGGATTTAATGGCAACACTGAAGCTATTTCTAGAGAAAAACAAAATAACCGATGCAAACTATAAGGGTTGGTTAAGTAATATTTAATAGATTTAGAGGTATGCCCTATGGGCAATTATGTAATTTGTTACATATATCAAACTCGATAACCAATCTTGTTCATGATAAAGGTGTTTAAATTCTATTATATACTCTGTTATATTATGATATAATTAATTTAAAGTATAATAAATAAAAAATGTAATTATGAGAATTTTATCACATTAAAAAGTAACATATTGTTTTAAATTTTTTTAGTCAAGTTGTTTTGAAAATAGATATTAATTCATCCCTTGAGACTAGAGTACTTAACGCTCATCAAATGTTGGGTATTGTATTACTCATAACTACTGGGGGCACGAAGGGGTTACGTATTGATAGCTGTTGTATAATCATGGAATGACTCACTCGAGAGTTTTCCATGTGTTAATATAACTAAGGTCAAACAAAGAATCTCGCAATGAAGATATTACACAGTTCTATTGACTTGAGAATATAGTTGAACTACAATGTGAATGCTATATTTTTATTATATTTAAAGCGTGGCAGGGCACCTACTGAATGACTATAGTTTAGTCTGAGTTGAAGCATTGGAAGTGAAACACTATTCAGTAAAGCATTAATCTCCTTGATAATATAAGGTTAGTATGACGGTCAATTGTAGTCCACTAAAAATCAAAGGCTTTGGCTAAGTAGTATGGTTAATAATGATTTTTATTATTGTACTAATGATTTTTTGTTTGGAATAATCAAGTTGAATGTGGACAATGTTGGAAATTTGACCAAAACCAAATTCCATAAAATCTTTGTGTCATATAGTGTTGATGAAGAGAATTGTGAAAATAATCATTACTATTAGGTAGGGCTTATAATAAGTAAAATTGGATTTTACCGAAAGATGTGTAAGCGATAAATTCAGCCAAAATTTTACACCACTAGCTAAGATGATGTGGGAACCTTAATATTCTTAATATTTAAATTGTTTGATATTAATCGCTGACTGAATATACACCTTTAAGTCATACAGCTGTAATGATGAATACTCCTAAAAACCACACGAATTAATTGATTTATAATTATTCTAGAATAATTAATATTTTTGAAATATTAATAAATAGATTTTATTTTATTTTTTAAGTACCATTAGTATTTAATAAAGTACATATATAAGAGTTAGAAACACGCTTATCGATATACAATATCGATAGAATATTTAAATTGAATTTAAATAATATTAACTGCTAAAGGTTTTTGGAAATTCTTTAGGCCCATATGCCTCTCTTATGGCCGACCATGGATGATGAAGGGGAGGAGAGGATTTGATGAGATTTAATTAGGAATTAAACATGATTGTTTTCAAAGGAGGGAACCGAAAGGTTTCAATACTTTCTTTAAAACAAATTCTCCTTCATTCATTCTACAATTTCCTTCTCGACAATTATTTTTCCTCTCTCTTCATTTTTTTTAGGCCGAAATTTCCATGGATTTTAGGGAAAAGATAAAAAAATAAAAATCCAAACAAAATCGGAATGAAAAGGTGATTGTTGTCACTATTGATTCATGCAAAATTTATAGGTCGATCAAATCAAATCTAGGTGCTTCGTTCATCATTCAAGATGCAACTTTTGGTTACGTTTTAAGATACCATGTTATTTGATTCAATTATATGTCTCTCTTATCCACAAGGTTTAAATTTTATACCTGCAGCATCTCATATATTTGTATGCTTATCTTGTAATCTAATTCAAATCACTTTTCCCACTTCTATTAATTATATGTTCATCAAGTTGATTTAATTTAGATCCCCATTTATTCTATATCTTAATAGAATATATGTTTATTATTTTGGTATATTTTAGATCCTTCATCTCATTTGATTATTTTTGATGTTCTTTGTATAATTTAGAGTTGAATCCTTTTCCAATGAATTTACATGTGCTTAATTTATCCAATATTTTAGTTATTTTTTTGAAATTGTTATTAAAAATCAATTTTGATTGAGAACTATTTTATCAAGTGATATAATTTTACAACATCTGCATACGCAAGAATAATTAAATCGTATATATTGATTGTCTAAACTTAACTTTAAAACTTATTTCTTATGTTATTCGGTTGTTGTTTTAAATATAGTTCTTTTTATTATTGTTCATATAAAAGTAAATGTTATTTAAATCTAGATTTCATAATTGGATTTTTCTGTAAACCAAAATTATATTATTTCCATTTTCAATTAAAGGTTTGAGTTAAATTTGTTAACTTTAAATTTAAGCATGCACACACGCACGTACACGCATAATAAATTACAAACTTTACATAAATATGTTGTTCTAAATTTAAAACATAATTTGCAATCATGTGTACATGGATACATATATGTGTGTTATTTTAACTTAAATTTATAATATGGATTTTTGTGTAGAACTCAATTTCAAACTCTTTCTTAATTGAAACTAAAATTATTAATTTTAGATTTAAAAATACACAGTGTAGTTAAACTTAACACACACACACACACACACATATAATATATAATTTTGGACAACAAAGGCATATGTAAAGGGATAAATGAGTTACTTGCGGTGCAAGAACCTACATATGGTCACATTAACCGTATACACTTCATATTTGCAGCATGTGCACACCGGGCATATAAGTGTATTTGATACACTTATAAACTAAAACATATAATATATTTTTAAAACAAATTAAATAAATTAAGATTTTATTTAAAATACATTAGATTGGATCTAATAACCTTTTAGACTTCATAATCCCAATTGATCCAAAAAGGAATTTTTTTATGAAATGTAACTATTTCATCTGTTCGTACTGACCTGGTTGTTTAAATGGTATTAAGGTCTAATGGTATGTGCGGTCTAAATTAATAATGTTAGGTCTAACTCATTAAAGCCTACCTATTTAGTAAGTTGTTTAGAGAGGTGGTGTCTAAGTTTTGGTTTGGGCAATAAGTACTCTATTCTACTTGTTTAATCGCTTAGTCTAAAGAGTGAAGTAAACTCAAAGGTTATCCTTGATATAAAGGTCCAAAAAGATTTTAGGACTTGGGCTAATTTTTAAAATTTGTTTGGGAATTTAAAATCACATTTCCATTTAAAAGTTAAGTTTGAAATATAAAAGGAAATTTTATAAAAGTTATAAACTACATTTAAAATTTTCAAAATTGTTTTAAGAAATTAAATAACTAATTTTGAAATTTAATTAATATGATTAAATAAAATAATTAATTAAAAGTTAATTAATTAAAACATATATTGATATATGTGCATAGCTATAATTACTGTAGTTATTTATTTATTTTAAAATCGTTTACCATAAATTAAATTAAAATTTTAAACTAATTGAAATATTTAACTAAATTTTTAGTTAAATTAAATTTATTAAATAAAATTAGTTGAAATTTAATTAATTAAAATATATACATATATTATTATGTACACATTAACATTATTAATTTTGTAGTTGATTAATTATTTTAAAATGTTTAACATGAGTAATATAAAATAAAATTAATTAATTAAATATAATTCAATTAAAAAGAATTAAAATTAAATAAATAAGATACATGCGTATATAATATACAAGTAAATTAAATTATAGAAGTTATAAATGTGTTAATACTTACATAACTTTATATATAATTAATTAAATGAGTGCTTTCCTACTTGAAATGATCACTCATTTTACTAAAAAAAGTGGAGCTGGAATGAAACTAAATTTGATTTGAGGAATAAATACATACGTATTGTACATATACCATGATTTCAGATGTGGTTGACACTTGGATCACGAGGGTCTTTCATAAGAAATGCATTATTTCTTAAATCGATATCACTTAAGTAAAAATATATTAACGATTATAAATCTCAAATAAACCATCATGTACCATTTATGTATTAATAAATTACTTGCATACTCTCTAATTCGATATCAAACTCAACCTAGATATGTTCTATGTAGAATTATTAATATATTGCCTAGATAAGGTAAAATTACTGTATGTATTTGTTGGGTAAACACAAGGAACATGCATTATACTTAAATAGTCATAAATGGTCGGTATGAGTGAATAAACTCTTTGATTGTTGAGCATACTCAAGATTGAGATTGAGATTAGTATAAAAACCTTAAGTTAGGAGTTGTATATGACACAACAGATAAAGGGTTATCCATCACTTGCAGGCTAATGATTTATCAAGCGAACTCAGGTCATATTCCTAAAGCACGCAAATCATAACGCCCACTTGAGAAATCAAAAGATTTCAACTATCATGCCCTTGAAATAGGCCTTACCTACACAAGTAAGAACCGATGAATGGTCGGACAGAAAGCAATTTAAAGATCCTTGAAATCATTGAACCTAGAAATTTAAAGATGATCGAAGACAATCCATAGATGATGCACAATGTAACACCTACCTTTCTTACACCTAAAGATGACACTTAATACATCCTCGGTAATCTTGTGCTGATCATTTAAGTGCATGAAAGACAGGTCATTTGCGGTGAAAAAAGAAAAAGATAGAACATAATCTTACACCGTGACGAGAAGATCTACAATATATACAGGATCTTTACAAAAAAATCGTCTTCATTATACACAACATCAGAGAATGCTATACTACCATCAGCCTGGACAGTTACAACAGCCCATCCTTACAATTGCTTATAAATACAGACATAAATCAAGAACAACAAGACATAAAAAGAATATAAGATACTTGAATATATCTTGGAAAATCTAGCTCGTCCCCTGAAAGCTCCAAAGCATCCAGTTAAATATGGAAAATATGCTTGGCTAACCCGAGCATTATAAGAAAAATAATGCTCGGATTAGTCTGGTAAAACCAACGTGAGAAACTCAAATCACATGATGGAAACCTAGAAACTAATTTTACGGCCAGCCTCTTAACTGCATAACCAACCCCTCAAGGACATGTAGGGGTAAGAGTCTAAACTTCAGCATGGTTCACAAAGCGAGAAGCCTTATCACATTAAAGCAACTTTGCAAATAGAGCTAATTCCAGTCGCTTCGAACCAACATTAGATAGTTTTCGGTAAACTCAACCTTGGTTCTTTTGGAAATAATCAAAAAATACATAGGAGTATGGATCACCTCCTAACCATTTAAGTGGACGAATATCTTATCATTTGTCCTAGGAGAAGAAAACGATATTTATACGCACGGTACAACATCATTAAAGATGACTGTGCCATATAACTCATGTGTTTCTCTTAGATATTTCCAGAGTTATTGTAACATCCCCCACTTGGAGGCCCAAAACTAACGGCTACAGATGCTACAATCATCCATAGTTATTAATCCTTGACGACCAAATACGGTAATGATAGATATATTGATACACAAAAACACATGAATATGGAAAAAATTAAAACATTAAACAAGTTCCACATTCCATTTCAAAATATTTTAAATTCATTACATAATCCCATAATCATTAACCACGTCCAGAGAAAATATATTTATTACACATACGCCAAGAGCGACTTATGAAGATGCCCCTTGGATGATCAGAGTATATATAGGCAATTTAACAACCTTCCCTTTACAACAACAACAACACAGTGGAATCAAAATAAAAGAGAACTCTAGATAGCTTTCATGCCTCCTGCAGGTCTCCGGAAGCTTATTCATCTAAAGAAGTACTTGAAAACCTCAATTCTCAAACTACTCTAAATCAATTGAGTACCCGAGAGTTTAAGGGGAAAGCATAAACTTCGACTCAAACATAAGGCCTGGTATGAATAATAATCTACCATCTCAAACCATTTAGATATCCAGTGAGACCACGCCGCTTAGTGGAACGGGTTTTCCCCTCGCAAGTATCTTAAAACCTTTTTTTAATACCATATACTGTACTCCTACACCCACAATGGTTAAAACAATTCAAAACAATATGATGATATGCAAATCAAGTAAATCAATTCTGGATTGCCCATCCCCATTCATTTTGACTATTTGTCTCAGTTATAGATTCTAGGGTCACTATTAACCTATTAGTTTTCATGGGCTTACCAATAACCTGTTTAATGTTTAAGGACTCCCTGTCCAGTTACATAGTTTTCATGGGATCACTAAGAACTTATTGGCCCCTGCCAATATCTTTACCGTTTCATGGGTTCTCCCTGAACCTATTGGTAATTCCAATATCTTTTCTCTTATCCTAGATTTCATAGGTTGAATAGGAACCTACTGACATCTGTCAATATCTTAATCCAAATATAGTTTTCATGGGCTAACTACGAACCTATTGGCCCCTACCAATATCAAATCACAGTTTTCATAGGCTGACTATGAACCTGTCTTCCGGACATCTTCATTTATACATAGTTTTCATGGGCTTACTATGAATATATTGGCCCTTGCCGATATCTTTAATCTAATTTATATTCATTGCTAGGTCAACCTAGCAGGTTATTCTGTCCTTCTCCAAATTACTGTTATGGGTTCATTACAATGTGAATATATATATATATATATATATATATATTTAAAGAAGCAAACATAATGACATAACAATACCACTCCTGTGGGTTTAATATCCTTGAAATTATTTTCATACGAAACATAGTTAATCCATTTAACATAATATTTTATCACGGAAAGATTCTTCATAAAACCATTTCAAAACTCCTTTACTTATCCATTGCTTTCGAAACCTTCAAAACTTTACTTTCGATCCCACTGGATAACCTCCTTTGAAAGCATATAAATCCCTTTTCAAAACATTAGGCCCCTGCCTTTCGAAACACTTTAAGACTTCTCTTTCGAAACCTTTCGAATGTTGTAAAGTATTACTATTAACTCTTAGAAGCATAGCTTCGAAACCATTGAAAGTACCACTTTCGAAACCTTTGGAAGTACCCCTTTCGAAACCATCGGGTTTATATTTAAATATCATTTGGGTCGAAGTGAATATAAACGAAAGTATCTCTTTCGAAACCATTCTTAATCATATAAAAGTATTGGAGAAAACTTGATGGCGTCGGCACCATTCTTTCGAAAGCTTCAAATCATTTAAGGTAAACACAGAAGGATAGCATCGAAACCCCCTTTCGAAGTCATTGCCTTCAAAACCCTTGGACCCTTTCGAAAGTATTTAGGAAGTGACTTAGAACATCTTTAAAACAAAAACTACCCTTCGAAAGCATTGATGAATTCAATATACTCGAAAGGCAGAAGAACGACAGTTGGGCTTCGACTAGGTCGGAACCCCTACTTTCGAAAGCATTATTTTACAAATAAAGGAACTCATTCGAAAGCTCTTACTTTTAAAACATAAAATGACAAACCCTTCGAAAGCTATTAGAAGACCCCTTTCGAAAGCATACGTTTCGACTACTTCAAAAGCTTTAATAAAACAAAGGCAGGCGCTTAACTTAAAAAAAACAAATAAAGGTATCGACCCCATCCGAAGCAATGCTTTCGACACTATGCCGTCCGCCTTTCCCCAATCCACTGCAAACCATCTATGTGATACCTTATGTATTGATTTCGGCCTGGGTTAGTTTTGACTGAGTCGAAGCGGAAGCTATAAGTTGAAAGGTACTTGTAATAGAGGCGAGACTTACTTTTCTGAGTAAAAGCTGATTAATGCCAATTAAAGCAAATTCTATCTAACTAACCTGCCCAGGTGTAAGCATGTGATTAGTTGCCACAACTTTTCAAATTCTTTACCAAAATAACTGCCGCTTAATTTCAGATCTAAACAATGGTTAATTTTGCAAATAAGCCCTCCTATTAGTAAAATAATTAAATCATTTAGGTCCTCCTTTCAAAATAATTTAATTCTCATAGTAATTCACCTAGGAAAAATCTCCAAAAATTACAGAAATTCACTTTAATCATGCTATCTAACATACAAAAATTCCAGACCTTATTTCTCCCTGAATAATCAAAATTAAACTTAAACCCAATTTTTATCATATTTTCCTTTGAAAACCCATAATAATCTTTCCATAGCTTGGAAAATCATCAAAATTAAAACCCAACTCCAAAATCATGTTTTACATAACATAAAAAAAAATTCATGGCATTCAAAGATCATTTACAATCGGTTTTTCCCTAAAACCGCATAAATCCTCATTTAAACAATCTTGTTTAAATCAAACAAATTATAATTTAAGCATATCATCATCCAAATCATCAAAAAAATGAATTTAATCTTAAATCTGAAAACATATGATCGTAAAACAAAATAGAGATGGTATAAATTATTATTCATCTTGATTAGGATAAGGAGATTGGATTGAGATTGAGATTTATTCCCCTTACTTTAATTCCTTAGCTTGATTTGAGTTTCTCTTCTTTTCTTTCTAGCAATGGCCAGCTCCTCTTTATGTTTGCATTTGTATTGTTTTTGAAAAATGACGTGAATGGGAAATGAAACGTGAATGGTGTAAGGAACGAGAATATATATAAGGGTAAGGGTTACGTGCGACTATTTCCGAAAAATACCCTTATGTAAATTAATTAACTTAGAAACCATTCTTTAGCCCATTTAATTTATTAGGCATGGCCTTAATTAATTTTCATATCTCAATCCCCTTATCACTCTAATTATTTACATTATTCTATTTGATTTATCTAATTGAATCTCCTGAATAATGTTATCAAAATTAAGGGTGTTATAGGCTCCCATCCTTAAAGAATTTCGTCCTCGAGATACAGTAAGGACTAAATATTAAATATAGAAATCATTCGTAACCACTCCTAACAACCATATTAGCATACCCGACTAGCAAATATCTATATAAATCTTATATAGACATACCCTCAAAGCAGATCATGATAAGTATCTCGAATCATGTCCTCTGTCTTCCAAGTACAGTCTTTCTTGTTGTCACTCCACTGTACTTTCACCAACTTGATTGTCTTGTTCCTCATTGTTTTCTCATATCTCGCTACAACCCAAACTGGTTGTCTAACAAAAGTCAAATTAGGCTCTACTATCAAATCTTCCAACCCTATTGGAGGAATAGTAGTCTCTAGATCATGCACATACTTGCGAAGATGAGACACATGAAATACATTATGGACACCTGCCATACTGCTTGGCAACTCTACTCTGTATGCAAGCTTTCCATCTAGAATAGACCAACATATCTCGGTGCCAGTTTCCTCGACTTCCTGAACCGTACCACACCCTTCATCGGTGACGCTTTAATGAAAACCTTATCTCTAACCAAGAACTCTAGGTCTTTACGCCTCTTATCTGCGTACCTCTTCTATCTAGACTTAGCTTCCTTCATCCATCCTCGGATCAGCTCAATCTTCTCTAAAGCCTCTTTAACCAAATCTGGACCAAAGACTAAACTATCTCCAGTCTCCAACCAATATGCTGGTGATTTGTGTGGCCTTCCATACAAAGCTTCAAAAGGCACCATTCCTATAATAGTCTGATAACTATTATTATAGGGAAATTCAACCAAATGCAGGTGATCCTCCCAAGATCCACCAAAGTCCAATACACAAGCTCTCAACAAATCCTCGAGTACCTTATTGACTCTCTCTGTCTGCCCATCCGTCTGAGGGTGATATGATGTACTCATCTTGAGCTTAGTGTCTAACAAATCTTGTAGAGTCTTCCAGAATTCACTAGTGAACAAAGCATCTTTGTCACTGACTATGCTACTAGGAACTCCATGTAGTCTAACTATGTTCTTCACGAACAACTTAGCTAAAATAGGTGTCGTCCTGGTTGACTTAACTTGAATGAAATGGAAAATCTTGGTCAATCTGTACACCATGATCCATATACTTTCATTTCCCCTATTTGACCTTGGCAACCCGTCTATAAAATCCATGGATATCGAATCCCATTTCCAAACTGAATCTCTAAAGGTTGAAGCAACCACTCGGCTTTTGATGTTCGGCTTTCAGTTGTTAACAGTTTGCACATTGCCTAACCCACAAGCCAACATCCCTCTTCTTACCTTCCCAATAGAAGCTCCTCTTTATATCTTGATACATCTTGGTCCCTTTAGGATGAATCGTAAATTTGGATTGATGACATTCCTCAAGAACTTCTTTCCTCAAGTCTTCAACATTCGAAACACATAATCGTCCCTTCTCTCTCAACCATCCTCACTGGTCAAGACTACAATCCTCTAAATCATTGATCTCAGTTCCAACCTCAATCCTACCGATCTTCTCGGCCAATAATGGATCCTCCCTCTGCTTAGAAGCAATTCTCTCGATCAACACTGTTCGAACTTCTAAACAGGACAACATGGCAGTACTCTGACTAGAACTAGAAGTTGATCTTAACTGCACATTACAAGTAGTCAAAGCTTCTAAATCCTTCCATTCTGCCAACATAGCTAACATCACATTCTGATTTCTTCTACTAAGAATATTCGCTACTTTATTACCTTTCCCTGGAGTATACTTTATACTAAAATCATAAGCAGCTAAAAACTCCAACCACCTATGCTGTCTCATATTCAACTCCTTCTGAGAGAATAAGTATCTTAAAGACTTATGATCTGTGTATAGCTCTAATCTCTCCCCTAAGAAATAATGCCTCCAAATCTTCAATGCGAAGATCACCGCAGCCAACTCCAAATCATGAGTAGGATATCTTACTTCATGCAGTCTAAGCTGTCGTGAAGCGTAGGCAATCAATTTACCACTCTACATCAACACAGCTCCCAATCCAGTTCCATATGCATCAGTATACACCACCAACCCTTTTTTTCTATTTGGAACTACTAACACAGGTGCATTGATCAACAAATTCTTTAACTTAAGGAATGTTTCCTCACATTTTTCGGACCAAACAAGCTTCACCTCCTTCCTGGTTAGCTTAGTTAAAGGTGTTGTTATCCATGAGAAATCCTTGATAAATCTCCTGTAAGAAAGTCCAAGAAAACTTCTAATCTCAGTCATCGTATAGTCTCTTCCAATTATAAACAACTTTGATCTTATCTGGATCGACTGATAACACCTTCTCTGAAACCACGTGACCAAGAAACTTAACCTTTTTCTTCCAAAAATGACACTTGGAAAACATTGCCTTCAGCTGATGCTGCCTCACCATCTCAAGCACAACTTTAAGATGATCTTAATGCTCCTTTTCATCCTTAGAGTATACTAAAATTTCATCTACAAACACCAACACGAACCTATCCAAATACTCTCGGAAGACTCAGTTCATGTAACGACCCGGAATTTTCGATCCCGAAAATTCCAGATAGTTAGGAAAAGAAGAAAGAGATAGAAGAAGAAACAGAAAATAAAACACAGAATCTCACATTCGCAGCGGATCAAAATATAATATCAAATAATAGCAGTTTACAAAAGAATACTATATCTGTCAATTTGCAATTATAATACATCAGAGTTACTCTCATACACAACACTGAGTATATACAAATCAAATATATCTCAGATAAACAGAAATAATAGTCACAGCGGAAACACTCCATACGTCCTGCCATCCAGCTCATCTCCTAAGCTCCAGAACGTCCTTACTTGAAAATCTGTAATACTCGGTCTGACCCGAGCATTACATCAAAGTAACACCCGGGTCAGGCTGGAAACCAGCGTGAGTAAACCCATGTAATTTGAATTCTAAGTCCAAATTTAAAAGAAAACCCGGGTAACTCGTACTTCACTACGAGTTCAATTCTTGTTATGCTCAACACTTATTTCTCGACTCAAATACTGGGTATTTCTCGTATTATTTCTTTCAGCCAATTGACATCACGTATCAATTCATATAGAATCGAAGTGGTTTCGAGTATTAACCAATACCGACTCCGGCCTCTTCAAATTTGAAATCATCTTAAGACAAAGCTGTTCAAGCTTTAATGACTCCATTTATACTCATCGCAATAGATTCACATTAATTAGCCTTTAATTAATTGATGACATTCATTAATGGTCCTTAATTAATTACTTCCATTAATTACTTCCAAAATGTAATTACCCTCTTTAATTAATTACATTTAGTAATTACACATTTATTACTTCTACTAAGAAATTCACTAAATAAATACTAATCCAGTTCAAAGTTCATTCTTAATTAATAAACCAATTAATTATCTTCAATTAATTTATTAATTACTCCTAATTACTAGTTAATGATTCCATCATTTACTATTCATTAAATTCTCATTAATTACTTATCCTAAGCAATTATCTTTAATTAATCTCATCATTAATTAATTACACCAACAAAGTTTATTAAGTAATAAATCTTTTGATTAACTCACTAATTAATTATTGAAAAATATTTCACAACTTAAATTAAGTTAAAGATAAATTCTTTATCTTTATACTATACTTAATTATTATTAAGTTTCCATTGAAAACATTCTGCACATCAATTTCCATTGAAAAATATTCTTGTTTATATACAAGTTAAATAAACGTTTACATTAAAGAAAATTTATTCTTAATTCGAATACCTTGACTTCTAAATTCACTGCTGTTCTAAAATCTGGTTCTAATTTTGAATTCAAATTTTCAAACACCGAAACATCCCGTAAAAAATGAACCAACTTATAAATCTGAAACAACTCAAACTTAGCAAACTCGAACTTCATTGCCTCGAACCAACCCAAATTGTTTCGAGAAAACCTTCCCTTGCTTCGAGTCCAACATGCATCTGACCCGAGTTCCCTCCGAGAAACCCAATCCCCACCAAAGCAAGACAGGTTTCAACCTGTAACAAAAACAGACCCCATACCCCCCATTTACTTCGAGTCTCCTTCGCCACTGCTTCGAGAAAATCATGCATCTTCCCGAGTAAAACCCGAGATCAAAAACAGCCCCCACTAAAACAGCCCTGACCTCCAATTGTTCACTGTGCACGTGCACCCCGCCTCCAGCCACCTCCGGCCGTCGTCCAACGTCACAACCCATCGGTGACCACCTCCAGATGGCCTCGCGATCACCAGAACCCATCTCCCTATCTCGAATCAAATTCGAGTTTCTTTTTCAAAACCTGGTAACAAAAACCAAAACCCACTCCAAACCTGTCACTGCTTCCCCCACGGCGCTCCGACCATCAGCGAACTTCCACATCCGGCCACGCCTTCGCCTACGACCAAACCACCATGACCTAAAACCCCGTTCAACTCGATCCTCCCTAGAGACCGTACTGACCCAAACAAGTCTCACAATCAAACTAGGTTAAAAAAAATTCAAACCCAAATTCCACAACCCACACAGCTAAATTCTTTGATCTCCTATTTTTCCTAGGATCTCTGATCGATTGCCTTATCACAGAAACAACCCCGACCTTCCCGAAACCATAGAACAGCATATATGACCAAAAACCACAATTTTGTTCAACCCAAAACTGCCCATTCAATACTTAACTAAAAAATGTGATTTTAGTTTTAAAAATCCCATTTTTGTTTTAGAAATCTGTTTGCAATCTTGAATTGACAATTCGAGATGTTCGAAAATGTCACATATACTAACTTGGTACTGTCCTTGAGTTTTCCCAGAGCATATCAATTTTATTTGTCATGTATTAAATTTTACAATCTACTCTATACTTGCCTACACATGTCTTGTTTATACACTTTGCTCTAACAATCAATGGTTTGAGAATTTATGATTTTTTTGAAGTAGCTCAGTCTCTTAAAATTTATAAACAGAGCAAATATCCAGATAAAGAAAATGGCCAGGCTTCATCTTATCAAAATCAAATGAAATGCATATATTTCATACACAATATACCTGATATTCATCATTCACTAGATTTAAAAACTTAGGTTACTTAAATTATGAAGTTACTCACCGCAAGAAGAAAAAGAACAGAGCCTCCATGTTTATTGAAGCAGTTTGAATTTTAGAAAACTGGAAAGTGTTTTTAACCTTGATCTTCAAATCATCTTGCTCCACTGTTATACTGACTTGTTTGATGATGTTGAATACTTGTTTACTATTTTAAATGAAAGCTTCATCTCGGTTTTACTTGGCTCGAAAGAAATGGAAAGGTGATAAAGAAGATAGTTTATAGAGTGATGTTTATACAAGCTACAGGTAATAATATCTTATACAAACAGTGTACACATTTGTACAAATTATCAGAGAAAATTTTATATTTTGGTGGCCGAGATTGTATACTAATGTACTAGAGGAGATATTATCTTAGCAAGCATTAAATGGCATTGTCCTTGATGTTTTTATTTTATACTTCTCCTATATTTTTTTTCTTGCCTGAGTCTTAGCTTACAAGCTACATGCATATTACGTTTTACTTTGCTTTACATCTTGATTCTTATTGTTGCTCTTAAGGTTTGCAGGCATATTTGAACAGGTTTTTATACTTACCTATACAAGCCTACTTAGCTATGCAGATCACTTTGAGGCTGGGAAATCATTTTCTTATGTGTTATGTAAAAGTAAGTCACTGGTTGACAAAAGATTGTAAATGAATATTGTCTTCTTTGGATGATGTAGTATAAATGTTACTCTTGTATATATTTGTTTCACTCATACCATTGTTAACTAGTTATTTCGACAAGCGTATTTGATTTATAATTTACAAAACGATAGTGTTTATCTTCAGTATTTGTTCCATCTGTAATATCGTTAACTTATTATTTTTATTAATTTTTAACGTTATTTAAAATAAATTACACATTTAACAACTTGAAACGGTTCATAAGAGAAATTTTAATTTATTAATGTTATAAAAGTTCGTTTATCAAATTTAAAATAGTTAAACAATAGAAATCATCTCTTTTATTATCAACTGCATATTTTTAAAATATACATTAAAGTAATATTTGACAAAACTGAATTTAAAACTTATATATATTTCCAAACTATAATTTAACAAGCTATTCTTTAAAAGAAAAGAAAAGAAAATTCTTTTGTTAATAATTATAAATTTAAACCAAAAGTTAGAAATAAGTATAAAACAATTTAAACATTTATCTAAGTATTTAAAACAATATAATTATTTATTTAATAGCTTTAAAAAGCATACTTCTAAATAAATAATAATTTCCTAATCACCAGAGAATATATATATATATATTAGAAATTGAAAACAAAGTTTATCAGTTAAATTTGAAACCGAGTTTTCCTATTTACGATATATACCAATATATATAAATAAATAAAATAATTTATTGGAATTTGCAGATAAAAATCACCCATCCGATATTTATCCGAAGAAAAATATCGATTCAAATCTTATAATTCAATAATCAATTTAATATTTAATATAAATTATTAAATTGATTATTGCTCGAAATTCCGGGATGTCACATTCCTCCCCCCTTAAAACTTTTCGTCCTCGAAAAGGAACGAAACCAGAATTTATAAAAATGTTAAAAATCAGATAAATATTCTTTGATCATTTTTAAATACCTTTAAATATCCATATAATATTACCAAAATAGTTTTTATACAAATACTTTATAACTCGATGTTTCGACAAGTCCATCCTTGTTCTTACAGAAATTCGGTCATACGTTGATCAGGCGTAGGACTGAAAATCTATAGGTACTTGGCAGACCTATTTTCAACATCCAGTGAAAAATATTTTGAAAAATAATTCTATTGAAAATATAGAAAACAGTTTCGAAAATAGAGGAAATATCTCTGGTGAGAATGCTCTGGAAATCATCACACCCATCCATGGTCACAGTTACATCCTGGGTTACGTTGCCGTCGCAGCAAAAGTCCATGTAACTGTTTACACCATAGAACCCACAACAGATCGCAGTTACACCCAGGGTTACGTTGCCGTCGCAGCAAAAGTCCATGTAACTGCAGGCTCTCAGCGGCCTCACGATTACGCTGTCGAAATGAAACTTCTCCACTCCTACATAGGTCGCAGTCTACCGATGTAAAATCAAACATAGACTGTTGGCTCTCAGCGGCACACACGACTTTCGCTATGGTACACTACTCATAATCCTCAGGAACTAGTTTTGTCCGGACTCCTCACAGGATCAAATTTAGAACCTCCCCCTTAGAGGCTCAAGGCAGTACCACCCAGTGGCACTCCTGAGAAGTTCATTTCAAGGGAGCGCCTTTTTTCCCAGAGCCAATCTCAAAACACTTTATACTATACACATATAGTATATTCCAAATCATACACCTAGTATGAATTCCATATAAAGCTCCCTTTACACAAAATCGATTCCCAAAATCGATAATTCACAAATCAGGCTTTTCCAAATTCCAATATTGATTTTCCCAAAAATCAAAAGCCCTTTCCAAAATTCAAAGGTTCCAAAAACCTTTCCTCAAAGTCATTTTCACAAAAGTCTTTATATATACATATATATATATATATAGTAGCCTTGGGAATTTTTTTTTTTTTTTTTTGAATCTCTTCATACTTGTATAAATTCACTTTTATACTTCAAATACTTTCAAAACCCTTTTCTTCTGGCAAAAGATTCAACAAGGGGAGTTTTATCATATATATAACAAAGATACGTAACTTTGTTTATTCCAAATCAATATTCAAATTAGATTACTTATAAAGTCATTTGCCAACTTATTTACTTTGATAAAGTAAATTTTAACCATAAAGATATTCCATTTTCACCTTTATTTATTGTATATTTCTCAAAATTTACTTCCATTTCAAAAATCATATTACAATCCTTATCTTCAATTCAATAACAATTTCGTTCAAACTCGTACGATGTCCACATATCATCCGTACGCAATACCAATCTGATCGCTCACTCGATCACACAATTTCACTTCCGAACTAGTATTGTCCACCCGACTTCCTAGTGCGGACTCAGATCTGGTTTCTTGATCAGAAACCGTCATTCTCCTTGCATAGCTCTACTATGATAGAGAACATCCAGAACCAATCAATAATCCATATCCAGGTTCGCCGTCGAAAATCGAGCGGAAAATCCCAACTCGGATTGATAATACTATCTCGAAATTCTGTGCTCGAATCTAGATCAAACCACTATGCGAATAGAATAATATAGGCACATCCTATGTATATATTTTCATTGATTATTTATCAATTCAATTTTCCTTTCTATTCACATTCGCTTTGATTTTCATTTACTTACTCACAATTGCTTTAATCCCCATTTGGATTATCACCTCAATTCCTACCTCAATTGGGTATTTACTTAATAACAGTTTGGACTCCGACCAACTTAAATTTAGAAATATAGCTTGAAAAAAATTAAAAATAGATAAGTAGTTGAAAAATAATTATTAATTTGCAAAATAGCTGTAAAATAGTTAACTAAAAATAAAATAGTTGAAAAACAGTTAAATAGTTTCAGAAATCGTGGATAATTGCAAAATAATTGTAATTAGTGATTAATTTGTGAAATACATGAAAAATAGTAATAAGTTTAGAAAACAATTGAAAAATGGTTAAATAGCCCAAATAATTATTTAATAAGTATAAAATAGTTCGAGGTTTGGAAAGAAGGTTATATATATACTAAATAGATAGGGAAATAGATTTAAAACAGTTTATATTAAAACAATTTATATTGAAAATAATCCCGAGTCAAAACCGTTCACTTCCTCTTCAATTCAATTTAAATTTCCATTTAAATTGACCCAATTTCTAATTCAAATAACTTCAATTTCCACTGAAATTGATTCAACCCCAAAAATTCAAGTTGAATTATCCTCAATTTCTTTCCAATTTCAAATCAAATTCCATTTGATTTTTAAACTCATTCAACTTTAATTATAACTTCAAATTATTCCAATCAATTCGGACTAATACCAATTGAACCCACTTTAATTTCAAATTATTCCAATTTAATCTACTCCAAAATTTCCATTTAAATTTGAAACTTATATATCTTTAGTCTTTAATCCAATTGATTCGAATCATATTCAATTTGAATGAATTCAATTCCAATTTCAAATTTTAAACCATCTCGAATTATATAAATTCGAGTTAAATTTCCAAAGGTTGATTTAACCTCTTAAATCAGATTTACCTTTATCAATAATCCAAATCTTTAAACAATTTAATTCTGAGTCCAATTCTCAAAATTCCATTTTAAATTATCTTTACTTAACTTATTTCGAAGTTCAAATAAGAGTTCAAAACAATATTATCTTAAAAATTTAATTTATTACCAAATTTTATCTTCCAGTGTTGAAATCAGTTCTTAATCCATTTAAATTCAATTCTTAACACTCAAATTTGCAATTCAAAGTAATTCCATATCCTTAATTTCAAATTAAAGTTAATACCCTTTTTTCTCAATAATGGATATATTACCATACTTCATTTTTCATTCATTTAAACAGGTCCAATTCACAATTCAAAGATTATTAATAACAATAGGATGATATTATCCAATTTATTTTAAATCATCCATCCATTACCAATTTTTGGGATCTCAAACCCATTTTGAGATTACTCAAACTCCCAATTTCATCTTGGAATTTCAATTCAGGTTGCTTGTTAACTTATTTAATTTTTCTAAAGTTAAATTCCATTTTACTTATTCATGCCAACCATACCAAATTTGAATTTCCATTTCAAATTTTAACTTCACATTAATAATCTTATAAGTTCAAAAACTTATCACTTTGGGTATCACATCCCGTTCCAAATTTAAAACTCAACATTTAGAGTTTATTTCAAACCATATTTATTATCATGCTTGTTCCTCAAATTTTAATCCACCTTTGGTCTCTTAAATCCAAAACAAATTCCTTTATTACTTTGAAACAATTTTCAAATTCTGAACCCGGATTTTAAAACTTCACAATTTTAGATCATCTTCACTTCCAATTTATAAATCATACTTATCCAAATGTTTTACTTCCCTAAAACATTTCATTTTGCTTACTCATTAGCAACATTTCATTATTAAATGCAACAACCATTCTATTCTAGTTTAAATCCATTTCAACTCATCTTTAATTTCAAATTGGTTGTATTTCTATTACCACTTAATTTAATTCCAATAATTTAACAGCCAATTACCTTAATATTTATTGGTTAAGGAATATTGCTTTATATATATCAAATATAACTTTATATAAAATCATTTACCTTTAAAACCATTTAAAATCTTTATATAGGAAAATAACAAGTACGTTCTCTCATATATATATATACATACTCAACTCATTCTAGGGTACTATTGACCCTATCCTTAATGAGTATCCCCCACCAGAGCCAAGGTTTTCGCTTAACCTTTGCTCTGATACCAACTGTAACGACCCGGAATTTTCGATCCCGAAAATTCCAGATAGTTAGGAAAAGAAGAAAGAGATAGAAGAAGAAACAGAAAATAAAACACAGAATCTCACATTCGCAGCGGATCAAAATATAATATCAAATAATAGCAGTTTACAAAAGAATACTATATCTGTCAATTTGCAATTATAATACATCAGAGTTACTCTCATACACAACACTGAGTATATACAAATCAAATATATCTCAGATAAACAGAAATAATAGTCACAGCGGAAACACTCCATACGTCCTGCCATCCAGCTCATCTCCTAAGCTCCAGAACGTCCTTACTTGAAAATCTGTAATACTCGGTCTGACCCGAGCATTACATCAAAGTAACACCCGGGTCAGGCTGGAAACCAGCGTGAGTAAACCCATGTAATTTGAATTCTAAGTCCAAATTTAAAAGAAAACCCGGGTAACTCGTACTTCACTACGAGTTCAATTCTTGTTATGCTCAACACTTATTTCTCGACTCAAATACTGGGTATTTCTCGTATTATTTCTTTCAGCCAATTGACATCACGTATCAATTCATATAGAATCGAAGTGGTTTCGAGTATTAACCAATACCGACTCCGGCCTCTTCAAATTTGAAATCATCTTAAGACAAAGCTGTTCAAGCTTTAATGACTCCATTTATACTCATCGCAATAGATTCACATTAATTAGCCTTTAATTAATTGATGACATTCATTAATGGTCCTTAATTAATTACTTCCATTAATTACTTCCAAAATGTAATTACCCTCTTTAATTAATTACATTTAGTAATTACACATTTATTACTTCTACTAAGAAATTCACTAAATAAATACTAATCCAGTTCAAAGTTCATTCTTAATTAATAAACCAATTAATTATCTTCAATTAATTTATTAATTACTCCTAATTACTAGTTAATGATTCCATCATTTACTATTCATTAAATTCTCATTAATTACTTATCCTAAGCAATTATCTTTAATTAATCTCATCATTAATTAATTACACCAACAAAGTTTATTAAGTAATAAATCTTTTGATTAACTCACTAATTAATTATTGAAAAATATTTCACAACTTAAATTAAGTTAAAGATAAATTCTTTATCTTTATACTATACTTAATTATTATTAAGTTTCCATTGAAAACATTCTGCACATCAATTTCCATTGAAAAATATTCTTGTTTATATACAAGTTAAATAAACGTTTACATTAAAGAAAATTTATTCTTAATTCGAATACCTTGACTTCTAAATTCACTGCTGTTCTAAAATCTGGTTCTAATTTTGAATTCAAATTTTCAAACACCGAAACATCCCGTAAAAAATGAACCAACTTATAAATCTGAAACAACTCAAACTTAGCAAACTCGAACTTCACTGCCTCGAACCAACCCAAATTGTTTCGAGAAAACCTTCCCTTGCTTCGAGTCCAACATGCATCTGACCCGAGTTCCCTCCGAGAAACCCAATCCCCACCAAAGCAAGACAGGTTTCAACCTGTAACAAAAACAGACCCCATACCCCCCATTTACTTCGAGTCTCCTTCGCCACTGCTTCGAGAAAATCATGCATCTTCCCGAGTAAAACCCGAGATCAAAAACAGCCCCCACTAAAACAGCCCTGACCTCCAATTGTTCACTGTGCACGTGCACCCCGCCTCCAGCCACCTCCGGCCGTCGTCCAACGTCACAACCCATCGGTGACCACCTCCAGATGGCCTCGCGATCACCAGAACCCATCTCCCTATCTCGAATCAAATTCGAGTTTCTTTTTCAAAACCTGGTAACAAAAACCAAAACCCACTCCAAACCTGTCACTGCTTCCCCCACGGCGCTCCGACCATCAGCGAACTTCCACATCCGGCCACGCCTTCGCCTACGACCAAACCACCATGACCTAAAACCCCGTTCAACTCGATCCTCCCTAGAGACCGTACTGACCCAAACAAGTCTCACAATCAAACTAGGTTAAAAAAAATTCAAACCCAAATTCCACAACCCACACAGCTAAATTCTTTGATCTCCTATTTTTCCTAGGATCTCTGATCGATTGCCTTATCACAGAAACAACCCCGACCTTCCCGAAACCATAGAACAGCATATATGACCAAAAACCACAATTTTGTTCAACCCAAAACTGCCCATTCAATACTTAACTAAAAAATGTGATTTTAGTTTTAAAAATCCCATTTTTGTTTTAGAAATCTGTTTGCAATCTTGAATTGACAATTCGAGATGTTCGAAAATGTCACATATACTAACTTGGTACTGTCCTTGAGTTTTCCCAGAGCATATCAATTTTATTTGTCATGTATTAAATTTTACAATCTACTCTATACTTGCCTACACATGTCTTGTTTATACACTTTGCTCTAACAATCAATGGTTTGAGAATTTATGATTTTTTTGAAGTAGCTCAGTCTCTTAAAATTTATAAACAGAGCAAATATCCAGATAAAGAAAATGGCCAGGCTTCATCTTATCAAAATCAAATGAAATGCATATATTTCATACACAATATACCTGATATTCATCATTCACTAGATTTAAAAACTTAGGTTACTTAAATTATGAAGTTACTCACCGCAAGAAGAAAAAGAACAGAGCCTCCATGTTTATTGAAGCAGTTTGAATTTTAGAAAACTGGAAAGTGTTTTTAACCTTGATCTTCAAATCATCTTGCTCCACTGTTATACTGACTTGTTTGATGATGTTGAATACTTGTTTACTATTTTAAATGAAAGCTTCATCTCGGTTTTACTTGGCTCGAAAGAAATGGAAAGGTGATAAAGAAGATAGTTTATAGAGTGATGTTTATACAAGCTACAGGTAATAATATCTTATACAAACAGTGTACACATTTGTACAAATTATCAGAGAAAATTTTATATTTTGGTGGCCGAGATTGTATACTAATGTACTAGAGGAGATATTATCTTAGCAAGCATTAAATGGCATTGTCCTTGATGTTTTTATTTTATACTTCTCCTATATTTTTTTTCTTGCCTGAGTCTTAGCTTACAAGCTACATGCATATTACGTTTTACTTTGCTTTACATCTTGATTCTTATTGTTGCTCTTAAGGTTTGCAGGCATATTTGAACAGGTTTTTATACTTACCTATACAAGCCTACTTAGCTATGCAGATCACTTTGAGGCTGGGAAATCATTTTCTTATGTGTTATGTAAAAGTAAGTCACTGGTTGACAAAAGATTGTAAATGAATATTGTCTTCTTTGGATGATGTAGTATAAATGTTACTCTTGTATATATTTGTTTCACTCATACCATTGTTAACTAGTTATTTCGACAAGCGTATTTGATTTATAATTTACAAAACGATAGTGTTTATCTTCAGTATTTGTTCCATCTGTAATATCGTTAACTTATTATTTTTATTAATTTTTAACGTTATTTAAAATAAATTACACATTTAACAACTTGAAACGGTTCATAAGAGAAATTTTAATTTATTAATGTTATAAAAGTTCGTTTATCAAATTTAAAATAGTTAAACAATAGAAATCATCTCTTTTATTATCAACTGCATATTTTTAAAATATACATTAAAGTAATATTTGACAAAACTGAATTTAAAACTTATATATATTTCCAAACTATAATTTAACAAGCTATTCTTTAAAAGAAAAGAAAAGAAAATTCTTTTGTTAATAATTATAAATTTAAACCAAAAGTTAGAAATAAGTATAAAACAATTTAAACATTTATCTAAGTATTTAAAACAATATAATTATTTATTTAATAGCTTTAAAAAGCATACTTCTAAATAAATAATAATTTCCTAATCACCAGAGAATATATATATATATATATTAGAAATTGAAAACAAAGTTTATCAGTTAAATTTGAAACCGAGTTTTCCTATTTACGATATATACCAATATATATAAATAAATAAAATAATTTATTGGAATTTGCAGATAAAAATCACCCATCCGATATTTATCCGAAGAAAAATATCGATTCAAATCTTATAATTCAATAATCAATTTAATATTTAATATAAATTATTAAATTGATTATTGCTCGAAATTCCGGGATGTCACAGTTCATCAAATCCACGAAGAAAGTAGGTGCATTCGTCAACCCGAATGGAATTACTAACCACTCATACGAACCATACCTAGTTCTAAATGCTGTCAAAGGACTACTGTCCTCTGCCACTTTAATTGATGGAAACCTGTCACCAAATCCAATTGGGAAAACACTCTAGCTTCACACAACTGATCGAATAGATCATCAATTCTTGGCAAAGGATACTTATTCTTTATCGTCCTCTCATTCAACTTACGATAATCGATACACATCCTCAATGACCTATCCGGTTTTTTACGAATACCGCGGCTGCTCCCCAAGGCGAATTGCTTGGTCTAATAAAATTCCTTCCTTCTTGGTCAGCTAGCTGCACCTTCAATTCCTTCATCTCAGTCCATATCATCCTGCTAGGTAGTCTACTTACAGGTTCAGCCTGGCACAAGATCCATCCGAAACTCAATAGCTCATTTTAGTGGTAGTCCTGTGATCGGCTCAAAGACATCTGTAAACTCTCTTTCTACCCGAACCTGACTCGTCTCTTCTCCCACTTCCATTGCACTTAACAAAGCACAACTACTCCGGTCGGGATTCTCCACTGAGAATGTAATTCGGTTATGACTATCAGGGTGCCTTAGTGATATATCCCCATCCTGGCAAAATATCCTAGCTTCATACCTACTCAACCAATCCATACCCAAAATGATTCTAAAATCTACGAAATCAAAAACATACAGACTGCTTGCAAACTTATGACTTAATAAGTCTAGTTCTAACTGGTCACATCTCATCCCCAGAGTTGCATACCCTCCTATTGGATTCGCAACCCTTAAGGAAGTAACAAGGTATGTGGGTTCTAAGCATAACCTATCAACCAAACACTAGGATATAAATGAATGGGATGCACTGGTATCAAATAGTATCCTAACAGGTATACTCTGAATCAAAAACTTACCTTCCATCACAGTCTTCCCTTTTTCAGCTACAGTTGGCTCAGCGAATGATGGTCCAACAGCAAAAACCTTTCCCTTGTCCGCCCTAACCAGTTCTGGACACTATTTTTTATAATGCCCAACTTGATCACAGTTAAAGCACTTCACATTCTTCATATCTGCAGCCTTCTTCCCCTTTCCTGACCGACACTCATTTGCATAATGACCCTTCTTGTCACACTTGTAGCCAACTAAACCAGCCTTTTCCTTCTTGGCAGCATCTCCCTTCTAGGCTCCCTTCTTCTTAAAGAACTTCCTCTTCTTTCCTTAAGAACCCTGGGTTTCGACTGGCTTCTATCTCTGGCACAAACAACAAGCATCTCCTCATAGCGGATTGCCATCTCCACAACCACATTACAAGGATCACGGATATGTGTCAGGGTCGTCCTAGCAAGCTCGGTTCTTAATTCCCGAATGAACCTCTCATTTTTCTAATGTCAGTGTCGATAGTAGCATGTCCATACCGGGATAGCTCATCAAACTTAGTAGCATACTCGATTACCGACTTCTCTCCCTGCACCAAATCCATAAACTTTCTCAGCAATGCTGACTTATCAACTTCAGATAAAAACCTCTGTTCAAACCTTCCTCTAAAATCTGCCCAGGTCAACTCCCTCCTCCGAAACCCCTGCTGTAACACTATTTCACCAATGAAGTGATGTCCATTGCAACTGCCTAGAGGCCAACCTTCTCTTCTGCTCATCATCTAAACCCAATCAGCAAAGATACGCTCACAATGCAACAACCTACCTCTATGGCATTCTCTGTCTGTATAAATGGCTTCCCACCTAGACTTGTGTAATCTCTGCTCAACTTAGTATAATTATTCCCAACTTGAGCCACAGGTTTAGCTCCTCCAACAGTACCAGCAACTTCTGCTTGCACCATATTAATGAAGAACTAATACATCGCCCTCATATTTTCTAGTGGATTTCCATCACCCACATTGGCATCAGCGTTTTGGTTAGCATTAGCCTGTCGACCTTGGTTCCTCCTTGTATTAGGTCAAACGTTTCTGTTGGTTTTGGTGCTTCCTTCACTGAGATTTCCTCTTCCATTTCCTGTTTCCATATCTTCTTTCTCGTAAATCTGCATACGAGCCTTAGTAAGATACAGAAGAACGGTCTGAGAGAGAGAGAAATATGTATATATATACATACATATATATATATATATGTCAAATATAAGTACGTTACTATAGCGTTAACCCAAACCCAGGTCTTATTTTCTGACTCATTGGATTATGTTTGAAAATCCTTTTAGGTTTAAATTTCTTTTAAGTTTCATAAACCTATGCTCTGATACCAACTTGTAACATCCCCATCTTGGAGGCTTAAAACTAACGGCTACGGATGCTTAGTCAACCGTAGTTATTAATCCTCAGCAACCAAATACGGTAATGTTAGATATATTGATACATAGAAACACATGAATATGGAAAAAAAATAAAACATCAAACAAGTTCCACATTCCATTTCAAAATATTTCAAATTCATTATATAATTCCACAATCGTTAACATGGAAAATATATTTATTACACATACGCCAAGAGCGACATATGAAGATGCCCCCCTTGGATGATCAAAGTATATATAGGAAAATTAACAACTTTTCCTTTACAACAACAACATAGTGGAATCAAAATGAAAGAGAGCTCTAGATAGCTATCATGCCTCATGCACGTCTCCTGTAGCTTATTCGTCTAAAGAGGTACCTGAAAACCTCAACTCTCAAACTACTAAAATCAATTGAGTACCCGAGAGTTTAAGGGGAAAACATAAACTCCGAGTCAGATATAAGGCCTGGTATAAATAATAATCTACCATCTCAAACCATTTAGATATCCAGTGAGACCATGCCGCTTAGCGGAACGGGTTTTCCACTCACTAGTATCCTAAAAACTTTTTCTTTAAAATCATATACTGTGCCCGTGCATCTACAATGGTTAAAACGATTCAAAACAATATGATGATATGAAAAACTAGTAAATCAATTCTAGATTACCTATCCCTATTCATTTTCACTATATGTCTCAGTTATAGTTTCTAGGGCCACTATTAACCTATTAGTTTTCATGGGCTTACTAATAACCTGTTTAATGTTTAAGGGCTCCCTGTCCAATTACATAGTTTTCATGGGATCACTAAGAACCTAATTGCCCTTGCCAATATCTTTATTATTTCATGGGTTCTCCCAGAACTAATTGGTAACTCCAATATCTTTTCTCTTATCTTAGTTTTCATGGGTTGACTAGGAACCTATTGACATCTGTCAATATCTTAATCCAGATACAGTTTTCATGGGCTAACTGCAAACCTATTGGCCCCTACCAATACCAAATCATAGTTTTCATAGGCTGACTATGAACCTGTCTTCCTAACATCTTCATTTATACATAGTTTTCATGGGCGTACTATGAACCTATTGGCCCCTACCAATATCTTTAATTAATTTAATTCACATTCACTACTGGGCAACCTAGCTGGTTATTCTTCCCTTCCCCAAATTACCGTTATGGGTTTATTACAATGTGAATATATATATATATATATATATATTTGAAGAAGGAAACATAATAACATAACAATACCACTCCAGTGGGTTTAATATCCTCGAAATTATTTTCATATGAAACATGGTTAATCCCTTTAACCTAATATTTTATCAAGGAAAGCTTCTTTTTAAAACCATTTCAAAACTCCTTTACTTAGCCATGGTTTTTCCTTTAAAATGAGATTGGGTTATTTGTTTTGAAAAACTAAGGCTTTCGAAACCTTCAAAAGTTTGCTTTCAACCCCACTGGATAACCTCCTTCGAAAGAATATAAATCCCTTTTTCAAAACATTAGGCCCTTACCTTTCGAAAGACTTTAAAACCTCTCTTTCGAAACCTTTCAAATGTAATAAAGTATTACTTATTAACTCTTAGAAGCATACCTTTGAAACCATTGAATGTACCCCTTTAGAAACCTTTGGAAGTATCCTTTCCTAAACCATTGGGTTTATATTTAAAAATATCATTTGGGTCGAAGTGAATATAAAAGAAAGTATCTCTTACAAAAACATTCTTAATCATATAAAAGTATTAGGGAAAACTTGATGGCGTCGGCACTATTATTTCGAAAGCTTTAAATCATTTAAGCAAAACACTGAAGGATAGCATTGAAACCCCCCTTCGAAGGCATTGCCTTCGAAACTTTTGGACCCTTTCGAAAGCATTTAGGAAGTGGCTTGGAACATCTTTAAAACAAAAACTACCCTTCGAAAGCATCGATGACTTCAATATACTCAAAAGGCATAAGAACATCAGCTGGGCTTCGACTAGGTTGGAACCCCTACTTTTGAAAGTATTATTTTACAAATAAAGGAACTCATTTGAAAGCTCTTACTTTTAAAACATAAAATGGCAACCCTTTCGAAAGATATTAGAAAACCCCTTTCGAAAGCATATGTTTCGACTCCTTTAAAAGCTTTGATAAAAATAAATGCAGGCGCTTTACTTAAAAAAACAAACAAAGGTTTTGACCCCATCGGAAGCAATGCTTTCGACACCATGCCTTCCGCCTTTCCCTAATCCAATGCGTATCATCTAAGTGATACCTTGTGTATTGCTTCAGCCTAGATTGGTTTCAACTGAGTCGAAGCGGGAGCTATAATTCGAAAGGTACTTCTAATAGAGGCGAGACCTGCTTTTTTGAGTAAAAGCTAATTAATGCCAATTAAAGCAAATCTAACTAACCTACCCACGTGTAAGCATGTGATTGGTTGCCACAACTTTTCAAATTCTTTACCAAAATAACCGCCGCTTAATTTCAGATCTAAACCAAGGTTAATTTAGCAAAGAAGCCCTTTCATTAGTAAAACAATTAAATCATTTAAGTCATCTTTTCAAAATAATTTAGTTCCATAGTAATTCACTTAGGAAAAATCCCTAAAAATTACAGAAATTCACTTAATCATGTTGTCTAACATACAAAAATTCCAGACCTAATTTCTTCCTGAAATAATCAAAATTAAATTTAAACTCAATTTTTATCACATATTCCTTTTGAAATTTCATAATAATCTTTCCATAGCTTGGAAAATTATCAAAATTAAAACCCAACTCCAAAATCATGTTTTACATAACATAATATTCTTCCTTGGCATTCAAAGATCATTTACAATCGGTTTTGCCCTAAAACCGCAAAAATCCTCATTTAAACAATCCTGTTTAAATCAAACGAATTACAATTCAAGCATATCATCATCCAAATCATCATAAAAATGAATTTAATCATCCAAAAACATATGATCATAAAACCAAATAGAGATGGTATAAATTATTATTCACCTTGATAAGTATAAGGAGATTGGATTGAGATTGAGATTTGTTCCCCTTGCTTTAATTCCTTAGATTGATTTGAGTTTCTTCTTTTCTTTCTAGCAATGGCCGGCTCCTCTTTATGTTTGCGTTTGTATTTTGTTTTTGAAAAATGACGTGAATGGAAAATGAAATGTGAATGGTGTAAGGAATGAGAATATATATAAGGGTAAGGGTTGTGTGCGGCTATTTCCCAATATACCCTTATGTAAATTAATTAACTTAGAAACCATTCTTAAGCACATTTAATTTATTAAGCATAGCCTTAATTTATTTTCATATCACAATCCCCTTATCACTTTAATTATTTACAATATTTTATTCAATTTATCTAATTAAATCTCCTTAATATTTTTATCTAAATTAGGGGTGTTATAGTTATATTTTGGTTCCAGGTTTAATAGTCAGTTATTTAACTACCGAGTAAACAAACAACCAAAAATCTAGAGATTTAATTACCCATTGCAACCACTAAGCCTCATTTTAAATAAATCTTTCATCTATTAATTCTATCTTCAAAATATTTATTTAAAATATTCATATACTTAACCCATGATACAAGTATATTCACAAAACATTATGAAAGATTATTTTATTTCAAAATCATATCAAAAGGATTAAAACAATGTTATTTAAATTAGGGATAAGAATAACCCTAAACATTATTCCTTCGGTGTTAATTTTGGAATGAAAGTTCCACATCACCATAATTAAGAAGGTCAGTTAAGAGAAATCCAAATCTCAAATTCTTTTATAAATTTTCTTCAATAAATCCTTTTAATAAATTACAACATTCTGTTTATTTGGTTAAATAAATATCACAAATAAGGTATATAAATCTAAACAACATTATTAATTAAAACTATGTAATTTAAATTCAGTCTATTTTAATATGTCCTAAATTCATACATGGCCAATGTTATCAACAAGTTACATAAAAACATTGTACCCATCCATACGAGTACAACGCAAAAATCTACATGCTACACGGACTACATATGGGAAAGTTATTCAATTTCATAACTACACTTGATTTAATATAGTACCTAAATAAATTTCCAAAAGTTTTCTCACCCAACATCATAATGGGCTCGGCCCAAAGCCCGCCTTACTCATCCAACCTGCTCATTTATCTATAATTCCTTCTTACTTCTTCTTTAATTTCAAAACAAGGAACCACTGAAACCCATATCATCGTGCACTTCATGCACGTGCACTTCCTCTTCGCGCCACCATATCATGAACTGAGATCACCATCCAACTCCCTTCGATGTGCTCATCATGAAGCACCCCTCCGCCTTGCCTCCGCAATGCCGTAGTAGATTCGTATTCAAAACCCGCAACACAAATGCAGAAAGAAATCATGCCAAATCCCATATCGCGATCACCCAAACAAGCACCGGACCCCGTTAAACTTGGTTGCTAGATAACCCTCTCCTTCATGAACCCAAGGCAACACTCCAATTGAGCTATCATTGCCTTTAACTCCGACACCGCCAAACCCTATTCCATGACCTTCGTCGACGACCGACACCAAATAGCCCCAAACTCTCGCTAAAAATCTTGCATCTCCGTATGTCCAACAACGCCAATGCTATCGACCAATTCTGCATTTTGAAGATATCTCCATCATCGCTCGACGAAATCCCAAGTGATCAATTTCTAAAAATAGCTGGGACCTAGGTACACGACTTTCATACTGAAACGTCGTGTTAAAACTCGATGGTTTGGGATCAGTTGATTTTTGAATGTTGAAGGTTGAGTTTGTTATCATAGTAAGGCAAATAAAAATAAGGAAGAAGATGAAGATTTTCTGAGTGCACTATATATACACATAGAGCAGACCTGAACCATGCATAAAGGCACACATCAAAGGGGGCAAGGGCCAGCGAAGCATGAGGAGACAATAGCGGCAAAGGTGAAGGACAAACAAGGGGGAAACATGGGAATAAGGTGGCTACCGCTAGAAGAAAAGTGAGCTGTGTTCGTATAGTGTATATTTGTTTGTTTGTTTTGGAAAAATTCTAGTATCACACCACACAATATCGTGTCCACCTATGAGCCGTGAAGGACATAAAATAAAATACGATCACGTACAGTAATGTGACGTGATCACAAAGCATAAATAAAGCACATCTGTTATCAAGTTCTGTTAAATTCAAAAATACCAACATTCGACGTAAAATACATCAAACGACAATTTAAACATTTTCCAAATTAAAAATTTTGGAAAAATTATATATATATATATTAAATTAAAAATACGTCATCAAAAATCAGACAAATCATTCGAAACATAGAGTTTTATTATATTTAAAATAAACACAAATTGAATATTTAAAACTAATTAAGTATTCCAAAATTCAAAGTGGTAAAATTACGGGTCGTTACACACAACATGAAGTAAAGGATATGTTAACCCGCCTTTTGGCAAGGCCGTAGATAAGTGGACTTAACTAAATTGACCACTCGACCGTCGAGGTTGGTTCGTGACGGATTTAGTCAACTGAATGGATGGACGATCAAGCATGGATAATATTCATGGATCTACAGCCGGGATTCGGCATAGTCGATGGACGAAGGTTATTGGATACTTGAAACTTGGGTTTCGATGAGTCGCAAGTCGCCCTGGATTTGCTTCGAGTCGTATGGAGTCGAGCTTCGAGTTGTATGGATGATTTCTTCGAGTCTTTAAGGCAACTCGGCATGGGTGGCTCGGCATTGGTCGCTCAACAAGGTGGTTTGATTAGGGTCGCTCGGAGTTGTGGTTCGGTCAGGGAGGCTCGACGTTGTGGTTCGACGAGGGTCGCTCTACAAGGTGGTTCGGTCAGGGTCGCTCGACATTGTGGTTCGGTCAGGGAGGCTCGACGTTGTGGTTCGGTTAGGGTCGCTCGGCAAGGTGGTTCGATCAGGGTTGCTAGGCATTGTGGTTCGGTCAGGGAGGCTCGACATTGTGGTTCGTTTAGGGTCACTCGGCAAGGTGGTTCGGTCAGGGTCGCTCGGCGTTGTGGTTTGGTCAGGGAGGCTCGACGTTGTGGTTCGGTTAGGGTCGCTTGGCAAGGTGGTTCGGTCAGGGTCGCTCAGCGTTGTGGTTTGGTAAGGGAGGCTCGATGTTTAGAAGGATAGGCCTATTCATCTGGTTCGGTCGGCATTGGAGTGGACTGGTCATACAGGGTTGGCAGGGTAGATATTCCAGGCGGCTCAATTACATCATCGTTTACCACCAAGCCAATTAACTCTAATCTCTAGTCCATGGCCCTTCGATGAATGGGAAATTGACCTAGTTGGACCTTTGTCGATTTCCAAAGGAGGAGCAAAATATGCTGTAGCGGCCATTGATTACTTTACTAAGTGGGTAGAAGCGGAGCCACTCCCCAAAATCACTTTTGGGAAAGTGCTTAGATTCGTCATTACGAATATCATTACTTGATTCGGGATCCCTTACAAGATTATACCGGACAATGGAACACAATGTGAAAGTGTAGAGTTTTCTCAATTTTGTCATAAGAATGGGATTCTCAAAAGCTTTTCTTCCGTGGCACATCCAAATGGAGCTGTTGAGGCGACAAACAAGATTATTAAGACTATCCTAAAAAAACGATTAAATAAAGCCAAAGGAAATTGGGTAGAAGAATTGCCACTTGTACTCTGGGCTTATCGTACGTCCATAAGAACTGCAATGGGTCATACCCCTTATTCTCTAATATATAGGTATGAAGAAATGTTGCTAGTTGAAATTGAGGTACCCTCACATCGAAGAATCACATATGCATTTGATCCAAATCAAGAATTAAAGAAAAAATCATTGGATTTAATACATGAGCTAAGAGATGAAGCTGCTATTCGAACAATAGAATATCAGAGGAGAATCTCAAAATATTACAACTCAAGGGTAAAGACAAGATCATTTCAAGAAGGAGATTTGGTACTCCAAAGGGTAATGGCAAACATAAGAAATCCTACGGATGGACCGCAAGGACCAAACTGGGAGGGTCCTCTAATTGTATGCAAAGTAATTCCTCATGTAGCTTACAAATTATGTCTACTGGATGACAATATGATTATTAGGACATGGAATGCTGAACATTTATGACTATATTTTTTCTCAATGAACAAATAAAGCACCTCTTTCTTAAGAAAAGTGTACATGGTTAGGAGTAAAATTCTCCTTAAACTTAGAAATTACCTTAATCAGTTACAAGCCTTTGTCCGCGCCGAGTTGGCCAGGTCAAAGCACCTCCTGGAGGAAGGTTAGAGAAAGCCTTTATTTGCGCCACTTTATGGCCAGGTTAAAGCATCAACAAGCCCTTGATTATACCACACTATGGCCAGATCAAGGCGCCCCTAGAGAGGGTATGGAGCAAGCCCTTGGTCTGGCCACGCTATGGTCTGGCCAATGCACCGAACATGCCTTCAGTCCTGCCATGCTATGGCCTGGCTGGAGCACCTCTTTGAGGGAGGATAAAGTAAGCCCTTGGTCCCGCCATGCTATGGCCTGGCCAAGGCATCGAAAAAGCCTTCTGTCCTGCCTATAAGGCCTAGCTGGAGTGCCTTCTTGAGGGAGGTTGGGCAAGTCCTTGGGTCTTGCTTGTGGATAAGCTAACCAAGCGCACCGGTCAACAACGGAAAAAGACGTCTAAGCTGTTATCCCGCCTTTTGGCAAGGCCAGGACACCAAGGAGTTGGGTTCCAAATGTCGTTTGTCATGGATATCGTTGGATTTTGACCAAGTTCGGATCAAGCCCCAATTGATGGGACATGATCGGGAAAGTAAAGCAAACCAACGCTCCAAGTCTCAGATCAATCCGAGTTCATATGCTCAAGTTATGATGGATGCAAGTCAAAGGGAAGAGCACTTTTTCGTATCCATCGGGAAGCAGCAGTTCGTATCGATGGGTTTCGTATCCATCGGCGGTCCTCGTTTCGCATCCATCGATCTCACACCCATCAGAATGATTAAAGTCCACATAGTCATAAGCTTCGTATCGATAGAACCTTCAGCCGGAAAGACTTGTTCGTATCCATCAATAAGTCACCTGGTTTGTAACGATCACTTGATATCTACTTCGTATCCATCAGTCAGTGCCTGCTTCGTATCCATCATCCAGTGTCTATTTCGTATCCATCAGTCAGTGCCTGCTTCGTATCCATCATCCAGTGTCTACTTCGTATCCATCAGCCAATGTTTGCTCCGTGTCCATGGATGAATTCCTACTCGAATCCATCAGGTCAACCAGCTTGGATAACGTGTCATATCTCGAAGGAAACGGGGCGAGATACATGGAGTCGAAGCAGTCAACACGGAGCAAATACCGGATCGAGGCGAAGCGCGCGCGTTACGTCATCCCTCGATGCAAATGCGCCGAGATATATGGAGTCGACACGGTCAACTCGGAGTAAAGACCGGATCAAGGCGAAGTGTGCGTTCCACGTCTTCACAGAGGCGCGTGATACCATCGATTCGAAGCCCTCAGCTCAGAGAAATGGATTCGAACCAGACAGCCTAGCGAAGAACAACGCCTCGTATCGATGATATCTCTCAATCCACTGATCCAAATACCATGAAATTTTAACTGAAGGTTGCACACATACCGAGGAGCATCTCCACCAAATTTGAGCTCAATTGGAGGTAATCTTGATCGATACAAAATGATTTCGTATCGATCACAGATCGACTTGAAACTCTCTGGAAGTGGTCGAATGGGTCCCCTCACGTGTCAGGCCAAGTCTCCCGGAGTTTGAGCGAAATCTAAGCCTCCTACGCCTATAAATAGAGCTCCAGAATCAACGGAAAAAGGATCTTTTTTCTCTCTGAAGCGTCCAGACTCTGCCGGATTGAGATTTGCATCCTACTTTTGCTGTCAATTTCGAATTCTAAACTGTAATCCGCTGTTCATTGCTGTAAACGCTTGTAATCATTGAAGGAGAATCAATAAAATCATCAAAACTTCATAGTGGACTTAGGCTATACGCCGAACCACTTTAAATTGCTTGTCTGTGCACTTTACATTCCTGTTTGTTGGAGTTTTTGTTAGATAATCTCTGTTTTACATTTATAATCTTCATTTTATCTCTTCAAATAACTCTCGAAGAGTGTTGTGCCCATTTTTGGTACAAACATTTTGGTGCTTTTACTGAGAAAACCAGCTTTTTCTCCTGCTCATTGGATCTGCCGTCGATACCGGATTGCACAAATCTAAGAGGAAGATCCAGATATCCAGTCCGGAATCCTTCTATTCTATTCAGATTTGCTCAAAATCTAGGAAAGGACTCCACCACCGAGAATGGTCAGCACAAGAACTGGCGCTACCGCTGCAGAGCAAGAAGGCAGAGATAGGCAGAATCCCACACAGCCGCCTTCTTCCAATCAAGACAATACCACTCACTCAGACTCAACGGGGCTAGTCACCCGACAGGAGTTCCAGGTATTGCTCCAGGAGCTGACCCAAAGCCGTCAGCAGTTGGCGGAACAGTTACGCGCCAATATCGAGCTGACCAACCAGCTAAACCGCCGGGGGCACAGAAGGTCCAGGAGAGATGATGTCTCCAGAGCGTCTACCGAAAGCTCAGCTTCATCTGATTATCACCACCGAACTACCCGTCCTCGACTAGAGGGGAGTCGTGCTCAAGCTGCTGAATATCAGCCTGCCTTAACAGTTGGGCAACTGAGGGTAGGACCGTCGACCAGCTTCCAAACGGGTCCCTCAACACGAGGAGGTACTGCCCCACAGTACACCACGGATAACCGCGCCACAACCGCCGCAGCAGAGACAAGGGTCGATACCCGAAATCAATCAGAGCCGATCAATCAACAACGTGGACATACTCCTGAACCTTATGTCCCAGAAGACGTCGAACCAAGGAGGCGAGATACGGATCGTCGACAGCGCCCGATCCCAACTCGCACCGTGGAACCCGACCATGCCTTAGCTCATCGCGCTCAGAATCTGCCCGTGTCAGATATATCAACCATGATACGTCAGATGATCCGTGAGAGTCAGGGGCTCACTAATGATGATTGGGGGATTTCCCGTAGTCATACCCCTTTCACAGACGAAGTGTTACATGCTGAACCCCCTAGGCGATTCAGAATGCCGACTCTCCCGATGTATGAAGGGAATAGTGACCCCAACCAGCATATTCTGAAATATGAATGTTCAATGAGCGCTGCAAGGGCCGACGATGCAGTGAAGTGTCGGAGTTTCCCCATCTCTCTGGGGGGAATCGCGACAATGTGGTTTACCCGCCTACCGCCTAGATCAATTTCTTCGTTCGATCAACTGACCAAGAGGTTTGTGGAGCAATTCCGTATGCATGTTGCTAGGCCAAAAGATGTCAACACCCTGTCCAGCGTCACTCAAGCTCCTGGGGAAACGCTCAGGCGTTACTTGGAGAGGTTCCACGCAGCATGCGTCGAGATCACCAATCCCAACGATAATTCAATCTTGATGGCTCTGACCAAGGGGATTGATCCTGATTCTGAATTCGGAAACTGGCTAGCTGGGAAACCGCCCGCATCGTTGGACCGTTTTTACTCCAAGGCCGCTCAATTCCTGCGGCAGGAGGACGCAAAACAGTCTAGGAAACAGGACGATGCGAGGCCCAACATTAAGGGAATACAGAGCAATGTGGCAGTTAAACAGTCCGGCGAGAGTTCCGAGAAAGTTCAACTGAATATACAAAACAAGCAAACCCAGTAGAGAGGAAACAATGGCCAGAATAAGAAGAGAGACGAGAACCGAGGTCCACGACGTAGAGCTCAGATGTTTGATAGTTATACGCCGCTAAACACGTCATTGGAAAATGTATACTTACAGACTTATAACACTGTACAGTATAAGAAGCCTGCTCCGAAGCCCTCGTCGGAGAGACAGATTCAGACAGGAAAATTTTGTAGGTTCCATGAAAGCTATGGACACAATACCAATGAGTGTCGGCACTTACAGGACCTCATCGAGAAGCTGATTAGAGAGAGGAAGCTAGATCAGTTTGTTCGGGCGCCGCAGTCTGGCGGAGCGGGCCCCTCGAATCAAAATCGTTCACAAAAACAGGAAAGAGAGGAGGAACCCGCCCGTACGGGCGGGAGATTAGTTATCAACACAATAAGTGGTGGTCCCCATCCGGCAGACAGAAGCTGGGGGGAAATGGAGTCGTATGCCAGTTCTATCAGGCATGCGGACTTCGAGTGTTATAGTAATTGCGAGGATGGAACCCCGGCAAAGCAACAAAAGATAATGTCCGATGATATCGTGTTCAGGAGCCGAGACGCCGATAAAGTCGAAGCCCCTACAATCGACCCACTAGTCATATCTGCCCAGGTAGGTCCTGCTTGGATGAAGAGGATCCTGGTTGACAGTGGGAGCTCTGTGAACATCTTGCTTAAACGGGCTTACGATCTAATGAAGATGGAGACAAAGGATTTGAAACCCTGTTTATCCAGAATCCATGGTTTCAACGGAAGTGCCACGATACCCATCGGAATAACTGAACTCCCAGTCGAGTTAGGCGTTGGAGAACGCCGAAGGGTCCGAATGTTACAATTTGTTGTGCTAGAAATCGATTCGCCATATAATGCGTTTCTGGGTCAACCAGCCTTAGCTGAATTCAGGGCGGCGATCGCCCCATGGTGTCTGACTTTGAAATTTCCCACTGATCATGGGATTGGAGTTGTTCAAGGAGATCAGGCCACAGGAAGGGCCTGTTATGTTGCTGAGCTGCGCGGGGCGCAACGTAAAGAGAAGGGAAAGGGCGTAGAGGAATCTCTCTGCGTCCGTTCTATCGATAATTGACAATTGATGCCTGGGCTTCGGCCCGGGCACCACGACCAATTCCTGAAAGACCTGGACCCCAGGGACAACGAGGATAAAGACGAATCAACGGAGAGTCAAGCCTCTCCAGCCGAACTGACTGTGGACGTCCCAATCAGTGAGGATGATGATTCAAAGATGTTGAAAGTTGGGTCTCAACTAAACAAACAGACACAGCAGGAATTGGTCGAATTTCTTCGGGCGAATCTCGACGTCTTCGCCTGGACACACTCTGACATGTGCGGGATCTCGCCGAGCATTGCAAGTCACTCCCTGAATATAGATCCGCGACATGTCCCAGTAAAGCAGAAAAGGCGCGGTATGGATCCAGAGAGATCTGCCGCCCTTAAGGAGGAAGTTGATAAACTACAATCGAATGGGTTCATTCGAGATGCTTTGTATCCGGAATGGGTGTCCAACCCTGTACTAGTTCGGAAACCAAACGGGAAGTGGAGAACCTGCGTTGATTACTCTGACCTAAACAAGGCCTGTCCAAAAGATAGCTTCCCACTTCCGCGAATCGATCAGCTCGTTGATTCAACGGCCGGACATGAACTACTATCCTTTATGGACGCTTATTCCGGCTACAACCAGATACCCATGCATTTACCTGATCAGGAACATACCAGCTTCGTGACCGATCTGGGACTCTATTGTTACAAAGTCATGCCGTTTGGTCTAAAGAACGCTGGAGCAACATACCAACGCTTAGTCAACCGAATGTTCGCTGATCAGATCGGGAAGACCATGGAGGTTTACGTGGATGACATGCTGGTGAAGTCCCGATTTTCCACCGATCACGTCAGAGATTTGAATTCAATGTTCAGCATCCTCCGAGAGTACGGAATGAAGCTCAACCCACTCAAATGTCACTTTGGCGTTGCGTCCGGGAAATTCCTTGGGTTCATCGTCAACGCTCGAGGAATAGAGGCGAATCCTGAGAAGATCTGGGCTATTAGAAATTTGCAAACCCCTAGAACTATAAAGCAAGTCCAGAGTCTTAACGGGAAGGTCGCAACATTGAGCAGGTTCATTTCAAAGTCCACCGATAAATGCATTCCTTTCTTCGACCTGATCCGGAAGGGCAAACGAAACTTTGAATGGACCACGGAGTGTGAGGGCGCGTTCCGATCATTAGTTCAACATCTCTCCACACCTCCGATCCTATCAAAACCGGTTGACCACGAGCAACTATATCTCTACCTGGCAGTATCAGAACATGCGATCAGTGCTGCTCTAGTCCGGGAAGAAGACAAAGTACAAAACCCGGTCTACTATGTTAGTAAGCGACTAACAGGAGCTGAAAGAAATTATCCGAGGCTGGAGAAACTGGCCTATTGCTTGGTCATTGCCTCAACGAAGCTCCGTCCTTACTTCCAAGCTCATCCACTTACTGTGTACACCGACCAGCCGTTACGACAGGTCCTCACGCGGCCTGAGACGTCCGGTAGGTTACTCAAGTGGAACATTGAGCTAAGCCAATTTGATATCGCATACGCTCCGCGGAGAGCCATTCAAGGACAAGTCCTGGCTGATTTCATAGCTGAGTTCACCGTTCCAGAAGACTTACCCGAGACCAGTGAATCCCCCGAATACATCTGGAAGCTGTATACTGATGGTGCATCAAATGACCGATGTTCAGGCGCTGGGGTTGTACTCGAGACTCCCGAGGGCCGATCCATATGTTATGCTCTTAAATTCGACTTTCGTGCAACTAATAATGAAGCCGAATATGAAGCCCTCCTAACTGGCCTAAAGCTTGCCAAAGATTTGAGAATTATCGCTGTAGAAATTTATTGCGATTCACAGTTAGTGGTATGTCAAGTACGAGGAGAATACCAGGCAAGAGACCGAAGATTGGCCGCTTACTTGGCACGAGTTCAGGAAATACTAGACCAGTTTGATTATTACGCCATCTATTATGTGCCTCGGGAGCACAATCAGAAAGCCGATTCACTGGCAAAGTTAGCCAGCACAGGTGAAGCGCAACAAATGGGACTTGTCCTTGTTGAAACTTTGGCCTCCCCGAGCATCGACCGAATAGAAATGAACTCTTTGTTTGAAACCGCTCCCAGTAGAGAATCCTGGATGACTCCATATCGGAACTACATTGAGAATGGGACGCTGCCTGAACCTAGAAATGAGAAGAGACAAATTCAGCGAAAAGCTTCGCGGTTCGTCATCCAGAACAGAGTCATGTATAGGAGAGGTTATTCCGTCCCTCTCCTCAGGTGTATCGCCCACGAGGAAATCAAACGAGTGCTGCATGACGTGCACGAAGGAGAGTGTGGCGATCACACCGGAGGAAAAGCTCTCGCTAAGAAGATACTCCGATATGGGTACTACTGGCCGACAGTGAACCGAGATGCGGCAAACTATGCCCGGAAATGCGATAAATGCCAGATACATGCCCGAATTCCGAGAGCTCCACCAACTGAAATAACCCAAATGGTCAGTCCCTGGCCATTCGTAATGTGGGGCATCGATATCATCGGCGCTTTACCTTTAGCAAAAGGCGGTGCGAAGTACGCCATTGTTGCCGTTGACTACTTCACGAAGTGGGCCGAGGCCGAAGCCCTTGCCACCATTACGACAAAGAAAGTGATAAATTTCGTGGTTCGCAACATCATCTGTCGATTTGGACTCCCACATACTATCATCACTGATAACGGAGCCCAATTCGAAAGTGCGGAATTCAAGAATTTCTGTCAACGGTTTCATATCCGCAAAAAGTTCTCGGCTGTCGCACACCCCCAAGCGAATGGACAGGTCGAAGCTGTCAACAAAGTTATAAAATCGATCCTGAAGAAACGATTGGAGAAGCCCATAGTGGGTCGATGAACTTCCTATGGCACTATGGGCCTATCGAACGACCCACAAAACCGCGACCGGACACACTCCGTTTTCCCTATCTTATGGCTCAGAGGCCGTTATTCCGGTCGAGACAGAAGTGCTCTCTCATCGCGTGACTTATTATGATCCAAAAACAAACGCCATACTCCTGGCCGAGTCTTTGGATCTATTGGATGAAAAACGGGAAGAGGCCGATTTGAGAGCAGCTGCACATCGAAGCCGGGTCGCCCGACTGTACCACACCAAGGTTCGACCTCGAACCTTTGGACTCGGCGACCTGGTACTCAAGAGAATCTACCCAGTTCCTTCGCACATGAAGCCAAACTGGGGAGGACCGTATGTAATTACACGGAAGCTCGGAGATGGTACATTCAAGCTATCGACTGTTGACGGTCTCGATTTACCAAGGGCTTGGAACAGCGAAAGTCTCCGCCGCTATTACATATGACAGGCTTTATTTATTTCATTCTATTTAGCAATTTGTTTCTGCATTTCGAAATTTGAATTTTGTAATAAGGCAACTGACTTTGCCGCATTTTCTTATTTCAGCAATAAAATGCCACTTCTTCGAGCCAGAGCTGTGATTCATTATGTACGATATACAACATCACGATGCACGAAGAGCTAAATCCCATCATGCAATGGGAGTTATTCAAATGGAGAGTGGATGTGATACGACCGGCCACTCACTAGGTGAAACCCGAGCTCGGGGACAAGCCATGACACCGATATTAATAGGGTTGACACACGACAATCCTACAATTGACTCCATATTCCCAGAGTGCGAAGTGGAGTATAAACATTCGACTCCGTCCTCCCAGAGCGCGAGACGGAGTATAAACATTTAACTCCATATTCCCAGAGTGCGAAGTGGAGTATAAACATTCGACTCCGTCCTCCCAGAGCGCGAGACGGAGTATAAACATTTAAATCCATATTCCCAGAGTGCGAAGTGGAGTATAAACATTCGACTCCGTCCTCCCAGAGCGCGAGACGGAGTATAAACATTTAACTCCATATTCCCAGAGTGCGAAGTGGAGTATAAACATTCGACTCCGTCCTCCCAGAGCGCGAGACGGAGTATAAACATTTAACTCCATATTCCCAGAGTGCGAAGTGGAGTATAAACATTCGACTCCGTCCTCCCAGAGCGCGAGACGGAGTATAAACATTTAACTCCATATTCCCAGAGTGCGAAGTGGAGTATAAACATTCGACTCCGTCCTCCCAGAGCGCGAGACGGAGTATAAACATTTAACTCCATATTCCCAGAGTGCGAAGTGGAGTATAAACATTCGACTCCGTCCTCCCAGAGCGCGAGACAGAGTATAAAACAATCAACTCCATATTCCCAGAGTGCGAAGCAGGGTATAAACAACCAACTCCGTGCTCCCAGAGTGTGAGACGGAATACAAACGTCAGTCAACTCCGTGTTCCCAGAGTGCGAACAACCGCTTACAAGATGATATATATCCCCGGAATGTGGATGCAACGATTCATAAGAGAACAAGTGTAGTTCGGCCACTCGGTCCTCGCTTGATGCAATCACAGGCTGATCATCACGACTTGTCCCTGGAACTGGGGGCAAAGGCAGATGTTAGTCATTACTCGAGACTATGCGGTGCTCAGCTCCGATGCGATCCCCTATCGCAACTCAAGGCCGAGATTTCCATACTTAACAAGTAAAATGAGCTATTCTTGAAACAATCAGATGATGCAAATACACTGGACCGAAGTCCGAACACTGCAACATTCAAGCATAGAAAGGAACATGAGCTGAAACTTGAAAACAAAATTTTATTTCAACTAACTCAAAAAACAATAGTTCATACATGAGTTTTTTCCAAAATGGTCCTACTAGCAGGGGCCGAACCCGCATCTAAACACGGCCTACAAAAGGGAAAAACAGAAAAAATAACAAAAGTCCCTAACTGCCTATGAGAAGAATGTCTAATCCTTATGCTTCCTCAACTTCTTCTTCCTCGAGGAGCTACTGGAACCACCAGTACCCTTTCGCTTGGAGCTTTTCTCCTTAGGCAGACTCCCTTCGGGTGAAGGCATAATGTCAACGTCCTCGTCTGAGCTGGACTCTATAGAGATGCTTCCCGCGGGAGGAGTGGGAGGAACAGGCTCCGCAGCCGGAGGAGGGGCTGGCACATTAGAATCAGTAAGTGTGCCCCCAGGAGACACAGTCATAAGAGGAGTAGGGCACTGTGCTGCTGCTCCGCTATCTACTTCACCGCCGTGCGCCGCGGCCGCCATCTCGGCATTAATCTCGGCCAACATCGCCGCTTCCCGCCGTGCCCTAGCTTCGCTAGGAGCCGTAGTAGTCTGAGACGGGGTGTCAGAAGTAGCCGTGAATCCACCCAAGCCGAATGGCAAGTCCGCAAAAGGATCACTTTGACGGCCAAGGAGCTCGTTTATCATCTGCTCATCAAAAGAAAGTGAGCTCCCCTGCGTCACTCCAACTGGTGCCATTGCCGCGACGGAGGTCGCCTCAGAGATGATGGCTCCTGGCGCTTGACCTGATTCTTGGGTGGTAAGAGGCGCGGCTGGTGCAACTCCTGTCACTGATCAAAGGAAAAGGACATGTCATTAGCAACATTTCATCACAGATTCTTCAATCCAAATATACAAGAAGTTAGTTCAGAGTACCTTCCTCGGTCTAGCTCGAGGTCGTCTGAACAACTTCAGAAGGATGTTCCTTAATAGGAGATAAATGCGGTTGATCTGGATCGTATGCCGGAATAGGCTGGGGGTAGATCATCGGAGTTGGCTCGGACTGAGATGACACGATTATCTCAGAACTCATAACATGGTGTTCCGCACCAGAGCTCTCTCCGACTTCCTGGGTCTGGGCACCAAGCCTCACCTTGTCGTGGGAAATCATGGAGTCATGGAGAACCTTCTTTTCATCATCATTGAGGATGCGGTTCTCCAGCTCGAATTCATCAAGGGCTTCATCAGGGTGCCCGGATTTCTCCTCATCAACCAGTAGGCTCCAGGCGTTATAGAGATGCGTGGGGTAATCGTCAAGCCATGTCAAATCTCGGTGCCTTAGCACATTGGCGTTATAAGTGACGAGTAGCTCTTCCACCTCGGCCTCAATCCTGGCCTTTGCCTGCCGTACCTTCTCGTCAACCCCAGCCTCAGCCTCATGGGCTTGTTGTATAGCCGCTTCCTTCTCCTTTCGGAGCGTCACTGCCTGATCACAGGCCTCCTGCGCAGAGACATTAGCTGCGTCTTTTTCCTTCGCCATCTCTGAAAACTTTGATTTCAACTCATTAAGCTCCTTAAGAGCGGCATCCCTCTCGGCGGTAATAGAAGTGTTCCTATGACCCATGTCCTCGATGGCGGTATAATGCTCTTGCTTCATCCTGGTCATGACCGCGTTCACTTCATCAACCTTCTTTAGAGCCTCCATCTCGGATTTACGGGAAGACTCAGCCTCCGAGTTGAGCGCTTTTATGATTTGGTCGTTGTGACCCAGCTCCTTCTCGAGCTTCTCAATAGTGACGCCCCGATCGAATGCCACTTTAGACGCCTTCCTCGCGGCCCGTCCCCATTCCCTGTACTGGAAAAAGATGTCCGCAACTAATCATGGATAGTGGTTTCCGCGGTTGGCGGAATTCTCTTCAAGTGCGGAGGGAAGACGTAACCATCAAAACAGATGTCGGGAAATTCCTTCCTCATCTGTGCCAGTTTAAGCGCTCCTTCACTAGACGCCTCGGTCGGGACCGGTACAGTAACCGAGGAGGTGGCTATTTCAGTCCTGCACGGAGGATCGGACCTCAAAGCTTGAGAAGGCGGCCTAGGCCGTGAAGTTTCGGGAGGACAAGTAACTGCGGCCGTAGGAGGTGCAGAGGTCCTGGGGGGAGGAGAGCGAGATCGGGATCGGCGAACGTATCCCCTATCTCTGTCAGACTTCTCCTGACCAGAATGTCCTGAGTCGTAATCCCTCTCGCCCTCTCTCCTGCGTGGCTCACGATAACGGCGCTTATTGCGCAAACTACCAAGCACAGAACCTTGCCCAGACATCGTATCTGAAAAGAAAACCACGAAGAATCAGTAACCGTTTGCGATGTGTTGTTTACGGTTAGGAAAGTGTGTTGTGCCGTGAAGAGTGTGTGAATGTGTAACCCCCCGGACCAACCAGAAGTGTCAATCGCACTGGCAGGATCAGACTCGCTAACATCGACGATATGTCGCGGTCCACCCGATCCAACGTCGTGTTGCTCCGGCTCGATGTCCGAGATTGGAGGATCAGCAGGCCCTTCGAATTGATCTCCAGCTTGCAGGGAGGATGCTTCCGTAATCTTAACTCCTAGCAAAGGACGGTGCAAAACCACAGACTTCCGCCTCCCAGACTTAGGCTGTTTCGAGGCCACTGCTTTGCCTTTCCTCTTTGCATCGGACTCCGGGGTTGCATTAGCAGGTCCGACCAACGGTTCCTCGTCGGTATGAGTTTTCTCGGAATCAGGTTCCTCAATTATCACAACCCTGGGCTTCATCCGCTTGACCTTCTTTCTAGAGACGGTCTTTAATGCACCATCAAGCCTTATGCTCTGCCTCCGGCCGATCAGCCCAAGAACTCTGAGATTCCGATCTGTCAGTAACAGTTCAATATTCCTTTCTTCGCTAGGAATCTCTTGGAGGATCCGAACTATCTCTTTATAGTAGCCACCCTCAGGCCGCTGGATGATAGCTGAAAGAAAAAGAGAAGAAGACGTAAGTTTAATTTCACTCTGAAAATTGCCCTGTCAATTACTTGGGAAAAAAGACAATGCTCACGTCTGAACAGCCATCTTCTGGCAAACCCCAGAGGACATCGGACATAGAACCACTCCGATTTAAAGTAGCTTAGCCTAGTCCACGACCCCGCGACAACTTGGCAGTTCCTTACAGACTCCAAGAACGTATAAGATGGCCTGTCAGTCCGACTCTTGAAATTAAACAAGTATCTTATATCGGTCATACGGGGAGGACGATGGAGGTACTCCATGAATACAATGAACAAGCTGTTGAGTGAGGCATATCCGTTTGGATGCAATTGAGACGGGGCGATGTCCAGATAAGCCAACACTTCTCTTATGTAATCATTGAACGGAGGAAGTGTGCCGGCTGCGCACGCATGTCGATTAAAAGCAGTATACCCCTCCGGGGGATTATGTGGCCTGTCATCCGGTCCAGGCAACAGTACCTCATCCAAAGATAAGCCATGCCTCAAGCATATTCTCCCTAGCATGTCTTCAGAAATATTGGACGGGACAGAATCAGGTGGACTATTAATGAAGGACGCATCGGGCAACTCATCCGGAGCTGGACCAATAGCTTCGGTCTCGATGACCGGAATCTCAAGTCTGGGAGGGATAGGGTTCTGAGTTTCTTGCTGCTGCGAACTTGACGGTTCCATCACTAGCTAACCCACGAGAAACCATCATTAGATGATAAAAAGCCCGTGCATTCCCCAGTGTAAAGTGCATGAATGTGTTGTGTAGTGCAAATGTTGTGCGTAACTTGAGAAAATTCTGCAGAGTTAAAGAAAACATGCAAGCGACGAAATTCTGGAAGTCAGACAGGCATGCCCGTCATCGCTGACCGTCACGACCGCGCCATCCAGATGGCGGTGATCGATTCAAGTTAAAGTTTTCTTATACTCTTGTTTTTGTTAAATAGCAGTTCCATCAACGAGCTTCAAGAGGCAGTCAAGTATGCAATGCTATGATCGAGTTCAGTTATGCAAGGCAGAAGCTCGTCGGAGTCAAGTGGTCGGGTTTTCAGAAACTCCATATGTTTGTCAAAGATTTAATTTCGAATCGATCACCGCACCTCACTCCCTTATCGAGACAGGGGGATCACGTATTTCAACATGGCAACGTTCGAATCGATACTTTCGCATCGATCGCCCTGACGAAGGAGTGCTTCGTATCGATCAGGCTGAAGTGGGAATGCTTCGTATCGATCAAGCTGAAGTGGGAATGCTTCGTATCGATCAAGCTGAAGTGGGAATGCTTCGTGTCGATCAGGTTTGACTCGATACATATCGTGTCGATCGAGAACACCGATTTCGCATCGATCTGAAGGCAGTGGCTTCATATCGACCGCCGCCCTCGTCTCCCTATCGATGCGAGCATATACAGTCTAGATCGATACGAATACTCCCAGTCCGGGACGATACGAAGTGGATTTGAAATGTTTTCCTCCTTGTCTCCTTCTTCCCCAAAGGGTTTTAACTCCATGGCCACGCTCCATCCCAGATCTCGTTTTCTCTCGTCCAGATCTCGAATTTATCGAATTCGGCCATAGAAGCAAGGAGGATGATTGGAGTCTTGAGTTTTATCATTATTATCATAATCTTATCTGCTAATCACCTGATTTTAGAAGTTAAATCTCGAAGGATCGAAGGTTTGGGTCGATTCGAAAGTGAACAATACTTCCTCTCGGTCTATCGATATGGAGATAAAAGAGGAGCAGAGAATAGCAGTAAAAAAAATATATAAGGTAAAAAGTGAGAAGTGACGAAGTCCCAGGTATTTATATGAAGCTTGGAGGCGAACCGAGTCGATTCGACTCCCAGTCAAACTGACCAATCGCAACCAGTCAGACGGCGCATCGAAACGAAAGCTCGTTTCGAACCCACCAGACTTTATCGGTTCGAAGCACACAGGGAGGCCACTTGAGTACGATGGATCAGTGCAAACGCTCTCTTCGAACCCATCAGGCTGTGCATTCATCGAGGCGGAATGTTCACCAGACACCATCGTTTTGAAACATCCAAATTATGAGCCATCGATTCAAAACAGAGCGAACCTATCGATACGAACATCCATTTCGTATCCACCAGATATCGCCCATTCGAATCAGAATTCACCATGATTCGTGACTATCGATACGAATGACCGTTTTCGTATCCATCAAGTCAACCCACATCGACACGAAGAAAGACTTTCCAACTTTTTAGCATCGATTCGTGAGAGGATCGATACAAGAGAATGGCTAAAGAATACGACTTCCATCGATCTCACGCCCATCAGAATGATTAAAGTCCACATAGTCATAAGCTTCGTATCGATAGAACCTTCAGCCGGAAAGACTTGTTCGTATCCATCAATAAGTCACCTGGTTTGTAACAATCACTTGATATCTACTTCGTATCCATCAGTCAGTGCCTGCTTCGTATCCATCATCCAGTGTCTATTTCGTATCCATCAGTCAGTGCCTGCTTCGTATCCATCATCCAGTGTCTACTTCGTATCCATCAGCCAATGTTTGCTCCGTGTCCATGGATGAATTCCTACTCGAATCCATCAGGTCAACCAGCTTGGATAACGTGTCATATCTCGAAGGAAACAGGGTGAGATACATGGAGTCGAAGCAGTCAACACGTAGCAAATACCGGATCGAGGCGAAGCGCGCGCGTTACGTCATCCCTCGATGCGAATGCGCCGAGATATATGGAGTCGACACGGTCAACTCGGAGTAAAGACCGGATCGAGGCGAAGTGTGCGTTCCATGTCTTCACAGAGGCGCGTGATACCATCGATTCGAAGCCCTCAGCTCAGAGAAATGGATTCGAACCAGACAGCCTAGCGAAGAACAACGCCTCGTATCGATGATATCTCTCAATCCACTGATCCAAATACCATGAAATTTTAACTGAAGGTTGCACACATACCGAGGAGCATCTCCACCAAATTTGAGCTCAATTGGAGGTAATCTTGATCGATACGAAATGATTTCGTATCGATCACAGATCGACTTGAAACTCTCTGGAAGTGGTCGAATGGGTCCCCTCACGTGTCAGGCCAAGTCTCCCGGAGTTTTAGAGAAATCTAAGCCTCCTACGCCTATAAATAGAGCTCCAGAATCAACGGAAAAAGGATCTTTTTTCTCTCTGAAGCGTCCAGACTCTTCCGGATTGAGATTTGCATCCTACTTTTGCTGTCAATTTCGAATTCTAAACTGTAATCCGCTGTTCATTGCTGTAAACGCTTGTAATCGTTGAAGGAGAATCAATAAAATCATCAAAACTTCATAGTGGACGTAGGCTATACGCCGAACCACTTTAAATTGCTTGTCTGTGCACTTTACATTCCTGTTTGTTGGAGTTTTTGTTAGATAATCTCTGTTTTACATTTATAATCTTCATTTTATCTCTTCAAATAACTCCCGAAGAGTGTTGTGCCCATTTTTGGTACAAACATAAGCCCGAAAAGCGGCACACCAAATAACGACAGCATACTGAGCCTAAAAGATGACACATGTCAAAGGAATCAAAACCCAAAGGATGATGCAGAACAAAAAGCTCAAACAAGAATATATAACCTTCGATTGATTTCCACAAGAGGATTCTTGGACTTCATTTATTAATTCCCAAATCTGGGTTTCGGGTCTATTATTTTTTATTTTATGTTTTCACATGTACCCAAATTTGGGTTTCGGGTCTCTTATCATTGATTTATGGACTTCAGTCATAATTGCCTGAATCTAGACTTCAGGACCTCTATTATTAAAGGCCTCTCTTATGGATTTCTTGTCTTCTATCAATTCCTGAGTCTATCTTACTAATACCAAATATGGGTTTTGGATCTTCTACTATTTCCAAATAAGAATTTTTGGACTAAAATTATTCATTCCTAAATGAGGATTCCTAGTCTTCTATGACTTATTTCCGGACGATCTCTGGACTCTTATTATTAAATAATTATTCTTGGTCTTCTATCGGTAATTTTCAGAAGAGGATTTCTAAACTTTTGTTAATTATCTCCATATGAGGATTCCTGGTCTTCTATGACTTATTTTCAGATGATGATTTTTGGACTTTTATTACCATACAACTGTTATCATCAAAAGAAGGTTTTTGAATTCAATTATTAATGCAAAATCTAAACTATATGTCCGGTCTTCTATTAATATAACAAGGGTTTAAATTCTGGACTTCTTTCGTTATTGCCAAAGTTGGATGTTGGGACTCCTATTAGTAATGCTAGATAAGAATTTTTGATCTCCAATCATTCCCAACTGTGGATTTCTTACCACTTATTAATTCCAGATGATGGGAAATAAAATCAATAAGGATGGAATAGTGCAAAAGGAAAGTTATTAGATTTTTTTCCTAAAGAACAAAAGCTCCTTTCATACAAGGGTGGGAAAAATGCTAACCATAAAAATCATTTAAGAGCTGTGGCATGAAAGCGATGTTTCGAAATCATTGAAGTGAAGTTAGATTGGTTTCGCAAGCACCAGATGCACCTACAAGTCTTGAATGAAAAAAGAGCTTTCGAAGAAGTCAAAAGGAAGGTAAGGCTACCCTTCCATCTAAGTTAATACTTTTGACGCAGTTGATTCCGCATATATAAAAGAGTATTGTATGGCTTTGAGGTACCTTTCGAAGGTGTTGGATAACAGACTCGCGCATAAGAACCAAACTATTCGAAACAGTTGGTTTTGCCACTATTAATCTTCCACACTGGGACATTTTACCAACGTGAACCTTTCGAAAGAAAAAAAATAAGATTTTTGAAATGGTTGGCCATTCCGCATGCATAAAGAAAACCTCACATGAGACAAAATGACCTTTCATAATGATCCTCTTGTCACTTACTGGACCTTTCAAAACCATGTGAAAGTACTTCCTCACTCACTCAAATAATCACTTACAATGATTAGCGCCAAAACAAAACAACCAAGGAGGGATTTTGAAAGAGGAGGAGGAGTTGGGAGTACTTCTGTGTGCATTAAAACAACATAACAGGGAGTCTTGACCCTTTCACTACTAAAAGTGGCATACCTTTCGAAGGTGCCGAAAAGTTCCAGAAGAACAAGAAAACAGTATTGAGGAATTTTTGAACAATATCCGTTGTAGGTGCACTGATAATGAAGGTGAAAGGGCTAATCCAAACATAATAAGAGACCTAAACATCCGCTTTCGAAGCTATGGAAGCAGAAGGGCAAAAGCGAAAGGATGGATGCGAAAGGTAGGAAGAGAGGACCTTTCGACCACTTCGAAAGGATGGATGTGGAAGGGGGACAACCCGTATTTATAAATACGACCCTAGAGGTCCAAGTTCAAGGACCGAATTTTGGAATTCTGAAATTTCTTTCTTACTTCATAGAAAAATCAAATTTTTGTGACCATTGAATTTGGCGAAAATTCTCTTACTTGTAATCCAATTTAGATAAATAAAAGGAGTGAATGCATGGATCCAATATTGATTTCGAATATGTGGAAGATCATTTCACCCATTAGGTCGACTAATGACCAATTGCACATGATGCTCACTTATTTTCTTAACCCCCATTTGGTTTATGCAATGCTATGGAGTCTACTTGGATATTTTGATTTCAAATTATATTATCATCACGTTTCTTGATATGAAATATTAAATTGGTGTGTTGATGGTAATCCAATATTATTAAATCATTTGAATCTGTATCATTCATCCAGGACAAAATTCCATTGCATATTTAGTTTAAATCTTATTCATTGTACATCAAGTCCCTTCGAAAGAATAAAGACCCCCTCGACTCGATCGAAAGAAGTTTCGAAGGGACTCACTGTATGATTATCGAAGTTATATTTGTTGGGAGGGTTCCTTCGAAAGGCGCTTGGATACTCCAAAATGTATAACCCCTTACGAAGGAATCACAACCGTGAGAGTAGAATCTATACATTCAAAAATAGGGTTCTCCTTTATAGGTGCAATGATCCTTTCGACTCACTCAAAAGGAGTTTCGAATGCATTGATTCTTTCTTAATCTTTGCTTCGAAGTGTTGATTAGTTTTCTTATCAACTATTAACATCATCGAAAGAGCACCTTTCGAGGACATGTAGTCTCTACCGACTCATTCGAAAGGGGTTTCGAAGGGGTTGATCATTCTTTAAGTTGTGCTTTGAGGTGTTAATAAAATTTCTTGTTAACACCGAGAAACTATTGTTCTAAGAAATGCTAACATCATGATAAAGTAATTTCTTTTAGAAATATTGGTAGTAAAATAAATTTGTATACAATCTAGAGATAAAATTTATTACAAAGAATTAAATGAAATTGACCAAGCCTAATTGAACACAAATAATTAGAATGTCTAGTAGGAACTCTTGCACATTAAAAAGAAACTATGATTTTTTTTATCAACGTCGAGAAAGAAATTTCCTAGATTATCAATAAGCTATTAATAGTATTAAGTCTACTATATGCCATGATGTGAAACCCGAAATTGATCCCAAGTACATTATCAAAATATGATTTTGATGATTGTACCTGACGAGATATGATCCACTGGCCAAAAAAGTATCTTCGAGGAAAAGAATAATGCAATTAGATTATGGTAAGGTACGTTGATAGAATAACGACATAAATCTAAATTGTTTAAATTTATGGTAATAGATTCGTCATTTAACATAATTAAGTTAATTCGTATATTACTCACAAAATTATCGCTCTATTTTATTTTAAGTTTTGGTATATGAATGATAAAGTAGAAATTTGAAATAATGATTTAAAATATGTTGTTTGCTCCAAATAACCAAATCGTCTCAAAGTCAGTGGGAACGATTTAGAGATTGTCGGTTATGAATATGATCCAAGAAATGATAAAAAAGTATTTTTCGATAAGCATTAGAGTGAAGCGAGTATTTTGATAGAAAAATAAAATAGTTTGATTTTTAATCAAAATGCAGAGGAAGCATGTGCCTATAAGAAAGAAAATTAATAAGTGCTAAATATTACTAAAACTATAAGTAAATAACAAAGTTATGATTATTAACGATGTATTCATGTTAAAATTATTTTAGTTTGGTTATTCAATTCTTGGTATAGGATTTGAAAGGTCATCTTTTATAATTGTTATAAAGGATGTTGGGAATGTCCATAAATGATATACATAGAGACTATATTAAATTGTTTAATATGGGGCATGTAAGATGGGATCCTTATGCAATGACAATAGCAATTATCGTATATGCCTTTTTATCTACAATATCACACTTCATTTATGTATTTGGTATATAGAGAAAGGTATCAAATCCAAATTAAATTTGCTAAATGATAATTTAGAGTGTCATTTAGTATTTCCAATATACTATGTCATTGTTTGCTGAAATAATGAACTCATTATGAAGGAACGCATGGACTCAATATTCATAAGTTATATCTAGTATAGTATGTCAATCCTAAATTCATGTTCAATCTTACATTAAGAACTTTAAGTTGGAAATGTTCCAAACAGTAAGTAATGGTTGATATAACCAAAGGCTAAGATATTGCCTTGAATAGCGTTACAACGTATGAGCTATAAGTATACAAATTTATAATTGGGCTTTAGGTGATTCTAAATGACGAGAATCACATGGCATTGTTATATGATAACAATGCTGTGATACAATTCATAAAAGAAATTTAACCTCACTAAATGTCAAAAAATACATGCCGAAGGGTTCAACATGACAAAGGCAATATATCAAGATTGGAGAAAGTTAATTGACGAAGTGGATAACTAAAACAAAGTAACATACCCGTTCTCATAGGGGCTAGCCCGATTAGCCTTTCAAAAAATCGATCAATTGATAAGGAATATGATTCCATGATTGACCCTAAGTGCAAGTCAGAGATTGATAGAGTTAGGGGTATGCCTTAGAAGGAATTATGTAATTTGTTTAATATATCTAACTCTATAACCAATCTTGTTCATAATAAAGGTGTTTGATTTATATTTTCTAAATTTTTTTATTGGGATATAATTGATTAAGTAATTCATTTAAAGTATATTAAATAGATTATCATTAAATGATATGTTATGTGATAGTAATTACAATGTATTGTAATCATGATAATTTTATCACGTTGAAAAGTAACCTATTGTTTAAATACTCCTAGTCAAGATGTTTCATGAAAGGATATCAATTCATTGGTTATGACTAGAGTATGTAACGCTCTGTAAATGTTGGGTAGCTTATTACTCATAGTTGTTGGAGGCACCAAGGAGACACATATTAATAGTTATTGATTAACTATGGTATGACTCATTCGAGAATTTTCTGTTGGTTAATATAACTAAGCTCAAACAAATAATCTCGAAGTGTATTACACAGTTCTCTCGACTTGAGAATACTATTGAAAATCATTGTGAATGCTAGATTTTGATTATAATTGAATCATCGCATGGTGTCCATCGAACGACTATACTTGGGTCTTAGTTGTAACAATGAAAGTGAAACACTATTCAACAGAGAAATCATCTTCTTGGTTATATAAGGTTAGTATCATGATCAACCGTAGTCAACCCAAAGTCAAAGTCTCTGCCTAGAGCAGTAATTTTAATAATAATTAATTTTTTTGAACGAAGGATTTTATATTTGGACTAATCAAGTAGAATGTGAATGATATTGAAATTTTGACCAAAACCAAATTCTATAAGTCCTAGTGTTATATAGTGTTGATGAAGAGAGTTGGTATAAATTATCTTTACGATTAGGTACCTCTTATAATATGCAAAATTGGATTTTACCAAAACTACGTTTAAGCAATAAATTTCACCAAAATGTCACACTACTAGCTGAAGTGACATGAGAACATTGACATTCAAATTGTTCGATATTAATCACTAACTAAATTTACACCATTTGAGTCACACAACCGAAATGATGAATACTTTGGAAAACCACATGATTTTATTAATTTATAATCATTGTAAGTTAATTCAATCAATTAATATTATGAAATATTAATTATTAAATTTTATTTTATTTTTTTGACAACCAATAGTATTTAATAAAGTGCGTATATAAAAGATACAAATGTGCATATCGATATATGATATCAATAGAATATTTAAATTGGACATAAATAACATTAATTACTAAGTGGTTTTGTGAAAATTGTCAAGCTCACATGCCTCTTTTATGGCCAACAATGTATGATGAGGGAGGAGATAATTTGATGAGATTTAATTAGGAATTAAATAGGGAGGGTTTTAAAAGAGGGAATCAAAAGGTTCAATGTTTCCTTTAAAACTAGTTCTCTTTCATTCATTCCACAAGTTTATTCCTAATAATTATTTTTCCTCTCCCTTCCTCTCCTTTAGGTAGAAATTTCCATGGCTTCTAGAAAAAAAATTCCAAAATAAAAATCCAAACAAAATTTAAATAAAATGGTGGTTGTCGTCTCTATTGATTCTTAGAAAATCTAGAGATTGATACAATCGAACCTTTGAGCTTTGCTCATCATTCAAGGTGAAACTTTTGGCTACATTTTAAGATACCATACTTATTTGATTCAATTATATGTTTCTCATGTGCACACGGTTTAGATACTATATATGTTACATCTCGTATATTTGTATGTTCATCTTACAATATAATCAGATCCTCTTTGCCCTCTTCTACAATTATATGTTCACCAAGTTGGTTTAATTTAGATCCTCGTTTGTTCTACATCTCAATTGACCATATGATCATTATGCTGATATGTTTTAGACCCTTCATCTCATTTGGTTATGGTTAATATTCTTTCTATAATTTAGATATAAATCCTTTTTCGAAGAATTTAGATGTGCCTAATTTTTCAAATTTTTTTGTTATTGATTTGGAAATTATTGTAAATAAAATATTTAGATTGAATTTTTTTTGTTATGTGATATAATTTTATAAAATTTGTATTTATAAACATAATTAAACCATATATGTTGTTTGCAGCTCTAGTGCAGTTGGCAAGTGTTCCTAGCTCCCCAAAATAGGAAGATGGTTTTAGCCCCGGCGTCTACACTTTAGCAGCTTGTAATTTGCGGAAGCATGCAATAATCCCTTAAATAAGTTGAAAATCTCAAGATCGAAAAGTGCCTCTGCAAGAGCCTGGCTAAAATGGAGGGTCGGTTGGGGCGGGCCTACCGAATTCCCTAGCTCTACTCTTCAGAATAGGGTTTTTATAAAAAAAAGTATGTTGATCATTTAAACTTACCTTAAAAACCGATCTCTGAAGTTACACTGTTTTGAATACAGTTCTTTAGGTTTTATTTATTTAAAAGTAAAGGCCATTTCAATATGGATTTCAAAATTGAACTTTTGTGTAAAACATAAATCTTTTGTTTACTTTATAAATTAAAGATTTGATTTAAATTTGTTAACTTTAAAAATGTGTGTGTTTATATATATATATATGTATGTATGTATGTATGTATGTATGTATGTATGTATGTGCGTATGTATGTATGTATGTGCGTATGTATGTATGTATGTGCGTATGTATGTATGTATGTATGTGTATATAATAATTTACAACGTTTACATACTCATGTTGTTTTAAATTTAAAACATAATTTACAATCATTTATACATGAATACATGTATGTGTATGTTATTTTGACCCAAATTTGAAAGGTGGATTTTTGTGTAAAACTGCAAAACTCAATTTCAAATTCTTCCTTAATTGATACTAAATTTATAATTGTTAATTTTAGATTTTAAAACATACAATATAGTTAAAATTAATATTAATATACATACATATATAATATCCACACACACGTGTATATATATATAATCAAAACTTTGGAAAACAAATGCATATGTAATGGGATAAAGAGTCCATTGCGGTGTAAATCCCAATAACTATATAGGGTTACATTAATTATATACACTTAATATTTGTAGCATGTGCACTATACAAATATATATTAATTAAAACTAATAGAAATTTTTAAAATGAATTAGATAAAATGAATATCAATTAAATTATATTAGATTGGATCTAATAACCCTATAAACTTCTTAGGCCCAACAGATCAAAAATAGGGAAATATTTTTTGAAATGAGCCTATTTCACATTCCTCTGACTAACTAGGTTCCTTAAATATTAAGTTCACACTCTCTCACAAAAATCTTTAGCATGAGGTCATCAATGATACTAAGGCTAAATCCAATAAAGATGTAATGTCTATTGAATTATTTACCTATGAGTCATGGGCAATAGACTGTGAACTTGCTTAATGTTATGCACTGTTTACCCTGAGTAACGAGCATCTAAGGCAACATGAAAATATGGTTCATTCAATATTCAAGAACCGAGGAAATTTGTACCGTGGATGATCTCGGGGCATAAGGTACGAGATCTCATGGTAATTGCTTTATACAAAATGAGCAAAGGGACTCTTGCCTGAGATCACGTAATCAATATGATTAGGTACATGTAACATCCCCTACTTGAGATTCGAAGATAAATGAGGAAAATAATAATAAAAAAACGGGTCAGACATAAAGTCTGGTGTGAATAATATTTAACCTAAAAAAATTCATATGGAGAATCCAAACCGTACAGCACAGGTTGGGTTTCCCCTTCACTATTCAAACAACCTAAGTGAAACATTCAACATACTAACGCAATTTGTTCTTATCTACGTCTGCATCTTACGCTTCCCTAAGGAGTCCCCATTTACTTCTGCACCCCCAACGCAGACCCCATTAAATTCCCAATTTAGTTCATTCTTTTATTTCGTTACAATATTACCTGTATCCCACCTCAGATTATTATTTAATCTGCTATAATACTGCGCCGCTCCCAAGTCTTACTTATTCCTCTTTAGTTGATTAATGTTGCGTCCTACATAGGTCTTACTTATTTTTCTTTAACTGTTGGTTACTACATTCCACGAAGGTCTTCTTACTTTTCTTTAATGATTTAATAATACACCCCGCACAGTTCTTACTCATTTTTCTTTAACAATTTAATACCGTGTCCCGCGCAGCAGAATGCATCACCTTCCCTAGTTGTGCATTCGTGAATGCCTCTCCCCACCTTTCTAAGGTGTGCAATCGCTTTAAAATTTTGTTTGACTTATGGAACTATCATGTCGTCTCTGAATACGTCCTACGTAGGTCTTCTTACATTTCATTAACGATTTAATACTACGCCCCACACATTTCCTACTTGTTTTCCTTTAATATTGTGCCCCGTGCAGTTCTTATTCATTTTTCTTTAACAATTTAATACTATGTCCCGCACAACAGGATGTATCACCTTCCCTAGGTGTGCATTCGTGAATGCCTCTCCCCATCTTCCCAAGGTGTGCAATCACTTTAAACATTTGTTTAACTTATGGGATTACCCCGTACTTTTTGAAAGTTGAAGGCCTATCCATACCTTCCCAATGTATGCATTTGAGCGAGCGTCCCCACCTGCCGTCGATATCCCTTCCAACCTTATTTCTAGAGCCGGATCCTAACACTTGGCGCAGTACCACCCTGCCCCAGCACTGAGTGCTTCACATTTCCCTTAGTAAATGTACTCTCTTATATTTTGATGTAGTATTACTCCTTCATATTACGTGCAGATCATATTCATAATGTTGAGCCGCTACACCAACGTCGTTTCAGACAAACTCTTGACATCCTTGACAATGTCTTTACATATGCCGTTCTCTCATTCGTCCCTATTTTACTTTCTGTGATTTGTAGAGTCCTTTTACTTTCTTTTTAGCAAATGATTTGAATCTTGAGTCTTTATTCCCAATACTTATCAATATATTTTCCATACACATTTATTTTCAAGCTCCCCCACAATTCGCACTTGCCCCAACACAATACTTAGCCATTTAGGTTTATTTCCCTTATGGAAAATTCTAATAAATTCCCAGAAAATTAGCAAACACTTGTTCTAACACACTAAATCTTCGTTTGGACTATTAAGGGTAATTTTCCTACTTATTTTCTAATTCGTATCTTCAGTAAATCATATAAAATCAAATAAGCTTAGGGAATCTCTTAAACTAAAAGCCCATCTCTAGAATCACGATTAGAGTATCATGTAAAATTTTCACTATATTTCAAAATTCTGAAATCACTAAAATAAGGGAACACATCTAAACATCCTATGTTTATCCAGTCTTCCCTAAAATATTCGTTAAACCATTTCATATTTGTTACTTGAAACCCATATGATCTCATCATACATAAAAACATACAACTCTAAAACGGAACCATCCAGATCTTTAAGATGTCTAACCTTAGTATTCTTACTCCCATTAAGCTTTTGTTTTCCTTATCTTCTTTCTATTTACCCTTTTCAACCCACCACCATTAAAGTCTCTCTCTAGATTTTCTTTTATTTTGAGTTGGATGAAATGAATTAAAAGAAAAAAGTATTGTTTATTATCCCATAATAATTTGGACTTATGCTCTCCTACCCCTTTTCCATTATTTTATTTCCCCTTACTTCTGTTATTAGGGATGCCATTTAAGTAGTTTAAATTTATCATCATTACAGTCTTCCCTCCTTTAAGGAATTTGGCCACAAAAATTCAATTAAGGTTCAGTAGAGATTTGTCCTTTATTCCATGCTTACCCTGAGTATTCCCTTGAATTCCTAGCCATGCATATAAAGTGTACTAGTGTCATGTGCTAATACAATAAACAACCATTATACTAATACAAACATACATATATACATATATGGTTTACAGTAGTACAACCCAATAAATAGCCCATGCCCTAATTTGAAACAAATAATTCTAGATGGGTGTTCTTCACCTTATCCTATGTTTCCGATGTGCAGTCCTCCCGATCTGCGGTCCACTGGACACACACTAGCTCCACTACCTGGTTTGAAGCTGCTTCTCATCCCAATCAACTAGTCGAATTGGTCTGTGCATATATGTCATATCTGGCTTTATGACAAGGTCTTCAATTGTTTTTTGATTAACTACTGCATCTAGGTCTCTAATGCATTTTCACAACATGGTATATGAAATACATTATGAATCCCTATAAAAACACTAGGCAACTCCACCTTATACACAACCTTTCCAATCCTATATATGATCAAAAATGACCCTACATATCTAGGTGCTTACTTCCAGCTTTTCCGAAGTGCATTATAACCCTTATCAGAGAAATGTCCATGGACACTTTATCGCCAACTGCGAACTACAGTTCCTTTTTCCTCGTGTTGGTATAACTCTTTTGACTAGACTGCACTGCCCTCATTCTAGCTCGGGTCAGTTCTACTTTCTCAGCAGCATCCTTCACTATATTTACTCCTAACATAATCCTATCCCCTGTGGCCAACCAACATGCTGGATATTTACATGGCCTTCAATACAATGCCTCAAATGGGCCTATCATGACACTGTTTGATAACACTTGTTATACAAGAACTCTACCAGATGCAGGTAATCTTTCCAAGTTCCATTGAAGTCTAAAATGCATGCTCTAAACAAGTCTTCCAGTACATTATTGATCCTCTGGGTCTGCCCATCTATTTGTGAATAGTAGGCAGTACTCATGTGCAGTTCTATACCTAATAGCTTCTGCAAACTTCACCAAAATGCGCTAGTGAACAACAAATCTTGGACAGTAATAATAGTAATAGGCATTCTGTGCAGTCTCACTATTATCTTCATATATATATCTGCTAACTTCAGCGTTGTCCTCTTAGCCCTCACTGGAATAAAATGGGCACTCTTAGTTAGTATATCAACTATGACCCATATGCCTTCATTTCCTACCCTGGTCCTTGGCAACCCATCTATGAAGTCCATAAATATTATGTCTCATTTCCATACTGGAACCTCTATAGGCTGTAGGAGCCCACTTGGCTTCTGATGTTCTACCTTCACCTGTTGGCATGTAAGACATCTTATCACATACTCTCCTACACCTTTCTTCGTCCCTTCTCAGAAGGGACTCTTTTCATATCTCGATACATCTTCGTATCTCCAGAATGTATGGTAAAATTTAAACAATGACATTCGTCTAATACTTCCTTCTGCAGTCTGTCTACATTGGGTATATATAACAATCCATTCTTCCACGGTCTACCTTCTCTATCAATACCGAACCCTTTCTGCTCTATTGCTCCGACTCCTAAGTCCAAATTCCTTACTGTGTCTGTGCAGAACTTGTCTTCCTTTTGTAATTCAGCTATTCTTTCTACTAGCACAAGCCTGACTTCTAAGCATGATAGCATTCTAAATGCATTGTTCAAAACCGCAATATACCGAAACTGCACATTACACACAAACAATGTTTCTAACACGGTCCATTCCTCGGTTATAGCCAAAACACAACTTTGCTCTTTCCGGCTTAAGCAAACAGCTGATTTGTTGTTTTTTCCTAGGGTGTGCTCTATCCTAAAAGCATATGATGCTAGAAACTCTAACCAACTCTGGTACCTCATGTTTAGCTCCATCTGAGAGAACAGATATCTTAAAGACTTGCAGTCAGTATACAACTCAAACCTCTCTCCTAAGAGATAATGTCTCCCAATCTTCAATGTGAAGACTACTGCTGCCAACTCTAATTAATGCATCAGATACCGAACTTCATGGGATCGTACCTGCCAAGATGTATAAGCAATTACTCTACCTTTTTGCATTATTAGTGCGCCTAACCCCAACCCGACACATCAGTGTCATGGTCATATCATTATTCCCTTCAGGTGCTACCAACATAGGTGCATTCTTCAATCTACACTTCAGTTCTTGGAATGCCCTCTCACACTCCTATGCCCAAACAAAGTGCTCACCTTTCCTGGTCAGCTTCGTCATCAACGTAGCTATACGAGAGAAGTCTTTGATGAATCTCTTATAACAGCTAGCCAATCGTAAGAAACTTGCACCTCGGTTACAATCTCAAGTTTCTTCCACCCATTTTCTGCCCCTACCTTCGAAGGATCTATAGTTAATCCTCCTTTTGAAATCACATGGACTAAGAAATCCACTTCCCTCTTCCAAAAATGACACTTAGAAAAACTTTTCCTTTAACTTATGACATCCTAACATCTCCAGCACAAGCCTTAGGTGAACTACGTGTTCCTCCTCATCCTTAGAGTACACTAAGATGTTTGAACACCAACACATATCTATTCAGCTTTTCTCAAAAGATCATGTTCATTAAGTCTACAAAGAATGCATGCGCATTGATCAGCCCAAATGGCATAACCAACCACTCAAATGAAATGTACATTGTTTTGAATATGGTCAGAGGAAGGCTTTCCTCCTTAACTCCCAGCCGATGGAACCCATAGCCAAGTTCAATTGCGAAAACACCTTAGCTTCACTCAAATGATCAACAGATCATCGGTAAATGATGTGCACGTAAATGTGCATATTTTTACCACCATATTTAATCTATTTAAATTAAATAAATGATCATATCGGGTATTTTAACTTGTTTAAACCAAAATCAAATTACTTCAAATTGTCACATATTCATCTTCATCCGAGGGCAAAATGGTCATTTTTGTGCATATATTAATTTTCTAAAATTTAATTGAAAATTTCTATATTATTTTGTAGGAATTTAAATTCATATACAAGTGGTTTCATAAAGATATATGCATGCACAAGAGTGAAGATAAAGGAATGAAGATGGAAATAATTCAAAGGCATGATAATGGAGGACCCCACCTACCCACCTACCTTAATGTACAAATTAGAGGCTAATGCACATGCTTATGGAATTAATGGCTTCATGTACACTTAAATGATATTTAGTAGAAGCTAATGATTACTTGGCCTCCACACTTTCTCAACGGTATTTTGGGCATTCCCCAAAAATATGAATTAGGGTTTAACACATGTATAAATACCCCTTATGTTTCATGTAACCTTCTTCTTCTCTAGTTCCTCTTAGTTTTAGTTTAGGCTCAAAATAAAAAGACAAGCTTTCTTTCTCTTTTCATGGCTACTTAGCCATTTTTATTTTATGTAATTTTCTTTTCTTTTTATGCAATGTTAATTATTGTTTCCTTTTACTTATATGTTCATTTCCTTTCATGCTAGTAGTGTAGATTTTCTTTTATGCAAGTAGATTAGTTTTTTTTCTTTCATTTAGCTCCCTTTTCCTCTTTGTTTTGTTCTATGTTGCAAGCTATATTTGTTGACATGATAACAAATATGAGAAGTTAAACCCCTTCAATTTAGGGGTAATGAAGCTCTCTAATTATATATCTTCAACACTTTGATAAATGTTATGCTCTCTTTTTGTGCTTCATGGAAAATGATGTTTATGTAATTTTGTGCTTATTATTGAATTTGATAGCTTATGTTGTTCAAAACAAATAGGCTATGCTTAGTCATATGAATCACAAATTGCCTCTTCATCTATATATGATTATGGCAAAGAAGTGAATGTTTAAATCAAAATTTGATGGCCTATATTTCTAAACAATAGTTAATAGGCCATGCTTAAAATAGATTTTCATTTTCAACTTTGTTGTCATTTTCATGAGATTTAAAAGTGGTTTAAAGGTTGTGTTATAGTTTGATGGCTTATGCTGAGCTAATTAATAGCACAAATGAGCCATACTTATGATAAACACATTATTTAAATTCACTAATGGCCAATACAAAAGAGAGATCATAATTTTATGTGTGTTGAACTATGTGATCTAGAGAGTAAAAATTACCTCTAAATAGTCATTTATTCTCATATTATCAATTTTATTTTGTTAGTTTTCTACATTTTTAGCTAATCACACTCTAAATCTTTGGTTAATTTGATTGAATAGAAATTTAATATCAACAATTCCCTGCGGATCGACCCGTACTCGCCACGTACTAACTTTTGTACGCCATGCGCTTGCGGTTATTTTAATTTGAAATTTTTCGACGGTTTTCTAATCCGATAGAAATTCCGTCTATTAACAGTAAAGGATAGCTATTTTCATTATCCTTTCATTCATCTTTTGGTAGTCAATGCGTAGTCTCAATGACCAATCGGACTTCCTCACAAATACTGATGCTCCTCTCCAAGACGAACTACTTGGCCTTTTGAAGCTCTTTCCTTCTAACTCTGCCAATTGCTTTCTCAACTCCTCTATTTCCCTTAGAGGCATTTTACTTAGAGGTCGACTAAATGTTTCAGTCCTTGGTAGCAAGTCTATTCGAACTCCACTGCTCTCGGAGGTGGAAACCCTGAAATTGGTTCAAATACTTCTTGAAACTTCATTACTACCCATACTGCTCCAAGGTTTTCTTCTTCCGAACCTAAAGCAAATAAAACGTTCCTGTGCAATTCTCCACATTATTCCAAGCCCGTTTACACTTTTCTCTTCAGTCGGGATGACTTAAAGTAGTCATTTTATCTGCACAGTGCACCCTTGCACCATATTTCTCCAACCAGTCCATCTTTAAAATAACTCCAAAGCCTATGAACTCAAACATATAGGGATCACAAGAAAGCTTACACCCACCTACTTAATATCCAGGTCTGTGCATCTCAATCCAAGAGTGGTATACCCTCTTATCGGATTTTCTACATGTGTGGAAGTGACTAAATAGGTAACTCCTAACCCATGTCTATCAACCAACTTTGTAATTGTAAATGGATGTGTAGCTCTAATATCAAACAGTACCCTAACTGAAATACCAGCAATCAAAGCCATACCTTCCAAGACTTTCCCCTTGCCTCTTTCCTGAGAAGATGGCCCTTTCCTTGGTCCCTCTAAAGCATAAACCTGCACTTTAAGTTCTGGGCAGTCCTTCTCCAAATACCTTGTATTGTCACACTTGAAGCACTTCATTTTCCCAGATTCCTTGGGTATAAGGCACCCTGAAGCATAATGCCCCTTTCGCCCGAAGTTAAAGCATACAACCTATATGTTAGCAACTGTATTCTCCTCCCCCATCTGCACTACTTTCTTGTCTTTTGTGTATGGTATAAACTTCTTTTTTTGGTCTTCCTTGGGTCCCACTTCCATCCTCAACTCTTGGTAGATTCCATCATACCTTCTAGCAATTTGAACAAAAAACTCAAAAGGAGACGTTAGGTGAGCCATCACCTTATGATAAAGCCCTTGCTTCAAGCCCTTGATAAACTTCTCATTCTTTTTCATTGGTTATTGATGTTCTCCCTGCCATACTTAGCCAAAGAATGAAACTTTTGGATGTACCCCACTATAGTAACTACAGTAAGGTCACCCTGCTTTAGGTCAATAAACTCTATCAGAAGCATACTCTGTTGAGATTTTGATATAAACTGCGCTTCAGACCTCTCTTTGAACTACTCCCAAGTGATCTCCTACTCTAGGGTCTCACCAACTAATGTCTCCATCTTGTCCAATGCATCATCCTATAACTGTCTTGATGCCAATATTCTCTTCTGCGCATCATTCAACCCTAAGTCTCCATATATGTGCTCATATTAACACCTCTATTGCAGGCTCCTACCCTGTAAATGCCTTCCCTCCCAAATTTTTATAATTTTTGTTCATCTTTGGGAAATCCTTCCTCACCGCAAAAGGTCTTGGCTGAACTACTTCTAATGTAGCTTCCCACATTATCTGAGTCATAAAATGCCTAAATAAGACATTCACATCCATGCCCGCCTCATTTGCTAGCGCTCTAGCTTCCTCTTCTACCGCCCTTGGAATTTCTCCCTCATTTCTACCATTTGTCTACATACATTCCGCCTCTCTTTTTGCACTTGCTCCTCCTATCATAACTCGTCCACTTCTCAAATCCATCATGCTTTTTTATTAAGCTAGTCTTTATGAAAAACGAAAATATAAGGAGTGATCAATAATAAAAGGATAGATATATGTTCCTATATATATCTATATATCAATAGACAAGTATGTTACATACATAGTAGTGCACCCCTTCCCAGAGTGTTTATTATATATTTTTTTCTAAATACTGCTCTCATCTTTTCTTAGCTTTATTTTACTTAAATGTCCCTAACCTATGCTCTGATACCAAACTATAACATCCCAAACATGGGACTCGAAGATGAATGTCGATGCTGCTGCACTCATCATCGGAATTATCTTCCAACGATGAAAATGAGTTTAGTTTGTTAATTAGCACAAAAAAAGTAAACAGAGAAGCAACATATTTCAATTACATGAAAAAATTTCTTTAACAATCTTTACAAATACTTAGGTCATAATTAAACCCAAAAGCGGCCCACACAGGGGTCAAATATAATAGAAAAAATAACATAGAAAGAGTCAGGTGAACATACGATGATGCGGCCTGCACTCATTAATACAACGGAAAACAAAATATCTTTATTAGCTACCAAGCCTCATGCTCCGTCTTCGATCTTCTATTGCAACCTTTATTTCAAACATGTATAATCCCATAAACTCAGCCTACTCATGTAAGCACCCATGAGTTTATGGAGAAAACAACAATAAAAACATGGGCCAGACAAAAAGTTTGGTGTGAATAGTACTTACCCCAAAACAATCATATAGTGAGTCGAAATCGTACTACAAAGGTTGGGTTTCCCGCCCACTATTCAAACAGCTGAGTGAAACATTTAACATACTGACGTAATTGGTTCTTATCTATGTCTACATCTTACACTTCCTTAAGCGGTTCTCATATACTTCTGCACCCTCGACGCAGACCCTACTAAATTCCCAATTTAGTTCATTCTTTTATTTCATTACAATACTTTACTACTGCGCACCCTACACAGTACCCACCTGGTTCCCACCTCAGATTATTATTTAGTCTACTATAATATTGTGCTCTACACAAGTGTTACATATTCTTATTTAGCTAATTATTGTTGCGCCCACTATAGGTCTTACTTATTTTTCTTTAACTGTTGGTTACTAAGTCCCACCCAAGCACTACAAGAAAATCCTTCTTTAATTGCAAGAAGGCATGGCGTTGGAAGCAAATTGCTATTTTTTATTGTTCGCATGTTAAATAAACACGGTAGACACGCTATAAGATTATACCCCAACCTTAACAAAATGAAAAAGAGACACTTAAGCGGCAAATTATTTTCATTCCCTCCCATTTGATATATTCCACGTTTAACATCAAAACCCCTTTTTCCCACGAACTTTACTCTATAAACCCTAGTTTTCTCCCTTCTTCACTGATCCAACCTCTAAATTATTTGGATTGAACTATCTTTGCCGAAGTGATTCCCTTGCAGGTATCTGTTCTTTATTTTACATGATTTATTTTGTTCAAATTTTGGGTTTTTGTGTGATTTATTATCATCGGTAATCCCATAATTCTAGAAAGTAATGACCGCTACGCTTTTGTTACTGCTTTATTAGCATAAGTTTGGATCTATAGTTTTGATTTATTCATCTATGTCTCAATAGTTCATGATTCCTCTAGGATATGTGTGGTTAACTCTGTAAATTAAGGTGTTTTTCATGTTGTTAAGTTAAATATTGCTTTTATCTCATCTAATTTTATTTTTATACAAATAATTGGGTTTTCTGAAATAGAAGATTATGCTTATTCATGTGACTTTGGTGCGTGGAATTTCTCTAACTTACATTTGTTGTTGATTTTTACCATAATCTAAAGCATTTTGTAAACTAACAAGTAACATATAATTTTTTTTTCATATTGTTTTGTTAATTTTAACTTGGTAAACAATCAATGGATGTGAGATCCTACAAATGCATATGGTTTTCGATGATGTCTTGTATCACAGACATATGCATTTTTGTTTCAGTCATCTATTTTTTGTTTTTAGGCCTTAAGTATTTGTATCAATTAAGTTAAAATGTAATGGCATTTCATTATTCTTTTAATGAAAAGCTTATTTTGTAGGTAATAGAACACATCGTACATCTCGCGACGACGGTCATGGTTCAATGGGTACATTTAGAGACGTGCCTATTCAAATATGCTTGATGGTCATGGTTCATGGTTCAATGGATGAAGATGGTTTTCTTTATTAACATTCAAGCTCTTTACTACATATCGTATTTGTTGTACCAATATTAACACTTAATTTTATAGTTCAACTACAAGAGCAACAATACTTCTCCTATATAGCAATAAATATTATTTTCTTTTTGCAAATATTTAGTGTATATGTTTTCATATGCAGAAGGAGATAGGTAAAAAATTCATGTTAGCTGCATTGCTTTTAGGGATCCCATTGGTGAAGATGTTGATGAAGCTTATTGGATTCCAGCAAACTATTATACTGGAAAATGTATATGTCTTGTTTCAAGGTCACTTAATTTTGGTGTTTTAAGAGAGGCACTTGTAGAGATTTTTGTTCTCTGCTATTCACTTGTTGGCAGCAGGTAACACATAGGTCTTTTCTAACCTTAAATTTGAAGAGATTGCATGACTGATTCTGAATCAAGTAGTCATGCATTAAAACAAACTTCTGGTTACTCTTCATTAATATGTTGTTCATCTCAGTCAGCAATGGTTCAAGTTTACAGTGCCATAGTAAGATCAATACGCTTCTCGTATAGTTGATAGACAAAAAGGTAATATACAATTAAATGAAATAATAATTGATGGCTTTTAGTAGAGCAAGTTATGTGACGACCGCCCACGACCCCTGCACTGAACCTAGACATAGTGCGCTGTAAAGTGTGCCAAGCAGCCATGGACGATTGTCAGGGTAAATTAAAACAGCAGAATCTATCGTATTACTCACAGCGCATAGACAAAATACAATAGAATATATATATATAGTGAAGCTTCACATAATAGAATCTTATCAATAAAACTTTATAATAGTTGAATACAAACATCTGAATAGTCAATACATCAAGCCTCACTACATAACACTCAGAAAATATACAAGCAGCGGAACATCCAGTACATATAGTAAGAAGATAATATGCAAGCCTCCAGCTCGTCTTCGACATCAGCACCGTTGAAAGAAAGAACAGCACCTATCACCTGCTACCTAGTCTGCCCATCCCAAAATGGACGAACAACCCAAGGCAATAAGAGTTAAAACATAAAGCCTTGAGTCAGACAATAGTCTTAGTGAGCGGTAAATTAACAAACAACATACCAAAAGAGCACAAAGGAAAAGGAATAGGAATACAACCCTCCCACTCCACCTCTTTCTACAGTGATAGCCCCCAGACACACACTAAGCAGAAGCAACCATAGAAAAGCAAACAATTTAAAGTAAAGTAATTGTCACTCGGGTCAAGGGCAATGTTTTCCAAGTACAAACCCCCAAGGCTTAAACCAAGATCAGATAAGCACCCAGAAAACACTACTCTTGAGACCGAATGACGATAGAACCAAACATCCATGACTCTGGCTATCACTGTTATCATTGCTTCGATACCACCGTTAATTGAATGACCGACACATTCTTTCAGCCGTCCGTCAAGGGCTAATGGAAACCCCGGTTCTAGACATAACTCCACACGTCGTCGTGATCCGTGCCTAGGACTATCGAATCTGCCCAGAGTACTCGACTACAATCATAGTCTTTAGGGACTATCGAATCTGCCCAACATACTCTTGCTTTGAGTATGCTAGAACCTTCAACAACGATGAGATCTCAGCCTTCTAGTCATCCTCCTCGACGACTATTTCCATACTAGCTCAAGCGCCTCTCGAGCAAACCATTATCCTCAAACTCGAACAATTTCACCGAGTTGTCAACATGCTTGGAATGATCCCATCTGGATTAGACCAAGGCTATCTCATATCTTGCTTTGCCTCATCATCATCATAGCAAAGCCTCATCTCAACATCATCATCAAATCTATCCATATGAGCTTCCTCATCCGCCACATATGCCACAAGCAACTTTTCCAATCCAAGAGCCTTTCCCTTAGCTTTTGAATCATCTTCGGTCTAAATCAAATCATCAATCATCTAATTCATAGCAATCAATCAAGTCAAACATTAATCCAAGTAATCAAGTATTCAAATATGATCTAAATAGACAATTTTAACAATAATGGCAATTTTGTAAATAAGGAGTCTAAAGTCTAACAAGCATGAAAACATGAGCAATATCTCTATAATCTTGATGGATGAACTTGCATAGGTTAACATGTAGTAAAATGGATGTCAAATCATCATGAACAATGGATCTACACTTAAGTTTACAAAAATGCATGAAAACCACTACTTTACACAAAATCAAGCCAACGATCCGATATACTCCTTTGGATCCGTGTGAGAGATAATCACCACTCACCAAATCACCTAAACAACCCAAAAGCAACGCACTTTAGATCTGGACAGCGAAGGATCTAACTCGATCTATCACAATTCCACTTCAAACGATGAAAGCTCTCTTCAATTGATGTAGATCTTCAACTTTAGCTCTTGGATCTTCGATCTTGAACTTCGATTCAGATGGAAGGAATCACAAGATTAGAGTGGAGAAAAGAAGTGAAGAAGTGTAGAAGTCGAGCTCTCAAAATGGCAGCACTTCGTCGCTTCAAAATCCGGATCCCAAAAAGTGAGGAAATGGACGTGTATTTATAGGCTGAAAACACTTAGGTCGTCCGCCCCCTTAAGTCGTCCACGACTTAAAAACTGCGACCTACGACCTATAAAACACCACGACCTAACACCTACGACCTAACAGATATGCGCATCCACGATCTACGACCTAACACATGCGCGCTTAGCGACCTAACACAGATCGCGACCTAACGAAGATGCGGCTTAGCTCTTACGCGACCTAACACACACAGAATACGACTTAACATCTTAGGTCGTCTAACGACCTAACTACGCTAACTCGCTAACCCTTATACTGTTAGCTCTTAAGTCGCTAACCACTAGGTCGCTCACTACTAGGTCGCTAAATACTGTAGGTTACTACCCCTAGGTCGCTAACTCCTAGGTTGTAGTCTTCCCTTAAGTCGCTCAAACCTTAGGTCGTCTATTCCTTAACTCGCCAACTTCCTTAGGTCGCTTTAAACTCTCATCTGACCTAAACCACTACGACCTAAACCAAAATCCTTAGGTCGCCAAATTCTATAGGTCGCTCCTATCTCTTAGGTCGTTCACTCGACCTAACCTACCCCACGACCTAAGCTATCCCACGACCTAACTTCCAAACGACTTAAGTTCTACACGACTTAAGTTCTAGCCGACTTAAAATCTATATGACTTAGGACTTAAACTATGGATGACTTATCAACAATGCGACCAAATGACAACGGTTTTATGATGTTTCGATCCGTAAAAATACGGGTCGTTACATTCTCTCCCCCTTAGGAATTTCGCCCCCGAAATTCCAAACAAACAAGAGCAATCAAAGACTATTCTGCACGCCTACCATCCATAGCAATCAACAAACCATGCATCCAATTCTAGCTTAGCATGCAGAATTCTAAAACTAGAACAAGTTACAATGTCGTTAGATGACACGACACCTTAGGGCCATACCTTGAAGAGTTCAGGATGAGCTGCCTTCATCCTCTCTTCCACCTCCCATGTACAGTCGTTATCATCATCACTCCATTGTATCTTGAGCAACTTAACTACCTTCCTCCTAAGCTGTTTCGTGTCGGTTTCCACAACACGAAGCGGCTTACGAGGTCTCTTATTGACTGGAACAACTTCGAAATCTTCACAGCTATCAACAGAAACCACTGTATTAGAGTCGTGCACAAACTTCCGTAGATATGATACATGAAAAACATCGTGCACACCCGCCATCTTTTCTAGTAACTCCAATCTGTAGGCGAGCTTTCCAATTCGCTCGATGATCGGGAATGGTCCAACAAATCTCGGAGTCAATTTTCCTTTCTTCCTAAATCGAATAACATTCTTCAATGGAGAAATCTTCACAAAAACCTTATCACCTACGTCGAATTCCAAATCCTTACGACGCTTATCGGCATAACTTTTCTGTCGGTCTTGGGCTGCCTTCATTCGTTGCCGAATGATCTCTATGAAATCCGAAGTCTGTCGAATCATCTCTGGCCCAAGCATCAGTTTTTCTCCTGTTTCTAACCAACATGTCGGAGAGTTACACGGTCTTCCATACAATGCCTCATACGGTGCCATACCAATTCTTGACTGGTAACTGTTATTATATGAAAATTCCACCAAATGAAGGTGATCTTCCCATGATCCTCCGAAATCCAGAACACAAGCTCTAAGGAGATCTTCCAAAACTCGATTGACTCTCTCGGTCTGACCATCTGTTTGAGGATGATAAGCTGTACTCAAACATAACTCGGTTCCCAAAACTTCCTGGAAGCTCTTCCAAAATCCACTAGTGAACAATGGGTCTCGATCGCTCACTATACTCTTCGGAATACCATGGAATCGAACTATCCACTTAACATACAACTCAGCCAACTTCGATGCAGTCCTAGTTGATCTAACAGGAATGAATCTCGCACTCTTAGTCAAATGATCTACAATGACCCAAATCCCTTCATTTCCCGCTCTGGTTCTAGGTAACCCATCAATAAAATCCATCGATATTTGCTCCCACTTCCATGTAGGAACTTCTAATGGCTGAAGCAATCCACTTGGCTTCTTCTGTTCGGCTTTTACCAACTGGCAGTTCATGCACTTGGAAATAAAATTTCCAACATCCTTCTTCATACCTTCCCAGTAATAGGTTCTCTTCATATCCCGATACATCTTATTTCCACCTGGATGAATTGTCAGTTTCGAGTGATGACTTTCCTTCAGAACTTCGTTTCTCAATTCATCTATATCGGGAACAATTAGTCGTCCTTGCTTCCGAAGCCAACCCTCTCGATCGACCTCGAATCCTTTATCCTTTTCTGGGTCCAATCTAGATTCCAAATCACGGAAAATCTTGACCAACTTATCGTCTCGCTTTTGGCTCTCGCCAATCCTTTCCACAAGAGTAGGTTTTATCGATAAGTTTGCCAACATCTTGATGCAGCGCAACCCTCATTTGTCAAAGGCATAAGTCGTGACCAAGCTTTGCAACCTAACATAGAAGTTGTAGGTCGTCTACAACCTAAGGAGCCACGTGAGGAGGAGCTACGACTTAACGGGGGAGGGTTACGACTTAACCAAGTAAGGGAGAAAATGCTACGACCTAACAAAGCTTATAAGTCGTTGGTACGACTTAAGGAAGATAAGCAAGATAGCAAACAGTTAGGTCATGTAGCCAAGGGACGACCTACTGATGAAGAGATACGACTTAACTTGTTTTTAACTTGTGTACGACTTAACGAGTTGGAACTAAGGTCGCATGAAGAGGGTTCAGATGCTATGTTCTTAAGTCGCGAAGTTTTAAGTCTTACAGACTTAGGTCGCGGAGTTAGGCTTCTTAAGTCGCAAAGTCTCATCTTAAGTCGCGAAGCCCTGGATGCCGTTGATGTGTCTGCCGAGTTAATCTCTGCCTTTGATTTACTTAAGACGTTGATTCCTGATGCCGCTTTTGTTTTAGGTCGCAAAGCTACGGATACCGCTTATGTTTTAAGTCGCTGAAGCTCTGGAGGCCATAGATTGTTATGCCGAGTTAATCTAAAACCGTTGATTCCTTAAGTCGTGAAGAAGCTGCTGTTAAGTCGCCTGTTTTAGGTCGTAGGTCGCTCACGACCTAAGTGTTGTTGTAATTACCATTTGTTAAGTCGAAAGCTATATGTTTTGTAAGTCGTATGTCGTCTATTTTCATAAGTCATTCTGTTTGTTAAGTCGCTAAAGGCAAGTGTTGTAACTGTGTTGTCTTAAGTCGTCACCGAGTTATGTTAGGTCGTAGGTCGGAAGCTATAACTCGGAACCGACTTAGGAGATGTATTTTTTTGTTGTTTTTTTGTGTGAATTGTAAAACGCCTATAAATAGGCCGTGTGAGTCATTTGTAAAGGTTGTTGAATATTGAATAAAATTCTCTTTTGTTAGCTTTGTGCTTTCAATTTAAATTGGTAGTTGAGTGTAATCTCCTATCTCCTCTTTCGGATAATCGAGTGCGCTCGATTCAACGATTGTAGAAGCCGATTCGCGGAATCAAGTGCGCTTGATCAACGGTTGAAGAATTGAAGATATTTGAACCCGGTATCGTGCGCGATCAACGAGTTCGGGATAGCTAGAATTCGGTATCTTCGGATCAACGAATTTAGGCATTTCAGTATCTTCCAATCCACTGATTACTACATTCACCATTTTACATCGTTTTGATTAATCCGCTGCGTCAGTTTTGGTATCAAAGCCTATTCTAGCCAATCATAGCTAGATCGAGACTTGGAGCCTATTCATTTTTAAGTTGTTTGGCCGAGAAGTTTGAAGTTTGAGCCGTGGCCGAGAGGAAGAAGAGTTCATCATTGTTCGAAGTTGTTTGATCGAATTTGAATTGGAGGCCGAAGCTTTTTCCATCGTGTTCATCTCGATTTGCTACGAAGTGGAAGTTTTCGATCCGTTTCATTTTGGATCAAAGTCCGAATTGTGTTTGAATTTTGAAGTGTTGAAGAGTTTGTAAAGTTTCAAGTATGCCGCCAAGAAGAGCTAATCGCCACCAAAACGTAGAAGCTTTGTATCGAAGAGAAGAAGCTGATGAGATGGAGCAAAGAATCAATGAGAACTTTAGTGAAAAGCTTAACGAAGGAATTGGCCGGTTAGAGAAGCTTATGACGGAGATGAATCAAAATCGGAGAAGGGTTTCACCTGAATCTAACCATGGGGGTAGTAGAGTCTCGCCACATTCCAATCGAGACAGAAGTGTAGAAAATAATCAAGGGCGTGGGAGGAACGTGAATGATCGTGAACGAAGGAATGTAGATAGAAGGGATGATGGTAGACGAGAAGGTAGTAGAGATGTGGGTGGACGAGATAGACAACGATATACATCTGATTTTGAAGAGGATTATGATGGTGGTAGTGTTCAAGGACAAGGACGAGGACAAGGAAGAAATTACTCTGAGTATGATCACAAATGGGAGTCGGGGATGAAGACTGAAATTCCTGAATTCAAGGGTGGTATGCAAGCGGAGGAGTTTCTAGATTGGATGGCTAATGTCGAGGAGATTTTTGACTTCAAAGAAGTTCCAGAACATCGTAGAGTGAAGTTGGCTGCTACGAGGCTGAGGGGTAGAGCTTTGGCATGGTGGCAGCAAACCAAACTTACACGTGAACGGATGGGAAAGTCAAAAGTTGAATCTTGGGAGAAGATGAAGAAATTGATGAAAGCAACGTTCTTACCTTACAATTATCATTCTTTGATGTATCAACGTTTGCAGAACTTGAGACAAGGGACGAAATATGTGAATGACTATGCTGATGAATTCTATCAACTTATTGTAAGGAATGATATTATGGAAACGGAAGAGCAGTTGACATCTAGATTCATTGGGGGGTTGAGAATGCAGATTCAGGATATGGTTAATATGTTCGATCCAAGATCTGTAGCGGAAGCATATCAGAAAGCGTTGGCTTGGGAGAAACAGGGACGACGAGGAAGTGGCGTGTTTACTAATTCTAACAATCAAGCGAAGGGTGTTGGTGGAAGTTCTAATGTTTCTAAACCTATCAATAGACCAGTGGTGAAGGAGGTTGAGAAGGCGAAAGTTAACAATGGTTTCAAATGTTACAATTGTCAGGAATTGGGTCATAAAAGCAGTGAGTGTCCAAAACCAAAGAAGAGAACCATGATTGTAGAAGTTGAGGATGAGGATGGTAATGGGGATTGTTCTAGTCCAGTTGAGGAGGATGAGCAGGATATTGCGTCAGGAGATGAAGGTTGTAATCTAATGCTGAGGAGATCGTGTTTAACACCGAAGCAGGAAGAAGCTAGTTGGTTGAGGAGTAATATCTTTCAGTCGACATGTACTATTCTGGGGAAGGTGTGTAAGTTTGTGATTGACGCAGGAAGCTGTGATAATATTATCTCAACCGAGGCTGTGACAAAATTGAAGTTGAAGACAGAGAAACATCCTAATCTATACAAGTTAGCATGGTTGAGAAAAGGAGGAGAAGTGAAAGTGGATAGACGAGTTCATGTTCCATTCTCTATTGGGAAGAAATACAAAGATGAAATCTGGTGTGATGTAGTAGAGATGGATGTTTTCCACTTATTATTGGGAAGACCATGGCAGTATGATCGAGCAGTACAACATGACGGTCGGACCAATAGCTACAGTTTTATGTTTGAAGGCACGAAAATTATCCTAGTTCCGAAGAAGAGATCACAAGGAGAAAGTAAGTCAGAAGAGATTGAAGAGCTGAAAACTTTATTATCTTTGAAAGAGTTTGTTAAGGAGGTTGAGGAAGAGCCTGAAGTGTTTTTGTTGATTGGGCGAGAAAGCAGTGAAGAGGTTGAAATACCAGAAGAAGTTAAACCAGTTTTGAAAGAATTTGACTATGTATTTCCAGAGGAGTTACCAACAGAATTGCCACCGTTGAGGGACATACAACATCAGATAGATCTTGTTCCAGGTGCTGTGTTGCCACACAGACCACATTATCGAATGAGTCCGAAGGAACATGAAGAGTTGCGGAGGCAGGTAGAGGAATCGCTTGAGCAGGGGCGTGTGCAGGAGAGTTTAAGTCCTTGTGCTGTACCAGCTTTATTGGTACCCAAAAAGGATGGAACGTGGAGGATGTGCACCGACAGTAGAGCATTGAATAAGATCACAATCAGATACAGATTTCCGATGCCGAGACTTGATGATTTATTGGATCAAATTAGTGGGTCTGTAATCTTTTCTAAGATTGACTTGAAGAGCGGTTATCATCAGATTCACATTAGACCAGGGGACGAATGGAAGACAGCATTCAAGACGAGGGAAGGCTTGTATGAATGGCTGGTAATGCCGTTTGGTCTATCAAATGCACCAAGTACATTCATGAGGGTGATGAACCAGATTTTTAGGCCGTACATTGGGAAGTTTGTGGTGGTTTACTTTGACGATATTCTGATCTATAGTGCTAGTACAGAAGAACATGTTCAGCATTTGAAGAAAGTGTTAATTATTCTTCGTGAAGAACAATTCTATGCTGCTACAAAGAAGTGTGTTTTTATGGCGAGGAGTGTTTTATTTTTGGGGTATGTTGTATCAAAGGAAGGAATACAGGTTGACCAGAGTAAAATCGAAGCTATCAGAGATTGGCCGCAGCCCAAGACGATAACTGAAGTTCGTAGTTTCCATGGGTTGGCTTCATTTTATCGAAGGTTTATTCCACACTTTAGTAGTGTGATGGCACCTGTGACTGATTGTATGAAGGGTAAACAATTTACATGGACGGAGGAAGCAGGAGTTGCTTTCGAACGAATCAAGGAGTTGCTGACGACAGCACCAATTCTAGCATTGCTTGATTTTCAGTTGTTGTTTGAATTACATACTGATGCGTTGAAGGTTGGAATTGGAGGAGTGTTGAGTCAAAGGGGTCGTCCTATTGCCTATTTCAGTGAGAAGTCGTCAGGAGCGAAGATGCGATACAGTACATATGATGTGGAGTTTTATGCTGTTGTGCAAGCTATTAAACGCTGGAGACATTATCTATTTCAGAAAGAGTTTGTTCTGTATACTGATCATGAAGCATTGAAGCATTTGCAAGGGCAAGATAAGATTTCAGCGAGACATGCATCGTGGATTGCATATCTGCAACAGTTTACTTTCGTTGTGAAGCACAAATCAGGAGTGACGAATCGAGTGACTGATGCTTTAAGTAGAAGGAGTCATTTGTTGACAACGATGAAAGTTGAAGTGACTGGTTTTAAATTATTGCCGGAGTAGATTGCAGAAGACTCTTATTTTAAGAAATTTGTTGAAAGGGACAATGAAGGGAAGACTGATGAGTTTATGATGGTTAATGGTTTTCTTTTTAAAGGAAATCGATTGTGCATACCGGAGGGTAGTCTGAGAATGAAGATTATCAAGGAGTTACACGAAGAGGGACATGTTGGGAGAGACCGTACTTTACAGTTGATTTCACAGTCTTACTTTTGGCCATCAATGAGGAAAGAGGTGGAAAGGTTTGTGGAGCGTTGTAATATTTGTCAGGTTTCGAAAGGAACTGCGACTAATGCTGGTTTATATATGCCGTTACCTGTACCAGTTAAACCATGGGTTGATGTGAGTATGGACTTTGTGTTGGGGTTGCCGAGAACGCAGCGTGGTAATGATTCCATTTATGTGGTGGTTGACCGATTTTCGAAAATGGCACATTTTATTGCTTGTAAGAAGACGACAGATGCTGTTCATGTTGCTCAGTTGTTTTTCAAGGAGATCTATCGACTTCATGGATTGCCAGAATCTATTGTGTCGGATAGAGATACTCGATTTCTGAGTCATTTTTGGTTGAGTTTGTGGAAAATGGTCGGAACGAAGTTGAAGTTTAGTAGTGCCTATCATCCGCAAACTGATGGACAAACAGAGGTGGTTAATAGATCATTGGGAAATTTGTTGAGGTGTCTTGTTCAAGGCAATCTGAAGAGTTGGGATGTGAATTTATGCCAGGCAGAGTTTGCCCATAATCATGCTGTGAATCGAAGTACTGGGTTCAGTCCATTCCAGATTGTTTATTCGAGCTTACCGAAAGGGCCGTTGGATTTAACGGTGATACCACACTCAAAGGGGACAATTAAGAAAGCTGCTGATTTTGTTGAAGGGCTGACGGAATGTCATAAAATCGTTCAAGAACGATTAGAGAAAGCAAATGAGAAGTATAAACAATCTGCAGATTTGAAACGAAGAAATGTTGAATTTCATGAAGGAGATTTGGTTTATGCAGTGTTAACAAAAGATCGTTTTCCAGTAGGCGCGTACAATAAATTGAAAGCACGAAAAATTGGTCCGGTGGAAGTTGTGAAACGAATCAATGAAAATGTTTATAAACTGAAGCTGCCAGATGATGTGTATACATCTGATGTGTTCAATGTTAAACATCTCGTACCATATCACGGAGATGAACGAGCTGATAGAGAAGAATTTACAAATTCGAGGTCGAATTTTTCTCAACCTGGGGAGGATGATGCAGCGCAACCCTCATTTGTCAAAGGCATAAGTCGTGACCAAGCTTTGCAACCTAACGTAGAAGTTGTAGGTCGTCTACGACCTAAGGAGCCACGTGAGGAGGAGCTACGACTTAACGGGGGAGGGTTACGACTTAACCAAGTAAGGGAGAAAAGGCTACGACCTAACAATGCTTATAAGTCGTTGGTACGACTTAAGGAAGATAAGCAAGATAGCAAACAGTTAGGTCATGTAGCCAAGGGACGACCTACTGATGAAGAGATACGACTTAACTTGTTTTTAACTCGTGTACGACTTAACGAGTTGGAACTAAGGTCGCATGAAGAGGGTTCAGATGCTATGTTCTTAAGTCGCGAAGTTTTAAGTCGTACAGACTTAGGTCGCGGAGTTAGGCTTCTTAAGTCGCAAAGTCTCATCTTAAGTCGCGAAGCCCTGGATGCCGTTGATGTGTCTGCCGAGTTAATCTCTGCCTTTGATTTCCTTAAGACGTTGATTCCTGATGCCGCTTTTGTTTTAGGTCGCAAAGCTATGGATACCGCTTATGTTTTAAGTCGCTGAAGCTCTGGAGGCCATAGATTCTTATTCCGAGTTAATCTAAAACCGTTGATTCCTTAAGTCGTGAAGAAGCTGCTGTTAAGTCGCCTGTTTTAGGTCGTAGGTCGCTCACGACCTAAGTGTTGTTGTAATTACCATTTGTTAAGTCGAAAGCTGTATGTTTTGTAAGTCGTATGTCGTCTATTTTCATAAGTCATTCTGTTTGTTAAGTCGCTAAAGGCAAGTGTTGTAACTGTGTTGTCTTAAGTCGTCACCGAGTTATGTTAGGTCGTAGGTCGGAAGCTATAACTCGGAACCGACTTAGGAGATGTATTTTTTTGTTGTTTTTTTTGTGTGAATTGTAAAACGCCTATAAATAGGTCGTGTGAGTCATTTGTAAAGGTTGTTGAATATTGAATAAAATTCTCTTTTGTTAGCTTTGTGCTTTCAATTTAAATTGGTAGTTGAGTGTAATCTCCTATCTCCTCTTTCGGATAATCGAGTGCGCTCGATTCAACGATTGTAGAAGCCGATTCGCGGAATCAAGTGCGCTTGATCAACGCTTGAAGAATTGAAGATCTTTGAACCCGGTATCGTGCGCGATCAACGAGTTCGAGATTGCTAGAATTCGGTATCTTCGGATCAACGAATTTGGGCATTTCAGTATCTTCCAATCCACCGATTACTACATTCACCGTTTTACATCGTTTTGATTAATCCGCTGCGTCACATCTCAGGTTTCAATTCATATCTGGGCCTGAAGTCAAATCCAGCCAAATACTCGAGACTCTTCCATTCTGAAAACATGGCTCCCAATCCTGCATGCCTTCGACTTAACGCATCTGCCACTACGTTACCCTTTCCCGGAGTATAGGCTATACTAAAATCATATGATGCCAAAAACTCTAGCCATCGTTGCTGCCGAAGATTCAAATCCTTTTGGGAGAAAAGATACTTCAACGACTTATGATCTGTAAACAACTCGAACCGAACTCCCAATAGGTATTGTCTCCACATCTTCAGAGCAAATACAATCGCCGCTAACTCCAAATCATGAGTCGGATAATTCCTTTCGTGCGGCTTCAATTGTCGACTTGCATACGCAACAACTTTACTCTTCTGCATCAGCACTGCTCCAAGTCCAGTACCACATGCGTCGGTGTAAACCACCATCTCAGCATTCCCACTTGGAATAGTCAAAACAGGAGCACTGGTCAATCGCTCTTTCAGGATTCCGAAAGCTTGCTCACACTTAGCATCCCATCTGAATACTTGATTCTTTTTCGTCAATCCTGTTAATGGTGCAGCTACCTTGGAAAAGTCTTTGATAAATCGACGATAGTATCCTGCTAATCCAAGAAAACTTCTCACATCAGATGCATTCTTAGATCTAACCCAATCCTGGATTGCTGCCACCTTAGCGGGGTCAACCACTATTCCACTTCCAGAGATAATATGGCCTAAGAACCTCACTTCACTCTTCCAGAAGTGACACTTCGAAAACTTAGCCTTCAGCTGATGTTTCCGTAAGATCCCAAAAACAATACACAAGTGCGTGTTGTGCTATTCTTCAGTTCTGGAATAAATCAAAATATCATCCACGAACACGAGTACGAACTTGTTCAACTGATCCCTGAACACTCTATTCATAAGATCCACAAAATGTGCTGGTGCATTCGTCAATCCAAACGGCATTACCAGCCACTCAAAGAAACCGGATGGTGTCCTGAAAGCAGTCTTCGGCACACTATCCTTAGCGACTCTCAACTGGTGAAATCCCGTTGCCAAATCCATCTGAGAAAACACCTTAGCTTCGTGAAGCTGATCAAACAATTCATCTATTCTCGGCAATGGATACTTGTTCTTCTTAGTCACTTTATTCAGCTCACGATAATCCACACACAACCTCAACGATCCATCCGCTTTGGTAACAAACACAACTGGTGCACCCCATTCGGGCACACTACGCCGAATGAATCCTTTCTGTAAAAGATCATCAACCTGCACCCTCAACTCTTGCTGTTCCCTAGGCACCATCCGCCTAAGAGGCATCACAACAGGTCTGGATTCTTCAACTAAATCGATACGAAACTCGATCTCTCTATGCGGCGGTAACCCTTTGACCTCATCAAAGACATCCTCAAATCCATTAGCGATTAGCACCGATGACAGTCCATCCCGTGGAACAACCTGCGAATACATGAAGCTCATGAAGACGCCTTCCTCATGCTTACATCGTATCACAACCTTTCGCCCCTCCACATTCTCGACTGTCACCTCCAACCTTTCACAATCAACTTTTGCCGCATACTTCCTAAGCCAGTCCATACCCAAAATAATTCCGAACCCCGCAAAGTTTAGAACAAAACAATCACAAACAAAAGAGCAATCATGACTCGATACAATCAGACAACGGCATAACATACACAAACAAGACGAACCCCCAACCGGATTAGTCACAACCAATGGCCTATCAACGATATCCGGTTCTAAACCCAACCGGCCTACAAGTTCATTACAAACAAAAGAATGCGACGCTCCAGTATCAAATAGCACTCTCACTGGAACACCACATAGGAAAAGTGTACCTTGAACCACTACACTCTTTCCTTTCTCTTCAACGGTAGGAGCTTTCGAAGATGATGGAACAGCCCCCAAAGCATAAGCTTGCACAATCTGCTTGTCCTTTCGCGGTTCTGGACAATTCTTCCTAACATGCCCCAGCTTGTCACAGTTGTGGCACTTCACCGGCACCTTCGGATTTTTGCAATCTCTAGAGAAATGACTCTTCTGCTGACAATTGTAGCAGGTTACTTCGCCCTTCGGCTTCTTCTGGCCATCCTTACCCTTTTGCTGCTGCTGCTGCTTCCTCTTCTTGTTTCCACCCTGCTGTGGTTTAGACTCCTCCTTGGTCACAGCAACAACAGATCCTTCTTTAGGAAACAGATTCTCGTGCCTGAGAGCCTTCTCCACAAGCTTCTCAAATGGATCGTCCAAATGATCCACCAACTGTCTCCCAAGATAACTGTCCAAGCCTGTCACAAACTTCTCATTCTTCTGGTAAGGAGATTCAATATACGACCGGGCATACTTGGACAAAGCTTCAAACTCAGATACATACTCAAGAACTGGTCTTCCTCCTTGCTTGAGCTCCACAAACTTCTTGAACAGAACTAATTTCTGAGCTGTAGAAATGAACTTAGCTTCAAATCTGGTTTGGAATTGCTCCCAAGTAATCTCTTCCTCCGGAGTATCAATGGTGATAGAATTCCACCAATCATAAGCTCTTCCTTGAAGTTGTCTTGATGCTAACTTCCTCTTAGTTGCATCCTCAATTCCCAAGTCACCAAAGATCCTTCTACAAGCATCTATCCACCTCTGGACTTCAATGGTTGATTCTGTCCCCAAGAAAACCTTCCCTCCAAGAGCAGTATAATCCTTACACAACTTAGAAAAATCCACTGGTCTTGGAGTTTGAACTTGAACTCCAACATCTACTGATGGCCCTGGAGCTGGTATCCTTCTCATGATCGAAGTCATCATAGCTTCGAACATAGCTGCATAATCAGCAGCCCCCTCAGCAGCACGGCCTTCCCTAGCAGCTGGTCTCCCTCTTCGACTCATCCTTAATATCTATAAAAAGGAATGATTAGCACACCTAGAGAAACAACTGCATAAAGGACTCAAACTCTACTAAGCTACTATATTATATATAGTAATCATCCATCAAAATACAATTACGTCTCTCATACATAGTTACGTCAGCGAGCGTTGGGTAAAATCGATTAACCAAAGCTCTGATACCAAATGTGACGACCGCCTACGACCCCTGCACTGAACCTAGACATAGTGCGCTGTAAAGTGTGCCAGGCAGCCATGGACGATTGCCAGGGTAAATTAAAACAACAGAATCTATCGTATTACTCACAGCGCATGGACAAAATACAATAGAATATATATATATATAGTGAAGCTTCACAGAATAGAATCTCATCAATAAAACTTCATAATAGTTGAATACAAACATCTGAATAGTCAATACATCAAGCCTCACTACATAACACCAAGAAAATATACAAGCAGCGGAACATCCAGTACATATAGTAAGAAGATAATATGCAAGTCTCCAGCTCGTCTTCGACATCAGCACCGTGGAAAGCAAGAACAACACCTGTCACCTACTACCTAGTCTGCCCGTCCCAAAATGGACGAACAGCCCAAGGCAATAAGAGTTAACACATAAAGCCTTGAGTCAGACAACAGTCTTAGTGAGCGGTAAATTAACTAACAACATACCAAAAGAGCACAAAGGAAAAGGAATAGGAATACAACCCTCCCACTCCACCTCTTTCTACAGTGATAGCCCCCAGACACACACTAAGCAGAAGCAACCATAGCAAAGCATACAATTTAAAGTAAAGTAATTGTCACTTGAGTCAAGGGCAATGTTTTCCAAGTACAAACCCCCAAGGCCTAAACCAAGATCAGATAAGCACCCAGAAAACACTGCTCTTGAGACCGAATGACGATACAACCAAACATCCATGACTCTGGCTATCACTGTTATCATTGCTTCGATACCACCGTTAATTGAATGACCGGTACATTCTTTCAGCCGTCCGTCAAGGGCTAATGGAAACCCCAGTTCTAGACATAACTCCATACGTCGTCGTGACCCGTGCCTAGGACTATCGAATCTTCCCAGAGTACTCGACTACAATCATAGTCTTTAGGGACTATCGAATCTGCCCAACGTACTCTTGCTTTGAGTATGCTAGAACCTTCAACAACGATGAGATCTCAGCCTTCTAGTCATCCTCCTCGACGACTATTTCCATACTAGCTCAAGTGCCTCTCGAGCAAACCATTATCCTCAAACTCGAACCATTTCACCGAGTTGTCAACATGCTTGGAATGATCCCGTCTGGATTAGACCAAGGCTATCTCATATCTTGCTTTGCCTCATCATCATCATAGCAAAGCCTTATCTCAACATCATCATCAAATCTATCCATATGAGCTTCCTCATCCGCCACATATGCCACAAGCAACTTTTCCAATCCAAGAGCCTTTCCCTTAGCTTTTGAATCATCTTCGGTCTAAATCAAATCATCAATCATCTAATTCATAGCAATCAATCAAGTCAAACATTAATCCAAGTAATCAAGCATTCAAATATGATCTAAATAGACAATTTTAACAATAATGGAAATTTCATAAATAAGGAGTCTAAAGTCTAACAAGCATGAAAACATGAGCAATATCTCTATAATCTTGATGGATGAACTTGCATAGGTTAACATGTAGTAAAATGGATGTCAAATCATCATGAACAATGGATCTACACTTAAGTTTACAAAAATGCATGAAAACCACTACTTTACACAAAATCAAGCCAACGATCCGATATACTCCTTTGGATCCGTGTGAGAGATAATCACCACTTACCAAATCACCTAAACAAACCAAAAGCAACGCACTTTAGATCTGGACAGCGAAGGATCTAACTCGATCTATCACAATTCCACTTCAAACGATGAAATCTCTCTTCAATGGATGTAGATCTTCAACTTTAGCTCTTGGATCTTCGATCTTGATCTTCGATTCGGATGGAAGGAATCACAAGATTAGAGTGGAGAAAAGAAGTGAAGAAGTGTAGAAGTCAAGCTCTCAAAATGGCAGCACTTTGTCGCTTCAAAATCCGGATCCCAAAAAGTGAGGAAATGGACGTGTATTTATAGGCTGAAAACACTTAGGTCGTCCGCCCCCTTAAGTCGTCCACGACTTAAAAACTGCGACCTACGACCTATAAAACACCACGACCTAACACCTACGACCTAACAGATATGCGCATCCACGACCTACGACCTACGACCTAACACATGCGCGCTTAGCGACCTAACACAGATCGCGACCTAACGAAGATGCGGCTTAGCTCTTACGCGACCTAACACACACAGAATACGACTTAACATCTTAGGTCGTTTAACGACCTAACTACGCTAACTCGCTAACCCTTATACCGTTAGCTCTTAAGTCGCTAACCACTAGGTCGCTCACCACTAGGTCGCTAAATACTGTAGGTTACTACCCCTAGGTCACTAACTCCTAGGTTGTAGTCTTCCCTTAAGTCGCTCAAACCTTAGGTCGTCTATTCCTTAACTTGCCAACTTCCTTAGGTCGCTCTAAACTTTCATCCGACCTAAACCACTACGACCAAAACCAAAATCCTTAGGTCGCCAAATTCTATAGGTCGCTCCTATCTCTTAGGTCGTTCACTCGACCTAACCTACCCCACGACCTAAGCTATCCCACGACCTAACTTCCGAACGACTTAAGTTCTACACGACTTAAGTTCTAGCCGACCTAAACTCTATACGACTTAGGACTTAAACTATGAATGACTTATCAACAATGCGACCAAATGACAACGGTTTTACGATGTTTCGATCCGTAAAAATATGGGTCGTTACAAGTTAATAGCTTGTTTTTGTTTCTCAAATTGACCGACGGAAGGGGAACATTGATCGATAGATAAAAGGCTTCTTGTTACATTAAATTAAATGAACTAATAGTTGAATTGTTTTCGTTGAACCATTGGTACATTTGCTCTAGATAAGCAAACTAAATGTACAATATTATAAATTTATAATATTCATGACAAGATGACTTTTGAATAATTAAATCAGTTGATATTTTGATAATATTCTTCCATTTTACTATTGATCACACATTACTAACGACCGTTTTCATGATATGTAAATTTTTACCTAATGATGTAGACTTACCTTGCTTACATAATTGCTAACTTACCTTCCTTACATAATTGCTTACATTAATTGTGGGTTCTCAGATATTTTGCTAACTTTGGCATACATGAAATGCGGGTCAATTAAAATGATAAACCTTCATTTTTCATTTAAGTTGCATTATTCTGTTATATAGAGCATATGATTATTTTGCAAAGCAGTTGAATTATATTTTAGTAGTGTAACAATTTTTCAATTGAACTGCAAAAATGCAGCTTAGTTTTGCAACTGAGTTGCAAAATGGAACTCGGTTGCAAAAATAGCTCAGTTACAAAACTGACAATTCAGTTTTGCAAACCGAAATGCACTCAGTTTGCAAAACTTACAACTCAGTTTGTTGCAACTTAGTTGCAAACTGAGTCGCAACTCGATTTCGTAAACTGAAATGCATGCAAATAACCATTTCATTTTCACCGTTTGGAGAATAACGTTATATGATTTTTATTATGACTATATCGAGGTGACAAGCCATAAACAAATTTATTTACACTTCTTATACTGGAAAATGTATATGTTTTGTTTCAAGGTCACCCAACTTTGGTGTTTTAAAAGAGGCACTTGAAGAGATCTTTGTTCTCTGCTTTTCACCTGCTGGCAGCAGGTAAGCTTAGATCTTTTCTACAATTTTGGCAATGGCTATATTTGTGTAACCATAACATATATGAATACTGACGTCTTTAAGAGCAAATGCAGTCATGCATTAAAACAAATTTCTGGTTACTCTTCATTAATATGTGACGTATAAGATAATTAATTATTCAAAATAAGAAACTGTAAGCATCAACTAATACAACTTTCACATCTGATCCTAACGATTTCTAAATAATTTAACCCTTCTTTGAAAAATTAAAATCATTTTTGTTGAAAATGAATAAGTTCAACGTAAACAAATTAAGATACTGTTAATTTTTGTAAAATTTTGTTTTAGTTTAGTTTTGAATTTTTTTATAATTTTGCGTCAATGGATTAAAAATTTGGAAGGGTGAAGATAATGTAAGATGAATAAATGTGTAATTGTAACGACCCGCCATTCATTCCACAGAATGATGCATCATTAATAAGAAAGAAAGGCATAGAAAAGAGAAAAGAAGAGAAGAGAGAAAGAAACAACATCAGAATCTTAACAGTGGAACGAATAAATTATATTAATAACATAAGCTATTGCATAGTATACAACAATTATCAGAGTTACACAGATTTTACATCACATACTAGACAGTTATAAATACCTATCTAGTTATTACAATTCAATACAATACAGAGATCAACACAGCGGAACTACTATATATATCTACGAACGCTGAAGCTTCCTGCTCCATTGCTCCTCCACAAAACTCGTCAAAGCTAAACCTGAATCCCTTGGCTACTCGTAAAAATTTGAGTACCCAAGAGTTTATAAAATAGAAAATAAACACTTGGGTCAGACATGGGTCTGGTGTGAGTAACAGGTTAAACTTGCTTAACTTTGAAGATCCTTTGAAAACAAAGGTATCACGTAAGACTTCCCACACATAAACATGGGTAACTTTTTACCTTACGCTAACAAAAACTTTAATAATAAATCTAGTTATATTACAATAGGTCTAGGATTTTCAAGTAAATAAGAAATAGCTGAAATTGTTACATTATTAAATTCCAGCATACTAGCCACAAAGTGGGTTATACAATCAAGTCCGTTATCACTTATTGGAGATTGGATTCCATACAATGGCAGGGCTACTGGGTACCGCCCATCACAGTACGTGGCCTAGATCAACGTACCGAGGATCACTTCCGACCCCCTGCAACACAAAGCCGGAACCATCCCTTACTGGATAATCCCGAACAAGAAAACCCCGCAGATGGCCGTCGCCAACTGCCCACTAAGCCGAATAAAAGGAACTTCTAGACAGGAGAAAATCTTGTCCTACTTGAGCGCGACCCACTTAGCCTTGCTGCACCTCCCTTGTTTTAGCCATTCCCGGTTGATGAGGCTTGAGGCTACGATTACCTTTAATCAGAACACATCACTTAGAATGCTCATCGTCCACTTGACGATGTTCTGAAAGCATTCAATCCATCCAAGTTCGTTCCGGGTTCGAACGAAACCGAAGGCATTATCTCGTTATACCCATTTTGGAATCACCCTTAGAGTTAACGACAATAACCCATGCACTCTAAATCTTCATCTTCACTTGAGATTCACGACCTATCGTTAATTTGGATCGATGTGGTATTCGGATATCCAAATTTGGAAACCCAATCCCGGTCTCATTGGAATCCAAAACGTATCTTTTAAGGCCAAGTTGTTTTCAAGTTATAACAATTCAATTAAATTATCTATATATACATAGATAGATAATTCACAAAATCACAATAGATAATTCATATTATCATCACAATAGATAATCCACATTATCATTATACTTCAACCACAACATCCATATCAAAGATCAACACATATCTCATCAGAGATATCAAACAATGCAAAGCATTCAATATCATTTAGCCATCCATAAGCAATCATACTATCACTAATTAATTTAATTATCTCAAATGAATTAAATTAATTACTTCAATTACTTTTAAATCCTGCTTACTTAATCATTAATTAAACCAATTAATTAATCATACTCTAAGTATCCATCTTAATTAATCATTCCTGATTAATTATCTTTTAATTACTTTAAGTAATTAATCCTTAATTAATTTCACAAATTAATTATCTTAAACCATTACATTAATTAATCTTTAATTACCTCATTAATTAATTAACTATACTTAATTACATTAATCCTTAATTAATTACAATTAATTAATTACTTTAAACACTTATTTTTGATTAATTAGTTTAATTAATCAATCCTTAATTACATCATTTAATTAAATTAATGATTCTTAATTAATTATCCTATTTAAATTAATTACATTAGGTAATTTATCTTTAATTAAACCACATTTATTAAACACCTTTGATTTATCTCACCCAGTAATTAACTTCCCTTAATTACTTTATTACATAAATTAATTACTCCTTAATTAATTTTCTTTTAATTAATCCCTTGATTAATTATACAAAGTAATTAAACTCAAATTACTTTCATTATTAAATCTCCTTTAATTAATTACATCCAGTAATTACCTTTAATTACTTTCCTAAGTAATTACACTTCATTAATTACATTTAAGTAATTATACTTATCAAATCACCAAGTGATTATCTTAATTTAATTTAATTAATTAATTTAAACTTATCAAATTTATTTAATTAATTACCTTAAGTAATTAATTCCTTTAATTAATTCCATTAAGTAATTATACTTAACTAATTTCATTAATGATTATCATTAATTAATTAATCTAATTAATTATCAAAATTAATCACATTAATTAATTATTTAATAATCCATAATTAATGATCTCTCGTTAATTATTAACAATTCTTTACTTACATTCCTTAAGTAATTAAACTTAAATCAAATATTATTAATTACAAATTAATTAATTCTTAATTACCAATTAATTAATCTTTAATGACTTGATTAATTAATTCCTAATCATTTTTTAATAATCTATACTTATCTAATTAATGATCCTTAATTTCAAATTAATTAACCCATAATTAATTAACTTATAATCCTAATTATTTAATTAATTAACACTAAATCATTAATTAATTAAATTATTAAATTACCCTTTAATTACCTTATTAATTTAATGAATCAACTCATTAATTCTTAATTATCTTTAAGATAAGTCATTTCTTATAAGTGACTTAATTATCATTTCCAAATACATTTGAAACCTTTTGCTTTTAAATTTTCCTTTAGATTTCATTTCAATATTAAAGATCTCAAATAATTACAAATTAAACTTTAACAACATTTAAACAAATTTAAAAACCTTTAAATCCAATGTTAAAGAAACATTTATTATTTAAAAAGAAACTTTAAGAGTTTTATACTTTAAACATTTTAAATTTGTTAAAACCTTTATTTTTATAAAACTTTATTTATCTCAAATCTAGGATACAAATTTAACTTGAATCCATATGAAAACTTATTTTAAAACTTAGTTTAAATCCTGCTTTCAATTTTTTAAACTCATTTTAAATTTTAAAACCCCTGTCATATTTTAAAACTGTAACCAAAAATCTACCCGAGCCTATACAAAAAAACTTCGAGTCAAAACCCTATATACTTCGAGTCACTCACGCGATTAACTCGAGAAAAACTCGAGTACCACTCCTTTGTTAAAATCCAAACTCTACCAGGTACAAGCATGCACCGTCCAACCAGTCTCCTCCGACCATCCACGACGATCCCCACATGTCGACGTTCACCCTAGTATCCAAACTCGATCACGGGAGCTTCGACAACAACTCAAATTCGAAATCGAGCTTCACATCCAAACCTGGAACCAGAAGTGAAACTAGATAAACCCCTCATGCTCGCTCCTCAGACCACTGGACCATCTGACTTTCCAGCAGCGCCTTTGCCATCCTTCAAGCTTCCGATCCCCAGAGTTCGGTGGAACTCGATCCACCCTGGATGCCGTGACGAACACATTTCCCAACCTTACCAAAACTAGGGTTATAGACTTAAAACGAACACCGCCGCCAACACCATGCCTTGAATACCCTTCTGCCATTTTTCATGACCTCACCCATCATTCAGCTAGCTTCAGTGAGAACCACATCTTCCCCGATCACCTAGATCGTCAGAATCCACCCAAAACTCCAAATCCAATCAAACTCCAACTGCTCCTTCAATTTAGTGCTAAAAATTATGATTTCTCTTTTAAAATTCATGATTTTAGTTAAGGATTCAGATTATATGCCTAAATCGATGAATTAAGATGTTTAAATTTTTGACATATGTTAAGCTTGAACTGTTCTTATGGTTTCCAGAGAAATTTCAAATTTTATTTTAACTTAATAAAATTTTAAACTCTAATCTATGATGAAATAAACAAATTTTTTTTGAACTTAAATCCTAACAAAGATTTGTTCAAGAGATTGTGATTTCTTGTTTAAATCAGGAGTCTGGAAATAGAATACAACACATGCACATACCAACATACATTCACATATACATACAGAAAAAATGCACTTGTATACATTCACATAACATACTCATTTCAGATATTACTCAAGCAACCAGATTCATATAATTAAGATTTTAAAACAAATGTTACTCACCAGAAAACAGAGCTTCCAGATTTATTTGAAAAGCTTTTTGAATCTTTTAAAGACTGAAATGCCTTAGCTTTTGGTTTTTGATTTAAAACTTGAGTTGCTTGCTATAGAAACTTGCATGCATGCTATAACTTGCTTGTTGAGATGTGTTGCTTTAGATCAGGTTTGAGGAAGAAAGTATTCAGGCTTAAAGAAATGCAGGCTGGAGTTCCAGATTGTAGAAAAATGAACTACAGATTGATCATTTGATTTGCAAACTTGATTTGGAAATGTATTACAGGGATTTGAGGAAGTGTTTACAGATTTTAGTTGATTTTCTGGTTTTTGAGGAAGTGATTTCAGGTTTGAAGAAGTGTTACAGGCTTTAGTTTGAATAAGTTTTATGGTTTGAGAGGAGGATTGATTTTCAGATTTTCTTTTGAAAATGAAGGTTAGAAAAGAAATGAAGATGAGGAAAACATGTTTTTATAAGCTGAAATTGATTTTAAATAAAATAAAAGAAAACAAAAATTAAATATGACACTTGTCTTTCACCCTATTTAATTACTTAACACATGGTATAATGAAGCCTTAGGAAAATAACACATTTCTCTTTAATTAATTAGTATTTATTTTAAATGTTAATAAAGGTTAATGTAAGATTATACTTAATAAATTAGTTAATAAGCACTTATATATATATAATTTTTAAAAGAAATAAAATCAATTATATTCATAAATAAAAGTTTATACATATATTTAGAAATCCAAAACAATTTAAATATCTATCTTTGAATTTCAAAATTTTAAATTCAAATTCAAATCAAATACTAAAGTTCAATTTAAAATCAAGTAATATATATATATATATACATATAGATTCAACAACACATTTAATTTGAAAATGACCATTCAATTTCTTTAAAATCTATTTATATCTATATATAAAACAATACATTATTAATATTGTTGAAAATAACAAATTTGGTCAAATTTAAATAATTTATAAAGAGATTATCACATTATTAATAAATTACTTATACTAAATTTTACAACTTCAAATCATAATATATACATGCATATATAGTATAAGTTTGAAAACATCCCTTTATTAAATTAAACTCAAGGACTTCCTATTTAAATATATACTAATATATACATTATAAATAGAAAACAATTTATATTAGCTTTTAAAAGATATAATTCACTAATTAAATATTTATTAAAGAAGATTATTAAACCAATTTAATTATTTTTAATAAAGATTATCAAATCAATTTAATTATTTAAACAGATTATTAAATTGATATTGCCCAAATATTCCAGGATATCACATTACTCCCCCCTTAAAAGAACTTCGTCCTCGAAATTTAAAACAAAGGTAATTTAATAATCTTGTTAAAGATTTTAATTTTAAACCACAAGCATATATTATCAATCATATGCTAACAACCATAGCAACCAATTCACCCAATCAAACAATTTTAACTATCCAGACAAAATTCTGGATAGAATTCCCTAGAGTTTCCAAAGTATAAATACCGGGATATTCGCTCTACAGAATCCAAACAATCAATACTACTAAGCTATAGAGCTCCTACTCATCCAGATCTACAGAACTGCATAAGATATCAGACCACAGACAAGTCTGACTCAACTTCCAAATCCTCCTGAACTGCTGGTTCTACAACCAGAGATAGATCAAATACGTACTCCCTCAGAGATACGTAAAACACATCGAATTCCAGTCATCCAAACTGGCCATTCAACCTTGTAGACCAAGCTCTTATCCAAATCAGAACACAAAAGAGATCCAAAATACCTCGGAACTAGCTTCCCAGTTTTATCAAATCTTATAGCTCCTTCGATTGGAGAAAACTTATCCAAAATCAAATCTCCAACTTTGAAATCCAAATTCCTTCGTCTCTTATCCACAAAACCCTTCGGACGATCCTGGGCTGACTACATCCTTCTTGATCAGCTCAACCTTTGTGGATGTCTCTAGAAACAAACTGGACCAAAAACAACTCAACAAAATGATCATCTCAAGATCTACCCATAATCCAAAACACAACTCTACTTCACAATTATCAGTAGATTCCAAACTTACTTCTCCTATCCAGAGATGCACTCCCAAACTGCTTCCGCTGCACCACTCTGATCTGGAGTAGAATGAAAATGCTGATGAAGAACACAAGCACAGACTGGACAACACATCCCAGAAATATGGTTCACCAAATCCATAAAAAGAAAACTCAGAAGTTCCAAGGAATACAGAGCTGCTTCACTAAAACTTCTCTCTAGGAACCATCCTTCAATTAGCTGAACCACCAGTATCAATCCTTGAATCCTAGTCGATATGAAAACTCAATCTCCAGATGCGGACAAACTTCTGACTTCCCTGAAGACATCCAGAAAATCTCTGATAACCCAAGAGAACACTCAAATTATTGCAAGTCACTTTTGCGATCAACCCAGCCTAATTCCAAAGAAACTGTTCTCTCTTTACCAATCAGAACAGCTTATACTTAGCTATCCAATTCATCGAAGAAATGGATCCACTTTGCTGCTTCTGAACTCCAACTTTAGAAAACTGCTTAACCATATGACCTTCTTACTGGCACACAGAACACTTCCGAGCTGCAACGCTGCCACAGATGCCAAAGACTTCTCAATCCAAAGCTCTTCGAGAAACTCGGACCACAAACCAAACAGAAACACCATGCTGAACTCAGCCACAACACCGAAGCAGACACACTTCCTTAAACTTGCTCCAAAAGAAAACATCTTTGGAAACATCCATAGTCACTGCGTCTCATCACACAGTTACTTCTTCCTGAGGTTGCCCAGATACCATCACACACTTCTGCTCAACCGACAGATCCAAACTCTACCCATCCAAACTTGCACTTCAGAGATCGGTGAAATCCTTACACCACTACAAAGCTCACTCGAGACGGTATTAGGTCTACAGTCTCGACAGATACTCTTCCAACCTCAAACATTCAATCTCCAACCATTGGTAGTCGTGCACACCACTACCCTATCTACCTTTAGAACTCATATTTGGAAAACCCGAACAGGTAACCCAACAAGTAGGTAGAAATATATATATATAATTATATAAAAATTACAAATACGCGCTCTCAAGATAGACAGCACTCCAGAGCCTAGGTATTCGCTCAACCAAGAGCTCTGATACCACTATAACGACCCGCCATTCATTCCACAGAATGACGCATCATTAATAAGAAAGAAAGGGATAGAAAAGAGAAAAGAAGAGAAGAGAGAAAGAAACAACATTGGAATCTTAACAGCGGAACGAATAAATTATATTAATAACATAAGCTATTACATAGTATACAACAATTATCCGAGTTACACAGATTTTACATCACATACTAGACAGTTATAAACACCTGTCTAGTTATTACAACTCAATACAATACAGAGCTCAACACAACGGAACTACTATATATATCTACGAACTCTGAAGCCTCCTGCTCCATTGCTCCTCCACAAAACTCATCAAAGCTAAACCTGAATCCCTTGGCTACTCGTAAAAATTTGAGTACCCAAGAGTTTATAAAACAGAAAATAAACACTTGGGTCAAACATGGGTCTGGTGTGAGTAACAGGTTAAACTTGCTTAACTTTGAAGATCCTTTGAAAACAAAGGTATCACGTAAGACTTCCCACACATAAACATGGGTAAGTTTTTACCTTACGCTAACCAAAACTTTGATAGGAAATCAAGTTATATTACAATAGGTCTAGGATTTTCAAGTAAATAAGAAATAGCTGAAATTGTTACATTATTAAATTCCAGCATACTAGCCACAAAGTGGGTTATACAATCAAGTCCGTTATCACTTATTGGAGATTGGATTCCATACAATGGCAGGGCTACTGGGGTACCATCATAGTACGTGGCCTAGATCAACGTACCGAGGATCACTCCCGACCCCCTGCAACACAAAGCCGGAACCATCCCTTACTGGATAATCCTGAACAAGACAACCCCGCAGATGGTCGTCGCCAACTGCCCACTAAGCCGAATAAAAGGAACTTCTAGACAGGGGAAAATCTTGTCCTACTTGAGCGCGACCCACTTAGCCTTGCTTCACCTCCCCTATTTTAGTCATTCCCGGTTGATGAGGCTTGAGGCTACGATTACCTTTAATCAGAACACATCACTTAGAATGCTCATCGTCCACCTGACGATATTTTGAAAGCATTCAATCTATACAAGTTCGTTCCGGGTTCGAACGAAACCGAAGGCATTATCTCGTTACACCCATTTTGGAATCACCCTCAGAGTTAACGACAATAACCCTTGCACTCTAAATCTTCATCTTCACTTGAGATTCACGACCTATCGTTAATTTGGATCGATGTGGTATTCGGATATCCAAATCTGGAAACCCGATCCCGGTCTCATCAAAATCCAAAACGTATCTTTTAAGGCCAAGTTGTTCTCAAGTTAAAACAATTCAATTCAATTATCTATATATACATAGATAGATAATTCACAATATCACAATAGATAATTCATATTATCATCACAACAGATAATCCACATTATCATTATACTTCAACCACAGCATCCATATCAAAGATCAACACATATCTCATCAGAGATATCAAACAATGCAAAGCATTCAATATCATTTAGCCATCCATAAGCAATCATACTATCACTAATTAATTTAATTATCTCAAATGAATTAAATTAATTACTTCAATTACTTTTAAATCCTGCTTACTTAATCATTAATTAAACCAATTAATTAATCATACTCTAAGTATCCATCTTAATTAATCATTCCTGATTAATTATCTTTTAATTACTTTAAGTAATTAATCCTTAATTACTTTCACAAATTAATTATCTTAAACCATTACATTAATTAATCTTTAATTACCTCATTAATTAATTAACTATACTTAATTACATTAATCCTTAATTAATTACAATTAATTAATTACTTTAATCACTTATTTTTGATTAATTAGTTTAATTAATCAATCCTTAATTACATCATTTAATTAAATTAATGATTCTTAATTAATTATCCTATTTAAATTAATTACATTAGGTAATTTATCTTTAATTAAACCACATTTATTAAACACCTTTGATTTATCTCACCCAGTAATTAACTTCCCTTAATTACTTTATTACATAAATTAATTACTCCTTAATTAATTTTCTTTTAATTAATCCCTTGATTAATTATACAAAGTAATTAAACTCAAATTACTTTCATTATTAAATCTCCTTTAATTAATTACATCCAGTAATTACCTTTAATTACTTTCCTAAGTAATTACACTTCATTAATTACATTTAAGTAATTATACTTATCAAATCACCAAGTGATTATCTTAAATTAATTTAATTAATTAATTTAAACTTATCAAATTTATTTAATTAATTACCTTAAGTAATTAATTCCTTTAATTAATTCCATTAAGTAATTATACTTAACTAATTTCATAAATGATTATCATTAATTAATTAATCTAATTAATTATCAAAATTAATCACATTAATTAATTATTTAATAATCCCTAATTAATGATCTCTCATTAATTATTAACAATTCTTTACTTACATTCCTTAAGTAATTAAACTTAAATCAAACATTATTAATTACAAATTAATTAATTCTTAATTACCAATTAATTAATCTCTAATTACTTAATTAATTGCTTAATTAATCTTTAATCACTTGATTAATTAATTCCTAATCATTTATTAATAATCTATACTTATCTAATTAATGATCCTTAATTTCAAATTAATTAACCCTTAATTAATTAACTTATAATCCTAATTATTTAATTAATTAACACTAAATCATTAATTAATTAAATTATTAAATTACCCTTTAATTACCTTATTAATTTAATGAATCAGCTCATTAATTCTTAATTATCTTTAAGATAAGTCATTTCTTATAAATGACTTAATTATCATTTCCAAATACATTTGAAACCTTTTGCTTTTAAATTTTCCTTTAGATTTCATTTCAATATTAAAGATCTCAAATAATTACAAATTAAACTTTAACAACATTTAAACAAATTTAAAAACCTTTAAATCCAATGTTAAAGAAACTTTTATTATTTAAAAAGAAACTTTAAGAGTTTTATACTTTAAACATTTTAAATTTGTTAAAACCTTTATTTTTATAAAACTTTATTTATCTCAAATCTAGGATACAAATTTAACTTGAATCCATATGAAAACTTGATTTAAAACTTGGTTTAAATCCTGCTTTCAAAATTTTAAACTCATTTTAAATTTTAAAACCCCTGCCAGATTTTAAAACTGTAACCAAAAATCTACCCGAGCCTATACAAAAAAACTTCGAGTCAAAACCCTATATACTTCGAGTCACTCACGCGATTAACTCGAGAAAAACTCGAGTACCACTCCTCTATTAAAACCCAAACTCTACCAGGTACAAGCATGCACCGTGCACATGCACCGTCCAACCAGTCTCCTCCGACCATCCACGACGATCCCCACATGTCGACGTTCACCCTCGTACCCAAACTCGATCACCGGAGCTTCGACAACAACTCGAATTCGAAATCGAGCTTCACATCCAAACCTGGAACCAGAAGTGAAACTAGATAAACCCCTCATGCTCGCTCCTCAGACCACTAGACCATCTGACTTTCCAGCAGCGCCTTTGCCATCCTTCAAGCTTCCGATCCCCAGAGTTCGGTGGAACTCGATCCACCCTGGATGCCGTGACGAACACATTTCCCAACCTTACCAAAACTAGGGTTATAGACTTAAAACGAACACCGCCGCCGCCACCGTGCCTTGAATACCCTTCTGCCATTTTTCCCGACCTCACCCATCATTCAGCTAGCTTCAGTGAGAACCACATCTTCCCCAATCACCTAGATCGTCAGAATCCACCCAAAACTCCAAATCTGATCAAACTCCAACTGCTCCTTCAATTTAGTGCTAAAAATTATGATTTCTCTTTTAAAATTCATGATTTTAGTTAAGGATTCAGATTATATGCCTGAATCGATGAATTAAGATGTTTAAAATTTTGACATATGTTAAGCTTGAACTGTTCTTATAGTTTCCAGAGAAATTTCAAATTTTATTTTAACTAAATAAAATTTTAAACTCTAATCTATGATGAAATAAACAAATTTTGTTTGAACTTAAATCCTAACAAAGATTTGTTCAAGAGATTGTGATTTCTTGTTTAAATCAGGAGTTTGGAAATAGAATACAACACATGCACATACCAACATAAATTCACATATACACACAGGAAAAATGCACTTGTATACATTAACATAACATACTCATTTCAGATATTACTCAAGCAACCAGATTCATATAATTAAGATTTTAAAACAAATGTTACTCACCAGAAAACAGAGCTTCCAGATTTATTTGAAAAGCTTTTTGAATCTTTTAAAGACTGAAATGCCTTAGCTTCTGGTTTTTGATTTAAAACTTGAGTTGCTTGCTATAGAAACTTGCATGCATGATATAACTTGCTTGTTGAGATGTGTTGCTTTAGATTAGGTTTGAGGAAGAAAGTATTCAGGCTTAAAGAAATGCAGGCTGGAGTTCCAGATTGCAGAAAAATGAACTACATATTGATCATTTGATTTGCAATCTTGATTTGGAAATGTATTACAAGGATTTGAGGAAGTGTTTACAGATTTTAGTTGATTTTCTGGTTTTTGAGGAAGTGATTTCAGGTTTGAAGAAGTGTTACAGGCTTTAGTTTGAATAAGTTTTCTGGTTTGAGAGGAGGATTGATTTTCAGATTTTCTTTTGAAAATGAAGGTTAGAAAAGAAATGAAGATGAGGAAAACGTGTTTTTATAAGCTGAAATTGATTTTAAAAAAAATAAAAGAAAACAAAAATTAAATAAGACACTTGTCTTTCACCCTATTTAACTACTTAACACATGGTATAATGAAGCCTTAGGAAAATAACACATGTCTCTTTAATTAATTAGTATTTATTTCAAATGTTAATAAAGGTTAATGTAAGATTATACTTAATAAATTAGTTAATAAGCACTTATATATATATAATTTTTAAAAGAAATAAAATCAATTATATTCATAAATAAAAGTTTATACATATATTTAGAAATCTAAAACAATTTAAATATCTATCTTTAAATTTCAAAATTTTAAATTCAAATTCAAATCAAATACTAAAGTTCAATTTAAAATCAAGTTATATATATACATATAGATTTAACAACACATTTAATTTGAAAATAACCATTCAATTTCTTTAAAATCTATTTATATCTATATATAAAACAATACATTATTAATATTGTTGAAAATAACAAATTTGGTCAAATTTAAATAATTTATAAAGAGATTATCACATTATTAATAAATTACTTATACTAAATTTTACAACTTCAAATCATAATATATACATGCATATATATTATAAGTTTGAAAACATCCCTTTATTAAATTAAACTCAAGGACTTCCTATTTAAATATATACTAATATATACATTATAAATAGAAAACAATTTATATTAGCTTTTAAAAGATATAATTCACTAATTAAATATTTATTAAAGAAGATTATTAAACCAATTTAATTATTTTTAATAAAGATTATCAAATCAATTTAATTATTTAAACAGATTATTAAATTGATATTGCCCAAAAATTCTGGGATATCACAGTAATTTTGTACAAAAATGGTGTATGTTAAGTAATCTATGGTGTATATTAGTTTGTTCAATTTTTTGGTGTATGTTAATCAAATTTTGATGCATGAATATAATTTGCCTTGATTTATATCATTAAAGACTCCAGTTATTGTCATATGAAATTAAATCATAGCGACTGAATTGGTGGACGCTTTTTTATTATTCGTAATAATTATTTGGTGTAGTGCGCTGTTGCTATTCATTTTGAGGTAAATAAACCTTAATATTCTTTTGGGTTTGTGGCTTTTGGAAGAATTATTGTCGTCTAGCTCGCCACCTCAATCAAAACAATATAGAATGTAAACATTATAAATCCAATTTCAAACCGTATTTAAGCAAAATTTGATGCAATTGGTAGAAAAACGCTTTAAAGTCAGAATTTTATAATAGTTTTTTTTGAACTACGAAACATAAAAAAGGACTAGAAGAATACTCAAGTTACTAAAGTGCTTTGTGGTGTATGATTAGTTTAATATTAGGAGTTAAGGTACAAAATGGTAGTGTGTTGTGGCGTTTATTATCTTAGGAATTTGGATCCTACTTTCTATAATCAAGCTCTAAAAGTAGAAATGTTGTGTGGCATGGACATAAGAATTATTGACCTTCAGTAAGCTACTTTGAGACAAGGAAAAGATGAAAGATCAATCACTTAAATCAGTGGGGCATTACTGAAGAGAAGTAATTGAATAAGAAAATAGTAAATACCTCAATTTTGATCAAATTTTGTTAAAAATGTTTTGATAAGGGAAAACTGAATTGTATTTCCTTCATATCAAAGGAACTTTTTCTACCAATTGTAATCTTAATTATCCTTAATTTATTGAATACATTTGAATATTAAATGAAAGTTTGTAAAATATCGAAACTCCTGAGCATTCATAATTTATAGAAAGTTCATTAGAAAATTCAATATGTTTATAGATTTATTTTAAAACAAATATTTTATTTTAAGAACTGGATATTTTTTTAAAAACATATTATTAAAATGGCGAACAAATATAATGCAAATTAATCGGTTGAAACATTGATTGTTTTGTTCAACCTATTGAAAACACATTTCATTGGAAACTAATTTCCCAATCTGTAACGACCCGTAAATTTCAACTGTTTTAATAACGTAATTAGTTGAAATTTTGTGAAATTTTAAACGATAAAATTTTGAAATAAAAATTTAATATTTGGAATACGTCTAGTTAAACATAGCAACTGGTAAATTTTCGTCCGAAAATATGAAAGTTTATTTCGCTCGTAAATTCACTTCAATTCAATCACTTAAAAAGCGATAAAAATAAAATGTTTCCGAAACCTAAATATTTTTACATAGAAAAATTCTAAATCATCTTCTGAGCAAGATGTTAGTTTGTCGTTTTTCCAAATTCGGACATCTTTGGCTCCGTCGATCTTATTTTTCAGTGTTTTTCTTGCATTTCCGCCAGTAGAAAAATTCGAAATTTTAAAATTCAATCGTACCACTGATATCGGTATATCGTTTTGATCGTTTCGTCGCATTGATCTTTACGGTATACTCGATTGTGTTTTCGGTGTTCGACACGTCGGCGAAACCAAGAAACTATTTGCAGTATCGGTTCGGTTTCAAACGATTCAAATTTCTTTTGACCATTCATTTCTCAAAGAGTGTAAACCCAACAGCCGTTAGCAATTAATAGTTTCTAAAATTCAGCAAGTAACTTTCCCTATTTCCCAGAGGCAATTCATTTTTTTTTGGTTCGTTCCACATTCTCTGGTTCCATTTATTTCTCTTTACTCTTCCTATTCTTTACTTGCTTATTCAATTCCCTCAAACTGCTTGCCTCCCCCTCTCACATTTCCTTTCGTCCAACCTTCCCCTTAACCCGTTGTGCCTCTCTAGACGTCAGCCTCCATCCTCTTGGCCTCCGCCCGTATCAACTCCGCCTTCTCCTTGACCAATGCAACAGTCAATGCCTACCAACCTCCAGCAGTTCCCTCCACCCTCAGTTCTGCTCGACCCGCCTCATTCCCATGAACGACACACCGACCTCCACCCAAGTCCCTAACTTCCTCGGCCTCGGCCATGCTCCAACAATCACCATCGTGTACCCACCCCTCCAACACTTCCGCCGTCACTTTTCCAGTCACCCACAACCCGAGCTCCTCCACGCCGTCTTCCTTCACAGCCTGCCTTTGCCACTGCGAAGCACAAATCTCCCATTCACCATGCTTTCTCTCCCTACCCTCCACCGTATGCCAAAGCACCTTGACCTCTCCGCCGGTTATCCTCCTATAGCCGAAGCCTAGTTCTTGCAAGTGGCAACAAAGTTTTTAGCTAAGGGTATGTGTAAATATATTTGCGTATTATATTTATATATGATAAAGTGACGTGGTTTATACATATCAATTTATTTATATACAAGCTTATTTTCATATTTATATATTCTATAAAACTTTTGCATGACTGCATACTTGGTTGTTAAACATTAGTCTTAAGTATCTATAGATGGATACGTATATATATAGTCATGTACAGGATTAAGGCTAGGTTCTTCATGTAGCAATAAGTCCTGTAATTACATAACAGTTTGTATATTTTGCATGGGACAGAGAAGACTTGTAAATATATGTGTTTGTTATATATAAAAGAAAATTTGTTTTAATGAATATCTATGGTTAGGTGTCCAAGTCCTGAAGTTTTGTTACATATATATACCATGGTTCATATTTTAGTACATATAGGGTACGTAAGTTATGTAATATAGCTCATGAGTTAGTTTATAATAGGAATAGGTTCTCTGTCAGTTGTATTACATAGTGGTTTCGGCTGCATAGGGTGTAGATGTAATATAATAGTGTGGATATATTTCATAACTTATATATTTCTACAGCATATTATGTAAAAAGTATTTGTTTGTATATATACTGTTACTTTGCAGATGAGTCTCAATGTGGTTTCTTTTTAAACTTATATACATCTATGTATGCATTTCAATATAAGTGTTTTTTTTAATATACATTTAGTATAAGTTTTTATAATCGGTTTTATATATAGTAATGCATGTTTGTAACTGTTGGATAGGCATTTACATAATCGGCTGACCATATATAAAACATGTATATAGTTATATACGTATATATATATTTGTATATATATAAAACAGTTCTCAAATATAGGAGTAGAATGAATGATCATGTAAAAATAGTTAGACATATATTACGGAATAAGTATAGCAGTATATATACCAAACAAATAAGTATAGCAGTATATAAAACTAATGAGTTGTTGCATTACGGCAACCGTCAATTTTTATGAAAGGGAATTGTTTTGGGATGAGTTGTGATCAACTTTTATCTTTGTTAAGCATCGTTTATGGGGATGAGTTGGGAACGGTTTGGAGATAATAGTATTGTTCCTTTTTGTTATTTCGGTTTGAACATTAAATCACAGCTTAAGTAATCAGTAATGTATTGTTATTGAAAGTGTGTATGCTCCGATACCAAATGAAAGTGTGTGTACGCTTGTGCACACTGATTACGGATCGTGTAATATGGACTAATATATGCGGAATGTTATTTACAATTGCTATATAAGTAAATATTCAATAAACTAACTATATAACAATTCACAGATATAGAATAGTAAATGCAGTAAACAGTAAAATCACACCAGGGATTTTTATACTGGTTCGGACCTCCCGTCCTACGTCCAGTCCCAGACTCCTATCTGGATTTTCACAACCAACTACCTCGCTTCACCCGGAGGAACAGGTTTACAATACCCGAACAGCCGAACGGGATTTCGTGCCTCTTACAACACCGAGGACTTCAACAAAAAACAAATACAATTGTCGTTGACAACTTGTGCTCTTGATAACACGGATTTGTCACTTGTAGTACACCCTTCCTATAATCTTATCCTCAAAGTATGTGAATGATGTTTGTGAAGATTGAAGGAAGTATATTACTTAATTGAATCAAAAGATATGAAATAATTTCAATGATTCAATAAGCAATTGAAATGTTTGAGAGTTCAAGACAGAGATCAATAGAATAGAGATTAGAATAATATAATTTGTTATCCTTATCTGGAATAATGATTTCATGATGTTTATATAAGAAATAAACAGTTGTAACCCTTTGTGAAAAGATACAAACAAAGGTCATGATCATTGGTGAAGAGAAAGAGAAGCAACCGTTGAAGAAAAGGAAGTGTCTGTACGAAAGGTTGCTTTCTGTTTGAAAACGGTCGACAGGTCAAAAATGGCCGGTAGACAGGAATTTGAATATATATACGTTATGTACACTTGTGCACGTTATCTGTGCATTCTGGACAAAAACGGTCGACCGCCTTGTTTTAAACCGGTCGACCGGTTTAGCCCAGACTGCACAGTTAATGTGCACTCATACATATATACATTTATATTCAAAGATTGAAGGTATGAGATTATTTGAGGATAGATTTTAACATAAATAACACTACTAACATACCAAATAATCAACCTCTAATGTATGGAGCTCTTTGTGTCTCTTTAAAACAATGAATAACTTCTTTTTGTCGATCACGGCTTATCCCTTTGTCAGAAATCAAAACTCTATAAAAATCTTGACTCAACATTCTCCCCCTTTTTGATTGATGACAACATATATCTGAAACTCTGAATCTCCCCCTGAATATGTGATCTCCCCCTGAGATTTTGTCTGTATTCTTTATATATATATATATATTCCTGGAAATAATTGTTAGATCTTTCTCCCCCTTTGTCATCGACAAAAAGGAGTAATAGATAATGGAATAATATAGGAATGTATCAACCAGAATATCCATTTTCCTCTTTTCTTAAGTGGGACCTGCAAAAAATATAATTAAGACCATGGTACCCACTTTTTATGGGGTCCTAAGAGTTAGGTCTTAGGAGTCCAAACCCATACGGGTCCGGTATCCCCTTTATATATATAATTAGTATTAAGATGTACAGTATTCATGAAATTCTGAATATATTTATTCCTAATCAAATTGTTATTTGTTTTAGGAACCCATATTTTGATAGTCTTGACATTTTTCTTCTGAAATTTCACAACTGGTTTTGGTTTGGAATATAATAAACTAAGATTTTTCTTAGCTCCAGTCTTTTGTACTTTCTTTTTCCTTCCATTACCAAGATGTTTCTTGGTTTCTGGTTTCCTATATCCCAAACCTTGTTTATTTGAAACAGATTGTGAACTTTCAATGATTTTTGTCAAATTTTCTCGACCTTTGTTAAAGTTAGAAACATTTTGAGTTATGTCATCTAACTTAGTTTGTAAGCTCGCCTTTTCTAGGTCCAGATTTTTGACTTTTGCCTTAAGCTCATGATTTTCAGTAGCGAGAGCATCATTTTTCTCTTTTTGAGTTTCAATTTCTTGACTCAAAAGAGATAATTGAGAGTCAACATTAGATGATGATTCTTGAAGTTTTTCAAGTTCTTCTTCTAATATTTTCTTCTCGTCTTTTAACATATCTCGTTCAAACTCTACTCTACTCAAATCTGCTTTGGCTACTTTTAATTGACGTTTTATGTCTTTATATTTGACTATCAACTCAGAATTTATATCAAGTAATTCATCAAATGTAGGAATTTGTACCTCATCTTCTGTTGCCATAAAACAAACATTAGCTTGTTCATTCTCCTGATCACTTTCACTTTCAGATGAGGATGAGTCTGAATCATCCCATGTTACTGAGAAGGCTCGTTTCTTTGACTTGTCCTTCTTATGTTTGAGTTTATCATTTTCTGACTTCTTCTTCTGTTCTGGACAATCCTTCTGCATGTGCCCCTTTTTGTGACAGTTGAAACATTCTATAGTTGATGAAGATGGTTTGCTTGATCCAGGTTTCCTTTTGTTGTAGCGACTGGCTTTTCGATATTTTAGGAATTTTTTGAATCCTTTTGCAATGAATGCCAAATCTTCATCTTCAGAATCTGATTCATTTTCATCTTTCTCAGCATGAAATGCTACATTTTTCTTTTCTTCTTTCTGTTCTTTTCTAGCCTGCAAATTTGCTTCATAGGACATTAAATTTCCTATCAATTCATCTGGCTTCATGATGGAAAGGTCATTAGCTTCTTCAATTGCTAATACTTTTCCTTCCCATTCACTAGTCAAAGAATGTAGGACTGTTGAAACAACATCAAAATCTGAATATTTTTGCCCTAATCCGATAAGTGCATGATGAATAGTTTGAAACCTTGAATACATATCATTGATTGTCTCATTTGGTTTCATTTTGAAATTTTGAAACTGACTTTTCAGCATGGCTATTTTGGCTTGTTTAACCTTGTTAGTACCTTCATGAGTGGTTTTCAGCGTTTGCCAAATTTGATATGCAGTAGTGCAGATACTAACACGGTTATATTCATTTTGGTCTAATGCACAAAACAACATATTTATTGCCTTTGCATTTACGGCTGCTGCCGTTTTCTCAGCCGTTGTCCATTCTGAATATTCAGTTGTTGGATTTACTATTTCTTTTTGAGTAGCATTCCAAGCATTATAACTATTTGATTGCATGAAAAATGACATACGTGTAGCCCAATAGCTATAGTTGAGACCATTAAAGAATGGAGGTCTTTGTGTTGATTGACCTTCCGTGTAAGTGCTAGAGCTAGTGCTTGCGTTATTTGCCATATTACAAGAATATATCAAATAACGGTGTTACGGTTATATGATGACCGTGCTCTGATACCAAATGAAAGTGTGTATGCTCCGATACCAAATGAAAGTGTGTGTACGCTTGTGCACACTGATTACGGATCGTGTAATATGGACTAATATATGCGGAATGTTATTTACAATTGCTATATAAGTAAATATTCAATAAACTAACTATATAACAATTCACAGATATAGAATAGTAAATGCAGTAAACAGTAAAATCACACCAGGGATTTTTATACTGGTTCGGACCTCCCGTCCTACGTCCAGTCCCAGACTCCTATCTGGATTTTCACAACCAACTACCTCGCTTCACCCGGAGGAACAGGTTTACAATACCCGAACAGCCGAACGGGATTTCGTGCCTCTTACAACACCGAGGACTTCAACAAAAAACAAATACAATTGTCGTTGACAACTTGTGCTCTTGATAACACGGATTTGTCACTTGTAGTACACCCTTCCTATAATCTTATCCTCAAAGTATGTGAATGATGTTTGTGAAGATTGAAGGAAGTATATTACTTAATTGAATCAAAAGATATGAAATAATTTCAATGATTCAATAAGCAATTGAAATGTTTGAGAGTTCAAGACAGAGATCAATAGAATAGAGATTAGAATAATAGAATTTGTTATTCTTATCTGGAATAATGATTTCATGATGTTTATATAAGAAATAAACAGTTGTAACCCTTTGTGAAAAGATACAAACAAAGGTCATGATCATTGGTGAAGAGAAAGAGAAGCAACCGTTGAAGAAAAGGAAGTGTCTGTACGAAAGGTTGCTTTCTGTTTGAAAACGGTCGACAGGTCAAAAATGGCCGGTAGACAGGAATTTGAATATATATACGTTATGTACACTTGTGCACGTTATCTGTGCATTCTGGACAAAAACGGTCGACCGCCTTGTTTTAAACCGGTCGACCGGTTTAGCCCAGACTGCACAGTTAATGTGCACTCATACATATATACATTTATATTCAAAGATTGAAGGTATGAGATTATTTGAGGATAGATTTTAACATAAATAACACTACTAACATACCAAATAATCAACCTCTAATGTATGGAGCTCTTTGTGTCTCTTTAAAACAATGAATAACTTCTTTTTGTCGATCACGGCTTATCCCTTTGTCAGAAATCAAAACTCTATAAAAATCTTGACTCAACAGTTATTGCATTCTGTTTTGAAAAAAAAAGAAGAAGCAAAGGATATAAACATAAAGATTTATTTAGAAGTGTACTTTGGGATAGTAATTTATTGATTTTGCATAGAATGGTTTATATAGGCCGTTTACGTATTTGTTGATAAGTATTATATATAAAATGGGGGAAAACGCAATACATATTGTTTAATTATGTCTGACTTTTAAAAATTGTATATATTAAATGTATATAAAATTTGCGGTGATTTTTATTTTATTTTATATATTGTGATTTATTTGATACCATAGTATATAAATATATATATAGTAGTACTTGAGTTTTGTTTTGGTATGAAGGTTGTTTTGGTATAAATATAAATATATACTGTTTTATAGTTGCAGCTTATATATATAGTCATATATCTATATACGTTCATTTATACCCATCTATCTTCATCGACCAAATTCTGATTTGATTTCATCTATTCTTTGTTATCAGCTTTGATCATTGAAATCGTGCTTGGATTTGTAACTTAATTTCAGTGTCTGTTCTCTGTGCGTATCCGTGTCATCTCCTGTTCTCCCTAGCCTCGAAAGGTGAGCACTCACTCACGATTAACGTTCTTTTATTTATTAGATTTGATTTCAATTGAAACGACAATTGAAATATGCTGCTATTAGTTAATGACACTGTTATATATGTTATTACCTGTATCAGTTCACCTGTGACATCTGACACCATTATCTGTTAGTTATTTATGCGATGATAATACAGTTTGGCTGATAATTGATTGATTGTTGATATTTATATTGGATGTTAAATTGTTAATGTTAAAATGATAAATAGTATGAAATTGAATTTGATATAGGATAATTAAATGTTAAATTTGATTAACTGACATTTGTATAATATGACCCCTTTACTGTTGAAATTATCGACACGTAGGATTTGTTTAATTCATTTTGAACCACTGAATGTATGTTGTTAAATTGATAATGTAGGAAATTGTAAATAGACGACAAGTGAAAACCGTAATGTAATAATCTTTAATCTACATGAAATGATAGTGTAGATTCTAGAAATAATTATATTAATTCGTACAAATAACAATGCGAATTAATACGGTTATTTCGGGATTATTTAAATTGATTATTGGATTGTTATTGATTGTGTTATTGCTTGTTTATTTACTTTGACACCATCCATGTTATCACACTGCAAGTTCCCTTTGCTATGTTTTGATTTTTGAATTGAATTGGAATCGGGTTGAAATGATAAATACCCAAATTGAACTTTGACCTAGGAAAGAAAATTAAATAAAACCCGATTGGTCAATAATTTGATTTAAAAATAAACGAAGATTTTATTTGAATAAATGATAGGGTTTTGAAATGAAATTGAAATTTGAATTTTAATGAAAGGAAAATGTTAATATTGAATAATCTGAAACAAAATATTAACAATGTAATTGATGAAAGAATATTGTTTAATTTGAGAAATGATTTAATAATTAAGTTTGAAATTACAATTTAGTTTGAAATTATTAACTTTGAAATGATTTAAAATCGAGTTTGAAATTATAATTAAGTTTGAAATTATTAAACTTTGAAATTATTTAATAATTTAGTTTTGAATTATTTAATAATTAAATAAGATTGAATTATTTAATGATTAAATTGAAATGAATTCTTTAATAAGAAAAATTGAACTTTTGAATAAGTGAATTTACTTCGTAAATAATTGAAATTGAGTTTTCTTGATTAAGTAAGTTTTTGGAAATTTATTTAAGAAAGTAAATAAGTGAAATGGAATTTCTTTAACAAGAAATAAAATGTGATTTATTGAAATTAATGTAAGACTTGAAAATTAAAGGATTTGACAAATTTAATTTAATTCGATTTGAAGTTTTGATTTAATGAAGTTGAACTTAAGAAATTGATTTAATGATTTGGAAATTTAATAGAATTGTTTGAATGACAAATTTGCTTAACGAATATTGAATAAAATCGATAAATGAAGTTAAACTGATTTGAATGTTAAATTAAATTGATTTAAATGATTTCGGAATGAATCTTATATACGAATTTAAATTGATATTTGAATTGTTTAAATAAAGATTGAAATTGAACTATAAGATTTGGAAACGGTAAATTGGAAGTTTTGAAACGTAAAATTTTGGAAATTGATTTCGAAAGACAAATGAAATGTTGGTTTACGAATTGAAATTGAAATTGAAATTGATTTGGGTTTTTGAAATAAATAAATGACCAATCGGTGTAATAATTACGAAAGTTATTAAAGAGATCGGAATTCGGTTATGGATATACTCTCTATCTAAACCGGAAACCACTTTAATAACTATACGCGGAGTGATGATCCAGAATGAAGTGGTTGGAATGATGTACGTGATGACAGAAGAAAGAGAACGATAATGGATAGCCTTGACACTTGTGTCAAATTGGAAATGACTAAAACAGGAGCTGTGCCGGGCCAATGGAGGATTGATACCTCAAGTGGACACACTTCTTCGAACTACTTATACTTGTTGTCGATTGGTGCACCCTTGATTTTGGGAGTGTTGTTTCACGGTGTTGCGGGCGCTGCGGCGTTGCGTTCTCACCAGTCCGGATCAGGCGAACGGTAGTATCACTACCTTGGATATAGCCTCATGTGCCTTGTCATACTTGTATTCCATTTATGCGCGACCACTACGATTTTGATTTGTACCTTGAGTATATGGATTGCCCTCTGGTGACTTCCGGTTTTGGGGAAACTACGGTCTTGTATATGCTTGTGGGAATAAAAATGTGTTAAGGGTGGAATGGGCCATGACTTAACGCTATTTTGATATCTTTATATTACTGATAGACATTATCTACTTATCGTACACTATTACATAGTAGATAGTTTAACGGATCCTTAAAAGATGGTTATTCCAAACATCCTTTGAGTTACTTGTATTTCAATTGCTATTTCACTTGAGTTGGATTTATTAATATAAGAATGTTAATCCTGACTCGAGTGTTTTGTATTTTGCTTTACGCTCGGGTCAGACTGAGTGGTTCAGCTTTCGAGACTCACCTTTGGAGTTGGAGCTTCGCTTGGAGATCCAGCTATCTATCCAGCTTTCAGATATTCGATGATTCCAGTGATGTATTCTGATTCGTATATGATGTATCGTGTTACTCTTCCGTTGTATCTGGTTTAACTCTGATGTATCGTTTTACTCTTCTGTTGTAAACTCTGATGTATTTTATATATTCATATAGTAGCTTCATGAACTACTATCTCTTTTAATTCCGCAGCATTTATTACTCTGTGTCTGTGATCTGTGATTATTTATTTACTGTATATGTTCAGTTTTGCCGAATTTAAATTAACAACGCGGTATTTTGAGCAATTCAACTCCGGCATGAGTGTCTACCTATACACTTATAATGGATGCGAATGGTCCAAAATGGCGGGTCGTTACAGTTGGTATCAGAGCTTTGGTAGCTCTAGGCAAAACTTAACATATAGGGTAAATGTATTTACAGAATCACTTTCATTTCGAGTTTCAATCTGTTCCGTTTTGATTCGATTCTTTCGAATTTTGAAACGTTCCCCTCGGTTTCGAAATTCATTCGTGTCCCTCACTATTCGTCTTCTTTCAATCATGGAGCACCCCACAACTCCATTCTGAATGTTATCTATAATAGATCGGCGGTCCCGCCAATCTTCGAATGATTCGTAAAGGAGCAAAACTCCTTTATAATAGGCATCGATTTACCAGAGATTTCTGTATCCTCGGTTTACGATGCTATCTATTCCCTGCTATACCTGAATTCCATCTCTTGAGATCGAGTGTTGATTTACCTCGAAATTCAGCATCGATCTTATTCTTGAAGTTACGGACGACCCGGTTAAGGTTGCCCGTGAATTAAATAAACTTACCCGTCTCCCGGTTCTGTTATTGAATCATCTTATCTTTTCTTTTGAATTTGTCTTCGAATCAAAATTTCTCTTTGATTTGAGTCCATCAAATTTGAAACCCTATCCTTATTTTGAAAATTCATTCATGTATCGTCGAGCAAAGAAATGTATTTGTAAATTAATATTTTAAAATGTTTTATATTGTGTTGTTTGAGTTGTTGAGGTTGATTTGGGTTTTCGATCGATTCGTCTGATCAACGCTATCGATAGGATTTCCAAAACACTTGAGCAGAGCAAACTGACACAATATTGTTTTCAAATTTGATAAATGGAATAAAATTCGTATGAATATATTATTAATATATATAAGTAAAATTTTCTGAAATTTAATAAGTTAGTTAAATTGTTTGTTGAAATGATAATATTTGATTATCATTTATTGTTCTAAATAAATTTATAAATACGGTTTATAAATTGATTTGGAATTTGAAATGAATTTAATTCAGAAATTTGAGAAATTATTAGTTTCCGGTGATTTCGAACTTTGGTTTTTAAAATCTTAAGTATATATTATTGGAAGTATTTCCGAATAGAAATCGTTTCCAAAGAATTTTAAAATGTTGAAATCAGTGCTCTTCTCTTTGTCGCTGGAAAATAATTTCGGTGATGACAGCCGCATCATCGATGTTCATTTTCGAGTTTCGAAGTGGAGAAACCATTCTGTAGCTTTGCTACGGTTTTGTTTTGAAAAAATATTTTGATTTGAATTTCTTTAGTATAATCCGATTTCTATGTATATATATATGGGTATCTTATTTTAAAATTTTAATTTGATTTGATATAAATATATTATTTATATCTCTAAGTTGTTTAAAGTTAATCGGAAATCTAATTCTTAAATTTTGTTAAAGGATGATTTTAATTATAAATAAAACTAAAATTTGGAATAAATATTTAGACTTGAATAATTGAATTGGGAAAATTTTATATTGTTTAACTACATTCTAATACAACTTACCTAACTCATTCAGAAGTTGAAAATGTAATTGGATAATATATAAGATAAATTGAATTTATAAATAAAATTTGAGTGGTTATAATAAATGTTGTACACTTAAATTTTAGTTATAAAATGTTAATAGAGATAAATAGGATAATAAGATAATGAATTTAGAAATAGTTGAGATTGTGTGAAATCAAATGGATTAAATCAATTATTGAATATCAATTAATTTAAATTTAAATTTATATGGTTTAAATTAATTGTTATTTGTATTTCAAATCTGTTTTTCTTTCTGGTTGTTTCTATTCTCCTACCTCGTTCCTTTTCGGGGACGAAAAGTTTTGAGTGGGGGAGAGTGTAACGACCCGTAAATTTCAACTGTTTTAATAACGTAATTAGTTGAAATTTTGTGAAATTTTAAACGATAAAATTTTGAAATAAAAATTTAATATTTGGAATACGTCTAGTTAAACATAGCAACTGGTAAATTTTCGTCCGAAAATATGAAAGTTTATTTCGCTCGTAAATTCACTTCAATTCAATCACTTAAAAAGCGATGAAAATAAAATGTTTCCGAAACCTAAATATTTTTACATAGAAAAATTCTAAACCATCTTCTGAGCAAGATGTTAGTTTGTCGTTTTTCCAAATTCGGACATCTTTGGCTCCGTCGATCTTATTTTTCAGTGTTTTTCTTGCATTTCCGCCAGTAGAAAAATTCGAAATTTTAAAATTCAATCGTACCACTGATATCGGTATATCGTTTTGATCGTTTCGTCGCATTGATCTTTACGGTATACTCGATTGTGTTTTCGGTGTTCGACACGTCGGCGAAACCAAGAAACTATTTGCAGTATCGGTTCGGTTTCAAACGATTCAAATTTCTTTTGACCATTCATTTCTCAAAGAGTGTAAACCCAACAGCCGTTAGCAATTAATAGTTTCTAAAATTCAGCAAGTAACTTTCCCTATTTCCCAGAGGCAATTCATTTTTTTTTGGTTCGTTCCACATTCTCTGGTTCCATTTATTTCTCTTTACTCTTCCTATTCTTTACTTGCTTATTCAATTCCCTCAAACTGCTTGCCTCCCCCTCTCACATTTCCTTTCGTCCAACCTTCCCCTTAACCCGTTGTGCCTCTTTAGACGTCAGCCTCCATCCTCTTGGCCTCCGCCCGTATCAACTCCGCCTTCTCCTTGACCAATGCAACAGTCAATGCCTACCAACCTCCAACAGTTCCCTCCGCCCTCAGTTCTGCTCGACCCGCCTCATTCCCATGAACGACACACCGACCTCCACCCAAGTCCCTAACTTCCTCGGCCTCGGCCATGCTCCAACAACCACCATCGTGTACCCACCCCTCCAACACTTCCGCCGTCACTTTTCCAGTCACCCACAACCCGAGCTCCTCCACGCCGTCTTCCTTCACAGCCTGCCTTTGCCACTGCGAAGCACAAATCTCCCATTCACCATGCTTTCTCTCCCTACCCTCCACCGTATGCCAAAGCACCTTGACCTCTCCGTCGGTTATCCTCCTATAGCCGAAGCCTAGTTCTTGCAAGTGGCAACAAAGTTTTTAGCTAAGGGTATGTGTAAATATATTTGCGTATTATATTTATATATGATAAAGTGACGTGGTTTATACATATCAATTTATTTATATACAAGCTTATTTTCATATTTATATATTCTATAAAACTTTTGCATGACTGCATACTTGGTTGTTAAACATTAGTCTTAAGTATCTATAGATGGATACGTATATATATAGTCATGTACAGGATTAAGGCTAGGTTCTTCATGTAGCAATAAGTCCTGTAATTACATAACAGTTTGTATATTTTGCATGGGACAGAGAAGACTTGTAAATATATGTGTTTGTTATATATAAAAGAAAATTTGTTTTAATGAATATCTATGGTTAGGTGTCCAAGTCCTGAAGTTTTGTTACATATATATACCATGGTTCATATTTTAGTACATATAGGGTACGTAAGTTATGTAATATAGCTCATGAGTTAGTTTATAATAGGAATAGGTTCTCTGTCAGTTGTATTACATAGTGGTTTCGGCTGCATAGGGTGTAGATGTAATATAATAGTGTGGATATATTTCATAACTTATATATTTCTACAGCATATTATGTAAAAAGTATTTGTTTGTATATATACTGTTACTTTGCAGATGAGTCTCAATGTGGTTTCTTTTTAAACTTATATACATCTATGTATGCATTTCAATATAAGTTTTTTTTTTAATATACATTTAGTATAAGTTTTTATAATCGGTTTTATATATAGTAATGCATGTTTGTAACTGTTGGATAGGCATTTACATAATCGGCTGACCATATATAAAACATGTATATAGTTATATACGTATATATATTTGTATATATATAAAACAGTTCTCAAATATAGGAGTAGAATGAATGATCATGTAAAAATAGTTAGACATATATTACGGAATAAGTATAGCAGTATATATACCAAACAAATAAGTATAGCAGTATATAAAACTAATGAGTTGTTGCATTACGGCAACCGTCAATTTTTATGAAAGGGAATTGTTTTGGGATGAGTTGTGATCAACTTTTATCTTTGTTAAGCATCGTTTATGGGGATGAGTTGGGAACGGTTTGGAGATAATAGTATTGTTCCTTTTTGTTATTTCGGTTTGAACATTAAATCACAGCTTAAGTAATCAGTAATGTATTGTTATTGCATTCTGTTTTGAAAAAAAAAAGAAGAAGCAAAGGATATAAACATAAAGATTTATTTAGAAGTGTACTTTGGGATAGTAATTTATTGATTTTGCATAGAATGGTTTATATAGGCCGTTTACGTATTTGTTGATAAGTATTATATATAAAATGGGGGAAAACGCAATACATATTGTTTAATTATGTCTGACTTTTAAAAATTGTATATATTAAATGTATATAAAATTTGCGGTGATTTTTATTTTATTTTATATATTGTGATTTATTTGATACCATAGTATATAAATATATATATAGTAGTACTTGAGTTTTGTTTTGGTATGAAGGTTGTTTTGGTATAAATATAAATATATACTGTTTTATAGTTGCAGCTTATATATATAGTCATATATCTATATACGTTCATTTATACCCATCTATCTTCATCAACCAAATTCTGATTTGATTTCATCTATTCTTTGTTATCAGCTTTGATCATTGAAATCGTGCTTGGATTTGTAACTTAATTTCAGTGTCTGTTCTCTGTGCGTATCCGTGTCATCTCCTGTTCTCCCTAGCCTCGAAAGGTGAGCACTCACTCACGATTAACGTTCTTTTATTTATTAGATTTGATTTCAATTGAAACGACAATTGAAATATGCTGCTATTAGTTAATGACACTGTTATATATGTTATTACCTGTATCAGTTCACCTGTGACATCTGACACCATTATCTGTTAGTTATTTATGCGATGATAATACAGTTTGGCTGATAATTGATTGATTGTTGATATTTATATTGGACGTTAAATTGTTAATGTTAAAATGATAAATAGTATGAAATTGAATTTGATATAGGATAATTAAATGTTAAATTTGATTAACTGACATTTGTATAATATGACCCCTTTACTGTTGAAATTATCGACACGTAGGATTTGTTTAATTTCATTTTGAACCACTGAATGTATGTTGTTAAATTGATAATGTAGGAAATTGTAAATAGACGACAAGTGAAAACCGTAATGTAATAATCTTTAATCTACATGAAATGATAGTGTAGATTCTAGAAATAGTTATATTAATTCGTACAAATAACAATGCGAATTAATACGGTTATTTCAGGATTATTTAAATTGATTATTGGATTGTTATTGATTGTGTTATTGCTTGTTTATTTACTTTGACACCATCCCTGTTATCACACTGCAAGTTCCCTTTGCTATGTTTTGATTTTTGAATTGAATTGGAATCGGGTTGAAATGATAAATACCCAAATTGAACTTTGACCTAGGAAAGAAAATTAAATAAAACCCGATTGGTCAATAATTTGATTTAAAAATAAACGAAGATTTTATTTGAATAAATGATAGGGTTTTGAAATGAAATTGGAATTTGAATTTTAATGAAAGGAAAATGTTAATATTGAATAATCTGAAACAAAATATTAACAATGTAATTGATGAAAGAATATTGTTTAATTTGAGAAATGATTTAATAATTAAGTTTGAAATTACAATTAAGTTTGAAATTATTAACTTTGAAATGATTTAAAATCGAGTTTGAAATTATAATTAAGTTTGAAATTATTAAACTTTGAAATTATTTAATAATTAAGTTTTGAATTATTTAATAATTAAATAAGATTGAATTATTTAATGATTAAATTGAAATGAATTCTTTAATAAGAAAAATTGAACTTTTGAATAAGTGAATTTACTTCGTAAATAATTGAAATTGAGTTTTCTTGATTAAGTAAGTTTTTGGAAATTTATTTAAGAAAGTAAATAAGTGAAATGGAATTTCTTTAACAAGAAATAAAATGTGATTTATTGAAATTAATGTAAGACTTGAAAATTAAAGGATTTGACGAATTTAATTTAATTCGATTTGAAGTTTTGATTTAATGAAGTTGAACTTAAGAAATTGATTTAATGATTTGGAAATTTAATAGAATTGTTTGAATGACAAATTTGCTTAACGAATATTGAATAAAATCGATAAATGAAGTTAAACTGATTTGAATGTTAAATTAAATTGATTTAAATGATTTCGGAATGAATCTTATATACGAATTTAAATTGATATTTGAATTGTTTAACTAAAGATTGAAATTGAACTATAAGATTTGGAAACGGTAAATTGGAAGTTTTGAAACGTAAAATTTTGGAAATTGATTTCGAAAGACAAATGAAATGTTGGTTTACGAATTGAAATTGAAATTGAAATTGATTTGGGTTTTTGAAATAAATAAACGACCAATCGGTGTAATAATTACGAAAGTTATTAAAGAGACCGGAATTCGGTTATGGATATACTCTCTATCTAAACCGGAAACCACTTTAATAACTATACGCGGAGTGATGATCCAGAATGAAGTGGTTGGAATGATGTACGTGAAGACTGAAGAAAGAGAACGATAATGGATAGCCTTGACACTTGTGTCAAATTGGAAATGACTAAAACAGGAGCTGTGCCGGGCCAATGGAGGATTGATACCTCAAGTGGACACACTTCTTCGAACTACTTATACTTGTTGTCGATTGGTGCACCCTTGATTTTGGGAGTGTTGTTTCACGGTGTTGCGGGCGCTGCGGCGTTGCGTTCTCACTAGTCCGGATCAGGCGAACGGTAGTATCACTACCTTGGGTATAGCCTCATGTGCCTTGTCATACTTGTATTCCATTTATGCACGACCACTACGATTTTGATTTGTACCTTGAGTATATGGATTGCCCTCTGGTGACTTCCGGTTTTGCGGAAACTACGGTCTTGTATATGCTTGTGGGAATAAAAATGTGTTAAGGGTGGAATGGGCCATGACTTAACGCTATTTTGATATCTTTATATTACTGATAGACATTATCTACTTATCGTACACTATTACATAGTAGATAGTTTAACGGATCCTTAAAAGATGGTTATTCCAAACATCCTTTGAGTTACTTGTATTTCAATTGCTATTTCACTTGAGTTGGATTTATTAATATAAGAATGTTAATCCTGACTCGAGTGTTTTGTATTTTGCTTTACGCTCGGGTCAGACTGAGTGGTTCAGCTTTCGAGACTCACCTTTGGAGTTGGAGCTTCGCTTGGAGATCCAGCTATCTATCCAGCTTTCAGATATTCGATGATTCCAGTGATGTATTCTGATTCGTATCTGATGTATCGTGTTACTCTTCTGTTGTATCTGGTTTAACTCTGATGTATCGTTTTACTCTTCTGTTGTAAACTCTGATGTATTTTATATATTCATATAGTAGCTTCATGAACTACTATCTCTTTTAATTCCGCTGCATTTATTACTCTGTGTCTGTGATCTGTGATTATTTATTTACTGTATATGTTCAGTTTTGCCGAATTTAAATTAACAACGCGGTATTTTGAGCAATTCAACTCCGGCATGAGTGTCTACCTATACACTTATAATGGATGCGAATGGTCCAAAATGGCGGGTCGTTACACAATCAATGATTTTCTTTGTAGACTCTACATAATCAAATTGTTTCACCTTATCCATTTCGATAATCCTTATGTAATATCATTTTATATTTGCTTATTGAAAGAAATTGTCTAGTGATGTCTTTTTTTTGCTTTGTTTTATTTTCTTAGGCTCAGATAAGATTTGCAGTTCGTCAAAAGCGTGCAGACACAAAAAAAGCAGTAAAAGACTTCCTTCTCTATGGAAAAACATCTAAACTTTGCTCCCTGGTTTGTCTCTCACACAGAATCATTTTATGCAACTATAGAGATTTAATTATGTGTTTTTTATATTACAACTTAACCTTACCTATCACATTGCTTTAACTGTATATTATCCAAAACTTGACACTTGTTGTAGGATCAAAATTTCAATCGACATGGGAATGAAACAAACAAGAGAAAAGGCAAAGCTTGAGATCCCGGAAAAGGTTGTAGAGATTACAAATCTCAACCAAGCTTTGAGAAAGGCCAACGATATGGTAAGTTATATGTTGGCCTCTCTCATATGAGACAATTATACAAGCATTTTTCAGCAATTCATTTTTTTCATAGCTCGGCGTAGGCATAGATTTTACGACACAGATGATGAAGGTCCGGAATTTTTTTTCAATGCTACATTTGGTGGACAGAAGTGTTATACTTGGTCATTTACAAGGACCGAGAACTTAGGTTTCAGCAATACAAGATCTAGATTTAATTATGAAAGTGAATCATCGAAAAAAGAAAAAGCTCGCGAAAAGTTTTGGCGAGAAAGTGACGATGAGGAGGAATTAACCAATGTATACAGTGTAGGCAGCTGCTCTCATAGGATAACTCTCGGCTTACAACCAACTGGACCTTTAAAGTTGGAAGATATTAAAATTGCGTAAGTTTTTCCTTGGGTTAATGTAGGTATTAATATTTTTTGACATGGATTTTCGATAGTTTGATTTACATTTTCTTCTACACAGTTATAGGGAATCTGCTTTGAAGTGGCATCCTGATAAGCACCGAGGTACCTCACAGGTGACTTTGTTGTTTGAATTGTGATATGTAGAAGAGATATGCACTGATTGTGCCTAATATTTACTCCTTTCTTGACCATGCATCAACTAATGCTTGTGTTATTTTCAATGCAACAAAGTTTTGAATTATTGGTACCTGAATAATAATCATCTGTACAAAAAAAGGGGTTATAAAACATCATTCCTCAGAAATTTGGTGTTCTTTTTAGGGGAAAAGTAATAATATATCAAATGCACATAATTTCATATGAAATGTACATCAACTGAATTTGGCATCACTGCCTCTTGCTGCTAATATGCACAGAATTCAATTATATCTTACACACAATAGACTAACATATGCAATACTGAAATGACCATCTGAGTCAGAATAGTGAAAAGGATTATGTGCTTTTACCAAAACAGATGTTTGAAAAATGTAGTCAATTTTTTGAAGGATTGTTTGCAAAAAAAATCTTTTTGTTTCTAATGGAAAATTATCTTTCGGCATAATAGGTGCTATATCATTTGTGTGTGTGTATAATTCCACTTGATATTTATGCTTGATACAACTTCTAATAATGTATGTACAGAATCTATCTCTCGGGTTCATCGTGTTTCAATATACATATACCACGTACCTTTTACAACAAACTATTGTGATAATAAAAGGCTTACACATATAAATGAGTCCACAATCGTGCTAATTCAAAAACTGTTGTAAATACCACAACAACTGCCTGAGCATTGGTTCCATCCTAGCTAGCGATTAAATACATCAGTCGAGTGAGCCACATTGTGTACTTGAATTTTATTATTGTTAATAATAATAAAATTTAAAATCAATTTTACGGCAAAAGTGGTCAAATCAAGAAATTAAACGATATATTTATTAGGAATGTTAGATGAATGTCATACTGTAAAAAAGCTAATTTGTGCAAGACAAAGACCATGCATGGTGGGCAGTGAAGTAGTATTAGCCTATTAGGTATATATATATGCAGTTGAACAATTAATTTAATATGTAGTTGAACAATTAATATGTAAAACTGAAAACACAATGCATCTATGTGCATGAGCGCAACACAATAGCAGTATTATTTAGTATATATATTTGGTTTGGTGATGGGGTATGAAAGAGACAAGAGTAGAATATAAATGCAAGTATTAGCACGTATGCATAAAGTTTTATTAAGTAACAGGGTTGTGACAAACAGTATTAGAGCTTTTTGTTTAAAAATCTTCGAATTAATGCAAATAAGCGACTAAAACTGAGATTTATTCATTCTTTATAAATATTCTATATGCATAATAGTAAATAATGAAAAGAGATTCTACTCAAGCAAATGATGAAAATAAAGAAATATCATACTTTCTCACAAACAGTATTAGAGCTAAAGATGAAAAAATTCATTACAAACAAAATGCTGACCAAGAAAAATGAAAAGTCTGTATCTGATAATAAGGATAAGGGAGATGAGCATTGTAGTAATGTGAAACATGAGGAATCATTTAACTCAAGTGCTAACCAGCAAGAAGATATGTCAATGAACATATCTTAAAATGAAAATTCTGTCCCTCGTTTAAATTCATTTTCGGCTTTGACCTGCACAGAAAAGCCTATTAGTAACTTAGTCTTTGGCGAAGCATCTTTTGTACTTATACATACTTGTATATATTGACTAACATATGTATGTTTGTGTTTCTTCTTCACAGGTGTTGTATGATGCTTTTGAGGTTGATACATGATGTCGCACTCTTTCTCCTTTAAATCGGTCATGCTTATCGACGGTCATTAAAATATTTAGTATGTATCGTTTTGGTATGCTACACTCAATTTGTGTACTTATGTTTAATTTTTATCACAAATATTTATGTTTTATTCTTCATGTATGAAATATTATGGATATATATATATATATATTTTGTGATTTGGCTTATGACTCAATTTGTGTACTTATGTTAATGTGATGAATGTGGTTTTTTGAGTTATAATATATAAATAGAATTGAAAATTGTAAGCTTTGAATGTTATGGCAACAAAAAATGTGCAATAGAATTTTTTTATAGCGTTCTAACTATGCAATAAAAAGAAAAATTGTTCAGCTTTGTTATACTATAGCATCATGTTAGTGCTATACAAAATATTTTGCAAAGAGTAAATAGTTTTCATAGCAATAAGACGGTGCTATAATAGATAGTAATGAATTTTCTATAGCATTTCAATGTGTCATAAAAGGTTGACACGATGATTCCATAGCGCGTTCAAATGCTATAATAATATAGCATGTCGACATATTTATAGCAACTAAAATGCGTCATAAAAAGTTCTATAGCACGTTTCATAATGCTATAGAAAAGCAGTTGCACCAATATGGCCTATTTTAGATGGCAAGAAAAATACGTTTTCCATTGCAAGTATGACACGCTATAGTATCTACCAGACTTTTTACAACATGTCGATCTATGGCGATTATAGAATCGCTATAGAAAGTTTTTATAGCGGTTTTTACACGCTATAAAAAGTCCTTTTTGTTGTAGTGAAGTCTTCTTACTTTTCTTTAATGATTTAATATTGCGCCCTGTGCGGTTCCTACTCATTTTCCTTTAATGGTTTAATATTACACCCCGCGTAGTTCTTATTCATTTTTCTTTAATAATTTAATACTCTGCGCCCGGTAGTAGAATGCCCCACCTTCTCTAGGTGTGCATTCGTGAATGCCTCTCCTCACATTACCAAGGTGTGCAATCACTTTAAACATTTGTTTAACTTATAGAATTGCTCCGCGTTTCCTGGAAGTTGAATGCCTATCCTCACTTTCCCATGGTGTGCATTCGAGTGATCATCCCCACCTGACATCAATAGCCCTTCCAGCCTTATTTCTAGCGCCAGATCCCGTCGCCATACTGACCTGGTCTCCCTCGAAGTCCCACTTACTTATCTTTTGTTAGGCTTTATTTACTACTTGCCATGGCGTGGTACCACCCTGACCTAACAATGAGTGCTTCCCACTTCCCTTATTAAGCGTACTCTTCCCTATTTTGGTGTAGTACGACCCTTCATATTATGCCTAGTTCATATTCATAATGTAGAGTCGTCGCGCCAATGCCATTCCAAACAAACCATGACATCCCTAACAACATCTTTACACATGCTGTTCTCTCATTCATCCCTATTTTACTTTTTGTTATTTGTAGAGTCCTTTTATTTTATTTTTAGCAAATGATTTGGATCTTATTTCCCAACATTTATTAATATATTTTTCCATTCAAACTTATTTTCGTTTGCTCCCGTAGTTCCCAACTTGCCCTAGCGCAGTACTTTTCCATTCAGGTTTATTTTGCTTGTAGAAACTTTTAATAAATTCCTAGAAAATTAGCGAACTCTAGTTCTAACACACTAAATCTTTGTTTTGACTTTTAAGGGTAATTTCCCTACTTATTTTCTAATTCATATCTTAATAACTCATATAAATTCAAATAAGCTTAAGGAATCTCTCAGACTAAAATATTGTCCCTAAAATCATGATTAGAGTAGCATATAAAATTTTCACTACATTCTGAAATCACTAAGATAGGGGAACACGTCTAAACATCCCATGTTTATCCATGATTCCCCAAAACATTCTTTAAACCATTTTATATTTGTTAATAGAAACCCGTATGATCTCATCACACATAAAAACATATAAATCTAAATTGAAACCATATATTAGAGGTCGGTATAGATGGGTTAAGTATTAGTCACCTAGATCTTTATGATGTCTAGCTTTAGTATTTTGACTCTTCTTTGCCCCGCATTCTCCTTATCTTCTTTCTATTTGCCAATTTTAGGTCACCACCATTAAAGTCTATCTCCAGCATTTTTTTCGAGTTAGATGAAATGAATGAATAGAAAAGAGTAGTGTTTATTATCTCACAATAATTTGGGTTTGGCCCCCTACCCCATTTACATTAATTCTTTTCCCCCTTACTTCTCTTATTTGGGCCGCCTGGCCTTTTAATTTATTTATTTGAGTAATTTAAATTGATGCTCATTATACTACATAGGGAGAGTTAGTGATATGCCCTAATGAAAATTATGATAATATGTTATATAACTAACTCTATAATCGATCTTGTTCATAATAAAAGTTATATGGTTATAGTTGCAAATAGCTGCGACCGTGAGTAGTTAATCATAACTTAAATAATAATTTGTTTTAAATATTCTTAATCAAGATTTTTCAAGAAGGGATATTGATACATCCATTGAGATTATAATACGTAACGTCCTGCAAATTTTAAGCAGTGTACTACTCATGGTTGTTGGGAGCAAGTAGGATTATGTACTTATAGTAATTAAATAACTATAGAATGACATGAGTAAGAGATTCATGTTAGTTAATAATAACAAGGTCAAACATGAAATCTTAATGTGATGATTTTACATAGCTCTTTTGACTTGAGATTCCTATGGAACTTCGAGATGAATACTCTACATTAATTATAGCCAAATCATGGAATAATGACCATCACAGGATTATAATTGTGCCTGAATTGAAGCATAGGAAGTGAAACACTATTCAATGGAGAATTTGTCTCCTTAGTTGTATAGGTTTAGTATCACGGTTAACTGTAGTCAACTCAAAGTCAAAATCTTTGGCTAGAGTGGAACGATTGATAATAAATGTTATTACCAAACGAAGGACATTATAGATGGGCTAAATAGTTATATATGAATATTTTTTGAGTTTTAATCGATAACAAACTTCAAGTATAAAAAAGTGAAATAGTATTGGTGAAGGAAACTATTTATATTATATCATTGTTTAAGGGTACAGCATAAATCGATCAAAAATATGATTTTACTTAAAAAATCTATAAGCTGTGAATTTAGCTAAACTATCACACCATTAATTAAGGTGAAGTGTGATCATTAATATTTGAATTCTTAAATTATAATTGCTGACTAAATTTATACATATAAGTCACACAACCTTATCCGTGAGTACGAAATACTACTCGATTTAGTTAGTTTATAATGTGACATGAATTAAATTAATTGACATTTTAAAAATATTAATTATGAGTGAATTGGGATGTATTTAGGAAATGGGTTAGCTCTTATAAATTTTTTGGATTCCATAAGTAATTATTTAGGTATATATATAAATGTTATATGTGCATGTATTGATATACGATATTGATATATATTTAAATAGTCTTAGAGTATATAAATTATTAAATGGTTTTTTTAAAACATGATGTATTGTCAAGAGAAGGCCGACCAGATAATGAGAAGTTTGGTGTTTTAATTGGAAGTTGGAGACTGAGTAAAAAATGGAAGGATAGTTTCTCTATGGCTCTCTTTTTAAACACCAATGCAAACTAAATCACACTTACTCTTCTTTACTCAAACCGTTGCCACCATTCCCTATAGCTGATCTGAATACCTCACCTTCTTTTAAATGTAACATTCCTTCAGTGGCAATACTTGTTTCTTTGCATGTTCTCGTAGTGGATTGATGATCCTAAGAGACTAAAGAAGATCAGTGTGTAACAAATGGCGAGATTTTCGAAAGGCAAATTATATTTTCTGATTATATTTACTTGTTTAGGCCTAAAAATTTATATAATGTTTCTATATGTGTGTGTGTATTACATATAATAATTTTATATGTAAAAATAATATATGTGAATTTATTTTATAAATTGACACATATATTGACATTAAAGTTTAATAATATAATATTATTTATTTTCGGCTATATATTAAAATCTATTTTGTATAAATTAATTTTTGTAATATAAAATTATTTTTTATAGATATGTTAATTACTTAAACGTTAAATATAATTTTTTCCAAAGCTGATATATGTATTTTGGTAAATTAGTGCATATATTATATATGCATGATAAGAATAAGAACTCGGCTTTTAAAAAGGAAAGCGAAAGAGCATTTTCTGTGGTGCTTAAGAGCTTCATTAGCTCGGTATGGAGAGAAAGAAACAATAGGCTTTTTAACCCTTCGAATGCCAAAACTGATGTCAACTTCAAACGATGGATTATGGAAGAGATTAGAGACTCATTGCGACAGCTTACGTTTGCTATAGACCCTGGATTAAGTGCTGCCTTTGTGAGGATATAACTGTTTCTGTTTTTTATTTTTTGGTGTTTGCTTTTAATGTTTCTTTGTTCTCCCTGTGCTTGCTGCGCCAAGTATACCCCTGTTTTTCTATCCCTCTTTTGTTGTAATTGTTCTGATTGGTGTGGTAATATATGGTCGAGGTCCATTTAACCTCGTCGGCTTTGCCAAAAAAAAAAAAAAAAAAAAAAAAAATAAGAACTCGGCTTTTATTAAAAAAATTGATCTCGATCGAGAATAAATTAATTATATATTAATAACTATATTTATTTTATAATACATAAAAATGTTTTAGAAAAAATATTTATATTTTATTTATTATATGTTTGGTCAAAATAATTAATTTTAAATAGATTTTTTTAAATCAATATATTTAACTTTGTCATAATATTACATATTTTATTCCTACTTTGAATTTTAGATCTGTATAATATTTTGAAACAGATATATTTATTTTAAATTCAAATGTTAAATGATTTGGCCTAATCAAAATATATAGGAATTAAGATCATTTTAAATTTTGAGATTTTGATCTAAATTCATGTTCTTTTATTAGTCAAAGTAGATGGATTTTTATAAATTTTATTTAAATATATGCATATTACTTTCGAATTATATATTATATATTTGATTCGATAATATATATATGGCAATATATTATAAACATATATGTTTCTATATATATACGTACGTACGTACATACATACGTACGTACGTACATACATATATATAGACACACAGTAGATATAAATTCCATTATCTATATGTGCATGTGTATTTTATATACATGTTATATAGTTGTCATTTTATACTATCGTTTTATATACATATACATATACATACATACATATATATATACATACATGCATGCATACATACATACATACATATCTATATCACATTTATAACATACCAATACACAGAATTAAACCATTAAAATAAAACAAAACATTATATTAAAATCAAGGTTGGATCTAAATGCTAGCTAGTAATTTACATATGCCCATTAAGATCCACAAAGGGATTTTTTAATTTACCCCATTTCACCTGTTATCAAATAGGCCAGATTTAACACTAATATCAAAGCCCATTTGGTATGTGCCACATATAAATCAGCATTAAGGCCAACTAATAAACTTTTTCTGTCTAATGGGTGTCTAGAATAGGAGGGTCTAGGCTTGGGGTTGAAATTATTAGTACCCTTCCCTCCTTGGCTCTTAGTCTGGCCTAATCGATGGAGGAAGTCCAAAATTTGGCCTAAGCATAATGTCTAAATTTAATTTGGGCCTTAGGCTAATTTAAAATATGAGATTTGAAATTTTATTTGAAATTTAATAGTTAAGTTTAAATATAAAGGACTTTAAAAATATTATAAAATAAATTTAAAATGTCATATATTTCCTTTTAATTATTTGAGAAATTAAATTAAATTAATTTTTTGAAATTTTATTAAAATGTTTTTCTATGAAAGAGTGGTCCTCCTAGGAGGAGAGCACTTGAAATTTTATTATAACTAAAATAATATGCAAACAAAAATGTCCATAATATAAATAATTTCATGTGACTAAGATCATCTCCTTGATGATTCGCAAAAATAGATTGTGAAAAGAGAAAGCCAAAAAATATACAATATGAAAAGAGAAGATTAACTAGCTAAGGTGGTGCGGCTTTAAGAAAATGAACTGCAACAAGAGGTGTGTGCGTGTAAAGGACAAGTTGTAGGGTTATGAAACACATCCAAAATGATATGTTCACTACAGAATAGTTTAGGCTTTAAGCTGCACAGGACTTTGGGTTTTACGTACAAGAATAGGAAAACGAACTGCAATAAGAAATGTGCGCATAACAAAATTGTTACATTGCAAACTGAGAATCAAAACTGGACAGGGTTCAATAACGACGAAGGGCTTGAAATACTAATACGCACATGTGATCACTCCTACTAATACATTGCAAACTTGAGTAGTTACCTAAACATGGGATGAGACGAAGCTGAAATGCTTAGGTGAACTGGCGAGGGAGATGAAGTGATGCGTGCAGCTTGCGTAACCATATGATAACTAATGTAGGAGCTCAAAAGTGTGCACATAACATAAATTACACAGGTTGAGCAACAACCAATGCTAGTCTTGTCAACTGGAAGATAAATTGAACTGTTATGGTGTGCATGTTGTTCATGTAGTGAACAAGGTGGAGCAACATGAATCATAAATAAATGATGTTGGTTGTTGATGTAGTGAACAATTGTGGTATGCATGTTGTTGAAGGCTGCTAGTGAACAAGCAATGCTCAGATGCTTGATGGGAGATGCTGATGTGGAATTGAAACCATGTTATTCTGTGAGAAGAGGGATAATCTCCAATAAAGAGAAGCCATTAATGGCCAGAGCCAAGCGAGAACTCCAATCTGCGTCTCCTCCGGCAGAACCTATCCATATAAAAATACACCATGCAATACCGTATATAATGGAAGAGGGATTTTTGTAAACATAATTAAAAATTATGTTGTTTCTTTCAAGCCAAAAGCTCCAACTAGTGGTAGAGTAAATTGAATCCATATGGTTTCTAGTAGTTTTATTGAAATTATATCTAAAACTATTCCAATATTCAAAAGATGAAGGAATAACTAAGTTAATGCCAATGTTTAAAAATAGAGTAAATTACTAATAATGGATTGGGTAAACTGATAGTCATAGAAAAAGTGTCGAGCGGTTTCAGGGTGAAGATTACAGAAGTAGCACATGTTATGGTTAAGATTGTTAGAAAATTTGGAGTTAAGACAATTAATGGTGTTCAATTTATTATGTAAAACTATCCACATATGAATCTTTATGTCATCGGTAACCCTTATTTTCCTAACCAGTTTGAAGAAACATTGAGTTGGAACATCTTAAATGGCCAAAAATCTATACATGGACTTTGAAATATATTTTTCGCTATTATCCCATAACCAAATTAGGCTATCGTGTAGGTCATCTAGATTGATGTGGTTAAATCTATTAATCAAACTTTGAAATTGGATAAATGCGTTCCCTTTAGGATTTCAGTTAAAAGAAATTTTGCAGTTAAAATTTATTAAAATGTTTTATTAAATAGTTATGCGTGTAAAACTATAAAGGTTATAGTAAAATATTTTTCTTAAATTGTTTAAAAATAAATAAAATAAAATTTTTGAAATTTATTAGAAACTTAATTAAAAATTTATTCTAATAAATAATCAAGTAAATAGTTAATAAATATTTATATATAACTATAAAGCTCATAGTTAAATATTTTTCTTTAATAGTTTGAGATAAGTAAAGAATAAATTTTTTAAGTTAATTAAATTGTAAAAGTTATAAACAAATTAAACATACATAAGTGTGTGTGAATATAAATAAAATTTAAGTGGAATCGAAATAAACCAACTATAGATTTTTGGAATAAATATATACATATGGTAAGTATACTATGATATCCGAAGAGTCTGACACATGTATCGTGAGGGTATTTCATAATAAATAAATTTTTTCTTTAAATCGATAACTCTAAATTATTAAAGACTAAGAATCGTTGATAAAAATTGCCCTATATCGTTTGTATATTAATATGATACTTACGTATGCATTGGTTTTTAAGAAAACTCAAGCCATGGCTATTATGTGCAGTACCATTTATATATATTTGTAGATCTAGTAAGATAAATGCCTACTTTTTTTGATTAAACTCTAGGTATCAGCATTTCGTCGAGAAAATATAGTGGAGACTGAATATTCTTTTGACTTGTTGAACAAACTCATGGTTGGCAAATACCATGGTTAAGAGTTATATGATATAACCGATAAAGAGATATCCATCACTTGCGGGAGTATGATTTATTGAGTAAACTCTAGATCGGAATCCCAATGCAAGTGAGTCCAAACACTCACTAGAGAAACCAAAAGTTTTATATATTTCTCTTAGTGTTTAGAGTAGTATAAAAGTCTAGTGCGAGATTTATTAGCAAAATGAAATGATAACATTTAACCATTCTAATATTGTAAGAACATATGTTATGTAAAACTATACCAATCTACTTGAAAATAAATTTGGAGAAAATGATCAACCAAAGATTGTTTTTTGACAATGACAAACTAATTGAACCCGGTTACGCCAACTGGCTAAGTGCGATAAAAATAACACTAACTTATGAAAGCTTATGGTTTGTCGTAACTAAACCTGCAAGAAACAAACCCTCTGAGGCTGTTGATCTCATACAGTTAAAATTTATAACACACGGGTAGCTGATTGTGACAGAGCCTAAGCTTTTTGTTGTCTACTTTACACAAATCGTTGCAAAGAAAAAGTGGGAACATGTTTGCCCATTCATTTTTTGATAGTCTCAAATCATTATTTGGGGTGCGATCTTGTTCCACACGGTAGCTAAGAAAATTTTCAACATGAAGATGAGTAAGAGGAGTAGTGTAAAGGACTTCGTTTTAATGATGAAATGATATATTGATTGACTTTCGAGCTCAGTGCTAAAATTGAAGAAGGACTCCAAATAGACTTGATTCTAGGCTTGCTGACTTTGCAATTTGAGCCGTCTATAATGAATTTCAATATGAATAAAATAAAAGTGATCTTTGTTGAGTTCTTCAATATGTTGAGGTCGGTTGAAGGTGCAATTAAGGATTAAGGTATGGTGTTCACTATGAAATAAAAACAAGTATATAATAGCAAAAAAACACCTTTTATTTTGAGCAAGATTGGTCACAAAGTTAAATATATATAATTAATTACATAATTGCCCCTATGGTATATCCCTAACTTTATCAATTTCCCACTTGCACTTAGGATCAATTATGAAATCTAATTCCAACTTCTTTGATTAGTTTTATCAAAAAATAATATGGTCAGTCCTTTAGTGAATGGTATGCTATTTTGTTTTAATCATTTAATCTTTCAGTTAACTCTCTCTGACGCTAATAAACTGCCTTTTTCATGTGGAACTATTCAGAGTATGTCTCTTGACTTCTAGTAAGCTCTGGGTTCTTTTATGAACTATATCGCGGCATTATTATCATATAAAAATGTCATGGGATTCTCAACCTTTGGAATCACCTTTAGCTCAGTTATAAATTTATGCATTTACTTATACTTCTTACATTGCGGTAGCCGTTTGTTGAATTGGCGACTACTTATTGTTCAGAATAGTTCCAACTTAAATTTCTTAACTTAAGTTTGAATATGACTTTAAGGATTGATATACTATACTTTATATTACTACTGAAGTTCGAGTACACGAACTACTTCATAAGGAGTTTATTGTTTCTATAAATAATTCTCTAGTATTTCATAAATAGTTGGGAATGCTCTAAAATATCATTTAGTGATCTTAAATTGGATTTGATATTTGCTTTATGTGTCAAATACATAAGTAAATTACGATATCATAGAAAATACAACATGTATGATAATTCTTATTCCAGTGTATAAGGAACTCATCTTACATGTTTCATATTAAATATTTTAATAAATTGTCTTTGCATATCATTTGGGACATTTCCAACATCCTTTATACTTTATTATAAAAGATACAATTTACAAATCGCATATCGAGTATTAAACAACCAAACTAGAACTAATTTTAACATAAGTACATTATTAACAATCAGTAATATGTTGTTTACTTATAATTAAGAAATATCCACATACCTTTTAATGTTCTTCCTTGTGGACAGATGCTTTCTCTGCATTTTGACTGAAATCAAACTATTTGATATTTCTATCAAAATACTTATTTAGCTTGGATGCTTATAGAATGATACTTTCGTATCATTTCTTCGACCATATTGAAAAACCCACGAACTCAATATCCCTCCTACTGACTTCGAGACACTTTGGTTGCTATGTAGAAACAGTCTATTCTAAATAATTATTTAGAATTTTCCATTTCGACACATATGTACCAGTACACAAAGTCATACCAAGCAATAAATTTATGAGTAAAATATGAATCATCTTGAGCACACTAAGTGATGAATTTGTAATGTTAATTAAACACAATTTAAAATTATGATTTTATTCTTATCAATATTGCTCACTATATCCCAGTTGCATTAGTCTTTCTCTTAAATACACATTTACGGCCGATGAATCATATTCCTACGGGTACACTATCAAATCACATTTTTATAATGTAGTTGGAATTCTTCTAGATTTGTGCATTATCAGTACTCTTAATGGTTTAATTGACTGCTAGGGATTATTTAATCTCATCATTGATAAGAAACACGTAGTTTCTCTTCAATATGTAAGAGTATTTATTGGACATTCTAATGCATAGTGTTTATTAAGATTTTGGTTAATTTCATTTCATTCCTCGTAATCAATTTTATCCTTGGATCATAACCAAATCCATTTTACTACCAATAATTTTAAAAAGAAATTCCTTTACTACAAAGTTGGTCTTACTTAAAACAACAATTGTTTCTTAGTGTTAACCCCCCTTTTGGCATAAGAGTACACAGGTGGATTTAACCCAAAACTTAATAGTCATCAAGGAAGAAAGCCCAAAAAGATTGTTAACAGGATTGTGGATTGACTATATTTTAAACTAGGGACTATAGTTGGATGGATTCAGATGTACAGCTCTTAAAAAATGGCTAAGTATGGAACTAATACTTCCCCTAGAAGAGGGATCCGAATCCCTCTATGAATAAAGGGGTCGGATTAAATAGGATGCACACAACATAACTCAATGATTATCACTCCATAACTCAACAACCATAATGCGGATTGAAGTGAAACTTTGGGAACAAGAAGAAGGGACACTTGGGAGTTTACCCTAGGGATCGTACATCAAATAGAGCAAGTTAGAGGTATCGACCATCTTTCCTCCATAAGGATCGGCTATAATCAGCATTCGCAACATATTGCAAAAAGACCGATCGATAACTCAAAATCTATAGATGCTATTGTTATTCGGCATTCTAGCTTCGCTATATTGGACTGATTGCACGAGTAAGCTTCGACGGCCGTTAAGGTCGACAACTCCAGAGTGATGATTGTGGGGCCCAAAAGTCAAAAATAGATGGTAATATGAATTCAGGATTGAATGGAATTGATAGATGCACAACATAGAATGTTCAAAGTATGGGATATGGTTCAATGCATAGGAGGGATCAGCATCGTATGGCTCCAACAGGAGGGATCGGTATACATTAAAGTACAAGAGAATTCTTGCAGAAAATAATCAATTTCTCAAGATTTACAAGTCCAAAGCATATGAAATTTGAGGAGCAAGATATGAGGACCCTAGGGAACCTACCCTAGGGATAGCACATCAAAAGGACAAAATTGGAGGGATCGGTGTACATTCCTTCGGAGGGATCAGCAGAAGGCAGCAATCAAGTCATGTTGATTTAGTGATCAAGTAACAACTTGACTTCCAATGATCCAAATGACATAAAAATTGGAGGCTAAGAATGTTTTTGCATAAGGAAGCCACCATAGGGATCGCTTCCCAAAATTCGACCAAAGAAGTGATCGGTATTGAACCCTCTTCTTTAGGAATTAGGCCCAACGATCCGTATAGTGGGGCCATGTAGATTAGAAGGTCCTTCAGCCAAAATTTCAGATAGATACATTGTCGTCTTCACCTATAAATACTGGCCTGATGGGTCATTCCGAGGATCTTTACACTGCTTGTTACTCTAGGCTCTATTGTAATCAAGTACTTGCTATTTTCTACTACTGTAATCAGGTCTATAAGTGATTAATAAATGATAATCTTCAAAGTGGACATAGGCATACAACGTTGAACCACTATAAATTTCTTTATCTTTGATTATAGTCTATTCTCTGTTACTTGTTAATTTATTTCTTCGGTTTAATTTTGCTTTTCTACAATTACTTCTCTACAGAAACTATTCTTGGGTGTTTATGACTAATTAAGTTGCAAAAAATTTGGTGCTTTCACTGAGAAACTTGATTCTCAGTTCATTAGGACCCCTTTGTTGCTACTGGATTGGATAAATCTCCCAAAGGAGGTCTACAGTTATCTTCAAGAAGTTGCTCATGCTACTTAGATTTGTAGAAATCAAAGCAAAGCTATTGATAATGGTGAGAAATACTAGATCTACTTCTCAGGCGGGGAAGGAAATAAGAATACTAGCATTCAGTAATAAGACCCAAGCAATCAACCAACGAATGTGAATGCTGAACAGGTTGAAGTTCAGAAGCCTATTCATCCTATTACAAGAGCTAAATTTCATAATTTAATGAGAGAGCTGATGGAGAGCCATCGACAATCAAATAAACAAATTCAAATTAATATGAACTTGATGAACTAACTCAATCAGTGGCAACGGGGGAAATTTAGGAGAGATCCCACTCCTTATTCAGCATCAGAACGTTCTAGCTCATCAGACGAGTATCACAGGCATAGGCGTCGTAGAACAGATGAATATGACGTAGAAACTTTGGGGTGTCAATTAACAGACCATCATGGTCTTCCAGGATCGATCGGTGCCAAACCCTCCATAGGGATCAGTATCGATCCCTCCACCAGAAGAGGGAATCCATCCATGCCTTATGACAATATAGTTGGAGCTATTATAGTTGGTTTGGATGCTGGAGTTCAATTAAATGTTGACCCGCCTCTTCCCCGAAATGACGATGAAGTGAATTTACAAGATATACATCGGGAAGATGGTGAACCAAGAAGGAGTGAAACGACCCGCAGACATCGACCAGACCATTCACGTAAGGTGGAGCACGACCACAGCTTAGCACCAACCATCCAAATGCTGGGCTTATCGGGAATGGTTAAACAATTGGTGAGAGAGAGCCAGGTTTGACTAACGATGACTGGGGAATCTCGAGAAGCCATACCCCATTCGCTGATAATGTACTACATGCGGAGTATACAAGGAGGTTCAACATGCCAACAATGCCCGCCTACGAGGGAAAAACCGACCCTAGGCAGCATATCATGAGATATAAATGGCTGATGGATTCTACGCGAGTAAATGATGCAACCAAGTGTAGATGCTTTCACATAACTCTCCCTGGAATAGCAACGATGTGGTTCACAATATTACCCCCACAATCAATTTATAAATTCGATGATTTGGCAACAAAGTTTGTGGACCAGTTCTAGATGCACGCAACTCATCCTAAGGTTGTGATATCCCTGTCCAATGTGATTCGGGCTCTATGAGAGGTTCTAAAGGATTATTTGGAGAGATTTCATACAACTGTTACGGAAATCAATAATTCAAATGACCATGCGATATTGATGGTTGTGACGAGAGGAAAGATCCAGAATCTGATTTCGACAATTGGTTAGCTGGCAAGCCGCCCACAATGTTGGAGCGCTTTATGCAAAGGCGGCCCAGTATTTGAGAAAGGAGGAAGCTAGGTCCTCCAAGAAAAAGAATGTCGTGGGACTAAGCGGAGAGGGAGTATAAAGTAACATCGCAGTAAAGCAGTTTGATGATAGCTCAGGAAAAGTTTAAGTGAATGTCCAAAATAAGCCGAATCAGCAAAAGAAAAGCGGAGATAGGGATCGAGAACGAAATAGAGATCTTGGAAGAGGGAAGCCTAGGATTCTGATGTTTGATACCTACACACCATTGAATATTTCCTTGGAGAATATCTATTTGTCTACTTTCAACACCATGCAATACAAGAAGCTTCCTCCAAAAGAATCGACTGAGAAGCAGAATCCAACCAAAAAATATTGTCGGTTCCATGAGTACCGTGGACATGGCATGAATGAATGCATGAATCTCCAAGACATTATCAAAAAGATGATTCGAGAAAGAAAATTGCAGCAATTCATAAAAACCATACAGGATGGCAGACAGGGGACATCCGAGCCCAACCGAGGACAAGTACCATGCAGGGCTGAGGAACCTGCATGAACTGGTGGAAGATTGGTGATAAATACGATAGTCAGAGGACCGTACTCAGTAGATAAGAGTTGGCAAGAGATGTAGTGCTAAGCTAACACGATTGGGCATGTGGATTTTTAATATTGTTTGAATACAGAAGATGGAGCTCCAGCAAAATAGCAACATACAATGACCGATGATATCGTGTTTAGAAATAGAGATGCAGACAAGGTAGAGGCTCTAACGATCGACCCAATGGTCATTTCAGCAATGAGTGGCCCCTCTTTGGTGAGAAGGATATTGATTGGTTGTGGAAGTTCAGTAAATATAATTTTCAAAAAGATTATGATCAGATGAAAATGGAAGCTAAGGACTTAAAGTCGTCTAAAGCCCGCATACTCGGTTTTAACGGTGTTGCAACTGAAGCCATTAGGTATGTGGAATTACCTGTAGAGTTGGGAGAAGGTGACCGTAGGAGAGTGCGAATCTTGCCATTTGTTGTTTTGGATGTTGACTCTCCTTACAATGTTTTTCTCGGCCGACCGGACCTAGCCAAATTCCGGGTAGCCCTTGCTCTATGGTGTTTGACTTTGAAGTTCCCAACCGATAATAAAGTGTGAGTTATTCATGATGATCAGGCAACTGGACATGCCTGTTATGTAGCTGAGTTGAGGGATGCTCAGCGTAAAGAGAAAGGTAAGAATATGTACAAGACTGTACGCATCCAAGCTGCCAAAGATTGAGAATTAGCGCCTGAGCCTTGGCTTGGGCGCCATAGTTGGTTCTATAGTGATATAGATATGAGAGATGATGAGGAGGAGCCAAAAGAGACCAAGGTTGCACCGACTAAGCTAACGATTGATATCACTGTCAGCCACGATGACCCATCACGTGTCCTCAAGATCGGATCACCGCTCAGCCCGCCAATGATGAAAGAACTTGCTGGTTTTCTCCAAGCGAATCCAGACATCTTCACTTGGACTCTCTAGGACATGTGCGGAATCTCACCTGTCATTACAAGCCATGCATTGAATATCAACCAAAGGCATGTCTCGGTGAAGAAAAAAGACGCGGCATGGATCCGGAGAGGTCTATCGCTCTCAGACAGGAGGTGGATAGACGCAAAGACAATGGGTTTATCCACGACGCCCTCTACCCTAAGTGGGTATCTAACCCTGTACTTTTGAAAAAGGCGAATAGGAAATGGAGAACAAGCATTAATTACCCAGACATGAACCAGGTGTGTCCAAAAGACAGTGTTCCCCTTCCGAGGATCGACCAGCTGGTGGATTCAACCACGGAACACGAATTACTATCTTTCATGGATGCGTACTCGGGATATAACTAAATCCCGATGCACATTCCCGATCAAGAGAACATCAGTTTCATTACCGATGTTGGATTATATTGCTATGGGGTGATGTCATTTGGATTAGAGAATGCAGGAGCTACTTACCAACGCCTAGTCAATAGGATGTTTAAATATAATATTGGGAAGACAATGGAAGTATATGTAGATGATATGCTCGTGAAGTCACAACGGTCAAGCGACCACATAAAAGACTTGGCAGAAATGTTTGACATCCTTCGACATTACAAGATGAAAATTAATCCTTTGAAGTGTTCTTTTGGTGTAGCATTAGGGAAATTCTTGGGCTTTATTGTTAACGCCTATGTAATAGAAGCTAATCCTAAGAAGATTTAGGCTATCCGCGATATCCAAGCGCCAAAGACTATTAAACAAGTACAAAGTCTGAATGGGAAAGTTGCTAACTTAAGGCGATTTATTTCCAGAGCTACCGACAAATGTGTTCCTTTCTTTGACTTCATTAGGAAAGGGAAAAGAAACATCAAATGGAGACAAGATTGTAAAGACGCATTTCAAGCTTTGGCGAATCATTTATAGAGACCCCCATTTTGTCAAACCCGGTGGATCATGAAGATTTGTACATTTATTTGGCCGTGTCGATACACGCTATAAGTGCCGCATTGCTTCATGAGGAAGGTTGAACCCAGCGGCCGGTGTATTACATCAGCAAGCGATTGAGGGGAGCTAAAAGGAACTATCCGAAAATAGAGAAACTAGCATACTGTTTGTTGATTGCATCACGAAAGCTTCGCCCGTACTTCTAGGCACACCCGATCAATGTTTCGCCGACCAGCCGTTACGACAGGTCCTACAACGACCTGAGACGTTTGAAAGGTTACTCAAGTGAAATATCGAGCTCAGTCAATTCGATATCACCTATCTCCCTCGGAAGGCTATCCAGGGTTAGGCACTGGCAAACTTTATAGCAGAGTTCACTACGCAGGATGATTCCTTGGAGAGCAGCGGAATCCCTACCATACGGTGGAAATTGTATACTAATGGAGTATCCAATGATCATTGTTTTGGAGCTGGAATTATGCTTGTAACCGCCGAGGATAGGTCAATCTGTTATGCTTTAAAGCTTGATTTCTCAATGACAGACAACAAAGCTGACTATGAAGCTCTAATTGCTGGACTTAAACTCGCTAAAGAACTAGGAATAAAGTCTCTTAAAATCTTTTGCGTTTCACGGTTGGTAGTATACCAAGTCAAGGGAGATTATCAAGCTAAAGAAAACGGCTTGCTCCATACCTTACCCAAGTCCAAGATTTGTGTAATGATTCTAATTTTGACTAACATTATTTAGAGCATTTAACTAGATAAATTAAATGAAATAGTGTAAATGGTTATGGGATCAAGATTTGTAAATTAATAAGGGGGTTGTGCCTTAATAAATATAAGCAAAAGAGAATTAAAATTAAGTAAGTAGAAGGAATATGATAATGGAAAAATAGGAATGGATTATATTATACCCGAAACCCTTCTTACCTTCATTCCTTATTTATTTTCAAAAATTACAAACAAAACCAAAACCCCTAAAGGGTTCGACCGGCCACCATTAAGAGATTCAAGAAAAAGAAAAGCTAAGGTTCAAGTGGGAGCTTAAGCAAATCAATTAAAGGATAAATCTCAACCTTCTTAACAACAAGCCAAGGTGAATAATGAGTTTACATCTCATTTTGTTGATTTCGGTTTCTAGTTAGATCCGAATTTGTTTTGCAAATAATATGCCATGATATGATTGTTTAAATGGATATATATACTTGTTGATGACTTATGTTTCTTCATATAGATTTTATAATAAGTTTAGATTTGAAAAACCTATTAAATGGCATCCAAATGACTTGCGTTTTTTTATATATGATCAAAAACATTATTTATGAAGTGGGTTTCAAGTTTCATAATTTTCTAAGTTATTGTGGATTTATTATGAATTTTCTATGAAAGAAAATGCAAAAATCAGGGTTTATATTATTTTAGGAAATTATATATTTGTTTTGTATCTGAAATTTAAATATGTTAGATAACATATTAAAAATGAATTATTGCGATTTTTGGGGAATTTTCCTAAGTATTTTATCATAGTTATGAAATTATTAAAGTTAAGGGACTTAAATGTTTTATATGTTTATTTAAGGAGAAGGGCTTATTTGTTAAACATTTTAATTTGATAATATCTGAATTCGGCAGCACTTTTAGAAAAAGATTTTGAAAAAGAATTGGCAACCAATTATATGTTGACAAATAAGGAAAGTTAGTTGAAAAGAAATTACTTTAAAAGGCTAAGAATCGGTTTTGCTTAAATTTAATGCTTCGCCACTTCCACCTGGAGCTTTCGATATCATACCTCCTCTAGAACCTATTTGAAACCAATGCACATGGTATCAACTAATTGATACGTAGTGAATTGGAGAAAGGCGGAAGGTATAGAGTCAAAACCATGCTTTCAAAGGGGTAGAAGCCAAACTTATTAACTTTGAACTATTTTTGTTTATAAATGATGCTTTCGAAAGGGTTGGAGTTAGCTTTCGACTTAATCAACTTGCCTTTGTATATATAAAAGAGCTTTCGAATGAGTTGCCTCCTTTGTGTTGTAGAAGAAGCTTTCGAAAGGATAAAACCCATGCCGTCGCATTGAAACCTTTCGAAGTAATGCTTTCGAAAGGGTGCTTTCCCCTTTATACTCTGAAGCCGCCTTCTCAATGCTTTCGAAAGGGTAGTTTAACTGCTTTTAAAATGGTTTCGAAGGCATTGGTTTCGAAAGGGTTGTTTCGAAACTATCCTCTTTCTTTTACTTGGGATAAATGCTTTCGAAAGTAAAGATTTCGCCTTTGTTCTTTTATGACCCTTGGTTATATTAAAAGTTAAACCCAAAAGGTTTCGAAAGGAATGATTTTAAATGATATCGAAGCCATGCTTCCACAAACTTTTACTTAAACCCAATACTTTTGAAAGATATGCTTTAAGTGAAGAATTTCAATGCTTTCAAAAGGTATATGATATGGGTTTCGAAGGGGAGATCCCTAATGTTTTCGGAAGGTTTATTTTGAGTATTAGAATGAAGGGTTTCCAATTCTTTCGAAAGGTAAATTTTGAATGGTTTTAAAAGGGGATGTCTAAGGTTTCAATAAAGCTTTCGAAAGGGTTGTTCACAATGATTTCAAAAGGCATTGTTTAAGGTTTAAACAAAGGTTTCAAATGTATTTTTTGGCCTTATAGCCTAAAATGTTTTAGTTAAAAAGTGATTTTAACTTATTATGAAGGGATAGATAATCCCATTGATCGGATTTCATCAACATTTTTTCATGTGAAGCATAGATATCATGGCATAAGTATTTTGAGTAAAGCAAAGTATATAATTTCCTTATTTTATAAAGGTATGATTTTAGGGGTAAATCATTTTTAAAGACTATTTACAAGGAAATGAGTTTTAATAGGGTAGTTAACTCAAAGATAGGAAATGACTCATGATTAGGGTAGTTAACCTTAAGTTTATGACTCAGATATTAGAAGACCAGATGAGGTTGGTGTAGGGTCATGGCCTATACTTTAGCTACTAGCCCAAAATTCCAGTGTGTAGTGCTTGTCACAGGTAGGACTAAATTGAGGTACACACAAAAGGGAATATGCAAGGCAAAGATAGGTTATTGGTGAGCCCATAAAACCATTAGGTTCAATTCATCTTAGAAAAAGAAAGTTAAGGGCAGTCAGCCTAGTATTGTGTCTTACGGAAGTTGGATTCTTTGTTATGTCTGGTAGGCCCGAGTCAGCCGATGGTTAATAGTTAGCCAGAGAAAACAATAGTGCGGACAGATAGTCCATTGATTTCCTGATTTTTATGCGTATATGTACTTGCTTTAATTGTTATAATCAGTTTGATTGTAGGATTTGATTTTCAATCCATATGCTTTTAAAGAAGATATTAGTAAGGGGAAACCCGTTCGGCTAAGCGGAATAGTCTCACTTAATATTAGTAAATCGAGATGTAATAGTATTTATACACATCTAGCTTTAAGTCTAGCTCGAAGTTTATGTTTTCCCCCTTAAACTCTCGGTGTTCAAAATATAATTTGACTATATTAAGGGTTAAGGCTTTTCAGGTTTAGTAGGCTGGACGAATAAGCTTCTGAAGACGTGCAGAAGGCAAAGTTAGCAATGTAGGAGTTATTTACTTTTATTTCCACTATGATGTATTTATTACTAATAGGTCTATCTAGAACTCTGATCGTCCAAGGGGCATCTTCATATGTTGCTCTTGGTGTAATTTATACTAATTATATTTGATCAAAACTTAGGATTCGTTATGGGATTATGTAACTGAATATGAAATATGGACTTGAAATGTGATCAGAAAAGTTGTTTTTGAAATTTGTGATTTTATTTCATATTCATGTGCTTCTGATATTATGGATACCACTAACATTACCGTATTTTTTCATCGAAAATTAATACTATAGATGACTACAACAATTGTAGCGCTTAGCTTCGGGCCTCAAGTTAGAGGATGTTACAAGTTATTGACTGAATTTGAGTACTATGACATTTCGCATATTCCACCGGATCAAAACAGAGAGGCTGATTCGTTGGTATAGTTTGCTAGCACTGGCGAAGCATAGCAGATGGGCTTGGTTTCGGTCGAAGTATTAAATGCCCTGAGTATAAACCTGATAGAAATCGATCGGATACTTGAAGCGGAGTCTGAGAGGGAATCATGAATGACTCTGATCAAAGACTATTTGCTACATGGAGTCCTACCAGATCAAAGGAATGAAAAGCGACAAGTCCTTCGTAAAGCTTCGCAATATGTCATGCAAGGAGGAATTATGTTACAGAAAAGGTTTCTTTGTTCCCCTACTCTAGTGTGTCGCTCATGATGAGATAAAAGGTGTCCTAAAAGAACATGAAGGGGAATGTGGTGATCACACTAGAAGGAAAACTCTAGCAAAGAAAATACTTCGTTACGGGTATTATTAGCTAACTATCAGTCGAGTCGCTGCTGACTATGTAAGACGATGCGATAAGTGCCAAATATATGCAAAGGTTCCAAGAGTTCCGCCGATGGAAATCACGCAAATGGTCAGCCCATGGCCGTTTGCCATGTGGGGTATAGATATTATCGGTTACTTACCGATCTCTAAAGGTGGCGCAAAGTACGCTATCGTCGTAGTTGATTACTTCACCAAATGGGCCAAAGCAGGACCTTTAGCTATGATCACAACCAAGAAAGTAATCAACTTTATTGTCTGAAACATCATATGTCGTTTCGGTCTCACACAAACTATTGTAACAGATAATGGGACCCAATTCGACAATAAATTTTAAAGACTTTTGTGAGAGGTATTGTATTGAAAAGAGATTTGCAGCGGTCACTCACCCTCAAGCAAATGGACAAGTTGAAGCTGTGAACAAAGTTATAAAGTCCTTTCTAAAGAAGTGTTTGGAAAAAGCTAGAAGCAAGTGGATGGATGAAATCCCAACCGCATTATTGGCTTTTAGAACCACCCACAAATCCACGACTGGCCATTCTCCATTCGCCCTTGCTTATGGTTCCAAAGCCATCATTCCTATTGATCTCGAAGTTCCTTCTCATCGAGTGATTTATTATGATCCCAAAATGAATAAAGATCTCCTTTTGGAATCTCTCAACTTTATATATGAGAAGTGCGAGGAAGCCAATCTGAGCGCAGTTGTGCATCAACACCGAGTCACCCGATATTACAACGTTAAAGTCCGACCTAGAAGCTTAGCAATCGACGATCTTGTCTTGAAATGGGTTTTTCCTACCCCATCACACATGAATCCAATCTGGGAAGGACCATATGTCATTGAATAGTTGCTTGGAGAGGGAACTTTCAAGCTAGCAACCGTTGTTGGTGTCACACTCCCAAGGGCGTGGAATAGCGAGCATTTGCGATGCTATTTCACTTAGTTTATTTCTTTTTCATTCAGTTGTATTTGATTTCAAAATTTTCTTTAGCATTTGATTTTCCAAATATGTAATAAGATAGATTATGTCATTCCTTTCAATTTAGCAAATAAGGTTTTGGACTTCCTTCATATTTATGTTTGATGTAGCATTATGTAATAGTTACATGACAAAATTGATTGATGTCGATATGTCTGAATAGGTTCTCAGAGTTTGGAATTAATCAATTATGCTAGTTCCCAATGGAACTAAACAAGATGAGCTTGGTCTGATTGTTCATTTGATAACTCTTGTTCATAATCCAATGGACGGGATACACAGTGAGGAATGGACGTGACTCGACCATTTTATAACCGAATAAATCCTACCGAACGATGCGACTGAAATAAAATAAGAGCGATTGTGACATGATCGATCCCTAGCTAAATCAAACCCCGGACCCTTGGGGGACAAATCAATTAATTAAAGAAAGTACGATTTGACCGCTTTCTGAAATAACTGTAGCCCCAGAGTGCCGACTGGAGTATAAACATAAATCAGGTGTGAATCGACCACCCGCGAAATAACTCTAAGTGCTCAAAGTGCGGACTGGAGTATAACCATAAATTGGGTGTGAATCGACCACCCACGAAATAACACTAAATCCCCAGAGTGCGGACTAGAGTATGAACATAAATTGGTTACGATTCGACGGCCCATCAACTAACTCTTATCCCCAGAGCGTGGATATGAGTATAAATAGATAGATGAGTGAGGTTTGACCATTCACTATTCCATGAACTCCGGCCTGAAATCGACAGGAAGAGTATAAACCTGATAAGGATGGAGTTCGACCATCCAACGTCTAACCCCGCTAACCTAAGACTGGAGGCAGGGGTATAATTACTCAAAATCACTAAATTCGACAGCGTAATACTAAGGCTCGAGCCTAGCGTTGATGTGACTCAAGGCCATGACCACATGGAGGGCCTGGGATAGAGCTAATGAATTGTTACCAGAATTAATGAACAACTAATTGCAAGTACATTAAATGGAAAGTAATAGTTCAACTACTTAAATAACAGTTCACATGAGAGCCCAATAGAAAATAAGAACTTTTATTCACATGATAAGTTTCAAAACTATGGTACAAGTTATTTCAAAAAACTGGGATTCGTACCCGTACAACCACAACTAATAAAAGAAAACGACAACCAAACAGCTATGCAGACTATGTACACACTGAGCCAAAATGATGGCTATTTCTCCCATCTTCTCTCCTTTTTAGGTTTTTCGGGAGTGGTACTGTCTGAACTTCCGCTTGTTCTTCCTTGATCCCTTATCACCTTTGGCGGGAGAGCGTTTGAAGCTTAAAGGGAGTTCTCTAGGAATCGACCCACCAGGTGGAATGACTTGTACTGGGATAAGGTGTGCATCATCAATGTCCACCTCAGTAGGCTCAACTTTAGCCTATTTCTTCAGCAACTCTTCCTTCTTAATACACTCCTTTAGACTGATCTCATCAGTGCGTTTGGAAGTGCTGGTAATCACAACATCATCAGATTCATCCCCCGGTAGTGGATCTTCAGCCTTATCATCATCGAGTGCTCCGATGACTTGTGCATTGGGCCTCGGTACCTCGGTGGCCGCCGGAATCTTTGTTAATTTCTCTTGTTTCTCCACGGCAGCGTCACATTTAGGAGTTTGGCCGGGACCATTAAGACCTACAAATTTGTTAAAACAAGGAGATAAGGCTAAAACCATTGGGCATGAAGAATAAAACCTTTCGTAGAGTGGACAGTAAAGTGGAATACCTACATCCGACTGGCTTTCAGTTGTTGCTGGAGTGCCCCCTCCAAACAAGGGTCAACACTTTGGATTGATAACCGGGTTTAATTGGATCGTAGCTCAATTCCTGCTACGGACCAAAGGAAACCGATGCTCCAGCCACATAAAAAGAAGAGGGGACCTTAGGATCGACTTATGAGGATCTAACAATATGTTTCCCTTTACCGGAAGGCGTTGAAATGTCAAAATATCGGAGTCTCGCGGCGCAAGATCTAACGGTTCATTTCCATGGAGGATCTTCCGCACCAATTTCTCTTCATCTAACTCAGCTTTGCCCAGCTCCCTCTTTTTTCATCTCAATGATGTACTCCCAGGCTTTAGCAAGTGACTCAAGTTAACCTTCGCTAAGAAAACTCTAGTCGTGGTGGATGAGGACTTTGGCGTTGAATTTGATGATCAGTGGATCAAACAAGTCCTTGATTTCATTCCGACCGGACTCTTTAGCATCTTCTACTCGGGTTTCAATTTGTTCCATTATCTCCTTGCGGCCCTCTTCTCATGCATCCTCTTTAAGGGCTTATATTTTGGCAAATTGCCGTCAAGTTTGATTTTCAGGCTCCTGGCTTTAACAGCATCTTCGCAGTACCTTTGTGATTCTTCTCGAGCCACAATCTTCTCTTCCCTTTCTTTCTTGAGAAGCTCTTCAAGCTCCTTAACAAGGCGGGCCAGGATATCTTTCTCCTTTTGCAAGAAATCCTTTTCCAGAGCGAGTGCCCCGCTGTGATTGAGGGTAGCATTGAGTTCTTTCTTTTGGGAAACTTCCAAATAACTCACTGCCTTTGATGTTTCTTTGGCACTCTTTTCTGCCTTAGCAAGCTATGTTGTCAACTCCAATAGCTCATTATCTTGGGGTTTTATTATGTCTTTATCGTGGATCGCCTCTAGTTATAGATGATCTATTTCATATTGTCGCTCGATTGACACTTCGGAGTTTTCTCTGCTAAGTGTTGAAATGATTCATGCTGCACGAACACATCATTAACGCATGCGAGAGAGCTTACTTTGGCGTGCCTTGGGATCATATGTACCATGCGAAGGAATTTAAGCCCATCGAAACCGATTTTCGAGAAAGTAGTCTTAAATTCATCCAATTTCTCTGTTGTAGAAGTTTTAGGAGCAGCTATCGGCAAGGATGAATTAGATTGTCAATTGGATTCTTGCTCGACTTGCGGTCGTGAGATTGCCTAGAGCTAGAAGAACTAGAGTGTTGCTCATGTGATGTGGAAATTTTAGGGCCGTAGAAAGAAGGTCGGTCTCCGCAATAAATAGGAAGACTGGGCTGGTCCCCCTAGCGAGATGACTGGGACTATGACTCATGCTTGGAAGAAGAAGAGTCCCTAGAATGATATCTTTTTTCCCATCTGTCATCTTTTTCTCTATGCCCGCCTAATCCTGAGCCGCGGCTAGATTTATAATGCGTCGAAGAGCCCCTTAGGAGATCAAAAGCCCGAGACTGAGTCATTGCACCTGTAAAGACCAAACGAGAAAATATAAGTAACTATTATGCAAAGGGTTGATGAAGAGTGTGTAGTGAAGTGCACGTGGTTGTGAGTGTCTGAGTGTTCGACTACAGGCTCCTTGCCTAAGCCTACATCAGCATTGCAGGGTTCATTGGCCTGGGCATCCCTAATCTTGCCCTCTTCAGTGTCATCACGAGTCCCCTCGGCTGGGGGCACGATAGGATTTGTTGACATCCCTTTCTTGCTCTGCGATGTTTCTCGGTAATGCCACACTACCAGGGATCCTAATGCTACGACCCTCTTCCAATAGCCCGAATAGAGATAATAACCCATTGATTACGAGAAGTTTGAAGTCCCTGTCTTCGATAGGGGTAGCGCGAATAATAGAGATCGCTCTTGAAAAATTATTATCCTCAAGACAAGGGCGGACACCTGTAGAAATTCAGGATGTTAGTGAATTTAAAGATGACTTGGATTGATAGACTTAAGAAAGAAGTGAAGGCAACATTTACGTCCTTCCAGTGATTGCCTTGCGAAGCCCGATGGATGCCAAACATAGAACCACTCGTGTTTGAAAAGAGAAAGTTTATTCCAAGCACCTGTTAAGACCTGGCAGTTAGGTAAAGGCTTAAGGAAGACGTAGGAAGGACTTCCTAATCATCGTTTAAGATTGTAAATGAATCTTATGTCCTTCGGAGTTGGTGGGAAAAACAGAACACTCATGAATAGTAGAAAAGTTCCATAAAGGAAGGCGTAGCTGTTCGGGTGAAGTTGAGTGGGAGTTATCCCAAGATATCCTAACATCTCCCGAATAAATGAATTGAAGAGAGGTATGCATCCGGCCCAGTACATAAATTTGTCGCACGCTGTTTACCCCTCCGGGGTTAAGTGAGGATTGCCGTTTATCGAAGAAACCAAGGTGTCTGAGAACGAAATTCCATGTAGGGAACACAGCCTGCGAAGGGCATCCTCGCCCATTTAGCAGTCTTGAGAATCTATCGGGTTATCTAAGAGAATGCCACCTTCTACTACGTCGGGAGTAGGACTTACATCCTCCGCTAGGACGACCGGAACATCTAAAAAAAGGTTGACCGTTGGGCTAGAAACTTCCGTTTGTTCGGCTTGTTGACTAAGAGAAAGCCTGCCAAATATAGTCGCGGAGCTCGATTTTGCTTCAGGATCGCTATGTTGCGGAGCTTGTTCAGAAGACATTGTAGATAAACGTCTTAAGCATCTGAACTCCATATTAACTATACTCAGTAGACAATCGAGATTAGAAGAAATTACTTAATCCCCACATGTTAAGTGTGAACTAGTGCAGCGTAGTGTTTTGTATAACAGAGATAAATAACTTTAAATAAAAATGAAGTTAAATGACGAGACTTTGGATTCCGACCAGAGTGACCATCATCGCTGACCGTCTCAACTGGCAAGGAGATTAATCGCTTGTGAAAGCTTTGGGATCGACTATCGGCATATCAAAGTGCAAAATCTACCATTCAAGTCCATATGTTACGTTTAAGTTCATGATGAAAGTTCCAAGAATTTGATTATTCATATCTTAAGTTTGGTGGTAAATATGCAAGTCCTATTATTCATTGTAATCATATATTTAAGTTCGTTAAGGTGAATTGGTAGTAATTGTCCAAACAAGTCAATTTGGATTAGGTCTGGAATCCAAAAAATATATGTGCGGATCCTTATATGTCGAACCCTTTGTACTGATCTCTATCCCAAATCTTTTATGCCGATCCCTCTGTATAACATAATCCTACTGATCCCTTCTTTTCTACAAATCCCACCAATCCCTCTCTCACACCAAAGAATACCGATCCCTACTCCTACTGATCCCTCTACTTCACCCTCTAACATCAAGCCTCTATGCCGAGGGATCGGTATAGACCCAAATCTCCAACACCGATCTCCCCTCCACTCTATCTTCTTCCTTCTTCCTCCTCCTTCACTCTGCCTAACCCCTATGTGTCCAACATTTCATCTCTTCCAAACAAATTCGGCCATTGTTCATCATTATGCCAAACTCCAGAATACCTAATCTCATTATAAAACCAAAAGAAAAGGGGAAGAGAGCTCACCTACGGGTATATGTATATTAAAGGAATTGGCGAGTAACTTGAAGGTGAGCGAGATGAAAGGTATAGGGAAGATGGTTCGAGAGAGTGGATTGAAGCATAAGGATATTTTTTTTGAAGTTAAAGGGGGAAGAAGGGAAGGAAGATTCGTTTTGTATAAAAGAAACGAGAGGTGGTGCTTTGGAGGATGATGGATTAAAATAATGCAAGCATGGGTGAAAAGAAAACGAAGTGCTGGCTTATATATGGGAACTAGGGGTCAACACGTGTGAGTTGGGAGGGATTGGTAGAGAAATATGCCAATCCCTATGAACTTTAAAAAAAAAGAGAAGGGATCGGTTGAATCTATATCGATCCCTACAAATGTTTTAAAAAAAAAAATTATGAATGATAGGGATCGGCTATAGGTATATACGCAAACAATTATAGGCATAGAAATTATTGAAAGCATGTACGTACAAAATACCATGAAAATTGGCAACGACCCGTGAGTGTACGAACATGTCCGGGAACTGTTTGCGCCAAAAATGGTCACAAACCCCGAATGTTGTGAAAGCACCAGTGTATGAATACAAATCAGCAATATTCAAACACAAATCTCAGATCTAAACAAACAACAAACAGCAATCCAGAAATAATGAACAAAAACACGAGATTTATAGTGGTTCGGCTATCTCCGGCCTACGTCCACTCCAAAGTTTTTATCTTTTATTGATCGATGCTTGAAGATTACAATTTCCTATCGCGTAGTACAACGGATTTTATGATTATAATCTGAATCTAAGGCAGCAATGGTGATCTGGAGTAAATCTGGCAGAGTCTGGGCGCTCCTTAGCTCTCAAAATTGTCCGACCCCTTTTCTGAATGACCAGGGGCTCTATTTATAGGTGTAGGAGGCTGATATTTCGCCTAAATTGAGGGGAGACCAGTTCTGGCATGTGAGGGGGCCCACATGCCCGCTTTCTGGAAATCTGGGCCCCCTCTGGGATCGATTCGAAGCTATGTTCGAATCGATCAAGAAATTGTCCAATCGAGCTGAAATTTGGCGTGAACATTCTTCAACATGTGCTCAAGCTACTGTGAAAATTTCATAGCATTTGGACTTGTAGATCTCAAGTTATGATCGATTCAAGTTGACGTTCTTCGCCCTATGGATTCGTTCGAATCGATATGGTTCGAATCCATAGGGTCGAATCCATGCTTCTACACGTGAAGACGGTGACGTGGCGCGCAATCTTCGAGTTGATCCTCCTTTTTCTCTGAGTTTACTGGGTCGACTCCATCATTTTCGCTGCCTGGACTTAGTGGATTCGAAGATAGTTTCCAAATGGAGTCGAAGCTTCTACAACTTATATCGATTCGAAGGATCTCTCCTCGATGGATTCGAAGTAAGTACTGGCTTCGATGGATTCGAAGTGTGATCCGTTCTAATCGATTCGAGGTAGAGGCTTGCGTTAGATGGATACGAACCATGGCCTCGTCCCTATCGATTCGAAGCGAGGCTTAGGACCAATTCGAAGTATAGTGACATCTATGGATTCGAACTAAAGCTTGTTCCATTGGGTCCGCTCTGGTGGGTACGAAGCAGATGGAGTCGAACTTGTTGGAGTCGAATGTGATGGATTCGAAGTGAGGTGTGGGTATGGAGATGATGGATTCGAACAGTACCTTCTTCCTACCTTGTATCGATCGTATCTCCTCCGTACAAACTCCGATTAACCTGAAACTTGAAACGTAGCCTCTCCTAGTCCTCATCATCATCTCCAATCGATTTCGTCTCGATCGGAGCCCGGTCAAATTTTGACGTTATCCATTGCAGCCTTGTTTCCAATTGCACTCCAATCCTGATATCCATCCTTTCTTGTCGATTTGTTTGATATTCCGGCTTTGACCAAAAAGCGGGATAACAGGAACCAACAACAAAAACGTGTATATGAGCATGCACGTGTGTGACCCAAAAGTTCAATTGTTAAAATCAACAGAAACTAAAATAAAACCTAAAACTTGTAAGTTCGAGGCTGGACCAGATAGCGAAAGCTTATTATTCTCGTGGAACCAGATTTATATATCAATTGACAAAAAATGGCCCTAGATTTATATAAAGGAAAATCGACCAAGCATCATGACGATCAATGTGAAATTCAGAACCTTGAGAAAATAATTTGCAAGGGAATGGAAACCATTCAAGAAGCTAGGTGGATCTCTTCTCGACCATTCAAAGCACGCCATGTTTACTACAAGATGTACTTTGGGGGCAAGTGTTATCCGACATTCAAGCCCATTTATATTGGACTGATTGCATGAGTTATCTTCGACGGCCAATAAGGCCGAGAACTCCAGAGTGAGGATTGTGGGGCCCAGAAGTTGAGTATAGATGGTAATATGAAGTCAAGATTGAATGGAACTAATTGATGCACAATGTAGAATGATCAAAGTATGGGATATGGTTCAATGCATAGGAGGGATCGGCATAGTTTGGCTCCAATAGGAGGGATTGGTATACATCAAAGTACAAGATCATTCTTGCAAAAAACAATCAATATCTCAAGATCTACAAGTCCAAAGCATATGAAATTTGAGGAGAAAGATATAAGGATCTTAGGGAACCTACCCTAGGATCGCACATCAAAACGAACAATTGGAGGGATTGGTGTACATCCCTTGGAAGGGATCGGTAGAAGACAACAATACAGTCATGTCGAATCAGAGATCAAGCAACAACTTGAGTTCCAATGATCCAAATGACATGAAAATTGGAGGCTAAGCATGTTTTTGCATAAAGCCACCATAGGGATCACTCCCAAAAATTCGACCAAAGAAGGGATCAGTACCTAATCCTCCTCTTTGGGAATTGGGCCTAGAGATCCCTATAGTCGGTCCATGTAGATTAGAAGGTCCTTCAGCCATAATTTTAGATAGATACATGGTCGTCTTCACCTATAAATACTGGCCTAATGGGGCATTCTGAGGATCTTTACGCTACTTATTACTCTAGGCTCTATTTTAATCAAGTACTTGCTATTTTCTACTGTTGTAATCAGATCTATAAGTGATTAATAAAGGATAATCTTCAAAGTGGACGTAGGAATACAATGCTGAACCACTATAAATTTCTATGTCTCTGATTATAGTTGATTCTCTGTTACTTTCTAATTCATTTACTCAGTTTAATTTTGCTTTTCTTCACTTACTTCTCTACAAAAACTATTCTTGGGTGTTTATGACCAATTTAGTTGCAAACAGTTATCAACATGAAACTTTGAGTACAAGCATATTACAACATGAGGAACACCTCATAGGGATCGCAGCCCCTAACTCCATCAAAATAGGGATCGACCCCGATCCCGATTGTGGAGAGTGATCGGTCAAAAGTTTCTTGGGCCAGGTTGTCTAGGTCTGGAGGTTATTCTGGTGAAATTTCCGTCTGATCCGTACACATCTTCCCCTATAAATACAGTAGACATGGCATCAAAAAATGGATCTTCTTTCTGCTTCATTCTATCTTCTACTAGACTATGCTCTACCATTTTTATTCTGGGATTTCATGGATTTGTAACTGTAAAAGCAGCATAAATGAATAAAAGGAAAATCTTCGAAGTGGATGTATGCCGGAGTTAGCTGAACTACTATAAATCTGTGTCTCTCTTTACTTGCTATCTATTTTAATTTTATTGTTCTTCAATTTATATTCTCTACATTATATTATATGAGATCTATGACTAGATATTGGTGCTTTTACATAACTAGTTGTTGGTGGCCATTTTTGACGCTAACATTTTGGTGCTATAACTAAGAAAGCTAGGCTCGTAGATTTGGAGTTAAGATTTGGAATCAACTAGATAGCTTAGATTTGGAGCGATGGTTAGACAATCAACATGGAGAGCGCTACCGAAAAGGAGCCATTATGGAGAGAGTCAAGAGGCTTCCTTCGAAGCTGGAGCTAATCAACATCTATCTACATGACTAGAAATGAAATGGAAATGATGATGGATGCTATGTAGGAAAGGATGCTGAAAATTCAAGAGGTGATGATGTAGAATTTACTCTGATAGATTGGACAAGTTGGAGTACAGAATTTAGGGAATATAGTAGCAGAAGCTAACGACAACTTAGATCAAAGAGTTGAAGCAGTAGGAATTGCTGGAAATTGGAATCGGGAACATGGAGATGGAGCTATTGGACAAAGGAATGGAACAGAGCAGCCAGGGGCAGTCCCCAGCCAACTTAGAGGGAATGACCTCGATCCTCAAAGGCTTAGGGGCATGCCCCTGGGTCTGGTCGATCGTGATGCTAAAGGACATACGGTCGATCCCATGGAGCTTAATGCAAATCAAAATTTGGATGCTCATTCAGATAAGTACGTTTTGGAATTCCCCGTGGACTCCAGGGACAGTTCGAAAATGAAGATAGGAGACTATCTTGGATGACATTGACAGGTTTATGGAGATGATCAGGCGACCTAGGCGTGGAGGACTGGCGAACAGGGATCTGGAGGATCTACATAGGGGTTCATTCACTCCTAATATCAGGAATGCTAGCAATCCACTAGAGTTTAAACTACCAACACTGGAAGTATATGACGGAAAGCCAGAACTAACTATGCATATGGTGAGATAAATATGGCACATAGAAGTACTAGGGGCATCAGAGGAAGTCATGGCACGATGCTTTCCCCTGTATCTAATGGATATAGCTGCAATGTGGTTTAGACAGTTGGACAGCGGTTCTATTAGCACATTGATAGAATTGGACGAAAGATTTATGAGGCAGTTCAAGGTTCACATTTTGAGAACCAAAAATGTGATGAGTCTTGCAACACTGAAATAGAAGACTAGAGAGTCTCTAAGGAGTTTTCTAACACGATTTAATGCTGCAGCGACATCGGTAGATCGGCCATATCCATCCATGATTTTTGATGGCACCTATAATAGGAATTGCTGATGGCATGGATTTCAAGGATTCATTAACGTGGGATCGACCTAAGGATCTTGGGGAGTTTTATCATGAAGTAGAACGGTTCCTGTAGTAGAAAGACGCACGAGACAACAAACCGAAGGTTAATGTTGTGCAAAGCGAAGGATCAGCAGGAGATGCAAACAATAATTATAAAGGCAAACAAAAACTGGATGATGGATATGATGGGACGAAAATGCGATGGAAAGAGCAGGAGCTAAAGTTTTGCTCCTACATGATTTGGTGGAAGCCTAGAATGGATTTATCTAGACACCAGAAGGCAACTCCCTTATCGAAAACCAACAAAGAGGGATCCTATGGAGCAGGAGCATACGTTTGGGAAGTACTGCCTATTTCACGAATTAAACGAGCACACCACGGATGAATGTAGGCATTTAAAGGATATGATTGAGGAGCAAGTTAGGAACGGTAGATTGCCATGGTACGTAAGGAACCAAATAACGGTGGTGGAACAGGAGCAACCACCGTCTGAATCGAATGGAAACAGGAATGGTCTTTGATCGGGGCACGGATCATCATCAACTGATCATGATGGTAATGGCCAAGTTTAGGACTTAGACTTCAGCTATAATAAAAATAATAAACAACTCTATAATAAGGCGGCTTAGTCACTACACATATATGGGATTGAGGACGGTCCCTAGGCATGCTCTAAGATGATGATAAACGGTCATGCCCAGAGAGGCACCCTTTGGCTTTTTTAGTTTTCGGATTTCTGGATGTACGAACTCTTATTTATTAGGTTATTTATGATCCACATTACTGCGGTAAATAAAAAAGGACACGATTATTGTCTTGAGCAGAGTGCAGGGGTGGTAACCGCAAGGTACGGGTCCCTTCATCGAAGAGCGACAAAATTGACTCGTACATGGATTAATTCCTCAACCAGAGAGTCAAGGTCGGAGAATAAAACCCAATAGGACGTCAGGTATGGATTATGCCTAGCAAGGAGTAGGTCGCTCCACCTGAGATTGATAGGATCGGCCTACTCAGGTGGTCCAGTATGGATTATGCTCGACAAGGGTCCGGAGAGACCACTATTGGCCTAGGACTTAGGCCACGACATCACTCAATGCTCAAGGACACTAGACTGGAGTATAGGAAATGAAGGCACCTCACCGAAGAGCGACAAGATCGGCTTACTTGGTCGTCGAGTATGGATTGTGCTCGAAAAGGACCCAAAGAGGTCATAAATTTGGATATTAGTTTCGAACGGCTATGGATTTGGATATGGACCCGAAGCGGCCATGATTTGGGTATGGGCCTAAAGCAGTCTCGGATTTGGCTAATGACCTGGAGAGGTCATGGATTTGGATATCAGCCTCGAACGGTAATGTATTAGGCTTTGGATGGATATGGAGTTAGATAAAACGATCCAAAGAGATCGCGGATTCGGAGTTGGATATCGACTTCGAATGGTCATGGATTTCACTAACGATTCGGAGAGATCATGGATTTGAATTGGCAATGGATTGGACTTGGATTGGATAATATGGCAATCGATAGATTATGGACTTTAAATTTTGGATTTATGGTAATTAAAAATACATCTTCATATCACAAGGAATGTTTTAGGGGCAAAATGTTAACCCGCCTTTTGGCTAGGTAGTACACAGGAAGATTTAACCCAACGGACTTCATGATCATCAAGACAGAAAGCCCGAGGAGATGGTTACGAGGATTGGAGATCGATTATATTTGAAACTATGGACTATAATTAGATGGATTTGGATGGACATCACTTAAAAAATGGCTAAGTATGGAATTTATAATTCCCATAAAAGAGGGATCGGAATAGAGGAATTGGAATAAAGAGATTGGATTAAACAGGATGAACACAACACAACTAAATGATGATCGCTCCATAACTCAACAACCACAAGGTGGATTGAAGTGAAACTTTGGAAACAAGAAGAACGGACCATATGGAGTTTACCTAGGGATCTCACATCAAATAGAGCAAGTTGGAGGTATCGGCCCTCTTTCCTCCATAGGGATCGGCTATAATCAGTTTTCGCAACATATTGCAACAAAGATCGATCAATGACTTAAAATCTACAGGTACTATCAACATAAAACGTAGAGTACAAGTATATTACAACATGAGTAACACCCTATAGGGATCGTAGCCCCTAAATCCATCAAAATAGGGATCGACCCCGATCCCTGTTATGGAGAGCGATTGGTTCAAATTTTCTTCAGCCAGGTCGTTTAGGCCTGGAGATTCTTCTGGTGAAATTTCAGTCCAATCCATACACATCTTCCTTTATAAATATAGTGGACATGGCTGCAGTAAAGGGATCTTCTTTCTGCTTCATTCTATCTTCTACGTAGGTTATAATCTAACATATTTATTTTGGGATTTCATGGATTTGTAACTGTAACAGCAACATAAGCGAATAAAAGGAAAATCTTTGGAGTGGACGTAGGCCGAAGTTAGTCGAACCACTATTAATCTGTGTCTCTCTTTACTTGGTTTCTATTTTAATTTTAGTATTCTTCAATTTGTATTCTCTACATTATATTATCTGAGATCTGTGACTGGATATTGGTGTTTTCACATAACTGGGTGTTGATGGCCATTTTTGATGCCAACACTTAGTGGAATGGAATAGGTATTCATGAACATTTTATGAGTTGCCTTATATTAAACTGATTTGATTTTGTTTCAAAAACTTATGTATAAAATATAAATTGGTCACCCAATGACAATCATTCCCAAATTACTACTGTAATGACTCATACAAGATCAGTCACGTACAATTACTATTTGCAGTTTTTCGACTTGCACAACCTGCCACCTCCTTGGCCTAAGATATGTTTGAGTTTCTTATAAACCCTTATCTTATATGATTTTTTAAACCATTCTTTAGATGAAAATAATTTTAACCTTATGGACTACTCCTTTGTACAAAGCCTTATAGAAAGAAGTTAACATAGCTTCGCTTATAATTAATTGTACATCGTTTAATAAAGTTTGATTACTCCTTATCGATACATAATTATGTATTATTGGAAGGAGTGAATTTTGATATTGAACCTTTATTCACTTTTAGGTACATTCGAAACTCATTCCAATATACTCGACGATTCAATCAAATTGAATCGTTTTATTTTCTATCGCACGTTATTTTATTTACTTCTATGTTATATTCAATGAACTCATTATTAGCATATACATGTGTGTCATATACACATGTTCTTGTTTGCGGTAATTCATCGAAGAATGCAATAAAGTATGTGGAACCATTTTGGAACTTTCGATTGCACACATCTATATGTTTATCAAAACCTTTAGAAAAACATGGAAATCATTTAATTTCTCTAGTGGGTGTTAGGACTCGCTTGCCTTGGGATTCCAACCTTGAGGAATATCGACAAATCATAGGCCTACAAGCGATGGATAACACTTTACCGGTTGTATGAAATACAACTCATAACACATGGTCTTTGTCCTAATCTCATCTCGACCTTGAGGGATATCAACAAATCAAAAGATATTATTCACTCATATCCACCATTTTATGACGGCCTAAGTATAATGCACATACCTTGAGGAATATCAACAAATACGTGCATATATCTTACCTTGTCCAATCAGTATGCTAATAATGCTGCACATAACATCTCCAACTCTGGGAATATCAACATCTATAGAGTATGCAAGCAATATATTAATATATAAATGGTGGAGGACAACTTTATATTAAATATTCATAATCTTTAATATATTATATTAAGTGATATCAACTTATGGAATAATGTATTTCTTATGAAATACCCTCGTTATTTAAGTGTCGGACACATCAAAAATCATGGTATACGTACTATAAGCATGTATTTATCCCAAAAGTCTATTTGGGTTCTATTTCCTGTTTCACTTGATTTTATATATTCATATTATGTATGTTTAATTATTATATAACTTTTTTCATTTAACTAACTTATATAATAGATTTACGACTCATATAATAATCTTACTCGCATTACGTGAATTAAATCTTGCTTAATTAATTTAATATTTAAATTTTAATTAATTTTAAGTTATTCAATTAAAAGTTTAATTGAATATGTATACCTATATGTATTTTATTATTTGTTAATTAAATTATTTCATTAGACAATTTAGTTAGATATTAACTTCAAAAATTTGTTATGTATATACATATACTTACCTTATTTTAAATAATTCAAAATAACTTAACATGTATATATGTACTTTTATTATTTAACTCTTTATTTAATTTATTAATCTTATTCATAAATATTAAAAAATTTGTATATGGTTATTATTATTTCAAAACACTTTTGAAAAATATATTATAACATTTATATTGTGCATTCTTTTCAAAGCCAACTTTGAAAATCATATTATAACATCTATATGTAATTTTTATTTTTATTTAACTTTTAAATTTAAATTCGTATTTAATTTCAAAACAATTTTAAAATTATATTATAAAATTTATAATATATTTGTTATTTTAAATTTAAATTAAGTTTAAATTTTTAAAACAATTTTGAAAATTAGCCCAAGGCCCAATTCAAATTGGGCCTTTTCTATTATGGGCGACCTTTGAGTTCACTTCACTTCTTGGGCTAGGTCGGTAGCCACGGAGGGTATGGTGCATGATTACCCAAACCCAACCCTAGCCACTACTTTTCTAAACAACCTATTAAATTGGTAAGCTTAATTTTTTAGACCTAACATGCCTAATTTAGACCGCGTAGACTATTCGGCTCTGATACCATTATAGGAACCAAGCCAGTTAGAAGCAGGGGACATACGTAGATTTCAAAAAAAATCCTATTTTTAATCTATTGAACTTATGAAGTCTAAACAAATATTAGATCCAATCTAATGAAGATTTTAAATAAAATTTTATTTTATTCAAATTGTTTAAAATTGAAGTTAATTAGTGGATTTGATTTCCCTAATTAATTCTCTTAGTTATCTCTCTATCCCTCCACTCGTCTCTCTCCACATGGTTTTCATTAAATTACATGCCACTAAATGATATAAAATTTCCATAAATCACTTCATGCAATTATTGTTGAATATGAAAGTATATGATTTTTGTTTGATGATAGTAAATATATATATATATACATTGATTTAAATGTATTTGTTATTGTACTATTTTATTTTCACATAATTAAATAAATATTTGCTGAATAAAATAAATAACACAGAATTTAAATTCAAACAAATATTTTATTCAAACAAATATTTTATTCAAACAAATATTTTATTCAAACAAATATTTTATTCAAACAAATATTTATTTCAAACAAATATGTTATTCAAACAAAATCATTAAACTCGAATCAAAGTCGAGAATAACCAAAAATCAATAAAAGGCATTCACGTACCAATTCATGCATCATTCGAACAAGACAATTTGAAGCAGCCAAAGCTAAGCAAAGATCGAAGAAGCATCAAACTAAATTGAGGTTCGACAGTAAGATCGATCAACGACCAAGCGGCGGCTTCAAAGAAAAGCAGAAGCCCTAAATTATTTAAAGACGAACGAAGGAATTGAACGAAAGAGAAAGCGACCGATAATATAAAAAGAAAAGGGGACTTATTTTGTCACTGTGTTATTTGCTTATGGGTCGGCTCTTGTAATTTCAATTGGGCTTAATATTTAAAATTTGGGTTTCTAGTTTTGATTTGTTTTTATTTTGTAATTCCTTTTAACTTATGTAATTGTCTAGTTGTGTGACTTGGGGACGAACCACGGTGGTGTAGTTTGAGAATTCGCAACTCAGTGGCTGAGTTGTGGCAGGGTTTTGAGCATAGAGTTAGGTTAGTCGATAGCGAGTGTCGCAATTTTATGTGTGTAAGCGTCTGACTACTTAATTTCTAGTAGAAACCTTGGGGGCAGCACGTAGGCAGGGTTTTGCCGAAGCTGGGTAAATCTTTGTTGTTCTATTTCTTCTTTATTATTCTGTTATTATTTTTGCTGCAATTATTTTATATATTTCCGCATTATTTTTTATAGTTATTAGTATCACCCTATTCACCCCCCTCTAGGGTGAAATCGATCCTACAATTATCTTTTATTTATACTTGTTTAAAATTACATTGATATCGTATATGCACACAAATATAACTATTATAAATGCATACAAATAATTGCAAATAACTTCCAAATATCACCTAAATTAAACAATAATTAATATTTCTTAAATATTAATTAATTATAAAACTTACAACATTTTATAAATTTATTAAATCATGTGGTTTTTCAGAGAATTCATTATTACGGTTGTGCGACTCAAAGATGTATACTCAATAAGCAATTAATATCGAACAATTTGAATATTAATGTTCACACGTTACCTTAGCTAGTGTTGTGACATTTTGGCTGAATTTATCGCTTACACATCTTTCAGTAAAATCCAATTTTACTTATTATAAGCGGTATCTGGTAGTAATGATTATTTACACCAATTCTCTTCGTCAAAACTATATCACACTTGGACTTATGAAATTTGGTTTTTGTCATAACTCCAATATCGTCCACATTCAACTTTGTATTCCAAACACAAAATCATTGGTTTAATAATAATAATAATTATTAATTATATTGCTTTAGCCAAAGACTTTGATTTTGAGTTGACTATAGTTGACCATGATACTAACTCTATATAACGAAGGAGACAAATTCTCTATTGAATAGTGTTCCACTTCCACTGCCTCAACTTAGACCCAACTATAGTCTTTCGATGGATGCCATGCCACGGTTTCTCTATAATCAAAGTGGACTGTTCATATTGAAGTTCTACGGTATTCTTAAGTCAAGGGAACTTTGTAACATTTTTTACTTTAATATTGTTTCACTACGCCATAAATGGCCTTCTGCAACATTTTTGCAAGGTGTTGCCAGGTAAAATGTTGCGATAGCTATACAATTTTGGTCCTACTGCAACGTTGAATTTTTGGTGTTGCCTTAGCCATAAAAATGTGTTGCTCTAGCTAAACAAGTGTAGTTGATGCAACATTTTTTTTATAGTGTTGCTATAGCAGACCTTTGCATATCTTTCGCACCGATCCGCGCCAATCTACCAAGGCAAATCCTACGTTGGAGAACGTGACACCTCATCAATCCGAACACCACTCCTTGATCTTTTAGAGCCGCGAAGAAAAAAAGTCCCCGCAAATAACTTTTTATTTTCATTCTTCTCTGTCTTCTTACAAAGGTTCAAGCGAACATTCTTAATTTGGGGTTCAGCGATTTCAGTTCGATTAGGGCTTCGATTTGGGGGTTTAAGCTTTGTTCAGCGTTTCGCTTCGATTTGGGGGTTCAAGCATTGTTCACATCACTTTAGGGCTTCAATTTCGATTTTTAGGTATAACACTCTCTCCCATCACTTTAGGGTTTCGATTTAAACTACTTATAAATTCTTAATTCGGCCTGAATTAACAATTCGACTTGTCTAGGTTTCCTCTTGTTGGACACACACACACAAATTTTATCTTTTTATGTTAAAATACTCATATTCATAATTGTAGTGATGGACAGCGAAAACATTTGGATAGAACTTCCAAAGTTTAGTGAAGGATATATTAGCGGGATAAGAGTCTTTATACAAAATGGTTTTTCTAAATTCGCCGTAGATGATGAAATGACGTGCCCATGCAAGAATTGTAAAAATAGTAAGTAGCGTCGTCTAGATATAATTTATGATCATCTCATCTGCAATGGTCCATCTCCATTGTATGTGAAATGGATTTGTGAGGTTTCTCACCCAAATTTTGGAAGGAGTGATGAAGATATAGACTGTGATGCTGGTGATTTTGGAGATAATCTAGGTGAAATGTTGCACCGTACTCGTGGAAATATGCAGAACTGTGAAGATGAGAATTCTGATGCACAGAATGCCGATGCTAAAAGATTTTATCGCCTTGTCGAAGATGGAAAGCAGCCATTATATCCTGGCTGTTCAAAATTTTCGAGATTAAGTTTTATCATCAGGCTTTATTCTTTAAAATGTGTACATGGAATTACAGAGTCTGCAGTTGGGGATATACAAGAGTTGATGAGAGAGGCTTTTCCACAGGCCCACATACCTTTATCTTTTAGAGCCGCGAAGAAAATCATTAAAGATTTAGGTCTTGATTACGAAAAAATACACGCATGTCCAAACTATTACATGCTCTATTGGGCAGAAAATAAAGATAAAGATGTCTATAACTCTTGTGGTATTTCGAGGTGGGAAGAGGAAAAGAAAGGCACCCATGACAATGATCCAGAGAAGTTGATTCACAAAGTCCCGGCAAAAGTGATGCGTTACTTTCCACTAAAACCAAGGCTGCAAAGGCTGTTTATATGCAAGGAGTATTCACAACTTATGAGATGGCATTCTGTGGGCCGAAAAAAAGATGGAAAACTTAGACATCCAGCTGATAGCGAGACTTGGAAGGCGATGGATGCTATGTATCCTGATTTTTCATCAGAAAATAGAAATATCAGATTGGGTGTAGCCTCTGATGGATTCAATCCTTTTCGTACAATGAGTACAACTTACAGTACATGGCCAATTGTATTAGTTAACTACAACCTTCCACCTTGGTTGTGCATAAAGCCCGAAAACCTAATTCTTTCAACACTCATCTCCGGTCCAGAGTCTCCAAAGAATAAAATTGATGTATATATGCAGCCTCTAATTGAAGAGTTGAAAGAATTATGGGATCTAGGCATAGAAACTTATGATGCCTTTACTGATCAAAAATTCATGTTACGCGCAAGTGTGTTGTGGACCATTAGCGATTTTCCAGGGTATGCAATGTTATCCGGTTGGAGCACAAAGGGTAAATTGGGTTGTCCTGTATGCCATTATGAGACTTCTTCAATGTACGTGAAACATAGTAAAAAAATGTGCTACATGAATCATAGAAAATTTCTGGATCCAAAACACAAGAGGAGGTTTGATAAGAGGAGGTTTAATGGTGAAGTTGAAATAGGACAGATTCTGGGAAATTTATCAGGAACAGACATTGAAGAACTGTTGCGTGACTTTGAAAATAATTTTGGGAAGAAAAAGGATTCCCCTTTCAAAAAGAAGTCAATATTTTTCAATTTACCGTATTGGAGCCATAATTTATTGCGACATAACCTTGATGTTATGCATATAGAGAAAAACATATGCGACAACATACTCGGTACTTTGATAAATATTAGTGGCAAGTCAAAAGACCATTTGAATGCTCGTTTTGATTTACAGGAAATGGGCATCAGGAAGGTCCTGCATCCCGTTTTATCAAATGACGGCGAACACTTTGAGATTAGGGCTGCCATATTTGACATGATGAATAAAGAAAAAGAAATATTTTGCTCAGTACTGGAGAATGTTAAATTTCCATACGGTTGTGCAGCCAATATCAGTCGGTATGTTCACACGAAGGAAAGGAAAATCTCAGGGTACAAGACCCATGATGCTCATTTTCTACTTCACTACTTGTTGCAATTTGCTGTGAAAAAAACACTGAAGCCTGAGGTTGCATTGCCTCTGATAAGATTTGGTGCATTCTTAAGAGGTCTTTGGGGCAAAGTAATTGATTTGGAAGATGTGAAGAGGCAACAACAAGAAATTGTCGAAATTTTTGCCAATTTGAGATGATATTTCCACCGGCTTTCTTTGACATAATGGTTCACTTGTGCAAGGAAGTTGAATACGATGGACCTGTACACGTTCGATGTATGTTTTCGATTGAGCGTTATCTAGCTAAACTCACATCTTATGTGCGCAACAGATCTAAACCGGAGGGTTCCATCACCGAAGGTTACTTGGCAGAAGAATGCTTGACATTCTGCTCAAGATTCTTAAGCGGTGGTGATGCAGTACCTAAATTTGAAAGTTGTCCACAAAATATGGAATATGCTATTGGTACAAGAAGAAATAAAGACGGAAAAGCTATTCATCTAAAAGGATCTGAGTGGATGGCATGTCATCGGTACATTCTATTCAATTGTGGTAACGAGGAAATAGATAATTTAAAAGAGTAAGTTTTTATGTTCTAATTTAATTCTAGCAAGTACTAAAGAATTAGAATATTTCTTTATTGATATTAATACCATCATAATTATTATAGGGAACATCGAGCTTTAATTGATGGTCATGCAATATCGAGAAGATATAAAAGAGAGAGAGCACATACTGAAGAATTCTGGAAATGGCTGAAGGATGAGGTTGGGAAAAAAGAGGACATTTCGAAAGAGCTAGAAGTGCTTGCAATGGGCCCTAATCGGACAACTAGGAAATTTAGTGGATATGTTATTAATGGATACAGATTCCATACAAAATACAGAGATGCTAAGTGTAAAACAAAGAATAGTGGTGTGTTCTTGACTGCCTTGACCACTAGCTTTGCAAGTTCAAAAGATCAAAATCCATTGGTTGGTAATGTTAGTTACTACGGAGCAATTGAAGAAATACTAGAAATTGATTATTAGGGAGAAATTTCAGTGGTTTTATTTAAGTGTTGTTGGTACCAAGAAGAGAAAGATTTGTATGGGATGACTCAAGTTAATTTTAATAGATTGTGCCAGAAATCTGATCCGTATGTTATGGCTTCACAAGTACAACAAGCATTTTATGTACAAGATCCAACTGATACGACACTTTATAATGTTGTCAAGAAATTGCCGAGGGACTGGTGTGATGTCGAAAATGAAAATGGAAATGAAGATGATCCAGTTTTACATGATATTCAATGTGGTAATGGAATAGAAAATCAAGTTAGTGATGTTAGGTGGTATAGAGATGACGTCCCGGCAACACAAATCCTCATTCCGCCTAGCATAGAGGAAACTTCCTCTTGATTTCTATGTAGCAATATCAAGTGACTTCTATTTATATATTGGTTCTTAATTAAGGGACGACTTCTGTATCTGTTGATTTTCATAATTAATTTACTACTTTTTAATTACTTGACTGCTTATAAGTTATTCTGATTTTATGTGTTCCCTTGTTGTTTCTAGTGCTTTATATACCTGCATACACATATGTACTTAATATACCTGCCCATTTTATTATTTCATATCTTGCTTCCAATGTAAACTCACCATTCTGTATCCATTTTTTATAGGATGGGGGAACTCATGCAGCTCACATTTCATCACAAGGGTGCATTTCAGAAGGCACAATATGTTGGTGGAACCGATACTGTGGTAAAGAGGGTTGATCCTGACTACTTTTCGTACACAGTGCTCATGGAGTTTGTGAAGGATGACCTTCAATACACCGAAATAGGAGGAATTTATATGAGAAATGGTGAGAAGGGTGGGTGGAAGTTAGTGACGAATGATGCGGACCTCTCCGAATTAGTCAAAGGAGTTAACAGTGGTGGCAACTTGGATTTTTATATCGACAACATTGTCGATACTGCAATTGAGCCACTGAAGCAAATGCAGCCGCATGTAATCATGCGGCCAAGGCAGAATCTGGTTACAGGTATATATAAATGGATAGTTAATATCATTTACAGATTGTGATATTTTGATATAGCAAAAAAAATTTATTGTGATATTTTGATTATAACATTTAAAGATTATGATTATAATATCATTGTATTGTTGCAGCTACAAAACCAGTGAAACGACAGTACATGACGGCTCATCAACTACAACAGAACCAAAAAAACAAGAAGTTAGCTGAAGTCAACCATCCTCGGAAGTCAGCATGGCTGAATAGCAATGCAACTGTGAATCTAAAGTTAGGTGAGGTGAATAGTCCTCGGGAATCGACACGGCTGAATAATCCAGAACCCAACGATGCAACCGTGAATCTAAAGTTAGTTGAGGTGAAAAGTCCTTGGAAGTCAGCACGGCTGAATAATCCAGAAGCCAGCAATGCAACCGAGAATCTAAAGTTAGCTGAGGTGAGGAGTCCTCAGAAGTCGACACGGCTGAATAATCCAGAACCCAAAAATGCAACCGTGAATCTAAAGTTAGCTGATCAGGTAAATCCTTAGAAGATGACACAGAAAAAAAAAACCAAAAATCAGCGATTCAACAGTGAATCTGAAATCATCAAGTGTTAAGAGGAAGTTGGAATCACGTTTACCCACATCGGAAGAAGAAGATATGGATGAAAATGGCATGTAGGTTTGAAGAATTCTTATTATGATGATCTTATTGTAATTTGAATATTTTGTACCACTCTTGCAGCATACTTACTATGATGTTCCTGTTTATTATATACTTGCAGGATGTTCATCTACCACCTCCAAATGAGTATTCTACACCTCCACTATCTCTAAAAGATTATGAAGTACAGAGAGTTGCTAAGTTGATGATGAACCTAAAAGATTATGAAGTACATAGAGTTGTTAATGTGATGAGGAACAACGAAGTTCTTGCTTCTCTAGGTGTGCCTGCAATTTCAGCTGAACTGAGAAATGTAAACCAAAAAAAGATAAAGGAAAAGAAAAGATGCAAGTGGATGTGGATAGTGATCAGGAATATAATCCGGACCATGAGGAGCATAGTGAAGATGATACTTCACAAAGTCCAAGAAAGGTGTGTGATAGCTACATATCTTATTTTTTCTGCTTATGAAGATAATAACTTTAAAATCCAATCTTATTTCCTACTTATATATACAATTTAGAGAACTAAAAAAGTTGAGAAGCCCAAGCCTGTTAGTGGACCACAAACTCGTTCAGCTAGTGGTATCGCAAAGGAAAAGGAAAAGTTGAGAAGCACAAGCCCAAGCCTGGTAGTAAGTTCAACTGAGAAGGATGTTGAAGGAAAAGGAACAATGGCTGATTATTTGGCTCTGCGGGAACGACAAAAGAAGAATGCTGCAAAAGCTAGTGCAAGTGGTATGGCAAATAAGTATGTTGCGGAGAATGTCTTGCCAGACATTGAAAATGAAGAAGTTGAAGCAGGTACTGAATTGATGTGATAATAATATTTAATATTACAGTAGGATTAATATTTAAGTACCGAATTTACATTATGATTTATGTTATTATTTGATGGTACTTTTCATTTTAATTAAAGGTGAATTTCCTAAAAGACTCAGAGGTCACACAAAGATGTTTAATGTTCATACAAGGGCGAATGACAAACGAGTTGTAATTATGATGAACCAGTGGTTCCAACCTATTTCAGATGATGATAAAGTAATATCTGAACTGAGTAACTTTTTAGGACATTGAAAAGGTCTGTGCCACTTACGTATAAATCATGGTCGGATGTTCCTGAAAAGTTGAAGAAATCTCTATGGGATTATGTTAAGGTAATCTATTATTAACTATAATATTGTTGAATTTTACTTTAATAAGTAATATTGATCTATTAACTATAATGTAGCTGAATTTTGATTTATTTATTCTTTTTTATCTTTGATTTATATTTAAGCAACGGTATATTATTCCGGATGAATGTGAAAACTGGGTGTTGAAGTCTATTCGTGACTGTTGGAGGGGGTACAAGAGTCGCATAAAAACAGCTCATTATAAAGCTTATAAGACTGATGAGGAGAGGCTAGAAACAAGCCGGACAACATCCCAGTGGAGGATTTTAAAGTGCTCTTGAGGTATTGGGCAGATGATGATATTCAGGTATACGTACATATTATTTGTTTCGCAAGATAAACAAGTACTTTTTTTTGTGAGATAAACGAGTACTTTGTTTTTTTGTGTATTTATTAGCAAAAAGCCCTGAAAAATTCTGATAGTCGTAAGTCGTATCAAGACACACACACCGCTGGTCCAAAGTCGTTCGCCCAGCTTCGTCATAAGATGGTATGTGATACTTTACATTTTTGACTGAAGAGAGTGTATGCTAAACTATCTATTGAACTTGTATCAGGAGACACCATCCGATGCAGCACTTTTTCTTAAAAGTCGTAAGAGAACAGATGGACGTGAGTACGTGTCTAATCCTCAAGTAATGAAGTACCAACTTGTAAGTAATAATTCTGTTTTGTAATAATTTTGTTCTGTTTTGCACATGCTGCACATTGTTCATGTCTTGCTCATGTGCATGTATGCTCATGTCCTTGAAACTATCCTTGAAACAGTTGTTGAACCTGAGTTTCGCAAACGTACGAATGGCATAGATGTTTGCTTTGGAAATTGTAATTGAGTATATTGTGAGATTAAGAATTTTGAACCCTCAGCCATTTTTTTCCTTTTCTAGTCGAATGAAGAGGACTTGCTTTTGCGTTTGGCTAGAAATGACACAAAAACTGGAAACAAAGAAATGAATTTGGTTAAAGGGATTACTGACTTGGTTTATATAAAAATATATGTCTATAGTAATACACATATGTGCATAAATAAAATGAATGGCCGTTTGAAGCCTCAGAATCCAGATGACGAAGTCGTAGCTGGCTGTCGACGGAATTGTTTTCCAGTTTTTACTATTATATATGTTACAAATTGTTTTCTAATTACATGCACATAAACAAATTGTTTTCCAAAATGTGGCTTTCCCTGCATTTGCTGTACACAATCCATATGTAAGCATTTGCTGCATTCTCTGCATTTACTGTAGGGTAATTTTGATGTGGCTTTATTTTGTAGGACTTAGTTCAAAAGGCAATGGCCGGTGGAGAAGGAGGAAATACTATTGAAACAGTAATTTCAAATGGAAAATCACAGGGTCGTCCTTTGCTTATAGGGAGGCATGCAAAGTGTGCAAAACAATCAACCGAGGCTCTAACAAATGCTTACGTACATGACTTAAGGCAAAGGCTTGTCGAAGAAATGGAAGCACAGCTAGAATCCAAGGTAAATCAGAAGGTACAAGAGAATTTGGCTAGGGTGCTTAAGAAATTAGGTGATGCCAACCCGGAGATGAACATCAATGTAGAGGATCTAACTTCCACAATCATGTCCAGTAAGACTGATAATCTGACTGGAGGCACCGGCTCTTAAGTCTCATTTATGAATTGTTATGTGTACCGGATATTTTGGGGTAGCTTTGTAGTATTTTGGGGTAACTGGATATTTTGGGGTAATTGGATATTTTGGGGTAACTGACATGAATCATGATGTGTACTAATGTATGTATTGTTATCTGTACTGTGTATTATGCTGTGTATTATGCAAGTGTTTTATGTGATATTGTACTGTGTATTATGCAAGTGTTTTATGTAGGGCTGTCAATTTCCTACACGACCCGAAACACGACCCGAAACCCGCACAAAAATTAGCAGGTTAACCCTACCCGTTAATTTGGCGGGTCATTTTCGGGTCAACCCGAATTTGACCCGTTTATAAACGGGTGGGTTTCGGGTTGACCCGCTAACCCAAAATTGACCCGTTAACAACCAGTTTATACTTATATAGGTTGACCCGACCCGTATACGACCCGACCCGTTTATGACCCGTTTGTACCTTATACGGGTTATACGGGTTGACCCGACCCGTTTACAACCCAATTATACCTTATACGGGTTGACCCGACCCGTTAACGACCCGTTTACGACCCATTTATACCTTATACGGGTTGACCCGACCCATTTACAACCTGACCCGACCCGACCCGATCCGACCCGTTTATAATCGGGTTACACGGGTCGGGTCGGGTCAACCCGTTTATAAACGGGTCGGGTTCGGGTTGAGCTTTTCTGACCCGTTTAATAAACGGGTTGACCCGACCCATTTAAAATCAACCCAAACCCGACTTAACCCGACCCGACCCATTGACAGCCCTAGTTTTATGTGATATTGTACTGTGTATTATGCAAGTGTTCTATGTGATATTGTACTATTCTATGTGCTCTTAGTTTCTCTTCAGTATAGTGTTGCAGTAGCTTCAGTATAGTGTTGCAGTAGCTTCAGAATAGTGTTGTAGTAGCTTCAGAATAGTGTTGCAGTAGCTTCATAATAGTGTTGCCACCAGGTTATAAATGTTGCTTAAAATAATGTTGTAATAGTCGTTCAAGGTGTTGCCATAGGGATGGACCCAGTTGGGTCGTGGGCCCCACATTGTGGGCCCCACAAGATGTGGGCCCCACAACTTCAAAAAGTTAATATCTATAGCAACATTTTTGGAATGTTGCTACAGATACCTATGGGTGTTGCCATAGACCCAAATAGGGTTCAATTGCAACAATATTACTTATGTTGCCTTAGATAGTCAAAATGTTGCCTTTGAGGTCTAAGGCAAGGACAAAAATTGCATCACCCTAAAAGTGTTGCCATAGACCTATGGTAACATTTTTCTGGCCTGAGCCAACATTTTATGGCGTAGTGTTTGTTTGACCCAAGCTATATTAACCAGCAAAGAACTCTCGAGTGAGTTATTCCATAGTTATCCAACAACCATTAGTACGTAACCCATTTGTGTCCACAACTTCCATGAGAAATACACTGCCCAATATTCGAAGATCATTACAAACACTAGTCTCAACGGATGAATCGATAACCTTTCTAGAAACATCTTAACTAGGAAAATTCAAAACAATATGGTATTTTCGATGTGGTAAAATTCTCATGATTGCAACACTTTGTAATTACTATCACATAAACATATCATTTAAGGATTTCCATCTATATACTTCAAATTAATAGCTTCATTATTTATATCACTACATGACAAGTATATAATAGAATGAAAAGCACATTTTACTTTGAACAAAATTGGGCACAAAGTTAGATATATGTGACAAATTACATAATTACACATATGACATACCTCTAACCTTATCAGTATGGACTTTTGGATGATGTACCGAATGGGGTAAAACACATTGGTTGCGAATGGATCTTTAGGAAGAAACTAAATGAAGATGGTTAGGTAGAGACCTACAAACTGAGGCTAGTCGCGAATGGTTTCCTTTAGGTTTAATGTGTTTACTATAATGAAATGTTTTCGATTGTAGCAATGCTATAGTCCATCCGATTATTACTTGCCATTGTCGCCTTCTTTGACTATGAAATATGGCAAATGGACATATAAATATCTTTTATAACTAGATATTTAGAAAAGACCTTATGCATGTCGTAGCTCATGGGTTTCAAGGTTAGTGGGAGCGCAGAAAAAGCTTGTAAGTTATTAAGTTCAATATACGTTCTTAGAAAAGCTTCAAGGAGTTAGGAAAAATGTTTGATAAGGTTACAAATAGTTTGGCTAAAGCATGTATGTACCAGAAAGAACAAGGCTATGATATAGCATTTAATGTTTTATATGTTGATGATTTATTCCTCGTTGTAAATATTGTACTATTATTGCAATCAATGAAAGCTTAGTTGTCCATGAACTTTTCCACGAAGGATTTGGGCCAAGCAACCAATATACTAGATATTTGGATCTATAGAGATAGATTGAAAAGGTTATTGGGATTACCTTGATCCTTGTATGTAGACACTATAGTAGAATTTTTTAGTACGGAGAATTCTAAGCATGTAAATTTTCTAATGTATTTAAGAATTGTCCTTTCAAAGAAAGATGCTCCTCATACTAATTAGTGGAAAGAGAGCATGAAAAGAATACCATATTTATTTACAACTGGATCCATAATGTATGTCATGTTATCTATAAGACTAAATATGGATTTCATTTCAGGAAGCGTAAGTGATACCCATCAAATCCTGGAGAAAATCGTCGAATTGCTGCAGAATGTATTCTTAAGTATTTAAGAAATAGTTAAGATTTATTTCTAATCTATGGGAATGATGACCTCTTTATAAAGGTGTATACTAACTCAAGCTTCCAATGTGATATCGATGACTAATAAATTAGTGCCATGCAAAGTATTCATGTTAAACGGTGGGGAAGTAAGTTGGAAATTTCCAGGCAAGATATAGTAGAAGATTCGACGATGGAAGATAAGGACATCGTCTTATACGAAGTAGCAAATGAAGTTGTCTGGATGCGCAAATTTTTAATCGAGCTAGATTGATTCCAAATGTGAGAATCCCATGAAATTGTTTTGTGATAAGAATTTTGTGATGTAGATCCCAAAAAAACTTACGACTCGTAATAAATCGAGACAAATACTACAGAAATTCCACTTGATAACACAGTTTATCGACTACAAAAAGGGGTTGATTGATGAAGTAGATAGTAAGGACAATATAATAGATTCATTCATGAAGGATTAGCTCAATCAGTTCTAAATAAACCAATCAAAAGAATGTGATTGAGAATCCATAATTATCCCCAAGTGCAGGTAGGAGATTGAGAGAGTTAGTGGTGCGCCCAAGAGGAAATTATGTAAATATGTCATATAACTAACTCAGTCGATCTTGTTGATTATAAAAATTATTTTTGCTATCTGATTTCCTTTATATAGTATGTTATATTGTGATATAAATAAATATTGATTAATTCAAATTATATAAGCAAGAAAAATATTTAGATGAAATGTTCTATGATTATAGTTGTAAATAGTTGCAAGCATGAGTAATTAATCATAATTTAAATAACATCTTGTTTTAAATATTCTTGTTATCAAGATGTCTCGAGAAAGGATATCGATACATCTATTGATGTCAGAGTATGTAACACTCTCAAATGTTGACCGGTGTATTATTCAAGGTCGTTGGGGGCACTGAGGAGTTAAATACTTATTGTTATTGATAACTATAAAATGAGTCGATCAAGAGTTTCTTGCTAGTTAATAACAACTAGGTCAAACATGAAATCTCATTATGAAAACGTTACATGGTTCTTTCGACTTTGTAGATGGACTAAATAGTTGTATTCGTATATTGTTGGAGTTTTGATTGATACCAAACTCCAAATATCTAAAAGTGATATAGTATTGATGAAGAGAACATGTTTATATTATATTGTAGCTTAAGGGTACTGCTTAACTGATCTAAAATATGATTTTATCAAAAGATATATAGGTAGTGATTTCAACAAATTGTCACACCATTAGTTAAGGTGACATGTGAATGTTAGTATTTGAATTATTCAATATTAATGTTTGCACAAAAAATGGGCAAACACCTCCAAGTCGTATGATTTAGTTGATTTTATGTTGTTTTTAGTGATCTGGGTGATTTATGCAAATATGTAAAAAGCAGGGACTAAACTGTAAAAGACACATAGGTTTATAGTGGTTCAACCAGAATGCGCCTACGTCCACTTTATATATTATTTCTCCTTTCTTGTTTAGATTACAAGTACAAAGCTTTGATACAAGTATATGAAAGTTGTTTGAAAGTTCTATCCGTGCTTGAGCTCTCAAACTTGTCCTCCATTGTTGTACCCCTACCCCTCTATTTATAGAGTGAGGCTGGGGGTAGGGGTCTTGGATGTATACAGCTGCTGGTGGGCTTGGGCTTGTGCAATCTGGCTTGGCAAAGTTAGTCCGGAATGCCTTGGTCCGATGGAACCTGGTCCGGTGGTGGGTGAGATTGGTTTTGGTTTGGTAGTGCTATTTTGGAGTTGGTTCGGCTATGCAGGGAAGTGGAGTTGGTTCGGCAATGGTGGAAACGGAGTTGGTTCGGCTGTGCAGGGAAGTGGGGTTGGTTCGGTGGTGGCTTCCCTCATCTTGGTTCGGTAATACAAGTCTAGTGAAAACACGCCCAACACTTGCCCCCCAAAGCGGGTAATATGCCTGCGTATGCCGCGCTTTGTTTTAGCTTGGACATTCTCATCCGGTCCTGTGTGCCGAACCAGTTGGTCCAGTCGTTTCTATTTGCCTATAAGTATGGGCATTATGCTCTCGTTATTCCCTACCAAGTGAGATAGCCGAATCAGATTTTTCTGTCGAATCAATCATATTGCCGAACCACACTTGACTACCGAATCAGGTGATTGCCGAATGACTTTCATGTTTCGAACTACCGAACGAACCTGTGGAGTTCGAGTGCCGAATGAATCTTCATGCCTTGAACTACCGAATGGGTTTGAGTGCCGAATGAAGTTTTAACCTTGAATTACCGAATGGGTTTGAGTGCCGAATGAAGTACTTGCCTTGTTATACCGAATGAGTCTATGTGTTGAATTATAAGTGAAACTCTAGACAACATACACTTGCTTGTTTATATCTCTACATCCCTCATTCTAACAATGTGCTTTCTCGTGTTTGCAGATAATGTCTCATAAAGTTGAAACTCGCTCTGACAAGAAGAAGTCCAAGGACCGAGGAGAGCCTTCCGTAGTGCCCCCGGTTCAGGCAGCACCAAAACGACAGGGACCAACTCCGAGATCGCTTGTTGACGGGTACGGTCCTCAAGAGCTTCTGAACTCACCGCCCGACTGCTTTCCTAGCTCCCTCAAAGATGAGCAGCTTGATGTTATTTCTCGCTCTTTCGGGATTGACAGGGCGCGTTGCTGTTGCCGGGGGAAGGAGTGATGCCATATAATCCCCCCGAAGGATATTTCGCTTATAGTAGGTACCATTGTATGTGTGGGGCCATTCCCCCGATCAGTGCTTGGATAGTCAGCTTCGTCAGCTACTTGAAGGTGGCTCCATTCCAGCTTCAGCCTAACTCCTACGCCATCTTGGTGAGCCTGTTTGTTATCTTCCAGAGGAGATACGGGCGTCCTCCTTCCAACCGAGAAATCTGGTATCTGTACAACTTAAGAGGCTACAAGAAGGGGTCTCCGTATATTAGCTTGGAATCGGCCGTGTCCTTCAAGCCAGTCCTGGATTTATATTCAAAGTTCAGCATGTTCAAGAAGGAATGGTTTTTCATCAAGGATGACTCTGTTTCCATCCGTCGCTTCACCTCCGGCTGTAAGTTGAAGCTTATTTATAATTTCCATTATGAATGCAATGCTTCTTCTGATGTGTTTTTATTTCTTGCTAGCGACAGGTGGCTTTGCGGTCGTGGAGAATGATCGCCTGGTTCAGATGGCTGTGGAAATAGAAGCCAATTCGAGAAGGGACAGGTCGGCTTCTTACTTGATTAGGAACGCTACACTTCTGGGGCACAACCTGATTCTACCACATCAGTCCGTGATCAAGCAGAGAGACACGGTGGAGGAGAGGGCTGCCAACGCTAAAGGAGGGGCTACGGCGAAGAGCAGCAAAAGGAGACCCTTCTCGATACATCCAGTCGCCGGGGGGAAGAAACTCAAGAAGTCCGATGGACCCTCCCCCAGCACATGTCCAGATGTTTCGGAGGAGGAAAATGTGGAGGGGGAAAGAGACGAGGATGATGGAGGTAAGGCGGAGAGCGGAAGTGGTAGAGAAGGTGACGGTGATCGTCACGGCGATGATGGTGGCGAAGGACAGAGCGGTGATGGCACCGGGGCTTTACCTCCTGGGCAAGCAGGCGTGATTCAAGAGTGGGCAGATGACGCTCTCCGCCAAGCCTTCGAAGGGTTGGAGGAAGGACCGGCTTTGGCGGAGAGGCCCAAGAAAGCTGGCAAGGCCGGGACTGGCGCCGATTTATCTTCCAGGAGTGCTTCAGCTAAGGCAACTTCTGCGATTCAAGGTGAATTTTTGACTCCTGCAGACTTTTTTACTCTTCTTAACTTGATATATTTCTTGAATTATGGTTCAATGCATGCTTGTGACACTTGGTTTCCATTCCAGGAGCGGGCAAAGCAGCCAAGACCTTAGATGTTCGACACCGCCTCGAACAATATAAGTTCCTCAAAGCTTCTACTAAACCGAAGCCTCCGACCAACCGCTCCGGGGATGTAGTCGGCTACCGTCCTCTTCTTAGGGTCATTGAAGAGGGTATTCAGAAGGAGAAGAGGAGTCGCTCCTTGTTCGAATCTTCGCCTGGTCCTCAGCCCCCACTCCAGCCTCTTTACGATATCACGGAAGGGGAAACTGAGTTCATACCTTCTCCGTATCCGTCTGAAAATCCTACCGTTACCCCGATAGATCATCTTGGATTGGCTCGTAATCCGTTTGCGGGTCATCCAGATCTGGACCCGGCCTCTCACGATATCTCCTTCGACGAGGCTACTAGTGAATACCTTCTCCCTCGTAATCCTATGGTGCGGGTGCTTGATGAGGCTAAGTCCCTGGACCTTGATTTGCTTACTACTCGGGTTGTAACTCTGGGGGATGAAGCTAAAGCAAACATCAACCGGGTCGCCGAGGAAACCAAGAAGTTGATGGGGCATCATGCCCGATTGGTCAAGGCTGGGGAGGAAATCGGGAGCGCTAATATTCGACTGCGGTTAATGGTTTCTGACCAGGCTAAACAACTCGCTGATCAGGCCATTCAGATTTCTTAGCATGAGGCTGCATCTAGGCAATTAAAGAAGACTATGGAAGAGGTCAGCAGGGCAGAGTTGCGGAGAATGGAAGCCGCCTGTAAGGAACGGATCGAAATGGCTATAACAACGGTGGATGAGGTTCGGAAAGCGGATCTCGAGCGGGTAGAGGAGTTATCCGGGAGGCTTGAAGCTGCACAACTGGCTCAAACCAAGCTAAAGGATGAGATGGAGGCGATGAGGAAATCCCTTCAGGCTGACCGCTCGCGATACCGATCAGAGGGGGATACTGCCGTTGCAAAGCTATTGGCTTCTGAGGTCCGAATGAGGGAGTTCGAGGAGAACGAGGTGATGATGGATGAGATGCTCCAGGATATGTACTTCCGTACTTGGAAACAGGGTAACTTATCCTGGATGGATGATTACCCCCGAGTCATGGCCAGGATTTATCTCAGGGCTCTGGAGGAGGCCAAGGCTGATGTAGATAAGGAGGGTGGCAAGGTCTTCAGAATGGATGTGGTTACGGCCCAGTTCACCAAGGAGGAGAAAGTGGCGGTGAAGGAGGGTATGCGGTTGCTTACCGCTGAGGAGGTGGGTGTGCAGGTAGAGGATGATGATCAAGATGATCAAGGAGCAGATGCTGGTAAGTCTTCCCTTTTAGTCTTTCCGTTAACTTGGTTGCTTATCATTAATGAATTCTTTCCTTGATCGGACAAGTGGTCAGCAGGACAGGGGTAAAGCTCCGATGCAGCCGCCTCCTTGACTTGACCTGGATATCTTTTTGTTTACTTGACATGGTTGTATATGTTAGTCTCAAAACAGTAACGTAACTTTTAGGTTGTAATAAACAACTTTATTCTTGGCATGTAACTTCTTTTAAAAAAAAAACTTAAGCTGATTCTGTCGTATTTGAATGCTTTTGTTATTTTGACATGTTGTATAAGAAATATAGCTATGCATACGTTTGTGATTCAATGGTGTTTGATGTAAAGTTCTTGCTTAAAACATAATTTCATATCTTGCAACGTTATTATGATGTGTGAATAAATTATAGCCATGTATTTATACATAAAAGAAGAAAATACCGCCCTTCATGTTTTAGTTGTAGGTGGCAGCACTGAATGTCTTGTGTGACCGAGTATAGAATGCAGCCGAGTGTCCAGTTGTGAGCTCCTATTCCCCTTAGTGAGTGTCTCATATTCGGTGTCTTGTACTTTAGGGATCGTTATAGGGGATAGGAGGAAAGTTCTTTAAATAAAATTGACATATGAGAAACAGTAAACTTCCAATCACGGAAGGCCTTCGATGTGCTTAAGTTCGTGGCAAACGGGTTTTGTAGTCACTTTCCCTAGCTGTGGGTCTTGGAGACATTTGTCACCCATCTTACGCCTCTGCGGGGAGTTTATCTTTTTTACCACAGCCGTACTTAAGACGCATCGGAGCCGAGATCGCGCACAGTAACTACCCGAGCCATTATGGCCCGTAATCGTGGGTATTATTCGATTTACTGTGGCCGGCTAGCGTGGGTGCCGATCGTCAACCGTGAAATACCCTTGGCTGGCCACACCTTATGTTGGGGCTTAAAGTAGGTTCACAGTTGTCGGCGAGTCGAACGTCGTAATGAGCTGCCTTGGCTATAGTCGGCCTTCTCGGTGGCTTATAATTGGCTCATTACAGTTGGCTATGAGGGCCGTCGCGAGCAATGAGTTAACTCGCAGCAGAGGGATGCCGGAGCAAAAGTGTCTCATTGGCGAGGGCATAGATTCGTATAGTACCTGTTAGGTCTTGTCCAGGAGAAGTCGCGCTGTGAAGCGCCTTGAATGGAAATGCTATTTGCACAGGATTTTGTTCAACAGAAAAGGATAAGGTTAACAAGCAGCCAAGATATAAAGGAACAAGATAAAAAAAAGAGACAAGGTTTTTAAAGTGGTTCGGCATGAAAATGCCTACGTCCACTGATTCTCTTTGTTAATTCACTTCATATGGGCAGTACAAGTTAAGAAAAGTATCGACGAAGGTGTTGGATGTTCCATGCCCTCTGGAACACCTCCCCGTCCACTGTTGACAAAATATAAGCTCCATTGTGGAGATCTTTATGGATTACATATGGCCCGTCCCAGACTGGATCTAGCGCTCCGGGGTGCGGGAAGACTCGCTTGAGGACAAGATCTCCTTTTTGTAAGTTACGATGCTTGACTTTGGAGTTGTATTGTGTTGCTACTTTTTTCTTGTGAGCTGTTGCTTTGAGGGCTGCATCATTTCTTCTTTCCTCAATTAGATCCAAAGACATGTGGAGGAGCTCTTCGTTCTCTTCCGGGTTATAGTGGATCCTACGGTGGGAAGGCACTATAGTTTCAACTGGGAGCATAGCCTCCGATCCGTATGCCAAAGAGAAAGGAGTATGCCCTGTTGATGTTCTAAAAGATGTGCGATAGGCCCACAGTGTCGTAGGAAGTTCATCCACCCAAGCGCCTTTTGACTTTTCGAGTTTCTTTTTTATTAGAGTTTTGAGAATTTTGTTGACGGCTTCGACTTGTCCGTTTGCCTAGGGATAAGCTACGAATGAGAAGCTTTTGTGAATTCCGTGCTTTTGGCACCAGTTGGTGAACTCCTCGCTGTCAAACTGAAGTCCATTGTCCGATATGATTTTAAATGGGACTCCGTACCTGCACAGAACATTTTTGATCAAGAAGTTAATAACTTTTGCTGAAGATACTTTATTTAGGGGTTCTGCTTCCACCCATTTGGTGAAATAGTCGACTGCCACTATTGCATATTTGGCTCCGCCTCGGCCTATTGGCAGTTCGCCAATCAAGTCAGTTCCCCATACTGCAAAGGGCGAAGGGCTGGTCATTTGAGTAATCTCAGTTGTTGGTAGCCGCGGAATCTTAGAAAATTTCTGACATCTGTCACATCTTTTGACGAAGTCTAAGACGTCTTTGTTTAAGGTGGGCCAGAAATATCCATATCGGAGTATCTTCTTTGCCAGAGTTTGCCCTCCAGTGTGATCTCCCCAGCTTCCTTGGTGGATGTTGGATAAGATTTCCTTTGCTTCCCTTCCGGCGACACACCTTAATAAGGGGTTAGAGAAGCCGCGCCGATAAAGGGTGGCTTCTTGTATTGTGTAGCGGGAAGCTCTCCTCAAGATTTTCTTGACTTCATTACGCCCATTGGGCAGTGTGCCACTTTGTAAGTAGTCTCGGATGGGAGTCATCCAAGTTGCTCCTTCGGTTGCAGCTATCAGATTTACTTGCTCAAAACTTGGGGTCAGTTGCTTTGAGATGGCTACTGCTCTGGAAATAGTGTCGTCTCTCATGCTAGCTTGCTTCGCCAATTCGTTGGCCTCTTGGTTTTCTTCCTGAGGGATGTGTTTGATTAAATAGTGATCCAATCGATTGAGAAGCAACTTGGTCTTCTTTAAATATGCTATGAGTCGTTCTTCTCGAGCCTGGAATTCTCCTAGTATTTGATTTACAATAAGTTGAGAATCGCTATGAAGACACAAAGAATTGGCTCTGATTTCTAAGGCAAGTTCTAATCCAGCTATCACTGCTTCATACTCTGCATCGTTGTTGGTGGCAGCGAATTCCAACCTTATAGCATATTGTAGCTTATTTCCCCTGGGAGTGATTATCACCACACCTGCCCCCGAGCCTTGTTCGTTTGACGCACCATCCACAAAGAGATTCCACTTGATGTCTTCTGCTATTTCCGATTGCTCCTTACCTTCGTTGGTAGTGAATTCGGCAATGAAATCGGCCATGGCTTGTCCCTTGATGGCGGTGCGAGGATGGTAGGTGATATCATATTGACTTAGTTCAATGCACCATTTAAGTAGTCGCCCAGAAGTGTCGGGACGATGGAGTACCTGCCTTAGTGGTTGATCGGTCAGAACTCTGATGGAATGAGATTGGAAATAGTGACGCAGCTTCCGTGATGTGATTAGTAAACAGTACGCTAGTTTCTCAAGTTTAGGATATCTGGCTTCTGCCCCTGTAAACCTCTTGCTTACAAAGTATACTGGCCGCTGCGTGCGTTTGTCTTCTCTCATCAAGGCGGTGCTTAGAGCATGAGATGACACAGCAAGGTATAGGTATAGCTCCTCGCCTTTGTTTGGAGTTGAGAGTACTGGTGGTCTCTGGAGGTGTTCGATTAAGTTAAGGAAAGCTGTTAGGCATTCGCCAGTCCATTTGAACTTTCCTTTGTCTTTCTTTAGCGCCTCGAAGAAGGAGATGCATTTGTCAGTCGCTTTAGAGATGAATCTGCTCAGGGCGGCCACCTTCCCATTTAGGCTTTGCATTTCTTTTCGGGTGGAAGGTATCCTAATATCTTTCAGAGCTCGGACTTGTTGTGAGGGTTTGCTTCAATTCCTCTGGCATGGACGATGAATCCCAGAAACTTTCCTGATGATACTCCGAAGGAGCAATTTAGAGGATTCAGCTTCATTCCATATTGGCGAAGTACTTGAAACATTTCATCCAGGTGGCTTACGTGATTGTCGGCTTTCCTTGACTTTACCAGCATGTCATCCACATAAACTTCCATAGTTTGTCCTATTAGCCCCGCAAACATCTTGTTGACGAGGCGCTGATAGGTGGCTCCTATGTTTTTAAGTCCGAAAGGCATTACCTTGTAACAGTACAATCCCCGGTCAGTGATGAAACTAGTGTGGTCTTGATCGGGAGCATCCATAGGAATTTGGTTATATCCTGAGTATGTGTCCATAAAAGATAAGAGTTCATGCCCGGCTGTGCTGTCCACAAGCTGATCGATTCGGGGAAGTGGGAAGCAATCCTTCGGGCAGGCGTCATTTAAGTTGGAGAAGTCAATGCATGTTCGCCACTTCCCATTAGCCTTCTTCACTAGCACCAGGTTGGCGATCCACTCTGGGTAGATGGCTTCTCGTATGAAGTCATTAGCAAGTAGGTTCTTTACTTCTTCATCGAGGGCTGCTGATCGTTCTGCCCCCATACTTCTCTTTTTCTGTTTTACTGGCGCCTTGGTAGGATCAATGTTTAGTACGTGGCATGCTATGTCAGGGGAGATTCCGGTCATGTCAGCGTGTGACCATGCAAATACATCCAAGTTGTGGCGGAGAAAATCAATGAGTTGTTCTTTCAACTCTGCTTTTAGTTGGGACCCGACTTTCAATAGTCTACTCGAGTCATGTCTGTCTACAAATACAAATTCCATAGCCTCTGCAGGCTCGGCGGTGGCCTCCTCCTCTTTGTCCCTGGGGTCTAATTCATTGAAAGGGTCGCTGGTATATCGAAGAGGAGGGGCTTTCTTTAGTTGCTATGCTTCCAAACTTTTTGTGCAGAGGGCAATCTCTACACTCTTCCCTTTATCCTTCCTGTGGTTGTTGCGAAGTTCAGTTACATAGCAATCTCGAGCAATGTCCTGGTCTCCCTCTACTTCCCCTACTCCATTGTCCGTTGGAAATTTCATCTTCAGGCACCATGGGGCCAGGACAATTTGGAAGTCAGACAAGGCTGGCCTTCCTAAGAAGGCGTTGTAGGCCGAGTGGTTTTCTATCAGCACAAATGTCTGTTTCCGCACAACGGAGCGGGGATGACTTCCAATTTCAACAAAGAGGTCCAGTCGCCCGAGGGGCATCTTCGCATTTCCTGTGAAACCGTGTAGTGGTTTATTGCAGGGGAGAACATCCTTTAATGAAAGCTTCATTTTTTCAAAGGCATGCTTGAATAGGATATTCACTGAGCTTCCAGTGTCTACTAAAATTCGAAAAACCTCGGCTGGGCCGAGCCGGGCAGAGATAACCATGGGATCCGTGTGAGGGTACTGCCTTCCCTTCAGGTCACGCCTACTGAATGTGATGTCACCATTCTCTATCTGCTTCGGGTGGCGTTCTTCTATAATAGAATTAACGCATTCTTCATTGTTTCTAAGTGACTTTCCGTACCTTTCCATTTCTGCCCAGCTTCCGTCGGCGATTTGTGCCCCTCCCGAGATGGTATGGACCACTATCTTTTCTTGACTAGAGCTGCTGGTGTTGCGATTTCCTCTGCCTATTTCTGGAGAGGGTAGCCTTGGGTTTTCATTGGCAGGAGCTGGAGTCCTGTTCTGACATTTTACATAGCGTTCTAGTCTCCTTCTTCTGATATGTTCTTCAATCAAGTCCCGGAGATGATGGCATTCATTGGTATCATGCTAATGGGATTCGTGGAAGCGGCAGAATTTTCCAGACTTAATTGCATTATCTGATTCCTTCTTGTGCGGGAGGCGTTTGTATTTAACTTCGTCTTGAGTGGCCAGGAAGATGTTTTCGATCGTTTCATTCAAAGGGGTGTAAGCGTCAAATCTCGGTCCTGGCCGATATAGACGCTTTTCTCCCTTCTTGCCCCCAGCATTGTCTCTAGAATCATTTCTTCGAACGTCCTTTGCTACAGCGGGCGCGTTGCCGTGAGCCGCCTTATTTTGTTGCCCTGACTGCCCCTCAGTGGCAACGTCTTCAAGCCTCATATATTTCCCAGCTTCATGGAAGAAATCGGGTAAGGTAGCTGGTTTTTCTTTTGTCAATCTTCTAGCAAATTTAGTATCTGGATGCACACCACTACAGAGGGCCATTAAGATAAGCTTCTCATCGGCGTCTTGGACTGCGGCCGCTGTGGCATTGAATCGGGTTAGATATTGCTGTACTTTCTCTCCAGGTTTCTGTTTGATACTAGATAAGGAATAAGCATCCTTAGGTTGCTCCACATGAATGCGGAACTGGCTGATGAACTTTTCTTTCAACATCTCCCATGAGCTGATGGATCCTTGGGGTAGATGGCAGAACCAGGAGGTAGCTAGATCTGCTAAGAATAGCGGAAAGCATTTGCACAACACTCCTTCTGTTGCTCCACTCATGAGCATATGTTGTGTGTATCTCTGTAAGTGTACAACGGGGTCAGAGGTTCCTTTGTAAGGTTCCATTGTTGGCATTTTCCACTCTCGGGGGGTGATGGCAATTTCGATATTGTAGGCAAAAGGGCTAGTTACCCTAGCGCCTATTCCTCGGTCTCTTTGATCCCGTTGGACGCACTCTCTGAACAAGCGTGCCATCTTTTCATCAGAATTTGGAGCAGATAAAAATGAGTTCGGTTCTTCTCTGTGGGATTGATTCCGCCCAGATGACCTGTAGGGATGGTATCGTCTATTATCCCTAATATTTTCCAGTGGCTGTCTTTGGTCTTCTGGGAGCATGCTAAGGTCAGCTACAGCTGGCCCTTGCCTTGATCTTCCCCTACTGGGTTCTGATCTAAGCACTTCCTCAGTTCCAACTTCGGGCCGGACTCTAGCTCGGCCCCGTTCATTGGTGTTTCCGTGGTTAGGCAGTATGACAGGCTCGGCTACAGTTGACCTCCGCTCGGTACCTCCCCCGTTGGGTTCGGTTCCAAGCGTTTCCTCAGGTCCAACTTCGGGCTGAGCTCGGTCTCGGCTCCTACCATGGCCGCTTCTGTCGTTAGCTCCTTCGAAGAAGGAAGATCTTTGTTGTCTCCGAGATCCTCCAGACTGGGACTCACCCCATGATTCAGTGTTGCAGTTGGACTCTTCAGCATCCCTTAAGCGTGACATGAGTTGGTCCACCAAGGCTTCCTGCTGGGATGTAAAGCGGTTAGTCACTTCAGCCACAACCCTGTCTAGATCTGCCCTAGTAATTGCTGTCGGCTTTTCTGTGGCAGGGGTTGTCGGATTTGCCTGACCTTCATTTGGTAATGCTGTCGGAATGGGACGATTCTCTTGATTTGTGATCACTGGATCTGGAATACTGCTAGTTGCGATGTTCTTTCCTTTGTTAACATCTTTTTTCTGCTTGGGAGGCATGTTTTCCAAGCAATGAACGACGCTGTTAGAAAGAAGGTTAAGTGGGAGAAGCTGAAGCTTCGAGCTCCCGTTCTCAGTGAAAGCACCAAAAATGTTTGCACAAAAAATGGGCAAACACCTCCAAGTCGTATGATTTAGTTGATTTTATATTGTTTTTAGTGATCTGGGTAATTTATGCAAATATGTAAAAAGCAGGGACTAAACTGTAAAAGACACACAGGTTTATAGTGGTTCAGCCAGAATGCACCTACGTCCACTTTATATATTATTTCTCCTTTCTTGTTTAGATTACAAGTACAAAGCTTTGATACAAGTATATGAAAGTTGTTTGAAAGTTCTATCCGTGCTTGAGCTCTCAAACTTGTCCCCCATTGTTGTACCCCTACCCCTCTATTTATAGAGTGAGGCTGGGGGTAGGGGTCTTGGATGTATACAGCTGTTGGCGGGCTTGGGCTGGTGCAATCTGGCCTGGAAAGTTGGTCTGGAATGCCTTGGTCCGGTGGAACCTGGTCCGGTGGTGGGTGAGATTGGTTTTGGTTTGGTAGTGCTATTTTGGAGTTGGTTCGGCTATGCAGGGAAGTGGAGTTGGTTCGGCAATGGTGGAAGCGGAGTTGGTTCGGCTGTGCGGGGAAGTGGGGTTGGTTCGGTGGTGGTGTAACGACCCGACTTTCCAGACCCGGAAAATCGAACCATTTTAGTTAAGAAGAAGAGGTAGAAGAAGAAAAATAGAAAACAACATCAGAATCTAACCATCGCAGCGGAATAAAATATAATATATATCAACAGATCTTTACACAAATCAAAACTATATCTGTTTATATATAATATAGCATCAGAGTATACACCAGAGAACACATAACATACAACTGGACAATAACCATATCATGTCCTCAATACAACAGAGTACAACAATCAACACAGCGGAATATATATATATAAACAAGTACGGGAGATACGTCTCACCATCCAGCTCATCTCCTGAGATCCACAGCATCATATCCTATAACCTATAATACTCGGTCTGACCCGAGCATCATATAAAACAATACCCGAGTCAGTCTGGAATACCAGCGTGAGAAAATCACACTCAATTTGATTATTAAAGTTTCAAAAATCCTTTTGAAATAAAAGCATCTCGTAAGACCACGCCACAAATAAACATGTCGGGTTTTTACCTTACGATAGCTAAAACACTTTTTATAAAAATCCTCTGATATTATAATAGTGTCTATTCACAAATACTTATTAAAATAGCCGAAATTGTTACATCTATTAAATTCCGGCATACTAGCCACAAAGTGGGTAATACAAACAAAACTCGTACAAGGCACGTAGGGAGAATGGATTTCCAACGAATGACTAGGCACTGGGGTACCACCTGTCACAGTACGTGGCCTAGATCACAGTACCGAGGAGTACGCCCGCTCCCCTGCAACACAAGACCGGAATCATCCCTTACTGGATAATTCCAAATAAGATCACCCCACGGTTGGGATCAGCAACCGCAACACTAAGCCGAAAAAAAAAGGGACATCTAGACAGGGATGACCTTACTCTCAAGTGGGGGCTACCCACGAAGCCTTGCTGCATAACCCCTGATTTTCAGTCATTCCCGGTTGATGAGGCTTGAGGCTAAACGATACCCTTTTCAGAACATATCCCTTAGAATGCCCATCGTCCACCTGACGATGTCACGAAAGCATTCGTCCATATAAGTCCGTCCCGGGTTCGAACGGAACCGAAGGCACTATTCCTACTACATCCATTTTGGAAATATCCTCAGGATTAGTAGCGACTAGCCCTTGCACTTCACAGCTCCATCTTCGACTCTGAACACGTTACACGAAACGTACAAACCGGATCGAAGTGGTATTCGAGTCTCCAGACCTAGAATCCCGGTATACGGAAACTCGATCCCGGTCTCTTCGAAACGATCAGCGCATTTGGCCAATATTGATAGTCGGTTATTTAACTATCAATTAACATCCACAAGCAACCATCACACAATAAATAATTTCCCACATTATTTATTTGCCCAAATATCTTTCCAAGATATATTTCCAAATTTTCAAAGCTCATTTTGAAAACAATTTCAAACAGTTTCCGCTTACGGAATACATTTCCAAATAATTATTTCCACTGAATCACCAAGTACAAAATACTTTTAATTTTAAAATAATTTAAAAACACCAAATATATTTTATAACATTGAAATTTTAAAACTACTTTAATACTTTATCAAAATATATATTTTAAGAATATTTAAAATAAAACCACTTTATAAATATAAGCTGACTTCCTCTTTAAAACATAATACCAAATTACTTTTTATATAATTACTACAATACTAGATTTTTGAAACTGCTTACTTTAAAAAGTAAACATTTAAAAATAATCAATTTTCTAAAACATGCTTTTTAAAACATATTAAAACTTTTAACTTATATTTAAAACTACCTTGAAAACGTACTTGGCTATCCAGAGAAATACACTTCTCATTTCCATCCTTTAAAAATAAATCAACATTTATTTTAAACCAATTCACATCCCTTTATAAATTCCCACCTTGAATTTATATTTTCTAATATCCACTGATATTTTATTTTACTTTATAAACTCAGTTTATAAATTCCAAAATCTCATTTCTCTTCTAAAATTCCAATTTTAAACAACTAAATCAATTTCCAATTGATTTCCCAATTTACTCTACTTACTTTGAAATAAATTTCCTTTGCTACTTCATTTATTCCAAAATACATTAACCTTTAGATTTTTATTCCTTATTACGAGTTAAACCCCTTTTTACCAATATCGATTTCAGATTTCCAAAACTCCTTATTTATTCTTTAATTAACTTTAATCCCTAAATTTCAAAAATAACTTCTTTTTATTCTTCAAATAATATTACTTAAGTATAAAATTTATTATCCCTTGTGAATTCAAAATCCCCTTATTTCATATTTGTTAAAAATTCCAAATCACCTTATTTTTATTTCAATTCGTTATAAATTTTATCCCAATTCCTCGAATTATTTTACTTAAACTTTTATTCCTTGATTTCTTTCCAAAAATTCAATTCCATAGATTTTATAATTTATTATACTGGACAATCCAAATCAACCACATCATCCAATATAAAATCATCACATGATATCAAATATTCAGAACACAGAATATTAAATAATCTAATACTTTTTGAGGAATCCAATTGGATCCCTCCAACCTGTTTCCCTGCATCCACAGACGTTAGCACAATATAAAATACCAATTCCACTTCGAGGTGGAATATCGCGGTATATGGGATTTATATAAAATCATCCGCTATTATGCGGCGCATAGGGTCTCATCCGCTATACAATGCGGGAATATCAACAATTCCAATATATACATATGTCAATATGTATATATTGCTATATACTACTATATATGATATATCACATCCAAATCAATTCAACCATTCAATCAATTAATTAAATTTAACCATTTAAATTTAAGATAAAATTCAGCTGAGTGAGATTAACTCACCTTTGATTTTCAATATGAAATCCAATCCCACCTCGACTTGTTCACTTCAGATTTTGACCTTGAATAAACAATTCACAATTTATTATTATTTGGACTTACCAAACAATTCATTACCGCTTAATTATTTTCCATTTTAAAATTTGAATTGACCAATAAATCATTCTACACAAATAAGTTGGGTTTAAACCAATAATTTATTTCGTTAAAGAATAATTTAATTTAGACTAACTTTTCATAAAAATCCTTTTTGTAACTAAAATAGTTAAATCTTCAACCCATTTATTTTAAAATTAAACTAGTAGAATAAAAATATTCATTTTTATTTCCTGCTTGAAATCACCTATACCTAAAAATCAAATCTTCATAAACCCTACAACATTTTTTTCTACTGCCTATACATATAAATTGAAATATCTGCATCTATTCCTCACTGTCAAATTTGCTTTTCTATTCCTACATGTATATTAAAATTAAATAAATAAAAATAATAATCTGCAAACATATACCTCCCAGCATCCTATTGACGAAACCTTAGCCGCTAACCTATCTGCCTCATGAGCACCGTTCAACCATCGCATACGCTCGCTCGAGAAGCCCCTCCAACCTGAACGCCTCGTCGCTTGCCATCCAGAACCAACCCTAACGAAACGAACGCAGCCCCTAACCCATCGTCGCTGCCCCACTTCGCAGTCCATGGCGCCTCCTCTGATTGCTCCTACTCGATAGATGCTCGGCCAAATGAAATCGCGATTTCGAATCGCGTGCTCAGATGCGATGCCCTCCCTTAGAAACGAAGATGAGTGACGAACGCATGGATAAGGGTCTCGACTTCGAATTGAACTGGGGAGGAGAGATCGGCTTCATCATTTTTTTCCTTTTCTTTTGCTTGGTTCGATTCGAAATTGAAGAGGAAAGGGGAATCGAATTGAAGGTCGAACGGAAGAGGGGAGAAGGGGAAATGAAGGGCTCGGCTTCGATTCGAAGGTGGATGAGAGCGGCCATTGTTTTTCTTTGTTTTGATTTTGAACGATAAAGGAAGAAAGGGAACGAGATATTTAAAATCGAACGAGGTATGCTTTGCACGATTTATTTCGTGATCTTCGGCATGATCTAAGGAGACAACGTGCTGATGGAAAAGGAATTTCAGCTGATGTTGACAAATTTAAAATTTAAATTTAAATTGAATTCGATTTAATTTTCAACGCGTTTACTTACCGTGTGCTCTCATAACAACTCCGAAAAATACGAAATTTGAAATCCGATAATAATTCAATATTACGGACTCAATGGAACTGGTTCGTCGAATTCCGAGACTGTGCCCCGAAAGGCTATTTTTAAATTCAATTTAAACGATATATTTTAAAAACTGAACAAAACACTTTTAAATTCAAATTTAAAAGTTCTATCACCTTCAGTATTATTAATATGAATTTTACGAGCTTTCAAAATATTTTTAACTAACTTAGAATACCAGATTTACTATTTTATCCAACTTCAAATAATTTAATTTAATAATTAAATTACTCAATAAACAGCGATATTTGAAATTTAAGTTAATAATTAATCTCTGAATATTTAAAATTAATTAAATATTCTAATTTCAAACATACAAAAATTCCGGGTCGTCACATTCCTCCCCCCTTAAAAGAATTTCGTCCCCGAAATTACTAGTTAGGAAGAATGATCCATACCCCACTAACTATCTTCTCAACTTCAAATAGTTTTTAACATCTTACCAACCAAATCTTTTATCACAGTCACACTAACCATTTCTAATTTTTCAACTTATCCATAAGTTCCCAACAACATAACTTACTTATCAATTCAAATTTAAATTCAAAACCAAATTTGAATTATCAAAATTTTCTCAAAAATTTTCTAACTCCCTAAATTTCCAAAAAATTTCGCCAGCGTCTCCTTTGCGCGGCTAGCTCGGTACTACTACAAAATGGCTCTACGGCCTCCCAATCTCAAAAAGAAAACAAAAAGCCAAGTGGCTGGATCAAAAACCCAATCAAATTTCATACCGAAATTCAAATACATACCTTTTGTCGGGCCATTAAATTTATCTTCTAAAATCAAAAATCCCAATCTATCCGTTGCTTTTATACACCTGTATATCCTACTAAGCAATAATATTCAATCACAATTCCAAAGTCATTTTATACTTTCCTTTACAAATTTCCAATATTTGTTTTACTTAAGCCCGTACGATGCACATATATCATCCGTACGCAATATCACATTCGATCACTCACTCGATCACACAATTTCACTTCCGAACTAGTATCGTCCACCCGACTTCCTAGTGCGGACTCAAATTTGGTTTCTTGATCAAAAACCGTCATTCATCTTGCATAGCCACAAACTATGATAGAGAATTTCCAGAATCAATCAACAACCCATATCCAGGCTCGCCGTCGAAAATCAAGTGAAAAATCCTGATTCGGATCGGTATAATTACCTCGAAATTTTATGCTCGAATTCTGGATCAAATAGCTATGCGAATAAAATAATATACGTACATCCTACGTATAAATTTCAATTGATTATCAATTATATCAATTTCCTCTTTATTCACTTTCATTTTGATAGTTATTCTCTTATTCAAAATTTTCCTTGTCAGTTCCGATTTTCATTTAATTATTTACTTGGAATAATTTCTCAATACAAATTTTCTTAAGAATTCACTATTCATTTCTTAAGTCCAATATAAATATTTTACATATTTCTTATATTTACCTCACTTCACTATTGAAGTTCATATCCATTTCTATTCACTTTTATCTTTACAATTCCATTTAAATTCAATTTGGTTTCCATATTGAATATTGAATTAGTTTCACTTACTAATTAATTTAAATCTCAAATAAAATTTTATTTGCAAACTTTACTTCCTTTAGTTCCTTCGATTTCACTTCTTTACATTCATATTTCAATAGATTCAATTATTCAGTTCCAATTCCATTTGCTTAGCAAATTTAGATTATTTATCGTTAATGAAAATTTTCAAAAATTTCAAAAATTTTCTAACTCCCAAAATTTATGGAAAATTTTGGCAGAGTCTCCTTTGTACGGAGGGACTTCTGCGATATCGCAGGATGCACAAATATATATATACATCGGCCTCAGGCCGAAAATCACAATATATATCAATATATGCAGTTCATATTTCCTATTTTGAATTTTTACGTAAGCGTACCTTATTATAGCAATTTTTTTTTAAGCAAAGCAGCGATTTATTTAGCAATTAGTGCAACCCAAAATCAGCTATACGGCTTCCCTGAACCTGTACTTACTTACTTCAAAAATGTAAGTACCAAGATCATGCAACTTAACAACATTTTACATATTTAACTAACAAACAAGAGAATTTCCATGAGGAAAGTAGATTAAACAACACTTATAAGCAATGTTTTGGTTCCAACATAAATTTAAATTGTTACAACCCATTTATGTACGACTACATCCAATTTAAATGGTTCACATCTCAATTTCTCACATTCGGCTCATTTTAGCAAATCAAACTTATATTTAATTCAATTGATCTCAAAATCAATTTATTTAACTTCTATCAACTGATAGAATTTCAATTTACTTTACTTACGTCAAACGACGGTTTATTTTATGCAGTTTTGATGATATCCATAAGAATAAATAATTGCTTAAGTTTCATAACCAATTTAAATTGATTCCAATTCAATTTATTTTTAACTCTCTTCCATTTTAACATAAGTGGTATATTCATTGAATCCAATATAATCTCTAATCCACATTCAATACTTATTCCTGAATTGTATTATATTAATAACAATGCCACTTCAATCATTTTTGGTTACTTGAATTTATTTACAATTCAAATTATCACTATTACACTCCAATTCCATTATTCATTTATACTTCCACTTTTATTACCAAATCCAAATTCCATTAACATATCCACTTTTCTAATTTATTCCAAATTAGCACACTTCTTTTTACAATTCAATATTTGATTTTTACTTCGAAAATCACTTAACTATTTTACTGAAGTTCAATCTATTTTATAATTCAAGTTTTGGATTTACATCCATTTTTCACAATTCAAAACAACTTTTATTTTGGCTTATTTATTCCACTTCTAAATTTTATAAGCCACAATTTATTTATATCCATACTTCCATCTATTTAAATTCAATCCCATTTATACTTTTACTTTTAATTAGGGATTATACAATTTATTTAACTAATATATATTTTATTTTTCTCATCATTCCATAAACATTTTAAATAAGATTCCAGAGTTTAAACAATTTCCCAGAATTTCAAAATCACTTTTGAAATCAACTATACCCAAAACCCTTTTCAATTTCAAAACCAAACTCAGTTTTGCAAACAAACACCAGCCCATACACCTAGGTAGCAATTTCTCTTTCAGAAACCCGAAAATGAACATCGATGATGCTGCAGTCATCACCGAAATTATTTCCCAGCGACCGGAAGAGAATTACATGCTTTTATCTATTTGAACCATTTCAAATATTTTTAAATTTCAAATCTTTCCAGATTCCAAACTCAACTCAAAATATTCCTGAAATAATACCACTTATTATTTCCTCAAACTCTTTGAAAACTATTTCCAAATCTCAAGGAATTTCAAACCTTTCCCAAAATTCCAAACTTAAAATCCATTCCGATTTATTTTCCACATTTCTCTGGAATTCTATTTTAAAGTACAAATCTCATTTGTATATGAAGTTTATTTCAATTTTATAAATTACATTTGTAATCTATATCTCAAATTTTATTATAAAATTTTATTCTTTGCTTTGGTTATAAATTTCAATTTCTAGTTAAGTTTCCATATATTAATGATAATAATTCCATATTATCACTTCTAACATCCAAACAACCATATATATTAACTAGAATAGTTTACAAAACGTTTCTTTTTATACAAAAATAATTTGGGTAAAATTATTTCATTTACCCTACTTTAAAACAATACTGTGTCGAATTGTTCTATACAAGTGTTTAGAGATCCCTATCAATGTTGTGGCATCCCACACATCGACCAGAATCCATAAACTACTCAATAAACCAATCAACACAATATAAAACAATTTTATATTCACTAACAAATACGCGCTCATATCTATTAATACTCTCAAAATTCCCACCAGAGCCAAGGTTGTCGCCAGCCTAAGCTCTGATACCACTGTAACGACCCGACTTTCCAGACCCGGAAAATCGAACCATTTTAGTTAAGAAGAAGAGGTAGAAGAAGAAAAATAGAAAACAACATCAGAATCTAACCATCGCAGCGGAATAAAATATAATATATATCAACAGATCTTTACACAAATCAAAACTATATCTGTTTATATATAATATAGCATCAGAGTATACACCAGAGAACACATAACATACAACTGGACAATAACCATATCATGTCCTCAATACAACAGAGTACAACAATCAACACAGCGGAATATATATATATAAACAAGTACGGGAGATACGTCTCGCCATCCAGCTCATCTCCTGAGATCCACAGCATCATATCCTGTAACCTATAATACTCGGTCTGACCCGAGCATCATATAAAACAATACCCGAGTCAGTCTGGAATACCAGCGTGAGAAAATCACACTCAATTTGATTATTAAAGTTTCAAAAATCCTTTTGAAATAAAAGCATCTCGTAAGACCACGCCACAAATAAACATGTCGGGTTTTTACCTTACGATAGCTAAAACACTTTTTATAAAAATCCTCTGATATTATAATAGTGTCTATTCACAAATACTTATTAAAATAGCCGAAATTGTTACATCTATTAAATTCCGGCATACTAGCCACAAAGTGGGTAATACAAACAAAACTCGTACAAGGCACGTAGGGAGAATGGATTTCCAACGAATGACTAGGCACTGGGGTACCACCTGTCACAGTACGTGGCCTAGATCACAGTACCGAGGAGTACGCCCGCTCCCCTGCAACACAAGACCGGAATCATCCCTTACTGGATAATTCCAAATAAGATCACCCCACGGTTGGGATCAGCAACCGCAACACTAAGCCGAAAAAAAAAGGGACATCTAGACAGGGATGACCTTACTCTCAAGTGGGGGCTACCCACGAAGCCTTGCTGCATAACCCCTGATTTTCAGTCATTCCCGGTTGATGAGGCTTGAGGCTAAACGATACCCTTTTCAGAACATATCCCTTAGAATGCCCATCGTCCACCTGACGATGTCACGAAAGCATTCGTCCATATAAGTCCGTCCCGGGTTCGAACGGAACCGAAGGCACTATTCCTACTACATCCATTTTGGAAATATCCTCAGGATTAGTAGCGACTAGCCCTTGCACTTCACAGCTCCATCTTCGACTCTGAACACGTTACACGAAACGTACAAACCGGATCGAAGTGGTATTCGAGTCTCCAGACCTAGAATCCCGGTATACGGAAACTCGATCCCGGTCTCTTCGAAACGATCAGTGCATTTGGCCAATATTGATAGTCGGTTATTTAACTATCAATTAACATCCACAAGCAACCATCACACAATAAATAATTTCCCACATTATTTATTTGCCCAAATATCTTTCCAAGATATATTTCCAAATTTTCAAAGCTCATTTTGAAAACAATTTCAAACAGTTTCCGCTTACGGAATACATTTCCAAATAATTATTTCCACTGAATCACCAAGTACAAAATACTTTTAATTTTAAAATAATTTAAAAACACCAAATATATTTTATAACATTGAAATTTTAAAACTACTTTAATACTTTATCAAAATATATATTTTAAGAATATTTAAAATAAAACCACTTTATAAATATAAGCTGACTTCCTCTTTAAAACATAATACCAAATTACTTTTTATATAATTACTACAATACTAGATTTTTGAAACTGCTTACTTTAAAAAGTAAACATTTAAAAATAATCAATTTTCTAAAACATGCTTTTTAAAACATATTAAAACTTTTAACTTATATTTAAAACTAACTTGAAAACATACTTGGCTATCCAGAGAAATACACTTCTCATTTCCATCCTTTAAAAATAAATCAACATTTATTTTAAACCAATTCACATCCCTTTATAAATTCCCACCTTGAATTTATATTTTCTAATATCCACTGATATTTTATTTTACTTTATAAACTCAGTTTATAAATTCCAAAATCTCATTTCTCTTCTAAAATTCCAATTTTAAACAACTAAATCAATTTCCAATTGATTTCCCAATTTACTCTACTTACTTTGAAATAAATTTCCTTTGCTACTTCATTTATTCCAAAATACATTAACCTTTAGATTTTTATTCCTTATTACGAGTTAAACCCCTTTTTACCAATATCGATTTCAGATTTCCAAAACTCCTTATTTATTCTTTAATTAACTTTAATCCCTAAATTTCAAAAATAACTTCTTTTTATTCTTCAAATAATATTACTTAAGTATAAAATTTATTATCCCTTGTGAATTCAAAATCCCCTTATTTCATATTTGTTAAAAATTCCAAATCACCTTATTTTTATTTCAATTCGTTATAAATTTTATTCCAATTCCTCGAATTATTTTACTTAAACTTTTATTCCTTGATTTCTTTCCAAAAATTCAATTCCATAGATTTTATAATTTATTATACTGGACAATCCAAATCAACCACATCATCCAATATAAAATCATCACATGATATCAAATATTCAGAACACAGAATATTAAATAATCTAATACTTTTTGAGGAATCCAATTGGATCCCTCCAACCTGTTTCCCTACATCCACAGACGTTAGCACAATATAAAATACCAATTCCACTTCGAGGTGGAATATCGCGGTATATGGGATTTATATAAAATCATCCGCTATTATGCGGCGCATAGGGTCTCATCCGCTATACAATGCGGGAATATCAACAATTCCAATATATACATATGTCAATATGTATATATTGCTATATACTACTATATATGATATATCACATCCAAATCAATTCAACCATTCAATCAATTAATTAAATTTAACCATTTAAATTTAAGATAAAATTCAGCTGAGTGAGATTAACTCACCTTTGATTTTCAATATGAAATCCAATCCCACCTCGACTTGTTCACTTCAGATTTTGACCTTGAATAAACAATTCACAATTTATTATTATTTGGACTTACCAAACAATTCATTACCGCTTAATTATTTTCCATTTTAAAATTTGAATTGACCAATAAATCATTCTACACAAATAAGTTGGGTTTAAACCAATAATTTATTTCGTTAAAGAATAATTTAATTTAGACTAACTTTTCATAAAAATCCTTTTTGTAACTAAAATAGTTAAATCTTCAACCCATTTATTTTAAAATTAAACTAGTAGAATAAAAATATTCATTTTTATTTCCTGCTTGAAATCACCTATACCTAAAAATCAAATCTTCATAAACCCTACAACATTTTTTTCTACTGCCTATACATATAAATTGAAATATCTGCATCTATTCCTCACTGTCAAATTTGCTTTTCTGTTCCTACATGTATATTAAAATTAAATAAATAAAAATAATAATCTGCAAACATATACCTCCCAGCATCCTATTGACGAAACCTTAGCCGCTAACCTATCTGCCTCATGAGCACCGTTCAACCATCGCATACGCTCGCTCGAGAAGCCCCTCCAACCTGAACGCCTCGTCGCTTGCCATCCAGAACCAACCCTAACGAAACGAACGCAGCCCCTAACCCATCGTCGCTGCCCCACTTCGCAGTCCATGGCGCCTCCTCTGATTGCTCCTACTCGATAGATGCTCGGCCAAATGAAATCGCGATTTCGAATCGCGTGCTCAGATGCGATGCCCTCCCTTAGAAACGAAGATGAGTGACGAACGCATGGATAAGGGTCTCGACTTCGAATTGAACTGGGGAGGAGAGATCGGCTTCATCATTTTTTTCCTTTTCTTTTGCTTGGTTCGATTCGAAATTGAAGAGGAAAGGGGAATCGAATTGAAGGTCGAACGGAAGAGGGGAGAAGGGGAAATGAAGGGCTCGGCTTCGATTCGAAGGTGGATGAGAGCGGCCATTGTTTTTCTTTGTTTTGATTTTGAACGATAAAGGAAGAAAGGGAACGAGATATTTAAAATCGAACGAGGTATGCTTTGCACGATTTATTTCGTGATCTTCGGCATGATCTAAGGAGACAACGTGCTGATGGAAAAGGAATTTCAGCTGATGTTGACAAATTTAAAATTTAAATTTAAATTGAATTCGATTTAATTTTCAACGCATTTACTTACCGTGTGCTCTCATAACAACTCCGAAAAATACGAAATTTGAAATCCGATAATAATTCAATATTACGGACTCAATGGAACTGGTTCGTCGAATTCCGAGACTGTGCCCCGAAAGGCTATTTTTAAATTCAATTTAAACGATATATTTTAAAAACTGAACAAAACACTTTTAAATTCAAATTTAAAAGTTCTATCACCTTCAGTATTATTAATATGAATTTTACGAGCTTTCAAAATATTTTTAATTAACTTAGAATACCAGATTTACTATTTTATCCAACTTCAAATAATTTAATTTAATAATTAAATTACTCAATAAACAGCGATATTTGAAATTTAAGTTAATAATTAATCTCTGAATATTTAAAATTAATTAAATATTCTAATTTCAAACATACAAAAATTCCGGGTCGTCACATTCCTCCCCCCTTAAAAGAATTTCGTCCCCGAAATTACTAGTTAGGAAGAATGATCCATACCCCACTAACTATCTTCTCAACTTCAAATAGTTTTTAACATCTTACCAACCAAATCTTTTATCACAGTCACACTAACCATTTCTAATTTTTCAACTTATCCATAAGTTCCCAACAACATAACTTACTTATCAATTCAAATTTAAATTCAAAACCAAATTTGAATTATCAAAATTTTCTCAAAAATTTTCTAACTCCCTAAATTTCCAAAAAATTTCGCCAGCGTCTCCTTTGCGCGGCTAGCTCGGTACTACTACAAAATGGCTCTACGGCCTCCCAATCTCAAAAAGAAAACAAAAAGCCAAGTGGCTGGATCAAAAACCCAATCAAATTTCATACCGAAATTCAAATACATACCTTTTGTCGGGCCATTAAATTTATCTTCTAAAATCAAAAATCCCAATCTATCCGTTGCTTTTATACACCTGTATATCCTACTAAGCAATAATATTCAATCACAATTCCAAAGTCATTTTATACTTTCCTTTACAAATTTCCAATATTTGTTTTACTTAAGCCCGTACGATGCACATATATCATCCGTACGCAATATCACATTCGATCACTCACTCGATCACACAATTTCACTTCCGAACTAGTATCGTCCACCCGACTTCCTAGTGCGGACTCAAATTTGGTTTCTTGATCAAAAACCGTCATTCTCCTTGCATAGCCACAAACTATGATAGAGAATTTCCAGAATCAATCAACAACCCATATCCAGGCTCGCCGTCGAAAATCGAGTGAAAAATCCTGATTCGGATCGGTATAATTACCTCGAAATTTTATGCTCGAATTCTGGATCAAATAGCTATGCGAATAAAATAATATACGTACATCCTACGTATAAATTTCAATTGATTATCAATTATATCAATTTCCTCTTTATTCACTTTCATTTTGATAGTTATTCTCTTATTCAAAATTTTCCTTGTCAGTTCCGATTTTCATTTAATTATTTACTTGGAATAATTTCTCAATACAAATTTTCTTAAGAATTCACTATTCATTTCTTAAGTCCAATATAAATATTTTACATATTTCTTATATTTACCTCACTTCACTATTGAAGTTCATATCCATTTCTATTCACTTTTATCTTTACAATTCCATTTAAATTCAATTTGGTTTCCATATTGAATATTGAATTAGTTTCACTTACTAATTAATTTAAATCTCAAATAAAATTTTATTTGCAAACTTTACTTCCTTTAGTTCCTTCGATTTCACTTCTTTACATTCATATTTCAATAGATTCAATTATTCAGTTCCAATTCCATTTGCTTAGCAAATTTAGATTATTTATCGTTAATGAAAATTTTCAAAAATTTCAAAAATTTTCTAACTCCCAAAATTTATGGAAAATTTTGGCAGAGTCTCCTTTGTACGGAGGGACTTCTGCGATATCGCAGGATGCACAAATATATATATACATCGGCCTCAGGCCGAAAATCACAATATATATCAATATATGCAGTTCATATTTCCTATTTTGAATTTTTGCGTAAGCGTACCTTATTATAGCAATTTTTTTTTAAGCAAAGCAGTGATTTATTTAGCAATTAGTGCAACCCAAAATCAGCTATACGGCTTCCCTGAACCTGTACTTACTTACTTCAAAAATGTAAGTACCAAGATCATGCAACTTAACAACATTTTACATATTTAACTAACAAACAAGAGAATTTCCATGAGGAAAGTAGATTAAACAACACTTATAAGCAATGTTTTGGTTCCAACATAAATTTAAATTGTTACAACCCATTTATGTACGACTACATCCAATTTAAATGGTTCACATCTCAATTTCTCACATTCGGCTCATTTTAGCAAATCAAACTTATATTTAATTCAATTGATCTCAAAATCAATTTATTTAACTTCTATCAACTGATAGAATTTCAATTTACTTTACTTACGTCAAACGACGGTTTATTTTATGCAGTTTTGATGATATCCATAAGAATAAATAATTGCTTAAGTTTCATAACCAATTTAAATTGATTCCAATTCAATTTATTTTTAACTCTCTTCCATTTTAACATAAGTGGTATATTCATTGAATCCAATATAATCTCTAATCCACATTCAATACTTATTCCTGAATTGTATTATATTAATAACAATGCCACTTCAATCATTTCTGGTTACTTGAATTTATTTACAATTCAAATTATCACTATTACACTCCAATTCCATTATTCATTTATACTTCCACTTTTATTACCAAATCCAAATTCCATTAACATATCCACTTTTCTAATTTATTCCAAATTAGCACACTTCTTTTTACAATTCAATATTTGATTTTTACTTCGAAAATCACTTAACTATTTTACTGAAGTTCAATCTATTTTATAATTCAAGTTTTGGATTTACATCCATTTTTCACAATTCAAAACAACTTTTATTTTGGCTTATTTATTCCACTTCTAAATTTTATAAGCCACAATTTATTTATATCCATACTTCCATCTATTTAAATTCAATCCCATTTATACTTTTACTTTTAATTAGGGATTATACAATTTATTTAACTAATATATATTTTATTTTTCTCATCATTCCATAAACATTTTAAATAAGATTCCAGAGTTTAAACAATTTCCCAGAATTTCAAAATCACTTTTGAAATCAACTATACCCAAAACCCTTTTCAATTTCAAAACCAAACTCAGTTTTGCAAACAAACACCAGCCCATACACCTAGGTAGCAATTTCTCTTTCAGAAACCCGAAAATGAACATCGATGATGCTGCAGTCATCACCGAAATTATTTCCCAGCGACCGGAAGAGAATTACATGCTTTTATCTATTTGAACCATTTCAAATATTTTTAAATTTCAAATCTTTCCAGATTCCAAACTCAACTCAAAATATTCCTGAAATAATACCACTTATTATTTCCTCAAACTCTTTGAAATCTATTTCCAAATCTCAAGGAATTTCAAACCTTTCCCAAAATTCCAAACTTAAAATCCATTCCGATTTATTTTCCACATTTCTCTGGAATTCTATTTTAAAGTACAAATCTCATTTGTATATGAAGTTTATTTCAATTTTATAAATTACATTTGTAATCTATATCTCAAATTTTATTATAAAATTTTATTCTTTGCTTTGGTTATAAATTTCAATTTCTAGTTAAGTTTCCATATATTAATGATAATAATTCCATATTATCACTTCTAACATCCAAACAACCATATATATTAACTAGAATAGTTTACAAAACGTTTCTTTTTATACAAAAATAATTTGGGTAAAATTATTTCATTTACCCTACTTTAAAACAATACTGTGTCGAATTGTTCTATACAAGTGTTTAGAGATCCCTATCAATGTTGTGGCATCCCACACATCGACCAGAATCCATAAACTACTCAATAAACCAATCAACACAATATAAAACAATTTTATATTCACTAACAAATACGCGCTCATATCTATTAATACTCTCAAAATTCCCACCAGAGCCAAGGTTGTCGCCAGCCTAAGCTCTGATACCACTGTAACGACCCGACTTTCCAGACCCGGAAAATCGAACCATTTTAGTTAAGAAGAAGAGGTAGAAGAAGAAAAATAGAAAACAACATCAGAATCTAACCATCGCAGCGGAATAAAATATAATATATATCAACAGATCTTTACACAAATCAAAACTATATCTGTTTATATATAATATAGCATCAGAGTATACACCAGAGAACACATAACATACAACTGGACAATAACCATATCATGTCCTCAATACAACAGAGTACAACAATCAACACAGCGGAATATATATATATAAACAAGTACGGGAGATACGTCTCGCCATCCAGCTCATCTCCTGAGATCCACAGCATCATATCCTGTAACCTATAATACTCGGTCTGACCCGAGCATCATATAAAACAATACCCGAGTCAGTCTGGAATACCAGCGTGAGAAAATCACACTCAATTTGATTATTAAAGTTTCAAAAATCCTTTTGAAATAAAAGCATCTCGTAAGACCACGCCACAAATAAACATGTCGGGTTTTTACCTTACGATAGCTAAAACACTTTTTATAAAAATCCTCTGATATTATAATAGTGTCTATTCACAAATACTTATTAAAATAGCCGAAATTGTTACATCTATTAAATTCCGGCATACTAGCCACAAAGTGGGTAATACAAACAAAACTCGTACAAGGCACGTAGGGAGAATGGATTTCCAACGAATGACTAGGCACTGGGGTACCACCTGTCACAGTACGTGGCCTAGATCACAGTACCGAGGAGTACGCCCGCTCCCCTGCAACACAAGACCGGAATCATCCCTTACTGGATAATTCCAAATAAGATCACCCCACGGTTGGGATCAGCAACCGCAACACTAAGCCGAAAAAAAAAGGGACATCTAGACAGGGATGACCTTACTCTCAAGTGGGGGCTACCCACGAAGCCTTGCTGCATAACCCCTGATTTTCAGTCATTCCCGGTTGATGAGGCTTGAGGCTAAACGATACCCTTTTCAGAACATATCCCTTAGAATGCCCATCGTCCACCTGACGATGTCACGAAAGCATTCGTCCATATAAGTCCGTCCCGGGTTCGAACGGAACCGAAGGCACTATTCCTACTACATCCATTTTGGAAATATCCTCAGGATTAGTAGCGACTAGCCCTTGCACTTCACAGCTCCATCTTCGACTCTGAACACGTTACACGAAACGTACAAACCGGATCGAAGTGGTATTCGAGTCTCCAGACCTAGAATCCCGGTATACGGAAACTCGATCCCGGTCTCTTCGAAACGATCAGCGCATTTGGCCAATATTGATAGTCGGTTATTTAACTATCAATTAACATCCACAAGCAACCATCACACAATAAATAATTTCCCACATTATTTATTTGCCCAAATATCTTTCCAAGATATATTTCCAAATTTTCAAAGCTCATTTTGAAAACAATTTCAAACAGTTTCCGCTTACGGAATACATTTCCAAATAATTATTTCCACTGAATCACCAAGTACAAAATACTTTTAATTTTAAAATAATTTAAAAACACCAAATATATTTTATAACATTGAAATTTTAAAACTACTTTAATACTTTATCAAAATATATATTTTAAGAATATTTAAAATAAAACCACTTTATAAATATAAGCTGACTTCCTCTTTAAAACATAATACCAAATTACTTTTTATATAATTACTACAATACTAGATTTTTGAAACTGCTTACTTTAAAAAGTAAACATTTAAAAATAATCAATTTTCTAAAACATGCTTTTTAAAACATATTAAAACTTTTAACTTATATTTAAAACTAACTTGAAAACGTACTTGGCTATCCAGAGAAATACACTTCTCATTTCCATCCTTTAAAAATAAATCAACATTTATTTTAAACCAATTCACATCCCTTTATAAATTCCCACCTTGAATTTATATTTTCTAATATCCACTGATATTTTATTTTACTTTATAAACTCAGTTTATAAATTCCAAAATCTCATTTCTCTTCTAAAATTCCAATTTTAAACAACTAAATCAATTTCCAATTGATTTCCCAATTTACTCTACTTACTTTGAAATAAATTTCCTTTGCTACTTCATTTATTCCAAAATACATTAACCTTTATATTTTTATTCCTTATTACGAGTTAAACCCCTTTTTACCAATATCGATTTCAGATTTCCAAAACTCCTTATTTATTCTTTAATTAACTTTAATCCTAAATTTCAAAAATAACTTATTTTTATTCTTCAAATAATATTACTTAAGTATAAAATTTATTATCCCTTGTGAATTCAAAATCCCCTTATTTCATATTTGTTAAAAATTCCAAATCACCTTATTTTTATTTCAATTCGTTATAAATTTTATCCCAATTCCTCGAATTATTTTACTTAAACTTTTATTCCTTGATTTCTTTCCAAAAATTCAATTCCATAGATTTTATAATTTATTATACTGGACAATCCAAATCAACCACATCATCCAATATAAAATCATCACATGATATCAAATATTCAGAACACAGAATATTAAATAATCTAATACTTTTTGAGGAATCCAGTTGGATCCCTCCAACCTGTTTCCCTGCATCCACAGACGTTAGCACAATATAAAATACCAATTCCACTTCGAGGTGGAATATCGCGGTATATGGGATTTATATAAAATCATCCGCTATTATGCGGCGCATAGGGTCTCATCCGCTATACAATGCGGGAATATCAACAATTCCAATATATACATATGCCAATATGTATATATTGCTATATACTACTATATATGATATATCACATCCAAATCAATTCAACCATTCAATCAATTAATTAAATTTAACCATTTAAATTTAAGATAAAATTCAGCTGAGTGAGATTAACTCACCTTTGATTTTCAATATGAAATCCAATCCCACCTCGACTTGTTCACTTCAGATTTTGACCTTGAATAAACAATTCACAATTTATTATTATTTGGACTTACCAAACAATTCATTACCGCTTAATTATTTTCCATTTTAAAATTTGAATTGACCAATAAATCATTCTACACAAATAAGTTGGGTTTAAACCAATAATTTATTTCGTTAAAGAATAATTTAATTTAGACTAACTTTTCATAAAAATCCTTTTTGTAACTAAAATAGTTAAATCTTCAACCCATTTATTTTAAAATTAAACTAGTAGAATAAAAATATTCATTTTTATTTCCTGCTTGAAATCACCTATACCTAAAAATCAAATCTTCATAAACCCTACAACATTTTTTTCTACTGCCTATACATATAAATTGAAATATCTGCATCTATTCCTCACTGTCAAATTTGCTTTTCTGTTCCTACATGTATATTAAAATTAAATAAATAAAAATAATAATCTGCAAACATATACCTCCCAGCATCCTATTGATGAAACCTTAGCCGCTAACCTATCTGCCTCATGAGCACCGTTCAACCATCGCATACGCTCGCTCGAGAAGCCCCTCCAACCTGAACGCCTCATCGCTTGCCACCCAGAACCAACCCTAACGAAACGAACGCAGCCCCTAACCCATCGTTGCTGCCCCACTTCGCAGTCCATGGCGCCTCCTCTGATTGCTCCTACTCGATAGATGCTCGGCCAAATGAAATCGCGATTTCGAATCGCGTGCTCAGATGCGATGCCCTCCCTTAGAAACGAAGATGAGTGATGAACGCATGGATAAGGGTCTCGACTTCGAATTGAACTGGGGAGGAGAGATCGGCTTCATCATTTTTTTCCTTTCCTTTTGCTTGGTTCGATTCGAAATTGAAGAGGAAAGGGGAATCGAATTGAAGGTCGAACGGAAGAGGGGAGAAGGGGAAATGAAGGGCTCGGCTTCGATTCGAAGGTGGATGAGAGCGGCCATTGTTTTTCTTTGTTTTGATTTTGAAAGATAAAGGAAGAAAGGGAACGAGATATTTAAAATCGAACGAGGTATGCTTTGCACGATTTATTTCGTGATCTTCGGCATGATCTAAGGAGACAACGTGCTGATGGAAAAGGAATTTCAGCTGATGTTGACAAATTTAAAATTTAAATTTAAATTGAATTCGATTTAATTTTCAACGCGTTTACTTACCGTGTGCTCTCATAACAACTCCGAAAAATACGAAATTTGAAATCCGATAATAATTCAATATTACGGACTCAATGGAACTGGTTCGTCGAATTCTAAGACTGTGCCCCGAAAGGCTATTTTTAAATTCAATTTAAACGATATATTTTAAAAACTGAACAAAACACTGTTAAATTCAAATTTAAAAGTTCTATCACCTTCAGTATTATTAATATGAATTTTACGAGCTTTCAAAATATTTTTAATTAACTTAGAATACCAGATTTACTATTTTATCCAACTTCAAATAATTTAATTTAATAATTAAATTACTCATAAACAGCGATATTTGAAATTTAAGTTAATAATTAATCTCTGAATATTTAAAATTAATTAAATATTCTAATTTCAAACATACAAAAATTCCGGGTCGTCACAGGTGGCTTCCCTCATCTTGGTTCGGTAATACCAGTCAAGTGAAAACACGCCCAACAATTAATCATTGACTAAATCCATATCTGTGCGTCAAACAACTGCATTTGTGAAATCTCTGAAATACCACCAGATTCAATAAGTTTATGATGCATAATAAATTAATTAAATCAATTGATATTTGAGAAATACTAATTATGAGTGTATTTAATATTTAGGATGTACTTAGTAAATGAGGTAGCTCTTAGAAAATTTTCAAATGCCATTAGTAATAACGAGTGTATATATAAATGTTATATGTGCACTTTCAATATACGATACTGATATATATATATATGTATGTATGTATGTACATATGTGTGTGTATATATATAAACAAGATTTAAATATATAAATAATTAAATGAGTTAAGAATTTTTGACACTTGATGTATCTTCAAGAGGAGGCCAACCATATGTTGAGAGGAAGGAGTTAGAATTAGCAGTTGGAGACTATGTTAAAAGGAAATATATTTTCTCCTTGGCTCTCTCTATAAATACAAATGCGAACTAAATAAGGCTTACTCTCTTTTACTCAAACTATTTCCACCATTCCTTATAGCCAACTCTGGTACCTCCCCCTCTATTAAATACAACATTCCATTTGTCATAGTACTTAATTCTTTGCAAGTGTGGGAAGTGGGTTAAGGGTCATAGAAAGTGAAGCAAATCAATGTGTAACAAACAGATAGATCTTCGAGAGGTAAATTTTATTTTGCGAACCTATTTACTTATTTATGCCCTAACATTTGTATATATAATACAGCCATATGTATATATTTTGTTTAATAATTTTAGATATAAAAATAATTTATTAGAATTTATTTTATAAATTAACACATATATTGAAATTGTAAATTAATAAAATAATATTATTTACTTTTAGTCATATATTAAAAGTTGTTTTTTATGATATTAAATTATTTTATTATATATATATATTAATTATTTTAAATTTAGATATAATTTTGGCTTAAATAATTTTTGTATTTAAATAAATTAGTATATTTATATTATGCATACATATAATAAAATAAAATATCTCAGATTTTATTAAGATAAAATAAAAACATTAATCTGAGTCAAGAATAATTTAATTATATACTAATACATATATTAATTTTATGATATTTAAATATTTACTGAAAAAATATGGTTATATTTTATTCATAAAATGTTTTAGTTGAAATAAATAATCATAAATATATTTTGTAAAATTAACGTATTTGACATTGTCATAATATTTTATATTTGTATTTAATATTTTCAATTTTAGATCTATATAATATTTTGAAATAGTCGTATTTATTTCAAATTCTAATGTAAAATATTCTGACTAGTTAAACTTGATGTGAATTAAGATGATTTTAAATGTTGAATTTTTATTCAAATGCATATCCTTATGTTTTTTCAAATTAAAGGGATTTTTAAAATTTTAATTTAAATATATATAGATAATAGTTTCAAATTGTATTATACTATATGATTTTATAATTTGAATATATGGAAATATATATTTTCTGTCATGGAAAGCCAATTTTATATTGGTTGTCCACTTTATGTATAAAATATTAACAAGTGTGATGCAAATATGACTCAATGAATACAAAGGTACGATTAAGTGTAGTAGTAAGAATGTAGTTCTTAACTACATAAAAACATTTAAAACCAATTATTCCTCCTTAGCAGATATGGAACCACTACCATCATATGAAGAATTGATCCTTAAGACATGAAAATACCTAGAAAAAGGGTCGCTTGGTGAGGAATATAGTCCTTAAAATCATTACAGCATAAATATTTTCTATCCCAAGAGTCATCAGCCAAAATGTTTGAAAGAGAAAAGGCATCCTCGATAACATTATATAGTAGATGCATAACTCACTGGTGTCTTCGGCATACTTAATGGAACTACCACACATCAGAAGGTATCTCATTATAGAATTTTCATGGACCCAGACTTGCTCGGGAGTATTCAAAAGATATCATTTCTAAATGGAAGGACTACATCTAGTTTGACTACAGAGGCAGCAATAATGATAATTGGATTGGCCAAAGACAAAACTAGATCAACTATAGGCAAGACCTCATATGAGGGAATACATCAGGAACGGTGTAAGAAGTAGAGATCTCATCGTCTAATACTACGAAAGGAGGAAGGGAGGATGGCCTGGGCTTAGGGACAAATCTCATAACCGGAGGATGATGGAGAGGGATTTTTATATGAATAAACATGAGGGTTTCCATGGTAGGAGGAGAATCGAAAGAAATACCAAGCTTACATGATTCCTTTATATACCTAATGGATTGATAAGTCATACAAATATCGAGAGACCAGTTGTAATGACATCAACTATAGCAACTACTCCTTCAGCAATCCTAACCCTAAGCTGGCTAGGAAATTGCTTGTGCGAAAAAATTTCGATCAAGGACTTCACATACTTAAGCTTATTCCTAGCTATGGTGTTTAGATCAAAACATTTAAGCTTGCCAACAAGGCTAGCTAACTAGTCTAGCCCAACCATGGGTTGCAAAATAGAAGGGATAAAAGAGAAATATGCTCATACAAGACTAGATAATATCGGTTCTCTTGTATTACCTATCGAAGGACTCTACAGAGTTGTAATAAATGGTTCTTTTGAATGAGTGTCATTTTTGCTTCAAGAATACAACCTTTTTTTTTACATTTGAAAATTTGAAGTAAACATCGAGTCATCAAAGTGGGCTTGTTGGCTGCCCTTGAGTCTCCAAACACGATGGCAACGATCTCTAACAACATAATATGAAAGGTTAGAGTCATATAGAAATCAACTAAGTAATCAGACCAAAAATCAACCCCTACCCAATCAACCTCAGCTAAAGGCACAATCACTCCATTAGTTATAATTGTAGTAAATGATTAGGGAGTGTAGTTACACATATTTCTCGGTAAGAAAGAAAATAACGAAGTCCATTTATTATGAGCGAAAGGGGAAGTGTAGAGTTATCTTTGGTTAACCAATTGATCGAATGAACATCATGGTCGTTGTTACTGGATTCAATAATTTGCTAGCATGATGTAAATTCATTATTTTTTAGAACAAAACTGGATGGGGCATTTTGACAACCACCTTGAGTGGGTTGGTTATATACAGCAAAGTATCATGTAAAAAAAAATCAATTTCAACAGTCACTCCAACAGATGGCTCACAACCACACTCATTTACATGCACATCCACAAAGTCACATGACCAAGGAGGCACGCCCAGGCAATATATTGGCGAAGTTTAAAAAAGGGATAATGGTGATTCAAGGCTAGTATTGAGGGCACCAGATATCGATAGCATTGATGTATTAGAATATACGATAGAAGAGACCAAAACAATTTAAAGGAATCATCGATTCAGAAAGGGTAGTGGCATCGTGGACTGAGATGGGTTCGTTGACTGGTTGAGAAGGAAGTGACACATGGCTGACGGTAGGGGCTAGCGAGGGAAAGTCAGCATTGGATGCTTCAAATAATGATGGAGAGATTTATGGATGGATCGAGGCGGCATTGATGAAAAGTTAAAGGGTAGCAAATCTGACCGGGGAAGAAGACTCCTCAGGAGGACTTGTAGGCTGTTAGTGTTTCTTAGCATGGATTATGAGAAAGGAAGAGAGATGAAGAAAAAAAAGGCAAATGAAGGAAAAATGTGGCAGCTAAAGCATGCAACAGGTCTCCATTCTAAACTTTGATTAACATAATCTTATACATAGGCTTGACATTTTAGGGAAAAAGCCGCCTACAACATTGTTACCACATGATTTCATGGAACCAAAGATGGGAAGACTTGAACCTGCACCAACTAAACATTGAAACACAAGCTATACTGCTAACCTACATGATGTTTTGCTTTCATTTACTGAATTAAATAGGTTGCCTAATATTTTTGTAATAAGAATTAAATTTTTTGGACCCTATATTTCAGTGGCGGATCCAGAATATTCAAACTGGGGTCATAATAGTAGCAAGTTTCAAATTGGGGGTCATAATAGTAGCAAGTTCATATTTTTAATTGAAAATGAGGTTTGAAGAATACGAAGCAGCAGTTTGAATTTTAGTTTTAATTGAAAATTGAAGCATATTTGTAATTTTTGGCAAGTTCAGAGGGGTCAATTGACCCTCCTTGCCCCTACATACATCCGCCACTGCTATATTCTAATTAGGCCCTAAACAATCGCCCAAACAGCCCGATCACAGGGTCAACACTCTATGCGTTTCTATATATATATACATGTATATACACACATATGTATACGTGTATATATATATATATATATATGTATACATCTATGTATATATACATATGTGTGTGTATACATACATAAATACATAAATACAAACATATACATATACATATACATATACATATATATATATATATGCATGTATGTTTGTATGTATACATCTATGTATATATATACATCTGTATATATATACATATGTATGTATGTATATATACATAAATACATATATATACATACATATATATGTATATATATGTATATAGGTGTATGTATATATATATCTATGTGTATATACATAGATAAATACATACATACATACATATATATATATATGCGTATATACACACACATATATGTGTAGATATATTTATAATGGTTTTTCTCTCCCATAGGGAGAAAAACTAATAGGGGATCGGCGATTTACTTTCCATTGATTTGATCTCCATATCAATTTCCATTATATACTAAGCCTAAAATTGTGCTTTATCTCTACTAAATCTTATGCCATCACTCCTGTTCAAACAAAGTTTCAGACAAATTGTGGGATGCGTCAAATGGTGAAATCGAGTCTCAAACTCCACTTACAATACGAATTCACCTCCATCTGCAATTTGATTTATGATTTGGGATCTGGCAAGCAGGATCTAGAATTCCATGTGTATTAGGGGCAAAACTAAGGGCATTTTTTTCCTAAATCATAGGCCGATATCTAATATAAGAATCTAGTAAGATTCCTACATCGTTTTCTAATTACAATATTTGGTGATTACTGGTTGGAAAGCCCACAGCGATTCAAATATATATATATATATATATATATATATATATATATGGCTTGTGTGATATTGATAGGCACTACAATTTCTACTTTCTAGTGCATATTGCTCAGCCCAGAGAGACTTATAGATCTATATTTCGGGCATGTTAATTTTCCTGGTTGGCATACAAACCTCCACTTTTATAGTGCTTGATGGTTTTACAATTTTTGGTTTGGCATCTGAATTCATGGTTTGTTTCTAATATATGCGATGATGTCCAAATTCAAGTCATGAAATCTATTCTTATCCATATTGTTTTTTATATGAACAAATTTGATGAAAGTGTAATTTGCAATATGCCATCAACCTACAGATTGATAGGCAGTCACTCTTGATAGCTTAATTCCAAAAATAAGCATGAAATTTCATGACTAATTTCATAAAATCGCAACTGCCATTGCAAAAGCAGCAGTTATGTGTTGGTGGCAAGATCAAACACATGTTTCTACCGAGGCAACTTCTTGATGATGATATCGGGTGTCTGGTTTGACATTACCAAATCAAAGTGACTGTCTCAAGCAGTGTCAAATTGGGATTTATGTACCCTTTTTGTAATTTTCAATCTTAACCTATCAGTGAGTAGCAGTCAAGCACTGAGGAGGTTGTCGGATTAGCCATAATCACGTAATACGGTTGTGAAGACCCTTGGTTAGAGGAATCATGAAAGGCAGTTTCACCTTTCCAAACCAATTTTGCTTGGATGTCCGGAGAAGAATTTAATCAAAAGGCTCACAATCTTGCACATGCACGACTGGGTCGAATATATGTAGCTATGGGATGGTGGGTTAACACATGCAGGGCAACAAAGACAAGAATTTGTTATAAGTAGTTTACACTTTTATTACTCAGGTGTATGTATTTATGGTTTAAGTAGACTGTAGCCTTGTTTTCTTGAGCTAATGTGTTTGTACTTTGTATTTGTAGTTATGTTAAAGCAATAAAAGGAACCCATTTTTAAATATATATATATATATATATATATATGGATCGGCTACACCTCATTTTCGCTACACCACAAGTCTCTTTAATTTCAATCATATATTCCATTTAAATAATTATATTTTCTCTCTCGTGTCACTTCATTCTATTATTTAAGTCTAAACGTGTGGTTGAAATTAGGGAGATTTGAGTTATATAGGGCAAGGATAGGCTATACCTCAATCTTGCTACACCTCTGTTCCCCCTGATTTCAACTACACATTCCGATTTAAGTAATATAATGAGGTGGAAAGAGAGAGAGTATATTATTTGAATCAAAATGTGTGGTTGAAATCGAGAGGGAATAGAGATGTAGTAGAAAATGAGGTGTAGTCGATCCTTGCCCATATATATATATATATATATATATGTGTGTGTGTGTGTGTGTGTGTGTATGTGTGTGTGTGTGGATTACACCCCAGATGCCCTCTGATTTCAAGTACATGTTCTGATTTAAATAATCATATAACTTACGAGAGAGAGAAAGTATGATTACACAAATATACACCAATATATATATATATATATATATCTGAGTGTGTCTCCCATATATAATATACAATAATATACATAAAATAAACATATTAATTAAAATAAAATGCAATATTTAAAATAAAATATAGTTAAAATGAAATATTATTTTACAATGTTATCTAGATCTAAATGCTAAATAGTGATTTACATAGGCCTACTAAAATTACTTAGGATTGTTTTTTCCAAATTTACTCCATTTCACCAGTTGCCAAATGAGCTAGATCTAACAACATACTATCTACCATGAGCACCAAGTGCCAAATACAACATGAAAATATGGAAGTTCGTTCCATATTTCAGAACCTACAAAAATTATACGTTGACAATCTGGTGTTATAAAGTATGAGATCTTATGAAAATTGCTTCATACGTAAATGAGAAAAGAAACTCCCGTCCAAGATCACATAATCAATATGATTAAGTACATAGAGAGATTGGCTAAGTTTGGAATGACTTTTGATCAAGGGTTACAAACCAACTTGATTATATTTTCATTAACTCCACAATTTGAACCTTTCAAATTTAACTTCAATACGAACTCATTAAAGTGTACTTTCATGGATCTCCTTAATTTGTAAAGGATGACTAAGATTATGTTCATGAATGAACTAAGTGCAACACTTGTAGTCAAGGTCGCACATTCTTCTACTAGTTTGAAGAAGAGAAAATGTAGTTTGAATGACAATAAATGCAAAGCTAAGATCAAGGAAGAGAAGGGTAATGTCAACGCTACTTTAAAAAGGGACAACTACCCAGATTATCTGAAGATGATCATTGAGGAGGAATCTAATTCTGCTCCTGAAGGTATTTTTCCTATCAGAAAATAGCTATCTATAAGTGTTTCTTCTTTGGTTTTAGATACTAGAACTGAAGCTCAGACTTGTGATGCATTACAAGGACTTAGGTGCAAGCGACACATCGCAAGAAGGAATATGGAATTCCAAGTTACAAATAGAGCTACTGCAGCCACAGTAGAAAAAGGATATTATCATGTGAAGCTTGCTAGTTGACATGATTTATTTTGAAATAGTTTTTATTTTTTAGTTACCTTGCTTAGTGGAATAATCTTCATTTCTTATTTGATGGAAAAAGTTATAGTTTTATTTATAATGGTATTGTTATGTTAATAAAGTTTTCTTTAGTGTTCTTAAACAATGCATTTATATAATTAATTATGATCATGCATTTTCTATTAAAAATAGTAATGTATCTAAAATAAATGACAGTTCCGACTAGGCTATATAAGTGAGAAATGGTTAAAAGTGTCAAGAAATGTAACGACCCAGTATTTTGGACCATTCAAATCGACAATAATCCACACATGTCTGACTTGAATAATTCAAAATAACAGATTGTAAATAAATTTGGAGCAAATGAAATCAAATACACAGAATCACAGACACAGAACATATCAGAATAACTCGCAGCGGAAATAAAATACCATAGTAGTTCATGAAGCTACTATATACAAACTCTCAAAAACATATTACATAATATCATTCTAAAACATATACAATAGAAATCCCAAATACATAGAAGTTTATAAATACCAGATCTGAAATAGAACAACTGAACTGGAAGGAAATAGATAACTAGACAAGCAGAATCTCCAGCGATTCCTAGCTCCAGAACAAAATCCAAAGCTAAGCTGTAAATACTCAGGCTGACCCGAGCGTAAAGTAAAACACAAAACACTCGAGTCAGGACAATATATACTTATATAATGTAAACCAACTCAAGTGAACTGTAGTAGAAATGCACAATAACTCAAAGGATGCTTGGGACCGCCCATCCTTTAAGGATCAGTTAAACTATAAATTAAATACATCCCGTGGTTAAAATTTCAAAATAGTTTATATTTCAAAACAAATTACTTCATTTTAAATCATAAAATGAAGTTATTATATTTAATAATTAAATTATTAAATTTCCAAAAATTTAACTTTTCAAAGTTCATTCGTTCACTTAAATTAATTAAAACAATGAAAATTCAACTTTCGCAGCATTTAGAAAATGCTACGAAAAGTCACATTTAAAACAGTTCAATTTAACAAAAGACAGCATTTAAAATGCTGTAATAGGGTTACATTAGTTTCAAATAAACTTAGTTAAATTCAACCATTATAACATTTACAAAAATGCTATAATAGCCCTTAATTAAATTTAGCCATTTGGTTCATTATTATCAACTACAGCATTTACACATGTTGTATTATCATTTACATTAGAATTAATAGCATTTCAGAAATGCAGTTAATTAACTTCAAATATTCAGTATAATTTCACAAACAATTATATTTTATATAAATCATTTTTAACTTATAAAATCATATAATTTCACTTTTAAAACAATCATTCAAATACCCTTATATTCATGATTTTATAAAGTTAAACCTCCATTCAAAAATCAAAATTTAATAATAATTCACTTATTAAATTCCAATATTAAATTATAAATTCATTAAATTAAATTAACTTAACACTTAAGTTTAAATTGTCGATTATAACTTAATTCCATTTTTTTTTTTACTTGACTTAAAATTCACTTTTAAGCAAAATTCACAAATTTCCAATTTTAGTTATATTTCAAAATTTCAACTTAAATATTCATTGATTTCACATTTTAACTTTATTCAAAATCATCAATATAATATAAAAATCATTTAAATTCACTTTAATCCAAATTATCATGAATTTATCACATTTCACATTTAATTTAAATTCCAATTATCACCAAGTTAAAATTTCCCAAATTAACTTACATTTCAAATTTTCTAATTTTACCATTAATTTATTTCACTTATAAATTTTCAGAAAATCAATAATGCTTTACAAAAATCATTTTTATTTAGTTTAAATCAAAATATCATAATATTTACATTTCTAAAATATTTTAAAAAAAAATTTATAAAACATATTTTAACAACGGGTCTGTATTTCATTTTCTAGCCTAGGTAAAGTGATACGGGTAATATATCATTTCAACCCGTAATTTACAAAGAAAACCCGGGTTTGATCATTTCAAACCCGCAATCCCAAGTAAATGAAAATAATTGAAAATCATTCAGGCCTATCATTTCAGCCCATAATGATTTTCTCCTATTCTAAAGTCCGTTCGGGTATGTATCATTTCAACCCATAGTGATTCTAATCTAAAGGGAACTTGCAGTGTGATAAACTGATAAAAATAATAGAACAACATAATATAACAGTAACATATAATATAATAGGTGTTTAAGCATGTGTGAACATCATATAATAGTGACATAGCAAATATAATATGGTGATGCAATTTACAGATTCACATGTGATCGATTTACTATTAATATAAGTATAAAACTGTCTGGTGAGAATAACTCACTGGTATAAGCTGGAGACGATAACTGAAACGCACAAACTAAGATCTTTGAAGGCACAAAAGCACAAATAAGATTTGAGATTGGGAGAGCCAAAGATTAATCACCTTGAATACATTCAAACAAACAAAACAATCTACATAAGTTTTCAACCCGAATATAATAAAACGATGTTAGAAATGAATGTACAAAACATCACCAAAGTATTTGCACTTGCTTCAACCACTTGTGCTTCAGTCTAGGGTCAGAAACACATGGCTAAGCATGGGTTAAGATCTGCTCTTTGGGTTGGTAAGGGTCGGCCTAGCATGTAAGAGGTGATGGTGTAGAGAGATAGGTGCATGAACTACAGCTACAAGGCATAAACAAGATGATTTCTAGGCAAACAAAGAGCTCGGCCAAGGCAAGGGTAGGCACGGCCATGGCTACAGGTGGGGTAGGGATGACATGGCAGTGGGTTTCAGGTCATCTATGGGTGGTGGAGGTGGAGTAGGTGGCGGCCAAGGAGGAGTTTGGAGGTGGTGGTGATGTATGGTGCTCGACTTGGCATATAAGGTGAAGTTTTTGTGTGTTTTTGTGTGGATCAACAACAAGGTGGCCACGGCTATGGAAGGACAGTGGGCTGGAGGTGATGGTGGCTGGTTGTGGTGGTGGTGGAAGCAGCCATGGTGCTGGAGGAGGGAGGGCCGAACAATATAGGTGAAGCAAGTGCAAGTACAAGAAGAAAACAAGTAGGAAAAGTGTAGAAAAGTGAATTATTTACCAAAGTTTTCTCTTCAGGAGATGGAGGCCGACATTTTTGTGTTTGAGAAGGTTTTGGTGCGTGAAAAATGAGGGGAAGTTGGCTGAAGCAAAGTGATAAGGTCAGCAAATGAATGGATGTGGTGATTGGTAATGAAAAGGTAAGGTTGAATATGAAAAGGTGGAATGCAAAAAGGCAAAGGAAGATAAAAGGTTTTAAACCTTTCATATTTCCATATATATTTATATATTTTTAAATAACTGAAAATACTTATAATTTCAGTTAAAATTTCGAAAATATAACAGATAAAAAAAATATTAATAATTTAATATTAATTAGATATGATTAAAACAAGAAAATAGTACAAAAATGAAAACTAGTCTAGAAAATTTGAAATTAAATGGAACAAACTTTGAAAAATTTATATGTAGATGAAAAATATTTATAAATAAAGATAAGAACAAAAATAAAAATGCATTCACAAAATGAATAAATAAATTTTAATTAAATATAATTTAAATGAAGAAAATAGCAGAAAATGGAAACTAGCCTTTAAAAATAGGAAATAAATGCAATAAATTTTGGAAAAATTCTATTATCACTTTAAAATATTTTAAAATAAAATATATACCTAACATGTCATATAACACATATTAGAACATGATTTGACAAATAAAAATATTATTTATATAAATTAAAATGAAGAATATTGCTAAATAATTCAATATACACACAATATTGTAAAGGGTATAACTTTCACAATTTAAATCCAATTTTAACGAAACAAAAAGCAGTATTCATGATATTAAATCTATTTTCATAATAAAAGATAAAATTTAAGAATTCAAATATTTAAATTTTAAAATTAAAAGTCAAAGTTTGACCAGATTGACCAAAATCCACCTTTCAGGAAAATTATTCAATTTATACAAGTTTGAAATTAAAAGTTACATAATAATCAACATTTATATTTAAAAATGAAATGTTTGAAATAAAACAAGTTTAAAATAGTTTTCAAAATATAATAAAGTCAAATAAAATATATACAAAAATCTAGGGCTGTTACACTCTCCCCCACTCAAATCTTTTCGTCCTCGAAAAGGAATGAAGTATGGAAAACACAGAAAAAGATAGAATGGAATAGGATTAAGACAAGATGACAAGAATATTAAAATTATACCTGATAACTGTTGTTATAGGTAAGTTTAACAAGGTGGAGAATAGGAATAGCAAGAAGGGAAAATAGGACGAAAGACAAGGATGAGCCATTTATTAAAAGTGTTGGTTAAAGAGGTAAAATATTTAAAACACTTTAAAATCCTTTAAAAAGGAAATAACTGATCAAAATATCCTTTATATAATATTTTATCAAAATACTTTTATAACTCGATGTTTCAACAAGTTTATCCTTGTTCCTGTAGACTCTGGTAGTGCGTTGATCAGGCGCAAAACTGGAATTCTCCAGGTACTTAGTAGACCTGTTTCAACACCTAGTGAAAATACTGGGAAAACCTTTAAAAACAGATATGGAAAGTACAATCCAAACAAAAACGAATCAAATCATGGATCGCAGATACACAATGGTTACGCCTGGGTCCCCCAGGAAACATCCGTACCTTTTAAGCATTCACTGCCTTGCGAATTTCGCCATGCAACAAAACGGTGGACCGCAGGATACATAAAAATGGTTACGCCTGGATCCCCCAGGAAACATCCATACCCCTTAAGCAATCTCTGCCTTGCGGATTACGCCACTAACACGACCATAGATCGCAGATACACAATGGTTACGCCTGGATCCCCCAGGAAACATCCGTACCTTTTAAGCAATCACTGCCTTACGAATTACGCTATGCAGTCGAGTTCGTAAGACCATGGGTAACGCCATGGAATTCGAAGGACACTCGAGTATCATATCCGGAAAACCAAAATCAGAGAGAATAATATCGATAGAATGAATCCAAGATGTGGCCACAAATCGGATATCAAGCAGAAGGCACTTTCCATATCTTTACTTCGAAAATATGTATCATATAGTACCTTTTCAAATCACTTTCAAATATCGTACTTATATAATATCCATTATATATAAGATTTCACTTTCAATTTAAGTACCTTTTCAAATCTATAGTTTTCGAATCAATTTCATACTCATACAAATCAATTTTATATAAGTTCGACAACTTCCAAATCAAGTGTTTAGTAACATAAGGTTCTCAAATTTCAATTTGTTTCAATATCAGTTCAATTTCAAAATCATATACAATTTCACCGAATTATTTCTTCTCAAATTAATTATCTTTAGTTTCAACGTTTCCAGAATAATATATTTAGAAAATAAATCCAAATTTCCAAATCAATAATTTAAGTCAACCAATTCATTTCCAAAATCAAATGTTTTCAAAATCATCTTATACTTATGTAAGGTCCATCTTATATAAGGATCAAAATTTTCAAAATAAATTTCGCTGTATGAAGAGTCATATGGGATTTGAATATCTTTGCTTTTATGGGTTATATATCTTTGTAATTTAAATTGGAAATTTTCTTTTTAGTAAGCAAAGATATTCTAACATGACAGCTTCAATTTCAGCGTCAAAATGTATCAATGATATTAGAATATAAGATGTACATACGTCATCATTTCGCAAAACTACATTTGATCGCTCGCTCGATCACACAAGTTCGCTTTCGAACTAGTATTGTCCATTCGACTTCCCTAATGCGGATTTCGATATGGTTTCTCGACTAGAAGCCATCAGTCTCCTTGCATAGCCATATACTATGATAGAGAATTCTAGAATCAAGCCCAAAATCCATATCAAATATTCGCCATCAAGAATCGAATGAACAATCCTAACGCGAAATGGTGTAATTCACCTCGAACTTGTGTACTCAAACCTGGATCAAAGTAATTATGCGAATAAAACAGCATACATACAACTTATATATTTATTCCAACTTGTTAAATATAGTTTCATAAAGATGTTACTAAGTTAACACATTTAAACTAAACTTTATTCAAAATATTTTGAAGACCAAATTCTTTTCGAAACATTTCAAAAATCTAAATTTCATATTAGAAAAAATTAAAATTTCCTTATTCATTTACTTAACAAAACAGTTTCCACTTATTTAAATCATATTACTACATACTTCAAACATACACACCAAACTTATATACTTTATACTTTTCGAAATTTCTTAGCTTTGAAAAGTTAACCTTGATTTGGAAGTGCTCGAACCTTCAAAATAGTTGAAGAAATCATTTTCAATTTCAAGAGTTGGAAATCAGCTCAAATTAGTAAATTAATTTTAATAGATAGCGTTATGTCAAATCCAAAACTCGAGGAACGAACACCGGCTTACTTCAAATCATTTCAAATATACATATATCTTTCGAGTATCAAATCTTACTCCGAAATTTGAAATCAAAATGGTTTCACAAAATCACTCGCATAGCAATGCTATTAAAGTGGCCTTTCCCTCACTCTGAAACTCGAAAATCAATGTCGATGATGCGTGCACTCATCACCGAAATTATTTTCCAGCGACATAAGTGAGTTCTGGACTTCTATTTACTCAAACTTCTTTTGAAATTTCTTCGAAACTCATCAAAAACTTATTAAAATCATTTGAAACATTTCTTATTCGGAAAATACTTTTAAATCATATTATTATATATTTCAAAATATTAAAACCAATTTCAAAATACCGGAGTTCAATTCTCGAATTTCAAATTTAAAATCCTTCAGTTATAAATCAATTTTCTTATATAGTTTTTTTTTCAAAATTACAAATCCTTTCAAAACCTCAAATTATCATTTTTTTAAAAAAGTATATAATCCTTATCAAAAACATTTCATCTTTATATAAAAATATGGCCATCCTTATCAAAATAAAAACTATGATGAATACACAATTTTCAAAAGACAATCAACCACAAACTTTCCAAGGGACGATTCAAGGATGGATTTCAAAGCAAAACAGAGATTCAAATTTAGAAGGACTCTAATCAAATAGAATTCTAATTCAAAGATAGGCTCAAACGAAGATAAGATAATTAAATTACCAAATAGAAGATGGATAAGCCTATATGAATCGCGGGCGACCTTAACCGGATCAACCGTGACTTCAAGAACAGATCGATGCAGAATTCCAAGAAAAATCAACATTCGATCGCAAGAGATAGCGGCATCTAAACCAAAGATATAGAAATCTCCGGTGAATCAATGACAATTGTGAAGAAGTTTCACCCCTTCACAAATCATTCAAAGATTGGTGGGATCCTATTCTTATAGAGATCCTTCGAAGTGGAGTTATGGGATACTCCAGAATCAAAAGAATACCAATAGAGAGAGACAGGAATGGATTTCTGAACAAGTGGGAGCGTTCCAAAATTCAAAGGAATCTTATTCGATAAGAATCCAAACGAAGATTAGAGATATATAACCTATATCGATACAGAAAAATTCCCATAAAAATTTGGAAAGACTCGAATTCATAACATACGAAAACAGAAGCATAAATATCTTTAGTTGGACAACTTAAGCTAAGCAAAAGATACAACAGAGTTTACTCAAAACAACTTAACAAACTACTGATTTTGCCATACTCAAAATAGATTCCTATCAACAATGGATCTAGATCAATCAAGAGAGAAGTTCAAAATTTTAGAGGATCCTAATCAAAGAAATTACTAACAAGGAGGATACGAAAGGAATGAAGTTTAGAAAATTTTACTTTCAAAGCAAGAAAATTTTATATGAAAATAATCTTTGAAAATTCTTTAAAATCATTTGAAAATCATTTTATACTTCAAAATACGTCCTCTCACAAAGAAATGATTCTGAGATTGATTTCACTCATTCTAGGGTATTTCTACCCTATCTCTAATGAGTTTTTTGCTCCGTAGGCTAAGGTTTGCCTAAAACCAAAGCTCCGATACCAACTGTAACTACCCAGTATTTTGGACCATTCAAATCGACAATAATCCACACATGTCTGACTTGAATAATTCAAAATAACAGATTGTAAATAAATTTGGAGCAAATGAAATCAAATACACAGAATCACAGACACAGAACATATCAGAATAACTCGCAGCGGAAATAAAATACCATAGTAGTTCATGAAGCTACTATATACAAACTCTCAAAAACATATTACATAATATCATTCTAAAACATATACAATAGAAATCCCAAATACATAGAAGTTTATAAATACCAGATCTGAAATAGAACAACTGAACTGGAAGGAAATAGATAACTAGACAAGCAGAATCTCCAGCGATTCCTAGCTCCAGAACAAAATCCAAAGCTAAGCTGTAAATACTCAGGCTGACCCGAGCGTAAAGTAAAACACAAAACACTCGAGTCAGGACAATATATACTTATATAATGTAAACCAACTCAAGTGAACTGTAGTAGAAATGCACAATAACTCAAAGGATGCTTGGGACCGCCCATCCTTTAAGGATCAGTTAAACTATAAATTAAATACATCCCGTGGTTAAAATTTCAAAATAGTTTATATTTCAAAACAAATTACTTCATTTTAAATCATAAAATGAAGTTATTATATTTAATAATTAAATTATTAAATTTCCAAAAATTTAACTTTTCAAAGTTCATTCGTTCACTTAAATTAATTAAAACAATGAAAATTCAACTTTCGCAGCATTTAGAAAATGCTACGAAAAGTCACATTTAAAACAGTTCAATTTAACAAAAGACAGCATTTAAAATGCTGTAATAGGGTTACATTAGTTTCAAATAAACTTAGTTAAATTCAACCATTATAACATTTACAAAAATGCTATAATAGCCCTTAATTAAATTTAGCCATTTGGTTCATTATTATCAACTACAGCATTTACACATGTTGTATTATCATTTACATTAGAATTAATAGCATTTCAGAAATGCAGTTAATTAACTTCAAATATTCAGTATAATTTCACAAACAATTATATTTTATATAAATCATTTTTAACTTATAAAATCATATAATTTCACTTTTAAAACAATCATTCAAATACCCTTATATTCATGATTTTATAAAGTTAAACCTCCATTCAAAAATCAAAATTTAATAATAATTCACTTATTAAATTCCAATATTAAATTATAAATTCATTAAATTAAATTAACTTAACACTTAAGTTTAAATTGTCGATTATAACTTAATTCCATTTTTTTTTTTACTTGACTTAAAATTCACTTTTAAGCAAAATTCACAAATTTCCAATTTTAGTTATATTTCAAAATTTCAACTTAAATATTCATTGATTTCACATTTTAACTTTATTCAAAATCATCAATATAATATAAAAATCATTTAAATTCACTTTAATCCAAATTATCATGAATTTATCACATTTCACATTTAATTTAAATTCCAATTATCACCAAGTTAAAATTTCCCAAATTAACTTACATTTCAAATTTTCTAATTTTACCATTAATTTATTTCACTTATAAATTTTCAGAAAATCAATAATGCTTTACAAAAATCATTTTTATTTAGTTTAAATCAAAATATCATAATATTTACATTTCTAAAATATTTTAAAAAAAAATTTATAAAACATATTTTAACAACGGGTCTGTATTTCATTTTCTAGCCTAGGTAAAGTGATACGGGTAATATATCATTTCAACCCGTAATTTACAAAGAAAACCCGGGTTTGATCATTTCAAACCCGCAATCCCAAGTAAATGAAAATAATTGAAAATCATTCAGGCCTATCATTTCAGCCCATAATGATTTTCTCCTATTCTAAAGTCCGTTCGGGTATGTATCATTTCAACCCATAGTGATTCTAATCTAAAGGGAACTTGCAGTGTGATAAACTGATAAAAATAATAGAACAACATAATATAACAGTAACATATAATATAATAGGTGTTTAAGCATGTGTGAACATCATATAATAGTGACATAGCAAATATAATATGGTGATGCAATTTACAGATTCACATGTGATCGATTTACTATTAATATAAGTATAAAACTGTCTGGTGAGAATAACTCACTGGTATAAGCTGGAGACGATAACTGAAACGCACAAACTAAGATCTTTGAAGGCACAAAAGCACAAATAAGATTTGAGATTGGGAGAGCCAAAGATTAATCACCTTGAATACATTCAAACAAACAAAACAATCTACATAAGTTTTCAACCCGAATATAATAAAACGATGTTAGAAATGAATGTACAAAACATCACCAAAGTATTTGCACTTGCTTCAACCACTTGTGCTTCAGTCTAGGGTCAGAAACACATGGCTAAGCATGGGTTAAGATCTGCTCTTTGGGTTGGTAAGGGTCGGCCTAGCATGTAAGAGGTGATGGTGTAGAGAGATAGGTGCATGAACTACAGCTACAAGGCATAAACAAGATGATTTCTAGGCAAACAAAGAGCTCGGCCAAGGCAAGGGTAGGCACGGCCATGGCTACAGGTGGGGTAGGGATGACATGGCAGTGGGTTTCAGGTCATCTATGGGTGGTGGAGGTGGAGTAGGTGGCGGCCAAGGAGGAGTTTGGAGGTGGTGGTGATGTATGGTGCTCGACTTGGCATATAAGGTGAAGTTTTTGTGTGTTTTTGTGTGGATCAACAACAAGGTGGCCACGGCTATGGAAGGACAGTGGGCTGGAGGTGATGGTGGCTGGTTGTGGTGGTGGTGGAAGCAGCCATGGTGCTGGAGGAGGGAGGGCCGAACAATATAGGTGAAGCAAGTGCAAGTACAAGAAGAAAACAAGTAGGAAAAGTGTAGAAAAGTGAATTATTTACCAAAGTTTTCTCTTCAGGAGATGGAGGCCGACATTTTTGTGTTTGAGAAGGTTTTGGTGCGTGAAAAATGAGGGGAAGTTGGCTGAAGCAAAGTGATAAGGTCAGCAAATGAATGGATGTGGTGATTGGTAATGAAAAGGTAAGGTTGAATATGAAAAGGTGGAATGCAAAAAGGCAAAGGAAGATAAAAGGTTTTAAACCTTTCATATTTCCATATATATTTATATATTTTTAAATAACTGAAAATACTTATAATTTCAGTTAAAATTTCGAAAATATAACAGATAAAAAAAATATTAATAATTTAATATTAATTAGATATGATTAAAACAAGAAAATAGTACAAAAATGAAAACTAGTCTAGAAAATTTGAAATTAAATGGAACAAACTTTGAAAAATTTATATGTAGATGAAAAATATTTATAAATAAAGATAAGAACAAAAATAAAAATGCATTCACAAAATGAATAAATAAATTTTAATTAAATATAATTTAAATGAAGAAAATAGCAGAAAATGGAAACTAGCCTTTAAAAATAGGAAATAAATGCAATAAATTTTGGAAAAATTCTATTATCACTTTAAAATATTTTAAAATAAAATATATACCTAACATGTCATATAACACATATTAGAACATGATTTGACAAATAAAAATATTATTTATATAAATTAAAATGAAGAATATTGCTAAATAATTCAATATACACACAATATTGTAAAGGGTATAACTTTCACAATTTAAATCCAATTTTAACGAAACAAAAAGCAGTATTCATGATATTAAATCTATTTTCATAATAAAAGATAAAATTTAAGAATTCAAATATTTAAATTTTAAAATTAAAAGTCAAAGTTTGACCAGATTGACCAAAATCCACCTTTCAGGAAAATTATTCAATTTATACAAGTTTGAAATTAAAAGTTACATAATAATCAACATTTATATTTAAAAATGAAATGTTTGAAATAAAACAAGTTTAAAATAGTTTTCAAAATATAATAAAGTCAAATAAAATATATACAAAAATCTAGGGCTGTTACAAGAAACCAATGGTTTCTACCACCTCTTAAATCTAAATCATTTTATACTGATGAGTGATAATCTCTTTTACTTTGGGGATATGCGCTTAAAACCATGACATATATGTTGAATTCTATACCATCTAAATTTGTGTCTAAGACTCCATATGAGTTATAGATTGGTAAGAAACCACACCTTAATTATCTTATGGTATGGGGTTGTTTGGCTTACGTTAAGAATGAAAACACTAGTAAAATTGATGCAAGTTTGATTTTACGTCAGTTTGTAGTGTATCCTAAAGTTTGTCATGGATATATATTCTATCATACCAAGGAACAAAAGTTATTTGTTTTAAGACATGTCACTTTTTAGGAAAAAGGAATTTCTATCATGAAAAATTAATGGCAGTAAGCTAGACTTGATTGAGATCCAAGAAACTCCCATGAAAACTGAATGTTTAGATATTGATTCAACGCTCATAGAAGACATGCAACCTATTAAATGGTCTAACAGGAAATCTCATGCGTTAGAGAGATACTATATTATTCTCATTGAAGGCGAGAAAGAGGATAGCATCGTCCTTGATGATGATCCCTTAAAATATTCGCAAGCCTTGGAGAGTAAAGACTCTGTCTTGTGACTTGATGAGATCAAATTAGAAATAGATTCTAATGTAACTGAAGGCATGAAACTCATTGACTAAAAATGGACCTTCGGCAGAAATATTGGTGTAGATGGAAATGTCAAGACCTATAAGGCAACATTGGTAGAAATTTTTTTATATCAAATTAAAAGTGTTGATTATGATAAAAGGTTTTCTTAAGTTTCCATGCTTCTTATTATGATAATGAAATATGAAAGGTAGACATTAAAACAACATTTCTAAGTATTGATTTAGAAGAGACCGTGTGTACGTTGTAGCCAGAGGGTTTTGAAGTCAATGGGAGCAACAATAAGGCATGTAGACACTTAAAGATCAATTTATGGACTTAAGTAGGAGTTGGAATCACTATTTTGGAAATGTAACCAAACGTTCTGGTTTAATAAAAAAAATAGAGGAAGTACGTTTACATAGGAAAGAACAAAGTGGTGCTATGACATTTTTAGTTTTACACATTAACAATTTACTACTGGTTGGTAACGATGTACCAATGTCATGACCAGTGAAAGCTTGGTTGTCCAATAATTTTCAATCAAATATATAGGATATTCACCATTTATACTAGTTATAAAGGTCTATAAAGATATATCCAAAAGGATATTAGGATTGTCTTAATCGATGTACATATATACCATACTAAAAATATTTAGTATGGAAAATTCTAAGTGGAGAAATCTAACAATGTGGCATGAAATTGTTTTTTCTAAGAAAGAATCTCCATCTATAGATGAGTAGAGACCATGTATGAGTATGATTCCTTATGCTCCAGTTTCTAGAAGAGGTTGGTTTGCAACAGGTGAAGTAGATTTCAAAAAAGTTTCTCTGTGTGGATCATAGTGGGCCTTTAAAGTATGATGGGTTGTTTTAGATCCAATCAAATTTATTTTAATAAAACCCAATTTTATTTATTTATTTGATTTAATTTATTGATAAATTTTATCAATAAATAATTATATTGTTTATGAGTATATCATTATATAGTCATATGTATATATAAGTGCAATGTATAACATAACAAGTTGTACATGCTTAACGTATAAATAAGTGGATATTGGGATTCATATCTATTATGTATACATTGACCATATATATATATATATATATATTTGTGTGTGCTAATTATCTCAAAAAATTGTTTAATATTTAAAAAATATAAATATGACTATAAATCTTGAAATTAATAAAATATTAAATATCAAATCTAATTTTGACCAAGTCGATAAATTTTAAATTCAAATTTTGGATTTAAAATTCTAATTAAGACTTAGTAAATATTTTAAAAATCTAAACTGGATCTTCAAATTATTATTTAAAATATCTTTAATAAAATTTAAATATTTATATTTATAAAACAATTATTACTGAAACACCGCACTTTTATATCTATACTACTGAAGAATACTACTAAGTAACACTGTCTAGTAATAAGGGGAATTATGCTATATTGGGCTTAACATGTGAATATTCCATTGGGCTAACGTTGGTACATATTTCAAAGTAGAATAAATAAATCACATATACATATACAGCTTTGGCACAAAGCAATTAACACATGCGTCTTTGGGATAGAACAATACACATATACAATAAATGGTAGAGAACGCAGAGTCAGTATTGCACCGATAATATATAATACAAAATACACAAGGTATGTCTAATGGAGAACACAATGATATCCATACATGAAACTATATAATACAAAATGATATACAACAATACCGAATACTATCCCCCTCTATGCCTATAAAACACAAGTTGGTCTCATTGTCCTTAAACCTGAAATGTCTCATATTGACCGGACTACTACGTAAATAGCACATGGGTCAGACTATGTTTAAATGCAGATGTCAATATACATAAGTACTCAATGTATACATAGTATTAAACAACATCAAAATAACTCAAGATAAACACCATCATAACACTAAGCATAAAGATGTCATCACCCATATAAAACCACATCAAATATGGAATCACAGAATTAATGTCAAATGGGTTAATCATCCGTATCAAAATTATCATCAAAATCAAAAAACATCAATACTTGAGATTTGATCAAATATTGTCAAGCTAGCACATAGCAATGTCCAAGAATATCTATGAATCTCAAATAATAAATAGCATCATCAAATCACAAAAATCAACAACAAAGATTGGACTAGCACACAACAATGCCCTAAATACAAATAGAGTGGACATTCTTGGGTCCATCATACTCATAAATATAAAATAAATAACAATTATATATACAATCAATAAAGGATAGGCCTTCTTCCTAAAAAGAATAGGTCGGCTGCCTAATAATCATATAGATGTAAGATATGGGGATTAACCATACACTAGACATATTCTCAGGTATAATCACAGCTCATCATCATAAGTAATATGTGTTTATCTACCACACATAAGAACTAGATGGCAGATTGATTATCACATCTTCTTGCTCGAAGAGCCACACATGTGTCCATTTGACACGACTCCTTTATTCTTTGGTTACCTCCCCTCGGTATCAAGACAATATCCAACGCTGCATTTGTCAACATGAGGACTTAACTCGATTACGACCCGACACATGACCCTATGCCAACAGACTAGTGGCCTAGGTGACATAGAAGTGAATGCACACATCGATAACACACAACTATAAATAACGAGTGTCACAGATTCGGGGTGCGACCCCATAATCAGGCCGCTAGGGTGGATACTATCCTAATTTGGTTCACTTTCGCATCTAAAGGAAGTTGGACAGTGGTATACAAATAGACACTACCTATTTATATATATATTGGCTGACACACAACCATTTAAATATGCCAAAACATGATAATAGGCACAAAGCATAACTCATTGCAACGAGCTTCACATCATAGTCTCAACAGGCGTCCCATACCACCACGTGTTACTAGATCGTTTATTCAGTGCTCACAAGTCATGGTCATTCCATCATATATTCTATATCATGAGTCATAAGAGTAACCATAAAAATATTACTAAATGTCCCATACCAAATTGTATTATTAATCCGCTTACTCAAATTCCTCACAATCTAGAATCTCCACAATATTATTCTATATAACGAGTCCAAAGAATAACCAGAGAAATATTGCCGAATTTCACATACCAGATGGTATTTTAACTCCATTTATTTAGATTCCTCATCACACAGAAATAAAAATAATCATAACATTTAAAGAGAATTTATAAAGAAATTATTTATATCCATATTTCGAACTTTGTATGTTTTATATATGTATATTCCAAATATGACATCACTATCATGTTTATTCAATATTAAAATAAAGACTTTAAGTCACTTCCAAATTCTCTTTTCCATAATCAAACCCTTAAAAGAATTACAGATCAAATATAGTTTGGACAAATAATTTCTCAATTTTCTATCATTAAACACTTCATTATAATAATTTTCTACTAAAATAATTTCTTTACAAACTATAAAATATAATTCAAAACCATTACTTTATAATTAAAATGACTAATAATTCATATTATAAACCCCTTAATAACAATTAGAAAATCTGCTATAGTTTTATAAAATAAAATAGGATATTAAAATAATTAATAATAATAAATACAAACGTCCCTTCATTTAAATACCTATATATATATCCTTATATAAACTTATAAATTATGAAACATATTTTAAAAGACTCAATACATAAATAAAAAACAGTATTTATATTTTTGAATTATATAAGATTTTAAATAATTATTTAATACCATAAATCATATTCCTTATTAAATAAACATCCTTTAATTATATTTAATATCAAATTTAAATAAATCTTTTCTTAAAATCATCTCAATATATATAAAATCGATAACATTATTTATATTTGAATCATATAAACTAATTATATATTTATATAAATATTTATAAAACAAAACAATGTAAATAAGAATGGAATTAGGGCTTTTAGATTCTCACCGATCGACTGCCAATCGACCACTAGCGGTCGATCGGTAGATGCCTCGGTCGCAAATTCCTACTGATTTGATTATTATGATCGGGGTTCAATCATAAATTTTCACAATTTAACCGTTTTTAAGAGTTGAAATCACATTAATTCATAATATTGTCATATGGCATACATTCAAGCAATAATAACATTTATTGACATAGATTAGTGTGTGAATTTACTCACCTTGATCATATCATGCCCAATAATCTTCCTGCTTCCATTTCTACTTCATTTGCAGAACTAATATTTGATAAAAAATGCAATCTACTTCACGTGCCTTAGTGTAGCTTGGGGTTGATATTTAAATATATTGATTTGGAAATTTATAGAATTTTATTACTATTTTATAAGAAAGAGGGGGAGAAGAGTTTCTTAGCTTTTTGTTTCCCAAAGTAAGAAGTTGAAAATTGACGAGGGAGGAGTATACGTGGACAAATATTCATGAAGAGTATGAAACAGAGAAGACTCTAGACAATGAAAAATCTAGTTATAAGATACATGTAGTTTGTGCTTTTATTTGGGCTTGGGTTTTAGGGCTTAGACTTAATATTAACAAATTTTCATTTCTTTCCTTCTTTTGTTTTCAATTTTTACTAATCTTTACTAAACGCAAATCAATATCAAATTCTAAATTAAAATCATATTCATATTACTCATATGACTACTTAGCATGATAAATTTTTACGGAATTTATTTTCCACAAATTCCTTCATTTAATTATTTATCTCAAGAATATTTGATTTGGCCCACTTTAATATATATTTATTTATTAACCCAAGTTATTTCAAATTTCCACATTAAAATTATTACTTACTTAAAATCGATATTATTTATTCCATATATAATTTTATAAAATATTATTTCCATATTTTAACTTATTTTAATTTAATTACCATTGATTTACATTTTAAAACCATTTATTAAATCAATTCCAAAATTATTCTAATTTAATCCTTAAAAACCTATTTTAATTAAATAAATCATAATTAATAATTTTGTATTAATTACCTCTCAACAGCGGGTTGTTATAATTACAGGCGAAGTTATTTTTTTTCCATTTTTTATTTATCTGTTTAAAATACACAACACCATTTTCATATGTATAAACTATATATATATATTATAAAATAAATATTTTAAAATTCTATATATGTAAAATATCATTAGGCCGGTTAGGAAAAAATTTGTTTAAAAAAATCAAAGAGCTAATTTAGTAAATGGATATACATACATACATACATACATATATATATATATATTAAAGATATGTATTTTTTTAATAAATATTTAGTATATATAATATAATATAATATAATACAATTGTGATTTGATTAAAAAGGATTTTAACAAGTTACCTTAAATTTACTCTAGAATATTTAATAATTATATAACATATATATATGTGTGTATGTGTATGAACGTATTTTTAAATATGATGTAGATGAATTTAGGTTTTAAAATTAATAAATAATCTTTAATAAATATTTATAATTATAATTGCAAATAAATAGCACATATATTGTAAATATAGATGTAGCCTAAGAGATTAATGCCTTAACCTTGGTCTATGAGTCTCCTCGATCTCTGATATCTGCACCACTGTTGTTATCAATCACCATTGTAAATTACTATAGCTCCTTGTATTTAGACAAACAGGGTTAGAAAATGGCTGGTTAGGGAGCAGGATGATGCAACCAAAACTCTAGAGTAAAGAGGAGAAAAATTCCAAACTAAAAGTGGTGGCTTGGATTTGTATTTATAGGGACCAAACCTCCACACTTGTCTTTTATTAATTAAAAGCCAAATTCACATTACTCTCCCTCCTTTTACCCCTTTCTGGCTAATTTATATTAGTCCCATGATGGAAAAATCAAATACTCAAATTAGTTTGTAATCAATTCTATATAAATCAAATTTTAAACGTACACCGATATTGTATATCAATATGCACATATATATAACTTTTATATATGCACCAAATAAATTACTAATAGCACCTGGAACATTTCTAGAGGCTACTTCATATGCCAAAAACAACGCACACAAGAATTGCAAAAAGAAAAAATTTCTTAAATATTAATTTATTTAATTGATTTAATTTATTTATAATGACTATAAATCAATTAAATTGGTTGGTGTTTCAAAGACTGAATAGATTTTAGTGTGCGACTCATGGTTGTGACTTTAGCCAGCGATTAATATTCAAACAATTTATATATTAATGTTCCCACGTCACATTAGCTAGTGGTATGGCAATTTGACTTAAGTCACCGCTTATTGATCTCTTTGGTGAAATCTAATTTTAAAATTTAAGTGCTATCTATTAACGACGATTATTTACACCAATTCTCTTCGTCAAAACTATATCACTTTAGGATTTATGGCATTTGGTTTTGGTCAATAAATATCATTCACATCCTACTTGGTCAGTCAATAAAAATGTTCTTGGTTCACTAATAACATTTATTATTAACTGTATTACTCTGACCAAAGATTTAGCCTTTGAGTTGACTACATATTGACCATAAAACTAACCTTATACAACCAATGAGACAATTTCTCGATTGAATAGGGTTTCACTTCCAATGCTTCAACTTAGACCCAACTATAGTCGCTCAATGGTTGTTATGCCATGATATAAATATAATCAAAGGAGTATCCACATTGAAGCTCAACAGTATTCTCAAGTAGAGAGAATCGTGTAACATCATCACTCTAAGATTTCATGTTTGATCTAATTGTTATTAACCAACATGAAACTCTCATATGATTCAATTCATAGGTATCCAATAACTATGAGTATTTATTGCTTGTTGCCCCCCAATAGCCATGAGGGCATTACACTACCCAACATTTGGAGAACATTATGTACTCTAGTCTCAACAGATGTATCGATATCCTCTTGAAATATCTTAAAAAAGTATTTAAAATAATATGTTATTTTATATTATTATTATTTTCACATGATTACAACTCTTTGTAATTATTATCACATAACATATTATTTAATCATTTCCTATTTAATATTGTATCGACCTGCATTTTATGTATCAAAGGGTTATAAATTATTATTTTAAATTACAAATTGGGTCACATGTGGCTATAACTATAGGTACCGTTGAGTGGCAACATTCTACACCATTAGGGTTTTCATTAAATGGTTTTGACTTTGAAAATATTATAACGCCTATAAATTTTGGTGGGAGTCGTATTTGGGTCTCAAACCTCTCCCAAATGAAAGAGATGATAGTTTACTATTCTATAGAGTGGTTATACCAAATTTTTGGATTTTCACTTTAGGAGATATGGTTATTTGAAGTTTGGATGGACTTTAGGCTAATTAATGACGATAATATCTATGTGATGTTATATGATTGAGCACCAAATCCAATTGCGACATAGTGTGTTGCTGACTAATGTAATGGTTATACGAGTTATCATATATCCGAAAGCATTTTAGCGGTGATGTGAGGCCTTAGCAATGGCTATAGTGATGGGAGACCTTGGTGATGGCTTTAATGGCACTTAGCTTAGTGATGATGATGATGGCATTATACCTTGTTGATTGTCGTGATGAGGCGATACTATAGCGATGGTTGTGGTGATATAAGACCTTGGTGTTGACTACGATGACGTGAAACCATAATAATGGTTGTTGTGTGTTTACTATGTTTTTGCTATGTTTCTATGATTGGAGTGATTGCTGTGTGGTTTGGGTGGATGTATTGTGGCATGGGTACTGTTGAGCTAGGTAACCTGGCACTCGATGTTACACTCAGTGTCGTATACCCATATAATAGTGGTGTAGCATATATAACATTATTTGATAACTTGTTGGATGCACGAACATGTCGGGTATAATTTCTCATACTCAATGTTCATGTTTTACAAGGTTTACCATTATAATATTTCAAGATATATGTATCACTCATACAAACCTGATATCTGACTTAAGGTTTTATGATTTTCTTCTTATTATAACTGTTATTCTTAAATGAGTAGACTAAGTAACAGGCTCGAGTTAGCATAGGAGTCGTTCAGAGGATGATTAGAAGGCTAGCATTTATATACACCTTATCATATATTTATCGTTATTTCATGGTGTAGTACTATGAAGCTACCGGTACTAATAAATATTAGAGATAGATTTTCTTTGGGTTTGTTTTGATGATGTATAAACTCTTTTCCATTCGCTTTGTATAACTACTATGAACTTGATGCACTTTGGTATTCTATTTTGGTTCATTTTGGTTAAACATATATATCTTGCCTGTTATGTATATATATACACATATATATATACAAAATAATTACTTGGTCGATGTAGTCAAAGTAAAGCCTTTTATAGAATACCTAGAACGCCCATTATTGTAATTCAATGGATACGCTGTCACGAGGACACTTCAGTCATTCCCATTGCCCGTTGGAATTTCTCATTCACTTTTCACACATTCCATTTACCCTTACTATTATTATTTTAATTGCAATCACTTTAATGCACATTCAGACCTTTTCCCTCCTACAAATTCCCTCAATGAATCATCTTCTAAGGTGATTTCCATTATTTCCCTCTTAATTTAGAACTTATATTTCAAAAACTTGAAAACTAAGTGAATAATGGATCAAGATGAAGAGGACAACACCAAATATGACCTCACAACTTTAGATCCAAGTAATTTTAAATTAAACTTTATGCATTATAGTTTTTTAATTATTATTATAACATACATTATTTGCAGATAAGATATATGCTTCTATGTGTAAACTTTCTTATCCAGAATTCTTACTTTTATTCTATTGGTAAGATAAAGAGATCCCTAAAAGGCTTACCATCACTTCAGACATTGGTAACTAAATTAAAAATTCATTTCCAAGATTTTCATTTCTCATTGTGTGGTATTTACAATTATTTAGTAAAGAGAACGAGTTTTGAAAATTTTATTATTTAACGTCTCAAACTTGCCTTTTCTTACGTCACGTAATATAAAATCTTCCTTTTATTCATTTGATTTTATATATCTGCCAAGCAAAGGGGGTTATAAGAACCACTTTAAAGTAAAAATACATGTGTTGGACTCTTGAGGCAAGAAAATTACATCAATTTTTTAGAAAAACAGCTTAAGTTTAACTGTACACATAAGTAGCGGCCCATTACATTGATTGATGAAAAATACCAGCTCCCTACACTATTCCCTTAAAGCCTCAATGAAAATTTTGAATAGAATGGTGGTCTTTACTTTTATTTTTGGAGAGAGGACAAGTACCTCCTTGGTTGAATGATAGGTGTAAGAACCCAGAATTTTAGTCAGTTAAATTTGGAATATTTAATTGATTTTTAAATATTGAAAAGTTAATTTTATAAGTTAAACAACTTATATATCAAATTCAACGATTTATTTGATAATAAGATTGTTTAATCAAATATTAGAAATTGGTTCAAATTATTAAATCCTTAATTTGATGTGAATAAAAACTATTTTGAAAGCTAATTTAAATTCTATTTGAATAAGAACGTAGATGGTAAACTTTTAAATTAGATTAAAAGTGATTAATTTGGTTTTTATAATAATTCATTTTAATTAACGTGTAAAATAGCCTTCCGGGGCAAAGTCTTAGATTATGAAGAAACTAGTGTCATTTGATCCATAATAGTAAATTATAGTATGCCGTCGAATTTCGTGATGATTGGGTGTATTGTTTGGGTGTGCAAGATCGAAACGCGTAGAAGTTAATTTCAGAAATTTATATAATATAATTGGGTTTGAAAAGCTATTTTCTATATATGATCGAATTGGGTCTCAAGACTAGTTCCATTATGTTCGAAATAGGGGTATAACATATAGGACGCCAGGCGGCAAACCTCATTTGGGGATCGAGATTTTTGGGTGTGTGGAGCTAGATATTTTATAATATATTATATATATATATAATTCTCAAATCACCATACTTGCCCATACTTCCATCACGTCTTAGGCTATACCCCTTTACTATGCACCCATACCCTCCTTCCCCTTTAAATTCACGTTCAAAAATAGAATTAGGTTTGAAAATTTCAATTTAAAAATATAGCTAATCCGATGGTCCACGTCCATCGCAACCACGCAAGGCCATTTCAGGCCAAACTTCCAACTAGGGAAACGTAGAGCTCGGCAAAGCGAACCTATTCAATGATTAGATCATCGTATGGAGTGGCGTGGAGGGTGGATTTTGGCCGCGTTCGAGGGGCAGTGGGTTCGTGAATTCTCAACGACGACGAGGGCTTTGGGCGGCGCTGGGTGGTCGTAGGGCAAGGCGAGGTAGGGGCTTCCTTCATCGAAGTCGCGTAGTCTTCGGCAAGGCTGGATCATGTATTGAGAGGGAGAAGGGTAATTATGTTTAAACGTTTACTAATTTAAAAGTTAATTATAATTTAATTATTTCAATCGCTCATAAATCCATAACTTTTACGTACAAGGTCAAAATTAAATGCGACGAGTTGCATTGCAATCATATCGACGAAATATACGATATGGCGTTGGATTGGAGTATTTTGAAGCTTATAGGAATTTGGGTTAAAATTAAACGCCGGTTCAATTTTAATTCAAACCGGAGCACTTTAGCGACCACTGGAATCAAAGTGAGTTAAACTCACCTTTTGGTTAACTACTATGATATATAGTTAATAAAAATTGCTAATTGAATGTTTGGATGATTTACTATTTTATATTGTTGGTTTAATCCAAATTTATAAATGTTATCAAGATTTATAAATAAGGTTTTATAAGCAGATATGGATTTTATAAGACGAATTTTATAACATGGTTTAGAAAACTTAAAGGAAAATTTGAAAAGGGTAAAAAAAGAGAGTTTTGTTAATGGTTAGATGTTTTTAAAATGAATTCTAGAAACGGGTTTATAGATTATAAAAGGATTTCTTTTAAATGGTTTTATGGATTAATAAAGGTGTCCTAACTGATTTCGGAAGTGTATTAAGAGTTTTATAAATGGTTCCAGAGATTTATATGATGGTTTTATAAATGGTTTTAGAAATTTTAATGGAATTTATCAATGACTTAGAATTGTATTTTCCTCAGTGTTTGGTGAATATACTTATACCGTTGAGATAAGTACATGAATATTTTTCCAAGTGTTGCAATATAGGGATTTGTGGATATGTATATATATCTTTGTCAAAGGGCTTTGCTACAATATTTTCCTCAGTGCTTAACTAATGTTGGTTTTCCCTATGGAATTAAATCCCTAATTGAATGTTTGTTATTTGATAGTTAAATAACCGACAATCGAATTTGGACCCAAAAACATAACTTTGGAAATACATAGGTGAAACACGTGAGTTATATGGCACAATCATCTCCGATGATGTAGTACTGTGCGTATAAATCTCGTTTCATTCTCTAAGACAAACGATAAGGAAATTCGTCCACTAACGGTTAGGACGTGATCTCCACTCTTATCTTTTACTATTTATTTCCTAAAGAACCGGGGTTGAGTTTACCGAAAACTATTAAGTTTTGTTTCGAAGAGACTGGGATCGAATATATTTCTGTTGGTTGGATTAACATGATAGGGGGTAAACGCTTTCTGTTTTATGGCAAGCAAGAGAATCTTACCACTAAATGTCCCGGAGAGGTAGTATAAGGCCTTGATGGTTTGGTTTGCTAGGTGCTTACAATCGCGAGGCTGGCCGTAAAAGCAGATTCGATGTACGGATGTATGCCACGGTGGTGCTGGGATGGTTGAAAAGCCTACCGGTCATCACTATTGATGGTCGAAAAGCATAGACCGTTACAGTTGGTATCGGAGCCCAAGGTTAAGCGAGAACCTTGGCTTTGGTGGGGTAACCCATTAAGAGATAAGGTAATGGAATGCCTTATTCTGAGTTTGAGTGTATATATATGAGAGCGTATTTGTTAGTGACATGAAAATGTTTTATATTGTGTTAATTTATCTATTGAGTGACTTATGAATTCTGGTAAGTACGTGGGACGCCATGATATCGATAGGGGTTTCTAAACACTTAAATAAGGCAAACCGACACAATATTGTTTGAGAGTAAGTAAATGATATAATTTTACCTAAATTATATTTATATATAAGGAATGGTTTTTCAGAAATTATTATAGCTATCTATGGTGTGTTTGGTTGTTATTGAATGATAATATTTGATTATTATCATTTATTATTTGTTGTTCTAATAAAAGTTGTTATTATTGTAATCTAAACAAAGTTAAACATTTGTAAAATAAGTTATATAAGAAAGTGAATTTATAGAGTATTGATTATGATTAAAAGAATCAACATTTGTGAAATGATATTTCATAAGAGTGACATTAAATAAATATGATTCATAAATGCGATTTATAAATGGAAAGGAAATGAAATTTGTATAAGTAAATTTATAAATATTATTTGTAAATAAAAATGGATTTAAAATAAGAAATTTAAGAATTTAAATTCCATTTATTTGGAAATTGTTTTCACAGATTTTGGAAGAATAATAATAGTGTTATTTTGGAAAATGTTTTAACCGGAAATAATTTACAAGAATTTAAAAGAAATAGAAAGCACCGAATTAACTTCGATCATTGAAAAATAATTCGGGTGATGACTGCAGCATCATCAGTATTCATTTTCGAGTTTCTAAGTGATGAATTGCTACCACTAAAGTTGTGATTGGTAAAACAAGTTTTGACTTTAAAATATGAAGTATGATTTGATAAATATATGGAATAAGTTTTTGAATTTATAAATTGGAAATGTATAAATAAGGAAAGAAAATTTGTAATTTAGATATGAAATTAAAATTTAGCATAAGAAAAGTTAAATAAATTGAGTTAAAGAAATGAATTAAAAGAAGTTTAACTTAAGAAAGGTTAAATGAAATTGAATTTGATTGTATGAATTAGTGAAATGGATATGAACTTGAGTTGTCGAATGAAATCAACTTAAGTAGTAAAATGAATTAAATATTTTTTAGGATGTGGTTTGATGGAATTGAATATGAGCATAATCATTGAAGTGATAATAAACATTAATGGTGTACTATAAAATGTTTATAAGAAACTTAAGTAATTGTTGGTGGAATGGTTCTTAAGTGATATTAGTATCGAAAGAAGTATACTAAGTAATAGTTGAATGTAAATCAATTGAATGAGAATAAATTGAATGTAAATTAATTTAAAGTAAATAAATTAAAAACGAATCAATTGAAATTTAACAAGAAATGAAAGTGTATAAATATGATGTTGACATTTGGAAATGTAAATTGGTATGGTTATGAATTAATTGGATGTATATTATTTGTTTGATGATTTCTCTTGTTGCATTTGTTATATTTGCATATAATTATTGTATTATTACATGTTATATATTGATATTACTTCCCTTATACTTGTTCTCATTGGTTATTAAGTGATTAGTAAATGCAGATGGCATATGCTTTGCATTTGGGGATCGCTTTCGCATTATACTGGTTGTATATGCCTGTTAGTATTAATAAAAGGGAAACATCTCGAATTACATGCCGTATTTTATATTTTCCCTACGAGATGCCTCATTCTTGAAGATGAGATGTATATTTGTGATTATATACACTGTAAATTTTTCCGATCGAGCCGCGCAAAGGAGACTGGCAAAAATTTCCATAAATTTAGGGCGTTAGAAAAGTTTTGAGAATTTTGGAAAAAAAAATTCTAATTAAAATTTGATTTTTATGTTATAACTTGGAATGGTATTAGTTGGAACACATGAATGAATTTAAAAAAAAAATTTATGATCTATTCAACTAGTTGGTTTTGAAAAGTTAATGGTTTTGGTGCATTTTCTTACTTGCTAATTTCGGGGATGAAATTCTTTTAAGGGGGATGAATGTAACGACCTAGAATTTTAGTCATTTGAATTTGGAATATTTTATAGATTTTTAAATATTGAAATGTTACTTTTATAAGTTAAACAACTTATATTTTAAATTCAGTGATTTATTTGAGAATTAGATTGTTTAATTAAATATTTGGAATTGGTTAAAATTATTAAATCTTGAATTTGATATGAATAAAAATGATTTCGAAAGTTGATTTAAATTCTATTTGAATAAGAATGAAGATGGTAAACTTTTAAATTAGATTTAAAAGTGATTAATTTGGTTTTTATAATAATTCATTTTAATTAACGTGTAAAATAGTCTTTCGGGGCACAGTCTCAGATTTTTATGAAACTAGTGTCATTTGATCCGTAATAGTATATTATAGTATGCAGTCGAATTTCGTGATGATTGGGCATATTGTTTGGGCGTGCGAGATCAGAACGCGTAGAAGTTATTTTCAGAAATTTGCATAATATAATCATGTTTGAAATGCTATATTCTGTATATGATCGAATTAGGTCTCGAGACTAGGTCCATTGTGTTCGGAATAGGGGTATAACCTATAGGACGCCAGGTGGCACACCTCGTTTGGGGATCGAGGTTTTTGAGTGCATGGAGCTACATATTTTATAATATATTAATATATATAATTCTTAAATCACCATACTTCCCCATACATCCATCACATTGTAGGCTATACCCCTCCATTATGCACCCATACCCTCCTTCCCTTTTAAATTCGCGTTCAAAAATAGAAATTAGGTTCGAAAATTTCAATTCAAAAAAATTGCCAATCTGATGGTCCACGTCCATCGCAACCACTCAAGGCCATTTATGGCCTAACTTCCAACTAGAGAAATGTAGAGCTCTACAAGGCGAACCTATTCAATGGTTGGATCGTCGTATGGCATGGTATGGAGAGTGGATTTTGGCTACATTCGGAGGGCAGTGAATTCCTGAATTCTCGTCGACGATGAGGGATTTGGGTGGCACAAAGGGGTCGTGGGGCGAGGCGAGGTCAGGGACTTCCTTCATTAAAGTCGCAACGGTCTTCAACAAGGCGATGGCGGCGCACGAATGAAAGGATACGCGATCGATTTTTGTTTATGCCTAGAGCTTGTATTGAGAGGGAGAGGGGTAATTAAGTTTAAACGTTTACTAATTTAAAAGTTAATTATAATTTAATTATTTCAATCATTCATAAATCCATAACTTTTCCATACGGGGTCCAAATTGAATGCAATGAGTTGCACTACGATCGTATCGATGAAATCTACGATATGGAGTTGGATTGGAGTAGTTTTGGAGCTTATAGGAATTTGGGTTAAAACTGAACGTCGGTTCAATTTTAATTCAAACAGGAGCGCTTTGGCGACCACTGGAATCAAAGTGAGTTAAACTCACATTTCGGTTAACTAGTATGATATATATTTGATAAAAATTGATGATTGAATGTTTGGATGATTTACTATTTTATATTGTTGGTTTGGATATATTCCCGCCCCTGGAGCGGATGAGACCTTGTTACGTTCCCGTGTAAGAGCGGATGACCCTTTGTAGATGATCCTACCTTGAAGTAGTTGATTTATATCATTTGATTATATGTACTGTATGTGATGGAGGGACAGGTTGGAGGGATCCAACTGGATTCCTCACACTGTTGGTTTTATTTTTCATATAATTTGGTATATGATGTGTTTTATGCCATATTTGATGACATGGATATGATTTTTCTTAATTAGTGCTTTGGTAGTACTAGGCCTTATTTTTGGTATTTCACAATACTATAAAATAATGATTTGATTTAAAAAGGGATTTCAAAGTGATTTTAGAAATTATATACGTTTTAATAATTTTTCTTGAATTAATTAAAGAAGAAATAATCGTATGATTTTAGATATTATAAATTAATAGTTTTATGAAATATTTTAAATAGAGATTTTTGGACTGTAAAGTAAAGACTTTTAAAATCTTAAAAATAAGTCCATCTTTGTTAATAAAGGAATCAATTTTTAAAAGAAGATAGTAATATTGTGCTATGATTATTTATTAACCATTTTATATAAAATGATGTACAAATATATGCACATATATTAAAATCTATTTATAAAAGTGTAATTTATAAATTTTATGAATTATAAAAGTGATATTTTACAAATTAAGTGAAGATTTATGAAATTGTATTTTTGTTAATAAAAGCATGGATTTATAAACGGTATTTGTAAATTAAGGGAAACTTTTATCATTGAATAATTGTGGATTTATAAAAAGATGTGGAATGTTGGTTTAGTAAAATAGTTGATTCTATATGGAAATTGAAGGTACAGATAGATTTGGAGATGTTAAACGATATTTTATAAATTGAAAGGAATTTATAAAAGAAACTTGTACATATGGAAGCAACGTTAAAAACAGATTGTAATTAATGTTTAAAAATGGAGTTTTTGTAAATAAGCGAGATTTATAAAGAGATAGAGTTATAAATGGGTTTTCATAGATAAAGAGATTTTAGAAAAAGGAAGTTTTATAAAAAAGAGGGAGATTTATAAAATATAATTTTATAAATATGGAAATTATTATGTGAAATTTAATTATGGATTTTACCAAGAAAGTATATTTATGTTTTAACATGGTTTATTTATATTAATATTGCTTTAAATTTTTTTATCAATATTTAATATTTTGAAAAGTTAATTATTTAAAATAATTATATGGTTTGAAATTAATCATAATTATTTATCAATAAGGTTTTGGGAATTAATTATTATTATATATAATAATGTTGAAAATAAATTATTATTGTTTTATAAAGAATGTTTCGGAATTATTAATTATTATTTTTAAGATGTTTTGAAGTTAATTACTATTTATTTATACTATTTATTATTATTTAATAGTGTTTTTAAAGTAAATGATTAAAATTTATTTATAAATGTTTTCAAGATTTATAAGTAAGGTTTTATAAAAAGATATGGGTTTTATAAGAGGAATCTTATAACATGGTTTGGAGAAATTAATGGAAGATTTGAAAAAAGGTTAAAAAAAGAGTTTTGTAAATGGTTAGATGTTTTTAAAACGAATTTTAGAAACTGGTTTGTAGATCATAAAAGGATTTTTTTATAAATGATTTTATGGATTAATAAAGGGGTCCTAAAAGATTTCGGAAGTGTTTAAAGAGTTTATAAATGGTTCCAGAGATTTGTAAGATGGTTTTATAAATGGTTTTAGTAATTTAATGGAATTTATCAATGATTTTAGAATTCCATTTTCCTCAGTGTCTGGTGAATATACTTATGCCGTGAGATAAGTATATAAGTATTTTTCCAAGTATTGAAATATAGGGATTTGTGGACACACACACACACACATATATATCTTTGTAAAAGGACTTTGCTATAGTATTTACGTAATGAATTTAATAAATGAAAGGATTTATTAAAAGTGGCTAGTGGTTGCTTATGTGCTTAACCAATGTTGGTTTTCCTTATGGAACTAAATCTCTGATTAAATGTTTGTTATTTGATAGTTAAATAACTGATTATCGAATTTGGATCCAAAAACATAACTTTGGAAATATCTAGAAGAAACACGTAAGTTATATGGCACAGTCATCTACGATGAAGCAGTACTATGCGTATAGATCTCGTTTCGTTCTCCTAGGACAAACGATAGGGAAATCCGTCCACTAATGGTTAGGAGGTGATATCCGCTCTTATCCTTGACTGTTTATTTACTAAAGAACCAAGGTTGAGTTTACCGGAAACTATCGACTGTGGTTTTGAAGAGACCGAGATTGGGTATGTTATTTGAAAATCACTTCGATCCAACTTAAGCATCTCGAAGTGAAGATATCTTAAAGATGATGGAATTGAAGGCGGAGCTCTCAAGCATTACGTTCAGTCCTAGAACGAACTTGTATGGATGAATGCTGACATTGTTGCATTGTTGCCTAGTGGGCAGTGTTAGCATTCCAAGTGGGAAGTGCTGTATAAAAGGTAAAATGTAGTCTCAAGCTGGATAGTTACGGGTGTTTATGTTGTACTCTAATGGATAGTTACGGAATATGTTTATGTTGTACTCTGATGGATGTATCAATATAATAGTTTCTCTTTTGTAAAGATCATTGATATTATATTATATATTGTTCCGCTGTGAATGTGAGTTTCTTTTTGTTTTTAGTTTCTCTTCTCTTCTTCTTCTCTTCTCTTCTTCTTTCTTCTTCTTTCCCATAACTATCCATCTTTCCGTTAATTTGGGTTGGACATGTGCGATTTATTGTCAGCTTAAGTTGTCTATATTTACGGGTCGTTGTAATAGGGAATTCTTAATTACTTTACTTCAGCTATAATATTGTTACTTTTTACACCTTCATACGTTGTATTTATATATGCAAGAATTATCCACCATTATATATATATATATATATATATCTTTGTGTCTGTATGTATGTGTGTGTATGAGCTAACTCTAAAAGCTTTTAGCTCTAAACATGCATCTCAATTTACATGTTAGCATATGCTTATTAGTATCGTCAATAATATAATTTATTTTAAATTCACTATGTTTGCAAATTCTTAAAGGATATTGCATATATGTATTTTTCCCATTTTATGCACTAAAATGTAATATTACTGAATGATAAAGTCTTTATTTGAGTCGTATTATTTTTGTATTTCTTCGTTAGTGTGCTCATTTGGTGTATGGATAGTAAATGCAAAACCCTATGAACATATCGACTAACAATTATCTTAAAATATGATAAATATGAGACACGAGCTTTGGAGAAATGTATTAATATCATAACTTTTCTATTATTTTACCAAGTTAAATAACGTAACTTCAATGCATAGGTGTCATATTGTAATATTTTGTAAACTAACAAGACTGGCCTGCTACTTCAGTACTCTTTGAGAATACTATTACTATGCATGATTAAGCTTATGATAAGAAATGTACATCTAAAGATTTATTTATCTGCAATCAATTTTATTCAATTATCATCTATAATTTTCAGATATGGGCTTACTTTTTCTTTTGTAATAGTTTCCCTACGTATAACATAAACAGTTGAAAAGAAGTACATTGCTATTCCTTTTGTTAAAGGACCAGCTGTAAAAAGCTTTTAGTACATTTCTCACTTATCATGTTCACACCTTCTACCAGGTATTACATATAATTTTACTTGGTTAATCATAATATGAGGTCAATTATATAGTTGCAACAGTCCTTTATTTTTCATGGATGCTTTTTGTGCTGGATGCATCACTTGGAGATCAAGTTCATTGTCATTTATCATAATGCAAGTGATGGTTGTTTTTTTGGCTTTGATATAAATCAGAAATAGTTTTCTAAAAAGAATTACTTTTGCTAATCAACTCCTTTCTTACTGGACATAACACGCCAAGAGTATATTTAATATATATATATATATATATATGGTTGTTGCTTCTTTGTATTCATGGCTGTAAACTTACTACATTTTACACAATGAAAACTTAAACTATAAAATACAACATTTGCTACCTTATGGATACTTGTACTTAATATCAATATTTATTTTATTATAAGCAAAAAGTGTACTCACAAATTATGTATGCATACATAATTGTTGATTACATTGTTTGATTTTTTTCTTAACTAATAATTTGTACAAAATTCATTCATTGAATGTGAACAAAATTTAAAACATTCCCATAGATTTTTTTCCTAATGTATAACATAGTGATTTTGGTTGTATATGCTACAACAATAGAAGTTAACTCATATTTTCCTTTACCTACTCAGCGGATGTTCCATGGCTTTTACTTTCTATTTTAATAGAGCGTCTGATAAAGGTAAAAACCGGTATCATTTACAAAATATTATCAGTTGCATCTTTGAAGGGCTTTCCATTGTAATAAATTGTTTTCCTTTCCACTTGTGAAGCACTATCTTAATTGCATCTTTTTAAATTGCACATGTGTAACGAACCAGATTTTCGACCCTCCAAAATCGACACTAATACGTCCATTGTATCACATGCCGAATATTCAAATGCCGAAAATACCGATTTGTTAGGGTGAAAGAAGAAGGTAGAAGATAGATGAAACTAAACAACATAGAATCTCACAACGCAGCGAGTAATATATAATACAACAATGACCTTTACAAAAAGGAAACATCTTTATTTATATATACAACATCAGAGTACACTAGACTTATCCTAAATTTAGACAGTTATAGAAACCTGTCCTTACATTGACAAACATACAAACTTTATAATACAGCGGAAGAAAAATATACGTGAATACGTCTTGACCATCTATCTCCTCTTCAACTCCAAATTATCCAGCTAAACCTGGGAAAACATGCTCGGTCTGACCCGAGCATTACATGGAATAACGCTCTGGTCAGTCTAGTAAACCAGCGTGAGTAAAACTTGATAACAAGTAACAACCAAACTGATTTCTACATTTAAATTTTTTTCAAACAAAGGGTATCTCGTAAGACCACACTGCACATAAAAACGGATGGGTTTTTACCTTACGATAACCAAAACATTTTATATCAAAATCCAGTAATATTACCATAGTGTATAGGTTTAAAGTAAATAGATAAAATAGCTGAAATGCTTACATCTCACATTCCAACATACTAGGCTCTGCAATCGAAAACGTAAGGCACGTATTGGAGATTGGATCCCAACAATGGCAAGGTAAGGGACTGATGCAGCGCGTACCTCAGGTTGCGAAACCCTAGATCGCGAAGCCATAGGTCGCGGACGAACTCTCCCTAAATCGCTTCAGTGTGAATCGCCTCCAGTAAGTCGCCTCCAGTATGTCGCGCCGCAATTAGGTCGCTCACCCTCCTCTTTAAATCGCGAGCGACATAAACCCCAAATCACTGAATTGAAGCAGATCCCTAGGTCGCAAGGCCATAGGTCGCGGAACCTAAATCGCGAACAAGCAGAGCTTCTTCCTTAGGTCGCGAGCGATGTTAAGTCGCGAACATTGCTTAAGTCGCTGATGATAAGTCGCGAGCGAAAGTTAGGTCGCGAACAGTTTCTTAAGTCGCTGAAGTTTACATCGCTGAAGCAGATTTAAGGTCGCGTGAAGATTTCCAGAAGCCATTTTTAGGTCGCTCAAACTTTAAGTCGTAAGTTGTTTTTTAGGTCGCTGTTTGGTTATTGTAAGTCGTTTGTTAATATTTTCTTAAATCGGTTGTTGTATTTTTTTCTTAGGTCGTTTCTTTTAGGTCGTCCGGCTTGTTAAGTCATTGGTTTGTGATGTAATTTTTCTTAAGTGGGTGTTGTGTTGTAACCCTATAAATAGGGATGTTGGTCATTTGTAAAAATGTTGTTGATTTTTGAATAAAAACTTTTGTTTTGAGAGCTTGTGTCTCTTCTTAAATTAGTAGTTGAGTGTAATCTCCTATCTCCACTTTCGGTTAATCGAGTGCGCTCGATTCAACGATTGCTGAAGCCGATTCGTGGTATCAAGTGCGCTTGATCAACGCTTGAAGAATTGAAGATCTTCTTTCACGGTATAGTGTGCTATCAACGTGACGAAGATAGCTAGAATTCGGTATCTTTGGATCAACGAATTTGGGCCATTCAGTATTCTTCATTCTATCGATTGCTACTTTTCACAGAAACATCATTTTGTTATTCCGCTGCTGCGTCATTTGGTATCAGAGCTAGAGCGCAAGGAGTTTGCGTAGATTTTTGGAGTTGTCCGAGATTTACATCATTTGGAGAAGTGGGTTATCGAGATTTTGAAGAGATTTGTTCGTTTGGTGATTTTTGAAGATTTCAACAAGTGGGTAGTTTTGATTTGAAGATTTTTAGATTGAAGTGAAGTTTTTGTTGGAATTTGTTGAAGAGTGATCATGCCTCCGAGAAGAGCTAACCGATATCGCAACATTGATGCTTTATATGGGAGAGAAGAGGCCGATGAGATGGAGCAAAGAATTAACGAAAATTTTAATGAAAAGCTTAATGAAGGGATTGGACGATTAGAGAGAAAGATGTTGGAGATGAGTCAAAATCAGAGAAGGGTTTCACCTGAATCTAACCATGGGGGAAGTAGAGTTTCACCACATTCAAATCGAGAGAGAAGTGTTGATAGTGATCATAGAAGCGTGGATCGAGATTGTGATAGAAATGTTGATGATCGAAGTCATGATAGAAATGTGAATGATCGTGATCGGAGGAATGTAGATCGAAGGGATGTTGGTGGAAGAAATGGTGGTAGTAGAGATGTTGGTGGTCAGGATCGACATCGATATACATCAGATTTTGAAGAGGAGTTTGATGGTGGTAGTGTTCATGGACGAGGACGAGGTCAAGGAAGAAATCAGTCAGAGTATGATCACAAATGGGAGTCCGGGATGAAAACTGAAATACCAGAATTCAAGGGAGGTATGCAGGCCGAGGAATTTCTTGATTGGCTAGCTTATGTTGAGGAAATTTTTGACTTCAAGGAGGGTCTGGAAGATCGTAAAGTGAAGTTGGTTGCTACTAGGTTGAGGGGGAGAGCTATGGCGTGGTGGCAGCAAACCAAACTTACTAGAGAGTGGATGGGAAAGTCAAAGATTGCTACATGGGAGAAGATGAAGAAGTTAATGAAGGCTACATTCTTGTCGTATAATTATCAGTCTCTTATGTATCAACGATTGCAGAATCTGAGACAGGGAACAAAGTCAGATAATGATTATGCAGATGAGTTTTATCAACTTATTGCCAGAAATGATATCATGGAGACGGAGGAACAGTTGACTGCTAGATTTGTTAGAGGGTTGACAATGCAGATTCAAGATATGGTGAATATGTTTGATCCCAGAACTGTTGCTGAAGCACATCAAAAAGTTCTAGCTTGGGAGAAGCAAGGTAGGAGATGTGGTGGTGTGTTTACGAATTCCAACAACCAGAACAAGGATGTTAATAGCAGTGCGGATGTTTCCAAAGTCGTCAGTAAGCCGATTGTGAATGAAGCCAACAAAGCAAAGGTCAATAGTAGTCTCAAATGCTTTAATTGTCAAGAGTTGGGCCATAAAAGCAATGAATGTACAAAGCCAAAGAAGCGAGCAATGATTGCGGAGATTGAGAATGAAGAAGCATAGGTAGAGTGTGTCAATTCACTACCAGTTGAAGAGGAAGAATTATTCACAGGAGATGATGGTTGTAGTTTATTGTTGAGGAGATCCTATTTAACGCCAAAGCAAGAAGATGATTCTAGTTGGTTGAGGAGCAATATTTTCCAGTCGACATGCACTATTCTAGGGAAGGTTTGTAAATTTGTCATTGATGCAGGAAGCTGTGATAATATCATTTCCTTAGAAGCTGTAAAGAAGTTGTCATTGAAAAACAGAGAAGCATCCAAACCCCTACAAATTAGCTTGGTTGAGGAAAGGATGGGAAGTGAAGGTTAATCGAAGAGCTGGTGTTAATTTTTCCATTGGGAAGAAATACAAAGACGAAATTTGGTGTGATGTGGTTGATATGGATGTATGCCATCTGTTGTTGGGAAGACCATGGCAATATGATAGAGCTATGCAACATGATGGTCGAACCAACAGCTACAGTTTTATGTTCGAGGATACACAAATCATTTTGGTTCCTAAAAGACGTCAACAGAGTGAAAACAAATTGGAGGAAATCAAGGAACTAAAAACTTTGTTGTCTTTAAAGGAATTTGTTGATGTGGAAGATGAAGTCGATTGTTTTCAAACACCAAAGTTTGATAAAGATGAAGTTGATGATTTTCAACCAACGGAATCTGATGAACATGAGGTTGAAAATTCACAATCAGCAAAGTTGGATGAGGATGAAAAAAGTAAGTCAGGAGATGAAGAGGTTAAGCCAGTGGTGAATGAATGTGAAGATGTAGCTCCTGTAGAGTTGTCCAAGGAATTGCTGCCACTAAGGGACGTACAACATCATATTGATCAAGTGCCAGGTGCTATTGTACCGCATATGCCACGTAATCATATGTGTCCGACAGAGCAGGTAGAGTTGAGAAGACTGGGTGATGGGTTTCTGTTCGAAGGAAGGCAACTGTATACTCCTGATTGCAGTTGGCGAATAAGAGTTACCAAAGACTTACATGTAGAAAGACATGAGGACTGTGATCGTACCATGCAGTTGATTGCAATGTTTTGTTTTGGGCCGTCAATAAGGAAGGAGGTTGAAAGATTTGTTCAGAAGAGCCATAATTATCAAATTTCAAAAGAGACTGCAACAAAGACAGGTCAATGTATGTCATTACCTATACATACTAGAACATGGGTGGAGGTAAGTGTGGACTTTGTATGGAGTTTGATGAAGACGCAAAGTGGCAACGAATCTATCTACTTGATGGTTGAACGATTTCTTGTTGGTACTTACAACAAGCTAGATGCTTGAGGGATGGGTCGTTTGGAAGTTGTGAAGGGAATTAATGAGAATGTTTGTAAGTTGAGCTTGTCGGGTCATCTTCCTATTGCCAACGTTGACAATATCAAATACTTGGTTCCATTTCACAAGGATAAGAGTGTCAAAGAAGAAGAACTTTTAAATTCGAGGACGAATTTTTTTCAACCTAGGGAGGATGATGCAGCGCGTACCTCAGGTTGCGAAACCCTAGATTGCGAAGCCATAGGTCGCGGACGAACACTCCCTAAATTGCTTCAGTGTGAATCGCCTCCAGTAAGTCGCCTCCAGTATGTCGCGCCGTAATTAGGTCGCTCACCCTCCTCTTTAAATCGCGAGCGACATAAACCCCAAATCGCTGAATTGAAGCAGATCCCTATGTCGCTAGGCCATAGGTCGCGGAACCTAAATCGCGAACAAGCAGAGCTTCTTCCTTAGGTCACGAGCGATGTTAAGTCGCGAACATTGCTTAAGTCGCTGATGATAAGTCGCGAGCGAAAGTTAGGTCGCGAACAGTTTCTTAAGTCGCTGAAGTTTACATCGCTGAAGCAGATTTAAGGTCGCATGAAGATTTCCAAAAGCCATTTTTAGGTCGCTCAAACTTTAAGTCGCAAGTTGTTTTTTAGGTCGCTGTCTGGTTATTGTAAGTCGTTTGTTAATATTTTCTTAAGTCGGTTGTTGTATTTTTTTCTTAGGTCGTTTCTTTTAGGTCGTCCGGCTTGTTAAGTCGTTGGTTTGTGATGTAATTTTTCTTAAGTGGGTGTTGTGTTGTAACCCTATAAATAGGGATGTTGGTCATTTGTAAAAAGGTTGTTGATTTTTGAATAAAAACTTTTGTTTTGAGAGCTTGTTTCTTTTCTTAAATTGGTAGTTGAGTGTAATCTCCTATCTCCACTTTCGGTTAATCGAGTGCGCTCGATTCAACGATTGCTGAAGCCGATTCGCGGTATCTAGTGCGCTTGATCAACGCTTGAAGAATTGAAGATCTTCTTTCACGGTATAGTGCGCTATCAACATGATGAAGATAGCTAGAATTCGGTATCTTCGGATCAACGAATTTGGGCCATTCAGTATTCTTCATTCCATCGATTGCTACTTTTCACAGAAACATCATTTTGTTATTCCGCTGCTGCATCAGGGACTACCTTCCGATGATACACCTCTAGAAAATGCACTGATGCTAACACAGAGTCGGCTGCCCCTTTAACATGACAGACTGGATTACCTCACCCCCTTGACACCGAGGTTTTATACTACCACTGTGTTTGCGCGCAAACCAACTTTGAAAGGGACATCTAGAATGGGGTGACCGCTCCTAATGGTAGCTAACCACATAGCTCTGTTACATGCCCTATTTTTTCCATTCCTCCCAGTTGTGAGGCTTGAAGCCAATTTTACCTTTTTGAATAGCAATCCATCTTGGAATGCTAACACTGCCCTCTAGGCATCCAGCATTCATCCATACAAGTTATCCAGGATAAGGACAAACGAAGGAACTACTTCTACTACATCCATTTTGGAACCACCCTCAGGATTAGTAGCAAGCAGCCCTTGCGCTTCAATGTCTCCGTCTTCGATCCCATGCTTCAAGATGTCTTCATTTCGAAACGCTTGAGTTGGATCGAAGCGGTTTTCAGATAGCATATCCGATCCCGGTCTCTTTGAAAACTTTCGATATTTCCGGTAAAATCAACCCCGGTTCTTTAAGAAATAAACAAAAAAATGACAAGAGCGGAGTTCACCTCCTAACCGTTTGTGGACGGATTTCCTTATCATTTGCCTAGAAGAACGAAACGAGTTTATACGTACAGTATAGCACCTTCGACGGTAACTGCGCCATGTAATTCCCGTGTTTCTCCTTGATATTTCCAAAGTTACGTTTTTTCCAGATTTGATAGTTGGTTATTTAACTATCAAATAAACAAACATAAAATCATGATTTAATTTCCATATGGGATCCACTAAGCCTTTATTAATTCTCTTTAATTAATAAAATCTCTTTGTAAAACCTTACCAAAAGATCTTTTCAAACCCTATTTCCAAACATCTTACATTCCTTTTTACTTGAAAAAAACAATATAAGTATTTACCAAACATTTTGGAAATTCCATTGCCTCAAAATTCTATATTAAATGGCTAAACAATTCCCTTTCAAAAACATCACCTCCTATAAAATACATTTACTTATTCCTTATAAAAATTCTTTTTATAAGTTCACTTGACATTTCAAACTACTTAAAAGTTTTCAAACTAGATTTAAAACTTCTTTTAAAAATATCTAAAATGATTTATAAAATCTCTTTCTATTTTTAAAACAATTTAAAAATCTTCCTTCATAATTTCTTTAAAGAATCTCCTTTATATAATATCATTTTCAAGATATCCTTTATAAATCACTCTAGGTATAAGTTTTTATTTAATAAACCCCTTTTAAAAAAAATATTATTTAAAAATAACTTTATAAAATAAAAATAAAATTTGAAAATCATTTATAACCTTTAAACCCAAATTGATTTAAGAAATAAAGTTAGTTTAAAAACATACTTTAATAATTCGAAAAGAGGCTTAGCAATCCCAATGGTACTAATTTAAGTTACCATTCAATTTTAATTCCAATTCACTTAATAGTTATTTACATAGCTCAACATATATGTAAATACAACTCATATCCAAAACAGGGAATACCATGTCAATATGAACTAATTATCGTATACATGTCCAAATAACATAATAGTTGTATGGTGATTTGTCCTACTAAGCCGATGTCCAAACAATTCAATCAATTCATAGCAGAACAGGGATTTTTTCTACTAACACATGTCCACACAAACAAACCAACAATCAATTTATAGTAGAACGGAGATTTATTCTGCTAACACATGTCCAAACAATCAAACAAACAAACAATCAATTTATAGCAGAACGAGGATTTATTCTGCTAACACATGTCCAAACAACCAAACAAATAAACAATCAATTTATAGCAGAACGGGGATTTATTCTGCTAACACATGTCCGAACAACCCAACGATCTACATTATGACTCATTCACAGTTATATGCTTTCTTAATTGTATCAACACTTGTATCACTTGTATTCAAAACCATCTTTGAGAAAGAAGTACCTTTAAACAATTTTACTTTCGAAAACTAAAGGATTTAAAACTTTTAAACCCTTTTAAAAAAAAAATTGTAAGTTAAATTATTATTTAAATCATAATTAATTTTAATTGAATCTTAACTTAATTTAATTAAATAATTAACTGTAATTAACTATAAATTAAATCTAAATTAATCCTTTATTAATTTTTAAATAATTAATCAAACCGTTATTAATAATTAATATTAATCAATCTTAATTAATTAATTAAATAATCTTTAATTAAACTTATATAATAAGTTAATCCTATAATAATAATTTATTATATATTAAACCTTAATTAATTAATAATTTAAAAATAATTAAACACTTAATTAATAATTAATCCTATATTTAAATAATATTTAAATAAAAATAAATCATATACTTAACTCATAATAAACTAAATTAATTAATAATTAATTAAAATAAATTTTAACTTTAAAAGAGAATTAATTAACAACCAACCTTTAATTAATAAAAGTTAATAACCCTAGTTTAATCCTTAATTAATTATTAATTATCAAAATATAATTAATTAAAAAATTATTATTAAATTCTTAATTTACCTGTTAAAATATCATTATTTAGTTTATACACCATTTATAAAACAATTTGAAGTACAAAATCCAAACTTCGCGAAAATCGAATTTTTAAACGAACTGCATCTATAGCGACTATCGCTATGGATACCCATAATTTCCAACTTGTTGCTCACTAACTCTTCCATTTACTAATTTTACTTACTAACTTTCCATATCACTTCCAATTCCAAGCCAAAGATCACAATTTTATAACCAAAACACCACTTAAATCATCAATTCAAAGTTCTAATGATAAACCACAAATTAGCACACACACATACATCCAAACCGTACCATAATCCAAATAATAACATCACAAATACTACCATATAACAACCATATATATAAATGTAAATTCTTTTCCAAAAAGTTAAGGAATTTACTCACCGAAGGCTACCCAAACTTTCGTTGACTTGAGTACATCCTAGCACTTTCATTCCTAAGCAAAAAAAATGGAGTCTTAAATCCTAAATGTACTAGGTAGGCTAGGCCATGGATTAACATGGAAGTGAGATATGTTTTGGTAATGTAGATAGAATTCAGATAAACATTGATTTCTCAATAATAAACCCGAAAATAGGTCATATTGCAACTGATTTTTGGGCTAACTACTCATGGAATTTCAAAAAGCACTCAGAGAGAAAGTTATTGGAATTTCTTTAATCTATAATTTCAAATAAAGAATCACTCATTTTCGATTAGTTTTGAAGAAGTTATAATCAAAAGAAGAAGAATAATTTTCGGATTTTAAATTCTAGGTGAAAAATTGCTTTGCAAAGATTGGGTATTTTGACATAGCTATTTTAGAAATTTGAATAAATTGTCAACTAGAATGTTGTAGCCATTAAAATTTCACACAGTTTCAAAAAAATAAAATCCCCATTTGAGTTAGAAATGAGGAAGAAAATATTAGTGAAAGAGGATGAAAAATGGAGAAACATATGACTATTTATAGGCAAATTTCCTATGTCATCATTATATCTAGTCACATCACAAATCTTTTAATATATATATAATTATATTTAATCACATCACTCATTTATATATATATAATTATGTTTAGTCACATCACTTTCTTTTATGTATATATAATTATTATGTTTAGTCACATCACTTTCTTTTTATATATGTATATATAATTATTATGTTTAGTCACATCATTTTCTTTATATATATATATATAATTATGTTTAGTCACATCACTTTCTTTTACATATATATAAGTTTAATTATTAATTAACTAAGATGTGATAAGAGATAATTATGGTTAATGATTACAAATCTAAGATGTGACAATACTTAATATATATATATATATATATATATATATTTAAAAAAAGTGTTTATTATTTTTAAAACTATGTCTTGTTACATCACTTACTAATCTAAATTAGTATAAGATAATTTATTTCTAAGTATATTATTATCTAGTTAATTAACTCTTATATATATGTGTACATATAGTGCACAAAGACGAACAACGTTCTATACAACTTTCCGGTGACGAAAGGTCGAAATTTCGGAAAATGTTCTTTGGTCACATTTTCTATTTTTCTATGAACTATTTAATTTGGTAAACAAATTTTGGAAGAAATTTTACCATCATTATTAGTTAATTAAAATGAGTTTATTTTCATTATAAAACCTATATATTGAATATTTAAAATTAATTAAATATTCACTAATCAAAGCAGTGAAATTCCGAGTCGTTACATTCTTCACCTCTTAAAAGAATTTCGTCCCCGAAATTACACCTCGACCTATCCCAGAAAACACTTAACCCTATAAATTAGTCCATACGATGTACATAGATCATTCTTATACCATGTCTGATTCGATCATCACTCGAATACATAACTTCACTTCCGAACTAGTATCGCTCGCCCGATTTCTAGTGCGGACTCCATCAGGCTCCTTGATTTGGAACCTCTGTCCTCCTTACATAGTTGTAACTATGATAGAAAACCTTGGTCCCACACTAAGAACCCTCAACAAGTGCTCACCGTCAAAAGTAGAGTAATATATCCTTATTCGGAACGATGAAAATACCTCAAAGTCATATACTCCAATCTTAGGTCAAAACTCTATGGAAAGGAGAAATGATCTACGTCCACCCTACACACTTACTAATTAGTTCTTCCTAATACCAATTTAATTTCCACTAAATCAATTATGAAAACATTTCATAAACTACACCGGTTCAACTTGGATAATACTCCACTACAACGTAGGAGTATATACCTCTATTTGATTCCACTATTTCAATTTTCATTTACTTCCCTTAGGAAATTCAAGATCCAAATACCCGGTTTTTATTTTCAAAAACTTTTTGAAATTGAACTCTATACTTTAAATCATACAAATATATATAGCCCGAGTAACTCCAAAATGGTACTAAGGGACTGAGTACTACCAAACAGTATTATACATTCCCTTACAAAGAAGAGTAATACTCAAGAGAAGTGCTTACCATCCGAACACATCTCTTTCCCAATTTTAAGTTATTTTCGAGGCACTCGAACTAGTTAACTCAAAAATATTTCTTTATTTAAAAATCTCATTTCTGAAACAATACCATACATTTTCCAATAAAACATTTATCACTAACTTGCTTTTGGTTCGTTCGGGTTGAACTTGTTTCGATCGTACAATGATAAAGAGAATAATTTACTAAGTGTATTACAACGTTCGCCTAGGCAAACATTTGATCGCCACTTAGAAGATTATTTCGATCATCACAAAACAATCGAGACCCATTCCCCCTAACCAATCCAAAGAAAACACTTCTTAATATTTTCATTCCAAAATTTCATACTTGAACCAAAATTGTTTCCAAATACTATCATTATTTCTCAAAATCTTGAAATCATTTTTCAAGGCACCGGGATTTAGGTTCTCAAACTTTGAACCTAAATTCTTCCAACTTAAATGATTCATTCTTATAAACTCATTTTATAAATCACTTCTATTAAACCATTTTAAATATGTATCCTAAAATATTCAAACTTTTTAATCAAATTCTACCTCAACATTAACATCGAACGCCTTTTACTCAAACTGTGTAACTTAATTCACAAGGTGTTCGTTTCAATTTTTTTTCCCAATCCTTATCTACCCAACCCATATCTTAAAAAGGGAACATACTAACAATAGCCAATGCTCAACTAAACGAGCATGACTAAACAAACCCTAAATGGTAATAATAATAACATATTATTATCTCCTAATATCTCAACCAACTATACTATACTATTTTTGAAAATCATTCTTTTTATATATAGAATATATTCTAATTAAATTAAATTTATTTACCAAATTTCAAAATAATACAGTGTCGATTAAACTTGTTTAAGTGTTTAGGAAATCCCTATCGATAACGTTGGCCAAACGCATCGACCAAAATTCTTAAGCCACTCAATAGATTAAACAAAAAAATATAAAAAAATATAATATCACTAACAAATATGCACTCTCATACACACACACACACACACACACACTCAAACTCATTCACGGGTCTCACTTACCCTATCTTTGATGAGTCAAACCCCACCAAAGCTAAGGTTCTCGCTTAACTTTAAGCTTTGATACCAAATGTAACGAACCAAATTTTGGACCCTCAAAAATTGACACTAATACGCCCATTGTATCATATGCCGAACATTCTAGTGCCAGAAATACTGATTTGTTAGGGTGAAAGAAGAAGGTAGAAGATAGAAGAAACTAAACAACATAGAATCTCACAACGCAGTGAATAATATATAATGCAACAATGATCTTTACAAAAAGGAAACATCTTTATATGTACAACATCAGAGTACACTTGACTTATCCTAAATTTGGACAGTTATAAAAACCTGTCCTTACATTGACAAACATACAAACTTTATATTACAGCAGAAGAAAAATATACGTGAATACGTCTTGACCATCCAGCTCCCCTTCGACCCCAAAGTATCCAGCTAAACATGGGAAAACATGCTCGGTTTGACCCGAGCATTACATGGAGTAACGCCCGCGTTAGTCTGGTAAACCAGCATGAGAAAAACTTGATAAGAAGTAACAACCAAACCGATTTCTACATTTGAAATTTTTTCAAACAAAGGATATCTCGTAAGTCCACACCGCACATAAAAACAGATGGGTTTTTACCTTACGATAACTAAAACTTTTATATCAAAATCTAGTGATATTACCATAGTGTCTAGGTTTAAAGTAAATAGATAAAATAGCTGAAATGCTTGCATCTCACATTCCAACATACTAGGCTCTGCAATCGAAAACGTAAGGCACGTATTGGAGATTGGATCCCAACAATAGCAAGGTAAGGAACTACATTCTGATGATACACCTCTAGAAAATGCACCGATGCTAACACATAGCCGGCTACCCCTTTAACATGACAGATCGGATTACCTCACCCTCTTGATACCGAGGTCTTATACTACCATGGTGTTTGCGCGCAAACCAACTTTGTAAGGGACATCTAGAATGGGATGACTGCTCCTAATGGTAGCTAACCACATAGCTCTGTTGCATACCCTATTTTTGCCATTCTTCCTGGATGTGAGGCTTGAGGCTATGTTTTACATTTTTGAATAGCAATCCATCTTGGAATGCTAACACTGCTCTGCAGGCGTCAATGCAATGCAAGCATTCATCCATACAAGTTGTCCAGGATAAAGACAAACCGAAGGCACTACTTCTACTATATCCATTTTGGAACCACTCTTAGAATTAGTAGCAAGCAACCCTTGCACTTCAATTGCTCCATCTTCGATCCCATGCTTCAAGATGTCTTCATTTCGAAATGCTTGAGTTTGATCGAAGTGGTTTTCAGATAGCATCTCCGATCCCGGTAACTTCGAAACAACTTTCGATATTTCTAGTAAACTCAACTCCGGTTCTTTAAGAAATAAACAAAAAAATGACAAGAGCGGAGTTCACCTCCTAACCGTTTATGGACGGATTTCCTTATCATTCGTCCTAAAAGAACGAAATGAGTTTATATGTCTAGTATAACACCTTCGATGGTAACTACGCCATGTAATTCCCATGTTTCTCCTAAATATTTCCAAAGTTACGTTTTGTCCAGATTTGATAGTTGGTTATTTAACTATCAAATAAACAAACATCCAATCATGATTTAATTTCCATATGGGATCTACTAAGTCTTTATTAATTCTCCTTAATTAATAAAATCACTTTATAAAATCCAAACCTCTTACATTCCATTTTACTTGAGAAAAAAAATATATGTATTTACCAAACATTTTGGAAATTCCATTGCCTCAAAAGTCCATATTAAATAGCCAAACAATTCCCTTTCAAAAACATCACTTCCTATAAAACACATTTACCTATTCCTTATAAAAAATCTTTTTATAAGTTCACTTGACATTTCAAACCACCTAAAAGTTTTCAAACTGGATTTAAAACTTCTTTCAAAAATATCTAAAATGATTTATAAAATCTCTTTCTATTTTTAAAACTATTTAAAAAATTTCCTTCATAATTTCTTTACAGAATCTTCTTTATAAAATATCATTTTCAAGATATCCTTTATAAATCACTCTAGGTAAAACTTTTATTTAATAAACCCCTTTTTAAAAACAAGATATTATTTAAACATAACTTTATAAAATAAAAATAAAATTTGAAAATCATTTATAACCTTTAACCCCAAATTGATTTAAGAAATAAAGTTAGTTTAAAAACATACTTTAATAATTCAAAAAGAGGCTTAGCAATCCCAATGGGACTAATTTAAGTTACCATTCAATCTTAATTCCAATTCACTTAACAGTTATTTACATAGGTCAACGTATATGTAAATACAACTCATATCCAACATAGGGAATAACATGTCAATATGAACAAATTATCATATACATGTTCAAATAACATAATAGTTGGATGGTGATTTGTCCTGCTAAGCAGATGTCCAAACAATTCAATCAATTCATAGTAAAACAGGGATTTATTCTACTAACATATGTCCACACAAACAAACCAACAATTAATCTATAGCAGAATGTGGATTTATTCTACAAACACATGTCCAAACAACCAAACAAACAAACAATCAATTTATAGCAGAACGGGGATTTATACTGCTAACACATGTCCAAACAACCAAACAAACAAACAATCAATTTATTGCAGAATAGGGATTTATTCTGCTAACACATGTCCAAACAACTCATCGATCTACATTATAACTCATTCAAAGTTATATGCTTTCTTAATGGTATCCGCACTTGAATCACTTGTATTCAAAACCATCTTTGAAAAAGAAATACCTTTAAACAATTTTACTTTCGTAAACCAAAGGATTTAAAACTGTTAAACCCTTTAGAAAAAATAATTAATTGTAAGTCCAATCATTATTTAAATCATAATTAATTTTAATTGAATCTTAACTTAATTTAATTAAATTATTAATAGTAATTAACTATTAATTAAATCTAAATTAATCCTTTATTAATTATTAAATAATTAATCAAACCTTTAATAATAATTAATATTAATTAATTATTAATTAATTAAATAATCTTTAATCAAGCTTAGATAATAAATTAAACCTTAAACTTAATTAATTTATAATTTAAAAATAATTAAACATTTAATTAATAATTATTTAATAGTTAATCCTATATTTCAATAATAGTAAATTAAAAATAAATCATATACTTAACTCACAATTAACTAACTTAATTAATAATTAATTAAAATAAATCTTAACTTTAAAAGAGAATTAATTAAAAACCAAACTTTAATTAATAAAAGTTAATAATCCTTGTTTAATCCTTAATTAATTATTAATTATCAAAACATAATTAATTAAAAATTTATTGTTATCCGGGTTTTTAACCCAGCAGGATCCAACAGGAGACAGAACAATCTCGTGTTATCAGAATGGTTTAGAACTTAACCAGAAAGGCTAAGGCAAGGAGTTAATGAGAGCCTAGCTATACTACTAAGGCAATGGCTGGGATCGACTAAACCAAGAGACCGGCATTCTTTCAGCCCAATCAGCAGCTGAGCGCAAACAGCTAGTAAATTATCATCAAAACAAAACAACGTGCAACGAGACTACGCAAACAACGACAACCCAAGACCATGGAAACATCTCCAATTCCAAACTCCAGAAAAATACTAAGTGCTTGGATCATCAGCAACCCATGCCCCCCTCAAACCTTCAAACTAGACAACCAAAGAATACTACGTAAGAGGCCAAGACATTGGCTCGCAAACGAGCCAAGGCCTATGGGTTGCCTGCAACCCATGGTTCTGCCTTTTATTGCGAGCCAAATACTCCAAAGGTCGTCTCTTACCTGTCTCGAGCTGGTGATGATGTGGCCTGGCCCAGAAGCTCTCCAATCCATATTAATACCATCCAACGTACAACATAAACTGGATCTTCTTCGGACTGGTGGCTAAAGCTCTGCTGGAATTATTGTTCATTCTCTGCCTCCCTCATAACAATCTCCAAAGGAATACACTGTGATTCTCTAATGGATTCCAACTCTGGAGATTCAATCTAGCTAAGAAACAATCAAAGCCTCGTAATCATACATCTCTTGTAACATCAATATGTCTATAATAAAACTATAAAGTGGACGTAGGCTTTATTAACAGCCGAACCACTATAAAAATTCTATGTCTACTTTCTTTTACTGTTCTTTTCTTAGATATGTTATCTGTGATATTGCCCTATCAGAACAGGGCTGGTGCTTTCAAATTCTAACCAGGGTGTTGGTCGATTTTTTAGGTCAACATTTTGGTGCTTTCACTGAGAACCTAACTTAGGCTTAGATCTAGATATCTACTTTGGATCAAATAGGTTCAGAAGTTAGATCCTCAATCTCAGCTAAGAAGGTTTGCTGTTGAGAACAGAGGAACCAACCAAGAAGGATCGGAGAAAAAGCAAGCAAACACATGCTATGGTGATGGAGAACATCAACATGAGATAGTAGACGCGATCCTAAAGGCAAAGCTCAGAAATCACTTAAGCACATGGGTTGCTAGCGATCAATGCACTATGGGTTGCTAGCGATCCACACCTATTCACCAGACCGCCATAAACTCCAAAAGACAAAGTACTGAAATTAGTTAAGTACATGAATCGCCAGCGATCCATACTATTTTGCCAGGTCACCAAAAAGTCTGAAATCAGTTAAGTACATGGGTTGCTAGCGATCCATGTACTATGGTTCGCCAGCGATCCATACTATTTTGCCAGGTCGCTATCGAGCCAGAAGCTATGGATCGCTAGCGATCCATAAAGTTAGCTCGGTTCGTGATGATTTTTTCCTATGGGTCGTTCGAAGGGGATATAATCGAAAGGAAGCAATCGACGAAGCTCCAAGAATTAGGACGGAGGAAAACGTTAACACTCTACCTACTGCAAAAGCACCGGCTACAAACCCGAAATTAGGAATGAAAACCCCACGGAAGGATATAACGGCGACTCTCTTCCGCTCTGATGATGACAAATAATTTGAGGAAGATAGATTGGATGAAAATGCCAACGTGCAAAGTGCTAAAAGAAGCTCTAAAACCCATGCTGTGGCACAGTCATGGTTTTAAATCTCCTATATATCGCCCGAGATCTCCTTCGAGATCTCATTTTCACACTTAAACGAGACGAGACATCAAATATCCACAATATCTCCCTCGACACTCATCTCGTCTGAGATATTCAAATCTCACCCGAAATATGGATCAAAATCTCAATCCGAGATCTCACCCGAAATTATACATTTTATTATTTTCCATAATATTTTTTATTTTCACATTGATTCAAAAGAAACTACTCAATTTACAAAAAAAAGAAACTACTCAATCCAATTATAATTTACCAACTTCTTGAACATATTCTTTACATTTTATCTTAATGAGTCGTAGTGAAAGGTTTCACTTCTTTATTATGTTCAAATAAAAGGATATTATTCAATCATTACCAAATCAATTAAGCTAATCAAGCTACTACTCTTCTAAAAATATTCTTTTTTCCATGTAAATCAAGTATGTTACCATTTTTAGTTTTACTAAGAAAGTTATAACTGTTAAATAAATTTTTGACACATCAATTTTAGACACATAAGTACATCCGAGATATTCCCGAGATGCATTATAAGATCCGAGATGTCAATCCGAGATTTACACCCGATATGTACTCATCTCGTTCGAGATCTCCCCCGATACGAGATAACTTATGTAAAAATTCCGTGACGAAACGTGACCGAAATCCGATATTTAAAACCTTGGGCACAGTGCTAAGCAAAGGACAAGGAACTGCTACTCAAACGGTACTCCTAGAGTCAGGAGAACCAAGAAGATATGATATAGACCGAGATTAATTACAATGCCAAGCTCCCAGGGTATATTGTGACCACTCCCGACTGACCAACTTCCGATACTATCTTGGAACGCCCATCGTCGAATCATGAATGGTCGTCGTCGAAAATCATCAAAAATCAACAAAATGGTCATTGAAAAACTCACTTCAGTCCTGATACAAAGTCGAACTCGGGAAATCACCCATTTGACTCAAAGCAAACCCAGGAAACTTTGGCCCAAAGCCAGACTCGGGTAAACCATTATTTCACTAAGCAAACGCCAAAGTGATTCCAATCGCCGATCATGCGATTTATGTGATTCCTACATCTCATTAATTCTTATATTCCCCGAAGGTGTATCGATCATGCAATTTATGCGATTATCGTCCAAATCCATCTCCTCATTCAATCAACTGGATCAGAAGTTTGTCGAGCAGTTTAGAATGCTTGCAACTCACACCAATGATGTGATGTCATTATCTAATTTATTCCAAATGCTAGGTGAGCTACTCAAAGACTTCCTATAGAGATTCATGTCGTCGTTGTCGTCACTAAACCGAGCAATCCCAGTGAGGATATCATACTGATGGCGTCGATGAGGGGAATCAACCCCTAGATAGATTTTGACAGCTAGTTAGCTTGAGAGCCTCCTACGACCTTGGATCGTCTCTATTACAAAGTGAATCGGAAGCTAAGCAAGGAGGAGGTAAAGCAAACCAGGAGAATCAACAATACGGGCCCATTGGCTAAGGACTCAGATTCCAGGATACGACCCAGGATCTCAAAATTTGACTTATATGTTCCTTTGAACAATTCTATTGATAGCCTCTACATAAATACTCACGACTTAAAGCAACACTGGAAACTAGCCTTGAGAGAGTCTATTGGAGTCCAGAGAAAAATACGGGGAATGTTGTATATTCCAAGATGCACATGGTCCTAACACTGGTGATTACAAACATCTCCGAGATGTGATCGGAAAGATGATTCGAAAATGAAAGCTTCAACAGTATGTGCAATCCTTGTAGAATGGTGAGCAGGGAACATCCGACGCCTATCAATAAAGAACTCTGATTATGAATTGGACCATTGAGGGGCGCCACCCGCTGAAAGAAACCAGGGGCAAATTGGAATAGTGAGACGATGCTACTTAATTTATCAATGAGATTTATTCCGATCTTCTTTGAATTATTTTATTTTAATTTTAATTATGTTGTAAACTACGACCAAAACGATGCAGGTGACCAAGTACTTAGAGTTAGCTGCCAGCCTATCTCTACAGACCGTGATCGAACCAATGGAGTTTCATCAAGATAAAACACCTCATACACCTTAGTATTCCCAAAAAGGGTACACCAAAGGATGTGGTGCGTTATAGGTATAGCTAAAGCATTACAAAGACTAAGATTCACAAAACAAATAAGTAAAAGCAATGGAAAACATTTAAGTGATAACTTATCATTCAGAATTAATCTTCATCTCAAAATAAGTCATAAAAACATAATATGTCTCAAAAACTCAAAATCTCTCATGTCTTATGAAAATACATCTCAGTCTCACATAATCAGAGTGAAAGTAACAATAATAATCCCTCTTATAAGTGCCAATCCATCATAAGCCAAATGAAAAAGATGAAAAGCATAAGAATACATCTGAAATAAGGAAACTCCGAAAATGAATCTCCAAGCAACCTGAATCAACTATCCTCAACTCTACTGGCCTATTAGGGCAAAAGGAAAGATAGAGGAGTGGGTCAGAAAATAAGTCTGGTGAGTGAAAGTAATTACAAGCATTTCTAAGCAAGATAAAGATAATAGACTAAGCAATAGTTTTAGCATGAAAGGAAGATACAGAAAAGATAAAACTCGCATAAAATAATGTTTCTTATTCTGTTTAATTATTTGCACTTGTTTTGAACTGCTGTGATTAGGCTGAAACCCTAATCATATCTCAACTGCTAACTTGATTAGGCTGAAATCCTAATCCTACCCATTAATCGGCCTTTCCTTTCTCTGTTGTGCCACTGTGAGCCAATCTTGTTGGTCCCACAGCAAAAGACACCTCTTATCGCTTAGGACGTAGTAGCGAATTATTTACCCTAATCGATGTCGCACGCTCGGTCATCGCCGGTACACACTAACTGTCGCCCCCTATTTGACCCTTTATTTACCATAATCAGCATAAGCGTGCCCAACCTCATCCACATGTGAGACCATTAGTCCTCGACTTGAAACGGATTACTGCCGGTACTGGTCCTAACAAAACAAATCTTCTAACTTTGCACCCCTTGCCCAAATCCCCAAATTTGAGCCTCTATCTATTGGGCACTTATTTACCCTAATCAGTATAAGCGTGCCCAGCCTCAACCACGTGTAAGACCATCAGTCCTAGACCTGAAAGGGAATGCTGTCGGTACGGGCCACTACTACTATATTTGCTTATTAACTTAATCCAAGATCTAAGTTTTAAAATAAACCCCTTCTATTATTTCTTTCTATTTATAACCTACGTGTTATAATTGTTCTTGCAACGGTTACTCTTCTATTTTCTCTTTTTAGTTATAACCACTTGTTATTATCATGTTTGCAAATAAATTAAATTTGCCTATTTCAATCCATCTCTATTTTATTTCAGTTTTTCTCATTTTACATCTGATTTCTATAAATTTAATGTTTTTCTATTTTAATCCATATTTTCGAATTCTTCTCTTTTTAATATTTTATTCGTGTCAAAAAGGATTAAATCTCTATAAAAAGAAACTAATAATTACATGCTAAATTCCAACTTAAAATAGATGTAAAACTGTAGATAACTGTAAATAACTGCAAATAACTGAATAAAATAGCTGAATAAAAATGGACTGAAAAGAACTTCTGAAATTTACTTAAAAACTGACTGTAAATAAACTTACATAAAAACTGTCTCAAAATTATAGAAAAACTACAACTATTGAGAACCCTATTATTTTATATTGCTTACAAATCTAAAATATTACAAAACACTCACCTGCGGTCCTTAGCTCTAGTCCTGGGCCTTCCTGAATCCACTTCTAGGGTGTAGAATATTTTTATTAAAAAGATTTCCACCCCAGAAATTTTTTCTATTTAGGTTCAGCCTCAGGCAATGAATCCAATTTGGAGAAAATCTGAATGAGAAAAATAGCTAGGCCTAGGTTTTATTATTAGTGTGGCTTAGGGATCTCAGGCCGTCAGATTTGAAGATTTAATTTGGTGCAACCACGTCATAGGCTCACTAGGAACCATCAGATACAACTACGAACGCACAGGATTTCACTAAAAATCAAATTTACGGTCTACGGCTTGTACTTGGACGAAATATCGTCTAGGAAGAAAGGAGGGTCGACTTGTGTTCATTGGGGGTCGACCTATAGGTCAACCTGACCCTAGCATGGGTCGACCTATGCCCTTCCTTTTTTTTCGTTTAATTATATAATTCTGATTTTCTTGTTTCTCTCGTAACTTCTTCATACTTGCTCGGATTTCGACAAGTTATATATGGAAATTAATCAGAAAATTGTCACGGACCCAATAGTGCAACTCCCGTAGCTAAATTATGACAATTCCAAAAATTCTCATTTTCACTGTTTAATAATTATTTTGGTTATTTATTTATCTAAAAATGCAGGGCGTTACATTCTCCCTCCTTAAAGGTTTTCGCCCCCGAAATCTCCAAGAACAGAAGAATGAAATAAATATTTTCATCCAAATTCCACAACCACATATTCAACCATCATCCATTACATCCATTTTCCTTAAGCTTTTTAATGCAATTTATGACATATGCAATAATGCAGTGTTAACGTCTCTAACTAATGCAAAAGATTAGGCAGTCTACTGATTTAGTCCACCTCCTTTTTATGCGCTCATGTCCATGCCATGTATCCAAATGAATGCAAATTCCCTAAGGACAACTGATAGTTCTATATGCGTGCTACAATCATCATCCAAATGCAACAATCATATGTTAATCACCCATTCATAGCAACCATGAAATAAAAATGCAAGTGCACACACATCCATATGTATATGTTTTAGTGACCTAGTTAAGCCGATCTCTAAGAGATAATAGTGCCTAGTGTGTGTATATGCGTCCATTAGCATCCACTAGCAAACACTTGCAACCACTTGCGTCCAATATACATAACATGTCCTAGTAACATATTTACATTCAGTCCTACCATCCATACGTTAAGTCCTAAGATCTACCCTCCCAAAGGATACGAAAGGAAAGAGTCTATTCAAAACTAAAGATGGAAATAGGAAATTCAAGACATACCATCTAAGAGATGCGGATAAGAGATACGTATTTTCTCCTGAGCCTCCCACGTAGCGTCCTCAATACTGTCTCCCTACCGCACCTTAACCAAAGGGACTTCCTTATTCCTAAGCTTCTTGATATCATGTCCAACGATCTTGGTAGGAATGCGACGAACCGATGGTTCTCTCTTCACTTCAACTTCATCAAGTTAGCTAGGTTCCACTACCTCTGCCAAATCATGTAAGCACTTTCTCAAGTTTGATACATGAAAAACATTATGAACTCCCGCGAGCCTCTCCGGTAGCTTTATTCGATACGCCATCTTTCCTACCCTTTCCACAATGGGGAACGGTCCAATGAATCTGGGAGCAAGTTTCCCACTTGATCCAAACCTCGCTACCTTTCTCAGTAGAGACACCTTAATGAAAACCAAATCTCCTACCTCGAACTCAATATCCCTTCTCCACTTATCTGCATAGGATTTCTGTCTATCTTGGGCCGTCTTCATTCTTCTTCTAATCAAATCAATCTTTTTCGAAGTCTCTCTAACCATGTCGGGACCAAGTAGCAATCTTTATGTAGACTCCAACCAACACGAAGGCGACTTGCAAGGTCTTCCATAAAGGGCTTCAAAAGGAGCCATCCCAATGCTAGCCTGAAAATAATTATTATAAGCGAATTCCACTAAAGGAAGGTGCTCCTCCCAAGTCCCTCCAAAATCAAGGATGCACATCCTCAATAAATTCTCAAGAACTCTATTAACTCTCTCCATTTTGCCATCCATTTGAGCGTGATAGGCCGTACTCAATCTAAGCTGTGTCCCTAAAGCCTCTTGCAAGCTCCTCCAAAACTCGCTAGTAAAGATAGGGTCTTTGTCACTCACTATGCTAGAGGGAAGTCCATGAAGTCGGACTATCTCACGAACGTATATGGATGCCGAATAAGGTGTTGTCCTCTTACTCTTGACCGGAATAAAGTGGGCGCTCTTAGTCAAACGATCTACAATCACCCAAATACTGTTATTCCAATTTCTAGATCGGGGTAAACCATCTATAAAGTCCATCGAAACACTATCCCACTTCCATTCGAGTACATCTGATAGTTGAAGCAATCCGCCAGGTCTCTGTTGCTCCGCCTTAACCTTTTGGCACACAAGATACTTAGCCACAAACTCTGCTACATCCTTCTTCATGCCACTTAAATAAAAACACACTCTTCATGTCCATATACATCTTATCACCACCCGGATGAATAGTCATCCGAGAATGGTGTGCTTCTGCTAGAACTGCACTCATCAAATCACTAGTGCGGGGGACACAAAGTCTTCCATCTCTCCTTAGCCACCCTTTTCTATCGATGGAATAGCGTTGGAGATGTCTAGAGTCCTCTCCTCTATTGATCCTATCCACCATATTCACAAGCTCTAAATCATCTCGCTGCCTTGAGCCAATCTGATCTATGAGGGTAGGCTTAACCTCAAGCGCTGCCAATAATCTAGGAGTAATGTCCGAAGAGGGCTTAAAATCAAAGGTGGAAATAAACTCTAGGCTTTCCCACTCCACGAACATTGGGATAAGGGTTGTTATCTTCCTACTTAATGCATCCGCAACCACGTTCCCCTTGCCAAGGGTGTAAGCTATCTCAAAGTCATATTATGCCAGAAACTCCATCCAATGCTGCCGCCTCAAGTTTAAATCCTTTTGTGAGAACAGGTACTTCAATGATTTATGGTCAATGAAAAGCTCGAACCTCTCTCCTAGCAAGTAATGTCTCCAAGACTTGAGCACGAAAACAATAGCAGCCAGCTCCAAATCATGGGTAGGGCAATTCTTCTCATGAGTTCTCAACTGTCAACTCCCATAGCATACTACCCTCCCCTCCTGCATCAATACTGCCCTAAGGCCAGTCCCACATGCATCAGTGTATATTGTAAAAGGCTTAGCTCCGTCGGGTAAAACTAACACTAGTGCACTAGTAAGGGCCCTCTTTAGCATCGTGAATGAATCCTCACAATCCAAGTCCCACACGAATGCCACATTCTTCTTAGTGAGGTGAGTAAGCGGTGCTGAAATCTTAGCAAAATCTCTGATAAAATTCCTATAATAACAAACTAAACCTAGGAAGCTTCTAACTTCGATAGCATTATTAGGGGCCTTCCAATCCTTTACCGCTGCTACCTTAGTGGGATCCACTTCTATACCCTCTTTTGAGACTACATGCCCCAAGAAACGCACCTCCTCACGCCAAAAGTGACACTTCGAGAATTTTTCTTTCAACTGATGAACACGAAGTGTACGAAGAACCTCCTCAAGATGAATAGCATGCTCTTTCATACTCTTGGAAAACACTAGAATGTCATCCACAAACACTACAACGAACTTATTTAGGACATCTCGAAAAACACGGCTCATCAGATCTACAAAATAGGCTGGGGCTTGGTCAGCCCAAATGGCATAACCAACCAATCAAAGAATCCATCAGGTGTCCTAAATGTTGTCTTATCGATGCTATCGTCAATGACCCTATGTTGATGAAATCCAGTGGCTAAGTCAAGCTGAGAAAATACTGAAGAGCCAACCAACTGATCGATAAGATCGTCTATCCTAGGATGTGGGTAACGGTTTTTCTTCGTGAGCTTATTCAACTCTCTATAGTCTATGCAAAGTCTAAGGGAACCATCCGCCTTTGTAGCGAAGACGACTGGCGCCCCCCACTCAGATATGCTCCATCTGATGAAGCCTTTCTCTAATAGCTCACCAATCTGCTTACTTAACTCCTTCCTCTCCCTAATAGCCATATGTCTCACGGGCAATGCCACTGGCTTAGCAATGTCATTCAGATAGATCCTAAAGTTGATCTCTCTCTTAGGGAGTAGCCCCCTAAGATCGTCAAAAACGTTTGGGAAATTTCTAACAAATGGAACTGAATCTAACCCTCCTAGTGATGAATCAAGGGAATAAAGGAAGCTCAACATGACTAACCCCTGTGGGTCGCAAGAAACCTCGAGGGTCCATCCGCTACATGTTCCTAGCCTAACGACTCTCCTCTTGCAGTCCAACTTCGCACCATAAGTGGATAACTAGTCCATCCCAAAAATCATCCCATATCCTGAAAATCCTAGTACATAAGCGTCACAATCAAACTCTACGCCTAGTATAAAATTTTTTCAAACCCCTACAAATCATGGATAAATGTGTCGATCCTCCTATGGGGTTTGAAACAACTATAAGGTCTACAACTAAAGAGATATCTAAGTGCAAACAATCAACCAAAGAACTAGAAATGAAAGAATGTGACGCTCTGGAGTCAAAAGAGACCGAATAGGAAAATCAAAAATAGAGATCAAACCTTCTACAGGGACTCTTCTACCTCGGTCCGGTCCACTACTAGAAGGTGCTGTATCCAAAGCCTGTACTTGCCCTGTAGGTGCGCCTACTCTCTGCCCTATCCTCTGAGAACAAGCTCTACTAAGGTGTCCAGGCTACCCACAGTTGTAAAACCTCCCTTTCATCATGTCCTTCTTATAGTCCTTTGAGTAATGTCCAACCAATCCACAATTATGACACTTCTCGCCCTTCTTGATCTGTCCCTTTTGAGGTCCTCATCCTTTCTTCTTGTCCTTATCCTTCTTATTCTTCCACCACTGCTTCTTAGAGTTTTCTGATTTAGGAACCTCCTTAACCTTTTCTTCCTTAGCAATATCTGATATGAGGGCCATTTCCATAAGTGACACATACGTCGCTCTCATAGGTACATGTGTCAATGCTAACCCTTGGAGGGGCCGGTTCAAACCCTTAGCAAACTAGGTGGCCTTCTTATGCGGTGTATTAACAAGCTCCATCCTGAACCTCGATAACTCATTAAACTAATTTATATACTCTTTCATCGAAAAACTCCCCTGCTTCAAACTAATGAACTTCTCCAATTACATGCTTTCCTCGGCTTGCGACAAGAACTTTCTCTCAAAACTTTCCAGAAATCCAACCCAACCAATGTCTCTACCCTCCATCTCTACAATCTCCCATGAGTGATAAGCCTCTCCCTTCAGCTGCCAAGATGCAAGCTGAACTCTCTGTCGGTTCTCCAATCCTAACAGCCCAAATATCCACTCCGTATTCCTCAACCAAGTTCGTGCCTCTACGAAATCCTCCGTGATAGAAAAAGTCTTTCCTCCTAGATTAGCGAAGTCCTTGCATAGCTTAGAAAAATTGGCTGCTGCAGGTGGATTAATGGGACCTCCACCCGCCCGTGCTGCATTGGGCGCTTTCCCTTGCACCTCTAGTGCCGTAGCTTGGAGGTATCTACGGAACCAGCTAGGGTCTTGGACACCCTCTGGAAGATTTGGGGCATCCGCCATTCTATACAAAGAAAAGAAAATTTAGGCTCGAAAGAATCGAAAGAAGGTTGAACGGGACTTTGAGGGGATTTTTATAAAAACTCTCTTATACTTGAAAACTATTTCTATAATAAGAGTTTCTTTATGATAAATACTTTTAATTCGAAGATATGTTACCTTTGAAAAATACTATACTTTTAAAACAAGTTTTTAGGAATCCTATAACCTTAGGCTCTGATACCAAATGAAACACCCCACGCCCCTTAGTATTCCCAAAAAGGGCACACCAAAGAATGTGGTGCATTATAGGTACAGCTAAAACATCACAAAGACTAAGATTCACAAGACAAATAAGTAAAAGCAGCGGAAAATATTTCAATAATAACTTATCATTCAAAATTAATCTTTATCTCAAATAAAAACATAACATGTCTCAAAAACTCAAAATTTATCATGTCTTATGAAAATACATCTCAGTCTCACATAATCAGAGTAAGAATAACAATAATAATCCCTCTCACAAGTGCCAATCCATCGTAAGCCAAATGAAAAGGATGAAAAGTAGAAGAATACATCTATAATGAGGAAATTCTGGAAATGAATCTCCAAGCAACCTAAATCAACTATCCTCAACTCTGCTGGCTTGGGGCAAAAGGAAAGATAGAGGAGTGGGTCAGACAATAAGTCTGGTGAGTGAAAGTAACTACAAGCATTTCTAAACAAGATAAAGATAATAGACTAAGCAATAGTTCTAGCATGAAAGGAAGATACAGAAAAGATAAAACTCGTATAAAATATTGTTTCTGATTCTGTTTGACTGTTTGCTTTGATTGTTTGCACTTGTCTTGAACTGCTGTGATTAGGCTGAAACCCTAATCCTATCTCAATTGCTAACTTAATTAGGTTGAAATTCTAATCCTACCCATTGATCGGCCTTTCCTATCTCTGTTGTGCCACTATGAGCCAATCATGTTGGTCCCTCAGCAAAAGACACCTCTTAGCGCTTAGGACGCAATAACGAATTATTTACCCTAATTGATGCCGCACTCTCGGTCATCGCTGGTACACACTAACTATCGCCCCCTATTTGATCCTTTATTTACCCTAATCAGCATAAGCGTGCTAGCCCCACCCACGTGTGTGACCATCAGTTATCGACCTGAAAGGGAATGCTGTCGGTACTGTTCCTAACAAAAATATCTTCTAACTTTGCGCCCCTTGCCCAAATCTCCAAATTTGAGCCTCTATCTATTGGCCACTTATTTACCCTAATCAGCATAAGCATGCCCAGCCTCACCCACGTGTGAGACCATCAATCCTAGACCTGAAAGGGAATGCTGTCGATACGGGCCACTACTGCTATATTTGCTTATTAACTTAATCCAAGATCTAAGTTTTAAAATAAGCCCCTTCTGTTATTTCTTTCTTTCTAATTATAACCTACGTGTTATAATTGTTCTTGCAACTGTTACTCTTCTATTTTCTCTTTTTAGTTATAACCACTTGTTATTATCATGCTTGCAAATAAATTAAATTTGCCTATTTCAGTCCATTTTTATTTTATTTCAATTTTTCTCATTTTACATCTTATTTCTGTAAATTTAATGTTTTTCTATTTTAACCCATATTTGCAAATTCTTCTCTTTTTAATATTGTATTCATGTAAGAAAGGATTAAATCTCTATAAAAAGAAACTAACATTAACAGGCTAAATTCCAACTTAAAAAAAATGTAAATAATTGTAAATAACTGTAAATAACTATAAATAATTATAAATAACTGCAAATAGCTGAATAAAAATGGCTTAAAAGAACTTTTGAAATTTACTTAAAAATTGACTGTAAATAAACTTACATAAAACTGTCTCAAAATTATAGAAAAACTACAACTATTGAGAACCCTATTATTTTATATTGCTTACAAATCTAAAATATTACAAAACACTCACCTGCGGTCCTTAGCTCTAGTCCTGGGCCTTCCTGAATCCACTTCTAGGGTGTAGAATATTTTTATTAAAAAGATTTCCACCCCAGAAATTTTTTCTATTTAGGTTCAGCCTCAGGCAATGAATCCAATTTGGAGAAAATCTGAATGAGAAAAATAGCTAGGCCTAGGGTTCTATTTATAGTGTAGCTTAGGGATCTTAGGCCATCAGATTTGAAGATTTAATTTGGTGCAACCACATCATAGGCTCACTAGGAACCATCGAATGCAGCTCGGATTTCGACAAGTTATATATGGAAATTGATCAGAAAATTGCCACGGACCTAATGGTGCAACTCCCATAGCTAAATTCTAACAATTCCAAAAATGCTCATTTTCACCGTTTAATAATTATTTTGGTTATTTAATTATCTAAAAATGCGGGGTGTTACACAAGACGAACGTGATTCGATTGTTCATCAACAACCATATACCCCTGATTTGGGACGCCGAGGCACAGAATAAAGAACCTGACAAGTTCAGAATCCAATAGAAAGTAGACATGACTAACTGTTCACTCAGCAACCTTCATATTAGACTCGAAGTAGTCGCGACCGGATGCCTGCTGATCAACCCTGGATTTCAACAAATGGACATGATTGCAGCTCGAAACAGACACAACTTAATTGCCCGCTTAATAACTCATTATCTCTGCTTGCTAGAAAGAATACGAAGCAAATTATGCAAGGCTCGATCATCCGACCCTAGCATGGATGTGATCAAATCCTTCATCACCGTCTTTTTTCCTGATTTAATGGGTAGAGTCGCAACTATCAAGTGGATGTGAATCGACCGTCTGATTGCCAAGTTTCCAAATCAAACGGGTGGAAATATGACTTCTCTCAATAAAAATCTCTAAGTCCCCGTAGCGTGGACTAGAGTACTCTAAGTCCCCGGAGAGCGGACTAGAGTATAAACAATTCACAAAAAATCTCTAAGTCCCCGGAGTGCGGACTAGTGTACTCTAAGTCCCCGGAGCACGGACTAGAGTATAAACGATTCATAGAAACCTCCCAGTCCTCGACTACAAACTGGAGTACAAATAATTTGGCGAAAGTGCGACTGCCCATGAACTCTAAGTCCCTAGAGCGTGGACCAGTATAAACACAAATCAAGTGTGAGTCTACCGCTCACAGAATGACTCTAAGTTCCCAGAATATGGAATAGAATGCAAACACCATGAACCGATGAATGGGTTTCAACCGTTCCCTCTTCCAGTAATTCCAACAGAAAATCAACAAAATAAGTATAAACCGGTTCTAAAGACAAGATGTAATGCAACTATAAGAAGAAAAACTCGGCAGTGTGCCAAAGAACATACCAAACGGTGAAGGAGCTACAGGACCTCAGGGACCTTCTGTCGAAGCAAGGCTACTAAGACCCAGCAAAAAAGCACCCCAACTAACTAAAGAAATCAGACGAAAGGAAGATTATCAAATAACACTCTAGCTAGCTAGCAACTAAGAAGTGGGACATCAACCTAAAGCGATGCCTTCTCATCCATCCTTGTCTACTCTCCTTCTCCAAATGAGCTGTAGCGGGACACTAGGGGCAGTGTTTTAAATCTCGGATTTTGGCCAATATCTCGGGAAAATATCTCGGCTATCTCGGGCGATATTTAAAACACTTATAACTAAATAGGCTGCCAAATCTCGGATTTTGGCTGATATCTCGGATTTTTCATCTCGGCCATCTCGGGGAGATTTAAAAGCCTGACTAGGGGTATTGCTGACATCATGGTGAAAGAAGTGCTTCTATGCCCTCGACGAGTCATGTCAATCCCCTTTTTGAGAACCGGTGTTGCTAGGGGCATCGAGAAGTCTTATCCAAAGGATTATCGAACAAACAGATCTAACACCTTAGCCTACAGGAACCGATAAGACCATGTTCCCTCGAGCTGAATCCGAAAAATTCCTTTTAAATTCGATGAATCATTGCTTTACGACAGCCGGGCCATCGGACACATGACCCAAAACTCCCCTCGGAATCGATAAATTATCATTCCAAGGCCATCTGGTCGCTGGACATCCGACCACAAAAAATCCTTCGTGAATGTGAAGGTCTTTCACGAACTAGAGCATCGTGAAGGTAAACTGGTAGATCAGCGGTCATCTAATCAAAAAAACCCCTTCGCGAACGTGAAGGTCTTTCACGAACTAGAGCATGGTGAAGGTAAACCGGTATATCAGTGACCATCTGATACAAAAAAAACCCTTCGTGAATGTGAAGGTCTTTCATGAACTAGAGCATCGTAAAGGTAAACCGGTAGATCAGCGATTATCTAATCCAAAAAAACCATTCGTGAACGTGAAGGTCTTTCACGAACTAGAGCGTCGTGAAGGTAAACCGGTAGATCAGCGGTCATCTGATCCAAAAAACCCTTCGCGAACATGAAGGTCTTTCACGAACTAGAGCGTCGTGAAGGTAAACCGGTAGATCAGCGGTCATCTGATCCAAAAAATCCCTTCGTGAACGTGAAGTTCTTTCACAAACTAGAGCATTATGAAGGTAAACAGGTAGATCAGCGGTCATCTGATCCAAAAAAACCCTTCGTGAACATGAAGATCTTTCACGAACTAGATCGTCGTGAAAGTAAACCGGTAGATTAGCGGTCATTTGATCCAAAAAATCCTTCGCAAACGTGAAGGTCTTTCATGAACTAAAGCACTGTGAAGGTAACTAGTAGATCAGCGGTCATCTGATCCAAAAAAACCCTTCGTGAACGTGACGGTCTTTCACGAACTAGAGCATCGTGAAGGTAAACCGGTAGATTAGCGGTCAATTGATCCAAAAAAACACTTCGCGAACGTGAAGGTCTTTCACGAACTAAAGCGTCGTGAGGGCGAACCGGTATATCAACGAAATTCATGTATGACTGATATTCATAAAGGTGAACTGGAAGATCAGTAGTCATCTAATCCAAAGCCTATTGGAGTCAACGAAGCCATGCTCTAGGGCCACAAATCGACAATCATATCAGTCACTCAGCATAATCAAACGATCAATGAAACAAATAGTGTTGAACCTCAGATCTTCAAAGTCGCTCAAAGGAACTAAGCCAAAACTGAACAGAACTTGTGGTTAATTAGAGGTTGACTCAAATCAAGCCAAGACTTACAACTCAAAAGAACCGCTCCAGCTGGACTGGGGACAATCGAACGAGTTGTGGAGAGACAATGGATACAGTTCAAGCGCGCCAACAGCCCTGTGGCATGGGGGCACCGCACACACTTGAATAGCCATAAGAAAGGCCTAGACTAATCATACCACAGTTCTGTTATGCCCGATCAAAAATTCTGGCATTCTGACAGCTGTAGACTTAATGACCTAGCTAGTGCAACAAAAGAAATACTAGAATAATACTTGCCCACTTCTTTCCAACTACAATTTTACCGCTTTTGGTGATCAATTCCTCTTCCTCTTAGACCATATGCCAGTCAAAGACCAATTCTCTAGTTACAGTTTGGACCAAAAACTAAGAGTCTTGCCTCGAACTCCCATAACCTCTTTCTTCATAACCAAGTCACGACTACCCGATCTAAAAACTAATTATCTCTTAGAACTGACGAAATTGCGTTCCAGCGAAGTCAAACCGCCGGATTGATGGGAAAACTCGATCCGAACCTTCTATGAACTGGTATCACTCCTCCAGCACTAGGAAGGCCCAAACCACTGCGTGCATCCCATAAGCCATGCCTCGCTTCTTGAACCAATAAAGCCATGTTTATAATAAATACCCGCTGGGTCGACGAAAGCAAATCGACTTAAACCGTTGGATCGGCAGAACACGATCCTTGCCTTTCGATAACCAATGTTGTCCCAGCAACATCGGGAAGGCCCAAAACTTAAACTCCTCACATTGCCTGAAGATAGGCAACACCAAGGAGCACCAAAAGCCGTGCATCTCGTAAGCCACACATAAAAAACTAACACCCCGCATTGCCCAGAGATAGGCAACGCCGAGGAGCACAAAAAAAACTAAGTCCTCGCATTGCCCGGGGATAGGCAACATCGAGGAACATATAAACTTACACTCCTTGAATTATCTGGAGATAGGCAATGCCATGGAGCATCAAAAGCCTCGCATCTCGTAAGCTGCGCATCAAAAACTAACTCCTCGCGTTGCCCGGAGATAGGCAACGCCAAGGACCACTAAAAAACTAACTCCTCGCATTTCCTGGAGATAGGTAACGCCAAGGAGCACTCAAAGACTAACTCCTCGTGTTTCTCGGAGATTGGAAACACCGAGAAGCATCAAGGACTAACTCCTCGCCTTGCCCGGAGATAGGCAATGCCGAGAAGCACCAAAAGCCGCGCATTCCAAAAACCGCGCCATAACATACGCTCCTTGCGTAGCCTGGAGATAGGCAACACCGAGGATCACGAAAAGCCGCACATTTCATAAGCGGTGCACTAACTCTTAAAGAGCTTAACCCCCTCACATTGCCCAAAGATAGGCAACATAGAGGAACTTCATAAGCCATGCCCTCTCAAAGGCCGGGCACTTCAATTAACAGGAAGCAACTCCCGCTATCCGAAAGAACCAACATTGCTTCGGTAGTACTGCAAAGCACACAAACCAAGAAGTCGGCAAAGAGTTCTGCTTTTTGGCCAAAGTTAATGTACAAAATGTCAAAATTCAAGACATCCAAGTCATGAGTTCCCAGAGATAGGAGCTGCGACGTACCTTTGACCGGGGGCATCTTGGGAGCTGCCCAGAATGTCAAGTCTCACATCAATTGTTTGGAATAATCAGCCTTGTGGACCGAGAGGCACAGAACAGATTAGCACTTGGTTAGGATAAAAGATCGCTCCAACTTGCAATAAAAGGAGGAACTTACCGTCGTCCAGAGATAAACGATGACGGAAGGATGTTCCAGAATCAAATCATCAACGCACCAGTTTCCCAAAGAATAGAATCAGGTGCTCGACTGAGGTCTCAAATTCTAACTTGTAGAAAACCAGCTGTTATCCGAAGATAGACCACGGCAAGGAGAGAACGCTCAAAATCAAGCAGCTAAACCATTGATTCCCGAAGATTGGAACTAACTAATAAGGTTGATATTCGTAATAATGCTATCAGCCTAGCATAATGCATATGGACTGAAACAATCAAGGTTAGGTGCCATGGATTTAAGACAAATACTACTGAACTCTACCGATCCATGATCAGTATAGAAATGAACACGATCATACCGGGGGCGTTGTCATGACTTGCTCCACAACTTCGGATTTCCTATAAGAACCTAGAGTTTGATGCCTAGAAAGCAAAGGGATTCACCCAAAAATGAAGGGTTCAACAGATAGTCATTAGATCATAACAAAAACCAGTAAGAGGAAGAATAACTATGGAATTTGTTAAGCAACAGCCTTGCATCTCCAAGGGTAATACTTGACGGTTATAAACAAAGCTAAGTAGCAGAAATGCCAGCAACTCTCACCATTCCAAAATATGGCATCTCCCAGATTTAAACAACGTTGAGAAAATAGCATCAAGGTTAAAAGGAATCTACTCAACTCTATAGGATCGGATAGATGATTTAACTATCACCAACCTAACTTTAACACTAGCTGAGGATAGGGAGTGGTAAGAAAATACTTCTACAATCCAACCATCGAAGTGCTAGTTTCCGAAGGCCGAAACTAGTACCCAACTGGATTAAGAGCACCGCCGAATCAATGGGGAAAATCGATCCCAGCCTCCTGAGTGTCGGTGTTGCCTAGCCAAGGCCTTCTTTTAACTTTTAAGTACTGTTGTTGCCCTGGCAACGCCAGGAAAATTTTCTATTTCCTAATTACAAGTGTTTCCCCGACAATGCTAGGATACTTTCTATTTCATTAGTACCGGTGTTGCCCCGGCAACTCCGGGAAACATTCTACTCACTAAGTATCGGTATTGCCCCGGCAATGCCAGGGAAACTTTAATCTAAGGGCTGATGAGAAACACTCATCGATGAACCATCAATTTAATAGCTTCTAGAAATAGATGTTGGTCCTCAACTGAGTTTCTACCTTCTCTTCAGAAAACTACCGTTGCCTAATGACAGGCAATGACGGGAAGACATATCCTTTCATAATTCAGCCGGATGGGTCGACCTTTTATCACAAGAATCAGCCACTGCACAGGAATAAAGCAGCGTTAAAAGGAAATCTCAAGATTGAATTACCCATATACTAGTTTCTAGGGATGAAAGCTAGTGCACAATCGAATTTCCTAAGTTCAACTTAGAAAGAACTTAGACGCTTGGAACCAAACAGCTAGGTTATCAATTCTCAAAGACAGGAGTTGACCTATGAACAAAACTTTCGTGACAACGTCAGCAACCAAGAAGAGCATGCATGGCCAAGAACAAGTGGGAGCAATCATGGAAGGTGGAAAATAGAATTCCCGAACGTCCTCACTTCCAGAATGGGATTGAGAGCCAGACGGGGGGCAATTGTGAAATTTGCCCCACAGATTTCCATCTCTCACAATCGCCCAAATACAGGCATTCGAAATAGCTAGTCCCTCAAGAAGGGATAGAAGCATAAATACTTAATCGAAAGAAATTTTTCAAAAGTCCAAACACGAATAACCGCGAGGTTGGTTAGATAACGGTTCTGTATTATGAAATAATGCATTCTGGCAAAAAAATTGCCAACCAAGGAAATGAAGGATTTAACGTTCAGAAATCAATTATTGCTCATAGTCTGGTAATGGCGAGAAGGATTGATGACCGACTTACGGTCTAATTAGATCATTTGGTCCCAACTTGTAGGATTATGCCATTATCCAAAGTTTGGTCATGCTATCTAAAGATTCACAACATCAAGGAAAAATCCATAGAGTTGAGTCATCCGTGTATGAGATTCCAAAGATAGAAACCGACACATGATTAGGATCTCAACATCGGGCTCAAAAGAATTTACTTTAGAAAAGATGCCAGAAACGCATCTTTCTAATGCCTATTGACATCCTTAGAAAAATTCAGATCTTGGGATCAAGACAAAAAATCCCTAGTTCCCGAATATAGGAGCTATCGTGTCAATCGAACTTATTTCTTTGGAAAACTAACCTCCCAAAACGCGTTGGTTCAGTTGTCAAAGTAATCAACCCTACGGGCTAAGGCATTTACCCCAACGCTTTGTTGAAACAAATTCAGTTGAGCATAAGTAGGGATTAGCTATAGAACTGGCTAGACCAAGCTACTTCATAGTTCAGAACAAAGCTATGAAATAGAATGTGTCGAATGACCGCAGACGTATTACTTACACATGTACAATAACAGTAAACGAGTATGTTGCACATGAGCACAAGAAGTGCAACAGTAAGACAAAGCAATGGTCAGAATCAAGCAATTAAGCCAATAGTTCCCGAAGACAAAGGTTGATGTGCATTGAATTTCGAAAAACGCAAAGGAAGGACAATCGCACTCGGACGACTCATCCGCTAGTTTTTGAAGGCTGAAACTGTGCTTGATCAAACTTCAACTACAACTCTATAAGAGCAACTGCGCCTTATAATTTAACTATAGTCAATCATCCCAATATAATAGGGATAATAAGCAAAGCCTAAGTTATGAAGGACCCAGCTTCTGGAGGAGTGGAAGTACCTCCACCAGACTAACAATTGGATGACTGAAAAATCATTTTCAACGACAAAACTTGGCACTCAACCATGTCAGGTATGTTTTACTTTAAATAATCTCCTCGTATAACCAACACCCAGAATCCAAGGGAAGTCAACATATGTTGACCAATCAGGTCCCGACCGTTGACCAAGGCAGATGCAGTGTGTTATCTACATGAGAATAGTCCAGTATCCTGAATACTGCGAACAAACAATCTAGTGTAGCTAGCTTGCTTGCATTTTAAAAACAATCCATATCGTCCTTTAAAATTATCTTTTCCACACTTACCCGTTATCGATCAACGATCGATAACGGAGCCGTTGTCCGAAGCGACGCGGGAAGCTTTTCTTTTCAGGATCACTGGAATATAGAAATAGGAAGAGTGCTACGATTGAATCATTGACTACATCTGATTTTGTAATAAATTATCACATTAGAACTCAAAAACATCGACGAGAACTTAACCAAATTCTCGAAAAGAAAATGCTAAAGGCAAGGAGCAAGACTTTGCACCCGAACAGCGTACAATTGTTTGAGACAAACTTAGCTTCGCCACCGGTCGAATCAAGACTATATAGGACAACTCCAAACCTACATCATGCATCCACTTACCGACCTAAACCCTTGCATAAACTACAGAGCAAAGATTGCATAATCAATACTAGGAATTGAAATTCAGATTGAAATCAAAAAACGAACGGCTATCAGAAGTCAGTCAATTGAGAATAACAACTTGAGGTGGACTCTGACGATTCACATCGAAAATTCAATGGTCAAAGCATAATTTGCATGGTGACCTCGACACGATAAACTAGAATTCACAAAATGAAGACTCAAAAGAAGTTACTTCCTGAGCACGCCTTGTTTTCAATGAAGGCATACTCTGGGGGGCAAATGTTATTCGGATTTTTAACCCAGCAGGATCCAACAGGAGACAGAACAATCTCGTGTTATCAGAATGGTTTAGAACTTAATCAGAAAGGCTAAGGCAAGTAGTTAATGAGAGCCGAGCTATACTACTAAGGCAACAAATGGGATCGACTAAACCAAGAGACCAGCATTCTTTCAGCCCAATTAGCAGCTAAGCGCAAACAGTTAGTAAATTGTCATCAAAACAGAACAACGTGCAACGAGACTACGCAAACAGTTAGTAAATTGTCATCAAAACAGAACAACGTGCAACGAGACTACACAAACAACGGTAACACATGACCATGGAAACATCTCCAATTCCAAACTCCAGAAAAATACTAAGTGCTTGGATCATCAGCAACCCATGCCCCCCTCAAACCTTCAAACCAGACAACCAAAGAATACTACGTAAGAGGCCAAGACATTTGCTCGCAAATGAGCCAAGTCTATGGGTCGCTAGCGACCCATCGACAATGGGTCACCGATGGGTCGCCAGCGACCCATGGTTCTGCCTTGTATTGCGAGCCAAATATTCCATAGGTTGTCTCCTACCTATTGGCGAGCTGGTGATGATGTGGCCTGGTCCAAAAGCTCTCCGATCCATATAAATACCATCCTACCTACAACATAAATCGAATCTTTTCTGGACCGGTGGCTGAATCTCTGCTGGAATTATTCTTCATTCACTGCCTCCCTCATAACTATCTCCAAAGAAATACACTTTGATTCTCTAGTGGATTCCAACTCTGAAGATTCAATCTAGCTAGGAAACAATCAAAGCCTTGTAATCATACATCTCTTGTAACAGCAATCAATCAGTAATAAAACTATAAAGTGGACGTAGGCTTCATTAATAGCCGAACCACTATAAAAATTCTTTGTCTACTTTCTTTTACTGTTCTTTTCTTATATCTGTTATATGTGATATTGCTCTGTCAGAACAGAGCTAGTGCTTTCAAATTCTAACCAGGGTGTTGGTCCATTTTTTGGGTCAACATTTATTATTAAATTCTTAATTTACCTTTTAAAATATCATTATTTAGTTTATAAACCATTTACAAAACAACTTGAAGTATAAAAACCAAACTTTTCAAAAACCAAATTTTTAAACGAACTGCATCTATAGCAACTATCGCTATAGATACTCGTAATTTCCAACTTGTTGCTCACTAACTCTTCCATTTACTAATTTTACTTACTAACTTTCCATATCACTTCCAATTCCAAGCCCAAGATCATAGTTTTATAACCAAAACACCACTTAAATCATCAATTCAAAGTTCTAATGCTAAACCACAAATTAGCACACACATATACATCCAAATCATACCATAATCCGAATAATAACATCACAAATACAACCATATATATAAATGTAAATTCTTTCCCAAAAAGTTAGGGAATTTACTCACCGAAGGCTATCCAAACTTTCGCTGACTTGAGTACGACGTAACACTTTCATCCTAAGCAAAAAGATGGAGTCTTGAATCCTAAATGTACTAGGTAGGCTAGGCCATGGATAAACAAGGAAGTGAGACATGTTTTGGTAATGTAGAGCGACTTTGGATAAACATCGATTTCTCAATAATAAACCCGAAAATAGGTCATTTTGCAACTGACTTTTTGGCTTCTACTCATGGAATTTCAAAAGGCACTCAAAGAGAAAGTTATTGGAATTTCTTTTCTATATCATTTAAAAAAATGAATCACTCATTTACGATTAGTTTAAGAAGTTATGATCAAAAGAAGAAGGGTTATTTTCGGACTTGAAATTCTATGTGAAAAATTTCTTTGCAAAGATTGGGTATTTGACATAGCTATGATAGAAATTTGAAAAAATGGTCAACAAGAATGTTGTAGCCATTAAAATTTCACATGGTTTCAAAAAAGAAAAACCTCCATTTGAGTTAGAAATAAGAAAGAAAAGGTTGGTGGAAAGAGGATCAAAAATGGAGAAACATATGGCTATTTATAGGCAAATTTCCTATGTCATCATTATATCTAGTCACATCACAAATCTTTTATAATATATATATATAATTATGTTTAATCACATCAATGTTATATATATATAATTATGTTTATTCACATCACTTTCTTTTATATATATATAATTATGTTTAGTCACATTACTTTCTTTATATATATAATTATTATGTTTAGTCGCATCACTTTCTTTTATATATATATATAAGTTTAATTATTAATTAACTAAGATGTGACAAGAGATAATTATGGTTAATGATTACAAATCTAAGATGTGATAATACTTTATATATATATATTAAATTTTTTTTTATTATTTTTAAGATTATGTCTTGTCACATCACTTACTAATCTAAATTAATATAAGATAATTTATTTCTAAGTATATTATTATCTAGTTAATTAACTCTTTTATACATGTACATATAGTGCACAAAGACGAACAATGTTCCGACAACTTTCCGGTGTTAAGTGGTCGAAATTTCGGAAAACGTTCTTCGATCACATTTTCTATTTTTCTATGAACTATTTAATTTGGTAAACAAATTTTGAAAACGATTTTTACCATCATTATTAGTTAGTTAGAATGAGTTTATTTTCATTATAAAACCTATATATTGAATATTTAAAATTACTTAAATATTCATTAATTAAAGTAGTGAAATTCCGGGTTGTTACACCATGTGAAGCGCATGCTGGGGTACTCGTTGAAAATGTATAGGTTCTTATATAATGCAACTTATATACTAATGTGAGAGTATGTACTAATGATTATACTAAGTATAGTAAATTAAAGAGCATGAATAAGATAGATAATAAAAGCGAGCACACTAGATATTTTATACTGGTTCGGACCTCTCATCCTACATCCAGTCCCAAAGCTCTCCTTCGGTATTTCCTTTGACCAAAATAACCATTACTTCGCCCGGAGGAATATGCTAATACAAAAGTATTTCTCTGAAAATTGTGTGTTCCAAATAACACGGATTTTAACTGATAGTACAATTCTTCCTATGATCTCCTTTGACTATGTAAGTGTGAATACTTTGAGTTATAGAAAGTTGTTTAACCAAATGGTATTTTGATTATGATGGATTGATTTTGATTGATTGAGACTGCATAAGCAAGAGATGCATGAATTTATGAATAGAATGTTAATAAGAAATCAAGAGAATAGATTGTAGACAATTCTCAATCTTTTAAGTATTTATTGGTGTAAAGAGATGCATATGAGGAATTGCTACTGTTAAATAAACTCTATTTGTTTTAATGGCTGCAACTGTTGAAGAAGATATGCTTTCAGTTTATAGCAGTTGCCACATGATAGACGTCTGTGGATTTTCCACAAATGTATGTGGCTTCAGGAAAGAATTTTCCAAAACTATTTAAAGACGTTTGTGGATTTTTCACGGACATCTATGGATGGCATTTTCATATTATTAAATTTTTAATGCCAATTTTGAATGTTTTTAATGCTAATTTTATATACATGAACTCGTGTGTGCATATATACTCAAGCAAACCTTACAGTGTTTATCTAAGACTCTCAATACACTAATATAACCTTACTAATCAGAGCATAGTCCATAAGTCTTTGTTTTTCTTTTAAGTCCCAATATCTTTTAGCATGATGATCTCTTGTAGTATATACCTGTAATCTTGATAAGGTATATAATATACGTGATTGTATAGTTGTTATCATTGAAACTATAGAATGGAGGTTCTAACACTCGTGTATATATGTGTGTATGTGCATGTGTTCCTCTTATATTTTACTTGCCTTGAGATATATGATATGTTATGCTTGGTGTTTTAATTACTTTGCCCTTGACTACAACTCTACATCGGTCGGGTACCATTGTAGCGCACTTTATAGGTATATTAGATATCATTCATGTGGGATTGTAGTCACATTTGGACTTAGAGCTTTGGTTGAGATAAAACCCAAGTTTATACAGGATCCATTAAGGATAACGAAGAGTTATCAGCTTAGAATGGATCGAGTGATATATGAGAGAGCGTACTTGTTATATATTTTGGGTTCAAAGCTATATATTATAGTAGTATATGTATTAAAGTCGCGTTGTGTGCACGAGTACCACTTTATTCCTTGTTATGAGAGACTAGTCATTCGTATTCAAAATTGAAAGAATGAGTAGATACACAAGGATCACAATTAATAAAGAAAGAGCGGGTTTCGTTGTAGTCGCTAACCCTGACTTGTAGTACATCTTTGTTGAGATGGTGCGAAACATGGTTCAGAATGCCTAAGTTGCACCTAATGATTATGGTGGTAAAGGTGCTCAAGTGCAAGCACCCAGAGGTGACTTTGCCAAGATATATAAAGGTTATGCTAGTCTAGGGGGGATCTTGAGAATGGAATCAGCTATTGAGGTACATAATTGGATTGATACCTGTGAGCGCATCTTTGGATATTTTGAATTGTAGGGTGTAATGAAGAGGAAGTTAGCCTCTAGGAAACTTTATGGGAGGGCGATGGACAGTGGAATGCTACAAAGAAAGCTATTTCTGAGGATCAACTTACTTGGGAGAAATTTTAGGCTCAATTTGAAGAGAAGTTTATACTAGTTTCCCCGAAGTCGGTGTTGTTTAAAAGATTTGCTGAGTTGGAACAAAGAGAGAATACTAAATTTGAGTATGTAGCTGAATTCGTCATGTTGTCGGAGTGTGGGCTGTCTTTCATCGACCCTCTAATGAAAATGAATATGTAGTTCAAAGTTGGCCTGAATGAGTATCTTAGAGAGAGAGAGAATGATAGGACACATTGATGAGACTTTTGAGAAAGTAGTAGAGAGGGCTTTGAGGCAAGAGAGTCTGTACCTAAAGCCAAAAACTAAAGTTTTTGTTCCTAAAGAAGAACCAAAGCCAAAATTGGACGGTGGAGGCAAAAAGAAATCGAATAACAAGGAAAAGGAGAAATTTAAGGAAGAGGATGACTGGAAGAAATGCAAATGGGTGTCAATTTGCTTTAATTGTCATGGGAAATGTCATCTTAGTAAGAACTGCAAAGCCCTAAAGAGTTGGGAGAGGAAGTGCTTCATCTGCGATAGGCCTAGTCATATTAAAGACTGTCCAAAATTATCGGGGGATAAGCAAGATATGTCTGCTTATGTATTCAATGTCACTTCTACTTTGTCAACCATTCCATCGACGAAGGAGAAAGGGAAGTGCATCATTATCCAAGATATGCTTTCTATTACGGTATACATATACACGTTTGTTTAATATCAATATATAGACCATTTGTATTTATGAATTTGTGGTTGATGTACTAGGAAAAACTTTAGTTGTTTTGAACTTAGTGCTGGTTTGGCCAACTTGAGTGTGATTTGTCAGTACTTAGTATGTCAAGTCATGGATGCTTATTTGCATATGATTTCTTTATAGGTTCATGTTGGGTTTAGTATCCTTTAGAATTGGAATGACCAAAGAGATGCAAAACTATGGCGAATGGTTAGGAATAGTTGATGATGATGTGAAGGATGCCAGGTAGTGTTAGACCTTTGAGAAGGATGGTACTCAAAGAAAAACGAGATTTGGATGTGCAGGAAAATGACCTGTTGGAGAGGACTCATTAGAAGGAGTATATCTGAGTAGAGAACACCTATGGTATTTATGTAGTCGGTGGATGACTCTGAGATAATAGAGTGCCGAGTGCTAAGTGAGTTTGTAATGGTATTAGTAAGAGATATGCATGTCTTCTTAAGAGTAAAGGGAAGAAAAAGGTACACTTGTGTAACACCCCAAATTTTTGGTAACATTATTGAGGATATTTAATTAGTTAAATTAAATAAAATAATGTGTTGATTAGGGGATTGAGATTTGATTTTAATTAAGGTTTAGTCGTGCCATTTAAATAATGAATTAAAAGAAGAGTTTAACATGAAATAGGGGAGGGTAAAATAGGAAAGAGGCCATTCATATATCTATTCCCTTAGGCTGTGTAACACATATACGTTCATTTCATTTGAAATTTTTTAAAACTCAAGGCCGGCCACCATTAAAAAGAGTAAGAGAAAGAAAGCTAAGGAAGAGGCTATTCCAAATCAAATCCATTCACATCTCAATCTCTTTAATCCCTAAAGCTAAGGTGAATAATGTTTACATCTCATTTTTTACTGTCCTTTTGGTTTTAAGATGAATTCCGGATATTTTACAATGATTTGCCATGTTTTTGAATGATGGAATGATTATATATACATATTGATTATTTATGTATGTTCATATTGATTTTATGATATGTTTTAAGGTTAAAACCCTATAAAATGACATCCAAATGCCTTGCGAATTTTTATAAAGATCATAAATATTAATTATGGGTTTCAATTTTCAGAATTTTCTGAAACTATGTGGAATTTATATGAATTTTCTAGTAAAAAAATGTTAATTTGGGTTAATAATTATTTATGGTTAAATAAGAAAAGATTTGGGTTTGAAACTTTTATATGTTGAAAAACATATTGAAAGAGATTTTCTGGAATTTTTTTAGAATTTTCCTAAGTGTTTTAACGGTTATATAAAGTTATTTAAGGTATGCGACTTAAATGATTTATATAATTAAGAGAGGAGAAGGGGATTTTTGTAAAATTAATTTAAATTGTTAAATTTGGAAAGTCAGCAGCACTTTTGAAAATTGCAGTACTTTTTATTGGTAAAGAAAGAGGAAACCAATCAAAATTAGACACGTAAAACAGGTTAGGTGAAAATAACTATTTACCACATGTTTTTCCCTGTTTCGATGCTTTCAGCACCAGCTTCCGCCTCCTCATCTTCGCTTCCGACACAGTCGAAACCAATGCACATGGTATCAGGGAACTGCTACGTAGTGAATGGATGTAGGCAGAAGTCAGGGAGTCAAAACCAGGGGTTCCGAAAGGGTTGGGGCTTTGCTTTTATTTTTAAAGGAAAATGCGCTTGCTTGCTCTCGACTAAAATGCTTTCGACTTTGTTAGCTTTCGACTGGGTCAAATGGTTTTAAAAGGAATGGTTTCGATTAGGTTGCACTTTTGTTTTAAATAATTGCTTTCGACTAAGTCAAAGCCTTTTTTACTACCGCTTCCTACCTTTCGACCCAGATGGTATTGAAAGGGTTGTTTTGTTTTCTAAAAACCTAGCAACCTCTCCAATGCTTTCGAAGGGATGGTTTCGACACCATCACTTCTTTACTTAGTAATTGGTTTCGAAGTAGATGCTTTCAACTTAAATGTTTTAAGATCCTATTTCCATAATTGAAGTAAAACCCAAATGGTTTCGAAACGGATGCTTTCGACTTTAATGGGTTTCTAATCATTTTTCTCTACTTTAAGGCATAATCCAATTGGTTTTGACCGACACGATTTTCAAAGATTTCGAAGGGGTGAAATTTTGAATGGTTTCGAAAGGTTTCCACATGTTTTAAATTGAACCCAAAGTGCTTTCTAAGGGATTGAGTTTTGACCATTTCGAAAGGTTTTAATGAATTGTTTCGAAAGGGGTGGTTCCCTAGAGTTTCAAAAGGGTTGAAAGGAAGGGTTTTTCCTATGTTTTCTAAAGGCAATATTTAAAAGGTTTTAAAGGAGGATGTTTGATATTTTTGAAGCTTTCTGAGAAAAGAAAGGAAAGGTTTTTCCAATGTGTTCGAAAGGCTTTTAATGGTTTCGAAAGGGTCACTTTCAATGGTTTCGAAGGGGTTACCTTCAAGGGTTTGAAAGGGTTGTTTAACGGTTATTAACAAAGGTTTCAGATGTATTATATAGGCAATGTAGCCTAAGTATTTTCAAGTTAAAAAGGGTTTTAAATTGTTATGGAAGGATATTTAATCCTTATTAAATCTCATCAACATTATTTTGAGTAAAGTGTGTGTATATATATATATTATGGAAAAATAGCTTAGAGTAAAGCTAAGAATATATTTTCGTTGCATAAGTATGATTTAAAAGGTTAAATCATTTTGAAAATGTTTTCAAGGAAAAAGATAAAGGGTAGTTAACCCTAAGAAAATGATTCGGACAGTCAGTCCATTTTGGACAGTTAGTCCAGTTTGCGGGCAGTCAGCCCAGTTTATGGACAGTTAGTTCATTAGTTAGCATAATGGACCTTGTTATTATGTTGTAGATAGATAGTCTACTTATTACCTATTTTATGGACAGTTAGTTCATTAGTTAGCATAATGGACCTTGTTATTATGTTGTAGATAGATAGTCTACTTATTACCTATTTTATGGACAAATAGTTCATTTATTAGCATAAAGGATATTGCTATTTTGATATAATTAGTTTGATAAACCAGTTTGGTTGCAGGAAAGGATTTGCAAAATATACGTTTTAAAGAGGAAATTAGTGAGGGGAAACTCGTTTCGCTAAGCGGCGTGGTCTCACTTAATATCAGAAAAACCGAGATGTAACAGATTTATTCACACTAGGATTTATGTCTGACTTAAAGTTTTTGTTTCCCCTTAAACTCTCGGGTGCTCAAAATTAATTTGAGTAGGCTAAGGGTTAAGGTTTTCAGGTTTATAAATTTTGGCGAATAAAGCTTCCAAAGATGAGCAGGTGGTTGATGGATAGCTAATTAGGAATTGCTGATTGTTTTGTTTATTTCCACTGTGTATTAATTCGGATATGACTATATTGTTTTGATTAACCAAGAGGGCATCGTCATATGTCGCTCTTGGCATATTTTTGTAATGGTTATAATTAACCTTTACCTTGGAAATGATATAGGATTATGTAACTTGAATGTGAATTTGTTTTGAAATGCAATCAGTAAAATGTTATTCTTGGAAATCTGTGATTTTTTTCATATTCAAGTGCTTCTGATATTATGGATACCATTATCATAACCATATTTGAAACACCCACACCCCTTAGTATACCCAAAAAGGCACCCTAAAGGATATGGTGCATTATAGGTATAGCTAAAACATTACAAAGACTAACATTCACAAGACAAAAAAGTAAAAACAGCGGAAACATTTAAATGGTAACTTATTATTCAAAATAAAACTTCATAAATAAGTCTGAAAAACATCACATGTCTCAAATACCAAATACACATATCTTATGAAAAATGCATCTCAGTCTCATAAAATCAGAGTACAATAAAAACAATCATCCCTCTCATAAGTACCAGTACACCAAAAGCCAAATGAAAAGAAAACTGAAAAGAAGAAGAATACATGAAGAACTCCGAGAATGAATCTTCGAGAAATCTAAATCTACTTTCCTTGCCTCTGCTGGCCTATGGGAGGAAAAGGGGAAAATAGAGGAGTGGGTCAGACTATAAGTCTGCTGAGTGAAAGTAGCTACTAGTATTTTTAAGCAAGATAAAGATAATAGACTAGGCAACAGTTCTAGAATAAAAGTAAAATACAAAAAAAGTAAAACTAGGCCTAAAATACTGTTTAACTGTTTGCTTTGATTATGAGTTGATTCTTTGGATTGTTTGCACTTGTCTTAGATTTCTGTGATTAGGCTGAAATCCTAATCCTATTTTAATTAGGCTGAAATCCTAATTCTACATGTTGATCGGCCTTCAATCTCTATTGTGCCACTGTGAGCTAGTCCAATCCTGTTGGTCTTATAGCAAAAGACACATGTTTAGTGCTTGGAACGCAGTAGCGACGTATCTACCCTAATCGATGTCGCACACACGGTCATCGCCGGTACACGCTAACTGTCGCTCCCTCTAGTGACCTCTTACTTACCCTAATCAGCATAACCGTGCCCAGCCTTACCTAATCTGTTGTGAGACCATCAGTTCTAGTCTGAAAGGGTCCTACCCAGCCTTACCTAAGTGTTTTGTGAGACCATCAGTCCTAGTCGGAAAGGGAATGCTGCCGGTACGGGTCCTAACAAACAAAATTTAGTTGCACCCCTTGCCCAAATCCCCCAATTTGAGCTTCTATCTATTGGCCACTTATTTACCCTAGTTAGCATAAGAGTGTCCCAGCCTCACCTAACTATTGTGAGACCATCAGTCCTAGTCTGAAAGGGTCTGCCCAGCCTCACCTAATCTGTTGTGAGACCATCAGTCCTAGTCTGAAAAGGAGTGTTGTTGGTACGGGCCCTATTTCTATTCTTGCCTATTAACTTAGTGTAAGTTCTGAAAATAAGCCTCTTCTGTTATTTCTGCTATATTTGCTTATTAACTTAATCTAAGTCTTAAAATAAGCTTTTTCTGTTATCTCTGCTATATTTTCTTATTAACTTAACTCTAAGTTTTAAAATAAGCATTTTCTATTCTTTCTGCTTAATTATAACCTACGTTATAATTGTTGCTCTTCTTTTCTATCTTTTTAGTTATAACCACTAGTTATAAACATGCTTGCAAATATCTCAAATTTGTCTATTTCAGTCTATCTTCTTTTTATTACAGTTCTTCTTATTTTACATCTAATTTCTGTAAATTTAGTGTTTTCTATTTTAATCCATATTTGCGAATTATTCTCCTTTTTAATATTCTTATATTTTATTTGCGCAAAAAGGAATAAAAGGAAACTAAAATTTACAGGCTAAATTCTAACGTAAAACAGATGTAAATAAATGCAAATAATAGTAAATAACTGTAAATAACTAAATAAAATAGCTGAATAAAAATAACTAAATAAAATAGACGGAAAAGAACTTTAAAAACTAGCTGTAAATAACTTATATACAAATTGTCTCAAGATTGCAGAAAAACAACAACTATTGAGAACCCTATTATTTTAAATTACTTAAAAATCTAAAATAATTACTAAATACTCACCTATGGTCCTTAGCTCTAGTCCTTGGTCTTCCTTGATCCACTTTTAGAGCGTAGAACATTTTTATCCAAAAGATTTCCTACTTAGAAAAAAATTCTATTTAGGGTCCAGCCTCTGGCAATGAACCCAAATAGGAGAAAATCTGAATGAGAAAAATAGCTACGCCTAGGGTCTTATTTATAGTGTAGTTTAGGGATCTCAGACCATTGGATTTGAAGATCAAATCTGGTGCAGCCACGTTATAAGCTCACTGGGAACCGTTGGATGGAAGCACAAACGCACAGGATTGGAAGAAATTGGAAAAACATGTTATAGTTTTAACCTGGACGAATTCACGTCTACAAACAAGGGCGGGTCGACATGTAGGTCGACCTAGGCTACCTGGCCTTGGTCTGGGTCGACCTGACCCTTGTTATTATTATTATTTTTAATTCAATTCTTTTTTAATTCGTATCTTCTTCATATTAACTCGGATTTTGACAAACTATATATGGAAATTGACCAGAAAATTACCACGGACAGAATGGTGCAACTCCCGTGGCTCAATTATAATAATTTCACAAACTTATTTTATTATTTTATTAATTCGTTAATTAATTATTATAGCTTAAATTTTGGGTTGTTACAGTATTTTATCACCCAAAGTTAATACTATGGATGATTGTAGCATTTGTAGCGCTTATCTTTTGGCCTCCAGATATGAGATGTTACAACTTGAGAACTCTGCTAGAGGTATTGAGGAGGCATGCCAGCTTAGGAGTAGTGTTCCTGATGTATGGATGGTTTGAGTATGTTACTAGTTAAGTTGTATGTGATGTAGATTGTGCGATCCTAAGGTGTACCAAAGAGCGGTATAAGCAATAGAAACCTATTATCAACGAGTTGACATTAGAGGAGCTTACAAGGGGCATTGGAAAAAGTTGTACTAGATCAACTAGATGATATCAGTGATTGAACCTAAAGCATCAAGACCTTGTATGCCTATTTGTATAGATGAACATGATATGAAGCAGCTTAGGAAGAAGAGGAAGAAGTTGGTAAAGGTTCAACTAAGTGAAAAGAGGGTAATAATACATGGAAGACCAAGAAGAGTATGTGGACCGCTTATCAGAGCTCTTTACTTGGTAAGACTGTTGAGTCTGTCACATTTACTTTCACACTTGATATCATGTAAAGTAGTTTAGTACCTTGCATACTAGGGTAAGAATAGGACTTCTTTCTTGCTTATGTATACATGATCGTTGAGTGTTATGCTTGCTTATGATTATTATACTTGCAGGGTAACTAAATTGTTTGACCTTGTCTTATTTATTGGGATTTCATGGGTAAAACTCCTCAAAGGGTAAAGTAAAACGACCCATATTTTATGTATTGAAGGATCGTAATATATTATTTTAATATTCAAATTTTATCATATGGGGTTATTACTTTCAGTTATGTAGAGTAGTGATATCATACACCAATAGAATGTTTATTGGACAGTTTTGACCTTAAAAATCTTATAAGGCCTATAATTTTGATAGGTGTCGAATTAGGGTCGCAAACAATTACCAAATGAAATAGATGATGGCTTCTCATTTAGTAGTGTGGTCATAATAAATTTTTGGAATTACCGTTTACAAGATATGGATTTTTGAAATTTGGACAAATTTTAGACAAATTAGTGGTAAATAACCCATCCAAAATTAGGTCTACTTATTAATTTAAGGATTAAGGTTAGGGGCATCTCATATAGCAGTCATTATTCACTATAAATTCATCTCTAAATATCTCCTAACCTTTTCTTAACCTCTATTGATCGAGATCTACCAAAACTTCATCATTTCCTTCACTAAATTAACCTAAATATTTTAATTAGAAGAGGGTTAGGCAAGGGATAAGTAAGGTCTTTGAAGATCTTGAAATTTGTGCATTAGGAAGCGTGTGGCTGCTGCCCAAATTCAGATCAACTCTTGTTTGGTAATTTTTGATGATTCTACACTCTAAGTGAGTGATTTTATTCTCACTTTACTGTAAATGTAGACATATGTTTTTATATGTGTTTTCAAAGTTTCTTGAAACTTAAAAATATGATTTTTAATTGGATATTTGCTGTTCATTTTAGATCTACCTCGATTTGCATGCTTTATATTGAATTTTGAGTTATTAACAAGTGATCTACTATCTATAAACATAATATATAAGTTTTTATAGGTTTTGGCATATTTTGGATCTATTTTTAAAGCCAAAAATATGATTCAATGAAGTTTTGATTTATCAACTGCAGTAAAAACAAATTATAATTGGTTTAAAGTGATATAAATATGTTATTTTGATGTATGGTTGTTCATATGAATGTTAGACTAGACTATGAATGTGTTTTGTTATGAATTACTATGATTTGACATATATTTTCATGATCGAATGTTGTTTGGATGTGATTCTATACATATTAATGGTTGAAACACTCATTATGTCGAATTGTAGGGGCAATCGATTCTATGGTCAATGGTCTCTGTATAGAAAGGGTTGTGATGTGTTCCCGATTCTATACACAAACATTGGGAGATCCATAAACGTAGAATTAAACTTCAATGTATCGGCTCTAGGATGTATGGAGTCGTGTCGTTGTATTGATGTTGCATGTAAGTCCAGATGGTGAATTCATGGTTACTAAGGTGGAATGTAAATGTGTTATAAATGTTGAAGCAAATAGTGTAGAAATTGATTAAGTGTTCCGTTCTTCAAATAGTTTGGGTATAGGGGTGCTCAGGGTGACCTGTGGGTCATTTTTGGTGACTTTGGTTAGGGGAATCAGAAAGAGGGCAACAACTCTGGGCCAATGGTGGTTTGCCTTGATATATGGAGTTCTAAGGAAAAATCCGGGCAAAAGTGGGCAACACACAGTTGTGACTTTGCTCTAGGAACATGGCCGAACCGAACATCGGGAGTGTATAGCCAAATAGGAATTATGGTATGGTGGTTGGCTTCTGTCCGGTAGCTCAACTACTACTATGGGTGAGTCATGAGAAAAACATAGGAAAATGCATGGAGTTGGGAGCCTGAGATAACTTCGGGCCTGACTTAAGGGCTGCGTTGTAGTTATTTCATAACATCCCTAGGGTTACTTTAGAGAAATCTGGGGCTGACTTGGGGCAAGTGTTGAATGACTTTGGGACAACTCGAGAAATCTTAGTGGGATACTTTGGCCTCAACGTGGGGAAAATGGCCATGGAATCGATGGAATCAATTGGCATCGATCGATCCCAGACCCAATCACAACTGTCCAATTCGACTTCTCCAGATTGATACCAAACTTTCAAAGGTAAAAGAGCATGTAACCGTGAAGCTTTATAGGGAATTTTGAGATGATCCAATGATTGGATCTTGCGATATTGAGTGACGATGATCTGTTTGTGGTTAAGGTAACCTAGGAGTTGCTTCGGGCTTGCCATAACATATTTGGAGATTTGTTTCAGGACCGATCTAGATATTTTTTGAGACTTTTGATGATGCCCATAAATGTCTCAAACTTTAACAGGTCGACAATGTGAGACATTTGGGTCGAGTTATTAGAGTGAGAAGTGGTGATAGGCATTAGTTAGGGGAGGCATATTCAACGAGGTGAAGCAATAGAGTGGGATGTAGTGTGTTTTACTTTCGACTCATGCGTTGATGGGATCTTTGATAGCTATAACTGTGATGTATGTTTCATACGGCAGAGGTTTGTGAGGATGCTTACCCATATTCTCTAAACATATGTGATGGTCCAGCTAGCCCTCCTTAGTGAGGATAGTACCTATGTGATCGTATGTTATCAAGCAGCGAATCCAATTATGGCATAGTGTGTCGCCAACCTATGCGATTATCGTAGAAGTTAACATGTAACGCCCCACCTTTATACCCATATTAACAAAGGGTATTACTGGGTAATACCATCTGTTAATATAGGGAATAAGACTGGTTAGGAGCAACTGACCGTGAGTATTGCTTTGGACGAGTACCACCACATCGAATTGGGTGATAATTTTTTTCACTAGAGTATATTCGACGTATATGATCCGTGCGCAAAGCAATATAACGTTGGCTAAACATATTTAGAACAATATAAAATATTTAGATCATAGAATCATATAGCGCAATGGTAAGAATATAGATATATATCGCATAAGAACAAGAGAGATCATAGATATATATACAAGAGTTGTCTACCCAAAAGTGATGTTTGACATCCATATGACATATTAAATATAGTATAACCCAACCCAAATGTTTCCTGGAGATTTGACCAGGCAACTGAGTGCTCGGCATCTAGTAGTGCTCGGCATTCAGGAGTACTCGGCATCCAGGAGGACTCGGCACCCAGGAGCACTCGGCATGCAGGGGCACTCGGCATCCAGGAGCACTCGGCGTCCAGGAGCACTCGGCGTCCAGGAGCACTCGGCGTCCAGGAGCACTCGACGTCCAGGAGCACTCGGCGTCCAAGAGTACTCGGCATCAGAAGACGTTTGGCGTATACGACTACTCGGCATGGCTATATTGTTCGTCAAAAGCTATCGTTCGGCCAGAACCATCGTTCGCCCAGAGACATCGTCCGGCTAAAGGAAAAGGTTCGGCCAGTGCCATCGTTCGGCCAGGGACAACTTTCGGTCAGAAGCATTGTTTGGTTAAAGCTATCGTTCGGCCAACACCAACGTTCGGCCAGAGACAACATTCGATCAAGCGCTTCGTTCGGCCGGAGGCACGTTCGGCTTCGACTGACATTCGTTCCACTCTTCCCACGCAGCAAGCATATCGTTCGGCATAGAGAAGGTGGTTCGGCATCATTGTGTTCGGCCTATTTGGTTTGGCATACGGCGACCACAGTATTTGGGCCAGAGTGTTCGGCTGCCAAGCCCACCTGGGAAGTCCAACCCATCTTTGTCTATAAATAGAGGGGCAGGGGCACAGTGAAAATGGACCTTTTTTTGGGAACACTGGGGAGACTCTGCCATTTTTCAGACTCATCTTCTTTACTTAGCAACTTCATTCAAGCATTTGATCTACGAATTGTATTTGTAATCAATCATTAAGGAGATCAATAAAGTTTAATCTCAAAGTGGACGTAAGCAATTACGCTGAACCACTATAAATCCGGTGTTCTTACTTTTTGCATTTGAATTAGCATATTCTTCCTTGTTTAATTTATCTTCATCACTTATATCTCTACATAATCTTTCTCAACGAGGTTAGTGACCAATTTTGGTGCTAACACTTTGGTGCTTTCACTGAGAATTGAATTCTCAGACCTCAAGGATCTGCTTTGAAGCTACTGGATTGAACAAATCCCCCAAAGAAGATCCAACTCATTGATAGGACATCCGTTGATTCTACTTAGAGTTCATACCAATAACTCTTCAATGGCAAGACCACATACCAGGTCAGCTTCTCATAATGCGGATGCCCACGAGACTGCTAGCGTGCAACAAGCAGGACCTAGCAATCAGCCAGCAATTCCGGGTGTAGGAATTGCCACCAGGACCAAACTCCAGTTGTCACCAGAATAGAGTTCAACGACTTGATGAGAGAACTCAGGGAAAGCAGGAGACAACTAGGAGAGCAGATGCGAGCTAACGCCAACCTGATGGCACAACTCACTCAACAGCAGCAACAGAATGCTGGGGGCAATCCCGCTCCTTATTCCTCATCTAACAGCTCAACTTCCTCTGATGAACCTCCCAGGCGCAGACGCCGTAAGACTGAAGCTGCGCGAGCAGACGCTGCTGTTCAAACAGTTGGAGACTGTGACCAAGCAGGAGTTGGAAACTTCGGAGCCGGAGTGCGGATGGAGGCTGGAGGCCCAGACCATCAAAATGCTAACGATGTCGAACCTCAAGACGCACATTTGGCAGATCGCCAAGAGAGGAGGCATCAGCATGGACAGTCGCGTAGAACAGACTCTAACCTTCCACCTTCCATACAGACACCAGATCTGACAGCCATGGTCAGGCAATTGATGAAGGAAAATCAGGGCTTATCAAATGATGATTGGGGAGTATCAAGAAGTCATACTCCATTCACAGATGTTGTGCTGCAGGCGGCGTACCCGAAGAAGTTTAGTATGCCTACTATCCCTGCGTATGAGGGAAAGACTGACCCCAGACAGCATGTCATGAGGTACGAGTGGATGATGGATTCAGCTAGATCAAACGATGCCACCAAGTGTAGATGCTTTCCAATTACTCTATCTGGGATCGCTACTATGTGGTTCACCCGACTTCCTCCGCGGTCCGTATCCAATTTCGAGGAGTTGGCGAAGAAGTTTATTGAGCAGTTCAAGATACACACTACTCGTCCAAAGGACGTAATGTCTCTGTCAAGTGTAATCCAAAGCCTTGGGGAGTCACTGAAGGAATATTTACAAAGATTCCATGTTGCGGCCACGGAAGTCAGTAATCCCAATGATCATGCAATCCTAATGGCTGTGATGAGAGGTGTGGATCCGAATTCTGAGTTTGGAGACTGGTTGGCAGGAAAACCTCCGACTACGCTAGAGCGTTTCTACTCAAAGGCACACCAGTTCATAAGAAGAGAGGAAGCTAGGTGGGTAAGACGAGATAAGGCACCAGGACCTGTCCAAGAGTCCATGAAAAGCAACGTTGCTGTGAAGCAGTCCGAGGACAACTCGGGAAAGGTCCAAGTCAATGTCCAGAACAAGCCTGGGCAGCCTAAGGAGTCTGGAGGAAGAAATCAAGGGAAGAAGAGAGAAGCGGGGAAGTGGAAATCGAGAGTGCCGAGCTACAACGAGTATACCCCGCTGAATGCGTCTCTTGAGAACATTTACCTATCAACCTGCAATATTTTTCAGTACAGAAAGCCACGTCCGAAAGAATCAACCGAGGAACAGAAGCAGATCGGGAAATATTGCCGCTTCCATGAGACTTATGGGCACAATGCGGAAGAGTGCAGACACCTGCACGACGCTATCGAGAAGTTGATCAGGCAAAAGAAGCTGCAAGAATTTGTGAAGGATACACAGGAAGGAGGACAGGGAACATCCAACCCAGGTCGTGCACCAGCTCCGCGTCATCTAGAGGAGCCTGCCTGAACTGTGGGTAGACTAGTCATAAATACAATCATCGGCGGACCTCACCCCGCGGATAAGAATTGGCAAGAAATGGAGCGGTATGCGAGTTCCCTGAAGCATGCAGATTTTGAGTGTTGTTCTAACGTGGAGGATGGGACCCTCGCTAAGTAGCAGCGCGTAATGACAGACGATATAGTGTTCAGAAACAGAGATGCTGACCAAGTAGAGGCTCCAACCATCGACTCGATGGTCATATCCGCGACGATCGGGCCGGCCTATGTGAAAAGAATCCTGATTGATTGTGGAAGTTCTGTTAACATCATCTTCAAGAAGGCTTATGACCAAATGAAAATGGAAACAAAGGACTTGAAACCGTCTAAAGCTCGTATACACGGCTTTAATGGCGCAGCGACCGATGCAATGGGGTATGTTGAGTTACCAGTTGAACTGGGACAAGGCGAGCGTCGGAGGGTGCGAATCCTACCCTTCGTAGTTTTGGATGTGGATTATCCGTATAATGTTTTCTTGGGCCGACCGGCCCTGGCTGAGTTTAAGGCAGCATTAGCCCCGTGGTGCTTAACTTTGAAGTTCCCAACTCACAAAGGAGTAGGTATTGTTCATGGCAACCAAGCAACTGGTCGTACCTGTTATGTGGCTGAGCTCCGAGAGGCCCATCGGAGGGAGAAAGGAAAGGTTGCGGACAATCCCGTCCGCATCCTTAATACGGATAATTGACAAGTAGTGCCCAAGCCCTGGCTCGGGCATGATTCTCGGATCTTCGGAGACATAGATCCGAGAGACGACGATGAGAAACCCAGGGAAGAAAAGGCAGCGCCGGCTGAATTAACGGTTGACATTTCAGTCAGCCGAGACGACCCTTCGCGAATACTGAAGATCAGATCACAACTTGGCCCCGCAATGACTGAAGACCTTAGTGACTTCCTCTGGGCGAATCTTGATGTTTTCGCCTGGACGCATTCTGATATGTGTGGGATTTCTCCCGCCATCACGAGTCATATGTTGAACATAGACCCGAAATACGTCCCGGTTAAACAAAAGAGGAGAGGAATGGACCCGGAGAGGTCCGCTGCTCTTAGGGAGGAGGTGGACAAACTCAAAACCAATGGGTTCATCCACGACGCCCTCTACCCTGAATGTGTATCCAATCCCGTGCTGGTAAAGAAGGCAAATAGGAAATTGAGAACTTGCGTAGATTATTCCGACTTGAACAAAGCATGCCCCAAGGACAGTTTCCCATTACCTAGGATCGATCAGTTGGTCGACTCCACCGCAGGACATGAGCTGTTATCATTCATGGATGCATACTCGGGATACAACCAAATCCCGATGCATATTCCGGACCAAGAACACACCAGCTTCATTACAGATGTCGGGCTATATTGCTATGTAGTAATGCCCTTTGGACTGAAGAACGCAGGAGCGACTTATCAGCGTTTGGTGAATCGAATGTTCAAGGACCAGCTTGGTAGGATGATGGAAGTCTATGTGGATGACATGCTCGTGAAGTCACGACAGTCAAACGACTACATTCGAGACTTGGCTGAAATGTTCGACATACTCAGATATTATGGGATGAAGATCAACCCTCTGAAGTGTTCCTTCGGCGTTGCATCGAGAAAATGTTCGACATACTCAGATATTATGGGATGAAGATCAACCCTCTGAAGTGTTCCTTCGGCGTTGCATCGAGAAAGTTTTTGGGATTCATTGTCAATGCTAGGGGGATTGAAGCCAACCCAGAAAAGATTCAAGCTATTCGGGATGTGCAGGCCCCCAGAACCGTAAAGCAGGTACAAAGCTTGAATGGAAAAGTGGCTGCACTAAGTCGATTCATATCCAGAGCCACGGACAAGTGCATTCCTTTCTTTGATATAATAAAGAAAGGGAAGAGGAATTTCGAATGGACATCTAATTGTGAGGAAGCATTCCGGGATCTGGTGAGGCATTTGGAGAGTCCTCCAATGCTGTCGAAACCAATAGACCACGAGATGATGTACGTATACTTGGCTGTATCCCCACATGCTATAAGTGCGGCTTTGGTTCGCGAAGAAGACCGAATCCAGAAGCCAGTGTATTATGTTAGCAAACGCTTAACGGGGGAAGAAAGAAATTACCCTAAAATCGAGAAATTGGCCTATTGCTTGGTGATTGCATCACGTAAGCTGCGCCCATACTTTCAAGCACACTCAATCAGTGTTTATACCGATCAACCCCTACGGCAGGTACTCCAACGACCAGAAACTTCTGGAAGCTTGTTGAAATGGAACATCGAGTTGAGCCAGTTCGATATCGCCTACTTGCCACGAAGAGCCATACAAGGGCAAGCGTTAGCATATTTCATCGCTGAGTTCACTTTATTTGACGAACCAGACAATCGCAATGTCGTTCCCCCCGTTCGGTGGAAATTGTACACAGATGGAGCATCAAACGACCGTTGCTCCGGCGCAGGCATAGTTCTTGTAACTCCGGAAAATCAATCGGTTTGTTACGCTCTGAAACTCAATTTCCCGGCTACAAATAATGAAGCAGAATATGAAGCACTAATTGCTGGTTTAAAACTCATTGGAGAAATCGGGGTCAAATCAGTTGAAATCTTTTGTGACTCACAGTTGGTGGTCTACCAAGTGCGGGGAGATTACCAAGCAAAGGGACAGAGGCTGGCTCCGTATCTCATTCTGGTTCAAGAACTGCTATCGAACCTTGAGCGTTATGATATCTCGCATGTCCCGCGCGATCAGAATAAAGAAGCCGACTCATTGGCAAAATTTGCTAGCACTGGCGATGTGCAACAAATGGGATTGTTTCCCATTGAGTCATTATATGCTCCAAGCATAGACGCAATGAAAGTTGATTGTGTGTTGGAAACAGGAGTCGAGAGGGAGTCATGGATAACCCCATTCAAACTATACCTGACAACCGGGGCTTTACCAGAAAAAAGGAGCGAAAGACGACACGTCCTTCGAAAGGCCGCGCGATACGTAATGCAGGATGGGTCCATGTATCGAAAAGGATTCTCGGTCCCATTATTGCGGTGCATCGCTCATGATGAAACAAAGCGAGTTTTAAAAGAGGTTCACGAAGGGGAATGTGGCGACCATACTGGGGGGCAAACACTAGCAAAAAAGATCCTTCGCTATGGATATTACTGGCCCACCGTAAATCGGGACGCTGCAGACTACGCAAGGAAATGTGACAAGCGTCAAAGGTATGCGAAAATCCCGAGGACTCCATCAACGAAACTCACACAAATGATTAGTCCCTGGCCATTTGCAATCTGGGGAATCGACATAATCGGCTCTTTGCCTATATCCAAAGGTGGAGCGAAATACGCGATAGTTACGGTCGACTATTTCACAAAATGGGCTGAGGCAGAACCTTTGGCCACAGTCACCTCTAAGAAGGTCATTAACTTCATCATAAGAAACATTATATGCCGCTTTGGCCTCCCTCGCACCATCATTATGGACAACGGTATGCAGTTTGAAAGCAGAGAGTTCAAAGAGTTTTGTTTAAAGTATGGCATCGAGAAGAAGTTCGCCGCAGTTGCACACCCAAAAGCTAATGGACAAGTCGAGGCCGTTAACAAAATAATTAAGTCCATACTAAAAAAGCGTTTGGAGAAGGTCGGAGGCAAGTGGGTAGATGAACTCCCAACAGCGTTATGGGCTTATAGAACTACCCACAAGTCCGCGACCGGCCACACTCCATTTGCCTTGGCGTACGGCTCTGAAGCCATTATACCCGTGGAACTTGAAGTTCCATTGCACCGAGTAACATATTATGATCCCAAGACGAATCAGGACCTCTTATTGGAATCACTGGACTGCATCGATGAAAAACGTGAAGAGGCCGAATTAAGGGCGGCAGCACATAGGCACCGAGTCAAGCGTTACTACGATGGCAGAGTCCGCCCAAGGATTTTTAATGTGGGTGATCTCGTTTTGAAACGAGTTTTCCCGGTACCGTCACGTATGAATCCCAGTTGGGAAGGTCCTTACGTCATTGAACGGAAGATTGGAGAGGGAACATTCAAGCTAGCGACCGTTGATGGCGTGACACTCCCCCGAGCATGGAACAGTGAACATTTGCGACATTATTACATTTAGCATGTTTCTTTCTTGTTTTAGGCATGGTTATTTCCTGTATGTTTCCATTCAGTCATAGCTTATTTCCCTTTCAGCCATGTAATCAGGAAGTTTAGTTGTTTTTCATTAATAAAGGCTTGAAGCCGTATTTTTCATAAATTATTAATGCTTCTATATCTCATAATCGGGTGATGAAACACTAGAGCTACATTGTTTTGTATGATGTGTAAACCCACATAAACAATTTCAATCTTTGAGTCCCCAGAGCACAGACCAGAGTACTCTAAGTCCCCGGAGCGCGGACTAGAGTATAAACGATTTCAATCTCCGAGTCTCCAGAGTGCGGACCGGAGTACTCTAAGTCCCCGGAGCGCGGACTAGAGTATAAACAATTTCAATCTCCGAGTCCCCAGAGTGCGGACCAGAGTACTCTAAGTCCCCGAAGCACGGACTAGAGTATAAACGATTTCAATCTCCGAGTCCCCAGAGCACGGACCGGAGTACTCTAAGTCCCCGGAGCGTGGACTAGAGTATAAACGATTTCAATCTCCGAGTCCCCAGAGTGCGGACCAGAGTACTCTAAGTCCCCGGAGCACGGACTAGAGTACAAACGATTTCAATCTCCGAGTCCCCAGAGTGCGGACCGGAGTACTCTAAGTCCCCGGAGCGCGGACTAGAGTATAAACGATTTCAATCTCCGAGTCCCCAGAGCGCGGACCGGAGTACTCTAAGTCCCCGGAGCGCGGACTAGAGTATAAACGATTTCAATCTCCGAGTTCCCAGAGCGCGGACCGGAGTACTCTAAGTCCCCAGAGCGCGGACTAGAGTATAAACGATTTCAATCTCCGAGTCCCCAGAATGCGGACCGGAGTACTCTAAGTCCCCGGAGCGCGGAGTAGAGTATAAACGACTTCGATCTCCGAGTCCCAAGAGTGTGGGCAGGAGTACTCTAAGTCCCCGGAGCGCGGACTAGAGTATAAACGATTTCAATCTCCGTGTCCCCAGAACACGGACCGGAGTACTCTAAGTCCCCGGAGCGCGGACTAGAGTATAAACGATTTCAATCTCCGAGTTCCCAGAGCGCGGACCGGAGTACTCTAAGTCCCCGGAGCGTGGACTAGAGTATAAACAATTTCAATCTCCGAGTCCCTCAGAGTGCGGACCGGAGTACTCTAAGTCCCCGTAGCGTGGAGTAGAGTATAAACGACTTCGATCTCCGAGTCCCCAGAGTGCGGGCTGGAGTACTATAAGTCCCCGGAGCGCGAAGTAGAGTATAAACGACTTCGATCTCCGAGTCCCCAGAGTGCGGGCTGGAGTACTCTAAGTCCCCGGAGAGTGGAGTAGAGTATAAACGACTTCGATTTTCGAGTCCCCAGAATACGGGTCAACTTACTATAAGTCCTTGGAACGTGAACTTAGAAAAAACTCTAAGTACTCAAGGGATGTAGAACAAGAAGAATGCCACTCCGAAGAATGTTCGAACAACGCGAGAATAAATGGGGAAACATACGACTCATAAGTGCTTGAGTTTTGACCGCAGTTATTCAGAAAGCTAAAAAAGTAAAAGAATCGTTCAAATGACTAAGGAACTGAACTTTATTTAATAGTCCAAAATGAGGTTACACAGTTATCCCTCCAAAACTTGGAGTCAAAAGCCTATCTACACTAACTACGGAAACAAAAAGATGAAAGTAGTTACAACACTTAAGCAAAATCTCGTTGAACGAGTATAGCAACTATTTCTTCGGTTTTTTCTTCTTGTCTTCTTTTGTTTTTTCCGATGACTCTTCTCCATCACGCTTCTTCTTGGATTTCTTGCTTGCTAAAGAAGCAGAGTCAGGAGTAGGAGAGGGGACATCCAGAGGTTTGAACTTGCCCGAGAGAATGATCTTCAAAGGTCTGTTCCGTGGGTCGGTGAGTTCCAGTATTTCAGGCTCAACTTTGACTTCGACTTTTTTCTTCTCCTCTTCGGCAAGACGCTCTTTCATGCTCATCTTCGAGGTATGTTCAGAAGCGCCAGTGATTTCGATTTCATCACTCCCTTCGGCGGGAGATGAGGTGTCAAGCTTATCATCATCTAGCGCCCCGATCACTTGAGCGTCAGGGCCGGGAGTTACTCCCGCCTGAGCAACATCGCTTGTTTTCCCTGCCTCCTCCTTGGCGTCATCGCTCCTCGGAGTTGGCTCGGGGTCAGAACAGCCTGCATGAAAACGTAAAGAATGAACATTAGAACAAATAACCACTGCTGGAAAGTAACAGATCTTTTAACTTCTAAAAAAGAAGAGTTTCCTACCAGGTTCTGGCTGGCTATCAGTTGCGCGTGGAGTTTCCCCATCCAAAATAGGAGATAGCACATGAACGCCGAGCCCGGGATCTTCAGGATCGTAGCCGGCATGCTGCTCAAATGGGTTAAGTGTCGGCCGACCGGCCGGTTGAGCGATAGAAGGAGCAGCAGTATGAGGAGCCGTAGTCTTAGCCCCAGATGGGCCAGCTTCGTCACTTTTCTCTTTTGGAAGGGGAGAGCCTTTGCTATAAAGCGCCAAAGCTGCTGATAAATCCGCTGGCTCGTTCCCTCTAAGAAACTCCTTCACCAGGGCATCCTCATCGACTTCCTCAGAGCCCGACTCGATTTTCCTAATCTTCACTAAAGTTTCCCAGGCCTCAGCTAGGGATTCGAGATAGCCCTCGCCCAAGAATGTCAAGTCGCGGTGCATAAGGACATGAGCTCCATACTCACCAATCAACGGGTCAAACATGCACTTGACCTCTTCCCTGCCGGCTTCCGCTGCCGCCTCGAGACGAGAATCAATCTCCTCCGCAGCTTTTCTTTTGCCCTCCTCACGGGCTTCATCTTTCATTTTTTCAACCCCAGCAAGTTCGCCATCGAGCTTCGTTTTCAAGAGCCGAGTAGCGACGATTTCATCACAATATCGTTGTGACTCTTCCTGAGTAGCTACTTTATCCTCTTTCTCTTTGGAGAGTAATTCTTTCAACTCTTTGACTTGTATGGCAAGCGCGTCCTTTTCTTTTCGGAGGGAATCTTTTTCTAAGGCAAGGGCACCGCTGCGCTGGACTGCTTCATCGAGTTCCTTCTTGTGGGTTGTCTCCAAACGAGTGACTGTCTCAGCGGTATCTTTTGCACTTTGCACAGCGGCTTCAAGTTTCGACTTATATGAAGCAAGCTCTTCATCTTGACCCTTGATAATATCCTTGTCAAAGCTAGCTTCTAACTTCAAGCGATCAATTTCATGTTGTCGCTCAATAGATACCTCAGAGACCTTCTCGACTAGATGGGCAAACGCATCATGTTGAACATAGACATCGTTATTGCAGGCAAGAGCGCTTTGTTTAACATGCCCAGGGATGTGGTGAATAGATGGGAGAAATTTCAGACCGTCGGAGCAGATTTTTGGGAATTTGGCCTTGAGTTCGACCATCTTCTCCGCTATGGTTGGGTCAGCCACAGGAATAAGGGGAGGAGGCTTTGAAAATTCTGATCTTTTCCGATGCTCCCGAATTTGCCTTGTACTCGAGGAGCCGGAATGTTGTTCCTGGGAGGCATCGGGTTGGGACCCCTTCTGTGGAGGCTTATCTTTATCAGTCTCAGTTTGAGGAGGAGGATCACGGGACTGTGAAGATTGGGAATATGCCTTCTTACGATAAGACGAATCGTAGGGACGGTTGTCTCGATCTTCATAATCATCTCTGTCCCTGTGTCTGCCCGAACCTGAATCTCGTCCGGAATGATGAAATATGGAAGAACTGTGAAGACGATCAAGTCCGTGGGAGCGCCCCATGTCGCCTACAAAGAATAAAGATAACAACGAGTTAAGAAAAATCCGGGAAATAAGAAAAGATTTAAAGTGTATGATGGAATGCGTATGTGCATGTGTGTCCTAGTGTTCCCCCCGACAGACCAGTTCTTTTGTCTTTACTAATCGGAGTATTATCTCCCTGGATTGGGAGTTGAACTTCTGCATTGCCTCTAGCGGGCGAAGAAAACTTGAGAGCTTCAAGATCGTCAAACCTGTAATTAAGTATATCGTCGGGGATGGAAAGATTCGACAAACCCCTTAGAGAAATTTCCATGTGCTGTGAGGAAGCCTCTTTCTCTGCCAGGATAAGCGTAACTTTTGAAGTTCTGCCAACTTTCTCCTTCCGTATCTTGTATTTTAACTTTTTCTTTCCCTTCGAAGGGGAGGATGACGTTTCAATATCATGAACTTCGACCGCCGGATTCCAAGCGGGACCCACATTCTCGCCTTGAGTCTCAGGAGCTTCATCCTCTTTGTGCTCACCCTCTTCGTGCGTATCGGGAGAGTGGCGCGATGATGATCCAGCTTGTTTTTTCCCTTTATCGGATGCTGGCTTGGGAATGGAGACGCCCTCCGGGAGGCTAATCCGACGACCAGGGGCTAGCAAGCCGAACCTCGACAATGATTCATTTGAAATGATGGTTCGGATGTCTCGTTCCTTGGCAGGAAGGGCTCTAATGGCTTCAACGGCCTCAGAATATCCTCGGCCCTCCGGACGCGGGTTGATACCTGAAAAGATGAAACGAGGAGTTAGGAAAAGCATAACTCCGATTAAACACGAATGATAACTCAGCGAAGAGACTTACTGCCTTCAACCCATCTCCTCGCAAAACCAGGAGGGCAACGCACATAGAACCATTCCTGTTTGTACAGGGCGAATTTACTGCATGCTCCTGTCAAGATTTGGCATTTATGGTACGGCTCAAGGAACATGAAGGAGGGGCTATATTTCCATTTCTTGATCATGTAAATGTATCGGATGTCACCAGAAGTTGGAGGCCTAGAGAAGACGGCCATGAAGAGTAGGTAGGTCCCGTATATAAATGCATGACCATTTGGATGCAGCTGCGACGGGGCGATGTCTATGTACTGCAACACGTCCCGAAGAAATAAATTGAATGGAGGCACGCTGCCCATCCAACACATAAACTTGTTGCAGGTGGTATATCCGACTGGGGGCAGGTGAGGACGATCGTGACGCGACGGGACTAGCACGTCGGCGAAAGGAATCCCATGGATGGAACATATTCGTCGAAGTGCGGCTTCATTGATCTTCGAAGCTTGTGAGTCAATCGGATTGTCTAAGAGAATTGTTGCCTCCAGGGCATCAGGTGCTAAATTATGAGCAAGGGAAGTCGATGGATTTGAGGTATCAGCGGCTTCTTGCCTTGATGACGGCCCAGGCCTATCAGATATAGTGGCGGAGCTAGACTTCATAGACATCCCCAATAAATAATGAATCTGTCTAAGTACCTATGAAAACTATACTTGAAAAATGTTCAATGTTAGAATTAACAACACGAATATCCCCCTCATGTGGTGTGTGAACTAGTGCAAGCAATCGTGTAAAAGCGTTGAAAGTTTGAAGGTCGCAAAGTTATTGATATAAAACTGAGCGTCAAGTCATCGCCTTCGAAGACCGTCATCGCTGACCGTCCCCAAAAGCCTGCTTTTTGGTGATTGCAATTCCAGATCCAGAAAACGTATGATAACCTAAGTTCAGATTTATGTTTGTTAGTGATCCGGGTCGGCTTCACATATGCTAGTATGCTTGGGTTCTGTTTCTTGTTTTGCTATACGAGTAGATATAGTTAATAAGTGTTCAGCATTTGCGATTAGTCGGCTAAAGTCTTTGTTCGGCTAAATTTTGGTTCGACTAAGTCATTGTTCGGCTAAGTCATTGTTCGGCTAAGTCTTTGTTCGATTGAGTCATTGTTCGGCTAAGTCTTTGTTCGGCTAAGTCATTGTTCGGCTAAGTCTTTGTTCGGCTAAATTTTGGTTCGACTAAGTTTTTGTTCGGCATGTAAGTCGTGTCCGGCCTCGTTTTGTTCGGCGTGTTTTAGCCTAAGTATGATACGGCGTTTATGACTGTTCGGCTGAGACAACCATCGGCACGCTGTCCTTAACGGTGGCCTCATCCCTTCCTCCATCCACACCGAACCACGAGGGCAAATCGTTCGGCAAGTCATACCAGACCATACCACTCGATGCCCCTAATCATCTCCTACTTCTCCTATACTCTTTCCTCCACCAATCTCATTCGGCACAAAAGACTTATGCCGAACCACAGTACATCTACCAGTGACTTCCTAGAAAACCCATCTCTATTCACTCTTCCTTCCACCCTCGTCGAGTGACTCTGGCAATCTTTTAATCTACCTCGTCAATTAGGGAGTTCAAGTGTAAAGACCATGTTTATATGGAAGAGAAGGTACCTAGTTGATAGGATGAAGATTTGGGAGAAGTCGACGAATAGTTGAGGAATGTTGCACTGGGAACTTCGGCAGGTACAAGGAAGAGGTGTTGGAAATGTAAAAAGGGAATAGAGAAGGAGGTGCCGGCTATTATAGGAAAAAAGAAGAAGTCGAAAAAGGCTACATCCGATGGAACCGGTCAAAGTTGCATCGTTCGGCATCAGCACGCAATGACGTTCGGCAATTGAAGAGCGCTCGGTTTCCAGTGCATCATTCGACATTTACACCACGTTCGGCACACGCCTCAACTGCTGGCATTCTAAAAAAGGCATCTCCATTCGAAGTCAGTCAAAGATTTGAAACGGGACATGAAGGTTACATGAATCAAAGCGTATAATGATTCGGTCACGTAATACACTTTGGGGGGCAAGTGTTTCCTGGAGATTTGACCAGGCAACTGAGTGCTCGGCATCTAGTAGTGCTCGGCATTCAGGAGTACTCGGCATCCAGGAGCACTCGGCATCCAGGAGCACTCGGCATCCAGGAGCACTCGGCATCCAGGAGCACTCGGCATCCAGGAGCACTCGGCGTCCAGGAGTACTCGGCATCAGAAGACGTTTGGCGTATACGACTACTCGACATGGCTGTATTGTTCGTCAAAAGCTATCGTTCGGCCAGAACCATCGTTCGGCCAGAGACATCGTCCGACTAAAGGCAAAGGTTTGGCTAGTGCCATCGTTCGGCAAGGGACAACGTTCGGTCAGAAGCATTGTTTGGTTAAAGCTATCGTTCGGCCAACACCAACGTTCGGCCAGAGACAACATTCGATCAAGCGCTTCGTTCGGCCGGAGGCACGTTCGGCTTCGACTGACATTCGTTCCACTCTTCCCACGCAGCAAGCATATCGTTCGGCATAGAGAAGGTGGTTCGGCATCTGTTAGCACCAAAATTGGTCACTAACCTCGTAGAAGAAGATTGTGAAGAGATATAAGTGATGAAATCAAATTAAACAGAGAAGACAATGCTAATCTAAATACAGAAAGTAAGAACACAAAATTTATAGTGGTTCAGCGTAATTGCCTACGTCCACTTTGAGGTTAAACTTTATTGATCTTCTTTATAGTTGATTACAAATACAATTCGTGAATCAAATGCTTGAATGAAGTTGTTAAGTAGAGAAGATGAGTCTTGAAAATGGCAGAGTCTCCCCGGTGTTTTTTCTCCAAAAAAACCCTCTTTCACTATGACCCTGCCCCTCTATTTATAGGCAAATATGGGCTGGACTTCCCAAATGGGCTGGATGGACGAACACTCTAGCCCCAGTACAGTGGTCGCTGCATGCCGACCCTGGTATGCCGAACGATGCTTTCCATGCCGAACGGTCCTTGTGAAGTTGTGCATACTGAATGCCTTCTGAATGCCGAGCGCTCTCGTTGCCGAGTTATCCTATCGCCGAGTTCTACTGACGCCGAGTACCTTTGGATGCCGAGTGCCATGGGATGTCGAACGCTCTTGTAGCCGAGTGCCAGTTGATGCCGAACACTACTTGACGCCGAGTAGCTTGGGATGCCGAGTACTCCTGTAGCCGAGTGCTAGTCGATGCCGAACACTACTTGACGCCAAATGCTTCGCCGAACACTCCTGGATGCCGGACACTCTCTAATGCCGAGTGCTACCTGATGCCGAGCAGTCTCGATGTCGAGCACCTTTGTATGCCGAACGCTAGCGCCGAGCATTGGTTGTCGCCGAACATTAAATGACGCCGAGTCTCCTGATCGCCGAGCACTACGGATGCCGAACGCTATGGATGCCGAGTCCCACTGGATGCCGAACAGTCCTTCATGCCGAGTAGTGGCCAATGCCGAGCACTCAGTTGCCTGGTCAAATCTCCAGGAAACACTTGCCCCCCAAAGTGTATCGCGTGGCCGAACGTGATGCGCTTTGAATCTGGTACGATTTACCTCGGAGGTACCTTCTCGAGAATGTTAGTGAAGGAGGTGCAAGACGAACGAGATTTAGATGCCGAACGATACGCTCGAAGCCGAACGTACCTCGTGTGCCGAACGTCACTCTGCTACGATGCCGAACCCTTCGGTGTTGACCGGTTCTACCGGGTATAGCCTCTTCAACTTCTACCTCCCTCTATATAACCAGGTCCTTCCCGTCTCTTTTCCTTTTACGCCTTCTTTTCTGTCATTCCTTAGAGACTTGCAATTCTTGCCATCCTACCAGATTTGAGACCTAATTGATCCTTCCTCAACTTCGACTTTCGAACTAGGTATCTATCCTTCTGTGATTAGATTACTTCAACACAAGACTTAGGTTGTTTTCATGGGAAACGTGACATCTCTATGATCGTATAATATGCGTCGAGCACAAATAGCTCGCATGTTTGGAGTTGTCTAGTTAGGGCTAGCTCCTTCATGCCGAACGAGACTGGAGGGAAAAGAAAGATGGGATGCTGAATGGCGTAGTCTTCGCCGGGCGATCTGTCCCTGTCGTTCGGCGCAGATGGAGAAGGTGTAGGGTGGAGTTGAAATCGTGGTGGAGCGCTACTTTTAGCCGAACGATAACCCAAACCGAACAGTCTTGAATGCCGAACGGTATCAATGCTGAACAATTACTAAAATGTAGAGCAATAACTTAGCCGAACAATAACCCAAGCCGAACAATTGACATGCCGATCATTGAATTCAGCCGAACAATACAATTGCCGAACACTCTTTAGTCCGAGCAAAACACAGCCGAACACTATACTTAGGACGAACAATCTTAAATGCCGAACAGAACTCTTAACAGGACAATGTCCTAACCGAACGAGACCTTTAGCCGAACGCTCGACATGCCGAGCAAACATACATGCTGACCTATACTTAGGACGAACAATACAATTGCCGATCATTACTTAAATGTCGAACAGTATAAATGTCAGACTACACTTAGGCCGGTTACTTTATAGAACATATGCTTTCTGAATCTGGAACTGTAATCGCCTCAAGGCAAGCTTTTTGAGACGGTCAGCGATGACGGTCTTCGAAGGCGATGATTCGAAGCTGATTATTATATCTTTAAAAAACCTTTAGATTCTTATCGCTTGTACACAATTGCCTGCACTAGTTTACACACCACGTGGGAGGAAAACTCGTGTTGCTAATTCTAACGTTCAACGTTTTTTAAGTATAGTTCTCTCAAGCACTTAGTTATTTATTTGGGATGTCGAGAAAATCTAGCTCCGCTACCATATCCGACAGGCCTGGGCCGTCATCGAGGCAGGGAGCCGCGGATACTTCTAACCCGTCAACCTCTCCCGCTCATAACTTGGCGCCTAATGATCTGGAGTCAACCATCTTACTAGACAATTCGATCGATTCTCAAGCCTCGAAGATCAACGAAGCTGCTCTGCGACTGATATGCTCCATTCACGGGATTCCTTTTGCCGAAGTGTTAGTTCCTTCGAGACATGACCGCCCTCATTTGCCCCCAGTCGGGTACACCGCCTGCAACAAGTTCATGTGTTGGATGGGCAGCGTGCCTCCATTCAATTTATTTCTCCGGGATGTGCTGCAGTATATAGACATAGCTCCGTCGCAGCTCCACCCGAATGGCCATGCATTCCTATATGAGACTTATTTACTTTTCATGGCTGTCTTCTCCAGACCTCCAACCCCCGGTGATATCAGATACATTTATATGTTCAAGAGACGGAAAGACAGTCCTTCTTTTATGTTCCTCGAGCCATACCACAAATGCCAGATCCTGACAGGGGCATGTAGCAAATTCGCCCTGTACAAACAGGAATGGTTCTATGTGCGCTGCCCGTCTGGTTTTGCTAGGAGATGGGTTGAGGGCAGTAAGTCTCTCTGCCGAGTTATTATTCGTATTTAACCGGAGTCATGCCTTTCCTAACTCTTCATTTCATCTTTTCAGGTATCAACCCGCATCCGGAAGGCCGAGGATATTCTGAGGCTGTTGAAGCCATTAGGGCCCTTCCTGCCGAGGATCGAGACATCCGAGTTATCATTTCAAATGAATCGCTGTCGGGGTTCGGCTTGCTGGCTCCTGGTCGTCGGATCAGCCTTCCGGAAGGTGTTACCATTCCCAAACCTCCGTCCGGTAAAGGGAAAAAACTTGCCGGATCATCGTCGCGCCGCGCTCCCGATACGCACGAAGAAAGCGAGCGCAAAGAGGATGATGCTCCTGAAACTCAGGGTGAGAATGCGGGTCCTGCTCAGAATCCAGCAGTTGAAGTCCACGACATCGAGACGTCGTCCTCCCCTTCGAAGGGAAAGAAGAAGTTAAAGTATAAAGTTCAGAAGGAGAAAGTTGGCGGTACTTCAAAAGTCACGCTTATACCGCCTGAGAAAGAGGCTTCTTCACAGCATCTTGAAAGTTCCTTGAAGGGTCTGTCAAACCTGTCAATTCCCGATGATTTGCTTAATTACGGGTTCGATGATCCTGAAACCCTCAAATTCTCTTCGCCCGCGAGGGGCAACGCAAGAGTTCAACTCCCGGCTCAAGGAGACAATACTCCGATTAGCAAAGATAAACGAACGGGTCCGTCGGGGGGAACACTAGGACACACACGCACATGCGCATTCCATAATATACTTCAAGTCCTTTTAATTTGTGAATTCTCCTTAACTCGTTGTTATCTCCATTCTTTGCAGGTGATATGTGCCGCTCTCACGGACTTGATCGCCTTCAGGGGTCTTCTATATTCCATCACTCCGGACGGGATTCCGGTTCAGGCAGACGCAGGGACCGAGGTGATTATGAAGATAGGGACAATCGTCCTCGCGAGTCGTCTCACCGCAAGAAAGCACACTCTCAATCTTCCCGGTCCCGTGATCTTCCTCCTCCAACTGAGCCGGATAAAGAGAAGTCTTTGCAGAAGGGTTATCAGTCTGATGCTGCTCGAGAACAACATTCCAGTTCATCGAGTACGAGGCAAGTTCGAGAGCAACGTAAAAGAACGGAATTCTCAAGGCATCCTCCTCCTACTCCTGCCGTGGACCCAACTGTTGCGGAAAAGATGGTCGACCTTAAGGCCAAGTTTCCGAAAATCTGTTTTGACGGCTTGAAATTCCTCCCAGCCATCCATCACATTCCTGGGCACGTGAAGCAAAGTGCCATTGCCTGCAACAATGACGTCTATGTTCAACATGACGCATTCGTGCACTTGGTGGAGAAGATCTCGGAAGTATCTGTCGAGCGTCAACACGAGATTGACCGTCTGAATCTGGAGGCTGACAGCGATAAGAAAATCATCAAACTCCAAGATGAAGAGCTCGCTTCGTATAAGTCAAAGCTAGAAGCCGCTGAACAAGGTGCAAAAGATACTGCTGAGGCAGTTACTCGCTTAGAGGTGGCTCATAAAAAGGAGCTTGACGAAGCAGTCCAGCGCAGCGGCGCCCTTGCCCTAGAAAAAGACTCTGTCCAAAAAGAAAGGGACGCGCTCGCTACTCAAGTCAAAGAGCTGAAAGAACTACTCTCCAAGGAGAAAGAAGACAAAATAGCTGCTCAGGAAGAATCACAGCGATATTGTGATGAGATTGTTGCTACCCGACTCCTGAAGACAAAGCTCGACGATGAACTTGCAGGGGTTGAGAAAATGAAGGATGAGGCCCGTGAGGAGGGCAAAAGAATGGCTGTGGAGGAGCTTGATTCTCGCCTTGAGGCGGCCGCAGAGGCCGGCAGGGAAGAGGTCAAAAGTATGTTTGACCCGTTGATCGCCGAGTACGGAGCCCGCGTCCTTATGCACCGTGACTTAACACTCTTGGGCGACGGCTACCTCGAATCCCTGGCTGAGGCATGGGAAACTCTGATAAAGATCAGGAAAGTCGAGTCAAGCTCCGAAGAGGTCGACGAGGATGCATTGGTGAAGGAGTTCCTGAGGGGGAATGAGCCATCGGATTTATCTGCAGCATTGGCTCTTTATGGCAAAGGCTCTTCCCCTTCGAAAGAGAAGAACGACGAAGCCGGCCCGTCAGAGGCCGACACTACTACTCCTCACATCGCCGCTCCTTATGCTGCTCAATCGGCCGGTCGGTCGACGCTTGATCCATTCGAGCAGCATGCCAGTTATGATCCCGAAGATCCCGGGCTTGGCGTTCATGTGCTGTCACCTATCCTGGAGGGTGAAACCCCGCGCGCCACCGATAGCCAACCGGATCCTGGTAGGAAATTCTTCTTTCTCTAGAAGTCGAGGAGATCCCGTCATTTTTCCGCAATGGTTATTCGTTCTAATGCCCATTTCTTATATTTTCATGTAGGTCGTTCTGACGCCGAGCCAACTCCGAGGAGCGATGACGCCAAGGAGGAAGCAGAGAAAACAAGCGACGTTGCTCACGCAGGAGTAACTCCCGGTCCAAACGCTCAAGTGATCGGGGCGCTTGATGATGACAAACTTGATACTTCGTCTCCTGCCGAAGGAAGCGATGAAATTAAAATCACTGGCGCCTCTGAGCATACTTCAGAGATGAGCATGAAGGACCGTCTCGCCGACGAGGAGAAGAAAAAGGTCAAAGTCAAAGTTGAATCTGAAATACTGGAACTCACTGACCCGCATAACAGACCTTTGAAAATCATTCTCCCGGGCAGGTCCAGACCACTAGATGTTCCGTCCCCTACTCCTGACTCCGTTTCTCTAGCAAGCAAAAAGTCCAAGAGAAAGCGTGAGGGAGAGGAGTCGTCGGAAACACCAAAGGAAGACAAGAAGAAGAAGTCGAAGAAATAATCGATGCACTTGCTCAACAAGTTTCCTGCTTAGGTTTTGTAATTGTTTTTATCTTCCGCAACTCGTAGTTTGTATAGGCCTGAATTTTGTAGGAGTGATCGTGTATCCCCATTTTGGACTTATCGAATAAAATTTTAGTTTCTTTTTGTTTGAATGATTCTCTTGTCTTTATTTGGTTTGTTGACACTATGCTCCGGGGACTTGGAGACTTGAGACTGTTCATACTCTAGTCCGCGCTCTGGGGACTTAGAGTTCTCCGTTCCGCACTCTGGGGATTCGGAGATTGGAAATCGTTTATACTCTAGTACGCGCTCTGGGGACTTAGAATACTCCGCTCCGCACTCTGGGGATTCGGAGATTGGAAATCGTTTATACTCTAGTCCGCGCTCCGGGGACTTAGAGTACTCCGCTCCGCACTCTGGGGATTCGGAGATTTGAAATCGTTTATACACTAGTCCGCGCTCTGGGGACTTAGAGTACTCCGCTCCGCACTCTGGGGAATCGGAGATTTGAAATCGTTTATACTCTAGTCCGCGCTCTGGGGACTTAGAGTACTCCGCTCCGCACTCTGGGGATTCGGAGAATGGAAATCGTTTATACTCTAGTCCGCGCTCTGGGGACTTAGAGTACTCCGCTCCGCACTCTGGGGATTCGGAGATTGGAAATCGTTTATACTCTAGTCCGCGCTCTGGGGACTTAGAGTACTCTGCTCCGCACTTTGGGGATTCGGAGATTTGAAATCGTTTATACTCTAGTCCGCGCTCTGGGGACTTAGCGTACTCCGCTCCGCACTCTGGGGATTCGGAGATTGGAAATCGTTTATACTCTAGTCCGTGCTCTGGGGACTTAGAGTACTCCGCTCCGCACTCTGGGGATTCGGAGATTCGAAATCGTTTATACTCTAGTCCGCGCTCTGGGAACTTAGAGTACTCCGCTCCGCACTCTGGGGATTCGGAGATTGGAAATCGTTTATGCTCTAGTCCGCGCTCTGGGGACTTAGAGTACTCCGCTCCGCACTCTGGGGATTCGGAGATTGGAAATCGTTTATACTCTAGTCCGCGCTCTGGGGACTTAGAGTACTCCGCTCCGCACTCTGGGGATTCGGAGATTGGAAATCGTTTATACTCTAGTCCGCGCTCTGGGGACTTAGAGTACTCCGCTCCGCACTCTGGGGATTCGAAGATTGGAAATTGTTTATACTCTAGTCCGCGCTCCGGGGACTTAGAGTACTCCGCTCCGCACTCTGGGGATTCAGAGATTTGAAATCGTTCGTACGAGTCCGCATGTCGTGAATGATAATGTAATTTATCATCCAATTAAGAGATATAGAAACTTCATAGAAAATATGGCTTCAAGCCTTTATTAACGAAAATCAACTAAATTGCTTGATTACAACTTTCACAAGGAAACTAAGTCATTATTGAATGGAAACATGCAGGAAATAACAGTGCCTACAACAAGAAAGGAAAACATGCTAAATGTAATAGTGCCGCAAATGTTCACTGTTCCATGCTCGGGGGAGTGTCGCGCCATCAACGGTCGCTAGCTTGAATGTTCCTTCTCCAAGCTTCCGTTCAATGGCGTATGGACCTTCCCAGCTGGGATTCATGTGTGATGGTACCGGGAAGACTCGTTTCAGAACGAGATCACCCACATCAAAGATTCTTGGGCGGACTCTGCCGTCGTAGTAACGTTTGACTCGATGTCTGTGCGCCGCCGCCCTTAATTCAGCTTCTTCACGCTTTTCGTCGATGCAGTCCAGTGATTCCAGCAAGAGGTTTTGGTTCGTCTTGGGATCATAGTATGTCACTCGGTGCGATGGAACTTTAAGTTCCACGGGTATAACGGCTTCAGTGCCGTATGCCAAGGCGAACGGAGTGTGGTCGATCGCAGACTTGTGGGTAGTTCTATACGCCCATAATGCTGCCGGGAGTTCATCTACCCACTTGCCTCCAACCTTCTCCAGACGCTTCTTTAGTATGGACTTGATTATTTTGTTAACGGCCTCGACTTGTCCGTTAGCTTTTGGGTGTGCAACGGCGGCGAACTTTTTCTCGATGCCGTACTTTAAACAGAACTCTTTGAACTCTCTACTTTCGAATTGCGTTCCGTTGTCTGTAATGATGGTGCGTGGAAGGCCAAAGCGGCATATAATGTTTCGTACAACGAAGTTAATGACCTTCTTAGAGGTGAAAGTGGCCAAAGGTTCTGCCTCAGCCCATTTCGTGAAATAGTCGACTGCAACTATTGCATATTTCGCACCACCTTTAGATAAAGGCAAAGTGCCGATTATGTCGATTCCCCAGATCGCAAATGGCCAGGGACTGATCATTTGTGTGAGTTCCGTTGATGGAGCCCTCGGGATTTTTGCATATCTTTGACACTTGTCGCATTTTCTTGCGTAGTCCGCGGCATCCCGGTTTACGGTGGGCCAGTAATATCCATAGCGGAGGATCTTCTTTGCTAGCGTTTGCCCCCCAGTATGGTCGCCACATTCCTTTTCGTGAACTTCTCTCAAGACTCGCTTTGTTTCATCATGAGCGATGCACCGCAATAATGGGACCGAGAATCCTTTTCGGTACATTGACCCATCCTGCATTACGTATCGCGCGGCCTTTCGAAGGACCTGCCGTCTTTCGCTTCTTTTTCCTGGTAAAGCCCCGGTCGTCAGGTACAGTTTGAATGGGGTTATCCACGATTCCTTCTCGATTTCTGTTCCCAACACGCGATCGACTTTCATTTCGTCTATGCTCGGGGCATGCAAGACTTCGACGGGATACAATCCCATTTGTTGCGTATCGTCGGTACTCGCGAACTTAGCCAATAAGTCGGCTTCTTTGTTCTGTTCGCGCGGGATATGTGAGATGTCATAACGCTCAAGATTTGATAGTAGTTCTTGGACCTAAATGAGGTACGGAGCAAGCTTTCGTCCCTTTGCTTGGTAGTCTCCCCGTACTTGGTAAACCACCAACTGCGAGTCACAAAAGATTTCGACTGATTCGATCCCGAGTTCCCTGATGAGCTTTAAGCCAGTGATCAGTGCTTCATATTCGGCTTCGTTATTTGTAGCCGGGAAATCGAGCTTCAGGGCATAACAGATCGATCGGTTTTCCGGAGTTACAAGAACTACGCCCGCGCCGGAGCAACGGTTGTTTGATGCGCCGTCAGTGTATAATTTCCATCGAAGGGGGGGAATGATGTCGTGATCGTCCGGTTTGATGGGTATGGTAAATTCAGCGATGAAGTCTGCTAATGCTTGCCCTCAGATGGCTCTCCGTGGTAAGTACGCGATATCGAATTGGCTCAACTCAATGTTCCATTTTAGCAATCTTCCAGAAGTTTCCGGTCGTTGGAGTACCTGCCTCAGGGGTTGATCGGTATAAACACCGATTGAATGCGCTTGAAAGTATGGGCGCAGCTTGCGTGACGCAATCACCAAGCAATAAGCCAATTTCTCGATTTTAGGGTAATTCCTCTCTGCCCCCGTTAAAAGCTTGCTAACATAATACACCGGCTTTTGGACTCGATCCTCCTCACGAACCAAAGCTGCGCTTATCGCATGAGGGGATATAGCCAAGTAAACGTACATCATCTCATGGTCAACTGGTTTAGACAGCATTGATGGGCTCTCCAGATGCCTTACCAGATTCCGGAATTCTTCCTCACAGCTAGACGTCCATTCAAAATTTCTCTTTCCTTTCTTTATTATGTCAAAGAACGGGATGCACTTGTCAGTTGCCTTGGATATAAATCGACTCAGCGCAGCTACTTTTCCGTTCAAGCTCTGTACCTGCTTTATAGTCCTGGGCGCTTGTACATCTCGAAGAGCTTGGATCTTTTCTGGGTTGGCTTCGATTCCCCTAGCATTGACGATGAATCCCAAAAACTTCCCTGATGCAACGCCGAAAGAACACTTCAACGGGTTGATCTTCATGCCGTAAAACTTGAGTATGTCGAACATTTCAGCCAAGTCTTGAATATGGTCGTTTGACCGTCGTGACTTCACGAGCATGTCATCCACATAGACTTCCATGGTTCTACCCAGCTGGTCCTTGAACATTCGATTCACCAGACATTTTTAAGTTGCTCCAGCATTCTTTAATCCAAAGGGCATCACTACATAGCAATACAGCCCGACATTTGTAACGAAGCTGGTGTGTTCTTGGTCCGGAATATGCATTGGGATTTGGTTGTATCCTGAGTACGCATCCATGAATGACAGTAACTCGTGTCCTGCGATGGAATCGACCAACTGATCGATCCTAGGCAACGGGAAACTGTCCTTAGGGCATGCTTTGTTCAAGTCGGAATAATCTACGCAAGTCCTCCATTTCCCATTCGCCTTCTTTACTAGCACGGGGTTGGTGACCCATTCCGGGTAGAGGGCGTCGCGGACGAACCCATTTGCTTTGAGTTTGTCCACCTCCTCTCCAAGAGCGGCGGATCTCTCCGGATCCATTCCTCTCCTTTTTTGCTTGACTGGGACGTATTTCGGGTCTATGTTCAACATATGACTCGTGATGGCGGGAGAAATCCCACACATATCAGAATGCGTCCAGGCGAAAACATCAAGGCTTGCCCGGAGGAAGTCGCTAAGGTCTTCAGTCATTGCGGGGCCTAGCTGTGATCCGATCTTCAGTATTCGCGAAGGGTCGTCACGGCTAACTGAAATGTCAACTGTTAATTCAGCCGGTGCCGCCTTCTCTTCCCTGGGTTTCTCATCGTCGTCTCTCGGATCTATATCTCCGTAGATCCGAGAACTATGCCCGAGCCAGGGCTCGGGCACTACTTGTCAATTATCCGCATTGAGGATGCCGACGGGATTGTCCGCAACCTTTCCTTTCTCCCTCCAGTGGGCCTCTCGGAGCTCGGCCACATAACAGGAACGACTAGCTGCTTGATCGCCGTGAACAACGCCTACTCCTTTGTCAGTCGGGAACTTCAAAGTTAAACACCACGGGGCTAACGCTGCCCTAAACTCCGCCAGGGCTGGCCGACCCAAGAAAACGTTATACGGAGAGTCCACATCCAAAACTACAAAGGGTAGAATTCGCACTCTCCGACGCTCGCCTTGTCCCAGTTCAACTGGTAACTCGACATATCCCACTACATCAGTTGAAGCGCCGTTAAAGCCGTGGATACGAGCTTTGGATGGTTTCAAGTCTTTTGTTTCTAGCTTCATTTGATCGTAGGCCTTCTTGAAGATGATGTTGACTGAACTCCCAGAATCAATCAGAATTCTTTTTACGTATGCTGGTCCGATCGTTGCAGATATGACCATGGGGTCGATGGTCGGAGCCTCTACCTGATCAGCGTCTCTGCTTCTGAACACAATATCGTCTGTCATTACGCGCTGCTGCTTAGCAGGGGCTCCGTCCTCCATGTTCGAACAACACTCAAAATCTGCATGCTTCAAGGAACTTGCATATCGCTCCATCTCCTACCAATTCTTATCCGCGGGGTGAGGCCCGCCGATAATTGTATTTATGACCGGTCTACCAACGGTCCGGGCAGGCTCCTCGGGATGACGTGGAGCTGGTGCACGACCTGGGTTGGACGTTCCCTGTCCTCCTTCTTGTGGATCCTTCACAAATTCCTGCAATTTCTTCTGCCTGATCAACTTCTCGATAGCGTCGTGCAAGTGTCTACATTCTTCCGTATTGTGTCCATAAGTCTCATGGAAGCGACAATATTTCCCGGTCCGCTTCTGTTCTTCAGTTGATTCTTTTGGACGTGGTTTTCTGTACTGAAAAGTATTGCAGGTGGATAGGTAAATGTTTTCAAGTGGGGTGTTTAGCGGAGTGTACTCGCTGTAGCTTGGAATTCTCGACTTCCACTTTCCTGCTTCTTTTCTTTTCCCTTGACTCCTTCCTCCGGACTCCTTGGGTTGCCCAGGTTTGTTCTGGACGTTGACTTGGACCTTTCCCGAGCTGTCTCCCGATTGCTTCACAGCGATGTTGCTCTTTATTGACTCTTGGACAGGCCCTGGCGCCTTATCTCGTCGTACCCACCTAGCTTCCTCTCTTCTTATGAACTGGTGTGCCTTAGAGTAGAAACGCTCTAGCGTAGCTGGAGGTTTTCCTGCCAGCCAGTCTCCAAACTCAGAGTCTGGATCCACACCTCTCATTACAGCCATCAGAATTGCATGGTCATTGGGATTACTGACTTCAGTTGCTGCCACGTGGAATCTTTGCAAATATTCCTTCAACGATTCGCCAGGATTTTGGATTACACTTGACAGAGACATCACGTCCTTTGGGCGCGTAGTGTGTATCCTGAACTGCTCAATAAACTTCTTCGCCAACTCCTCGAAATTTGATACGGATCGCAGAGGAAGTCGGGTGAACCACATAGTGGCGATCCCAGATAGAGTAATCGGAAAACACCTACACTTGGTGGCATCATTCGCTCTGGCTGAATCCATCATCCACTCGTACCTCATGACATGTTGTCTAGGGTCAGTCTTTCCTTCATATGCAGGAATAGTAGGCATACTAAACTTCCTGGGGTACGCCGCTTGCAACACAACATCCGTGAACGGAGTATGACTTCTTGACACTCCCCAATCATCATTCGATAACCCCTGATTTTCCTTCATCAACTGCCTGATCATGGCTGTCAGATCTGGTGTCTGTATGGAAGGCGGAAGGTTGGAGTCTGTTCTACGCGCCTGTCCATGCTGATGCCTCCTCTCTTGGCGATTTGCCAATCGTGCATCTTGAGGTTCAACATCGTTAGCATTTTGATGATCTGGGCCTCTATCTTCCATCTGTATCCCGGTCCTAAAGCTTCCAGCTCTTGCTTGGTCGCGGTCTCCAGCTGTTCGAACAGCAGCATCTGCTCGCGCAGCATCAGTCTTGTGGCGTCTGCGCCTGGGAGGTTCATCAGATGAAGTAGAGCTGTCAGATGAGGAGTAAGCAGCGGGATTGCCCCCAGCATTCTGTTGCTACTGTTGAGTAAGTTGTGCCATCAGGTTGGCATTGGCTTGGATCTGCTCTCCTAGTTGTCTCCTACTTTCCCTGAGCTCTCTCATCAAGTTGTTGAACTCTATTCTGGTGATAACTGGAGTTTGGTCCTGAGTGGCAACTCCTGTATTTGGAATTGCTGGTTGATTGCTAGGCCCTGCTTGTTGCACGCTAGCAGTCTCGTGGGCATCCTCATTGTGAGAAGCTGACCTGGTACGCGGTCTTGCCATTGTAGAGTTATTGGTATGAACTCTGAGTAGAATCAACGGATGTCCTATCAGTGAGTCGGATCTTCTTTGGGGGATTTGTTCAATCCAGTAGCTTCAAAGCAGATCCTTGAGGTCTGAGAATTCGATTCTCAGTGAAAGCACCAAAGTGTTAGCACCAAAATTGGTCACTAACCTCGTAGAAGAAGATTGTGAAGAGATATAAGTGATGAAATCAAATTAAACAGAGAAGACAGTGCTAATCTAAATACAGAAAGTAAGAACACCAAATTTATAGTGGTTCAGCGTAATTGCCTACGTCCACTTTGAGGTTAAACTTTATTGATCTTCTTTATAGTTGATTACAAATACAATTCGTGAATCAAATGCTTGAATGAAGTTGTTAAGTAGAGAAGATGAGTCTTGAAAATGGCAGAGTCTCCCCGGTGTTTTTTCTCCAAAAAAGCCCTCTTTCACTGTGACCCTGCCCCTCTATTTATAGGCAAATATGGGCTGGACTTCCCAAATGGGCTGGATGGCCGAACACTCTAGCCCCAGTACAGTGGTCGCTGCATGCCGACCCTGGTATGCCGAACGATGCTTTCCATGCCGAACGGTCCTTGTGAAGTTGTGCATACTGAATGCCTTCTGAATGCTGAGCGCTCTCGTTGCCGAGTTATCCTATCGCCGAGTTCTACTGACGCCGAGTACCTTTGGATGCCGAGTTCCATGGGATGCCGAACGCTCTTGTAGCCGAGTGCCAGTTGATGCCGAACACTACTTGACGCCGAGTAGCTTGGGATGCCGAGTACTCCTGTAGCCGAGTGCTAGTCGATGCCGAACACTACTTGACGCCAAATGCTTCGCCGAACACTCCTGGATGCCGGACACTCTCTGATGTCGAGTGCTACCTGATGCCGAGCAATCTCGATGCCGAGCACCTTTGTATGCCGAACGCTAGCGCCGAGCATTGGTTGTCGCCGAACACTAAATGACGCCGAGTCTCCTGATCGCCGAGCACTACGGATGCCGAACGCTATGGATGCCGAGTCCCACTGGATGCCGAACAGTCCTTCATGCCGAGTAGTGGCCAATGCCGAGCACTCAGTTGCCTGGTCAAATCTCCAGGAAACAGCATCATTGTGTTCGGCCTATCTAGTTCGGCATACGGCGACCACTGTATTTGGGCCAGAGTGTTCGGCTGCCGAGCCCACCTGGGAAGTCCAACCTATCTTTGTCTATAAATAGAGGGGCATGGGCACAGTGAAAAGGGACCTTTTTTCGGAAACACTGGGGAGACTCTGCCATTTTTCAGACTCATCTTCTTTACTTAGCAACTTCATTCAAGCATTTGATCTACGAATTGTATTTGTAATCAATCATTAAGGATATCAATAAAGTTTAATCTCAAAGTGGACGTAGGCAATTACGCTGAACCACTATAAATCCGGTGTTCTTACTTTTTGCATTTGAATTAGCATATTCTTCCTTGTTTAATTTATCTTCATCACTTATATCTCTACACAATCTTTCTCAATGAGGTTAGTGACCAATTTTGGTGCTAACACCAAAATAATATATAGATGATATGAGTCTCTATCTTGACACACCAAGTACATAATCACAAGTTTAAACAAAATAGTACATGTAATAGACAGGTGTATAAAGGTGACTGGCTTCAAGTTCAGCAACTCTAGAAACCAATGGGGTACCTGAAACAACTCAGTCTCACCCGAGTATTATATAAAAAAAATAAACGGTTTAGTCTTGTTCCAATATTAATTGATGAAATGGTATAAAGTGTTATATATGAGCTATAAGCAACATGATTAAGTCATTACTTGTACAAAATCAAATACAATAAAATTGAAACCCATGAGAGAGTGGTCACAATCTAGAAATGGCCATAAGTAAAGTAAATGCCTAATGATCCTGATTGCCTATCGAATAGATGAGCACAAATGTTACGCCTGACAAACGCAAAGGATCGCCTACCGAAAGGACGAGCACGAATGTTACGCCTGATGAACATGAAGGATCACCTACCAAAAAAGACAAGCATGAAGGCTACATCTGACGAACACAAAGGATCACCTACTAGAAAGACGAGCATAAAGGCTACGCCTAACAAACACGGAGAATCACCTACCCAAAAGATGAGTATGATGACTACGCCTAACTGAAAAGTGTCACTTTCAAATGAAATTCGTATGTGTGATTTATTCATTTTCAAAGTTAACACATTTAATTAAATAAATTAAATAACTAAATTATTAAACTTAATTTTATCTCACCCCACACAGTCGAATAAAGGGCCACGACCTAACTTACCGAACCCGCTTGCCCCAAAGCTGAAAGTTACAACAAAGTTAAACTTATAATTTGCTAAATTAATTTTATTTAACTAATATATACTCTCACCCAAGGAAACCGGGCCCAACATCACACTACAGAGCTTCCTTCTCTTCTCACTGCCACATGCTTGCATGCACCTTTGTAACACTTCCCGCGCAAGCTCCAACTCCACACTTACCAACCCCAAGCCCACATGCACGGCCAAAACTCCACTTTCTTCCCATCTAACTTTCAAACTCATGTCACACACCAAAGCATATATATATATATATATTCTTCACTGCACTCATAAATATCCCCAGATCCACACTTCTTCCCTGCAGGCACCTCCCCTCTTATGCAATATACGCATGCCAAAATGCATACACACAAATATATACATGCCTCCACTCACTCACACATATATATACACTCACATAGCATTCACGCACACCAACACACACAAGGTACACATGCAAGAATAGCCCACTATCCCAAAATTCATATTTATTTCATTTGCAGAGAGAAGAAATGGAAAGTATGTAGTGTATATATTTCTACGAACAAATAATGAAAAGCATGCATGGAGCTTTAGAGTAGAAGAAAAAGCAAATGAGCTCTCCGTGTATTTCTATGCAAAGAAGAAAGAAAAATGTATGTGTTCATTTTTTAGTTTCATGCCATATTCCTCTCATGAATGTGTAAGTGTGCACAAATATATATATATATATATATATATATATATATATATATCTCAATTTACTTCCAAGCTAAGTAATGAAAAGTCAAAGTGAAAGGACGACAAAAAGATATGAAAAGAGTGTTGTGTGAGTATGTAGTTTGTGTGTAAACTTTGTTTTGTTTGCTTTAAAAGTTTGAATTTTAAAAGGTATTGTGGTACACATTTCCACAATATCATGTTCGCGTACGGGTTGCGAATGATAGAAATAGAAATATGATTATGCACAAAGATGCCACGTGATCAATAAACAACAATAAAACACATAGGTTAACTTATTATGTGCAATTTCAAAAATACCGATGTTTGCCACAAAATGCATCAAACAAAAATTTAATTATTTTCCAAATAAAATTAAAAATATATCATCGAAAATCGAGCAGTTATTTGAAACATATATTTCATAATATTTTAAATTCAAATTTGAAAATTTAAAAAAATTAAATATTCAAATTCGAAGACCTAGAAATTATGGGTCGTTACATTCTCCCCCCTTAAAAGAACTCCGTCCCCAAAATTTCAAGGACAGAAAAATATAATAAAAGCCAAAAATTAACAAAAGTTGAACGAACCAAAAATAATATCACCCATAACCCTGGTTGGAGGTACGGTGCCTTATCCTATCCTTTTTTTATTTATCAAATTAAGGTAGTTTCATTTTAAAATTCCTAGGTTAATTTACTAATCCTAGGTGAAAATTTACTTAGGCACCTAACCTAAGCTCTGATACCACTGTATTAACATGCCTTTACAACCCTTAAAAGTCGACATTAATACATCCATGGTATTTACGTGCCTAGCATCCAAGTGCTAGAAAGATAGATTTTCGGGAGGAAAAGAAAGAAAAGACAAAATAGAATCTCATATCCTGACGAGTAATATGTAATATACAACAGATCTTTACAAAAGAAAACTATAATATACATACATCAATTAGAGTAACTAACCATTCATCAGCCTAGACAGTTATAACAGCCTGTCCGCACAAATGTTGATAAATACAACAAAAACAAACAACGGAAGATAAAATACGTGAATATGCCTTAGAGGATTCAACTCATTTCCTTAAGCTCTAAAGTGTCCAGCTAAATCTGGAAAACATGCTCGGGCTGACCCAAGCATTATAAGAAAAATAATGCCTAGATCAGTCTGGTAAACCAGCGTGAGAAACACATATCAAATTGATTTTTATGTTATAAAAACTTTTCAAAAATAAAGGTATCTTGTAAGACTACGCCACAACATAAACATGGATGGGTTTTTACCTTGCAATAACCAAATCATTTTATAGGAAATCTTCTGATATTATGATAATGTGTAAGGTTTAAAATAAATATTAAATCTTAGCTAAAATTGGTACATCTATTAAATTCCAGTATAACAAGTATACAACTAAGTCCGAACAGCGCTTATTAGAGAATTGATTCCATCAACGACAAGGCTACTGGGATGCCTCCTATTACAGTACATCTCTAGATAAAATGTACCGATGGCCTCGCATGGAGCCTCTACATGGCAAGACCGACCTACCTCTTACTGGATAGTACCGAATATTTCATCACCCCAGTTGCTTTGCAACCTTTTTGTGACGACCCGACTTTTTCTCCATAGAAAGTCGCATCATCTTGAAGAAAGAAAGGGATAGAAAAGAGAAAAGATAGAGAAGAAAGAAAGAACAACATCAGAATCTCAATAGCGGAACGAATAAATTATATTAATAACATAAGTATTACATAGTATCATATACATCAGAGATACACAGCTTATAAAACACATACTAGACAGTTACAAACACTTGTCTAGTTATTACAATTCAAGATACAACTTAAACAAATGACTCAGAGATCAACACATCGGAACCACTTATATATCTACAAACGCTGAAGCCTCCTGCTCCATTTCTCCTTCAGAATTCGTCAAAGCAAACCTGAATCCCTTGGCTACTCGTAAATATTTGAGTACCCAAGAGTTTAAGAAAACAGAATAAACACTTGGGTCAGACATGAGTCTGGTGTGAGTAAACGGTTAAAGTTGCTTAACTTTGAAAACCTTTTGAAAATAAAGGTATCACGTAAGACTTCCCACACATAAACATGGAAACGTTTTTACCTTACGCTAACCAAAACATTGATAGGAAATCTGGTTATATTATAATAGGGTCTAGGATTTCCAAGTAAAATAGAAAATAGCCGAAATTGTTACATTCATTAAATTCCAGCATACATAGGTATATAATCAAGTCCGATGGTACTTATTGGAAGTTGGATTTCCATACAATGGCAGGGCTACTGGGGTACCGCCCATCACAGTATGTGGCCTAGATCAACGTACCGAGGATCACACCCAATCCCCTGCAACACAAGGCCGGAACCATCCCTTACTGGATAATTCCCGCATAAGAAACCCCACGGTTGTAGCTAGCAACCGCCCACACAGCCGAAATAAAAAGGGACTCTAGACAGGGGAAATCTTATCCTACTTGGGCGCTACCCACTAACCTTGCTGCACCTCCCCTGTTTTAGCCATTCCCGGTTGATGAGGCTTGAGGCTACGATTACCTTATCAGAACACATCACTTAGAATGCTCATCGTCCACCTGACGATGTTCTGAAAGCATTCAATCCATACAAGTTCGTTGCGGGTTCGAACGAAACCGAAGGCATTATCTCGTTACACTCATTTTGGAATCACCCTCAGAGTTAACGACAATAACCCTTGCACTCTGAATCTTCATCTTCACTTGAGATTCACGACCTAACGTTTAACTTGGATCGATGTGGTATTCGGATATCCAAATCTGGAAACCCGATCCCGGTCTCATCGAAATCCAAACGTATCTTAAAGGCCAAGTTGTTTAAAGGTTTAAACAATTCAATTCAATACTTGAATTCACACAACATTTAACACAGATAAATATCACACATTTATCACAGATATATCCAATATCATATCACAGAATATCACAGCATATCATCCAATAGATATCATCCAATTCAGATATTCTACACAACAATCATACATAAGCAACAATTATTAACCCTATGATATAATTTATTTAATTATCTTAAATTAAATTAATTACTTAAGAATTAATTATATAACCTTGCTTAATCAATCATTAATTAATTACAAACTTTTAATTAATTAATTACTTATTAAATATTAATCATCCTTGATTAATTATTCATTAATTACATAAAGTAATTATCCTTTAATTAATTTCACAAATTAATTATTCTTAACCATTTATAGTAATTAACCTTTAATTACTTTAAGTAATTAAATAATTAATTAATTACATTAATCCTTAATTAATTATCTCCATTAATTAATTAACTATAATTAATTACATTGACCCTTAATTAATTACATTAATTAATTAAACTTTAATTAATCATTTCTATTAATCCACCTTAATTAATCATAAACAGTAATTATCATCCTATAATTACTTACCTTAATTAATTAACTCCTTAATTAATTATATTAATCCATTGATTAATTACACCAAGAAATAAATCCTTAATTACTTCTCCTAAGTAATTATCCTTTAATTATCTTTAAACAAATTAATTAATCTTTAATTACAGATTAATTATTCTTTTAATTATTAATTAATAAACCTTAATTATCAATTAATAAAACTTAGTAACAAATTAATTAATCCTTAATTATCAGTTAATTAATCCTTAACCAATCTTTATAGATTAATTATCTCTTAATTATTAATTAATAAAACCTAATTATTAATTAATAAACTTAATTAAGTATTTCTTAATTACCAATTAATTTACCTCTAATTACTTAATTAATTAATTCTAATTACAAATTAATTAATCACTAATCATTAATTAAATCAATATTAATTATTGAATTTATTTAATTAATTAATTTCTCTTGATTAATTACTTAATTAATCCTTATCATTAATTAATTATCTTAAATTATTTAATTAATTTAATTAATCTCACGTATTAAACCTTAATTATCTTAAAATAAAACCATTATCTTAAAAATACCTTAATTATTATTAACATTTAAACCATTTTATCTTAATTGACTTTATTTAATTAAAACATTAATTTAGTTTTTTTAAAATACTCATTTAACTTGATAAATTAAAATTACCAAATCATAACTTCTTCCAATCAATAACTTAAAACATTTATCAAGTAATAGGTTTAAACTAATTTCAATTTAGATTTAAAAACTTGCTTTTATAAAAAAAAAATTAAACTGGTTTAGATTTACTTCGGGTCATACCCGAGACTTACCTGGTAGCTACCCCGAGTTCTCTCAAAACTCTTCTGCTTTGAGGCAATCCTTCACTCGCACGAGAACCCACCCGATCCAACACTTCTTTCCCAAACCAGAAACTAACCCAAATCCGCAGATACTCTTGTGCACGTGCACCACCTAACGGCGAAGCTCCGACCTTCGCCACGACCATCCTAAAGTCACCTACGATCTCCCTGATGAACTCGACCCCTCGACCTCGTCGAACTTGCCGTGAGACGAAAACGAACAATTCGAACAAATCTAAAACCACAACATCGACAAAAAATGCCTCGAACCCAACGTTCCCCGACCATCCACGCTGCCTTTCCCCAAGCCTCGTACCACTCGATCCACCTGAGGCAATGCAGTACCCCCAAATCCGACCTCAATAAAAACTAGGTTTAAAAACCTATCCTCCGATTTGCCAACGCCACAGCAGTCACTACGACCAACCACCATTTTTGCCAACATCCCTGAACATTCAGCTAGCTCCAGCAGGAACCCCGACCAACCAAACACAGTCGATCACCAGAAAACACTTAAAAACCCATTTCTGGTCATATCCAAAATGCTCATTCATTTTAATACTAAAAATTTTGATTTTTCTTTTAAAATTCATATTTTCCAGAGGCAATTCAATTTATATAATTGATTCATCAAATTTCATCATTTGATTTTAGCATGATTGTTAGAATGGCTACTGTATTTCTTGATTTTCAGAGGATTTTCAAACATAAGATACTTGAATCTATTTTTAGTACTTGGATTATGATTAAAATAATCTATTTTGTTTTGAATCCAAGTCCTAACAGTATTAAATAAAAAGATCTTGAAGTTTGATTGTAACTTAAACTCTGCAATAAGGAACAGAGAAGATGAATACAACCAGATATGCACACATGAACACAGTTATATATATACAGATTTTTATACTTATATACACACATGCATGGCATCATTATCACAGCAACTTCACAAGCAACATTCATCTACTTACTTAAACTTTTTTTTTAAATTATATGTTTACTCACTTTAAACAAAGAAAGCCTGAGAAGTTTTCAAAACTGGAAGCTATACAGGGAGTATCTTACAGTATCTCTGTCTATATAAACATATATTTATTTTAAAATAACATGCATGCAAAATTTTCAACCATACATCACAACTTTAAATCTAGCATTTATCACATGCATATAACAAAAACCATTTTTGTTTAGTTTACTCACCAGACATGAAGAAACAGAGAACAAGTTTGAAAACTTGAATGCTTTGATTTGAAAACTGGAAAGCTTGCTTTGAGAACTTGAAATGCTTTGAAACTAGAAATCCTTTTGTTGAGAAAATTTAGCTTTGGAAAAGATTACTGGTTGAATGTTTCTGATTTCATGATAATCTTTGCTTGATATTTTGAAAATGTTACAGGCTGAAGATAAAATGTTTACAGGCTTTATTATTCTCTAGTTTGCATTTGTTTTTGAGAAGTGTTATAGGCTAGAAATAAAATGATTACAGGGTTTTGAGTATAAACTTGAAGAAGGTTTTCAGGGAAATGATTTGTTTGATCTGAGATTTGTTTGGAAATGGTTTTACAGGTTGTTTCTTTTTAGGAATGAGAATAGAAAAAGGAATGAAGGGGAAAGATAGAGGTTTATATAAGTTAATTTAGATTTTATTAAAAATAAATAAAAGAAAATCAAAATAAATGTGACACTTGTCTTTAACCTTACTTAGTTTGCTAACACAGGGTATTTAAGAGGTTTATAGATTAACACATGTAACTTTACATGCATAATTAAATTTTAAATGTTTTATAAAGCTTTTATAAATTAATTTCCAAATAAATAAATACATATCTTATTTAATAAATGCTTTTCTCAATTTATAAAACCTTTAAAAGAAAATAAAATAAAAACCAATCATATCTTAAATAAAATTATATATAGTATATTTAGTCCATTTTTAAATGATAATATAAAACTTTTGTATTTATTACTATTTAATAAACACTATCTTAATTTATATAAATAAAACTCTTTAAGGAAAATAATATAAGACAAATCTTATTTTAAATAAAAACCTTATCCATATATTTTATATCCAAAATATTTTAAAGATATATATATTCTTTAAATTCAAGTTTAAATCCAAATTCAAATGCAATTTAAAAATCCAATTTAAAATCAATTCAAACATATATAAATTTAAATAGACACCTTATTAACTTTGAAATAAAAATTCTATTTTAAAACCCACTTATATCTATATTTAAAAACATCACATTATTATTATTGTTTGAAAACAACAATTTTACCAATTTTTAATAATTAATTTAAAAGATTATCACATTTTAAACTTCTTGAAATTCCGGGATATCACACTTTTCCCAAGAGGTCTCATGCACAACTAAATCCATAAATAATAATCTAAAAGTGTAATAACAATACCCTAATAGGTGTGACCTACATAGCCTTGCGGCATATCCCTTATTTTAGTCATTCCGATTGTTGAGGCTAGAGGATACGTTTTACCTTCTTAGCAAATCCCACTTGGAATGCTAACACTGCTCTCTAAGCGACAATGCAATGCTGGCAATCGTCCATACAAGTTGTTCAGGATATGAACAAACCGAAGGCACTACTTCTACTACATCCTTTTCTGAATCACCCATGAGATTAGTAAAAAGTAGCCCTTGCACTTCAAAGAGCTCCATCTTCAATTCCATCATCTTTAAGATACTTCCAATTCGAACGCTTAAGTTGGTGCGAAGGGGTTTTTAGATAGTTCATACTTATTCGATCCCGGTCTCATTGAACCAACATTCGACAGTTTCTGGTAAAATCAACTCTGATTCTTTAGAAATAAATAGACAATACATAAGAGCAGTGATTACCTCTTAACTGTTTAAGTGGACGGATTTCCTTATAATTTGTCCTAGAAGAACACCATGAGTTTATACGAACAGTATATCATCATCGAAGATAACTTTACCATTTGATTCTCGTGTTTCTTTTAGATATTTTCAAGAGTCAGAAATGGGTTCGGATTTGATATTCGGTCACTTAACTATCAAATAAACGAACAACCAAACATAGATTTAATTCCATATAGAATACTTAAGCCTCTTTTATTTAATCCTAATTAATAAAACACTTCAATTATTTACAAAAATATTCATATACTTATCTCACCGGTATAAGTATATTCTCAAACCATTCAAGAAAGATTCCCTGTTTCAAAATCATATTAAATGGATCAAAAACAAATGTCATCTAAAAACATTATTTACTATAAACCCAAAACCTCTTAACCATTGGTGTTAAGTATGGAAAAAGGCTTCTATACCACCATAATTAAGAAGGGTTAATTATTAAATTCATAAACTTAATTTTATTAAGTGATCCAATTCATATACAAAAAATAATACTTCATACACTAAATATCAATCTTCAATTTCAAACTCAGACTATCCTTCGGATAACAACGAAGTCATTCAAGTTAGGATATTATTACATCCCACCTTACTTAACAACGTTCTTACCTTTAAGGATAGGTAGAAATTTCCCTACCTTGAAGTTTAATGTCAAATATATGATTTTCAAAATCTCCATATATTATTCATCTAAAATCAAAGTTTCACCGATCAAACTTCTTTTCCCATTTCCAAGATCTTTTTCAAATTTATAAACTTCACTATACTCTCTACTTAGAAATAATTCTTTTTTTATAAAATAATTTATTACTTTAAGTACTTTTTATTTAATAAATTGATTTCCCTTAAAACCTCCTTAATAAAGAATTTATTAAATTTAAACATCATTAGTAAATAATTAATTAACTTTAAAACACCATTAATAAATAATTAACAAACTGAAACACTATTATTAAATAATTATAAACTTAAGCACTATTAATAAAATGATTAATTAACTTGAGTCAATATTAATAAATAATTAATAAATTTCAAAAACATCCTTATTAAATAATTGACTAACTTAAAATATCATTAATAAAATAATTAATTAACTTTAAAATAACTTATTAAAATGATTGATAAATTTTAGAAACATTTTATTAAATAATTAACTAACTTAAAATATCATTAAGAAAATTATTAATAAAATTTAAAATAACTTATTAAAATAATAAAGTAACTAAATGTTTAAATATCGAAAAACACTTTACTGCAAAATATTAAAATTTTAAAGTAAAGTTATATCCATTTCTTTCCAAATTTGAGAAGAGGCTTTGCGACCCTACTGGGGCTTAAACAAGCAACCATTTACTATCAGTTCAACATTACAAGTCATCACTGATATTTACATAAGCAACATTCATGTAAATAAAATCCATCATTCTCAACCAATAGATAACACATCACTTTACCCGGTCACTGGCATATAAATAAATGGCTAAATTAATAAAATAACGGAATGAGGGTTTATTCTGCTAAATAGATTTCCAATATAATTTATTCAATTTAAATATAGTAGAACAATGTTTTATTCTGCCAACAAGATGTTATTGTTAGCATACAATTATGAAACTACGTTATCATAATTTAATTCAATTAGATTAACAAATCCGTCAGATAATGGTACTACGGTGTTCTATTAGTAAATTCGAACTCAACGTCAAAATTCACAGGTCAAACGGATCTTGTATGGTTGTGCTATAGTTTCTTAAAGTTTTAAACTTATTAATTTCTAACTAAAAACAATTTAAACCAAACAACCACCCAAACCCTAACTCCTAAGCCCAAGGCCTATCAGACCTAAACCGTCACAAAGCTTCTTCCCCAAACCTTATTTCCCAAATCAATTACAAAATTTAAAAGATGGAGCCAAAAAATAGCATATAAGTGCACATGTTCATTGCCCGTTGTCCCCTATCATCGATCATTGCCTCAACCGCACCTACAAATGTTGAGCCATGCCCAACCCAGCCCTACAATCGCCATCCACGCCAATGCCTCCAAGCGAATTATGACCCATAAGCCCATTACCAAAGTTGTGTGCAGGCAAATAGAAACACTTAAAACCCTTCTCCATTCAACTCCCAACCGCCGCTACCATGATCCAAACTAGCCTCCACCACGTACATCGTTGGAACCCCCACATTCATTCCCACTTCCATCCCTAAGTTAGGCCTACTCCATGGCCCATCCTGCTACCTGCAACCCCCAAATTAGAACACTAAAACCAAGTTTTACCTAAACCCTAACATGAGCTCGACCCTTCAACTTAGACCACCATCATCCACGCGATCACCACCATAGCTCCACTATCACCCAAGGCTACTCTAGCTCTGATCGCTCAGTCCCAGACCTTTTAGATTATCGAAATCAATTAGATGACCCAAATCTGATCATCCCGACACCATGGTATAATCTAACACCCTAATTCTGCGATTAGCCTAAAAATCTCAATTTCCAACTACGAACCTGACTATATAATCCATTCATCAATTCACACTCAATGAAAAACTAACACATTTCGACCACTGAATGTTATTGACACACTACAGCCACCTTACTCGATAGGTAGCAGGAAGCCTATTTTCTATTTTAAATCAAATATTAATAAAAATATGATTTTTAAACAATTATATAAACCTGAGCATCCTATCAAAACCATAATCAATACTCGTAATAATTTATACAAAATTCAAAATATTCAAACAAGGAGTAAAGATCTCACCTTCCCAAATTATCTGAATTGCAAAATCTAAGCTTAACTTTTTTTAATACTCTTGAGTGATGTAGAAATGAAGATGAAAATAAGAAGAAAAAGTATAAAGTATGTGATGAGAATAGTGTATATATAAAGAGGTTACATAAATAAATGAAAATAAGAAAATAAAATGGAGATGCCCTTAAATCATAATTTTCAACTCTTACATCAAATCTCAAGCCACCAAAATGTCAAGCATATGCAAACATGTTGGATAATAGGGTGGCTCAAGTATTTTTGTTCGCTTGATTACTTAAGGAATCTTACATCATTTCATATTCAAATTTTAAATATACTTAGTTTTTTATTATCATTATCTTATTTATTTCTTCTTACATTCCAAAAATATAAAGCCTTTTCTTTAAACACTTGAGTGTAGTTTTAAAGCATATGTAAGGGTTTTTAAACTATCTACAATTTGTCGTTCAATAAAAAGCTGAAAAATTGAAAAGCGGGTTTCGGTCACATTTTCAGTTCTTCATCGAACTGCCTATTTATGTAAATAGAATTCAAGAATGAATTTTCTATCATTTGTTAAAAATTAAAAGAGGGTTATTTAATTATTAAAACCACTAATTTAATATTTAAAATAAATTAAATATTCATAAATCAAAGCGATAAAACTCTGGGTCGTTACAACTTTAGCCCACTTTTAAAGAGTTTTAAGGAGAAAGATATTACTTTATTATAAGTACTTTTGTGTATAAATTGGCTATCCAATGATCATATTTATGTTGGTTGGTGAGGTATTATATGTTCATTTTTTACCTTGATTGGTTACTATTGCATATGTTAAATTATTGGCATACTCACTCATATATCAAATGTTATAACCCACTATTTGGATCTTGGGCCAGGGAACTGATGACTAGTTATTATTGTTTCAATAGTGGGGAATGGTCAGACTTAAACTCCTGAGTGAGTAGAATTGCATCCAGAAGATCAGGAAGATTATATCATGTTAGGATGCCTTGAACTGATCAAAAGACATGACTCATGGATATTTCAAAACTAGATTTTGGGTGGAAAATGGGGTAGGGTCATGCCCTATCTTCAAGCCATTAAACCCTCGGTTGGTTGAGTCTGTGATTCTAATGCATAAGGCTTTGCTAATATTGAGACTAAAAATAGGTGTTACGCACCCAATGGAACTCGTAGCAAATTGCTTACCCACATTTTTCCCCTGAATTTTTAGGAGACCATTTGTATTTTCTCCTGCCATTTTTTAGGAGACCGTGAATAGTTTCTCCTACCGATCTTAGGAGATCGTTATTGTTTTCTTTTAAACGGTCTAGAAGACTATTGGAATATGTGATATATCTTGGCTTGAGTTAACCGACAGGTTTTTAGTTAGCTTGAGAAAACCAATATATGTTCATAGCAATTTTGAGAAAACTCTTCCATTGAATGGATATTTTATTGGATTGGATAATTATCGGAATGTGTAACCCTTTGACCTACGTGAATAATGTACTATTCATTTTAACCCACACATGCATGATATGATGTTAATGTCAAGATTATGTTCTAATTATTTTGGTTCGTAGGATATGTTATGAATGACATGTTTGTTGATAGGGTATTAGTGAGGGGAAACAAGTTTCGCACAACGGGATGGTCAATCTAAGTATCAATATGGTGGTTGAGATGGAATAATATTATTTACACTAGACTTTTTGTCCGACGTAATGTTTTTGATTTCCGCTGAACTCTCATATACTCAATTTGAATTGGGTAGGCTGAGAGTAGGGTATTCTTGGTTTAGACGAATAAGTGTGCAAGAGGCAAGCTACTATCTACGATTATTATTTCCGCTATGCAGTGATAAACGCTTTTCTTTATTTTTGAATATGTGTAATGATGGGTACTGTAAATGTCTAAGTAGTTAAGACTATGATCATCCAAAGAGACATTATCATATGTCGTTCTTTTGATTATAGTTGTATTTATTATAATTTTTAAAATGATAGAATTATGGAGTAATGTAATGTAATAAATAAATAAGAATATAATGAATTTGCAAATTAATGAATAGAAATGTTCTGTTAAAATTTTAAATTCTTATGCACTAGATGTTAATGATACAATAACTCATCTCCTTTTGTCCTTAGGAAATTATGTTAAGGATGAATACAACATCAATAATATCTATTTTCGAACCTCGAAATGGATGATGTTACTACTTGATATCAAAGCACAGGGTCATATAAAACATAATAAGAATTTTTAAAAACATAACCAACTAAAATGAGAAAGAATAAATTGCGGTATGGGGATAGCGTTATTATAATGTACTTGTTATTTTTTATACATATAAGTACGTGTATCAATCTATACTCTCCCTTCTATCTTAGACCCTTCTTCTATATCCTATGATGACTCGTATGCAGATTACGTGAAATGGATACCAGAAGTGTAAGACTAAACTTGGAAGGCGGGAGCACCATAACTAATTGGAATGTTTGGGCTAATGCAAGGAATGCTAACCGAACCACCAACGCTAATAATAATGATAATGTGGGTGTTGCAGCCACTCCAGTTGATATGGAGATGATGTTTCTATTCTTTTTCAATATGATCCAAGCCAAGTGGTAACGCGGGAGCTGTCACACCAGAAGTTGCTACTAGTAATAACTATGCTGCATTAAGTCGGGATTATACTAGCTCGGGAGAAAACCATTCTTAGGAATGGAAAATTCCATTAAAGTGGAGGACAAGCTTCTTCTGTGTGAGTGGATTTTCTCTGATATGGGATTGAAAAATGATCAAAAAGGGGATTAGCATCAAGACAGTTGCAAGGATCTTCTCTCTACTAGTGGAATAGTGTTACCATGGAGTTGCCGAAGGAGAAGCTTACTTGGGATGACTTCAGAGAGGGGTTTGAATAGAAGTTTCTATCTAAAGTAGCTAAGTCAATGTTGCTTTGGAATAGGGTGAGATGACAGTGTTGAAGTATGTCATGAAGATTGTTGAGTTGTCAAGGCATGGGCAGACCATAATTAACACTTTTCTTAAGAAAAATGAGAAGTTCATTTGAAAGCTGAAGTCGGAGAGTGATAGGGAAACTATGTCACATCTTAGAAATATGTTTAATGTTGTGGTGGACATGCTCCGAGGAACGAATATTTACTTGCATTTCTAAGGAAGAATATATCTATGGAGACTATAAGTTTCAAGGCAAGAAAAGAAAGTTCTTTGGCAAGGAGAGAGCTTAGAGGCGTAGAACTCCGAAAAAGGGAAAAGCTAAAGTGACTGGCTACAAATGTGATAAGATGGGGCACTTTGCTCATGAGTGTCGTTCTGGTAAAAGCAAGTAGCTTGTTGATAAGAAAGGTGTAATGTGCTATAACTGCAACAAAATAGGGCAATTTAAGAGAGATTGTCGTGAACCGGTCGAGGCTCAAAAGGGAAAGGTTTTCACTTTGGAACATACAGCTTCTGGACTTATTGTAGAGGAGAATGGAAAGGCTGTGTTAGGGGTGCACATATTATTTGTAGCATTCTATCAATCTGTTATTCAATACCCGAGCATCACATTCTTCTGTCTCTAGATGTTTGGTAGATAAGTTAAATCTTGAACTGATATACATTATTACTTCTCTGAGGGTTGCGAATCCAATAGGCGGCTATGCAACTATCAGAATGAGATGTCACCATGTAGAGTTTGATTTACTAGGTCATATGTTTGCCTACAATTTATATGTGTTTGATTTTATGAGTTTTTGGGATAATCTTGGGTATGGATTGGTTAATTCGATATGATGATAGGATATTTTGTCGAGATATGATAATATCTATAAGATACCCTAACTGCCATAATCCAATTATATACTCGTTAGAGGAGCCAAGTTGACGTATGTCCAATGTTGGGTGCAATAGAAGGTGTGGAGCAAGAAATTAATTAGGTTTTCATAGTAAGGGAGGATACTGATATCTTTAGGCCTGTTGCGGGACTACCACCGAAACGTGCCATAGAGTTTCAAATAGGCTTCATACCTAGGGTTGAACCCGTAAGTGAACGCCTAACTGAATGACACCTACCGAGATGAACGAGTTAAAGGTGCAGCTAGTGAATTTAGAAGGGAATAATTTATTAGACCAAGTAGTTTACCCTTGGTGAGCTGCGGCGGTGTTCGTGAAGAAAGTTGAATGAGAATGAAATAAGAATCGGTATCCTTTATCTAGAATAGATGATTTGTTTGAACAATTGAGTGAAGCCATGGTGTTCTCACAGTAAGATTTAGCAATAGGTTTCCATCAATTAAGAATTGAAGAGGAGAGCATAACATTAACGGTGTTTTGAACAAGATATGGCTTGTATGAATGGTTGTCATGCCATTCGAAGTAACTAACATGTTTGCTTTCTTTGTAGATTTGATGAACCAGATCTTATGTGGGCACTTGGATAGATTCATGTTAGTATTTATTGAAAACATTTTGATATACTCTAAGAATGAACAAGAGCACGAAGTTCATCTTTAGAATGGTGATAGATATGCTGAGGCAGCATCAACTAAAGGTGAATTTTTCAAAATGTAGTTTTTGGAAAAAAAGAAGTGAAGTTTCTTGGACATGCAGTTTCGAAGAACCAATTATCTTTTTATGAAGATCTATTAATAGTTGGAAGAGACTCAAGAATGTGACTAAGATTAGAAGTTTCTTGGGGTTGGCTGGCTATTACCAGAGATTTACTAAAGATTTTTCTCATATAGCAATATCAATGACTAAGCTAATAAGGAATGATGTAAAATTTGTTTGGACCGATAAATGTGAACACGCATTTCAGAAACTAAAACATTTATTGAACAATGCACCCATATTTATTGTTCTAAATGGGAATCAAGGTTAGGTGGTGTATATGGATGCATGTGGATCTCGGTTTCGAAGATGTATTGATGCAGAGAGACAGAGTCATCGCCTTTGCTTCTCGACAACTTCGGCCACATGAAATTATGTACCATATTCATGGTTGGAGTTGGCAGCTATGACCTTTGCATTGAAGCTTTGGAGACACTGCCTTTCAGGAAAACGATAAAGGCTTTACACAGATCATAGGTCCTTAAAGTATTTATTCTCTCAAAAGGAGATGAATATGAGACAACAAAGATGTCTAGAGTTTTTAGCAGCATATGATTTTGGGATTGAGTATATGCCGAGGAATGGAAATGAAATTGCGGATGTGCTTAGTAGAAAACATCAGAATTTAGAGGTGTTGACTTCGTGTCGAGTTAGAATGAGGTCGATGGCCAGTTCTAGTCAGAATACCACAATGATTTCTTGTTTAGAAGTTTAACTAGTATTTATTTAAATAATTGTAATAGAGAAAAATGATTATCTGATACTAGTCGATCGATTTAAGAGACTAGAAGTGGGAAATAAGATTGAGGATTTGAAAAATTTTGTACTTGACCAAAGAGGATGGTTTAGAAAGAAAGGACGGTTGTGTGTTCTAGATATGGATAATATGAGAAAGGAAGTTATTAGAGAATGTCATCGATCGAAATTTACCATTCATCTCGAAGGTACAAAGATGTACTAAGATATGAAAAGGAGCTTCTTTTAGGGAGGAATAGAGTGAGATGTAGGCTTGTGGGTGAAGTAATTTATGAATAGCCAATAAGTAAAAGCCAGCATCAGAAGCCAAATGGATTACTTCAAACTTTGGAAGTGCCGCTATGGAAATGAGATTCTATATCTATGGATTTTATCCATGAGTTGCCGAGATCAAATAGGAAAATGAAAGCATTTGGGTCATGGTTGACAGACTGACCAAAGTGCACATCTTATCACTGTTAGGTCGACAAGGACATCACCTAGTTTGATGGAATTATTTATGAAGAACGTTGTGAGACATCATGGATTAGAGAGTAGCATTGTTAGTGATAGAAATCCTTTGTTTACTAGTGAGTTGTAGAAGAGCTTACAGAATGAATTGAGTGCCAAGCTAAAGACGAGTACTACTTACCATCCGCAAACTGATAGGCAAACGAAAAGGGTCAACAAGGTACTCGAATATTATTGAGAACTTGTGTACTAGGATTTAGAAGGGCATGGGATACCATTTGCACTTAGTTGATTTTTCGAATAATAATAATTATCAGACTAGTATAGGAATGATACCTTTCAAAGCACTTTACAAAAGCCCATGCAAATCACCTACATGTTGGTCGAAGACAGGTGGTAAACAAACACATGGCCCAAAATTGGTGAAAGAAGCCAGGGAAAATGGTGAGTTAATATGAGCAAGGATGAACGAAGCTCAATCAAGGAAGAAAAGTTACGTGGTAAACGGTGTAGGGATTGAAATTCTAAGTTGAAGACTATGTTTTCGCGAAAGTATCATTGATGAAGCCAGTTATACGATTTGGGAAGATGGGAAAATTGGCATCTAAATATGTCAAACAATTTCCTATTATAAAGATAATTGGAAAATACATGTATCGCCTCGAGTTACCCAATACTTTAGCAGGAGTCCATAATGTTCTCCACATACTTCATTTAAGGAGTTACATGCATGATCCAGAGACTACTATAGAGACAGAGATTTTGGAAGGTTTAATAGTGAAGCTTAATATGACTATCAATAGGCGACATATTCATATAGTTGATAGAGATGCAAATTAGTTAAGGAATAGGACAGTTAAGTTGGTAAAGGTCCAATAGAGCAACAACGAACGAGACTGTACTTAGGAGACCCAGGAAAGGATTAGAGAGGCTTATTTTGAGTTATTTTGATTGTATAGTACATATTATTGAATAGACTTTTAACTAGTACTTATGCTAATATTGTTGATTTTATGCGTCGTGACACATGGTTGCATGATTGATATGCTTGTTGATTTTCCTTATTAGAATTTTGAGGATGAAATTCTTTAAGGAGGGGAGCATATAACACCCTAAAATTTTATAGCACATTATTCTGGATGGTTTATTAAGAAATTATTAAATAAATAATATGGATGAATAAGAATATAGATAAATGTGGATAATTTCCATATAGATATAATTTGAACTTCAGACTTTAAATGGAGAATTAACTTATAAAGATAGATAATAAAGGCTTTAACTACATAAGGAAGAAACAAGAAAATAAAACATATGAATTAATTCCCCTAACATACCCTTCCCCCATTCATATTTCGATAACTGTTCTCATAATAAAAAAAGAAAAGAGAAACTAAAGAGATCTCTATTAAAAAAAGTTCAACCTGGAAGAAGAAAAGAAAGATAATGCAAGGAAAACAACCAAGGTAATAATCTCCATACTAATCAAATCAAGGTAAATAGTATTACCATCTCTTTGTTTTTGATGTGTTTTATTCAGATTCAAGTGCATATTATTATTTATCATGCATATGGATTGGATATTCATGTATACAGGTTAATGGTTATCATTCGAGAATTTATGGAATTTTCCTAAAGGATTTTGGATGTGAAATACTAATTTTTTGGTCCTCAAATGTTCTAAAATTTTGATATGATGTTCGAAATAATATTTTGAAGATGAATTTTTAATTTCATAAATTTTGGAATTATTATGAATTTATTAGGAATTTTCAAAAGAAAAAATGGGTAACTTAGGAATTTAATTATTGAAAATATGAAAAATAATTATTTTTCCTCGAATTTTTTTATATTTTATTAAGGAAGTGAATTATGATTTTTAGGAATTTTTGTGAATTTTTCTCAAGTAATTACAATTTAATACAAAAATTTTATGTAAAGGTTTTTAATTGCAAAATTGGATAAATATCATAATTAAAAGGAAATTGTGTTTTGGGAAATAAAAGAAAATTTTCCATCTTTGATTTGTTGCAAAACTTTAAAAAGGATTTAAGAAACCAATAGGATATTAACAAATAAATTGGTTTGGTGAAAAGTTAATAGCATTAAAGGAAACAAAATCATTTTTGCAAATATTTACCGAAATGCCATTGTCAATTTTCGATAAATATCTTTTCATCAACTTGCGGTAACTATTTATTTTCTCAGCATGCGATAACATATGTTTTTCAACCTATGAGCCTTTAAATTTTATCTACTTGCAATACCTATTAATTTTTTCTAATTGTGAAAGTCGTCAACATGCGATAGCTAGTATTATTATCAACTTTCAATATTTATCAACCTGCGAAGGCTTTGTTTTATCAAATTTCTATAGCTATTGTTTGTCATCCTATGAAGGCTTTGTGTTATCAACTTTCTACAGCTAATATTTGTCAACCTGTGATTGCTGTATTTTGTCAACTATCAATGGTTGTATTATATCAAATTGCAATGAGTATACTACGATAGCTGCTATTTTGTCAACCTGTAGAAACTATGCTTTATCAACATTTACTAGCCATATTGTTTCAATTTAAGATAGCTATGATTTATCAATTTGTGATAGCTATGCATGTTTTGTCAAATTAGGATGACTTATATAGGTTGATATGCAGTAGCTATAGATGTCAGAATGTGATAGCTTCATGTAGTGCCAACTTGCGATAGCTATGATATTCTTTGACCTACACTGGCATAATATATTTCAAGGTGTGATAACACTTGTTTTTGAAATGAAATATAACCAGTTTGATGACCTGAAATATTTTAACTCTATGTTGGGCTTAGTTTTTCCTTAAACAAAACGAAGGATTTTGTTACATCTCTACTATTAATAAAGAGGATTCAATCAACATGATTTACACGGTGTCCTTTTGAAATTCCAAAATTACCCCCCTTTTCTCCTATCCACCAATGGACTTTTACTATCAATTTTTCATCGATATCACCAACAAAACAACTTGAAGTGTGTTGTGACTACAGAAACATTTGCACTTAAAACACATGTCTATCCAAGTTAAACATCTTTGGTTATTAAATGCACGTACGTGCGTTGTATACTAGTATTCTATAAGTTTTTTTAAAAAGAGAAAAGGAGTTTTGGCCCACTTTTAGAAGGGTTTTTGAGGAGAAAGATATTACTTTGTTGTAAGTAATTTTGTGTATAAATTGGCGACTCCATGGATATATATGTGATGGTTTATGAGGTATACTTGTTAATCTTTGCACCTTGATCAATTATTAATGCATATGTTAAATCGTTGACGTACTCACTCATGTGTTAAATGCTATCACCTAATGTTTTCACTTTGGGGATTGGGAAATAATGTCCAGTTAGGGATGTTCCAGTAGTAGGTATAGTTAGAGTTAAACTCCTAAGTTAGTAGAATTTGCATCGGGAAGATCAAATGATGTTAGGGTGCCTTGGACTGATTCAAAAGACATAACTCATGGATATTTCAAAACCAGATTCTAGATGGAGATTGGGTAGGGTCGAGCCCTATCCTACAACGTTAAACCCCAAATTGGTCAAGTCCCCAATTCCAATATGTAGGGCTTTGCCGATATTGAGGCTAAAAATATGAGTTACACATCCGAAGGAACTCGTAGCAAATTGCTCACATTTGTTTTTCTCCTACCATTTTTAAGAGACCATCAGTATTTTCTCCTACCATTTTTAGGAGACCGTGAATATTTTCTCCTACCGATCTTAGGAGATAATTATTGTTTTCTTTTGAATGGATTAGAAGACCATTGGGATATCAGATATATCTTTGCCTGAGTTAGCTGATATGTATTTAGTAGGCCTGAGAAAAGTAATATGTTCATAATGACCCTGAGAAGACTATTCCATTGAGTGGACTATTCTACGGCATTAGGTAATTATAGGCTCATGTAACCTTTGACCTTAGTGAATGACAGACCGCTCATTTTAACCCACACATGCATGATATGATAATGTTATCATTATGTTCTAATCATTTTAGTTGCAGAATATGTTCTGGATATCATGTTGTTTGATCAGTTATTAGTGAGTGGAAACTCATTCCGCTTAGCGGCATGGTCACACCAAGTATTTTTCTTTGAGATTGTGTAATATTATTCACACTAGACTTTTTATCTGACCCAAAGTCTTTGATGTCACCCTAGTTTCCCAAGTACTCAATTTGGATCGGATAGGCTGACAGTAGGGCATTTCAGGTTTAGACGAATAAGCTTTCGGAGGTGTGCAAGTGGCAAGCTACTATCTAAGAGTATTATTTCCATTTTGTAGTGTAATTGCTTTTCTTTATTGTTAAATGTATGTAATGATGGTATTATAATCGTCTAAATAATTAAGGCTATGATCATTCAAGGGGCCATCACCATATGTCACTCTTGGGATTATATTTGTATTTATTATATTTTCTAGATGATGGAATCATGGGGTATTGTAATGAAATTAGAATGTAATGAATTTTCAAATTAATGAATAGACATGTTTTGTTAAAATTTGTAAATTCTTGTGCTTTTGATATTAATGATACAATAATCGATCTCATTTTGTTACTAGGAAATAATGCTAAGGATGACTACAGGAACAATAATATCTATTTCCAAGCCTTGAAATAGGGGATGTTACCCTCGAGGTTTTATGCATTCCTTCTTATTTTCCTGAGTATTGTTAAATGATTAGGTTGGATAGCAAGTCTGAGTTAGCGCAAGGAGCTGTACGAAAGATGAGCATGACGATAGCATGTGTGTGTGTGTGTATATATATATCATATCTTTAGGGTTTATTACTATTCCACTACATAGTACTGTGGAGCTACCAGTACTAGTGATTATTTTTAGAGACAGATTTTCTTTGAGTTTATTTTGATGTTTATAAAATTTATTCCATTTTCTTTGTATAACTGCTGTAGAGACTTATGCACTCTGGTAATCTATTTTGGTTTATTTTGGTAATACATATCTGTCTCACGTATTTTATATCTATATTGCTATTACCTTTTATTGATGCACTGTGAGATATACAATACGTTATGCTTGGAGTTTTAGTTACTTTACCTTTGACTACCACACCTACATCAGCGAAGTATCGTTACAGTGCACTTTATAGGTATATTAGGTGTCGGGGTGTGGGTTGGTCATCACATTTGTTATCAGAGCTTAGGTTGAGATACGACCTATGTTGATACGAGATCCATTATAGATAAAGAGGAGTTATCACCTTAGAGTGGATTGAGTTATATATGAGAGAGAGATTTTTTTTATATATTTTGGTTTTCAAAACTATATGTTATAATTGTACTTATATCAAGGTTGTAAAAAGCATTGGGCAAACGCTAAGCAGTTAGTGCATACTAGGGATTAATCATTTAGGTGGGGATTAATTAAGGACTAATCAAAGCTAGGAATTTTGGAAAATTCATGTATGTGGATAAAATTTTAGTGTTTTGATTAGGGTTGATTGATATAAATTAGAATTTTGGGATTTTGAATATGCTTACGAGTAGCCAAGGAGGAAAGATTGCCTAAAACTAGCACATTGAAGCTTATATGTGGAAGTTGAACCTTAAGTAATGCCTATCTAGTCCTAAATAAATGGTTTGATTTTTTACACGAGGCGGTAAAGCATGTCTAGGCGAGCCTAGGCAAATTATAGGAGCCTCATCTAGCGCCTAAGAAGGGCCTAGGTGGAGACCAAGAAAGATTTTTTACAGAAGTTATATATATTAAAGTCATGTTACATATATAAGTACCACTTTATTCCTTATTATGAGAGACTAGTCATTTTTAGTCTTGATTGGAAGAATGAGTTTGTACGCAAGGAATACATCTAGGGAAGAGGAAGAAGGCTCTAGTGCAGCTGTTATCCCCGGCTTGCAGAACATGTTTGCTGAGACGGTGTGAAACATGGTTCAGGACGCCTAAGGTGCTCCTAATGCCGGTTGTGGCATTGGTTCTCAAGTGAAAGTGCCAAGAGATGATTTTGCCACATTGTGTAAAGATCATACTAGTCTAAGAGGAAACCATTCCTTGGAACAGAATCAGTTATTGTGGCGTAGAATTGGATTGACAAGTGTAAGCGCATCTTTAAAAATTTAGAGTTGGAGGATGCAATGAAGGGGAAGTTTTCCCTAGGAAACTTCATGGGTGGGCAACAAATTAGTGGAATGCTATGAAGATTTCTACTCTCGAAGATCAATTTACCTTGGAGCAGTTCAAGGCTTAATTTGAAGCTAACTTTATCGTAGCTGCAAAAAAGTTCATGTTGTTTAAAAGGTTTGCTGAGTTTGAATGGGGAGAGTAGACATTTGTCTAAGTATGTAGTAGACTTTTCCATGTTTTTGAAGTATGGTTTGTCTTTCATTGACACCCTGTTAAAAAAGAACGAGAAGTTCATAGTTGGCCTGATTGAGTATGTGAGAGAGAAAATGATAGACCATATTGATGAAACTTTTTGAGAAAGTAGTAAAGAGTGCTTTGAGGTAAGAAAGTCCATACCCATAGACAAAGGTTGAAGTTGTTGTTCCTAAAGAAAAGCCAAAGTCGTAAGTGGGTAGTGAGGAAAGAGGAAATGGAATAACAAGGAAAAAAAAGCAATATAAAAAGTGGATGGTCAGAAGAAAGGCAAGTTGAGCCGGTCTTCTTTAATTGTCATGTGAAATGTCTTAGTAAGAAACCCAGGGCCCCAAAGAGTGGGGAAAGGATATACTTTATCTATGATAGGGTTGGGCATACAAAGAAGGATTATCCGAAGCTATAGAGGGGTAAGCATGATGTGTCTTCTTATGCAATGAATGGCACTCCTACTTTGTCAATTGCTCCATCAGCGAAAGGAAAACGCGAAGGGCTTCATTATCCATGGTATGCTTTCTACTGCGGTATACCTACATATGTTTTATTTGATATTGATATATTAGACCCTTTATATTCAATGTATTAGTACTTGGTTAGGGTCAAGTCTTAATCGAGTAGGAAAACCTTTACTTGTTCGAACTTAGTGATAGTTTGACCAACTTAAGTATGGTTATTTAAGACTTAGTGTGTCGAGTCAAGGATGCTTGTTTGGTTTTGATTGCTTTGTTTTGGTACTATTTGGTTCGACCCCATTTTGGAGTTGGAATGACTATAGAGGTGTAGAATTTTGATGGATAGTGAGACATAGTTAATGATGGTAGGGACAGGAGGTGAGCATACGCTGAAGTTGGGGTACACAATTAAGGATGCATTTATGGTTAGCTTTGTGTATTTTCTCTACATCCAACACGAGAGTTGTCTTCATATCCCATGGTGAGGGAGTATCCGAAAGTGATTGGACTACCGTCCTATAAAGAGATTTAGTTCCATATCAATCTAGTAAAGGATGCAAGGTCAGCTTCATACCTATGATGAGGATGGAACTCAAAGAGAAATGAGAGCTAAAGGTGCAACCGAATGATCCATTGGAGAGGATTTATTCACATGAGTATATTTGAGTGAGGTGCACATATAGTGCTCATATAATAGGCAGATGGCTCTTTGCGACAGTATATAGTTCCAAGAGCTAATTGAATTTGTAATTGTATTAGTTGGAAATATTCCTTGAGTGAAGGATGAACAAGATGCACTAAAGGACTATGCTAGAGGTATAGAGGTGACATACCGACCTAGTAGTAGCGTTCCTAGTGTAGATGTGATTTGATTTATTACTGTTTAATTTGTGTGTAAAGTGGATTGTGTGATCTCAGGGTGTGCCAAAGTGCACTATAAGCGATGGAGACCTGTTATCCACAAGTGGACTTTAAAGGAGTTTACAAGAGGTAATAGAAATTGGCATCAAATCAATTAGTTAATATCGAGGATTCAACCTAAGGCATCAAGATCTCGTAGGCATATACGTATAGATGGACATGATACGAAGCAGCATAAGAAAAAGACGATAAAGTTAGTAAAGGTATAACGAACTGAAAGCGCGGGTGATAATATATGGAAGACCAAGAAGAGCATGAGACTGCTTATCTAGTGCTCTTTACTTAATAAGACTTTTTGTTTGTCACATTTAATTTCACTTGTGATATCATGTAGAGTAGTCAGTACCTTGCATGCTTGGGTTGGCATAGATTTGCTTTTTTGGTTGTGTATGCATGATTACTGAATGTTATACTTGATTGTGATTGCTTGGCCTATGGGAAAACTATATTGTTTTTGACCTTACCTTTTTGATGGGATTTCAAGGGTGAATATCCTAAGGGAAGAAGAGTATAATGGCTCATGTTTTACGTATCAGGGGATCATAAAATATTATTTTAAAATCAAAATTAGGTCATATGAGGCTATAATTTTGGGTGATATTGACCTATTACATCCTATACCATCAAAGTTCACATTGGATGTGTAAGGCCTATAACATTTTATAGGAAATGAATTATGGTCTCAAGCCATTTCCAAATGAAAGAGATGATGGTTTCCTATTCTATAGAATGGTTACAATAGATTTTTGGACCTAAGACATTTTAGATATAGCTATTTGAATTTTGGATAGATTTTTCATAGATTAATGGATAAATAACCCATCCCATTATTCGACTTACTAAATAATTTGAGGATTAGGGTTACGAACAACCCACATGTTAGCCACTAATCACTATAAATTCGTCTCTAAACATCTCCCAAACTTTTCTTAACCTCCATTGACCTAGACCTACCAAAACTCCATCATTTCCTTCACTAAATTAGCCTAAATCAATTATTTAGAAGGGGGTTAGGTAAGGGATTAACAAGGGCTTTGTGAATTTTGGAATTTATGCCTTAGGAAGCATGTATCTACTGCCTAAATTTATAATGCTCCTGTTTGTTGATTTTTGTTGATTCTACACCATAGGTAAGTTATTCTATTTTCTCACTTTACTATAATTGTAGATTTATATTCCTAAAATGTTTTAAAACTTAATAATACGAATTTTAATTGGAAAATTTCTACCCTTTTGGGTCAACCTCTATTTTCACGCTTTCATGATTTTTAAGTGATTAGTGAGTGATCTATCATCTGTAGATCTACTATATACATTTATATAAGTTTTGATATGTCTCGCATCTATTTATAATGTCAAAAACATGATTTAATGTTTTTTGGTTTAGAAACCAAAATAATAATAATTTAAAATCATTTAAAGTGATATAAACATGTTGTTTTGATGTATGATTGATTATATGAATGTTAGACTAGACTCTTAATATGTTTTTGATGAATTGCTATGATTTTATATACGTTTACATTCTTGAATGTTGACTTGATGTCATTTTATATTTTTAATGGTTAAAATGCTCATCAAACTGAATTGGAGGTGATAATATATTTTATATCGTGGGTCTCCATTTTAAAGCAGTTGTGATGTGTTCCTCTATTCGATACATTAAAGATTATGAGATCCATAAACATAGAATTGAACTTCGATGAATCAGTATTAGGATACATGGAGTCATTGTATTGGTTTTGCGTGCAAGTCAAGATAGTGAGGGCAATGGTTTGATTATGGTGGATTATTAATGTGATGAAAACGATGAAGAAAATAGTGTAGAAATTGACTAAGTGTTCGGTTTGGTACAACGATTTGGCATGTGGGGTCCTCGGGGGGACGTCCGATGGTGACTCTTGGTTGGGGAAGCAAAAATGTGGTAGCAACTCTAGGTTGGTGGAAGGTTGGCTTGGCATATGGCGTTTGGTTGAAATCTTTGGGAAATAGTGGGACAAAGACGCATGTGACTTCAATCCGGGTGTACGGTCAAATAGAAAATGGTGTTTAGGGGTGTATGACCAAACAATAATCATGATCTGGTGGTATAATTCAGTTCACTAGTTCTTTTACTCTAGGCCAGTCAAGAGAAAAATGGGGCAAAAATGCAAGGAATTGGGAGCTTGAGGCGACTTTGGGTTTGACCTAGGGAAATGAAGTAGCTACTTCAGGACTTCCTTAGGGGTAATTTAGGAGAAATCTGGGATTGACTTTAGGAAAAATTATAGGATGACTCCAGGACAACTCGGGACAACTTAGTGGGAACCTTCGGGTTTAATATGGGAAAAGAGGCTAAGGAAAGGGTGGAATCGATCGACACCAGTCGATACCCAAATCCAATCATAGCCATCCAATTTGACTTCTTCAGATTTTTGAGAAACTTTCAAGGATGGAAAAGCATCTCAAGGTGAAGCCTTAAAGAATGTTTGGAGATTATCCAACCAAGGATCTTGATATAATGAGAGATGACGATCAATATGTGATGGAGGTGACCTACCAGTTGCTTTAGGCTAGATATTGGGAATTCAGATATTTACTTTAGGATTGACCTAAAAAATTTCTAAGACTTTTAATGGTTGTCTAGAAATGTTTTGAACTTCAACTAATTAATAACTTGAGTCATTTGGGTTAAGTTCTTAAAGTGAGTAGTGGTCGTAAGACTGGGTAATGGTCAGAGGAGGCATGTTCGATGAGGTGAAGCGATGGAGTAGGACTTAATGTGCTCTACTATGGAGTCGTGTGCTGAAGGGATCTTTGGTAGCTCTATATGTGATGTTTATTTTATAGGGCAAGGGTATGCGAGGACACTCACCTGTGTACCCTGGACCTATGCGATGGTCTGTTCTGCCTTAGTGAAGGCAATAACAATGTGATGGTATGTGATTGAGTACCAAATCCAATTGTAACATGTCGTCGACCTATTTGATGGTCATATGAGTTATCATATATCCAAGAGCATCCTGTTGGTGATGCGAGGCCTTTGTGATGGTTATGGGACACCTTGGTATTTAGTGATGGTTGAGGTGATATGATACCTTGGTTTTGGTTGTGGTTATGTAAAACCTTAATGATGGTTGTTGTGTGTTTACTATGTGTTTTCTATGTTGCTACAATTGGTGTGATTGCTATATGTTTTGGATAGACATCTTGTAACGTATGTACTATTGAGCTAGGTACCCTGATATCCAATGTTACACTTAGGGTAAGATAACCATATGATGATAGTGTAGCATATAAAGTGTTATGTGCTTACCTTTTGGGTGAAGGGACAAGTAAGGTATGATTTTGTTGTACTCGGTATTCTGGTTTTACTATATCGACCTTTATAGTATTTTGTGATATATTTATTTCTCATACAAGATTATATTTTCCTCTTATTATCTTAAGTATCCTAAAATGAGTAGATTAGATAGTAGGTCTAAGTTAGCACATCGAGTTGTTGATAGGACGAGCATGAGGCTGACATTAACATATATCTTATCTATAGAGTTTATATCTATTACACTATGCAGTGCTGTAGAGCTAGTGGTTGATTATTATCAGAGATATAGTTCCTTTAACTTTATTTCAATGATGTATAAACTCTATTCCATTTGCCTTGTATAACTGCTGTGAACCTGATGCACTCTGATATTCAGTTTTGGTTCATTTTGGTTATACATATCTGTCTTGCATGTTTCATATCTATGTTGCTATTATATTTTATTCAATGCACTATGAGATATATGACATGTTATGCTTTGAGTTTTAGGTACTTTACCCTTGACTGCCACTTTGCATCAGTCGGGTACCATTGTAGCGCACTTTACAAGTATATGGGTACTGGGCTATAGGGTGGTCATCATAAATACACTTTAAATTAATTAGCTAACTAGTTATATCATTATACAACAAAGTATATAATAGAAATCAAATATTTTTATTACCAAAAGTATTGGTTATAGAGTTACATATGCAAAAAATTACATAATTGCACCATGGGCTTACCCTTGACTCTCTCATCAGCAATATGATTGTCACACCCTTAATTTTTATTGCACAAAATTTTGGTTATTTAATTATGGGTTAATTAAATAAATAATGTTGGAGAATATAAGTATATAGTTAGTGTTGATAATTACCATATAATACATTTTAATTTCAAATTTTAAACGGGGAAATGCGTTTATAGTGAAAGAAATAATAAGGGCTTAAATTATGTAGGACAGTGGTAAGGAAAGAAGGATATCACGTATCTTTTATTCCCCTAACACACACTCCCTCCCTTTCATATATATTTTCAGTCGCATTGTCATAACATAAGAAAAGAAAAGAAAATCACGAAGCTTCATTAAAGATTCTCAACAAAGAAGAAGAAAGGGAAGGAAGCTTAAAGGAAGGAACAAAAAGACTATTACCTTCACACAAAAACCAAATTAAGGTAAATAATATCTTCATCTCTTTAATGTATGATATTTTAACTTGGATTTTAGTTGAAAATCGAATTGATTAGTTGATGTTTATCATGCATATGGCTTAGATAATCATTTGGATGTGTTACGGTTATCGTTCGATATTTTTATGTGATTTCCTATAGGGATTTTAATGTAAAAACTATGTTTCTTATCTCCAAATGCTTTGAATTTCTAATATAACGTTTGGAGTAATATTTTGGAGATAGGTTTTAAAATTTCATAATATTTTGAAATATTGAAAATTGATTATAAATTTCTAAGTGGTAAAATGAATAATTTTGTATTTTAATTATTAAAATTATGAAAAATAATTATTTTTCTTTGAAATATTTATATGTTATTGAAGAAATAAATTTTGATATTTGAAAATTTCTAGGGATTTTTCCAAATTAATCACAATCTAATATAAATTGTCTTGTGTCGAGGTTTTAATTGCCAAACGATAATTAATGGCATAACTAACAAAGAATTTATATTCTAGGAAATAAGAGAAATTTTCGTCCTTCTTTTAGCCACAAATTTCTAAAAATAGTTTTTTAACCAATGGAAATTTAACAATGAAATTGGTTTGGTAAAAAGTTGTTGCTTTTAAAGGAAATAAATGGTTTTGTGGATATTTACAAAAAAGCCATTATCGACATGTGATAGCTCATATTTACCAATATGAGGCAACTGTGTTTTTATCAACCTACAATGGTATTATTTTATCAACTTGCGATAGTTTGTATGTATCAACATGCGATAGCCTTGAGTTTTATCAACTTGAAATAGCTATTAGTTTTGTCAACATGCAATGACCATTGATTTTCAACTTGCGATGACTATAAGTTTTCGACTTGCGATGGCTACATATTTTCAACCCGCGGTGGTTACATTATTTCAAACTATGATAGCTATATGTTTTCAACTTACAATAGCCTTATTTTGGTTGATATGCGAAGGCTATATTTGTTAATATGTGATAGCTTCATGTAGTGTAAACATGCGATAACAATGATTTTCTTAACGTGCGATGGCCTATATTGTTCACACACGATGATTTAATATTTTCAAAGTGCGATGGCATAAGTTTTTGAAAAGAGTAGATAACTTATTTTTATGACATTTGGTAAAATTTAACTCTAAGTTGGGCTATGTTTCCCTTAAATAAATTGTAGGGTTTTTGTTAAATATTTTGATGAGGTATATGTAAACCTATTTTTAAAGAATTTTATGAAGGACATACTATTCTTTATAACTCATTTATGCATGATGATAATACTGATTTATGATTATGTTCTAATTATTATGGTTTCAGGTATATGTCCTGATTGATTGTAAGGATCCTAGTGAGGGGAAAATAAGTTCAACCTAGTAGCCTGGTCTCACTAGGTATCTATTTTTGGTTTGAGATGGACTAATATTATTCACACCATAATTATTGTCTAGCGTGAAGATTTTGATTTCCCCTTAAACCCTTGGGTACTTAATTGAAATTGGGTAGGCTGAGAGTAGGGTTTTTAGGTTAAATAAATAACCTTTCAGAGACATGTAGAAGGCAAGCTACTATTTAGACTTTATTTCTACTGTGTAGTTTAGCAGCTTTGTTTTTGTTGTTGAATGTATGCAATGATGGTTACTGTAACCTTTTGGTGGTTAAGACTCTGATCATTCATGGGGGCATCTTCATATATCGCTCTTGGAATTATAATTGTAATTATTATATTTTATCTGAATATTGCAATCATGTGGTTATTAATATAACCGGAATGTGATGAATTTGCAAATAAATGAAAGAAAATGTTTGTTAAAATTTATAAATTCTTGTGCTCTTGATGTTAATGATACATTAACTGATCTTATTTTGTCACTAGCAAATAATATTAAGGATGATTGCAACACCAGTAGTATCTTTCGAGCCTCAAAATATAGGATTTCACAATAATCAATCATGTACAATGTAGTGATCCAATTTTTCGACCCTTAAATGTCAATACTAATACATCCACGGTATTCATGTGCCGAGCACTTAAGTGCCGAAAAGACGAATTATTAGGGTGAAATAAAAGAAAAATAAGATAGAACAAGGAAGAAGAACACAACATCAGAATCTCACAATGGAACAATAATATGTAATATAAAAGGAACGGTATAAAGGGTTACTCTGAATACAAAAATTTCAAAGTTACGAAAACCTAAGTTTTATCATCAGTATGGACAATTATAATTGCCTATCCTCGCAAAGCTGATACATATAGTACAGTAATGCAGCGGAAATAGTAATATTATGGTATGTAATCATCCAGCACTTCTCCATAAGCTCCAAAGCATCCATAGCTAAATCTGGAAAATTCACGGTGCGGACCCAAGCATTACAAGAAAATAACACCTAGATTAGTCTCGTAAACCAACATGAGAAACTCAACGAATATGTACAAGTAACATAAACCATTGAGATCATGCGAATTCCTGTTACGGTTTTCCCCTCAAATGAAACCAACCAGAGTGAATATATCAGTATAATAGATAATGTCTACGGGTAGAACATATATCATAACATAGCTGCTGTGCATATGACACAACAATAATAGGTATATAATCAATACTACTAAGGTACATTCGCATAATTAATTTTCCCACAGAGATGCTTCCAGTAAACTAAAGCGGATCTTCATGACAAGGATCGGAAACTAACTGCCACGCACCGTATATCTCTAAATAAAATATACCATAAAGTAAATACAACTGGCCCATCAGTAGAACTTAGTATGAATTGCATGAAACCAAGTACCAATAACTCCCGCTAGCATCATTTATAAACATCTCTAAATAACAGAGTTTATATACCTCAAAGGTTAGCTAAACCCAAGATTATGCATCCCACTCTGTGTTTAGCCATTCCTAATGTCGAAGTCACATTTTGCATCTCTCACACAAGTTTTCATCACTCGGATAGAACACGAATCCCCAAATGGATTTCATCATCTCGAACTGATCACGAATCACTGTGTGGATTCGAGCATCTTGAACAGATCTCGAATCTCCACATAGATTCCCATATAATTCCTTCGATGAATTCTAAAGTTGTCCTCTCTCTTGTAATACTTCCCAAGATAGACAGTCCCACATAATAACATTATTTGAAATGTTAATGTTGACTTCTCCTTGGATTTAACCTTAGGATAGACAGTTCAACTCTATAACATTTCACTTCACAAATCGCTCCCAAAACATAGAACTCGTATACTAGTTTAAAAGTGGTATTCGATAAGTAAAACACTTACCGATCCCGGGTTCTTCAAAACTAATTCGATGAATTTCTGGTTAACTTAATTTCGGTTCTTTCAAAAATAAGGAAAAGCTAGAGACGTTTCATACCAATGCTCCTCCTAGGGGGTTCTCATTGGTATGAAATCACAAATCCTTTCGATACCTCTTAAGTCAATATTAGGTCAAGTTAGATAATCGAATAATCGGTTATCTAGTAAAAACAATTGCTTATAAAAATCTATGTTCGTATACTTAACTCGTTTATGATATTCCAACTTAACTATTCCTCGTTCAAGTGTGAATCCAGATACGTTAGAGCACTAGTTGCATCAAAGCCTTACCTAGACACTTCATTCTTGAATCTCACAAATAGATAAGTTTTCCTCACCGGCTTTGATTGTTAAGTATAGTATCAATGATTTCCAGAAGCAAGTAAGTAATCAACATGATTAACACGTTTCTGGCATTCCCGACTTAACTATTCCTTGGTCGAGAGGGAAGCCGGTAGGTTAGAGATCTATTGCTCATATCCTTACTCGAACATCAATCTTAATCTCATAAATGGATAAGCCTACTTCATCAACTTTTAGTGTTAAGCATAGTTAATTACCTTTTAAACAAGTAATTAAACAATTAACAATTTGGCCATTAAGCAATTTCTAAACCTTTTCTAAGCCATTTGTTTATACTTTTAAAACCCTTGTTTATAAATGATATATATATATAGTAACTTATTTATAAAACTAAATATTAAATAACCCATTTTAGAAGATATTTATTATATAAGGTATAAAATAATCAACATATTTTATAAAAACTATATATACATAAAAATTCTTTTAAAATACTTTATAATATAACTAATATGTTTTAAACTATTTTCTCAAAATATTACTCGAAAGTAACAAATTTATAATTTATTTAAAAACTTGGAAAAACAAGTTTTCATTATAAAAACTTCTTCTTTAAAAATTCACAACTAATTCTTAAAAATTCATAAATATCTCAAACCACTTTTGAAATACCCTAATATGAGTTAATAAAAAACTTGTAAAAAGAATGAAATAAAATACTTAAATATCTTTTCAAACTTTAAAGTCCAAAAATCAAAGCTAACTGGGGCAGTTTTGCACAAGTGAAGTTTTGGTCGCTTTTCGAAATGTTACTTAACTTTTTACGACAACAAACATACATATAAAACATTATAAATATAAAGAGAAACCCCTAAGGTTCTCTACAAAGTTCCATAGAAATCACCAAGAAAAGGGTAATTTCTATGTGCATTCATAGCGACTATTGCTATTAGTGCACTTTCAAATCCGAGTTCAATTTGACCCAAAGTTCAGCTACAACCTATGTGCTTTGTTTAAGGTTATGCCATATGTATTATAAGTACATTCAAGTCTTTTCAAGTCCATTTAAGTCCATACATATGCCACTTGATTTCAAAGCAAGAATTGAAACCAAAGTTTAAACATATGTCACTATCAATTAAAAATACTTAAACACAATCAAACATAAACATATATGTGTTATATTTTTAATCAAAGTGGTGAGTTAGCTTGCCTATAAACCAACAAACAAGAAAATCTAAGAAAACCAAGTTCAACCCCACCTTGTAATCACCTTTACTTCCTTCTCCTTTCTTACTTTACACTTGGTTTAGCCCAAAAATGGACCATCTTTGCTCACGGCCTATGCTTGGTGGGGGAGCATGGCTTCACTTATTCAATTAACATAGTGGAAGGTGTTGTAATGTGTCCAAATGCATCACTCTAAATTTGAGTTGATTTGGTTCAGTTTTGCAATTATTTTCTTTGGAACATAAGGGAAGAAGAAGACATTGAAAGGCTTGGTTTTTGCTTTGTGACTTTGTGATTATTTAACAAGGATATGCCTCTCCTTATATAGGTTTCAAATGATTCTCTTTAAGCTTTTCTCACCCCTTCTCATGTCATGGTAGGCTCACCCCCATCACTTCTCCTTTACATCACTTCCTTTAGCAAAATACCATTACAAAACTTACATGATAATATCTCTTATCCACTTGGAATACTCTAGAAACCTCCATTTCTTTATGAAGAGGAGTGTGTTAATTAGTTGATAATGTTTTCATTTGATCATTGGACAAGTGCAAAAAGTGTTTGAACAACTTTTATCGATTAAAAAGTTGTTTGTCGATAAACCGATTTTCGCTCACATTATCGATTTTTCTTCAAAGAATATATTTTTGCAAACGATTTTAAAAATAAGTTTCTTATTAATCATTACTTAAATGATGTCTAACAAGGTCATAAAATCATATTTGTAACACTTAATTATATTTCAAAACATTTTGATATTCACAGACGAAGATTTCGAATTTTAGGGTCGCTACACACAATATACTATGTCCTAGGCCAGACTTCAGTTTTGTAGTATCTGCAATTAGCCGATATCAATCAATCCAAGGGAAAATAATTGGACATCGGTTAAGATTATCCTAAAGTACCAATCAATGTAAACAACAAGCTCCTTATGAATAGGTACTCCAACTCAAGTTTTTAGAGTAATGTTAATGGGAGTAAATCCATCTTTAGGTTTATATTTACGCTCTACAAATGGGCCATAATTAAAAAAAATTCCAAACGAAAATTTAGAGTGGATTTAACCTTGGAGGCTCTGTTCATCGCTTTAAACGATGCTGTAAAAAAGCAGCATGGATGCACAAATCCATTAAAGAGGTAGGAGCAATCCCAAGTATTGATGGTATGATGGTAATGTATTGTGACAATAATGCAACGGTACATATGGTTAAGAAACTGTAAGGTCACAACAGGTCAAGACACATCGTCTACAAATTCCATATGATACGGAAATTTATTACCAATGGAGAGATAATGATCGAGAGAGTGATATAAAGATAACATCATAGATCCATTCAATAAGTTTCTAAGTCTAATATAGGTAGATTTATCAAAGTTTTAGTCATGAGGCTCCATAAGTGACCCCAAGTGCAAGTAGGAGATTGATAGAGTTAAGAGTGTTCCTTAAGGGAAATTATATAATTTATTAAATCTCCTATTGTTAACGGTAAAAAGTGAACGCTAACACCCAGTGTGTATAATAAAATCGTGAAAGCACCACCCGTTGGTACGGGAACAGAATATGAGCTGAGAATAGCAGAAAAGCAGTAAATGAACAACAGATTTATAGTGGTTCGGCCCGTAATTGAGCTTACATCCACTTTATAGTCTTTTATTGCTGATTTGATTACAATTCAATACAATATCCCTCTAAATACAATACAATTTGATCATGAAATCATTCTTGACTACTAGCTCGATCTTTAATGATGAAACTCGACGAATCCGCGTTGGATGTTAGGAGCTCTTCTCGAAGATCGTTGTAGTGTCTCGAATGCTTGGAGATCTTTGATTGCTGAATGAGAGGAGGCTTCGACAGCGTAACGGCGCTTGGAGAAATGAACGACCCAAAGTCCTCTTCATGTTAGAAGTGGTGGGGTATTTATAGGAGCTGATCTGGACTCAGGAATTTTCTCTAAGTATTTAAGTCGTCTGCCGACCTATGGTAGATCGGTGCCGAGTTAAGGAATAGGCTTAGGTCGGTGCCGAGTTAAGGAATAGGCTTAGGTCGGTGCCGAGTTAAGGAATAGGCTTAGGTCGGTGCCGAGTTAAGGAACAGGGTTAGGTCGGTGACGAGTTAAGGGATGGTTGTCTTTGACAAGTATTAAGTCGTAGCCGACTTATCAAACCTTAACTCGTAAGGCCTTAACTCGCAGCCTTCAAGTCATAAACCCACTAAGTCGTAGCTCGTTAGGTCGGAACCTTCTTAAGTCGGAGCATTTCATAACTCGGAATCTTCTTAACTCGGCGCCTTTCTTAACTCGGCAACCTGTTAAGTCGGCACACTTTATAAGTCGAATGCTCCTTAACCCGGTAGGTCATAAGTCCACATAGGTCGCAGCCATCCTTAACTCGCAAACCGTTAAGTCGTAGCTCTCTTAGGTCGACAAGCATCTTGACTCGGCACCTCCTTAACTCGGAGTGTTTGTTAAGTCGGCAGACTCCTTAAGTCGTGACATTCCTGTAGCCTTAGGTCGCTGGGCAAGCTAAGTCATTGAGTCCTAGGTCGTAGACATCTTAGGTCGCAGACTCCTTAACTCGCAGGTGCTTTAACTCGTACATTGTTAGGTCGTAAGGTCCTTTTGAGTCGTAAACCTGATGAGTCGTAAGCCTGATGAGTCGTAAGACCATGAGTCGTAGAAAGCTTGTCTCGTTGAGTCGTAGAAGAGTTAATCTTTATGAGTCGTAGCACGCTAAGTCGTAAGTCGTTAAACTTCTTAACTCGTAGGTCGTTGAGTCAGACCATTCCTTAGGTCGGAGCCTGTTGAGTCGTAGGTCATCTAACTCTTAACTCGTTAAGTCTTGCACTCCCTTAACTCGTTAACTCTTGAGTCGCGTACTTCTTAAGTCGTGGAGAATTAAGGGTTAACATTTGCCCCTCGAAATACACGCCTAAGTCGTAGGTCGTGTGTTTCGACTTATCTTAATTCGTGTGGGCCGATTCCAATTCCTTCAACCTGGGGTATAAAATGCTTAGGTCGTTCCTCTTTTCTCCGTCTTCCTATTACTCGTTCTTTAAGCCGTATCTGCCATTAACGCAATTTCAAGCTTCCAAAGGCGATTTCGACCTGATTTATTTCCAGCCATTCCCAATTACACCGCGTAAGCATCTCTTCCCTTTTTCCAATCGCCGATCATTGCCGTCGACCCTCATCCATGATTTTTCCTTTTGGGCTTTGTGAATACTGTTATACAGGATATCCATGAACTTAAGGTGGCTCAGTATGACTTGCAACGATTTGCGATTTACGGTGATTTAGAAATAGGGTTGATGGAGAGGCTAACTGGTTAATGGATTAACGGGTTGGAAAGTTAACGGGTTAGGAGGTAAATGGGTTAGGAATTGGATGGATAGATGGTTAACGAGTTAAGGATTTAGCGAGTCAGGAGTTAGATGGATTGGTAATTTCGCGTGATCCAGCAGTTTTGATGTTACGGCTTACGACTTACGACTTGAAGTCTCTTTTTATTCCTCACGACTTACGACTTAGAGAATAGTTGACCCTAGGTCGCAGGAGCCATTTGAGTCGTTAGCGACTTAGCACTTGTTCAGATTTTGCTTGAATGTGCGGTACGATTGGAGAGTTACGACTCAACTTGATTCATGGCATATCTTGTAGACCGTGAACGAGTTAGGACTTAGGAAAATCTGCCCTAAGTTAAGTCGTGACCGAGTTAGAACTTGAGCAAATTTTCCCACTGCCTTGAATGCTAAGACTTGAGTTGTTTGAACTTTGGACTCTTGAATTTTGTTGCACTCTTTTATAGATTGTTAATAACTCTGACTGCCTGTTACAACATGTACAAAAACTGGGACGAATATACTGCCACCGACTGCCCATATCGGATGACAGATTAGTTGATAAAGATTACAATTAAATGAACTGTATGAGTGAAATGCTACACAATAACCAACTCAAATGAAGTATTAAAGCAGAATCGTAATAATTAACTAGAACTGATTTGTCTGCATTAACACTGCACTTGAGCATTAACAAGTTTTGAAATCTCGTAATCGACTGATTGTCAGTTAGTTTAATTCCAGTTATACTTGCTTTTTCTTATTTTCATTAGTTTTGCACAGCACTTTACACTTTTAGGAAACGTGCACCTTCACTTTTGAACATTCGGCTGATTGTGTAGAATGACATCCCATCAAGAAGATTCGGAATCAGCTGGAGAAGCTTTTCCCATTGCTACTCCGTTGAATGATCCCCCAGAAAGGATTCCTACCACCCTGAGTCTTAAAGCCTTCCGCCAACTATGCACCCAGTTTGGCATCGCTGAATCTGACGCTTTGCTTCCTGGAGTAGACGACACTGCTGATAGGCCACCGCACGGCTTCATCGCAGTGAACCGCCAAATGTGCTTGAGTGGAGCGATTCCCCCGTTTAATGACTGTCTCCGAGAACTTCTTCTTCGATTATCTATCTCCCCTTTTCAACTTCATCCTAATGGCTACGCCATCCTGCTGGGACTGTGTGTGCTTTTTAGGAGAACGCTGGACCGTTTCCCCAGTTTTGGAGAAATTTGCTTTCTATGCTCATTCACAAGGATCAAGGACCATCCCTCTATCACAGTTGTAAGGAGTGCCAGGAATCGCAAACTGATTATTGGTCTTCCTGAAAGCGTTCCTGGGTTTCTGAGCCAGTTTTTCTTTGTTCGTTGTCCCCCGGGATTTTACGCCATTTGGAGAGTGGGAAGTACGATTATCTACCTTTTCCCCGTGCTTTTTCTAAATTCTTTGAAGTTCAAATTGTCAAGTGTTAACTTCTTTTTCTACCGTTTCAGCACTCCCTTCCCCCTCTAGGGAATCTCGTCACAAAACTACCTTTGAGAGGCTTATGGCCGTGCCGGTTGAGGAGAGGAGCGTTCAATTTCTATTGAGAGATGAGTTCCTTCACGAATTCGGACTCTTACATCCTTCCCGTTCCACTCAGCCACATGAAGTCCCTGATTCTTCGGCTGAGGAGTCAGATGCCCCTGCTTCTGCTAAAGAACCTTCACCGAAAGAATTTACCGTTGAGACTTCATTGGTGAAGTGTTCTACTCTTACCGACATTGCGGGGTCGTCCAGTAAGTTAGCACTTGCCCCGGTTATTGAAGAGGAGGAAAATCTTCATACTCTTGAAAAGACGGCTGAGGTGGAAGTTGAAAAGGATAATTCTCCCATGCACCATGGCGATGATACTTTCGACAACCTGAGCGACATCATGATAACCTCTCAGGAGCTCTTTAAAGATGATGTTTCTAAAGTGGTTCCTCCTGTTATCGAAGCAACTTCTTTCTTGCAACAAACCACAACGCCTTCCACACAACTTACTACCATTTCTACACCCAAAAGTGGTTTGTAGTCTGACGCGCGTAGTTTGCACATCACACACACTTAGAACCTTGGCACTTTTTATGCACTCAGCTTCTTCAATTTGAGGATTTCTAAAACTGGTCTTTTTCTTTAATTTCAGGTTCTCTGATGGGGCGAAGTGGCTCTTACTACAACAAATTCCAGCGTTACGGAAGCCGTGAGGCTTATGACTTTAGGAGTTATGTTAGTGCCGTGAAAGAAACTGATGAGGAGAGAGCTGCTCGAAAGGCTCATGAGAGGCGAGCTCATGAAGAGCGTCGCCGGAGAGAAGATGAGGAATACTACGGGAGAAGGGACGAGCAACATGACTCTTCTCGCAGAAGCGACGATCCTTATAAAAGGAAATCTTATGACGATAAGGGGAAGAGTCACACTTCTGATGATTCCAGTAAACGTGCTAGACTTGGTGAGAAAGACACATCTAACATCTCGGAAAAGACAACCGCTTCTGTTCCTCCTAATACATCTTCCGGTTCTCCTGCCCTTAAGGAATCTGACATCCAGACCATCATTAATAGGCCACAGTACCAAGCTGGAGATGGTCCTCCCACACTCCAGAGCCGATTTCCGAATTGGTGTCTGAAAGGAGTGCGTTTTGATTTGGACTTGGTCCCCATTGATAAGCAGGCGATGCTGAAAAATGTCGATGCTGTAAAGCTTGACATCGAAAGAATGTCTGGGTGGCAGAAGCTGGTTGATGAGCTTCAAAGGGTCAACCATCTGAACCTTGAAGCGATGATGACTATGGAAAATGATAAAACAGAGTGGGACAAATGGCGTAAGCAGCATGACGCGGAGATGAAAAGCATTAGCGATGGTTATGGGAAGCTCGAAGCTGAAGTTGAAAAACTTAAAAATGAGCTTGCTACTTCCTCCACTTCTTATTCTCAGAAAGAAGAAATGCTTCAAAAACAAGTTCGAGATGCCCATGCTGCTCAGCGGAATACTGAAGTCAAACTTGAAGCAGAACAGCATGTTGTTAGAAAATATCGTGATGACGCTGCTCGTCTTCAGGAGAAACTCAGCTCTCAAGACTTAGAAATTGCTAGGCTACAATCCCAGTTACTGAAGGCTGAAAGAGAACGTGATGAAGTTCTTTCTGGTAAAGCTGCAGCCGAAGAATCCCATAAGGCGACCATAGCCACCGTTGACGCGACTCTGTTCGATTTTTATATGCATTGTGTCCTGGGGCGTGGGAGCCTTTCATTTTTGGGTCCAGAGTATGAAGTCACCTTAGCGGAGGTATGGGAGGCAATCATTGACTTGTTTGGTGGTGCCGGATACTCTGAAACAGATCTTCAAGCTGCCTACTTAAGTGAGAGCGATCGGGCTGCCCTTGCCAAAGGAAAAGAGCAGCTCATCCGAGTGCGGGTCGAAGCGACGGGAGAGAAGCTTCCTGAGAAAGAAACACCCCCTATTGCTCCTGCTTATACTTCGGTTTTAGCTCATGCGGATATTGTTGGCTCTAGTTCTCATTCCACGCCTCCCGCTAAGGTTGACACAGAAACTGTAACCACCCCTACAGAGGAAGAGGCAATGAAAGACTTCCAAGCTCGGGAATTTGAGATTGATCTTGCTAAACCGGCTTCTCCAGGTAACTTTGACGATTCACGGTCTTCTTTTTTCTCGGAGAATACTGATTTTGATATCTTTTATTATGCAGCAGACACCCCAGAAACTGCCCCAACTCTTCCTTCTTCAGCTGCCGTTCCTCCTCCTTCTCAAGTTATACCTCTTCCAGCTTCCCAGCCTGGTTCACAGGAAGAACCAATAGCGGCCCTTGAAGGTTTAGATGAACCATCTGCTTCCGAAGAACAGAAGGCAGAAGGTCTGGAAGATAGCGAGAAGACCCCGGAGCAGTCTTTCGATTATGACACAAAGCTTTCTACATTTCTTGCTCCGGGGAGTGAGTCTTCTTCCAAGAAGAAGGGGAAGCGTGTGGTTTCAAAGAAAGGAAAGAAGAGTTCTACTGCTGCTGGGGATGAGGCAGATATTGATCCGGCTGAGTCTCTTTCTCCTTCTTCTCCGACGCGGCCTACGAAACTAATTACCAGGCCGGGTAAAAGTTCCAAGGGTGGGAAGAAGGGGAAATGAGTTTGATTTTGCATTTTCTGCTTTTTGTATTGACCGGGGATTGTGCGGATTCCGGTCTCCGCTTCTTTTTGTAACCTGTACAATGTAAAAATTCTCATGGTGTTGAAATAAAATAGATATTTTTCTTGTACAAATCCTTGTGTATGTAGGAATACATCTGTTTTTCATTTGAAGTGTAGAGTAAACGATTCTTTTCACTTGTACAAATTTTTTGTCTGTGTTTCAAGAACGCATTTACTCCACATCTTTATTACATGATATTGCAATGAACTTGTGGTATGTTGCTTGTATACTACTTTTATTAATGTAACTGAGTTGTACAATGTTGCCCCCATACCACAAGTATATTGTAATATCTCTTGATTTCACAAGACCGATACTCTTATTTTAGAGAATAACTTTCCACTTTTTCAGGGAAGAATTGTTCTGCTTTTAATAGAGTATATCTTGTCTTTGGAGGAATCTTTATTTTCTTTTTCCTCCTGAAGAACACTTCGACTTCTGGGAATGATCACTTTTATTTGTTTGAAAGTGAATTTTCCTGCACAGTGAAATGAACTTCTGAAGAAGGTTTTGATTTTTGTGCCCCAGTAAAGGGTTTATTTTTGGTACTTCAAGCAAGGTGGAGTACGCCTCTGAAGAGGTCTTTTGGTCTCCGAAGAGAAGCGATTTTGGTCTCCGAAGAGAAGCAGTTTTGGTCTCCGAAGAGAAGCAGTTTTGGTCTCCGAAGAGAAGCAGTTTTGGTCTCCGAAGAGAAGCAGTTTTGGTCTCCGAAGAGAAGCAGTTTTGGTCTCCGAAGAGAAGCAGTTTTTGGCATTTCATCTCTGGTGAAGTGGGTCTCCGAAGAGAAGCATTTTGCACTTCTACACGGGTGAAATGTGCCTCCGAAAAGGGCTTTTTAGCATTTCATCACTGGTGAAGTGGGTCTCCGAAGAGAAGCATTTTGCACTTCTACACGGGTGAAATGTGCCTCCGAAAAGGGCTTGTGCCTCCGAAGAGGGCTTGTGCCTCCGAAGAGGGCTTGTGCCTCCGAAGAGGGCTTGTGGTTGCCTGGAAGTTACTTTCTCATGGTCGGAGGGGTCCACGGGACAAGCGTAAGTCGTTCAATTGGATGTTTGTTTGTACAAACGATCGCAATCGATTAACAAGGTGCCCCTTTTTGGTAGTCCCACCGATCTTTTTGATTGAGGAAAGCTCTCCATTTATTGGCGTGCCTCGTTAGAGGGCTTTGTTGATCCTTGGGAAGGAGCATCAGTTGGTTGGTGTGCCAGGAAGGTTGCGTCTTAGGGGCAAGTAGATCCATGGGATGGACACAAGCTGCCTGATCGGATGCATCACAATCAGCCAGCGAGGGTCTTATTCCTTCTGCTTGGGAAGTTATCCTTTTAGTGGATCTACCTGTTTTCCTGTTGAGAGGCATACCTTCCTTTGGCTGCTTCCATGTTTGCCTGCTCATGTTGTATCATCATCCACCAATCTGCGATCCTTTATCATCGTTTCCAAGCGCATTTTTCTTTCTCTTGCAAGTAAATTGCTTTATTCGAAGAAGTAGACTTCACTGTTGAATGACTCCACAGAGTAAACGCAAGTTATTTGGTTGGATGCCTTTTTTACATCAGCGATCAAAACCAGTTAACGAGGGCTTGACCTAGTGGAGCCGTCAACTTTTTATGTGAAGTTCCTCTTGCATGAGATTTGAGTTTGAAATTTTTGTTGCTTGAAATCTGCTAAACGATTTGTAAGGCTCGCTTAGCTTTGCGATGGGTGAGCTTTGCTTTAATGACCTGCAGTATTAGATCGATATTTTAGCAATACATTTAGAGTATTTACACATCGAAATATAACAGGCATTTTATAATAGAAAACACAATGCATAGTTTTTTCATTATTGAGTCACGCTGATTTCTCAGCGGTTTACAATGCAGAAAATACACATCCATCATTATCTTTACAAATTCAAGCAATGCAGTTAAGTAAAATGAATGCTAGTTATTGTTGTTCCAGAATCTCCAAGCTGGATTTCCGTTTGTGCTTGATTCATAGCTTTTGGATTTTTCATGTCAGAGAAAGCGAGAGATGCCCCAGTTGCAGTTTTGTGAGTGATTAGTAGTCATCCCAACTTCTGCTTGCTGGGTATGGTCCCCCTGTGATAGCATTAATGACAAGCTTTTCTGAATCTTGCACTGCAGTGTTGCTGAGAGAATCGGATTGATGGGTAGGACGTTGTTGACCCCGAGCGGATGGGGTTGGATCGACTCCGGTTCTTTTAACGTATTGTTGGAGTTTACCCTGCTCTAGCAATTCTTCAATCACCTACTTTAATTCGCGACACTGGTCAGTGTCATGGCCAGGTTGATTGTGAAATTGGCAGAACTTTCCATTACGCTTTGCCCCTCTCGTCATCTCAGGCGGCTTAGGGTACCTGACAGCGTCCTTTGTTGCAAAAAAGATATTTCTTGGTGTATCAGTTAAAGGAGTAAAGTCTGAAGGATTAAAGCGGCGAGGTTTCTTTTCATTTCCCTGGCTTTTTCCTCCTTCATTCTCCCTTTTCTGACTTTCAGATTCTTTTTTCTTAGATGCGACATTGTCATTGTTAGTTTGGGCGGTAACCACTTTCGATGTTGCAGAAAGGCTTTCAAGGCGAATGAACTCATCGGCCTTTTTATAAAATTTATCAAGTGAGTTTGGTTCTTTCATCTTTAACCATATCCCAAATTCACTCGATTTATTAATGGCTCTCATCAAATAAGTCAGGATCATGCGTGGTTCCGCATTTTCTACCTCGGCCAAAGCTATATTGAAACGACTCAAGAAAGATTTGATTGATTCTCCGGGTGCTTGTTCAAGGTTAGACAGTGACATTATATCCTTAGCTTTTGAAGCATACAATCTGAACTGTTCTTTAAACTTTTGCGTTAAGTCGGAGAATTTATCTACAGACCGAACTGGAAGCCTTGTGAACCAAAGTAAAGCCACACCTTCTAGGTATACCGGAAAGTATCGACACTTGATCTCGTCTGATGCTCTTGCACCAGTCATATGCCAATCGTACTTGTAGAGGAAATGATTAGGGTCACTGGTTCCCCTATAAGCTTGGATAGTAGGAGGTGCAAATTTCCTTGGAAACTCCGCTCTTAGGATTCTTTCAGTAAACGGAGTTCTGCTTGGCGCAAATCCCCAGTCAGCCTCATCTTCTTCCCTTTGCATGCTCTCTTTCATGATGCGGCTAACCATTTCAGACAGGTACTCTTTATTGTTCAAAGACACCTCCGGGCAAGTATTAGTTCTTCCCTCGGAATTTTGCCCGGGCATCTGCTCATGACAAGTTGGTTGCGGCATAGAACCATCAGTTTGGAAAGGTGGCATTTCAGGAAGAGTAGTTCGACGGTTTTCTGGTTGACGATTTGCCCCGAGCAGAGCAGTTAATCTATCCATCATCAAAGCGTTTTGAGTTTCAATTTGTTGGTATAATCCAGAAACTGCGTCATCCAATTCAGCCCTGGTGACCCCAACGGTTGGAGTTGCTTGGTCTGTTATTGGGGAAGCGGAAGTTCCTTCGTGAGCGTTTCCGGATCTGATAGGTCTGCCTCTTCTTCCAGGAGCCATTATTTCAGATCTGGTTTTTAAAGAGAGGTTCTTTTTATGAATCTTTGCGAAACAACGGTGGATGATCGCCTGAGTTCAATTCTCAGTGAAAGCACCAAAATGTTAACGGTAAAAAGTGAACGCTAACACCCAGTGTGTATAATAAAATCGTGAAAGCACCACCCGTTGGTACGGGAACAGAATATGAGCTGAGAATAGCAGAAAAGCAGTAAATGAACAACAGATTTATAGTGGTTCGGCCCGTAATTGAGCTGTTAACGGTAAAAAGTGAACGCTAACACCCAGTGTGTATAATAAAATCGTGAAAGCACCACCCGTTGGTACGGGAACAGAATATGAGCTGAGAATAGCAGAAAAGCAGTAAATGAACAACAGATTTATAGTGGTTCGGCCCGTAATTGAGCTTACATCCACTTTATAGTCTTTTATTGCTGATTTGATTACAATTCAATACAATATCCCTCTAAATACAATACAATTTGATCATGAAATCATTCTTGACTACTAGCTCGATCTTTAATGATGAAACTCGACGAATCCGCGTTGGATGTTAGGAGCTCTTCTCGAAGATCGTTGTAGTGTCTCGAATGCTTGGAGATCTTTGATTGCTGAATGAGAGGAGGCTTCGACAGCGTAACGGCGCTTGGAGAAATGAACGACCCAAAGTCCTCTTCATGTTAGAAGTGGTGGGGTATTTATAGGAGCTGATCTGGACTCAGGAATTTTCTCTAAGTATTTAAGTCGTCTGCCGACCTATGGTAGATCGGTGCCGAGTTAAGGAATAGGCTTAGGTCGGTGCCGAGTTAAGGAATAGGCTTAGGTCGGTGCCGAGTTAAGGAATAGGCTTAGGTCGGTGCCGAGTTAAGGAACAGGGTTAGGTCGGTGACGAGTTAAGGGATGGTTGTCTTTGACAAGTATTAAGTCGTAGCCGACTTATCAAACCTTAACTCGTAAGGCCTTAACTCGCAGCCTTCAAGTCATAAACCCACTAAGTCGTAGCTCGTTAGGTCGGAACCTTCTTAAGTCGGAGCATTTCATAACTCGGAATCTTCTTAACTCGGCGCCTTTCTTAACTCGGCAACCTGTTAAGTCGGCACACTTTATAAGTCGAATGCTCCTTAACCCGGTAGGTCATAAGTCCACATAGGTCGCAGCCATCCTTAACTCGCAAACCGTTAAGTCGTAGCTCTCTTAGGTCGACAAGCATCTTGACTCGGCACCTCCTTAACTCGGAGTGTTTGTTAAGTCGGCAGACTCCTTAAGTCGTGACATTCCTGTAGCCTTAGGTCGCTGGGCAAGCTAAGTCATTGAGTCCTAGGTCGTAGACATCTTAGGTCGCAGACTCCTTAACTCGCAGGTGCTTTAACTCGTACATTGTTAGGTCGTAAGGTCCTTTTGAGTCGTAAACCTGATGAGTCGTAAGCCTGATGAGTCGTAAGACCATGAGTCGTAGAAAGCTTGTCTCGTTGAGTCGTAGAAGAGTTAATCTTTATGAGTCGTAGCACGCTAAGTCGTAAGTCGTTAAACTTCTTAACTCGTAGGTCGTTGAGTCAGACCATTCCTTAGGTCGGAGCCTGTTGAGTCGTAGGTCATCTAACTCTTAACTCGTTAAGTCTTGCACTCCCTTAACTCGTTAACTCTTGAGTCGCGTACTTCTTAAGTCGTGGAGAATTAAGGGTTAACACCTATACAAGAATATTTTTCTAAATAAAGTATGTTTTAGTTTTGTTTTTTCTATTATATGTGTTGTTATATTTTGGTATAAGTAAAGATCTGGATATATTAAATATATACAATTAGAAAATCCTTAGGAAAGATAGTTAATCTATTCCAGTTTTGAACGTTTTCATAACCATGAGTTTCGAGTCGAACATTTAAAATACTTAGCCTTAAATATTTCCTAGTCAAGATGTATCAAAAAAAGGATATTAATACATCCTTCTAGACTAGTGTATGTAATTCTCTCTATATGACGGATAATGAATTACTTATGATTGTCTGAGACAACAAAGGATTACGTAGATGTGGTTGTTTGGAACAATCACAGCACGACTCAATGAGAGTATTCTATTTACTACTAGAAAATAAACAATACTCCTATGTAGACTTACTAACGACATAGACGGTGTCACCAATAAATTGTAAAAGCATATAAGTTTCCAATGTGTCATCGAAATTTTCGATGACATACTAATGACTTATTTCAATACACCTTTTCCAGACCCAAAACCCTTCCCCATTTCATTTTTTACCGTATTAAAATTGAAACCCCTAACTTCCTTGCAACGGTGCCTCCACCTTTATTATCGATACCTACTTCTTCGGCCATGCTTAGTCCTTTAGCCATTACTCTACTAAATCTACCTCCATTTACTTTGATGAACCCACTATCCGTTGTGAACCAAAGCCTCGAACCCACCGCCAACGAATCCAACTTTTACAGCAAACCAAATTCTCGAATCCACCTTCTGCTACCACATACTTACTTTCTTCTTTGGCTACACCTACTCCTACCAAGCTTCATTGAACCATCCTTCGACTGAAAAAACACTATGCTTCCTCTAAATCCATGAACACACCTCCAAAGCTTCGTTAATATAGTTCTTTCATATTCATAATATCCATTTATGATTCTCTAATTTTAGTGGATTATAATGAGAATAGTTTGGTCGAAATGGATTGATTAATATTGAAATATAGTTATTGTCACAAATAGTTAATTACACATGTTTGTGTATATAAAGGAATTTGGAATTATGTTATACTTTGATTTCGTAGTTTTAGTTCAATTGATGAGAACAGATAGATTTGTTAGCCATATCTAACGATTTTTTATATAATAGTTATATTGATATTCATTTTAATTAAAATGGAAATTAATATTGTTTTAATATGATAATCGTTAGATTTGTCACGGTATTAGACAAGTTATAAACACACATGTGTATATATATACATATAAGTCATAAATCAATATTTTATCCTAGACGGTTTGTAGAGTTGTGATAACACTTCCTATTTTATTCTCCATGTATGGTTTTTGCATACGATATGGAGAATAAGTGGAAGTACTACCGAAATTTTATGAATTGTTTGTGATAAAGTATTGATGTAAGAATTATGTATTTTTTGGTTTGTAAGAGAGGTAGGATAGTTGGCCAGTTAAATCAAGGTTTACTCTTATGATTATCATTTACATAATTGTGAAATTCATGATATAATAATACAATAAAAATTAATGATGAATAAATAGCAGTATATGATTTTATTAATAGAAAATTTATGATAATATCAATAATATATAAATTAATATATTGTAAAAATTAGCGAATAATAAATAATAGTACATGATTTTAGTTAAAGAAATTTTTATTCCATGGCATTAATAATAAAATAATATTTAATGATATATAATATTAATAATAAAAATTAGTAAAAGCAAACAATTTTGGGTGGTATTAATAATTAGATAAATATCACTGGTACTACAAATAATATATTTATTAATATATTACAAAAATAAATGATTAATAAATAGTATTACATGATATTAGTAAAAGAAAATTCATTTTATGGTGTTAATAATAAAATAAAGTTAACTATATATGATATTACTAATATTATATGATATTAATAAACCTTATATGATATTAATAATGAAAATTAGCAAAAGAAAACTATATTACATTGTATTAATATTATAAAATAAAAATTATGGTGTATGACATTATTATTTTTTCTTATTTTTATAGAGTACAAATTGAATTATTTGAAAGCTTGAAATAGGATATATAAGAAGTTCGAAAAAAGTACCATTGCAATTTTAGTGAAGGTGGAAGTATTCCTAAAAGTTGCATTTAACGATAAAATAAATATGAAAGAAATTTGGTATCCATGTTGTAAATGTCATTGTGTGAAACTCTAAGAAGAAGAAATTATTGCTTTACATTTGCATATAAAGGGATTTAAGCCATACTGCCACGTGTGGAAATTTCAAGCGTGAAGTCGAGACAAGACATGAATCGAATGTGATAGTTGAGGCTGAACCCAAAATAACTGATGTCGATTTTAAAGAACCTAATATAGAAGATAAAATGGTAAAAATAGTTCATGATGCCGCTAGTCCAAGTACATGGACTAGTGAACAAAAACAGAATATGAACTTGACCTAGAATCGAAAAAGTTTTTCGATCTGTTAGAAGCTTCAAAAATACCTTTGTACAACAGATGTACAATAATGCAGTTATTAGCGACATGTAGGTTAATTACTATAAAATTCACATATGATGCATTAGAAAAACTAATAAACTCGATTCTTAGTCTCTATAAGGAAATGTTTCTACAGGATAATGGCTTGGTAGAAAATTGGTACTTGTTAAAGAAAGTAGTATATGCCTTTGGTTTGTCTTATGAAAAGAATAACATGTGCCTAAGTGGATGCATGATATATTGAAAGGAAGATAAAAACCTTAAGTTGTAAATTTTGAAAAAACCAAAGATATAAATGGACAAAGAGTAGTGGTAAAGGCATGCATTTTCCTCATATGCATTGCTTTCCATTGAAACAAAGATTACAAAGATTGTATGAATCATCCACTACTGCAAAATACATGAGATGGCATAACGAACGACAACGAGCTAAAGATGTTTTATGTCATCCATTAGATGATGATGCTTGGAAGAATTTTGATAACATATATTCTGATTTTGCAAAAGAATCGCATAATTTAAAACTTGGTTCATCTAGTAATGGATTCGTGCCATTTGCTTCGTTCGGTAATAAACCTTACTCAATGTGGCCAGTTATTCTAACACTTTACAGTTTTCCATCATGGATGTGTATGAAGAATCTATATATGTTTTTAACATAATAGTTCCAGGACCAAGAAATCCTAAAAATGGGATATACGTATATTTACAGCTTTTAGTGGATGATCTAAAAAGACCATGAATAGAGGGCATTCTAACTTATGACGTGTCGAAAAATAATTTTAAAATTTTTGCATCATTATTATGAATGGTAAGTGATTTTTCTACATATGGGATGCTTTTTGGATGGAGTATAGTCGGTAAATTTGCTTGTCCTATCTTCATGGATAAAACAAAATATTTCGCTTTAAATTTGATGCTAAACAATAGTGGAAGAAGCGTCATCGTCAATTTTTGCATCAAAATGATCATTTTAGTTTTAATAAAAAAAAATTCAAAGAAAATAACATTATTACTTTGGAGCCACCTAACATTATGAGTAGCGAAGGAGTGTACAAGCTCATTCAAGATTAGTAAAAAGCCAAAAATCTCTAAGGACAAATTTATAATTGGCGCAAAAAGAGTATGTTTTGCAAGTTACCATATTGGAAGCATGTAAAAAAACAATATAATTTAGACTTAATTCATATCTAGAAGAATATTATTTAGGATTCCTTAATACGATAATAAATGTGAAATGAAAAACGAAAGAAGATTTGAAGTCCATGAAGGATTTGGCATTATATTATAATTTTCCAAACTTTAAAATTGATAATAAAACGTTCTAATTTCAAATGAGTAACTTGTTATAAGTTGGAAAGCAATCTACATAGAAAAAAATTGGAATGGGTAGATTACTTGAGTATCCCTGACGGGTTTGCTTCTAACTTGAAACATTATGTTAATATGAAGGACCATCAGCTGTCAGGTATGAAGAGTCACGACTATCATGTATTTCTTGAAACTTTATTCCTAATAGTGTTTAAAGAGTTGTTTCGACAATGGGTTTAGAATAAAATAAATGAGCTTATTTTATTCTTCAAAGGTGTATGCTTTCGCTCAATAGAAGTCGTCTACGACAACTACAAAAGGATATACCAAAAATATTATGTAAATTGAAGAAAATATTTCCTCAGTGAGTTTTCAGTTGCATGGAACATATACTGGTACTTTTACCAACTGAAGGTTTACTATCAAGACCAGTACAATATGGTTGGATGTATCCATTCGTAAGGTATGTATAATATAAAGTCAATTTAATTTTTTTATTAGTCATCATAGTATTGCAAATATTCGTATTATAAACCTTCATATAGGTATCTGGGGCATGTAAAAAGGAAGGTGAAATAAAGGACACGTTCAAGGTTCAATTTGTCAAGCATACATTGTAGAAGAAGCATTGACATTTTTTAGTTACCATTTCAAAGAAATTAAATTTTAGTAATGGTCGTAATGATGATGAAATGGTTGATGCACTCAATATTTCTCTATCAATTTTTCAAAAGGGGACAACCTTCTGGTAAATGGAAGAATGGAGGTTTCAAATTAATTAAGGGTTTCAATTTGGGAAAATCAATGGTGCTCCTGAACTTTGAAGAGTTATCAAATCTGATTTGGTATGTAACGCAATATCGTTTTTGTGTTATATATATTTCATTGTCCTTATTAATTTTCAACAATCAATTTGTAGAAGCAAATCCAACTATTGCCTCTAGTAAAGTACTTGAGGACTGGTTAAAGAAATATGTAAGTATGATTTAATTTATATCTTTGTTTTCCATAATAAACTGTAATTTAAAAATAAAAAATATATGTTCCTAATAATGAAGCTACAAATGTTTGTTATCGAACACTCGCCTTTAGACCAATGATTAGGTACAAGAACTTTCTAATTTTGAACATAAACATATTCAGATTTCATGCAACTGAGTTTGGAGTAAATAAAACAACATATAATTGTGGGTTATGTGTCACAGGCGATAATGAGAACAATGACTTATAAGATTATTATGGAATCTTACAGGAAATAATTGAGCTTACTTACTCAATAGTACCATAGCTTAAAATGTTTTTATTCAAATGTGACTATTTAACATTAGTAGGGATGTAGGAATTCGATGTGGATACAAAGATCACCTACTAATCGAAGTAAATCACAAATGGTGATATCAAAGTTACGATCCATTTTTGATGGCAATACAAGCAACACAAGTCTACTATGCACCTTATCCTACCATGAAACCCAACAAGGCAAATTGGTGGATTGTTGTCAAAATAAAACCAAGACTATCATTTAATTCAGATATGGTCATGATTGACAATCAGTCGCACAAACATGATCCTAATTTAAACGAAGTAATGCAAATCATAGAAGACGCAGACGATATAGGACCGCTTGTCAACCTAAAAAATGGATCAACACTCTGGATCGAGTGTGAAAGCACCAGTCCTATTTATCAAGGAAAATAAAATAGAAAAAGAAATAGTAAATCACAGAAAAAGTAAAGAGATGAGATTTTTATAATGGTTCGACTGTTAATGAAGTCTACGTCCACTTTATAGTTTTTTTGATCAACTGCTATTACAAAGGAGCTTGGATTACAACATGATTCTTCTTTCCTAAGTTAGATCAAGCCACCATTGTTAGAGACAACCGGAAGGATCTTAGTTGCCCTTTAATGGATATTGTGAGGGAGAAGAAGAGTGAAGAAACAACGGTAGAGTTTCGCTAGTGTTTGGGCAGAGATCGAAGCAGATCCCTTTTCTATTGCAAATGAGATGGTATTTATAGGGGTTGGAAAGCTCTTGGACCAAGAATTACTTTGTAAGAAGCCTATAATCGTCATCCAGAGAGAGCTCATAAAGTTTGGAGCCAAAATTGACCATCCTTTTGGATTGGTACCGGTCCGATGCAATTGGACCGGTACCGATCCAAATCCTTAGCCAATTTTTAGCTCTAATTTGTTTGGTCAAGCTTCTTACTTTATAGTGATGCTTTTCGTATAATTTTGTAGGTGCTGACTTGTTTTGATGATATTTATCTTTTGGATAAGATTGAACTATATTCTGAATCGGATGAACCCTCGCTTCTTGAACTCGATTGCTTGGAATGTCACCAAACTTGTTGGCTGAGCTCGGTGGAGGCATAGAGTCACAATGTAAAAGGATTGGGTTCACCAGGAACCATAAATTCAGATCAGTACCGATCCAGTTGGATCGGATCGGTGCTGCTTCGAAAAGATGGCATAATTTTGGCTTAAATTTCTTTGGGTCCTTTGTCTTGTTCTTTTAGGCTTTTCGATCAAGTTTCATTTCTTTTTAGCTTAATCTGAATGTTCTAACTCCCATTGAATTACGTTGGGTTAAAAACCCAATTTTCCCCCACATAGTACGCTTTTATTAAAAGCAAGGTGGGATCTGGAATTGTTTAACTTTGGGTTTTTGTTTCAAGGAGTTTCATTGGTCATATCTGGCCATCTTGAAAAGCTATCTATGACGTGGCAGTTAACTGTCCAGTCCTTATTGTGAATCTCTATTGTTCGTAATTACGGAGTGATCTTGACTTGAAAAGTTCCAAAATGAATATGAATATCGAATATGTCGAGTAAGGAAAATTTGAGACAATTCGGAGGAGTAAATTTGGATTGGTACCAATCCAATTGGATCGGATTGGTACCTATCTAAGTACTTGAGCAAATTTTCTTAGACCATTCCTTTTTTTTATATATGGGATTGGATCTCCACCTTTCTCATTTTACTTCTTTTGATCCGAGCCGATCCAATTGCTTCAAGCTATCGTCGATCTAAAGCTTGCCATCACCATAAAGCCAGCGCCATTGACCTTTGCCACCAGTTCCATCAGCCGCCACTTCCTGAAGCCGATGCCGGCGTTGTACTACCTTGGTTTCCTCCATTTTGAGGCATTGCCGATCCGATCCATCTAATACCGTAGTTTGGGTTGTCCTGAATTAGAGACTAAATCACTTTTTCTCAATTTTGAAGATTGGTGAAGTGGATTTTGGCATATCACTACATTAGTGATTGGTGATGAAGTTGTGTTGGCAATGGATACAGTGGAAGATTCGAGTTGATTATGACTTTGTTGAAGAGATAGTAAATCAAGTGTTGAGTTCTTCATGAACTAAAGCTTGGATTTTGCACTAGTGCTCTACATGTTTTGCTATCTTCATCCACAGAGTCAAAATTAACTTGTATCGAGTTATACAGTTGATCCTGGCACAACGTCTTATGAATTGATTTTGGTTTTTATAGGAGGTGATAATAGCTTAGGGTAGCTTCGTGTATGCAGTTCATGCCTTTATCACTTTTCAGAGAACTAAAATCGACTTATGTTGAGAATTCTTTACTTGATTTGGACCCATTAATCTATAGTTGCTCGCTTTGGATTGTTCCTGTCATTGCACAATCAGTGTGCCTGGAATAGGAATGGCTTTCTATGTCACTTCAGATAGAGGATCCATTATCGATCGTCGATCGATAATGGGTAAGTATAGAAAAGAAATTAAAAGGTGATACTGATCGCTCTTTCAGGTATGAGTGAGTCATCTACACGGAGTGGTTTGCTCACAGCATTCGGGATACCGAACCCATTCTCACTTAGATTACACATCACACACATCCCTGGTTAATACTTAGAATCTGATCGGTGGTTAGTACACATCAATTTTCTTCTGGATTTCAAGTATCTGTTGTGCTAGAGTGTATAATTTAGAGATTAGGCATACCTGACCATTTCGAACACAAGCTTTCTTATATAGAATGACACGCAAATCTTCTCGCTGCAAATTAGTTGAGGGGAACTCACCTCTTTCTGAAGTGGAGTCATCGTCGATCCTAGTTGGATCCACCGCTTCCATAACTTCAGGTCAATATAGTCGCATGATTCCAGTCAGCCCCATTGTCGATCGCACTCCTCCTAACTTCAGAGTCTTGCTTGATCCTCCAGAGAATGCTCCTTCAATCCTTACACACCAGATGTTGTGAAGCATTTGCTTGTAATACAATATCCCAAACGACGATGTGCTTCTTCCATCGAGAGGAGAATTTTATCATAAGCCACTTTTTGGATATGTGGCTTGCCATCGGTACATGTGTATGTATGGTGTAGTGCCCCTATTCAATCACTTCTTAATGACAACACTTTAGAACATAGGGTTGGCCCCATTCCAGATTCTTCCAAATGGATATGCCACGCTGACGTGCTTATATGTTCTGTTCATGTAGACGCTCAATCGTGCGCTGAGTTTTGCTGAGTTGCATTATCTTCTATTATTCAAAAAGAGATAGGCTAACCCATCACTTTTCTATATTGAGGCACAACGTAGCCGGAAACTTATATTGGATCTTCCCAGCAAAGTTACTTCATTCAAGAATCAGTTCATTTTTGCTAAATGTGTAGAGGGATTCACCCTTTTATGGACCACGAGGGGTAAGTCCTTTCATCATGCTTGGAATTTCCTTTAACTACCACAAGTCTTCTGAACGATCGTATATTCCTTGCAGTTCTCCCAAAGATTAACAAGGATCCGACACTCAGCACTATTCCTAGCTCCTTGAAAGCAGTCGATGCTCAGGAGCACACAATCAGGTTCTTACTCACAAATGAATTTTTTTGATGATGTGAGCTTTTACATCCTGGGAGGTCCGTTGGATTCGTCGGCTCTCCTTCCTACTCCAGTGCCCGGACCCGCTTTGTTTCCTTTTCCCATGACTCTGGTGAAGATGATGATGTTGATGAGGAGAAAGAAAGTGACCCATCTGATGGGTCAGAGAAGACCTCTAAGGAGATCCAAATTCAAGTCAGGGTCGACAGTCCGCTGAAAATGCCACCGATCCCAGAAGAGAAACAAGAAGAGTTTATTCAACGGAAGGGCAAGGCTCCATTGATTCAAGGGAAGGAAGAAGGAGAGACCAGTGAGGAACATCCTTTAATTGAATAAGAAATAGACTGGGACGCTAAGGGGGGTGACGTCGATTTAGGCGACAAGGCGTCGGGGTTGAGCCCTGGACATGCTTTCTCACCTCCTTTGAAAGAGCCAATTGAAGGAGCTTCTCCTAAGAATAAACCTGTATCCAGCACTTTTCCGAAAGGTGACGATATTAATTTGGGAGATATGAGCGACATTTTTGTGAATATGGGTGACTTGATGGATGACTTCACTTCAGAAGGGTTGCCTTCCCAGCTTACTTAGATTCCCACAGGAATCAATGTCCTGACATTAGTCGGTGATCAATCTGATTTGTGTATTCCACCGGGGTTGTTAAACTGCAATACACGCTTCGCTAGGATCACAAACTTTATATTATTATTATTTTCTAGGATGCTTTAGTTTATCAAATGTCTCTTTCCTAAAGCCATTTTATCGTTTGCTGTAGGAATCATGTCTCACGGTTTTTACACCAATGTCGATCGAGTTTTGGAGTCTCAACGTTCACGGAGACACTTTTCAAGTACTTTGCTCCTTGAGAGACTGATGAGGAGAGGAAGAGGAGGAAGGATGGGGAGGCAGAAGAGCGTCGCCATGTCGAGAAAGATCATGGCCGTGATAGAGGAAGTGGCTACGAGAAGAGGAAGAGCCCGACTGAGCGGGAAGATCCGTCCAAGAGGCCAAAAAAAGACCAAGAGCGAGAACCCGCTTCACAGCTTTCTGCTTCCACTAGGATAAACGTTCATGCTTCTGGTGTCATGACCTCCTCCACTCATGCTGTTATGACCACTTCTCTCCCAGTTTCTAGGTGTGTGCCTTACATTCTTCCTAGTGGTCCCCCACATCTGGAAGCCGCATGGTCTAACTTGTTCTTAAGGGGGGTTGTTTTTGATAAGCCCAATTTGAAGTCGGTTCATGCTGAATCTTATTCACCCCATCTCCATGCGATTCAGAGATGTTTGGAGCAAACCAAGGGGTGGGAAAAATTATGCATGCAACTGTCCAACGTTAATTGAAACAACTACAGAGAAATTGTCTCGTTTGAGTCGGAGAAGGTTGAGTAAGAGAAGCAGCTCGTGGATCGTGATGCAGAGATTGAGAGGCTGAAGAAAGAGAGGGATGATGCCCTCAATAGAGAGAGCAAAAGTGCTTCTTTGTTTAAGGAGCTGACAGAATCCACCAAGCGGGTCGCACTCATATTTAGAGATGAAATAAAGAAGTGCCACAATGATGAAGCAGCTTTATAAGAAAAGTTGAGGATAAGAGAGACGATGATTGAGATGCAGAAGAAAGCCATCGCCGAACATGCCCAAGAAATTAACTCACTTTGCGAACAAGTTTCGACTTTGGATGCCGATAAAATGCAAATGGCGGTAGGGAATGCTAGTGTGGATGCCAGCTTTTCAGATTTCCAAGATACCTTCACGTAGAAGAGGGAAGGCATGGATGCTACTATTCTGGCCTTTTATGTCAACTCCTTGCTACATCAAGGGAGTCTCAGACCGTTGTTCCCTCATATGCTTACCGTAGTCTGGAAAGAGATTCTGGTCTGATTCCAAGACATGGGTGGCAGTTATACCGAAGAGGATTTGGTTCAGGCATACCTGAACGAAGAATCCCGCCAGGCTCTAGTAGAGGGCCAAGAAATCCTGAGATTGGAGAGGGAATGAGAAGCCATTGATGTCGTGGCCACCGGTAAGGCTGTAAACCGACATTTTCCTTCAAGCCCTAATGAGCCGTCTTCTCATCTTCATTCTAATAAGGGGACCCTTCCTACTACTCCCGTAATTGTGTAGCCATCAAAGGAGAGCAACGACAAAGGCTTCAAAGTTGTGGCGCATAAGCAGACCCCCGTAGTAGGTAATTTTCTTATCTCTCCCATGTTTGAAGACTTCCAATTTACCCCTGATGAAATTGCCAAGGTAACTGCCCTTTATTATGAAATTATAGATCAACCCTCTCTTCCTTTCGAGTGACCTCCTCGTCACGATGGTGGATCTGCTACCATTCTAATCGCATCAACCATTGTCTCCACATCTGGCTCGCAGCCCGGTTCAAACTCTGAGCAAATGGTTGCGCTGCATGGTTTGGATGACCCCTTTGTATCTCAAGAGGAAGGCTTGGCAGCTACTAATATACGAGATTCGGCGGATCATGCTAGCCAATCGTACAAAGTTGAGGCCATGCAGCTGATGACCGAGTAGCAGATGATAGCAGTGAAGAAGGAGAAGGTTTAAGAGAAAAAAGGTCATCAAAGAGTTCTCATAGCTCCCGCAAGCACAAATGCGAAGGAGGGTCTGCTAGTGGCCATGTTTCAGAGAGTGAGATCACCCTTGGAGGGGATAAGCCTAAGAAGTTACCGATCAAAGGCGGAAAAGGCGATAAGGGAAGTGGTGACAAGAAGTCTTGATTTGTCTTTTGCTTTTTTGGTTCCTTTTTGCACAAGTGCAGAGTCTGCACTTAGAACTTCTTATTGTTGCAAGAGTGGTGTTTGTGTTTTCCTTTTCTTGGTCGATATTGTGCAAGCACGGCCCCTGTTGTTTGTTGTTGTACATGAAAAACATTATAAGTAATAAAACTGTTGAAATTTTGATTGTAACTTCACTTGTCTACTTATATATATTTCATGCACTTATGCCACTCTTTTTTATTCATCACTATTTTATTTGGTCCCATAATTACTGCTAAAATTCTTTCTTTAGAGTAACAGAACTGTGAAGTATTTGCTACTTTAGTTGAGTGTTGGTGTGCATGTGCCCTTAGTTCACGGGGCTGTTTATTTCGAACACTTGATACAAGATTAGGTGCCCCCAGTCAGGTCTATGCTGCAACTCCTACCTTTGGGAGTTTCTAGCTTGAGATACCTACGAAGCTCTTTAGCGGTCTCACGGCGAGTAATTTATGCACTCAAGTGATTTATGTACTTAAGTGCTTGGAAATGCCGTAGTAACACTAATTACTTGGGATTTTGTTAAGTGATTTCATCGCGATGCTGACATTCAGGCTATCATGCACATATATCGCTCCTTGGAATTCTATTGTCTTGGCTCTGGGGGCGTTTGTGATTTTTTTTCAATATGAGAGTTCCTCGTCTTTGGATGCAATTTTGCCGATCCAGGTAGTAGTGTGCGGCTTACGAAATGCGTACAATGGGATTGAGGTTTGCCTATTCGCGGTTTTGTGAACCAAGAAGCGATGCACGGCTTACGAGATGCGCGACTTAGGTAATTGTGCTTTCTTAGATGTGATTCCACAATCCAAGAGGCGGTGTGTGGCTTACGAAATGCGTGGCTTTGATTTTGGGCCTTCTTGGTGTCGCCGGACCAACACCGGTTCTTAGAAGGCGGAGATTGAGTTTCGTCGATCCAATGGTTTGAGTCGATTTGCTTCCGTCGACCCGACGGGTAGATGGGGTGTACTCGAGCGTGATTACACTATCTCAAGTAGCAATTGGATGGTTTTGAGTCAATTTGACCCCGTCGACTCAACAGGTTACTTTTGTGAATGCATTTTTATTGGTTCAGAAAGCAAAGCAATTTCTTTAGTAAAAGTTGGGCAAGTTCTGCCTGTTTACAATGCCTTTGGTATTCCAAGATGGCTAATTTGTAGGAAATAAGAAATATATAAGATAGTCTTAGATAAACTAATGAAGCAGCGATTCGCTGTTCCATGTTCGGAGAATTTGGATTCCATCAACGGTTGTTAGCTTGAACGTGCCATCCCCTAGCTTCTGGCCGATCACATAGGGCCCTTCCCAGTTTGGTCCGAAAGTTCCTGATATGGGGTAGACCCGTTTGAGGACAAGTTTTCCTACTTCGAAAGTACGGTTATGGACTTTAGAGTTGAAAAATCATGCGACCCTTTTCTGGTGAGCAGCAGTCCTTAGTTCGGCTTCTTCCCCCCTCTCATGGACCATATTGAGCGACTCGAGCAAGAGCTTCTCATTCTGCCTTTGATTGAAATTTTTCCTTCGATGAGAAGAGACTTCTAGCTTGATTGGGATCCATGCTTCTGAACCATATGCTAGGGCGGACGGAGAGTGCTCGGTTGTAGATTTGTGCATTGTCCTGTAAACCCATAGTGCGAGTGGAAGTTCATCAACCCAATTTCCTTTAGCTTTAGTTAGCCGCTTTTTGATGATGGACTTGATGATCTTGTTCACTGCCTCCACTTGCCTGTTTGCTTATGGATGTGCAACAACGGAAAAGCTTTTCTCGATTTGAAAGTATCTGCAAAAGTTTTTGAAATTAGCGCTTTTGAATTGTGTCCCGTTTACCGTGATGATTTTTTATGGCACTCCAAACCTGCAAATAATGTTTTTAGTGACAAAGTTAATAACTTTCTTGGTAGTAAAAGTGGTTAGTGGATCCGCTTCGGCCCATTTGGTGAAGTAGTCAACAACAACAATGGCATATTTGGCTCCTCCTTCAGCTATTGGCAATACAACAATTAAATCGATTCTCCAGATTCTGAATGGCCATGAGCTGATCATTCGTGTTATCTTTTTGAAGGAGTTCTTTTGATCTTACCGAATCTTTGGCATTGATCATACCATTTGGCATAATCTCCTACATTGCGGTTTACCGTTAGCCAAAAATATCCATATCGAAGAACTTTCTTTGCAAGGGTTCGCCCATCGGTGTGTTCTCTGTAGTCGCCTTCATGAACTCCCCTGAAAATTTTTCGAGCTTCGTCGTTGGCCACACACCTGAGCAAGGGGGTAGAGAGTCCCCTTTGGTAGAGTATCCCATCCTGTACTATGAAACATGGTGCCTTTCGAAGGAGCTTTTTCCATTAATTCTTGTTTGCGGGGAGTGTTCCTCTAAGAAGGTAGTCCTTGACCAGTGTCATCCATGTTTCAGGTTCTTCGACCGTCTTAAAAATCCAATCGATATCCATCTGTCTTACACTTGGAGTAGTTAGTGTTTCAACTGGGACCAGTCCTAATGACTGAGCTTCTCCGGAACAGGCCAGTTTAGTTAGATAGTCTGCTTTCGTTTTTTGTTCTCTTGGGATATGAGTTATGGTGTAATGTTCAATGTTGTTTAGCAATTCCTGCAATTTAGATAGATATGGGTGAGGTTCTCTCCCCGGGCTTGATATTCGCCTCTTACCTAATAGACGACTAGCTGAGAGTCGCTATAGATGTGTATGGATTTTATCCCGAGTTCCTTCACAACCTTCAGCCTGGCAATCAATGCTTCATATTCTGTTCCATTGTTTGTTGTATGGAATTCCAAGCGTAAGGCATAGCAAATGGATCGTCCTTCCGGAGTTTCAACCACAACTCTTGTCCCCGTGCAGAAGTTGTTAGATGCACCATCAAAGAACAACTTCCAACGTGTCTCTACTTCCGAGTAATTTCTTCCTCATTATCTTGTATTGTAAACTCAGAAATGAAGTCTACCAATGCATGCCCGTTGATCGCCCTTCAAGGATGGTTAGTGATTTCATATTGACTTAATTCGATGTTCCATTTGATAAGTCATCCAAAGGTCTCAGGCCGATACAACACTTGCTTTAAAGGTTGATCTGTTAGTTCTTTAATCGGGTGTGCTTGGACGTATGATCGTAACTTTCTAGATGCGATTAAGTGGCAATATGCTAGTTTTTCTAATTTCGGATAGTTCTTCTCTACTGCAGTGAATCATTTACTGATGTAACATACGGGTCGCTGAACCTTAGCTTCTTCTCGTACGAGCACAGCACTTAATGCATGGGGCGAGACCGCTAAATAGATAAAGAAGTATTCTTCATCTACTGGCTTGGATAGAATTAGCGGAGTCTCCATATGCCGCAGTAGTTCTTCGAAGGCAGTCTAACAAGCCTGATTCCACTCGAAGTTCTTCTTTCCCTTCTTTAGCATGTCAAAGAATGTTATACATTTGTTGGTTGCCTTTGAGGTGAACCAACTTAGTGCTGCAACTTTTCCATTCAAGCTTTGTAATTGTTTCTTGTTCCTTAGAGCCTCGACTTCCAGTAAAGCGGTAATTTGTTCGGGATTTTCTTCGATGTGTCTGACATTTACAATGAATCCTAAGAACTTTCTAGAGGGTGCCTCGTAGTGACATTTAAGTAGATTGAGTTTCATTTTGTATTTCTGGAGTATTTCAAACATTTCGGCAAGGTTGTCCAAGTGATTTGCAGCAATGTGCGATTTAACCAACATATCATCTATATAGATTTCCATAGTCTTCCCGATTTGATATTTGAACATGGCATTCACTAGTCGTTGCTAGGTTGCCCAAGCATTCTTTAAATCGAATGGCATCACTTTAAGGCAGTATAATCCCTGATCAATGATGAAATTGGTGTTTTCATGGTTAGGTTCCTGCATGATCTAGTTGTATCCCGAGTAGGCTTCCATAATTGATAGCAATTCGTGTCCAGTTGTCCCATCCACAAGCTGGTAGATTCTGGGCAGAGAAAATTTGTCTTTTGGGCAAGCTTTGTTTAGGTCAAAGTAGTCGATACATGTTCACCATTTTCCATTGGACTTCTTGACCAAGACCAGGTTGGATACCAACTTAGGGTTAGTGGCATCGCGGATATAGCCATTCGCCATCAGCTTATCAGCTTCTTCTCTCAGCGCTTTGGACCATTTGGGTCCTAGGCTGCGCCTCTTCTGCTTCACTGGTGTGTACTTGGGATCAATATTAAGTGTGTGGCATGCAATCTCCAACGACACTTCGTACATATCGAAATGTGTCCAAGTGAATACGTCCAGGTTAGCATGAAGAAATTTGATTAGTTCCCGTCGCATCTTATTTCCAAGATGTGATCCAATCTTAAGGACACGTGTTGGGTCATCTATATCGAATGGGACATGCACCGTCACCTCTGCCGATGCAGGTGCTAGCCGATCCTCCCCTGAACTCTTCTTTTTAGAGTCCAAAGCCTTGTCGAATTGGCTATGGTCCCCCAGCCAGGGGAGGCTCTGTAGTTGCTATTCGGTAGGTTCACGAATGTGGAGAGTTCTCCCCACATTGTTCCCTTTTTCTTTTCCTCTAAACTCACGCAGTTCTATGATATAGCATTCTCTAGTAGTACTTTGATCTTCTTTGACCACCCCAGCTCCATTCTCGGTCGGAAATTTCATGGTTATACATCACTGAGCTAAAGCAATCTTAAAATCTGCCAAAAGCAGGCCGTCCTAAGAAAGAATTGTAGGCAGATATTTCACCTATAATCACAAAGGTCTAGATGAGGTTGACTCTTCTGTCACCTTTCCCAAGTTCTACGGGTAAATTAATTGCTCCAACTGGTTGCTTAGGTTCACCGGTGAATCCCTGGATCTTTGTCGGCAAGTGGATATATCTTTTATACTGATTTTCATCTGATCAAACATGTGTTTGAACAGGATATTCACAAAACCGCCGTTGTCCCCCAATACTTGCCGTACTGTGGCTGGTTCGATTCCTACCATCACGACCATGCGGTTGAGGGTCGAAGCTTCTATACCTTAAGTGTCTCTATTCTAGAATACTATGTCATCGTTCAGGGTCCTCTACTACTTCATGGGAGTTTCGTCTTCGATCGCGAAGCACCAATTTTTCGAAGCATGTCTTAGTGAGCTTACATATCGGTCCATTTCTCCCAAACTCTTCTGCATGGGATGAGGTCCTCCGGATATTGTTTCGATGTTGAGTCTCTGGTCTATCCGTCTGGATCCTTCTTTGCTAGTTCCAGCTTGGTTTCCCTAGTCTCTAGGAGCTTGGGGTGCTGCAAGCGGGTTAGGATTTTGTGGTTTCCTCACATATTGCTGGAGCTTATTTTCTCGAATCAGCTCTTCAATCAGGTTCTTCAGGCGATGGCACTCATTCGTGTTATGACCATGGGTTTCATGGAAGCGACGATATTTTTAGATTTCTTTTGCTGTTCGGTTGCTTCCTTTTTAAGCGGCTTCTTGTACTCCTTTATCCCTTGTGTCGCAAGGAAGATCTTTTCTAGAGTATCATTAAGCGGGGTATAGTCTTCGAGCATTAGGCCTTTATGTGATAACCCTGATTTTGTGAGTAATTTCATGATTCAATTTAGTTTGTATCTGTTTGAAATGGCATTGAAAAAAATATATATAGGAAATTGATTTGCAAATACCAAGTATAAAACATGTACAGGTGCACAAGACAGTGCACAAACATGTACACAGTTTTCTGTGTGATAAAAATAAGCAACAATCAATAGAAATAATAGGATATATGAATTACAAGTATATATGCATGTAGGCAGAAATCATCAAGCCTTGAAAAAAAAAAGAGACTTAGGCCAGGATAGGCATACATGTATTATACATGGGCACAAAATAATACTAGCAGAAATAAAAAGAAAAATTAACATTTGCATGAAAATGGTATGAGCTATTGGACAAGTACTTTATCCATTTTTAGCAATTCCTTTTTACTTTAGAAAAGAAAAAGAAAAGAGAAGAAATCATGCAAATAACATGACCGGGGCAATGAGGTATATTTTCTGGAAAATATACCATGACTATTTACCCATTTTCTCTAAAATATTAGAATAAGAGGCAGATCATAGTTGGTAGGGTAAAATTGGCATTTGGTAATTTCCTAAAACCCTAGTAGCAGTCAGAATTCATATAAGAAGACCTGATGTGGTAAGGTTTTATGTTGGCTCTACCTCTTAAAAATAAAATATACAAGGTATAAACCAGAGAAAAATAGGAGAAGGCAGAAGCTAAAAAGGGGTTCATAAGGCATAGGAAGAAGAAGGATTAAGGTGAGTAATCTCACTGAAAACTTTGGCATTAAGACCTGAATATTGAGGCAGCCAGTTTGAACTAATTTTCTTTTACAAGTTATGTTTTATGATTGGATGACTTTGGCTTGTGAATGATTTGCTTAAGGGTAAAATCTCTATCTGATTTACCCAGGAAAAATAAGAGTCATGTATTTATGAACTAAAATGTTTGTCTGAGATATGGGTTAACTTTGAGATTGGGTGTTTTCTTTGATAAGTTTTCTTTTTAAGTTGTTTGTAAAATCCCCGAATTCAAGTAGTGGGTATATGGTCTAAAGGCAGAAAGAAATATGGGCTGTGACATTGTGTTGTTGCTTATGCCTCATATTAATTAAAACAAAAGAAAATGTAGAAGTGCAATGTTGTACATGTGCTGAGCTTCTATGTTTATGAAATACCCAAATCAAATATACTTGTGGTTTAGCCAGATCATGAATCTGATTGAACCAGAGGTAGGGAAGAATATATATATACATATATCTGGAAAATTACTCAGGACCATATGCTTACATCTTGATCCAGTGAAACCCATAGGCAAAATAATGTGCTAAAAAGTCACCTCACTCTTTTGTGATAAAATGGTTGCTTTTGAGAATTTAACTTACCAAACTCTGGATGAATATATGTTGCTTGCATCATTTATGTTTCTCTGATTAAGAAGTGAGATGCAGAAGGGATTAGCACTGCTATGAAAAATATTAAAACACTTAGTAATTTAACTAAGGACTTGGGATCTTAGGGCTACCAAAGTATAGCTTGGCAATGGGAATATTGCAAGTTCACACATGGTATATTTATACCCAGGGGCCTGAGTGTGCTGGGTTAACAGAGAAAGGTCCCAGGTAGTGTGTGTTTAAAAAGAAGGAAGTAGCTAAAGTCCCTGATAAATTTGATAATGAATTCTAGGAATAGATTCAGTAGAGGCCTGGGCAAAATCCCTGATGGCCAGTAAAGTTGGAAAGGAGATGATAACTGGATTGAAGTTTGTATTTGGTTGTTTTGATGCTTTATTGGTGAATCTTGTGGTTGTTTTCTATGAACTAAAACATTGTGATCATATATAATCTGTTTGGCACTAATATGAATGCACATGCTTCACAAAAACATGCACACAGAAGATATTGAGTTCTTATTCTTGCAAAGTACATGAATATAAATGGAATTGAAATAAATCATGTTTTCAGTTAGATTATTCACACCAGACAAATAGTCTGACCCTTTTGTGTTCATGCACCATTGGGTGTCTCATATTTATATGGGGCAGTTCATGGTGATTTTGCAGGGAAATAGGGATTGCTTTGATCAGGCTTTGGATGTTAAACTGCTTAGGATTTGGATGCTATGTTTTTAAAAGTCTTTGCTGAAGCTAAATTAGATATTCATGTTGAACTATGTTAAGCAATTTGTTTAAGTTGCTTAGAAAAACCAATGTAATGTTATTTGCTGTTTTGTAAGTGTTGAATTTATATGTATCAGTTAGAACTTATGTATTTTGTTTTGCAAAATGCTTTGTTAAGAAATTGAATTTCAAGTTTCAAGAACAGTTAGGCTAAAATGATAGAAAATCTGAGTTTGAAAGAATTTGTGGGTTGCAAGTATATCCATAGAACTGGCATAAGAAAATCCATGTTCAAGTAAAAATTAAATCTGATAGGAAGAGTTTTGAGTTGCTTGAAAAGAAAATGATATAACAGGTATTTGGTAATTAAGTAGTGCAAACCAAAATGGGGCTAGTATAGCCATTTTCTTGAGCCTGGGTTAAGACAGCACCCAAGTGTTTTTAATCAAGTTTTAGATCTGCTTCATAGCCAAGTATAGAGTAGGTTCAGACAGTTTTGCTCTCAGGAGAAAAAAAAATAAAAAGGAAAAAAAAACAAAAATTGGGTTGAACCGACCAGCATAGCACTCGAACTTGTGACCTCTCATGTATAAGTTAGGCGCGTTTCCATTACGCCTAGATGTTGCTTGTGTTCACTTAGGATCCACTTTATTATAGCCTGAGTTTGAACACACCTGCATAGAAACATGCACACACATGCACAAGTAAAAGCAAAGTTACCCAGTAAGGAAATCAGAAGCATATATGTGAAATAAGGAGCCTTGAGACATAGAATCAATAGTAATGCATTAATCTAAAAATTGGGAAAACCTAGTTTTGAAAAAGAAACACTATTGCTATGTAGAGAGTATTTTTAAGCAATACTCAACAGGTTTCTACCTTCAAAATTTTTATACTCTGATTTAGGTAGAAGATGACTTATATATCTTTATATATATAAGTTTAAGATAAAATGATTAAACCAATATTTATTGGCAAAAAGGTCCTGGATAGAAGAAAAATTGAATTAAATATTTTTCTTGATTAAATGGCCACTGAATGTGTTTTTAAAAAAAAAAATTTTCTAGTGGGTCATTTCATTTGGTATCAGAGCTATGTTGTTAAATAACATAGCAAAAATTTTGTATGAATTTGTTTGCATTGAATGTATAGAGTGTTTACTGCTTTGGATGTTTTGTTTTTATAAATATTTACACTATTGATATCTATTATGACTGAATAAGTTATAAATTAAAATGAATTAATTTATAGAGCATTAGGCAAAACAGACTAACCTAAGTGTTATATCCATAGAGCTATGGTAGGACCCAGACATCAAAATGTAGGAACAAGTGAACCACCCATGGTGAATGTGCAAGAATTCATGAGGGCCATAAGAGATGGAGTAGGCAACAGGCAGGAAAATCCACATGAGGAACTTTCCAAACTACTCAAGACTTTTACTAATCTTGGAGGCAAAACCTTTGATGGCACAGAAGGAGTTATGGGGGTTCAAAATTGGCTTAGAATTCTGGAAAGAATCTTTGCAGACATGCAAGTTGAAGACCAAAGGAAGAGGCAAATTGCATCCAGGCAATTGAGAGGAGCAGCTTTGGATTGGTGGGAAGTTATCATAGCTGGAAGACCTGAAGGAGAAGTGACATGGGATCAGTTTAAAGCAATGTTGGAAGGCAGGTTTATCCCTGCATCAGCTAAGGAATCTTTACTGGAGGAATTCATCAAATTGAGGCAAGGGACTATGAGTGTCACAGAGTACACTCAGAAGTTTGAATCATTGGCAAAGTATGGTGCAGTGCTCATTACTACTGAGGAAGCTAAGAATGGCAGATATATCCAAGGGTTGAACTCCAGCCTGAGTAGAGCCATGCTACCATATAAGGATAAAACTTTTGATCAAGTTTTGGATTTGACTCTGAGCATTGAACAACATGATAAAGCTAGAGAGAATTTCAGGGCATTCAAAAATAATCAGAACAAGAAGGGAAAGGGTAAATTTCATCCTTATGATAAAAAGAAAACAGATATAACTTCCACCAAGAAACCAGAAGAAGCTAGAACTGCTGAAGTTAAGAAGAGGATCACTTGTTACAACTGTGGACAAGAGGGGCACATGAAAAATAGGTGCACCAATCCTAGACCAGCATCCTTCAATTGTCACCATTGTGGGAAGGAAGGTCACATAAAAAGGAACTGCCCAGATTTTAAGCAAGGAAAATTAGGGGCTTTGGAGGGGAAAGGCAAGACAGCTGAGGGATCAAATGTTGAAAGGCATGGTCAAGTTGAAGGTACTTTGCTTATCCATTCAATACCTTTAACAGTAGTATATGATACTGGGGCTACACACTCATTGATCTCTCATGATATTGCACAACAATTAAAATTGAACTGTATGATTGTTGATAAACCACTGCTAATTAGAAGCCCTATAGGTAGTTCATGTGTTATGGGTATGATGTGCATGCAACTGGGATTAAATATAGGAGGACATGTGTTTGAGTCAAACCTATATGTGTTGCAATATCCAAACATAGGAATTATTTTAGGAGTTGATTGGTTGAGTAGATATAAGGCTATCATAAATATGGAGACATCCACCATATCATTGAAGGTTTCTGATGGACAAAGAATAACTGTTCTATGTGAGGCAAACAAAAACAGAAGTATAGCCAACCTTTCTGCATTGTAAAATGAAAAACCCATGCCTGCATTAGAAGAAATCCCCATAGTTAATCAATATGATGATGTGTTTGGGGAAGTAAGAGGAGTTCCTAATCATAGGCCAGTTGAATTTTCAATTAGAATAATTCCAGGAGCTAGCCCAGTGGTTAAAAGACCAACCAGAATGGGGCCTAAGGAATTGATGGAGTTGAAAAAGCAATTAGTTGAACTAGAAGAAAAAGGTTTTATTAGACCCAGTAGCTCATCATGGGGAGCACCAGTAGTCTTTGTTAAGAAGCATGATGGATCTCTGAGATTATGTATTGATTATAGGGAATTAAATAAGGTCACAGTTAAAAATAAATACCCCTTACCAAGAATTGATGATCTCTTTGATCAATTGAGTGGTGCAAAAATATTTTCTAGACTTGATTTAGCTTCAGGCTTTCATCAGATGAAAGTAGAAGAGGAAAGCATTAAGTATACAGCTTTTAACACCAGATATGGACTTTATGAATTTTTGGTGATGCCATTTGGCTTAACAAATGCTCCTTCCTATTTTGTTGATTTGATGAATAGGATTTTCAGAGAATACTTGGATAAGTTTGTATTAATATTTATTGATGATATATTAATTTATTCTAAGTCAGTTAGGGAGCATGAAAACCATTTGCATTTGGTATTTGAGAAATTGAGACAGGAAGACTTGAAAGCAAAGTTTTCAAAATGCACTTTTTGGCAGAATGAAGTGAACTTTCTAGGCCATATTATATCAGAAAAAGGAATAGCTGTGGACTCCAATAAAGTCATTGCAGTGCAAGCTTGGAAAAGGCCTACTAATGTCACTGAAGTCAGATCATTCATGGGAATGGCTGGTTACTATAGGAGATTTATAAAAGATTTTGCAAAAATCTCAATTCCATTAACCAGATTGACTAGGAAGAATCAAGTGTTCAATTGGACTGAGGAATGTGAAAATGCCTTTGGGAAATTAAAAGAGGCACTGGTACAAGCTCCAATTCTTAAAGTACCTGAGGGAAATGAAAACTTGGTGGTATATACTGATGCAAGTGGACAAGGGCTTGGAGCAGTATTGATGCAACAACATCAGGTAATAGCTTATGCTTCTAGGCAGTTGAAATCAAGTGAAGTAAGGTATGCTACTCATGACCTTGAATTGGCTGCTATAGTGTATGCCCTTAAACTATGGAGACACTATTTGTTAGGAGCAAAATTTGAAGTATATACAGACCATAAATCCCTCAAATATTTGTTTTCACAAAAAGAATTAAACATGAGGCAGCAAAGATGGATTGAACTCTTAGCCTCATATGATTTTGAAATATTATACACACCAGGTAAGGCTAATAAGGTAGCAGATGCCCTAAGTAGACAACATGCTAAAGTGGCTAAATTAATGATAGAAGAGTTTAACACTTTATCATTATTAATTGATTCAGAGCTAAAAAGTGATAACCTAGAAAACATGAGCTTATGCAGTGGGAAGGAAGAGATGGGAAAATTAAGTTTTATTACTCTGGGATCAGAATTGAAAAATAAAGTTACAATGCTACAAAACCAAGATCCATTTTTATTTGGAAAGAAGACACAAATATTAAATGGTGAGACAGTGGAAGGTTTTCAGTTGGATGATCAGGGCCATCTGAAGAAAGAAGAAAGGATATGTGTTCCAGCAATGGATGAGTTGAAGCAAGAAATTTTGGATGCTTACCACAAAAGTAAATATACTATACACCCAGGAAGCACAAGAATGTATCACAACCTCAAGAGAGATTATTGGTGGAGTGGTATGAAGAGTGCAGTGGCAACCTATGTATCAAAATGTATGGTTTGCCAGCAGGTGAAGGCTGAGTATCAAAAACCCTCAGGAATGCTTCAACCTTTACAAATACCACAGTGGAAATGGGAAGACATATCAATGGATTTTATTGATGGTTTGCCTAGAACTAGGAGGGGAAATGATAGTATTTGGGTAGTGGTTGATAGGTTAACCAAGTCAGCCCACTTTATACCAGTGAAATCAGAAAGAAATGCTAATACCCTAGCCCAGTTGTTTATTAAAGAAGTAGTCAGACTACATGGTGTACCAAAGACTATAGTAAGTGATAGAGATACCATCTTCACTTCAAGATTTTGGCAGAGCTTTCACAAGGCAATGGGGACTGATTTATGCTTGAGTACAGCATACCATCCTCAATCTGATGGCCAAACAGAAATTGTGAACAAATTGCTTGAAGACATGTTGAGAGCATGTGTATTGGATTGGGGAGGAAGCTGGGAAGATTACATATATCTAGCTGAGTTTGCATACAATAACACCCATCACAGTAGTATAGGCATGGCCCCCTTTGAAGCTCTCTATGGAAGGCCATGTTTGTCACCTTCAAGTTGGCATGAGTCTGGAGAAAAAGTGGTCTTAGGACCAGAAAATGTGAAGGACACTTCTGAAAAGGTAGCCTTGATCAGAAAAAGAATTGCCTCTGCCCAAGATAGGCAAAAGAAATATGCAGATCAAAGGAGAAAAGCAGTACAATATGATGTTGGGGATTATGTGTTCATCAAGATATCACCCATGAAAAAGGTTCTAAGGTTTGGGAAACAAGGAAAGTTGATTCCTAGATATATAGGACCATATAAAATTCTAGAAAGAATAGGGACAGTAGCCTATAAATTAGAATTGCCAGAAGAAATGAGAGCAATGCATGATGTCTTTCATGTGTCTCAACTAAGGAGATGGGTTCATGATAAGGAAGCAATATTAGAATCCTCTAAAGATGTGCAGATTGATCCTAGGATGATCTATGAAAAGGAACCAGTGGGCATAGTTTCTAGAGAAACTAAGAAATTGAGAAACAAAGAAATTAAACTAGTAAAAGTACAATGGAGTCTAGACCCAAATGATTGCACATGGGAAGTGGAGGATAAAATCAGAAATGATTATCCTCGGCTGTTTGATTGAAGAAAAGGTAAATCTATATATATGTACATACTAATGAATGTGTTGGTTGAATATGCATTGTGATTTTTATCTTGTGTTGATATGCATAGTGCTTAATAGGTGATTGGTTTGAAAATGGTTTTGAAATCAGAAAATTTTTTTTTTCACTTTTCTGAAGAAATGATACTTAAGTTAAGTATAAAAGAATTGTGGGACACAATTCCTAAAAGGAGGGGTATATGTGATAACCCTGATTTTGTGAGTAATTTCATGATTCAATTTAGTTTGTATCTGTTTGAAATGGCATTGAAAAAAATATATATAGGAAATTGATTTGCAAATACCAAGTATAAAACATGTACAGGTGCACAAGACAGTGCACAAACATGTACACAGTTTTCTGTGTGATAAAAATAAGCAACAATCAATAGAAATAATAGGATATATGAATTACAAGTATATATGCATGTAGGCAGAAATCATCAAGCCTTGAAAAAAAAAAGAGACTTAGGCCAGGATAGGCATACATGTATTATACATGGGCATAAAATAATACCGGCAGAAATAAAAAGAAAAATTAACATTTGCATGAAAATGGTATGAGCTATTGGACAAGTACTTTATCCATTTTTAGCAATTCCTTTTTACTTTAGAAAAGAAAAAGAAAAGAGAAGAAATCATGCAAATAACATGACCGGGGCAATGAGGTATATTTTCTGGAAAATATACCATGACTATTTACCCATTTTCTCTAAAATATTAGAATAAGAGGCAGATCATAGTTGGTAGGGTAAAATTGGCATTTGGTAATTTCCTAAAACCCTAGTAGCAGTCAGAATTCATATAAGAAGACCTGATGTGGTAAGGTTTTATGTTGGCTCTACCTCTTAAAAAGAAAATATACAAGGTATAAACCAGAGAAAAATAGGAGAAGGCAGAAGTTAAAAAGGGGTTCATAAGGCATAGGAAGAAGAAGGATTAAGGTGAGTAATCTCACTGAAAACTTTGGCATTAAGACCTGAATATTGAGGCAGCCAGTTTGAACTAATTTTCTTTTACAAGTTATGTTTTATGATTGGATGACTTTGGCTTGTGAATGATTTGCTTAAGGGTAAAATCTCTATCTGATTTACCCAGGAAAAATAAGAGTCATGTATTTATGAACTAAAATGTTTGTCTGAGATATGGGTTAACTTTGAGATTGGGTGTTTTCTTTGATAAGTTTTCTTTTTAAGTTGTTTGTAAAATCCCCGGATTCAAGTAGTGGGTATATGGTCTAAAGGCAGAAAGAAATATGGGCTGTGACATTGTGTTGTTGCTTATGCCTCATATTAATTAAAACAAAAGAAAATGTAGAAGTGCAATGTTGTACATGTGCTGAGCTTCTATGTTTATGAAATACCCAAATCAAATATACTTGTGGTTTAGCCAGATCATGAATCTGATTGAACCAGAGGTAGGGAAGAATATATATACATATATCTGGAAAATTACTCAGGACCATATGCTTACATCTTGATCCAGTGAAACCCATAGGCAAAATAATGTGCTAAAAAGTCACCTCACTCTTTTGTGATAAAATGGTTGCTTCTGAGAATTTAACTTACCAAACTCTGGATGAATATATGTTGCTTGCATCATTTATGTTTCTCTGATTAAGAAGTGAGATGCAGAAGGGATTAGCACTGCTATGAAAAATATTAAAACACTTAGTAATTTAACTAAGGACTTGGGATCTTAGGGCTACCAAAGTATAGCTTGGCAATGGGAATATTGCAAGTTCACACATGGTATATTTATACCCAGGGGCCTGAGTGTGCTGGGTTAACAGAGAAAGGTCCCAGGCAGTGTGTGTTTAAAAAGAAGGAAGTAGCTAAAGTCCCTGATAAATTTGATAATGAATTCTAGGAATAGATTCAGTAGAGGCCTGGGCAAAATCCCTGATGGCCAGTAAAGTTGGAAAGGAGATGATAACTGGATTGAAGTTTGTATTTGGTTGTTTTGATGCTTTATTGGTGAATCTTGTGGTTGTTTTCTATGAACTAAAACATTGTGATCATATATAATCTGTTTGGCACTAATATGAATGCACATGCTTCACAAAAACATGCACACAGAAGATATTGAGTTCTTATTCTTGCAAAGTACAGGAATATAAATGGAATTGAAATAAATCATGTTTTCAGTTAGATTATTCACACCAGACAAATAGTCTGACCCTTTTGTGTTCATGCACCATTGGGTGTCTCATATTTATATGGGGCAGTTCATGGTGATTTTGCAGGGAAATAGGGATTGCTTTGATCAGGCTTTGGATGTTAAACTGCTTAGGATTTGGATGCTATGTTTTTAAAAGTCTTTGCTGAAGCTAAATTAGATATTCATGTTGAACTATGTTAAGCTATTTGTTTAAGTTGCTTAGAAAAACCAATGTAATGTTATTTGCTGTTTTGTAAGTGTTGAATTTATATGTATCAGTTAGAACTTATGTATTTTGTTTTGCAAAATGCTTTGTTAAGAAATTGAATTTCAAGTTTCAAGAACAGTTAGGCTAAAATGATAGAAAATCTGAGTTTGAAAGAATTTGTGGGTTGCAAGTATATCCATAGAACTGGCATAAGAAAATCCATGTTCAAGTAAAAATTAAATCTGATAGGAAGAGTTTTGAGTTGCTTGAAAAGAAAATGATATAACAGGTATTTGGTAATTAAGTAGTGCAAACCAAAATGGGGCTAGTATAGCCATTTTCTTGAGCCTGGGTTAAGACAGCACCCAAGTGTTTTTAATCAAGTTTTAGATCTGCTTCATAGCCAAGTATAGAGTAGGTTCAGACAGTTTTGCTCTCAGGAGAAAAAAAAAAGGAAAAAAAAAACAAAAATTGGGTTGAACCGACCAGCATAGCACTCGAACTTGTGACCTCTCATGTATAAGTTAGGCGCGTTTCCATTACGCCTAGATGTTGCTTGTGTTCACTTAGGATCCACTTTATTATAGCCTGAGTTTGAACACACCTGCACAGAAACATGCACACACATGCACAAGTAAAAGCAAAGTTACCCAGTAAGGAAATCAGAAGCATATATGTGAAATAAGGAGCCTTGAGACATAGAATCAATAGTAATGCATTAATCTAAAAATTGGGAAAACCTAGTTTTGAAAAAGAAACACTATTGCTATGTAGAGAGTATTTTTAAGCAATACTCAACAGGTTTCTACCTTCAAAATTTTTATACTCTGATTTAGGTAGAAGATGACTTATATATCTTTATATATATAAGTTTAAGATAAAATGATTAAACCAATATTTATTGGCAGAAAGGTCCTGGATAGAAGAAAAATTGAATTAAATATTTTTCTTGATTAAATGGCCACTGAATGTGTTTTTAAAAAAAAAAAAAAAAATTCTAGTGGGTCATTTCACTTTAACTCGCTTATTACCTCCGTTTCGCTTGTTGGAATTCTAGTTTTTCCTTTTTTAGTTCCCATCCTTCCCCGCGTTTTCTATAGCGGCCCTGGAGGTATTTGCATCTTGTTTACTAGCCATAACATTATGGCCAGCGTTGGCTAGTTGTAGGTTAGCAGGTTTTCTTTCTAGCTCCTCTGCCTCTTCCAATCTCAAGTATTGGATTGCCTTTCAGTTAAAGTCCTTCCTAGTGGTAGGTTGTTTCATTTTGATCCATTTTTTGAATTCAGTATCGGAATGGATAGCACGGCCAGGGCCATGAAGACCATATCTTCATTTGGGTTACTTACTTCAGTCAATGCGGTGTTAAACCGACTCATAAAGGATTTTAAAGATTCATTGCATCCCTAGAATAGGCCAGATAAGGACATCACGTCTTTTGGTTGTGCCGTGTGAAGCCTAAAATGATCAAGGAATTTTGTTGCTTATTCGTTGAAAGTGGAGATGGATTTTGGTGGGAGCTTGGTGAACCATATGGAAGCAATTCCCTCTAGAAAGATTGGAAAACATCTACATCGAACAGCATTTGAAGCATTCGCTCTGTCCATGCACCAATTGTACCTGTACAAGTGAGTTTTCGGGTCTCTAGTTCCATCATAAGATGGATTAGTCGGCGTAATGAACTTTTTAAGGTACCATTCATTCAGAATGTCATCATTGATGGGAGTTCGGCTTGGAGCAGATCCACATTCGTCATCTCTCTTATCCTTACTTTCATCCATTGGGCGCTTGATCATATCCGCGATATATGCCTCTAATGTCTGGTAGTCCACAAGTTGGCTGTTAGCGACTATACCAAGTGTTTGACCTTGCAAACGATCTTGGTAAGTCGGCTGAAGCCTAGGCTCTCCTATCTTCAGGAGAGTCACTCCCTAGGAGTTCTGTTGGCTTGCAGTTGGTTGGGTAGGGGTCGTTTGGACCTCCCTATCGATATTGCGTGCATTAATGTTTTCTTCCAACTTGCCATCATCAAGTTTCTCACCATCTTTAGAGTCGGAGAGATCCACTGCTATATCTTTCTGTGGGGTTTTCGCCCCCAGATTCAAGTTCATGGCGGGCTGCTTTACAGTTTGTGGAGTGCTTGCATTTCCTTCTATAGTGATTTCTGCAGCTCCACCCACTACTCCTTTTTGTTTCTGCCGTCCGTTTCTTCTGTTTAGACAAAAAATGAAAGAGTTTCCTGCTCCATGGCAGCCGCAGGTTCTGGCATGGTTCTTGGAGCAGCTAGCAATTGCAAGGTCAGGAGGGCATTTAATTTATCCATAAGAGCTTTTTGGCTGTTCTCCATCTTTTGATTGATTTCATCTACCATCTTATTCAATTCGCCTCTAGTGACGATGTCATGCGGAATAGAAGGTCCCGACACCTGATCTCCTGTATTGGCTCAAGAATTTGTCTGATTAATGGATTATTGGCACCGTTGACCTCAACTTGCTGAGGATTGGTTTCTTCTCCAACTATTATAGCTCCTATGGATCTTCCGAAAGCAGTTTTCTTTCTTCCCGGTATAATTTATTCTCAGCGGCAAATCTTCTAAGCAGAGATTAAGGATCTAACATCTGAACCTGTCTGATCCAAAGTAGATAGCTAAATCTAAACCTGAGTTCAACTCTCAATGAAAGCACCAAAACGTTAACCCAAAAAATGGACCAACACTCTAGATTGAGTGTGAAAGCACAAGCCTTGTTTATCAAGGCAAATAAAATAGAAAAGGCAATAGTAAATCACAGAAAAAGTAAAGAGATAAGAGGTTTTTATAGTGGTTTAGCTGTTAACGAAGCCTACGTCCACTTTATAGCTTTTATTGATCAACTGCTATTACAAAGGAGTCTGGATTATAATATGATTCTTCTTTCCTAAGTTAGATCAAGCCACTATTGTTAGAGACAGTTGAAAGTATCTCAGTTGCCCTTTAATGGCTGTTGTATGGGAGAAGAAGACTGAAGAAATAATGGCAGAATTTCACAGAGATCGGAGCAGATCCCTTTTCTGTTGCAGATTAGATGGTACTTATAGGGGTTGGAAAGCTCTTGGGTCGAGAATTGCTTTATAAGAAGCATATAATCATCATGCAGAGAGAGCCCAAAAATTTTGGAGCCAAAATTGGCCATCTTTTTGGATCGGTAGCAATCTTTGATCCAATTGGATAATTACCGATCCAAATCCTTAGTCAATTTTTGGGTTCGATTTATTTGGTCAAGCTTCTTACTTCATATTGATACTTTTCATATAATTTCATAGCTTGCTAACTTGTTTTGATGTTGTTTCTCGTGTGGGTTAAATTGAACTGTATTCTGAATCGGATGAACTCTCACTTCTTGAACTTGGTTGCTTGGAATGTCGCCAAAGTTGTTGGGTGAGCTCGGTTGAGGCATATAGTCGCAATGCAAAGGGATTGGGTTCACCAAGAACCATAAATTCGGATCGATACCGATCCAGTTAGAGTGGATCGATATTGATCTGGAAAGATGGCATATTTTTGGCTCAAACTTCTTTGGGTCCTTTATCTTGTTCTTTTAGGCTTTTCGATCAAGTTTCAAGTCATTTTGGCTTAGTCTGAATGTTCTAACGCCCATTGAATTATGCTGGGATAAAATCCCCGTTAACACCGCTTAACAATGAGTATTTGATGGAGTTGAATTAGATGAAGATGCTGATGTAAATGAACAAGTCGATGACTAAGGAAATGAAGATGATACCGACTCCAAGGTTGAAGTCAAAGTTGAAGAAGATGACTTTGAGGATGAAGAGAGTAGTGGAAATAATGATATCGATGACGAAGATGTTGACTCATACTATGTACATTTGATTATGAAGATTTTAATGTACTTTTTATAGTGTATGTATTTTGTTGTTATCACGAATATAAATTTTAGTTTGTTCAGTATGTATTTTTCCTTTGAAATCTACGGATACGACTGTATGACTTCCTTCATCATGAATTTTTCATTTCACTATTCTTCATCATGAATTTTTCATTTCACTATTGCTTTTTTGAAAAAAAAAGTTTACTTGGATCGTAATTTAAACCACCTACACACTTAAGTATTTTCTTAAATAAATAATAACATGAATTCTTTATTTTATTATGTCATTGAAACTATAGAAGTTGAAGAAGATGACTTTGAAGATAAAGAGATTAGTGGAAATAATGATACTGATGACGAAGATGTCGACTCATATTATGTACATTTGATTATGAAGATTTTAATGTACTTTTGATAGTGTATGTATTTTGGTGTTATCTCAAATATAAATTTTAGTTTGGTCAGTATGTATTTTTCCTTTGAAATTTACGGATACGACTGTATAACTTTCCTTCATCATGTATTTTTCATTTCACTATTGGTTCACTATTCTTCATCAAGAATTTTTATTCACTATTGCTTTTTTTTAAGTTTGCTTGGATCACAATTTAAATCACCTACACACTTAAGTATTTTCTTAAATAAATAATAACGCAAATTTTTTATTTTATTATGTCCTTGAAACTATAATATATATGAGTACCTACGCTGATAGTAGACATAAAAAATGTGGTGTTGAAACCCATCGCTCTATAGCATACGACCCCCCAACGTCCCATTCCACTAGGACATCTTTGAACTAAAGAGGGTCTCGGGTCAACTTTGTAGGTGATGATCCTCAACATATGTTATCACCATTCATTAGCTCCGGTCAAATTGATAAGCGATGATGTAGGTCCATCCATACATGCAACTATTATCAAGGCCATTCCATTAGTAGCTCCAATCAACATTATTCATTACGGTAAAAGAGTTAAGTGATAAAATTGCATTTATTTTTATTTTCAATCATTAGGTTATTCTCTCAAATAGCTTCACATTTGTTATATAGTTTATGTATGTGTAGATCCGACATCAATAGCGATATAATAAGTGATAGCATTCACAATTTGATTCTTGTAAGGGTGAATCAATTTTGGTATAGATTCTCGGATTTTCCGCCCAACGTCAAAGACCTATTGTTCAATGATTTTATGATAAAATAATTTAATGCATACTTGATTTTTCATATATAATTTTCTATGTTGATAATATGTAATTACATACAAATGCAGAGTAAATATCAATGGAAACCCGATAAATCTCAAGCACTTATCAAAAGAATCTATGAGAAGAAAGTAAGAATAAAATACAAAGAGATGGCACATGGGATGAAAAAAAGTAGGAAGAAGTTTAAGGCATTTTCTCAAGACATCTACGATAAGTTTAAGTCATATTGGGAGCGAGAAGATGTAAAGGCGCATGCTAAAATAATTGCAGCAAATAAGGAGCACAGTTAAAGTTTACACTACGACGGCTCGAGATATTTTATGGATATTAACTTGATTTGGTATGTTTAAATTAATTTTAAATCAAATTATAATAAGCTATTATAGGTGCCTGTTTTTTTTTAAATTAGTCTACAAAGTACCAAAGAGACACAACTACCTATGAGGTGTATGTTTGGACTCGCAATTTCGGGTCGAATGAAGGGTCGTCTAGGTGGGTTGATGCTGCTGCTATTGGGGTTACTATAGGTCATCCAAACACTTGATTTAAATTATAATCAAATTTAATTTAGTTTCATAATCTAGAAAATTGAAAATTTATAAATCAACAAAAACATGCTGCTATGATTCAAGAGCTAATAGAGCAAGGCATTATGATCACTCCTGAGCTGTAAGAGCATGTGTTTCTTAATTTGTCTGATTAATTGAAAAAAAGAAGGGATCACATACCTGACCTTAGGAATACTCCTACGGTAAGTTATAATCCAGACCGAAATTTCTATTAAAAACATTTATATTAAGTTCTACCAAACCAAAAGCATATTTGCATGAATCATATATTTATTTAGGATTCCTTATTTTATTTTTCAAGACAAGGAAATATTGAACAGAACACTATATATTTGTTCACGGTCTGTCTATTAATTCATCATTTGTTTGCATTGTTTATCTTAAATTTGTTTTGATATACCAAAAATATCAAAGACTTAGTAAACAAAAATTATATCATAATGTACATTATATAATAGAATAGAATGTTATTTATTAGTTCCCTTTCTAATATTTAGTAAATCGGTTAATAGTTAAATTGCATTTTCGTTTTACATATGATGCTTAAATTTTTTTTATATGATTGATTTACAGCATCTATCAAGTGAGAGAAGCTCATCCTACAACACTACCTAGACTCAAATGCAGACCTTGACTTAGTTAAAGGAGATGACAAAAAAGCATGGAGACCTTCTCAGGAAGCATGATGAGGAGATGGCGGCATAAAGAAAGATAACGAGGAGGTAGGAGGAAGAGATGGCCATAGGAGGGAGCAAGTCGAAGTCTTGTACCAAATGTTCGACCAGCATTTTCGAAGCAATGTGGAACCACCACTACCAAAATTGTGAGTTTTATTATATGGATATGATCGTTTATGATGTATGTATTTATTATGTTCCTTACTTCATGGACATGATGTTGTATGGACATTATGTTGCATATGGACATGTATGTGTTGTTTTTATGGGTTTTACTTTTTCTATGATTTTATGTTTTTTTTTGGTGTAACATAAGTTTTGATATGATATTGGGTTGGTTTGGTCTTCTATTTGCATATATTGCATTACTGGAATGGCTTGTTTTGTGTTGTGGATTGAGGGAAAGAAATGCAGTAGAAATGCTATAAAATTGGTTCACGTAAGTCGTCAGAAAGGCGTTGACAAGCCGTTAGAAAATCCAGAAATTGCATTTAAACATGTCGTTTGCAAGTCGTTTGTAATTCATCGGCATGTCGTCGAAAACTATTTCATTGCAAAGTCATCAATATGGGCCTTACGCGTGTCGTTGGCAAGTCGTCAACGCTTTTTTTTCCATGAGGGTTTTACCTATGACGATAATGTAGTCGATTGGATAACTTCCCAATAATGTACCTTTGGCATCAGTAAAAGCTATTGAAATAATTAAGTCAAAATAAAATATTTATGTAATGATATGTAGTAATCTTTAGACTTGAGAGTATTGTTGACCTTAAGTATCTAAACTGCACTTTTATTATGATCAATAACATCACATTACGATCATGTTACGATGATAGTTGGGTACACGTTGAACTACTTGAAGTGAAACATTACCTAAGAGAGGATTCGCCTCCTTCATTGTAGGATGTTGGTATCACTGCAATTGGTAGTTAAACTATAATCAAAATTTATAGATAGAGTAATCGATTATTCGATGAATGTAATATGACTTAATCAAGGGCTTCAAAGTGTCACTATGCAATTAGTTATGGATATTCTTAGAGTTTTGGACCATTGACCAAACTCTAGGTATCCTAGTGATATAGTGATAACAAAAAGGGAACGTGCTTGAAATATCTCTACTTAGGGTGTAGGTTAATAAAGATTGGAAAATATATTTCACCTAAATGATATATAAGCTGGTAAACTCATGCTCGATATTATACATCCCCGTGCTCAATATTATGCTTCAGTAAAGTTACCAACATTAATATTTAAATCGTTTAAACATTATTGAGGACTGAGTTCTCAACAAGGTGTTAATACAATAGTGTTTTTAACAATTTTTTGAGTTCAACTTGTTTAAATTAGTCTATAAATGTTATAATATAATAATAAAAATTAATACAAATGGTGTATTAAGTTTTGGTGGCTTTAAGATTTTAATTTAGGAACATAAAATTAACTAAAATAATTTATAATTGTTATATATTATTTTTATTAAATATTTGGGCTGAAATAAATATTCAGTTAATTATATATGATGTTTTGTAGGCCAAAATCATGGGATTGATTCCTTCAAGGGGACGTGTAATATTAAGGAGGGTAAAATGTTTGAATACTTCTCTTGAACCAAGATCTGATACTGAGTAAAGAGAGGAAGAAAAGGTAGAGATATTTGTGGTGTTTGACGGTTGTAAATAACACCACCTTATCTCATTCAATACACTGGGAAATAAAATCCTAGCCCTTGTTAAACTAGTTTTAGCCTACAAATAGGATTTGTACAATAGGCTATGAGAAAGAATGAACCAAACCTTGAAAGGAAAGGTTAGGAACAAAAAGTGCCAATGAGCGATTTGATCTAGCTGTAATCTTTGATTTAAAGTTGTCCATTATATTGTTAAATTCCTAGTTGATTTCCACCATCAATTAAAAAACAAATAATCCATGATTTGTTTTTGAATAAATATATATATTCTAATATATATTTTACTTATATATAAAAAAAAATCATTCGACCATAATTTGGGAATATTGACGTATATACATTTCAAAATAATATAATTTTAAAATTATACACACAAATATATGTGTGTGTGTGTGTATCGTTTGCTCTAGAGTTTTAGACAAAAATAAAATTTCTTTCCATCTTGGTTTTAAAAAACATTTTATTAGATATTAATTATATTATATTTTAAATTTTGATGTGTGTGTATATATGTATGTATGTAATTGCAGGTAATATATATATATATATATATGTATGTATGTGTATATTAAAAATATCGGTTGAAAACAAATATTAAACAATTTAAATATTAAATTATGTATATCTAGATATGTGATATTTTTTATAAAATTATATTTTTTCAAAAATATATGCCTAAAGGTTCATATGAAAAGACTAATTTATACATTAGATGGAAAAATACTATTTCTATTTTATATATGGTCAAAAATAAATTACATATATATGTAGTATGTATATATATGTATGTATCTCTACAAATATGCAAAATATATTCAGAAGATATTGTATTGAATATAGATACGGGATGTTCATTTTATATAATGATCATAAATCCCAACAGTTAGAAATACTCTATATATTATTCATCTTATGTATCTCTTAATTTTTTTTACAATATATATTGATATTTATATCATGGTGAATTTCTAATAAATGAAATAAAACTAATTGATATCTTGATTAAAGTTAAATTAACTTAAACTAAAACTAAGTTATAATATAGTTTTATAAAGAAAATATTAAAACTAAATAAAACAGACAAAATTTCATACACTACAGATGTCTTTTATCAAATATGCACTAAATAGGGTTCAACACAAATGAACAATTCATAAAAACATAAAATAAAGATAAAGTGCAAATTTAATAAAATATTTTTTTGAAATTTATCCTTTTTACCCCCATTGACAATGCACCTTAGCAAACACGAGTAATATAACTTGTGATGTCATTTATTCTAATCATCGAGTAGGAGATCATGGTCCTAATTCAAGTATTTAGTAATGAAAGTGTGACTTGATTTAGTATTTCATAGACTTTTGGCTTATTTTTGTCTCTCTAGCAAGTGTAGATGGTATTGCACTAAGGGTCTATAATTTGATTATTTGCTCTAAATATTTAGAATAATGTATCTGTGCAATTCTATACTTCATATCCCAAGTTGAAATTATTTTAAAGAATAGATATCATAACATATAATAATTTGCACTTATGAAAAATAAAAATAACCCTAATTTGATCAAGTCACCAGTGATCGTAGCGAAAAAATAGTGTTCCAAAAATATCCTAACTTGTCCTACTTTTATTTTTGAATTTTCCTACTTTAAGAATCTTTATGCTCAAAAAAAAGTTTATTTCTTACTTGATCAAGCATCAACGAATATTCCATTTATGAGGTTAAAATCCTAATAAAGAACCATTAAACATGATCTAAAACTCTTGGTAGGCTTTGAGCCTCATATTTTTGTGCACTTATATATTAAGGATTCTTTTGAAGTGCTGAAACCACTTGACCTACCAAATCAGATAGTTTAGCATCTGCATTAGCCATTTTAATCCAAAAGGTAATAATTTGTGTAACTCTCTTTTAACCCGAGTATCAATGCAATGGTATATTTTAGAATTCAAGATCCAAGTAGCAAACATAACTTTGAGCACCATTTCCAGACCTATTGTTTAAACTGCATGGATTAACGAATTTTTGAGACTATTGATTATGTAGGAATAAAAAAGTTTATTGTATCCATGATATGGTAGTTACAATAATTGTTCCGTTATCGAAAGGGAAAACTGTTACTATAGTTGTTTTTGTGGTAAAACAAAACTTAAAATCATTACTCTTGCAGTACTCAACTATACCAATGATTGTGTGATGACCCACCTTTTCGACCCTCGAAGATCGGCACTAATACATCCTCGGTATTCAAGTGCCGCAAATTCAAGTGCTGGAGAGGCAGATAATCAGGGTTTTTTTAAAAAGAAATAAAGATAGAAGATAGAATAACAGCAGAATCTCACATTCGCATTAATTATACATGTGGAAAGTACATACAATCACTCCAAGTGCATCATCAGAGTTACGATAAGTACTAACCCAGCCAGGGATAGTTATAACTCTATATCCTTACAAGGGCTGGTAGATACTAAATAACTATATGATATAGCGAAAATTGAAGATAGATCGCTATTGACAAAAGGACCCTCCAGTTGTCATGCTCCATTGTTCCTTCCTAAATGCTCCAAGCTACCTTACTACTTAGCTGCCTAGAAAAATAGGGCACCTAGAATTTAAGGTAGAAGCAAAATAAACTCCATGTCAGTCAGAAGACTGGTGTGAGAAACTCAAAATATGAGTATTTGGAAAACCAAAGGGTATCTCATATGACCACGCCGCATATAAACACGGAACGAGCTTTTACCTTATGATAACCAAAATCTTTACTGCATAAAATCTAGTAATATTATTTTTAATGACATTCTTTTGAAAACACGTTTCAAGTAAATTTACATAATCTTAGCCAAAATTGTTACATTATTAAATTACAGCGTACTAGGCTCTACAATTAAAACCGAAGGCACTTATTGGAGATTTGGATTTCCAATGAATAGTGAGGTAAAGGGCTACCTCCCGCACAGTACATTTCTAGAGGGATGTACCGAGGATCGACATCTTCGAAACCTCTGCGAATTAATACCGAGCAACCCGCAGACCCGTCTAATAGTGGATAGAACCAAATATGATATCGCCCTGGCTGTTACCGACCTATCCGAGATCCTAAAGCATACACCACATAAATTAAACCCGACGTCATAGCAGGTAGAAATAAATAGATCTAGAACGGTGATATTATACCCTAATGGTTGAAATCCACTTAGCCTTAAAGCAACCCTTGTTTCACAATTCCCCGGGTGCGAGGCTTGTGGTAACGTTTACATTTCTTAAAACAATTTCACTTAAAATGTCACATTGCTATTTCCAACAACACAATATTGATTTCCACAAAAGTACAACCTCTGAGCTCGTATGTCTTAGAGAAGGGTGTTAAGTATAAGAGGGGTTACCTCCTACACCACCAAATAGATGTACATTTGTAGAGATTAATGCACTATGATCTTGAAATGCAATGTCAAACATTCATCCATACAAGTTGTCCAAGAACAAGACAAACCGAACGTACTCTCCTACCATATCTTATCTAGCATTACCCTTAAGATTGGTAGCGAGTAGTCCTTTAACCTTGGGAGCTACTCCGAAATTATCAACACGCGGTCCTTTTATTATGAAGATCCCCGCCTTCAACTTCATTGTCTTTAACTTGTCTTTACTTTAGTAATTGATTCGAAGTGGTTTTCGAATAACAATCACTCAAATTCGATCCCGGTTCCTTCGAACCAATCATCAATACAAAGATGTTTAATTAAATAGGTGCTTATCATTTATTCAATTACTTTTCTCTTTATCAAAAATATCTTCTAGAGATATATATCTATAAAACATTTCTTCTCAGTATATACGAAATCATTAAACCTCTCTTTAACTTTAAAATATCAAATCATTTTCATAATTCATATTTGAAAACATTATTGAGTTAAAAAGGGTCGATAGGAATTATACTAATTCTACATAATTTCAATTTATGTATTCAACCTTTACTATCCATCGAATAGCGGCAAAATCACTTTTTAAATTCACGTGGATAGTACGGGTTCCTTCCTTGGAATTTAATACCAAGTATAAGAAGATTATTTCTATACGATCCAAGTTGTATTAAATTTGGAAAAATTAAATCTTTTACACTTGCCTCGTTTCCAAGATTTCGACCTTATCTATTCCTTGCCCAAGAAAAAGTCCAGGTGAGCCAGGGCACTGGTTGCACCTGAACATCTACTTAGTTTAAGTACCTCACATCCGAATCTCATGAATAGAAAAATCTAGTGTACTCGTCGGCTATTAGAGCAAAGATTAAATCACTTGATTATAACAGCTTTTCTTTAAATTATTTATTTAAACTTTTTAAAATAAATTATATAACCTTTAAATCATCTTCAAAATACTTAATTATTTAATTGAAAACATTTATAAAAGATTTGGGAAAAAATACTTTAGTTTAAAGTTATATTTTAAAAGTTATTAAAAGTGCTGCAAAAAAAGTGCGGCGAATAGTGCTGCGGATAGTGCTTTTAAGGATTATTTGATCAAAACAACTTTTTGATCATTTAGAAATTCATTTTTATAATTCAAACTCTTTTAAAACATTTTAAAAGTATTATAGAATTTATCCCATATTTTTAAAGAACTTAAAATATAATTTTTAAAGAATTTATCGGTTTGGTTTCCGAACTGCCAAACGGCGACTATTTTGGAAACTTGTTTTGCTCATATTTCAAAATCTAAATGAAATATAAATCCTTTTCTTTTATTTGAAAACTATAATTATAAGAGTTTATAAAATTCTTATTACAAAGAATTCTGACTCTGAACCCATCATATTCATGGATTTAACTTTCAACGGCGCGAAATCGTGAACTACCGTTACGCGATGCGCCTATTTTTGACTCAATTCTCATAACTTGTCAAAACTTCACCAAACATGATTTTCGTATTTATAAAACTTTTACAAACCATTTTAAATCATTAAGGGGTTTAATGAGTCCATATAAACTTTATAACTTGATTCGAAAAGTGGTTTCCTTGTGTAATATCGACGTGTATTTAACGTGACTTGTTTACATAATTAACCAACTATATTTAAACCAACCAAACTTGATGATTAAAGAATAATACGCATCCATTGAAATCATATCACATCATATACATACATACATACATATATATATATAGAGAGAGAGAGTTTCTCACTTGATTTTCGATCGAGCTAGCTTTAAAACGGCTATAGCTCCGATGTCTCGAAGTCGAAGCTCAAGACTACTAGAACGAATGCTCCTGAGGGTTCGGCCTTGGTTTTGGAGACTTTGAATGCTTGGTCTTTCTTAGAAAATGGTGGTGGAGAGCTTGGTTGCACACGGCCTTGGTGGAAGAGAAGGAAGAGATTACAATCTTGAAATTTGTTTTGAAGTGGTATAGATTTCGATTGATTTTGGCAAAACTTTGTTTTGATTTTGTAATATTTTCTTTCTTAGGCTATGGAATCCATTAATGTAGAGAAGAAAATGATGAAGAGCTTAGGAATTTATGAAGAAAAAAGTGTGAATTAATGAAGAGAGGTGGGTGCTATTTATAGGCAAAAATGAGAATGGAAATATCATGATATTTACATACAAATGCATCACCATTTCATCACCACCACTTTCCCCACTCCCCTCATCACATTCGGCCTCCCCCTTCCTCATGTGCATGGCCATGTGCTTATACTTGGTGTGTAAGATGTTGACTTTTGTTTTACTTAAGGGTGAAGTATATGGAAAATAGCTTGATATTTTGTAATATAAATACATACATACATACATACATATATATATATATATATATTTAAATGTATAAGTATATCTGTATGTGTATATGTGTTCATGTGCATGTGACTGTGCTCATGCATATGTACATGTATGTGTGAATATGCATATCTCAAATGATTCACAACGTTGCACAACTTTTCTACATTGAATTGTTACAGATCCCGATTTTGATTTTCGGTCATATTTTCACTTCTTATTTAATACATACATACATACATACATACATACATACATATATATATATATATATATATTTGTAAAAAAAGTTTGATAATAATATTTCTATCATTATATAATAATTAAAAGGTCTTATTAAAAATAAAAATAATTATTAAATCATTTAAACTCAATTTAAAATCAAAAGTCATTTATTCCAAAATAACGGTATCATTGATGATGTCATAAAGAGATTTTATTTTCAATAATAAAATAACTAATTTTATTACATATTCTCACTTGTATATATAAATGAGTGTATGTATCCAGCTCCATGCATGATGTCAGATGGTCTAAGAGTTGTTTATTGATAAAACATTTTTCGGCTATTTTATTGATATATCTTCCAAGTATATATTTTTGTAAATATTTACTCAGACTAAGATTATCAAAATTATTTATTGTTTAAACCATTATCCTTTATGTTAAAAAAATCTTATATTTGAATATTTTAAATTTTTTTTGAAGTGATGAATTTGCGGGTTGTTACGGATTTCCCTCCTTAAAAGAATTTTGTCCTCAAAATTAAAGATGAGAAGAAGATAACTCAAAAGGAATATATCATATATAATGAAACATATACTAAGCTATGACAAGTGACTGTACCACAGGCGGTGAGTACACTATGTCCATACAATATATACAATTCATACATCTATCCTAACTCTGGATATGCCTTCTTTATCATATCCTTTGTTTCCTATGTACAGTCATTAGCATCACTACTCCATTGAACTTTGACTAATTTCACAACCTTTCTCCTTAACCACTTCTCATCACAATCCATGTTCTTATTAGGTTGTTTGATAACTATTAAAGTGGGCTCCACTTCTAAATCCTCCTGGACAGCTGTTTCTATGATTTGTTCCAGATCATACACATACTTTCGTAAATGAGATATGTGAAACGCATTGTGTTCACCCAATAGCCTCACTGGTAGTTCTACTCGATAGGCTAATGGGCAAATCTGCTCTAGAATGGGAAAAGGACAAATATATTGAGGAACTAGCTTGCCAGTTCTTCCAAATCTCATGACTCCCTTATCGGAGAGATCTTCAAAAATACCTTATCTCCTATTTAGAATTCTAAATTTCTACGCTTTTGATTGGTCTAACTCTTGTGTCTGCTTTGTGCTTCTTTTAGTTTCTTTCTGATCATGTCCACTTTCTCTGAAGCTTCTCGGATCATATATGGACCAAGTACTAACCGATCTCCGGTTTCGATCCAAAGTGTCGGGGATCTACACGAGCGACCATACAAGACTTCATAAGGTGCCAAATCAATACTAGCCTGATAGTTGTTGTTATAAGAGAACTCTACCAAATGAAGGTAGCTTTCCCACGAACCTCCATAGTCTAATACACATGCTCTTAGAAGATCCTCCAATACTCTGTTTACTCTTTCAGTTTGCCCATCAATCTGGGGATGTTATGCGATGCATATATCCAGATTCATTCCCAAAGCTATTTGTAAGGCTTCCCAGAACTGAGTGGTAAAGATTGGATCTCAATCGCTTATGACGTTGGTTGGAACTTCATGTGGTCGAACAATCTCCTTCATATACATCTCAGCTAAGCTTGAGGATGTTCATGTAGGCTTTACTGGGATGAAGTGTGTGCTTTTAGTCAATCTACCAGCGATAACCCATACACCTTCATTGCCTTTCCTTGACCGAGGTAAGCCATCGATGAAATCCATGGATATTTGGTCTCATTTCCACTTTGTAATATCAAGTGGTTGGAGTAGTCCGGCAACCCTTTGATGATCACTCTTGATCTGCTGACAATTTTTGCACCTACTCATATGGATGGAAATGTCTCTCTTTATACCAACCCACTAGAAAGTCTTTTTAATATCACTATACATCTTGTTCACTTCGGGATGTATTACGAGTGAAGAATTATGACATTTGGTTAAAGCTTTTTGTCTAATTCTATCTACATTGGGAACACGTATCCTTCCATTCAATTTTAGAATTCCTTGCTTATCCACTTTGAATCATATCCATCTTCCCGGTATCACATTCTCCTCTACTTCCTTGGCTATCCTTTTAATAATTGGATCCTTGAGCTGATTCTCCTTAATATGATAAATTAATGCTGGACACACCACTAAATGAGCTATAATGGTATGCTTTCTACTTAGCGCATCTGCCACAACATTGGCTTTTCCTGGGCTATATCCATGTCATACGATGCGAGGAATTCTAACCAATGTTACTGCCTCATATTCAAGTCGTTTAAAGTGAAAAGATATTCCAAAGATTTATGGGCCATGAAGAGATCGAACTTTTCACCTATTTAAAGAAGGAATATTACTTACCAAGGTAAATTAAAGTTTATTAAAATAAACCCTAAAGAATTCTTACCTAGAAAATAATGTCTACATATTTTTAATGCAAACACCATGGCTAATAGCTCCAAGTCATGTGTTGCATAATTCCTTTTATGGATCTTTAGTTGTCTGCTCGCATATGTGATGACCTTTCCATGCTACATCAGAACTGCACCTACTCCTTCCCCACAAGCATCAGTATACACTGTTAAACCACCGCTTTCATTGGCAATAGCTAATGCAGGAGCAGTAGTTAACCTCTTCTCGAGTTCCTGAAATGCTTCTTCACATTTCTTCATCCACTCAAACTTAGCATCCTTCATTGTCAGCTTTGTTAAGTGAGAGGAAATTTTGGAGAAGTCTTGAATAAACCTCTGGTAATATCCAGCTAATTCCAAGAAGCCATCTAAGGATAAAAAATTTGTAGGGTTCTCTTATTAAGATTAAGACTTAGATCTATTAACAAATTCTTCATATTCCATCTAAGGATTGTTTCTAACTATTTCAAACTTTTTTATTTTAGATAATGATAGATTATTTAGACAACAACGTATTAAATTTTCCTATGTAATGAGTATGATCATTTCTCAAGTTTAGAATAATATCATTTGGCAGGTTAATGGAAGGACAACAAGTCAGCATGAAGCTTACTAAAAAGTCTAGTAAGGGGTCCAAATCTTCACCCCCATTTGGTAAGAAAGAAGACAATCTTTTGAATCCATCGTATATAATGAGCCAAGAAGTGAATTCTATTCTTGGATAATTTGGCATTACTAGAATAGAAGTCATTCCTGCAGATCCTTTAGATAGTATTATCATTCCACCTGAGGGGTGCTTTTCCTTCACCGTAGTACATATATAGCACACAAGCTATCTTCCGTTCCTAAATTTCCTACAAAGGTATCTGGAGCACTTAGGCATTGCTCCCATCCAATTCCTTTCCAATTCATACACATGTTGACCTGCTTAGAGGTTCTGGCTCAAGAAGCGGGGCTCCCTTAGCTCAGTGCTGAAATCCTCCATTCATAGCAATCCCAGCTAAAGTTGGTGGCCAACCGGATCGTCAACTGTACCACACTCATCCTTACCTAAAAATCATGATCGCTGAAGGTGTTAGCAAAGCAAGGGAATGGGAGACTCGATACTTTTTCATCAAATGTTTATCTAACATTAAAGGGACATTTTCTACTCCTAGTAAGTTGTTACTATTGTTGTTAATTTTTACACCATGCTCACTCATTATCTTTTTGTAATGGATGCTTCTTTACAGATTCTACTCCTAAACACCTAAAACTTGAAGATCAGAAGATCTATCCTTAACTAAAGCGGTAGAAAGTATGGGGAACGGGCTCAGATTACTGGCTCGGCTAACCTCCTTAAGTATTCCATAATTTTGGATTGTCATATGGTCTTGGGAGTGCCCCCGAAATTCAGAATCAATGCTAGGGGAGGATGCTCATTGGTGATGGAAAAATCAGAATCCTTCACCTCGAACTCTCCAGTTTAGCCCGATGCTGCTAGTAAGTTTTGGTACAGATAAAAACAGAATTTCCAACATTATCGGCTTAGAAACTTCATTTTCATTTTAGGTTCATCTACTCTTGTTATTGCTCCCAAAGAAGTAAAAGTCAAAGAAAAAGGTTCATAAAAGAGAAAAAGTAAAGATGAAGTTCTGGCTTCGTTCTAACCAACTAAGACAGTCTCCTTTAAAGATTCAATCACTCAAGCCATTGCAGAATTAGATGAAGATGAAATAGGTACTGATGTTTTCATTGGTTCTCCTCTTTCTCCCCAAGATAAGAGGCCCAAATTTGTGGGTAACTTCACTCCTGTTACCATAGATGAGACGAAGCATGTAAATATTGATCTAAGTCCCAAAGCAAACTTCTTTTGGCAAAACTTCGGTAAAGCCCATAGAGGTGCAAACTAAGATATCCAAGCAGGCCCCTACCCCTAACCCCCTTCTTAGTATTACATTCCCTACTTCTCTAATGTCCATCAGCCACATTTTCACTGAACTTGGTCTAATTCTCTCTCTAGATGATCCTCTTCCTTCGAGGACTCAAACTCAAAGTTCATCAATGAATATTAAAGATCTTGCAACATTGGCTATTCAATCTCCTTCTCTTTCTTCTCTCGGATCATCTCAAACTCTAATTTACTCTGATGACCATCTTTTTCCTATTCTCAAATAGCTCATATCGGCACGTTTTCCTATTCCCTTGGTTAGCTTTAATTTTATAAAATTCCATTTTAACTTATACGGATTACATATTTTAGGTAGGAAAGCAAATGTTCCTCCTACGAAGCACTTCTCAATGACCTTCAAAAAAAGTAATTGAGTTAAAAGGGAAAGTTTCTTTGCTCCAAAATGATATGATTGAAATTTCCATGGTAAGAGACGAGGCAATCATAGAAAAAGAAAACTCACTTCTTCTCTTGATGAAGAAAGGAAAGCCAAGCAACTACTAGAAGAGAGAATGAAAAACTTGGAAGCTGATCTTGAGTCATTCAATAGACTCAAAGCAGATCTAAAGAAGATGACCTAAAAACACTCCAAGCTTGCCAAAGAAAACTTAGAACTAGCCAAGAAGAACAAATCATTGGAAGATCAACTGCAAAAAAAATCTAACCTCCTGGATTATTCAAATAACATCATCACTGTTGCTAAGAAAAAGGTCGCTTCCTTTCTTAACGTTGCCCTTCCTAAGACCACTGAGAGATGTTATAAAGGCGCACTATATATGTCATTTTCCAACAACATCAAGAAATGCCCAGATATTGATTTTCTATCTTTTCCTGCCTTTAATGAAATTGCAAGAGGAAATTCAGTCTTAGAATAAGGAAAGACAACAGGGCTCTTGATGCATGGTTCCCTACCGAGGAAGAAATTGATGCTAGAGAGAGGCTATCATTCGACAATGGGCCCATTGATGAAGAGCCAAAACTTGATGATGATGATGATGACAACGACGATCATGATGATAAAGATGATCGTGATGATGATGATAATGGTCATGATAGAGGTAATGGAGGTGGTGGAGTGAGATTTTCTAGAGGGCCAGGTGACAAGGATAGATCCGGTGAAGCTAATTTGGACTCAACTATCCAGGATGCTAAAGCTACCAACTTACTGGATCTTCCAAAAAATGATTCTTCCAAGACAGGCAGTGCTTCTCGAGACCAAGGCCCAAGAATAAAGGGAAAATCTCTTCGTCGTCGGTTCCACTTTCTTAGGTATAGGTCACAATATTCAAATGTTTTAAGTTATGAAATAATTTTTAGTTAACACATCAATTATTTTAGTTAAGAAGAAAATGAAATACTTTTATGAAACTATACTTAAAAAGAAACAAACAGAAATTGATCGAGTAAATAGAGAATTAGACAAGCGAATGAATGAATATAATGAGCTATCCGAAAAATATAAGAAACTTGTGGAAAGCGCATCGAAATTAAGATACTTCAAAGAAAGAGAAATTGCTCTTGGGACGTAGAAAGCCTGTCATCACCGAGAAATACTCATGAAGGATAATTTTGAACTGAAGACTCTCTTCTGGATTCTAACTGATGACAGATACGCCCTGGTGGAAATTTTGTGTAAAGCTTATTGTATGGGTAAATTTGTTGATTTCTCATACTTAGGTGATAACCATGGATGTTTGCTTCAATGCTTTCATCACAAATATTTGGACGAGTATGGCTCTGATCCCTACCCTAGGATGCGTTAGAACCTTCCAAGAGTGGCATCCATCCCACTTTCTTCTTATTGTCTTCCTCTTAAAAATCTCAAATAAAATAAGAAGAGATTTATTTCTGAAATGTATAAGAAACTAATTTTACATGAACCTAAATCTTTGTAATATTCAACTCAGTTCACTTATAAATTTTACAGTTTTAGTTTCTTATGCTTAGCTTAATTTCATTTCAACATAGTGTTACAGAATAAAAACCTCTCGCGCAGTCCGTTTTCTAAGGACCCTATAAGTAAATTTGTCAAGTTAAAGAGAGATTTTACGGAAAATTCCTCGATTTTCAAAACATCGCCATTGGCAAAACATTGCTTCCTTAGAGATTTACAAGAAGTCTACATGCGTTGCACTCCTTTTTGATTTGACATTCTAGGTGATGAAAAGGACAAGTTGCTCAGTAAAATCGGATCTTATCACATATGTGGTCGTGATAGTCCTCCAGTTCAGGAGTGGGGTTATCGTCGGTTCCCTCCTGTTTACAACTTGATGGAATCATGGCCTCCTTCGATTCCATACTTATGTTGTCTAATAACTCTTTTGAAAAAGCTAAAACCGCAGTCTCGGGACTTTGAATGTTGATTAAACGTTTTTTAAAATAGAACACCGATAAATCCTTAATTTAGTGTTACTTTTGAATTATGCTTATTATTAATAGAAAAGTTTGTTTTTCATATGTTAATTCTTATCTTCTTTGTTATTAATAGGACACTCAATTAGTGTGTGCATCTGATTCTCTGGATACTTCGCAAATTATTGAAACTAAGGATAGGTTTCTCACTTATGTAGAAGAAAAGGGATCATCTCAAGACGAATCAAGTCTGCAATTCCCGAAAAATCCTATAGCGCAAGAGTGGCATAAGACCTACTTCATATTGGAATCAACGATTAGGACTTATAAGGAAATGACTGGTCGTATTATGGAGCAACTTAAAGAAAGGGAGAAAGAGCTTTAAGCGTTAAAAGAGAGAGCTAACTCAATTTGCGAGTCCGTTCATTCAATCAAAGCCGATGCAGTGATAGCTAAATTACATCAGAGAATAAATGACCTTGAAGTAGACTTAATAAAGAGTCAAGTTCACTACTAATCATTAGAGCTTATTGCGAGTGAGGGTGAAGTCGGCTTCCTACCCCCACCCTTGGAAAAATTACTAGATCTCGTTCCTTGGGGAGCCAAGAATATCCTACTTTACTAAACCTGCCTCCAGGCTTAAGCTATGAAACAATCTCATCATGGTGCATAAAGGTCAAATTTGAGGTCATACGGCATTTTGGTAAGAAATGGGATGAGAAAGTTTCTCAACGCATAAGCGAATATGGGAGAAAGGTTCAAAAGCTTGAGTGTGAAAGATATAATTTCAAATAAAAGATCGAAGAGTTGTATAGCACATTCAAAACTTTACAATGAGCCAATAAGACTGGCACGCTCTGAATGTCCAGGTTGCTCCAAATGACGTTGCAAATACATTTTGGAAAATGGAAAAGAAACTCAAAGAACTCCCGAATGCTTCTATTTTCTATGTCATTGACCCAGTAATCGCCCATTATTTAAAGGAAACGGCACAAATCTTTAACTTTACTGATGATTTGTTTTAAACTAGTTTCCTTTTCCATCTGACTTTTGCACCTGCCACTTTATACATAATGTATTAGATCATAAGTAAATTTACAATTGAATAAATGTTACCTCAAATTTAGGGTATATAATTGTGAATTGAATTCCGATTTTGATTTGAAATTACTTGACGGTTTGTATTATACTTTTTGTATTTGAGCTTTCCGATGTGTAAATTAACCCTTTTCTTTCTTAGGGAATCAAGAATCTTATATATTGAGCTTGATTTAAATATCCAGTAGCTTGCTTTTGTAATGGAGATTCCCATTAAATTAATTTGAGTTGAAAACAGACTTAGTAAAGTCCTAAAAATTAATCTGCAAATTAATGAAGACAAGAAACCCAAATTTGGTCATAATAGTAGACCAAAAATCTATATCCGAAAGAAGATTAGAAATCCATATCCGACAATGACAGAGGACTAGATATGCATCTAAGAAAAGACTAGAAATCCACATCTTGTCAATAGTAGAGATTAGAAATCTTTTATCAGATAATTGGGCGTTATATTTGCTGGGGAGCGTATTTAGCTCATATTTGATAGATCTTCCTCTAAAAGATGGATTGGCAAGAAGCACTCCTTGGCTTGGACCTTGATAGATTGGGAGCACTGCTTGGCTCTAATTTTGATAATTTGGTTTGACGCCATATTAGGTGGTGATCTTTACTTGGATTGAAACCCATATCGCCGTCATAAATAATGACTTGGGTATCTTGTTCGGTGCATTTTGCTAGATATTTTAAGAAGAACCAAATACTTATCCAGCCTCCCTCTAGGAGGTGCTTCAGTGAGGCCTATGATGATGGTACTAAAGACTTAGTTCGGGGTATTAGTGAGGCTTTGATGAGGACACGAAATGCTAACTCCATCCTTCCTCTAGGAGGCACTTCAACCAGGCCGTGCGGACATGGGTTGAAGGCTTTCCCAGTGCTATAGTGAGGCCTTTGATGGTGGTACTAAAGGCTTATTCTGACCTCCTTTTAGGAGGCGCTTCAGTGAGGCCTATGATGATGGCACTGAAGGCTTAGGGCCTTTGATGGCCAGGAACCTCTTGCGATCATGAGCATTTGATAGTTGGGGCCTTTGATGACCAAGGACCTCTTACAGTCATGGGCTTTGGATGGATACGTAGATACACTTATTTTATTGAAATTTTTTTTATTGCTGATTGATTTAAAATCTTTGTACAAGCTGGTTGAGTTTTCCTTGCCTTAGAAAATTGATGATCATTCCTTCTAAGCTCTGACATTGATTGGTATCATATCCATTGGCAAGATGATAGTGACAATATGAATTTCCATGATTCCTTTTGAACTCGGTTCTCCTTTTTTGCATGGGCCAATAGACAAGCTCATTCTTAGTAAGGATATAGATGTTCTTAAGAGAAGTGGTGAGAATGCAATCCTTTGGAAGTCGTGATTTGGAGGCTGGCACTCTTAGCTAATGTTTAACCTACTTTCTACCTATTATAGGTCTCTCATCTTCTATGATTAGTTTTCTCTTTGATGTCCTTTGAACTTCACTTGGGCTCAATGAATGACTCATGATCTTTTTCCATTTCTGAGCGAACATGTCAAAATCACATGTTATCTCTTTCTCAAATATAGTTCCCTTGGCTTGGATTTGGATGACCCTCCTTATCTTTAAAAACAAGTTATCCTTCTTCGGGCTCTTTCTTCCTAATGCAAAAGTTGGAGTAGAGCCTATATGAAATGGATTTATGCTCTAATTGTCCGGATCATAAAGAGCTACCTACTTCTTCTCATTTATAATTTGCCAGGCTGCTAATCTCAACACTTGTTCTTCATGAAGTTGAAGGTCACCAGTAACTTGAAAGGTAGGCTTGATAATTCAAGGTTCAGAAGACCCTTGTTCAGACATCTAAGCATGATTAAATGGCATGATGTTAAAGGTTAAGGTTGGTTATCTTGAAATGGGATATGCTTGGTTAGGAAAGTTCTCTATGCCCTAACTATGCAGGCCAATGAAGTTTTACTTGAGGTTTCAATGAAGTAGGAAGTTCGAGCCCTCCTTTTAGCACCAAAATATTAACAAATAAATTCGCTAACCCTAAAGGTTTGTGTGTGGAAAACAGAGCAACTTCAAAACGAGGCCTTGTCGAGGCTAATCGAAGTATACACCCATATCAACTCTAAGTTTAACCATCGTCATCATTAAGGACTCGAGGCAATATGCAACCCATAAGTCAATATGAAGGTCAATGTTCAAGTTAATATGCATGTCAAATCACATGTTCAAGGAAGTTCAATATGCTATGCATGTCACAGGTCCAGGTTAGTCAATCACAAAGCCAAACGAATATGCAAGTCATAGTCCAAATTAAGTCAATAAGGCTATGTCCTTGTTTAATTTCCAAATCCTTATGTGTATAGTTGTTCAAGAGTTACAATAAGCAAAATCTCAAATTCAATCTAAGGTTTACAGAGTTTAAAAAGTAAGAAATGAGAATAGAGAATTAGGCCTCTTCCATGAAGGCCTTGGGTCCTTATTTATAGGGGTTAACAGAAGGCGTAGTGATTGGCTCCAGTAACCCCGCCTTCGACATTAATAATGTCGCTGAACATCAATGTCGACATTATCACATAGCTAGGCTTCGAATTGGTTCATTAGGGCCAATATTCGGTGTCATTAAACTCGGCATTTGTAATTTCCTCTTTGTTAATCGATTCTCATCATAACCACATATTACCATTAATGATGAGCAATGTTAACAAGATTCGGCTTTGATAACCCTTTAGAATATACTAAGGATTCTCGGCATAGTTAAAGACTATCGACGACGATGACTCCATATTTGAGATCTTCCTGATTGATGGTTGGCGGAATTACCCATTATTGAAGAGTGTCAGACACAAGAGAAAACGACGATATAGCGATCCTCGATGCCAATACTCAATGGCTGATGAAATACGGTATTGACAATGCCTGTGGATATTTACGATGGCAGTCATTAACATCGTGCATGTTGATATATGAAGTCATACAAGAGAATCGACATCATCGCCATATTGTTCCTCGATGACATTCATGATTCATAGTTTCCCTTACAATACGATTCTATAGGCGACGACGCTGAGATAGAAACTTTCAATTGCTCAAATGGATACGGTGTTAAGAATGAATGATGATGGCAGTGTCGACATTGATAAGAAATGGCCATATCCAATATTGCCTTTGAAATCATGACTCTCGACGTCAATCATAGTACTATTCAGCAGTCTTCATGATTTATGGAAGACGACATTCACACTTCATTGTTTTAGGCTTTATCAAGGCTAATGGATTTTATGTGACGTTGTTATTCTTCGGCACTATTTCTTTGAACATCTTTGATGATGGTGATTGTAGTAACATGTTTAATTTCCAAAAGCAACATTGAGTTTGTAACCAATGGAGTGGATAGGATAAAAGCACAATGCGGAAGCTATTTATTGGCTAATTAAATTACACGGTTATGAAAGGCAAATGGATGATGTGTTTTATTGGTAATTAATTTGAATTGTTTGATGATTTACTTTACTTAAAAAATTAAAAAATTATCAAGTTTAAACCATAAAAAATGAAATGTACCTTTCCTAATTTTTTATTTTTAATAAGAATGGTAATTTTTTAGTTAAAATAGAGCACTCATTTTGATGTCTCAGAGTTTTAAAGCCTTGATCTAGGTACTCATCCTAGAGCATCACACTACCAAAGAGTTGAGCCAGTGATCCTTGACAATTTTTAATCAAAATGTAAAAAAATATTATTCAATTTATATTTTAGTTTTGATTAAATGAAATTTTAACTTTATAATAAACTAATACTTATATATGTAAAAATAATTAAAAAATATATGTTTTTTTAAGAATTTAAGAAAAAAATCCAAAAATTTAAATTCAAACTTCAAAACTAAGGCATGTTATTTTTTATAATTCAAATCTTTAATTTCATAACTTACAGTTTGAAATTTAATTTGAAGTTCAAAATTTATATTTCTAAATTTCAAGGGTCCATTTGGTTTTATTTTGAGTTTTACGTTTTGCTTTACAAACATGCATTACAAATATGAGAAGAGTAGAGGGGAAGAATTAAGAATCTAAACCATTACAATGATTGAGGGACAACAAATGGGATAAATTGTTTTTGGTACTTTTTTATTTCTAGAAGAGAAAAAACAAAATAAACTTGTTTTCTATGTTGTATGTTAACTTTGTTTTACAACTTAGTTGTCTTTAAGAAAAATGTGTGTCGTGCGCATCCTTCTTTGGAAGGAATCCCAAATAGGACCTTAAATTTTAAAATCAATTCAAAATTTAAAGTTTTAAAATAAAATTCAAATCACCACTGGAAATACAGGTTTTTGCTAATTCGATTAAGTCATCGGCAAATCATCGGTAAACACTTTACCGATGACTTTATTGTCATTGGTATAAACCCCATGGCAAATAGTCTTCAATGACTTGCCGAAGACACACGTGAGCGCAATATCAATAACTCGGCGACCGCATTTTATTCAACGACTTGCCAATGACATTATTGCTGATGACTTGCCGATGACTTATAGATGCCTCACCCAAAACATTAAATCTAAACAAAATGATGACTTGGTAATGGCTTTGTTTTCTACGATTGTCAATAACAATGTTGTCGATGACTTACCGACATCGTGTATAGGCGTAACCCAAATTTATATCTAGGATTTTTTGACTATTAGCCAAAGGCTTGTTGAAAATAAATGTTCAACATTTCTGCATCTCTTCTTTTCCTTAAACCCCTATACAAAACAAGTCATTCCGGCAGTACCACGTAGGTAAATATAATATTAAAATGACATTATATCGTATTCAAATGTATGTAAAACCAGAAAAATAACAAATAAATAGAAAAAAGTATAACAATACCATAAAAATCTATAAAAACGACAAATATAGGTCTGTAGACTCCGTACACAACAACATGTCCATACTACATATGCCCATGCACAACATCTCATACCACGACATGTCCATAGAGTAAACAACATCATAAATACACATATACATACATACACACATATACATACATACATACATACATACATACATACATACATACATACACACATATACATACATACATACATACATATATATACATACATACATACATACATATACATACATACATACATATATATATATATATATTTCATACATTATGTCCTTACAAAAAAACTCAAGATTACGACAGTGGTGGTGGCACATTTCTGTTTGCACAAAAAATGGACAAACACCTCAAAGTTGTATGATTTAGCAGATCTTATGTAGTTCTTAGTGATTTGGGTGATTTATGCGAATATATGAAAAGCAGGGGCTAAACTGTAAAAAGACACGCAGATTTATAGTGGTTCAGCCAGAATATGCCTACGTCCACTTTATATGTTATTTCTCTTCTCTTGTTTTTATTACAAGTACAAAGCTTTGATATAAGTAAAAGAAAGTTGTTTGAAAGTTCTCTCCGTGCTTGAGCTCTCAAAACTTGTCCCCATTGTTGTACCCCTGCCCCTCTATTTATAGAGTGAGGCTGGGGGCAGGGGTCTTGGATGTATATAGCTGCCTGTGGGCCTAGGCTGGAGCAATCTGGCCTGGCAATGTTCTGGTTCGGCGAGGCTTCATTCGGCATGGGTTGGAGCAGTGGTGGTTCGGTATGCAGTGCTTTGATTTGGTTCGACGAGGCTTCATCCGGCATGGGTGGAGGAAGCTGATTCGGTAGCTCCCTGGTTCGGCGGTAGTTGGGATAGGTCTTGGTTCGGCGAGGGGGATATACTTGATTCGGCTGTTGTTTGGACCGGTGGTAGGAGCTTGTATGCTTGGTTCGGCGGTTGTTTGGACCGGTGGTAGGAGCTTGGTTTCTTCTGGCTCGGTAGGGGTGAAAACACACCCAACATTTGCCCCCCAAAGCGAGGTATATGCTGGTATATAGCTTGCTTTGTTTGATCCTGGTTGTTCTCGTTCGGTCTTGTGCGCCGAATGCTTTGGTTCGGTGGCCTTTCCCTTGCCTATAAATATGGGCGCTATGCTACCGTCGTCTCCTCACCGTTTGAGATAGCCAAAACGATTGACTTTACCGAATCAAAATTTCTGCCTTCTGCCGAATCAGCTGTGCTAGCCGAACCAGGTGATTTCTCTTAACCGCCAAATGAACCTTTGTTACCGAATGGGTCTTAGTCCTACCGAATGAAAATGGGAGAGTGTGATCGCCGAATGAACATTAGGAGTTCGAATACCGAACGAACCTAACACCGAACGAACTTAACACCGAACGAACTTAAAAACTTCCCGTGTCGAATGGACTTGAGAATTTTTCTGTACCGAATGATTTTTTATGCTTCGAATGACAAATTAAATTCCAGAAATCATATACTTGCTTGTTTTATACTTTCGTATCTTTTGTTTTGCAGATAAATGTCTCGCAAAGTGGAAACTCGCTCGGATAAAAGGAAGTCCGGGGGCGAAGGAGAGTCCTCGGCCGTGCCCCCAGCTCAATCAGGATCGGAGCGTCATGGGCCCGCCCCAAGGTCATTAGTGGATGGACATGGTCCCCAGGAGCTGCTGGATTCCCCGCCTGACTGCTTTCCTAGCTCTCTCAAAGAGGAGCAGCTCGATGTTATATCTCGTTCCTTTGGGATCGATAGAGCCCTCATGCTGTTGCCGGGCCCAGGAGTCATGCCATACAATCCTCCCGAAGGGTACTTTGCTTATAGTAGGAACCATTGTATGTGTGGTGCTATCCCGCCTCTCAATGCTTGGGTAGTCAGCTTCCTCACGTATCTAAAGGTGGCCCCATTCCAGCTTCAGCCCAACTCTTATGCCATACTGGCGAGCCTTTTCGTCATCTTTCAGAGGAAGTACGGGCGCCCTCCTTCCAACCGGGAGATCCGGTACTTATATAATTTGAGAGGCTACAAGAAAGGATCCCCATACATTAGTTTGGAGTCAGCTGTGACCTTCAAGCCGGTCTTGGACTTGTACTCTAAATTCAGCATGTTCAAGAAGGAATGGTTCTTTGTTAGGGACGACTCCGTTTCAATCCGGCGATTTACCTCTGGATGTAAGTTGATGCTTTTACTTATAATTTCTATTCCGATTGCGATGCTTCTTCTCATTCTTTCTCATTTTTGCTAGCGACAGGTGGCTTTCCGGTGGTGGAGACTGACCGCCTGGTTCAGACGACGGCTGAGATAGAAGCCATTCTTGGGAAATATAGATCATCTGCCTTCTTGATTAGAAATGCGATCCTTCTGGAATATAACTTAATCCTTCCGCAGCAGTCTGTAGTTAAGCTGAGGGAAACGGCGGAGGAGAGGGCGGCTGCTCAGACCAAGGAAGGGGTTACGGCAGAGAGTGGTAAGAGGAAACCTTTCACAAAACCTCCAGCTGTCGGAGGCAAGAAACTCAAGAAATCGGATGGTCCCTCCCCCAGCAATTGTCCACTTACCCGGGAGGAGGAAGACATAGAGGAGGAAAGAGGCGAGGGTGGAGATGGTCGGGATGGTGACAAAGGTGGCGATGGCATCGGGGCCCTACTCCCTGGGCAAGCGGGCGAGATTCAGGAGTGGACGGACGATGCGTTCCACCAGGCTTTTGAGGGGTTGGATGAGGCTCCGGCTTTGGTAGAGAAGACCGGGAAGGCGGACAAAGCCGGGACTGGTGCAAGTGAGTCTTCTCCGACCATTCCAGCCAAGGTGGCTCCGACGACTCAAGGTGAACTCTTGACTCCTGCATGCTTCATTAATGATAGGGACTTAGGAACATTTTACGACCCGCTCCCGTCCTAGAATGAAATCCAGGACTTATTGCAGTATCCCACTCCTCCCCAGGGTTTGTACAACCACAGCTGTGTTTCTTTTCCTTTTTTTTTTAACTTGTAATTTACCGCGTTTCTCGAATCGTATAGTAATGTAAGATTGTGACATTTGTTCTTTATATCAGGAGCAGGCAAGACGTCCAAAGCTTCAGACCTTCGACACAGGCTTGAGCAATATAAACTTTCCAAAATTTCTGCTAAGCCGAAGCCCCCAACCCAACGCTCCGGGGACGTAGTCGGCTACCGTCCTCTTCTTGGGGTCATCGAAGAGGGTATTCAGCAGAGGAAGAGGAGTCATCCTTTATCCGAGACTTCGCCCGGTCCTCAGCCTCCGGCTCAGCCTATTCATGATATTACTGAGGAGGGTAGCGAGTTTGCACCTTCTCCGCACCCGTCCGGAAACCCTTCTGTTATTCATATCGACCGTCCCGACTTGGCCCGTAATCCATTTGCGGGTCATCCTGATCTGGATCCAAGTTCTCATGATATTACTTTTGACGAAGTCACTGGTGAACACCTTCTCCCCCGTAACCCCATGGTACGAGTACTAGATGAAGCCAAGTCCTTAGATCTTGATCTACTCACTACTCGTATAGTCACTATGGGAGACGAGGCCAAGGCTAATATTGATCGGGTGGCAGAGGAGACCAAGAAGCTGATGGGGCATCATGCTCGGCTGGTTAAGGCCGGAGAGGAGATTGGGAGCGCCAATATCCGACTTCGATTGGTGGTTTCGGATCAGGCCAAACAGCTTGCGGATCAGGCTATTCAGATTTCTCAGCATGAGGCTGCTACTGGGCGACTAAGGAAAACCATGGAAGAGGCCAGTCGGGCCGAATTACGGAAAATGGAAGCTGCTTGCAAAGAGCGGATTGACATGGCTATTGCCACGGTGGATGAGGTTCGGAGAGCGGATCTCGAGCAGGTGGAGGAATTGTCCGAGAAACTTGAGGCTGCAGAGCTTGCTCAAGCTAAGTTGAGGGAAGAGATGGAGGTGATGCGGAGGTCCCTTCAGGCTGATTGCTCGAGATACAGATTGGAGAGGGATGCTGCCGTCGAAAGGTTGTCGGCTTCCGATGCCCGGATGAGGGAGTTTGAGGAGAATGAGGGAATGATGGATGACATGCTCCAGGACATGTATTTCCGGACTTGGAAGCAGGGCAATCTCTCTTGGATGGATGATTATCCCAGGGTCATGGCCAAGATCTATCTTCGGGCTTTGGAGGAGGCTAAGGCTGATGCAGATAAAGAAGGTGGAACGGTCTTCAGTATGGATGTGGTCACTGCCCAGTTCACCAAGGAGGAGAAAGTGGCGGTAAAGGAGGGTATGCGGCTGCTTGCTGCTGAGGAGGCAGGTGTGCAGGTAGAGGATGACGACCTGGATGGTCAAGAAGCAGGTGTTGGTAAGTCTTCCTTTCTAGCCTTTTCGTTAACTTGGTTACTTATCACTAATGAATCCTTTTTATGACCGGACAGGTGGGCAACAGAGCAAGGACAAGACTTCGACGCAACCGGCTCCCTGATTAGACCTGGAAAATTCTTTTTGTAGGCTTGGCATTGCTGTATCTGTTAGTCTTAAGACAGTAGAGTAACTTCTAAGTTGTAATTCTTGCTACTTGTAATAATCAACATTATTCTTGACGTGTAATTTTTTAACTTAAGCTGATTTTGTCGTTTCTTGAATATTTGTTGCTATTTCGACATATCGTATGAGAAATGTAGCTATGTATATTCTTGTAATTAAATTGTGTTTGATGTTAGACTCTGGTTCTACACCATAATTTTATGACTTGCAATATTAGCGTGTGGTGTGAACAAATTATGGTCATGTATTTGTACATAAAAGAAGAAAATACCGCCTTTCATGTTTTAATCGTAGATGGCAGTCTTGAATATCCTGTAGGACCGAGCATGGAATGTAGTCGAATGTCCTGCCACTGTGAGTCCCTACACCCATTGGCGAGTATCCCCTACTCTATATCATGTACTTTAGGGATTGTTATGGGGGATAGAAAAAAAAGCTTTTTAAGTAAAATTGAAATACGTGAAATAGTAAAACTTCCAATCACGGAAGGCCTTCGATGTGCTTAAGTTCGTGGCAAACGGGTTTTGTAGTCACTTTCCCTAGCTGTGGGTCTTGGAGACATTTGTCACCCATCTTACGCCTCCGCGGGGAGTTAATTCTTTTTTACCACAGCCGCACTTAAGACACATCGGAGCCGAGATCGCGCACAGTAACTACCCGGGCCATTATGGCCCGTAATCGTGGGTATTATTCGATTTACTGTGGCCGGCTAGCGTGGGTGCCGATCGTCAACTGTGAACTGCCCCTGGCTGGCCACACCTTATGTTGGGGCTTATAGTCGGTTCACAGTTGCCGGCGAGCCTAACGCCGTAATGAGCTGCCTCGGCTATAGTCGGCCTTCTCGGTGGCTTATAATCGGCTCATTACAGTTGGCTTTAAGGGCCGTCGCGAGCAATGAGTTAACCCGCAGCAGAGGGATGCTGGAGCAAAAGTGTCTCATTGGCGAGGGCATAGATTCGCATAGTACCTGTTAGGTCTTGTCCAAGTGAAGTTGCGTCGTGGAGTGCTTTGAATAGAAATGCTGTATACTCAGGATTTTGTTCAACAGAAAAGGATAAAGCTAACAAGCAGCCAAGATACAAAGGAACAAAAAAAAAAGACAAGGTTTTTTAAAGTGGTTCGGCACGAAAAGGCCTACGTCCACTGATTCTCTTTGTTAATTCACTTCATATGGGCAATACAAGTTAAGAAAAGCATCGACGGAGGTGTTGGATGTTCCATGCCCTCTGGAACACCTCTCCGTCCATTGTTGACAAAATATAGGCTCCGTTGTGGAGATCTTTATAAATTACGTATGGTCCATCCCAGATTGGGTCTAGTGCTCCGGTGCGAGGGAAGATTCGCTTGAGGACAAGATCCCCTTCCTGCAAGGTACGATGCTTGACTTTGGAGTTGTATTGTGCTGCCACTTTTTGCTTGTGGGCTGCTGTTTTGAGGATTGCATCGTTTCTTCTCTCCTCGATTAGATCCAAAGACATGTGAAGGAGTTCTTCATTCTCTTCTGGGTTATAGTGGATCCGACGATGGGAAGGCACAATAGTTTCAACTGGGAGCATAGCCTCCGATCCGTATGCCAAAGAGAAAGGAGTGTGCCCTGTCGATGTTCTGAAAGATGTGCGATAGGCCCATAGTGCCGTAGGAAGTTCATCCACCCAAGCGCCCTTTGACTTTTCGAGCTTCTTTTTTATTAGAGTTTTCAGAATTTTGTTGACCGCTTCGACTTGTCCGTTTACCTGGGGATATGCTACGGATGAGAAGCTTTTATGAATTCTGTGTTCTTGGCACCAGTTGGCGAATTCCTCGCTGTCAAATTGAAGTCCATTGTCTGATATGATTTTGAGTGGGACTCCGTACCTGCATAGAACATTTTTGATCAAGAAGTTAATAACTTTTGCTGAAGATACTTTATTTAGAGGTTCCGCTTCCACCCATTTGGTGAAATAATCAACTGCCACTATAGCATATTTGGCCCCGCCTCGGCCCATTGGTAGCTCGCCGATTAAGTCAATTCCCCATATCGCGAAGGGCCAAGGGCTGGTCATCTGATTAATCTCGGTTGTTGGTAGCCGAGGGATCTTAGCAAATTTTTGGCATCTGTCACACTTCTTGACGAAATCTAAGACGTCCTTGCTTAAGGTGGGCCAGAAATATCCGTATCGGAGTATCTTTTTTGCTAATGTTTGCCCCCCGGTGTGATCTCCACAGCTCCCCTGATGGATGTTGGATAAGATTTCCTTGGCTTCCCTTCCGGCGACACACCTTAATAACGGGTTAGAGAAACCGCGCCGATAGAGGATGTCTTCTTGTATTGTATAGCGGGATGCTTTCCTCAAGATTTTCTTGACTTCATTACGCCCGTTGGGTAGTGTGCCACTTTGTAGGTAGTCTCGGATGGGAGTCATCCAAGTTGCTTCTTCGGCTGCGGCTATCAGATTCACTTGCTCAAAACTTGGGACCGTTTGCTTTGAGATGGTTACTGCCCCGAAGATGGCGATGTCTCTCATACTCGCTTGCTTTGCCAATTCGTCGGCCTCTTGGTTCTCTTCCCGAGGGATGTGTTTGACTAAGTACTGATCCAATCGGCTGAGAAGCAACCTGGTCTTCTTTAGATATGCTATGAGTCGTTCCTCTCGAGCTTGGAATTCTCCTAGTATTTGATTAACAATAAGTTGAGAATCGCTGTGAAGACACAAAGAATTGGCTCCGATTTCTATGGCAATTTCTAGTCCAGCTATCACTGCTTCATATTCTGCATCGTTGTTGGTGGCAGCGAAATCCAACCTTATAGCATAGTGCAGTTTATTTCCCCTGGGAGTGATTATTACCACACCTGCCCCCGAGCCTTGTTCGTTAGATGCACCGTCCACAAAGAGATTCCACTTGATATCTTCTGATATTTCCAGTTGCTCCTTATCCTCGTTGGTAGTGAACTCTGCAATGAAATCAGCCATGGCTTGTCCCTTGATGGCGGCGCGAGGGTGATAGGTGATATCATATTGACTCAGCTCAATACACCATTTAAGTAGTCGCCCGGAAGTGTCGGGACGATGGAGTACCTGCCTTAGTGGCTGATCGGTCAGAACTTTGATGGAATGGGATTGGAAGTAGTGACGTAGTTTTCGTGAGGTGATTAGTAAACAGTATGCTAGCTTTTCAAGTTTAGGGTATCTGACTTCTGCCCCAGTAAACCTTTTACTGACGAAGTAAACTGGTCGTTGTGTGCGGTTGTCTTCCCTTACCAAGGCAGCGCTTAAAGCGTGAGATGATACAGCAAGGTATAGGTATAATTCTTCGCCTTCGCTTGGGGTCGAGAGCACCGGTGGTTTCTGGAGGTGTTCGATTAGGTTAAGGAAAGCGGTTAAGCACTCGTCCGTCCATTCGAACTTTCCTTTATCTTTCTTTAGAGCTTCGAAAAAGGGGACGCACTTGTCCGTCGCTTTGGAGATGAATCGGCTTAGGGCGGCCACTTTTCCATTTAGGCTTTGCATTTCCTTTCGGGTGGAAGGTATCTTGATATCCCTTAGCGCTCGGACTTGTTCAGGGTTTGCTTCAATCCCTCGGGCATGGACGATGAACCCTAAGAATTTTCCCGATGACACTCCGAAGGAGCACTTTAGTGGATTCAACTTCATTCCATACTGTCGAAGTACCTGGAACATCTTGCCTAGGTGGCTTACGTGATCCTTGGCCTTCCTTGACTTTACCAGCATGTCATCCACATATACTTCCATAGTTTGTCCTATTAGCCCGGCAAACATCTTGTTGACGAGGCGCTGGTAGGTGGCTCCTGCATTTTTAAGTCCGAAGGGCATCACTTTGTAGCAGTATAAACCCCGGTCAGTGATGAAACTAGTGTGGTCTTGGTCGGGAGCATGCATAGGAATTTGGTTATATCCTGAGTATGCATCCATAAAAGATAGGAGTTCGTGCCCGGCTGTGCTGTCTACAAGTTGGTCGATTCTGGGAAGCGGGAAACAATCCTTTGGGCAGGCGTCGTTTAGGTTGGAGAAGTCAATGCAGGTCCGCCACTTCCCATTAGCCTTCTTTACTAGTACCGGGTTGGCGACCCATTCTGGGTACACAGCTTCTCGTATGAAGTCATTGGCGAGTAGATTCTTTACTTCTTCATCGAGGGCTGCTGATCGCTCTGCCCCCATACTTCTCTTTTTTTGTTTTACAGGCGCCTTGGTAGGATCAATGTTTAATACGTGGCATGCTATGTCGGGGGAGATTCCGGTCATGTCAGCGTATGACCAAGCGAACACATCCAAGTTGTGGCGGAGAAAATCAATGAGTTGTTCCTTCAATTCAGCTTTCAGCTGCGACCCAATTTTCAGTAGCCTACTTGAGTCGTGCTTGTCTACATATATAAATTCCATAGCCTCTGCAGGCTCGGCGGTGGCCTCCTCCTCTTTGTCCCTAAGGTCTAATTCATTGAAAGGGTCGCTGGTGTATCGAAGAGGAGGGGCTTTCTTTAGTTGCTATGCTTCAAGGCTTTTTGTGCAGAGGGCAATCTCTACACCTTTCCCTTTATCTTTCCTGTGGTTGTTGCGAAGTTCGGTTACATAGCAGTCTCGTGCAATATCCTGGTCTCCTTCCACCTCCCCTATCCCATTGTCTGTTGGAAACTTCATTTTCAGGCACCATGGGGCTAGGACAATCTGGAAGTCAGACAAGGCTGGTCTTCCTAAGAAGGCGTTGTAGGCCGAATGGTTTTCTATCAGCACAAACGTCTGTTTCCTTACAACGGAGCGGGGATGGCTTCCAATCTCAACAAAGAGGTTCAGCTGCCCGAGGGGCATCTTCGCATCTCCAGTGAAACCGTGTAGTGGTTTATCGCAGGGAGATACATCCTTCATTGATAGCTTCATTTTGTCGAATGCGTGTTTGAACAGGATATTTACAGAGCTTCCAGTGTCTACCAGGATTCGGTAAACTTCGGCGGGACCGAGTCGGGCAGAGATAACCATGGGATCCATGTGAGGGTACTGTCTTCCTTCTAGGTCGCGTTTACTGAATATGATGTTATCGCTTTCTTTCCGCTTTGGGTGGCGCTCTTCCATAACCGTATTGACACAGTCTTTATTGTCTCTAAGCGACATCCCATATCTTTCCATCTCTCTCCAACTTCTGTCTGCGATGTGCGGACCTCCTGAGATGGTATGGACCACTATCTTCTCCTGACTAGTGCTGCTAGCATTGTGGTTTCCTCTGTCGGTCCCTGGTGAGGGTAGCCTCGGGTTTTCATTGGCCGGGGCTGAAGTCCTGTCTTGACTTTTTACATAACGTTCCAGTTTCTTCCTTCTGATGTGTTCCTCAATCAGATCTCGGAGATGATGGCATTCATTGGTATCATGTCCGTGAGATTCGTGGAAGCGGCAGAATTTTCCAGACTTCTGTGCGTTATCTGATTCCTTCTTGTATGGTGGGCGTTTGTATCTAACTTCGCCTTGGGTGGCAAGGAAGATATTTTCGACGGTCTCGTTCAAAGGGGTGTAAGTGTCGAATCTTGGTCCTGGCCGATATAGGCGCTTTTCTACCTTCTTGCCCCCAGCATTGTCTCTGGAATCATTTCTTCGAACGTCCCTCGCCACAGCAGGGGCGTTGCCATGGGTCGTCTTACTTTGCTGTCCTGACTGCTCCTCAATGGCAGCATCCTCAAGCCTCATGTATTTCCCGGCTTCATGGAAGAAATCGGGTAAAGTGGCTGGTTTTTCTTTTGTCAATCTTCTAGCAAATTTAGTGTCTGGATGCACCCCACTGCAGAGGGCCATTAGGATAAGCTTCTCATCGGCATCTTCAACTGCGGCTGCTGCGGCGTTGAATCTGGTTAGGTATTGCTGCAGCTTTTCTCCATGTTTCTGTTTGACGCTGGATAAGGAATAAGCGTCCTTAGGTTGCTCCACATGGATGCGGAACTGACTGATAAATTTTTCTTTCAACATCTCCCATGAGCTGATGGATCCTTGGGGTAGATGACAGAACCAGGAGGTAGCAAGATCTGCTAAGAAGAGCGGAAAGCATTTGCATAGTACTCCCTCTGTTGCTCCACTCATGAGCATATGCTGCGTGTACCTCTGTAAGTGTACAACGGGATCGGAGGTTCCTTTGTAGGGTTCCATTGTTGGCATCTTCCATTCTCGGGGGGTGATAGCAACTTCGATATTGCGGGCGAAAGGGCTGGTTACCCTAGCGCCTATCCCTCGATCTCTTTGTTCCCGCTGGACACACTCTCTGAATAAGCGTGCCATCCTTTCATCAGAACTTGGAGCGGATAAAAATGAGTTTGGTTCTGTTCTGTGGGATTGATTCCGTCCAGACGACCTGTAGGGATGGTACCGTCTATCATTCCTCATATTTTCTAGTGGCTGCCTTTGATCTTCTGGGAGCATGCTTGGGTCAGCTATAGTTGGCCCTTGCCTTGATCTTCCCCTGTTGGGTTCTGATCTAAGCACTTTCTCGGGTTCAACTTCGGGCTGAACTCTAGCTCGGCCCCGTTCACTGGTGTTTCTGTGGTTAGGCAGCATGACAGGCTCAGCTACAGTTGACCTTCGCCCGGTACCTTCCCTGTTGGGTTCGGTACCAAACGTTTCCTCAGGCCTAACTTCGGGCTGTGCTCGGTCTCGGCTCCTACCACGGCTACTTCTGCCGTTAGCTCCTTCGAAGAAGGATGATCTTTGCTGTCTCTGAGATCCTCCAGACTGGGACTCGCCCCATGATTCAGTGTTGCGGTTGGATTCTTCAGCGTCCCTCAAGCATGACATGAGATGGTCCACCAAGGCTTCCTACTGGGACGTGAAGCGGTTAGTTACTTCAACAACAACTCTGTCCAAATCTGCCCTAGTGATTGCTGCAGGCTGTTCTGTGGCAGGAGTGGTTGGGTTAGCCTGTCCTTCATTTGTTACCGTTGTTGGAGGAGGACGATTCACTTGATTCGTGACAGCTGGATCTGGAAGACTGCTGGATGCGATGTTTTTTCCTTTGTTAACATCTTTTCTCTGTTTGGGAGGCATGTTTTCCAAGTGGCGGACGATGCTGTTAGGAAAACTTGTTAAGTAGATGAAGCTGAAGCTTCGAGCTTCTAGTTCTCAGTGAAAGCACCAAAAATGTTTGCACAAAAAATGGACAAACACCTCAAAGTTGTATGATTTAGCAGATCTTATGTAGTTCTTAGTGATTTGGTTGATTTATGCGAATATATGAAAAGCAGGGGCTAAACTGTAAAAAGACACGCAGATTTATAGTGGTTCAGCCAGAATATGCCTACGTCCACTTTATATGTTATTTCTCTTCTCTTGTTTTTATTACAAGTACAAAGCTTTGATATAAGTAAAAGAAAGTTGTTTGAAAGTTCTCTCCGTGCTTGAGCTCTCAAAACTTGTCCCCATTGTTGTACCCCTGCCCCTCTATTTATAGAGTGAGGCTGGGGGCAGGGGTCTTGGATGTATATAGCTGCCTGTGGGCCTGGGCTGGAGCAATCTGGCCTGGCAACGTTCTGGTTCGGCGAGGCTTCATTCGGCATGGGTTGGAGCAGTGGTGGTTCGGTATGCAGTGCTTTGATTTGGTTCGGCGAGGCTTCATCCGGCATGGGTGGAGGAAGCTGATTCGGTAGCTCCCTGGTTCGGCGGTAGTTGGGATAGGTCTTGGTTCGGCGAGGGGGATATACTTGGTTCGGCTGTTGTTTGGACCGGTGGTAGGAGCTTGTATGCTTGGTTCGGCTGTTGTTTGGACCGGTGGTAGGAGCTTGGTTTCTTCTGGCTCGGTAGGGGTGAAAACACACCCAACAATTTCCAAATTGATGGTTAACATTTTTATTAGGATTCGACTTAGTTTTTCTGCTTGACCATCTCTTCCTTGTGCCTCCTCGTCATCTCTCATTATGCCAACATCTCCTCCTCATGCTTCTAAAGCAGCTCTGCATTCTTTCTTTTTAATTCCTCCAACTCGGCCATGGTTTACTCTTAGTCTAGGTAGCGCTGCAGGAGGAGCCTCTCTTACTAGACTAACGTTGCAAATCAATCATATTAAAAAATTTGAGCATCATATTAAAAACCAAATTGAACTTTAACTAATTACCAACTTACCAAATATTAGAAGGAGGAACTTAACATATTATGTTTTCTTTTTAAAAGAAATATTAGCAAGGAAACTATTTCTTAATTTAACAAAATACTAGAAAGGGAAACTTAACGTAACTATTTAAAATTTTAGCATCATATTAAAAATAAATATTGAATTAATGTACAGACTATGAACAAATAGATACTGTTCTTTTGAGTAGTTAACATAAACGTTTTCTTTTTAAAAGAAATTTTAGTATGGATTATAACTTACCATAGGAACATTCCCAAGGTTAGGTATGTTATCCCTCCTCTTTTTCAATGAATCGAAAAAATCAAGAAATACATGCTCCTCCACCTCATGAGTGATCAAAAATCCCTAATCCATCAAATCTTGATTCCTAACAGCATGTTTTTGCTAATATATAATTTTTCAATTTTGTGAGTATGTGAAACTAAATAAAATTTGAATCAAGTTGTGCAGATAACTTACAGTATGGTAGCAGCAGCATCAACTCACCCAGACGACCCCTCACTCGGCTCGAACTTGTGAGTCCAAACATACACGTCCCAGGCATTAGCAAATGCAATAAACCTAGGTTGGATATAAAGGCAACTTATATGTGGATTTTATAGCGATTAACCAAGATATCATTGACAAACGCATCATTTTACATCCATTATACAATGGTCTTTTTAAAGAATCTAATGGATTGAAAAAAAAATTCGATTCTGGTTCAAATTCCTTTCCTATTTCAGGTTCAATAATCAACATTCTTGGACCAATGACATCATGAACCATTTCTATCAATCTATCTTCTGTACTAGGTTTTTAAAATCGATATCAGTGGGTACATCTTCAACTATCACTTTCGAATCACATCTTATCTGGACTTCACCATGAAATTTTCACATGTGGCTGTCTAATAAAAAATCCTTTGTATGTAAATGTAAAGCTACAACATTATATCCTTGGAGTTTTACACAATGACATTTACTACATTGACACCGGATTTCTTAAATATTTGTTTTATCATTAGAAGCAGCCTTTAGGAATGCTTCCAAACCTTAAATTCATTGCAGTGGTACATTTTTTCCGAAATTCTTATACATCCAACTTCGAGCTTTCAAATAATTCGTTCTGTACTTTATGAAATAAGCAAAAATAAAATTATCATACGTCATTAAGTTTTATTTTATAATATCAATACCATACAATATTATTTTCTTTTACTAATTTTTATTATTAATGTCATATATGGTTAATTTTTATTTTATTACAATAAATTTTTTCATTTACTAATATCCTATACTTCTATTTACTAAGCACCATTTTTTGCAATATATTATTTATAATACTATTAATTTTTATCTAATTATCAACACAATACATTACTGTTTTCTTTTATTAATTTTTATTAAAATATTATACGATTTTTAACATCCCACCTCTATACTCTCATTATCCTAGAGTATTACTAAGTAATATTGTTGGATAATATAAAGAATATGTCTAAATATGGTACCATGGTGAATTTTACCATGGGCTAACACTAGTACGTATTTAAACATCAAATAACTAACTCACTTATAGGTACACAGTATTGGCACAAAGCAATAAACAAGTGTCTCTATAGGATATAACAATATATAATATGCAATATAAAACAGAGAAGGCGGACTCATAATCACAGCGATAATATATAATATAAAATATACAATATATGTCCATATAAATCACTAGGATATATATATATATGTGACACTATACAGTATAAACACAAGCTGGTATAATTATCCATGAACCTAAAATGTCTCAAACTGACCAAAGTATTACGTAAATAACACATGGGTCGAACTATGTCTAAATTGAAGGTTACTCATATATATATATAACATATATACATGTAATGTGAATATAGAATAACGATATCATAATTAACTTTCGTACATCAAAATGGAAACCACTAGAAAACCCATGTGTCTATGTATATCTTTGTAGTAATAAATGCACGGTATATACAATTATAATATCATAAACAATTCTTAAAGTATCACAATACACCGAGTATCACAGAACCATGCATAAAGATCTCATCACCCATATAGAAGCACATCAAATCAGAAATCATGGAATCAACATTGAATGGGTGAATCATCCATGTCTAGAAATTATCATCAAGATCCAAAAAAATCAATACTAGAGCCATCATCAAGTATAGTCAGGCTAGAACACAACAATGCCTAAGTATATCCCTCAATCTCAAATAATGAAATACCATCATCAATCAATAAAATATAGACCCCTTTCAGTAAAATCATACATAATAAATGATATGAGGATCCATTATACTCTAGATATCTATCATAGGTATAATCTCGTATTCTCAAATGAAAATAAATAATGATGGGAGTTGATTGTACGATAGACACAAAGTCCAAAGTAGGGTCATATCTCAACATGTGGGTTATTGTAACGACCCGCCTTTTTGGACAGTTTAAATCGACAAATCAGACACACATGCCAATTCCAAACCATTCAAAAGGGCGGATGGTTAATGGGGTAAAAGAAAGAAGAGAAAAGAAACAAGAAACAATCACAGAATCTCACAGCGGAAAGATAAAATATAATAATCAAATAAACAGTTCATGAAGCTGTTTAATATACTTTTGATTATCATTTATACAACATTTATCAGAGTTATACATATACAACAGAACAAATAAAATAATGCAGCAGACAACATGATGCAAAGATAATAATAGTAATAGTATACCAAATCTTCGTCTTCGTCCTCCAGAATAGATCTTCAAAAATCTGAAAAACTCAAGACTGACCCGAGCGTAATGAAAAGACAAAACACTCGAGTCAGGACTAAAACATCCTTATGTAAGTTAAATCAATTGTAAATAAATATGGGTGTAACGGCGTCAGAGATGTTTACGGGATTTGACATCTCCTATATAGTGTCAAAGTGCGTGCAATAACTCAAGTGATGTTACGGGATTTTTCCATCTCTTAAGGATCCGTTAAACTATCTACTATGTAGTACAATACGCTATATACAATAATGTCTATCATAAAGTAAAATATCAAACTAGCATTAAGCCATGGCCCATTCCACCCTTAACACATTTTTATTCCCAAGAGCATATACAAGACCGTAGTTTCCCCAAAACCGGAAGTCACCAGAGGGCAATCCATATACTAAAGGTACAAACCAAAATGTAGTGGTCGCGAATAGGATAATCAGTATGACAAGGTACATGAGGAGATACCAACTAGGATACTAGTAGTTGCGTGATCCGGACTGATGTTGGGCATAGCAGCTACTACCCCAACACCGCGAAACAACACTCCCAAATCAAGGGGTGCACCCAAATCGAATCACAAATGTAATAGACATGGTATCGAAGAAGTGTGTCCGCTAGAGGTGGTGAACCTCAATGGCCCGGCGCGGCTCCTGTTTTAGTCATGTCAGGAGTCATCCAATATCGTTCTCTTTCTTCAATCACCGCGTTCATCAAACCATCCACTTCGTTCTGGATCAACACTCCGCGTATACTAGTTATTAAAGTGGTTTTCGGTATCGACAGAGAGTATGTCCATATCCGATCCCGGTCTCTTAAATAACTACGTATTACTACACCGATGGCTCTTTTACATTTTCAAAATCAATTCATAATTGATTATCAAAAATATCATATTCGCTTCAAAAATAAAAGCCATTTCAAAATCATAATATCTACTCAAAGTATACGATTTCATTTCAAAATCATTTCGCCTCAATATCTCATTTCGTTTTCAAAATCATTTCGAATTTCAATTTAGGTTGCAACTTCATTTAACCCAATTCGTATTTAAATTCGAGATTTAAACATAAACAATTCACCTTATTTACCAGCTTGAAAATTTTAGAAAATAGTTTTAAGTAGTTTAAAAGTAGTTTAATAGAAAATATTTAAATAGTTAAAAATAGTTTAATAGAAAATATTTAAATAGTTTAATCGAAAATAATTTGAATATAAAAATGGTTTATATAGTAAAACAGTTTGAAAATCAAAATAATTTCAATATTTAAAGAATATAGATTTTAAATCATTCATACTAAAATATTCATTAAAACAATTCCAAAGTCAAACCGGTCAACTTCCCAATTTCCTACCCAAATCAATTCCAATTTCCATTTCGATTTAATCGATTCAATTCCGATTTCAACTCGAATAAATTTTGGTTCCATATAAATTTCGATCCCAATAAACAAATCCCGTTCACTTTCAATTTCCAATTTCAAATCAATTTCCAATTCCAAATTAATTTCCAATTCCAATCCCAATTCCAAATGAATTTAAATTTCAATTCCAAATTAATTTAAATTCCAATTTCAAATTAATTTCCAATTTCAATTCCAAATCCAATTTCAAAATATCAATTTAAACATTAAATCAAATTTACTTTCAATACCAAATTTTTGAATCCAAATTTCAATTCTAAACTCAAACCTGAAATATCATTTCATATAAATTTTCTTAGAAATATTCAAAGTTCGAATAAAAGTCCAATCTTTAAAACAAATCAACTTCCGAAAATTTATGCCGTATTTCAATTTTTTATTAAAAAACTAAACTTCGATTAATTAAACAATTTCGTTTATCAAGTTTAAATTCCAACATTTCAAGCTCCAATTCAAATAATTCAATTTCCATAATTTGGATTTTTTTCTTAAAGTCAATTCGTTTAAATAATTTCAAAACAACTTTTAAAATCGATTAATTTAGCCAACCCGGTGTCCGTATATAATTTTCTATCCTATGGCCAAGTGATTATTTATTTCAGTTAAATGTTAGGGATGAATATATATCACTTAACCGATCACAATGTCATATGTATCACAGGATATATATAAGCAAATAAACATCCAAACAATTAAATATCAACCAATAGCATCCATCGAAATAAATCATCCAATAGACAATACAATTCACAGCAATTTCAAAGTTATCAATATCAGGTAATTTAATCGCAATTAAATTTTAATTTCAATTTGACTGTCAATTTTTAATTTCTAACATTAAATTCGATGACAATCTATATGACAATTAAATTTTATCAAACAGCGACAAATAAAATCGTAACACTTCATAATGTCAAATTTAACTAGCATAAAGATATTTAGTACGTTGTGAGCGTTATAAAACACTCACCTTTGATTCAAAGCCCGTTAATAAGGCCCAAAATTTCACAGTCTCAGATCTGAACGAAACCTACGCCGAAATGTCCGGAATTCAGATACGATCCTAACAAAAGAAACCGCGCGTAAAATGGAGTTCGTATGTGGAAGTTATGATGATAATTGCAATTGAATTTCAATTTAAAATAAAATGAAAAGAGAACACATTTAGTCTCACCAAATATATGCCACGTCACTTGGTCTTCCTACTCCCAGAAACCAAATCACGCAGACCAACGAATGAACTGCAGCACGAACGAACGAAGACACCTCCGGTTGAAACTTCTTGTCCGAATTTCCACGATGCCACGGCCACCCTAGGACACCGCGTTGCCTCGCCTTCCCCCTACCCCACGGTCGCCACGCAGTCGCACCTCACCAGACAGCGACGAAACCCACTGCAGCCGCCAAAATTTATAACCCTAGTTTGAAATTTCACGTCGATCCAACCGTTAACTCGCCCCAAAACCTATATGGATGCGACCCCATCGGCTCTCTCTTCAAAACCCAGAAACGGTTTGACGATCCGACAAAGTTCATCGACGCGCGATGAACGGCCGAGAATAAACGAGCCAATTCTGACTACACAGAAACTCAGATCCAAAAACGAACTGCAGATCTGAGATGCGTACATCAAGAGCTTCGATATGTGATTTTTCTGAATTTTTTTGAGGAGATTGAATTTTTGACTTTGGATTGAAATTTGATTTGTGTTTGGATCTGCCATTGAGGAGGAGAGATAGTTGAAATATACGTATAGACAAATGAGAAATAGGAGTAGGCTAGGGTTTATAACCAGTTATTTATAGATAGGGTTGAAATAAAATAGATGGATCCGGTTGAATATTCGCGCTAACGACAAAGTGGCCCCAAAAGCCCGTTCTGACTCCGGAACGAAATTGGGTCAACCCATATATCAAAATAGATGTTTAAAAATATTTTAAACGCAATGGAAAAGGTTCCAAGTTCAAATTGCATCGTATGAAGAAGTTATGCTAAAACAATAATTTCCAAATTGATTTCAATTGATTTCAATTGCATAAATTTCAAGGCGTTTCGAGTCCGTACGATCAAACGACAAGTCCGATCGATACGAAACTTGAAATCTTACAATAATTCACCGTTACGGATCCGATGAAAGTGGTTTCGTCGAAATCCGAGACAGTTGTAAAAATGGCTATTTCTACTGTTTAATTTCAATATAAAATTCCCAATTTTAAACTATTAACTTTTAAACCAAATTTTAGTTGTTCACAAATTTCATTTTTAATTTCACAGTAATTAACAATCTTTTACAATGCAGTTTTCTGTTATAAATCCAGTATAAAAGATTACATTAGATTCAACGTTCAATTATATTGTAATTCAATTCAAGTTATTCAATTCCAATTGAATTCTTTTATTTCGATTTACACTTTCATTATTGAATCAACCATTTACTTATGCATTATTATCAATAGTTTATAATGCATTTACTTTCATTTTCTTTAGCTATCATCTTATTTAAATTCACAGTAATATTAAATTACATTCATTTACGTTGATTTCCATATTATAACTTCAATATTAAATGTAACATTTTATTTATTTCGTTGCTTACAATCAAATTCAATTCAATTCAATTACTTGTTACATTCAAATTTAAATCTTTACTTACGTTCAATTACAAGTTAACATCTTTATTTAATTTACAAATAAGTTATTTCAAAATTTAGTTTTGTATTTTAACTTGTAATTCACATTTAACAACACAAAATTTTATTTCCTTCGGATTTTTATCAAAATTTTCATTTTAATTCGTATTTTTAAAGTGTTAAAAATACGAGTTGTTACATTCTCCCCCACTTAAAACTCTTCGTCCGCGAAAAGGAACGAGATAATAGTTATTATCATCTTATATACCTATAAACCCTATTAACATTTAGAAAAAAGATTATAGGTTTTAAAGTTTTAAAAATTTTCTAACACTCAGATTTACGAAAAATTTCGGCAGCATCTCCTTTGCGCGGTTCGATCGGGAAAATATTTCTCATACAAATATAATCGATATACATCTCATTCAAATAATGAGGCATCCCATATATGGGGAAAAACAATATATATATATAACCCAAATACGATAAATAATCCGAATACGTACCTTTATTAGCGTTTACTAGCAAATTTTTTTACTTACATTTGCATTTAGCGCAGATACGGGTATCGGAAGTGGAGCGCAACCCCTTTCTACCTATTAAAATACTCAATAACCAGGTTAGAACCATGCACATAATGATAGATCGATATACTTGCCATATACAACATATACATAACATATTAACTTCCAAACTGAAAATTTTGTGTTCAGGACAGCAAGTAGATTCTAGTTTTTAGCCAACCAAACGACAGAATTTTGCAAGCTAATCTAAACAAAAGTTGTAGCATTTGTTCAGGGTTGCCGGAATGTCCAAAATCGTCTAATTCGGACTATCCGTTCAAAAGTTACGGCCGTTTTACTACGGGAATACGTTTCAGGTCCGTGCAGGTCAGCGACCTTCACGCACACTTTCGACCTTCTAAACTTCAGCAAAATGCAAGGCTTCTAAAACAAAAGTTGGAGCATAGGTTCTGAGGTTTCCAGAAAGTACAAGATCATGAAAATCCGATAAACAAGTAAAAAGTTATGTCATAAATACAAAGGTCAAATGCTATTGGTTTTGCTTATTCTTACACAGGACAGCGATAGACATTTACATTTTTAACCTAGTAAACGAATGAATTTTCTGAAATACTCTAAACAAAAGTCGTGCTACAGATTCTAAGATTTCCGAAAAGTCCAAGATCATCAAATTCCGATTATACATTTAAAAGTTATGGTACTTTTAGTTTCAGCACATACCGGACAATTTTAGATTTCTACATTTGTTTGTTATTACAAATACAAACTATCCAATTTAACGTTTCTGGAAAATCAAGCATTAACCCAAAGTTGTTAATTTCTTTTATATTTTTATGAAATAAGTTTACATTAAATTCGTTTTCTGGTTTATTCACTTTATTACCTCCACATTTTAACTCAAGACAATTTTGCTTCACATTAAATTGAATTCTATTATATTCAACATCACCTTACTACAAATTGAATTTAATTACTTAAATTTTTATTCCATTTATTCAATTCCATTACATTATGAATCGTATTTACTCACCTAACATCCATCTACAACCAAAGCACAACAACATTAACGTCCATACCAAATTTACCACCAAGTCAATCAATTTCTTTTATTTGTCTCAATTGGTTTATTCATTTCCAAACAAATCAAGTTTACTCAATTCATTTACTTTGTTTGGATTATATCAAATTCCATAATTCACTTTACTTGTTTTCCTCATTGATTTAATTCAATAATTTTACTTGTTCAAATTAAATTTCATACCATCAACTAAGTATATATTATTCATTTTTCAATTTGAATTTCTTTTATATTTGCAACTATCAATTTGATCTTCACATTTTATTTACACTATCATACTTGTATATTTTTTTACTTACTTATCAAAATATGCATTTTAAACTTTTAAATATTAGGTAAGTTATGGTTATGCAAATTTAGTGCAGTTGATAATATACAACTTATTTTTATTAAATTCTAGTGTTGAGCTTATTTAACAAATCTTCAATTTATTATTTATCACATTAAGGTTTACTATTACAATTTAAATTTTCATTTTAACCTTTAAATTCTATTACATATTTTAGAAAAATTTCAATTTCTAGTTTATTCGAAGAGTACAGAAAACATTTAGTGGTCTCCCCCACTCGGACTCTTGAAAAATAAACGTCGATAATGTGTGCACACATTACCGAAACTTATTTTCCAAACGTCAAGTGGGGCATACATCACTTATTTCATTTCAAAGTCATTTAAAATCTTTCCTATTCGAGTTTCTTTCATATAATATGTATATTATTTTCAAACCATTTGCAACAAATTTCAAACATTGGAATTTATATTCTCAAATCCAAAATCATATTCATTTAATTCCATTTTCAATTATATTTCCCAAATTCATTTTTTTTCATTTGTCAATAATTTAGAAATATTGACAAGTCAACCAATTGACGACGATAATCTAATATTATCATCTCCTACCAACCAATACAATCAAAATTTATATATTCATAATAATATTTATATAAAATATAATTCAAAACGATATTATGTCAGTTTGTCCTATTCGAGTGTTTAGAAATCCCTATCTATGCCATGGCGTCCCATGTACCGATCAGAATTTATAAATACTCAACGGAATAAATCAACACAATATAAAACCATTTTATAGCAAATAACAAGTATGCTCTCTCATATACACGCAAACTCATTCATAGGTTTCAACCCTATTTCAACGAGTTATTCCCCACTAGAGGTCAGGTAATCTAAACCAAAGCTCTGATACCAACTGTGACGACCCGCCTTTTTGGACAGTTTAAATCGACAAATCAGACACACATGCCAATTCCAAACCATTCAAAAGGGCGGATGGTTAATGGGGTAAAAGAAAGAAGAGAAAAGAAACAAGAAACAATCACAGAATCTCACAGCGGAAAGATAAAATATAATAATCAAATAAACAGTTCATGAAGCTATTTAATATACTTTTGATTATCATTTATACAACATTTATCAGAGTTATACATATACAACAGAACAAATAAAATAATGCAGCAGACAGCATGATGCAAAGATAATAATAGTAATAGTATACCAAATCTTCGTCTTCGTCCTCCAGAATAGATCTTCAAAAATCTGAAAAACTCAGGACTGACCCGAGTGTAATGAAAAGACAAAACACTCAAGTCAGGACTAAAACATCCTTATGTAAGTTAAATCAATTGTAAATAAATATGGGTGTAACGGCGTCAGAGATGTTTACGGGGTTTGACATCTCCTATCCAGTGTCAACGTGCGTGCAATAACTCAAGTGATGTTACGGGATTTTTCCATCTCTTAAGGATCCGTTAAACTATCTACTATGTAGTACAATACGCTATATACAATAATGTCTATCATAAAGTAAAATATCAAACTAGCGTTAAGCCATGGCCCATTCCACCCTTAACACATTTTTATTCCCAAGAGCATATACAAGACCGTAGTTTCCCCAAAACCGGAAGTCACCAGAGGGCAATCCATATACTAAAGGTACAAACCAAAACGTAGTGGTCGCGAATAGGATAATCAGTATGACAAGGTACATGAGGCGATACCAACTAGGATACTAGTAGTTGCGTGATCCGGACTGATGTTGGGCATAGCAGCTACTACCCCAACACCGCGAAACAACACTCCCAAATCAAGGTGTGCACCCAAATCGAATCACAAATGTAATAGACATGGTATCGAAGAAGTGTGTCCGCTAGAGGTGGCGAACCTCAATGGCCCGGCGCGGCTCCTGTTTTAGTCATGTCAGGGGTCATCCAATATCGTTCTCTTTCTTCAATCAACGCGTTCATCAAACCATCCACTTCGTTCTGGATCAACACTCCGCGTATACCAGTTATTAAAGTGGTTTTCGGTATCGACAGAGAGTATGTCCATATCCGATCCCGGTCTCTTTAATAACTACGTATTACTACACCGATGGCTCTTTTACATTTTCAAAATCAATTCATAATTGATTATCAAAAATATCATATTCGCTTCAAAAATAAAAGCCATTTCAAAATCATAATATCTACTCAAAGTATACGATTTCATTTCAAAATCATTTCGCCTCAATATCTCATTTCGTTTTCAAAATCATTTCGAATTTCAATTTAGGTTGCAACTTCATTTAACCCAATTCGTATTTAAATTCGAGATTTAAACATAAATAATTCACCTTATTTACCAGCTTGAAAATTTTAGAGAATAGTTTTAAGTAGTTTAAAAGTAGTTTAATAGAAAATATTTAAATAGTTAAAAATAGTTTAATAGAAAATATTTAAATAGTTTAATCGAAAATAATTTGAATATAAAAATGGTTTATATAGTAAAACAGTTTGAAAATCAAAATAATTTCAATATTTAAAGAATATAGATTTTAAATCATTCATACTAAAATATTCATTAAAACAATTCCAAAGTCAAACCGGTCAACTTCCCAATTTCCTACCCAAATCAATTCCAATTTCCATTTCGATTTAATCGATTCAATTCCGATTTCAACTCGAATAAATTTTGATTCCATATAAATTTCGATCCCAATAAACAAATCCCGTTCACTTTCAATTTCCAATTTCAAATCAATTTCCAATTCCAAATTAATTTCCAATTCCAATCCCAATTCCAAATGAATTTAAATTTCAATTCCAAATTAATTTAAATTCCAATTTCAAATTAATTTCCAATTTCAATTCCAAATCCAATTTCAAAATATCGATTTAAACATTAAATCAAATTTACTTTCAATACCAAATTTTTGAATCCAAATTTCAATTCTAAACTCAAACCTGAAATATCATTTCATATAAATTTTCTTAGAAATATTCAAAGTTCGAATAAAAGTCCAATCTTTAAAACAAATCAACTTCCGAAAATTTATGCCGTATTTCAATTTTTTATTAAAAAACTAAACTTCGATTAATTAAACAATTTTGTTTATCAAGTTTAAATTCCAACATTTCAAGCTCCAATTCAAATAATTCAATTTCCATAATTTGGATTTTTTTCTTAAAGTCAATTCATTTAAATAATTTCAAAACAACTTTTAAAATCGATTAATTTAGCCAACCCGGTGTCCGTATATAATTTTCTATCCTATGGCCAAGTGATTATTTATTTCAGTTAAATGTTAGGGATGAATATATATCACTTAACCGATCACAATGTCATATGTATCACAGGATATATATAAGCAAATAAACATCCAAACAATTAAATATCAACCAATAGCATCCATCGAAATAAATCATCCAATAGACAATACAATTCACATCAATTTCAAAGTTATCAATATCAGGTAATTTAATCGCAATTAAATTTTAATTTCAATTTGACTGTCAATTTTTAATTTCTAACATTAAATTCGATGACAATCTATATGACAATTAAATTTTATCAAACAGCGACAAATAAAATCGTAACACTTCATAATGTCAAATTTAACTAGCATAAAGATATTTAGTACGTTGTGAGCGTTATAAAACACTCACCTTTGATTCAAAGCCCGTTAATAAGGCCCAAAATTTCACAGTCTCAGATCTGAACGAAACCTACGCCGAAATGTCCAAAATTCAGATACGATCCTAACAAAAGAAACCGCGCGTAAAATGGAGTTCGTATGTGGAAGTTATGATGAAAATTGAGATTGAATTTCAATTTAAAATAAAATGAAAAGAGAACACATTTAGTCTCACCAAATATATGCCACGTCACTTGGTCTTCCTACTCCCAGAAACCAAATCACGCAGACCAACGAATGAACTGCAGCACGAACGAACGAAGACACCTCCGGTTGAAACTTCTTGCCCGAATTTCCACGATGCCACGGCCACCCTAGGACACCGCGTTGCCTCGCCTTCCCCCTACCCCACGGTCGCCACGCAGTCGCACCTCACCAGACAGCGACGAAACCCACTGCAGCCGCCAAAATTTATAACCCTAGTTTGAAATTTCACGTCGATCCAACCGTTAACTCGCCCCAAAACCTATATGGATGCGACCCCATCGGCTCTCTCTTCAAAACCCAGAAACGGTTTGACGATCCGACAAAGTTCATCGACGCGCGATGAACGGCCGAGAATAAACGAGCCAATTCTGACTACACAGAAACTCAGATCCAAAAACGAACTGCAGATCTGAGATGCGTACATCAAGAGCTTCGATATGTGATTTTTCTGATTTTTTTTGAGGAGATTGAATTTTTGACTTTGGATTGAAATTTGATTTGTGTTTGGATCTGCCATTGAGGAGGAGAGATAGTTGAAATATACGTATAGACAAATGAGAAATAGGAGTAGGCTAGGGTTTATAACCAGTTATTTATAGATAGGGTTGAAATAAAATAGATGGATCCGGTTGAATATTCGCGCTAACGACAAAGTGGCCCCAAAAGCCCGTTCTGACTCCGGAATGAAATTGGGTCAACCCATATATCAAAATAGATGTTTAAAAATATTTTAAACGCAATGGAAAAGGTTCCAAGTTCAAATTGCATCGTATGAAGAAGTTATGCTAAAACAATAATTTCCAAATTGATTTCAATTGCATAAATTTCAAGGCGTTTCGAGTCCGTACGATCAAACGACAAGTCCGATCGATACGAAACTTGAAATCTTACAATAATTCACCGTTACGGATCCGATGAAACTGGTTTCGTCGAAATCCGAGATAGTTGTAAAAATGGTTATTTCTACTGTTTAATTTCAATATAAAATTCCCAATTTTAAACTATTAACTTTTAAACCAAATTTTAATTGTTCACAAATTTCATTTTTAATTTCACAGTAATTAACAATCTTTTACAATGCAGTTTTCTATTATAAATCCAGTATAAAAGATTACATTAGATTCAACGTTCAATTATATTGTAATTCAATTCAAGTTATTCAATTCCAATTGAATTCTTTTATTTCGATTTACACTTTCATTATTGAATCAACCATTTACTTATACATTATTATCAATAGTTTATAATGCATTTACTTTCATTTTCTTTAGCTATCATCTTATTTAAATTCACAGTAATATTAAATTACATTCATTTACGTTGATTTCCATATTATAACTTCAATATTAAATGTAACATTTTATTTATTTCGTTGCTTACAATCAAATTCAATTCAATTCAATTACTTGTTACATTCAAATTTAAATCTTTACTTACGTTCAATTACAAGTTAACATCTTTATTTAATTTACAAATAAGTTATTTCAGAATTCAGTTTTGTATTTTAACTTGTAATTCACATTTAACAACACAAAATTTTATTTCCTTCGGATTTTTATCAAAATTTTCATTTTAATTCGTATTTTTAAAGTGTTAAAAATACGAGTTGTTACAGTTATCCCCCCATATTCATACTTTTGTGAGTATATCAATAGCATATGTCAATCTATCACTCCGCTAGAACCAGAAGAGAGATTAATGGATATCTTCCTATTCCAGGAGCATACGAGTTATCCACATGGATCCGCTCCCGCAGTCTTCCTTTACCTCCACGGTATCATGACATGTATCCATTAATATGCTCATCAACACGAGGTATTCTAATCATGACCTAGCTCTGACCCTTATGGTAACATACTGTTGGCCTAGGTGACACAAGGGTCTAAGTATTAACCACACAGCCATGAATACTAGTGTGTGTCATGGATCTAGGGCACGACCTCACGATCAGGCTGCTAGGATGGATGGTAGCCATCTAGTTCACTCCAACCAAGAACTAGGAGTACATCATGATAGACAAACACATAGTATCTACATGAATAGGTATCGCGCCTAGCTCAAATCCATGAACTTTATCTCATGTAAGTATTATCCCAGTATAACTGATCCCGTCACATGAGTGACACTTACTTATAATGAATAACAAAATCAATATCATATCGACTTCCCATACCACTGCGTGATATTTAATCGTTTATTCACTGCTCATAAACTACACTCGATCCCTACATTATTCTATATAACGATTCCAAAGAATAACTAAAGAAATATTACTGAAAGTCTCATACCAAATGGTATTATAACTCGTTTATTCATATTTCTCGTTAAATAGAATTAAAACATCCAAAACAGAAATATCTCAAAGTGATAATGTCACTAAATCATGTGGAAGGATGTCATCACCGTACCACATCAAAACTATTACTCAAATCAATATCAATGGTAAATCATTCATATATCCAAATTAATAGAAAAGTAAGAAGAAAATAGAAAGGTTAAAAAATAGATTAATAATATGTATTGGACACAATTAATCATATTTATTTTCATAAAAATACATTTTATTCGTTTCTATTTTTTTATTTATGTTTTTTTAACCCAACACCTGTTGTCCATTAGTCTCCCCCATTAATTGACTGTATGAGGACAATCGATCAGAGGTCGACCGATGGACAACTGGTCATGCCCAATTCGATCTTCTCCGATCAAATTATAACCTCCTTCCTCCTCCTTCTTCCAACATTTGATTCTAATTCAATTCACATAATGTAATACATCCAAACACAACATATAATGAGAATTTAATGATTTAAACATAGATATGTGATTACAGATACTCACCTGTATCCTCTCCCCTTCTTCTTCCTCTTTATTCCAATATTCAGAACTCCAAAAGGTGATAAAGACCTCGATTTCTTTATTGCCTTATGTACAGAGTGATGTCAAGATGAACATACTCAAATTCAAGAATTTATGATAATTTATTTGATTTTATTTTAATTATTAAAGGAAGGGGGTTTCATGATTTTTCAATCAGGAAGAAGATAAAGTGATTAGGAAGTGTACGAGAACTAATTTTTTTAAACGTAGGGAGAAATCTAGAGAATGAAAAACTCTGGATATTAGAAATATTAGGACATAGGATAATGGGGTGTTGGTATTTGGTTCTTGGCCTTGGACTTAAGTAAATTTATTTATTTTTCTTTTTCTTTTTCGTTTCTTTTCTTATATAAAACTAATTTCCATTTAATTCAAATTACAATAAAATTCCAAATTAAAATTATATTTATACTTCTTAAGTAATTATACAATATTATGTTGTTTACCATAATTTATTATTCTGCAAACTCTTTTTATTTTAATTATTTACTCAAACTTGCCACATTTAACTCAATATAATAAATTTCATTTGTTTGCCCAAATAAATTCAAATTTCCGCTTCAGAATCATTTCTCACCCAAATCAATATTATTTACTTATTATATGACTTTTATAATATATTATTTCCACATTTTAAATCATTTTAATTTAATTACCATACATTTATCTTTTAAACCCATATATTCAACAATTCCAAGACTATTCTTATTTAATCATTAAACTCTATTTTTATTAATTAAATCATCTTTGATGATTTTTAATTAATTACCTCTTGACGTCGAGTTGTTACATGATTAGTTTTTATTTTATTATTAATACCATACAATAGAATTTTCTTTTACTAATATCATCTACTACTATTTATTAACCACTAATTTTATTAATAATATCAAAAAATATTATTTTGTTCCAGTGCTACTATTTATTCATCATTAATTTCTATTATATTATCATAAATTATTATATCCTAAATTCTACAGCTTGGTAAATGATGATGACAAGAGTAAACAATGATTTAACTAGCCAGCTATCCTACCTCCCATTACATACATAAAAATATATACGTGACTCATAAATCAATACATTACCATGAATGATTAACAAAATTTCGATAGCGCTTTCCCTTATTCTTCGTATCATATGTAAAAAATGTACACATGGAATAAAATAGGAAGTATTGTCAAAGTTTTACAAACCATATCAGATAAAAAATTGATTAACGACTTACGTATATATTTTTCTCTTTATAGCTTGTCCAACAATAGGACAAATCCAATGAATATTGTATCAGATGAATATAGATTTCCATTTTAGTAAAATGAAATATTAAAATAAAGATCATCTACAAAACTCGTCAGATGAGGCCAACAAATCTATGGGTACATATATATTTAATCATACATTTATGACAACGTATATTATGATCTTAACAAATCCATATAAATTAAACTATTCTCATTATAATCAACTAAGATTACAGAATCGTAAATGAAGATTATGAATATGAAAGAACTATACCTTCGAAGCTTTTGAGACTAAAGGAGGCTTAGGGCTTGGAAAACCATTGGTGGAGGTTTGGGGGCTTGGAAAACATCGATGGAAGGGGGCTTTTGAATACATGTCGTTGGAGATGTGGCTTTGGAGCACTGTCAGAGAGGTGGGTTGAGGTCTGGAGAAGTGGCGCAGCATGGTACTAAAGATGAGGGCTTTGGTGATAGGGGATTTTGGATCTAGAGGGTGAGGGTCTGGTGAAGCACGACGCCGAGGAAGAGATCGGGTATGGAGGCTATGGTCAAAGGGTTTGGAAGTGAGGAGCAAGGGTCTGGAGACGATGGAAGAGGGTATGGGTATGGAGTTTTGATTCGTGAGTTCAGATTTTGGGGAACTAAAGTGAGAAGTTCGGGTCTGGTCGTGTATGTAACACCCCCACTTCTATACCCATACTACTTTAGAGTATTAGTAAGTAATATTGTCGAGTAATACGGAAAATGAAACAATACGGGGTACACACATGAATATTCCCTTGGACCAACATCGGTATGTATCTCAAATAATGACGTTATATAACATATTTGTACTTGGTCTCAGTACAAAGCAATAAACATGTGTGCCTTCAGGATGAACAATACACAATCACAGATAATTATATATCAATTATAGAACACAGAGTTAGAACATAGTAGATAATATATACACACACACACACACATAATATATATATATATAACATACAATAGAATACATATTCTAATGGGCTATAAAATGATAGTCACTAGATGTTAACAAGAAATCATGTCAACACCCCAAAAGTAGAGATAATAAACAAGGACAGTTCCTTTTGGTATCCTTTAAATGAATTGAGGTGAATAGAATGTGCATATTAACTTTGGTCTCCTTTCGATCTGGTTGCTATAATGAAGACTTGATTAGATCAACCTTTCGAACTAGTCGAAACGGCTAGCTTTTTTTTACCTTACAGCCTTTTGACCTTGTTGAGATGACTTGTGTAATGGCCCGTTTTCCCATACCCTTTGAATTGACAATAAACCACACATGTCTAACTCAAATTGAATGAAAAGACGGAACATGTAGGGTAATAAAGAAAAATAGATAGAACAGAATCTCACACGAATGGAATAACATATATTATTGAACAATATCTTTACAGTGGAAAACTTTTAAATACATATATCAGAGTCTAACCTAAATTCAGCTTGGACAGTTATAAAAATTTGTCCTTGCAATTGCTAACAAACATCAAACACAAACAAATCACAACGGATAATAGAATATGACATATGATGATGAAGATCTCCAGCTCTCCTCTGGAAACTCCAACCGTCTTCAACTAAAACTGAAACTTCTCGGATCTGACCCGAGTATTGAAAATACCCGGATCAGGCTTGATAAACCAGTGTGAGAAAAACATAGTAATAAATGACAGTGTCATATATCAGCCTTTAAATAAATTCCTTTGAAAATAAAGAGTATCTCATAATACCGCGTCCACACATAAACACGGATGGGTTTTTATCTTATTATAACTAAAACACTTTTATATATCAAAACATTTGATATTATTTCTACTGACATCTCTTTGAAAACATTTGAAAATAAACTTATTAGTCTTAGCCGAAATTGTTACATCGATTAAATTCCAGCATAATAGGTTTACAATGAAGTCCGTAGGTTCTTATTGGAGAATGGATTTCCATACAAATGACCAGGTGAAGGGACTACCTTCTGATGGGTACACCTCTAGATGGATGTCCTGAGGCACAGAACATCTGCCCTCTACCAACACAAGATCGACCTACCTCTTTAACTAGGTAGTACCGAATATGTCATCCCCCGGTCGTGGCCGACCTTTAACCGAGTGTGTCTAATATACAAACCACATTAATTTACATCTCGAACATCATAGCGGGAAGAAATATATCTAGAAGGGGATGATCATACCCTAATTAGGAATGACCCACTTAGCCTTGCCTCATTTAACCCTGTTTCGGTTATTTCCGTTTAATGACGCTCGAACCTACAATTACCTTTTCTCATAGCACCTCTTCTTTCACTTTGAATGCCACATTCGCCATTTCCATTGACTACTAATTGCCTTTCCCAAAAATACAACTCTTAAGCTCGTAAGTCTCAAGGAAGGGTTTTAAGCAAAGAGAAGTTGTCTTCTCCGCCACCAAACAGATGTACATTTGTAAAAACCAATGTACGTAATCTCAGAAAATGCAATGCCAGACATTCATCCATACAAGTTCGTTCTGGGATTGAACGAAACCAAAGGTACTTTCTTCGGTCATTACTAGGCAAGAAGTCCTTGTGGTTTTGAGGTTTTTCATAACAAAGAGACCACTATTATAATATAGGGAATCAGGAGTTTATCTCCAATTAATCAACAAGTAGTCCCTCGTTATTATTCGTCTCAATATCTCCGTCTTCAAATATCTTTATTCTTCGAGCACGTAAACTAATTCGAAGTGGTTTTTGGATAGGAATCACCCAAATCCGACCCCGGTTCCTTCGAAATCCAATTATCGATAAAAGATGTTAACTTCATAAGTGGTTATCAATCATCAATCAATTGCTTCAGCTTTTATAAAATATCTTTCTTAGATATATTCTTTTCAATTTATTCCATTTTCTTTTCAAGAGTATATGGAATCATTAAGCCTTATTTATTAAATCATTCTGTTTATTTAAACCTTTCTTAAATCCTGGAATAATTCCAAATCATTTTCTCTTTTACTTAGGAAAACCTTTCCAAATCATTCATTGAATCTTAATCAAGAATTTCTTATATTCAAGTTATAACTTTTAATTTAGGGGAAATATTCCCAAATCGTTTATTAAATCTTAATTAAAGACTTCTTTCTGTCTTAGAGAAATTCTAAGTTTATTCATTCTTTTGCTTTGGATAATATTTCAAATCTCCTCACTTAACACTCGATCATAATTCCTTAACTTTTAGGCGGGTCAAAAACAATGTTATTTAAGACATCGTTTATGATAAACCCTAAATCAATCTTAGCAAACATTTTTGAGTAAATAGGATCATAGAAATCATTTATTTTGGAGATTGCTTAAATTTTGGATAATACCAATTCCCTTTTATTTTGGAAACTTAATACAATCTTTTTAGAGCATCCGGGCTTTCCTTTCGATCTGTTCCACCCCTCGCCTAAAAAGAGAAAACATAGGCCAGGTAAGTTCAGGGCACTGGTTGCTCCATCCCTAATCTTAGTTAAACACATTGTTTTTTCTTTTCAGATCTCACAAACAGGACAAATGTACTAGTCCTTTCCGCATACTCAATTGTTAGCTTTATTTTGGAATTGATTATAAGATTCCAAATTGTCTTTTAAACTCTTAATTTCCTTTTAAAAACATTCATAATTGATTCTAGGAAAAATCGTTAAGTTTAAACTTTCTTTTATAAAGTCGTAGAAACGGTAGCAGAAAAGTGCTGCGGAAAGTGCTTTATAAGCTTATTTGATTTAAACAAATTTTTAATATTTGAAAATTGATATTTTCCTTTCCATATCTCTTTTAAACCATTTTAATAGATTTATCAAATTTATTTCATTTTTTAATCATTTAAAAATATCATTTATAAAGAAATCCCTTTTTGGATTCCGAACTGCAAAACCGCGATGTTTTAAGAAAATTGTTCTGGACATATTTCAAACTCATATTCCATTTCATTTCATATTATAATATCATATTATTATAATATCATTTTCGATCTTTTTAGATCATTAAGAGGCTAAAAAACTTCCATACACATATTTGTATGAATTTAATTCTCATTTAATTAACTATGCTTACTAACCATTTCTCTTATCATTTATCAAACCAAGTTATCATCCATATTACAAACATATAATCAACCATAATATCAACCAAGTTATTATCCAATATCGATCGATATTCAACATATTAATTTCTAATTTAACATGTGTATTATCAACTTAAGTTTTATTAAAATAAAACCAAGATTTGAGTACTCACCTTTTACCAAAAGATTAACTTCCTACCAACATTCTTTTTAATCCAACACTTCACTAAATCCTCTTATCTTCACCAAATCTTTTTCCTAGACTTTCCTTTTGATTTCGGCAGCACTTCCTTCTCTTTTTCTTGCTCCAGACCTTTCCAACTTGCTTCCTTCCTTCAAAATGGTTCGGCCTCCTCCTATTCCACCCCTTCCTCCATCATTTCTTCACTTCTTAGACCCTAAACCATGTTTTAATGGTATGCTAAGGTCTTTGGCAAAGTTTTGTGGTGTTTGAAGTTGATTTGATATGATTTTAAGAAAAGTTAGTAAATAAAGAGAGAAGAAGAAGCCATTAGAGAGTGGAAGAAAAGCTTGAAAAAGGAAGAAGAAGAAGTGAAAAAAGTGAGAAAGTGGATGCTTATTTATAGAAAAAGTTCTAGATTAAAATAATATTTTGGAAAAATACCAAAATACCCTTTACTTACCTTTTAAGCAACCTTATTTTTTCGACGCTTAACATCACATTTCAAATCATTACATTATGTCATTTTCACTTCAGTATTAAGTAAAGAAGAGTAATTATTATGTTTGGTGTGATTTGATGTTTACTTTTTGCTTTGAAATGACATGTTTATCTTTTTGTGCTTACTTTTTCTTAGTTATATTCTAGAATTTTCTAACCTTGTTTAGTAAAAGTAAACTTGATTAGTGAATTAATTAATACTTATACTATTTGAACATATGTTCCTATATAAGAAAATAAAGGTGCGACAAGGTTGCGACAACTTTTAATCGACAAAACGTTAATTTTGGACAAAATGTTTTATGGTCACATTTTGACGTTCTAGTTAAACTATTTATTTATGTAAACCAAATTTAAAAATAAATTTGTATAATATTAATTAAAAATATAAACACTCATAAATCAATTAAAATAATTTATTTAACTATCAAAACTTACTTTTCTGAAATCAGCATTTTATCACTTTTGTCGATATAGGCAAATGTTACTATTTTTGTGTATACTTCTCTTTCCAAATCCTATCTAATTTTGTTTAAATCATATAACCTTACCTATTTTACATTTAAAATCACTTTAAATACTATATTTTAGAGTGGTCAAATTCTGGGTTGTTACATTCTCCCCTACTTAAAAGAATTTCGTCCTCGAAATTACTCAAAACAAAAGTTTGCCCAAAACATTTATCTTCAAACTTATTTCCATATAATATACACATATAATCCATATGAAATATCTTATTCGATCTCCTATTTGAATACACAACTTTACTTCCGAACTAGTATCGATCCCCCGATCCTCTAGTGCAGACTCTAATCAGCCTCATTGCTCATAAACCTTTTCTTTCCTTGCATAGCTCTCAACTATGATAGAAAACTAAAGTACCTAACCACAAACCCTCATCAATGTTCGTCGTCAAGAATCAAGTGATAAATTCTTTTTCGGACCGGTGAAAACATCTCAAAGTTCCAAACTCGAATTTTAGATCAAAATTTGTGCGATGAAATAATCTACATATAATATATGTATTTATTAACTTTCAAAAACTTTTCATAAACGTTTATCTTAAATTCAAACATTTTATAAAGGTGCTTCTTCATATAATCCCTTTAGTTATTTATTTCCAAATATTTTTATTAAAGGAAAATATTCTAAAGAAACGATTTTCTTTATTCAAAAGATAATTTATCTTTATTATATTTTTTCCATAATCCTTTAACTTGGTATATTACCTTTAACACTAATATTATTTATGAATCATTTCGTCAAACTATTACTTAAGTTAATTTCATGTTATAACTTATGCAAATCAATCACATTTTAATGACTTAAGTCCAAATTCTTAATTAATGCTGAAATTCATTAATAAAACATTTTCTAGTTTATAATTACCTTTTTGAGGAGTCATTATTTTAATTAATAGTTCATGACTTAAATCTATATTTGAATGATATACCTTTACATCCTAAGAATATATATACAAATCCCAAATTTCAAATTGGTTTTACTTAAATTCGTCCGTCTAACAAATTTAAACTTTGTTGTAATTTACTATTTTCTCAAATTCATAAGTTATAAAACTTGTTTCTTATTTAATACTATTTTTAATTTTCTAACTTTGAAAAACAAATTCAAAATTACCGTTAATAAATTCTCTATTCTTAGATCCTTTTATTTATAAATCACATTAATAAATTATGCTTATCCAATTACATTTAATCCAAGTATTTCACAATCTTTTACCAAAACATTTCATAAATTTCTTAGTTCTAAATTAGGTATGATTCAAAAAAATTCGACTGTCCAAAATCGTCTAGAATCCCGCTTTATCTTATCAATTAGCGATCCCAATTTATCTTTGCATTAAATACTTTTATAAATATTACTAATCAATTTATCAATTAATGATTCACACTATCTTTTTAACTTAAGAAAATTATATGGATCGAGTAACCCTAAAATAATACCAAGGAACTGGGTACTACCAATAGTATCATATATCCTCTTAACAAGAAGAGTAATACTTAAGAGAAGTGTTTACTATCCGAACAAATCTCTTGCCCATTTTTAGTTTATTTTCGAGCTAATCGAATTAGTTATCATAAAATATCTCTTTTTATTTGAAATATACCCTTTTCAAAATCCTTTAGAGTTTACTTTATAAAACCTATTTTATAAATTCTTTTTATAAATTCATCTTATATTAATCTTTATTTAAATTACCAAAATTCTTTTAAATTACTCGAATTTAAATTCTCATTCCTTCTATATTATCTTTTACATAGTCATTTTATGTTTGTTATATACATTTTTTTCTTAAATGTTCATTTCTTAAACTAATATTATTATCAAACACCTTATAGTCAAATTGTGAAACTTAATTCACAAGGTATTTGTACTTAAACTTTTAAATCAAACAATTGATCAATTTATGATAGTAACTTAACATTATCATTTCTTAATTTATTATTTTGGGAATAAGTATTAAAGATCTTAATTACCTTATCAGATTTCTTACTTATCGATTATCTTAATGAAACATTTTATAGTCAAACTGTGAAATTCTAATCACAAGATGTTCATATTCAAATTTCACTAATCCGGATTTCTAACTATACGACTTTTCAAAATATATACTTTATATTCAAAATATAATCCTAGGTAAAATTATTTCATTTACCAATTTTTTCAAAATCAGTGTGTCGATATGCCTTGTTAAGAGTTTAGTAATACCTATCGATCCGGTTGTACTTCCCATATCGATCAAAATTTATAAACCACTCAACCGATAAATAACCACAAAACATTTTTATATCCAATAACAAATACGCGCTCATATATAATACGCTTAACTCATTCTAGGGTGTTACTAACCCTATCTCTAATGAGTCACTCATCTTAAGGTATTACTAACCCTATCTCTGATGAGTCTTTACCCTTGCAAAGCCAAGGTTATCGCTTAACCTTTAGCTCTGATACCAAATGTAATGGCCCGTTTTCCCGTACCCATTGAATCGACTATAAACCGCACATGTCTAACTCAAATTGAACGAAAGACGGAACATGAAGGTTAATAAAGAAAAATAGACAGAACAGAATCTCACACGAATGGAATAACATATATTATTGAACAATATCTTTACAGCGGAAAACTTTTAAACACATATATCAGAGTCTAACCTAAATTCAGCTTGGATAGTTACAAACATCTGTCCTTACAATTGCTGACAAACATCAAACACAAACAAACCACAACGGATAATAGAATATGACATATGATGATGAAGATCTCCAGCTCTCCTCTAGAAACTCCAACCGTCTTCAACTAAACCTGAAACTTCTCAGATCTGACCCGAGTATTGAAAATACCCGGATCAGGCTTGATAAACCAGCGTGAGAAAACTCGTTAATAAATGACAATGTCATATATCAGCCTTTAAATAAATTCCTTTGAAAATAAAGAGAATCTCATAAGACCACGTCCACACATAAACACGGATGGGTTTTTACATTATGATAACTAAAACACTTTTATATATCAAAACGTTTGATATTATTTCTAATGACATCTCTTTGAAAACATTTGCAAATAAACTTATTAATCTTAGTCGAAATGGTTACATTGATTAAATTCCAGCATAATAGGTTTAAAATGAAGTCCGTAGGTTCTTATTAGAGAATGGATTTCCATACAAATGACCAGGTGAAGGGATTACCTTCCGATGGGTACACCTCTAGATGGATGTCCCAAGGAACAAAACATCTGCCCTCTATCAACACAAGACCAGCCTATCTCTTTAACTAGGTAGTACCGAATATGTCATCCCCTGGTCGTTATCGACCTTTAACTGAGCGTGCTCTATCATACAAACAATATTAATTTAAATCCCAAGTGTCATAGCAGGAACAAATATAACTAGAAGGGGATGATCATACCCTAATTGGGAATGACCCACTTAGCCTTGCCGCATCTAACCTTGTTTCGGTCATTTTCGATTGATGTGGCTCGAGGCTACGATTACCTTTTCTCATAGCACATCTTCTTTCACTTTGAATGCCAGATTCGCCATTTCCATTGACTACTAATTGCCTTTCACAAAAATACAACCCTTAAGCTCGTACGTCTCAAGGAAGGGTGTTAAGTTAAGAAAAGTTGCCTTCTCCGCCACCAAACAGATGTACGTTTGTAAAAACCAATGTATGTAGTCTTAGAAAATGCAATGTCAGACATTCATCCATACAAGTTCGTTCTGGGGCTGAATGAAACCGAAGGTACTTTCCTCGGTCATTACTAGGCGAGAAGTCCTTGTGGTTTTGAGGTCTTTTATAACAAAGAGACCACTGCTATAATATAGGGAATCGGGAGTTTATCCCCAATTAATCAACAAGTAGTCCCTCGTTATTATTCCTCTCAATATCTCCGTCTTAGAATATCTTCATTCTTCGAGCACGTAAACTGGTTCGAAGTGGTTTTCGGATAGGAATCACCCAAATACGGCCCCGGTTCCTTCGAAATCCAATTATCGATAAAAAGATGTTAACTTCATAAGTGGATATCAATCACCAATCAATTACTTCGTCTTTTATAAAATATCTTTCTTAGATATATTCTTTTCAATTTATTCCATTTTCTTTTCAAGAGTATATTGAATCATTAAGCCTTATTTATTAAATCATTTGGTTTATTTAAACCTTTCTTAAATCCTGGAATAATTCCAAATCATTTTCTCTTTTACTTAGGAAAACCTTTCCAAATCATTCATTGAATCTTAATCAAGAATTTCTTATATTCAAGTTATAACTTTTAATTTAGGGGAAATATTCCCAAATCGTTTATTAAATCTTAATTAAAGACTTCTTTCTGTCTTAGAGAAATTCTAAGTTTATTCATTCTTTTGCTTTGGATAATATTTCAAATCTCCTCACTTAACACTCGATCATAATTCCTTAACTTTTAGGCGGGTCAAAAACAATGTTATTTAAGACATCGTTTATGATAAACCCTAAATCAATCTTAGCAAACATTTTTGAGTAAATAGGATCATAGAAATCATTTATTTTGGAGATTGCTTAAATTTTGGATAATACCAATTCCCTTTTATTTTGGAAACTTAATACAATCTTTTTAGAGCATCCGGGCTTTCCTTTCGATCTGTTCCATCCCTCGCCTAAAAAGAGAAAACATAGGCCAGGTAAGTTCAGGGCACTGGTTGCTCCATCCCTAATCTTAGTTAAACACATTGTTTTTTCTTTTCAGATCTCACAAACAGGACAAATGTACTAGTCCTTTCCGCATACTCAATTGTTAGCTTTATTTTGGAATTGATTATAAGATTCCAAATTGTCTTTTAAACTCTTAATTTTCCTTTTAAAAACATTCATAATTGATTCTAGGAAAAATCGTTAAGTTTAAACTTTCTTTTATAAAGTCGTAGAAACGGTAGCAGAAAAGTGCTGCGGAAAGTGCTTTATAAGATTATTTGATTTTAACAACTTTTTAATATTTGAAAATTGATATTTTCCTTTCCATATCTCTTTTAAACCATTTTAATAGATTTATCAAATTTATTTCATTTTTTTAATCATTTAAAAATATCATTTATAAAGAAATCCCTTTTTGGATTCCGAACTGCAAAACCGCGATGTTTTAAGAAAATTGTTCTGGACATATTTCAAACTCATATTCCATTTCATTTCATATTATAATATCATATTATTATAATATCATTTTCGATCTTTTTAGATCATTAAGAGGCTAAAAAACTTCCATACACATATTTGTATGAATTTAATTCTCATTTAATTAACTATGCTTACTAACCATTTCTCTTATCATTTATCAAACCAAGTTATCATCCATATTACAAACATATAATCAACCATAATATCAACCAAGTTATTATCCAATATCGATCGATATTCAACATATTAATTTCTAATTTAACATGTGTATTATCAACTTAAGTTTTATTAAAATAAAACCAAGATTTGAGTACTCACCTTTTACCAAAAGATTAACTTCCTACCAACATTCTTTTTAATCCAACACTTCACTAAATCCTCTTATCTTCACCAAATCTTTTTCCTAGACTTTCCTTTTGATTTCGGCAGCACTTCCTTCTCTTTTTCTTGCTCCAGACCTTTCCAACTTGCTTCCTTCCTTCAAAATGGTTCGGCCTCCTCCTATTCCACCCCTTCCTCCATCATTTCTTCACTTCTTAGACCCTAAACCATGTTTTAATGGTATGCTAAGGTCTTTGGCAAAGTTTTGTGGTGTTTGAAGTTGATTTGATATGATTTTAAGAAAAGTTAGTAAATAAAGAGAGAAGAAGAAGCCATTAGAGAGTGGAAGAAAAGCTTGAAAAAGGAAGAAGAAGAAGTGAAAAAAGTGAGAAAGTGGATGCTTATTTATAGAAAAAGTTCTAGATTAAAATAATATTTTGTAAAAATACCAAAATACCCTTTACTTACCTTTTAAGCAACCTTATTTTTTCGACGCTTAACATCACATTTCAAATCATTACATTATGTCATTTTCACTTCAGTATTAAGTAAAGAAGAGTAATTATTATGTTTGGTGTGATTTGATGTTTACTTTTTGCTTTGAAATGACATGTTTATCTTTTTGTGCTTACTTTTTCTTAGTTATATTCTAGAATTTTCTAACCTTGTTTAGTAAAAGTAAACTTGATTAGTGAATTAATTAATACTTATATTATTTGAACATATGTTCCTATATAAGAAAATAAAGGTGCGACAAGGTTGCGACAACTTTTAATCGACAAAACGTTAATTTTGGACAAAATGTTTTATGGTCACATTTTGACGTTCTAGTTAAACTATTTATTTATGTAAACCAAATTTAAAAATAAATTTGTATAATATTAATTAAAAATATAAACACTCATAAATCAATTAAAATAATTTATTTAACTATCAAAACTTACTTTTCTGAAATCAGCATTTTATCACTTTTGTCGATATAGGCAAATGTTACTATTTTTGTGTATACTTCTCTTTCCAAATCCTATCTAATTTTGTTTAAATCATATAACCTTACCTATTTTACATTTAAAATCACTTTAAATACTATATTTTAGAGTGGTCAAATTCTGGGTTGTTACATTCTCCCCTACTTAAAAGAATTTCGTCCTCGAAATTACTCAAAACAAAAGTTTGCCCAAAACATTTATCTTCAAACTTATTTCCATATAATATACACATATCATCCATATGAAATATCTTATTCGATCTCCTATTTGAATACACAACTTTACTTCCGAACTAGTATCGATCCCCCGATCCTCTAGTGCAGACTCTAATCAGCCTCATTGCTCATAAACCTTTTCTTTCCTTGCATAGCTCTCAACTATGATAGAAAACTAAAGTACCTAACCACAAACCCTCATCAATGTTCGTCGTCAAGAATCAAGTGATAAATTCTTTTTCGGACCGGTGAAAACATCTCAAAGTTCCAAACTCGAATTTTAGATCAAAATTTGTGCGATGAAATAATCTACATATAATATATGTATTTATTAACTTTCAAAAACTTTTCATAAACGTTTATCTTAAATTCAAACATTTTATAAAGGTGCTTCTTCATATAATCCCTTTAGTTATTTATTTCCAAATATTTTTATTAAAGGAAAATATTCTAAAGAAACGATTTTCTTTATTCAAAAGATAATTTATCTTTATTATATTTTTTTTCCATAATCCTTTAACTTGGTATATTACCTTTAACACTAATATTATTTATGAATCATTTCGTCAAACTATTACTTAAGTTAATTTCATGTTATAACTTATGCAAATCAATCACATTTTAATGACTTAAGTCCAAATTCTTAATTAATGCTGAAATTCATTAATAAAACATTTTCTAGTTTATAATTACCTTTTTGAGGAGTCATTATTTTAATTAATAGTTCATGACTTAAATCTATATTTGAATGATATACCTTTACATCCTAAGAATATATATACAAATCCCAAATTTCAAATTGATTTTACTTAAATTCGTCCGTCTAACAAATTTAAACTTTGTTGTAATTTACTATTTTCTGAAATTCATAAGTTATAAAACTTGTTTCTTATTTAATACTATTTTTAATTTTCTAACTTTGAAAAACAAATTCAAAATTACCGTTAATAAATTCTCTATTCTTAGATCCTTTTATTTATAAATCACATTAATAAATTATGCTTATCCAATTACATTTAATCAAAGTATTTCACAATCTTTTACCAAAACATTTCATAAATTTCTTAGTTCTAAATTAGGTATGATTCAAAAAAATTCGACTGTCCAAAATCGTCTAGAATCCCGCTTTATCTTATCAATTAGCGATCCCAATTTATCTTTGCATTAAATACTTTTATAAATATTACTAATCAATTTATCAATTAATGATTCACACTATCTTTTTAACTTAAGAAAATTATATGGATCAAGTAACCCTAAAATAATACCAAGGAACTGGGTACTACCAATAGTATCATATATCCTCTTAACAAGAAGAGTAATACTTAAGAGAAGTGTTTACTATCCGAACAAATCTCTTGCCCATTTTTAGTTTATTTTCGAGCTAATCGAATTAGTTATCATAAAATATCTCTTTTTATTTGAAATATACCCTTTTCAAAATCCTTTAGAGTTTACTTTATAAAACCTATTTTATAAATTCTTTTTATAAATTCATCTTATATTAATCTTTATTTAAATTACCACAATTCTTTTAAATTACTCGAATTTAAATTCTCATTCCTTCTATATTATCTTTAACATAGTCATTTTATGTTTGTTATATACATTTTTTTCTTAAATGTTCATTTCTTAAACTAATATTATTATCAAACACCTTATAGTCAAATTGTGAAACTTAATTCACAAGGTATTTGTACTTAAACTTTTAAATCAAACAATTGATCAATTTATGATAGTAACTTAACATTATCATTTCTTAATTTATTATTTTGGGAATAAGTATTAAAGATCTTAATTACCTTATCAGATTTCTTACTTATCGATTATCTTAATGAAACATTTTATAGTCAAACTGTGAAATTCTAATCACAAGATGTTCATATTCAAATTTCACTAATCCGGATTTCTAACTATACGACTTTTCAAAATATATACTTTATATTCAAAATATAACCCTAGGTAAAATTATTTCATTTACCAATTTTTTCAAAATCAGTGTGTCGATATGCCTTGTTAAGAGTTTAGTAATACCTATCGATCCGGTTGTACTTCCCATATCGATCAAAATTTATAAACCACTCAACCGATAAATAACCACAAAACATTTTTATATCCAATAACAAATACGCGCTCATATATAATACGCTTAACTCATTCTAGGGTGTTACTAACCCTATCTCTAATGAGTCACTCATCTTAAGGTATTACTAACCCTATCTCTGATGAGTCTTTACCCTTGCAAAGCCAAGGTTATCGCTTAACCTTTAGCTCTGATACCAAATGTAATGGCCCGTTTTCCCGTACCCTTTGAATCGACTATAAACCGCACATGTCTAACTCAAATTGAACGAAAGACGGAACATGAAGGTTAATAAAGAAAAATAGACAGAACAGAATCTCACACGAATGGAATAACATATATTATTGAACAATATCTTTACAGCGGAAAACTTTTAAACACATATATCAGAGTCTAACCTAAATTCAGCTTGGATAGTTACAAACATCTGTCCTTACAATTGCTGACAAACATCAAACACAAACAAACCACAACGGATAATAGAATATGACATATGATGATGAAGATCTCCAGCTCTCCTCTAGAAACTCCAACCGTCTTCAACTAAACCTGAAACTTCTCGGATCTGACCCGAGTATTGAAAATACCCGGATCAGGCTTGATAAACCAGCGTGAGAAAACTCGTTAATAAATGACAATGTCATATATCAGCCTTTAAATAAATTCCTTTGAAAATAAAGAGAATCTCATAAGACCACGTCCACACATAAACATGGATGGGTTTTTACATTATGATAACTAAAACACTTTTATATATCAAAACGTTTGATATTATTTCTAATGACATCTCTTTGAAAACATTTGCAAATAAACTTATTAATCTTAGTCGAAATGGTTACATTGATTAAATTCCAGCATAATAGGTTTACAATGAAGTCCGTAGGTTCTTATTGGAGAATGGATTTCCATACAAATGACCAGGTGAAGGGATTACCTTCCGATGGGTACACCTCTAGATGGATGTCCCAAGGAACAAAACATCTGCCCTCTATCAACACAAGACCAGCCTATCTCTTTAACTAGGTAGTACCGAATATGTCATCCCCTGGTCGTTATCGACCTTTAACTGAGCGCGCTCTATCATACAAACAATATTAATTTAAATCCCAAATGTCATAGCAGGAACAAATATAACTAGAAGGGGATGATCATACCCTAATTGGGAATGACCCACTTAGCCTTGCCGCATCTAACCTTGTTTCGGTCATTTTCGATTGATGTGGCTCGAGGCTACGATTACCTTTTCTCATAGCACATCTTCTTTCACTTTGAATGCCAGATTCGCCATTTCCATTGACTACTAATTGCCTTTCACAAAAATACAACCCTTAAGCTCGTACGTCTCAAGGAAGGGTGTTAAGTTAAGAAAAGTTGCCTTCTCCGCCACCAAACAGATGTACGTTTGTAAAAACCAATGTATGTAGTCTCAGAAAATGCAATGTCAGACATTCATCCATACAAGTTCGTTCTGGGCCTGAATGAAACCGAAGGTACTTTCCTCGGTCATTACTAGGCGAGAAGTCCTTGTGGTTTTGAGGTCTTTTATAACAAAGAGACCACTGCTATAATATAAGGAATCGGGAGTTTATCCCCAATTAATCAACAAGTAGTCCCTCGTTATTATTCCTCTCAATATCTCCGTCTTAGAATATCTTCATTCTTCGAGCACGTAAACTGGTTCGAAGTGGTTTTCGGATAGGAATCACCCAAATACGGCCCCGGTTCCTTCGAAATCCAATTATCGATAAAAAGATGTTAACTTCATAAGTGGATATCAATCACCAATCAATTACTTCATCTTTTATAAAATATCTTTCTTAGATATATTCTTTTCAATTTATTCCATTTTCTTTTCAAGAGTATATCGAATCATTAAGCCTTATTTATTAAATCATTTGGTTTATTTAAACCTTTCTTAAATCCTGGAATAATTCCAAATCATTTTCTCTTTTACTTAGGAAAACCTTTCCTAATCATTCATTGAATCTTAATCAAAAATTTCTTATATTCAAGTTATAGCTTTTAACTTAGGGAAAATATACCCAAATCATTTATTAAATCTTAATTAAAGACTTCTTTCTGTCTTAGAGTAATTCTAAGTTTATTCATTCTTTTGCTTTGGATAATATTTCAAATTTCCTCACTTAACACTCGATCCAAATTCCTTAACTTTTAGGTGGGTCAAAAACAATGTTATTTAAGACATCGTTTATGAGAAACCCTAAATCAATCTTAGCAAACATTTTTGAGTAAATAGGGTCATAGAAATCATTTATTTTGGAGATTGCTTAAATTTTGGATAATACAAATTCTCTTTTATTTTGGAAACTTAATACAATCTTTTTAGAGCATCAGGGCTTTCCTTTCGATCTGTTCCACCCCTCGCCTAAAAAGAGAAAACATAGGCCATGTAAGTTCAGGGCACTGGTTGCACCATCCCTAATCTTAGTTAAACACCTTGTTTTATCTTTTCAGATCTCACAGGTAGGACAAATATACTAGTCGTTTCCGTATACTCAATTATTAGCATTATTTTAGAATTGATTATAAGATTCCAAATTATCTTTTAAACTCTTAATTTTCCTTTTAAAAACATTCATAATTGATTCTAGGAAAAATTGTTAAGTTTAAACTTTCTTTTATAAAGTCGTACAAACGGTAGCAGAAAAGTGCTATGGAAAGTGCTTTATAAGCTTATTTGATTTAAACAACTTTTTAAAATATGAAAATTCATATTTTCCATTCTAAATCTCTTTTAAACTATTTTAGTAGATTTATCAAATTTATTTTATATTTTTAATCATTTAAAAATATCATTTATAAAGAAATCCCTTTTTGGATTCCGAACTACAAAACAGCGATGTTTAAAGAAAATTGTTCTGGACATATTTCAAAATCTACTTGATGAAATCTTGATTTTCTACTTCATTGGTAAAATATGGATAGAATAGACTGGAAAATTCTTACCTCGAAGAATTTCGTGCTATATTCCACTTTGTACACTCATTTAACTTTTATGGCGCGAAATCGTGAACCACCGTTACGCGATGCGCCTAGTTTTGACTTGTTTTTCAATTTCTTTTCAAACTTCTGGGAAACTTTTCAAATGTTTATAAAACATTTCTAAATCATTTTAAACTCATTTTAAACAATATTTTTATATTTCAAACTCATATTCCATTTCATTGCAAATTATAATATCATTTTATTATAATAAATTTTCGATCCTTTTAGATTATTAAGAGGCTAAATAACTTCCATATACACATTTGTATGAATTTAATTCTAATTTAATTAACTATGCTTACTAACCATTTCTCTTATCATTTATCAAACCAAGTTATCATCCATATCTCAAACATATAATCAACCACAATATCAACCAAGTTATCATCCAATATCGACCGATATTCAACATATTAATTTCTAATTTAACATGTGTATTATCAACTTAAGTTTTATTAAAATAAAACCAAGATTTGAGTACTCACCTTTTACCAAAAGATTAACTTCCTACCAACATTCTTTTTAATCCAACACTTCACTAAATGCTCTTATCTTCACCAAATCTTTTTCGTAGACTTTCCTTTTGATTTCGGCAGCACTTCCTTCTCTTTTTCTTGCTCCAGACCTTTCCAACTTGCTTCCTTCCTTCCAAATGGTTTGACCTCCTCCTATTCCACCCCTTCCTCCATCATTTCTTCACTTCGTAGACCCTAAACCATGTTTTAATGGTATTCTGAGGTCTTTGGCAAAGTTTTGTGGTGTTTGAAGTTGATTTGATATGATTTTAAGAAAAGTTAGTAAAGAAAGAGAGAAGAAGAAGCCATTAGAGAGTGGAAGAAAAGCTTGAAAAAGGAAGAAGAAGAAGTGAAAAAAAGTGAGAAAGTGGATGCTTATTTATAGAAAAAACTTTAGGATTAAAATAATATTTTGTAAAAATACCAAAATACCCTTTACTTACCTTTTAAGCAACCTTATTTTTTCGACCCTTAACATCACATTTCAAATCAATACGTTATGTCATTTTCACTTCAGTATTAAGTAAAGAAGAGTAAAAATTATGTTTGGTTTGATTTGATGTTTACTTTTTGCTTTGAAATGACATGTTTATCTTTTTGTGCTTACTTTTTCTTAGTTATATTCTAGAATTTTCTAACCTTGTTTAGTAAAAGTAAACTTGATTAGTGAAATAATTAATACTTATACTATTTGAACATATGTTCCTATATAAGAAAATAAAGGTGCGACAAGGTTGCGACAACTTTTAATCGACAAAACGTTGATTTTCGACAAAATGTTTTACGGTCACATTTTGACGTTTTAGTTAAACTATTTATTTATGTAAACCAAATTTAAAAATAAATTTTTATAATATTAATTAAAAATATAAACACTCATAAATCAATTAAAATAATTTATTTAACTATCAAAACTTACTTTTCTGAAATCAACATTTTATCACTTTTGTCGATATAGGCAAATGTTACTATTTTTGTATATACTTCTCTTTCCAAATCCTATCTAATTTTGTTTGAATCATATAACCTTACCTATTTTATATTTAAAATCACTTTAAATAGTATATTTTAGAGTGTTCAAATTATGGGTTGTTACATTCTTCCCTACTTAAAAGAATTTCGTCCTCGAAATTACTCAAAACAAAAGTTTGCCCAAAACATTTATCTTCAAACTTATTTCCATATAATATACATAGATCATCCATATGAAATATCTTATTCGATCTCCTATTCGAATACACAACTTTACTCCGAACTAGTATCGATCCCCCGATCCTCTAGTGCGGACTCTAATCAGGCTCTTTGCTCATAAACCTTTGCTTTCCTTGCATAGCTCTCAACTATGAAAGAAAACTAAAGTACCTAACCACAAACCCTCATCAATGTTCATCATCAAGAATTAAGTGATAAATTCTTTTTCGCACCAGTGAAAACACCTCAAAGTACCGAACTAAAATTTTAGATCAAAATTTGTGCGATGAAATGATCTACATATAATATATGTATTTATTAACTTTCAAAAACTTTTCATAAACGTTTATCTTAAGTTCAAACATTTTATAAAGGTGCTTCTTCATATAATCCCTTTAGTTATTTATTTCTAAATATTTTTATTAAAGGAAAATATTCTAAAAAACCATTTTCTTTATTCAAAAGATAATTTATCTTTATTATAATTTTTTTCCACAATCCTTTAACTTGGTATATTTCCTTTAACACTAATATGTTTTATGAATCATTTCGTAAAACTATTACTTAAGTTTATTTCATCTTATTACTTATGCAAATCAATCACATTTTAAAGACTTAAGTCCAAATTCTTAATTAATGTTGAAATTCATTAATAAAACAATTTCTGGGTTATAATTACCTTTTTGAGGAGTCATTATTATACTTAATAGTTCATGACTTAAATCTATATTTGTATGATATACCTTTACATCCTAAGAATATATACAAATCCCAAATTTCAAATTGGTTTTACTTAAATCCGTTCGTCTAACAAATTCAAACTTGGTTGTAATTTACTATTATCTCAAATTCATAAGTTATAAAACTTATTTCTTATTTAATACTATTATTAATTTTCTAACTTTGAAAAACAAATTCAAAATTACCGATATTAAATTCTCTATTCTTAGATCCTTTCATTTATAAACCACATTTATAAATTATGCTTATCCAATTACATTTACTCGAAATATTTCACAATCTTTTACCAAAACTTTTCATAAATTTCTTTTTTTTTGAAAGGCAAGCAGGGTTGAATGGTCCCTTACCGTATTTATTAATCACACATAAACAAAAACAAAAACAAAATGAGAGCAATAACAAGCTAGAGCTTACAAAAGCAAACAGGGAAGACAAAGAAAAAAATGAGAATGAAAGACTCAAACAAGCCAAATAAGACAGCACAAGGAAAGGCAATAATAACCCTAAACCAGAGTGCCATATGCAACATTCATGGAAGACTTTTCCTTGACTCTAGATATTATGATGTTTATCAAGGCACTTTCAAGTTTCATTTTATTCTAAAAAACTCTAGCATTTCTCTCATCCCATATCACACTCACATAAACTTTTAGAATCAGTAACAACCTATAAGATGAAGCATCCTTCCATCTTTTTCTTCTGAAGACTCTATTCCATTCAGCACTACCATTCATTATTGGCTCAGAACATCCTCCATACAAGAGAATAGCTTTCCAGATTCTTTTAGTAACCTTACAATCAAAATAAAGGTGTGAGCCATCTTCAATATGATCATTGCAGAAGTTACACATCAATTCCACAGCAAAACCTCTCCTACATAATTTATCCTTGGTCATGAGAGCATTTCTTAGGACTTTCCATAAAAGGAAGTTCAGTTTTTGAGAAGTGTTTGTATTCCAGACTCTAGCATGCCATCTAAAGATAGGGTTATTCTCATCTCTTATCAATGCTTTATAAATTCTTGAAATGGAGTGGTACTCAAGATTAGCAGTCCAGACATACCGATCATCACCAGTAGGATACTTCTTGCTTTGCAAAAATGCCCAGAGCTGATTGATGATAGGGTTGGAGGAGTAAGGCAATACAAATTCACCATTATAAAAATAATCAACAGCCTTGGCATTTAAAGGGATGCCAGATTGATTCCTCTGCTCATAGGAGAGCAAATCATGCAATATAATTCCTCTTCCCACCCATGGTTCAAACCATAATTTAGCTTTACTATCAGGGCCAAGCACAAGCTGGACATGAGGAAGTAAACTGCCCCTGAGTTTGAGGATAGATCTCCACACCCAACCACACAGAGGAGAGGGTTCAATTTTCCAAAAGTTCTTATTGCCAAGATGATGATGCCTAGCCCATTTAACCCACAAATTAGGTTTTTCATTAATCAGATTGTCAAAGTGCTTAGAAAAAGCAGCTTGATTCCAAGTCCTCATACATTTTATTCCCAATCCACCATGTTTTTTAGGTTTCTCCAATTTCGCAAAAGCAATAGGAATGAGTTTTGTAGAATACATATCCCCAGTCCATAGAAAATGATTCATAGCTTTCCTGATGCTAGCTAAAAGAGCAGAAGGTAATATAAAGCACCTGCACCAATAAACAGTCATTGCTTGTATTATAGATTTTATAATTGTGGTTCTGCCTGCCTAAGATAACTTATTGCTTGCCCATCTATTCATAGCTTCAGTTATTCTTTCAAACAGAGGCAAACAAGCAGTTGCTCCAATTTTCCTAGAGCACAAAGGGATACCCAGATGCATGGTACCCTCAGGAAGATTAGGAAGTTGACTTTCATGGTGTATGTTCTGATTGTCATTGTCATTGAGCCCTGCCACCATAAGGAATGACTTGCTTCTGTTGACTTGAACACCAGTGCACTTCTCAAAAGTGTGAAGGATGCCTTTGACACATTCCATTGAAGAAACTGTAGGCTTAATAAAAAGAATAACATCATCTGCAAACAGAAGAGAGGTAATGAGAGGATTCCTCATTTGGGATGCAACTTGAAATTATTGTTCCTGACTTGACTGTTAATAAGCTGAGTAAAGAATTCCATCACAATTATGAACAAATAAGAAGACATAGGGTCTCCCTGTCTTATTCCTCTATGACTTCTAAAATATCCAACTGTGCCACCGTTGTAACATAATGAGAAGGAGACTGATGAAATGCATGTATATATCCAGCTGACAAAGTGGCAAGGAAACCCCATTAATCCCATAATACCAGTCAGAGCTTCCCAGCTAACTGTATCATAAGCTCTTCTTATATCAAGCTTCATCATTGCTCTTGGAGAAACATTAGTTCTACCGTAACCATTAAGAAGTTCATGAGCAACCAGCACATTATCAAGGATACTTCTATTATTCAAAAATGCAGCTTGGTTCTCAGAAATCACAGAAGGAAGCACATGCCTAAGCCTAGCAGCAATAACTTTAGAAATGCATTTGTATATTATGTTACAGCAAGCAATAGGTCGAAAAGCATTAAGAGTAGCAGCATGCTTACCTTTTGGCACCAAACATAAGTTGGTGGCATTTATGGGAAGTGGCAATTTATTGTGCTCAAAAAAATTATGCATGGCTGCCTTGAAGTCAGTAGCAATGACATCCCAACAATGAATAAAGAAGACAGCATTAAAACCATCAGGACCACCACAAGAATCCCTCTTCATTCCAAACATAGCATTATATATTTCTTCATCAGATACTCTTGAAGACAAAAATTGGATATCAGACTCAGACAGGACAGGCAAAGGAGTAGACATGAGCTCATGAGAGTTAGGGTTCCATGCTTCATTTGGGGAGTAAAGTTTGATATAATGATCAATGAAAGCTTTGTCAATTTCATCTGACTTGTTTAAAATCCTTCCTTCCTCATCTTGGATCTGGTGGATATTCCTTTTTGCATTTTTAATTTTTAGGGTACTATGATACAATTTAGAATTTCTATCACCATACAAATCCCACTCCTTCCTCAATTTTTGTTTCTTCATACTTAGCTCAGAGGCCATTGCTTCTGATAAAAGATGTGTTAGGTCATGTTCTTGCTCAGATAGACTGCTATTACCTGGATCTTCAAGCATACTCAATTGAATAGTGGATAGTTGAATCTGGAGATTATTGGAGTTTTTGTTACCATCACCAAACTTATTCTTTGCCCATCTCTTTAAAGCTTCCTTGGTTGCTTTCAATTTTTGCTGCAAAATAGACATTTTGTTACCAAATTTAGGATGATTCCAAACATTAACAACTAAAGGCATAAATTCTGGATCTACGATCCACGAGTTAAAAAATTTAAAATTGGAGTTCCTTTTAATGGCATTGCATTCAGTGGCTAAAAAAACAGGAGAATGGTCAGAGAGCAGAGGAGGGAGGATGTGATTCGGAGAATTAGGGAATTGAGTTAGAGCTTTGGTGTTGAGAAAGGTTAATTCAAGTCTACTCATGGTTCTTACTCCTGATCTACTTTTGTTGTTCCAGGTGAATTTTGGACCAACATAGGCAGCTTCATGTAAATTGGAAGAAGAGATAGCATGGTTGAGAGGAGCAATGTCAGAAATAGAAAGGGGAGTTCCACCACAACGATCATCAGCAGCTAACATACAATTAAAATCTCCGAACACAAACCAAGGATGTGTTTCCTGCCTAAGATGTTGTAAATAGTTCAGCATATCTTGTCTTACTGCAACATGGTTTTCCCCATAAATAAAGGTCAGATAGAAGGAAGTAGTGGTTGGTAAATGCAAGGCATGGAAATGAATGAATTGTTTGTGGGATATAATTGGAGTGAGAGTATAGAAGGTAGGATCAGAAAGAACCATAATTCTGCCATATGGAGCCTCAATCAGATTATGATGAACACTTCATAGAGGATTAATAAGATTGGCAGCTTTGAGGATAAGATCAAGGTTAAGTTTGGTCTCCAGAATGCCAAAGATTCCAAGATTATTATCAGAGATAATTTGTTTTGCTTGCACAAGTTTAATTTCCAAATGTGCACCTCTTATATTCCAAAACCCTATTTTTTGTAACATGGATTAAACTAATGGTTGATTAGTTAGTAATCTCGTAGACCTTCTAAGGCCTGAATTTGGGGTTGTATCCTTTTCAGGTAATGTTTCTACATAGTCAACATCCGTGCCTTTGTCAAAGTCTGAGAGGTAACTTTCTTTTTTCCTCTTAATACTGCTGTGATTCTTATGTTGAGGGATAGGAGTTTTGGACAGATTGGATTGAGGGTATTCTTGAGGAGGAATATAACCAGGAGGGGGAGATATATGAGAATAAGGAGGAATGGATTGACAGTTAGGGGATTTGGTAACCTCTAAAACATGCACACTGACATTGTGTGCATGTGAAATTTCAAATTGGTCATGATAATTGAGCCTATTGATGGAATGAGAAGATTTGGACATAGAGTTTTGAGTCAGCTTACTGGGTAACAGGGAAAGCACACAATTTCCACCCAAATTGTCTTTGCTTCCATTATTATATGAATGCTTATTTGTTTCAACTTGCATATCTACTTTTTATTTCCTTTTGTCAGTTCATACTCTTTTGCCTTTCTTACCCCAACCAATTCCCGAACTAGCATCCCATAGTTATTAGCAAGTTGAGAATTAGCTTCTCGATCTGCTTTATCAATTTGCACTTCTGAATTCTTCTCCTTATCTTCACCCAAACTTTCTTTAGCCACTATAGCTTCCTCAATGGTCAATCCAGTTGCACCTTTTAACTGTTCATTATAAACTTTATTTCCACTACATCCAATACTCAGTTCTCTATTTTCCTTAGTCAAATTTTGCAGCACTTGAAATTTATTGCCCGTATTATTCTCTAATTCCTCAACAACTTCTCCTTCTTCAACTAAATCCACAACATTATCCTTGTTATTATTAGTTTCAATTCCTACTTTCCTTGTATCATTTTCTTTGTCACTTCCATCCCTACCACTCCCACCATCTTCCTTAGTCTTTAATAAATCACTCTTTCTTTTTCTCCCATGCTCAACTTTTTTCCAAACTCTAGAGGACTTATTATGCATTGCATTGACATTTTGATCTTTCACCAGAGAACCTTTATTTGGATCTTTTTTTGACAAAGTATTTGTATCATTCTTTATTGCTTCATCTTAATTTGCACTATTTTTGCAACTAGAAATATCATGTCCAAACACATTACAAGTTGTACAAGCTTCTGGCCTCCACTGATAATCCACAAAAACAGTCTGTTTTGTTCCATCCTTACACAGTACTTGAAAGCTATCAACTAATTCGGAGATGGGTGTCACTTCCACCAATGCTTTAGCATAGGCAACCTGTCCATTCTTTCTGTACTTTCATCCAAACATTTAACACACCCTATTCTTCCAGCAAGCCAATTGATGCCTAGAGGGGACCACGCTGCTAGTGGTATGTTGTAGATATGTATCCAAATAGGAACTGAAGTGACAGAGCCACAAACATTGCTTACTGTGGGGTCCCATTGTTTAACAATAAACAATTTATTCCTCATGATTATTGGATCAGCCTGGATGATTCTTCTCTGATCATCGTCACTAGAAAATAGGAATATAAAGACTACTCCATCTGATTTAACCTTAATGCTGCCCTTCAATCTCCACACTCTCTTAAGATGTTGCACTACAGCTGTAAATGATAGGGGTTCGTCTAGGAAAAATCCAACCACATAATCTTGCCATATACTTTGCCCAGCTTCTTGAACAGAGTCAGGCAGCACCAATGCATCCCCAACAAATTCATTGATGAAGTTAACAGGCATGTACTTCCCCGCATTGTGTGGTTTGTTCTTGAAAAGAGAAGTCCATGGTTGTTGACTTGAGTTGCTGATGGGAGGGAAAGACTGAACATACATAGGAGGAGAGGAGCTAGGAATGCTTGAAGAGAAAGAGGCTAAAGGATGGCCAGAGAGAAAGGGAGGGGGATCAGGGTCAGGCACTGGAGGGACAAGGGTAGGCAAAGGTTGGGCTGGAAGGGAAGGTTGGGCTAGAAGGGAAGGAGAAAGGCTGAGCTCTACCATTAAAGGAAAATTAAAAGGAGACTTGACTTGAATTCATCGAGAATCCAAGTTAGCTCTAAGTTAAAGGAGAAAGGTTGAGCTCTGCCATTTCTTAGCTCTAAGTTAGGTATGATTCGGAAATTTTCGACTGTCCAAAATCATCGAAAATCCGGCTTTATCTTATCAATTAGCGATCCCAATTTATCTTTGGTTTAAATACTTTTATAAATTTTACTAATCAATTTATCAATTAATGATTCACACTATCTTTTTAACTTAAGAAAATTATATAGATCGAGTAACTCTAAAATAATACCAAGGAACTGGGTACTACCAATAGTATCATATATCCTCTTAACAAGAAGAGTAATACTTAAGAGAAGTGTTTACCATCCGAACAAATCTCTTGCCCATTTTTAGTTGATTTTCGAGCCAATCGAATTAGTTATCATAAAATATCTCTTTTTATTTGAAATAATACCCTTATCAAAATCCTTTAGAGTTTACTTTATAAAACCTATTTTATATATTCTTTTTATAAATTCATCTTATATTAATCTTTATTTAAATTACCACAATTCTTTTAAATTACTCGAATTTAAATTCTCATTCCTTCTATATTTATCTTTTACATAATCATTTTATGTTTGTTAAATACATTTTTATCTCAGATGTTCATTTCTTAAACTAATCTTATTATCAAACACCTTATAGTCAAATCGTGAAACTTAATTCACAAGGTATTTGTACTTAAACTTTTAAATCAAACTATTGACCAATTTATGATAGTAACTTAACATAATCATTTATTAATTTATTATTTAGGGAATAAGTATTAAAGATCTTAATTACCTTATCAGATTTCTTACTTATTGATTATCTTTATGAAACATCTTATAGTCAAACCGTGAAATTCTAATCACAAGATGTTCATGTTAGTCCATAGGATAGTGGTTTTGATGACAACAACTATAGAAGTGTTATAAAATATATATGTGCAGGAAATCTATATGCAGGTATCAACAAAAGAAGACTGTACAGTAAAGAAGACAAAATTGATGAAGACAAAGATCAAGAGTTCAAGATTGAAGACTCATGAGATTCAAGATATTCAAGAGTTCAAGACAAATAATATAGTTAGGTTAGATATTTGTTAAAACTTCTTGAAAGCACTATCATTCTTTTTTATCCAATTTACTCATGGAATGGAATCCACTTCGTTCTTGTTAAAGGGATGGAACCCTAGTGAGATGGAACTCACGAAATATCTAGTGGAACGGATAGTAGCCCTATTTTATTATCCACTAATTTTGATTCAAAATGATTTTCAAAATTATCTCTTGTTTCATAAAATGATTTTCAAATATTCCTTTTCAAAAGAAAAACCTTCGTTCGTATTTCCAAAAATGTTTTAGCCTCAAAATCATATTTATCATTTTGTTATATTTTGATTTCAAAATTGTCCTTGATATTTTAGCCTCAAAATCATATTTATCATTTTGTTATATTTTGATTTCAAAATTGTCCTTGATATTTTAGCCTCAAAATCTATTTTAATATTATATTTACTTTAGTTTATTTACCTTGATTTTAAATATATTTTAGTATATATACATATATATATTCATAAGTATTTCTACTTCTAAATACCTTATACAAATACATAGAGTCCATTTGAATAAAGTTGCATATGTTTTAAATCATCATTTTCAATGAAAAGCAAATCATCATTTTTACTAGACCATGTCGACATCATAGTTACTCGTCATGTCGACATGCTTCCCGTTATAGCAAAGGTTGTTTTCAAAAGAAGTGTCTATTCGTTTAAATCTCTTTGAATGGACACATCCATTCATTCTCTATAAATAGAGACTGTTATGGACGTTTTCCAGTAACTACTTTCTTTATTTTCTCTCCTCTTTATTCTCTTATCTTATTTTCTAATCATCCTATCCATATTCTGCCAAAATCTTAAGTGAATCAAACCAGAATATCTCTAGTTTGATTCTCTGCCACTCTCTTCAAAGAATCTCAGTGCTTATCAGAGTTATAGATATATTTGTACTCAAAGAAACTTGTTTAGGGTTATAAAGGTGTGATCGTGTCCTTGGAAATCGATCGGGTGAACTTGTGTCCTGTGAATCAAGTGGTTCTACCCAGAGACCTGAGAATCTGGAGGGTGTACCTCGTTGCCTTGGAATCGAGGGATTGTAATCTAGATTATTATTGAATAGAAAGCCGTACGAGTTGTGCGGGACTGGATGTAGGGTAACACCGAACCAGTATAAAATTCCTGGTGTGTTCTTTCCTTTACTTGCTTTTTATTTATATTTGCATCTGTTTGTGATTCTGTGATTTGATCTGTGATTGTGTATTTGCATTAAGTTAGTTAAATCAATTTAAATTAAAGAAGTCTTAAAGAAATTCTTAAAACACTATTCACCCCCCTTCTAGTGTTAAATAGCCTTAAGATCATCTTCCGCGTCCCTGTCATTTGGTATCAGAGCAAGGTTTTCAAAAGTGTCATAATCTGAATTTTGAAAATTTTTAAAATGGCAATTTTTTATAAAATTATTAACACTGTTTTCATTTGAATATGTCACAGAATCATTATGATATTGTTGTTTAAAATTATATTTAGTTATTTTGAAAAGTCACTTGATTCTTTAAAAATTGTTATCTTGTTTTGCAGGAGAAGTGTTATGTACAAATGGATATATAATGGAAATCGACAAAGAAATGGGTACCAGATCAATTCAAAACTTTGGGTTCTCATCTACAACTTGATTTGATACTGTACTTCTCTCTATCTGCTTCGCAATGTCACTGGTTTCGTGAGAATCCGTCTAGAAATGACCAAGTTATGGTCAAATGAAGTTTTGGTGAACAAAGAGAAAAAGAAGGCAAATCCGTCAAAGATATTCTTCAAAATTCATCCAGAGATTTGAATATTTTGTTCCCACTCCTTTTCAGATTGTAGTTCTTGTTCTCGTGGTCATTTTGATGGGTGGATCATCAAATTCCGATCAAAATTGAGTGAGATATGAAAGTTTGAAGTTGGCTATCCAAAACTGAAAAACTGTGTACGGGATCTTCAACATTTCTTCTACTGTTCGGCCTGTTGCATCACAATACCATCCAAATTCGACACCAAACTATAACTAGATCGTAGCCCTTGCCTTCCTCTTCGACTTGCCGCTGGTTTCATCCAATTCCGTTAAGAAACGAAGGAGATATGCCTTCTAAAAGTTTGATAGTATATAGAAAAACGGGAAGAAGATGAAGAGGAGGAATTTTTATGAAAAGTGGTGACCGTTGGGCTTATTTATAGTGGTTGAAGTGTCCATTCATTCAAAATTCGAATTCAAAGTTTTGGCGCCAAGTTGGTCAATCTACTAAATCATCCGTATCTTTCTCATATGGTCTTCAAATTCAGCAAATGAATATACTACGCTGATCAGAAAAACGAGCCCGTCGCAATAGAACAGATTTCATTGTCAAATTCGAAAAGATATAAATGTGTGGATCACAACAATGGAGGAACGACAAAGTTAGAAAGATGGAATGCAAAAATTGGTACGCTTTACTATTATTTCATCTTTATTGTTGCATTTAGAAATATATATCTATGCATTTAGTTAGGTATAGAAATTTATCACTTTTATAAATTTTGATATTTTGGTCCATATACCGACACACCATAGTATAAATATCAATATACAAGTCTAATGTTTTAAAAGTCTTTTAAAATGTGTTTTCTTTCGAATAAAATCTTACAACTAATTTATTACAACTATATTAAGAAAGAAAACATACCTTCATTCGTAGTTTTAACTTATCTAATGTTGTTTTTATTTCTCGTACTATATTTCTTTTAAGATACTAATTCTATATTTTTAAGAAATTAGTAAAAGGAATTTAGATTGTTAGAATAAGGCTTTACTTATAGATTTCTTCAATTAATAAGATTGCATCACATCACATGATACTTATCATATAAGTAGATAGTGACATACATTTTAATAAAAGCATTTTTACATGCATAATGCCAAGTATCTTTACACATACATGCATTCTCATTACTTTTTATTCAATTTTTTTGTACTTTAACTATATTAACTACTATAAAAATTGGGCCAAAAATCACCATTTTTGCCCAGAATTTTAGATAGCATTTCTAAAATGTTGTCTTTGCTTTTGTTACACTGCGAATACGTTTTTATAGCATTTCTGTGCTTTGAAACACTGTAGTATTTCTGAAACTTTTCACAGCATTTGGTAAATACCGCAGTTTCTGTTTTATAATGCTTTGAATATATATTTTAATACAAAAACTTTTTATAGCATTCTGTAAATGCTGTCTCTTCTACTTAAAATTTTAAATTATAAAATAACGATATTTAAACTAAGTATTTTTCTCTATTCTTTTTAGAAATTATTTTCTAACTTATATTAGAATATTTAAAATTAATGTTTAGATATTCTTTAGTAATTAATTAAAATTTAAATGAAAGAGGCATTAATATAACATATGTTTATTTTAGTTTTTTAATCTTTGTTGTTTTTAATATTTCATTATGATATTTTTTTTAAAAAAATGTTTAAACATGTTTCTAAATATTTTAGTCAATAAAAATTTAATATAAAGGTTTTAATTAGTAAGTTAAGTATTTTATAAACATGGAAGTTTGGATTCTTAAAAATAAAAATAAAATAAAAACAATCAAGTTAAAATAATTATTTAAGTAGGCTATTAATTTTTATATTTGATCATATATATATATATATATATATATATAGTTTAGGTCCATATCTCTTAGCAATTTAATTTTGATATTGAGTTTGATTACTACCTTTCATGAATATGTTATAGTTTTAATACCATTTATTACCTTTAAACTCTTACTTTACAACTCTTTCTATCCCATTCATTAGTTTCCTTAACTTAGGTTTAGTAATTGGTGTGTTTTACCTTTGTTTGGTTGAAGTATAATAAATAGTTTGATATATGAATACATACATATATAGACACACACACACACACACACACACATATATATATATATATATATATATATATATATGCTTGCCAATTAGATATTATTTATCACTCATGTTTACCTTATAGTCCGAATATCTCTTACCATAGTATATATATCATCATATCATTGTGCAAATTATTTTACTTCATTATCATTTTATTACATATCATTATGCATCATATTTCATATCACATTTCATTGCATATTACATCATAAATTACAATGCATATCATAATCATTTGCATCACAAGTCGCACTTCATTTCGCATATTATCTCATGCTACATTGCATATGTTATACACTTCATACTGCTTTACAAACTACATATTGCATACATGTATACATAACAAGTGTATCTTATTTAGGAGGAGTTTGTAGTATTGTCTTATAATATAGGATTATTAGTTTTTGGTTGATTTGATTGACTTGTTTGAATTGTTTGACTTGATTGACTTGTTTAACTTGTTTGAATTGATTGATTTGTTTGACTTGTCTGACATGATTGGTTTTGATGTATGTGTTGATTATATTGTCTGAAATATATTTATACATATTTATTGAATAATTATAGTATAATTAAGTTAATATCTTTCACAATTCATTTACTATACTTTGTTCTAGTATTAAGTTTAAGGGGGAGTTTTATAGTTAGTGGTTTAGGACTAAGTTTTAGTTTTAGATCTAAGTGTTTATTATTTATGATAACACTATCATTATAATCACACGTCATAGAGTGATAAGTTTTAGGGGGAGTTATATAGTTTAGAGTTAGTGTCATTTTTTTTGTTGATGACAAAGGGGGAGAAGTATAAAATAGGTTAGTTAAGCATAGATTAAGGGGGAGTTATAAGGAGAATATAAATATTTTATAAACAAAGGTTGTCATCATCAAAAAGGGGGAGAATGTTAGTCCATATGATAGTGGTTTTGATGACAACAACTATAGAAGTGTTATAAAATATATATGTGCAGGAAATCTATATGCAGGTATCAACAAAAGAAGACTGTACAGTAAAGAAGACAAAATTGATGAAGACAAAGATCAAGAGTTCAAGATTGAAGACTCATGAGATTCAAGATATTCAAGAGTTCAAGACAAATAATATAGTTAGGTTAGATATTTGTTAAAACTTCTTGAAAGCACTATCATTCTTTTTTATCCAATTTACTCGTGGAATGGAATCCACTTCGTTCTTGTTAAAGGGATGGAACCCTAGTGAGATTGAACTCACGAAATATCTAGTGGAACGGATAGTAGCCCTATTTTGTTATCCACTAATTTTGATTCAAAATGATTTTCAAAATTATCTCTTGTTTCATAAAATGATTTTCAAATATTCCTTTTCAAAAGAAAAACCTTCGTTCGTATTTCCAAAAATGTTTTAGCCTCAAAATCATATTTATCATTTTGTTATATTTTGATTTCAAAATTGTCCTTGATATTTTAGCCTCAAAATCATATTTATCATTTTGTTATATTTTGATTTCAAAATTGTCCTTGATATTTTAGCCTCAAAATCTATTTTAATATTATATTTACTTTAGTTTATTTACCTTGATTTTAAATATATTTTAGTATATATACATATATATATTCATAAGTATTTCTACTTCTAAATACCTTATACAAATACATAGAGTCCATTTGAATAAAGTTGCATATGTTTTAAATCATCATTTTCAAAGAAAAGCAAATCATCATTTTTACTAGACCATGTCGACATCATAGTTACTCGTCATGTCGACATGCTTCCCGTTATAGCAAAAGTTGTTTTCAAAAGAAGTGTCTATTCGTTTAAATCTCTTTGAATGGACACATCCATTCATTCTCTATAAATAGAGACTGTTATGGACGTTTTCCAGTAACTACTTTCTTTATTTTCTCTCCTCTTTATTCTCTTATCTTATTTTCTAATCATCCTATCCATATTCTGCCAAAATCTTAAGTGAATCAAACCAGAATATCTCTAGTTTGATTCTCTGCCACTCTCTTTAAAGAATCTCAGTGCTTATCAGAGTTATAGATATATTTGTACTCAAAGAAACTTGTTTAGGGTTATAAAGGTGTGATCGTGTCCTTGGAAATCGATCGGGTGAACTTGTGTCCTGTGAATCAAGTGGTTCTACCCAGAGACCTGAGAATCTGGAGGGTGTACCTCGTTGCCTTGGAATCGAGGGATTGTAATCTAGATTATTATTGAATAGAAAGCCGTACGAGTTGTGCGGGACTGGATGTAGGGTAACACCGAACCAGTATAAAATTCCTGGTGTGTTCTTTCCTTTACTTGCTTTTTATTTATATTTGCATCTGTTTGTGATTCTGTGATTTGATCTGTGATTGTGTATTTGCATTAAGTTAGTTAAATCAATTTAAATTAAAGAAGTCTTAAAGAAATTCTTAAAACACTATTCACCCCCTTCTAGTGTTAAATAGCCTTAAGATCATCTTCCGCGTCCCTGTCAGTTCATATTCAAATTTCACTAATCCTGATTTCTAACTTTTCAAAATATATACTTTATATTCAAAATATAATCCTAGGTAAAATTATTTCATTTACTAATTTTTTCAAAATCAGTGTGTTGATATGCCTTGTTAAGAGTTTAGTAATACCTGTCGATGTAGTTGTACTTCCCCATATCGATCAAAATTTATAAACCACTCAACCGATAAATAAACACAAAACATTTTTATATCCAATAACAAATACGCGCTCATATATAATACGCTTAACTCATTCTAGGGTGTTACTAACCCTATCTCTAATGAGTCACTCATCCTAAGGTATTACTAACCCTATCTCTGATGAGTCTTTACCCCAGCAAAGCCAAGGTTCTCGCTTAACCTTCAGCTCTGATACCAAATATAATGGCCCGTTTTCCCGTACCCTTTGAATCGACAATATACCACACATGTCTAACTAAAATTGAACGAAATGACGGAACATGAAGGGTAATAAAGAAAAAATAGACAGAACAGAATCTCACACGAATGGAATAACATATATTATTGAACAATTTCTTTAAAGTGGAAAAATTTTAAATACATATATCAGAGTCTAACCTAAATTCAGCTTGAACAGTTATAAACATCTGTCCTTACAATTGCTGACAAACATCAAACACAAACAAACCACAACGGATAATAGAATATGACATATAATGATGAAGATCTCCAGCTTTCCTCTGGAAACTCCAACCGTCTTCAACTAAACCTAAAACTTCTCGGATCTGACCTGAGTATTGAAAATACCCGGATCAGGCTTGATAAACCAGCGTGAGAAAACTCAATAATAAATGACAGTGTCATATATCAGCCTTTAAATAAATTCCTTTGAAAATAAAGAGCATCTCATAAGACCACGTCCACACATTAACACAGATGGGTTTTTACATTATGATATCTAAAACACTTTTATATGTCAAAACATTTGATATTATTTCTAATGACATCTGTTTGAAAACATTTGCAAATAAATTTATTAATCTTAGCCGAAATTGTTACATTGATTAAATTCCAGCATAATAGGTTTACAATGAAGTCCGTAGGTTCTTATTGGAGTATGGATTTCCATACAAATGACTAGGTGAAGGGACTACCTTACGATGGGTACACCTCTAGATGGATGTCCCGAGGCACAGAACATATACCCTCTATCAACACAAGACCGGCCTACCTCTTTAACTAGGTAGTACCGAATATGTCATCCCCTGGTCGTTACCAACATTTAACCGAGCGCACTCTAGCATACAAACCACATTAATTTACATCCCGAACATCATAGAGAAGAGAAGTGCAACCTTTCCTTTCGACAGGGGCGGAAGCATACAAGAGACAATACGGTAGCCACCTTTCGACCAGGCCGAAAGCATTGGGCTCAAAAAGTGCTAACCCGCATCTATAAATAAGATCCAAGAGTAAAGTTTTTAAGGGAAGAACTCAGTCATTCTAAGCTTGTATTCTCTTTCTTCAAGAAACGGTAAAACCCTAATTTGTAAATCAAATTGGGGATTTTGAATAATAAAGTCTTCTTTAAGTAGAGAAAGGGAAGTCTATAGTTTTTCTAATTACTTAATTGTTTCTCAAGCTTTTATCTGGTCTAACCTTGTGTTACAGGTATCAACTGTATCGAAGGGTCTCTTCCGACTTTGTTGAAACCCATATATTCTTATGTAATACAAGTTATTGGTTCCAGGCCGCCTTTTCCAATTCTTTTACCTTCGACCAAGTTGAAACCTTATACCAACTCACTTTGGCCTTTGATTCCTAATCCAAGCTAAGACTTTTAAGGACACTGCTTTCGACAGAGTCGAAACCAGAACTCAATCCACTTAAACCTTAGAAACCCAAACCTACATAAGGTGCCAAGGATTCAGCTTTCGACAAGGCAAAACCTCAATCTCAGACTCTAGATTAAAGACCTAACCACTCAATGACTTAAGCCTTCCACTGGGTTGGAACCCTCTAAGATAACCTTATCCAGAAGTTTCTAAAGTGATCCAATTGAGTCTTACAACCGCTTCGAAAGGAAGGCTTTTGAAGGGACATCCAAGTCATCTCCACAAGGTCGAAAGGCTATAAGGTAAAAAAGCTAACTGTTTCGATTAGATCGAAAGGTTGATCTGAACAAGTCTACATTATAGCAACCTGATCGAAAGGAGACCAAAGTGAATATACACATTCTATTCATCTCAACTCATTAAAGGATACCTAAAGGAATTGACCTTGTTCTTTATCTCTACTTTTAGGGTTTTGACAAGATTTCTTCTTAATATTTTGGCGCTAGAAGGAGGGCCTGAACCTTCGCCTTGGTTGAACACCCAACACCATTTGTCTCTAACCTAACCCAACTCAATTCCGAGCTTATCTACTTTGGTCCAACATCATCATGGATAGAAGAATCAAAAGATCAGAGCAAGGATCTTCGGAACCACATTTGATAGGAATCATAGGATTCTCCCAAAGAACCATAAAGGATTCCAACCAATATGAAGAGCAAAGGTTAAGATTAAAACCACTAAGAATTATAAACAAGAAAAAATGCGGAATCGTATGACCTTGAGAAACGGAGCTTTAACCCATTTCATATTGGCCCCACCCCCTATTTTGCCTTAGGAAGAAGGAGAAGTGGAAGTGATAATGTATCCAGTCAAATGAGAGAACTATTCAACATTATTCCAAAAGCACAATCTTTGAAAAAGATACAATGGCTGACTACAATGCCTTTTCATATAAATGGCAACAAACTACAACAATGACACTTCCAACACAAGAACTACAAAGCATGGCAGAAAAAAAAGCGATCGAAGAGTGTGAAGCTACAAGGTCAAGGAACAAAAAATTCAAAAAGCCATCCACAAGAATCAAGTTTCAAGTCTAGACTTCCTAAAGAATGTAACTTGACAACATCAATAGAGAATGTCTACTTAGTAACCAATGATGAGCTTAACTATTGGCCATCATAGAAAAAGAAGCCAAAGCATGAAAGGAATCTTGGGGGATCCTACTACCACTATCACATGATGAACGGACCAGAGACTAATCATTGCGGAGCCCTAGAGGGGATGATAATCAATTTCTTCCATCAAGGAAATATTAATGAATTTGTAAGGAGAATATGAGAAAAATCAATGAAGAGTTACTTTTCTAAGAAAGATCTACATGGTTGGGAGAGAAATACTCCCTACAATTGGATACTACCTAAGATGGTAGTCTACCTAAGATGGTAGAAAGCCTCTACACGTGCCGAGTTGGCCAGGGCATAGCACCTCTTGGAGGGAGGGGGAGTAAGCCTTTAACCGGCCACGCTATGTCCAGGTTAAAGCACCGAACAAGCCCTTGGCTGACGCCTCTGATCAGGTCAAGGCACCTATTGGAGGGAGGACAAAGTAAGCCTTTATCCGTGTCATACTATGGCCAAGTTAAAGCACCGAACAAGCCCGTTATCCAAGTCACGCTATGGCTAGGGTAGGGCGCCTCCTAGAGGGAGGATGGAGTAAGCCTTTATCCGCGCCACGCTATGGCTAGGTTAAAGCACCGTGTAGGATCTAGATTAACCCTAGAGGGGGGTGAATAGGGTTATAGAAAATTTTCTTAAATTAAACACAAAAAAAACTGCAGAGAAGTAAATATGCTGAAAAGTAAATCACACACAAAATTTACCCAGCTTCGGCAACTCCTACCTACTGCTGCATTCCCAGATTTCTATTAGAATTAAACAGTCTCCCGCTTACAAACACTCTAACAGACTCGCAAACCCTGCTACCGCCTATAGAGTTTTGCAAACTCGCAAACCCTGCTTTACTGAACTAATCTAACTAGACAATCTGACACAACCTAAATCCTAGGTGGTGATTTACAAAGGTATTCGAAAAGTACAGTCTTTAAAAAATAAAAACAAGAACAACTTGAAACCCTAATTTAAAATATACCAAAGCCTTATATAATTAATTAAATAAGACCGGCCCACAAACTTCCCTCTTTCATTATCTGAGGTCGGCCCGTTCCCTTGTGAAAAATGGTGGCTTCTCTTTCGTTCCTCTTTTTGCTCTGTAATTAGGGATTGTATCTCGAAGCGTTTGATTCGATTTGATCGATTCTCTGGTTTGTTGCGTGTTACCTTGCTCGATCAATTCTTCGTTGCTTACTGCTGCTTCGACGAGTTCAATTTTGCTTTGGTAAGAGTTTATGCTTTTGTGCTTTTTGATTTTCGTACTCGAACTCAATTGATTGATTGTCGATGATGATTGTGGCTTTATATAGGATACGAAATCCTTGATTTTCGTTTGATTTGATTTCTTGCTTGGCCTCCACGTCGTTGAATATTTCCATGATTTTGTTGCGACATTTTGGGTATATATGATTTGAATTTTGCTTGCTGCCCACGGCTTTGAATATTTCCTATATGTTTTCACAATTTTGAATTGAGATTCTCTGTCCATATATGCATTCGAATTCTTTATAAAATATGGAAAAATATTTTCCATATATTTGCATTGCCAGGATTTGTATGCCATATTTGATTTCTTGACCAAATCTTCTGATTTGTTTTGATGCTCGAGAGATTTTGCTGCTCCGTGAATTTCTTGCTTTGACTTGTTCGACTCACGACCACCTCGTCTCTGACGTGTTCATCATATTCTTTGATCACGACTATGACTTTGATTTTGAATTTGCACCTCTAAATTTTGTTTACGGTTCGGTGATGATATATTCTATTTTTTGACATCACCTGACTTTTGACTTCTCTGTTTACTACCTTACTGCCATGGTGTATTGTGTTGTAGTGATTGTGACATTGAGCCTGGGCAATTTTGGTTGTGTTGCACTGCTTCATTATATTTGCATCATGTACGTCTTGTAGAAATGTTGTATTTACTTGCATCCATATTGTCACTGTATCATATTTGAGATTGCTCATTTGAGCTGCTGTGGCCTTCACTTGATATTGTCACAGACCTGTACACTTAATTGGTTCATTGGTGTTTGTTCATTCATGTAGTTTCTAGTATCACTCTTTGAGACAGTTTGCATGTCTTGTACCACTTGTGTCTGCGCTTTGTTGCCTGCACTGAGTTTGCTCTGGTCCTCAAGTATGTGTTGTATGTAAACAAGTCTAGTTGCATATATGCTGGTTCAGTCTTGTATCACTTCACTGTACACTGTATATTCATTTGAGGCTGCTGTTCCATGATTTGTAGTTTGCCATTTTCGCCATGTGATTGCAGTTGAAACTTTGAGCAGTATACTTCACTATGCATTTGTTAGTTCTTTGTGTTGTTCATTTTATTGGCATGTCTGTTCATCTTTGTAGCATGTTTGACTTGTTTGTGTAGATAAGTCTGTTGAGCCTTGTTGCAGTTTGCTGTATAGTTTCACTTTGTGTTGGTATCCAGCTTGTCTTTTGGCTCGACTTGAGCATTGTCAAGTTGCATATCCAGCTGAGTCTATGTTGTGCATGATTGCTTTTGTTGACTGTGCACACGAGTTGGCGAGGCAGTGCACACGTGTATAACTGTACATGTGTGTATTGCAGCCACTCATAATTACCTGTCCCTGATAAGAATACTGATATGCACAGATATTACACAATCAAAAATGATGACAATAACCCATATATCTGAGACACCAATAAAAAACAAATTTATATTTTTGCAAATTCAAATTTGTTTATTTTCATATTACTGCTGTAGTTGCTAATTATACAGGTACACAGGAGACAGGACAAGAACTGGAGCTGGACAATGCAGATAGATGCAGATGTGCAGACAGAGTGAAGAACTAAGTGTTGAGTGTTGTAGTGAGAAAAAAATGTAAATGTGAAATGTATGAAACCGGTGTATGTATATAGAGAGAGCTGAAAACTTTGTATTGTAAAAGTGTTGAAATAAAATATTATGTTGAATAAAAAATACTGATTGAATTATATAAATTCTGTGCAATAGTATTATTATTCAATATGAATATTTATTCCTATATGTGTATAGTACAATCTGCAAACCCATATATAAATTGATATATGTTTGTTATCATCAAACAAAAAATCACATCAAACAATCTCCCCCTTTTGATGATGACAAACATATATATTAAAGATTTTGAAATTCTAATAAATGTGTTTGAGCATGAAATATTTAGCTCCCCCTATATGAATGCTCCCCCTACAACTGAGACCACTCCCTATTTAGAAGATTTAGAAAATTACTGAAGAATAAAAGAACTAAAGAAAATTAACTAACAACATTTAACAAATTTGTTGAAGTATTCCAAAATTATTTACTTCCTTATCAAAATCTTGTTCTTCTTCCCCTTTTGTTATCATCAAAAGACTGACAATACTAATGGAACGGTAGTGGAAAAAAAATTATATTTTTTTTGTAAATAAAAAACAAATGCAAAACAAAGAAAAATCATAATATATCATAACGAGTTAACAAGTTCCACATTGTAGAGAATGGATTGATGATTCGGTTTTTATATAATGTGAAGAGAGAAATTTTAAAAATAATTTAACATTTAAGCACAAAAATAAGCACTTACTAACCACGCATAACCATAAGGACTTTTAAATGGGATTAGCAGTTACTTATTAGTCTAAGCATCCGGACTTTTAAGTGAGACCAGAAAAATACTTAGATACCATACTCCATCCATGCATAACCATAAGGAATTTTAAATGAGAATGGAATGATGGTAAAATAATTCACTCACATGCTCCATCCATGCATAACCATAAGGACTTTTAAATGAGAATGGATGCATGAGAGTTTTTTTCTTTTGAATTTTAAAAAAAAATCACTCTTCTCATTTTACAAAACCATTATGAATGATAGAAAGATGGTAGAAATAGAAATGATCGTGGAATAAGTTACCAAGTTAATTATATTATGAAATATTTTTTTTTAATTTTGAAAAGAAATAAAACAAAACATATTTCCACTACTGAATACCATATTCGAATCAATCTTTGAATAATATCCAAAACTGGTTTGAATCCTAGAAATTGAAGTTGAAAATAAATATCCAAGAATATTTCAACCAAAAAATGGAAAATGTTTAGTCAATTTCTATAATCCCCAAATCCAAACGTAATCTGGAAAATCTATCTTCGGGGAGGGGTTTTGTGAAAATATCAGCAAGTTGAATCTCAGTTATAATATGTTCAATGCAAATGTCTTCCTTAGCAATGTGATCTCTAAGAAAGTGGTGTCTCACATCAATGTGTTTTGTGCGTGAATGATGAACAAGATTATTTGACAAGTCTATTGCACTTTTACTATCACATTTTAATGGAACTTGTTTATAAACTAAGCCAAAATCAGAAAGAGTTTGCATCATCCATAAAATTTGAGCACAACTTCCTAAAGCAATATATTCTGCTTCAGTGGTGGATAATGCAATACAATTTTGTTTTCGACTTGACCATGAAACTAATGAATGTCCTAGCATGAAACATGTCCCACTACTGCTTTTCCTGTCTACCAATGAACCAACATAATCAGCATTAGAATAACCAACTAAATCAAAATTTTCACAAGAAGGGTACCATAGTCCAAATTTGTGTGTGTGTGAAAGATACCTCAAAATTCGTTTAGTGGCTTTCAAATGAGATTCTTTAGGATTAGATTGAAACCGTGCACACAAACACATAGAAAACATAATATCAGGTCTAGAAGCAGTAAGATAGAGAAGTGAACCAATTATCCCTCGATATTTTTTCTGATCAACAGCAACTCCTTTCTCGTCTTTGTCCAACTTTGTTGATGGGCTCATAGGAATTCTCAATGGTTTGGAGTTCTCAACTCCAAATTTCTTCAACAGTTCCAACACATACTTGGACTGTGAAATGAAAATACCATCACTTCTTTGCTTGATTTGAAATCCAAGAAAAAATTTCAATTCTCCAACCAAGCTCATCTCGAATTTAGCCTGCATGACTTGTTCAAATTTCTCGCACAAGAGTTCATTAGTAGCACCATAAATGATATCATCCACATAAATCTGAAAAATCAAAAAATCACTTCCTTTATGTAATAAAAACAGTGTCGTGTCAGCACTTCCCTTTTTAAAGCCATTTTCCAAAAGATATGTACAAAGGCAGTCATACCAAGCTCTAGGAGCTTGCTTAAGACCATATAATGCTTTTTCTAGTTTATACACATGATTTGGAAAATCATGATTTTCAAAACCGGGTGGTTGTTCAACAAAAACTTATTCTTTCAAATCACCATTTAGAAAGGCACTTTTTACATCCATTTGTTTAAGTTTGAAACCCTTATAACATGCAAAACTTAGCAAAATCCTAATGGCTTCTAACCTAGCAACTGGAGCAAATGTTTCATCAAAATCTATGCCTTCTATTTGGTTATATCCTTTTGCGACCAACCTAGCTTTGTTTCTAATTACATTTCCTAATTCATCAAGTTTATTTTTGAACACCCATTTAGTTCCAACAATTGGATAGTCATTTCCAAACTTTATTTCTCTCAAATTGATTAAGTTCATCTTGCATTGCTAAAACCCAACTTTCATCATTAAGAACCATTTCAACAGAACCAGGTTCAATCTCAGAAATAAAACCACTGTGACAACAAAACGCACACAAATTTTTATCAAATGAAGAGCGAGTGCATATACCTTCCGTAGGATTACCTATAACCAATTCAGGAGGATGATTGGATTTGAACTTCAATCTATCAGCATCAACAGTCCTACTTTCAGCTTTCTCACTAGATGTCCCTTCTTCAATGCCTTCATGATCTACCCCATCGTCAACCGCCTTTTCAGTCGTCCTTTCCAGGTCAGATTCATTGAATTTCACATTGATTGATTCAACAATTGTTTTTGTTCGTTTGTTGTATATCCTGTAAGCCTTGCTCCTTGTTGAATAGCCCATGAAAATTCCCTCATCAGCCTTTGATTCGAATTTTCCAAGTTGATCTCCTATGTTAAGAATGAAATAAGGACATCCAAATACACGAAAATAAGAAATGTTAGGTTTCCTTTCATGCCATAATTCATAAGACGTTTTGCCAAGTATTGGTCTAATCATTACTCTATTCATTACATAGCACGAAGTATTCACTGCCTCTGCCCAAAAGGTTAGAGGTAGTTTATACTCACTCAACATGGATCTAGCCAATTCTTGCAATGTACGATTTTTCCTTTCAACCACCCCATTTTGTTGAGGTGTTCGTGGAGCAGAAAATTCATGTTTTAAACCATTTTCTTCACAAAAGCTTTCAAAATCCAAATTTTCAAATTCGCCTCCATGATCACTCCTCAAAGTTTTAATTGAAACTCCTTTTTCATTTTGAACAAGTTTTGCAATTTTGAAAAATAATCAAAAGATTCAGATTTTTTGGCTAAGAAATAAACCCATGTAAATCTAGAATAATCATCAACCAATACATAACAATAACGTTTTCCATTCAAGCTTGCAATTTCATTTGGTCCAAATAAGTCCATGTGAATTAATTCGAGAACCCTTGATGTGCTAACAATGTTTTTAGGGCGAAATGATGATCGACTAAGCTTGCCCAAGGAACATGCTTTGCACACTTTATTATTTTTAAATTTCTGATGTGGTAACCCTCTGACTAATTCTTTCGTTTCAAGTTTTTCCAAGAGGCCCATGCTAGCATGTCCAAGTCTCCTATGCCATAAGGATTCCTCTTCGTCGGTGGCTACCAAACATCTAGAAAGATTTAGATTATCAAAAAAAAGCATGTACACATTTCCTTTTCTTTTGCCCATAAAAACAATGTTATTAGGAGATTTATCAATGATTTTGCAAGTATCACTATCAAAAACCACATTCATACCTTTGTCACATAGTTGGCTAATAGAAATGAGATTGTGAGGCAAATTATCGACGTATAAAACATTAGTCAAGAAAAAAGTATCGTTACCTACTTCACCTTTACCAATAATCTTACACTTGCTATTGTCTCCGATGATCACATTTCCACCTTTAAAATTCTTTAGGCTAAGGAACTTTGATTTGTCACCTGTCATATGTCTAGAACAACCTGAATCTAGAAACCATTCTTGTTGCCCCTTAGCCCGCCAACAAACCTACATAGAGAGAGAGGAGGATGACATAGAGAAACTCTTAGGTCCAATGATATTAGTGACTGAAGCATTGTGAATAAACAATCCATTTGGAACCCAAACTTGTTTTGTCCTTTCATGAAATTTATTTATAGAATTCTTAGGAACCCAAACTTGTATATATTTTGTGTTCTTGTTCCTATGACTATAATTTTCAGCACGATGTCCATTTATTCCACATCTAGCAAAGACACTCTTACCTTTTGCATTATCATCAACTTGTGTTTTCCCAAAGCCTAGTCCTTTTCTGTTGTTAGCAGAAAGTTGATTTCCCAATAACATGTTGAATGATTTTTCTCCTCTTGAAAAGTTATTTAGAGTTTTCTCAAGATTTTGGACTTTGGTTTTTAGTGTTGTGTTTTGAGTCACAAGTGAGGTGCATCTATTTATAAAATCCTTTTTCCTAGTGTCAATGGTTTCCTTAAGACTCAAGTTTTCTTTTTCAAGATTCTCAAAGCTATTCTTAAGTTTTGATAATTCTGAATCTAAAATTTTACATTTTTTACAGTCTAGGTTTTGAATATTTTCAAGTTCAGTTTCTAACCTAGTATTTTCATGGACAAGTTCTCTCCTATCAGATTTCAGTTTTTCAATTTTAGATTCAAGAGTATCAATTGTTTTAGTAAGATCATAACACATCAAAACAAGTTCTTTATAAGAATAGTCACTTACCTCACTAGATTCCTCTGAGCTTGCTTCTGAATCTGATTTTGCCATAAGACACAAATTAGCCTCCTCTGAGCTATTTTTCGAAACTTCCTCTCCTTCTTCATCATCCCAAGTCGCTGCAAAGGCTTTCTTCTTCTTTTTCTTTCCTTTGTTGTTTTTGAGAAGTGGGCATTTTTGTTTGAAGTGGCCAGGCTTCTTGCAGTTATAACAAGTCAATTCATTATCAGAATTGTCATAATCTTTTGACCTATTACCACTTGTTTTCTTTTTGCGTGGCCCGAATCTTGACCATTTTTTAAGATTATTGACAGCCATTGCAAGCTCTTCAATTGGATCTTCTTCTTCTTCATCGCTCTCTTCTTTGCTCTTTAAGGCAATCGTCTTTTTCTTTGATTCGGAGTTGTTGCGTTCCTCCTTTGTTTTTAGCTCAAGCTTATATGTCATCAAGTTGCCGATCAACTCCTCCATGCTTAGTTTACTCAGATCTTTCGATTCTTGTATTGCCGTGACTTTTGCCTCAAAGTTCATTGGTAAGACTCGTAGCACCTTCCTCACAAGCTCTACCTTAGTGAATACCTTCCCAAGCGCTCTAGCATTGTACACCAAAGTTGAAAAGCGTCCAAACATGTCCTTTATGCTCTCGCCTTTGTCCATCACAAAGTTCTCGTATTCATTGCTGAATAGGGCTAGACGAGACTCCTTGACTTGAGAAGTTCCTTCATGTGTCACCTCCAAGGTATGCCAAATTTCCTGCGCAGTTTTACAATGAGAAATTCTATTAAATTCATTTTTATCAAGAGCACAGATCAAAGCATTCATGGCTTTAGCATTTGTAGTTTTTAATTTCTTATCGTTAGCGTCCCACCTATCCTTAGGTTTAGGAATCTCAGTATCACCAACAGTTATAGTGGGAGATTTATATCCAGTTTCAATAATGTCCCAAACATCATAATCAACAGAACTAAGATAAATACCCATCCTAACTTTCCAATAAGCATAATCATTCCCATTAAACATGGGTGGCCTAGTAATAGATTGCCCCTCAGAAAAACATTATTTGGTGGATTCATGACTCTAGAGTTAAAGAAAAATACCGGGCTCTGATACCACTTGTAGGATCTAGATTAACCCTAGAGGGGGGGTGAATAGGGTTATAGTAAATTTTCTTAAATTAAACACAAAAATAAACTGCAGAGAAGTAAATATGCTGAAAAGTAAATCACACACAAAATTTACCCAGCTTCGGTAACCCCTACCTACTGCTGCATTCCCAGATTTCTATTAGAATTAAACAGTCTCCTACTTACAAACACTCTAACAGACTCGCAAATCCTGCTACCGCCTATAGAGTTTTGCGAACTCGCAAACCCTGCTTTACTGAACTAATCCTAACTAGACAATCTGACACAACCTAAATCCTAGGTGGTGATTTACAAAGGTTTGATTCGAAAAGTACAGTCTTTAAAAAATAAAAACAAGAACATTTGAAACCCTAATTTAAAATATACCAAAGCCTTATATAATTAATTAAATAAGACCGGCCCACAAACTTCCCTCTTTCATTATCTGATGTCGTCCCGTTCCCTTGTGAAAAATGGTGGCTTCTCTTTAGTTCCTCTTTTTGCTCTGTAATTAGGGCTTGTATCTCGAAGCGCCTGATTCGATTTGATCGATTCTCTGGTTTGTTGCGTGTTACCTTGCTCGATCAATTCTTCGTTGCTTACTGCTGCTTCGACGAGTTCGATTTTGCTTTGGTAAGAGTTTATGCTTTTGTGCTTTTTGATTTTCGTACTCGAACTCAATTGATTGATTGTCGATGATGATTGTGACTTTATATAGGATACGAAATCCTTGATTTTCGTCTGATTTGATTTCTTGCTTGGCCTCCACGTCGTTGAATATTTCCATGATTTTGTTGCGACATTTTGGGTATATACGATTTGAGTTTTGCTTGCTACCCACGGCTTTGAATATTTCCTATATGTTTTCACAATTTTGAATTGAGATTTTCTGTCCATATATGCATTCGAATTCTTTAATCAAATATGGAAAAATATTTTCCATATATTTGCATTGCCAAGATTTGTATGCCATATTTGATTTCTTGACCAAATCTTCTGGTTTGTTTTGATGCTCGAGAGATTTTGCTGCTCCGTGAATTTCTTGCTTTGACTTGTTTGACTCACGACCACCTCGTCTCTGACTTGTTCATCATATTCTTTGATCACGACTATGACTTTGATTTTGAATTTGCACCACTAAATTTTGTTTACGGTTCGGTGATGATATATTCTATTTTCTGACATCACCTGACTTTTGACTTCTCTGTTTACTACCTTACTGCCATGGTGTATTATGCTGTAGTGATTGTGACATTGAGCCTGGGCAATTTTGGTTGTGTTGCACTGCTTCATAATATTTGCATCATGTACGTCTTGTAGAAATGTTGTATTTACTTGCATCCATATTATCACTGTATCATATTTGAGATTGCTCATTTGAGCTGCTGTGGCCTTCACTTGATATTGTCACAGACCTGTACACTTAATTGGTTCATTAGTGTTTGTTCATTCATGTAGTTTCTAGTATCACTCTTTGAGACAGTTTGCATGTCTTGTACCACTTGTGTCTGCGCTTTGTTTCCTGCACTGAGTTTGCTCTGGTCCTCAAGTATGTGATGTATGTAAACAAGTCTAGTTGCATATATGCTGGTTCAGTCTTGTATCACTTCACTGTACACTGTATATTCATTTGAAGCTGCTGTTCCATGATTTGTAGTTTGCCATTTTCGCCATGTGATTGCAATTGAAACTTTGAGCTGTATACTTCACTATGCAGTTGTTAGTTCTTTGTGTTGTTCATTTTATTGGCATGTCTGTTCATCTCTGTAGCATGTTTGACTTGTTTGTGTAGATAAGTCTGTTGAGCCTTGTTGCAGTTTGCTGTATAGTTTCACTTTGTGTTGGTATCCAGCTTGTCTTTTGGCTCGACTTGAGCATTGTTAGGTTGCATATCCAGCTGAGTCTATGTTGTGCATGATTGCTTTTGTTGACTGTGCACACGAGTTGGCGAGGCAGTGCACACGTGTATAACTGTACACGTGTGTATTGCAGCCACTCATGATTACCTGTCCCTGATAAGAATACTGATATGCACAGATATTACACAATCAAAAATGATGACAATAACCCATATATCTGAGACACTAATAAAAAAATTTATATTTTTGCAAATTCAAATTTGTTTATTTTCAAATTACTGCTGTAGTTGCTAATTATACAGGTACACAGGAGACAGGACAAGAACTAGAGCTGGACAATGCAGATAGATGCAGATGTGCAGACAGAGTGAAGAACTAAGTGTTGAGTGTTGTAGTGAGAAAAAAATGTAAATGTGAAATGTATGAAACCGGTGTATGTATATAGAGAGAGCTGAAAACTTTGTATTGTAAAAGTGTTGAAATAAAATATTATGTTGAATAAAAAATACTGATTGAATTATATAAATTCTGTGCAATAGTATTATTATTCAATATGAATATTTATTCCTATATGTGTATAGTACAATCTGCAAACCCATATATAAATTGATATATGTTTGTTATCATCAAACAAAAAATCACATCAAACACACCGAACTAGCCTCTGTCTGTGCCACACTATGGTCAAGGCAGGGCGCCTCCTGGAGGGAGGTTGGCTAAGTCCTTGGTTCCAGCCTCTAAGATGAGCTAACCAAGAGCACTAGACAATAATGGACTAAGATGTCCAAGCCTAAGAAGTGGCTCAACAGACAATGGAATAAAATGTCCAAGCCCAAGTAGAGGCTTATTAAATTATGGATTAAGATGTCCAAGCCCCAAAAGAGGCTCAGCAAATAATGGACTAAGATGTCCGAACCTGAGAAGCAAAATATCTCTAATGGACTAAGATGTCCAGGTCCGAGAAGTGGCACATCAGATTATGGACTAAGACATCTAAGCTCGAGAAGCAACCAATCATGTTACTATTGTACAAGGCCTAAAGGGTTTATGCATGTCAAAGAAGATAGAATCTAAGGAGTAAAGCAAAACTCCATCTATTAATAACCGAATCTGGGTTTCGGGACTCTCATTTATGAATTTCATCTATTAATACTTGAATCTGGGTTTCGGATCTTTATCAATCACTTACGGTCTTTATTATACCCGAATCTGGGTAGCGAGACTATTACTTATTATTGCCCTAATCTGGGCTTGAAATTTCTATTATGGATTTCTATCACAAATGCCTGAATCTGGGTCAAAAATATTCTCAAGAAGATCATTATTATAAGTTTCTGTTAATACCCGAATACGGGTTTTGGACTTCTAAGTTTCCAAATTTCATAAATACCCGAGAATGGGTCATTTGGTTTATATTACAAATATTCAGATAATGATTTCTGGGCTTTTTTCATATTTAGCTCTCTCAAGAGGATGACTCTGTAATATTTAAACCCCTGTTTTGGGACAGGGTTTTCTACCGACAAACTTTGGATATTCCAGCAATATGGTTAAAAAAATTTATCATGACCCAAAATGGGATTTAGACATTTGATCAAATATAAACTACTTTACATATGATTAACATGATGATTTGTTAGTCTTCACAAATGATATGCATAGACTAATACATCAGTTTCAACCTGACAATTGGAAACGTTGTTTGCTTCATACTTTTCAGGTAAATTAAAACAGCAAAGAAGAATGAAAGATTCAGCGAATGCATAAATTATAGTATGGGCTATCAAATAAGCATTTTAGAAATAACACTACAAGAAAGAATCACAAATCAAGTGATATTTACAAATTTTATATAATTTACATGACTTATGAAACTATTTACAAATATACGGGACAAGTATATACATTTCATGAATACAAATCTCACAAATCTTGAGTAACCTTGCTCAGATTCTCAGCAATCAAAGGATCAATTATGTGATGAATTGCAATGTAGAGGACCTCTTTGAGTTTCTTTTCTTTCTTCCTTATCCTGTCTACATCATCGATTTCATCAATGTTAGTCTTCAGAGCGCGGTTGAAAGCTCTATTCGCGCCTCGAACGATTTTATTTTCCCTTTCTAATTCCACGATGCGCTTTTGAAAGAAGTAGTTGCTGCGCTCAAGTTCCTGAATTCTGGCAGCATACTCGTTTATACGTTGCAAATATTTACTCCTTTGTTGTTCATCAAAATACTTTGCCACTTCAAACTTGACTTTCCTACACCATTCACCCACTACCCTCTCGTCTGAGCCAGGAGGGGGATAAGTCATTGTGGCGAATTTCTGAACAACGAGGGAAGTAGACCTTGTAGGTCTAGTAATAGAAGGAGTAGCGTGGGGAGCCGATAAATCGATACTCTGAATATTATCCCCTATGATATATTCCATTGATTCGCATTGGGCTTGGCTATCCTTCAGTTTCATCTTTAAATCACTTATTTGTTGAAAGAGTTCCGACATTTTCAGATCAAAGTCGACTGAAGGGTTCGACTTCACTTGTCACTTCAATGTAGAAACCATTTCATCTTTACTTTTGATATCAGCCACTAAGCTGGAAATTTGATCTTTAAGATTGCTACAATATTTTTTCGAAGCAAGTATCTTTTGTGCCATCTTAAAGCTTCGGTATTGCCATGAAAGCAGGCGAGTAAGGTGTCATCAAGGAGTTTGCTCCTTTCAAATTCTGTCAACATCTTATCTCTAAGATTAGTAAAGCGCGACACTGAATCAAGTGAGAGAGGAGCTGCTGATGATTGCAACTCCTATTTAAATAGAAAAAAGAAAAAAATAGAGTCAAAATCAGAATGAAAAATCTCTTTATTATTATGATAAAAGATTACAATTCAAATGACAACAAAACTAAAAGATACAATAGATAATTTTTTTATATCTAAAGTTGAGAAACTAGTTTCTAACTTTATTTACTGAATTAGCGGAAAGAGTAACTGTCGAATCAAAAGGAATATTGACTCCTTCGGGAGTAATAACCAGTGGACATTTGCTATAATCCCACTTCCCAGCTGAAGGACTATCACGACCATAAATTAACTTAGTATAGAATGTCCTGATTTCCTTAAGTAGCCTCTCTTTTTCATCACCAAGGAAATCAAAGCGAATACGAGGATGTTCCAAGTAAAGTTTTTGTAAATCTCTAAGGAAACAGTATATTGCTAGTTTTAAAGATTTTAAAATTTATGCTTTTTCAAGATAAAATCTTCTCAGTTTAACATATTGACTTAAATGGTCTCTAGAAACAATTTGGCCTAATAAACAGTCACTCGTTGATAATATAATAAATTGAAGCTAAGCATAAAAAGAAAGACTAAAACAAATGTTCACATATCAATATTTATTGTATGTTTACAATTATTCATCTAGTTCATACAAGATAGACTTGGTAAATAATTCATAGACAAATTTGTTCTTATTATACTTAAGTTTTTCAGGAGGGAGATCTTGGGGAATGGATCTGACTTGTGCTAAGTTCCAACAAGCTCCAGGATGCGGGTCAGATCCGAATTCATCCAAGTATTTCTTATAAAAGCGCCTAAGTAGACCCCACTAAATTCACCTAAGTATGAAGTTACCTAAAATATCCCTATCTTCAATCAACATCTAGAATAAGGTGATTAACTCCCGGTTTTCTTTTAAGAGAGCGTCGTAGCGAAGGCGCGCTCTCCTTAGTAGGGGCCAGCTTCTTAAAGCTTAAAAGACGCCAGCACTAATGCACTTCTATTAAGCCTATGATATTTATTGGAAAGTACATTGTGCTCCCTTATTTGCTTGTCTAACTCCCTATATAATATGTTTATCTCTACTTGTTTTCTTTCGAGTTTGGTTTTATAAGGGAGGATGGATTTCTTCCTTATCTAAAAATGAATGATTTACACTATTATTATCTTCGAAGTGAAAGATGTTTAAAAAGAGAATCCCATACCTGAGATATTGGGACTGATGCATGGGAAGCATGTTCTTTCTCCTTCGTGCTTGAACATCAAGAAAAGCAGGCTCTTCTTCTTCAGGAGAAGAGGGTGCGGCAGATTCAGGTGGGACTCCTTTGTGAGGAGATGGATCTTTTTCAGAAGCTCCAATATCAACATCTCTGTCTTTGTCAGAAGTCTCATTGTTGCCCCCTCCGTCACCACCTGAACCTTGACCGCCATTATTATTGTTATCATCCTCGTCATCATTATCGTAATCATTGTCATCATCATCATTATCGCCCTCTTCTCTGGCAGCATCATCTTTGTTGCCTTTATCTTCCGAGTCGGATTCAACTTCAAAAGAGGGGACTTCGAAAGAGAGAATTTGGGAGGCATCAATTTCCTCCTTTTCAATAGCCTCGGTTCCCTGCTACATCTGGTTTATCTTGCGCATAACTATGTCGACAAGGGCGGAGTCAAGCGAGGGGAAACTGAGCTTAGGGCCTTTGCTGATATTATCTGCGTAAGCGACCATCAAGGCATCTTCAAAGAATTCATCATGATCTCTTCAAGGGTAGAATCAAGAAACTTAGGTACTCGCTGTTTGGCATTTGAAATGGTATCAAGTGCCAGTTTCAAGGAAGTCTTATTTTTCTTCAACTTCTCTTTCAAAGAGGCATTCTTTGCTGCCATACGGGCCTTCTCCTCGTCGGATTCTTTTAGAGTTAGTTACATCGCAAAATTTTTATCGGCAAAGAGTTGGCGAGCCTTTCTTTCTTCTAAGAGAGCGGATTCTGACCGAGCGAGAGAAGTTCCCAATCGCTCCAGTTCAGAGGTTACTTCATCTTTTGCCACAGATAAAGAAGAAACTTAGTCCTTTAAAGCAGAAATTTCCTCTTGAAATTTGGTGGAATCTACAGAAGATTTAGATGCCTGCTCATGCAAAACTAGCCTACTCTTGGAAATCTGAAAGAAGAAGTGCAGCGCGAGTTAGAGATTTAGAGAAAACCAATAATGAAAAAGTCAATAAAAGTGAAACTTACCAAGAATTATTATTCTATCAGAGAACGGTAATGACCCGCTAAGTCAGAAATGGAGGAAGGCGGGTGGATGGAGGTAAAAGACTCAGAATTTAAGATAGATAGGGCTATCTCTTTGAAATTGATGGAGGAAGAAGAAGATGTTGGCCTTGGAGGAATATGCTTTTGAATTGGAGTTATCTCCAAAGCTTTTTGCATCTGGTCGAGTGCAGTTGGAGAGCTCGAAATAGTCATGCGAAATAGAGGATCGGTTGTAGTAGGAGATTGCTTGGATTTGTCCTGTGGGGCTTCGACAATCGGACTCTCCGAAGTTTTGTCAAGAGACTCCTCCTCCTCAGAGTCAGGAAATTCAGTTAATTTAGCAACTTTCAAAGGTGGCTCCAATGCAATTGATTGCTCCAGTTTTCTCTTAACGGCTATCTTAGTTTTAGCAAGAGATTGAGCGAACGATGGCGCATGAGAAGTTGTAGAAGGAGAAGTAGTGACACTAGCAGTTTTTTAACCTGAGAAGCAGCTGTAGAGAGTTCAAACAGTTCATCGAATTAGTAAAGTAATTTGGAAAGTGACACAGAAGCAGGAAACAAATGTCGTGTCTATAACTTACCAGGATAGTCAAAGCAAATGTGGGACATAGAGGAAAAACTTGTTGTATTGCCCAGAGAAAGGAAGCGTTTGCTTCGTGATGTGTGTTGGATCAAAGGAGCTGCCCCAAAATACTTTGACCGGAGGGGAGAAGAGTGCTTCTTCAAGTTGGTAGGGATCAATAGCTTCAATCAGTTTCCGATCTCACTAGAAGCTGCGATTAAAGACACCACCGTTCTCTTATCGGCTTCATTAAGTTCATTGGTAGGAGCACCTGACATAAGGCATTAGACAAGAAAAACTATTGAATAGAAGGAAAATAATGGAAGTCTGAACTTACGGGGAATAGAGAAGGTTCCACTGATATTTGGGAAGCAGTTAACAAATAAGAACTGTTTCTCCCGGTCTCTAAACTTGTTAACCCCCTCTGATATCAGCTTCTCGAAGGGTTTGCCCTGAAGATTTGGCTATTGAGATTGCTGAGCTTGACCAATTGAACTAAGTGGTTCAATACTTCGGCATTTAAAGAAGGAAGGCCAGACTCTAACGCCATCAACTCCAGAGACAGATGGTAAGTGTATACATTCGAGGAAAGCTAAATTGGAGCACGCTTCCAAGGTAAGAAAGGAACTAAGACAGGAACTCTGGAAAAGGGAGAAACCCTACATGCCATATATGAATGGAAGTATAAGCAAAGAACCCTTCGGGAGGGTTGCTGATGGTGTCATATTCCTTAGGTGGGATAGTTTCCACACCGGTAATTCCATAGTCATTAAGGATGGCGTCTACTTTATCTTGTGAAGATATGAGAGAGTACTTTGAAGTGGCTTCGATCTTCTTTGGATAGCTCATGGTTCTGCCAGGTGAAAACGTTTCAGTTAAAATTTCTAGTTTATTATGAACTTGACATTCTTTCAAGAATTAGTAAAAAAACCTTACTATAGCAACCAAAACATAGAACCAAACATAAAACTTCAAATTCTTAGAAGAGAGTTAAAGTTAAAAATCAAGGATATAAAGCTTTTGACGGAGTCAAAAGGGAAGGAAAAGTTAACATTTAACAAACCCCCTAGAAAATGTCGAAAGTTTAAATAAGAACATTCGCCGAGCTTTCGACAGGGTCAAAAGGGAAAGTTGGAGTATATATCCTATTGACACCCTTCAACGATGCCGAAAGCTCAATAAGAGCCAGGTTGTTAGAAGCAAATAGTTAAAACTAACTTAAAAAACTTGAACAAAGTACATACAACTAATATCTGATAGATAAGATAACAAGACCCTTTGACATTGTCGAAACAAAGGGCTTAAAGTTTCTAAGAGAAATATTAATGCCATCGAAACCTTATAAACTCATTGAGTCTAAAGGTCTTAAGTTAAAATTATATAAACTTAGAATGTTTCGACAATGTTGGAGAAAGGTGATTGTAAAAAGGTTTCAACTCATTAGATACAGGAGGTTTCGATAGGATCGAAAGAATATTATGGTTTCGAATACATACTAAAAAGAAAAGATTTCAATTGACACAAAAGGTTTCAACTAGATCAAAACGTTTTGTTTTCGAGAGAATTAACTACATACTACTTCATTATATAGCTTTTCCAAAAAGTCAGTCAAATTAGCGCCATAACACCTTTCGTCTCCATCGAAAGAGGTTAAGAAAGCAAAGTGAAAGTTGCCGCCTTAAACCCTTTCGAAGGGGTAGAAAAGTAAATTTGTGGCACCAATTTTTCAATCCATACAATTCTAAAACTTCCGGACGAAGAAAACAGGGAACCCTTTCTTCCCCAAACCTGATTTCAAATACAGGAATTCAAAAAAAATTAATTAATAAACAAATGTATCAAAACCCTTAAGCCAACTAATTTAAACATGAATTAACCTTTTTAAATTTCGGAATCACTAAAAGGAAAATTCAAGTTTTCTAAAAGCAGCAAAAATTGCAAAATCTGAAATTGAGTTTAAAACGAAAATTAACAGAAAAGAGAGTAATAATAAATCAAATCGAACTATGAAATCGAATTAAAAAAATACTTCTAGTTAAATTAAAATGTGACGCCCCACCTCTATACTCTCACTAACCAAGGACACTATTGGGTAATGTCATCGATTAGCGCGAAGAATAAGGCTATTGAGGAGCGACCAACTGTATAATTGCTTTGAGTGGTACCGATATGTTGGATAATATATCACGCATTTCATTTCAAGAGGAAATCTGACATATTCAATACAAACTCAAAGCTACTACACAGTGGCTAAATGCCCTTCGGAAATAATATAAAATAATCATAACATAAAATCAAGCACAGATATTCATATCACTAAGGCGGAAACAGATATGAATATAATACATAGAAGTGAACATCATAGTAGTGGTCATACAAGACCCACTACATCACAAAAGAATAGGTACATGTACAACACAAAAGAATATGTATACATCAAAGAGTCTCTATCTCGTATTCATGAAAGATAAAACTACTAAGCTAATGTAGTTAGCCAAAAGTCAGAAGCTAGTCCCTGCTAAGAAGTCAAGTGGGAGCACCTGAAACACCTCGATCTGACCCGAGTATTATTTAAGAAGAAAAATAATAAACGGATCAGTCTAGCTATAATTATCATGTAAGATGAGATAGGATAACAGATATGACAAATATATATGATAACAATAAAATCAAACAATATCTCAAGTTTTCTCAAACACCTAAAAAGAATATCATATTTTTTAATTTTATTCACCAAATCACAAATATTGATATAGCATATCAATGCAAATCACAAAAATTGGTGAAACGCAAATTCTAGAAATCAATAATTAGAAATCCAGAAAACACAAAGGGGGAGGCCTATCACCAACGCAAGCATGAAAACTCACCAACATGTGTATCACAAACGGAACGCTATCCCATGGGACGCTAACCCATAAAAATGAGCCGAAGCTCCACAAACGGTCAAAAGACCATGGGTCGCTACCCAACCAAATTGAGCCGAAGCTCCGCAGAACGAGGTATAGTCCCCCACGTGGACAAAGAGACATTGCACATCGCAAGTCTAAATCACAAAATGATCATCATTGATCAATAAGTGTAAATTACACTAAGCTAGTAAATAAATGAGTTTAGCTTCATGTCTCATAACCACTGGCTTAACTTAAATATTTACGAACAAATTGTAGATTCCCACTCAAAAATTGTCACAAGATTTCAATCGAACAAGTCCAAGAATTAACTAACAAAGTAAACACAAGCGTTTCGTACCACTTGTTTTGCTAAGTCATTTAATTGGATTTCTCATACGAATGAGGTAAAGGTTTGTATATACTAGTAGATTGGAAAACAGTTTTAAAATCGAGCTTTGTATTAAAAGCAGAGTTGGAATTATTTTTGTGAAAGAGTTTTAGTATTTACTACTAGTATAAAACCTTTTTATTTAAAGGTGACAAACCACAGAAATGATTGTAAAAACAATCTATCACAAAAATCCACATTTCAATGACGTGAATTAAAACCATGGAAATCGATATCAAATCCATCGAATGGAAACACCAAAAATCCAGAAAAGAGATCATCAAAGTTTATATTGAATGACAATAACTATTTGGATAATCAAAAATCGATATATCGGAAATCCATATAAAAATAAGCCAAATTTCAGAATTTAACAGCCACAGACGTCTGTGGGAAATCCACAGATGTCTGTCCCTTGTTTCAGGAAATTGTAACCCTGAGGTCACAGACGTCTGTGGATAATCCACAGACGTCTGTCGCATGTAGCGGGACAGAATTTGCAAAGCCGTTAAATGGGCAGACCTACACAACTTCTCGGATTCGGAAGCGATTGAATGAGCAACCGCGACTAGGGATTTATGCCCAGTGACAACCCGGCCTTAAATGCTCTTCAATTCACCCAAAACAACATGTGTAAACATCCATACTAGGGTTTTAATAAATTTTGACTTCAAAATACCAAAATTAGGAAAATTTACCAAACCAATTCAATTCAAAAGCAATTGAATAAGAAATAGATGTTAGGAATTCATTCCTAATAACAATCAAAGCTATAGACATAGATGTGAGTTCAAGAACTCACCTTTAAACTCAAAAATAGAAAAGGTAAGCTCCAAAACATGCTAAGATCAATTCCTCCTCAACTAGACCTCTAGAATCTCCAATCTAGTATCACATGCAAAGATTTCCTAGATCAGGTTATAGGAATTTCTGAAAATTAGAGAGAGATTGAGATGGAGAAGATGAAGGGGATGCATACCTAAGCTTCTCTTTGATTTTTAACTTGAATTTGAATTCCTAAGAAAAGCTAGGGCTTAGAAACTTTAATTTCCCTTCTTTTCTCCCATTTTTCCTTTAGCTTGAGAGTGTTAGGAAAAAGAGAATGGAATGAATGAAGAGGAGAGAGTTAGGGTATTTGGTAGAAGGGTTTGGGTTATCTTGTTGGGTTACTGGGTTAGAACACAATCCAAAGCCCAAATTAAAATACCAAAATCCTAATCAACTCCAAACACAACAATGTTTATACTTAAACAAGTTATAAACGTCGATTTGAACTCAATGAAAGGGGGCTCGAGTCCGGATTCGACTGTTTACAAAAAGTCACATTTCTGACTTTAACTAAATTAGAGATGCCATATTTAAATAAAGCATTTAAATATATAATCGTAAAATATGCGGGTTATTACATAAAACTTGAACAAGTTCCAGGAAAATTGAAATAAAAAACTAAAATCTCGATTGTGGGATTTGAATTTTTTTAAGCTTTATCTTTAAACAAAAGAGGGAGAGATTAGAAGAACAAAAAATAGCTTAAACTTACAATTGGATCTGGTGTCTATTTTGATTTAAGGAAGAAAAAAAGGAAAAGTTGAGGATTTTTGAATTCTTTTACTTACACTCGAAAATTTGATTGTAGATAAGTAAAGAAGAAGAAGAAGGAAAGAGCGTACTTTATAAGAAAAGCCATCAAGAACTGTAGACCGTTAGATCAGATTTAAATAAACAGTCCAGATTTATGCGGGAATGCCAAAAGGCGGGAAGTTTCTAGGTTTCGACACAGTTGACTTGGAAAGTCAAGTGCATCCCTTCGTGAGGGGGGAGGGCAAATGTTACTACCTAAAATTCCTTTCGACTTAGTCGAAACCAATTTGAGCAGAAGGCAAAGAAGAACAAGAAGAAAAGGCTCCAGCTAGAACTTTCGAACGAGTCGAAGGGATGCTACAACCAAAGTCCAAAAGCTTCAAAGCCTTTCGAAGGGGTTGAAGGAGTTGAAGCATCCTTTCGCCTTTATTGACCACCTTTAGAAGCAGATGATTTCGCATGATTGAAGACCTTTCGAATGAGTTGAAGCAATACCTTTCGAAGACAATGAAGGATAGCTCTTCATGCATGCGCCAAACCTTTCAAAACCAAGGGTTTCACCTTTACTCAAACCACTTGAAAGCATGTATTAGCCTAAATAACCCTTTCGAAAGCTCAACCAAGACTTTTGAACCGGTCGAAGCCATTATTATTTACGGAGGTTCCGCATTTGGTCACAGGAAAAAGTTTAGAAGCAACCAACAACATCGAAACCATCAGCATCTCAACGTCTTCGAAACCATTGAACAAAGCCTATATCGACAGAGTCGAAAGCTCTTACAAAGCAACATAGAGAAGGGAAGCGTAACCTTCCCTTTCGAAAAGGGCGAAAGCATGTAGGATCGTTTTTACCCTAGAGGGGGGTGTGAATAGGGTGATACTAATAATAATAAAAATTAATGCAGAAATAAAAACAATCACAAATAATAATGCAGAAGAGATTACACACAAATTTACCCAGCTTCGGCAAAACCCTGCCTACATGCTGCCACCAAGATTTCTACTAGAAATTAAGTACTCAGACGCTTACACACGTAAACTTGCGACACCCGCTAATGACTAACCTAACTCTACGCTTAAAACCCTGCCACAACTCAACCATTGAGTTGCGAATTTTCGAACTACACCACCGTAGTCCGTAACCTAGTCACACGACTAGAGAGTTACACAATTTTAAAAGAAAATTACAAAATAAAATAAAACGACTAAACAAAACCATGTTTTTAAATTCGAAGCTCAATATAAAAATAATAGAAGCCCAATATGATTTAAAAGATCGGCCCACTAGAAAATAAAGACGTCTCCCTTAATTTGTTTATCAGCTGATCCCTTTTGTTCCTCTCTCAAAATTAGGGTTTTGCTATGATTTGAGGCACCGCTTCACAATTGAATGATTGTGGTAACAAATCCACTTCGATTAGCTTCGTTAGTTGATTCTTTTATTTAGTTAACTTGCGGCTGCTTCAATATTTTGAGTTCGATGATGATAAACTGGTATGTGATTTTTGCCCTTTTAGTTCTCGACTTTGGTTCGAGTTATAAATTTGTTCGTGATTTAATTGCTTGCTCTCGTATTTCGCTTGAAGTCGAATGATCTTTTGCCGATGATGATCTTTGGGTTATATAGGGATTGAAATCCCTAAATGTCAATTCGTATATTTTTCTTGTGATTTAAGCACTTGCGTTGATTTACAATCGCATGGCTCCAGTGCTTCTTGACTCGTTCATGAATTCAAATATTTTTATGACATACCGATATACTTTGCTTGGTCACCATAACTTGCATTTGGTTTTCTGATTTTTCGAATTTGTGATGCTTGTTCATCAAGCTCTTTCCATTTTCAAATATTTTTTTACTTTTGTTGAATTTGTTCATCTCGGACTTGACTTGGTTTGAAACTACTACTCATCAAGTTTGATTTTCTTCCATTTTGCCTTTTGTATTTTCTAGTTAACCTTATCCTGTTAGCCGAGTTATCATGTTGCCTACATACTTGTGCTATTATGTGTATGTATATAATTGCATATATGCATACAAATATGTTTGTAGCTCAGGCCAGTTAGTCCGCTGCTTCATTGAGTTCATGCCTGAATGTTGTCTTTGACCCATTTGCTTGTTGAGTTCATCTGATTTGGCCATGCCTGTCTCTATGTTCATGCAGTTTTGATGGTCTGTTGTCTTCATACTTATATGTATGTATATATGTGTTTTGGTGAGCATGTTTAAGCTTGCTGACCCATGTGATCTTGTATGTATGTGTGGTGTGGTTTTGTGTTGCAGTTGTCTTGGTTCAGCTTCACTTGCATGCTCTCTGGCTGTAGTTGAGTCTTGTATATACCTTAATGCATTTATAACTTGATCACTTGTTTGTTTCTGGTCTTTGGTTCATGTTTTACTTATCTGGTTTAGCTGCTTTCCACTCATGTACATGTGGTGGCAATTCCCAGCTGCAATCAAGTCTTCATTGATCAGTTGTTGTAACTGTTATGTATCTGGTCGCATTACTTGCTCTGTTTACTTGAGTGCACTTCACCATTTCATTATTGAGTCAGGTTCCATATGTTGGAGTGTGGTCTTCATATGAACATGTCTGGTTGCTTTGACATTGCCTTGACTGGTTGTAGTTATCTCCTCTGTTGTATTATGTGCTATCATTTTTGTTGAGGCTTCATGTCTAGTTGAACTAGTTTGTAGAGTTGCTTTTGTATGCTCTGAGTTGATCTTCATGTTGTATGCATGTGCTCTGATTTGATGCACTTGTTAACTCGAGTCTGGTTGTTGCAATCTGAAGGTAGCTGCATGTTTGCTGCGACTGGTCTGGTTTGGTCTGAATAATTATATATGCATACTTTGCCATGTGATCATGTTGAACTCCATTGAGTCTTGTTCCAGCTGTTTTGTACATCACTTTATACATGTGCACTATATGCTGCTTTGACCATATCATTTGAACATGCACATGTTTGGTTTTGGTTGATCTGATTCAAGTGTGAAGTCTTGTCTATGTTATCACTGCTCTGTTGTGGTTTTGAATTCTTGTTGCATGAGAACTTGTACTTGACCATTTTGTGATGTTTTTGTATTGCACCTAAGTTGAATCTAACTTATGGCTCGGGTCTGACCTTGTGCTCACATGTCCCTGTAGTTTTAAGACGCAAGTGTATATCGGTGTGCACGGCCTTGTGACATGTACAGTGATACACTGTGCGTGTTACAAGATGTTCGTGTAAGATGAATTCAAAAGACAAATAATGACGAACAACCCAAATAACTGAGGCAAATGATATTTTCAAAACACACATTTTATTGTACACTGCAAAATATTTCTCTTTCAATTTTACTACGTCGGTGTTTATTTTGCAGATTATTAAGATGCTGAATACAAGCTGGAATAGAGTTGAAGAACAAATACGAGTGTTGAGTGAATATGTTGTGAGGTGTAAAATTGTAAATTGAAATTTATGATGTAATCGAAATTGTAATGTAATTGAAAATGTATATATGTAGTGAGAGCTCAAATTTGTACTATTAAAATTTGTAAAAAAATATTTGTTTGAATAAAATATTTATTTGAATATAAATTCTATGTTATTTATTTTATTCACCAAATATTTATTTAATTATGTGAGAGATAAAATAGTACAAAAACAAATACATTTAAATGAATATATATGTTTATTATGATTAAACAAAAATCATAGGCTATTGTATTCTACAAAGCATACAAGAGACAATACGGCAACCACTTTTCGACCAAGTCAAAAGCATTGGGATCGAAAGGTGCTAACCCGCATTTATAAATAAGACCTAAGAGGTCAAGTTTTAGAGGGCGGAACTCGGTCATTCTAAGCTTGTATTCTCTTACTTCAACAAGCTGTAAAACCCTAATTTGTAAATCGAATTGGGGATTTTCAATAATAAAGTCTTCTTTAAGTTGTGAAAGGGAAGTCTACAATTTTTATAATTACTTAATTATTTCTCAAGCTTTTATTTGGTCTAACCTTGTGTTACAGGTATCAACTGTATCGAAAGGTCTCTTCCGACTAGGTCGAAACCCATATATTCTTAAGTAATACAAGTTATTGGTTCCAGGCCGCCCTTCCTAGGTCTTTAACCTTCGATCAAGTCAAAACCTCATACCAACTCACTTTGGCCTTTGATTCCCAATCCAAGCCAAGACATTTAAGGACACTGCTTTCAACAGGGTCGAAACCTGAACTCAATCCACTTAAACCTTAGAAAGCCAAACCTACATAAGGTGCCAAGGATTTAGCTTTCGACAAGGTCGGAACCTCAATCTCAGACTCTAGATTAAAGCCCTAACCACTCAATGACTTAAGCCTTCGATTGGGTCGGAACCCTCTAAGATAACCTTATCCAGAGGTTTCTAAAGTGATCCAATTGAGTCTTACAACCGCTTCGAATGGAAGGCTTTCGAAGGGACATCCAAGTCATCTCAACAAGGTCGAAAGGCTGTAAGGTAAAAAAAAGCTAGCCGTTTCGACTAGATCGAAAGGTTGATCTGAACAAGTCTTCATTATAGCAACCAGATCGAAGGAGACCAAAGTGAATATACACATTATATTCACCTCAACTCATTTAAAGGGTACCAAAAGAAATTGACCTTGTTCTTTATCTATACTTTTGGGGTGTTAACAAGATTTCTTGTTAATAGAGTCAGAACGTAGTAGATAATATATATATATATATATATAACGTACAATACAATACATACTCTAATGGGCTATAAAATGATGGTCACTAGCCTAATACATAATATATCACTAAATTCTTCAACAACTACTAAATACAATGAGGCTACAAAATGAGTAGGGAATGTATCATCCTATCTCTTCTATTAGCCTAAACAGAAGTCATAATATGCTCCATCATCACTGAGTACCTGCAATAGAAGTCTCTTGGACCGACCCTAAGATTACCAACACATAGGTTAGACAGTATCTGATTATAATATCAAATAATATAATAACAACGATGATAACCAATATAGGATGAAAATATTATTTGCACTAAAATTGGTCACAAACACCCAATAGAGTTTTGTAGAGAAATAAATAAAGAAAATCAAAATGAAAATAGAGGATAAACCCAATTAAATAACAGAAATTAAGCAAAAACAAGAACACGACGATTATAGTAGGGATTGGATCACAGTAGAGTTTTGATGAAATTGCTTTATTACTGACTTTTAATTCCGATTACAGTAGGGATTGGATCAGAATCCATGAAATATAACAAAGTATAAAGAAAATAAAAAAGTAAGATCCCTCAAATGGACCATGAAGCCTGTATTTATAGGAGAAGATGGCTGAATATCTTCATGAAAAATCGCTAGTGGAATCTCCAGATGTAGACGAGGTCACATGAGCGATTGCTAGGCCCAAATCCCAAGGAATAAGGATCAGCCCTAATCCCTCTTAAAGGCCACGTGGCGTGTCGTGATCCCTCTGGTGGGTCCCCCTTCGTGTTAGCTCCATGTCACCAAAAATGTTTGCATATTTGACTTCTGCATTTTGAGATATTGATCGACCTCCGTTAAGTTGAACTGCTAAGCTGATGCGACTCGATCCCTTATATAAAGGTAGGGATCATACTCGATCCCTCGCCTAGTTGGGACTATACTCCATACTTAGAATGTTCTGTACGGTTCATCCTCTGGTTTTGCTTCATCGCTGCTTCATACTATTGTCTATGCTTGATCTATTGACTCTATGATCATCTCTCTGAACTATTTTCCTTTTCCATCATCGAGTCTAACTTGCCCAGTCGGTCTGAATATAGTCGAAATAAAAGGTCGGGTAACATTTGCCCCCAAAGTACTTCCTGTTTTGAGCATGACGTTCGAAGCAGGTTAGAGTTGTTGGAAGAATTCCATTCATTTTCCTGAGCAGTCTTTATCCTTCCATAGAGTTTCCTCTCTAAAGAGTTGTATCTCTCTCTCTATTCGTTGTGACACTTGGTCGATATTTACAAGTATAAATCTAGAATGTAATCCTTATTCTTTGACTTCGCTCAGTTCCACTAAGCTTGTTGATCATGTTAGTAAGCCTCGGCTATCAGTATTGACTTCTATTCTGAGATATCGAAGTAATAGTTCAATTCCTTTCGATTCAAGAAATCGAATTTTTGGGATGCACATGTGCACATTCATGTATACATTCCTGTAATTGTCTCCCGATCACGTTTACATGTTTACGGGTCAATGCCAATTCCATATGGTTCAAATTTGATTACATTGCACATTTTTACTTCTTTTTTGATTTTGGTAAGGGATCGTACCTAATCCCTTATGCTTGATGGACTTAGCCATTTTAGGCTATGACGAAACAGACTATGCTCGAATAAGCCACGTTCGTATATAAGCTAAGGAATTTGCCTACTCCTTCTCACTTGCCTCGTTTTCTTTCACAACTGAACCGATCCCTTTCCTTCTCTTACATGTTCACTAATTTCACCAAACCCTTCACTAATTCATCCAATCTCCTACGCGTTCCCATCTTCTATCTCGCTTAAAACCTTCATTGCTGCTCCAAATCCAAACCAGCTTCAATCTCACTGATTCACTCTCATATCCAAGCCTGAACTTGAATCGCCTTTGCCATTCTTGAGTATTATTTCACATTCTATTATAAAGGTGGGGTTGGATTCAATTTGCATGTGATTAAGTGTTAGTGATGAGACGATTTTGTATAATTCATGCCGGTGGTCGAGGATTTAGGATTCCATGTTGTATTGAAAAGGAGTGACTGGAATCGATGATGGATGTAGTGGTGATGGTCGTGGAATGATTGATGGCTAAGGGACCAACCTTATTAGTGGATTGTTAAATATGGAGTGGAATGAAATTGGTCTTAGATGGCGATCAGTGGTAGGAGATCGGTGATGGTGGTGTAATGGTCAAAGAAGGGGTTGGTAGTGGGAATAGCACTGATTTACATTTATGGTTATGAAGCGATTGATTGTAGGCTTATGTAAGGATGAGCTTGAAGATAGAAAGGATCGATTATGTGGAAATGGAGTTGAACGATCCATATATCACCGATCAGTTGGTATGGGTGATCACTTGTTATGGGATAATTAATTGCGATCGATCATGAATGTTTTGGAATGTGAAAGTGATACAAAGCAGAGCTGCCTAGAGGAGGGATCGGGTACGATCCCTTTCCCTATGAGGACTTAGCCGTTTTTTGGTGTCACAAACTTAAGTTTGAATTTCAACACTCAAACTCTTAGACTTGCATATATGAACAATTTTGAAGAAGGACATTCGCATGTGGATCCTAAGACCTAAACATGATCACTAGCCTTGAACTCAAGCATTGATTGTACTTGATGTTGAACTTTTAACATGTATGCATATGACTTGAAATTCGAACATATATAACATACGAACCGAAATATGAAGATGAATTGTGAATATCACACTCTGATATGCTGATAATTGATCCTAAAGTCTACATGAAATCCGCAATCATTAGCGTGAAAGCTAGTTGGGATGGTCAGCGATGAAGGTCACTCCGGTCGAATCCCAAAGTCTCATCACGGCTGTCGCTTTTAATTTTGAATTGCTTATCACTGTATTGCACAACACTACACTGCACTGCACTAGTTTACACTGTGCATGGGGGAACAGGTTAATTTATCTAAAGATGATTATCTACTAAGTTTAATAGTTACGGGTTCCAGATGCTCAGAGCGCTTAGTTGCTATGGCTACCGATCAGACTTCTCCACATGGCAATTCCGATGTTGAATCCAGCTTAGTAACTATATCTGCCAAACACTCTATGTACACCTTCCTCGAGGAAGCCCCTAACTATCAGGTTGTAACCGGTGCTTGGAACAAACTTAGTACTTTCAACAATGAGTGATTCTATGTGTGTTGCCCACCTGGTTTTGTAGGACGGTGGCTAGAAGGACGTAAATGTCTCTATAAATTTAGCTCTAAGTGCTTTTACTCAAGTCGTATCATGAACTAACCAGTTACTCTAAAAATTACATGTAGTCACCCACGACCCAACAATAGTCGTTACTCAGAAACGGTTTTAGCGCTCAGGGATACTCCTACAAAAGATAGTGATGTTAAGTTTCTCATTACCGACAGGCAACTTTTCTCCTTTGGCCTACTAGATGAGGGTCGCAGCACCGGGCTACCTAGGAACACTGAGGACGGTACCGTCGAAGAAGGAGATGCCATTGGGAAAGGAGGTGATAATGCTAATCATGTCTTGCCCCCAGTCGAGGAGGCTCAAGAAGACGCTACAGAAGGCGAAGCAAGGGGTGATGATCGATCTAGTCATGGTGATGCAGGTTCTAGCCATGAACTTACGATCGGATCCTCACAAAGCACACAGCCTCCTACACCTAAGGAGAGAAAAAGGAATAAACTTGTCTACAAACTTTGTAAAGCCCAAGTTACCAAGCAGCCTAAGCTATCTATCACTCCTCAAGTCGCACCAGAACAGTCTACTTCTCAGCAATTTAGAAAACATATTTGATGGACTGTCGGATATTTCGATTCTAGATCACATCGAGACTTATAAATTTACTAATATGAGCATTGGGGGGGTTCTGATTCTCCTATCAAAATTAGTGCCAATATCCCTCCTAACATTAAGGGAGAGGATACTCCATTCAACAAGGCTCTCACATCTAGTCCATTGGGGGGACACTAGGACACTCACATCTACACGCACAACACTACACTGCACTTATTACCTACCCTTTAATATCAAAGTTTAACTCATTTTTGTTTTCCTTACAGAACCCATGGGGAAAAGGATACATATGTTTCATTCTTTGCAAAATATAGCGCACCAGACTTAAAGGCCTCGGGCTCGTATCACCAGAGTAGCAGTCATGAACATGACCCTAGTTACCATTTCAGTTGAGATGGAGACTATCATGATAGGAGGTGATAGGGACCACTCTTTGCATGATTCTACTTCCAAGCATCGATCCAAATATAGGTCCCCTCCTCCAAAAGGTCCAGACAGGCAGTCGGATCGGTGCGACGATATCCCTCCGACCAACATTTCACGATGTCCACCCTCTACTTCAATCCCTGCACAACCGATTGTATCATCATATTCTGGGTGAACTTCTGACTACAGACGTCATAGTGGTTCCAAGGCTTCTTAACACAGGCAGAGTAAAGAGAGCGTCATTACTCAGGTCGTTACAGAAGACCAATAGGTCGATAATTCTGCCCGCATGGCCCAGCTTAGAGAAGAATTCTCAAACGTTTTCTTCAATGGGTTTATGTTTGTGCCCAACCTAAAGAGGGTTCCTGAGAGGGTCCAACAAATAACCATTGACTATGTGGGCGACATTAATAAGCAGTACAATGAATGGATGAGAGCGGCGAAGAGGATCTCTAGAGTCTCCAAAGAGAGGCAGCAAGAGATTGAAAAGCTGAACCACCAAAAAGCTCAAAACAAACGGATCATTTCCGCTCTTGATGCAGAGTTAGAGGCCATAAGGAATTCTCAGCTAGAGGCTGAAAAAAGAGCCGAAGAAGCCATCAAAGCACTCTAAGAGGAGAAATCGAGACACTTTATTGAGGTTGAGTAGTTGCACCATCGAAATCATGAGCTAGTGACTGAGAGAGATACCGCCTGAAGAAGTGCAACCGAATTAAAGACCAAGCTTGAGCATGAGATAAGAGAGAAAGACAAAGCGTAGAAAATTGGCTAGGAGGCTTGTGATGAACTAGTCATAGTTAGACGTTAGAGGGATGCAGTTGTTGAAAAGGATAGAGATATTGATGCTCTTTTAAAGAGTCAAGTAGAGGTTGCAAAGAAACAAACCAGGGAAGATGTCATGGATGAGCTGGATCCGCTGCTTATCTCTTATAACGCTAATGTCTTGAAGTTCATAATTTTAGAATGGCTCCAGGGCGACTACCCTTACCACCTTGCCCACGCTTGGAAACAGATAGTTGAAGTGATAAAAGAGACCTTAGGGCTGAAGAGATTGATTTGATGCAGCTGGAAAGAGAAGTCTTGAGGGGTGATGAACCCGGAATTTTGAATGAGGGCCTAATCCTGATCCAAGTGGAAACTGTTGCAGCTTCTCTGAGGACCCAAGCTATCTCAAGCTCCGATGTGGACTCCTCTACCGACACTGGTTATAACCTAAATGAAGCACTACTTCAGAAATTCACTGGCCTCTCTCCCATCTTAAAAGGAGCATCCAGCAGTACTTCGCCTTATGTGGAAGTTCCAACTGAAGAGGGTATTTCATTGAATTCTCTCATTTTTCAAAAAGTCGATCTATCTCTGGTCTACATTTCTAACTCCTCTCTTTGTACTTCTTTAGCTTTAGATCTGCCCGCTGTCGCTTCGCTCCCTTTCCAGGGTCTCAACCAGACCGCAAATCTCGGTGACGGAGTCCGTAACTATAATGACTTCGACAACTTCTCATAACATTCCAGATGAGGAAATTATGGACTTTGATGAGCATTTGGCGGATGCTTTGTTAAAGGAAGGAGGTTTTTTGAATTAGAGGACTCAAGTTGATGATGATGTTCAGGGTTTCCCATTCCTCATTGGGTCCTTCCATACATGAGATGGAATAGAAACTTGAGGTGGATTTTCTTCTTGCAACAGAGATCAAACAGGAAAAGCTGGAAGTCATTCCTTCTCCCTTATCTATAGTTCTGCTCGGGGAGACCATTTTTTTCCCCATTCACAACTCTCCACCCAAGGGCATTGGGAGTTTCTCGACAGTATCCTCTTCAAGCATCCCAGTTTCCACTCCTCAACCTAGAACTGCCCAGGGCACACCTACGGATCAACCTAGAGCACTCCATTCAAGGGTAAAGGGAGTCATGGGAGAGGATAGAAAAGAGGAGAAGAGAGATCGAGCGAGATCTCTGCTGATTCCAAGTAGAAGAAACAGAAGTCGGCAAAGAAGTACTTTGAGTTTGGGTTTCTTTAGAGCTCAGGACGATGGTATTTCTCCCTCTTTTTTTAGCTTGTTGGACATAAACTTGTACTTTATTTTCAAGTTTAGTATGTAAATAAAAGTTCTTTTGTTTTTGTTCAACTTTTGCGTAAATTTGTTTAAGTGTTCATGGTATTATGTTTTTCATTCAATGTACTTGTAATTCATTGCTTGTCGTTTAAGTTGTAATGTTGTTTGATCGCCCATCGCTCATGGCATCAACCTGATAATTCCATCTCAAGGACTCACCTCAGTCATGGCCCTATGTTGTTTGAAATTCAAGGCATTAGCCATAATGCTACACTGTCGTGTTTAACGGTTAAGCGATTATACTCCTGCACTCAGTCTTGGGTTTGCGGAGTTAGTTCGTGGATGGTCGGGTCCCATCCATGATGAATTCATACTCCTCCTATCGGGTTCAGGCCAGAGTTGGAGAATAAATGGTCGAACCACACTCATTTATATGATAATACTCTTACTCACACTTCATAGATCAGAGTTAGTTGATGGGTGGTCTACCACACCCATTTGATACATATTCTTCAGCCCGTTGGATTGTAGACGAGAGCTAATGGGCGAACGGTTGAATCATGTTCACTTTGTTTAATTCGATTGTGGACCTAAGAACTTGGCCGGCATCAAACTCTGGATACTTTGTAGTTTGTATTAGGAACATGTAAATGCAAGTTGGTCACACATCACAACTGTTATATCATGCACAAACAGTTCACAGATGTGGAAGGAATCTCAAATTCTATTGCCAATTGAAAAGAAGCAATAAAATTTGTCTTATCACATGGCTTTGAGCCAAAATGCAAAAGAAAATGCTGAATGAAATACAACTGAATGAAATAAAACTAAGTGAAATAGCATCGTAGATGCTCATTATTCCATGCTTTTGGGAGTGCAATGCCATCGACAGTCGTAAATTTGAAGGTTCCATCTCCAATTTTTTGGCCGATGACATATGGTCTGTCCCATTCCGAACCAATGTGGATAGGGATAGGAAAAACCCGTTTCAAGACAAGGTCACCAATTTCAAAGGTCCTAGTTTGGACTTCAGTATTGTAATCTTGGGCAACTCATGTCGATATATAACTGCCCTCAAATCACTTCTTCGCGCTTCTCATCGACCATGTCTAGAGATTCCAAAAAGAGATCTCGGCTAGTTCTAGGGCTGTAGTAAGTCACTCGATGATAAGGGACTTCAAGTTCTACAAGTATCATGGCTTCAAACCGTATGCAAGGGCAAATGGAGTATGACCAATCGTGGACTTGTGGGTGGTTCGGTATGCCCATAATGCTAACGGGAGTCCATCGACCCACTTACCTCCGACCTTCTCCAAATGCTTCTTCAGAATGGACTTTATGATTTTATTAATAGCTTCGACCTGTCCATTAGCTTGAGGGTGAGCAACTGCTGCAAAAAAATTCTCAATGTGATGCCAATGGCAGAAATCTTTAATTTCAGAATTGTCGAATTGGGTCCCGTTACCTATTATGGTTGTTCGGGGGAGACCAAAACAATGAATGATGTTTCAAGCAACAAAGTTGATTGCTTTCTTTGTTGTGATCGTGGATAAAGGATCAGCCTCAGCTCATTTAGTGAAGTAATCGACTACCACGATGGAGTACTTCACACCACCTTTAGAAATCAACAATGAACCGACGATGTCAATGCCCCAAGTAGCAAATGGCCATGAACTGATCATTTGATTAATTTACATCGGTGGGGCTCTGGGAATTTTTGCAAACATCTTCCACTTGTTGCATCGCCTAGCATAATCAGATGTGTTTCGATTCACAATTGGCCAGTAATACCCATAGTAGAGTATTTTCTTAGCTAAGGTTTGCCCTCTAATGTGATCACCCCATTCTCCTTCGTGGACTTCTCATAATACTTGCTTGATTTCATCATGGGCGATACACCTATACCTGCAAGCAACAACATATATACACTCACAATAACTCACTTATAAAAGCAGCTGCATACACACACGAACAGAAATGCACATATGTTTAATTCATATTTTTAACTTGCAACTAAAATAAGCAACAATTAGACATAGATGTGAGTGCGAGAACACTCACCGGGTTGGAAGAATAACACTTAACTTGCTAGCTCCTCCTTCTTGCTCCCCCACCTCCCTTTGCAAAAACTTCCTTCTAAATCGAAGAACGAACTCTTGATTCTTAAACTTGATAATAGGTGTAGAGATTGTCGAGAGTTGGTAGTATTGATTATAGGAATTTTATAGTTTTTATTTTGATTTTTATTTGAATTTAAGAGGAGTTAGGGTTAGGGTAATTGACTATTTTTCTAAAGTGATATAACGAAAATGTTATGTAGTATTTATAATAAGAGAAGAGAAGTCTGGAATTATGAAATCTCTAGAAATGGAGAAACCAAGATATTAGATTTTAAGGTTTGGTCTAGGGGTTATTAGGCCTTGTTTATTCATTTTTCTTTTTCTTTCTTCTTTCCTTTCTTAAGTTTATATATATACACACAATTCTAATTCAAGAAAAAGTACAAATCAATTCTATCAAAAATCATTTTCTACACTACAAGGAACAGGACATGTTTCGATGGCTCAAAACCATCGACGGCTATCGGAAGCCGTCGGAAAAAATCGTAGGAAAAAAATCCGTCACTGAACAGGATTTCCGACGGCTTCCGACAAAACCTGTCGATGTACTTCCGATGGCTTCCGATTGACAACCGAAGACTCCCGACAGTCGTCGGAAGACACGTGGACAATGACGGGGTGTGCCGAAAACCGTTGCCAGCCGTCGGACTTCTTCCGTTGCTTGTCGTCGGAAGCTGTCGGAAATTTTTGGCCTACAGGCCGTCGGAGGCCGTCGAAATTCCTGAACCAGATTTTGATTTTTTCTGCTGCATTTTTGCCTTCCATCCACAATCCATAAACACAATATATTCCACCACACAAGCATATATCCAATTCATATATTCAATATAAAATCAAACTGTACAAATATAATCAAATCACATAAAGAAATAAATCAAGCATAATTCGTATAAAATCAAACCAACACTTCACTAACATAATTTACATACATCTCATTGTACAAAATATACATCAATCCGTTATCAACTCCTCACCATCAACTCCCAAATGTCAAAAATAATACCACCAAATGTATCATCAAATAATATACACAACATTTCAAATCCAACTCCACCAACTCAATGTATCATCAAAAATTACTAAACAATGACGCAAAACAAAAAACATACCTATCACTCCAGTCAATCACCTCCAGAACCTCTGGAACCAGCTGAAGATGGAAAGCAGCCACCATATTGCTGCATGTCCTCAGCAATACGCTGGTCCAACGGCTATGTCATTTAAATGGCCTGCCGACGATTCTACTCTTCCAGCTGCGCCACACTAGCTCTCAACTCTTCGATCTCTACTAGGTCGATCTGAGCTCTGGCCGTTTGGCTGGCTCTCCTTTGTCTGCTGGCCTGCAATAATTATTTAATTTAGTCTATAATCTTACTATCAAAGCTACAACATAATGTGTTAATTGTTATATCTATAAACTTATTACTGAAACTAAAGTGATGTGAAGTTCTTTAGAACTAAAAGATTACTAAATTGTTATATCTTAATATATTATTCATTACCACTTGATTGCCAAAGCCGTAGCGCCTGTTCACTGAAAATGGATCCATGACTGACTTAAAAATGATGTCCTCCTCAACCGTCGTCAGCTGCTCTCAACCGATATCCTCAAGGAGTTTCTGCCATTGTTCCATAAACCTTGCCTGCATGAACAAATAAAAATACAGTTAAAATTAATATCACGATATCTTAATTCATTATACTTTAATAATTAAAATGGTTAATAATAGTATATTGTGATGCCCCACCTCTATACTCACACTAGCCAAGGACACTACGGGGTAATGTCGTCGACTAGCACGAAGAATAAGGCTGTTGAGGAGCGACCATCTATGTAATTGCTTTGTGCGAGTACCGATATGTCAGATAATATAACTTACATTTCTTTTCAAGAGGAAATCCGACATATCAAATACAAACTCAAAGCTACCACACAGTGGCTATGTGGACTTCGGAAACAAATATAGAAATAAGCATAACACAAATCAGTCACAGACATTCATATCACAAAGGCGGAATCAGATATGAATATATCACATAAAAGTGTACATCAAAATAGTGGTCATATAAGATCCACTACACCACAAAAGAATAGGTACAGGTGCTAGACAAAAGAATAAATATACATCAAGGAGTCTCTATCTCGAATGTATAAAAGCAAAAACTACTAATCTAAAGTAGTTAGCCAAAAATCAGATGATGAACCCTGATCAGAAGTCAAGCAGAAGCACCTGAAATACCTCGGTCTGACCCAAGTATTATTTAAGAAGAAAATAATAAACGGGTCAGTCTAGCTATAAATATCAGATAAAATGATATAGGATAAGAGATTTGACCAAAAATGTATGATAACAAAAATGCTATACTGTGTCAAGTATACATCAAATAACAACAAAAATCATACAATATCTCAAATCATCTCAAAACACCAAAAAGAATCACATTCTTTAAATTACTCACCAAAGCACAAATATTGACAAAACATATCAATGCCAATCGCATAAATATTGGTGAAACAAAAATTCTAGAAATCATCAACTAGAAATCCAGAAACGCAAATGGAACGCTATTCCATAAAATGAGCCGGAGCTCCTCCAAACAGGGTATAGTCCCCCATTGCGGACTATGAGTCAAAGCTCCTCCAAATGAGCCGAAGCTCCTCCAAACAGGGTATAGTCCCCCATTGTGGACTATGAGTCGAAACTCCTCCAAATGAGCCGAAGCTCCTCCAAACAGGGTAAAGTCCCCCATTGCGGACTATGAGTCGAAACTCCTCCAAATGAGCCTCAACAGAACGGGGTATAGTACCCCACGCGGACAAAGAGATATCGCACATTGCTAGTCCAAATCATAAAATGATCACCATTGATCAATAAGAAGTGTCAATTACACTAAGCTAGTAAATAGATGAGTTTAGCTTCATATCCCATAACCACTGGTTTAACTTAAATATTTACGAACAGATTGTAGATTTCCACTCGAAAATTGTCACAAGAGTTTCAATCGAACAAGTCCAAGAATTAACCGATGAAGTAAACGCAAGCGTTTCATACCACTTGTTTTACTAAGCCGTTTAATTAGATTTCTCATACGAATGAGGTAAAGGCTTGTATATACTAATAGATTAGAAAACAGTTTTATAAACGAGATTTATATTAAAATAGAGTTGAAAACATCTTTGTGAAAGAGTTTGAATATTTACTACTAGTATAGAAACCTTTGTATTTAAAAGTGACAAATCACAGAAATGATTGTAGAAATAATCAATCACCAAAAATTTCACATACGAAGACATGAATCAAATCCATAGAAATCGATACTGAATCCATCAAAATGGATATTCTCAAAAATCCCGAAAAGAAGTCATCAAAGTCGATAATAAATCATAACGACAAATCGGATCAACACGAATCGATCAAAATTGGAAACCCACGAAAAATAAGCAAGATGGACTGATACAAGTAGGTCAGTCGACTGAACCAGATGGTCAGTCGGCTGACACAATGCCTGGAAACTTTCGGTTTCCAGGTCAATCGACTGATACAGGGACAGAATGTTTTCCGCCCCTGGTTCAGTTGACTGACCTACTGGTTCAGTCGACTGAACCTTCTTCCAAAGCATGATTAGCCTAGCCCCTAAGCGTGGTAAAATCCTATCGAAACCGATCGATCGAGCAACGGCGACTAAGGATTTATGCCAAGCGACAACTCAGCCTAATAGGCCCTTCGATACACCCCGGTAAACATGTTCAAACACCCATAAAAGGATTTTTCACAAAATTGGACTTCAAAAACCAAAAATTGGAAAATTCACCAAATCAAAAACAAATGAACATGAATAGATGTTAGGAATTCATACCTAACAACAACGAAAGCTATAGACGTAGATGTGAGTTTAAAAACTCACCTTTTAAACCCAAACAACAAATGAGAAGCTATAGAACAAAGGAAAGACCAATTCCTCTTCAATCTCAACTCAAAAAGCTCCAATCTAAGCTAATAAGCAAATATTTCCTAAGTTAGGGTTTAGAAATTTCTGAAATTGAAGAGAGATAGAGATGGAGAAGATGGAGAGGATGCTTACCTAAGCTTCTCTTTGATTTTGGAGCAAGAACTCAAGTTTCCAAATCAAACTAGGGTTTGGAATTTCTATTTCCTTTTCTCTTCCCCCATTTTTACTTAAGCTTGAATGTATTAGGAAAATGAGAATGAAATGAGAAGAGGGGCTGAGTTAGGGTATTAAGATGGGTTAGTGGGCTGAAACCCAAAGCCCAAAATAGAAAAATAGCAAAATTCACTCAACTCCAAACATATCGATGCTTATACTCAAAAAAGTTGTAAATGCCATTTTGGACTCAATGGAAGGGGTCTCGAGTCCCAATTCGACTGTTTACACAAAGTAACATTTTGGACTTTAATCCGATTAACGATGCTATATTTAAATAAAACATTTAAATATACAATCGTAAAATATGCGGGTTGTTACAGACTCCCCTCCTTAAAGAAATTGCGTCCTTGCAATAATTAAGAGGAAAATAAAGAGTAACAACCATAAAAGCATATCGACACAAAAGGAAGAAATATTGAAATGAGAAGTTCACCATAAAGAGCACGAAAGAGTAAGTCTGGATGTGTTTGCTCGATGAATTCTCAAGATTCCCAAGACCAATTCTTAGGATTTGAGGACCATTGAACTTTCACAAGAAGAACATCTTTATTTCGAAGGCGTTTAACCTCCGAAGTAATGATACGAATAGAATGTTGCTCATAAGTCAGATTTGGTGAAACTTCAATTTCTTCAATTACACTAGGCTCAAGAATAGAATCGGAATCCCTAAGGTATTTCCGTAGTTGAGAGACGTGGAAAACGTCATGAATAGCAGAAAATTGAGCCAGTAAATAAAAGAGGCGATAAGCCATGGAACCAATACGTTCGGTGATGGGAAATGGACCAATATATCGAGGTACAAATTTTCTCGATCGACTGAAACGCACAACACCCTTCATAGGTGAAACACGAATGAACACCAATAAAGTCTGGACCTAAAACCAGCTTCTCGCCGGCTTCAAGCCAACATGAAGGAAATTGGCAGGGCCTTCCATAGAGTGCCTCGAAAGGTGCCATACCAATAGTAGATTGGAAGCTATTATAGGAAGAAAACTCAACAAGAGAAATATGATCTTCCCAACTTCCACCAAAATCAAGAACACATGCACGAAGGAGATCTTCAAGAGTTTGATTCACACGCTTTATTTGTCCATCGGACTGAGGATGATAAGCGGTGCTAAAATTTAGCTTTGTTCCCAAAGCTTTTTAAAGGTCTTACCAAAATCCACTAGTAAACAATGGATCACGATCGCTAACAATAGAAGTAGGAACTCCATGCAATTTAACAATTTCTTTGACATAGAGTTTAGCCAAAAGAGGTATAGTCCAAAAGAGAAGGATGAGCCTTAAGGCTACACAAAGCAAGAGATGAACATGAATCGGATTCACGATCTCAAATCTAACAAGTGGACAAAGTCTCGAGATCACTCCATTCGAATATCATCATAGAAACAACCGATTGTTGCTTTCGACTAAGGACATCAGCAACACGATTTCCCTTTCCAGAAAGATAAAGAATATCAAGATCATAAGATGCAAGGAACTCGAGCCAACGTTGTTGATGCAAATTAAGTTCCTTTTGAGAAAATAAATACTTCAAAGATTTATGATCGGTTTAGAGAAAAAATTTCTCTCCCAAAAGATAATGATGCCAAATTCTAAGGGCGAAAACAATAGCCGCGAGCACCAGATCATGAATGGCATATCTAGTATCGACAAGCTTTAATTGTCAAGAAGCATATGTGATAACACATTCCCTTTGTAAGAGAATGGCACCCAAACCAATACGACTAGCATCGGTACAAACAATAAAGTCTTGGTTCCCTTAGGGAAACACAAGAATAGAAGCATCGGAAAAGAGTTCCTTTAATCAATCTTCTTTCCCGAAAAGCTAAGACTTTCAAAATTATAATTAACTTTATGTAATCATCCTTTTTAGAAAAATTTACTTATTACAAGCCAATTTATTGTGTCTAACTGTCTCATCATAGCGTTTAGGAGATTCCTATCGATAACGTTGATCAAGCGCATCGACCAGAATTCTTAAAGCACTCAATGGGAAAAACAACACAAAATCATCTTCTATATGATAAACAAGTCTCTTAAAAATTTTACAAATATTCTTTGCTCATTTTAAGAACAAAATTCAATCATACTTATAAATATCTTATTAAAAGATTTGCAAATTTTAAATTGTTGTTTTCATCCATAATCAATAAATACAAGGATAAACTAATCGAGATATTCATAGAATACTCGATTCACAAAATGGATGAAATAAGATAGAAGGTTCGTCAAACCGAATGACATAACGAACCACTCACGAGAATCATAACGAGTGTGGAATGCGGTAAGTGAAATGCTACCCTCTGCAACTCGTAGCTGATTAAAAACCGGTGGCAAAGTCGAGTTGAAAAGACCTTAGCACCATTCAATAGATTGCTTAGGTGATAATCCCAAGACAAGCTCAAATATACCGGAAAATTCACAAACTACTTGAATGAGAGAAATAATATTCTCCTCATCATGTAGGTTTAAAGAATAAAATGATGTCACCGAATTGGAAATTGAAATCATTAAGAGCCATAGAAATTTGTTTAACAGATTGAGGATGTCGAAGATGAATAGTCCATATTGGACATAGGATATGGGCTTCATAATGATTAAGCCAATCCTTTCCCAAAAATCAATTTTGAAGCCTAAGTAACACATAACATGCAAATCGGCTCGGAAAGAAAATTCACATAAAATAATCTCGACATCTTTACAAAGCAAACTGATTGTTGCGGATCCACTAACCGGATTCGCAATTCTCAGTGAAATCGTCAAACCCATAATAGTAAAAGAAAAGGAATCAACAAGTTCTTTTAATATAAAAGAGTGGGATGCACCCGTGCCAAAAAAAAGAACTCGATTAGGATATTCACAAAACAAATTAATGTCATCAAGGATAGAAGGATAATTACCTTGACCACGAGAAGTGTTACTAGGAGCTTGCATAACATTCAGCTCTCCTCTCTCTTGCTTTGAAGTTTGAGACATGAAGATATATAATGATCCAAACTTTTGCAATAGCGGCAAGAAATAGGCCTTGGACACCTATTTATATAGTGGTCCTTAGAGCCACAATTGTAGCACTCTCCACGATTAGGGATTGGAGTCTTTGCTACCGAAGTTACTTGCTTCACTTTCTTGTTGGGATTAGGACTTTCGAACTTAATAAAGGGATGCCTCTTCTTGTTGATGGTGAAGTTCTGTTTGGCACCCACACTTCAACATCACTTTCTTTATCCGCCTCTTCGAGTCGAAGAGCGATATCAACAAGCTGATCGAAAGAAACTTCGAGTTTCAGAAGTAATGGCTTTTTGAGGTTCTTATTCAACCCATAGACAAATCTCTGATCTTTCTTCAATGGGGTATTAATATACTCAACCCCATATTTAGAAAGAGATTCAAAAGATGCGACATAATCTGCCATAGAAGATTCACCTTGAACAAGGTCAATAAAGCGTCGGGCTAAAGTTACTTTTTCAGCTTCCGGCACAAATATTAACTCGAACCTTTCCCGGAATTGCTCCCAAGTAAGATCCGCTTCGATAATTTTAGTAATCAAAAGCTCATAACAATCTCGTACAAGTTTTGAATCTGATTACTCTGTTTCAAGGCTTTATTGAATCCTGAAGTAGATAGTTCGATAACCCGTTTGTACCTGTTGGATTGAATTATTGTCTAAAAGAATCTACGCAGTAGATCCTTGAAGTCAGAAGTACAACAGTTATCATCTCCATCATTCTCGAATCATCGACACAATTAACCAACAAATTTTAGACAATATTTCCAACCATGGATGGTTCGAGTTCAATCAATCTCAATGCTCTTCAAGTTATGAATCAGCATTTAACGCGATTGGAGCAGTTTGATGGTGAAAACTTCACTCGTTGGCAAGAGACGATGAAATTCTTTTTGATCACGGTCAAATTGTTCTATATTCTTGAAGATAACTTGGAGGAAATACCAGAGGAAATTGATAAAGATACTGACAAATTGAAAGCAAAAAGTGCAAGCGCAAAGAGGATGATTTTCTATGTAGAGGGCACACTCTGAATGCATTGTCTACTCCTGTCTACAATGCACATAGGACTTTGAAAACTGCAAAGGCACTTTAGGCTGCACTAGAAAGCAAATACCGCATATCCGAGGCAAGTAACAAAAAATTACTTATTTGCAATTTTATGGATTTCAAAATGGTCGAAAATAAGTCCATAGTTGGACAAGAAAGCAAAATTCTACTATTAGTGAATCAACTTAAAGATGCTGGAATAAATCTCCCTGAATCTTTTGTTGTTGGAGTTATAATTTCAAGACTTCCTAATTCTTGGAATGATTAGAAGGAAAAATTAAAGCATGCGAAAACGGATTATGATTTAGACGGTTTACAGCGTCATTTTCGTATTGAAGAGGACTCTCGTAAACGCGAACTAGATGATAATCCGCAAACTGAGTCCCATTCTAAGGCAAATAATGTTCAAATTACTGACAAGCTGAAGCCTAAGAATGAGACACAGTTTAAGATGAAAAAATCCAAAAACAAAAAGAAAGGTGCTTGTTACTAGTGTAACAAAAAGAAAGGTGCGGAAGAAACAACAAAAAATGACTGTGGTCGAAGACTCACTTGTGGCTGTAGCACAAGAGGTGAACTCCGTTAGCGAAACCGATAATGATTAGTGGTTTGATACTGGAGCAACCATTCACATTTGCAAAGACCGTAATCTGTTTAAGACTGACGAAGAAAATAATGGAGAAGCCGACAAGGTTACTGGAGCAAAAAATGTTCCAAGCAAAGTTTTGGGAAAAGGCACCATAGAACTTACATTTACTTTAGGAAAAGTTATTACATTAGTTAATGTATTTTATGTACCTGATATGTGTAAGAATTTGGTCTCTGGATACCTTCTTAACAAAGGAGGATTCAAGATGGTGTACGAGTCTGATAAGTTAGTGTTGTCCAAGAACGACAAATTCATTGGACAGGGATACTCTTGTAACAGCATGGTTAAGTTGAATCTATTAAAGAAATCTTCTATTTATATTGTTGATTCTGTTAGTTTATGGCATGGTAGACTAGGACATGTTAATTATAATTCCCTTAAAAATATGCATAAACTAGGATTAATTTCTAATTGTGATTTCGATACTATCTCTAAATGTGAAATATGTGTTCAAGCAAAAATACACCAAAAATCCTTTAAATCTATAGAAAGGAAAACTGGCTTGCTTGATTTAGTATATAGTGATGTGGGTGACTTAAAAAATCATACCACCTATGGTGGTAACCAATACTATATAACATTTATTGATGATTATACTAGATATGCATATGTGTATCTAATGAAAACTAAAGATGAGGCATTTGATAAATTTAAAATGTACAAAGCAGAGGTCGAAACACAATTAGGAGTTAAAATAAAAGTATTACATTCAGATCGAGGTAGTGAATATTTCTCAAATGAATTCACCTTATTTTGTAAACAACACGGTTTAGTTCACCAATGCACTACCCCATATACACCACAACAAAATGGTGTTGCAGAAAGGAAAAATAGAACTTTAGTAGAAATGGTTAATGCCATGCTCATAAGTTCAAACTTACCTTATAACCTATGGGGTGATGCTATGTTATCTTCATGTTATATCTTAAATAGAGTACCACTTAAAAAGAATAATGTTTCCCCTTATGAATAATGGTTTAATAGGAAACCTAATCTTACAAAACTTAAAGTTTGGGGTTGTTTAGCATATGTTAGAAAACCAGACCCTAAACGACCAAAGTTAGGAAATAGGGCATTTAAATGTGTTTTCATAGGATATTCACTTAATAATATAACTTATAGATTTCTAATTCTTGACACCTTAGAAGTTATAGAATCTATAGATGTAGAATTCTTTGAAAATCAAACTGTTGAGATTCCATTGAGATCATCTAGTCTAAAACCTAATACGATTGATGATATCAATGACGATGACTATGCTCTTGCTCAAAACAGCAGGGAAGTATCAGTACCAGATAATAGTATTGAACAAAGGAGAAGTAAAAGAGCAAGAATAGAGAAGGACTATGGTCCTAACTTCATTACATATCTTATATAAGGCGGTAAGGACGAAGTCCTTAATGTGACTAGATATGTCATAAACGTCGATGATGACCCCAAAACTTATTCTGAGGCTATGAGTTCCAGAGATTCAATATTCTGGAAAGAAGCTATTAATGATGAAATGAATTCCATATTGTTAAACCAAACTTGGGTTTTAATTGATTTACCTCCTGGTGCTAAACCTATAGGATGTAAATGGATATTTAAGAAAAAGTTGAATACAAATGGATCCATTGATAAGTTTAAAGCCAGATTAGTTGCTAAGGGATATAAGCAAAAACATGGAGTGGATTATTTTGATACATATTCTCCAGTTGCTCGCATATCTTCTATACGCTATTTAATAGCACTTGCATCAATTCATAAATTGGTCATACATCAAATGGATGTAAAGACTGCATTTCTAAATGGAGATTTAGAAGAAGAGATATATATGAAACAACGTGAAGGTTTCAAAATCCCAGGCCAAGAAAAGAAAGTTTGCAAATTAGTAAAGTCTCTTTATGGCCTGAATCAAGCTCACATGCAATGGCATGAGAAGTTTGATAAAATAGCATTGTCATATGGATTTATTGTTAATGATGCCGATAAATGTATTTATAGCAAATCGGACAACAACGATTATAATATATTTATACGTTGATGACATGCTAATATTTGGTTCCAATATATCCTGTGTGAATGAAACTAAGAAGTTTCTATCTTCTAAATTTGATATGAAAGATCTAGGAGAAGCTGACATACTTCTGGGAATTAAAATTATTAGGAAAGATGGTGAGTTGTTTCTAACTCAATCTCATTACATTGAGAAATTCCTCCGAAAGTATGGTCATTATATTGACAAACCAGCACCTGCTCCTTTAGATCCTAGTATTAAATTAGGAAAGAATGTTGGACGTACCATTTCTCAACTTGAGTATTCCAGTATTATTGGGAGTCTTATGTATGCTATGCATTGCACTAGACCAGACATAACACATGCTATAAGCATGTTATGTCGATTTACAAGTAATCCAGTTTTCGAACATTGGAAAGCTATTTCCAGAGTTTTAGCTTATTTGAAAGGAACTGTTACCTATGTAGAATCCAAATCCAAGTCTACGACTAGATGGATCTTTACGTTAGGAGGCGCTATTGTGTCTTGGGTTTCCAAGAAACAGACCTGTATATCTGATTCAACAATGTTTGTCAGAGTTGATTGCATTAGCAAATGCTTGTAAGGTAGCGGAATGGCTTAGGAATTTATTAATAGAAATCCCATAATGGAAGAAGCCATCTCCAGCAGTCTTGATTAACTATGATAATCGGGCTACAATATACAATGTCTCTAATAAGACATATAATGGGAAGTCTAGACATGTGAGTCTAAGACATCAAATGATAAGATAGTTACTCAAAAGTGGAGTAATAACTATTGATTACATAGAAACAAAGAAAAACTTTGCTGACCCACTCACAAAGAGTCTTCCAAAGGCAATGGTTTCTATAAAATCAAAGAAAATGGGACTAAGGTCTGTGAAGGTTGATCATCCTTAACAGAAACCTAACTTATGTTTTGAAAAGGATAGACAAAGTTCAATGGGTACCAACAAGTTAAGAGAATGATTATGGAACACCAAATCAATAATCCCATAATATTTAGTGTTGGATTCTGCAAGAACAAATAATGGATAATATATCCTTAATAAGTCTAGTTACCTTAAAAAGGTGTATCGTAGAAACACCTTAAGAGACTTACCTATATGAGTATGGAAATCAGGCCGTTTCTTAAGAAAGTAAGACCGCTTTCTGACGTAGACTCATGAACCCAGGATTTAAGCACATGACCATTAATGTGCTGAGCATACAAAACACTCTATATAAGGAAATCAGTATGTATGACTGTTCCGGTACTATCACTAGGGGTACTTGGTTCAAGATACGTTCACCATAAACCTCGATAGAACTTTGAATGGTTTACATTAAGTGAAAGTTCAAATCCAAAAGATACCTATCATTTATGTATTAGTTTCGACGATGATGCAAAACTTGATCTTGGAACTACATTGGCTTGATCCCACTTGAGTATGTAGGTTGTCACTCTAGTGATGCAGCCATCTATTTTATTTATTTTACTTATTTTGAAAATGGAGGAAATTGTTGGAAATTTTCAAAATTAGTTTTGGGTATGGGTTTGTTTTTTGAAGAGGGAAGAAGAGGGAAGAAGAAGGAAGAAAAGTGGATGAATAGTCCCACATCTAGGAAATTAAGAGAATATATTGATTTATATATGGATTTCTCTAAGGAAGGTTGGGCCCTTTGGGCACCCAAAGCTTTGCTTTGATGTGAGGAGGGAAGTTATGCATCACCACTACACGCGCGCGCCGCCGTCCGACCGGACCGGGTTCGAGTTTGGGTCTAAAATGACGAATTAATTTTTGTTAACAAGCCGGATCCAGAATTTGAATTTGAACGGATAGTTTTGGCGGGTAATTTGAATGAAGGGACGCGACCGTTTAGTAACAGTTTCAAAGTGTTACGAAAAAGTGCGACCGTTTGTAACAGTTTCAGACTGTTGGAAAGGATGCGACACTTGATGAATGGACACCTCCTCACTACTATAAATAGTGACGCCCAGGAACCATTACAGTACAACAATATCTTTTCTTTGTATCTTCTTCTTCTTCCTCCAGATCTGCGACGACCAGAAAGTGTTGCAGAACACTGCATTATCACTACAGTTTGCGACGCCTATAAGGTGTTGCAAACACAGAAGCGTTGCAGATCAATTTTCTTCTTCTTCATTCCATTCTCTACTAAATTGCATCATCGGAGATCAAATTTGACTACTTGGTCAGATCAAAATCGTACAAGTTTTGAATCCGATTACGCTGTTTCAAGGCTTCATTGAATCCTGAAGTCGATAGTTCGATAACCCGTTTGTACCTGTTGGGTTGAACTATTGTCTAAAAGAATCTACGCAGTAGATCCTTGAAATCAGAAGTACAACAGTTATCATCTCCATCATTCTCGAATCATCGACACAATTAACCAACAGATTCCATTAATAAATGGTTGGATGAATGCACGGTGAAAATCCTACGGATTGAATTTTCATTGTTAATAGCAAAGATGGAATTAAGCATAAAATGAATACAAGGTATGCATCAATATATATTAGCTTAGAATGAACCAATTGGAGCAAAATATAATTAAAGTGTACTTAATGGGCCATCAAACTAAGTATGTATAAACAAAGTAAATTAGTTAAAAAGAAAAGATCGTAGAAATTTCCACTTTAAAAGTTAGTTTAAAAGATAAACAATAACAAAATGCTATATCAATGCTCAAAGTAACTAATTAATCATATTAGCGCTATGTTTATAGCAAAAATACTATATTTACGACAAATATTATATACATGTAATATTACTTTACTATAAATAATATATACATATAACATTATTTTGTATTACAGCCAAAAATTTTTAACCAACATCCCTGGTTCAGAAAACCTTAAGCATTTTCCTCCTGTCTATTTTCCTAGTATAGTAGTATAAACGCTATTTTGGAGTACTAAAGACGACAATCAATAATGGTTGTTAACTCAAAAACTTGCACTGAATAAACTAAAATGTAAGTAGACTTGGATTTTTCAATTTTAAAAATTAACCTTAATTTCAAATAATAGCCGGTTAACTGGTCCAATAACCGTTCACCAAAAAGACAAATACTTTGGCGTTTTATTGGAAAAATATACTAAAATAGTAAAGTGTTTGTCGTTTTAATTTATTTTTACAATAAAATGGCAAAATATTTAACGTTTTACCGTGAATTCGGCAAAAATGATTAAACACTTTAGAGTTTAATTATATTGGAATTAGCTAAAAATTTAGTTTGTTTGTTAGTTTGTGTACTTCTGAACATAGCGTGGTCCAATTTAAAATGGTGAATGGTTCAAGATTTCTTTTCCCACACAATAACAAAAGTTAAATAGATGCTACTAGTAGGCATTTATCCCATTTTTAGAACGTCCACAAATTAAACTTATTTTCCGCTGCTTTAATTCACCACAGGAGCTAGAAGTCCATTTTTTTTTTGGCATATATCAATTGAAAATGCAGTCTCTTTGAGGGCAGCTTCGTTTTTTATGGGTTAAAGTTGGGTTTGATTAACCAGTTCTTTTTCTGTGTTCTTTTACGGCGTGGAGCTTTCTTAGCATCAAATATACTATAATTTTGTTTCATTTAACATCAAGGAATTGCTTTCGTTAAAAAATGTTATCAAACTCTATGTTGTTGTGCGAAAATATATGACGGTGGGAAGACGCACACACTATAATTTTGTTCCATTTAATAACAAGGAATTGCTTTTATTCAAAAGTATTATTATGTTGTTCTGCAAAAATATACGCAGACGGATTCTGAAATTCAACATGCATGGAATCAGCGTTGATGATAACGTCTCCAAAAGCAACAATGCACAAAAGATGATAAATAGAGGTGGTAGGGTTGATCACTTTCTGCTACCGTTGTTAAGAGCAATATAATATCAATACTTGCCACAGAGGACTATTCTGAGTTAATGTTTGTATAGTTGTTCAGTTTTTCTCCTTTTATAATTGCTTAAGCAAGCCGACACTTGCCAAAATAAACGAGTAGTCGATGTCAGAAACATACATATAAGCGACATGTAAATCTTAACATTTGTTGTCATTAAATGATATTTACTCTACATTTAATATTTGCAGAATCTCCGATGGATGGAGATAACATGGCTTTCACAAATATAATCTTGGTACATATATCATAATAAATGGAACTAACCACTTGCAGATGCATGCATTCTCTTCTTAAACTATTCTTATACAGCTAGTTCGTACCTTAAGTGTACGACTTTATCAAATATTATCTTTAATAATTTAAAATGATCTCTTGCTGGCAACAAGAGTATTAACACATGATTGGTGTATTATTTTACTGTATATATCTCCTTAATTAGATGCGATACTGAGTATACGGGAACATATTTCTTAGTATATTTTGAATTTGGTAATAATAATAATATCCAAATGATTGAATGCAAGAAGATTGAAGCATTCATAGCTGTAGAGAGGAAGTGGAATGATACCTTATCAATGAACGCACCCCTCCCTCACATACATTGCTCATAACAGGTCCTCTACTCTCTCTTAACTGAGCTTTTATTGATAATTAGCTCCTTCCCCTACCTATTAATATCACCGAGGAGATTAATATGGATGAATTAAATAAAATACCAATTACTAAACCTACAAAATCAGCTTGTTTCGCAGGAATTCCCCTGCCGCATCGGTTGTGTCCATACCAGGCTGCTAGTATGGGTCGATCAGATGGGATCCTCTTGCTGGGTTCTTGGGATGAGTCATTGCGAGGCCTATCCTGTGTCGTCAGTGACTTTGGCTCTTTATCGTATCTCTAGTTTGTCGGGCTACCGTTGGTCTCTTCGGAGGTTACAACGGACCTGGAGCGATTGGTTCAAATGATCTCCCAGCTCTGATCGCATAGTGGTCCCAGATTCGGACCACTATTCGGACAGTCTGGGTTATTGTCAACCTTCATTGTTCTGCTCTGTTGTTCCCTCTATTAGGACCGACCCGCGAATCTTACCGGTATCGCAGGGCTGTCTTTTTAGTGACAGTCCGACTTCGATAAGGTTCCTTCAGCAACGTGGGCTGTGACTTGTTTGCTCCCCCACACTCTTCAGACCCTCTTCTGATATTCCCTGCTCCGCTCTTTCCTCCCCTTCATCTCTTTCCCTTGTTCCATCGTCGGTTGTTTCTGTGTTCTCGCTCATTGGTTGTTCCTCCCTCTCCTTCTTCTCTTCATCCTTGGCTTATCCTTATTCTGTTGTTGACTGGTTTTTACAGCAGTATGGGATGCGGTTGGTCAGCCACCCCTCTCTCTTGCACTTTTCCTCGTTTCCTCCGGATCGCTTGGTCCCTTCTTCATCTTCCTTCTCCTCGGCGTGCTCCCTTCCCTCTTCTTCGTGCTCTCTGTCCATTACCATTCCTCTTATGAGTAAGGCAGAAATTGTGCTCTTTAATGACCGCCTAGATTGCATTTCTAGGAACTCTTCCCCTTTGCTTTTTGTTTCCTCGCAGTCTTCTTCGTCCGGGACCGGTGGCGAGGTGTCTTTTGAGACATCTCCCCAACCCTCCGTTCCTCCTCCTCATTCGACTCGTCGCAGATCGCGAAGAGTCCTGACTACCCCTCGCACCATAAGCACACACTCTATAGCGGTGTCTGAGCAAATCGATAGATCTACTCGATATTCGTTGTATCTTGTCTGAGTTCGTCCTGCTGTCCTTTGGTTGTTGTCTGTTTTCACGCCTTTTTTCTTCGGATTTCTTTCCTTCCCTCATGTCGAACTTTCTTTTCTGGAATGTTCGTGGCATTGGCAACGATGCGTCTTTGGCTAGGCTAAAACGCATTGTCAGAAAGCACTCTGTGGGTTTGGTCGCTCTCCTGGAACTTTTTCTGGAGCCGGATGGTATCCCCAATACCGTTCTATCCTTAGGTTTTGGCGGTGGCTCAGCCAACGTCTCCGGAAAGATTTGGATTTTATGGTCCAAATCCCTTGTTGTTCGCTCCGTTTTTGACTCCTCGCAGCTTTTCTCGGTGGCCTGCTCGTCTCCATCTTTCGCTTCTCCCTTTCTTTTCTCGGCGGTTTACGCCAAGTGCGATCGGACGGAGAGGTTAACTCTTTGGTCTGATATTCTTGCCCTCGTTGATTTGGGTTTTTCTTCCTCTGTGGTTGGCGGCGATTTTACTTGGACGAACAACCAAGAGGGACCGAACCGTATTCTTTCTAGACTCGACCGTGTTTTCGGGTCGGAGGATTGGTTTCGCCTTCCCTTTTCCTTCTCGATCGCTCACCTTCATCGGACCTTCTCTGACCATGCTCCTTTGATTGTTCGTTGCCTCCCTCTTTCCTTCTCCGGGCCCTCTTCCTTTCGGTTCCAGAGCATGTGGAGATCACACCACTCTTTTCTTCAAGTGGTTGCTAACTCTTGGAGCGCTCCAATTTTTGGCTCTCCCTGTGTTGTTTTTGCTCGTAAGCTTCAGCGTCTCAAGGCCTGCCTTAAGGTGTGGAACGTTCATGTTTTCAAGAACATTTTCGATCGCGTTCGAATGGCCGAAGAGACCCTGATCGTAGCCGAATCCTTGTTAGACGAGGATCTGTCCGCTGCTAACAAGGAGGCGTGGGCGTTAGCCCAAACCAAATTCTCTTCGGAACTTCGTATCGAAAATGACTACCTTCGTCAAAAGGCTAGAATCAAGTGGGTGGTCGACGGAGATACGAACTCTAAATTTTTCCATTCTTCTATTCGTAAGAAGAATAATCTTCTCACTATCCGTGAGATTTTGCGTCCTGATCTATCTTTGGCTTCTTCGCCTAAGGAAGTCAAAGATACCATTCTGTCCCACTTCCAGTCCTTTCTGGGCTCTTCGTCTGTCTCGGTTTCCGACTCGGCCCTGTTAGCCTTCATTCCCCGTGTGGTTCTTTCTCCGGAAAGTATCATTTTAGCGGATCCCTCAGCCCTAGAGGAGATCCGTGCTAGTGTCTTTGCCCTACGCAAGGATAGTGCCAGCGGCCCTGATGGCTTCAACGGTGTCTTTTATAGGAGTGTCTGGCCTATTATTGAGGCTGATTTTTGTCTTACGGTTCAATCCTTCTTCTCCGGTGGGTCTCTTCCCTCTGGCTAGACATCCACCAATCTGATTCTGATTCCTAAGTGCAAAAATCCTCGGTCTTGTGCGGATTTCCGTCCAATCAGCCTTTGCAACTTCTCGAATAAAGTTATTTCCAAGATCCTGGCTAGCCGTTTGGCCCCTTTCCTAGAGCGTATTATCTCTCCTTCTTAAGCGGGGTTTGTAAAAGGGCGTTTAATCACTGATAACGTCCTTTTAGCCCAGGAACTTATCTCCCAGCTTGATCGGAAAGTGAGGGGCTCTAATGTGGTCTTCAAATTGGACATGGCTAAGGCCTACGATCGCATGTCCTGCTTTTTCGTCAACAATGTCTTGAGGGTTTTCGGGTTTCCGGAATCCCTCATTGACTTGGTGTGGAGGCTCATCTCGAACTGTTGGTTCTCTGTGCTCATTAACGGGTCGGCTAATGGGTATTTCAAGGCGGGATGGGGTCTGCGTCAAGGAGACCCACTTTCGCCATATCTCTTCGTGATCGCGGCGGAGGCTTTCATTCGCGGTCTTCAGACCCTTACGATCTACGGTCAGATCCAGCGCTTCGGGATTCCGAGGGGCTGCCCACTTATCTCTTCCTTATCCTTTGCTGATGACATTATCATTTTCTCTAATGGCAGTCGATCCTCTGTCCGGCGGCTCCTTAGTCTCCATCGCCAATACGAGAGGTGCTCGGGCCAACTCGTTAACCCTTCCAAAAGTTGCTTCGTCCATGCGAAGGACTTGTCCCCCTCTCGAGCTTCCTGGATCGAGACCATATCCGGTTTCAAGGAAGGTTCCTTTCCTTTACCTTACCCGGGTATTGTCCTGCACCGAGGTAGAAAGCTTAATGCTATCTTCGATCCCTTGACTGACAAAGTGAGGAGTAAGATCATCCGCTGGAATGCGACTCTTCTTTCCCAGGCCGGGAGGCTGGTTCTCATTAAGTCGGTTTTAGACTAAATGGGATCTCATGTTTTCGCCGCAATGGCCCCTACCTCTTCCTTCTTCCGGTCTTATCGGTCTTTGGCCTCGTCCTTCTTCTGGGGTAACAAGGACAATGCCCGTCGTCACCACTATGTTTCTTGGGACGCCATTTGTCGTCCCAAAAACGAAGGTGGCTTGGGTTTGCGTAATCCTAAGGACCTTTGTGCGGCATTTGCTTGTAAGTTGTGGTACAGGTTTGGGGCGAACAACTCTTTATGGGCGTCGTTCCTCCATGCTAAGTACCACAGGCTTGCGGGCTCTAATTTCTCGGGTTCTCCGTCCTATGCTAGTGAGACATGGAAGCACATGCAGTCGGTGAAGCCGTTCTCTGACTCTCATGGCGGCTTAACCGGTTGGGATGGCGGTTCGTTCTCCGTTTTGAAAGCTTGGACTTCGGTTAGAATTCCAAGCCCCATTCGTCCTTTGTATTCCTTCATTTAGGATTCTCGAATTCCCCCCAAGGTCTCTCTGTTGATGTGGTGTATCCTGCACGATGGGTTTCCACTAGACGAGAATCTCCAAAAGATCGGCATCCCCTCCATCTCTCATTGTAGATGTTGCGGCAATGGGGATACGGAATCCTTGAACCATTTGTTTTTTGTTGGTTTCTCTGCTAGAGCGTGCTGGAATTACTTCGGGAACCTTGTTGGTGTTCGAGGTATCGCCAGATCTCCTAATGATCTACAGAGAACCTGGTGGGCTGGGACCTCTGGTAAATCACTTCGTTCGATCGTGCTCCGCATGATTCTCTGTCTAATCTGCTGGCACCTCTGGTGCACGCGGAATAAGGCAACCTTTGAGAGTACTCTCATGGATCCTCCGTCCATAATTCGGCGTGTCAGAAATGACGTCTTCCTGGCTTTCAGTGGTAGACCTTTCAGGGGACCCATGGGCTCCCGCTCTGGGAGGCTAGTGGGTCTTCTAACTATTTCGTGTGTTCTGCCTTCCACTAGACTAGGAGTTGGTTGAATCATGTTGGTGGGGCGTTGGCTTTCACCCTTCGCTCCCGATCCCTCCCTCCTTCCTTCTTACATGGTTGCTAGTTTGTCAGGTCCAGGTGTCTATGGATTCTTCTATGGTCCGGGGTCCTCTTTGCTTGGCTCTGATTGGTTTGTTTTTGGAGTTGCATGGGTTGTGGTCGTCCTGTTCTGTTGGCTTTTCCTGTGGTATACTCCAGTTGCTTGGTTTTGGAGTTGCTCGGGTGGTTTTGGTTCTTGTTTGATTGCTTGGGTTGCTGGTCCTGGTTGCTAGCTTCTGGTCCTGTCGGCGATCCTTCCATTTCTCTCTGTTTGGTTAGAGATGGAGTTGTTTGGAATTTGGTTCCCCATTTGTGTTGCTGGCCTTCTTGGTGGTCCTCTCCTTTAGATTTTGTGGGCCCTTGTTACATCTCAGCTTTTGGTGCTCTTCTCGAGTTTCTTCAGACACCATCATTGGGCGGTGGCCTTGCCGGAGCTCGATGGTGATGTCAGTTGGGCGGTGGTTCCCTGATCTGTTTCGTCCTCTAGGGGTCTGCTCAGCCTGCTATTTCAGCCTCTTTTGGTTCGGTGCTCTTAGTTTGTGGTGGTTTTAGCGTGGTCGCTTTGCTACTTGGTCTGGGGCTTGGATCTTTTATCGGTTTTCTTTGGTTCGGTATGGGATGGTAGCTACTCTGGTGGACTGGCCTATACCTTTTCGGTTGTGGCAGGATTGATGGTTATGCTGGTGGTGTTTCTTCTGCTCTATTTCTGTTGGTTACTCCTGGCTTCTGTCAGTCAGTGGAGGTTTTTATTTTATTGTAGTTTATTTTACTTTCTCTTCGTTCTGGTTTTGTTCTGTAGTCTATGTTTTGGGAGGCATATGTTTTCCGTCTGCCTCGCCTGCTTTTGTGAGCCACCGGAGAAAGGCTTTTTTTCTCCTTTGTTTCTATATATATATATATATATATATATATATATTTTATTCAAAAAAAAACCTACAAAATCAGCAGGTACTAACAATACTCCGGATAATGACAGCATGTCGAACGTATTAACGTTGCTTTTACCACAACAATAGACACTCGACATGCTTGCATAGTGGATACTAGTCATAATGAGGATGAGAAGCTTATTACGCAAAACTTGTTTCTCAAATTTTGGGCAAACACCGATTGAGGTTTAAAGGGGCTAGCAATATGAAAAGTAGTGTAATGGTAATTGTTTACTATAATTAAACTTCCTAATACCAGATGACCAAGTATTATCTTAGAAAGTCTAAAATATGGTGTGCTTAACCCTACGTGAAAAATAATTGTTAACTATAATTATCTTGATGCAGCAGCGGAATAATCAAAACGAATATGATGATGAAAGTAGCAATCGATGGAATAGAAGATACCGAATGGCCCAAATCCGTTGATCCAAAGATGTCGGATTCTAGCTATCCCAAACACGTTGATCGCGCACGATACCGTGTTTAAAGATCTACGATTCTTTAACGTTGATCTAGCGCACTAGATTCCGCGAATCGGCTTCTACAATCGTTGATTCGAGCGCACTCGAATAACCGAAGGTGGAGATAGGAGATCACCCTCAACTACCAATTTCAAAAGAGGCACAAAGCACTCAAACAAATTTTATTCAAAATCAACTAAACTATTACAAATGATGCAACCCGCCTATTTATAGGCAATTTATAACTCCACTTACATCACAACACTAGGTCGTTAACGACCTAACAGACGCGACCTACGACCTATCACATTACAACACATGCGACTTATCACATCACGTTACACGACCTAAAAACAATACAGATTACAACAAGTAAACGACTTATAGTATATACAACAGTTACAACATCACGACTTAACACTTGAGCGACCTAAATTGCAAGGCAGCGACCTTACTTCTCAGCGCATAAGGTCGAGCGACCTAAAATGGATGCGGCTTAAGCTTCAGAAAATCTTCGAGCGACCTAAAGTTGAGCGACCTATCTTCCCGCGACCTAAGATCGAGCGATCTATCTTCCAGCGACCTAACTTAGGTCGTAACTCGAAACAGTCAACATCCGAAAGGTTGGAGCAACCTAAAATTGGTTCGCTAGGTCGTGAGCGACCTAAGGATTCGGTGAAGAAGTTAGGCCGTAACTCCTTATCTCTTGACTTGTTAGGTCGTGAGCGACCTAAGGAATGTGAGCGACCTTCACTAGGTCATGAGCGACCTAAGGAATCACTAGGTCGTGAGCAACCTAAAGGCCTTGAACAATTCGAATCAGATGAACTAGATCGTGCTGCATCATCCTCCCCCTGTTGACAAGAATTCGTCCTCGAATTTGCACCTTCCTCTTCCACAACAAGCTCATTCCCATGATACAGAATCAAATATTTGACATTGAAAACATCAGAAGTATGAACATCATCCGGCAATCTCAACTGATATGCATTCTCATTGATTTTCTTCAAAACTTCCACTGGACCAATTTTTCGAGCTTTCAACTTGTTGTAAGTTCCAACCAGAAAACGATCTTTTATCAACACGGCGTAAACCAAATCACCTTCTCCGAAGTTCACACTCCTTCGCCTTTTATCTGCCAGTTGTTTATACTTCTCATTTGATGCAAGCAGTCGTTCATGAACAGTTTTGTGGCATTCCTGTAGCTCAATCACAAAATCACAAGCCCGCTTAACAACTCCCTTCTGATATGGCACTGTCTTCAAATCCAATGGACCCTTCGGACTTGCTGAATATACAACTTGAAACGGACTGAAACCGGTACTACGGTTAACAGCGTGATTATGTGCAAACTCTGCTTGACATAATTTCATATTCCATCTCTTCAAATTGTATTTCACAAGACATCTCAACAAATTTCCCAATGATCTATTAACCACTTCCGTTTGCCCATCTGTTTGCGGATGATAGGCGCTACTAAAATTCAACTTCGTTCCGACCATCTTCCACAAACTTAACCAAAAATGGCTTAAAAATCTAGTATCCCGATCAGAAACAATAGATTCAGGTAGCCCATGTAATCGATACACCTCTTTAAAGAATAACTGAGCAACACGGACGACATCAGCTGTCTTCTTACAAGCGATAAAATGCGCCATCTTGGAAAATCTATCTACCACCACATATATAGAATCATTTCCTCTTTGAGTTCTAGGCAATCCCAAAACAAAATCCATGCTGATATCAACCCATGGTTTAATAGGCACAGGTAATGGCATATACAATCCCGCATTCGTCGCTGTCCCTTTAGAAACTTGACAAATATGACATCTCTCCACAAATCTTTCAACTTCTCTTCTCATAGTAGGCCAAAAATATGATTGCGAAATCAACTGCAATGTACGGTCTCTCCCCACATGACCTTCCTCATGCAACTCCTTCACAATCTTCATTCGTAAACTGCACTCCGGTATACACAATTGATTTCCTTTGAAAATAAAACCATCCACCAACACAAACTCATCCATCTTTCCTTCCTTGACTTTATCTACAAACTTTGCAAAGTAAGGATCATCAACAAATAATTCTGGCAATACATCAAACCCCATCACTTCAACCTTCATTGTGGTCAACAAATGATTCCTTCGACTCAATGCATCTGCCACTCGATTCGTAATTCCCGACTTATGCTTCACCACAAATGTAAATTATTGCAAGTACGCGATCCACGAAGCATGCCTGGCTGCAATTTTATCATGTCCCTGCATATGCTTCAATGCTTCATGATCAGTATATAAAGCAAATTCTTTATGAAACAAATCATGTCTCCAATGTTTCACAGCTTGCACGATAGCATAAAATTCCACATCATATGTATTATATCTCATCTTTGCTCCCGATTGCTTCTCACTGAAATATGCAATAGGACGTCCCTTCTGACTTAACACTCCTCCAATCCCAACTTTAGATGCATCAGTATGTAATTCAAACAACAACTGAAAATCTGGTAATACTAGAATTGGTGCTCTCGTCAAAAGCTCCTTGATCCGCTCAAAAGCAAACCCTGCTTCCTCTGACCATGAAAATTGTTTCCCCTTCATACAATCAGTAACTGGTGCCATCACGCTACTGAAGTGTGGAATAAATCTTCAGTAGAATGATGCTAAGCCATGAAAACTTCTAACTTCTGTTATTGTCCTGGGTTGTGGCCAATTTCTGATTGCTTCAACTTTATTCTGATCCACCTGTATACCTTCTTCCGATATAACATATCCCAAGAATAAAACACTATGCGTCATGAACACGCATTTCTTTATTGCAGCATAAAATTGTTCCTGTCGCAGGATCATCAACACTTCTCTCAGATGTTGCAAGTGTTCTTCTGCGCTTCTACTGTATATATCAGTATATCATCAAAATACACCACTATGAACTTCCCAATAAAAGGTCTAAAAATCTGATTCATCACCCGCATAAATGTACTCGGTGCATTCGAAAGACCAAACAGCATAACCAGCCATTCATATAATCCTTCTCTCGTCTTGAATGGTGTCTTCCATTCATCTCCTGGTCTGATTTGAATTTGATGATAACCACTCTTCAAATCAATTTTCGAAAATATAGTAGCTCCACTAAGTTGATCCAACAAGTCATCCAATCTAGGCATAGGAAATCTGTATCTCACAGTAATCTTGTTCAATGCCCGACTATCAGTACACATCCTCCACGTTCCATCCTTCTTCGGTACTAACAATGCTGGAACTGCACAAGGACTTAAACTTTCCTGTACATGCCCTTGTTCAAGCAATTCTTCCACTTGCCTTCTCAACTCCTCGTGTTCCTTTGGACTCATTCTGTAATGTGGTCTATGCGGTAACACAGCACCTGGAACAAGATCTATCTGATGTTGAATGTCCCTCAACGGTGGTAACTCCGTTGGCAACTTTTCCGGAAATACATCTTCAAATTCTTCTAGCACTGGTTTTACTTCCTCAGGAATCTCAACCACTTCATTACTCTCATGCCCAATCAACAAAAATACTTCCGGCTCTTCTTCGACTTCCTTAACAAACTCTTTCAAAGATAGCAAAGTTTTAAGCTCTTCAATCTCCTCCAACTTGTTTTCTTCTTGTTGTCGCTTCTTGGGAACTAAAGTAATCTTGGTGCCTTCAAACATGAAACTATAACTGTTTGTACGTCCATCATGTTGCACAGCTCTATCATATTGCCATGGTCTCCCCAACAACAAATGGCATACATCCATGTCCACAACATCACACCAAATTTAATCTTTGTATTTCTTCCCAATTGAAAAATTAACACAAGCCCTTCGACTAACTTTCACCTCCCCACCTTTCCTCGACCAAGCTATCTTGTAGGGTTTAGGATGTTTCTCAGTCTTTAATGCCAACTTCTTCACAGCCTCTATAGAAATGATATTATCACAGCTTCCCGCATCAATGACAAATTTGCAAACCCTTCCCAAGATAGTGCATGTTGACTGAAAGATGTTACTTCTCAACCAGCTAGTCTCCTCCTCCTGCTTTGGTGTTAAGCAATTTCTCCTCATCATCAATGTATATCCATCATCTCCCGACAATAACTCTTCCTCCTCAACCGGTAGTGGATTAGAATATTCAGCTTCTTCATCCTCATCTTCAACCTCAGCAATCATTGCTCGCTTCTTAGGCTTTGGACATTCATTGCTTTTGTGACCAAACTCTTGACAATTGAAACACATGATACTGCTGTTGACTTTGGACTTTGCAACTTCACTAACAACCTGTTTTGCAACAGCCTTGGAAACATTCACATTGCTACTAGCCCCTTTCACTTCATTGTTGGAATTTGTAAACACACCACCACCTCGTCGACCTTGTTTCTCCCAAGCTAACGCTTTTTGATGTGCTTCAGCAACAGATCTGGGATCAAACATATTCACCATATCTTGAATCTGCATTCTCAACCCTCCAACAAATCTAGCTGTCAACTGTTCCTCTGTCTCCATGATATCATTCCTGGCAATAAGTTGATAAAACTCATCTGCATAATCATTAACAGTCTTCGTCCCTTGCCTCAAGTTTTACAAACGTTGATACATAAGAGACTGATAATTGTAAGGTAAGAAAGTAGCTTTCATCAACTTCTTCATCTTTTCCCATGACTCAATCTTTGACTTTCCATCCTCTCCCGTGTAAGTTTAGTTTGCTGCCATCATGCCATAGCTCTCCCTCTCAAATGTGTAGCAACCAACTTAACTCTCCGATGATCAGGAACTTCCTTAAAGTCAAAAATCTCTTCGACATTAGACAACCAATCAAGAAACTCTTCAGGTTGCATACCTCCCTTGAATTTTGGAATTTCAGTTTTCATCCCCGATTCCCATCGACGATCATCCTCAACATCCCGATATGCATTTCGAACTTGGTCTCGATCTCGATAATGAATATTGCTTCTATCACTCTCTTCATCATAATCATGAGTACTTCGATATCGATCTCGACCATCAACATCTCTTCGATCACGCATGTCTCTTCGACTATGTCTTTCATTATCATGATATGGCTCATACTCAAACTCACGTTGAGTTCTTCTTTCTTCATCCCTATACTCATGGTGATCTCTTCTCATCGAAACTGATGATTCTCTTTTACCTCGATCAGATTGTGGCGACACCCTCCTCGGCCCTCGCTTCCGTAACCGATGGCGAAACTCGGTTTCCTCCATGGTTCGAGACTGGCGACCTTCTCCTTTGACCTTGATTCATGTCCATCATCAATTTCTCTAACCTCCCAATACCTTCATCCAACTTCTCATTGAATTTATTGCTAATGCGTTGTTCCATTTGTTCGGCATCCTCTCGCTTATACAAATCTTCAACATTTTGATGACGGTTAGCTCTTCTCGACGGCATTGTCAAATGAAACAATCTTCAACTCTAGGCTTGAACTTTAAAAATGATACCAAATGATGCACGGCCTTCAACTTCAAACTCTCGGCCTTGAATAACAAAGTGATGCACGGCTTGAACTTTTGAATAAGAATTGGCTCCAAGACTCGGCTTAGCTATGATTGGCTAAGTCTAGCTCTGATACCAAATGATGCAGCAGCGGAATAATCAAAACGAATATGACGATGAAAGTAGTAATCGATGGAATAGAAGATACCGAATGGCCCAAATCCGTTGATCCAAAGATGTCGGATTCTAGCTATCCAAAACACGTTGATTGCGCATGATACCGTGTTTAAAGATCTACGATTCTTCGACGTAGATCTAGCGCACTAGATTCTGCGAATCGGCTTCAACAATCGTTGATTCGAGCGCACTCGAATAACCGAAGGTGGAGATAGGAGATCACCCTCAACTACCAATTTCAAAAGAGGCACAAAGCACTCAAACAAATTTTATTCAAAATCAACTAAACTATTACAAATGATGCAACCCGCCTATTTATAGGCAATTTATAACTCCACTTACATCACAACACTAGGTCGTTAACGACCTAACAGACGCGACCTACGACCTATCACATTACAACACACGCGACTTATCACATCACGTTACACGACCTAAAAACAATACAGATTACAACAAGTAAACGACTTATAGTATATACAACAGTTACAACATCATGACTTAACACTTGAGCGACCTAAATTGCAAGGCAGCGACCTTACTTCTCAGCGCATAAGGTCGAGCGACCTAAAATGGATGCGGCTTAAGCTTCAGAAAATCTTCGAGCGACCTAAAGTTGAGCGACCTATCTTCCCGCGACCTAAGATCGAGCGATCTATCTTCCAGCGACCTAACTTAGGTCGTAACTCGAAACAGTCAACATCCGAAAGGTTGGAGCGACCTAAAATTGGTTCGCTAGGTCGTGAGCGACCTAAGGATTCAGTGAAGAAGTTAGGCCGTAACTCCTTATCTCTTGACTTGTTAGGTCGTGAGCGACCTAAGGACCGTGAGCGACCTTCACTAGGTCGTGAGCGACCTAAGGAATCACTAGGTCGTGAGCGACCTAAAGGCCTTGAACAATTCGAATCAGATGAACTAGATCGCGCTGCATCATATCTATAGTTTAAGTTAAGGGGTTTTTAGGCTCAAGGAAGAAGTTGCAAAAAAATTTAGTCATAGGGACAAGAAGTTTGCTTTTTAGGCTGAAGGAAATTTTCTAGTGTAAATCACAGAATGATAGTTGTAACTATCATTTTCTGTTTACACTAGAAAGTGTCCTTCAGACTAAAAAGTAAACCTGTTGTCTCTGAGACTAAATTTTTTTGTAACTTCTTCCCTGTGCCTATTTTCCTGTTAAGTTAATAAGTGGACATAGAGCAAATATAAGAAAATAAAAATCAATCACAAGAAGAATAAAAAAAATTAAAGAGTGAACATACATTTTTTTTACAATGGTTCGGTTAACTGATGAACTACACCATCTTTGTATTTTTGTTGCTGATTTGAGTTATAATCGCAATATTTCTAAATATAATGAGAGATCATTCTAGAATTTGGCAAAAAAATTCATGTATTTTCTAAAAATTCGATCGACTATGCCATGGATGTCATGGGGTATGGGGTATTTATATGTGACTTTTGGAGGCTCTAGATCTTAAAGATCTTCAAAATATCCATGAAAATAATTTTGGACATAAGTAATTCGCGATACATTCAAAATAGGCTAAAGGATTTATTATAAATTGATTGTCTGCAAATCAAATTTCCAAATCGGTTCGTGTGAGAGCGACTGACGTCGGATCGGTTGACGTCTGACCGGTTAAAATCAAAATGGTTGGAGTAGAATCGGTTAGAATTCCATTAGAAAAAAATTATGAAATCAATGAACTTGATAGCTTGTTGCCAAACCATATAATTGGCTCAGTACCGACCTATTAAATTATCTTCTTCCTTTATTTTAGGGCATTGTTAACCCTCTATTTTGGTTAAGAGATGATCAATTTTTTTAAAAAAAAAGCTTTTTACTACGAGGGTTAAGAACAAAAATAGTCTCCTTTGCTAAAAGTACCCAGAAAAATGCTAACTAATATCATTCCTAAAGAGCATCATAACCAATCATGATACATGTTATTTTATACCATCAACAAAACGAAATAGGCTACCATTTCATATAACCCTAACTCCCCTCCTTCTTCGTCGTTTTCAGGAAGGCAGTTTTCCTCACTTCACAACAATGAGAAAGTCAACTAAGTTACCTGGAAAAATCAAGCATCTCAACAAAACACTAACGGTCATTTCTAAATATCACAAAAAGATTGAATACATCCTAAAGAACAAATAAACTTTGCAAAATAATATAATAAAACTACAAAATTAATTTAAATCAAAATCACCTCATTTTCTTCCATAGAAAATTGACTATTCACTTAAGTTGTCTTCTTTCTTAGAAAGATTCTCTCACTTCATTGGTTAACAATCCAAAGTTGAAAATTTAGTTAGTTTTAATAATGTGATTTTTGACTTTGGAGATTTTATGTAATTAGGGTTAGCGAGCAATGAAAATGATGAAAGATGACAAAGGAAAAAATAAGTAAGAGAGGATATACAACGTGAAGAAGTTGGGTATATGGTTTTAGGTTTTAGACGTGATGAAGAAAAAACGTGGGCACTGAAAGGAAGAAGGTATTATGCTCGGTGATTAATGACTGAGCGGAAAATAAAAAATGGTATTAGGAAGCATCATAATTAATTCAGGTTAATTAAAAAAAATTATTGTATTAGTCAGCATTTTTTGGGTGCTCTTAGCAGCACACTATAACACTACAAGGAATACATTGATTTCTGACAGCTCCCGGCTGTCGGAAATCGCGTCGGAATACAGAACACGGATTTTGTCCATTTCCGACGGCAACGACGACGCCGTTTCGATGGATTTTTCGACGGTAATTCCGACATTTTTTTCCGATGGTATAGACGTCCACGTGGCTTGAAAACTCGTCGAAGAACCGTCAAAAGCTATCGGAAATATACAACCGGTAGACTGTCGAGAGCCGTCGGAAATCGTCGGAGAATTTTGACAGATGGTCGTCGGAAGCCATCGAAAATCAGGGTAAGAAAAAATTTCTACAGCTAAACATCACATCAATATCAATATATATCACAACACATCAAAATCAATATATATATATATATCAGATATATAAGTTAAAATCAATATCAATAACAATATAAAACTCAAACATTATCATCTCAAACTCAAACATTTCCAATCAAATACAAAATAAAGCGTCCATCATCAATCTCACACACCCAACTATAATATATACATCCAACATCAATGTTCAACATATACAACGTCTAAAATGTCAACCAATCAACCCCACAAATCAAAATCAAACACCATATATATGTCCACATATCAACCTCACCATGTCTCATTGTATATATACACAAGTTTCAAAAAACAAAAACTACAAAACGTACCTCATGACTCGTCATCGGCTCCGGAACCACCACACGAAGAGAATGTTTCATGACGCTCCACGTACTCGGCCAAACGCTGGTTCAGTTGCTCCATTTGCACTGCTCGGAGGAAGTCCTACTCCTGCAGTTGTGCAATCTTCTGTCGAAGCTCATTAATCTCAGCATTGTCTGAGCCTTTTGATAAGCCTTTTGTGAGGCCTGAGCCTACAAAACAAGTCGAAATATGTTTAAGTTATTTCGTAACTTTTATAAAATTAAGCAATTTTTACAACTTAGTTAATTTTTATAAATTACCGCTTGGTTGTCGTAGCCATAGCGCCTATTTCGCTATGTGGGGGTCTTTAACGGAGTCGAAGATACCGTCCTCCTCATCAATGGTCAATTGCTCCCGTCTCGATTGCTTGAGCATCTGCGCACGTGCTTGCATAAATCTTTCCTGCAACGCAAAATTAAATACAATTAAATATTACATGACATTATTATAATATTTTAACTGATTAATTAAAATGATCATTATTAATAAGTTATAACGTAAAATATACTTACATGTGCGGCGTATACTTTATCATTCTCATGCCAGACATACGTCACTAATCTCTCGTTGTCGGTCTACTTGACGGCATGGGTATGTGCAAATACGTCCATATACGAGACAGGAGCCCCATCCGCTTTTACCTGCAATAATTGATGTATATTATTGTTGTACATACAAATTTATACAAAAACGTAATAACTGTTCGTAATTGCAATTAATCAATTTACCAAGTCCTCGCGATGATGCTGAAATGATTTCGAGCCACCACAGTGTGTAACTAGATTTTTCTGCCTGTTCCCCGAGTTCCTGTCTGACTTCGCCTGCAAATTAAAAATTAAGATTACATTTTACAAGTATAAATTATGTATTCTCTACTGAACAAAATAAGGTGATGTCTGGTAGACTTACCCTGAATTCATCGCTTCTCCAGCATAAGACTCAAGCATCCCATACGCTGGTGTCATCCAGTTTGGCTTCTTCCTAGATTTTCTGATGGTAGACATTATATCCCGGTAATTCTTTGCAACTTTAGAGTTCTAATGGCGCTGGCAAAGAGAAACGTACACCTCTTGTAGGTCTACTTCCCCCTGTATATATGTTGAAAAAAATATAAGTTATACATTTATACTTAATCAGCAAATTATTAAGTGATTATATATAATGATATAAAAATTTACACTTACTAGGAAATCCTACCAGATGCTCTCTCGTACGTGCTCTGGGATCCTACTCCATGTGGGCCAGCACGTAGTCATACGGCTCATGTATGCCTGCGTCGAAATGCTGAGAACTATATTTGAAGGCTCAAGCTCAAAACCCCTGTATTAAAGATGATACAGACAAATCATGAGTAATATATCATACAAAATATTTATAATGCTAAAGTAAATTTATACTTACGAGCCATCTGCCTTCGGTAGCAGTCTGACCACCGTAGGCGGCGCCTCCTACGACAGGCCGCTGCCATCACCTCCGCTGAGAGGGGGAACCGGACTGCGAAGAAGTCCGACGTCTGAAGAAAGACATCTATAATACATGTCATATACATATTATTTATCATGGCAGAACATATCATTAAATTATGAGTAAACATATCAAGATTTAACATCAATAATCGCATATAACATACAAAAATAATGTAACATCAATACTCCCATAAATTACTTTTTTTCAACATGTATACTATTAAATCAATCATTGTCGTTTTCTGATTCAGACTCGGTCTCGTACTCTATATCGGTTTTCTCCCTTATCTCAAATGCTTCTACTAATACATTTGATTCAACTTTTAGAGGTCAAAAATCGATTTGATCATTTGTTATTGTAATTTCATCATTTTCCTCGATATCTGCTTGGTATGCTTGTTCGTCTGGAATATTCTTTCCATCAAACGTATATCTTGCCTTCGTTTTAAAAACTACCGACTAATCTGCTTCATCTCTTTTTAGAGATGAATAAGGAGCATAATAAACTTGTAGGGCTTGTTTGGCTAGTATAAACGGATTGTACTTATCATAACGTGATGTATGCTTTATTTCAATAATATTATATTTTTGGTGCACGTTGATTCCAAAACCTGGAACATTACGTACTGAACCAGTTGCATATAAACAAATAAGCTTCTTCCGCGGGTCTGGTGAAATATGTTAATTGCAAAATCTGAGTTAACACGCCATAAAAATCATTTATGTGATCATTTGGATCATCACTATCTTTAACATATATACTGGTATTGTTAGTTAATTTTTCAGCCCCATATTCTGTGTTGAATTTGTATCCATTGACAAAGAATATTGGATATGTCTTGACTTTTCTTTTTGGTCTTATCGCAAGATGTTTCAATTCTTGATCGACCACACAATTTACCGGATCATATACGTGGTTCGAAAACGTAGTAGTAAATTTTTTACTCAAATCGCCGCTTAGATGCTATGATTCGTAAATACTGTTATATATATAATATATTGCATTATAATTCATACACACATGTATTATTTAAGTAAATAAATTTAGATGTGTTATTTAATAATACCTAACAAATGGCGCAACTTCTGCATAGTTAAGAAGAAATTATGTATGGGCTACATAGTAATCTCTGTCGTCTAACCATATTTTCACACATTTTCCAACAAGGCATCCCTGCTGTCTAAAATAAATAACATTGATTCAAAAGAATCTTGTTCAACGCCCTCATCGTTTCGCATAGCACTTTCAAAAGATAAGTTCATATGGTCACTGAAATAATAAGAGAAAACGAATGAAGCTTCTTCTTCAATATATGATTTGTATATTGAACCTTCAACTCGTGCTTTTTGTGTCCCTTTTTTCTTTAGATGATTTAAGTACATATTAAGAATAATTATAATTAAATTTTATTATAGGCAATTAAATTAAAATTTAACATACTCGATATTAATACCTTTCAACCGGATACATCCATCGATATTGCACAGGACCTCGAAAACGTGCTTCAAACGAAAGATGAACAGGTAAATACTCCATTACATTAAGAAAGCCGAAGGAAATATTTTCTCTAGTTTGCAGGTCAGTATAGAAATTTTTTCCTCAAGTTTACGTAGATGATCAACTTTTAACGTAGTTGAACAAAGCTCTTTATAAAACAAACTAAGTTCTGTTACAACCGTCTAAACTTTTATAGGCAATAGTTCTTTGAAAACGACAGATAACAAATGTTTGATCATTACATGACAATCATGAATTTTCATCCCACTCAATTTACAGTTCTTATAGTCGACACATCTACGAAGATTAAATGAAATCTTAATCTTTCCACCCACTTTAACAGTACTTTAACTTGGTTACTGTCTAACTCATGGCATACTTTGGGTTTTTTGTGTCATTTGGCTTCATATGAAGCTCGAGACTATTATATATTGCCTCTATATCACGCCTTGATTTCAAATCATCCTTAATCTTTTCTTTAACATTCAGAACTATGTTAAATACATTATCGAATAAATTTTCTCGTTGTGTATCACGTCGATATTATGAGGAATTAGGAGATTTTTCCAATAAAGGAACTCCAAAAATATACTTTGTTTGCACCAATTATGAATCGTCGATTTACTTTGAATTTCAATTTGTTTGCTAATTTCATGTATCTTTGGATAATCCTTTACAATGTCATAAATATCTTCACTTGACCAAATCGTTGGTGGTCGCAAGGTCTCAAGTCTATTACTTGTAAAGTTTTTTTTATCTTTTCTACAAGGATGATTAATATGGAGAAAACATCGATGATAGTCAAACTACAAAATTTTCTTCTCATACGATAAAGAAAATGTTTGTGTTTCTTCCATGCAATAAGGACAAGCTAGACGACCGGCCGTACTCCAACCCGAAAGCATTTCATACGCAGGAAAATCGCTTATAGTCCACCACAGAGAAGCGAACACACAAAAATTCATTTTTTAGAAATGTCGTATGTTTCAACACCTTCATACCACAATGTTTTCAACTCTTCAATCAACGGTGGTAAATATACGTCGATTCCTTATTCGGATCATCAGGGCCGGGAAGACAATAGTGGGAAACATATACGGAGTTTTCATACATATGCACGGAGGTAAATTGTAAGGTGTAATGATTATAGGTCTAGGTGAATATTTTGAACCAAATTGAGAGAATGATAAAAATCCATCCATATATAAACTAAGTCTAACATTACGGCTCTCCGCTGCGAAAGCGGGGTATGTCTTATCAAAATGCTTTCATGCTTCTCCATCAGCTGGGTGTGTTAACGTACCTTCTTCATGTGTTCTTACACAGTGTCATCTCATATGATGCGCGGTTACAGAAGATGCATATAACCTTTGAAGCCTATGAGTGATGGATAAGTATGCATATGCTTGTACGGAACTTCTTTTTCCTTCTTTTTTCTTGTTTTGTATCTTTCCTGATTACATATTTTACAATTCCTAAGATTGATGTCTTCTTTTCAAAACAACATGCAACCATTTAAACATGTATATATTTTTTGATACGGCAAACCAAAAGCAGACATAAGTTTTTTCACTTCATATGATTTTCGCACATTAAATTATCAGGTGGCATATGCCATTTTGCAGTTTATACTACAGCTGTAACCCCGGCTTCTGTGAAATTATATTTTAATTTCATCACAATGTATTCTGCAGTTACTGATAGTTGAGTACCGTTTGTACAACCATCCCAAAGGGGTTTCTTAGCAGCATCCAATAAATCATAATAAAAAAATTGCTCCAATAGTTGGTTCTTCTTCGACATTAACATCGTTACCATCAACTTCAACAGTAGGGAACATTAAACGTGCTGCATCTTCAACCATATTTTCTATGAGATTCGTCAGAACAATTTCAGTATCCACCTCCTCCTCTGAATGTACGGGATTAGGTGCTATAAGTTCTCCATGACGATCCCACAACAGATAATTCGGCACGAAACCATATCGGCGCAAATGAACTCTTACCATATCTGGTACCAAATGCTTCAATAATTTGCACCTACTACATTAACAACGAATTTCTTCGTCGTTTCCATTATTACTTAAAGCGAATTCAATAAAGACATGTGCACCATTTTGAAAATGTTCACTTATTTAGCCTCCAATTTCTCTTCTTTGTTGGTACATCCAACTATGATCGATAAAATAATTGACTATTTTTCCTACTTTAAAACATAAAAACGTATTAGTCATTTACGTATTAACATTTAAATTTTCAATTAAATCATACATTTAAATTTTCGCAAATATATAATATTATTCTATTTAATTTTATTTTCAAACAAATTTACACAAATTATATGAATATAATCTACAGTTTTTAGGTTATTGTTTTACCTTTGATGGTTGGTTATCCTAATTACCATTACAAACACAGTAGTAATTATATGTTGTAAATCATTTCATTTTAAACGTTTCAACAAAATTTCGACAGCACTTCGCCTTTGTTTCATGTATCGTACACATATGCGTGTACACAGGGAACATAAAGAAAGTGTTGTTCAAATTTTGTAAACCGTTTAAAATGAAATGATTTGCAAAATATAATTACTTTATTGTGTTTGTAACTTGTCCAATACAGGGACAAATCCGACAAATATTGTATCAAATGAATATAAATGTGCGTTCTGTGATAAAAACGAATATCCATATAACGATCATATACAGTACTTGTCAGACGGGGCCAGAAAATATCTAAAGGATTTATAAAAAGTAAAAGCGTATTATACAATAATTTTTACAATTATTTATTTACATTTTAAAAAACGCATACACTAAATCGTCGTTTTCGTCACCATAAAGACGCATACACTAAATCCCGAGCATCGACTCTGATTAATCCAAATTAGCTTTAATACGCGTATTGAAATGACCCTCCTTTTACTTCTCTAATTTCATAAGGAAATTTTTTTTTTTAAGTAAAGAGGATATATAAATATATAGATATATCATCCATTGCAAATATAATTCTCAGGGTCAATATCTTTCTCCAATAAACCAAAATATATCCAGGATCACAATAATCAACCAATATAAATATATCAGTACAATCACAAAGGTAAGCACATACATGTGAGGATGTATATGCCTCTCTTGTTTAAATCAGAGTTCTGGAAAACAAGAGGAGGTTGGATTGCTAATTTATTTTATTATATTTTTTTTTTAACCAAACAATCCACTGGAAACATACACATTAGTCTGTTTATACTAACTAAGAAGTGATCAAGTAATAATCAATAGTAAACAAGCTTTTAATATAGATGTTTGTGTTAGGCTCTGAATAGTGATAAAAATCAGTATAAAAGAAAGTGAATCCTAAGGGAACACAAGCAACATCTAGGCGTAATGGAAACGCGCCTAACTTATACATGAAAGGTCACGAGTTCGAGTGCTATGCTGGTCGGTTCAAACACAATATTTGTTTTTTTTCCTTTTTCCATTTTTCTTCTGTACATTATGGAATCTGTTATTACCTATATCTGCACATATATGTTTTATTTCTGCCTATATTCCAACATACTAAACAATAATCCTTGCTTAATTATTTTTGAAATCCATTCCTACAACCTAGAAGGCTTCATGATTGAATGATAAGAGTGTTTATCATTATCCAGGTTTATATTTCTTCTGATATGATCTGTCAGGAATTAAGAATGCATTTGGTTAGAATCTGAGTGAAATTCAGATTCTTATTACAAGTCCAAAGGAAAAGGTGTGGTAAAATTTGCACTTGAACATGTTTATGTGCATATATATCTGCAACTATTTGAATCTGTCTTACTCTTCCCTTACTACAAATTCTTTCTTTATTTAAAAATATAGTACATGATACATTTGTATGAAACAAGTTTAACTATGGAAACCTTGCAGCCATATAAAACATTAACCTATGCCTATTTCTTTTGCATACATATGCTATATTAGAAAATCAAACCATTTAAATTTTCTGAGAATCATCTCTCCAGATTTTCCAAAACTTAAATCCTTTTCAAAGACTCAAGATTGACTAATACAATTATAAAATGTAATCATTCAATTTTTAACATGGTGTTCTTGCTAAATCCACTTACAAGATTTGATCAAAATCCTTTTTAAACATAACAGAAATTTAACTAGGTTCATAGATTCCAGATACAAGTCAAATTCTTAACAAAATGCCTAACAAAATATCAATCCAATATTCAACACTTAATACAAGTAGCAATTTAAATTGTCAATACATGCAGATTTCAACATTTAGGCTCTTATCTAACTAAGTTTTAGCATGCTATATCTTCTTCTCAAAGCCTTGCTCCTACTCCTATTTAGTTGCTGCAATCCCTGAAAAAGCATTTGAAACTGCCTCATTTTAAATGAGACACCCCAGATGCCATTAGCACACTAGGGTCAGACACATGTCTGGTATGAGAAAATTCACAAAAGCAATTTGTTAATTAGGTTAAAATCAAGTTAAGTACAAATACATAAGGTTCTGTCCTTTGGAATCAGGTAAATACTTGTGTGCATGCTCTGTGTCATTGTGCATGTGCACACTTTAACTTTCTTTCCAGAGACTACACATATGAATATGGCACATACATTCAAGCATACAACTCAATCATAGACAAACAATCATTCATACCAAACAGGAAAATAACTAATATGAGTTAAATCACTTATTCGATTCTCATATTTCAAATCTGGGAAAAACTCTAGTTTTCTCATCTGCTCAAGTATTATTTCCTTGGTATATTTATCTATCCTTGGTCTCATCTGCAATATTTATGAATCAATGGACACACTGTAATGAACTAATTCACTCCATTACACAAAGATCTCAGGACTTAAACAAGCCATGTGTCAACTTATGTTACTCAAGCACACAAGTCATTCCTGCAGTGTTCTTGACCCCAATATCCTAATCAGGTTTAAGTTAATAATAACTCTTTTGATTATTCATGACAAAACCATTCAGTGATTCATTTCATTACCTAAAAACGTCCATAACATGACATCTCATATTATTCATAACCATACAGAGACAAACAAGCAAACAACCATTGGTGGCTACAAAATAAGGTTCTGTATATATATATATATTTTCATCCTGGTATTTTTAAAAGGAGTTTAGGCAACTAACATTGGCTTATAGCTTCTGGGAGAGTTTTTTTTTTCTTTTGCAAACATTTGTGCTTGAGTTAAACTCAGGATGACCTGGTTTCACTGAATCACAAAATTTTGTTTGCTATGCATTTTATTGAATCAGGAGCATCAGCACATAGGCAACCCTATTGCACCCCTAATTCCTTTTTATTTCAAGCCTCAGCACTTATACATGAGTATATTGCAGCTCAACATTATTTACATCTCTCTGGGTTGAGCCAAAACCAATACTACTTACCTATTCTCAACATTTTATTTTCTGGGTATTTGTTTATATCCCTAAATATTAACATAACAGAGATCTGAGTGTATAAAACAGATATGTGTACTAACATCACATAAAACTTTGTTATAATAAAACAAGTGATCAACCAAAGAAAATCAAAACATATTCAGGTTTAAATTCACAGATAAACTTCATATATGAAAATACTCTTTTAATAAAAATACTTTTATCTGGCTGCCTACATTAGGACTTATTGCCTTAGATTTTTGAGTGAGTTTTCTCACCTAGCTCTCTCCTTTGTTTCCTTAATTAACTGATGAACTCCTGCTCTTATCCTCAAGCTCTCTTTCTTCCCTTGTCTTATGATTTCTGTGGTATTGTTTTTCTCCTTTTTTTTTTCAAAATTCTTTTCTGAGGAGAAGAGGAGGCTGCTGCATATACATGTATATATATGAAGGGTCTCTCTTAGGGTTTTGGGTATTGGCTAAAGCCATTTTTGCCCACCAGAAAATCATGTTATCTGAATTTTAAACCCAAAGTTTTACCCCTTCCCGGCTTAATTTGGGTGAAGAGAAAAGTGGTTACTCATTTTTTTCAGAAATTTGCTTTTCAGAAAATACTTTTCCCCCTTGTCTACAATCATGCTAAAAATGTGACTTGGTTTTGTTATTTATTAAATACTCTTTTCTAATTCTGCCTATACCAAGAACTTCTCTGTTTTATCTTATTTTCCTATTTTTAGCTTTCATGTAAATGGTATGTACTTCCTTCATTTATTTATAAGAGAATTATTCCTTTTTATATCTCCATTCTTTTCATTTCTGCTTATATTAAAATGTGTCTGTATATTTTATTTCACTAGTTTAAACTCTAGTATTTTATTAACACATATATATTTGTATATAAGTCTTTCTGAAATAATTAGTATTCCCACCTATATATTCATACATCATTCTATACTGGCACACACACATATGCACATGTACACTCAAATTATTCAGTAGCACTCATATACATTTACTTATGCATACTACTTTTAAGAATTTAATCTACATATATATATATATATATATATATATATTTCCATACACATCAATATGTATGTATTCTTGGAGTTCAGGGTTTTAGCTTATGTTCATGTGCATTTCCTGTGCACACATGTACACACACTGATATACTATCAAGCTATATCAATTCCTCCTTTAAAATTTATTTAAAAATTATTTTAAATTCATTTATATTTTTCAGGATAAATTTCTAAAATCTTGGGTCATTACACGTATGCACTAATTAATCAACACATATACACCAATTAATGCACATATACACTAAACAAATTATTTTTCTCAACATTTAAATCATAAACAATTATAATAACAACCTAATTAGCATTCAATAGGGTATAACAAACAATCAACACGGTATTATAAACAAATATAACAACAAATTAACCCTAATTTACCAAATCAAAATTAAATAGGGTTTATGAGTTAAACCTTCTTGCAGAGAAATAGCTAATGGAGAGAGTTGAAAATTGAAGATGCAAACTTGCTGATGGCGTGTAGGCTTGCTGACGGCGTGTAGGAGGTGTTGGAGGAGCTGAAGGAGGAGATTTGGGGAGGAAGGTAAGGAAGAAAATCGTCGGCTTGGGACTAGGTTATTCGCAACTTTGCGACGGCTTCCGACAACCGTCGACGACTCTATTTGCGACGACTTCCAACAGCTACCGTCGACTAGTTTATTTTATTTTGATTAATGTCACGGCTTTTGCTTGTTGTCGCAAAAAACGAAGAACCGTCAGAAATTAGCATCGCAATAAACAGTGTTTCTAGTAGTGTGATTATATTGTAAATTGATCAATTTATCGCTTTATTTTTTTACCCTAATTTCATTTAATATTCAATATTCTTCTTCTTAAGTTTATAAACCAAATCAATAACCAATGGAGAAATTAAACCTACCTGCGAATGAAATTCCAAAAGAGAAAGAAACAAGATTAATTGTTACTGAAGAAAGCATTAGTAATGTAGATTTTGTTTAGCAAAACAAACATATAAAATTTAAAAAATAATCTACTATTATACACATTAATTTGGCCGTCGACAATTCTAAATCGAATTAACCGATGGATGAAATAAGATGTTTTTTGCCTGAAAGTAGAAGATTGGTTCTCACCATTATTGAAAACTAAATTGAACTTAGTGAAAATATGTAAGTGAAGAAGAAGAAAATTGATTAAAAATAAATGATGGGTAAAATATAAAAAGATTATAATATTTGTACAACATGAGTACCCCTTGTAGCAATTTTAAATTTAGCGGAGTGCAAATAAAAAATGATCACCTTTTAAGCAAAAATGGAGTGTCAGTAACAATGCCCTTATTTTATTTTTATCATTTGCCACTCCTTTCTCTTCCATTTTCCATTTCTCTCCTAACCTTTGTTCCTTTATTCTTATCCCTGTCGAATCATATGATCGGTTAGAAATGTTACTAGATTGAGCCAAGTGATGACGAAGATCATTATTTGCAAATTAACTAAGGACGTTATTAATGCATTGAACAATACATTTTAGCGACATAGTGACCTAATTGCACAGCTTACTGCTTAAGGGTGCAGCTTAAGTGATCATGAAATATGACTTCACCTACATGATTATTAATATTGTTCTTCGCCAAAGTCCACGTAGCTTTTAATATTTTGAATTGTTAAAACATTACTGAGGACCGAGTGTCATACTTCGGAGCTACATGATCGTAACTCTCAGTGTTCGAGCAGAATTAATATAAGTAAATGTTTATGAAGCTACAATATATTATGGAGAAATTTATATATTAGTTATGTTAATTAATTTATTATTCTGGCAACGGCGTAAAATTGGTAAAATTTGAAAAAAATATTCCTTTTATTCATTATGCACTAGATCTTTTTAATGTGTTATAATTAATAATCTAGTTTACATAAAATTGCATTTAATGTTCGATTTAATATAGTGAGATTTATTTTGAATTAAAATTAACTTTATTGTAATTATTCTAATTAAATGATACAAGTACGCAGGCAAGTTTGCTGGGCATGTGCGAAAAAAAAAGATAGTAAATTCTTTTATTGATACACACATATATAGTACTTGAAGAGAGTACGTACATGTATGAAGTAAAAACAAAGTAAAGTTTTCGAAATGGCTAAAAGAATAATAAAAGGTCACGGTATACATGCATAAATTTTTATTAATACAGTTGCGGATGGTTATAAGTTATAAAGAAAAAGTATAAATGTGTTAGCATGATTATCAAAGATTATAGATTAGTTTCAAAACCGATGAAGGTGGTATGTTCTTATGCTTTAAACAAAACCATGGTATTAAAACAAACAAAAGCAAAAAATATGTAAATCAAATAAAACCCACCATGATGGAGTATAGTTATAAACAATACCATTGAAGGTGACATGTTAAAGGTCTAAAAATGAAAATGCCAACAATTTAACCATGTGACTCTCTAATAACAAAATTGGTATACACTTTTATCAATGAAGACATTATAGTCCTTGTGCAGGTTATAACTTCGATTAAAAATACTTAATACACTATATATCAAGCCTTGAACGGTTACATCTAAAATTGATTCAGCTTATATCTAATAAAATGGTGCATATTTTATCTTAATGTGCCACTTCTTTTTAAGCGAATCAGTAAATTAAACAAAACAATAAAGCAAGTAAATAATAGGCATAATTAATGATAAATGATTTTACATTGGTTGGTTGTTTCTCTTAGAGTGATCAGATACAAGTATATGAAGAAAAGAAACAATAACCTCTGATGAGACAACAAAAACTGCATAAATATATTCAGCTTAAACTGGTTCATGTAGCATTTGTATATTTGCGCTAAACATTAACGTCCCACAAAAGGTTCGAATCTTAGGTCTACTAATTTCAATTGTATGTTGCAAGGCAATCTCATGTTAATTTCTCCGTTATACACAGAGTGTACGTTGTCTGTATTTATAATGTATGATAAAAATAATTATGTACTCGTTATTCTCATTATAAATGAAGTTTACTAATTTTTTAACACACATATACATACATATAACATTTAACTCCATGGTTCATATGTAAGTTTCAAACTAGAGAAATAGACAAAAAAAGGCTCTCTGTTTCATGACCTGGCAAAAGGAACCAGGAAGTAGCTACCAATGGCTATCCATATATGAAGTTGAAATCCTTTTTTATTCCTATTCCATTAACGATGTTTTCTATCTTGTAACCGTCACAATGTTTGTCTTATTATCAAAAAATAGAATTAGAATGTGAATATATGTTATGAACATAGTAAATCAATGTTGCCAACTTGCACCATCGCAATACCGGAGATAAACCATTATTACCACATAATTGGCATTACTTTAATGATCAAATAAACAATGACTTTAAATTTATTGTAAGATGGAGAAATAATACACTGATCATTGACGCAAAGCTACAAATATTTATATAGGAAATTCAAAATAAAATTATGGTATTAGTACATTAGTTAATGAATATAATCAAATATATGGTGTTTGAAATCGTAGGGCCAATAGAAAGCTTGATAAAAAGATCCATTAATTCACTGAGCAAATATATGAAAAACTTAACTTCAAGTTGCTTGATAGTTACTATGGAAGTTAATGTGCGAAAAGAAAAAAGAATAATACCATCTCCTTTTCAATTCTCGCACTAGAACAAGGTGTTTGGCTTAAAAAATAATTCTAGTACTAAAAGAACACAATTGTTTTCCAAAAAGAAATCAAAATTCAATAAAAAAAATTTCATATTATATATAGTAATAAAAAAAATATAGGTCTTAGATACAATTAAACATTCACATAACTACTGTAATAAGAGGTATAAAATATTGATCATAATTCACAAAGAAATTAATATTCGGTTCACAAACTACACAACAGCTTGAGCATATTACTAATAAATACAACAACAACAAAAAAACTAATTTCAAATAATTAATGTGACCTATAACACAGTAGACAAATATATGATACTATTTTCATTTTGGAAACACCTACCTACACTTTAGCTTTTGCAAAAACCGAACAACAAAACAACCCAAGTAATATTGCTAATAAATACACCATTAAAACACATTGAATTCAAATAACACTACAACAAAATATCATTTTTACAACGGACAATACCTGTTGTAATATAGGTTTCGCAACGGGTCAGCGTTTGTTGTATTACGCGATGTAGTAATTGACCCAAAAGATTTTACAATATTTTAAAACCGTTGTAAAAACACATCGTAGTAAACATTTTTTACAACAATCCACTGTCGTTGCAATAAGGTCCTTTGCAATTGTAACTGCCTGTTGAAAATCTATAACATTTCTCTGAAAAGCATATATTACAACGCATATTGACTATTGTAGTAGATGATAATGCAACTGTTTTTGTTTATTGCAATAGAATCTTTACAACTGTTTTTGTCCGTTGTTAAAAAAATTCAAATGAGAAAAAAAAAATGCTATTACATTACACTCACTAATTTAAAATTAATTTGCTATTGAAACCAAAATATTTGTAGCAATAACAAATATATTCATTCATGTCTACTAGAAATAACAAAAATGATTAATATTTCTAAATGTTAACAGAGTTCTTGTATTCATCGTCTCTTATAATACAGAATCTATAAAAGAAATACATATACGTACCAATATAATGGAAATATAATGAACTACCTTCACGCTAAGTACCATAGGCTAGCGGGCTCTAATTATTCAGGTACTCCGTCCTATGCTAGCGAGACTTGGAAGCACATGCAGTCAGTGAAATCTTTATCTGATTCCCATGGAGGTCTTTTAGGCCGGGACGGTGCTCCATTTTCCATCCTCAGAGCTTGGACTTCGATTAGAATTCCTTCCCCCATCCGCCCTTTGTTTTCCTTCATTTGGGATTCTCGATCTCCTCCAAAAGTTTCGACCCTAATGTGGCGTATCGTCCATGATGGCCTACCATTAGACGAGAATCTCCAGCGTATAGGCATCCCATTAGTTTCCCGTTGCAGTTGCTGCGACAGCGGGGAATCGGAATCCTTGAACCATTTATTCTTCGCTGGTTCCACAGCCAGATCTTGCTGGAATTTCTTCGGAAATTTGGTAGGTGTCCGAGGAATTACCAGATCTGTTAACGATCTACCATCATCCTAGTGGTCTGGGAACTCCAGAAAATCTCTTCGCTCGATCATTCATCGCTGATTCCTTGTCTCCTTTGCTGGCACATTTGGTGTGCTCGGAACAAGGCTATCTTCGACAGTTCTCCTATGGAACCCGTGGCCATTATTCGGCGAGTCAGGAATGACGTATTCCTTGCTTTTCGAGGTCGGCCTTTCAGGGGACGCATGAGCCCCCGTATCCATCATCTTGTGGGTCTTCTGTCTATTACTTGTGCGCTGAGTTCTGCTAGAACTGGCGTTGGTTGAGTGATCCACTCGGGGCGTTGGTATTCAACCGACGGTCTTGACTCTCTCATCCCCCCCCCCCCTGCTTTTTTTGTTTTGATGTGCTTGCTAGTTTTTCAGGTTCAGGTTATGTAGGGAGTTTTCGGCTTTATCTTTGCCTGGGATTGTTTCCATTGGTTGCACTTCAGTTTTCCGTTCTTCTTTTCGGCTGTTGGAATTCGGAGCTCATTTTGTCTTGCTGTTTGGCTGGTTGGGTTTGTTTGAGGCCGCATGTTATGGATCTCTAGGATTAACATGTTTTGGCTTGCGGATCTCTATGGATATTATCTCCCTCTGTTGGTGGGTGGTTTTCTTTATGGTGGACTGGCCTACACCTTTTTGGTGTAGCGGGGTTGATGGTTGAGCGGTTGTTTATTATTTTTTTGAGCTTTGTCTTATGGTGCTGCTGTCAGCTTAGCTTTTTCCTTTCTTTGGTTTTTTTTCTGTTTCTTTTTGTATCGGGTTTGTGGGAGGCATATTATGTATGTCTTGCCGTGTTCTGTGAGCCGTTGGAGAAAGGCTTGTTTCTCTTTTTATAAAATTCTGGTTTTTTTTTAAAAAAAAAAGAACATAGAATTCATCTAACTTTATATATTTCTTAACCCTTGAACTTTAGTAGCTTCAACCCCAGCATTAGCTCTTTCAACAACCCCATATGGAACACTTTAGAATCAATCTAGAAACAAAAAAGAACTTTGAACTTTTGTTGTTATTTCAAAAGTATTTTATAATCATTTTCAGCTTCAATGAGCAGCTTCTTATTTAAGGGTACTTCATGATTTGCTAACAATCAATTCTAGTGATCTGAGCATAAGCTTATTTTATATAAACCAAGTTATATAAACTAAGCATTGCTCAATTTATATCAACTGAGCATTCAAACTGAGTTATGCTTAGTTTATATAAGCTAAGCATAATCCAGTTGTAAATTTCATGCTCAGTTAAAGTGAGCATACTCAGTTAAACTGAGAATAACTTATAGCTTACAAGAAAAGAGCTTCAGTTTCATGTTTTTGACGTTGTTATAAGAAAATTCTATGCATAAATAAATAAGTAAATTTGGTCTCTATTTTTAAAAAATGAACACACATGGTGCCTTGCACTTTTTTGATAAAAAATGCAAGGTAAATTACACTTTTCTGATTTTGTTTTTTTTTTTGAAAATTTGAAATTTTTGAAAAGCACAAACTAGTTTGCGCTTGTTGATTTTGAAACTTTTTTGAAATTTTTGAAAAACATCAGGAAAGCGCAAGCTAGTTTGCGTTTTTCAATTTTGTAATTTTTTTTGTGATTTTCGAAATTTTTGAAATTTTTGAAAAGTACAAATTGACTTACGGTTTCTATCAGGAAAGCGCAAGCTAGTTTGCGCTATTTGATTTAGAAAAAACAAGAACCTAATTTACATACTCATTGCTACAACTACTTTTCTTTTCTTGTAACATCAAAAATAAAAACCTTTTGTGCAAAGCCCCTATAACCTATGCTCAGTCTATAAACTGGGTATACATCTGTTTGTAAACTGAGTTGTGGTCGGTTTATATAAACTGAGCACAAATCAGGTAATAAACAATAGATAGGATTCACATAAATGGGAAACTTGATGAATTATTGAAATTGCAATCCATTAATTTATCAAAAGTAGGAAATATAAAAGGATTATTACTGGTCCACTTTTTCCCCTAGCTTTGTTTATGATCAACTCATGTAAAGTGTGTTGCTGAAATTCAAAATATCAACCAAAAATCTAAGAATTTTGACGTCAGCACTGACAAAATAGTCAAAATTTAATTTATACCCAGAACCATACGTGTATAAGAACCATATTTTACATAGTGAATAAATATTGAGTTGTAAGGCCTTTTCTTGTTCTCTGTGAATGACACATGGACTTCAAATCTCATATGTCAGAAGCACTACAATACTGCATTGGATAATTTTGTGTTTACATAGTCAAACGGATCGTAAATAGTCAAACAACATGTATACTAACTTGCAATCACTATTTTTTTTTTAAAAAAACCATAAACACTTGTTCATTAGAGTAAAACTACAGATATGAGATTTAAAGATGTAGCTGTATATTTTGTTTTGTGCTAATAAAATGACTTCAAGTTATTGCTCTGAAGTGTTGGTTGCTATAAAGTGGTTATAATTGAAATTAAGAAAGGTATAGGCATTAATATTTTATTGGTTGTTATAAAGTTTTTTCTGTTTGTTTTGATAACCACTATATACTATATATAATACAATAAGATATTAATGTTTATCAATAATGTATACAGGCCAACGATCATAACTATTAAGTTGGAGCAGCCAAGAGCAGTAAAAAAATTCATGCTTGCCTCAAATTGGAGAGAAATATCAATTTACAAAAGCAAATAAAGTTTGCTAGACTTCAGAGAAGCATACTACAATTGTACTACAGGTTCATCCATAAAATCTGTTCCATTCTAACAATGGAGTAAAATTAGCAATTCTAGTTGTTAGAAAGTCGAAGTAGATGTTTAAGTGAGATCTGTATAACTTAAATCAATATAGAGAGTGATTTCTCAAGCTATCCTTACATTTGATTTGGAAAAACTCTAACTGAATTTGAATATTTTTAGCCACTTTGGATATTTCTTCATATGACTACTCTACGGGTTTAGCTAAGGGGACAAATATACCTAATCAAACTTACAATGTAAACTGGGTTTGTATGATCTATTTTGATGGTATCATTTGGAGTATTTATAGCTTTAATGTACGATCTATTTTGATTTATGTTGAGGTATACCGTTTTGGTTGGATTTATGTTTTTAGTACTTTGTGATTGGTAAAATTGGTTGCTAACTTTTTGTCCGTTTTTTTTTTTGAGAAAAATATTGTAACTAGAATGAGTACAGTATTAGAAAAATCAGTTCCATGATTGTTGAGGTGAAAAATATGGATATTGTACAGTGCTGTTCTTTAATTTTAACTTTTCTTAGTTTAGAATGCAGGCACATACTAAATTACTAACGGTGATGATATTCTAAACTTTTCTCATGTTATGTGGGAAATGGACATGTAGTAAAAGTGATCGCCAAGTTTTGTGTTTGTAAATTTAACCAAAAAAAATTACAAACAGATAAAAAGATAAAAATTGAAAACTCCTAGTGTTAGAAATCAGATATAAACTTGTATTATATTGATTGTAATTCTAAGTACAAAGATACAGAAAAGAAAGTGTATTTATACTAAATAATATAAACTGGGCTAGGCCCATTATCTCTGGTAATCCGTGCCTAAGTGCCTTGGTTCTTTAAAGCCCTTGGATCTGGTATGATCAGACGGTGCAGCATTAGTGGAAGCTCTTGTTTTGGATAAAGTGAGATCTGTGTTACTTTGTTGCCTCAGATATTCGCCCTCAATTTTATCTAGGGTTTCCTCGTTTCCCCCTTTCTCTTCATCGCCTTGCAAAACTTTCAGCTCTTCTTTCAATCTGATAAAGTTTTTGGCCGAGAGAGCCTTAGTTAGGATGTCGGCACGTTGATAGTATGTGGGAACGTGCCTCACTTCCAATTTCCCAGCTTCAGTTCGCTCACGTACAAAATGCAAATCAATTTCGATGTGTTTTGTACGCGAGTGTTGAACGGGGTTGGCTGATAGTGAAATCGTGCTCAGATTGTCGCACCAAACGATTGGCTTTCTTTGAAGGTTGAGCCCTAATTCTGAAATTAGGGTTTCAATCCAAGTTATTTCAGCAGTGACACTTGCGAGTGACCTGTACTCTGCCTCCGTGCTAGAGCGTGATGTTGTTGCTTGCTTTTTCGTGCACCATGAAATCGGATTTGGTCCAAGGAATACACAATATCCGGAGGTGGATCTGCGGTCGTCTATATCGCTTGCCCAATCTGCATTACTGTAAGCATTTATGTTTATATCATTGCAAGCCTTTAGAGATAAACCATGATTTTGGGTCCCTTTTAAGTATCTGAGAATTCGTTTAACTGCTTTCCAGTGTTCGTCGAGAGGGTTTTGCATATGTTGACAAACTTTGTTTACACTGTAGCAGATGTCGGGTCTAGTTATAGTGGCGTATTGTAGAGCGCCGACAATGCTTCTGTATTGCTTAGCATTTTCAATAGCTTCGCCTTTGTGTTTTGATAAATGCAAGTTAGTGATCATAGGAGTGGGTAATGGTTTGGCTTCAATCATGTTGGCTCTTTTGAGAATCTCACTGATGTATTTCTTTTGTGATAGAAATAGCTCTGACTTGGTTTTTTGTAACTTGTATACCCAAGAAGTAGTTTATGTCCCCTAGATCCTTGATGGCGAAAGTTTTATCAAGTAGCTGTATTATGCTTATGATTTCACTGTCACTGTTTCTTGTAATAATGATATCATCCACGTAGACAAGTAGGTAGATGATGTTGCCATTATTCTTCATGTATAACGAGTTGTCTGATTTGGTGGGAGTAAACCCGAATTTCAAAAGGGTTGCTTTTAGTTTTTCATGCCATGACCTTGATGCTTGTTTTAAACCATAAATGGCTTTGTGTAGTCTGCATACTTTATTGTCTTTTGTGATGTATCCTTCTGGTTGCTGCATAAAAACCTCTTCATGAAGGTCCCCATTTAAGAATGCATTGCACACATCTAGTTGTCTAATTTTCCAATTTTTGCATAAGGCTAGAGTTAATATAAGTCGAATGGTGGTTGGTTTTACAACAGGGGAGAAAGTCTCGTTGAAATCAAAACCAAACTGTTGTGAAAATCCTTTTGCAACCAGTGTGGCTTTGTGCTTAGCTATGCTGCCATCAGCATTTTTTTTAATCTTATAAGTCCATTTGCATCCCACGATGTTTTTGTATTTTGGTTGATCAACCAGGCTCCATGTCTTGTTTTTCATGGGTGCATGATATTCCTCATCCATGGCTTTTCTCCATTCATTATGTTTAATGGCTTCTTCATAAGTTTGTGGTTCTGCATCACTGGTAGAAACTGAGTAAATTTTTGGTTTAAAAATTCCATTTTTCGACCTTGTTGTCATATGATGACCAGTAGCTGCAACATTTTGTTGTTGTTCCTGGTTGCTTTCATTTGAAATACTTTCTGACATTTCATTCTCATTAGATGTGTCATTTTCATTGCTATCAGTCTGTTGTCTATCTTCATATGTTTGAGGTAGTATGTCTGAATGTGAGTTGTATGAACTGCATTCTGGCCTTGTATCTGAGGCGCATTTTTTGTTGAGGCTTGATCCTTGTCATTTTTGTTCGTGGTGAAATGTCTAGACAATGGAATGGGTTGAGATGTAAAGTTTGCTGTATCTGATTTTCTTCTTGTGCTAACATCTTTCCCTGCAAAAGGAAATATGTTTTTATTAAACATAACATGTCTTGAGATATAGATTCTCCCTGTGTTGTCTAGACTTTTATAGCCTTTTTGATTGTTAGCATAGCCCAAAAAAGTACAGGGTTTTGACCTTAAACTTAACTTGTGTCTGTTATAAGGCCTGAGATATGGGAAGCAAAGACATCCAAAAGTTTTCAAAAAATCATAATTGGGTTTTATGCCATAAAGTTTTTCATAAGGACACATATCCTTCAAAACTTTAGTGGACATTCTATTTATAAGGTAGACTGATGTGTAGAATGCATCACTCCAGTATTTCATGGGCATAGAGGCTTGTGACATTAGTGTTAGACCAGTGTCTACTATATGTCTATGCTTTTTTTCAACTAACCCATTTTGTTCTGATGTATGAGGACATGTTACTCTATGAAAAATGCCTTTTTCTTGGAAAAAGTCTTTAAGAGGTGAAAATTCTTTTCCTCCATCACTCTGAAATTTTTTTACACTATGATTAAATTGTTTTTCAACTAGTGTAATAAATTGCTTACTATGCTGGAGGTTTCAGATTTTGATTTGAGGAAGAATATCCATGTATGCCTAGAATAAGCATCAACTAAAGAAAGATAATACCTGTGCCCAAGAGATGAGTCATGTGGTGCTGGACCCCATAGATCTGCTGCAATCAGATTTAATGGCTGACTGTGCACTGTTTCAGACCTAGCAAATGGTAATTTGTGTATTTTGCCAATCTGGCAGTGTGTGCAAATTTCAGAAATGGGTATGTCATCAAATTTTATTTTATTATCCTTCAGAATTTTTTTTAAAATATCATTACTGGGATGTCCCAGTTTCTTATGCCAACATTCAACAACATTTTCCTTACTTATCATGCTAATATTAACATGGTTACACCAATTTCTCCCTATATGGTCTTTATTCTGCTTGATGGAAGTGAATTTGTATAAGCCCTTGTCCAAACTACCCTGTAATAATATGTTTTTGTTTAGTAAGTCCCTAACTAAACAAAAATTAGGGTGAAACTCGAAGTACACATTATTGTCGTTGGCAAATTGAGAAACACTTATCAAGTTTTTATTTATTTTGGGTACCCTTAATAGGTTGTTTAAAAATAATTCCCTCTTACCCATAATACTGCCAATTCCAACATGTGATATACTTATAGCTTCACCATTACCCACATGTATAGTTTCCATACCTGAGTAGTTTTTGTTGCCAAGATTCAAGTTCTGGAGGTTGTTGGTGACATGATTTGTTGCTCCTGAATCTGGGTACCAGTCTTCAATGTTAAGACCGTCAGATTTGACTAAGTCATCACCATTGTTGCCTTGCCCCTTGAACCCATCACCATTGGTATTTTGTTGATTTATTTGAGCCATGTTGACATTGGGTACCTTTTGACTTGATTGTCCTATGTTAAACTCAGAATTGAATCTGAAATAACATTTGTTGGCTACATGACCAAATTTTTCACATATTTGACATTTTACTCTGTTATTATAGTTGTTTCTGCCTCTGCCTCTTCCTCTTTGTGATTGATTGTTTCTTTGTTGACTGTCAGATTTTGAGTTTTGGCTTTGTGTGGATTTTTGTTGGTTTTTGTTTCTTGAATTGTAGCCAGATGCATAGCATTTCTGATTGTATTGCCTTTCTTTGTTCTATTCTGCCTTCGTGAGCAATAAGGGCAGATTGCACATATAGTAAGTCTGGGAGTGTCTTCTATGATGCGATAAAAGTGACCACAGACTCATATTCTTCATCTAGACCATTAGTTATGGTGAGGATTTGTTCATTGTCTGATATCTTGTGACCTACAGCACTTAGTTTATCACATAGGTTCTTGATTTTAGCAAGATAGTCCCTCACGCTACCATCTTCTTTTCTTGCATTCTGTAGCTGTCTTTTGTAATGCATTATCCTAGCTGCTGATTGTGAATTGAAAATCTGTTCGATACATGACCATATTTCATGGGAAGAATTGCATCCAACAACTTGTGACAGTAAACTAGCACTTATAGAAGATAGTAGCCATGAAGATAATAAACTGTCTTGTTTTTGGTAGTTGGCATATTCTAGGTTGCTAACTTCATTTCCCTCTTTGTCTTTCTTCATGACAGGTGGGATGGAGATTGTGCCTTTGATGTAATCTTGAAGGCCATGTCCTTTCAAGGCTGTGTCAATTTGGTACTTCCATAAGATGTAGTTATCTTCATCGAGAGGGATGGTTATAACATTGCTCTTGAGTTTAACAAGGGATGGTGCAGTTTCCCTTGCTTCATTTCTTGATGTTGCGTATGTTACATCATCTTCATCATGATCCATTGTGGGAATCTGATAAGAACTGATTATTGCCTTGTTTCTTGAACAGGGGAAGGAGGATACTGGCAAAGCAAAGTGCAGTAACCAGTATCAGAAAGAAAAATCTTGATGGAACAAGAAAGTTTGCTGAGGCTTTCTTGATTTGGCACGAGAGGATCTGAGAAAATCTTGATTGCTGCAGCAAGAAGCATATATGAAGGTTATCTGATCGCTTCTTGGCGTGGCACAGTCAAGATGAGGGGGTATTGGTATTTGCACTTGATCGGAGAGGTTAACTCCCCAGTGATGAGAATATAATCTGAGGGGAATGAAGCAAGAAAACTTCGTTTCAATGATGATTAGTGTAATGAGAATGCCGTTAGGCGATTTGCTCTGATACCATGTTAGAAATCAGATATAAATTTGTATTATATTGATTGTAATTCTAAGTACAAAGATACAGAAAAGAAAGTGTATTTATACTAAATAATATAAACTGGGCTAGGCCCATTATCTCTAGTAATCCGTGCCTAAGTGCCTTGGTTCTTTAGAGCCCTTGGATCTGGTATGATCAGACGGTGCAGCATTAGTGGAAGCTCTTGTTTTGGATAAAGTGAGATCTGTGTTACTTTGTTGCCTTAGATACCTAGGCTTTCTGTAAGACATCATTTTTGCGCTCCACTTGGAAGATATACATCACTTATCAGCTAGCCCAAGTTATTGTTCTGTGAAGCGCATACATTATTAAAAAAAGCTTAACGGCGTACCTCTCATTTTCCAATCAAATGATTTAACAAACATAAAATACAGAAATAATATGCAAACGACCACGTAAACATTGATATAATAAAATTAAATGAAATTTGGCTTTGATCATACCAACCAAAGAGGAATTTGTCCTTGAACATGAAGTTCATCTTCCCATCTCTCTTGCTTAATGCTACTCCATGCAGCCAACTTCCCTTCACTCGCCACCTCAGCCTGTGGCTTCGGTTAAGTAACTAATGGGTTAGTTGCAACTTTAACCCGACCCGCATCCAAACTCCGTTTTGTGGGTGTTTGTACATGGGTTATTGGATTGTGGTTTAGGCACGTTTTGAGTTATTGGTAACGGGGAAGAGGGTAGTAAAGGAAACTCTGGAGGTAACACCAGATGACACTAGAGCTATGTGATGATTGTTTCTGTATGAAGATTTATATGTTTTGAGTAAACTTAATAGAAGTTTAGTGCGTATATATACTCTGGGATTCTTGTGGAGAAGACTATACTGTGGAGAAATACAAAAGGTTTGGATAGGTCAGTGATAAACTGGAAAAATGCTATTGTATCAGTACAAGGGAAGACTGAAAGAAATTAAAGCTTTCCTGTATTGGGCAATTTTATCAAACAATGGGTGAACTCAAGCCAAGTGTGTTTCCAGGTTTAAGAAGAAAAAAATTGTTGTCAAAAATAAACTAAAAAATCATACAAGGATAGTTATTCATTTATAACCACTCCCTTATCCAATCAGCCAACCCAATCGCCAAACGCCAATAGCAAACTTCAAGCAAATCAGAACAGCAGCTTCACCCTTCGCAACAACAACCTGACAGTGACCGTCTCCTGAAACTCGCAACCAACCCAATCGCCTGAATCAAACCCACAATCCACAATCACAACCATCCAGCTGTAATCAGCCACAAACGCAAACCAGCTCCATTCGCCCCTCAATCCGCACCCTCATCCGAGCCATAGTTCACTATGACTACCAAACAAACACAACAAGCCTCAGCAAATCACCAACCCGCAAATCGGCGCTGGAGGAGAAGGCAGATTAGGCGCTGGAGGAGGCGGAGACAAAGAGGAAAGAGACGGAGGAAAAGAGGGAGGAGGCGCAATTTCTATTTTGCAATTATTTTGGGTGAAATAAGGTAGGAGGCGGAAGAATGAGGAGACGGCAGGTGCAAACGGACGATTAAGGGTCCGTTTGTTTACGTTGCTGAATTTGAATTCAAATTTCCGAACTTTGAAGTCCGAACGAAAGCTAAATTTTGAATAATCAATTAATTATTTGTTTGTTTTCATTCAGCATTCAGAATAAAAACAACATTCGGCATTTAAAACAGAAAATAAACACAAAAAAATTCTAAATTAATTTTTCTGAATAAATAGTTTTGTTCATAACACTGGTAAAAAACAAACGATATACAAAGTTCTGATTTTTAAATCAGAACTTGAATTCAGATCTTTTTATTAAAAACAAGGGGGAATTAATTTAAAGGACAAAAATTTGTATATTTTTAGCCTCAAGGAGACGATCTCAATTTTTTAACCGTAAGGACAAACATTCTTCTAAAAATTATTCATAAGGACAAACATTCTTTTAAAATTATTCATAAGGACAAACATCTTTCCAAAACTGCTACTGAATTAAAAACTGATACCTAACAAATGTTACCGATAACTACAAACTGGTACCTAAAAACTGTAAAAACTGATACCTAAAGAAAGTTGTCCTTTAGGCTAAAATACTAAAGGTCTGTCCTTGAGGCTAAAATGCTGAGAAATTTTGTCCTTGACAATAATTTCCTGTTAATTTTAAGGGTAGAAATTTGTATATTTTTAGTCTCAAGGACAAAACCTCAATATTTTAACCATAAAGACAAACATTATCCTAAAAATTAATCATAAGCACAAACATTCTTCCAAAATTATTCATAAGGACAAATATTCTTCCAAAACTGCTACCGATAACTACAAACTGATACCTAAAAACTGCTATCAATAACTAAAAACTGATACCTAAAGAAAGTTGTCATTCAGGCTAAATAACTGAAGGTCTGTCATTGAGGCTAAAACGCTGAGAAATTTTGTCCTTGACAATAATTTCCTGTAAAAACAAACGCAGCCTAAGAAAGGTAGCTTTGAGCAAAATTCTGGAAAAGAGAGCCAAAATTTTAAGTTGGAGCCAAAATTCTGGAAATGAAAGCCAAAATTTTTGGTAGTGTTTGGTTTAAAAACGAATTTTGTGTTTTCGGTTTTCAATATGCATATCAAGTATAAGAAGAATGAAGGAACGACGGAGGAGATGAAAGGAAGACGGATGGAAGGACGAAGGGGATAGAGGGACGACGGAACAATGGATTGTTTCACGTGCTTGTGTTATTTTCCAAAATGCGGAAGAAAAAAATTTTCTATTTTGTATGTTAACTTCGTTTTCTAAATTAGTCGTTTTCGACAATATATATGCGTCGTGTGCATTTTTGCATGGACGAAAACACAAAACTAAAAATAACAAATCAAACACTGCCTTCGATTATGTAAATGAGAGCCAAAATTCTGGAAATGACGGCCAAAATTTTCGAGTTGGAGCCAAAATTCTCGGATGGAGCCAAAATTTCATTTGCTTAGAAGTAGACTGTTAAGTGAATATGAAATGCACAATTTAAAGCATTACACAATTGAGCTAAACTTTTTGCAAAAATATTATATGAATACTTATTTCACTTCAAACAAGATATATCATTTTTGAACATTTTGAACTATGTTATTTCTTTATTGTATTTTTTCTAATTTTTATCAAATAATTACATTATTCATTTATAACTTAATACTAATTTAAATATGGAATTTAATATTTAATATAAATTAATAATTTTATATCAATTTAAATATTAATTTAATATAAATTATAAAATACTTAAAACAAATTAAAAACAATAATATCAACAATTATTAATAACAAACAATTAATAAATTCATACAAATACCTCTTTCAAATACAAATTATTAATTAATTCATACAAAATTTTTATTATTAATTAATAATTACTATTTAATAGTAATTATTAATTAATTATCATTTATTCATTGATTGTTAATTTATTAATTATTTATTATATTTATTATTAGTACGAATTATTTCATATTTAAAATTAATTATTAAGTATCATACATTAATATTTAATTAATTTTACTTAATTATTATTATTTAATTATTATTTGTTCTTACTTTTAGTCATTATTAATTAATTATTTAATAAATTAATTATTAACCTATTATTATTGTTAATTAATTAATAATTATTAATTATTAATGGGAATTATTTCATATTTCAAATTATTATTATTTAATAGTAGTTGTTAATAATTATATTTTAATTATTATTATTCAAAAATTATATATTTAATTATTAATTTTTAATTAATCATTGATTATTATTATTTATTATAATTATTAATTACTAATTATTTATTGCAATAGGTAAACTAAAAAGGTTATAACAGGTATTTATTACAACTAGCCAAAAAAATATTTACGAAAATTGGCATCTATTACAACTGGTAAAAGAAAATGATTGTCATAGGCATCTATTACAATGGAAAAATATGGATGAAAACTGATATCTATTACAACGGACAGAAAACTGTTGTAATGGGCATATATTACAATGAGCAAATTAAAAACATTGTAATAGGGGTCTATTACAACGTGCAAAGGAAAAGAGTGGTTGAAAAGCGGTATATATTACAACAGGCCTGAAATAACCATTATAATATGTTTCTCTTACAACGGGCATTTAAATAACGTTATAAAAATTAGCAATATTGATAATTTTTATAACGTTATTTAAATGCCTGTTGTAAGAGAAACATATTATAATGGTTATTTCAGGCCTGTTGTAATATATACCGCTTTTCAACCAATACTAGACAGATATATGATACTATTTTAATATTTGGAAACACCTACCTGCACTTTATCTTTCGCAAAAAACCAAACTACACGACAACCTGAGAAATATTGATAATAAGAGCACATTTAGCAATGACTTATTTAGAGAAGAAAAGTACTGAACTAGCCACAACGCAACCAGTTATAGCTTGTTCACTTGCTCATGGCTAATTCAATTTGATTTAGTGACTAGTGAACCGAACAGAAGACTGGTGGATAAAATGATATAAGTTTGCCATTTTATTGCAAAAATGGGTTAAAACAGCAAAGCCTTTCCAATCTTAACCTAATTTTGCACAAAAATTGCGAAGTCTTTTTCGTTTTATTGCAATGTAATAAAATGACAAAGACTTTGCCATTTTATTTAATTTATGCAATAAAACAACAAAAACCTTGCCATTTTATTTGTTTGTGATTTTTTATCAAAACTTGTTCTATGTTTGGTTTTTCCTCGTAATAGGATGCACAACTCACGCTTGGTATAAAAGTAAGAGAGAAGAGGTAAGTGAATAAGTCTATTGTTGGTAATGGTCAAAATACACCATTAAAACAAAAATGGCATCAAGTTTGTTAGTTTCTAAACAAATTGTGTTCTTCCTTCTATCTAACCTGATAGTGTTCTTCCTTCTATCTAACCTGATAGTGTTCTTCCTTCTAATTTTATTTTCAATGCAAGCATACTCACATGGCCCTGATCTTCTATTCACAAACTCCTTCTTAAACCAATCTAAACAAATATTGATCATATAAAAATGTAAGATGTTATTTAAGTTACAGCAGCGCAAAATGACTTTTTGACCTGAATAAGTAAACAATTAGATAAAATTACAATTCACACAAATAAATCAATAATTTTCCCATGATGGTACTTGAAAATTGACACTAGATAGTGTTGGATTTATCGGAGTTGAACATGAGATACTACATTTTATGTTGTAGGCATAGTTCAAAGTAATATGCATTATATGGAGAAACCCTACATGATATTATAATATTACAACAAAATCGAACAAAATGTTAATCCAAAAAAGATGATAAAGAATAATAAAATTAGATTACCCAAATCGATGCATTTCAAACTCAAGAATTGCAAAAAATTGAGTAAAAGTCTAAAGTTTGAAAGAAAAAGTAGAGTAAAAGATTGAGAATTGATGTTCATGGGGAAAGCATGAGAATTATGGGAATAATAATGGGGAAGTTTGCATTTATGCAAGAAAGCCTAAATTGTTGGGATGAAGTTGAATACGAAAATAAATGAGCCATAGTATTGAAGAAACCCTCATGCTCATAAGGGAAAATTGGAAGAAGCTATGGGAACGTCGGATTGAGGATTGACAAAAATATCATAAATTTATAGTCACAACTTAAAAGGGTAGATATGTAATTCCAAAAGCTTAAAATCAATTTTTCTATTATATATGGAGATATGATATATATAATGAGCATCATATGTCAATTATTATATTATAGTAATGTCTAGGGTATTTATGGGGACTACGATCACATTATACATGTATGTATGTATGTATGTATGTATGTATGTTATAAAGCATGCACTGTATGTAATTATATGCAATCCATGTATATGAGTAAATATTCAAATACGTGTGTGCACAAACACACACACAAATATTTATACACGCATAAAAATGTACTCATATAACTGCTAGTTATTGATAATTATATATGCATACATACCTAATTCATTAGTATATTTGACTACGAAATTTCATAAATGTAATCATGAAATTCAAAAAAAAATGTGCAAAAATCATAATTTTTTCATATCAAAATAATAATGTTTTTTGATTGTTTAAAAGAAATTAAAATTAATTTGAATATATACGATGTTTAAATTTTATACCAATGTATTTATGAAAAATTCAATTAAAAATATTGAAATGCACAATTTACATTGTTCACTTTTCTGATCTAGAAATTTTTCCTTGGATTTGTATTTATTTACTTTTTTATTATTTAAATCTTCTTTTTAATGTATATAATTAATTCTATAATTCATAATATTAAAATTTATTATGATATAATTCAAATAAAAATATTACAATGTTCAAATAATTGTATAACTATTCTCTACATCATAAACTAAATTTTAATTTAATAAATATATATATGATCAAATAAATTACAATGCTTAATTAAATCGAACATAACTATTAAAATCCAAAAATAAACTAAAAAATTATTTTTCAAAATTAATTTTAGTTTTAAACTAAAATTAAAAAAATGTTTTTTTAATTATATTTTATGCATTAAAATAAATTATCCATATATTAACATATTAAAGAATTATATATAAAAAATGTTTTTAAGTAAATATATGCTTAATGGTTGAATTTTCTTACCTTATACAAAATTGCTGCTAGATTACACATTTAATTGTGATGACCTTCATTCGACTCTGGTACCCAATATCCATAAAAAGTAGTGCACTATAGTGGTACTTAGTTGATGGAGGGAAATCATCAAGGTAAAATGATGTAATCAATCAATAACCAATCATATATCTCACTGTGCATAGACAAAACATAATGTTAAACAAAATACAAAACCAACGAGATAGTAGCATAACTGAATAAACCAAAACATCATCAAAACGCAACACGGATTCTTTGGATTATACAATAGAATTTATGAATTTATACATATCCGGTACATAAATTTCATAGTAAAACTATCTATATACATATAATAAAGTGCCAATAGCTTTATTTCTAAGATAGAGTAGTACACCCAAACTGATGATGGCGGATTAACATAGGTTGTTTAATGTGCTAACTTATTGGATGCATGAGCAGTTGAGATACGACTTTCCATACCATGTTGCTCTTATTTACGCTATTTCGACTTCAAATATATTGTTTAGGTTTATAGATCGCTCATACTATACTGTTGTCTAACTCATGGTTATTTGCATTACTTTTTATATTCTCGATTACTTTTAAATGAGTAAATTAAGTGGTGGGTATAATGACGATGCATAGAGTTATGCGGAAGATGAGTCTGAGGCTTTCCCTTACTTATATACACTATTTATGGAGATGTTACCGCTTATTCGACTATGTAGTGCAATGGAATTTTCAGCACTTTATTGTATCTAAAGACATTTTTATATTATGTAGTTTATGTTGTATTCGAGATGTATTAACTCATATATATTGTGATGTATAAACTTATGAACATTCTACGCTCGATGATGTTTTAATCTAGGTTCATTTGATTATGCTACCGTCTTGATTATTTTGTATCTATGTCTGACAATATATTTTGTCTAATGTAATGTATACGACAGGTTACCGATTAATCATTTAACCCTTAACGATTTCACTCCATCGGTCAGATACTATTGCAGTGCTACTACAAGATTATTGGTATTCATGTACCATAAATGGAGAGAGGTCATCATATATGGTATCCGAGCTTAGGTTGAGCAAACAACTATGTCTCCACGACTAGATCCACTAGAGATAGGGTAAGAGATATGTCTTAGAATGGATCAAGCTGAATACGAGAGAGCGTACGATTTATATTTGAGTTTTAATGTATATATATATATATAAAGTAAGATACATTGCACACACAAATTTCACCTTATGTTTTTTTACCTTTATAAGAGATAAACCATTCGTATTACATATAGTAAGAATGAGCCGGTAGAAAAGGGACACAATAAGGAAGTCGTTATCGGGAGTCGAAGCTGGAATGGGCAATGAGGTAGCTATTAACCCTAATATGCATACTATATACAAATAGATGATGATGAACACGATGTATAATATCCAAGGAGGTGATTGTGGTGTAGTAGCCGATGGTGGTGCATAAGTGTAAGTGCCAATAGAAGATATTACTAAACTTAACAAGGACATTGCTAGCCTGGAAGGAAAACCATTCATGGGAACATAATCTGCTATGGAAGTGCATGACTGACTAGGCAATTATGAGTGTACCTAGTATGATTTAAAGTTAGAAGAATCTCGGAAGAGTAAGTTAGCCTTGCGACAATTTTAGGGTAGAGCGAAGGGTTTGTGGAATGGGATCAAAGCTACTACTCCTGAGGTTAGCCTTACATGAGAAAAGTTTAAGGCATGCTTTGAAGAGAAGTTCATTTTTGCTGATCAAAAATCCATATTATCCATAAAATTTACTGATATGAAGCAAGTGAAGGAACCGGGCCAATCAGAAGTGGGTGAAATAGGTAGATTTCGAAAAAATTCCTACTTTTGATCTTTTGAGCCTATAAAGTCTAAAAGATTGTTAGATCCAATCTAATAATGTTTTAAATAAAATCATATTTTATTTAATTTGGTTAAAAGGAATTTTAAGTTTAATATAAATTTGTATATAATAAAATGAATGTATCAAGTACAATCATGTTGAATGGTAAGAGCATCATATAAAAAGTACATATATATGTAAATTAACATTTAAAAGTTTAGAGAAAGAAACCTTTTTTTTCTTTTTCATAACATAAATATTAATTAAGGGAAGATGAAGCTATAAATGTAGAGAGAGAAACCTTTCATTTCTCTCTTTAATTGGAGTAATTGACATATTAAATGAGATTTACTACTAAATTCACACATGCCTTTATTGTCCGAAATTCCGACTACTAATATATATATATATATATATATATATAATGTGGGTGTTTTACATATACATACATACATACATACATATATATATATATATATATATATATATATTAAAATTAAGATTAAACAGTTTACACATTATGAAATCAAAACGTAAAGCAATATCTAATTTTTTGAGATTTTGAAACTAAATTTATGATTACATATAAGAATCTATTTTATTAACTTTAATTCAAAGGGACATGCAATTATATGTATTTAAAATTATGGTTTGTAAAACAAAATCCAACCTTAACAAAAAGGGTTAAAAGGTGCATGTAATGTTTTGCATAAAAGTTCCCTTATAATAAATTTTTCCCTTTTTTTAAAGTGTACAATGATGAAAAGGTCTATATCCAAATCAAAAACATTACAAAACTTATACTCATGTTCCAAATTGTTTCAAATAAATAACAAGTGTATTTTGTTCGAGTTTGGTTTTTTATGTAATAAGCAATAAAAATTATATTAGCTAATTTAAAATTAGGTTTCAATCAAATTGTTAACTTTTTTGAATCAACTTATGAATTTCCAGTCTAACTAAAATTTTATGTAGATAACAAACAAAAAATATTTCAAAATGACTTGAGAGAGAATCTTTAGTCTTACAACATAAAAATAAACTTTGTATAAACAAATTATTTTAAAATGTTCCTCAAACAAGAGTTTCTATATGAAAGAATTGGACAACACATGCATGTATAAATTATGACATTAAAAAGTAGATCTAATTAAATAGATAACATAAAAAGGTAGATCTAATTAAATAAATAGCATAGACAACAAGGAAAAAAAGGGATAGATCCAAAATGATTATCATTAGTGATATATGAATAATAGAGAATGTAAACAAAATGATTTTAGTCATATTAATATGATGAGGATAAAGTTAGTTCAGGGGAATAAACAAAATATCCAAAATATTGTCCAAATACATACAAATAAATGAATGGAATAGGTGAAAAATAGAAACATGTAATCATAATGAAATAACACATAAACAAAATAGGAATTTATCTTTTAGATTAAGCCAAAAGAAACGCCTTGAAAATGTGAAGATTCCTAGATCAAATAGATCGATATCCAATGCAAGAACTAAAGAGATAACTACCTTTTACGTTTTATTTTTTCTTGTTTTATTTTATAATTTTGTACCCTTGCCACCATGAATATTTTTGGCCTAGATCTCAAAAATTAAGAAGAGGACAAAAATGACATCGGCTAATCTAAAAGGAGGAAATAAAGCTCTCATAAATCTACACCTCACATATCCTTAAATTAGAATTAGCCTTTTTATTTTTAATTCAAGTAACTCCTCCTCTTTCTTACATCATAGTTGGCCTTACATGGCTTGTTTAGGCCTTAAAAATTTCCAAAAACCAATTAGTATTATTCCATTTTAAATCAAATTTAAATCTTTTACCGATATCGCATACTGAATGCATGCGTTTATAACTTTTATGTACAAATTACTAATGGTGTCCAAACAAGTCAAATAAAACTTAATAATTAATATTTTATAAATATTAATTTAATTAATATTTTATAAATATTAATTTAATTAATTTTTAGTTGTTAAAATATAATTTTAACGGTTAAAAATTAATTGAATCATGTGGTTTATTCGGAATATTCATCATTTTGGTTGTGTGACTCAAATGTGTAAATTCAGTCGGCAATTAATGTTGAACAATTAAAACATTAACATTCGCACGTTACCTTCGCTAGTGGTGTGAAATTTTGGCTGAATTTACCACTTACGCATCTTTATTGGTAAAATCCAATTTTACTTATTTAAACTTTACCCGATAGTTACAATTATTTACACCAATTCTCTTCATCAAAACTATATCACATTAAGACTTATGGAATTAAGTTTTGGTAAAAATGTCAACATTGCCCACATTCAAATTTGTAAGTAGAAACGCAAAATCCTTGGTTCAATAATAACAATTATTATTAACCTTACTTCTTTGGCCAAAGAATTTGACAATGAGTTGACTTAAGTTGACCCTATGATGCTAACCCTATATAACCGTGAGATGAGTTCTCTCTTGAATAGTGGTTCACTTCCAATACTTCCACTGAACCCAACTATAGTCGTTTGATGAATGTCATACTATGATTTAACTACAATCAAAGTGGAGCTTCCACATTGAAGCTTGATAGTATTCTCAAGTCGAGGGAACTGTCTACTATTGGTACATCGATATTCTCTGTTTGACCTCAGTTATATTAACCAATAGAAAACTATCAAGTGAGTCATTCCATGGTTATTCAATAACTATCTATATGTAACATCTTGGTTCCCCTAACAGCCACGAGAAATACACTAGCCAACATTTGGAGAGCATTACATACTTTAGTCTCAAAGGATGTATCGATATCCAGTCTCAATACATCTTGACTTGCAATATTTAAAACAATATGTTTATTATATTATGATTAATTACTCGTGATTACAACATATTGTAACTACTATCACAAAACATACCATTTATGGATTTTCTATTATATATTCATAAATTGAATAATCAATTATTTATAGCATATTATAACAAGTATGTAATAGAAAGAAAACACCTTTTATTTTGAACAATATTGATCAGTGAGTTCGATTTATGTAATAAATTAAATAATTTCCCCTAGGACATATCCTTAACTCTATCAATCTCCCACATGCACTTTGGGTCAGCTATGGAATCCTGTTCCAACTACTTCGATCTGTTTTCTCAAAACTAATCGACTAAGTCCCTTAGTGAACGTGTATGCTATTTTGTTTTAATCCTTTACTCTGTCAATCAACTTTCTCCAATGCAGACAAACTACATTTATCTTGTGGAACTATTTGGAGTATGTTCTAGTGAGCTCTTACATTGTTATCATATAACAATAACGTAGTATTCTCAATAGTTAGAATTATTCCTAGCTGAGTTATAAATTTGTGCACTTCATATTTATACATTGCTTTTATTATGGCGCTATTCAAGGCGATGTACTAAGTCTTTTCATTGAATCATCCATGACCTTTCATTTGGAACATTTCCAACATAAAGCTCCTTACGATTTGAATATGAATTTGACATTGACATATTGTACTTATTATCTGTTATGGTTAAATTTTCTGCAGTCTTCGAACGGACTAAAATCATCGAATTGGACTAAAAACGATAAAGAAATGACCCAAGGACTTGTGAAACATTATAAAAAGGAAAGAAAAAGGAACGTAAAAATATAGTTGAAAAATGGGAATGTCACATTTTTGGATTGGGGTCCTCAGGTCGGTACAGAGTTGACCTGAAGCGCTACTTGAAGTGAACCAAGGATTGGCCTGAAGCATGTGGAAAAAACATAAGGGAAATTCAACCCATAAGGGAAATTCAACCTTAAATGGGCCTGAAGCACATCCCGAAGGAATGCATGGTTTTGCCTAAAGTGCCACTTGAAGCTATGGATCGGTACCGATTTGAGATTTCTTAGATCGATTGACCCTGTGATTTTTGTGGAAGAATGTGCACGATGTGATGGATGTGTGGAGCAATTTTTAGAGATTATCACGGAGTTTTTCGCTTATAAGTAGAGGTGGAGTGCACTTGAAAAGGGAATTTTTTCTCTTCTTCTTTTCTGAATTTATGGACTTTGCCACGGAACCTTGTCGGATATCCACTATAACGTCCCAGATTTTCACGTTCGAAAATCGACATCCATACTTTACATCGTACTCGAATGCCGTAGATTCGACCGTTCAAATCCGAGTTGCCGGAGCTTATAACAACAGTTAAGTAAATAACAACACAGCGGAAGAAAAAGAATAATACATTGATATACAATATCTGATACAATAGAGTGGTACAATGAATATCAATATACATCAGAGATATGATACAACAAATAGCAGCGGAAAGAAACGATAACATCAGCAGCGGATAATTTCCATCTTCAAAGCGCCAATCCAGAAATAGCTTGAACTCCCAATAACGAGGCACAAAGATAAGCAAGTGCAGTCCGATCCAAAGACTGAACTAACTTCAGATAATCTACTAAATCTGAATATCTGAAAAACCCAACTCTAGACTGCTCGTGTAGGAAAATTTTGAGCATCCAGAGTTTAGGAAAGAAACAATAAACTCCGGATCAGTCATGGGACTGGTGTGAGCAACAAAAACAGTTTATCTTTAAAACAAATAGCAGAGAATTTTAAAGTCAATTCGCAATGCTTTTGGAAAATGAAACTACCATAAGACCTCCCACCACACACACAGTGCAAACGCAGAATTGGAGGAGATTTCTTCTTATGATATTCAAAGATGCTTACTACGCAAAATCAAATCATTTTGATATTATTATTAGTGCATAGTGTAGAAAAACATTTCGAAAGTAGAATATAAATCTTAGCCAGCATAGACATTTCGAAGTATGCCTACTATAGCTACCATCCAAACAGTGGGGCGCCACCATAAGTAGATGGCAGGTTCTACAACTAATACCGTACAAAGTTCGTATTTGGAAGATGGATTTCCAACAAATGGTCAGGCTAAGGAACTTCCTATTCCACGAAAGAAACGCCTCTGGCGGGACGCTCCGAGAACCAAACCGTTCTCTGCCAAACAAGGCCGGCTACCCCCCTTCCCAGGGGATATACAAAACCTGAGATATGCTACCCCCGGTCCTTTGGGACCTTTATCCGAGAGCTCTCGATAACCAACATCACACATAATAAAGTGTATCCACATGAGTAAGTATATGGGCTCCATACCATGATACTACCCTTTTCCAGAAGGAATGGTCATACCCTAGGGGAGCTACCCCTGAAACCTTGCCGCAACATTCCTGTTTCGACCATTTCCGGTTTGTGAGGCTCGACGAAGTCTCGTCCACAAAGCTACGCTTTTTCAAAAAGCCACACTTTGGGTCAACAGATGATCAACCTATGATCACAAAGATAAATGATCAAACAAATGATCATACCACAAATGATCAAACACTGATCATCACACAGCAACACTCAGCATGTCACATTACCAAATTAGGATATATCGCTGATAAATTTCAACTACATAACCTCTGAGCTCGTACGTCTCAGAGAAGGGTGTTAAGCTAAGAGAATAAATTCTCCGCCACCAATAGAAATGTATTTGAAAGAAATCTTCTTTATATCTCAAAGTGTAATGTCAGACACGTAACCATACAAGTCTGTTCCGGGTTCGAACAGAACCGAAGGCACTTCTCACGAAGCCCTTGCAAATCCGGATAATTTTCAATCACGTCCGAACTTCCCATCACAAAAAGAGTGATATAAATCTCTATACCGGCGCGACTCAGTGCAGAGACATTCGACAGGTTGCCCTTTCATTTTCGAAAATATCCGGTCTTCAACACCGGTCTTCAAATGCCATCCATATACGACGTATGACTAATTAGGAATGGGTTATATGACACAAAGGTCTTTTCCCGGCTAACCCGAATTGTGAGCGCAATATTTAAAAATATATGGATATTGGGATTTCAATTAAGTCACAACTTATTACCCAAACTTTTCTTTCAAATGGTTTAAACAAATTACCATTTTAATCTTTTAAACAAAAAGATTCATTTTAACAACCTTCAACGGTTTAAACAATTTCCACATTTTAATCTGTTATCCCGCCTTTTGGCAAGGCCGTGACACCAAGGACTTGACTAGATACTGGTGACAGATCGTCTCAGAAATCGGTTACACACAAGGATCGCTATGGATATCGATGAAATTTGTTCAAGTCCGGATCGGGCTACAATTGATAAGGCACGTCAAGCAAAGCCGTGGGAACCAACGATCCAAGTTTCAAGTCAATCCGAGTTTGTATACTCAAGATATCACCAACAGAAAATGGAGAGGACAGCTTCGTGTTCGAATCCATGAAGATCACGTTTGCTTCGACTCCATCTCTCGAGCATTGATTCGTATCCATCAGAAGCAACCATGCTTCGAATCCATACGCACATGCTTCAAGCTTCGAATCCATCAGAACAATCTCCGCCTTCGACTCCATCTAAGAAAGTTCCCTCGAATCCACACTGTTTGAGTTAGCATCGAATCGATCAACTTTAACACGCCTAGATCGATTCGAACAGACCTTCGCCCATTCAATTCGAAGAGGGATGCCTTCGAATCCACTACCACGAAGCCATCCAGTCAAAGCGGCAGATACCATGGATTCGACCCAGTCAATGCGGAGTGCAAAGCGGATCGATACGAAGAAGGCGCACCACGTCACCATCTTCATTTGCAGAAGGATCGATTCGAACGAATCGATTCGAGCGTATCGATTCGAATGACTCCAGAGTTCGAGAAACACCGACTTGAATCGATCATATCTCGAGTTCTACAAGTCCAAATGCCATGAAATTTTCACAGAAGCTTAAACACATGATGAAGAATGTTCACACCAAATTTCAGCTCGATTGGATGATTTCTTGATCGATTCGAACCAAGGGTCGAATCGATCCCAAAGTGGGCCCGGATCTCCAGATTTCGGCCATGTGGGCCCCCCTGACGTACCAGAACTGGTCTCCCCTCATTTTAGGCGAAATATCAGCCTCCTACACCTATAAATAGAGCCCCTGGTCATTCAGGAAAGGGGTCGGAGAATTCTAAGTACTGAAGAGCGCCCAGATTCTGCCAGATCTACTCCAGAACACCGCCGCTGCTTTAGATTGACACTTAGCATTTAAATTCAGTTGTATTACATTATTAACTACTGTAACCTTCAAGTAATCGAGCAATAAAATCATCAAATTTCATAGTGGACGTAGGCAAAATGCCGAACCACTCTAAATCGCTTGTCTTTGCAATTTACTTTCTGTTATTTGGAGTTTTTGTTAGATAATCCACAGTTTTAATTTTCATTCTTCACTTTTATCTCTTCAAAAACTTCCGAAGAGTGTTGTGCCCATTTTTGGTACAAACACTTTGGTGCTTTCACTGAGAAAAAACCAGCTTTTTTCTCCTGCTCCTTGGATCTATCATCGATACCGGATTGCACAAATCCAAGAGGAAGATCCAGATCTTTAATTCACAATCCTTCCATTCTACTCAGATTTGCATAAAATCTAGGAAAAGGATTCATCATTCAAAATGGTTAGCATGAGAACCACTTCTACAGCTGCTGGACAAGAAGGTAGGGATGGACAGAATCCTGCTCAACAGCAGCCATCCAACCAAGACAACATTGCCCACTCGGATCCGTCTGGGGCAGTCACTAGACAAGAATTTCAGGTGTTGCTTCAAGAGTTGACTCAGAGTCGGCAGCAGTTAGCCGAACAGTTGCGTGCCAATATCGAATTAACAAACCAACTGAACCGCCAGGGCCATAGGAGGTCCAGAAGGGATGATGTTTCCCGCTCATCCACTGAAAGTTCTGCCTCATCTGACTATCATCATAGATCTACCCGTCCCCGATTAGACGGAGATCATGCTCAAACTGTTGGATATCAACCCGCCCTGACTGTCGGGCAATTGAGGGTAGGACCGTCAACCAGCTTCCAGGCTGGGCCATCAGCGCGAGGTGGTCGTACTCCACAATATACTACGGACAATCATGTCACAGCTGCCACAGTAGAAACAAGGGTTGATACCCGACATCTTCCGGATTCGAGTAATCAACAACAGGGACGTACTTCTGAACCATACGTCCCGGAAGACGCTGAGCCAAGGAGGCGAAACTTGGACCATCGACAGCGCCCGGTCCAAACTCGCACTGTGGAACCCGACCACACCTTAGCTCAGCATGCTCAAAATGTAGCAATGCCAGACATCTCGACTATGATACGTCAGATGATCCGCGAAAGCCAAGGTCTTACCAATGACGATTGGGGGATTTCTCGAAGCCATACTCCTTTCACGGACGAGATACTATACGCTGAACCTCCTCGGCGATTCAGAATGCCAACTCTCCCTATGTACGAAGGAAGTTCTGACCCCAATCAGCACATATTGAAATACGAATGGTCAATGAGCGCCGCAAGGGCCGACGATGCAGTAAAGTGCCGAAGCTTCCCCATCTCAGTGGGAGGAATTGCAACAATGTGGTTTACAAGATTACCTCCAAGATCTATCTCTTCATTTGACCAATTGGCTAAGAAATTTGTTGAACAATTCCGTATGCATGTCGCTAGACCCAAAGATGTTAACACCCTGTCCAATGTTACCCAAGCTCGTGGGGAAACATTAAGGCGTTACTTGGAGAGATTCCATGCGGCATGTGTGGAAATTAGTAATCCCAACGACAACTCAATTTTAATAGCATTGACAAAGGGAATTGATCCCGATTCTGAATTTGGAAATTGGTTAGCCGGAAAACCACCCGCATCGTTGGACCGTTTCTACTCCAAAGCCGCTCAATTCTTACGATAAGAGGACGCGAAACAGTCTAGGAAGCAGGACGATGCGAAACCTAGAAATGAGGGAATACAAAGCAATGTAGCAGTTAAACAGTCCGGTGACAGTTCCGGAAAAGTTCAATTAAACATACAGAACAAACAAACTCAGCCAAGAGGTAGTAATGGTCAAAATAAGAAGAGAGATCTGAATCCAGGCCCACGGCGTAGGGCTCCGATGTTCGAAAGTTATACACCATTGAACACTTCGTTGGAAAATGTGTACCTGCAAACTTGCAACACTGAACAGTATAAGAAACCCGCTCCGAAGCGGTCATCGGAGAGGCAGATTCAGACAGGAAAGTTTTGTAGGTTTCATGAGAGTTATGGCCACAATACTAATGACTGTCGCCATTTGCAGGATCTCATAGAAAAGTTGATCAGGGAGAGAAAGTTAGATCAATTCGTGCGGGCGCCGCAGTCTGGTGGTGCGGGCCCCTTGAACCCGAACCGTGCGCAAGACCAAGAAAGGCAAGAGGAACCCGCTCGTACAGGCGGGAGGCTAGTTATCAATACCATAAGTGGTGGTCCTCATCCAGCGGACAGGAGCTGGAGGGAAATGGAGTCGTATGCTAGCTCTATCAGGCATGCGAGCTTCGAATGCTGCAGTAATTGTGAGGATGGAACCCCGGCTAAGCAATAAAAAACGATGTCTGACGATATCATATTTAGAAGCAGAGATGCTGACAAAATCGAAGCTCCAACAATTGACCCACTGGTCATATCTGCCCAAGTTGGTCCTGCTTGGATGAAGAGGATCCTGGTTGACAGTGGGAGTTCTGTAAACATTCTATTCAAACGAGCTTACGATTTAATGAAGATGGAAGCCAAAGACTTGAAACCCTGCCAATCCCGAGTTCATGGCTTCAATGGGAGTGCAACAATACCTACTGGGATAGTGGAACTACCAGTGGAACTGGGGATTGGAGAACGCAGGAGAGTCCGACTGCTGCAATTCGTTGTTCTTGACATCGCTTCACCGTACAATGCATTCCTGGGTCGACCAGCCCTTGCTGAATTCAGGGCAGCCATTGCCCCGTGGTGTTTGACTTTAAAATTCCCGACTGACCATGGTATAGGAATCGTTCAAGGAGATCAGGCAGCAGGAAGAGCCTGTTATGTTGCTGAGTTGCGTGAAGCACAGAAGAAGGAGAAAGGAAAGGGCGTAGAGGAATCTCTCTGCGTCCGTTTTACTGATAATTGACAACTAGCGCCCGGGCCCCGGCCCGGGCACCACTACCAATTCCTTAGAGATCTTGACCCTAGAGATAACGAAGATAAAGATGAAGTAGAAGAGAATCAAGCGTCTCCAGCCGAACTGACTGTGGACGTCCCAGTTAGTGAGGATGACGACTCGAAAGTACTAAAAGTTGGATCTCAACTGGGAAAACAGATACAACAGAAATTGGTTGAATTTCTTCAAGCGAATCTCGATGTCTTTGCCTGGACGCACTCTGACATGTGTGGAATCTCACTGAACATTGCAAGTCACTCTTTGAATATTGATCCGCGACATGTTCCGGTCAAGCAAAAGAGGCGTGGTATGGATCCAGAGAGATCTGCCGCCCTTAAAGAAGAAATTGACAAGTTGCAATCAAATGGTTTCATCCGAGATGCTCTATACCCAGAGTGGGTGTCAAATCCGGTAATGGTTCGAAAACCGAATGGGAAATGGAGAACATGTGTCGACTACTCCGACTTAAACAAAGCTTGTCCAAAAGATAGTTTTCCACTTCCCCGAATTGACCAACTCGTAGACTCAACTGCAGGCCACGAATTGTTATCCTTTATGGATGCTTATTCCAGTTATAATCAGATACCCATGCATCTACCCGATCAAGAACATACTAGTTTCGTGACCGATCTGGGACTCTACTGTTACAGAGTCATGCCTTTTGGTTTAAAGAATGCCGGAGCAACTTACCAACGCGTGGTTAATCGAATGTTCGCTGATCAGATCGGGAAGACCATGGAAGTCTATGTGGATGACATGTTAGTTAAGTCCCGATTTTCCACAGATCACGTCAGGGATTTAGATTCAATGTTCCGCATCCTACGTGAATATGGAATGAAGCTTAACCCGTTAAAGTGCCACTTTGGCGTCGCATCCGGAAAGTTTCTAGGTTTCATCGTCAACGCTCGTGGGATAGAGGCAAACCCCGAAAAGATCTGGGCAATAAGGAATTTGCAAACTCCAAAGACCATAAAGCAAGTCCAGAGTCTCAACAGGAAGGTAGCAGCGCTAAGCAGGTTCATCTCAAAATCCACTGATAAATGCATTCCTTTCTTTGATCTAATCCGGAAGGGAAAACGAAACTTTGAATGGACCATGGAATGTGAAGGCGCATTCCGATCGCTGGTTCAGCATCTCTCTACGCCACCGATCTTGTCGAAACCAATTGATCACGAACAATTATACCTTTATCTGGCGGTATCAGAGCATGCGATCAGTGCTGCTCTGGTCCGGGAAGAGGATCGAGTGCAGAAACCGGTCTATTATATTAGTAAACGATTGACTGGAGCTAAAAGAAATTACCCCAGGTTGGAGAAACTAGCTTACTGCTTGGTCATTGCCTCGAGAAAGCTTCGTCCTTATTTCCAAGCTCATCCGCTTACTGTGTATACCGATCAGCCGTTACGACAGGTCCTCACGCGGCCTGAGACGTCTGGAAGGTTACTCAAGTGGAATATCGAACTGAGTCAGTTTGACATTACTTATGCTCCGCGGAGAGCCATTCAAGGGCAAGTCCTAGCTGACTTCATAGCTGAATTTACTGTTCCAGACGACTTACCCGAAACCAGCGAGTTTCCTGAATATGTCTGGAAACTTTATACAGACGGTGCATCAAACGATCGGTGTTCGGGCGCTGGAGTTGTACTAGAAACCCCCGAAGGTCGATCCATATGCTATGCTTTGAAGTTTGATTTTCACGCAACCAACAATGAAGCCGAATATGAAGCCCTGTTGACTGGGTTAAATCTCGCCAGAGATCTGAGAATTATCGCTATAGAAATTTATTGTGATTCACAGTTGGTTGAGTGCCAGGTACGGGGAGAATATCAAGCAAGAGATCGAAGGTTAGCTGCTTATTTAGCCCGAGTTCAGGAAGCACTGGATCAGTTTGATTATTATGCCATTTACTATATACCACGAGATCGTAATCAAAAGGCCGATTCATTGGCAAAGTTGGCCAGCACAGGTGAAGCACAGCAAATGGGACTTGTCCCGGTCGAAACTTTGTCCTCCCCAAGCATCGATCAAATAAAAACGAATGATGTGTTGGAAACCTTTCCTAGCAGAGAATCATGGATGACTCCGTATCGAAATTATATTGAGAATGGGATATTGCCTGAACACCGAAATGAGAAAAGGCAAGTTCTACGAAAAGCTTCGCGATTCATCATTCAGGACGGGATCATGTATAGAAAAGGTTATTCTGTTCCACTCCTCCGGTGTATCGCTCACGACGAAGTCAAACGAGTGTTACATGATGTGCACGAGGGAGAATGTGGCGATCACACCGGTGGACAAGCGCTTGCTAAGAAAGTACTCCGATATGGATATTACTGGCCGACAGTGAACCGAGATGCAGCCAATTATGCCAGAAAGTGCGACAAGTGCCAGAAACACGTTCGAATTCCAAGAGCCCCACCTACCGAGATAACTCAAATGATCAGTCCCTGGCCGTTCGCTATGTGGGGTATCGACATCATCGGCGCTTTACCTCTGGCAAGAGGTGGTGCGAAGTATGCCATCGTCGCAGTTGACTACTTCACGAAATGGGCCGAGGCCGAAGCTCTCGCAACGATTACATCGAAGAAAGTAATAAACTTTGTAGTCCGCAATATCATTTGTCAATTTGGACTCCCGCATACCATCATCACCGATAATGGGACCCAATTCGAAAATTCAGAGTTCAAGAATTTCTGCCAACGATTTCATATTCATAAAAAGTTCTCTGCAGTCGCACATCCACAAGCAAACGGTCAGGTCGAAGCTGTTAACAAAGTTATCAAATCCATCTTAAAGAAACGACTGGAAAAGGCTGGGGGCAAATGGGTCGATGAACTTCCTATGGCATTATGGGCTTATCGAGCAACTCACAAGACCGCAACTGGACACACCCCATTTTCCTTATCCTATGGCTCGGCGGCCGTCATTCCAGTTGAGACAGAAGTATTTTCCCACCGCGTAACTTATTACGATCCAAAAACAAATGCTATATTACTCGCTGAATCTTTGGATCTGTTGGACGAGAAACGGGAAGAAGCTGACTTGAGAGCGGCCACATACCGAAGTCGGGTCGCCCGGTTATATAACACCAAAGTTCGACCCCGAACCTTTGAACTCGGTGACCTTGTCCTCAAGAGAATCTACCCAGTTCCTTCACACATGAAACCAAATTGGGAAGGACCGTATGTGATTACACAAAGACTTGGGGATGGCACATTCAAACTATCAACCGTGGACGGTCTAGTTCTACCAAGAGCCTGGAACAGCGAGAGTCTTCGTCGCTACTACATATGACAGGCTCTATTTATTTCATTATGTTTTTTATTCAGCGATTTACTTTTGCATTTCGAAATTAGAAGTTGTAATAAGGCAACTGATTTGCCATATTTTCTTATTTCAGCAATAAAATGTCATCTCTTCGAGCCAGAGCTGTGATTCATTAAATACAACGTACAACATCACGATGCACGAAGAGCTAAGTTCCATCACACAGTGGAATTTATTCAAGTAGGGAGTGGCTGTGAAGCAATCAACCACTCGCTAAATGAAACCCGAGCTCGGGGGCAAGCCATCACATCAGGCCAAGAAATGGGTTGATACACGACAACCCTTCACTTAACTTAACTCCGTACTCCCAGAGTACGAGGCGGAGTATAAACATTTTACTAAACTCCGTACTCCCAGAGTGCGAGGCGGAGTATAAATATTTTACTAAACTCCGTGCTCCCAGAGCGCGAGGCGGAGTATAAACTTTCATTCAACTCCGTACTCCCAGAGTGCGAGGCGGAGTATAAACATTTTCCTAAACCCCAGAGTACTCCGAGAGCGCGAGCTGGGTACCAGCTTTTTACTTAACTCCGTACTCCCAGAGTGCGAGGCGGAGTATAAACATTCCTTAACTCCGTACTCCCAGAGTGCGAGGCGGAGTATAAACATTCCTTAACTCCGTACTCCCAGAGTGCGAGGCGGAGTATAAACATTCCTTAACTCCGTACTCCCAGAGTGCGAGGCGGAGTATAAACATTCCTTAACTCCGTACTCCCAGAGTGCGAGGCGGAGTATAAACATTCCCTAACTCCATACTCCCAGAGTGCGAGGCGGAGTATAAACATACGCCGACTCCACACTTATTCCCAATACTGGGGGAAGAACCATAACACGTAACAAGTTAAAGACAAAAGGGAATAAATTTTCATTTCCACTATCAACAAAAAAGAATCTGATTACAAAGTGTTTAAAGGAAATTCTGCTAGTGGGAGCCGAATCCACATCTATACACGGCAATAGAGAAATCAACAAAATGCTACCCTACGCAACAAAGATTTAAAGAAAGAGTTCAATCTTTCTTCTTCCTTATCTTCTTCTTTGGGGTAGCCCCACCAGATCCACTGCCTGATTTTTTCCTCAATCGCTTACTCTTTTCAGGCTTGCCCTTCGGCATCGATATAATGTCGACGTCTTCCTCAGAGCTGGAGGCGACGGAAATTCTTCTAGGAGGACGAGCTAGAGGCATAGGAGTAGTAGCAGGAGGAGGGACAGGAGCAGTCTCAATCACTACAGTACCTCCCGGTGAAATCACCATTAACGGGGCAGGCCCAGGCGGATTCATACCAGCATTCCCTGCTGCCATCTCGGCATCAATCTTAGCAATGATGTCATCCTCACGAGATACTTGGGCCGCATCGGATGTGCCAATAGCTGGCATAGATGAACTAACGGCCTGAGCAGCCCCACTCACAGCATCGGACGGGTTGACAGAGGGATCGATGGGTTCATTGAGAAGCTCCTCAATCATTTGAGCGCTGAAAGAAAACATATTTGCATCTCCCTCCTCACCAATCAAAGTAGAAGTCGTGATGGCTTCAGAAAAAACAACCCCTTGTGTTTGATGAGGAACTGATAGAGCAAGGGGCGCAGAAACAATAACTTCAGTCATTGAAATGCGACAAAACGAAGATTGTTAGCCAAGTGTGTTGCTTAAGGTTCTTCACGACTAAACTACGAGAAGCGTTCAAATACCTTCCTTGGTCTGGACCGAAACGTGGGCAGAATCCTCGGCAGAAGATAATAATGGTTGGTCAGGATTATAGGCAGGAACAGACTGGGGATCTACCGCACCAGTGGTTTCGGGCAATGTTGGAATTACAGCTCCAACACTTGTCCCGTGATGCGCGATCCCTGAGCCTTCGCCTGTCTCTAGAGATTGAACGCCAAGCTTTTCTTTCGCCATAGAGATCACCACCTCATGAAGGGTCTTCCTCTCATCCTCGGTGAGCAAACGCATCTCCAGTTCAAAGTCGTCAAGTGTTCCATCTGGATGCACTGCTCTTTTCTCATTCACCAGCCGGGTCCAGGCATTGTACAAGATCATGGAGTCATCTCCCAACCACGCTAAATTTCTGTGTTCCAGCACATTAGCGTTATACGTGACTAAGAGATCGTCAAATTCAGCATCTAGCCTAGACCTCTCCTCCAAGACCTTTTCCTGAATTTCTGCTTCCGCAGACTTAGCCTTGACCGCCGCCGCGGCAAGTTCGGTCCTGAGAGATACTGCTTGGTCGCAACCCTCTTGAGCAGTGGCGTTCGCATCATCCTTCTCCTTCACCATTTCAGCGAATTTGGCCTTGAGCTCATTCAGCTCTTTAACGGCTAAGTCTCGCTCAGCTACAATGGTGGTGTTGCGGTGGCCCATCTCTTCCACCGTGGCGCAGTGTTCTTGCTGCATCCTCGCCAGTTTGGCCACGACACCTTCATGTTTCTGAAGTGTTTCAAGCTCTGACTTCCGAGACGTCTCCACTTCGGATTGAAGAACCTGAATGATGCGTTTCTGCTTGACAATGTCAGCATCACGTTCAGCAATGATCTTCGCCCTGTCAAAAGCTACTCTAAAAGCCTTCACGGCTGCCTTGTACCACTCCTTATACTGAGCGTAGAAGTCGTGGATATAACTATGAGCAGTGGTCTCAGCTTCCGGAGGGATTCTTTTAAAGTTAGGAGGGAAGATATAGCCATCCATACAAATTTTCGGGTAGTCATTTTTCATTTGGGCGAGTTTAGCAGCTCCCTCGCTTGTCAACTCAGCCGGAGCTTGTTCAATTATAGCGGCTGCTGTCGGTTCCATTCTTGGCCACTGAGCATCAGGCCGAGAAGATTGAGAAGGCAACTGCTGCTGATGAGATGGCCCTGGGAGGTCTACTGGAGCCCTGGGAGGCGGAGGAGAGCGAGATCGGGGTCGGTACTGGTATCCCCGGTCTCTGTCAGAGTAATCATAGCCAGAACGGCTACGCGAGTAATCTCTGTCTCTATCATAACATTCTTGACTTGAATAGCTTCGCCCATGATCCCTATCTGTTTCTCTCCTGCGGGAATCGTAAAATGGAGAAGATTGGCGCACATTCCGAAGCCTATCCAGAGTAGAGCCACATCCTGACATCTCACCTGCGATAAGAAAGAATTACGGATTAGGATCCCATAAAGAAATGTTTACTATGCCAAAGTCATGAAGTGCTGTGGAAGTGTGTGTAAATGTGTAAACCCCCAAACCGACCGGAAGTGTTGACCGCACTTAAAGGAAAGGGCTCGTTCATGTTTAGGACATCTTGAAATTCCTCCAACCCAGGATTATGAGAAATCGATATATAATCTGGGATAGGAATGTCGTCAAGCCCTTTGAGAGAATCTCTCGAATGAGAAGGGGCGGCCTCAGAAATCGTAACTCCGGAAGCGGGAAGAAACACATCTACAGATTTTCCCCCCTTGGACTTAAGTTTTTTGGAAACGGCGGCCTTGCCTTTCCGTTTTTCTCCCGATTCCTCCAAGTTTCCCGAAAGGTCAGCCATTGGCTCTGAATCCGTATGGGTTCTTTCTTCGTCACTCGCCTCGATTATTTTGATTCCGAGTGACTTCTTCGCTTTTCTCTTCTTGCGTTTCTTCTTATCTTCCTTCTTGGAGGCGGACTTTGAAAATCCCTCAACGACTATGCTTTGATTGATGTCGATCAAACCAAGAACTCTTAAGTTGTAATCGTTCATCACCGAATCAATATGCCTCAACTCGCTTGGGACTTCTTGAAGACTCCGGACGATACCCTTGAAACGCCCTCCATCGGGCCTGGAGATAATAGCTGTAAAGGGAATGAAATGTCAATTTTAATACCGAAGAGCTATTGGTCAAGGAAACAGGTTAAGGCGCTTACGTCTAGACAACCATCGCCTAGCGAAACCCGGAGGGCACCGAACGTAGAACCACTCGTTCTTGAAATAGCTCAGTCGAGTCCAAGCTCCAACTACAACTTGGCAATTCCTAACTGCCTCCAAAAATGTAAAAGACGGGCTATCACCCCTACTCTTGAAGTTAAATATGTGTCTGATCTCGGAGGGCCTCGGCGGGCGAAAGAGACAGTCCATAAATAGGACAAAGGCACTGTTCAGCAACGCGTGCTCGTTGGGATGAAGTTGTGAAGGAGCGATTCCTAAATATGATAGCATCCCTCTGATATATTGATTGAAAGGAGGAAGAGTTCCGGCCGCACAAGCATGACGGTAGAATGCTGTATATCCTTCAGGCGGATTGTGCGGTCTATCAGTGGCACTGGGCAATAATACGTCACCTAGAGATATGTTATGCTTTAGGCATATTCGTCCCAATAAGGATTCAGAGATGTTAGACTGAACCGAATCAACAGGGTCCTCAATAAATATAGCCTCTAGCAATTCGTCTGGAGCCGGATCGATTACATCGGCAGGGATGTCAGGAATCTCAAGCACCGGAGGAGTCGAGCTCTGTACCTCTTGTTGTTGGGAGCTCGAAGATTCCATAATTAGCTAACTCATCAGAAAGCAACGTTAAGTTCATAAACGGCCCGTGCATGCCCCGGTGTACTGTGTATGAACGTGTCGTGCAGTGCAAGTGCTATGTGTTACTTAAGCAGATTCTATAGAATAAAGCAAGATGTTCGTACAACATATCTTGGGAATTTGAGAATGAAAATGACCGTCATCGCTGACCGTCACTTCCACAACATCCAAACGCTACGAACCAACCTCGTGTATAAATCAGTTGTATTATTGGTTGAGTCATAGTTCCATCGACGAGCTTCAAAGGAAATTCGAGTTCAAGTTTTACAGTCGTGTTCGACTATGCAAGGCCGAAGCTCGTCGGAGTCAAATGTGCTAAAGCTCGTTAAATTTGTCAAATTTCAACTTGAGATTGGTCGTAGTTCGGATGTTGGAGCAAATCAGAAGGATGTAGGTTTCAAAAATCAGAACGTTCAGTCCCAGAAGTTCGAATCCATTGGATCGAATCGATACGAATCGATTCGAAGGGAACAAAGTCCAGATGTTCGAATCCATGCGGTTCGAATCGATAGAGCTTAAGGGAGGACAGATACTTCGAATCCATGAATTTAGTGCAGATTCGAATCGATTGGAGTATCACGTCTTCGACTCAATTATAGCAGCATTGCTTCGAATCGATCGTTTCGATACAATTTTCTTTCATGATCATCGATTCGAAATCTGACACATAGAATCAATTCGAACAAATTGCTCCCAGATCGATGCGAAGCTGTGAACAAAAACGATGTCCACCATGACAAGTTTCTTTCCCCAAGTCTATCGATTCGACCCATTCCAGATCTGACGATCCTTCAAAATTTTCAGAAGATAAGATGGGATCACTGCCGATAATTCCAAATTTTTACGTTCTACACTCGAATCGGTTCCATATTTACCTGATTGGATTCGATTATAAACAGAAGCGTGGGAGGATGTTATCGACTCGAGCGAAGGCGTGGAAGTTCCTAGTCTGAAGGATTGATTCGAAGAAGCAGCTGAAACAATGGGGAAAGGTAAAAAGTGAGAAGTGAATAGGACCCCGGTATATATAGGGGAAATGTGGCAATTCGCCTCCCGGTATACCTGACCGGCTTCTACAGGTGAAAGAATCGAATCCAATCGATTCGTTGCGGCATGTTCGAATCCATTGTGACCACTAGTTCGAATCCATCACGACACAGAGTCGTTCCACCAGTTCGAATCCATCCCTTAGTTCGAATCCATCCGGTTTCGGATCCTTTACGACATCGAATCCATTCCAGCAACATCGATACGAGGCAACATCGATTCGAGCACTCGCGACTTCGACTCCACCAACTCAGAAAGCTTCGAATCCACGCAGTATTGATTTAGAGGACCATCGATTCAAAGAATCAAATGTTCATCTCGTCATGACTCAAAGAACCTAGCAGCCAGTCACAATTATACGTCGGTCAATTACAATGATACAGAATGCAACTTTCGATAAAGCATGTTGTAGCTATCCAGTGAGAGACTGCAACTTTTCAAAGCACGTCGTGTTTACACAAGACGCACTTTGGGGGGCAAATGTTATCCCGTCTTTTGGCAAGGCCGTGACACCAAGGACTTGACTAGATACCAGTGACAGATCGTCTCAGAAATCGGTTACACACAAGGATCGCTATGGATATCGATGAAATTTGTTCAAGTCCGGATCGGGCTACAATTGATAAGGCACGTCAAGCAAAGCCGTGGGAACCAACGATCCAAGTTTCAAGTCAATCCGAGTTTGTATACTCAAGATATCACCAACAGAAAATGGAGAGGACAGCTTCGTGTTCGAATCCATGAAGATCACGTTTGCTTCGACTCCATCTCTCGAGCATTGATTCGTATCCATCAGAAGCAACCATGCTTCGAATCCATACGCACATGCTTCAAGCTTCGAATCCATCAGAACAATCTCCGCCTTCGACTCCATCTAAGAAAGTTCCCTCGAATCCACACTGTTTGAGTTAGCATCGAATCGATCAACTTTAACACGCCTAGATCGATTCGAACAGACCTTCGCCCATTCAATTCGAAGAGGGATGCCTTCGAATCCACTACCACGAAGCCATCCAGTCAAAGCGGCAGATACCATGGATTCGACCCAGTCAATGCGGAGTGCAAAGCGGATCGATACGAAGAAGGCGCACCACGTCACCATCTTCATTTGCAGAAGGATCGATTCGAACGAATCGATTCGAGCGTATCGATTCGAATGACTCCAGAGTTCGAGAAACACCGACTTGAATCGATCATATCTCGAGTTCTACAAGTCCAAATGCCATGAAATTTTCACAGAAGCTTAAACACATGATGAAGAATGTTCACACCAAATTTTAGCTCGATTGGATGATTTCTTGATCGATTCGAACCAAGGGTCGAATCGATCCCAAAGTGGGCCCGGATCTCCAGATTTCGGCCATGTGGGCCCCTTGACGTACCAGAACTGGTCTCCCCTCATTTTAGGCGAAATATCAGCCTCCTACACCTATAAATAGAGCCCCTGGTCATTCAGGAAAGGGGTCGGAGAATTCTAAGTACTGAAGAGCGCCCAGATTCTGCCAGATCTACTCCACAACACCGCCGCTGCTTTAGATTGACACTTAGCATTTAAATTCAGTTGTATTACATTATTAACTACTGTAACCTTCAAGTAATTGAGCAATAAAATCATCAAATTTCATAATGGACGTAGGCAAAACGCCGAACCACTCTAAATCGCTTGTCTTTGCAATTTAATTTCTGTTATTTGGAGTTTTTGTTAGATAATCCACAGTTTTAATTTTCATTCATCACTTTTATCTCTTCAAAAACTTCCGAAGAGTGTTGTGCCCATTTTTGGTACAAACATAATCTTTTAAATAAAAGATTTAATTCATAACGTTCACCCAGTTTCACAAAGATTCATTCACAGATTTTCCCAAATCAATTTCCATTTCAATTTGATTTACTCGTTAAATCTATAAAACAAAGATTTAACTTATAGATTTCAAAATAATGTCATTTCGAATGGTTTAAACAAATTATCATTTTAAATCTATTAAAAATAAACAGATTTAATTCATAGCTTTCAAAACAATTCATTAATAACTTGGAAAAACCATTTTTCAATTCAATCTTGAAATTCCTTTAATTAAACTGGAATTTCATTTCTTATCTAAAAGCTTTTATCCTTTTAAAACAAACAGTTTCATTTCAGAAAATCTGATTCATTCATACGAGTTGAAATCCTTGGGTTAAATTCAAATTCCAAAAATTTTACTTTTAAAATGGTTTAAATTCATATAAACACATTTATATCATCTTTAATCAAAATTTCCAAACTTGAGTTCAAATTTAAATCAAATTATTTAAATTTTCAAAACTTGATTAAGTTATTCAAAATAACTTTTATCTTTGAAATTCTATTTCAAAAGCTTTTCACTTTAAACCCAAATTTCTAATTTCAAAATCAATTGAAATTAAAATTAAAATTTCAAAAAAAACATCAAATTTAAATTATCTGTGACTTAACCGATTTCCACGTGAAATCCATATTTGTGTGTATGGTGTAGTCCAGGGGTTTAACACAATAGTGCAACACAATGAATCATCACAGATCAAAATACAGGATATAGTTGATAAACGATATAAACTATATCGCTTATCTTTTATTCACAGATCACAGATATATATCACAGGTAAGTAAATTACAGATCACAACATAAATCAGGGTGTATCACAAAGCATCATATATCAGGGATATCAACAATTCAATTCAAGGTATCTCATACCAACATTTATAAGCAATCCAATCAATTTAAAAATAGGATTTATTAATAGTTCAAATCTTAATCAATTCAATTTAATTTCTAATTAAATCAATTATTTATGAATTAATTATCAAATCCTGATTTATTTATCACAAATCGTTTGATATAAAATAAATAATCAATCACTTAATTAATTAAATTATTCTTAATTAATCATATTAATTAAATTAACCTTTTAAACCAATTACATAATTAATTAACTTCAATTAATCAAAATATCCAACCTTAATTTCAATAAGTAATTAATCCTTAAGATCATTTCTTAATCACTTTCATAAATTAATTAACCTATAATAAATAAATTCTTTTCAAATTAATTACTTCAATTAATAATTTAAACCTTTAATTACTTATTTAATTAGTCTAAGTCATTAATTTATTAAATGATTAAATTATCCATTTATTAATTTCTAATTACTTAATTAATCAATTTTTCCTTCTTAATTAAACTACTTGATTAATTAACTACAAAACTTTAATGTTAAATATATTTAATACTTAACTTAATTTTTTTTTCTTTCTATAATACTGCAGTTAAAAAGAAACCACCCGGTTCCTTTCAAGTTTTACTCGAGTATCACTTCGAGTTTCTCTCTAACTTTCCCGAGTCCCCCCTGTCTTTCTCCTCGTATGCTTCTTCTTCTATATTTTTTTTCTATTAGCTTAAGTTTTTAAACCCAATAACTACTCCCAGGCTCGCGAGTTTCAACCCGATGCATTCACCATTTTTACTCGAGCACGACTCGATGACCACCGCGTTACTGACATCATCGTCCCCACGCCGTGCACGTGCACGTGCACGTGCACGAACGTTCTGACGTCTTCCGATCAACGTCGCCACCACCCACGAGTCACCGATCATCCCTTCTATCGATCCAAACACCCAGATTCGCGAAAGTCCCCTCCAATCAAAATCGAGCAACCTCGCCACCAACTGAAACTCAGACTCGTTTGAAAATCCTTTGCCGATGACTATCTCGACCACCAGAAAAACTACAATTCCGGCCTCACCTCGTCAGTTCCCTATACTTCCCTTCCCCAGAGTCTGGAGCAGCTCGGTTCACCAGAGGAGACGAGATCTCCTTGTTTCCAATGACCTCCAAACCCATGTATTAAACCCTAAATTCGCCTCGATCCGCCATCTCTTGCAATTAAAAAATTATTTAACAATTTTCCTGACTTCGTACATCCTCCAACTAGCTTCAAAACAAATTTCAACATCTAATATTCGTTTGATCCTCAGAAATCGATCAAAAGACATTTTTTTGTTCAAACAAGAACTGCACCTTGAATCCCAAACTAGAAATTGTGATTCTTGTTTTAAAATTCATCTCTTTGTGTGATTATTCAAATTATAAAATCAAAACAATGATTTAAGACACTTGAATTTATCATAAGATTTTGTTTTTACTGTGAATTACATATTTTGAAATAATTGCTTAACAAATCTGCTTAAAACTATTTTTAAAAATCAGATGTTGTTATTATTAACAGATTTCTTCCAGAAATCAGATCCTAAAAGGGGTTAGAGAATGAGATTTCGAATTTTTGAACAGGTTTGGAAGCCTGTAAACTAAGAACAGAGCCTACTTTTCTGTGTACATACACATGCACACAAATATTTGCATATATACAAACATGTAGACAAATATACACATCATTCAAACACATTTCATATCCTAATTCACAAACCATTTAGATATATATCAGGTTAAGTTTGCTCACCTGGAATTTATTTGAAAACAGAACTCTTTTTGAAACAGGCTTTGAGAAATTTGCTTGCTAAAGATCTTCTTTGATATATAGCTTGAGTTGATTTGTATTGTTAAAGTTGGATCTTTTTGATAATACTTCTGATTGTTTTAAGCTTTGAGATAAGCTACCTTATTTCTTGTTTTAGGTTAGAGAGGAACGAACTAAAATGAAGGGAAGGCTGATATGTATGAGGTTGGTATAGATAAAAGGAAAGATGTGTACAGGTAATAGATCTGATATGATTTTGAAGTAGGGTGAAGTGATTTAAATAAAGTGGAGGTATGGCTGAAGATGCTTGTTTTATAAACTAATATATTTATTTTCTTGCTTTGCATTACTTTACTCGGCTGAGATGATAGGGGTATGGCAGATATGTTGCTAGAGATGTAAACATTAAATGCCATTGTTCAAATCTATACTTATTTCTTTGCTTTATTTCGGTTGTACAAATGAAGATAGTGGTGGCTTTACTATGTAAGCTTTTATACTACATATAATTGTATTTCCTTTGAATGTATATGTTTGTTTGGTTATACATATTTCTTCCTTTGCAATATTTCACTTCGGCTGATATCATGCTTTTGTGCTAGGGGTAATATCTTGTTTGTACTTTATGCTCTTACTTCTTTAACTCGGGTGAGAGATTTTGTGTGTTATTTTACTTTGTTTGTTTTGTAGATAGATGTAAGGTTGTTATTGTTATTTGTTATAGTTTTTAACTTAAGTATTTTTGTTTTATTCCTATCTCAAATCTAAATATTTTATCTTTATTATTTTTGTATGGTTTATTTTTATATTGGTTTATAAATGTGTAATTAGGATTTAAATTTGTATAAAACTATATATATATAGATAAAATTTATTTATCAATATAGATGAATCTCCATATTTTTACTTTATTTTTGTAATATAAATGAAATCCTATAATTATTTTACTTTATATTTATTGTCTTATATTTATTAGCTTTAGTATTTTGTATTTGCTTTTATTATTTTATTTTCATTTATTTTTCATTCGTTTATTTTATCACTTTTATATCGTATATATATATATTCACACATATATATACAATGTTTTACAATTTTTATAAATTTAAATGATTTATATCAAAATATATTTGGATTCGGGGAAACTCGCTTTCATTTAAAATCAATTTTACAATTTTTTATTCAAAAATTTATTTAATTATCAATTTAAATTAAATAAAAATCTAGGGTCGTTACATCCACCGATATGTGAACATCGATATGAGAATACCAATCTATAAAATCACAGTTTGTAAAATTTGTAGAAATCGAATAACAAAGTTTAAGTGGACATAGACTGAAGCATTCACCGAAGCACTATAAAAATTATGTGTTCTTCTTTGCTATTTCTTGCTTTACTTTGATAATTTTCTTATTTTTATTACTTCATTAGGCGTTTGTGCCATTTTTAATGCAAACATTTTAGTGCTTTGAGAGGTGTAACGACCGCCTTTCTTGAACCGAAAGACGAGCCATTAAGGGTAGAAGAAAAAGGAAAGAAAAGAAGAAACTAAACAATCACAGAATCTCACCATGAATCAAAACAACATACAATAGATAACATAGGATATTACATAGTCATTCCCATAATAATAATACATCAGAGTCATTACAATACAATTTTAACTAGACAGTTATAACTACCTGCCCATTTCAAACTACGTAGATCATACATAAACACAGCGTAAAATATAATAAGGTACGGTGAAGCTACCTACGCCAGCTCCTTCAAAATGCTTCCGTAAGAAACCTGAATCACTTGGCTACTCATACAAATTTGAGTACCCAAGAGTTTTAGGAAAAGAAAATAAAACTCCGGGTCAAACATGGGTCTAGTGTGAGTAAACTCAAACCACTTAATTCTTGCATTATTAAAACACTTTGAAATCAAAGGTATCTCGTAAGACCATGCCGCACATAAACACGGATGAGTTTTTACCTTACGATAACCAAAAACACTTTATATAGGAATCCAGTGATATTATGATAATGTCTCGGGCTTTCAAGTAAAATAGAACATAGATGAAATGCTTGCATCTCACATTTCAACATATTTAGATACAGCTAAAAACGTACGACACTTATTGGAGAATGGATTCCGTACAATGACTGGGCAACTGGGGTACCGCCCGTCATGGTGTATATCTAGATAAAATAACACTGAGGACCTCGCCAGGATCCCCTGCCAACACAAGACCGGCCTACCTTTTGCTGGATAGTACCGAATAAGATCACCTCTCGGTTGGGATCAACAACCATACCGAAGCATACATAAGTTAATAGTAGGGACTCAAGATATGGATAACCTTACCCTAATGGGAGCAACCAACTTAGCCTTGCTGCATCTCCCTTGTTTTAGCCATTCCCGGTTGATGAGGCCTGAGGCTACGCTTACCTTTATTATAGCATTGCCACTTGGAATGCTAACTTTGCCTTCCATATGTTGACACAATGTCAGAACTCATCCATACAAGTCGTTTAGGAGATGAACGAGCCGAAGGCACTATCTCCACTACACCCGTTTTGGAACCACCCTCAGGGTTAGTAGAAAATAGCCCTTGCACTTTACAGTCTTTACCTTGGACCTTGCCTTTACTATTTCCAATTCGAACGTTTACGTTGGTTCGAAGTGGTTTTCGGATAACAACTAATATCTAATCCCAATCTCTCCAAACCAACCTTCGATAATTTTAAAGGGTCAAGTTATTTATAGTGGACTATCCCACTATCAAGGTGTGAAGATTTACATATGAACATACATTTCATATGCTTAGATTATCATGACCCGCTTATCGAAATTAACCCCCTTTGTAGTCATCACGTTCCCAAAGTGCGGTATTTGTGATGAGTACAAGTCGACTTACTTTCAATAAAACACATCATCGTTTTATTACAACCACTTTAATTCATTTGGCTACTTAATAGCATGGACAAGTGATCCTTGGTTTTAAAACAATTCACTTAAACAAGAAAATTAGTTAAAAATAAATAATCGATAGGGTTTTTAAAGAACCCTTAAAAACAAATAAACTTTAATTAAATCATAAGTTTAAACTCAATTAAACTTTAATTAATCTTCATTAAATCAAAATTAAATCATTAATAATCCAAATTTTATTTATAATTAAACCCCAATTATACTTTAATTAATTATCATTTTTTAAGAAATTAAACCCTCATTAAGTGCATAATTAACCTTTAATTAAATAATAATTAATTAAATAATTAACTCTAATTAAATAATTAATTAAAATAAATAACTTGATTAAATAAAATTTAATTTAATTTTTATCTTAATTAATCATTATGTAAAACTTAATTAAAAATAATTTACTTGGTTAATAATTTCTTAAACTCTAATTATTTAACCTAATTACTTAATTAATTAATTAATTAATAATTACCCAAATTAATTTAAATTAAATAAATAAATTATTCAATAATTAAAAACTTAAACTTTTGACTTACTTAATTAATTCAAAATGAGTTTTCAAAAACAATCCAAAAGAAAACACTTAAAACTTGAAATCGTGAAATTTTCTAAACTACATCCATAGTGACTATCGCTATGAACGTAGTTCGCTAGAGTTGATTTCTAGGTGAAATCTTCACTTTACTCTAGCTACTACATCTTTGAAACACAAATGGGAAAGTTTTGAAAACTTAAAACAAAGGTATAAACTTAGAAAAATATTTTCAAAAATCCAAAGCTAGAAAATAGCTTTCATTTTTAAATCGGATCTTAAGTCCTTTGCGGCTTTTCAAGGTGCGAACTTCACAACATTTACATCATATACACATGGTTTTGTTTTCATAACATACTACCAGAATATCATACCCAATATCACATATCCATATACATATCCAAACATATCAACAAATCACCAAATCCAAGCTTAAAACCTAAACATATCATCATATGTCATCAATATGACATGATAATTCAACATAACAATCACCATATTTTCACAACATATAGTCCATAAAATCAAGTTAATTTCTTTTCCAAAATCAAAGTTTTACTCATCGAATTTTTTTCTAAATCAAGGCAGCTTTTGCCGGAACTTGAAAGCACTTTAGAAACTTTGCGAGAATGGAACTTTTGGTTGCTCGAACACCTAGATAGGCACGACCAAGGGGACTTTGGGCTCGGCCAAGGGGACTTTGGGCTCGGCCTGGGCTAATTGGGCAGGACCATGGGGTGTTTAGGCTCGGCCATTATGGTTTTGCGGAGCTTGAGTTTTTGGAAGAGGAGATGTTGAATGGTTTGTAGAAATGATTTTGTGAATTGAGGAAGGGTATTTAGCAAAAAGAAGTTGTTTTTTTCTCACTTTGGAAATTATAAAGAGGAAGCCATGGCTAGTTTTCTCAAGCTCTTAGGATTTAGAAATGAAGAAGGAGGTTTGTAAAATGAAAAACATGAAGAATAAGGGGTATATATAGGCTTAGGATTTGATTAAAAAAATACTAAGTGATTTATATTAAAATATATATATGCATGCATTGCCATACCTCCTCCCTCTACTCAAAACCGTTCATACTCCCCCTTCCCCATGCTTTCCACTATTCATGTCATGCTCTTGTGTCCTTGTGTTGAAAAAGGTGTGTTTTTATATGTTATATATATATATATATTTTTATGAAATATAATTTTATTTTAACTTATATGTTTATATGCATAAGAGAGCTAATGTGTACATGCATATGTACATGTACACAACATGTTAAATTAGTTTGTAATGTGTGCATGTGTGTTTAACATAGTGTTATGACCTTTAAAACAACTATTAACTAATGAAAAATTGATATTTTGAAAAATAACTTTCGGTCGCATTTTCTATTTCTCTATGAACTATATATATGGGTAAAAAATTGAAAATGATTTTATCATCATTAATTATTATTTAAATTATTTTTAATTATTAATAAAAATCCATTTATTAATTATTTAAAATATAATTAAACATTCATTTAAATAGCGATTAATTTACGAGTCGTTACAAGAGGATAACGAGACCATCAACTAGGAGAACTGCTGTTGGAGAAAGCCAACAAGGACATGTGGGTAGCCAGGAGGTGTCATCAAGATTTAACCCACATCCATCTACATAACGAGAGATGAGTTGGAGACAATGATAGAATTGCAGGAGAGAATGAATGTGTAATGGCCCACCTTTGCGACCCTTAAAAGTTGATACTAATACATAAACGGTATTCACGTGCCGAGCTTCCAAGTGCCGGAAAGACAGATTGTTGGGGAAAAAGAAAGAAAAGATAGAACATAATCTCACATCATGACGAGTAACATATAATATATAACAGATCTTTACAGAAGGAAAATTGAACTTTATTATACATATATCAATCAGAGCCAACTAATCAATCAATAGCCTGCATAGTTGTAACAACTTGTCCTCACAATTGCTGTTAAATAAACCACTAATGCAGCGGAAATAAAATATACGTGAATAGGGCTTGGAGGCATCCATCTCGTCTCCTCAAGCTCACTGACCCGGGCATTATTTTTCTTATAATGCTTGGGTCAGACCGAGCTTATTTACAAATTCAGTTTGGATACTTAGTAATCCAGCGTAAGAAAACACACCTCAATTGAATTTTAAATGTTAAAATAGTATTTTGAAAATAAACTTATCTTGTAAGACCATGCCGTATATAAACACGGATGAGTTTTTACCTTACGATGACCAAAACATTTCTATAGAAAATCCATTGATATTATAATAATGTCGAAGGGTGAAAATAATAATAATCAAGTAGCTGTAATGCTTGCGAGTGTACATAATAATAGGTATATAATCAAAAACCGATAAGGCATGTTTACTAATTATGTAGGATTTCCAGAAAGGTGCTCTTAGTACTTCGAGAACGGTCCTCCTACACAAGGATCAGAGATATCCTTCTGAAGTAGCATACATCCCTAGTGATGTACCATAGGAAAAAACATAATTGTTCTCGCTAAGATCGAGTGCATCACCCGATGCATGCATAACAACTGTAGGTAACGTCTAGGTGGAGCCGACTACACCCTATGGGTTTGCCAACCCTACTGGCCATGCCTTCTATCTCTGGTTTTAGTCATTACCACTGATGAAGCTATGTCCGGCATTCCAGCTCACACACTGCCATCAAAATAAATCATGGATTCCCATAGCCCAACGGGTCTCGGAATCACATATGGATTCCCACATCTCAAATAGATCTTGGAATCTCATATGGATTCCCTTACCTCAACTGGGTTTCGGAACCATACATGGATTCCAACATCTCAGTGTATCATGAAACTCCTCCATAGAACCGTATATGGTTTCGAAGTGGTTACGGTTTTCGAGTCATCTCTTACGAGTACACTGTTATGCTCCCTGGCACTACAAAAACCAATCGTCGATTTTTTGAAATGCTCAATACCAGTTCTTTAAGAAATAATCAGACAATACATAAGAGTAGAGATCACCCCCTAACCGTTTAAGTGGACGGGTCTTCTTATCATTTGTCCTAGAAGAACAAAACGAGTTTATACGTACAGTATAGCACCACCTACTGTAACTGTACCATATAATCCCCGTGTTTCTCCTATATATTTATAGAGTTAAAATCTTCAGTGTTAAGTAGGGAATATTTCTGTGCCACCAAAAATTAAGAAGGAATACATATTTAGGTCAATATTTGATAGCCGATTATTTAACTATCAAATAAACAAACATTCCAAACAGAGATTACATTTCCCACGGAAACCGCCAAGCCTCTTAAAGTAATCTTTCATTAATTTAAAATCACATTTCAAATATTTATAAAAATATTCATATACTTATCCCATCAGTATAAGTATATTCATAAACCAATTCTTTCAAAAATACTTGAAAATGTTTAAAAATAGATATGGAAAGCACCATTCCGTATAAATCATGGATCGTTGTTTAATCAATAGTTATGTTGCTATCCCAGCGAATCCAAAGTAAAATGTAGACATTCCCTGCCTCTCGAATTATGCTATGAAAATCAACCATTTCTTTTCATATTTTTTATTTTATAATTATCTCCAAATATATTTATAAAGTTTCTATATAACTCTCCAATCTATTTATAAACATTCTTTATAAAAATTAAACCCCATTTATAAAACTTCTCCTTTTCAGGTCTTTAAAAACTCATTTATAAATTCATTTATAAATATCCAAAACCCTTTATAAAACTCTTCCCATATTTAAACAAACTTATTTAATAAACTCTTTAAGTCAGTAAGGTTCCCTTGATGGACCATAAATTATTTAAAATAATTCTAAATAATCAGTTATTATTTAAACATCCTTCTATTTCATTTTAATTAAATCTCATCCACAATAATAACTTTAGAATCTCATTAATAATATATTAAATTAATTTTAAGCACTATTATTGTATTAATAGGTTAACTTCAAAATAATATCGATATAATAATTAATTAACTTTAAAATGTTATTAATACAATGATCAATTAAATTTTAACCAATATAATATGATAAGTGATTAACTTAGATTATAATTAAATAACTTGAACCAATATAATTAAATATCTTTAATTAAAAATGAAAGTATAGTTAAATCACTTTGAATAAATTAAAATATAATTAAAACATTTTTAAACAATAATTAAATGACTTCAAAATAATATTTAAATATTCTTAAATAATATTAAGAAATAAATTTCAAGAATCATATTAGTCAAATAATTAACTTAAATTGTTATTAAAAACAATTATTAATTATCTTTAAAACATTATTAGTAAATATTTATTACTTTTTAAAATCTTATTACTAAATAATAATTATTCTTAAAATGATTTTCAAATCAATTTTTTTTTTCAAATTTAAAGGAGGCTTAATGATCACCATGGTACTTAAACAAGCCACCATATCATTTAATTTAACTTTTCATAACTGATATTTACATAATCAACGACTATATAAATAAATTGAACACTTAACTATCGTTGTTTATCATATCAGTTATTCAAAGTTTGCATATCAGCTAAAGATATATAATTAGCCGTTCAAATCTATAAAATAGCATAACAGGGATTTATTCTGCTAATTAAACGATCAATTAATTTTTTTAGCGGAACGGTGCTTTGTTCTGCTACACAGGTGTCCAAATTTCACTATCCAACTTACTTAACAGTACGGTGTTTATTTGGCCAAATAGATAACACCAAGAAGTATGCTTACATTAACTACGTTATAATTTTAAACAACATAATTATATTAATCAAAATAAATATCAGTTTATCACCTCATGTATGATCCATTACTTAAAACAAGTTTTGAATACAAATTTAAAACTCACACCATCTAATAGCATTTCAAGATGCTATATCGTGATCCTAGATAAAATTCAAACAATCTAATAGCATTTCAAGATGTTATATTGTGATCCTAGATCAAATTCAAAACAATTAGCCAATTCAACAATTCAAACAGGCATAAATAAATTGTATTTACCATAAACATACTAAATAATCAAAAAGAGTGAGTTTAACTTAGTAGAGTTTTAATTATCACCGAAGCATTCTAGTTCCGTTTAAAATCGAATAGCATTCGATTTTAGTGTAAAATTCCAACAGCTCCAAATTCAACCAAACTGATTCCAAAACGTAACTATCGACGATACGAGTCTAATGCGACTGACCGCGTTCGATTAAGACCTTGTATGATCAAGTTATAGAATTTATAAGTTATTGAATAAACTAAACAAATAAATTTCCTTAATTACTTTACTTTAAACTAATTACATAAATTAAAACTTAAACCCTTCTTCTTCTTCATTCCCGCTCATTCCCAGTTCCACCATGCTGCCTCTTCCTTCTCCCTCCTCACTCACCATTGGCGATAAGACAGCCTACCGACACCGCCATTCAACTCCCCTTTGAGCCCTCTGTCTTCTCGACCTCACAAAGTTGAACCCGAACCCCCCTCCGTCATCTTGACATTTGCCCTCCTCCATGATTGTACACCATGCCGCAGAATCCAAGGTCGACCGGACCTCCCCCAAAACCAAGTGTCGAAGCTCCATACCACCGCAAATCCAAATCCACCCTTTAATATGAAAATCGACGACCGCAACACCATAAATTTCCTACCCTAATTTCCTCCTAAATGTCGGCCTTCCCAATTAGCTGTCACACCCCCAAATACTCATGCCAAAGTAGAGATTAGGCTTAGACAAAACAAAATATGCTTGCTTTTGATTAAATTAGATTTTATTTAATTTTGGTTTTATTTAAGGAAGAGGTTCTGCTATTTGTTTTCTTTGTTTCGGCATAAAATGAATTTGAAAGTGTAGAAGGAAGACAATAAGGAGGCTGAGCAGAGAAATGTGGGTAGTTGACTTATATTTATTTTTCAATTTCCAGCAACTCGTTGCACAGCTTTCCGTTCACATACGAACCCCGAATGATAGAACCAAAATACGGTCGTGCTCATAACAGCGACACGACCCCAAAACAATAATAATAATATACACCGATTATCGAATTCTGTAAAATCACGTAAACATTTGTCGTTTGTTGAAAAAAATCATCAAACGGTAATTTAAATATTTTCCAAATTAAAAATTATGGAAAAAATAAAATAAATTAAAAATACGTCAATAGAATTCGAGTCGTAAAAATAAAAATATATTTTCTGATTATTTATCTGAATCATTTATTACTGCAAATAAATTTATAATTCAATTCACTGTTATTATTTATAATTTAAAAGGAGTTGAACAATTCCATTTAATCGATTAAAATTAACCTTCAATTGTAAATCCCGTTAATTGAAACATTATTCAAATATTAATTCTTAATTCAATATTTATTCATAATTTAATTCAAATTTTAAAGCTTTTAAACCAATATTTTAATAATTAAAATTAATTAATATTCAAAATTAAATGACCAAAATCTAAGTTGTCACACTCTTCCCCCTTAAAAAATTTCATCCCCGAAATTGCCAAGATAAGGAAAATGCCTCCAAACCCATTAACCTTTCAAAATCGATTAGCTGGAATAGGTTATTAAGTTAATTTTTTTAAAAAAAATTAAGTCCTAAAATTTCGGCAGCGCCACCTTTGCGTGGCTTGATCGAAACAACTACAAATCGCCACTACGTGCCCAAACCAAACAAAAGCCAAGTGGCCTCCCATATCCGGGGCATAAAATCATCAATCCAAACAACAATATAAACACATACGTATTTGTCGGGTAAACAAACTCAACTCGTAAAACCAAAAGCATCAACTAGCCTTTACTTCCATGCACCTGCATCTTACTTGCACATAATATCCATACATATGATTCATATCCATAAAATTTTGCATTTCTAATGTCATAATATATAATTTATTAAAGCCCGTACGTGTACATATGCCATCCAACACAACACCAAATCTGATCTCTCGCTCGATCAAACAATTCCACTTCCGAACTAGTATCGCTCACTCAACTTCCCTAGTGCGGACTCCAATCCGGTTTCTTGATTAGAAACCGCCATTATCCTTGCATAGCCAAATACTATGATAGAAAACTTTGGATTCACATTAAAAATCTGTATTCGGTGTTCACCGTCGAGAATCGAGTGAAAAAAAATCCTAAATCGGACCGGTATACATCACCTCAAAATCATGCACTCGAATCTGGATCAACTTAGTTATGAATAGAATTATCTATGTACAACTTACATATTTATTCCAATTGGTTTCTCAATTACACTCAATTCTTTTTATTCACATTCATTTTAAATCACAATTAATTTACACAAATATATTTCCTTTATTACTAAAATTCATTTACAAACCGTTTCATAAATCATTTTATTTAACTTTATTTAAGTTAAACTTCATCTCATAGATAAATTTTCAAATTTACTTTTCTTAACTATACCAATTATTTTAATTTACATTTATTATTTCTTAGTATATTCCTGTTAATACTAACATTATTTATGAACCGTTTCATAAAACCGTTACTTAAGTTCACGACCATCTTATAACACCACTTATGTAAATTAATCACTTTAAAACTCAAGTTTATACACATTTCAAAAGCCATAATTTCATCTTAAAGCTCCTCCATACTTAAGTTTGTTATAAAAATTATATAAAGCACACTTTTATTACCATTTTAACTTAAGTCCATATTCTCAATTAATACTAGAATTCATTTTCTAAGTCATTTTATAACATATTACTTTAAGCCTACAAACACTTTATAAAGACTTATTTTCATTAATAAAACATTTCCCAAGATTTTTATTATTTCCAAAGAATTAATATTTTACTTAAGAAATATTACTTAAGTCTATTAACATTCTATAACTCAAGTTTATATTTGCAAAATACTCTTCTATTCCCTAAGAGTGTATATACAATAACAGATTTGTTTAACTTAACATGAATGTTCAACACATTTAAAACTTATTCTTTTTGAATTTCTATCTCTTTAAATTTATAAGTTAAAAAAACTTATTTTCTTATGTTTTCACAAAACACTTAGCTAAATTTATAAGTTCCAATTTAACTCAGAAGATTCGACTGCTCAAATCATCGAAAATTCCATTTCATTTTACTATATGAAAATTACCAAACAACCTTTCAGAACCAGATGCACAAACCAAACTATCCAAATGGTTAAGATACATAAGTCTATAATATTACTTAACTGAAATTTTTAGAACGAAAACACCCGGTTTGATTTCAAATCTCCTTTTTGAAATATTAATAATAATACACATATATTCCTTTATATATCAAATCATACTTTAGGAGATTTTTTTTGAAACAAATTTTTTTTACCCAAAACAATTTACAATCAATTTCTATCACAGTAGCAATTTCTCACTTTAGAAACTCCAAAATGAACACCGATGATGTTATAGTCATCATCGGTATTATTTCCCAGCAACCAAAGTGAGTTCAATGCTTTTTTTTAAATCTTCCAAATCCATTTACAATATTTCTATTAATCGATATTTTCAAAATAATACCATTATTATTTTTCCTAAAAATTGAAAACAATTTCCAAACACCGGCTTTTGAGTTCTAAATTTCTCGGTTTAAACCCATTTTTATTTATAAAAATATTTTAAGAAAATTTATATTCCAATATACTCTCCAATAATACTATTATTATTTTTCCCAACATTTTGGAAAACAATTTCAAGTCTCTAGGATTTAAGTACTTAAATTCTCAGTTTTAAATGCTTATTTATAAACTATATTTATACATCCTACTTATATAATTTCACTTCTTCTATAAGGTCATTTCATAATTGTTTTTATTTGTATAAGTTATAATAATTAACTTTTATTATAATCAAAATTCAACTCAATATTATTTTCGAACACCTATAGTTAAACTGTGAAACTGAATTCACAAGGTGTTCCTATTTAATTTAATCAAACAATAAATACTCATAAACTACCTGGGCACAAATAATAAATGATAATAATTGAGTATTATCATTCTTTAACAATCAAACACACCATGTATAACTATAATAATTTTTGAAAAATTATCCTTTTATATAGAAAATATAATTCAGGTAAAATTATTTCATTTAACCATTTCAAAACAATAATGTATCCATTTGTCTTGTTCAAGTGTTTAGAAGCGCCTATCGATACAGTTGTTCCTTCTGCATCGACTAGAATTCATAACCACTCAGCCGATAAACCAATACAATATATAAAACTCTTTTATATCACTAACAAATACGCGCTCATAAATATAATATTCTTGAATACATCCTAAGGTCTAGCTTACCCTATCTCAATTGAGTTAACCCCAATAAAGCCTAGGTGTTCGCTCAACCTAAGCTCTGATACCAACTGTAATGACCTGCCTTTGCGACTCTTAAAAGTCGACACTAATACATCCATGGTATTCACGTGCTGAGCTTCCAAGTGCCGGAAAGGCAGATTGTTGAGGAAAAAGAAAGAAATAACAGAACAGAATCTCACATGTGACGAGTAACATATAATATTCAATAGATCTTTACAAAATGAAAATTGAACTTTATCATACATATATCAATCAAAGTCAACCAATCCATCAACAGCCTGGATAGTTATAACAACCCATCCTCACAATTGCTATTAAATAAACCACTAATGTAGCGGAAATATAATATATGTAAATACGGCTCAGAGGCATCCAGCTCATCTCCTTAAGCTCCAAGTATCCAAATTGAATATGTAAATATGCTCGATCTGACCCGAGCATTAATTGAATTTTAAATGTTATAAAAGTCTTTTGAAAATAAGGGAATCTTGAAAGACCATGCGGCATACAAACACAAACATGTTTTTACCTTACGATAACCAAAACATTTCTATAGAAAATCTAGTGATATTATAACAATGTCTATGGGTGAAATAATAATAATGAAGTAGCTGTGATGCTCGTGAGTGTACAACACAACAATAATAGGTATATAATCAAAAATCGATAAGGCACGTTCGCTAATTGTGTAGGATTTCCATGGAGATGCCATCGGTACTTAGAGAACGGTCCTCCTGCATAAGGATCAGAGATATCCTTCTAAAGCAGCATACATCCCTAGTAATGTACCATAGGAAAAACCATAGATGGTCTCGCTAAGACTGAGTGCATCACCCCAAGCATGCATAACAACTATAGGTAACGTCTATGTGGAGCCGACTACACCCTATGGGTTTGCCAACCCTACTGGTCATGTTTCCTATCTATAGTTTTAGTCATTACCACTGATGAGGCTACGTCCGACATTCCAGCTCATGTACCGCCATCAAAATAGATCATGGAATCCTACATGGATTCCCATACCTTAACGGGTCTCAGAATCATATATGGATTCCCACATCTCAAATAGATCTTGGAATCTCACATGGATTCCCATACCCTGATGGGGTTTCAGAACCACACATGGATTTAAACATCTCAATATATCACGAAACTCCTCCATAGAACCATATATGGTTTCGAAGTGGTTACAGTTTTCGAATCATCTCTTACGAGTACACTCTTCCGCTTCCCTGGCACTCCAAAAACCAATCATCGATTTTCCGGAATGCTCAATATCGGTTCTTTTTGAAATAATCAGACAATACATAAGAGCGAGGATCACCCCCTAACCATAAGTGGATGGATCTCCTTATCATTTGTCCTAGAAGAACAAAACGAGTTTATACGTACAATATAGCACCACCAATGGTAACTGTACCATATAATCCCTGTATTTCTCCTACATATTTCCAGAGTTAAAATCCTTCGGCGTTAAATAGGGAATATTTCTGTACCACCAAAATTAAGAAGGATTACATATTTAGATCAGGATTTGATAGTCGGTAATTTAACTATCAAATAAACAAACACTCCAAACAGAGATTACATCTCCCATGGAAACCACCAAGCCTCTTAAATTAATCTTTCATTGATTTAAAATCACATTTCAAATATTTATAAAAATATTCATATACTTATCCCATCGGTATAGTTATATTCATAAACCATTTCTTTCAAAAATACTTGAAAACGTTTAAAAATAGATATGGAAAGCATCGTTCTGTATAAATCATGGATCACAGTTTACTTGATAGTTACGTCGTTATCCCTACGAATCCATAGTAAAATGTAGGCATTCCCTACCCCTTGAATTACGCCATGAAAATCAACCATTTCTTTCCAAATCTCTTTATTTTATATAAGTATCTCCAAATCTATTTATAAAGTTTCTTTATAACTCTCCAATCTATTTATAAACATTCTTTATAAATCTCAAACCCCATTTAACTCCAATCTATTAAATTAATTTTAAGCACTATTATTGTATTAATAAGTTAACTTCAAAATAATATTAGTATAATAATTAATTAACTTTAAAATGTTATTAATACAATAATCAATTAACTTTAAACTAATATAATATGATAAGTGATTAACCTATATTATAATTAAATAACTCGAACCAATATAATTAAATAACTTTAATTAAAAATGAAAGTATAGTAAAATCACTTTGAATAAATAATTAAAATATAATTAAAACATTTTTAAACAATAATTAAATGGATTTAAAATAATAATTAAATATTATTAAATAACATTAAGAAATAACTTTTAAGAATCATATCAATAAAATAATCAACTTAAATCATTGTTAAAAACAATTATTAATTATCTTTAAAACATTATTAATAAATATTTATTCCCTTTTAAAATCTTATTATTAAATAAAAATTATTCTTAAAATAATTTTCAAATCATTTTTTTTTAATTTGAAGGAGGCTTAACGATCACCATGGTACTTAAACAAGGTACCATATCATTTAATTTAACTTTCCAAGTTAATAACTGATATTTACATAATGAACGACTATATAAATAAATTAAACACTTAACTGTCGTTGTTTATCATATCACTTATTCAAAGTTGGCATATTAGTTAAAAATATATAATTAAACGTTCAAATTTATAAAGTAGCAGAGCGGGGATTTATTCAACTAATTAAACGACCGATTAATTTTATTAGCAGAATGGTATTTTATTTCACTACACAGGTGTCCAAATTTCACTATCCAACTTACTTAATAGTACGATGTTTATTTGGCCAAATAGATAACACTAAGAAGTATGCTTACATTAATTACGTTATAATTTTAAACAATGTAATTATATTAATCAAAATTAATATCAATTTATCACCTCATATATGATCCATTACTTAAAACAAGTTTTAAATACAAATTTAAAACTCACACCATCTAATAGCATTTCAAGATGCTATATCGTGATCCTAGATCAAATTCAAACAATCTACTAGCATTTCAAGATGATATATCATGATCCTAGATCAAATTCAAAACAATCAACAAACTCAACAATTCAAACAGGCATAAATAAATTTTATTTACTGTAAACATACTAATTAACTAAAAAGAGTGAGTTTAACTCACTAGAGTTCCAATTGTCGCCGAAGCATTCTGGTTCCATCTAAAATCGAATAGCGTTCGATTTTAGTGTAAAATTCCAATAGATCCAAATTCAACAAACAATTCCAAAACGAGCTATCGACGATATGAGTCTAACGCGCCTGATCGCGTTCGATTAGGACCTTGTATGATCAAGTTATAGAATTTATAAGTTATTGAATAAATTAAAAAAATAAATTTCCTTAATTACTTTACTTTAAACTAATTGCCATAATTAAAACTTAATCCCTTCTTCTTCTTTATTCCCACTTGTTCCCTGTTCCACCATGTTGCCTATTCCTTCTCCCTTCTCTCTCACCATCGGCGATAAGACAGCACACCGACACTGCCATTCAACTCCCCTTTGAGTCCTCTATCCTCTCGACCTCACAAAGTTGAACCAAACCCCCCTCCATCATCATGAAATTTGCCCTCCTCCATGATTGTACACCATGCCGCACAACCCAAGGTCGACCGGACCTCTCCCAAAACCCAGCGCCGAAGCTCCATTCCATCACAAATCCAAATCCACTCTTTAATCTGCAAATTAACGACTACAACACGTTAAATTTCCAACCTTAATTTCCTCCTAAATGTCGGCCTCCCCGGTTAGCTGTTGCACCCCCATATACTCATGCCAAAGAAGAGATTAGCCTTAGACAAAACCAAAAATGCTTTCTTTCAATTAAATCTGATTTTCTTTGATTTTGGTTTTATTTTTAAAAAGAGGTTCTACTATTTGTTTTCTTTGTTTCGGCATAAAATGAATTTGAAAGTGTACAGGGAAGAAAATAAGGAGGCGGAGCAAAGAAATATTGGGTAGTTGACTTATATTTTTTTTTGTCAATTTCCGGCAACTCGCTGCACAGCTTTCAATTCACATACGAACCCCGAATGGCAGAACAAAAATTCGGTCATGCTCATAACAACAACGTGACCCCAAAACAATAATAATAACACTGGTTATTGAATTCCGTAAAATCATATAAACACTTGTCGTTTGCCAAAAAAATCATCAAACTATAATTTAAATATTATCCAAATTATAAATTATGGAAAAAATCAAATAAAATAAACTAAAAATACGTCAATAGAATTCAACTCGTAAAAATAAAAATATATTTTCTGATTATTTATCTGAATCATTTATTACTGCAAATAAATTTACAAATTCAATTCACTATTATTTTTTATAATTCAAAAGGAGTTGAACAAGTCCATTTAATCAATTAAAATTAACATTTAATTGTAAATCCCGTTAATTGAAACAATATTCAAATATTAATTCTTAATTTAATATTTATTCATAATTCAAAGATTTTAAATAATCCTATAATTTAATTCAAGTTTTAAAGCTTTTAAACTACTATTTTAGTAATTAAAATTAATTAATATTCAAAATGAAATGACTAAAATCCCGGCTTGTTACAGAATGCCCGCCAAGAACATATGATGGAGGGATCCTTTAAAAGGACGGAATAGCTAAAAATGGGTGGAAGTACTAGAAACCAAAACCATAGACCAAAAGGTAGAGTGAACGCCCCTGGAATCAAATAAGTTAGAGCGACTAATATAGAGATACCTCAGATCAATACCCATCCAAGGAGTCAGATTGGTACCGATCCAAGAATCCATGAGGCACAAGCGATTTTAACTTAGGATTGGATGATAAACATCAGAAGAATCATGTCGAACCCCGAACTAGGAACCAAAATGCGAATATGCAACCAAAGGAGTATGTTCTAGAATTTCCCCATAGTAACGGGGGTAGAATGAAACGTGGAACAGAGACTTCCATTTGACAATAGTGATAAAATTGCTGAAATAGTTAGATGAGCATTGAGAGGTGGACCGTCAGACCAGAGTGTGAGGACGTGAGTAGAAATGTGTTCACTCCTAATATTTGATGCATGAGGAATCCGGTCAATTTCAAGCCGCTAACATTCCAAATGTACAATAGAATGACGTATCCAACAGTTCATCCGATGAGGTACATCTAACATATAGAGGTGTTGGGTGCTTCAGAGGAGGTAATGGGATGGTATTTCCTATTATATTGGACAAATTTAGGCAATGTGGTTTAGACAGCTAGAAAATAAGTCCTAAGGCATGTGGACCTAGTTAGTGAATAAGTCCATGAGATAGTTCAGGGTTCATATTACATGACCAAAGAAGGTGATGACGCTATTGAGCATGATGCAAAGGGCTGGAGAGACCCTAAGGAGTTAGTTGACTAGGTTTAACGTGACAGCTGCTGCAGTTCATATGCCGGATCCATTAGTGGTTCTGATGGCAGTAGTTTAAGGAGTTGCTAGTAAAATGGATTTTGAGATTTTTTTGGAAAGGGGTCAACTAGCGGCTCTCACAACATTTTACTATGAGGCTGAGAGATACTTGTGTTAGGAGGTTACTGAAGCCAAACAGGCATAGATTAATGTCGTGGATAACAGAGGACTTTCCAGAGCAGGATTTGGAAAAGACAAAGGAAAGCGAAAGATGAATGATGGCTTCGGAGGATCGAAGCGGTAGATTAGGGAACCAAAATTTTCTTCTTACATAGAGTTTATCGAAACTCAAAATAGGATTTACTTGGATACTAAGGGGTAGATTTCCTATCGAAAACCAATGAAGTGAGAATCCACAGATTGGGAAAAAAGAATCGGAAAGAATTGCTAATTCCATGAGCTAGATGGGCATGAAGCAAATGTTTGTAGGCACCTTCGTGAACTAATTGAGGAGCAGGTCAGGAACAACCAGTTGCAGCAGTATGTGAAGATCCAAGTTACAGTTTATACATACCATATTTCCAAAATAAACCCTAAAATTATCTCTCAAAACACAAGTACAGACATAGCTACACTGTACTGCACAATGGAATATAAACGATAGTAAGCTCCAAGTATAGATATATGAAAGCGTAGCCTCCTGCTCGTACTCCGTACAAATCCATGTGCTATCCAGACCCGTTATCCCTAATCTACTCATTTAACAATACCAAAATAATAAAAAGTAAAGCATAAAACCTCGGGTTAGACAATAGTCTGGTGTGAGCGATACATTATCTCAAAAATACTATAAAACTCGTATATAGTAAATAGGGGCATAGGGTATGAAGAACCATACCTGACATGTCCATCCATCTAAAGAGTTTGCACATAAAAATCGATATATGCTAATATGCTATCACAACTATATAAGTGTACTATAGTTGAAGCACAATGTTCAATGCCTAGGTATGTTATCGAAAATACCTACATCGTGTAACAACCTATAGTGATAAACAACAAATGCAAACATAGCATCCATTAAACAGTCCTCATCATCGCTTGTGTGCGTTAGATATATGATAACTCATTTGGCACAATCGCAAACCAAGGCTCCAATTATAATCCCGGTTTCATTGTTACTCGAATCCATGTCACCTCGAAAGGCTATAAACCAGACCTACAATCGCAAGGCCTAGGTTAATCTACCATCGCAAGATCGGGACACAATCGCAAAACCAGGTGGGTGTCCCCACATGCCTCTTCTTTACGAGCACACTAGAAACCTCCAAGTTATTAATGATCCCTTTAAATGCATCTCTATATGGAACCCAATCGTTATTCCATCCTAGCCATCTCCATAGTAGGACACAGCTCCGCATATCCCTATCGTCAGCTTGCTCTTGTGGATAGCCGGCATGACTTCCATCATTAAGTTATCATCTTCGAATCCCCCATAGGCCCATTATAAGTTGAAGAGCCATCATACCAAGGTACCAAAGTCATCATGCCAAATTGTCATGTCATCGCTTCCTTTATTACCGCACAAGATCCAAGAACATCTCCTCTCTGACCTGAAGCCATAGTGCCCTGACTTGAAGCCACCCTGACATGCCAAGATATAACCCTGTGTACTCTTCCTTGTTCAGTGCTCGAGCATAGCCCCACGGATAGCAAATGCTATCCGACCCTTTATAGCATCACCGAACAACAAATGCTCTCTGATACCCATGACTTCACTAGACAGAAAATCATGTCTGGTCCCTCATGGTACCATAAGACAGAAAGTTCTGTCCGTTTTTTCTCCATCACCTTCAAACAGCAAATGATGTCCCATCTTCCATATCAACACTGGACCACCCCATGACCGAAACAAAGCAATTTCCCAAATGGCATGAGCCAACCACGCATACACCGAACTGAGCTACGAAACGTTTCACCAAACCGACTTTCATGTTCAGCCATCGAACCGGCCTGACCACTAAACCAATTTCCTATAGCATCTCCGAGTCCAAGTTTCATGTTGATTTCAATGTTATGCCCCATTCTTCGACCCTTGTGCATTTCGTACGCAATGATACAACTCCCAACAATCTTCAGTCAATCCGTTGAATGTCCGGTTTCATGGTTCCTAACTCTAAGTCAATTCGATGAGCGTTTCAACCATACAAGCATTTACACAAACACAACTCACACACAATCACATCCACTATCCAATTATCCAAATACACATCTAACCATAGCAATTCATCATGTAAATACATCCATAACATGGTCTATTTCATATAAATGCAACTATACTCCAAAACAACATGATTAAGCCACTTTAAATATTCTAAAATTTGTTTTACAACAAGTTTAACTTAGAAAACAGTTTTAAAGCATTAGTTTGGCTTTAAAAATAAACTAAAAACACATCAATACATGTAGATACATATATAGTAAGGTGATAGATGATAAATCACTCACCAACGCCTCTAAAATCCAAGTTTTGCATGCAAATCGGTGCAAATCTGAAAATGAACAGTAAAGGTGGGATTTTCTCTTCCCAAAAATGTAGATGAGAAGATATTTAATGAATCCCCTTACTAATCTAACCCTAATATATGATTTAAACTTGATTTGGAGAAGAGAAGATAAGGTTTTGGGCGGAGAATGGTTTAATGGAAGCTTAGATCTATTTGAGAAGGTGTAAAACTGATTTTGGGATGATGGTTCAACCTAAAATAGTCTCCAAATCCAAAATTGATTAGTGGGCTTGCCCTAAACTCACTAACTACCCACTTAGCTACTTCAGGAACTGCCAATCTTCAAAGAGCCACATCTTCTAGTTAGAAAGTCCAAATCATAATTATTACCATTCTACGGAACAGGAAATTTTCAATGGAAGTGGTTTGGGATGCTAATTCGGCTCCTATTAATAGTTATAGACAATACAAGTTTTCAAGGGTAAAATCGTCCGAAAAATTTTTAAAGATAGAAAATGTTACTAATAGGTATTTCCCAATGTTATAGAGACTACAACCTCAAATGAATTTAAATAATATTTTATGATCCTTGGATACGTAAAATACGGGTTGTTACACTCTCCCCCCTTTAGGAATTTCGCCCTTGAAATCCCAATACAAACAAGGTAAAATCAAACGTAGCTACCCCGCATGCCAAACATCCATGGGAAACCATATCAAATATCAAACAAGCACATATAAGAAAGTTGTAACACTCCACCTCTATACCCATATAATACAAGAGTATTACTAGGTAATACTGTCAGATAATACAGAGAATGAGGCGATATGGGCACACACGTGAATATTCCCTTGGGCTAATGCTGGTACATATTAAAAAGTTTGTATATAACTGTCCAACAAATCATACACAATATCAACACAAAGCAATGGACACGTGTGCCTCTATGATAGAACAATACATAATATACAATGAGTAAAAGAGAACACTGTGTTGATCGTAGCGATAACATATAACATATATATATATATAATACAATAATATTACAAGAATACAATACAACTCAAATGTCAACTATATATATACATACGGTGAATCAATACCATACAAATATCAGGTAGTCATCCTACTATAATACTCCTCTAAGCCCAAAGTAAACAAATGTAGGTCATATTGTCCATGTACCTGGATTATCTCGGACTAGCCCGAGTATTATATAAATAATAAACGGGTTAGACTATATCTAAATCCAATGTTAATGAACAAATGGTATTCGGTATATGATGCAGTGCAGAAAGTTAAAGGCTTAGGTCGCTCACGACCTAAGGAGAGTGTAGGTCGTTCACGACCTAAGGAGTTAGAGGGGGGAGCAAGTGATGCTGAAGAAAGTGGTTGCACAGGCCAATTTGGTGAAGTATTAGGTCGCATACGACCTAACAAGTTGATAAGTCGAGACCGACCTAAAAAGAATACCACCGAGTTAAGGTTGGGTGAGCAATGTTGGGAGAATGAAGTTCTAGGTCGGAACCGACCTATGGAAGGATGCTCGCGACCTAATGAAGATGATAAGTCGTCCCAGCGACTTAGTATAACTCGGCAGCGAGTTAACTCGAGTTCGCGACCTAACGAAGGCGCTAAGTCGTCCCAGCGACCTAGTATAACTCGGCAGCGAGTTAACTCGAGTTCGCGACCTAACGAAGGTGCTAAGTCGTCTGAACGACCTATGGAGCTACGCGGTGAAGAGGCAGAACAATTTGATGAAGTGTTAGGTCGTGAACGACCTAACGAGTCAAGGGATAAATCGGTGAAGACTGGAGGCGTGGATCTTCTCTGCCGACTTAATCTCAGCTGTTGATATCTTAAGTCGTTGGTTCTAAGTCGCAAAGCACTGTAGCCGTTGTTTTTCTCTGCCGAGTTAACCTCAGCCTTTGATTTCTTTAAGTCATTGATGCCGACCTATGCTAAGTCGCGTCCATTCTAGGTCGTAGGTCGTTGCCGACCTAAGTACTTGTATTTCCTTTAATGTTTTGGTCTGTTTGTTAAAGTCGCTGAAGGCTTGTAAAGTTGTAAATGTTGAGTCGGAAGTCTTTGTTAAGTCGTAGGTCGGAAGCCTTAACTCGGAACCGACTTAATACTTGTAATTTTGTTGTTTTTTTGTGTGAGTTGTAAAATGCCTATAAATAGGCCGAGTCTCTCATTTGTAAAAGGTTGTTGAATATTGAATAAAATTCTCTTTTGATTGCTTTGTGCTTTCATTCAAATTGGTAGTTGAGTGTAATCTCCCATCTCCTCTTTCGGATAATCGAGTGCGCTCGATTCAACGATTGTAGAAGCCGATTCGCGGAATCAAGTGCGCTTGATCAACGCTTGAAGAATTGAAGATCTTCGAACCCGGTATCGTGCGCGATCAACGAGTTCAGGGTAGCTAGAATTCGGTATCTTCGGATCAACGAATTTGGGCATTTCAGCATCTTCCAATCCACCGATTGCTACATTCAACGATCTACATCAATTTTGTAATATCCGCTGCGTCAGTTTTTGGTATCAGAGCTTGTTCTAGCCAATCATAGCTAGATCGAGACTTGGAGCCTAATCATTTGAAGAGTTTTAAAGTTTGAAGAGAAGCCGAGTGCTTGAAGTGTAAACCGTGGCCGAGAGGAAGAAGAGTCATCATTGTTCGAAGATTGTTTGATCGGATTTGCATTGAAGGCCGAAACTTTGTCCATCGTGTTCATCGCGATTTGCTACAAAGTGGAAGTTTTCGATCCGTTTCATTTTGGATCAAAATCCGGAAAGTGTTCGAATTTGAAGTGTTGGAAGATTTTCAAGTATGCCGCCAAGAAGAGCTAATCGCCACCAAAACGTAGAAGCTTTATATCGAAGAGAAGAAGCTGATGAGATGGAGCAAAGAATCAATGAGAATTTTAGTGAAAAGCTTAACGAAGGAATTGGTCGGTTAGAGAGGCTTATGACAGAGATGAATCAAAATCGGAGAAGGGTTTCACCTGAATCTAACCATGGGGGTAGTAGAGTCTCACCACATTCTAATCCAGACCGAAGTGTTGAAAATGATCAAGGGCGAGGGAGAAACGTGAATGATCGAGAACGAAAGAATGTAGATAGAAGGGATGAAGGTGGACGACGAAATGGTAGTAGAGATGTTGGTGATCAGAATCGACATCGTTATGCATCTGATTTTGAAGAGGAGTATGATGGTGGTAGTATTCAAGGAAGAAGTCAAGGAAGAAACTATTCTGAATATGATCACAAGTGGGAGTCGGGGATGAAGACAGAAATTCCTGAATTCAAAGGTGGTATGCAAGCGGAAGAGTTTCTAGATTGGGTGGCTAATGTTGAGGAAATTTTTGACTTTAAAGAAGTTCCATAACATCGTAGAGTGAAGTTGGTTGCTACGAGGCCGAGGGGTCGAGCTTTGGCATGGTGGCAGCAAACTAAACTTACACGAGAACGAATGGGGAAGTCAAAAGTTGAATCTTGGGAGAAGATGAAGAAATTGATGAAAGCAACGTTCTTACCTTACAATTATCAATCTTTGATGTATCAACGTTTGCAGAACTTGAGGCAGGGCACAAAGACAGTTAATGACTATGCTGATGAATTCTATCAACTCATTGCCAGGAATGATATTATGGAAACAGAAGAGCAGCTGACATCTAGGTTCATTGGAGGATTGAGAATGCAGATTCAGGATATGGTTAATATGTTCGATCCAAGATCTGTGGCAGAAGCACATCAGAAAGCGTTGGCTTGGGAAAAACAAGGGAGACGAGGAAATGGTGTGTTTACTAATTCTAACAATCAAGCGAAGGGTGTTGGAGGAAGTTCTAATGTTTCTAAACCTATCAGTAGACCAGTGGTGAAGGAGGTTGAGAAGACAAGGGTTAACAATGGTTTCAAATGTTACAATTGTCAGGAATTGGGTCATAAAAGCAGTGAGTGTCCAAAGCCAAAGAAGAGAACCATGATTGCAGGAGTTGACGATGTGGATGTTGATGAGGAGTGTTCTAGTCCAGTTGAGGAGGATAAGCAGGATATTGCGTCAGGAGACGAAGGTTGTAACCTAATGCTGAGGAGATCGTGTTTAACACCGAAGCAATAGGAAGCTAGTTGGTTGAGGAGTAATATCTTTCAGTCAACATGTACTATTCTGGGGAAGGTGTGTAAGTTTGTGATCGACGCAGGAAGCTGTGATAATATTATTTCAACCGAAGCTGTGACAAAATTGAAATTGAAGACAGAGAAACATCCGAGTCCATACAAGTTAGCATGGTTGAGAAAAGGAGGAGAAGTGAAAGTGGATAGACGAGTTCGTGTACCATTCTCTATTGGGAAGAAATACAAAGATGAAATATGGTGTGATGTAGTAGAGATGGATGTTTGCCACTTATTATTGGGAAGACCATGGCAATATGATCGAGCAGTACTACACGACGGTCGGACCAATAGCTACAGTTTTATGTTTAAAGGCACGAAGATTATTTTAGTTCCGAAGAAGAGATCACAAGAAGAAAGTAAGTCCGAAGAAATCGAAGAGCTGAAAACTTTATTGACTTTAAAGGAGTTTGTTAAAGAAGTTGAAGAAGAGCCGGAAGTATTCTTGTTGATTGGGCGTGAGAGTAGTGAAGAAGTTGAAATTCCAGAAGAAGTTAAACCAGTTTTGAAAGAATTTGACGATGTATTTCCAGAGGAATTACCAACGGAGTTGCCACCGTTGAGGGATATACAACATCAGATAGATCTTGTTCCCGGTGCTGTATTGCCACACAGACCACATTATCGAATGAGTCCGAAGGAACATGAAGAATTGCGGAGGCAGGTAGAGGAATTGCTTGAACAGGGGCGTGTGCAGGAGAGTCTGAGTCCTTGTGCTGTACCAGCTTTATTGGTACCCAAGAAGGATGGGACATGGAGAATGTGCACTGACAGCCGAGCATTGAACAAGATTACTGTGAGATATAGATTTCCGATGCCGAGGTTGGATGACTTGTTAGATCAAATAAGCGGAGCTACTATCTTTTCGAAGATTGATTTGAAGAGCGGATATCATCAAATTCGTATCAGACCAGGAGATGAGTGGAAGACTGCTTTTAAAACCAGGGAGGGTCTATACGAATGGTTGGTCATGCCATTTGGTTTATCCAATGCACCAAGTACTTTCATGAGGGTGATGAATCAGATTTTTCGACCGTTCACTGGGAAATTCGTGGTGGTGTATTTCGATGATATTCTTATTTACAGTGGGAGTTCAGAGGAACATCTGAATCATCTTAGAGAAGTGCTGATGGTACTGAGACAAGAACAATTTTATGCTGCTACGAAGAAATGCGTGTTCATGACGCACAGTGTTTTATTTCTGGGGTATGTTGTTTCAGAGAAAGGAATACAGGTTGACCAAAGTAAAGTTGAGGCGATCAGAAATTGGCCGCAACCCAAGACGATAACGGAAGTTCGTAGTTTTCACGGGTTGGCTTCATTCTATCGAAGGTTTATACCACACTTTAGTAGTGTGATGGCACCTGTTACAGATTGCATGAAAGGTAAACAGTTTGCATGGACAGAGGAAGCAGGGAGTGCTTTTGGGAAGATCAAGGAATTGCTGACGTCCGCACCAATTCTAGTATTACCTGATTTTCAGCTAGTGTTTGAACTACACACTGATGCATCCAAGATTGGAATTGGAGGAGTGTTGAGTCAGAAGGGACGTCCAATTGCCTATTTCAGTGAGAAGTTGTCAGGAGCGAAGATGCGATACAGTACATATGATGTGGAGTTTTATGCTGTTGTACAATCTATTAAACACTGGAGACACTATCTATTTCAGAAGGAGTTCGTTCTGTATACTGATCATGAAGCATTGAAGCATTTACAAGGGCAAGACAAGATTTCAGCAAGACATGCATCGTGGATTGCATATCTGCAACAGTTTACTTTTGTTGTTAAACACAAGTCAGGGGTGACAAATCGTGTGGCTGATGCTTTAAGTAGAAGGAGTCATTTGTTGACAACAATGAAAGTTGAGGTGACTGGTTTTGAATTATTGCCGGAGCAGACTGCAGAAGACTCTTATTTTAAGAAATTTGTTGAAAGGGACAATGAAGGGAAGACTGATGAGTTTATGATGATTGATGGTTTTCTTTTCAAGGGAAATAGATTGTGCATACCGGAGGGTAGTCTGAGAATGAAGATTATCAAAGAGTTACACGAAGAAGGACATGTTGGGAGAGACCATACCCTACAGTTGATTTCACAGGCCTACTTTTGGCCATCGATGAGGAAGGAAGTGGAGAGGTTTGTTGAGAGATGTCATATCTGTCAAGTTTCGAAAGGAACTGCGACTAATGCGGGTTTATATATGCCGTTACCGGTACCCACTAAACCATGGGTTGATGTGAGTATGGACTTTGTGTTGGGGTTGCCAAGAACGCAGCGTGGTAATGATTCTGTTTATGTGGTGGTTGACAGATTTTCGAAAATGGCACATTTTATTGCTTGTAAGAAGACGGCGGATGTTGTTCATGTTGCTCAATTGTTTTTCAAGGAGATCTATCGACTTCATGGATTGCCAGAATCTATTGTGTCGGAAAGAGATACTCGATTTTTGAGTCACTTTTGGTTGAGTTTGTGGAAAATGGTGGGAACGAAGCTGAAATTTAGTAGTGCTTATCATCCACAAACTGATGGACAGACTGAGGTGGTAAACAGATCATTGGGAAACTTGTTGAGGTGTCTTGTTCAAGATAATCTGAAGAGTTGGGATGTGAAGTTATGCCAGGCAGAATTTGCTCATAATCATGCGGTGAATCGTAGCACAGGGTTTAGTCCATTCCAGATTGTCTATTCGAGCTTACCGAAAGGACCGTTGGATTTAACGGTGATACCACACTCGAAGGGGACAATTAAGAAAGCTGCTGATTTTGTTGAAGGGTTGACGGAATGTCATAAAATCGTTCAGGAACGATTGGAGAAAGCAAATGAGAATTATAAACGATCTGCAGATTTGAAACGAAGAAGTGTTGAGTTTCATGAAGGTGATTTGGTTTATGCAGTATTAACGAAAGATCGTTTTCCAGTAGGCGCGTACAACAAATTGAAAGCACGAAAAATTGGTCCGGTGGAAGTTGTGAAACGAATCAATGAAAATGCTTATAAACTGAAGCTGCCAGATGATGTGTATACATCTGACGTATTCAATGTTAAACATCTTGTACCATATCATGGGGATGAGTTTGTTGGGGATGAAGAGTGTGCAAATTCGAGGTCGAATTTCTCTCAACCAGGGGAGGATGATGCAGTGCAGAAAGTTAAAGGCTTAGGTCGCTCACGACCTAAGGAGAGTGTAGGTCGTTCACGACCTAAGGAGTTAGAGGGGGGAGCAAGTGATGCTGAAGAAAGTGGTTGCACAGGCCAATTTGGTGAAGTATTAGGTCGCATACGACCTAACAAGTTGATAAGTCGAGACCGACCTAAAAAGAATACCACCGAGTTAAGGTTGGGTGAGCAATGTTGGGAGAATGAAGTTCTAGGTCGGAACCGACCTATGGAAGGATGCTCGCGACCTAATGAAGATGATAAGTCGTCCCAGCGACTTAGTATAACTCGGCAGCGAGTTAACTCGAGTTCGCGACCTAACGAAGGCGCTAAGTCGTCCCAGCGACCTAGTATAACTCGGCAGCGAGTTAACTCGAGTTCGCGACCTAACGAAGGTGCTAAGTCGTCTGAACGACCTATGGAGCTACGCGGTGAAGAGGCAGAACAATTTGATGAAGTGTTAGGTCGTGAACGACCTAACGAGTCAAGGGATAAATCGGTGAAGACTGGAGGCGTGGATCTTCTCTGCCGACTTAATCTCAGCTGTTGATATCTTAAGTCGTTGGTTCTAAGTCGCAAAGCACTGTAGCCGTTGTTTTTCTCTGCCGAGTTAACCTCAGCCTTTGATTTCTTTAAGTCATTGATGCCGACCTATGCTAAGTCGCGTCCATTCTAGGTCGTAGGTCGTTGCCGACCTAAGTACTTGTATTTCCTTTAATGTTTTGGTCTGTTTGTTAAAGTCGCTGAAGGCTTGTAAAGTTGTAAATGTTGAGTCGGAAGTCTTTGTTAAGTCGTAGGTCGGAAGCCTTAACTCGGAACCGACTTAATACTTGTAATTTTGTTGTTTTTTTGTGTGAGTTGTAAAATGCCTATAAATAGGCCGAGTCTCTCATTTGTAAAAGGTTGTTGAATATTGAATAAAATTCTCTTTTGATTGCTTTGTGCTTTCATTCAAATTGGTAGTTGAGTGTAATCTCCTATCTCCTCTTTCGGATAATCGAGTGCGCTCGATTCAACGATTGTAGAAGCCGATTCGCGGAATCAAGTGCGCTTGATCAACGCTTGAAGAATTGAAGATCTTCGAACCCGGTATCGTGCGCGATCAACGAGTTCAGGGTAGCTAGAATTCGGTATCTTCGGATCAACGAATTTGGGCATTTCAGCATCTTCCAATCCACCGATTGCTACATTCAACGATCTACATCAATTTTGTAATATCCGCTGCGTCAGTATATATTGGGAAATAACATAATAATGTTATCTCATACAAACTCAAATATCATATAACATAAACCATCACAAAACCCAGTATAAAATGTCATCATCCATATAAACAATTCAATATAAATTAAGAATACTATATCCAATAGGTGAATAATCCATTCAATAAAACATCATCGTAGAAAATGAAATTATCAAGTGAATCGGGCATACACATAGCAATGCTCTATCTCAATATCATAAAATCATATAATCAATGGATAATGTGAGATAGCCCATCGAACCATTCAAATGATATATAATATTATACAAATCACAAAGATAATCCAATACAATCCAAATCATAATCAATAATAAAGGCTATCTCAAAATATTAAATCATCAAACAATATGGATATAAAGAGGACCAACTACACTTTAGACTCAACCAGTCTCTAGTCTAGTCAACTCATTACAGGAAAGAGACATATACGCCAATCCACTATGCACACATATACCATAAATCTGATGGGAGACTAATAGCTGCCTACCACAAGCCTGCTCAGGAACACAAGTCTACTTGCCAACCGTAGAGTAACCATCTATTCCTATAGTTTTCAAGGTATATATCAACCTGTGTAGTTAATGCACCGCTATTACCCCGCTATAACCCTGCTATATCTCATAGCAGATTTCTACCGCTACGATTTATCCATATAGCCCCAAATATCGCCTTTCCGCTTTAAGCCCTGCTATTTCCGCTATATCATGTTATTCCCGTTATATTCCACTATTTCCACTATATCTTCTTTAAAAGAAATGAATTGAAAAATGACATTTATACATTATAAAAATTATGAAATTAATTATTTAATTAAAATTTTAATATTTTTTAGAAATGAAAATACTATAATATTTTACTAAATTCAATTATGTTATGTAACAGTTTTACGTTTATTTACAGTATATTTGCACGTGTTTTATTTAAAATAGTTTGTGTATTAATTATAATTCAATTGAATGTTAATTTTTCATATAATTACCATTTATATATTTGTAAAAACATTAAGTACGAGTTTTATATGCTATTTTAGAGTCATCCGCTATATCCTTGTTGTTTCCCCGCTATGACTTTTTGCACTTCCACCGCATTGAATCTGCCGAGCGCTTTAACTGCATAAATATCAATATACTATACTCACATACCCTGTACCAAATAAGGAGACTGACAGCCACCTACCACTAGCTTGCTCTAGGAACCCAGATCTACTCGCCTACCATAGAGTACCTCTATTCCTACAGTCTTCAGTTACCTCGACGGGCATCATGACTCCATCCACCAGTAGCTCGTCTATGCGTAGCTCCAGTCACGACCTTGCTTTGCCCATAATGGTAACAGACTGCTGGCCTAAGCGACACAAGGGGCTATGGGCTACAACCCATCTACCACTACCAATAATGTGATGCACATCATAAGGACATATAACTATTATGTCACGGATCTGGGCACGATCCCACGATCAGCCTGCCACGGTGGATACTGGAAAATCTGGTTCACTCCTGAAAAATAAAGGAAGCTGGACACAATGTGGATGGTCATATAGTACTCATACCCTATCACCTCTCATATCTCTAGTAATAGGCTGACACATGGCTCTCATAAGTCAATATCTAACAATACGATACTCCTCACCGAGTATCACATGGACCCATGAGTGTAATCCCCGTTTGAGTAACATTTATTTACAAAGAATAATCAAACAAATAACATAATGGCGTCCCATACCACCGCATATTATTTGAATAATTATTCAATGTTCATAAACTACCCTCGATCTACACTAAATATCTCCATATGACAAGCCTGATGAATAACCGAAAAAGTGTTACCGATAGTCCCATACCAGACGGTATCACTAATCCATTTATTCGAATTTCTCATCACATAGAAATGAAATCTCACTAATCAAATAGAAGGATGTCATCACCACATCATCTTAAAATATTACTCAAATCAACAAACAAAATCAACGGTGAGTCATTCACAATATCGAAATCAATATGGGAAAAGTCAAAAAATTATGAAAAAGTCAATTAATTAGATAAATATATTTTATAATCAAATCAATATTTAATAATAAATTGTTTACAACAACGAAATTGATACAGAAGAAAGAAGCCATCATAAAATGTTGTAATGCATAATTTTAACAAATATGTATAATATGCATCTTATACTCTTAATTGGACTTTTCACTTATAAAATTACTTTTCAAAATTACTTAAAATATTAAGTAGAAAACATTTCTTATTTCCATAAATTTATACAATCTTTAAATAATTATTTAAAACTAATTATAACTTCCTTTTCGATAAATTAATAAATTTGGATAATCTTTATAATAAAATCTCTTTAGTATAATATTATTTATAAAATACTTAAATAAGATTCTAAAACCCTTAAATAATACTTCCAAGCCTTTCAAACATTCTTTAAAACAAGAAATAAATAAATATATATATAAATTGTGAAGTGAAATTACTTTACAAACATATCAACGAACATCACTATCTATATCGCATGACCCGAGTCGATTTCATCAAACCCCAATCATTTATAAAATATCCATTTCCATATACAAATAAATATATAAATCTTAATTCGCAAACGGAGAGAGATGTTTGCAAATTGACACATCCAATCAACACAAACCAACAATTATCTCAATATCAAACTAATATATATATAAATAATCCAGACACAAGCAATCCAAAACAATCAATTAAACCAAATGATTTAACCAATCAATTCGACAATATATGTGATGCGATTTCATTCAACTATGTAATTTAAGCAATAATTTGGGATAATATATATAAAAGAACGGGATATAGAAATAGTTGTGAGTATAAAACCAACCGATTTTCAGAATTGAAGAACATGTACTTATCGCTGTCAGCACCATCTTGTAGCTGCCTCCATCGAACCGCCTCAACTACAGCATACAATAGCCTTACTTCCACCACGTTGCAGACCATCTCATCGCCAGTAATCCGCACATAGATGTTGTCTATTCCCACGGTTCTCTAACGCGGCAGCCTTCACCAACCTCATCCGCATTAAAACAGCACCTACCACTTACTACCGCCACATCGCGACCAACCAACGGCCGTCAACTGAACCTCCTCATTCGATCGCTCCTATTGCTCCATCAATCACGCATCGTGACTGCAACATCTCACGTCGCATATCACTCATGTGCCTCGAAGCGGCACCAAACTGCATCCGCATCAGTTGTCGCCACCAACTCGATGCCTTCCCAAATTTCCTCCAAGGTCGCGTCGCTAACCCTAGGTCACACATAATCATCAAGTCGCGAATGCCTTGCCCGCGGCATTTCTCATTTCTTGGTCATCTACACCTTGTGTTCAATTACGATTTCATTCATCTCTTTCATTTTATTTCTTCTCACGGTTATCTAATGTGGAGGAAGATAGGGCTGAACGAATAAGGCTTTAGTTGTTTTGAGTGTATATGATGTGAAGTAATCTCTAGAGAATGACACAACTAGAATACTTTAAAATGGGGACGGAGCATGGAATCGGCCGGAGTCGGCTCCGTCTCCTTTTTGGAGTCGGTTCGGGATGACATAATATTTTATTGAACTTTGCGTCGGTTGGAGTCGGCCTGTAACGGATAGAGACGGCTAGCGTCGGCTATTTAATTATTTTCTCAATCTACTTCTTATATACACCTATTTCATTTGAAAAAATGAAAAATAGTACTAAAATGGCCAAAAAAATAAAATTGACATGTATGATTATTAATATTCACCCAATGACGGGTCGTGATAGGTTAGATTGGTATTTTCGATGATATATGTTCGTGTAATTCGAAAAGTTATCGTTGTTGAAAATCTAACTCGCACGACCAATCGATGCAACTTTTAGTCGATCCGCTATACAAATTCGATAAAGGTGGTTATATGTAACATTTTAAAGAATTAAAATAATTTTTTAAACAATTGGGTAATCAATTATGAATTTTTAAATGTATTTGGTATAATAAAATTATATAAAATGAATTATGCGGCGTAAAAATAAATTCTTTGGATCTTATGTCGATCTAAGGTATTTTGGAGATGTTTCCAGAATATGGTTAAAAAATAAACGAATCTGGGTTATCGATCTTGAATTTCAAATTTATGACCGTTCGTGGACTTTCGGACAAAAAACCTTCGTTCGACGGCCGAACGACCTTCAAACGAGACCAAATTTGAACCAGTGATGTTTTGTAGTGTTTTAATCAAATCCGTACGGATGGATTCGCAAAAAATTCATCTAAAATAAAATTATCCAAGAAATGACATATTTATGGGATAATTTTATTTACGATGATTTTTTTGCGAATCCAACCGTACGGATTCGATTAAAACACTACAAAACATCACTGGTTCGAATTTGGTCTCGTTTGAAGGTCGTTCGGCCGTCGAACGAAGGTTTTTTGTCTGAATGTCCACGAATGGTCATAAATTTGAAATTCAAGATCGACACCCTCGATTCGTTTATTTTTTAACCATATTCTGGAAACATCTCCAAAATACCTTAGATCGACATAAGATCCAAAGAATTTATTTTTACGCCGCATAATTTATTTTATTATACCAAATACATTTAAAAATTCATAATTGATTACCTAATGGTTTAAAAAATTATTTAAATTCTTTAAAATGTTACATCTAACCACCTTTATCGAATTTGTATAGCGGATCGACTAAAAGTTGCATCGATTGGTCGTGCGAGTTAGATTTTCAACAACGATAACTTTTCTAATTACACGAACATATATCATCGAAAATACTAATCTAAACTATCACGACCCGTCATTGGGTCAATAATAATAATAATAAATGTCAATTTTATTTTATTTTATAATGTAGTAGGGTTTTTTTATTTTTTGAAACGAAATAGGTGTTAAAAAAAGAATTTTTAAAAAAAAATATACGGTCGATGCTAGCCGACACCCTATGGGCCGATGCAAGCCGACGCCAGCCGACACCATGTCGCGTATACAGGTTTCAGCCGTACCCTTCTTCCTCACTTTCTTTGCTCCCCTAAAAAACGATTTTTTCTCTTCCTCATCACCGATTCCGACCCTCTCCAGCCGTCACCCTCCGTCGTTGTCACCGTAGAAGCCTAGAACTCGTCGGAACTCGCCGGAATCTCTTCTTCTTCTTGAATTTGGTAATTTTCTAAACCCTAATTTTGAATTAAATTGTTTAATTAGGTTTAAATGTACATTATTGTGATGATAATTGGGTGTAGGCATTGCTAATTTAGTGTATTAGGTTATTTTTAATTAGTATGAAATCGTTGAATTTGAAAGTGTAAATTGGGAATAATTGGGGTGTAGGTATTTAGAATTTGAAAGTGTGAATTGGGAATTGGGAATTTGAAAGTGTGAAAGTGTGAATTTGAAAGTGTGAAAGTGTGAATTGGGAATAATTGGGTGTAGGTATTTTAGTCTATCTCTAGTTAATATAAATAATTTAAACGAAAATAAGATAGCAACAATGCCTTTAGTCCCAAAAGGCTTTGGTAGATTAGAAAATACGATAATAATCACATAACACTTCAGATGCAAAGTATATATGCGTATAGGAATAGAAAAGAAATGGTGTCGAAATTTCTAATATAAATATGTTTTTAAATTAGGAAAAATGTTCAACTATCTTCTCGACTGTACCTGGATGTATGAAAGTCGAACAGGAATGAAAGATTCAACGAAAAAACATTTTAAGGATGGTGTACATGAATTTGTTAAATTCGCTAAAGCTAATAATGAAGAAGGCGGCACACAAATTCGTTGTCCGTATCGTAAATGTTGACGTTTGCATTATCGGGAATGCATTTGTGTAAATCCGGTTTTGTGCCAAACTAATATTTCTGGGATCGTCATGGAGAAAAAATTGGTGCATCTAATTCTATAGTGCCCGAGGTTGAGGTGAATAACAATAATGTTACGACGAATGCAATAGTAGATATGGTGGAAGATGCAGCACGGTCAATGTTCCCTACTGTTCAAGTTAATGATGTAAATGTCGAAGAAGAACCGATCGAGGGGGTGAAAAGAATTTATGATTTACTGGATTCTGCGAAAAGACCGTTGTGGGAAGGTTGTAGTAGCGGAACAGAATTGTCAGTTACTGCCGAATACATTACTATGAAATCAAAATTCAATTTTACAGAAGCTGAATTTACAGCATTTGTACAAGCTGCAAAATGACATATGCTACCCAATAATCTGATGTGCGATAGTCATTATAAAGTGAAAAAACTAATATCTGCTTTCGGTTTGCCCTACCAGAAGATAGATACATGTATAAAAGGTTGTATGTTGTATTGGAAAGATGACATTAATCTTAAGAAATGTAGAATATGTAATGAGGAAAGATACAAACCAAGAAAAAAAAGGAAAGGAAGTTCCATACAAGAGAATGCATTATTTACCCATCACTCCAAGACTTCAAAGGTTATATGCGCCGTCTACGACAGCATCACATATAAGATGGCACAGTGTGAGAACGAAGAAAGAGGAGACTTTGATACATCCATTGGACGGAGAAGCATGGAAACATTTCGATAAGACTTATCCTGCATTTGCCGCAGAGAGTCGTAATGTGAGACTTGGTTTATGTACAGATGGATTTTCACCATTCTCTCAATTTAGTAGTAAATATTCATCTTGGCCTATTATCGTTACACCTTATAATTTACCTCCGTGGATGTGTATGAAAACTCCATATATGTTTCTTACGATTGGCGTCCCTGGTCCTGATGATCCGACACAAGGAATCGATGTTTATCTACAGCCATTGATCGAAGAGTTGGAAACATTATGGTATGAAGGGGTGGATACATACGACGTGTCGAAAAAAAAGAATTTTCGTATGTTTGCATCTTTGTTGTGGACTATTGGTGATTTTCTAGCTTACGCAATGCTTTCAGACTGGAGTACGGCCGGTCGTCTGGCTTGTCCTTACTGCATGGAAGATACACGGGCATTTTCATTACCGCATGGAAGGAAAATTTCATGGTTTGATTGTCATCGATGTTTTCTCCATGTTAATCATACTTTTAGAAGAGATAAGAAAAAATTTGTAGTAAATAGAGCAGAGAACAGACAACGACCAACGACTTTATCAGGTAAAGAATTATATGAACTAGTTAAAGAATATCCGAAGATACATGAAACTGGAGTACAGACTGAAATTCCAGGTAAATCGAACTGGCATAATTGGTACAAACAAAGTATATTTTAGTAGTTACCTTATTGGAAGCATCTCTTACTACGACATAATATTGATGTGATGCACAACGAGAAAAACATGTTTGATAATGTGTTTAATACAGTTTTGAATGTCAAGGGTAAAACTAAGGACGATCTTAATTCAAAACGTGATATAGAACAATATTGTAAATGTCCCGAACTTCATATAAACCCTAATGACAGTAAAAAACCCAAAGCATACTATGAGCTAGACAGCAATCAAGTAAAACTTGTGTTTGAGTGGATTGAAGGGCTGAGATGTCCTGATGGGATTTCTTCAAATCTCTGTAGATGTGTTGACTTAAAAAACAATAAATTGAGTGGGATGAAAAGTTACGATTGCCATGTCATGATGGAAAATTTCTTACCCGTTGTTTTCAAAGAACTATTGCCCGTAAAAGTGTGGAGTGCTATAACAGAATTAAGTCTGTTTTATAAAGAGCTTTGTTCGACCACGTTAAAAGTTGAGCGTATTCGTAAACTTGAAAATGACATCCCTATACTGCTCTGCAAACTTGAGAAAATATTTCCTCCAGGATTATTTAATGTAATGGAGCATTTACCTGTTCATCTTCCATATGAAGCACTTCTTCGAGGTCCTGTACAATATGGATGGATGTATCCATTTGAGAGGTAATTATGAATATTCGAAATAATAATTTAAATTTGAATTTGGTGTAAGTAAATTTTAATCGAATAAATTTTGTAATAGGTACTTGAATCATCTCAAGAAAAAAGTTAGACAAAAAGCACGAGTTGAAGGTTCGATTTGCAAATCATATATCGAAGAAGAAGCTTCATTCTTTTTCTCTCACTATTTCAGTGACCATGTGAACTTATCATTTGCAAGTGTTTCGCGTAATGATGAAGCCGTTGAACAAGATTGTTCTGAATCAATGTTTTCTATTTTTAGACAGAATGGCCGAGCTGTTGGAAAATGTGTGGAAATATGGTTAGACGATAGAGATTACCATATAGCACACACATACGTTCTTCTTAATTGTGCTGACGTTGCACCATTTATTAGGTAAATATTGAATGATAATTCTCGATAATAGTACATATTTGCATTATTTATGAGTTACCCAATTTAAATTGATTTTGCACTTAATATACGTATACATTTATTTGCAGTATTTACGAATCAGAACATCCACTTGGCAATCTCAGCAAAGAATTTGCTAACTGGTTTACAAAATACGTTTATGATCAAAGAAATTATGTCGGTGATGAAGGATTGAAACGTCTTGCGATAGCACCAAAAAGAAATGTCAACACTTATCCAATATTCTTCGTGAATGGATTTAAATTCAACACCAAGGAATACGGTGCTGAAAAAATGACTTATAACAGTGGTGTATTTGTCAAAGGGACTGGTGATCAAGATGAACATATAAAAGAATTTTATGGCGTCTTAACACAGGTTTTGGAATTGACATATTCTATCCAATCTGCAGAAAAAGTATTTTTATTCAGATGTAGTTGGTTTAGCAATGTTCCGGGCTCTGGTATCAACGTGCACAAAGACTATAAACTTATTGAAATAAACCATAACTCACGTTACTCAAAGTATGATCCTTTCGTGTTAGCTAAACAAGCATTACAGGTTTATTTTGCTCCCTATCCATCACTAAAACGAGATAAAGCAGACCGGTTGGCTGTTTTTAAAACAAAGGCAAGATTTACACTTGACGGAAATAATATTCCAGACGAAGCAGCTTATCAAGCAGATCTTGAGCCAAATAATGAATTAATAATAACTGATGATCATGCTGATATAGGGCCTTTGAACGATGAATCAAATATTCTAATATAAGCATTTGAGACTTTAGAGGGAAATGACGATATAGAGTGCGAGACCGAGTCAGAATCAGAAAACGACGAAGATTGATTATTAATTAGTGATGATGTAATGTATATAAGATGGAAATTTGTATCGTTTGTTGTATTATGTCAATTCTAGAACCTGTGTTAATGTAATGAAAATTCATATCATTTGTTGTATTATTCTTTTATTATTCTGCTGTGAGCTATGTGTACGTGATTATTAATCAGGCATGTTTTCTAATTATGAAATGATATATGTTTTTTTCATTATATGAAATGATATATATATATATATGCATGTTTCTAGTAGATATTATGTCACACAACAGGTGGTCCCATGGTTCACGAGGCCCTGATCATGGCGAGGGTAGTAGTGGTATGGCCGATAATCGCCAGAGAGCATACTTAGTGCTGAAGACCGATGGAGGGTAAGTATTTAATTTACCGCAACTTCATTATATTATTTAGTGCATGCTACTAGTATATTTATGATTTAGTAACTGATAATATCAAAATGTATTCAGGTGTTTTGATTTACAGCCATCCGAGCCCATTCTAGCTGTGTCTCGAAACAGCTACCGTAGTAGGACGACGGACTCGTGGGAGCACTGGGATAGTATCCCACTTTATATCAGAGATGCCATATGGGATGACCTCCAGGTAAGTATAAAATTCTAATTAATTTGAGATTGACATATTTGATCTTTGAAAATTAATATGCAATTTATATAATTCATTTAAATTTTAACATGCAGGCGTCCTTTATTGTGGATCCCGAAGATCTCAGGACGTTCAGGACGCACTGGGAGAGGAAGATGAGGAAAAACTATAGAGGTACGCTCTCCAAGATAAAAGAGGCCGATAAAAAGCCAAACTGGATGAGTGAAAATCTGTATGCGCGATTTCTGCAATATTGGGAAAGCGAAGACGCGAAGGTAAATTTTCTACTTTCATATGTCTATAATTATAATTCGTTTAAATATTTATATCATAGTTAAATTATACAGGCGGTAGCATCGAGGAACTCCAAAAACAGGCTTAGGAATCCTGCAACACACCGCGGTGGATCCAAGTCTTTTCAGCAATATAGAGAAGAAATGGTAAATATAAAAATTGTTATTTGTAATTTACTTATATACATTCTTTAATCATATCTAATTTCAGACGAGGGAGAGAGATGGTGTTGCACCGTCTCATTTGGACGTCTTCACCCGAACACATGCCGTCGAGCATACTGATGAATATGGCAACGTAACGTATGAATGGTCAGACGACAAATCAGCGAATATTCGGGTATAAAGACTATAAATTTTTCCTCTTATTTAACAGTACATTAAATTGAATATTCATCTTCTCAAAATTATATTTCTAAACACAGGAGAGATGCGATCCGGAGATTGCTCGAGTGCTTGCAGAGTCTGGCAGGGAGCAATTGACCGTTGAGGAGACAGACATGATATTCGCTCGTATACCAACCCGCCGACCAGAAATAGACAGTATGTATATGGCAATCAAGCGGTGATATTTATTGAATTTAATTAATTCATTAACCAGTTTATAAATTTTATTGAATATTACATATAAACTATAACTATGATTTATTAATATACAGGCCGCGACACAAGCCGCTTACAATAAACAACAGACTGAAGAAACAATAGCGGCCCTGCAAGCACAAGTCGCCGAATTGAACGATTGGATGAAGACTGGATTGAAGCAGCAACTAGACGTGGCGATTTCTGCTTACTTGGCAGAGCACGAGACGAATATGCCGCTATCACAGGGATCTAGCGCTGATGATGGTTGGGGTGAGTGGTAGCATGTTTTTATATATGTTTTTTGATGAACTTTTGGTTGAATTTTGTAAATATTATGGATATTTGTGATGATGAACGTTTGGAGATGTATATTGATGTTTTGTGGTTCTTAGTTGGACATATTTTTGATGTATATTGTTGTTTGGTGAAGTATATTTGTGGAATATATATAATTATGTGGTTGGATGACAGAAAGGGGTGTTGGAAATACAGAAAAAATTTACCCAGATTAGAGTCGGCTGGCGTCGGCTAGGGTCGGTCTATTGATCACTTATTTTTTTACACGTGAACTGTGTTTAGCGTCGGCCGGAGTCGGCTAGCCGACTCTAGCCGATGCTAAATTACGGGACGGACCGTCCCCTTTGCCGTCACCATTTCTGATGCAGGCCAAGCTACAATTTCCCAAAACTTAAGTCGTGACCGACCTAACAAAACTAAGTGCATAAGTCGTGATCGACTTAACAGGGTTCAAGGAGTGAGTCATGACCGACTCAAGGAAGGCGAAGACATAAGTCAAGTGAGTAGTGACCGACTTAACTTGAGTAAAGGCGTAAGTCGATACCGACTTAAGGAAGACATAAGTTGTATGCGACTTAAGAAAGTGACTATGAGTCGTCCACGACTTAATAAGAGTTCGCGACCTAACAAAGCAGCTGTAAGTCGTCCACGACTTAACAAGAATGATATGGGAGGAGCAGTTGAGAATGCACAAGGGATAAGTTGGATACGACTTAAGGAAAATGATAAGTCGGCACCGAGTTACGACTTAGTTAAGTCGCCCGAAATTTTAAGTTGCTGAAGCCTAGAACCGAGGATCCTTATGCCGCATTAATCTGAACCGTTGAAGTCTTAAGTCGCTGCTATTGATAAGTCGCCAGGTGTGAGTCGTGTACATAAGTGTTAAGTCATCACCAACTTATGCTAAGTCATGAGTCTTTTATAAGTCTTGAGTCGTTTGTACTTAAGGGATAAGTCGCAGAGTTGTCTTTCTGCGTTGTAACTCGTAAGTCGTGTGCGTGGCTAAGTCGGAAGGTGTGATGAGTCGTAAGTCGGAAGGTGATGAGTCGGAGCCGACTTAGGAGTTGTACAGAATTTTGTTTTGTTTTGTAATTTCTATAAATAGGCCGGTGGTGCCATTTGTAAAAGGTTGTTGATTTTTGAATAAAAATTCTTGTTTGATTTCTTTGTGCTTTCATTTAAATTGGTAGTTGAGTGTAATCTTCTATCTCCTCTTTCGGTTAATCGAGTGCGCTCGATTCAACGATTGTAGAAGCCGATTCGTGGAATCTAGTGCGCTAGATCAACGCTCGAAGAATTGAAGATCTTTGAACCCGGTATCGTGCGCGATCAACGAGTTCGGGATAGCTAGAATTCGGTATCTTCGGATCAACGAATTTGGGCATTTCAGTATTCATCAACTCACTGATTGCTACTTTTATCGATCTACATTGTTTTTGATTAATCCGCTGCGTCAGTTTTTGGTATCAGAGCTTGTTCTAGCCAATCATAGCTAGATCGAGACTTGGAGCCTAATCATTCTAAAGTTGAAGTGAAAGCCGAGCTTGAAGGGAGAAGCCGAGCTAAGAGGAGGGTAGATCGAACATCATTTCATTGTCTAGCCGAGAATTGAAGTTTTTGAGAAGTTGTTGTTCGTCGTGTTCATCGGGAATTGCAACAAAGCGGGAGTTTTCGATCCATTTCATTTTGGATCAAAGTTCGAATTGTGTTTGAATTTTGAAGTGTTGAAGAGTTTGTAGAAGATTCAAAACATGCCGCCGAGGAGAGCTAACCGTCATCAAAATGTTGAAGATTTGTATAAGCGGGAAGATGCTGAACAAATGGAGCAACGTATAAGTGACAAATTCAATGAGAAGTTGGATGAAGGCATTGGGAGGTTAGAGAAGCTTATGACCGAGATGAATCAAAACCGGAGAAGGGTTTCACCCGAATCTAACCATGAGAGAAGTAGAGTTTCACCACATTCCAATCAGGGGAGAAGTAATGACAATGATCATAGAAGTGCGAGCCGAGACAGTTATAGAAATGTTGATGACCGAGATCGTGTTCGGAGGAATGTAGATCGAAGGGATGATGGTAGACGTGATGAGAGTAGAGATGTTGGTGGTCAGAATCGACATTGGTATACATTTGATTTTGAAGAGGAGTATGATGGTGGTAGTATTCAAAGACGAGGTCAAGGAAGAAATTATTCAGAGTATGATCACAAGTGGGAATCTGGGATGAAGACGGAAATACCAGAGTTCAAAGGAGGTATGCAAGCTGAAGAGTTTCTAGATTGGGTGGCTAATGTTGAAGAAATTTTTGATTTCAAAGAAGTTCCAGAACATCGTAGAGTGAAGTTGGTTTTATACAAGGTTGAGGGGTAGAGCTTTAGCATGGTGGCAGCAAACTAAACTTACTCGTGAACGAATGGGGAAGTCAAAAGTTGAATCTTGGGAGAAGATGAAGAAGTTGATGAAAGCAACGTTCTTACCTTACAATTATCAATCTTTGATGTATCAACGTTTGAAGAATTTGAGGCAGGGCACGAAGACTGTTAATGATTATGCGGATGAGTTTTACCAACTTATTGCAAGAAATGATATTATGGAAACAGAAGAGCAACTGACATCTAGATTCATTGGGGGATTGAGAATGCAGATTCAGGATATGGTTAATATGTTCGATCCAAGATCTGTGGCAGAACCACATCAAAAGGCGTTGGCTTGGGAGAAACAGGGACGACGAGGAGGTGGTGTGTTTACTAATTCCAACAATCAAGTGAAGGATGTAAGTGGGAGTTCTAATGTTTCTAAACCCATCAGTAGACCAGTGGTGAAGGAGGCTGAGAAGGTGAAAGTTAACAATGGTTTCAAATGTTACAATTGTCAGGAATTGGGTCATAAAAGCAATGAGTGTCCAAAGCCAAAGAAGAGAACCATGATTGCGGAAGTTGAAGATGAGGATGTTGATGGAGATTATTCTAGTCCCGTTGAGGAGGATGAACAGGATATTGCGTTAGGAGATGAAGGTTGTAATCTAATGCTGAGGAGATCGTGTTTGACACCGAAGCAGGAAGAAGCTAGTTGGTTGAGGAGTAATATCTTTCAGTCGACGTGTACTATACTGGGGAAGGTGTGTAAATTTGTGATTGACGCAGGAAGCGGTGACAATATCGTTTCAACCGAGGCTGTGACAAAGTTGGAATTGAAGACAGAGAAACATCCAAATCCATACAAGTTAGCATGGTTGAGAAAAGGAGGAGAAGTGAAAGTGGATAGACGAGTTCGTGTTCCATTCTCTATTGGGAAGAAATACAAAGACGAGATCTGGTGTGATGCAGTAGAGATGGATGTTTGTCATTTACTTTTGGGAAGACCATGGCAGTATGATCGAGCAGTATAGCATGACGGTCGGACCAATAGTTACAGTTTTATGTTTGAAGGTACGAAGATTATCCTAGTTCCAAAGAAGAGACCACAAGGAGAAAGTAAGTCAGAAGAGATTGAAGAGCTGAAAACTTTATTATCTCTGAAGGAGTTTGTTAAGGAGATTGAGGAAGAGCTAGAAGTGTTTTTGTTAATTGGGCGAGAGAGCAGTGAAGAGGTTGAAATTCCAGAAGAAGCGAAGCCAGTTTTGAAGGAGTTTGAAGATGTATTTCCAGATGAGTTACCGAAGGAGTTACCGCCACTAAGAGACATTCAAAATCAAATCGATCTTGTTCCGGGAGCAGTGTTGCCACATAGACCACATTATCGAATGAGTCCGAAGGAACATGAAGAGTTGCGGAGGCAGGTAGAGGAATTGCTTGAACAGGGGCGTGTGCAGGAGAGTTTAAGTCCTTGTGCTGTACCAGCTTTATTGGTACCCAAAAAGGATGGAACGTGGAGGATGTGCATAGATAGTAGAGCATTGAATAAGATCACAGTCAGATACAGATTTCCGATGCCGAGACTTGATGATTTACTGGATCAAATCAGTGGGTCCGTAATCTTTTCTAAGATTGACTTGAAGAGCGGTTATCATCAGATTCGCATTAGACCAGGAGACGAATGGAAGACAACATTCAAGACGAGGGAAGGATTGTATGAATGGCTGGTAATGCCGTTTGGTCTATCGAATGCACCAAGTACATTCATGAGGGTGATGAACCAGATTTTCAGGCCATACATTGGGAAATTTGTTGTGGTTTACTTTGATGATATTCTGATCTACAGTGCTAGTACAGAAGAGCATGTTCAGCATTTGAAGAAGGTGTTAATTATTCTTCGTGAAGAACAATTCTATGCTGATACAAAGAAGTGTGTTTTTATGGCGAGGAGTGTTCTATTTCTGGGATATGTTGTGTCAGAAGAAGGAATACAGGTTGACCAAAGTAAAGTCGAAACTATCAGAGAGTGGCCGCAGCCCAAGACGATAACGGAAGTTCGTAGTTTTCACGGGTTGGCGTCATTTTATCGGAGGTTCATTCCACACTTTAGTAGTGTGATGGCACCTGTTATAGATTGTATGAAGGGTAAACAGTTTTCATGGTCGGAGGAAGCAGGGAATGCTTTTGGGAAGATCAAGGAGTTGCTGACGTCTGCACCAATTCTAGTATTACTAGACTTTCAGTTGTTGTTTGAACTACACACTGATGCGTCAAAGGTTGGGATTGGAGGGGTGTTGAGTTAGAAGGGGCGTCCGATTGCATATTTCAGTGAGAAGTTGTCAGGAGCGAAGATGAGATACAGTACATATGATGTGGAATTCTATGCTGTTGTGCAAGCTATTAAACACTGGAGACATTATCTATTTCAGAAGGAGTTTGTTCTTTATACTGATCATGAGGCATTGAAACATTTACGAGGACAAGATAAGATTTCAGCAAGACATGCATCGTGGATTGCATATCTGCAACAGTTTACTTTTGTTGTTAAACACAAGTCAGGAGTGACGAATCGTGTGGCTGATGCTTTGAGTAGAAGGAATCATTTGTTGACAACAATGAAGGTTGAAGTAACGGGGTTTGATGTGTTGCCAGAATTATTTGTCGATGATCCTTACTTTGCAAAGTTTGTTAATAAAGTCAAGGAGGGAGAGACGGATGAGTTCGTGATGGTAGATGGTTTTTTGTTCAAAGGAAATCGATTGTGCATACCTGATTGTAGTTTGAGAATGAAGATTGTAAAAGAGCTACATGAAGAAGGACATGTTGGGAGAGACCGTACATTACAGTTGATTTCACAGTCTTACTTTTGGCCATCGATGAGGAAAGAGGTGGAAAGGTTTGTGGAGCGTTGTCATATTTGTCAGGTTTCGAAAGGAACTGCGACTAATGCTGGTTTATATATGCCGTTACCTGTACCATCTAAACCATGGATTGATGTGAGTATGGACTTTGTTTTGGGATTACCAAGAACTCAGAGGGGGAATGATTCGATATATGTTGTAGTTGATCGATTTTCGAAAATGGCACATTTTATTGCTTGTAAGAAGACGGTGGATGCTGTTCATGTTGCTCAGTTATTTTTCAAAGAGATATATCGACTTCATGGATTGCCAAAATCTATTGTGTCGGATAGAGATACTCGTTTTCTGAGTCATTTTTGGCTAAGTTTGTGGAAGATGGTGGGAACGAAGTTGAATTTTAGCAGCGCTTATCATCCGCAAACGGATGGACAAACCGAGGTTGTGAACAGATCGTTGGGAAATTTGTTGAGGTGTCTTGTGAAAGATAATCTGAAGAGTTGGGACATGAAGTTATGCCAGGTAGAGTTTGCTCATAATCATGCGGTAAATCGTAGCATAGGGTTCAGTCCATTTCAGATAGTATCTTCAAGCTTGCCGAAGGGACCGTTGGATTTAACGGTAGTGCCACAATCAAAGAAGACAGTTAAGAAAGCTACTGATTTTGTTGATGGATTGGCGGAATGTCATAAAATCATTCAGGAACGATTGGAGAAAGCAAATGAGAAGTATAAACGATCTGCAGATTTGAAACGAAGGAGTGTTGAATTTCATGAAGGTGATTTGGTTTATGCAGTGTTAACAAAAGATCGTTTTCCGGTGGGAACGTACAATAAATTGAAAGCACGAAAGATGGGTCCTGTAGAAATCGTGAAACGGATTAACGAAAATGCTTACAAGTTGAAACTACCAGAGGATGTGTACACGTCGGACGTATTCAATGTTAAGCATCTCGTACCTTATCACGGGGATGAGCGTATTGCAGGGGAGGAAAGTGCAAATTCGAGGACGAATTTCTTTCAACCTGGGGAGGATGATGCATGCCAAGCTACAATTTCCCAAAACTTAAGTCGTGACCGACCTAACAAAACTAAGTGCATAAGTCGTGACCGACTTAACAGGGTTCAAGGAGTGAGTCGTGACCGACTCAAGGAAGGCGAAGACATAAGTCAAGTGAGTAGTGACCGACTTAACTTGAGTAAAGGCGTAAGTCGATACCGACTTAATGAAGACATAAGTTGTATGCGACTTAAGAAAGTGACTATGAGTCGTCCACGACTTAATAGGAGTTCGCGACCTAACAAAGCAGCTGTAAGTCGTCCACGACTTAACAAGAATGATATGGGAGGAGCAGTTGAGAATGCACAAGGGATAAGTCGGATACGACTTAAGGAAAATGATAAGTCGGCACCGAGTTACGACTTAGTTAAGTCGCCCGAAATTTTAAGTCGCTGAAGCCTAGAACCGAGGATCCTTATGCCGCATTAATCTGAACCGTTGAAGTCTTAAGTCGCTGCTATTGATAAGTCGCCAGGTGTGAGTCGTGTACATAAGTGTTAAGTCGTCACCAACTTATGCTAAGCCGTGAGTCTTTTATAAGTCTTGAGTCGTTTGTACTTAAGGGATAAGTCGCAGAGTTGTCTTTCTGCGTTGTAACTCGTAAGTCGTGTGCGTGGCTAAGTCGGAAGGTGTGATGAGTCGTAAGTCGGAAGGTGATGAGTCGGAGCCGACTTAGGAGTTGTACAGAATTTTGTTTTGTTTTGTAATTTCTATAAATAGGCCGGTGGTGCCATTTGTAAAAGGTTGTTGATTTTTGAATAAAAATTCTTGTTTGATTGCTTTGTGCTTTCATTTAAATTGGTAGTTGAGTGTAATCTCCTATCTCCTCTTTCGTTTAATCGAGTGCGCTCAATTCAACGATTGTAGAAGCCGATTCGCGGAATCTAGTGCGCTAGATCAACGCTCGAAGAATTGAAGATCTTTGAACCCGGTATCGTGCGCGATCAACGAGTTCGGGATAGCTAGAATTCGGTATCTTCGGATCAACGAATTTGGGCATTTCAGTATTCATCAACTCACTGATTGCTACTTTTATCGATCTACATTGTTTTTGATTAATCCGCTGCGTCAATTTCACTTGGCGACGAGCTATTTAGCATCGACCTTTAGCGACGGCTCGAGTCGGCCGGAGTCGGCCGTAGTCGGCTATAGGCCGACGCTAAACAGAATTATCCTTGTAGTGTAAGAGAAAGGATGATTAAATGGATTTGGGCTTGTTACTATGTGGACTCTTTTGATTTAATAATATTTTTCTTTTCTTTACCTTTAATAATTTCCATATTTATTTACAATTAAATTTCAATTTGATTTAAATTAATTTACACTTTATTTTACACAATATATTTCGATAAATGGACCATTTTATTTATTTTTATCTTTTTCCTTTTTTTGACTAATCTTCTTATTGTTTGTAATTAAATTTTTAGTTCAAATATTAATTTATTTCAAATTAATTAACTAAAATTTATTTTCAAATTATTAATTTCAATCATCGAATCTAAACAATTTTTTTAATTAATTAATTAAATTTAGATAGTGTAGGAAGTAGGGTTGTTATAGACTTTCCTCTTAATAAAATTGCGTCCTCGCAATTTCATATAGGGAGACGTCAAACAACCCACATCTTGACTTTTTTCATATTCTACAATTTTCTAAAACTTGCATAATATAATCCTCTATGTGGCTCTTATATTCCAACTCAACTTATCGTATGCTACTATTTTAAATAAATTCTATTCAACGACTATCTATTTTCGCATACGATAAAAATGTTGCAAAAATTTCCTATGTATCGGATTTTTAGAAATTTTTTGACAGAGTCTTCTTTGTACGGAGAGCGTTTCAATAAATCAAAACATGTTATATCACAATAAATATATGTTCCAATAAATGGGGCACCTCGAAACATGGAGAGACAACACAATATTACAATATATATCACTATACCATAAAACGTACAATTTAATTAGCATTTTAAGTAAATTTGCTTGTTATTAAGAGAGAAAAAGCGAGCAGCACCGTCGCTAGTAATCCAACGAAGTATCTATCTGAACTCGATATAATCATTAGTCAGAAATAAAGAGGCATGTGATGTGTGTGTGCGTGTGTATATTAAATGTAGAAGCAACATCACTTTATAATTTAACCCACTTTCTATCCAAATTTGAATGGTCACAACGACTAAATTAAATAATAATTTGAGTAAATAAATTGTTGCATAGTGTGTTATACTAACGATGTTATATTGTTCAAGCTTTGCTAAATATGATGAGACCAAATGTAGGTAAATTGTAATAAGAAGTAAATTATATGATAAAACTTTTATATGCTGGCAAGAAGAATTTGATATACGAAGGTATATAGTAAAAATTCGGTGAACAAATGATGTGAAATGTTTAGCTATGTGCTTATATTTTAAGAACTTAATAGTAATTTATAAACAATTATTAGTTAAAGCAAGCACTCAAAAGAATATAAACAGCCTCGTGTAGCAAGATAAAAAAAATGACTTCAATTAAGGAGAATAGAGGTAAACTAAGATAAAGAAAAGACACGAATAAAAATTAAAATTTATATGGTCTGTCTCCACTTTAGTTTGTATGGTTCTATTATTTATTTATTATTTTTTTCTCTTCTTTATTTTTTCCCAAGCTATGTGCTACGTCGCTGCGGCATAATGTTGCCGCACTGCGGCTTCTCATTGCTGTCTTATAGGTAGCGTTTTGTATTTATTTTCTTAATTTTTTAGCAGAGAATAGGTAGTTATTCTAACCTTCTCAACAATAAAACAAAACAAACAAATCACTCTTCTAAATTTTTATAAGGTTCCAGATTGCAAGGCTGGACTATTGACTATATTATTATCAATACTCTGTTATTCATTACCTAACTAACCGTATTAGTTAATTTTTTTATTTGTCCTTTTACTAGAGCTAAGTTTGAAGTGCATAGAATTAAACCGTCAATGTTCGAGAGTTTAGGAAAGGAATACCATATCAATCTGCCCCTAAGGAACCTGCTGTACATAACTAAAATATCAACCTTAATGCTGAACTTCCATTTGTTAAGCCTATTATCTTCAGATTTGGATTATAGTATGATTCCAAAATTTATTTCCAACCTAGTTATCAAGCAAAACTAAAATATTAGAAAAGTACATGGAAGGAATTTTTTTTTACCCTAAGGCTACGCCTGCAATAACTTCTGTTCTGCATATACAAATATATGTTGCAAATTCGATGCAAAATATAAGTCCCAAGATTTAATCGATTATTATGAGCAAACACATTAAACAAGCAAAGATGTACACAGACTCAGCACACATCTAGTGATAAGTAAATGGAAAAACATCCAACTTATAGTGAGCTTAACTAAATTAACATCAAAACTTTTAACACACACACATATATATTCAGTAGTGATTTATGATATACAACGAGCGTAACGGTTTTGAAAGATTCTTACAAGAGCTTGCATAAATTTAGAAACAAAGTTCAAAACTTTATTTCAAAGCGTTCAGCAAACAGTTCTAAAAAAAACTTGGATATAAAAATAGCATATAAACAAATAGCTCATAATCCATAAACTTAACTAAATCTAATGAATTCAGTATTTTATATAAGAGGCAGCATTATGGGTCATATATTCATGTGAATGATGCTATAAAAATATATGCTTATGAAGTTTACAATTTCTCTTAGTTGGTCTAACTTTAGCAATTTCATGCTCTGTCAATTAGACGTTTCCTCCTCTATGTGAATGCATTGAGATAAACTTGAATAGTTTTAAAACTTTTCTTTGTTCTGAGAAGTAAGAATGAATGTCAAGTTAAGGATAGTTTTCTAAATTGTCCGACTTCATTGTTAATCAAAGGAATGTACTGTTTGAAATCGAAAAGTGGGGATAAATATAGGATGTCTTATTTTTCATATACCTGCCGCAGATAGTGGATTTATCCACTATTGATAACTTAGAAATTTTTAAAGGTATCGAATGCTGGCTCAAAAAGACAAGGATCAGATAGCATGAGTTATCCGAAAACCACGTCGAACCAACGTAAGCATTCGAATTGGAAAACATCTTGAAGATGATGGAATTGAAGACGGAGATCTTTGAAGTACAAGGGCTACTTGCTACTAATCCTGAGAATGATTCCAAAAACGATGTAGTAGAAGCAGTGCCTTCGGTTTGTTCATATCCTAAACAACTTATATGGACGAATGCTAGCATTGTATCGTCGCCTGAAGGGCAGTGTTAGCATTCCCAGTAGGATTGTTATATAAAAAGGTAAAACGAAGCCTCAAGCCTCACAACCGGGAATGACTAAAATAGGAGAGCTTCGGTAGAGCTATATGGGTCGCACCCATTAGGGTATGGTCATCCCTGATCTAATCGATATTATTTCTTTGGATGTATGGTTCGGGGTCCAGTGCGGTTGTTGATCACAACCGAGGGATGATTATATTCGGTACTATCTAGTAAGAGGTAGGTCGGTCCTATATTGGCAGAAGTGCAAGATATTCTTATTGACCTTGGTACGTATAATCTAGAGGTGTACTGTGATAGACGGTACCCCAGTATCCTTGTCATTGATAGAATCCATTCTTCAATAAGTATCTTTACGAACTTAGTTGTATACCTATTATGCTGGAATGCAATTAATGTAGCTATTTCAGCTATGTTCGATATTTACTTTAAACCTTAGACATTATTATACTATTGCAGGATTTTCTAATTGAAATGTTGTGGTTACATAAGGTAAAAACCTGTCTATGTTTATGTGTGGCATGGTCATACGAGATACCTTTGTTTTTAACGAGTTTTATAAGTATAATAATTCAGTTGTTTGGAGTTTACTCACACTAGATCCATGTCTGACTCGGATTTTTTCTTTTTTTCCCTAGAACTCATGGGTACTCAAATTTGTATGAGTAGCAAAGTAGTATAGGTTCTTACGGATGCATTTTGGAGGAGCATGGAGCATGAGGCTTCAACGTTTTCTAGTTATCTATTTTATTTCCACTGTGTATATATATTTTTTATTAGGATTGTGGGGATATGCAGTTATAACTGTCCATGGCTGAAGTTAGTACATGTTATAACTCTGATGTTTCATTTTGGAAGTAACCATATATACTATCTTATGTTCTATTATATATGATTTCCTTGCATTATGAGATTCCGTGTTTCTTTCTTCTTAGCTTTTCTTTTCTTTTAGCCCAATGGCTTGTCTTTCAAACAGCTAGGTGATCGGCACATGAATACTGTGAATGTATCAAGTGTCATCTTTAGGAGTAAGAAAGGTGGATCGTTACAGTATATGTCGGCATACTTAGGTTGGATATGTCGACATACATGTGAGATTTTAAAATTTCAAAGTTCTTCATATTTGTGAATATTTTCTTATTCGATTGAGGTCAATGGTTGACGATCTTCAAGTATAGTTTCCATGAGGTTTTTAACAAAGATTCTAAGTTTCATAAAACTACTCATCACTTCAAATATCTCTATCATTACGGAATTTGCGTTTCATTCGTTTTTAATTGGTTTTGTTCTTCCATTTTCTTTGATTAATATATATATAATTCATTTGCTTCCACTGAGTCCTTATTTATCTCTGTAAACTATCTCCCTAAAATATATGAAAGTACTGCATAACTCGAAGATATGTTAGTAGTAATATTTAAATGGTTGTTCATCAAAATCAATAATTAGGGCATTAACAATGCGCCTGCATAAAAATAATTCGAGCACCATATCAACTGGTCACATGTCATCAAGGAGAACCATTGAGCCACTCAGCACTCTGGTTCATGTTGGAACCGCCCACCACTCAATTTGTCCCCATGTCACCTAAGAGAACCCTTGAGCAAATCAACGCTCCAGTTCATGCTAGAACCGACCACCACTCAATCTGGTCACATGTCATTTTAGTGAACCCTCGAGCTATTCATCAATCCGGTCCTTGCCCGGACCTCCCACCACTCAATCTTTGTTGTGTGTCACCTGGAAGAATTCTCGAGCCAATCAGCACTCTGGTTCATGCAAACACTGCCTGCTACTCAAAACCAGCTGCATGACCCCTAGGAGAACCCTCAGGCCGCTCAGTGTTTCGGTTCATTCCGGTACCACCCACCACTCAATCTTGCCGCTTGTCACCGAGGTGAACCCTCTAGCCCCTTGGTGCTCCAGTTCGTGTCAAGACCACATAATATCATCAACACAAATAAGTTCAGCAGCCTTGCTTCTGCCTCCGTGTTCGACTACAACCGGGCTTCACAACTAATGCTCGGTTTGTATTCATATGCCAACCCAGCCTATAATTAAGATAAGTTCTACTTACAATCAATTTACGTGCACTACGCCATAGATGGCTTACTGCAACGAAATTACATGGTGTTGCTAGCTATAATGTAACGATAGGTATGCTGATTTTTGTCTATTACAACACTCGCTTCAAGGTGTTAGCATAGGTATCAACAAGATGTTGCAGTAGCTATAGATGTATTCAAATTAAAAAATTAATAAAATTAGCAATCTGCATGAATACGATCCAACGGTCTACATTTAATCTGGTTGTTAAAATGGATCACCACTGCAATTTGCCCCAAAATTTCGTTTTCCCGCCTATTTCAGAGTAGATCCCCTTTTGGTTTTCATTCCCATTCGCCTCCTCCCATTCGCCTCCACCACCAAATTATCATCCTCCTCTTCTTCTGCTTCCTCATTCGCCTCCGCCACCAAATTGTCACCCTCACCCCAGCTACCCCCTGACTCATCGCGACCATCTAGCTCCAACCAGAGCCCCGTCACGACACCAAAACCCGAAGCCAAACAAAGTTTTCCGTTCAAACCCCTTTTGCCACCGCTGTCGTCGCCATCAGCTCTCACCTCCAACAGAAGACTTGCTCGCCACCAACCCCTCTACCTTTCTCCTTTAGACTACTTCACCTGAAAACCCTTCTAGTGCCTTAATTTCTCCCAAAACCCGAACTCCTGCCCTCGAGATTTTGGTTAACTTCGTACTTTCCATCGCAAGTTCAGAGCAGATCCCAGGCTGATCTCTTCGTACTTTCCCCTATGATTGCGGTTGCTTCACTTGGTACTGGTAATTTCAATAAGATAGTACGCCCCCCCATATGTTTGTGCAAATGCTCCTTTGGAACTTGTTAATGTTTCAGATTTAGGCGAGGAGATCTTATCCAAGCATTAAGGTTGGTTGGTTCACCATTGAATCTGGATGTAGTTGTATTGGTTGAAGGTTGGTTGGTTGGTTTGGTAAGTTATGGAAGTGATGGTGGAAGTTGGTGATGCAGAGGAGTTTCAGTTGGCAGTGTGATGCCTGAATGTTGGTAGAGAGATGTAGACGGAGTTTGGAGTTTGACAATGGTAGAGTGCTGTTGTGTATTGGTTACGGAGAGAAGCTAATGTGGAGATTGGAAATTGAAAAGAGTTTGCAGTAGAGTTTTGGTGTTTGGTCGTAGGGGATTCAAGCAGATTTAGGCGAGGAGATGGAGGATAGGAATTAAGCTCAGTCTTCATTTGTGCATCATTTTACGTCATTTCAAAGAAGGCTCGATCTTCCAAAATCGGATGAATCGGGCGGTGCCCACTTGTTCGACCTAATAGGGCAGATGAGTCGATCCCCGCCGGGACTGCGGTGCCCCGGACCCCCGCCGGCGCTACGCCCGGACCCGCTTCTCGCCTCGCCTTCGGCTCGGCACTCGGCTCATCATATATTTGTCAGTGTCGGTGTCTGTATAAATTGAAACTGCATATGTAATGAGTGAACTGAGTAATGTAGTGAGGAATATCTGTATATGTGAATATCAGTGTTATTTATCATTGAATTGTAAAATAGTGGAGTCAGGAATTTGTACTATTTTAAATGTTGAAATAAAATATTTATTTAAATAAATTACTGTTTGAATATCAATTCTGTGCAATAGCATTTTATTAAATAAATATTTATTTCTATTAAAAAATCAAATATGCTCTACATTGTGGACCCCACAAATTCAGAAAGTTAATATCTATAGCAACATTTTGGAATGTTGGTACAAACACCTATGGATGTTGCTATAGACCCAAATAGGGTTCTATTGCAACAATATTTCTTATGTTGCCTTAGATAGTCAAAATGTTGCCTTTGAGGTCTGCGGCAACGCGGCAAAATGCATCACCGAGAAAGTGTTGCCTTTGCCCTTTTTTAGCCTTCAGCAACATTTTTTGGCACATCCTGCATCACTTCTTTGGTGTTGCAGTATGCAATCTATGGCGTAGTGGTGGTTCACATGAACGAGCCGCAATCACCGTTGTCGCATTACCATACACTGCTATTTATTTATCTTGTAAAAACATTCAAGTGTAGGTAACACTAGGACTACGCCGACTACTTAATGTACGGTACCCTACTAATCACACGCAGATAAGCAAGAAAAGATAAACAATTAAGCCACTATAAAGTTCACCAAGGACGATTGACCACCACAGACATTGCAATAATGGTCAGTCAACATCCAAAAGATGACTAGAAAACATGGATTTCAGCCAACCAATGACACAAAATCAAATATAAAATCAAACGCTTCAAATAACAAAAAAAAGCAAAAAATATTTTTTCCAATGGTAGAAGTGACACACATTCAAAAATGGAGAAGCATAGAAAAATCAAATAAGAAGAAGCTTACCGGTTGCAATGGGGAAAAGTTCCAAAGGTAGGGAGTTTTTGAAGGTTTTTTAATGCAAAAAATATTTCTTAGCTTCGGTATAGAGTGGGGGAGAATAAGGTGAGGGTTATTTATAAATCTACACCCTCAATCACAGCCGTTGGATTTAAAATACAAGAGTTCTAAACTGTCTAGGTATAATTGATGAAGTCGTCATATAGATGGTTCCTACAACTGAATGGCCATAATATGGCTTTGAAAAAGGAATTGTCTCAACCAATCAGGTGTTGACACATGGTTCATGCATTAAATGCAGAGTAGAAAGCCCGAGCGTAGGATCTTTGTGACTTGACAAGCCTGCTTAGGTTCACAAAGGTAGGCTTAGGGAAAAAATGTTGCTTAATTTTCTTGTAAGTAAAAGATAAGCTTACTAGCACATTAAGGCTCGACTCATTCCAAGTCAATATGCACAACAAGACCCAAGCCATCAAAGATGAGCCGACCTACAATTCTAAGCTTGACCAAAATCCAGATGAGCTAGCAATTCTTAGCCCGGCCTAATTCAAGCCGGCTCACATTTAACTTGGCTCTATCCTAGCTAACCCAACAAGAAAGTCATAGATAGGCTAGCCTAGACTCCTTAGCCTTGCTCGGACATGCTCAAAACGACAACAACCAACTCGTTGACTTGACCTGATTCATAAGCGACCAATCTATGACCTGGCTCTATCTTAGCCCACCAACGACCGACCATATATAGCCCATCTCGTCATCGTACGATCGGCTTGACTCGGCTCGTCCCCTTCAAATCTGTCTTTATCCATCTTCAGCATTGCTTTAAGCAATCTTTGACTACAAGCAACCGATCCTCATTATGCAGGAATCCTTTCTCCAACCTTGCTACCTAGAAAATTGTGCTAGACATCGAAATGTACAACATTATACCACTTAGTACATCTACCACTACAACATGTCTTCCAAAAGCATACCAACTCCTATAACATGTATCTTTTCTCAAAACAAACGCATGCACGGCACGACATTACAGTTGGCATGCTCATGCAGCTCATCAACCACATGTTCTAACCACCTTTTCAGCTATCTTCCATCATTCCAAGCAACCAGATCTATGGCCGAGAGTGATTCCAGCCTATTTGTAGTGCCATCTCAGCCATCATTGATCACTTCAACTAATACAAAATACCACTTTCCATACAACATCAAAGGGTTAATTTTCAATTGAATTTTAGCTAATATGTAAGCTAAGAATTTATTTTCTAGTAAGCAAAACCCTAAAGATCTTAAGTTTAGTAGCATTGCAAACTTAAGTGCTAATTTCTTATTATTCTCTTGTAATTCCTTGTAATTGTAAGATGTAAACATAGTTAGACATTTTCATAGTGAATGTAGGCAAGCCTTTGCCAAACCACTCTATGCCTTGTGTCATTTACTTTATTTGTTCATTTTACTCCTCATTCTCTATCTTTAAGCCTAGTGTTAGCAAGTAACTTTTAGTAATACAAAAGCATTAGTCTGATTCCAAGGTTGACTAATTTTTTAGTCAACAACATGTAACTATGACTATTATAGTTATATATTTATCTTAAAATTTATTTAAGGTAAATTATATGAATTAGTTTAAACATTTAATTAAAAATTTTAATTAAATAAATGAATTTATTAGATAAAATTAATTAAAAGTTAATTAATTAATATGTATACATTTATTGATATGTATATACAAACAAACTATAAATGTTATAATTAATTATTTATCTTAATTAGTTTATGATGAATAATATGAAATTTCAAAATTTTCATATAAATTTAATTAATTAATGTGATTTAATTAATAAAGTTCAATTCAAATTAATTAAATATGATAATTAATAAAATAAACACACACACACACATATGTGTGTGTGTTAATTAAATTATAAAAGTTATAAATAAATTCAAACTTATACAACTATATATGTATAAACCTAAGTGGAAGTGAAATTAACCAAAAATAGATTTTTGGAATAAGTACACATGTAAAATATGTGTACCGTGATTTTATATGTGTCCAGCACTTGAATCATGAGTGTGTTTTCATAAGAAACACATTATTCTTTAAATTGATATCACTCAGTATACATTAAATATTATGAATCCTTAATATATATAAGTTATCCTCTACCATTTATATATTAATAGATTACTTGCAAACTCTTAGGTTGTTGAGCAAACTCAAGCCTAAGATGTTATATGTAGTACTATTAAAATATTATTAGATGGGGTAAGATACATGCATATATTTGTTGAGCAGACTCAAGGTACGTGTATTATACTTAAGCTATCAAAAAATGGCGGGTATGAGTGAATAATATCTTTCAATTCATTGAGAAAACTCAAGGTCGAGATTGAGATTAGGACAAAGACTACGGATTAGTAGTTGTATATGACACAATCGATAAAGTGTTATCCATCGCTCATATGGCTATGATTTGTTGAGAAACCTCAAGGTCATAATGCTAAGGCAAGCAAGTCTTAACACTCGTTAGAGAAGTTGAAAGAATCATATGTTTTTCTTAGGGCTTTGAGAAAAACAAAAATCTAGTGGGAGCCTTAAGAAAAATGAAATGGTAAATTTAACCATTCTAATATTGTAAGAACATATGTTATGTAAAGTTAAATAATATACATTGAAAACTTTGTGCAACTAAAATAAATTGGTAAAATGTTTTGTCAGTTAAAATATATAATGAACTACATAAATATTGACATAAAAATATAAAGTATACTTACCAATAAATCTTTAGGCATATTGTCATGTCGAGACCCATGTAAGAGCAAAATTATACAACTACTAAATACATTCATACCTTGGTTACTTATGTCTATTTACATGAGACTAAGTATTGTCTTAGGTAAGTTTTGAATTCTAAAGCAATGCAGGAATATGGATATTTGATCCATATTCGATCACAATAAATGTTATATGGTGAACAACCGTGATTCGTTATGTACAGAACCTCAATGTAAATCAGATCATTTAAAATGAGTAAGTAAACCATAATGCAAGTTGATGTGTTCAATACGATTGAATATAAGGAGTACCTTGATGTGTCAAAAACAACATTGACCAAGAACTACTAGACGAATCTAGAAATTCGATCACTTAAATGTCAATTTGATCTGTTTATATAAAGTGCAATAATTCAATATCCTAAAATGTTAAGTCTGACCAAATGCACTTCTGTAAAGAGTTAGTGCGATCTAGTAGTAAGATTCTATTGAATGGTTTGACTATTTGAAAAGGAAGGTAAATGTATGAGAGTGGATGTTACTTAGGCATAGTTTGAATGAAGAAAGTGAATGGTCACCTCTTCTTCATGTAGAGACATCGATAATGAGAATTGTATAAAATACTAATAGATACTTGATATGGAATAAGAAATATAATTTCTATTTCAAATATTATTTTATATAGAAAAATATTTTCTATGGTAGTTATTTCTACAAGTTCTATTCATTATAAGATAAATCTATGGTAATTGTTTTCATAACAAAAGTGATGCATTTATTATAAAAAATACAGAAGTATCTACAACTTTGTATAGTTATTTTGGAATTATGGACCAAGTTGTTCCATTGAAAGAAAATTCTATAATCATATGACTATAAATCATATGGTACTGGTGAATTTATCTCAACCGATTAAGGGTAAAGTACCCATTTAGTGGAACCGATGAAAGAGTTGGTGAACTCTTCAGACTGATACATATAGATGCATGCAATCGAAGGTCTAATGATACCTAAATGTATCCACTTACTTTGTTAAAATTCATTGATGAATTGTTATACAACTGAACATGTGAGTTTGATACATAAGAAGTGACTCTATGATAAGTACATAGAATGTAAAATGGAAGTAGAAAAAATTAAATACAAAGGAAATAAAAGAATTCAATTTGATCGAATGTGCGAGCATATTGGAAAAGATTTCCATTTATATATGAGATCGAATTAGATTTAATCTCAAAATCCACTCCTCCTTACGATACATAATGATGTATCGATAAGAAGTATCAAACTTTGTTGGACAAAGTACGATTGATGATGAGTAACGTTGAGTTAACTTCTTTCTATAAGAACGTGTGCTTAAGAGTAAGTAAATAGGTTAAATTTAATTGCATCTGAAGCATAGGTTAAGTTATCATATTCATATAAGATATGAACTAAGAAGAAATCCTAATCTTAAATAGTTCATAATGTGTGGTTGTCTAATTTATGCTATGAACATAAGTTATAAAATTAAATCAATTTTATATGTAGATAAAAGACAGTTCATGTAACAACCCTGATTGAATTTACCTGGAATTAAATCTAAAATATGATTTAATTAATTATAAATAATTTTTTTGATAAATTTAGGGAATTTATATTTATAACCGTTCTTATCTCCAAATTTGAAAGGGGTTAGGTTTGAAGTAAATAAGGAAATTTATAAAAGGATTTCCAAGTAATGATGGATGAATTGAGAATCTATAGAAACAACAACTTATGTAATTTAATTCTTATATTAATAATATAAGAACAACCTTGGAGTAACTAAATTATATGGGAATGATTTATTTATTTGAAATAAGATTTTTCCAAGGGTTATTTGCTTATTTATTTTAATAGAAGATTTATGACACATATCTTTCAATTCTAAAATTACCATAACAAGTGTTGTAAATTTAAATAAATGGTAATATTGTGATTAATTGTTAAAAATGAGATTTTTTTAATTAATGGTCTATTTTATTAAAACTATTGCGAATAACTTTTATTTTCAAAAGTTGTATTTAATTTTTATAAGATGTTTCAATATCAATAGAAATGAAAATTTTGGGCATGTTATTTGTTTTGGAAAAATTAAAGGAATCAATGTTTGTTAAATAAAACATTGTTTATGCTTAAATCGGTATTTTATACGTGATAAAACAAAATAAGATTAGTAACACTTCTCCTAAAATTTGTAACACCTTGCTATTGGGTTCATACCCAAACCCTCTTGGTCAATGGAGGAAATAAGAAATAAGTACGTACACTTGTTTCTCATTTCTCATTTTCAGCACTAAAACCTGAAGCAACAAAATCCTCTTTAATTCTAAACCCTAGAAACTAGAATCCTCCTCAAATTCAAGTTATATCAAAGGGTAATTGGCTAAATATTGAAGATAATCAACTCAGGTAATCTCTTTAATCCTATATCGCATTTATTGAAGTTAATTTCAGTTTTATATTGGATTAGTAATCTTGTTTTTGCAATTAAACCTAGGTTTTGTGGCTGAGAGGTGGTAGCCTAGGTGAATCCGGATTCTAAGCTCTAATTCAAGTTCAAATTCGGTCAGTAATCCACACACTTCTAGGCTATAATTGAATGTTAGTTTCAACTTGTTGTTTTGGATGAATTTGGTGTAGAATTGATTACAATCTCTTATGTTATTCATTTCTTTTTTTAAGCAGCTCTATGTTTGCTAAAACCCTTGTCAAATGTTCATATAAACCATCAATTTGAAGTTATTTGATTGCATGATAACTAATTCAGTGTAGTAGAAGTATAGATTCAATTTAGTGAAGAATCACCGCCAATGTGCAACCGGAGCACCGTCGGCAATGCGTGGGGCTCAGCCTGTAACGGCTCATAAAGTAATCGCTTTGTATTTGAATATTTAAATCATTTTTAAATATTTAAATAATGGATTTTAATAACCAAATAAACATATTTTAAGCAATAAATAATGATGTTAAAATCATTTTCAAATTTTTTTTACCAAAATAATTAGTTCAAATAAAAAAGAAAATATGACCGAAAAACGTTTTTCGAAAATTCGACTTTTCGGCATTGAAAAAATCATCGAAAACATTGTGCACATTTTGTATCACTCATATACACATGCATACACATGCATATATGTCATGTAATAAGATAATCAATGTGTTAACGTTAATAATCAAGCTTAGTTTAAATATAAAACTTGATTTGACATTAAATGCACAAAAATACATTAAATAACCTTAGGAAATTGATTAAATACCCTAACTATAACTTAAACAAGTACCTAAAGCATGGTGTAGGTGGACCTAGGGGGTAACGTGTGCTCTAAGGTGAGAGGGGAGGCATGAAAGCATGTTACATGAATATAATTTGTTATTTTTATTAATAAGTTATTTTAATCACCACTGCATCTCTTTTGCCTATAAGTACTCCTCATCTCCACACATTTTCCACTTTACCTATTCATTTCTATCTTGATTTCTTATCTCTTCATATACATGAATACTTCCATGGCTTCCAAGAGAAATTCCCAAGCCAAAAACTAATGAATACACTTCTAAAAATAAGTTAAACTTCATATATTCACTTACAAAAACTCCCCTACCAAAACCAAAAGCATTTCCACCTCAAAACCGCAAGGTCGAGCCCCATATTGCTTATGCCAAACCAAAACCCATCCCATCAAGGGCCCAAAAGTCCAAGTTAAGGTGTCGTGATGATAGTGCGTAAGTTCGACAACTTGTTGTGGTGATCCGGTTAAGTTAGAAGTGTTTTTGTGAGTAAAGATTCAACCTTCAAACCAAAAGTTTTAACCTATATTTATGTTCATAATTATGACCAATGAATGATTGTTGTATATGTATAGTGATGGTTTGGTAGTTGGTTTGGTTCATGTTGTAAAAAGTCGTCGCATTTGAAATTTAGTTTGCATGCAGCAAGCAAATATGAAAAGTTTATGGCTAAAGTAATTATATTGCTGGTAAATACTTATACATGTTGTATCCTAGCAATTACCTTGTATATATGTTCATACCCTTGCTTTGTGATGGTTTGTGGTATTGATAATGTCATATACTCAAATTCCGAACTGCCCATATAGCGATAGTCACTATATCGGCACTTTCGGAAAATCACCTTTTATCGAAACCGTTTGGTTTCATTATCGTGCTTGGAATTATTTTACATGTTAAGAAAGTTTTTGATTAATGACGCTTTCAAAAATAATTATTATTTTAATAATTATTAATTAGTTAATTAATTAATTAATTAATTAATTAATAAGGATTAAGGTTAATTAGTTAACTTATTAATGATGTGTTTTAAATTTAACTTATTACTTATTTAATGATGTTTTAAACTTAATTAATCATTTTATTTAATGATGTTCAAGGCTAATTAATCCTTTGATAATGATGGACTATAGTTAATTGATAAACCAATTAGTGATGTTTTTTAATTACTGACTTTTAAAGGAAATCAACTTGTCTAAACTTTATTTAGTCTTTCCTTTAATGATACTTTAAATTGATTAATCATTTTAAACAATGATATTTGATTATATATTAATTAATTTAATTAATTATTAAATATTATTATTAATTAATTGAATTAATGATGATTAAAGGTGATTTACCCTTTTTAATTAAAGGCATTGAAGTGAATTTATCAACTTAATTAATGAAGTTTTAAAATTGATTAATAAAGAAATAAGAATATTTTAAGTTAGTAAATCTTTTTTAATGATGTTTTGGAGTTAGGGAACTTGATCAACAAAGTGTTTTTAAAGCTAATACTTGTAATGTGAAGCCAAATACGAGTTTGGTTTTTTAAAAGAAAATGTTTGATTCATTTATGGAAATAAATTAATTTCCGCAAAGCGATTCACTTATATGGAAATGATTTATTTGTATAATTTGCAGTAAACATCGAAGAAGTAGACTTGTCGCTATTTCGAAATTTAATAATAACCGTGAGACATGACTTTAAGGTAACACTACCTTGAACTGTCTGGTACTATTGTTAACCAAGAAATAGTACAAGTTTGAATTCGATGAGTGGTGGTAAGTATAGAAGACTTAATTTCCATATATGATCGTTTTATATCCTCGATAGTTGGTTTCACAGCTATCGGTTATTTTAGCTTCTTTGTTATCGTCATTCTAAGATGATGTGTTGCTCCATAGAGCTTTGTTATCCTTTATCGGAAATGACTAAATCAAAGCGCGTGTTTTTAGGGGCCAAGTTATGTAGGGTTGCTTCTATTAGGGTATTTTCACATCTCATCTAGATTGGATTTAGTTTGGCGCATTTAGATGTGAAATGCTCAGATTCTCGGTAAGGATTAGGGGGGTCCAGCTTGGAGTTCCTTGGGTTTTCAAGTATATTACTAGAGGTATACTTCTTTTAGGGGGGATGCACCCTTCTAGTCATTTGTTGGAGATTTTCCTTTTCTTATCTGATTCGAACCTTCAAATTTATTTCCCTATTTGCATCGGGAAGAGTCAATACTCTTCGTGGAGTTTAATTATTTATCCATTCTTTATGTTTGGATGTTGATTTATGTGAGAGTAAACCCGTTCCATGTTCAGCGGCATGGTCTCACATGTTTGTGTTTAATTTCACACCTATTGTTTTAAAATTTTACTCATACCAGACATATCCGCTAACCCAAGTTGTTTGTTTTCCCCTAAATCTCGGGTACTCGTTTTATTTGAGTAGTCCAAGAGTAGTAGGTTTTAGTTGGTCTCTTTTGAAGACGGCGTCCGAGGAGGAGGCTTTCATCTTCTTAGTTATCTATTCCGATGTATTATCTTGTTTGTGTAAGTGTATTTTGTTTCAACATATGTAATGCAGGGTGTTATAACTGCCTAAGTTGATTTGTTGTACTTTTGTGTAACTCTGATAACTCCTTGTTCTGCTGTAACATGATGTACAATTGAATGTTATGGTTTATTTTGCAGTTTCATTATAAGATTTTCTATTTTGTTCTTGTGTTTTACCCCACAACGATTCATCTTTCTGATGCTTGGGCAACGGTACGCGAACACGGATGATGTGTTAAGTGTTGTTTCTAGGGGTTAGAAAGATGGATCGTCACAATTGGTATCAGAGCTTCGATAGAGCGAGCACCTTAGCCTGATTGGAGTATGACTCATTAGAGATAGGGTGAGTAGAGCCCTAGAATGAGTTAATCATGAGAGAGCGTTTTCTTTTTCACACCTAAAAGTTTGGTTTTAGATCCTTTGTTGCATTTCCCTTTTATCATCTTTGACCCTGTCTTTGTATTCTAATGATGCCTGTCATTTGTCTAGGTTATTGAAAATGAGTACAAGAGGAATAAGAGGGAGGGGATCTAGAACCAGCACAACTACAAATGGAAGAACACCTAGAAATGAGCCAGTTGTAGAGTGGTAGTAGAAGCAGAGGTGCATGTTCAGCCGCCTCAGAACTTTGCGACCTTATGTAAGTATTACACCGCTTTAGGTGGTGAGCCTTTATATGAAACTGAAGATATTTTGGAGTTCAAACATGGCTCCACTCTTGTGAAAGGATATTTGGGGATCTTTAGTTGGGAGATGCTTGAAAGAGATTGTTAGCATCGTGTCAGCTTCAGAAAGCAACAATGGATTGGTGTGATTCGGTCACAATGAATATACTAGAAAAATATTTCTCTTGGTTGCAGTTTAAGGAGGTTTTTGAAGCTCGGTTTATCGCAGAGGTGGGAAGGACTCAGTTGTTTAGAAGTTTTATGGATTTGAAACAAGATGAGATGACAATGGCATAGTATGAGCATAGGTTCAATGCATTGTCCCGCTTTGGACCAGGATTGATTGATATGTCACTCAAAAAGAATGAAATGTTCGTGAAAGGAATGTGACTAGAGTTTCATCGTGAAATGAGAAATCATCTCAACGGTACCTTTACCAAACTTATTAGTATGCCTTTGAGGTTTGAAGCTCTTGATATTGAGAAAGGAGTTCAAAAAGGAGTAGTGCCGGCAGTTAATGCCTAACCTTTATCAGTTATCCCAGTTCCAAGCAAGCCGTTTTTCAAGTGCAAAGGGAAGAAGTGGTCAAGAAAGAGCCTTGTGGGTGGAGCTACAGCACAGAAGAAGCAGTTCGATTTCTCCCAGATTCTGTGTTTTAAGTGCAACAAAATGGGCCACTTTGAAAATCGTTTCATGAGACCTAATGGTGAACCAATCTACTACAACTGTCGCAAGCCTGAACATATAAAGAACAAGTGTCCTTTTCCAAAGAAAGGATCACAATGACAAGCTTTTGATGTTGAGGAGATACCATCTACTTCTACAGATCCAAAAGGAAAGCAGGTGTTGCAAGATACATTATCCATTTCTGATATTGCTATAGGAGTGGTGTTCAATTCCGGCAGATCCCATAGTTTTATTTCAGTTGATCTTGTTGATAAGCTTAACCTTAAACATATCCTTCTAAATAATTCTGTATCAAACCCAATTGGGGGTTCAGCAGATCTTGACACAATGTGTCTACATGTGCCTATCTTTTATCAAAACTAATCTTTCCCATTTGATTTGTTTGTTTTGGGGTTTGTGGGTTTTGGGGATATTATTGGGGATGATTGGTTATCTAAGTTTACAACGATCATAGATTACGATCAAAGGATTGTTAGAGTTTGTGACGTTGGGGGTGTTGTGGTGGATATTTATTGTGGGGAACCTAATAAGTTGATGAGTAGTTTTCTCTTTTTACTTGAAGTACCAAAAGAGGAGTTAAGGAATATACCAATTGTCTGGGACTTCAAGGAGATTTTTGTAGAAGTGCAAGGTATACCTCCTCATTGGAAAGTAGAGTTCCACATTGATTTGATTCCAGGAACCAGACCAATTGTTCAACCTCCTCAAAGGTTGGCTCCAAAGGAAAGAAGAGAGTTAGAGAAGTAGACGTTTGATTTATTACAAAGGAGTTTGATCAGACGTAGCACATTGAGTTGGGGATCGCCAGTAGTTTTCGTTACCAAGGCAAAGATGGTTCGCTTAGATTATGTGTAGATTACCAAGAGTTAAATAAAAGGACTATCAAGAATAAATATCCTTTACCTACGATTGATGACGTGTTTGACCAGCTCCACGGAGCTTAGATATTTTCTCAATTGGATCTTACCACTGGTTTTCACCAATTAAGGGTAGCAGAGGAGTGTGTACCATTAACAGCTTTCCGTACCCTTGACAGTTTTTATGAGTGGTTAGTCATGCCATTCGGATTGACTAATACATCCACTTATTTTGTGGATTTGATGAATAGAATATTTCGGGATTTTCTTAACAAGTTTTTCCTAGTCTTCATTGATGACATCCTTGTTTATTCTAAAATAGAGGAAGAGCATAAGTACCATCTTCAAGTTGTTCTAAGTACTTTAAGAAGTCATGTTTTAAAAAAAAATTCTATGTGCCATTTCTAGAAATCCGAAGTTAGACTTCTAGGGCACGTAGTTTCGGGAGAAGGTATATCAATGGACCTAGCTAAAGAGTTGCGGTTCAAGATCGGAAGAAACCCGAAAGTGTGACCGAGGTCAGAAGTTTCTTAGGATTGGCAGGTTTCTATAGAAGATTTATTAAAGATTTCTCGAAGATTTCTTCTTATCTTAAAAAGCTAACGAAGAAGGATGCTAAGTTTGTTTGCAAACCCAAGTGCAATCAAGCATTCAATGAGTTAAAGGAGAAGTTGATAAGTGCTACCATTTTAACTATTCCAGATGGGAGTGAAGGATTAACAGTGTACACAGATGCTTGTAGGACCGGATTGGGAGTAGTTTTGATGTAGAATGGTAAAGTAATAGCGTATGCGAGTCGACAATTGAAACGTCATGAGAAGAATTACGCTATGCATGATCTGGAGCTTTTGGCAGTTGTCTTTGCATTGAAGGTGTGGATGCACTATCTTTTGGGTGCAAAGTTTGAGTTATATACAAATCACAAGTCACTAAAGTATCTTTTTATCCAAAAGGACTTGAACTTGAGGCAAGAAAGATGGCTCGAATTTTTTGCATCTTATGACCTAGAGATTCTTTATACCCAAGGGAAAGCAACCGCCGTTGTAGATGCATTAAGTAGGAATGTAGCGACGATTGAAAATTTGGAAGTTAAGCCAGTTCTAATAGAGAGAATTGCTTATTTCCAAGAAGACGACCCTATTCTCGCTCATCTTAAGAGGAGCGTTGAAGAGGAATTTTTTTGTTTTTAGATTAACTCCTGAGGCATTTTAAGAATGAATGCACATATTTTTGTGCCTGATGTTAATGGAATTAGGTAGGATATGCTAAGAGAGTGCCATCAGTCAAGGTTATCTATCCACCCAGGAGTAACTAAAATGTTTCAAAATATGAAGAAGACCTTTTTGTGGAAAAGGATAAAGAATGACATTTCGATTTTCGTAAGCCAGTGTGCAAATTGTCAACAAGTCAAGAGTGACCAACAGAAGACTGATGGGTTGCTCCAACCATTGGAGATACCGAATTGGAAGTGGGAGCAAGTATCCATGGACTTTATTGATGGGTTTCCAAGAATAAGAAGAGGTAATGAAGGCATTAATGTAGACTGCTTAACAAAGAGCGCCCATTTTATTTTGGTGAAGTCAATAAGAACGGCAGCTTCTTTACCAGGGATTTATTTGAGGGAGATCTTTCAATTGCATGGAATTCCAGTAAGTATAGTTAGTGATCGAGATCCCATCTTCAACAGTCGATTTTGGGGAGCATTGCAAGCCGCTTTAGGGACAAAGTTGAATTTGCGCACGATCTATCACCCACAGAAAGATGGACAAACCGAAAGGGTGAACCGAATTTTGGAGGATCTCTTGAGAGCATGCATTTTGGATTTTGGAGGTTCTTGGTAAGATCATCTGCATTTGGTAGAGTTCTGTTATAACAATTGTTACCAAACTAGCATTGGCATGGCACCTTATGAGGCTTTGTATGAACGGCCATGTAAATCACCTTCATGTTGGGTTGAGACTGGAGACCGACTAATTCTTAGACAAAAAATAATTCGAGAAGCATAAGAGAAAGTGGCTATGATTAAGGAAAGGATGAAAGAAGCCCAGGATCGACAATAAAGTTACGCCGACCAATGGAGAAGGACTTAGAGTTTGCGGTCGGTGATTGGGTATTTGTAAATGTTTCCCCAATTAAAAGAGTTGTAAGATTCAAAAGAGCGGGAAAGCTAGCACCCAGATTTATCGAACCATTTAGAATCCTTGAGAGAATTGGATCATTGGCCTACAGAGTAGAATTTCCTGAAAGATTGTCAGAAGTTCATAATATCTTTCATCTATCTCATTTGAGAAAGCAAGCCCATGATCCATCTTTGGTTGTTGAGACGTTTGTTCAGAAAGACTTGGAAATAGAACCGAATTTGATAGTTTTCAGACATCCAGTTCATATTGTAGATCGGGATGAAAGGAGATTGAGGAACAAGGTGGTGAAGCTTGTGAAGGTTCAATGGAGTGGTGATCCCTATGATTGTACTTGGAAGACTGAGGATCATATTAAGGAAACTTACCCTAATGTAATGTCAAGTTAGTTGTTTGTTGTTTGAATGCATTATGTATGTTCTTGTATGGCATAGTTGCTTTGCATTGTTGTATGAAATTCTAGGTATAATACATACCTTTTGGATTGTCTTTTAGGTATTAATTTTAGGGACGAAATTCTCCTAAGGGGGGAGTGTGTAACGACCCATAAATTAATCGCTTTGTATTTGAATATTTAAATTATTTTTAAATATTTAAATAATGGATTTCAATAACCAAATAAACATATTTTAAAACATTAATTAATGATATTAAAATCATTTTCAAATTTTGTTTACCAAAATAATTAGCTCAAATAAACATAGATAATGTGACCAAAAAACATTTTTCAAAAATTCGACTTTTCAACATCGAAAAAGTCAACGAAAACGTTGTGCACATTTTGTATCACTTATATACACATGCACACACATGCACATATGCCATATGATAAGATAATCAATGTGTTAAAGTTAATAATCAAGCTTAGTTTAAATATAAAACTTGATTTGACATTAAATGCACAAAAATACATTAAATAACCTTAGGAAATTAATTTAATACCCTAACCATAACCTAAAGTACCTAAAGCATGGCGTAAGTGGACCTAAAGGGGAGTAATGTGTGCTCTAAGGTGAGGGGGGAGACATGGAAGCATGGTACATAAATACATTTTGTATATTAATAAGTTATTTTAATCACCACTACATCTCTTTGTCCTATAAATACTCCTCATCTCCACATATTTTCCACTTACATATTCATTTCTATCATCATTTCTTATCTCTTCATATACATGAATACTTCCGTGGCTTCCAAGAGAAATTCCCAAGCCAAAAACTAGTGAATACACTTCTAAACCTCAAGTTAAACTCCATATATTCACCTACAAACACTCCTCTACGAAAACAAAAGCCATTTCCACCTCAAAACCCCAAGGCCGAGCCCTATATTACTTAGGTTGAACCCAAACCCAGTCCAATAAGGGCCAAAAGTCCAAGTTAAGGTGTCGTGACGATAGTGCATGAGTTCGACAACTTATTGTGGTGATCTAGTTAAGTTAGAAGTGTTTTTGTGAGTAAAGCTTCAACTTTTAAACCATTTTAAACTATATTTATGTTCGCAATTACAACCAGTGAATGCTTGTTGTATATATATAGTGATGGTTAGGAATTTGGTTTGGTTCATGTTGCAAAAGGTTGTCGCATTTGGAAGTTAGTTTGCGTGTAGTAAGCACATATGAAAAGTTTGTGGCTAAAGTAATTATATTGCTATTAAATAATTATTACATGTTGTATCATAGCTTACCCTAGCTTTATAATGGTTGGTTGTATTGATAATGTCATATACTTTAATTCCGAACTGCCCGTATAGCGGTAGTCGCTATATTGGCACTTTTGGAAAACCACCTTTTATCAAAACCGTTTGGTTTCATTGTCGTGCTTGGAATTATTTTACAAGTTAAGCAAGTTTTTTGTAACAACCCACAAATTTATTACTTTGATAGATTATATTTATTTTTAAAATTATTCAAATAAAAGGTTGATAATACAAGTAATATTGTTTTGAGTAATAATAAATAATAATAATCTATTTTTCAATAAATATTTACAAAAATATTTTTTCCTCGAAATTTAAATCGATAAAATGGCCGAAAACCGTTTTATCGATAAACAACTCTATAATCATAAAACGTCGCATACCATGTTGGATGCATACACTTATTTTTATAACTGAAAAAGAATATGAAATAAAATAATTTATTGTATTTTTTAAATTTAAATGTATTTATGACATTGTTAGTAATCCCCTTAAATATAATAATTGATTTATTAAATTTAATTGAGATTCAATGATTTAATAATTATTATAATTATTCAAATAATTATTTTTAAACGATAGTAATTCATTTTAAATGGTTATAAAGTGTTAATAAATCATTTATAATAATTCTTTAAAGACATATAATTGATTTGAAAATACAAGAAAAAAATCGATATTGCTTTATCGGTATAATAACAATTATTGTAAATAACTGTTAATATTAATTTATATGGTTTTATATTCAAGTGTGATCATTTTAATTTATTAATAATGATAAGAAATTTATTTTCAAATTTTGTTTACAAATATATGTATATAAATTAATAAGTGAAAATGTGTCCGATAATCGGTTTCCCAGTTTCCAACGGTTCGACGAACAAAAGTTGTCTGAAGTCATAGAAATGTTGTTATCCTCTTCTGCATACATGTACATGTGTGTATATATATATATATCACATGCACAGTATAACATATATATGTGTACATATACACTTAAACACATACATATTATAAAATATTAAAATAATTTCCTAAGACTTAATACTTAAGCAACCAAAAAGCAAACATCAACTCACCTTACAATACCATCATCACCACCATCACCTCAACATCACCATCACATGTGGGAATGGAGGCTACCGTGCGTGTGGAGGGGATAGGAGAGGTATGGGTCGAGGGAAAAATGGTAATTTTACCATTAGATATTTTTTTTCAAATTTTCTCCTATAAATACCCATCCATTTTCTCATATTTTTTCACCACATTATTATCTTCTTCTTCTCCACTTCCAAGTTTTTTTTCATGGCTTCAAAGCTTAACAAAATAATGGCAAAATATTTAGGAAAAGAAAATTAAAATCATATAATACATATATGTTATCAAATCCACTTCAAACGAAGACGAATCTCCTTCTCTCCACCTTAAAAGACCATGGACACCTCCTCCATTCACCAAGGCCCTGAGCTCCACCCTCTAAAAAGCTAAGTCGAGCCCTCCAATAGGTCTCAAGCTCGATTTCATTAACTTTGATTCGATTGTAGCGGAGTTATAGCCGATTTTAGACTAGCCCGTGGGAATAATGAAGGTGAGAAATTCCTAATCTATAATATTATATGCTATTGGATGTTAGATATGTTTGATTATGGTTGTTGATGATGGTTGTTTAATATGAATGTTGAATATATACGCAAGTCATGGAAATACACGTCGATAAGCGCAAAGGAAATCACTTTCCTTTATTTAATGAATTGGTGTATATAGAATGTTAAACCTCTTTGAAATGGTTTACAAATGAGTTTGAAATGTTTTATAAACATATGAAAGTGTTTTGGTGAAGTTTGGATGATAATTGAAAATTGAGTCAAAAATAGGCGCATCGCGTAACGGTACTTCGCGCCGTAAAAGTCAAACAAGTATATAAAATGGAATTTAACTCGAAATTCTTCGAAATATGAATTTTCCAAACTATTATATCCATAGTTTTCAAACAAAGAAAGAAAATTGAGATTTCGATAAGTAGATCTTGAAATATGTGTAAAAAAAAGTTTTTGGAAAAATCACAGTTTTGCAGTTCAAAATCAATAAAATGATTTCTTTAAAAAATGATATTTTAAAAATATTTAAAAATATAAAATAAATTCTAAAAATATTTTGAAATGTTTTAAAAGTGATTTGAGTTATAAAAATGAATTTTCAAGTGATAAAATATTGCTTTGATCAATATAGCTTAAAAAGCACTTTCCGCAGCACTTTTCTACAACACTTTTCTATAACTTTTGAAATATAGTTTTAATCGCAACCATTTTCTTCCAAATCTTTTGTAAATATTTTCAAATGATTAATAAACTATTTTAAAGATGATTTGAAGGATTTACGGAATGGTTAAATATTAAATGATTTAGAGTCGATCAAATAACTTGACCGCCTTATAAGTGTTAGAGAGAGATAGTGTCTAGGTTTTAGTTTCCTGCTCACTTTGGCTATCCGGACTGGCTCGATGGATGAGATAGTAAATTAGGTTTACTCGGATCAATATTTTCCTAAGTGAAAAATGAAATGATTTCGAATTATTCCCAGTTTAAAAAAAGGTTTAAAGTAATAAAAGGATTTGATCATAGAGGTTTAATGATTCCGTATATACCAAAAAGAAATGTTTTTAAAAGTTATATATTTCTAAAAGATATTTTTGATAAAAGGAATGAATTAATCAAATATTGTTCACCTATTTACTTGACCTCTTTTATCGATTGTTGGTTCGAAGGAACCGGGGTCAGATTTGGATGATTTCTATCCGAAGACCACTTCAAACCAAGTTACGTATTCGAAGCGAAGACATGGATATGATCTGAAGATGGAATGTAGGGTTTCTTGTCACTGACCCTTGAGGGAAATTTCCCATATCATATTATGTGGTAGTAGTTCTTCATTTAAGATCTTTGATGCAAGGACTTCTCGCTACTAATCCTAGGGGTAATTCCCGATAGGATGTGGTATGAGAGTGCTTTCGGTTTGTCCTATTACTGCGCAACTTTTATGGATGAATGTCTGACGTTGCGTTTCTAGTTACATAAATTGATCCCTATGAATGTATCATCTGTTTGGTGGCAGAGAAGGTAACTTCTCTTAGCCCTTTCTTGAGACGTATGAGCTGAGGAGTTATACGTTTGCAGAAATCCGTTGTGTGACTATGGGATGGCAATGTAACATTAAATGTGGAATGTGCTATGTGAAAGGTAATCGCTACCTCAGGCATCATCACCTGGTAATGGCTCAAACAGGGTACAACGCAAGGCTATGTAGTTCATAACCATTAAGGTACGACTATCACCTTTCTAGATTACTCTCGACATGTCGAGTATGTGTGTATGCTCTAGGGCCCCGGATAGGTCGGTTACGACAGGGTTAATGTCATATTCGGTTTCTATCCAGGCCATGTATGAGTGCCAAATAGGAATAGACCAGTCTTGCCAGATGCAGAGAATTGTTTGTGTATCCTCAATACATTCCTCTAGAGTTGTACTGTACAGAAGATAGTCCCTTACCTGCCATTGTATGGAAATCTATTCTCCGAACGAGCCTTGTAAGAGTTTTGTTTGTAGAGCCTAACATACCCAGAATTTAATAATGTCAACAATTTCGGCTAAGATTAATAAGTTTACTTGCAAATATTTTCATAGGAATGTCATTAAAAATAATATCAAATGATTTTTGCGTAGCAAATGTTTTGGTTATCGTGAGGTAAAAACCCGTTTCCATGTTTATGTGCAACATGGTCTTATGATACCTTTTATTTTCTAAACGCGTATTTTGAGTTTCTCACACCAGCTCCATGAATGATCCGGAGTTTATTTTCCTTTCTCTTAAACTCTGGGTGCCCTAATTTTCCCGGGCAGCCTAGTAGTTAGTTTAGAAGAAATTTGGATGGAGCTCAAAGTATGGAGTTAGAAGAATCTTCTAAAGATTGTTATCAATTTCCACCACACTTATTTACTATTGTATTCCGCATTTTTGGAACATATATTTGTAACTGTCCATTTTAAACTCTGATAAATGTATTTAAAATTTTCCGCTGTAAAGATTATATGTTGAAATAATATATGTGAGATTATGAATAGTCTTTATTTTCTTTCGTACCACCCTTGAGGATCCGCCTCTCCGGCACTTGGATTTGCGGCACGTGAATACCGAGGATGTATTAGTATCGATTTTCGAGGGTCGAATAAGTGGGTCATCACATTTTTGATTAATGATGTTTTAAAAATAATTAATTATTAATAATAATAATTTAATTTAATTATTTAATTAATAAGGATTAAGGTTAACTAATTAACTTATTAATGATGTGTTTTAAATTTAACTAATTACTTATTTAATGATTTTTAAAATTAATTAATCATTTTATTTAAGGCTAATTAATCTTTTGATAATGATGGATTAAAGCTAATTAATTAATTAATGATGTTTTTTAATTAATCTTTTTAATTAGTGACTTTTAAAGGAAATCAACTTGTTTTAACTTTAATTAATCTTTCCTTTAATGATATTTTAAATTGATTAGTCATTTTAAATAATGATATGATTAATTATTAATTAATTAATTTAATTAATTATTAAATAATATTATTAATTGATTGAATTAATGATGATTTAAAGGCGATTTACCCTTTCTAATTAAAGGCATTGAAGTGAATTTATCAACATAATTAATGAAGTTTTAAAGTTGATTAATAAAGGTAATAAGAATATTTTAAGTTATTAAATCCTTTATAATGATATTTTAGAGTTAGGGAACTTTATCAACAAAGTATTTTTAAAGCTAATACTTGTAATATGAAGCTAAGTACGAGTTCAGTTTTTTAAAAGAAAATGTTTGACTCATTTTTGAAATGAATTAATTTTCGTAAAGTGATTCACTTATATGGAAATGATTTATTTATATAATTAGCACTAATCATCGAAGAAGTATACTTGTCGCTATTTTAAAATTTAAGAATAACCGTGAAACATGACTTTGAGGTAACACTACCTTGACTTGTCCGGTACTATTGTTAACCAAGAAATAGTACAAGTTTGAAATCGGTGGGTGGTGGTAAATATACAAGACTTAATTTCCATATACGATCACTTTATATCCTCGATAGTTGGTTTCTCAGCTATCGATTATTTCATCTTCTTTATTATCATCATTTGAAGATGATGTGTTGCTCCGTAAAGCTTGGTTATCCTTTGTCGGAAATGACCAAATCAAAACACGTATTTTTAGGGGCTAAGTTATGTGGGGTTGCTCCTATTAGGGTATTTTCACATCTCATCTGGGTTGGATTCGGTTTTGCGCATTTAGATGTGAAATGCTCGGATTCTCGGTAAGGATTGGTGGGGTCCGACTTGGAGTTCCTGGGGTTTTCAAGTATATTTCTAGAGGTATACTTCTTTTAAGAGGGTTGCACCCTCCTAGTCATCTGTTAGAGATTTTCCTTTTCTTATTTGATTCGAACCTTCAAATTTACTTCCCTATTTGCATCAGAAACAGTCAACTACTCTTCACGGAGTTTAGTTATTTATCCATTCTTTACGTTTGGATGTTGATTTATGTGAGAGTAAACCCGTTCAGTGTTCAGCGGCGTGGTTTCACATGTTTGTATTTAATTTCACACCTATTGTTTTAAAGTTTTACTCATACCTGACATATCTCCTGACCCAAGTTGTTTGTTTTCCCCCTAAACTCTCCGGTACTCATTTTATTTGAGTAGTCCGAAAGTAGCAGGTATTTGTTGGGCTCTTTTGTAGATGGCGTCCGAGCAGGAAGCTTTTGTCTTCTTAGTTATCTATTCCGCCGTATTATCTTGTTTATGTAAGTGTATTTTGTTTCAGCATATGTAAAGGCAGGGTGTTATAACTGCCTAAGCTAATTTGTAGTACTTTTGTGTAACTTTGGTAACTTCCTATTAAGGAGTAACCTAATGTACTATTGGCTGTTATGGTTTATTTTGCAGTTTCATTGTGAGGTTTTTTATTATTTTCTTTATTTTACCCCACAATAATTCATCTTTCCGATGCTTGGGCAATCGCACGCTAATACTGTGGATGTATTAAGTGTCATTCCTAGAGGTCGGAAATGTGGGTCATCACACAGCCCAGGCGTGCCAACCAGTGCACCGGTCCTGATGACCGGTGCACCAGTCATGACCTGGGCTAAGACCCAGGTAATGCCGTTTCGGGATCCTATTTGCTCCTTCGTTCGCCCGTTTGATTGCTTAAACCCAATTGTTTTATTTTAGTGCTTTATTCTATGCCGACTTCAATGTTATTTATGGATTTTGATTTATGAATTTGATAATTCATTTTTGAAGTTATTGTACCATAGAAATGCTTTATGGGTTCATGGAGACTATACATAAGTTTTCTAGCACAATTTCAATCAGAATTTGAAAAAGACTGATTTCCAAATTAAAGTATTTTATCCAAATCTCTTCTAGTACAACATATTTTCTATAATAAGTTTTTATACATATTTTGTTATTTATCTTGATAATAATGTTTTTATACTGAGATGGGACAATATTCCAACTCATATTTATACTTATGTATAAAGAGATTTGCAAAGGCTTTTCGATACACACACACATATACATATACATATACATATACATATACATATACACACACCCCCCCATATATATACATATACATATGTAATATATATATATATATATGTGTGTGTGTGTGTGTGTGTATATATTAGCTTACTAATCAATGTCTAAATATATTTATGAATGTAAAAGTTTAACAAACTCCTTTTTCTCATATAAATATTAGCTTATAAACTATATATATAGTTTTAAGAAGGGTTTTCAAAGCTTAATACTTTTATAAAATTGCATGACATCGATCAAATGAGGAATTGATTTAAACGGATTAATAAAATGAGTGGTATGGAACGCTCGTGTTTATTTTTTTGATTAATTCTCGGACTTGTTCGATTAAGCCATTTATACACACAAGTGGAGTTTACTACCGTATAGTAAACGTTTGTGTGGTATGGGACACATGGTCATTAATTATTTGGTTGTTATATGAAAGTATATAACACTTTTATTGATGAGTTCATGACTCGCCTTAGGAGTTTATAAGACTTATTCTTGGAGTTTGTAAGTCTCGTACCTATCTTATGTTTATAGGACTTGTTTCTATCTTGATGTTTATAGGTCTCGTACCTATCTTGATGTTTATAGATCTTGCACCTATCTTGATATTTATAAGTCACATACCTATTTCTAAGATTATAGGACTTGTTCCTACCTTGATGTTTATAGTCTCATACCTATCTTGATGTTTTATACGTTTATCTTGGAGTTACATGCATGTGGTGAATTTATTCATCAATCTTGGAGTTTGGCACCGTTTTCCTCTTTTATAAGATTTCTGGATTTCTATTTGTGATTTTTGGATTCGATGTTTTAGGAATTTTGCTTGTAGAAGTTATTTGAGTTTTGATATTTGGTGATTTCATTCTTGAAGTTTTGAAGCATGCTTGATATTTGTTGATACATGACTTGATGACTATATTTAAGATCTAGTTCATTTTATCTATCACTCATCTTGCTAACACATTTATCTTAGCCTAGACTGACCCATTTATTATTTTATAATACTCGGGTCAGAACTAGATGTTTTCAAGTCCTCTAGCTTGATGCTTTTAGAGCGGACTTATTATCAGTTAGCTAGATGTTTGCTTTTGTCATCGCTATGTATATATTGAGGTTATGATGTATCTTATGTTGAACTAGACTCCTTTTATGTACATATTCGTATGTTTGGGATATAGTGAAATATCTATCACTCATCTTGCTAACTCATTTATCTTAGCCTAGACTGACCCATTTATTATTTTATAATACTCGGGTCAGACCTAGATATTTTCAAGTCCTTCAGCTTGATTCTTTTAGAGCGGACTTCTTATCAGTTAGCTAGATGTTTGCTTTTGTCATCACTATGTATATATTGATGTTATGATGTATCTTATGTCGAACTAGACTCTTTTTATGTACATATTTGTATGTTTGGGATGTAGTACAATTGTATTATGTAGTCCACATCATGTATTTATTTGTGTCTATTCAGACTTGTATCTATTTGTATTCCACTGTGTCTAATCTGCGATTTTGTGATTTATATTTATCATATGTTGTTCTAGTTTTATTGTGCTAGTTTTATTTTAAGCTTGAATAGCGTATGTCGATTCCACTTGGGTAAAGAAATGTATAACATATTAATCAATGTATCGATACTCGCTTAAAATAAAATTCGTGGATGGTTGCTCCTAACCAACCCTATTCTCTACACCAGTAGACAATATTACTTTGTAATATCCTTTGTTAGTGTGATCTCAGGGTGGGGCACAACAACTTGATAGGATTAGAACAAAATATGATATTATGAATGGGAATCTTATCTTAGACAAGCCTTAGGATTTGTCCATTAAGGGTTCTTGGGGTAGATAGTAGGAATCATCCCCGTTAGAATAAGAAAGTGTCTTTTGGGATTCTAGGAACATTTTCCTTCTTTTCCACTCCTTAATTTTCCTATTATCAAATCATATGATTCCTAAGAAATCTGTGATCCAATTTTATTTATTTCGGAAGCGTAGCTGGTTGACAACTGAGTGACTCGTTAGTATCGGGCAATCCCGCAAGCCCCATTGAAACGTAGTACTTTGTCCATCCAGCAAATCATGAAATCCGTGGTCGATCTTTTTTATGGTCAGTGTTGCATAGCGGAAGCAGATGGATGGTTCCATTGGGTATATTATCCTATAAATTTGTGATTGATTTGATTGGTTGATTGAATGTATTTTTGCATAAGATTCCTAGTGATAATTCTTATTCAATTAAAAAATATTCCTTGATGATTGGAATCCTAATTGAATACTAATAATTTAACCTTGTGGTATCTTCGTATTTGAAATCCCCGCAAGAGAAATTTAATTTCTTGGGTATAAAATAATCAAGGATCAAAATGTAGTTATAAAGATTATCAGTTGAAATAGACATAAGCTGGTATTTCATTACCAACTAAACAAATAAATGATTTATTATTTACTCCAAACCAAGAGTTGGTTAAGAATTGTTTTAATAAAATCATAGCCTAATTAGAAAATACCATCCTATGAAGTGTTTCTATAAGATGTTAATGGTGACAATTATATGCTTGCTATTATATATATAAACTTCAACATATAGAGATATAAGCATTCTTCATTTTAAAAGAGGAGTTTTGAAGTGGGTGTGTATATATATATTTATTTATAGACATTAAATTGCCCCTTGGATGCTCTAAGGATTTTGGTAGAGACGTTTGGCCAACGTACTCGATAGAGATCCCTAAACATTCAAACGAGACAATTGGACATACACTTTTATTAAAATAAGTGTTTTGGAAAAATCATATATTTAGAAATATGTTAATTCAAGAAGGAATTAAAACATTTAGGAACTAATGTGGTTTAAAATAAAATGATATTTAGATATGCATACAAAGGTATATAATTGTAACTATATATTAAAGTTTGGAAATATAAGGGTATTTCTGTAATATAGAAAGAATAGAAATATCAACAAAAAAATAAATAATATTTAGAAATTATTTTCTATATGAAAGAGTATATTATTAGATTTCTAAATTATAATCTTACAAGGAAAACGTTTTGAGAGCCTTAGTTCTATAATATGGGAAGTACTAATAATCGACTTAGTGCTATCAATTAGTTTAAAAGCTCTCGAGTAACACTTCATCGAATATAGTATAACTCATTGAATAGAATGTCTGAGTGGAACTTGCTAGCCCATTAGTGGATACTCAAATTTCACCAGGTAGTATGAGATGCCTTGGTTAAATTCTTGTAATTTCTATTAGGAAGTATTTAACACTTTAGGAGTGTATTCTCTTTCGGTGCTCGGTGGGACCGATAGATCCTTAAGGTAATATAGTTCAGGTTTTCTAGTGGTATCCATAATAAGTGAGATTTACTAACTTCTAGTAAATACTTGAATTTCACCAAGCGGTATGGGATGCTTTGGTTAAATCCTAGTGATTACTGAAAGCGATAGTATTTGACAGTTTAGAGTACATTTCTTTTAGTGTTCGGCCGGGAGGTCGATAGATCCTTAAGAGGTATGCTTTGGATAGGCTTTTAAAGACCATTAAAATCTAAGTATAAACACATAAGTATAAATCCTTAAATAGTTAAATCAGCAAAAGCTAAAGAGAAGTATGATTCTTCTATTTAGAATCAACTGGAAACAAATTGTAAATGAATAATCTTAGGTTAAATAATATCTGAGTTAGAGATGCCATCTTTAATTTTATTTGAAATAACAATTTGTGGTGAATTAATTCATCTTTTGAATACTAATCCTAGTATTACAAAGAAGTTTTTTAGTAATGCTTGGTGGAACATAAGTTGTATACATTAACTCACTATTCAAACTTGTTATTAAGGAAGATAACTATTTAAACTTAAACAAATAAGAGTTTCAAGTACCTTGAAAATTTTAATGATGACTTTAAGGATTAATTTATCTCTTGGATATTAATTAAAATATTAAGAGGAAACTAGATACCCTCCTAAGAAGAGGCCAGGGAATAGAATCTGTATATCCATATATAATGATTCAATGTTAAATAAGGTAGTGTCTAAAGTTTCAAACTTGCACTTAGAAAAGGGTTTTATTTCAAATTAGAAATAATCAAGGATCAGAAGTATTTTAAAAAATTGTAAATGGTGAAAAGACAATGATAAGAAATAAGACTAGATAAATATTTTGGGTTATTACTGAATTTAAGCTTTGTTGAAATAATATAAAACTCACCTTAATTCTAGGAAAAGATAAAATCAAAATGTATCTAAAAGATAAATTCTATTAGCGAATCCTTTTGGTTCATATATTGTATAATAAAGAGGTAGTAGTTGAACTATAAGGAATTTAATTACGAAGGTCTCATTTAAAAACCTAAATAAATAACGTGAACTTTTTAGAATGAGTTATATAAATTGAATCTGTAACATTCCCCCTTCTGACCGTCTCTAGTCGGTAATTAAACCAACTTGAAACGTTCAAAAAGACGAATTGTTATTTAGTTTATAAGGTTTAAACAGAATCAGCCACAGGAACACAGAATAATAACAATAATTTAAAACAAATGAATCTTATTTCATTACTATAAATCTTTTTTACATACATCAGAGTTTATACAATTTTAATACTGATACAGCGGAATATCTTAAAATACAATTTTCTTTCTGAAAACTAAAGTGATTCTTTACTCTCACTCTCTCTAACTTCGCCGCTCGAAAATCTTCAAGCTGTAAAAATACTCGGTCTGACCCGAGTATTACATTCAAAAGAAAATAATACACAGGTCAGTCTAATTCAAACCAGTTATTAGTGCATAGAGGCAATAATAATCAAATAGACGACAGTCACAATAATTCTCGTCTATCCAATCCTTTTAACAAAGAAATCGGATACGAAAATTTTAACACTAAACAGTGTTAAACAATAAATCAGCAGATTTAAAAACATCTACAGAGATAAATAAACAATTTATCAAATCGACTAAATCAATTCAAAACAATTGAAATTGTCACTTTAAAACCATCTAAGTTTAATTGGCTGCCGTACACGCACGCGTGTACGGCCTCGCCAATACGGCATAAAAGATCAATGCATCACGACGCAAAGAAAAAACATCAATTCAAAACTGTCAATTCTGGGTGGCTGCAGTGCACGCACGTGCACTGCCTCGCCACAACCGAATATAAAGTCACCATAAGGGACAAGGGTAAAACTGCAACGAAAATGCAGCCTCCACTTGAATTCAATGGCCAGTGCAAGGGACAACCAAATCAGACTGCAAATAAAAATCTGTGCATCAATGCAATGCAAAAATACAGACTGCAATAGAACTACAGGCACCAAGTCAAGGGAACAATAGAGACATGCTTAACAAAGTCAAGTGGAGCTAACCAATGTACAAATCAGGTCAGCGACCACTTCATATATGCAGTCCAGACTAAAGTGACAACAGGGATAACTCAACAAGTCCAGTGAGATAACCAATTCAATAAGCTAAATGCTCAAGCTACTGCACAATGCAAATGAAGACTAGTCCCAAATTTTACTTAAGGTAAGTTCAAAATCATGGTACAACAGTCTTACAGAACTGGACTTCAGTAAGACCACTGACCCAAGTTCAAGTGGATCAAGTAACAACTTAAATGCAGCTATAGTGAACAAGTACAAGACCAAGTTCAAGTGCAGACACCAATGAAAACACAAATGCAAAGATGCATGCATATGTACACTAAATCAAAAAGTGCAGCAGCTACAACAAATCAAAACCGCATCACAGCATATGTATGCAGACCCAACGCCTCAAATGACCAAGTACTACCGAAATCAAGAAATGCAACTTAAGTTAAAAGCTATGCATTGGAGACGTAAACAAGTGTATATGCAGACCACTTGAAGTATGTTAAACAGAATGCAAGATAAACTCAGAATTGTGCATATGAAGTATACAAGTAGCAGTATGCAAACATAAGGCATGAAACCACGATGTAAATATGAATGCACCGTGATAATAAAGAACTACAACTTAAAATGAATCAAGGATGCTAGCAAATTTCACCAAACCAAGACCACAGGCCAATTCTAGATCTACTACAATGAACCAGCAACATGAACAAGTGATAGTGCAAGCAAGTGCACTACTAAATATGAATGCAGTAACAATCTCCAAAGCTAAATGAAGAATAAAACTACAAACATGCATCTAGACCAGAGTGTACAGTTCAACAAATGGATGCAGACAACATCAAACCAGAAGACAGGAAGCAAGGTGATCAAATGGTCAAGAAAATGCAATAGTGCATACAACTGAGACTTCAACAATATATGCATACAGACATACATATGCATCAAAGACCAGACTTATAAACATGTACAAGTGAACTAATAAGTACAACAGTGAAGGCTACAGGTTCAAGTGACTCAACAATGACCAGGTGAACAAGATAAAGACTACACTGACCAGTGCACAGTTACAGCTGTGTATAATGCAACTACAGGTATACTATAGAGATGTACAACTCATGAATGAACTTGTACAATGGCAGTTCAAGTGCAACAATGTCACAAAATAAGAACAGAATGAATGCCTGTACAACATAAAACTACAGGACATACATACAGGGATGAATACAATGTCAATGCAAACAGCAGTCACCATCAAGACAATGGCGACACAAGATAGATGAATCAGTGCCAAGTTGACATGCAACATAAAAAAACAAAGGAAAGTTTTAATCATACATGATGATCACAGACCAGTTCAAATGCAACAATAAACAAGTTAAAATGGTGAAGAACAGGAAGGCAGAAAAACAGATAACATCACAAAGATCAAGTTTGCAGTTAAAGTCAACTACAGGTCAAAATAAATGTCGTGGGGATGAACGAGAAACAGTTGACAACCGTTCGAAAAATGCTCAGGGATGATCACGAAAATGGACAGAATCGAAGTACACAAGAATCAGTAAAAATTTGTCAAAGCTGTATGTTTGAAAAAGTCATGTTTTATAATTTAGGAAAGTATCAGGTTCAAATGCTTCAAACAAAAGATCGAACGATACTAAATCGAAGCCGTGAGTCAAAAGAAATTTCCCAAAATATCGAGATATAAAACAGCAAGTATAAACAACGTGGTGATCACGTAAATAGAAGAATTCAGAGAAATCATCAACAGAGATTCATCAAATTTTATACTAATGAAAACCCCTAGAAATTAAACTCTACTCTTGAGGCTAAATTAGATGTGAGTGGGGGAGAAACCACTCACCTTTTTCGAAGAGGTTGCGAGCGAGGAAAATCGAAGGTGAAGCCGTGGCCCTCTAGAAGACGAGCGCGATCGAAGTAGGAACGGCGCTTCGCAAAGCTCTAATTTGAAGACGACGAGGCCGAAGCCCTAGTTTTTCTTTGTCGAAGAGGAGCAAACGGGACGAAGAAGGAACTCGTGGCCGCCATTTTTATCTCGTTTGTTTGATTTTATTTACGGTTTTCGAATGAGATGAGAGGAGATGTCGTGGTTTTAACAGAGATAAGGGTGATATTTTTCTTCCTTGTAGGGTGGCTAGCAACAGAGAGAGGGTGGCTGATAGGTACGCGACTTTGCAGAGATATTTACTTTGGTTGGAGGCTGGTTCGTGTACTAAAGAGGCTGGGGTATGGGTTAAGTATGTTGTCATTTATTTTTATTTTTATTTTTTTTAATTAATTTTGTTTTTATTTTTATTTTAAATTCAATTTGTTTTGCAGATATTTTCTAAGTCATTAGTTCAAATTTTAAATTCAAATATATTCCTCGTATTAAACTTGACAAATTCGAACAATTTCACAAATTTAAATCAAAATTTAATTCAATTATTAATTTAAAATAGTTTAAAATTTTGGGATCGTTACAAACTTCCCTCCTTAAAAACTTTTCGTCCACGAAAAGGAAAGGTTGTTAAAATTTCACCGATATTTATACTCTACTCAATTTTTCTCGAATCTTGAAACTCAATACAAATAAATGAATATAGGATTCATTCTATTTGTTTAATCTCACTAGTTTTGTTTATCTTCTCTTTTGTTTATTGATTTCTACAATCAAAACGCAAAAGTCTTTTACCAAATTTCTCAATTTATAAACTCAGATTCGAACTTTAAAATTCGTCATGTTAGAGATTTATATAATATATCTCTTCCAAAGCTGTGAACTTTCAAAACATTTCAAAGATCCTCTTTCTTAATTTATTTGGTAGGAATTATGTAATTTTAAATTTCAGGCTATTGATTTGCTATTTAAAGTTTGAAAATACTTACTAACTCGAAATTTAACAAGTCTATTGTCGTTCTTACAGACATTAGTCATACGTTGGCCAGACGCAGGACTAAAAATCTTCAAGTACTAAATGTACTTGCTTCAACTCCCAGTGAAAATACTTTAAAAAAATTCTTTTTCAAAAATGGATATGGAAAGCACGTTCCACCATGGATCACAGTTTACCCGGCGGTTACGCTACTATCCCAGTAGAATCGCTTATAACTGTAGATTTCACATCTCTCTTGAATTTCGCCATGGTTGTTGCCATAGATCGCGGTCCACACGGCGGTTACGCTACTATCCCAGTAGAATCGCTTGTAACCGTAGGCATCACGCCTCTCAAATTTCGCTTTGGCATCTAGATTGCAGTTTACCCGGCGGTTGCGCCACTATCCCAGTGGAATCGCTTGTAACTGTGGGCATCTCGCCCCTCAAATTACGCTAGCATACATCATAATCAACATGATCCCATCACGAGGGATTCTAGTCCAAATGGACATTCCAACTTATGGAAAATTCTACGTAGCTACGAATTTCAAATGGACACTCTTCACGAGTTCCAATACCTTCACAAATAATAAATGGAAGGCACTTTTCCATATCCTCAGTTTAGAAAACATAATGTCATATATATGTAGTACTTCATTTCACATTTCGTACATATCATATCCATGTAAACTACATAAGATTTCCATAACAATGACTTACTAAACTAACGGTTTCAAATTTACCGCATTCATATATATATAAGTTCCGAAAACCTACATATCCTATATCCATAACAAATAGAGGATTTCAAAATTTTCCTCTAAGTCGATTTGAAAATTTAAGGTTATCTCAAACCCAATTCATATTCATAATTCCATTTATTATCGACTTCACACTCGATTTGGATTTCACGTTACATCGTCAATTCTTAACACAGAATTGATGTCTATCGATATATAACCTCTGAGCTCGTACGTCTCAGAGAAGGGTGTTAAGCTAAGAGAATAAATTCTCCGCCACCAATAGATATATATTTAATAGAGATCAATTGCTATGTCATCAATTCACAATGTTAGACATACAATCCAAATCATCATCTGAAATCCAAAACTCATCTTATATTGTCTTTGATGTCGAAGTTAAACTCAATTTAACTTAACGATTCAATCTTTTTGAAAAATTTCAAATTGAACTAATTGTTCAAATTTCTCATTTAACTTTTCAACTTCGACTTCGAAACTGAATTTCAAATCATTTATCCCTTACGGAATATATTCACAACATTTCATATTTGGAAAAACATTTCCATACTTATTTAAAAATAAGTAATTCACAAATCTAATTTATTTTCAACATTTGAAAATATTCGATATACTTAAATCATAATTAACTATATATTTCATCTTTTAAGGAAATTATTCTTTTTCACACATTTATTTGAGTCAAAACGAATGTTACGTAAAACATCGTTACGACAACTCAAAATCACTAGTATAGGGATTCGAAATTTAGATAGATGTATGAATCCCAATACTATACAAAACATTTCCTTTCGAAATCATTTACTATAACAACAGTGTTATAGTCCACCATTTCCTTTTGTTCGAAAACGTCTATTTCAACAATGAATGTTGAAATCTATGGTTTCGATATTCAATGCCTTTGAAAACATCTTTTTAAAACAATTAACTTCGTTTTAAAATATCACTTTCCCAAAACATGTCCATTTTATTCAATAATATATTCACGGTCCAAAATTGTGAATATACATCTTTTAACAAGCTATAATAATTTACTTTTCAAAATAAGTCAGTTTCGGATTTATAAACAACGTTTATAAATTCTATTCCTATTTATAAAGACTTCAATTTATAAAAAATCACTTTATTAACCCATCCTTTATAACTCAGTTTTATATCAAAATTTAATTTATAAGTAAATTACTTATAAATTCTTTTTTTTTTACAACATCGATTCACTTTATAACTTCACAATTTTTAATTCTGTAATTTCCATTCACTTATGAAATCCATTAATATTTCATTTTCAACACTTATACAAACTCATTTTATAATTCCAATATAATATCAACCTTTTCAAATCTTCTATTTAAACCGTTTATAATAATTCAAAAATTCCATTTTTAAACTATTATACAAATTTATCAATTTTTCTATTTCCAAAATAATCACTAGTTCTTTAGTAAATCCTTTCGTTGAATTGATTTCCAATTTAATCACATTTGATTCATTCACATTGGATTTTTCAAACATTCATTCATATTCAATCAGTTTACTTTCACTAATTTATATTCAAGTTAGTTTGCTTTCAATTCAAATCAAATTTGATTCTATTTAGATTTCTTATCCTTCAATTTGAATTCAATTTACATAGCTTTCAAATTCCATTAATTCAATTTCATTAATACTTAATGAATTTCTATACAATCAACTCTTAACAACATTTCTATTTTATGTTTATTCACTAATTCACTTTTACAAAATAAAGTTGAATTTTCTTTATATAACTCAAATTCATATTCATTACTTCACTTTATTAATTCATTTTGATATCAAATTCAACCTCATTCAACATTACTTAAGCTATGTTTCATTTCTAAAGTCATTTTATTTAACTTTTACTAAAGTCAAATTCATATCACTATTCAAAATTCAGATTTTGTTTTACTTAACAAAACTGTTTAACCATTTTAACAATTTGTTTTACTTAAATTTTCTCATTTTATAAGTTATACAACTTATTAATTTAAACTTCCCAATTCATATTATATAATCACTTATCCTTTAAGTATAAATTTCTATTACAATAATTTACTTAATCAAGTTCAATTTATTTAACTTTCCTTTAGTTAAATTTCAAATCTATTCAAACAATTTTATACTTCTTTAGATTTGAAAAACATTTTTTTTTAAAGTGTTTCTAGTAACTATTCATATTAAACACCATAAACTAAGCTTTGTGTAAACCAAAGCTCTGATACCACTCTGTAACATTCCCCCTTCTGACCGTCTCCAGTCGGTAATTAAACCAACTTGAAACGTTCAAAAAGACGAATTGTTATTTAGTTTATAAGGTTTAAACAGAATCAGCCACAGAAACACAGAATAATAACAATAATTTAAAACAAATGAATCTTATTTCATTACTATAAATCTTTTTTACATACATCAGAGTTTATACAATTTTAATACTGATACAGCGGAATATCTTAAAATACAATTTTCTTTCTGAAAACTAAAGTGATTCTTTACTCTCACTCTCTCTAACTTCGCCGCTCGAAAATCTTCAAGCTGTAAAAATACTCGGTCTGACCCGAGTATTACATTCAAAAGAAAATAATACACAGGTCGGTCTAATTCAAACCAGTTATTAGTGCATAGAGGCAATAATAATCAAATAGACGACAGTCACAATAATTCTCGTCTATCCAATCCTTTTAACAAAGAAATCGGATACGAAAATTTTAACACTAAACAGTGTTAAACAATAAATCAGCAGATTTAAAAACATCAACAGAGATAAATAAACAATTTATCAAATCGACTAAATCAATTCAAACAATTGAAATTGTCACTTTAAAACCATCTAAGTTTAATTGGCTGCCGTACACGCACGCGTGTACGGCCTCGCCAATACGGCATAAAAGATCAATGCATCACGACGCAAAGAAAAAACATCAATTCAAAACTGTCAATTCTGGGTGGCTGTAGTGCACGCACGTGCACTGCCTCGCCACAACCGAATATAAAGTCACCACAAGGGACAAGGGTAAAACTGCAACGAAAATGCAGCCTCCACTTGAATTCAATGGCCAGTGCAAGGGACAACCAAATCAGACTGCAAATAAAAATCTGTGCATCAATGCAATGCAAAAATACAGACTACAATAGAACTACAGACACCAAGTCAAGGGAACAATAGAGACATGCTTAACAAAGTCAAGTGGAGCTAACCAATGTACAAATCAGGTCAGCGACCACTTCATATATGCAGTCCAGACTAAAGTGACAACAGGGACAACTCAACAAGTCCAGTGAGATAACCAATTCAATAAGCTAAATGCTCAAGCTACTGCACAATGCAAATGAAGACTAGTCCCAAATTTTACTTAAGGTAAGTTCAAAATCATGGTACAACAGTCTTACAGAACTGGACTTCAGTAAGACCACTGACCCAAGTTCAAGTGGATCGAGTAACAACTTAAATGCAGCTATAGTGAACAAGTACAAGACCAAGTTCAAGTGCAGACACCAATGAAAACACAAATGCAAAGATGCATGCATATGTACACTAAATCAAAAAGTGCAGCAGCTACAACAAATCAAAACCGCATCACAGCATATGTATGCAGACCCAACGCCTCAAATGACCAAGTACTACCGAAATCAAGAAATGCAACTTAAGTTAAAAGCTATGCATTGGAGACGTAAACAAGTGTATATGCAGACCACTTGAAGTATGTTAAACAGACTGCAAGATAAACTCAGAATTGTGCATATGAAGTATACAAGTAGCAGTATGCAAACATAAGGCATGAAACCGCAATGTAAATATGAATGCACCGTGGTAATAAAGAACTGCAACTTAAAATGAATCAAGGATGCTAGCAAATTTCACCAAACCAAGACCACATGCCAATTCTAGATCTACTACAATGAACCAGCAACATGAACAAGTGACAGTGCAAGCAAGTGCACTACTAAAATATGAATGCAGTAACAATCTCCAAAGCTAAATGAAGAATAAAACTACAAACATGCATCTGGACCAGAGTGTACAGTTCAACAAATGGATGCAGACAACATCAAACCAGAAGACAGGAAGCAAGGTGATCAAATGGTCAAGAAAATGCAATAGTGCATACAACTGAGACTTCAACAATATATGCATACAGACATACATATGCATCAAAGACCAGACTTATAAACATGTACAAGTGAACTAATAAGTACAACAGTGAAGGCTACAGGTTCAAGTGACTCAACAATGACCAGGTGAACAAGATAAAGACTACACTGACCAGTGCACAGTTACAGCTGTGTATAATGCAACTACAGGTATACTATAGAGATGTACAACTCATGAATGAACTTGTACAATGGCAGTTCAAGTGCAACAATGTCACAAAATAAGAACAGAATGAATGCCTGTACGACATAAAACTACAGGACATACATACAGGGATGAATACAATGTCAATGCAAATAGCAGTCACCATCAAGACAATGGCGACACAAGATAGATGAATCAGTGCCAAGTCGACATGCAACATAACAAAACAAAGGAAAGTTTTAATCATACATGATGATCACAGACCAGTTCAAATGCAACAATAAACAAGTTAAAATGGTGAAGAACAGGAAGGTAGAAAAACAGATAACATCACAAAGATCAAGTTTGCAGTTAAAGTCAACTACAGGTCAAAATAAATGTCGTGGGGATGAACGAGAAACAGTTGACAACCGTTCGAAAAATGCTCAGGGATGATCACGAAAATGGACAGAATCGAAGTACACAAGAATCAGTAAAAATTTGTCAAAGCTGTATGTTTGAAAAAGTCATGTTTTATAATTTAGGAAAGTATCAGGTTCAAATGCTTCAAACAAAAGATCGAACGATACTAAATCGAAGCCGTGAGTCAAAAGAAATTTCCCAAAATATCGAGATATAAAACGGCAAGTATAAACAACGTGGTGATCACGTAAATAGAAGAATTCAGAGAAATCATCAACAGAGATTCATCAAATTTTATACTAATGAAAACCCCTAGAAATTAAACTCTACTCTTGAGGCTAAATTAGATGTGAGTGGGGGAGAAACCACTCACCTTTTTCGAAGAGGTTGCGAGCGAGGAAAATCGAAGGTGAAGCCGTGGCCCTCTAGAAGACGAGCGCGATCGAAGTAGGAACGACGCTTCGCAAAGCTCTAATTTGAAGACGACGAGGCCGAAGCCCTAGTTTTTCTTTGTCGAAGAGGAGCAAACGGGACGAAGAAGGAACTCGTGGCCGCCATTTTTATCTCGTTTGTTTGATTTTATTTACGGTTTTCGAATGAGATGAGAGGAGATGTCGTGGTTTTAACAGAGATAAGGGTGATATTTTTCTTCCTTGTAGGGTGGCTAGCAACAGAGAGAGGGTGGCTGATAGGTACGCGACTTTGCAGAGATATTTACTTTGGTTGGAGGCTGGTTCGTGTACTAAAGAGGCTGGGGTATGGGTTAAGTATGTTGTCATTTATTTTTATTTTTATTTTTTTTAATTAATTTTGTTTTTATTTTTATTTTGTTTTTATTTTTATTTTAAATTCAATTTGTTTTGTAGATATTTTCTAGGTCATTAGTTCAAATTTTAAATTCAAATATATTCCTCGTATTAAACTTGAGAAATTCGAACAATTTCACAAATTTAAATCAAAATTTAATTCAATTATTAATTTAAAATAGTTTAAAATTTTGGGATCGTTACAGAATCTTTCAAATTAATGCAAAGCAAGGATTCTACTCAAAATATAAATAAGAAAATTGCACATTTGAAAGATTATAATTTGTATTTGGGTTTTTGTGAAGTTTAAAATTTAAAACCTATGGGAAAGGATTTTGTGGTAAGATATATTTGTATTGTGAATCTAGAAGTCATATCAAGGAGAAATCCAAGAATTAATCCACAACTTTTGAATATGATTAATTAAGCAAGTATCTTAGAATATTAAGAATGATAAGTATTTTGAATAGAGAAAATACTTTTAATAAATTGAGATGTGAAAATTTGGATTAAAACTTGTTTGGAAATTTACTACTAAGAACCTCTTTTGGGTTATAGCCTTTATTTAATTAGCTAAGGTTGGAATTCGTAAAATTTTAATCCTTTAAACAAGTTAAAGGTTATAGGAATTTAAGAATTCAAATCAATCATTTGAGTTTATCTCGAATAAATAATAAGCAAAACTGTATCTAATCGGAAAAAATAAATAGAGAACTCCTAGTGGTTTGCAGGTAGGTAAGACCTTAGAAATCTACCTCATGCTTGTATTCTTGACTTTGGTAGCGCTAGGAGGATCATGTCTACCTTGATTGAATTTTCCTATTATTGTTAGATTTCAATCCAGCATTGGTATGGAAAATTTTGAGACTTTATTTGAAAGACCATATCGATCACTCTCTTGTTAGCTTAAGTCGAGAAAAGAAATTGATCTTAAGTCCCTACTCTATTTGCGAATCCTTTTAGAAAGATCTTGGAGTTAGAGATCAAATTTCTAGACATGTTTCTTCCTTGTTAGACAACTGGTATTTTAGTCAATTTTGGATGGTAGCACTTTGATGTATAGGACCCTACCCAACTATTGAGCATAGTGGCCCTGTTGTTTACCGAGTTTCTTTACCAGTCCAGTTTCCTGACATTCGTGGTGTTATGGCACCCCACCTATATACACATACTATCCAAGAGTATTACAGAGTAATACTATCAGTTACTACGGAGAATGAGGCTATATGGTGTACACACGTGAATATTCTCTTGGACTAGCACTGATACGTATTAAAACATCAAAAGTAAACTCACCAGTACGTACACAGTGTCAGTACAAAACAATAAACACATTTGCCTCCAGGACAGAACAATACATAATATATAGAATAACACAAGGAGCACAAAGACAGTCGTAGCAATTATATAACACACACACAATAATGTTAAAAGAATACAATACACTTCAATGTCAATTATATATACATATAGTGAATCAAGGTTGAACAAATATAATATTACAACTTCTATGTAACTTCTCTAACCCCAACAAAACACAAGCTGGTCCTGTCGTTCCTGCACATGAAATGTCTTGGACTGACCTGAGTATTATAAAATAACACATAGGTTAGATTATGTCTAATCAAGGATCATAAAGGGTAACATTGTGTACAAGAAATATCAATATGATATCAAAATCAAAGATACTCAAATCATCAACTAGCATGTCAACTTAGATAAATAATTACAGAAATATATGTTTAAAATATTAATATAATATTATAGATATTTATCAAGGCATCACGCCTCATACATAACTCGATTCTATATAGAGCAATCAACACTAATATCAAAAGATGTCATCACCCATGTAGAAATACATCGAATCGGAAAAGCATAGAATCGATACAAATAGGTGAATCATGCATATCCAGAAATCAACATCAAATCCAAAATAATCAATGATGAGACATCCTTAGGGGAAGTAGGGCAGTAATGAAATGCCCACATCTCTTTCAATATATAGAATATCAATATCAGATCAATAAGAAAGATTTAAGCCAGCTCATAATAATGCTGCAATGTGCAAAATCATATATATCGACCTACAGTCCTTGGAGAGACGAAACTCTCGACTGAAAGGTCCTAAGAGATAGAAACAACAAATCAATAATAAGTAGGCCGTCTGCCTGAGAAGGATATGTGGTTGATCATACTCTGGACACAGTCTCGGGTATAATCTCATCCATACATAATATATGTCTATCCACTACCCACATACATCCACATATACCGGAACCAGATGAGAGACTGACAACACATCTACTTGCTCTAGGAGCCACACGTGGTCCATATGACTGACTCCTATGGTCATCGGTTACCATTACCTCTCCCCTCTCTGCGTCGTGACAATGATCCACTATAGGCTCGAAACGCGTAGCCTCTTCGACCACGACTATCGATATGTGCCCATATATGGTTAACTAACTGATGGTCTATGTGACACAATGGGCAACCAACTACCAATCTCGTGATGCACATCGAATATCATAAACATCAATGATGTCACGGATCTAAGGCACGACCCAATGATCATGCCGCCAAGGTGGATGCTAGCCAATCTGGTTCACTCCCAAAACATAAAGGGAGTTGGACAAAGGTAGACAGACACATAATGTACCCAAACTATGTGGCTAACCAGTAGCCTCCATACATGTTCATCGCATCGAGTCATCCACACCTCATTTACCCTCGTATGAGTGTCATCCACGAGCAAAGAATAACCAAATAAATAACACAACGACATCCCATACCACCACGTGTTACTAGTTCATTTATTCAGTGCTCATACATCACAATCGCCCTTCTTTATTCTATATAACGAGTCCAAAGAATGATCGAAAAAGTGTTACCGAAAGTCTCATACCAGACGATATCACTAAACCGTTTATTCGGATTTCTTGTCATATAGAATAAGTACCAGAAATCAAACAGAAAGGATGTCATCATCGTATCATATTAAAGCCATCAACCAAACCAATATCAATGATGAATCACTCATATAACTATTATTCAGTAAATAAGAAAGGAATATCAAAATAATAAAACAAGGATAGATTATTCAATTAATTAAAATTCAACAAATCGTTGTTTAATAATGAAACATTTAAAATATATAATTTCATATAACAAAATTAGTACTTAGAGTTATATGAATATAAAAATAATAAATAAAAGAATTATTGAAATAATTAACGAAACTCAAATATAAGATATTCTAATAAATAATGAATTTCTCACTCTTTTATAAAATTAATTTAATTTATGTTTCACAAATAACGATAAAAAAATCCCTTTCATTCAATTTATAACCCGACTTAGGTTGTAAAATTAAATATCACATTGTGTAGAATTTTATATAGGATTCATTTAAATTACATAATCAAAAATAAGAATTTTAATAAATATTTTGCTTTGAAACTAAATAATTAATGGCTATCGTTAAATGAAACTCTTTCTTAAGTTTACTATATACTAAACATCGTTTCATTTATAAATTTAATTATAATGTATATTAATAACTTACATGTAACTCAAAGTAACATTCAAAAACTAGACTAGGATAAAGCATGGAAGCTCCAAAAGCCACAGGAGGAAGTAGGATGGCACATGGCAGCATACATAGTTCAAAAGCAATTTTTGTTAATGGAAGCTCAAAATTTAAACAAGGTACAAGTATATGAAAACTGTCATATAAAGAAGCCACACAGTCGGTTCAAAGACAAAGAATACATTAGTAACTACTTTAATTAATATACTAACAATCAATTCATTACTCTATAAAACTTATATCCACATTTTTATATATGTAATATCTGAAATGTATACATTAAAGTTCAAATATACGTTTGATTTAGTTTGTTTAAAAAATGTAAATATTTATATTCGTTAGGAATTACTAATAACTTAAATGTGTACAAGCTTACACACATTTCCACCTACAGGAATGAAACTATAATGAGTCATTGCAAGGTGAATTGCAATAGCAGCTAAATGAATATGGTTATAAAAAAAATGGGAGATATCCAACAATTTGGGATTAAGTTATATTACAGTAGAAACAAAGATAATGTAATGCAAACTATCAACAACAGGGCCTTCTAAAAACATAAACATACAGGCTTCCTATACATACGCATAATTACACCATAGCACTCGAAAACCCACGCAACTATCAGGCACCGGTCGATCGGCCACATCCACCAGTCGATTGGTTGGAGGCTCCAGAAAATCAATCGCCATATATTGGCGACCACTTCCCCAATCAATGAACACGTATGATACTCATGCACTAAGCAACATAACCCTATAGACTTATATGTATATTATATAATCTTCATTAGACATAGTTATTGTGAGAAGCATCTCACCTGAAAACTGTTGCATCTTCCGTCTTTCTGTCTCTAACCACATGCACGCGAAAAATATTGTTCCAAAGCATCAATGGAACCTGAACATTCTCACGCACGAGCATATATTGAGGTCGAGAAGCCTACATTTGGGTTTAGTAATTTACAGGTTTATGTTTTAATTTTTCTTTGATTTATTTGAGCGGTGTTGTTTAGGAGTGGAGTAGATTTTCCTAAAATCAGTAAACGTTCACAATTACGGTTTATTTAGAGAGAGAGAGAGAGTGGTAACATCGGGAAGAAGAAGTGTTTGGAGTTAGAATTCTTGGGAGCCTTGCTTTGGATTAATGACTTTTTGGTTAATGGGCTTGATTATAGGGTTGCGCCAAACAGATAAATTTTTCTCCTTTTCTTTTAGTTAAGTTCCATTCAATTCAAAACTCTATTTAAAATTAGTTTGACAAGCACATCCCTCTTTTCAAATAATATTAAATATTTCTAACTTATTTCAATTCGATTTTATCTTATTTCCACAATTTCAAAACTCATTTCCATATAGAACAATTAACACTAAATTAATTATCGCTTAAAAATCAGGTTGTTACATGTGTCCGTCTTGTATTTCAGCTTTGGAAATGCTTTAAAAATTCTGATTTTATTCCTAAGCATGGAATTCTTGTTGCACTTGAGATCTCACAAAAACTTATGAACAAAGCTCTATTCGTTTTATTGCCTCGGAGGTGGAGTGCCTTCGACATATAGTCATTTTGCTAATCTAAGTCCAATGGCCCGATGACTGTTCTTGTGGAACTAAAGAGTTCATCGAGCAAACGCATCTTGTATAATTTTTTGAGTTCATTTATAATGGATCTCTCGTTTTGTGTTACCCTTCATTCATAGTTCAACTTCATTCGAGAAGATACGTCTATTGTAATTTATTATAGACTTTTCGCATAAAGAAATTACGAGGACGCAATTTTTGTAAGGGGGGGAGTCTGTAACAAGTCTGGTCAAGATTACATGGAATTAAAGCTGAAGTATGATTTAATTAATCATAACTAATTTTATATGATAAATTTGGGGAATTTATATTTATAAATTTTCTAATCTCCAAATTTGAAAGGGGTTGGGTTTGTGAGTCAGCGAAATAGAGATTTTAAGGCTAAATTAACACTAGGGAGGTGAATAGTGTTTAATGAATTATATAAATATTTTTCATATTGTTTAAGATTCTACTAGGAATGATGCAATTAACAATCACAGAATTAAAGTGCACATAAAAGTAAATGCAGTAAAAGTAAAAAGGAAAGAACACACAAGAATTTTATACTGATTCAGAGTTACCCTACATCCAGTCCCGCACAATTCTTTTTCAACTAGTAAATGCAAATACAATCTTGATTTCAAGACTACGAGACACACCCTCTAGAATCCCGACCTCTGGGTAAAGTCACTTAATTTCTGAGCTACAAGCACACCCACTAGATTTACAGGCTACTAAGAGCACCAAATTGATTTTACGGACTACAATCATACCCATAAGTATAGCAATATGATTTGACAGAATTTTACAGACTCAGATCTTCGATCTTGATTACAATTGATTATATAATTCCTGAATAGCACTTTGATCTTGGTTTGAGTGAGAGAGTTGAGAGAAATGATAGAGTAGATGAAGGAGAATCAAACAAGTGATGATTGAATTTTATTCTGATTGGATTTCGACAGAGTTCGCTTATATTTTGATTTAGAAAATGAGAGAGTGGAAGGAGGAGAGAAGAATAATAAAATAGATGTTAAAAATTCGTTTGGAAGTCTGGTATATATAGGGAAACAACGGTCATGTCCATTCGCGAAGAGATACGATGAAAAGACACTTTCATTCAAATTTGAATTTTGAAAATTACGGTCACTATGTTGACATATAGGGATTGGATATGTCGACATATCCTTCATAAAATTGAAAACACTTTATAAAATTTGTTTTGCAAATATTAAGGTTTGTGAAATATTTTGATACTTTGTAAAATCATCTAAACATAGTTTATACATTTTTAGTCATATCAAAACATAAGAAAACTTTATAGAAATATATTTAAATATATGAAGGATGAATTTCTTTAAAAATAATAAATATAAATTAAAAGTGAATATTTTTTGAAATCATAGTAATAACACTTATAATAAACTTAAAAATATATAGAAATCTTTAAAAACTAAAATTATAACAAAGTATAATATTCCAAGTATATTAAAAATACTTGAAAACTTAAAATATAATAAAATCAAAAGATAGAAATAATTTGAAGGCTAATTTGAAAATAAAAATTCTTTTAAAACCATTTTTAAGATATTTGAAAGTCATTTGATAAAGAGAAATAGAGAGAGATCAAAGAAGTGCTATCATGGTTTTAATAAAAATTCTATGACTCTATAACTTATCAAGGAAATATTGAGTTCTTCAATACTCATGAATCTTCAATCCTAACTCTTGAATCTCTATATCAACCTCTTGAATCTTCATTTGATACTATATAGTCTTCTTAATCAATACATGTCTAATATCCTGCACTGTATACTATATATATATACCTTGATAAAACATTAGTATCTATATTTTATATAATGCCTTATAGTTGTTATCATAAAAAAAACCTAAGGTACTAACAATCTCCCTCTTCTTGATGATGAACACTCTGTATATAAAATATAATATAACCCCCTCCTCTTAATCTATGCCTAGATTTTATATATTTCTCTCCTTTTATCATCAACAAAAATAGCCACCTAAAACTATAACTCTAACACTAACTCTTACTCTAAATCTAACTCTAACTCCCACTAAATAAAATACTAATTGATATATTTAAGAATAATGATGATGAGAATGATTGTATAAAAACAATAAGTAATATGTAAAATTAGATAATCATGAAATAATCTAAATACTCATCTAATCCAACAAAATTAATGTCACACAGCATTCAAACAAATCCATAAAAATCAAACCAATTAAATCCAAACCAAATCAAGTATTATTATTCATATACCATCAAACCTATTTAAACTAGACATTTCGAGGAACTTCAACCCATCCATCGGCGTCTAAGATTGGATCTGCTTTGATAACATCCCAATCTTGATCATCTTGGTTTATGGTACACTCTGGATTGATGATTGGTTCTTCTTTTTTCAAGTCAGAAATCATCCATCGAATCACATCAAAATTCCTTTCTTGCTTCTTGATCATCTACATTTGACTCAATTCTAAGTGCCTCTAGTTTCTAAGCATGAAGGAAAAATGTTCTTGAATGATTCAAGAGTTTGTTCGAGGTTTTCAATTGTTTTTGGATAGGAGAAGTGACGCAGCGGATAATATAAAAACAAGATAGATCGATGAATGTTGCAATCGGTGGATTGAGAAATACTGGAATGCCCAAATTCGTTGATCCGAAGATACCGAATTCTAGCTATCTCTGACACGTTGATCACGCACGATACCGTGAAGAGAGATCTATAATTCTTCGAGCGTTGATCAAGCGCACTTGATTCCGCGAATTGGCTTCAACGATCGAAGATTCGAAAGCACTCGAATGTCGAAGGTGGAGATAGGAGATTATACTCAACTATCGATTTAATTGAAAGCACAAAGCTAACAAAGGAAATTTTATTTCAAAATCAACAACCTTTTACAAATGATATAACTCGCCTATTTATAGACATACAACACAACACTTACATCACAACTCATAGGTCTTGAACGACCTAACACTTAGAATATTTACAACACTTAACAGAAATACGAGCTACAGTACAAACGACTCAACAATAGTGTTTAACGACCTAAAGAACAGTTGACATCCGACTTATAAGCCTCGCGACTTATCAAAGTTGTCTCACTACTTATCAAAAATGTTTCTACGAGTTATCAGCTTCATTTCCCGACTTATCAATCTTCTCACGACTTATCAAATGATCTCACGAGCTAAGGGAAGTACGTTCGTTCGCGACCTTCAGTCATGCCGCGATTTAGACAAGGTCGCTCGCGATTTATCTGGAAACGATTCAGGGTTAGGTCGGAATAGTTTTAGGTCGGTGATTGGAGGTCGGGAATAATTGGAGTTAAGTCGTGGTGGGTTATGTCGTGAAGGAGTTAGGTCGGGTTGGTGGTTAGGTGGGAGATTAGTGGCATAGGGCTTAAGTCGGAGATCAGTAGGTCATAGCGTGAGGTGATTTAAGTCGTTGGTTGGCTTGGTTAGGTCGTATACCGATTCGGGCATTTGGGCATTAGGTCGTGGAATGGAAGTTGGGTCGGAGCACTTAAGTCGTAGGTCGCGGTGAAGTGTTAGGTCGGGGAAGTTAAGTCGTAGGTCGCGGTTTTGGGAATTAGGCCGTGGAATTTGGTAAGATTTTAGGTTGCGGGTACTGGAGTTTAGGTCGGAGGAATTGGGTCGTGGTGGAGTTAAGTCGGTGGGCTTCGGTAGGTCGTGGCAATTAGGTCGTTCGACTTCATCCACTAAGGTATGCACTGCATCATCCTCCCCTGGTTGAGAAAAGTTCATCCTCGAATTTAAAAGTTCCTCCCCATTGGATTGTTCATCTCCATAATAAGGTATAATATGTTTAACATTAAACACGTCAGAAGTGTAAACATCCTCTGGCAACTTCAACTTATAAACATTTTCATTGATCCGTTTTATAATTTCTGTTATCCCGCCTTTTGGCAAGGTCAGGACACCAAGGAGCCGACTAGAGAACAAGGATAGCACGCCATGAATATCACTGAATTTTGTCCGAGCCCAGAATGAGCTACAATTTATAGGACATGACAAGAAAGGCCATAGAAATCAGCACCTCAAATTTCAAGTCAATCCGGACTCGTACGCTCAAGTTATGATCGAGTCAAATTGAAGGGAAAAGCCCAGATTTCGTATCCATCACTCTGGGCAATTTCGTATCCATCACCGAAGCCCTAGTTCGAATCCATCAAGCTTCGCACCAATCAACTTCGAATCCATCGAGGTACCCAGGTTCGACTCGATTTCCTTCGTATCCATCGAGCTCGTATCGATGGACTTCGTTCACATCAGCAATTGAAGCACTTCGTGTCCTTCAGCCAACATCTGCTTCGTATCCATTGAGGCACTACACTTCGTATCCATCTAAGCGCTACGCTTCGTATCCATCTAAGCGCTACGCTTCGTATCCACTAGAGAGCCTTCCTTCGAACCCGCGACCCATGACTTGTTCACATCCAACGGGTCAACCAACTAGGGTGACGTGTCGTCCATCGAAGTAAACAAGGCGAGATTCCTGGAGTCGAAACAGTCAATGCGGCGCAAAGACCGGATCGAGACGAAGCGCGCGCGCCACCTCCCTTCAAGAGCACGTGCAGCCAGCGAAGCGAACAGATGGAGTCGAATTCATGGATTCGAACCAGACAGCCTATGAGGAATCTCAGTTCGTATCGACCATATCTCGTGATCTACTGGTCCAAATCCAATGAAATTTTAAGGGAAGCTCGCATACATGCTGAGGATCATGTCCTCCAAATTTGAGCTCAATTGGAGGTAATCTTGATCGATACGAAATGACTTCGTATCGATCACAGATCGACTTGAAACTTTCTGGAAATAGTCGAATGGGTCCACTCACGTGCCAGACCAATTCTCCCGGAGTTTGAGCGAGATTTGAGCTTCCTACGCCTATAAATAGAGCCCCAGAATCAACAGAAAAAGGATCTTTTTTTCTCTGAAGCGTCCAGACTCTGCCGGATTGAGATTTGCATCTTACTTTTGCTGCCAATTTCGAATTCTAAACTGTAATCCGTTGTTCATTGCTATAATCGCTTGTAATCATTGAAAGAGAATCAATAAAGTCATCAAAACTTCATAGTGGACGTAGGCTACACGCCGAACCACTCTAAATTGCTTGTCTGTGCACTTTACATTTCTGTTTGTTGGAGTTTTTGTTAGATAACCTCTGTTTTACATTTACGATCTTCATTTTATCTCTTCAAACAACTCCCGAAGAGTGTTGTGCCCATTTTTGGTACAAACACTTTGGTGCTTTCACTGAGAAAACCAGTTTTTTCTCCCGCTCATTGGATCTGCCGTCGATACCGGATTGCACAAATCCAAGAGGAAGATCCAGCTATCCAGTCCGGAATCCTTCCATTTTATTCAGATTTGCTCAAAATCTAGGAGAGGACTCCACCACCGAGAATGGTCAGCACAAGAACTGGCGCTACCGCTGCAGAGCAAGAAGGCCGAGATAGGCAGAATCCCACACAGCCGCCTTCTTCCAATCAAGACAATACCACTCACTCGGACTCCACGGGGCTAGTCACCCGACAGGAGTTTCAAGTATTGCTCCAGGAGCTGACCCAAAGCCGTCAGCAGTTGGCGGAACAGTTGCGCGCCAATATCGAGCTGACCAACCAGCTAAACCGCCGGGGGCACAGAAGGTCCAGGAGAGATGATGCCTCCAGAGCGTCTACCGAAAGCTCAGCTTCATCTGATTATCACCACCGAACTACTCGTCCTCGGCTAGAGGGGAGTCGCGCTCAAGCTGCTGAATATCAGCCCGCCTTAACTGTTGGGCAACTGAGGGTAGGACCATCGGCCAGCTTCCAAACGGGTCCCTCAACACGAGGAGGTACTGCCCCACAGTACACCACGGATAACCGCGCCACAACCGCCGCAGCAGAGACAAGGGTTAATACCCGAAATCAATCAGAGCCGATCAATCAACAGCGTGGACATACTCCTGAACCTTATGTCCCAGAAGACGCTGAGCCAAGGAGGCGAGATACGGATCGTCGACAGCGCCCGATCCTAACTCGCACCGTGGAACCCGACCACGCCTTAGCTCATCACGCTCAGAATCTGCCCGTGTCGGATATATCAACCATGATACGTCAGATGATCCGCGAGAGTCAGGGGCTCACTAATGATGATTGGGGGATTTCCCGTAGTCATACCCCTTTCACAGACGAAGTGTTACATGCTGAACCCCCTAGGCGATTCAGAATGCCGACTCTCCCGATGTATGAAGGAAATAGCGACCCCAACCAGCATATTCTGAAATATCAATGGTCGATGAGCGCTGCAAGGGCCGACGATGCAGTGAAGTGTCGGAGTTTCCCCATCTCTCTGGGGGGAATCGCGACAATGTGGTTTACCCGCCTACCACCTAGATCAATCTCTTCGTTCGATCAATTGGCCAAGAGGTTTGTGGAGCAATTTCGTATGCATGTTGCTAGGCCAAAAGACGTCAACACCCTGTCCAGCATCGCTCAAGCTCCTGGAGAAACGCTCAGGTGTTACCTGGAGAGGTTCCACGCAGCATGCTTCGAGATCACCAATCCTAACGATAATTCAATCTTGATGGCTCTGACCAAGGGGATTGATCCTGATTCTGAATTCGGAAACTGGCTAGCTAGAAAACCGCCTGCATCGTTGGACCGTTTTTACTCCAAGGCCGCTCAATTCCTGCGGCAGGAGGACGCAAAACAGTCCAGGAAGCAGGACGATGCGAGGCCTAGCATTGAGGGAATACAGAGCAATGTGGCAGTTAAACAGTCCGGCGAGAGTTCCGGGAAAGTTCAACTGAATATACAAAACAAGCAAACCCAGCAGAGAGGAAACAATGGCCAGAATAAGAAGAGAGATGAGAACCGAGGTCCACGACGTAGAGCTCAGATGTTCGACAGTTATACACCGCTAAACACGTCATTGGAAAACGTATACTTACAGACTTGTAACACAGTACAGTATAAGAAGCCTGCTCCGAAGCCCTCGTCGGAGAAGCAGGTTCAGACAGGGAAATTCTGTAGGTTCCATGAAAGCTATGGGCACAATACCAATGAGTGTCGGCACTTACAGGACCTCATCGAGAAGCTGATTAGAGAGAGGAAGCTAGATCAATTTGTACGGGCGCCGCAGTCTGGCGGAGCGGGCCCCTCGAATCAAAATCGTTCACAAAATCAGGAAAGAGAGGAGGAACCCGCCCGTGCGGGCGGGAGATTAGTTATCAACACAATAAGTGGTGGTCCCCATCCGGCAGACAGAAGCTGGGGGGAAATGGAGTCGTATGCTAGTTCTATCAGGCATGCGGACTTCGAATGTTGTAGTAATTGCGAGGACGGAACCTCGGCGAAACAACAAAAGATAATATCAGATGATATCGTGTTCAGAAGCCGAGACGCCAATAAGGTCGAAGCCCCTACTATCGATCCACTAGTCATATCTGCCCAGGTAGGTCCTGCTTGGATGAAGAGGATCCTGGTTGACAGTGGAAACTCTGTGAATATCTTGCTTAAACGGGCTTACGACTTAATGAAGATGGAGACAAAGGATTTGAAACCCTGTTTATCCAGAATCCATGGTTTCAACGGAAGCGCCACGATACCCATCGGAATAACTGAACTCCCAGTCGAGTTAGGCGTTGGAGAACGCCGGAGGGTCCGAATGTTACAATTTGTTGTGCTAGAAATTGATTCGCCATATAATGCGTTTCTGGGTCGACCAGCCCTAGCTGAGTTCAGGGCGGCGATCGCCCCATGGTGTTTGACTTTGAAATTTCCCACTGATCATGGGATTGGAGTTGTTCAAGGAGATCAGGCCACAGGAAGGGCCTGTTATGTTGCTGAGCTACGCGGGGCACAGCGTAAAGAGAAGGGAAAGGGCGTAGAGGAATCTCTCTGCGTCCGCTCTATTGATAATTGACAATTGGTGCCTGGGTCTCGGCCCGGGCACCACGACCAGTTCCTAAAAGATCTGGACCCTAGGGACAACGAGGATAAAGATGAATCAATGGAGAGTCAAGCTTCTCCAGCCGAACTGACTGTGGACGTCCCAATCAGTGAGGATGATTATTCGAAGATGCTGAAAGTTGGGTCTCAACTGAACGAGCAGACACAGCAGGAATTGGTCGAATTCCTTCGGGCGAATCTCGATGTCTTCGCCTGGACACACTCTGACATGTGCGGAATCTCACCGAGCATGCAAGTCACTCCCTGAATATAGATCCGCGACATGTCCCAGTAAAGCAGAAAAGGCGCGGTATGGATCCAGAGAGATCTGCCACCCTTAAGGAGGAGGTTGATAAACTACAATCCAACGGGTTCATTCGAGATGCCTTGTATCCAGAATGGGTGTCCAACCCTGTACTAGTTCGGAAACCAAACGGGAAGTGGAGAACCTGCGTTGATTACTCTGACCTAAACAAGGCCTGTCCAAAAGATAGCTTCCCACTTCCGCGAATCGATCAGCTCGTGGATTCAACGGCCGGACATGAACTACTATCCTTTATGGACGCTTATTCCGGCTACAACCAAATACCCATGCATTTACCCGATCAGGAACATACCAGCTTCGTGACCGATCTGGGACTCTATTGTTACAAAGTCATGCCGTTTGGTCTAAAGAACGCTGGAGCAACATACCAACGCTTAGTCAACCGAATGTTCGCTGATCAGATCAGGAAGACCATGGAGGTTTACGTGGATGACATGCTGGTGAAGTCCCGATTCTCCACAGATCACGTCAGAGATTTGAACTCAATGTTCAGCATCCTCCGGGAGTACGGAATGAAGCTCAACCCACTCAAGTGTCACTTTGGCGTTGCATCCGGAAAATTCCTTGGGTTCATCGTCAACGCTCGAGGAATAGAGGCGAATCCTGAGAAGATCTGGGCTATTAGAAATTTGCAAACCCCTAGAACTATAAAGCAAGTCCAGAGTCTTAACGGGAAGGTCGCAGCATTGAGCAGGTTCATTTCAAAGTCCACCGATAAATGCATTCCTTTCTTCGACCTGATCCGGAAGGGCAAACGGAACTTTGAATGGACCACGGAGTGTGAAGGCGCGTTCCGATCATTAGTTCAACATCTCTCCACACCTCCGATCTTATCAAAACCGGTTGACCACGAGCAACTATATCTCAACCTGGCAGTATCAGAACATGCGATCAGTGCTGCTCTAGTCCGGGAAGAAGACAAAGTGCAAAACCCGGTCTACTATGTTAGTAAGCGGCTAACAGGAGCTGAAAGAAATTACCCGAGATTGGAAAAACTGGCCTATTGCTTGGTCATTGCTTCAAGAAAGCTCTGTCCTTACTTCCAAGCTCATCCGCTTACTGTGTACACCGACCAGCCGTTACGACAGGTCCTCACGCGGCCTGAGACGTCCGGTAGGTTACTCAAGTGGAATATTGAGCTAAGCCAATTCGATATCGCATACGCTCCGCGGAGAGCCATTCAAGGACAAGTCCTGGCAGATTTCATAGCTGAATTCACCGTTCCAGAAGACTTGCCCGAGACCAGTAAATCTCCCGACTACATCTGGAAGCTGTATACTGACGGTGCATCAAATGATCGGTGTTCGGGCGCTGGGGTTGTACTTGAGACTCCCGAGGGCCGATCCATATGTTATGCTCTTAAATTCAACTTTCGTGCAACTAATAATGAAGCCGAATATGAAGCCCTTCTAACTGGCTTAAGACTTGCCAGAGACTTGAGGATTATCGCTGTGGAAATTTATTGCGATTCACAATTAGTAGTATGTCAAGTACGAGGAGAATATCAGGCAAGAGACCGAAGACTGGCTGCTTACTTGGCTCGAGTTCAGGAAATACTAAACCAGTTTGATTATTATGCCATCTATTATGTGCCTCGGGAGCACAATCAGAAAGCCGATTCACTGGCAAAGTTAGCTAGCACAGGCGAAGCGCAGCAAATGGGACTTGTCCCCGTTGAAACTTTGGCCTCCCCGAGCATCGATCGGATAGAAATGAACTCTGTGTTTGAAACCGCTCCCAGTAGAGAATCTTGGATGACTCCGTATCGGAATTACATTAAGAATGGGACGTTGCCTGAACCTAGAAATGAGAAGAGACAAATTCAGCGGAAAGCTTCGCGGTTCGTCATCCAAAACGGAGTCATGTACAGGAGGGGTTATTCCGGTCCTCTCCTCAGATGTATCGCCCACGAGGAAATCAAACGATTGTTACATGACGTACACGAAGGAGAGTGTGGCGATCATACCGGAGGACAAGCTCTCGCTAAGAAGATACTCCGATATGGGTACTACTGGCCGACAGTGAACCGAGATGCGGCAAACTATGCCCGGAAGTGCGATAAATGCCAGATACATGCCCGAATTCCGAGAGCTCCGCCTACTGAAATAACCCAAATGGTCAGTCCCTGGCCATTCGCAATGTGGGGCATCAACATCATCGGCGCTTTACCTTTAGCAAAAGGCGGTGCGAAATACGCCATCGTCGCCGTTGACTACTTCACAAAGTGGGCTGAGGCCGAAGCCCTTGCAACCATTACGACAAAGAAAGTGATAAATTTCATGGTTCGCAACATCATCTGTCGATTTGGACTCCCGCATACTATCATCACTGATAACGGAGCCCAATTCGAGAGTGCGGAATTCAAGAATTTCTGTCAACGGTTTCATATCTGCAAAAAGTTCTCGGCTGTCGCACACCCCCAAGCGAATGGACAGGTTGAAGCTGTCAATAAAGTTATAAAATCGATCCTGAAGAAACGATTGGAGAAGGCTGGAGGCAAGTGGGTCGATGAACTTCCTATGGCGTTATGGGCCTACCAAACGACCCACAAAACCGCGACCGGACACACTCCGTTTTCCCTATCTTATGGCTCAGAGGCCGTTATTCCGGTCGAGACAGAAGTGTTCTCTCATCGCGTGACTTATTATGATCCAAAAACAAACGCTATACTCCTGGCCGAATCTTTGGATCTATTGGATGAAAAACGGGAAGAGGCTGATTTGAGAGCAGCCGCACATCGAAGTCGGGTCGCCCGACTGTACAACACCAGAGTTCGACCTCGAACCTTTGAACTCGGCGACCTCGTGCTCAAGAGAATCTACCCAGTTCCTTCACACATGAAACCGAACTGGGGAGGACCGTATGTAATTACACGAAAGCTCGGAGATGGTACATTCAAGCTGTCGACTATTGACGGTCTCGATTTACCAAGGGCTTGGAACAGCGAAAGTCTCCGCCGCTATTACATATGACAGGCTTTATTTATTTCATTCTATTTAGCAATTTGTTTCTGCATTTCAAAATTTGGATTTTGTAATAAGGCAACTTACTTTGCCGCATTTTCTTATTTCAGCAATAAAATGCCACTTCTTCGAGCCAGAGCTGTGATTCATTAAGTACGATATACAACATCACGATGCACGAAGAGCTAAATCCCATCATGCAATGGGACTTATTCAAATGGAGAGTGGCTGTGATACGACCGGCCACTCACTAGGTGAAACTCGAGCTCGGGGACAAGCCATGACACCGATATTGATAGGGTTGACACACGACAATCCTGCAATTAACTCCGTATTCCCAGAGTGCGAAGCGGAGTATAAACATTCAACTCCGCATTCCCAGAGTGCGAAGCGGAGTATAAACATTCCAACTCCATGTTCCCAGAGCGCGAAACGGAGTATAAACATCCAACTCCGTGTTCCCAGAGTGCGAAGCGGAGTATAAACATCCAACTCCGTGCTCCCAGAGTGCGAAGCGGAGTATAAACATTCAACTCCGTATTCCCAGAGTGCGAGACGGAGTATAAACATTCAACTCCGTATTCCCAGAGTGCGAGACGGAGTATAAACATTCAACTCCGTATTACCAGAGTGCGAGACGGAGTATAAACATTCAACTCTGTGCTCCCAGAGTGCGAGACGAAGTATAAACGACCAACTCCGTGTTCCCAGAGCGCGAGACGGAGTACGAACAACAGTCAACTCCGTGTTCCCAGAATGTGAACAACCGCTTACGAGATGACTTATATCCCCGGAGTGGGGATGAAACAATTCATAAGAGAACAAGTGTAGTTCAACTACTCGGTCCGCGCTTGATGCAATCGCAAGTTGATCATCACAACTTAACCCTGGAACTAGGGGCAGAGGCAAATGTTAGTCATTACCTGAAACTACGCGATGTTCAGCTCCGATGCGATCCCCTATCACAACTCAAGTCCGAGATTTCCATACTTAACAAGTAAAATGAGCTATTCTTAAAACAATCAGATAATGCAAGTACACTGGACCAAAGTCCGAACACTGCAATATTCAAGCATAGAAAGGAACATGAGCTGAAACTAGAAAACAAAATTTTATTTCAACTAACTCAAAAACAATGGTTCATACATGAGTTTTTTCCAAAATATTCCTACTAGCAGGGGCCGAACCCGCATCTAAACACGGCCTACAAAAGGGAAAAACAGAGAAAATAACAAAAGTCCCTAACTGCCTATGAAAGGAATGTCTAATCCTTCTGCTTCCTCAACTTCTTCTTCCTCGAGGAGCTACTGGAACCACCAGTACCCTTTCGCTTGGAACCTTTCTCCTTAGGCAGGCTCCCCTCGGGTGAAGGCATAATGTCGACGTCCTCATCCGAACTGGACTCTATGGGAATGCTTCCCGCGGGGGGAGTTGGAGGAATAGAATCCGCGGCCGGAGGAGGGGCAGATATACTAGTATCAATAAGCGTGCCCCCAGGAGACACAATCATAAGAGGAGTAGGGCACCGTCCCGCTGCCCCGCCATCTACATCGCCGCTGTGCGCCGCGGCCGCCATCTCGGCATTAATTTCGGCCAACATCGCCGCTTCCCGTTGTGCTCTGGCCTCGCTATGGGTTGTGATAGTCTGAGTAGAAGTGTCGGAAGTAGACGAGAATCCACCCAGGCCAAACGGCAGGTCCGCAAAAGGATCACTCTGACAGCCGAGGAGCTCGTTTATCATCTGTTCATCGAAAGAAAGTGAGCTCCCCTGCGTTACTCCGACTGGTGCCATTGCTGTGACGGAAGTCGCCTCAGAAATGATGGCTTCTGGCGCTTGGCCTGATTCTTGGGCAGTAAGAGGCGCGGCTGGTGTAACTTCTGTCACTGATCAAAGAAAAAGGACATGTCATTAGCAACACTTCAACACAGACTCTTCAATCCAAATATACAAGAAGTTAGTTCAGGGTACCTTCCTCGGTTTGGCTCGAGGTCGCCTGAACAACTTCAGAAGGATGTTCCTTAATAGGAGATAGATGTGGTCGGTCTGGATCATATGCCAGGATGTGCTGCGAGTCGATCATCGGAGTTGGCTCAAATTGAGATGACACGACTATCTCAGAACTCATAACATGGTGCTCTGCACCAGAACTTTCTCCGACTTCCTGAGTCTGGGCACCAAGCCTCTCCTTATCGTGGGAACTCATGGAGTCATGGAGAATTTTCTTTTCGTCATCATTAAGGATGCGGTTCTCCAGCTCGAATTCATCAAGGGCTTCATCAGGTTGCCCAGACTTCTCCTCATCAACCAGCAAGTTCCAAGCGTTGTAGAGATGCGTGGGGTAATCATCGAGCCATGACAAATCTCGGTGCCTTAGTACATTGACGTTATAAGTGACGAGTAGCTCTTCCACCTCGGCCTCAATCCTGGCCTCCGCCTGCCGCACCTTCTCGTCAACCCCAGCCTCAGCTTCGTGAGCTCGTTGCATAGCCGCTTCTTTCTCCTTTCGGAGTGTCACTGCCTGATCACAGGCCTCCTGCGCAGAGACATTAGCTGCGTCTTTTTCCTTCGCCATCTCGGAAAACTTTGATTTCAGCTCATTAAGCTCCTTGAGAGCATCATCCCTCTCGGCGGTGATGGTGGTGTTCCTATGACCCATGTCCTCGATGGCGGTATAATGCTCTTGCTTCATCCGGGTCATGGCAGCGTTTACTTCATCAACCTTCTTTAGAGCCTCCATTTCAGATTTACGGGAAGACTCAGCCTCCGAGTTGAGTGCTTTTATGATTCGGTCGTTGTGACCCAACTCCTTCTCGAGCTTCTCAATAGTGACGCCCCGATCGAATGCCACTTTGGACGCCTTCCTCGCGGCCCGTCCCCATTCCCTGTACTGGAAAAAGATGTCCGCAACATAATCATGGATAGTGGTTTCAGCGGTTGGCGGAATTCTCTTCAAGTGCGGAGGGAAGACATAACCATCAAAACAGATGTCGGGAAATTCCTTCCTCATCTGTGCCAATTTAAGCGCTCCTTCACTAGACGCTTCAGTCGGGACCGGTACAGTAGCTGAGGAGGTGGCTATTTCAGTCCTGTGCGGAGGATCGGACCTCGAAGCTTGAGAAGGTGGCCTAGGCCGTGAAGTTTCAGGAGGACGAACAACTGCTACCGTAGGAGGTGCAGAGGTCCTAGGAGGAGGAGAGCGAGATCGGGATCGGTGAACGTACCCCCTGTCTCTATCAGACCTCTCCTGAACAGAATGTCCGGAGTCGTAATCCCTCTCACCCTCTCTCCTGCGTGGCTCGTGATAACGGCGCTTGTTGTGCAAACTGCCAAGCACAGAACCTTGCCCAGACATCATACCTGAAAAGAAAACCACGTAGAATCAGTAACCGTTTGCAATATGTTGTGTACGGTTAGGAAAATGTGTTGTGCCGTGAAGAGTGTGTGAATGTGTAACCCCCCGGACCAACCAGAAGTGTCAATCGCGCTAGCAGGAAGAGACTCGCTGACATCGACGATATGTCGCGGTCCACCCGATTCAACGTCGTGTTGCTCAGGCTCGATGTCCGGGATTGGAAGGTCAGCAGGCCCCTCGAATTGATTTTCAGCTTGCAGGGAGGGTGCTTCCATAATTCTAACTCCTGGCAAAGGACGGTGTAAAACCACGGACTTCCGTCTCCCGGACTTAGGCTGTTTTGAGGCCACTGCTTTGCCTTTCCTCTTGGCATCGGACTCCGGGGTTGCATTAGCGGGTCCGACCAACGGTTCCTCGTCGGTGTGAGTCCTTTCAGAGTCGGGTTCTTCAATTATCACGACCCTGGGTTTCTTCTGCTTAACCTTTTCCCTGGAAATGGTCTTTAATGCACCGTCGAGCCTTATGCTCTGCTTCCGCCTGATCAACCCAAGAACTCTAAGGTTCTGGTCCGTCAATAGCAACTCGATATTCCTTTCTTTGCTAGGGACCTCTTGAAGGATGCGAACTATCTCTTTATAGTAGCCGCCATCAGGTCGCTGGATTATCGCTGAAAGAAAGAGGATAGGAGATATGAGTTTAGTTTCATTCAAAAATTGCCCCGTCAATTACTGGGGAAAAAGACAATGCTTACGTATAAATAGCCATCTTCTGGCAAACCCCGGTGGACATCGGACATAAAACCACTCTGACTTGAAGTAGCTCAGCCTAGTCCACGACCCCGTGACAACTTGGCAGTTTCTCACAGACTCCAAGAATGTAAAAGATGGGCTGTCAGTTCGACTCTTGAAGTTGAAGAGGTATCTTATCTCGGTCGGGCGGGGAGGTCGGTAAAGGTATTCCATAAATGCGATGAACAAGCCATTGAGTGAAGCATATCCGTTTGGATGCAGTTGAGACGGAGCGATATCCAAGTAAGCCAACACTTCTCTTATGCAATCATTGAACGGAGGGAGTGTACCGGCTGCACATGCATGTCGATTAAAGGCAGTATACCCCTCCGGGGGATTGTGTGGTCTGTCGTCCGGTCCAGGCAACATCACGTCGTCCAACTATAAGCCGTGCCTCAAACATATTCTCCCTAGCATATCTTCAGAGATGCTGGACGGGACAGAGTCAGGTGGACTATTAATGAAGGACGCATCGGGCAACTCATCCAGAGCTGGACCAATAGCTTCGGCCTCAATGTCCGGAATCTCAAGTCTGGGAGGGATGAGGTTCTGAGTTTCTTGCTGCTGCGAACTTGACGGTTCCATAACTAGCTAACTCATGAGAAACCATCATTAGATGATGAAAAGCCCGTGCATTCCCCAGTGTAAAGTGCATGAATGTGTTGTGTAGTGCAAATGTTGTGCATGACTTGAGCAAATTCTGCAGAATTAAAGAAAACACGCTAGCGACGAAACTCTGGAAGTCAGACCGACAATGACCATCATCGCTGACCGTCACGATCGCGCAATCCAGATGCTAGATGGCTTATTCAAGTGTAAGTCCGTTATATGTTCGTTAGGTTACAGTTCCGTCGACGAGCTTCGAAAGTCAGTCAAATATGCAATCCTGTGATCAAGTCCAATTATGCAAGGCAGAAGCTCGTCGGAGTCGAGTGTAAAAGCATGCAAGAGTTCGTTAAGTTCGTCGAATTTCAGCATGGAATCGATCGTAGTTCAGATTCAAATTCAGTCGGAGGCGTGATATCTTTCGTGTCGATCCAGTTCGAATCGATACTTTCGTATCGATCAAAGTCGACTCGATACCTTTCGTATCAATAGGTTTCGAATCGACGGCAATTCGTATCGATCGGAGGAGTGGATTTCGTATCGATCAGAGAGGCTTACTTCACATCGGCCAAGGGTTAACGACTGTGTGTCAACTAAACGCAGTGATTTCGCATCGATCTGGGGCTATCGATATTATACCAATAAACCTCTTGGTCTTCGTATCGATCGTGGGAGGCAGACTTTCGCATCGATCACGCGGGCCAAACACTTGCATCAATCATTTCAGTTCGACACAAGCCCCAACCACCTTAGATCGATGCGAACCTCTACATCCCCTTCAACCCATCAATCGATGTGAGGTCATAAAATCTGGGTCGAGTCGAACGCTCCTGTCCCGGATCGACACGAACTAGAGGTGAAGCAATTCCTCCAGGACTCTTTCTTCTCCGATTGACACGAGCATCGCCATGGCCATCCTCGACCAAGCTATGGTCCAGATCTGGCCTTAGCGCTGCCGAAATCAATAATCAGCAAGGACACGATGGATCTGAGATCTGAACTTCGTCGCTCGAATTTAGTCGTGATTGCTTATTTACCTGAATTGAAGTTGGAGTTTAGGGAAATAAAAAATGATATGTGATCGGTTCGAAGATTGGAACAATTTTTTCCTCCCAAGTTCTTGAATCGATACGAAAATGCAGAAGGCAACAGTAAAAAATAGAAGGTAAAGAAGTGAAAAATGGGCTAAGTCCCAGGTATTTATATGAAGTCTGGAGGCGAACTGGGTCGATTCGTCTCCCAGTCAGCGTAACCGGTCGCAAGCGGTCAAATGATGGGTCTGTGCAAGCGCCTTCCTCGAATCCATCAGACTGTGCCTCCAACGAGTCGAAATATTCACCAGATGCTATCGATTCGATACATCCACTTTATGATCCATCGACTCACAACAGTGCAGACCTATCGATACGAGCGTAGATTTCGTATCCATCGGAACCTATCGATACGGACAATCAATTTGTATCCATCAGATGTCGCCAATTCGAATCAGAATCCACCATGGCTTGCGACCATCGATACGAATCCATTTCGTATCGATCGAGATGACCCGCATCGATGCGAAGAGAAGCTTTCCAACTTTTTAGCATCGATTCATGAGAGGACCGATACATGAGGATGGTTAAAGAGTACGGCTTTCAAATTATTCAAAGAAGACATACGGCTTTTCAAAGCACGTCATGTTTTCACAAGACGTGCTTTGGGGGGCAAATGTTATCCCGCCTTTTGGCAAGGCCAGGACACCAAGGAGCCGACTAGAGAACAAGGATAGCACGCCATGGATATCACTGAATTTTGTCCGAGCCCAGAATGAGCTACAATTGATAGGACATGACAAGAAAGGCCATAGAAATCAGCACCTCAAATTTCAAGTCAATCCGGACTCGTACGCTCAAGTTATGATCGAGTCAAATTGAAGGGAAAAGCCCAGATTTCGTCTCCATCACTCTGGGCAATTTCGTATCCATCACCGAAGCCCTAGTTCGAATCCATCAATCTTCGCACCAATCAACTTCGAATCCATCGAGGTACCCAGGTTCGACTCGATTTCCTTCGTATCCATCGAGCTCGTATCGATGGACTTCGTTCACATCAGCAATTGAAGCACTTCGTGTCCTTCAGCCAACATCTGCTTCGTATCCATCGAGGCACTACACTTCGTATCCATCTAAGCGCTACGCTTCGTATCCATCTAAGCGCTACGCTTCGTATCCACTAGAGAGCCTTGCTTCGAACCTGCGACCCATGACTTGTTCACATCCAACGGGTCAACCAACTAGGGTGACGTGTCGTCCATCGAAGTAAACAAGGCGAGATGCCTGGAGTCGAAACAGTCAATGCGGCGCAAAGACCGGATCAAGACGAAGCGCGCGCGCCACCTCACTTCAAGAGCACGTGCAGCCAGCGAAGCGAACAGATGGAGTCGAATTCATGGATTCGAACCAGACAGCCTATGAGGAATCTCAGTTCGTATCGACCATATCTCGTGATCTACTGGTCCAAATCCAATGAAATTTTAAGGGAAGCTCGCATACATGCTGAGGATCGTGTCCACCAAATTTGAGCTCAATTGGAGGTAATCTTGATCGATACGAAATGACTTCGTATCGATCACAGATCGACTTGAAACTTTCTGGAAATAGTCGAATGGGTCCACTCACGTGCCAGACCAATTCTCCCGGAGTTTGAGCGAGATTTGAGCTTCCTACGCCTATAAATAGAGCCCCAGAATCAACAAAAAAAGGATCTTTTTTTTCTCTGAAGCGTCCAGACTCTGCCGGATTGAGATTTGCATCTTACTTTTGCTGTCAATTTCGAATTCTAAACTGTAATCCGCTGTTCATTGCTGTAATCGCTTGTAATCATTGAAAGAGAATCAATAAAGTCATCAAAACTTCATAGTGGACGTAGGCTACACGCCGAACCACTCTAAATTGCTTGTCTGTGCACTTTACATTTCTGTTTGTTGGAGTTTTTGTTAGATAACCTCTGTTTTACATTTACGATCTTCATTTTATCTCTTCAAACAACTCCCGAAGAGTGTTGTGCCCATTTTTGGTACAAACAATTTCTACTGGACCAATCTTTCGGGCTTTCAACTTGTTATAAGCACCCACTGGAAAACGATCCTTCGTTAACACAGCATACACCCAATCACCCTTGTTGAACTCCACACTTCTTCTCTTCTTATCTGCATCTCGTTTATACTTCTCATTTGTCTTCTCCAAACGTTCCTGAACGATTCTGTGGCATTCTGTCAATCCATCAACAAAATCAACAGCCCGTTTAACTGTCCCCTTCGATTGTGGCACTATTGCTAAATCCAACGGCCCTTTTGGCAAGCTTGAATATACAATCTGAAGTGGACTGAAACCAGTGCTTCGGTTAACAACATGATTATGAGCAAACTCTGCCTGACACAACTTTAAGTCCCAACTTTTCAAATTATCTTGTACAAGACATCGCAACAAGTTTCCCAACGATCTATTCACCACTTCCGTTTGCCCATCTGTTTGAGGATGATATGCACTACTAAACTTCAGCTTCGTCCCAACCATCTTCCACAGACTCAACCAAAAGTGACTCAGAAATCGAGTATCTCGGTCAGAAACAATAGATTCAGGTAACCCATGTAAACGATAGATTTCTTTAAAGAATAACTGTGCAACACGGACTGCATCAGCGGTCTTCTTACAAGCAATAAAATGTGCCATTTTCGAAAATGGGTCAACCACCACATAAATGGAATCGTTTCCCCTTTGAGTTCGAGGCAAACCCAAAACAAAATCCATACTCACATCAACCCAAGGCTTAGTTGGTACAGGTAACGGCATATATAATCCAGCATTGGTCGCAATTCCTTTCGAAACCTGACAGATATGACATCGCTCCACAAACCTTTCCACTTCTTTCCTCATTGATGGCCAAAAATAAGATTGAGAGATCAGCTGTAATGTACGGTCTCTACCCACATGACCTTCCTCATGCAATTCCTTCACAATCTTCAACCGTAAACTACAATCCGATATACATAATCGATTTCCCTTGAACAGAAAACAATCTACCATCACAAACTCATCCGTCTCTCCTTTCTTCACATTATCTACAAACTTCATAAAGTAAGGATCTTCAACAAATAACTCTGGTAGCACATGAAACCCTGTCACTTCAACTTTCATCGTAGTTAACACATGATTTCTTCTACTTAATGCATCCGCAACACGATTCGTCACTCCCGATTTGTGTTTCACAACAAACGTAAACTGTTGCAGATATGCGATCCATGATGCATGTCTCGCTGAAATCTTGTCTTGCCCTTGTAAATGTTTCAACGTCTCATGGTCAGTGTAAAGAACAAACTCTTTCTGAAATAGATAGTGTCTCCAGTGTTTAATAGCTTGCACAACAGCATAAAATTCCACATCATATGTATTATATCTCATCTTCGCTCCGGATAACTTTTCACTGAAATATGCAATAGGATGCCCCCTCTGACTCAACACCCCTCCAATCCCAACCTTCGACGCGTCAGTATGTAATTCAAACAACACCTGAAAATCAGGTAATGCTAGAATTGGTGCTGTCGTCAACAACTCCTTGATTCGATCAAAAGCAACTCCTGCTTCCTCCGTCCATGAAAACTGTTTACCCTTCATACAATCTGTAACAGGCGCCATCACACTACTAAAGTGTGGAATAAATCTTCTATAAAATGAAGCCAACCCGTGGAAACTTCGAATTTCTATTATCGTCTTGGGCTATGGCCAATCTCTAATCGCTTCGACTTTACTTTGGTCAACCTGTATTCCTCCATCCGATACAATATACCCCAGAAATAAAACACTATGCGTCATGAACACGCATTTCTTCGTTGCAGCATAAAATTGTTTTTGTCGCAGTACCATTAGCACTTCTCTCAAATGATTCAAATGTTCCTCCGGACTTCCACTATATATCAGAATATCATCGAAATACACCACCACAAACTTCCCAATGAATGGTCTAAAAATCTGATTCATCACCCTCATGAAAGTACTTGGTGCATTTGATAAGCCAAATGGCATAACCAACCATTCGTATAGACCCTCTTTGGTTTTAAAAGCTGTCTTCCACTCATCACCTAGCCTGATACGAATTTGATGATATCCGCTCTTCAAATCAATCTTCGAAAAAATAGTAGCTCCTCTTATTTGATCTAGCAAGTCATCCAACCTCGGCATTGGAAATCTATACCTCACGGTAATCTTATTCAATGCTCGACTGTCAGTGCACATTCTCCACGTCCCGTCCTTCTTCGGTACTAACAAAGCTGGCACAGCACACGGACTCAAGCTTTCCTGCACATGCCCCTGCTCAAGCAATTCTTCCACTTGCCTCCTCAATTCTTCATGTTCCTTTGGACTCATTCGATAATGTGGTCTATGTGGTAACATTGCTCCCGGAAAAAGATCAATTTGATGTTGAATGTCTCTCAGTGGCGGTAACTCCTTCGGTAACTCATGTGGAAATACATCCTCAAATTCTTTCAAAACTGGTTTCACTTCTTCTGGAATTTCAACCTCTTCACTGCTCTCACGCCCAATTAACAAGAATACTTCCGGCTCTTCCTCAACCTCCTTAACAAACTCCTTCAAAGATAGCAAAGTTTTCAGCTCCTCAATTTCTTCTGACTTACTTTCTCCTTGTTGTCTCTTTTTTGGAACTAAGATAATCTTCGTACCTTCAAACATAAAACTGTAGCTATTGGTCCGACCGTCATGCTGTACTGCTCGATCATACTGCCATGGTCTTCCCAAAAGTAAATGACAAACATCCATCTCTACTATATCACACCAGATCTCGTCTTTGTATTTCTTCCCAATAGAGAATGGAACACGAACTCGTCTATCCACTTTCACCTCTCCTCCTTTTCTCAACCATGCTAACTTGTAAGGATTCGGATGCTTCTCTGTCTTCAACTTCAACTTTGTTACAGCCTCGGTTGAAATGATATTGTCACAACTTCCTGCGTCAATCACAAATTTACACACCTTCCCCAGTATGGTGCATGTTGACTGAAAGATATTACTCCTCAACCAATTAGCTTCTTCCTGCTTCTCGGTGTCAAACACGATCTCCTCAGCATTAGATTACAACCTTCATCTCCTGACGCAATATCCTGTTCATCCTCCTCAACTGGACTTGAATAACCTCCATCAACATCCTCATCCTCAACTTCTGCAATCATGGTTCTCTTCTTTGGCTTTGGACACTCATTGCTTTTATGACCCATCTCTTGACAATTGTAACATTTGAAACCATTGTTAACCTTCGCCTTCTCAGCCTCCTTCATCGCTGGTTTGCTAATAGGTTTAGAAACATTAGAGCTTCCACTAACACCCTTCACTGGATTGTTAGAACTTGTAAACACACCACCTCCTCGTCTTCCCTGTTTCTCCCAAGCCAACGCTTCCTGGTGTGCTTCCGCTACAGATCTGGGATCAAACATGTTAACCATATCTTGAATCTGCATTCGCAATCCTCCAACAAATCGATCTGTTAATTGTTCCTCTGTCTCCATGATATCGTTCCTAGCAATCAGTTGATAAAATTCATCAGCATAGTCATTCACAGATTTCGTCCCTTGTCTCAAGTTTTGCAAACGTTGATACATCAGAGGTTGATAGTTGTAAGGTAAGAACGTTGCTTTCATCAATTTCTTCATCTTCTCCCAAGATTCAACCTTTGACTTCCCCAGTCGTTCACGTGTAAGTTTGGTTTGCTGCCACCATGCCAAAGCTCTACCCCTCAACCTTGTAGCAACCAACTTCACTCTACGATGTTCTGGAACTTCCTTAAAGTCAAAAATCTCTTCCACATTAGACAACCAATCCAAAAACTCCTCATCTTGCATACCTCCCTTGAATTCCGGTATTTCAGTTTTCATCCCGGACTCCCACTTGTGATCGTACTCCGACTGATTTCTTCCTTGTTCACGTCTTCGTCCATGAACACTACCACCATCATACTCTTCTTCACAATCCGATGTATATCGATGTCGATCCTGACCACCAACATCTCTACTACCATCACGTCTATCACCAACATCCCTTCTATCTACATTCCTCCGTTCTCGAGCATTCACATTTCTATCACGACTTCGATCATCAACATTTCTATGATCACTATCAACACTTCTCTCTCGATTTGAATGTGGTGAAACTCTACTTCTCCCATGGCTCGATTCAGGTGAAACTCTTCTCTAATTTTGACTCATCTCCAACATCATCCTCTCTAATCGACCAATCCCTTCATTAAGCTTCTCATTAAAGTTCTCGTTAATTCTTTGCTCCATCTCATCGGCCTCCTCTCTTCCGTACAAAGCATTAATATTGCGATGACGTTGAACTCGTCTCGGTGGCATGATTACTCTTCAACAATTTCCAACAAAAACTTCACTTCGATCTAAAAATCTTCAAATCAAAACTACCCACTTGTTGAAATCTTCAAAAATCTCCAAACGAACAAATCTCTTCAAAATCTTGATAAACCACTTCTCCAAATGATGTAAATCTCGCACAACTCCAAAAATCTACGCAAACTCCTTGCATTCTAGCTCCGATACCAAATGACGCAGCGGATAATACAAAAACAAGATAGATCGATGAACGTTGCAATCGGTGGATTGAGAAATACTGGAATGCCCAAATTCGTTGATCCGAAGATACCGAATTCTAGCTATCTCTGTCACGTTGATCGCGCACGATACCGTGAAGAGAGATCTACAATTCTTCAAGCGTTGATCAAGCGCACTTGATTCCGTGAATTGGCTTCAACGATCGAAGATTCGAGCGCACTCGAATGTCGAAGGTGGAGATAGGAGATTATACTCAACTACCGATTTAATTGAAAGCACAAAGCTAACAAAGGAAATTTTATTTCAAAATCAACAACCTTTTACAAATGATATAACTCGCCTATTTATAGGCATACAACACAACACTTACATCACAACTCATAGGTCTTGAACGACCTAACACTTAGAATATTTACAACACTTAACAGAAATACGAGCTACAGTACAAACGACTCAACAATAGTGTTTAACGACCTAAAGAACAGTTGGCATCCGACTTATAAGCCTCGCGACTTATCAAAGTTGTCTCACTACTTATCAAAAATGTTTCTGCGAGTTATCAGCTTCATTTCCCGACTTATCAATCTTCTCACGACTTATCAAATGATCTCACGAGCTAAGGGAAGTACGTTCATTCGCGACCTTTAGTCATGCCGCGATTTAGACAAGGTCGCTCGCGATTTATCTGGAAACGATTCAGGGTTAGGTCGGAATAGTTTTAGGTCGGTGATTGGAGGTCGGGAACAATTGGAGTTAATTCGTGGTGGGTTATGTCGTGAAGGAGTTAGGTCGGGTTGGTGGTTAGGTGGGAGATTAGTGGCATAGGGCTTAAGTCGGAGATCAGTAGGTCGTAGCGTGAGGTAATTTAAGTCGTTGGGTGGCTTGGTTAGGTCGTATACCGATTCGGGCATTTGGGCATTAGGTCGTGGAATGGAAGTTGGGTCGGAGCACTTAAGTCGTAGGTCGCGGTGAAGTGTTAGGTCGGGGAAGTTAAGTCGTAGGTCGCGGTTTTGGGAATTAGGCCGTGGAATTTGGTAAGATTTTAGGTCGCGGGTACTGGAGTTTAGGTCGGAGGAATTGGGTCGTGGTGGAGTTAAGTCGGTGGGCTTTGGTAGGTCATGGCAATTAGGTCGTTCGACTTCATCCACTAAGGTATGCACTTCATCAAGAAGCCATTGATTTTTACTAGAGTTTAGGAATGAAAAGGAAGAACAAAGAGACTTGAAACAAATAATTCTTTGGTTTTAATAGATATTTAAATGGGTGAAAATTCATTGGAAATGAATATACACTTGCTGTTTATTTAATTTTCAAAATTAAAAATAATTTGAAAAATTACCGTTATTTGTCGACATGCATGCCCAAGGTATGTCGACATATATAAAGAATTTTTCAAAACAATTTTGCTTTGATATTCCAATGTATATAGCTTAGCTTATATGTTTATACTTGTATGTTTTCCAGAGATGATAAACAACGTATGCCAGCAAGAAATATAATGTTCATTGGTAATAAGAGCGAGTAAAAGGAATAAAAGAAAGATACATGAGATTCAACATAAACTTAAAACTAGAAAATCCAAATACGAAGATATCTTAAACAAACAACTAGAAAGATGTGGATGAAGAAGAACCACCAAGCTTGCGGATGATCTTTCCAAAGAATTCATGCATTTTGTTGGAAATTAAGGTAAATCTCTTTGAGAATGATTTCTTAAGATTTCTTTGGTTGTGAATGATCTTCTCTTTATTTTTGAAAAGATCTTTATTGGATGGATTAAGTGGCATATTGATACTTTCCAAGGAAGTATCCTCCTCTTCTTCTTGTTCTTCCTCCTCGACTTCAATTTCCTCTCCTTCCTCTTCCTCTTCCTCCTCTTCTCTTATTTCTTTCTCCTCTTCTCTTATTTCTTTCTCCTCTTTCCAAACCAACCTTTGTTCCTTTTTCGCCAGGCTCAAAAAGGGGGAAATATGCATAAGTGAAATTTTAGCATTATCAAATATTTTTCAAGGAATTATTTCCTCTCCTTTAAGGTCAACACCAAAATAATTGAAAACACGAGTAAAATACACACCATGAGATAGTGTGTTTTCATAGTTAGAAAGATTTTTAGGAAAAAGTTCATCCAAAATGACATGAGACCAATTATGTCGTATTGAGCATAAATGGCGAAAAGAGCTTTGAAAACTTTTTGTGTTAGGTAATTATAATTAAACGCTCTAGGAGTGATACATTGTTGTAAAAGAAGGTTTGAAATTCTCGCTTTTGGACGCAAGTTTTTGTGTTTCAATTCAAAATCATCATCACATTCGAATATGTTGAACTTAGTGATGTAATTTTGTTAGTTAACATGCTCAAAACCATTCAGATTCTACACGCAATTATCGCATATTTTGTTTTTGAGTTTTGGCGCTTGGTGTTGAAACGATACTTCTAAATAATTATTTTGAAGAGTTTGTTTGCATATAATAACCAAACTTTCTTGAAGTCAGTGGGAGCGATAACAAGATTTGTATGCCTTGGATATGATTAAAAAGTGGATACAACAATGGCGTGCCATAAGCATAAGAGCCGAACAAGTATTTTGATAGAGAAATCAAATAGTTTGGTATTCGATCAAAATCTAAAGGAAGCATGTGTCTATAAGAAAGAACATTAAAGGTACCAAAATATTTCTTCAATTATAAGTTAAAAACAAATTAATGATGTATCCATGTTAAAATCATTTTAGTTTGTTTGTTTAATCCTCGGCATTAGATTTGAAAATGACATCTTTTATAATCAATATAAAAGGATGTTGGGATAGTCCTATATGATATACATAGACACCATATTAAAATGTTTAATGTAGAGTATATGAGATGGATTCCTTATGAAGGGATATTCAAACTCGAACTCCACAAGTGATATCGAGTATAAATGTCAATCCTAAATTCATATTCAATCATAGTTAAGGAGCTTTAAGTTGGAAATGTTTCAAATAAATGATTATGGTTGATTCAACCAAAAAGCTATGTACATTCCTTTGAGTAATACCGTTGCAAAAGTTGTACATATTTATAATGCACAAATCTAATACTGAGCTAAAAGTGATTCCAAATGTTGAGAATCCCACGACATGGTTTTGTGAAAGCAATGTTGCAAAGACAATGAAAGAAATTAGAGCGCACTAGAAGTTGAGAAACATGCATGATCATTAAAAAACCTAGTGCTCACTAGAAGTTGAGAAACATACTCTGAAAAGTTCCACATGATGAAGTCAGTTTATCAACAAAGAGAGAGTTGAGTGATGGAGTAGATAATTATAACATTATAGCATATCGATTCACGAAGGGACTGGCTCGATTAGTTGCGAGGAAACTAATTGAAGGGATGAGACTAAGACTCCACAATGGCCTCAAGTGCAAGTAGGAGATTGAGAGAATTAAGGATATACCCTAAGGGCAATTTTGTAATTTATTTTAGGTTATTAACTCTACAGTGAAATCTCGTTCAAAATAAAAGGTGCTTGTTTTCTATTTGTACTTGTTGTATTGTGATATATTAATTAAGTAATTAATTTAAGTACATTAATATAGAAAATCCTTAAATGACATGTTGTGTGATAATAATCACAAGGCGTTGTAACCATGAGAAAATTATCATAAATAAAATAACACGTTACTTTAAAAATTCTTGGTCAAGATGTTTCGAGAAAGGATATCGACACATCCATTGAGACCGAATTGTGTAATGCTCTCCAGATGTTGGGTAGTGTATTGCTCATGGCTGCTGGGGGCACTAAGGAGCAACATATAGTTATTAGACAAATATGGAATGACTTGTTCGACAGTTCCCTGTTGGTTAATAACAACCAGGTCATATAAGAAATATCAAGGTGGTAATGTTGCACAGTTCCCTCGATGTGAGAACACTGTGGAACTTCAATGTGAATACTCCACTTTGATTATAGTCAAACCATGGCATGGCACTATGAATGTTCAAGATTAATCGGTGACTGAATTTACACCTTTGAGTCTCACGACCGTACTTGTGAATTCCCCGCAAAACCACATGATTTAATTAGTTTATAAAATGCTATAAATCAATTACATTAATTAAAATTTTGGGAAATATTAATTATTATTAATTTAATTATGTTTTTAGCATTATTTTTAATTATTTGAATACATGTATGAAAGTTATATTTGTATGCATCAATATATGATATTGATATATTTTTAAATGGGTTTCAATAAGAGATAATGGCTTCGAGGACTTTTGGAAACCTTGCACCATATAGTTGGAAAATAATGGTTGGCTATATATAGAGAGAAAAGGGTGGAGTGAGAAAAAATTAAGGGGACTAAATTAGGAAGTGTTAATCAAAAGAATGATAAAAGTTTCATTCTTTCAATTAAACAAGTCCACTAATTTAATTTCCTTTATTAATTTTTCTTTTCTCCTCTTTTATTCAATCCATACTGAAAATTTCTTCATCGTTTCGAATCAGGCCAAATCATCAAATAAAATAAAGAGCTTTGTGGTTCATTCATCTCCTGCAAAGATTGGATGTTGATTTGTAGAAATTTGAGGAGGAGTCATAGATCAAGGTGTTATTTATTGGCTAGAAGGTATAACTTCTTTTTCATATTTATATTTAGTGGTGTCACTTTATAACAATTATATAAATCATTGCCTCATCATGATTTATAATTGACATCATAATCTAAATAATTAATTGGATGATTTGATTTAATTTAATTTATTTGTTTAAAACTAAAAATGTTTATATGTGTAAAATTATAATTTCATCTGTAAATATGATTCAATTTATATGTAACGATTTTCTAAGGTAATATATAAATTTAAAGTTAAATATTATTGATTTGAATCAATTTAAAACATGAAATAGATTAACATCTTGTTCTAAGCTTTATTTATATGTTTTAATTTTAAAATTCCTTTTGATTGTTTTTTCCCTAAATTGCATTAATTTTGAGTGATATACAAAAGCATTTAGAAATATGTAATTTTATGTTTAGATTAAAACAATTTAATTTAATATTTTTGTGTGTGTGCACATAGGCACATACTTAAATTATTTTCATCTTCGTAATTATATATATGTATGTACGTATTTATAAATGATTTTAATATTAGTACTTAATTCACTAAGGTCATATTTACATTAATTAAATGTAATCTGGACCTGAATTTCAGAAAAACTTGCCAAACCAAATTTAGATTTTTAACTTCAAATTTGGATTTTGAAATTTATATTAGTCAATTTATTTTAAGTTTTGTCTAATCAATCTTTGTTGTTAATATTCAGATTTTATGATATTTTTTAATCAAACATACACTTTACATTAGTTAAATAAAATTGAGGCAATTGATATATAAATATAATGGCGAGTATATACATGGTAGATATTGCTCTAAATATCTCACACGTATATATTAACCTTGTTGTTGTTGTTTGTTGGTATATGTCATGTTAAATATTTTGTTATCACATGTCATTTTGTATGTTGAATAGGTTTAGTTTTAGTATAGTGTTTGCAATAGGGGAAGGTGTAACCAATGTTGATATGACCTTTTTTTATCCCTTTTCTTCTAGATTTTGATGTGATTACATCTAGATCTAGTAATATGTTCATTCCCTTTTTAAACACCTTTTAGAAATATGAATATATTTGATACACTCATATTTATTCAAACTTTATACTTAATAAACATAGATTTAATAAATTAATTAGAAAGTTAAATAAAATTTAATTTTAGTTAAATTTACTAGATTGGATCTAGTAAAACCGATTAGAGTTCATAGGCCTACTATGGTCGAAATGAGGAATTTTTTTTAAATATACCAATTTCACCTGCTGTGAAATGGACTAGGTTCTTTCAATAACAAAGCTACTAATGTATCAAGTTTCATTTTTATGTGTAAGCTTTGTAGAAAAATAACATCATAAAGAAACTAGGCACTATAATTAAGGCGACATGGTTTAATATGAGCCTAAAAGTCAAAATAAAGCAAATAAAGACTTGCTAATTGATAAAGGAGCTTTCCAAGACATTCAGTGGTGTTAACAAGTCTATCGAAACACATCGGAGTCAAAGAAATACTATAAGAGGGACAAACAAGTACAAAAACTGAACATTTTATTTATCAAGTTCTTTTAGTTTAGATTTGTTAAAACCCTACAAATGATCTTCAAATTACTTCAAATTCTAACACAACATTCCAAACATAAAAAAATATTTTTCCAAAATTTTAAGGATTTTTTGACTTACAAAACAAGAAAAACAAAAATGAAAAATGATATGAACAAAACATATTAATTCATACATGTCATTGGGGTCACATGTCGACCTATAGAAATTCCACACGTTGACCTGTGTACTACCACATGTTGACCTATGGAACTCCTACAATCTACCTGTGTCTAAATATGGCTGTGGTAGTTTTTGTATCTCTTATTTCATTTGTTTTCGTCTTTTACCTTCAATCTCATTCTTCTTACTCTACAGTCACTTCTCCTTAATTTCAAATAGAAATAACTCCTCATATCCCCCTATCATCTATAAAATTCATTATTACACTCTTTAGTTGAATCACCAATTCAATTGATTTCTTTTTTATATACCGATGTTCAAAACTTTGATCAATTTCAATCGTATCAGCCTTTACTATATTAATTGGATCCTCGATTCCCCTCTATTCTCTTCTTAACGCAAAGCAGAGGCATTGGGAACCCCAATATCTTTCTTCAGAGCAGTTTCTCTCTTTCAATTCTATACTCACTAGAAATCAACTTACTACCTATACCACTTATTCACGCATATTAAGATATTTTGTGTGGGCTGTAGGATAATGCACTGCAAGCGACATATCAGTATGGTCAAGATATGCTACTGTCTACAACATATCTGAAGTAGTAAGAATTCTTGAACAGAGTTTCAAACAGAGTCTGTAAAATACATATTCCTCCAAGTCAAGTGAGGGAAAATAGTAGGAATTCCAGGACAAGATGTAGGACAGGAGTCCGAACCAGTATAAAAGCAATATCTTGAGACTGAGTTTGCACATCTTACTTTTATTTTATTCATTTATATCATTGCTTATAGTTCTGTTTACTAAGGTAGAATAATTACTAGATATCTTTGGCTGTAACTGATCCATAGTCTTTTTTGAAGTGGCTTTAAAAAAGTAGAAGACTTCAAGATAATTATGATTCTAGATAAACTGAAAGGCCTATAAGCACATTCTTTGGAACAGATGGAAGAGGAAGCCGTTACATCCATTTTGGTAAGGCTATTAGACGAAGTTCTTTCTCATAAGAGGAGAGCCAGGTAATTATGAGAGGCATTGTAGCCGGCCAATCTGGATAAATCCTTCACCAACTACATTATTCTTCTATAATAACTATGTTCCTTTAGGATAAAACATGTGTTGGAACTATGCTAGTACGCATTGAAAATTATGATTTTAATTTCAGTCGAGAGTATAATATATATTAGTATAATTTATAAAATATAAAACAAATTAATACTAAATATATGAATTTATATAATTATTTATATGATTAATTAATTCATATATTATTTAAAATAAAATATAATTATATAAATATATAAAATTATTTTCTTTTTTCCAAAAATATTATGCTTATTAATCATTATGTGTAAAATTATATTTTCATATTCTACATGAGTATAATGTACTATTTAAATTATAAATTATAAAAACATATATATATATATATATATATATATTTTAAATTATTAAAATATATTGTCAAAGCTTCACATAGATGTATTGTCAAAAAAATTATTTATTTAAACATATATACATATACATACAACTAATCAAAAATTAAAACAATATATTTACCTGTTGGAACCATCACTAAACTAATAATATAACATAAAATAAAAATTATGAATGTAGATTAATATTTATTAACATCTTAGGAATATATCTTATAGCCAAAGCCCATAAGCACACCTTGAACTAACTCCAATTCAGTAGATTGCTAGTCTATGAACCGTTGATCACCAGCTATCGATTAGCTCTAAATTTGATTTGATTTGAACTAGATATGAAAGAGGGATGGAGGGTAAGAGGTCGGCTAGAAATGAATGAAAATGGAGGCTCTAAAAAGATACTCAAAAAGGTGAGGGTAGAGATCTTTATATAAAGGAAGAGAGGAGGAAAGTTAGGATCAAGATCTATACCCATTCTCCTTCCATCTTAGCCATCCAAATCAAAGTCTTTTTTCACACCATATGGCCGCACCTTTTCATCCTCATTTGAGACGAACTAACATTTCATATATATTAATTAATTCATAATAATTACAAATTAATTAAATTATTTTGGTCAAAGGAGAATTCATTATTTCGGTTGTGCGACTCTTTAGGTATAAATTTGGTCAGCATTAATATTGAACTATTCGAATATTAATGTTCACATGTCACTTAGCATATGGTGTGATATTTTGGCCAAATTTATCGCTTATTTGGTTCTGGTAAAAATCCAATTTTACTTTGTTAAGCTTTACTCGGTTGTGACTTTTATTTACACCAATTCGCTTCGTCAAAACTATATCACTTTGGACTTGTGGAATTTGGTAATGATCAAAATTCCAGTATCCTCCACATTTAACTCTATAGCCAAAACACAAAGTCCCTAGTTCAATAATAACAATTATTATTAACTGAAATGCTTTGGTCAAAGACTTTGACTTTGAGTTAACTTTAGTTGACCGTGATACAACCCCAAATAACTAAGGAGACGGATCCTCTCTTGAATAGTGTTTCACTTTCAATACTTCCACATGACCTAACTGTAGTCACTCAATGAACATCGTGCCATGGTTTGACTATAATCAAAGCAGAGCTTTCACATTGAAGATCGATTGTATTTTCAAGTCTAGAGAATTGTGTAAATCAGTAATATCGATATTTTCTATTTTACCTTCGTTATATTAACCAACATAAAACTATCGAGTGAGTCGTTCCATAGTCATCCAATAGCAATCAGTACGTCACCCCTAGGTGTTTCCAACAGTCATGAGTGATACAGTGTCCAACATTTGGAGAGCGTTACGTACTCTAGTCTCAATGGATACACCGTTATCCAGTCTTGATACATCTTGAATAGGAACATTTAAAATGATATGGTTATTATATTATAATACAATACTCACAATTACTACTATTTGTAATTTTTATCACAAACATACCATTTATGGATTTTCTATTAGATATACTTTTAATTAAATTAATTAATTAGTATAACACATTATATCAAGTATAAAATAGAAAGAAAAAACCTTTTATTTTGAACAGGATTGGTTATCGAGTTAGATATATGTAACAAATTACATAATTGCCCATAGGACATGCCTCTAACTCTACCAATCTCCCACTTGCACCTGGAGTCAATTATAGAATTCCAACTTCACTAATTGGTTTCCTCAAAATTAATTGGGTCATTCTCTCAATGAATACGTATGCTATTATGTTTCAATTATATACTATGTCAATCAACTCTCTCTGACGTTGATAAACTACCTTTACCATGTGGAACAATTCAAAGTAAGTCTCTTGACTTCTAGTGAGCTCTAAGCTCTGTTATGAACTATATCGTGACATTGTTATCATATGACAATGTTAAGGGATTCTCAACATTTGGAATCACCCATGGCTTAGTTATAAATTTATGCATTTATTATATATATACACTATCTTTATTGTGATGTTATTCAAGTAAATGTACTTAGCCTTTTGGTTGAATTAGCCATAATGTAACGACCCAGAATTTTACCGCCTTGATTTGCGAATATTTAATAAATTTTAAATATTCAAATAATAAGTTTTATAAATTAAAAATAATATGACTCTTTTAAATAATAACAAATGATGGTAAAATAGATTTGTAACAACCCAGGATTTTACCACTTTGAAATAGGCTATTTAAATAAATTTCATGTAATCAATAAATGGCTATTTATTAGCAAATAAAACTATTTTAATTATTTAGAAATGATGATAAAATAGTTTTTAATTTTTTTTTACCAATATGGATAGTTCAAATAAAAATAGAAATTGTGATGGAAAAACATTTTCTAAAATTTCGACTTTTCGACACCCGAAAGTCGTCGGGAACGTTGTGCACACTTGGTGCAACATGCACACATTTATATATGTTAGGATTAGTATTAATTAAGCATACTTAAGTATATTAACTTATATATATTTTTATACATAAGCATGGATGTGCCAAATTATGTTACAAAAGGCATATATACACATATAAACACACTTATATGTATATAAATCACCTCCATATCCTTAGTACACACACATGGAGCTCTAGCTTGATTAAAGGCAGGGAAGAGGGGGAGTAATGTGTGGAAAGGGATGGTGGGAGGTATGGAAAACATGCTTTCATGAAGGTTTATTATTATTTTATGCTAAAGGTCATTTTACTAAATTACTCCTCTCATTTTCTATATATATCTTCTATCTTTACGCATTCTTCTTTTATACCATCATTCCTATATTCATTTCTATTACCTTCATGTCTACAAGGCCATCTATGGCTTCCAATAGAAATTCCTAATCTAAAATTTGCGAATACACTTTTCAAAAGTCAAGTTAAATTGCATTACTTTGCTTCAAAATACCAATACTCTCCAAAGCAAACCCCTACACCTCGAAACCACCTTGGGCCGACCTAGTTATGCCCTTGGTCGAGCCCATTTTCACCATAGATGGTCACACTAAATCATATTTTCAAGCTAAGGCGGTTCGCTAATGTTATAGCCAAGTTTAGTGGAAGTTTAGTTTGATTTAGATAAATTACGGTGAGCCAAGTTCACGTTTTTAAAACTCAATTTACTAACTTTTTAAAATTGTAAAATTTATGAGTTAAAAATATTGCTTATACATATGTGGTAATGTTATATGTTGTGTATGCATGCATATATGTGGATTTGGTGTTAATTAATTATGCCGAAGTTTGAGTAGGTGATAAAAATTATACCTTGAATTTTGGAAAAGTTAGTTATTATTATGAAGCAATACTTTGTTTATGATGGTGTTGTAATGTTATGATGTGATATTATGTGTGAATGTTGTATTTGTTGTATGTGGGCTCATGACACAAAGATAGCAATTCGCTAACCAAAAGCGATGTAGAAATCCGCTTTTTGTCGAAGTTTGATTTTTGTTTCAAAGCGAAATGTTTTCAAGTTTAAAACTTTGATTTTGGTTTTCAAAAGTTTATTTTCATGTTTTAAAGAAGACAAGAGTTCAATGTTGAAGTTTTAAAAGTTAGAAATCCAAAATTTCAAGTTTTGAAATTACGGGTCCGTATAACGATAGTCACTATACGCGTAATTCGGAAAATCTACCTATTTTTCTAATCTGAACTTTTTTCACTTGGAAATCTTTTAGAGTTTTCTTACTTAATTTAGTAACTAGAGAACAATCATGATAATTTAATTGTTTAATTCCTTAATAAAGGTAATTAGTACTTAATTATTTGTTAATAATGATTTTTAAACTTAAATGTTAATCAATTAAGTTAATCATGATTTTTTACTTAAGTAAATTTAATTTTTATTTAATTATTAATTAAGGATTAATTAAATATTAATTATTTATTTATTTAAGATAATCATTAATTAATTATTATTTAAAAAAGGATTTTATTTCATTAATCTTTGATTAAAGTTAATTATGTTTTAACAAGGTTTAATTACTTTTAATTAGAGTTTAATTACTGTTAAACAAGGATTTGATTCTTATTTACAAGGGTTTTAATTTATTTTAAAATCACTTTGAGTTTAAGTAATCAGTTTTGTTTTAAAATTGTTTTCTTTTCAAATTTTTTTTAAATCAAGGGATTTCTGTGTCACTTGCCCTTAAGTAACCACATAAGATTAGGAAAAACTACATGACATCCATTAGCATAACAAAACACCATTCTGCTATTATAATTAACTTGCACATTTACTTATGTTTATTGATGGTTATGTGTTGATCCCTTATATACCTGTTATTATATGATGCCATGTTCAACTGGATAAGTAAAATTAAATTAAATGCACCATTGTGGTCATTAAGCCTTCATTTGATTTTGTAAGGGTACATATTTCATTTTCTTTTTGAAATAGTTTGAAGGTTATTTTTGAACACGATATTTAAAGTATGAGTTGGCAAATGGTTTTATTAAAGATGTTTTTAATTAATGTTAATGGTTTTCAAAGTTATAAAAAGAAGTTTACAAAGAGTTTTCTAAATGATATGTATGTTTATAAAAAGAAGCTTTTATAAAGAGTTTTATAAAGGAATTTGAAAATTTATAAGGAGTTTTTGGGTAAATGGATTTGAAATTTTAAGCAAGAAGATTTCATAAATAAGGGAGACTTATAAAATGGATTTGCTTATTAAAGGAAGCTAATTTGACTTAAGGTTATTTAAAAGTTATTTAAAAAGGAAAGCTTTATAAAGAAGTTTTATAAACAATTTTGAGGTATTTATAAAAGAAGTTTTTGAAAATGTTTTGGATGTTTATAAAAGAAGTTTATAAAAGATTTGGTTATTTATAAAGGAGTTATAAAGGGTTTTGAATATTTGTAAAAGGGTTTTATAAATGAATTTGGAAGTTTGGAAAGTATTTTGAAATGGATTTGGATTTTAAAAAAAAAAGAGATTTCATAAATGAAATAGATTTGATTAAAAAGGATTTATTGAAAGAAGTATAAAAAAAGAATTTGAGATCTGGGTTTCTCTAAACTGTCTTTTTAAAAATGGTAGTATGGAACATCCATACCACACTTAACACCTACGGGATAGTGTTTAGGGTTGTCCTTACCTCCAATTTAAATAACATTTGTTTAATCCTTTTAACATGATTTCGATGTAAGAAGTTATTCACAAATGTTTTGTGTTTATACTTATGTTAGAGATATAAGTATATGAATGTTTTAGACATACGTTTTGAAAAGAGATTTGTTAACTTAAGATTTGTTTTGAGGCTTAGTGGTTGCTAGGGATAAATAAAATCTCAAATGGAAATGGTTGTTGTTTGTTTATTTGATAGTTAAGTAACCGACTATTAAATATGGACTAAAAATGTAGCTTTGGAAATATCTAGGAGAAACACATGTGTTATATGGCACAGTCATCTCTAATGATGTTGTACTATGCGTATAAATCTTGTTTCATTCTCCTAAAACAAATGATAAGGAAACCTCTCCACTAACAATTAGGAGGTGTTGCCCGCTCTTATCTTTTTACTGTTTATTTCTTAAAGAACCGAGGTTGAGTTTACCGGAAATTATCGAAAGTTCTTTCGAAGAGACCGGGATTGGATATCTTATCCGAAAACCACTTCGATCCAACTCAAGCATTTCGAAGTGAAGACATCTTGAAGATGATGGAATTGAAGGTGGAGATCTTTGAAGTGCAAGGGTTGCTTGCTACTAATCCTAAGGATGATTCGAAAATGGATGTAGTGGAAGTGGTGCCTTTAGTTTCGTTCAGTCCCAGAACGAACTTTTATGGATGAATGCTGGCATTGCATTACTGCTTGGAGGGCAGTGTTAGCATTCCAAGTGGGAAGTGCTATATAAAAGGTAAAACATAGCCTCAAGGCTCATCAACCGAGAATGATTAAAATAGGGAAGATGCAGCTGGGCTAAATGGATTGCTCCCAATTAGGGTATGATCATCCCTATTTAGAGTCGATGTTATCTCTCATTTGTATGCTTCGGGGCCCATTAACCAAAGGGTGATCATAATCGGTACTACTTGTCAAGTGGTAGGTTGGTTCTGTATTGGCAGGGGATCCCTACGAGGTCCTCGGTGTTATTTTATCAAGAGATGCACCATGACGGGTGGAACCCCGGTAGCCCAGTCGTTATATAGAATCCATTCTCCAATAAGCACCGTACGGACTTGGTTGTGCTCAACTATGTTGAAATGTGAGATGCAAGCAATTCAGCTATATTCATATTTTATTTTGACCCTAGACGTTATTATAATATCAATGTATTTTCTATACAAAATGTTTTGGTTATCGTAAGGTAAAAACCCGTCCATGTTTATGTGCAGTGTGGTCTTACATGATTGCTTTGATTTAAAGGTTTTTATAAAGTTAAAATATATGCTTTACTCACACCAGACCCATGTCTGACCTGGAGTTTATTTTCTTGTTCTAAACTCTTGGGTGCTCAAATTTGAATAGGCAGCCAGGTAGTTCAGGTTTTCCCTAGATTTACCTTGGAGGAGTTCGAAGTAGATGGCTTCATTGATAGCTAGTTATTTTTCTTGTTTTTGCTATATTATATGAATATTGTATTAGTTAGGTAGGGACATGCTGTTATAACTGTCCTAGAGTAAAATTTGTATTAGTATGACTCTGATGTAATATTTTTGAAATGACTTTGTAATGTATTATGTTGAGTAATATATTGTTCCGATGCGTTGTGAGATTATGTGTTGTTTAGTTTCTTCTTATCTTATCTTTCCTTTTCTTTTATCCTTAATGGCACGTCCTTCGGAGTAAGAAGGCGAACCGTTACACATAATCTCTTTTATTTGTAACATTTCCAACTTAAATATTCTTAAATTGAATTATATTATTGACATATTATACTCAATATTTGTTTTGAAGTTTGAGTCTGAACACTCCTTGATAAGGAATTAATTGTTTCAATAAACAATTCTCTAATATTTCATAAATACACGAGAACACCTCTAGCAACCATTTAGTGATATCTATTTGGATTTGATATTTGCTTCTGTATAAAATACATAAAAAAATCATGATATCATAGATAACATAACATATATGATAATTCATATTGCTAATGCATAAGGAATACATCTTACATGTTACGTATTAAACATTTTAATAAGATGTCCATACATATCGTTTTGGGACATTCACAATATCATTTATACTTACTATAAAAGACATCATTTACAAATCCAATGTTGCTTATCAAAACAACTAAAGCTGATTCTAACACAAGTACATTGTTAACAATCAGTATGTTGTTTATTTATGGTTTAGAAATTTCTATGTACCTTTTAACATTCTTTCTTATGAACACACGCTTCCTCTGCATTTGACCTATAATCATACCATTTGTTACATCTATCAAAACACTTGTTCAATTTTGATGCTTTTCAACTTTGATGCTTTTTAGAATGATACTTTCTTATTCATTCATGGATCATATTTGAATACCCACAAACTCAAAATCCCTCCCACTGACTTCGAGACACTTTGGTTGTTATGTGCAAACAGACTGGTCTAAATCTATAATCAGAACTTTCTATTTCAACACACACACACACACAGATATATATATATACCAAAACATAAAATCGTACTAGGCAATATTTTTTTGAGAGAAATGAGTGATCCTCTACGAAGAGGAGAGCACTCGTGTAATTTTATTCCACACTTAAAGAAGGAGCTACCAACAAGCCTGATAGGCGACTCTTATCCATGAACCCGTACAAGTAAAATATGAAAGAAAAACCTTCTTAAAAAACTTAGGAAAGAGTTAAAGAACATTAAAAAAGAAATCGAAAAAAGAAAACTGAACTGCAACATAAACCGAATGCATCGTCAAAGATAAGGCAAAAAGAAGGCCTCATCAGGTCCTTATGGGGAGGGAGAGCCATAAAAGTAACTGACAATAAGGTCCAATGACGCTGTAGAAGCTCCAATTGCATATCGATATTCAGCTCACCCAATGTATGAGGACGCCAGACCCGAACTGCCTACCTCAACAGCTAGAACTCTAAGAACTCAGCATACAACATGAGGCTTAAACATATATATATATAAGTCCATTATATACATATATATGCAAGAGGAGATAAAGGAATATAAGCGAGATAAAGTATAATGGTGTGGGAAGGAGATAAATGACAATAATACCACATAAATTAGTTACCCACTAGTAGAAGTGAGTTAGGAAGATTTTGTGTTTTCCTCTTGTAGGGTGACAATTACGGCATTATTGTTTCTATTGCTAATAATGATTCTCTCTCGTATGATATCGATGTGGGATTTAACCCCTTTAAGGAACTCCTGGATGCTGTGGCTATTAGCTAATTTATAGTTTTTGTTTGAAATCCAATTGAAACAAAATAAAGCAATTATATAAGTCAAATTATATGTTGTAGAAGTATTGTTAATATTATTGAAAAGCCTTTGATTTCTATCAAACGAAGAATACCAAGCTGCAATAGTGAAAATAATGTCTACTAAAAATGACAAACAGGAGTCAAGCAAAATTTCAATCTAAACTAATAAGATTCACAGCTAAGAATGTTTGAGGTAATACTAAAACCAAAAAAATTTAAGAACACGCAGAAGCACAAATCTAGTAAACTAACATTCGCAATACAAGTGTGCACTTGTTTCGAGGTTCACATTGCATAAAATATATTTTTTTATCAATGTGCATATTCTTTTTTTTAAAGTTCGACGGTATTAGGTTTTCCATGGAGTATTAAACAAATATGTAACTTGGATTTAAGGGGAGCATTTATTTTCCACGTAAATTTAATAAGATTTGATTTAATTCTCGAAAAATTTAAAAATTTGTAAAATGAATTAGATGGGCAGTTGTTAGTCCTGTCCCAACACCAAATTTTGATGTCGTTATTATTGTCTATATTATACAGTTCAAATTTGGCACATAGAAGAGCAAACTGGTAGAAAGCAGTTCCTTCTAATGCACGATTAAGCTAAACTCCCAAGGAAAGTTCAAATTAGGTCTATAAACTTTCGAACCAGGTACATTTTTAAAATTACAAATACCGTAGAGTTCTATGAGTTCTACTTTAAGGGGAATAGGGGATATCCAACAATCATCCCAAAATGATGTATTATTCCCGAATGCACTATGTTGCTAATACTTAGTTTAAAAATACCCAAGCATTTTAAAACTAATTTCCAAAAGTGTGATAAGTTATTGTGGTTGTTAGACGTTTATTGGTGCAAGTGACGAGAGCCTTTATAAAATTGATTAGAAATTAGTTCTTTTCAAATTAAGTTTTTATTAACATTGAACTTCCACAACCATTTCCCTAATAGAGAAACATTGAAATTATGAACGTACATTATCCTAACCCTCCCCGTCATTTGGTTTATAAACTAATTCCCAACCGACCAGACATTTTAGACTACTATTGGGGTTACTCCCAACCCATAAAAAATCTCTTCTAATCTTACCTATTCTATTGATTATTCATTTGGAAAGAGATAAAACGATATCCAATAAATGAGTAGTGATGATAAAACAGAGTTGATTAGAACAACCCTACCTGCCTTTGGCAAAAATTTGCCATTCCAACTACTTAGTCTTATGCTAATTCTATCAATGGTATATAACTAGCCATCATGCCTAAGTTTGATTGGTCTTATTAAAAACCCTAGGTAACAAATGGGAAAGTTCATTGTGTTACAGTTAAGGTGGTGGCAACCTGATTCTCTATATTACAAACATCATTTAGCACTAAAACTGAAATTTTATCAAAATTATTTTTAGACCAGTTAGCAACTCGAAGCTGTACAAAATAAACTTAAGAGCTATAATGTGATAAGGCTGAGGCGAAATAAAGAGCATGCTGTCATCTGCATACTAGAGGACGACGAGACCACGACTCGTAACCTCATTTTCAACCCTACCTAAAATCCCATTACTGGTAGCTAGCTTAATAATTCTTGCAAAAACATCAACCGCTAAGTTAAACGAAAGAGGTGACAAAGAATCATCTTGCCTAAGCCCACTTTTTGATTGGATTTTATGACCTAAAACACAGTTTACTATAATACTAGAATTATTGGTCCTAAGTAAAGCCATAAGTCAACTAATGGTTATCGTTCCGAAAATTATCTTGGGACGATACAAACAAGATCCCTTACATACAATTATTACGTGCAGTCTTTCAACTCACACAACCTGCCAACTCCTTGGCCTAGGATATGTAGGGATTACTTATAAATCCTTATCTTGTTTGGTTTTGTAAACTATTCTTTGGATGATATTAATTTTAACCGGTTGCACTACTCTTAAGTACACACCTTATAGAAGGAATTTAACTAAAGTTCACTCATCATTAATCGTGCTTTGTCCAACAAGTTCGATTTCTCCTTATCAATACGTCATTATATATTATAGAGAGGAGTTACCTATGAGATTGATTCTCTATTCATATTAGGTACATATGGAACTTTTTTCAATATACTCACCTATTCAATCAAATCGAATCATTCCTCTCGCATGTTATTTTATTTATTTCCATTTTATATTCTATGAGATTATCATAAACTTAAACATGCGTATCAAATACGTATGTTGATGTCTATGATAAATCATCGGTGAATATGATGAAGTATATGGAACCGTTTTGGTATTGACACTCATGATTGCATACATCTATATGTATCAATCTGAAGAGTTCATCAACTCTTATACTGGTCCCACTAAATGGGTGCACAACTCTTGATTATTTGAGATATAATTAATTAGTATCATATGATTCATAATCATATAATAAAATTTATTTCTCAAAACTACAGCTTAGTCTATGATACTAAAATAATTGTAAATAATTTTAGAAACTTCAGTATTTCCAATCATCACTTTTGTTGTGAAAACAAATACCACTACATAGTTTTATTTCATAACGAATGTTCATAATATTCTCATTGAAATATAACTATGTCTATTTTTCAGTCAGCACCGAAAAATAATCATTATTTCATAAATAATGTTGGGCATGTTTTACGAAAAAAATTCATGACTTGTTCCAAATAATAACTATTAGATGGCACTCTCCTACTATTAACACTATTACTATGATAACATACTAAATTCGAAGGTCCATCGTTCACTAAATATAGATTATTTATTTTATATACTTCAACTAGTTTATAGTAGAGAGTCCTTTGATCAAATATCTTGAACTCGAAGCAATAAATCTCAAAGAAAATAATTTTCTATGCAAAAATACATCTCGTAATAAAAATCGTATTTCTCATCCCAATGTTAAGTATCAATTATTATTGTTCTTGTTATTACTACAATTCTCGCTTTCGATGTTTCTTTATGAAAAAAGTGACTATTTACTATCTTCATCCTAACCGTACCTTAAATCACATCTACTATTGTGGTGACCCTCACTCTATAACACATAGTTTTTTTTTATACAAGAGGCATTCACCACTAAACCCCAATTCTTTTATATTTGAATATTTATATAATTTCCAAATATTTTTCCCAAGACCCTGGTTTTACCAATATAATCATATCAGTGTACAAACAAACTAAGTCAATTGTATATTTGATGATATACAATTGTTTCTTTATTATTATTATATTTTTTTTTATCAGAGGGAATTTAAATCAAATAGAAATCAAAATACCATACAAGCTATTGACATAGCCACTTATTTCTTTTCTAAGTCTTGTTCTACTGCCATAGGTGCACTTTGACAAATTCTAACACTTATATATATTTATCTTGCCTAGATAATTCTATTTAACTCTAAAATAGTATTTACTTGATCTCATGATAGTTATCAAAGTTGATAATAATTAATAACAATAAGTTGGATTGACAAAAATCGATAAACCTTGGAAATTTACTCGAAAATAGGAAAATTAGGCAAAATCAGCAGTTCAGACGTCTAAATTTTTATGACAGACGTCTAGATTCGATCTCAGACGTCTAAATTTTTATGACAGACGTCTCAGAGTGTCTAAATTTTAAACAGAGAGTAGAAAACATTTTGAACTAAATTCAGACATCTAAATTTTTGTTGACAGACGTCTAAATTAGATCTCAGACGTCTAAATTTTTATGACAGACGTCTCAGAGTGTCTAAATTTTAAACAGAGAGTAGAAAACATTTTGAACTAAATTCAGACATCTAAATTTTTGTTGACAGACGCCTAAATTAGATCTCAGACGTCTAAATTTGTATGACAGACGTCTCAGAGTGTCTAAATTTTAAACAGAGAGTAGAAAACATTTTGAACTAAATTCAGACATCTAAATTTTTGTTGACAGACGTCTAAATTAGATCTCAGACGTCTAAATTTTTATGACAGACGTCTAATTTGATCTTAGACGTCTAAAATTGTTGACAAGTTTTCTCAGAGGTTAAACTTAAATACTCAATTACTTACAAATTTCCAGAATTCGTGCATATGCAAGTATCACTTACCTGCCATGCACAAATTCATCTCACTTGAATATTCTACTAAAATCTTGAGTGTTCATTAAAAATCAATCCCCTTAGCTTTTTAATTTCCATAAGGCAAAACATAAGCAATAAAAATCAGAGTTCAAATATGTATATATATCCATATCATATGCATATGACATGTCTAACTCCTTATTTTCTCCAAATCAGACATTCATAAAATAAATTTGTAGTTAACCAACCATCATCCATGATCACTCATAACAGGTTTTGATTAAGTACATATCTTCAACTCAAAATACTTAAAAAGTTTCCTAAAAGTAACTTCAATTACAGAAAATAAAATGTGTCTAGTAATTTCATTACAATGCATCTGCAAATTTTAAAAACAAGTCTCTCTTATTTATTCTAGCAGCCAATGCCTTCTCTACTCATCAAGCCAACTTCAATTTCCTGCAAGCAAATCATTTAGCTGCCCCAAAGAATTTTTGAGACACCCAGATGATTGCAAGGGCAACCAAAAGGGTCAGTTTTCACTGGTATGAGCATTTATCAATTTTGTATACATATTCATAATTTTAAAACATAATCTTGCAGTGCCTTCCTAGTTTAACAGATGTTTATACTTAGCATGTTTTGGTTCATACAAGGTAATACAAAAAAACACATTCATCTATTCAAACAAATACACAGCAAACAGTAAAGTTAAACATATGTATAATTCTTGATTTATTCTCCCCAAACCTAGATAAATAAACCCAGGTTTTATACTCCAGATTTTCACCCAGCAACTAATCAATGAACAAGTTTAACTTGATTAAATTAACACCATATCTGGATATTTATAACCCAGATTTTTAAACCCCTGTCCCCATTTGTTTTATGGTCTTTAACTCCTTGTCAAATGAATACTATGTATGCATTGTGAAGGAAACTCCCAGGTTGTTTAAATTATTCCAACACACAAAGGCCTCAGGGTGCAGTTGCACCATGCATATACTTGCTTCCACCTGAAGTAAGCAAATCATTGACTAACTCCCAAGTGACCAATTTAGTTTTTCTTTCATTCATATTTCAGAAAGATATAACTGCTTGTATATTTTTCTGATTCAACCCCATGTTCCTCTGTTTAATCTATATCCATGTTTAATGATACTAAGATAGAACAAGAATGCTCCAATCATGTTAACACCAAAAGCCCACTTACAGATTAATACTCCAAACAAACAAAAAAAAATGCACAAACAAACATCCATATCACCCAAAATGCACAAACAAACATCCATATCACCCATAACAAAATTAATTCAGAGATTTAAATGTCTCATAATATTCTAGGCTGCCTGCAATAGGACTTAATGCCATTGCATACAAAGGATAAATACTCACATAATGTTTTTCCTTTTACTGCCTTAATTTTTTAGAACAGCAAATCCCCCAAAGCCTCAAGCTAGTGTTTCTTCCTTGTTTATTTTATTTTGTTTTTGATCCCGAGAGAGTGATGGTTTTGGCTATGTGCAGTTATTTATAAATCCATTCTAGGGTTTAAGAAAATGGGTAATTCTCCTAATACCCTTAGCTGTTTATTTACACATCACATTCCTGTGTTGTCCTAAGTTGGAAATGCACACATTAGGTTGCTTTAATTAGTTATTTCAGGGATCATGCATTTTTAACACTGCATGCTATTTTCATGTCTCCGTTTTATTCATGCCATATGCATGTGATCCTTTATTCATTTCTTTTTATAAGTTTAAGGAATCTGAAAATCTCCTTTGTATTTTCTACCTATCTACTATCTCCATTCAATCATGCATACTATCATACTTTATTATGTAATGTAAAAATCATTCACCCATATTATTTTCTTGAAATAAATATAAGATAATCAAATTTTTATTTGATTCTGTATGTATATATATATATTTCTGCCTCTTTGTAAAAAATCAGTAACTCCTTCTATTTTTTAAATAAAAATCACATATATTATGCTAATTATTTTTAGCACAACTATAAGACTTATAAACCTTTTTATTAATTTAATTTTTATTCTACCTTTATATAAAACAGAAAACACCCCATTTGTATCTATTTACATAATTCTTTGGACATAAAGCTATACTTATTTTTGAGTTCCAATTCCTTTCTTAATTACCTTAATTCCTTGCATTTTATCAAACAGAAGCTCCCATGCAATTTTATTTATTGCCAAATTCTTTTCTGTTTTAAATGCAATATATACTTATATATATATATATATATATCTCAGAATTTTCTAATATAAATATATATCATTTTATTTTATTTTATTTTAGGGTCATTACATACCCTCCCCCTTAAAGGAATTATGTCCCCATAATTTCACCTATTTTCTCCAATTAAAAGCACTAATCCATAGCCTGTTTTAACTCCATAACCCCATACTCATATTTTATGGAAACAAACAATATATAAATACATTTAGAAAAATTATCTTAGGCTGCTTAAACATACCTCTCCACCAGTAAACAAATTGGGGTATTTAGCCCTCATTTTGTCTTCAACCTCCCATGTACAATCATTAGTGTCCAAGCTCCATTGGATTTTCACCAGTTTGATCACCTTGTTCCTCAACTTTTTCTCTTCCTTGGCAACTATTCCTACTGGTTCATTTGTATAAACCAAATTCTTCTGGACTTGAACTTGAGTAGGTGACTCCAGAATTGCTCCTTCATCATGCACCCATTTTCTCAATTGAGAAACATGAAATACACGACGCACACCACTCAACTCCTCAGGTAACTTAAGTCTGTAGGCCATAGCACCAATTCTCTGCATAATTTCATATGGTCCTACAAATCTTGGTGATAGTTTACCAGATTTTCCAAACCTGAACACTTTCTTCATTGGTGATACTTTCAGAAAAACATGCTCTCCTACTTCAAACTCCATTGGCTTCCTTTTTCTATCTGCATAAGACTTTTGTCTTGATTGTGCTGTCTTCATTCTATGCCTAATCAATTCAATCATGTTGGAAGTTTCTTTAACATGGTCTGGCCCCAACATTACACCCTCTCCTGCTTCCAACCAACAGGCAGGAGACATGCAAGGTCTCCCATACAAGGCTTCAAAGGGAGCCATTCCTATGGTTGATTGATAGCTATTGTTGTAAGTGAATTCTGCCAAGTGGATATGATCCTCCCAATTACCCCCAAAATCAAGCACACATGCTCTAAGTAAATCTTCCAATATTTTATTCACTATCTCTGTTTGCCCATCACTTTGAGGATGGTAGGCAGTGCTTAAACAAAGTTGTGTTCCCATTGCTTCTTGGAAACTTTCCCAAAATCTTGAGGTGAACAAAGTGTCTCTATCACTTACAATAGTCTTGGGTATGCCATGTAGCCTCACCACTTCTTTAATGAACAATTGTGCAAGTCTAGATGCATTTCTATCTGACCTGACAGGAACAAAGTGAGCTGATTTGGTTAGTCTATCAACAATTACCCATATACTATCATTGCCTTTCTTAGTTCTAGGCAAACCATCCACAAAATCCATGGAAATGCTTTCCCACTTCCACTGAGGTACCTCTAAAGGTTGCAACATGCCAGAGGGCTTTTGGTGGTCTGCTTTAATTTGTTGACATGTGGAACATTTTGCCACATATCTTGCCACTGCTTGCTTCATTCCTGCCCACCAGCAGCCTCTTTTTAAATCATGATACATTTTAGTACCACCAGGGTGTATGGTGTACCTGGTCTTGTGATGCTCATTCATGATTTCTTCCTTCAATTCTGCAATGTTTGGTACACAAAGCTTATCATTTTTCCTCAAATAACCTTGGGAATCTATTTTAAAATTCTCTGACTCAATGTTATTTAATAACATTTCTTTCTTCTCCTTTAGACTTTGATCTTGATCTTGCATGCTACCAACTTTCTCCACCAGATTAGACTTCACTGTGATTATTCCCAGTGTACCATACTCCACCATATCACCATGTTCTTTAAAATTCACTGCATCCTTGCTGTATATATCTGCCTCCCCAAGCACTGCAAGATTTTTAAACTCATCAATCATCAAACTGGCTAATCTAACATGATTTCTGCTCAAAGCATCTGCTACTCTATTAGCTTTTCCAGGAGTGTACAATATATCAAAATCATATGCAGCTAGAAACTCCAACCACCTTGCTTGCCTCATATTTAAATCTTTTTGAGAAAATAAATATTTCAATGCTTGATGATCTGTGAATAATTCAAATTTTGCCCCAAGCAAATAATGCCTCCATAGTTTTAGTGCAAACACTATTGCAGCTAATTCTAGATCATGAGTTGCATATTTGGTTTCATTAGGTTTAAGCTGTCTTGATGCATATGCCACTACCTTGTCATGTTGCATAAGCACTGCACCTAACCCAGATCCACTAGCATCAGTGTATACAACCATTCCTTCATTTGCTTCTGGGATTTGTAGGACAGGAGCTTCCACCAATGCTTGCTTCAATTTCTCAAAAGCTTGTTCACACTGCTCAGTCCACACATATGGTTGGTTCTTCTTGGTTAGTTTGGTCATTGGTGCGGCTATTCTTGAAAAATCCTTGATGAACCTCCTATAATACCCTGCCAAACCTAAGAATGACCTCACCTCAGTCACTGTTTTGGGTCTACTCCATGATTGAACTGCAATGACCTTGCTTGGATCTACACTTACTCCCTGCTGTGACACTATGTGTCCTAAGAATTTTACTTCTTGTTGCCAAAATGCACACTTTGAATACTTGGCTTTTAATTCATGCTCTCTAAGTCTGGATAATACTAAATGTAGGTGCATAGCATGAGCATTTTCTGACTTTGAATAAATTAATATGTCATCTATAAATACCAATACAAACTTATCCAAAAAGTATCTAAAAATTCTATTCATCAAGTCTACAAAATAGGAGGGAGCATTGGTCAAGCCAAATGGCATTACTAGAAATTCATAAAGGCCATACCTTGTATTAAAGGCTGTGTACTCAATGCTTTCCTTTGCAACTTTCATCTGATGAAATCCATAGGCTAAGTCTAGCCTTGAAAATATTCTAGTCCCATGCAATTGATCAAATAGATCATCTATTCTAGGCAGTGGGTACTTATTTTTAATAGTTACCTTGTTTAAATCCCTATAGTCCACACACAACCTCATTGTTCCATCATGTTTCTTAACAAAAAGCACTGGGGAACCCCAACTGGAACTACTTGATCTTATGAATCCTTTCTCTTCTAATTCTTCTAGTTGATGTTTTAATTCTACCAACTCTTTTGGACCCATTCTATAAGGCTTCTTAATGATTGGATTTGTTCCTGGCATTAATTTTATTTTAAATTCAACTGGTCTGTTTTGAGGAACTCCCTTTACTTCTCCAAACACATCTATATATCCATTTACTACTGGGATTTCCTCTACTTTTAATTCCTTTTGAACTTCATTAATACTCCAAATTTTATTAAAACATGCATTCTTTGCTATTTCACTTAAGATGGTAATTCTTTTGCCTTCATTAGTTTCCAAAGAAATAGTAAGGTTTTCTAAATTTAAAATTGCTTTATTTCTCATTAACCAATCTACCCCAAAATAATCCCAATACCAAGATAATTTAAGGTGTATAGATCTGAATTAAATTCATAACCCCCTATAATTAATTTCAGACCCATGCACTTCACCCCAACATGCAATGACTCCCTATGGGACTGTGTACAATTAAGGGCTGATCAATAGAAACACAAGCAAGTGTTAACTTCTTTACAATTTCCAAAGATATTAGTGAATGTGAGGCACCAGTGTCATATATTACTGATATGGGTTGGGTATGAATAAAAATTATACCTTCAAGTTGCCCAACATTCCCAGTGTTATTTGCTGCCAAAGCTTCTACCCTTGCTGTTCCCCTATTGGTTTCTGGGCAATCCTTCTTGAGATGACCCATCTTTCCACAATTATAACAGCCTCCTCTAGGTATTTTAGGGTCTGGGCATTGGTTACTATAATGTCCAGCTTTTCCACAATTAAAACAATGAGTGAATTTCTTGCTTTCAGGTGCTATTGCTCCTTCCCCTTTCTTAACTCCTTTACTTACATTTCTCTTGTCATAAGGTTGCACTTTGTTCTGGTCACCCTTCTTCTTATTGAGCTTCATATTCCTGAATTTCTCTCTTGCAGTGTCATGTTGCTCAAATGAGAGAGTTAGATCAATTACTTGATCAAAAGTTTTGTCCTTGTATGGCAACATTGCCCTTGACAAACTAGGGTTCAAGCCTTGAATGTACCTTGCATTCTTTGCTTCTGCATTCCCTATTAATACCAGTCCATACTTGGATAATGCTTCAAACTTCTGAGTGTATTCATTCACACTCAGGCTTCCTTGCCTTAATCTAATAAAGTCTTCAAGCAGTGTAGCCTTGGCAGATGCTGGGACAAATCTGGCCTCAAGCATGTCCTTGAAGTCATTCCAAGTGATAGTATCCTCTTGTCTTCCTGCTGTCACAACTTCCCACCAATCCAGTGCAACCCCCTTCAATTTCCTTGAAGCTATCTGTCTCTTCCTTTGGTCATTGATTTGCATATCTGTGAAGACCCTCTCCATAGTTCTTATCCAAGTTTGAACACCTATAGCTCCTTCAGTACCTTCAAAATCGTTTCCTCCCAAAGTGGTACATGTCTTAAGCAGTTTGGAGAGTTCTTCATGAGGATTGTCTTGCCTTGGTGCCATTCCATCCCTTAAAGCTCTCACAAAATCCTCCATGCTCATCACAGGTGGCTCACGTGAAGATCCTGCACCTGTGTGATGCCTTGGTCCTACCATAATGCTATAAATATGATTGTTATGTTAGTTTATTTACCCCTATCTGTTTTTGGTGTCTTTACTTGGTTCATTTTCATTTCTGTGCACACTGTGCATGTGTCACATGTACACACATATATTTCTTGACATAAAGCAAAAACATTCAACACCAACAATTCAAACAATGCATTCAAACATCCATATGCATAAAACAACATTTACTATGTTATTTAAATCATGGCTTCGATACCAAAACTGTGGTGACCCTCACTCTATAACAAATAGTTTTTTTTATACAAGAGGCATTCACCACTAAACCCCAATTCTTTTATATTTGAATATTTATATAATTTCCAAATATTTTTCCCAAGACCCTGGTTTTACCAATATAATCATAGCAGTGTACAAACAAACTAAGTCAATTGTATATTTGATGATATACAATTGTTTCTTTATTATTATTATTTTTTTTTTTATCAGAGGGAATTTAAATCAAATAGAAATCAAAATACCATACAAGCTATTGACATAGCCACTTATTTCTTTTCTAAGTCTTGTTCTACTGCCATAGGTGCACTTTGACAAATTCTAACACTTATATATATTTATCTTGCCTAGATAATTCTATTTAACTCTAAAATAGTATTTACTTGATCTCATGATAGTTATCAAAGTTGATAATAATTAATAACAATAAGTTGGATTGACAAAAATCGATAAACCTTGGAAATTTACTCGAAAATAGGCAAATTAGGCAAAATCAGCAGTTCAGACGTCTAAATTTTTATGACAGACGTCTAGATTCGATCTCAGACGTCTAAATTTTTATGACAGACGTCTCAGAGTGTCTAAATTTTAAACAGAGAGTAGAAAACATTTTGAACTAAATTCAGACATCTAAATTTTTGTTGACAGACGTCTAAATTAGATCTCAGACGTCTAAATTTTTATGACAGACGTCTCAGAGTGTCTAAATTTTAAACAGAGAGTAGAAAACATTTTGAACTAAATTCAGACATCTAAATTTTTGTTGACAGACGTCTAAATTAGATCTCAAACGTCTAAATTTTTATGACAGACGTCTCAGAGTGTCTAAATTTTAAACAGAGAGTAGAAAACATTTTGAACTAAATTCAGACATCTAAATTTTTGTTGACAGACGTCTAAATTAGATCTTAGACGTCTAAATTTTTATGACAGACGTCTAATTTGATCTTAGACGTCTAAAATTGTTGACAAGTTTTCTCAGAGGTTAAACTTAAATACTCAATTACTTACAAATTTCCAGAATTCGTGCATATGCAAGTATCACTTACCTGCCATGCACAAATTCATCTCACTTGAATATTCTACTAAAATCTTGAGTGTTCATTAAAAATCAATCCCCTTAGCTTTTTAATTTCCATAAGGCAAAACATAAGCAATAAAAATCAGAGTTCAAATATATATATATATCCATATCATATGCATATGACATGTCTAACTCCTTATTTTCTCCAAATCAGACATTCATAAAATAAATTTGTAGTTAACCAACCATCATCCATGATCACTCATAACAGGTTTTGATTAAGTACATATCTTCAACTCAAAATACTTAAAAAGTTTCCTAAAAGTAACTTCAATTACAGAAAATAAAATGTGTCTAGTAATTTCATTACAATGCATCTGCAAATTTTAAAAACAAGTCTCTCTTATTTATTCTAGCAGCCAATGCCTTCTCTACTCATCAAGCCAACTTCAATTTCCTGCAAGCAAATCATTTAGCTGTCCCAAAGAATTTTTGAGACACCCAGATGATTGCAAGGGCAACCAAAAGGGTCAGTTTTCACTGGTATGAGCATTTATCAATTTTGTATACATATTCATAATTTTAAAACATAATCTTGCAGTTCCTTCCTAGTTTAACAGATGTTTATACTTAGCATGTTTTGGTTCATACAAGGTAATACAAAAAAACACATTCATCTATTCAAACAAATACACAGCAAACAGTAAAGATAAACATATGTATAATTCTTGATTTATTCTCCCCAAACCTAGATAAATAAACCCAGGTTTTATACTCCAAATTTTCACCCAGCAACTAATCAATGAACAAGTTTAACTTGATTACATTAACACCATATCTGGATATTTATAACCCAGATTTTTAAACCCCTGTCCCCATTTGTTTTATGGTCTTTAACTCCTTGTCAAATGAATACTATGTATGCATTGTGAAGGAAACTCCTAGGTTGTTTAAATTATTCCAACACACAAAGGCCTCAGGGTGCAGTTGCACCATGCATATACTTGCTTCCACCTGAAGTAAGCAAATCATTGACTAACTCCCAAGTGACCAATTTAGTTTTTCTTTCATTCATATTTCAGAAAGATATAACTGCTTGTATATTTTTCTGATTCAACTCCATGTTCCTCTGTTTAATCTATATCCATGTTTAATGATACTAAGATAGAACAAGAATGCTCCAATCATGTTAACACCAAAAGCCCACTTACAGATTAATACTCCAAACAAACAAAAAAAAATGCACAAACAAACATCCATATCACCCAAAATGCACAAACAAACATCCATATCACCCATAACAAAATTAATTCAGAGATTTAAATGTCTCATAATATTCTAGGCTGCCTGCAATAGGACTTAATGCCATTGCATACAAAGGATAAATACTCACATAATGTTTTTCCTTTTACTGCCTTAATTTCTTAGAACAGCAAATCCCCTAAAGCCTCAAGCTAGCGTTTCTTCCTTGTTTATTTTATTTTGTTTTTGATCCCGAGAGAGTGATGGTTTTGGCTATGTGCAGTTATTTATAAATCCATTCTAGGGTTTAAGAAAATGGGTAATTCTCCTAATACCCTTAGCTGTTTATTTACACATCACATTCCTGTGTGGTCCTAAGTTGGAAATGCACACATTAGGTTGCTTTAATTAGTTATTTCAGGGATCATGCATTTTTAACACTGCATGCTATTTTCATGTCTCCATTTTATTCATGCCATATGCATGTGATCCTTTATTCATTTCTTTTTATAAGTTTAAGGAATCTGAAAATCTCCTTTGTATTTTCTACCTATCTATTATCTCCATTCAATCATGCATACTATCATACTTTATTATGTAATGTAAAAATCATTCACCCATATTATTTTCTTGAAATAAATATAAGATAATCAAATTTTTATTTGATTCTGTATGTATATATATATTTCTGCCTCTTTGTAAAAAATCAGTAACTCCTTCTATTTTTTAAATAAAAATCACATATATTATGCTAATTATTTTTAGCACAACTATAAGACTTATAAACCTTTTTATTAATTTAATTTTTATTCTACCTTTATATAAAACAGAAAACACCCCATTTGTATCTATTTACATAATTCTTTGGACATAAAGCTATACTTATTTTTGAGTTCCAATTCCTTTCTTAATTACCTTAATTCCTTGCATTTTATCAAACAGAAGCTCCCATGCAATTTTATTTATTGCCAAATTCTTTTCTGTTTTAAATGCAATATATATACTTATATATATATATCTCAGAATTTTCTAATATAAATATATATCATTTTATTTTATTTTATTTTAGGGTCATTACAACTATTGTATATTCATTATTCTTTCTAAATGGTCGAACCATTCAAAAAGAATCCCTTGCTACAGTATCATAACGAACTCTTTACAAAAATGTATTTGATTATCCTTAACATTTAAGGACATCTAATATGATGCACCTTACGTAAAATGATCAAACCGACATTTCAACAATCGAGTTCTTAGATCTATCTTGAAGTTTTAGTCTAGTGTTACATTTAACACATTACGATCTTTATTGTAAACAATCTAATTGAATACTTGATCTCACATTATGGTTTATTTATTTGCTTTGAATGAACTACTTCCATCGAAGTATCATACATTACAAATTGTGACCATTCACCATATAACACTTATATATGATTGTATATAGATTAAATATCCATAGTCTCGTATTGCTTTTGAGTCTAAAACTCAAAGAATGCAATACACGGTCTCGATCAAATAAACATGTAAGCAACCAAATTACGAACGTATTAAGTAGTTGTAAAATTAGGCATTTGCATAGGTTTACAAAACATTACCATCCAAGAAGTATTAATAGTAAGTCTATATATTTTTTTTCAATCTTCAATTCAGTTCATTTGTATATCTTAATTGATAAACATTTTATAAATCATATTAAATGCACAAATTTATCGATGTAGATTATTATAACATCATATAGCATATGTCCTTTTTTTCTAACAAGGCTTCCACTAGTCTTTTATGTTTCATGAAACCCTAAGTCGAAACACAGTAACCTTTTGAATTCACTAGTGGGTGTTAGGACTTGTCCATCTTGGAATTCTAACCTTGAGTTTTCTTAATAAGTCATGGCTCCACAGATTATGTATAACTTCTTATTGGTTGTATCGTATACAACTCCTAACCCTTGGTACATTGTCCTAATTTCACTTCGACCTTGAGTTTACTCAATAAATCAAAACGAAACTAGTCACCTAATCTACCATATCATGACGGCCTAAGTATAGTATATGTACCTTGAGTTTTCTCGATAAATACAAATAGTTATCTTACCTCGTCTATTCAATATATTAATAATAGTACACATGCAAGTAATTTATTAATATATATATGGTAGAGGACAACATTATATTGAAGATTCATAATCTTCAATGTATTATATTGAGTAATATCAACTTCAAATAATGTATTTTTTATGAAATTCCCTCGTAATTCAATAGTCGGATAGATCGGAACTTATAATATACGTACATTTATGTATTTATTCCTTAAGCCTATATAGGGTTTCTTAATGTTCCAGCTTTATTTCTACATTCATATCATGTAAGTTTTATTATTATTTAACTTTTATATTTCATATTACGTATATAATAGTCTTATGTATAACATTATACTAATTAAATCTTATTTAATTAATTTAAATTAATTATTATTTTAGTTAATTTTATATTATCTTAATATAACATTTATATTGAATATTTATTATATACTATAACCTTTATAGTATAACACATATATCATATATAAATGTATTTTATAATTAATTAACCTTTCAATTAATTTATTTAATTAAACATTTTTAACTAAATTTATTTTAATTTCGAAATTCATTTTGTATACATATATGTATACTTATGAAATCTTAAACACTTTAAAATATCATAACATATACCAAAATATATAATATATGTATATATTTTTCATTAATTAACTTGTTTAATTAATTTTTATATTTTATTAATATTGTTAATAAATTTATATTTTCGAAATTAATTTATAATATTTTGAAACATTTTGAAAAATTATATTATAACTTTTATAATGTGTTTTATTTTAAATTTAACTTCTAAATTTAAAACTTCTATTTTAATATTCAAAACAATTTGAAAATCTGTATTATAACATTTATAATATTTTCTTGTTTTAAATTTGACTTTTAAATTTAAAACTAATATTTTTAATTTCAAAACAATTTTGAAATTAGCCCAAGGCCCAATTCAAAATAGGCCTTTCCTATAAGGGATAATCTTGGGCAGTAAGCTTAATAGTTAACCCTAACATGACTAATTTAGACCTCACGGGCTATTGGCTCTAATACCATTGTTGGAACTGGCCCGGTCTGCAATAGAAGTTATGGGTGAATTTCAATTTTTTTTTACTATATTGGATCTTTATTGGACCTATGAAGTCTAATTTATATAGAACATTTATAAATTTTATTTAATAAAATCTTTTATTTTGTTTAAATTTATAAACTTATAAAATGATATTGTATTATTTAATTTATATTATATTAAATATATACATGTATCATATACACATATATAAGTGTGTGCATGTGTAAAATATCAATCAATGCAAGGTATAACATGTCCACGTATAGATGTTTGGATTTACATCTTAACAGACACGTTAGCTCATTCAATATGCAAATATTTTATCCAAATGTATGTTTATATATATATACACCAGTTCTTTTATAAATAAAATATTACAATATATATATATGTATGTATGTATGTATAAATTAAAATTTTATTTATATATAATTTTGTATATATATAAACATAAATATAAAATATTAACAATATGTATATATTCATAACTATACAAATATGTTTAAATAATTTATAAAAGAAATTAAATAAAAGAAATTGCGGTAATGTCGAAAATAGTACATGTATAAATTAATTTCCTTAAATATATATGGATATAAATGTGTGTGTATATATATATATATTAAATACTTATATATATGTATAATAATAAATATGCATATTAATACAAATAAAAACAAATAATAATAATTTATATTTAAATATATAACCACCTGGACTTACGCATAGCCAAGGATATTTTTTTATTTCAAAATATATACATTCATAAAACCACATGAAAATTATTTAAATTTAATACAAATTTTTTTTGAAATTACATTTGAATTTTGAATTGACAATAAAAATTTACAAGAAATTTTTATAATTTGAAATTTTATTATATAATTTTACAATTTGAAAGTAATTTAAAATCTATTTTCTAATTTTTAGTGTACATTTAAAGATTTAAAAATATAAAAAAATGTTTTTTTTAATTTCAACCGAGATTCCAATATATATTAATATAATTTTATAAAATATAAAACATATTTTAGAATACATGTATGAATTTATATAATTATTTATATGATTAACTAATTTAAATATTATTTAAAATAATATATAAATAAATTAAATTATTTTCTTCTTGCCAAAAATATTACCCCTACTAAACATTACGTATAAAATTATATTTCATATTCTACATAAGTAAAATGTAGTATGTAAATTATAAACTATATATATATATATTAAATTATGTAAATAATGAAAAAAATGTTTTTTATACTATTGAATCATGCCACACATATATGTGTTTAAACCAAAAATGGCATACAAACCCAAGAATTAAGGTAGAGAATAAAATATAAAGAAAGTAAATGAAAAATGAAGAAAAGAGAACACATAACAATTTATAGTGGTTCGGCAAAGCAAGGCTTACGCCCACTTCAATCTTTTATTGTTTATTCCTGACTTGGAGGCAGAAGTTCTTAGGGGTCAGTACAACTTCAATACTTTGATTATCAGAATTACAAAAATATAGCTTAGAATAGAACTAGACCTAAAAGATCCTAAAAAATGAGGCCTACCCCGCATTTATATGGGTAGGGAGCCTAAAATCTCGCATAAAATATCGCCAAGCCATTGCACATGATTAGACCAAATCTCCCACAAAAATAAGTTCCATATCATTAGGAAGTAGGAGTCGGTACCGATCTCTGGGTAGGAGTCAGATCCCCAACTTGGCCAAAATAGTTGTCCTCATCTCTTCATCTTGTGGTTAGCTTCATGATTTCATAGTTGGTTGCATCAATATTAGCTTGTTTTCAAGTCCAAATGATGGAGTTGTGGAAAAACAGAGTTGTAGCTTCAAGTGTTCGTGGACAATAATGGAGAATTGCATTGAATCAACAAACCAACATTGGAAATAAGCTCAAGGCATCATGTGGGAGGCATAGGCAGAAGATGGGGTCCATTTGAGGTGGAAACAGGAGTCGGTACCGACCCATAGGGTAGGGTCAGTACCGACCCCTAACTTTGGGAAATGTGTCGTTTTTTGGTTTGAGTGGGTGTTGTACTGATCTTATGACTTCGTATCTGTCTGGTTTCTGTTTCTGGGCTCTCTTTGGGCTTCTTGCCTTAATAATTCCAAGTTCGGTTCATTCACTCTGCCAAATATTGCATGGTCAAAAGACTGGATAACACTTGCCACTAAAAGTACATCTCGTTTTTTCAAACGTGACGTGCTTTGAATCAAGACGAATCTGAATAGCCGTGAAGGACTCCACTCTGTGTTTTGAATGGTTGTTATCCTTTTTGTGAAACATTGTGCGAAAAGTTATGTCCATTGTCATTCGCCATGACGCTCTACCAGCATTTGGGATTATTAATCTGGAACGTATGTTTATGATTCGTCATTCCAAATTTGATGATTTTAAACCGATTCCATTCATAGATTTCTTAGGTTTGAACTTTATTTCCCTTTGGTGATTGTCAGATATTGGATATAAACACACACGGCTCATCACATGTTCAAACGTGCATATACATCCACACACATATGCGTATACCATACATATGTTTATACATATATATGTTTTTTTAAAGTAGGACTCGATATTGATCCCTAACTTGAAAGTCGATACCGATTCCAAACTTAGAAATTTTCCATGTCTTGTTTCCAGGACTTTAGGTCTAACAAGGGTATATAACCCATTCCTATTCACTTCTCCCTTCATTTTCTTTCTTTGCTTTCACCTACCCAAACCTTTCATCCATTAAAACCTTCTACTCTAGATTGCCTTCGGCCTTCATTCAGCCCCACGAACACCGCCACATTACACCTGACTCTGCCTACTCCTCATTAGCCCGACCCATCTCCACCGACCCATGCCTTAATCTCCAACTTGTTACTTAGCCCGATTCCAAAACAAAAAATTTTGTATTGACCTTAGGTAAGTATTGGACTTGGTGATGGAGATGGACGTGGTTGACCGGACATGGGTGTTTGGACGGCCGTGATCTAGGAAGTGGCAAAGGTGGAAGAAGGAGTGGGTTAGGAATTTTTCTAAGTGATGGAGTTATACAACTGCAACACTTAGATAAATTTCTGAACACTTGGTCCAAACCCACCTTGTGCACTAATATCTTCTTCTTGATCTCGAGCCCTTTCCAAAGCATGTCTAATGACATAGGACTTGTCGGGAAGGTCGGTGATTACGGTCACGTTGAGCGATACCTAGAACTTGAAAAAAAATTGTTAAATAATAATTCTGAACCACACAATACTGCACTAGAATCTAGTTTAGTATGGAGGTATGGCTTGTAATTAATCCTCTTATGCTGACTATCTATCGAATTTTTATAGAGATGGACCAGAGACGTTCCAATCGTCTTGCTGCACAAGCCATAGGAATATCCACTTCAAGATACTTTGAATCTGATGCCAAGTCAAGTTCAACTACGACTCCACATGCATAGCAAACTATGACAAAGCATGTATAACAACAAAAAAGTCCACAAGTAGAACATCAAATTCTATACAATTCGATTGAGCCGGCATATGGGCTAGAAGTAGACCCCGCACCTAACATCCTTGAGGATGCCATAATTATAAACGATCCTGTCGATTTTATCGCCTCAAAATTGATAAAGGATCCCTTTGTAGAATTTGCAACAAGCACGGAATTCCATTCGATGACATCTTGGCTTCATCTCGCGATAAAAGAGCTTACAATCCCCTAAAGGGTTATATTGCCTGCAATAGATACATGTGCTTGGCAGGCTGCTTCCCACCGTTCAACCAGTTCGTCCGTTGAGTTCTTAATTTTATGAGGCCTGCTCCAACATAGTTGCATCCAAATAGTTATGCTTTCTCCTTGGCACATATATTGTCTTCACTAAACACTTACATTGAGCGCCCAAAAACGAGGAGATTCGATATATATATATAGTTTCAAAAGCTGAAAAGAAAGTCCACCTTTGATTTACTTGGAACCAATCAGGGGTTGTAGAGTGGTTATTGGGACATGGAACATGCTGAGCTACTTAAAAACCGAGTGGTTCTATGTCCGTTGTCTGCTCAGGTTTGCAAGCAGATGACTGTCTAGACATAGGTTCCTCTCCATGTGCATTATATAAACTTATTTAATGGTATGCAGACTTAACTCAAATTCTTGATTTACTATCCAGATGTTCTAGCGAGACCCAATAACTCGGTGCTTTCTGATGCCGTCAACACTCTTATGGAAGTTTTGGAGGGAGATAGAGATATCAAAACTCTCCTATCAAATGAAAACCTTCTTGCCTTCGGCTTATTAGAAGAGAGCCACAGTACTAGCATCGTCCAAATAGCTTCCAGTGATGACGACGATGACATTGATGACAACAACCTGCCCGAAGGAGACAGGGCTAATCCAGATTTGCCCCCAATCCTAAGTCCTAGGGCTGGAGTTGAAGAAAACATTAAACAGTCACCGAAAATACCATGGAAGACGAAATTATTGGTGAAAGTGGCGTGGCTGGCCAAGGTAACATAGATGTGGGTCGTGAGTCTTATCCTGAACAATCTAGGGACGACAACCGCCTGCTCCGAAGAAGCGGTTAATTGTGAAAATATCCAAGGCACAGACTTCTACCCAACCCCCACTAATTATGGATACAGAAAAAACTCAATCTTTTTCTTTGACAAGCACATTCGCCTGCTTAGGGGACATTCTTATCGAGTTCGGTTCTTTTGATGTTGGTAATATTAGTATTGAGGGCATTGACTCCCCTATCCGTGTCGATAAGGACTTTATCCCTACCAGTGTAGGAGAGGTTACTCCCATTAGTAAACCTCCAGCTCACGGTGTATCGGGGGGACACTACGACACACACGCACACGTGCATTTCAGAACACTCGCAATTTACCTGTGTCCTTGCTTGTTGGATCTAACATTTTCTTCTTTCCCTTGTAGAATCTATAGATAAGGAAATACATTTATCGATCTTTGGAGGAGAAAGCATCCCAAGCACAAAGGCCTCGATCAAGCTTATACCGCCAGGGAAGCAGTCGTGATTATGAGTCAGGCTATCGTTCTTGCCAAGACAGAGATGACCAAGATAGAAGTAATTATGACAGTGATCACTTATCACATGACTCTGCTTCCAACCATCACCCTAGGTCAAGATCACCTCCTCCTAGAGGCCCAGACAGGCAACCCGATCATCATGTTGATGTCCCATCTAGTGACGCTACTCGTGCCCCTCCTCTGACTTCATCCCTATGCAACCTCTATGCCATCTCACTCCAGTTGGTCCTTTGACCGTAGGCATCACAAGAGTGGCTTTGAAACTTCCCAGCATAGGTCGGGCAAAGAAACTGCTATAGTCCCCCCTAAATCAACGGAGGAACAGCTTGTGGCTAATGCCTAAATAGGCAAACTAAAAGAAGAATTTCCAAACATTTGCTTTGATGGTCTTATGTTTGTGCCTAATCTAAAAAGAATCCTAGTTGACGTATAAAAGATGACCATTGATTGGGTGATCGACATTCATAACTGGCATAACGAATGTCGAAGTTAGTTGAGAAAATTTTCAAAGACTCCAGGGATAGGCAGCTAGAGATCGACAATCAGAAACTCAGCAAAGTTGATAATAAGAGAATCATTGCTAATCTCAATGCTAAGTTGGCATTGCAAATCTCTGATGGTATCTCCCACATAGAATGTTCACTGTAAATGGATTCCGACAGAAAGATGTACCACATTCATCGTTACTCCTTAAACGACTCTCGCTAACAAGTCTCTTGACCATATCATCCAGGTAGTCCGAGTCAACAGGTTCGACTGAATGGTAGTAAACGGGCTCCGCTCCCAGTGTTTGGCCCAGCGAATGCTCTAGTTTTGGCTCTCAATACCTAGGTTCTCCATTCTCTAGGAGATCCATTTGTCCTACAGTCCCCCATTTTAGATTCATGTGAGCAGTAGCAGCATGATTCTCTAGATTCTGACCACAAACAGCATGTCTTGAAGCCAAGTCCACACCACCTTCCAAAGGATGGGCTCTGGGCCCACCATTGGAGGGGTTGGTACCAACGCCTAACCTTGAATCCGTATTGATACCTAAACTCGAGCCAAGGGCTTGTCCTTTTCCTTTATACGATGTTCCAGCAGCATTTTGAGACCTCTTCTTCTTCCTATCCCTCCGTCTCTGCTCAGATGATGAGGAACTTTCAGATGAAGAACTAGAGTCCCTTCTACTCCTTCTACGACTTTTTTGAGTTAGCTTATTTAACAGTCTCAAGCTTTGCTGAATCGTCTGATTCATCTCACTTTGACTAGCTTGGCACCTATCTTCCATCACCTTCATCATCATATTCATCTCCATTCTGGTCACGACGTCAGTAGGAGTCTAGATATCCATTTAAGTAGGTTGGACAACACCATTCCCTTGTTGAGGATTCTGTTTCTCAGCTTCAGCATTAGCTCTAAAGTTGGTAGAAGATCTATTCTTGATGGGGCCATGGTAGAAAGCATCTAGTAGATCTTTGCAAAAATCTGAGTTGTAGAGTTAAAAGGTTGATAAATTAGATCCATCTCTTGGATATGGAAAATCCAATAGTAGATGATGGATCCAAATAGCTTAAGAATCAAGGTTTTCTCGGTGAAAGCACAAAAATGTCTGAACCAAAAATTGCATAAACACCCAAGAATTAAGGTAGAGAATAAAATATGAAGAAAGTAAATATAAAACTAGGAAAAGAGAAAACATAAAAATTTATAGTGGTTTGACAAAGCAAGGCCTACATCTAATTTAACCTTTTATTGTTTTTTCTGACTTAGACGCAGAAGTTCTTAGGGGTCGGTACAACTTCGATGCTTAGATTTTCAGAATTACAAAAATATAGCTTAGAATAGAACTAGAGCCAAAAGGTCCTGAAAAATGATCCCTAGTCCCTTATTTTTAGAAGTAAGGAGCCTAAAATCTCACACAAAATATCTCTTAGCCATTGCACACGATTTATACCAAATCTCCAACAAAAATAGGTGTCACATCATTAGGAAGTAGGAGATGGTACTGGTCCCTGGGTAGAGTCTGTACCGATCCCTAACCTGGCCAAAATGGTTGAACTCATCTCTTTATCTTGGCTCGCCTTATAGTTAGCTTCATGATTTCATAGTTGTTCGCACCAATATTAGTTTGTTTGCAAGTCCGAACGAAGGAGTTATGGAAGAACAAAGTTGCAGCTTCAAGTGTTCATAGTGAATGTGGAAAATTGCATTGAATCAACAAACCAACATTGAAAATAAGCTCAAGACATCATGTAGGAGGCATAGCTAGAAGAGGGGTCCACTTGAGGTGGAAACAGGAGTTGATGCCGACTTATAGGGTAGGGTCGGTACCTACCCTAACTTTGGGGAATGTGTTGCTTTGGTTTGAGTAGGTCTTGTACTGATCTTGTGACTTCATATGTGCCTATTTTCTTGACTCCTACGCTATCTCTTTGGGCTTCTTGCCATGATAATTCGAAGTTCGGTTCATCCGCTCTGTCCAAATATTGCCGCTTCAAAAGGCTGGATCACAAGATGTATTATGAAAAAAATTATTTAAACATATATAAATATACATACAGCCAATCAAAAATTATGACAATATATTTACATGTTGGAATCATTACCTAATTAACAATATAATATAAAATAAAATTATAAATGTAGATTAGTATATATTAACATGTAAGGAATATACGTTATAGAAGACCGTAAGCACACCTTGAAATGATGAGATCTGATCTTTGAACTAATTCCAATTCAGTAGATTGCTCTTCTACAAACCATTGTCCACCAACTATCGATTAGCTTTGAATCTGATTTGATTTGAACTAGATATGAAAGAGGGATAAAGGGTATAAGGTTGGCCAGAAATGGTTGAGAATGGAGGCTCCAAAATGAAACTAAAAAAAGTGAGGGTAGAGATCTTATATAGAGGATGAGAAGGAGAAAAGTTAGGACAAAGATCTATACCTATTCTCTTTCCATCTTAGCCATCCAAATCAGAGCCTTTTTCCCATCATATGTCCGCACCTTTTCGTGCTTATTTCAGCCGAACCAACCAGCCCCCTTCATGGGCTTTAAACCGATTTAAAGCCCAAACAAAATATTTTGCAATTAAATCCAATTTAATGCGTATCAATATCGTATATTGATTAATATATTTATAACTATAATAAATATATTTAACAATTTTGTTCATCAAATCAAAATCAAATTTAATAACTAACATTTCATAAATATTAATAAATTTAATTAATTTATAACAATTAAAAATTAATTAAGTTGTTTTTGTCAAAGGAAATTCATCGTTTCAATTATGTGGCTAGTTAGGTATAAATTTGGTCATCGATTAATATCGAACTATTCAAATATTAGCGTCCACATGTCACTTAGCAGGTGGGGCGACATTTTGGCCAAATTTATGGCTTGGTTTCGATAAAATCCAATTTTACTTTGTTAAGCATTACCCGGCTTGTGACTTTTATTTACACTGAATTTCTTCATCAAAACTATATCACTTTGGACTTATGAAATTTGGTAATGGTCAAAATTCCAATATCATCCATATTTAACTCTATAGTCCAAACACAAAGTTCTTGGTACAATAATAATAATTATTATTAACCAAAATGCTTTGGTAAGAGACTTTGATTTTGAGTTGACTTCAGTTGTGATGACTCACATTTCGGAAGGTTTAAATCAACAATAATCCACACATGTCTGACTTAAACAATCTGTAATGTAGATAATCAATGGGTTAAATAAGAAAAATAAGAAGAGAAGAAGAAAACAAAACGTAGAATCTCACAGCGGAAACGATAAAATGTAATAATCAAATAAACAATTCAAAAGTTGTTTACTATACATTTGATTATAATCTATACACATTTATCAGAGTTATATATATACATCAGGGATAAATAATCAATACAGTAGAATAGCATGATGCAGGGGATAATAATAATAGTAATATACCAAAACTCCGTCTTCGTCCTCCAGAGAATAGTCTTCAATACGTTGAAAAACTCAAGGCTGACCCGAGCGTAATGAAAAGACAAAACACTCGAGTCAGGACTAAAATACTCTTATGTAAGTCAAATCAATATCACAAAATATGAGTGCAATAACTTAAGAGATGTTATGTGATTTTCCATCTCCTAAGGATCCGTTGATCTATCTATATATAATAGTATACGCTATAATAGATAATGTCTATCAGTAAAATAAATATCAAAATAGCGTTAAGGCTTTACATTGATCCACCTTAACACATTTGTACAGTTCTAAACCAAAATCGTAATGGGCTAGTTTAGGGATAAATATGACAAGGCACGTGAGGCAATGCCCAAGGTAGGATTCTACCAGTTTACCCATTTTGGCTGGTCGTAACCCATCCGTGGCCGACCGCGACAATCAATCCAACCGACAAAAGGTGCACCCATCGAATACAAAAACACAATAGTAATACGAGGGATCAACGTCGCTAGAGGTAGCTAACCTCAATGGCCAGACATCGGCTCATGTTTTAGTCATTTTAATTATGACACGGGTGTCAAGGCTATCCATCATCGTTCTCTTACTTTATTCCAGTAAACGTCGCCAATTCAACCACTACATTCTGAATATCATCCACCGCGTACACAGTTGTCAAAGTGGTTCCAATATTTACAGAGAGTATGCCAATAAGAGGCTCTGGTCTCTTTAATAAACAAATGTCATTTTACACAACGGTCGGTACTTTTATATTTCGAAAACAATTCGTACGTGATATCAAAATATCGTATTCGCTTCAAAATCAAAATCCATTTTGAAATCATCATATTCGCTTAAAAAATCATAATTTACTTCAAAATGTAAATTCAATTTGATATATTGATTTCATTTCAAAATTTGATTCGAATTACAATTTTGGTTATAACTTCACTTTAACCCAATTCGCATTTAAATGTAAGATTAAATGTAACATTTCACCCTTTTAACCAGTTTGAATTTTTAGAAAATAATTTAAATAGTTTTAAAATAGTTAAAATAGTTTAATAGAAAATAATTTGAGTAATAAAATGGTTTATATAATGAAATAATTTGGAAAATCAAAATAATTTGAATATTTAAAGAATATGGATTTTAAATCGTTTATACTAAAATAATTCATTTGAAAATAGTTTCAAAGCCAAACCGGTTCACTTCTAAAAAATTTCGATTCAAATCAGTTCCAATTTCCATTTCGATTCAATCGATTCAATTCTAATTTCAAGTCGAATTTTACTTCGATTCCAAATAAATTTCAATTCCAATTTCAAATTAATTTCAATTCCATTTCCAAATTAACTTCAATTTCCAATTTCAAATTAATTCAATTCCAATTTCAAATTAATTTAAATTCCAGTTTCAAATTAAAACCATTTCCAATTTCAAATTAAAACCATTTCGATTTATATCCATCTCGAGTTCGATTTCCCAAATAACGATTCAAAACACTTAAATCAAATTTTCCTTCAATATCCACTTTAAAATCCAAATTTTCAAATATAATTAAATTCCGAGCTCAGTTTCGAAATATCGGTTTATATCACTTTTACTTAGCAATATTCAAAGTTCGGATAAAAGTCCACTCTTTTAAAACAAATCAATTTCTGAAATTCACATTATATTCCGATTATAACTTAAAAATCTCAATTTCGATTAATTAAGCAATTTCTGTTACAAATTTAAATTTCAACATTCCGAGTTCCAATTCGAAAATAATTCGATTTCCATAAATTCGATTTTCCATTTCTTAAAATAAAATCATTTAAATAATTTCAAAATAAATTTTAAAATCATTTAATTTAACCAATCCGGTGTCCGTATATAATTTTCTATCCTATGGACAAGTGACATAATTTATTTCAATTTAATTCGAGGAATCGATATATATCATTTCAATCCAAAATAAATGCCATAGGTATATATCATTTCAACATATTTCTTAATTTATTCGAAATAATTCAATTTATAGTTTTATACACCGTAAACAACATACAGGATGATAACAAGATATATCAACATAAATAAACATCCAAACATCCAAAATATCAATCAAATTTCATCCATCATCCAAATAGTCAATAATCACAACAATTAACTAATTATCGATAAATTGGGGATTTTAGTAGCAGTTAAATTCTAATTCAAATTTAAATAGCAATTTAAATTCTATCAATAAATTCAGATGTCAATTAAATATCAATTTAATTTATCAAGCAACAATCAATAAATTCAATTCACTTCACGATATAATTCAACTACATAACCAAAATAGTTCTTATGAGCATGTAAACACTCACATTCGCTCGAATCTGAAAATTCAAATGAAGCGAATTGCAGAAATTTTAACTTCATACCATAGACAATACCAATACGATTCCAACGCAATTCTTTCTGCCCGAATTGGATCTCGTACGAGAAAGATATTTAATAATTAATATAACAGTTTTAGTTAACTTAAAAATTAACAAAATAATTAAGCTTAAAAAAACCTCTATGCTTCAACCCTCCTAAGCACACGCTTCCTCTCTCTTCAGGCAACAGTAACGTGGTTCTCATAATTTTTTTTAAGTAACAATCGAAGAATGCCTCAATCAACCACCACACCGTCGCCGCCAGCACCCCACCGCCATTGCGCGCACGCGTCCCCAAATTGCCGCGCCTAAACCCTACGCCCACGACCACCTCGCTCATGCATGAAACTCTACATCGCGACTCGCACAATCCCCTTCACTCAACCTCCTTGCCTCCATGCGCGGCACTGCCCTATGCGACTTCACCCCCTTCTTCTTCTTTTTTTCTCGAACGGCTGCGGCTATTTTTTATTTATTTTTATTTTGGTTTGATCGGCCTCCCTCTTTTCCTTTAAGTCTGTGATTTCGATTAAAAGAAAAGGAGGAAGGAGAGAAATTACGGGTGAAAGAGGGAGTGGGTTTGAACGAGTTAGTATGGTTTATATATATTATTATTAATTTAAATTAGAAAATATCTAGCCCAAGACGTCCGAAATTCCTCCAGCTCCAAATGAAGCTTGCCGCTTGGCGTTTATAATGTTTTACCCCCATTCTAAACATAATGGAACTAGTTTCAAAAGCCAATTCGATCGTATGTAGAATATAGCTTTTCAAGTCGAATTATTAAATTAAATTTTAAAAATTAAATTCTCCGCATTTCAAACTCGCACGGCCAAACGACAAGTCCGATCACTATAAAACTTGAAATCCTATAATAACTCACTATTACGGATCCGTTGAAACTGGTTTCGTCGAAATCCGAGACAGTGCCCAAAATGGCTTTTTTTTACCCGTCAATTAATATATAAAATTTCCAAATTCTAATTATTCACATTTAAATCAAATTTTGAAAGTAAATGATCTTCATTCATATTTATATAAAATTTGAATCAATTTTCAATGTCATTTTCATTCACATTAAATACAGAATTTTATTATTTAAATAATTGCAACATAAATTTAAACAATTTAAGTACCCGATACATCAATACTAATAATTCATTAAATTTTATTTTTACCCATTTTTATTCAATAATTATATCAAAATCTATAATTTAAAACAGTTCAAAATACGGTTCGTTACATACTCCCCCACTCAAAACTTTTCGTCCTCAAAAAGGCGTTAAGTATGGAATTTAACATACCATATTTTTTTTAAATAGTCAACTTATAAAACATAAGCATCAATTTGCAAAACTATTACTACGCTTCTACTATGCCACTCCGATATCGGTTTACGGAAAATATAACTTATATATAAAAACAAGTTATAAAAATTTTAAAACTTCAAAAAATTTCTTACTCCTGGATTTATGGAAAATTTTGGCAGTCTCCTTTATGCGGCTCGATCGGAAAATTTTTACAATTCAATATATAAAACAAATATAACCAATATATATCAAATATATATCTCATCTTAATGAAGAAGCATCCTGAAGGGCAAAAATATAAAATCGTGGTATGTAATCCGAGATATGTACCTTATTATCAATACTACGAGCGAGTTCGCTCGTATTAAGCAAGCAAAGCATATAATAGTCCGCGTATACATCCAAACGGTCTTCGTATGTACCTTTCTCAACTCAATTTGGAATGTTAGTCGCTTATAATAAGATGTAGAACACATATAAGTTCTAATAAGTTTAAAACATGCATTCTGAATCCAAATCTGAAGCACGAGCACAAATATGCAACCATACAACCATCATATGCACTCAAAACAATTAAACAAGGATTTACAACCAAAATAACATCCGACAAATCAGTATTCATTCAATTTATTTCATAACTATCACAATTTACATTTTCAATGTCAATATTTAATTTATACACTCTCATTCTTATTAACATTCAAATTTTTATTAACATTTAATTTGCTCGATTCAATTTATTTTCATTCAACCAACTTTTATTCATTTAGATTCACGTTCCATTGAGTCTTCATTCAATTTATTTACTTCCAATTGATTTTCATGCATTTATCAACATTAATGAATTCACATTCTATTAATTTACACTCGTTTATAGTTACATTCATTTTTTTTCTTCTTCGCTTCCATTATTTCATTTCAATAATTCATATAATTAATTACACTTAAGTAATTTAATTCCATACCACATTCCATATATTTTATATTGATTCACATTCACTAATTAATATTCATTTTGTTATCACATAATGGATTTATATTCAATTCATTCGTTTTTAATTGGTTTACATTCAACTAATTTGGTTTCAATCCATTTTTTTATTCAATCAACTAATATTCATTACATTCACATTTGATTGATTACAATTCAATGTATTTACATTCAGTCGATTGTTTCAATCACATTTAATTGGTTTACATTCCATTGATTTCTTTCAATTTATTAACATTCATCATAAATTCATCATTTTCAATTTTATTCAATTCAATTTGTGAAATTCCAGTTGTTTCACTTTTTGTTTAACCTATTTCATATAAATTCATTGGTGAATCATTTATAAAATTATTCCACTTAACCTTGCTTAAGTTAAATTTGTTTTATTTCCACTTAGTATATCCTCCTTTTTATTATACTAACATCATTTATAAATTAACTAAGTTTATTATAAATATTTTATACAACACAACTCACTTTTATTATTATTACTTCATACCTTAAGTTATTATTAATTAATCGATTCACTTCATCTATTCAAATTCATATTATTAATCTACTAAAGTAATTTTTTTTATAACTCAATTCATATTAATAAATTTTTCGCAGTTTATAAAATTTTCTTAAGTTACTTCCATCCTTTAATTTGTTTCATTAACTTATTTCATATGCAATTAGCTAACATGCAATTTATTAAAACTCATTTCATTTGTATTTAACTTATTTTCATCAAATTTAAAATTAAATCCAATTACTCACATTAATTTTTTCTTACACTCGTTTATTTTTATTCAACTTTTTACACACTTAAATTACATTTCATTTTTAAAATTTAAGTTCATATTATAGCTTAAGTGGAATTCACTTTACTCATTTTTCAAATTTCATTCAATATCCAATCCAACTTATTTAATATTAGGTTAAACTTCATTTTATTTTAATCCATTACTCATTTTATTTAATTTTATTCAAGTTAAATTTTCTTATCATTCCCATTCAACAAATTTAAATTCGTTTTTAGCTTCTAATTCTCAAATCTATAAGTTATACAAATTAACTTCTTAAAATTTCATTTCGTTATTTTATCAACTTTATTTCAAATGCGATTCACTTTATTTAAGCTTTCTAGAGTTAAATTTCAATTTATTTACTAAATTTCACTAACTCCATTTAATTAACATTTCTTAGGTTAATTATTTTATTTCATTTCTTGAATTCAAATTTCTTTTATCTGCTTAATTAAAAATATTCACCAGTTCAAATTTTAATTTTACTTTCCGATTCAAATTTACAAATTATAACTATTTTTTTTCATATTCAAATTTGTAAGTTACAAAGTCATTTCTTATATACTATTTTCAATTATAAGTTCCAAACTATTTTCAAATATTTATTAAATCATTCTTATAATATTTTTCACATTCAAAACTTGTTTTAATCTAAAACAATTCTTTTGGTAGCAATTCTCACTCAGAAACTCGAAAATGAACACTGGCGATGCTGCAGTCATCCCCGTAATTATTTACCAGCGACCAAAGCGAGTTTAATGCTTTTATTTTCTTCAAAAATATTTTCAAAATATATTTCTAGTCAAAACACTTTCAAATAATACTATTATAAATTTTGAAGGCTTCGAAAACAATTTTGAAAACAAAAGGATTTTAAATTCTAAAATTCTCAATTTTTTTATCCTTCTATTTATAAGCTATATTTACATTTTATCATACAATTTCATTACTTCATTATGAAAATATATCGTTAATTTACAAATTTTTTATTTCAAACAATTCTTTTTATAATTAGATTTCAATTTAATTTAATCATTAAATGCTTCATAAAATAAAATTCATTAAGTATTCGTTTTATATTTTTTTTATTTCAACTAATAATCGATGATAATTAAATATTATCATATCCTAACAAACAATATTTATTAATAATCATTATATATATAATATAATATAGGTAAATTATTTCATTTACCCGATTTTTTTAAACAATATTATGTCGACTTGCCTCGTTTAAGTGTTTAGAAACTCCTATCGATAACACGGCATCCTGCAAATCGACCAGAATTCATAAATAAGTCAACGGACAAGCAAACACAATATAAAATATTTTATAACACTAACAAGTATGCTCTCTCATATATATACACTCAAACAGACTTATTCTATGGTATTACTATCCTATCTCTAATGAGTCAAACCCCACAAAGCCAAGGTTATCGCTAAACCTCGCTCTGATACCAACTGTGACGACCCACAATTCGGAAGGTTTAAATCGACAATAATCCATACATGTCCGACTTAAACAATCCAGAACGTAGATAATCAATGGGTTGAATAAGAAAAATAAGAAGAGAAGAAGAAAACAAAACGCAGAATCTTACAGCGGAAACGATAAAATATAACAATCAAATAAACAATTCAAAAGCTGTTTACTATACATTTGATTATAACCTATACACATTTAGCAGAGTTATATATATACATCAGGGATAAATAATCAATACGACATAATAGCATGATGTAGGGGATAATAATAATAGTAATATACCAATACTCCATCTTCGTCCTCCATAGAATAGTCTTAAACACGCTGAAAAACTCAGGACTAACCCGAGCGTAATGAAAAGACAAAACACTCGAGTCAGGACTAAAATACTCTTATGTAAGTCAAATCGATATCACAAAATATGAGTGCAATAAGTTAAGAGATGTTGCGGGATTTCCATCTCCTAAGAATTTGTTGATCTATCTATATATAATAGTATATGCTATAATAGATAATGTCTATCAGAAAAATAAATATCAAAATAGCGTTAAAGCTTTACATTGATCCACCTTAACACATTTGTACAGTTCTAAACCAAAATCGTAATGGGCTCGTATAGAGATAAATATGATAAGGCACATGAGGCAATGCCTAAGGTAGGATTCTACCAGTTTACCCTTTCTGGCTGGTCGTAACCCATCTGTGGCCGACAGCGACAATCAATTCAACCGACAAAAGGTACACCCATCGAATACGAAAACACAATAGTAATACGAGGGATCAACGTCGCTAGAGGTAGCTAACCTCAATGGCCAGACATAGGCTCTTGTTTTAGTCATTTTAATTATGACATGAGTGTCAAGGCTATCCATCATCATTCTCTTACTTCATTCCAGTAAACGTCGCCAATTCAACCACTACATTCTGGATATCATCCACCGCGTATACAGTTGTCAAAGTGGTTTCAATATTTACAGAGAGTATGCCAATAAGAGGCCCCGGTCTCTTTAATAACCAAACATCATTTTACACAACGATTGGTACTTTTATATTTCGAAAAAAATTCGTACGTGATATCAAAATATCATATTTGCTTCAAAATCAAATCCATTTTGAAATCATCATATTCGCTTAAAAAATCATACTTTACTTCAAAATGTCAATTTAGTTCGATATATTGATTTCATTTCAAAATTTGATTCGAATTACAATTTAGGTTATAACTTCACTTTAACCCAATTCGCATTTAAATCTATGATTAAATGTAACATTTCACCCTTTTAACCAGTTTGAATTTTTAGAAAATAATTTAAATAGTTTTAAAATAGTTAAATAGTTAAAATAGTTTAATAGAAAAAATTTTGAGTAATAAAATGGTTTATATTGTGAAATAGTTTGGAAAATAAAAATAATTTGAATATTTTAAGAATATAGATTTTAAACCGTTTATGCTAAATAATTCATTTGAAAATAGTTTCAAAGTCAAACCGGTTCACTTCCAAAATTTTCCGATTCAAATCAGTTCCAATTTCCATTTCGATTCAATCGATTCAATTCTGATTTCAAGTCGAATTTTACTTCGATTCCAAATAAATTTCAATTCCAATTTCGAATTAATTTCAATTCCAATTCCAAATTAATTTCAATTTCCAATTTCAAATTAATTTCAAATTAATTTCAATTCCAATTTCAAATTAATTTAAATTCCAGTTTCAAATTAAAACCATTTCCAATTTCAAATTAAAACCATTTCGATTTATATCCATCTTGAGTTTGATTTCAAAATATCGATTCAAAACACTTAAATTAAATTTTCCTTCAATATCCACTTTAAAATCCAAATCTTCAAATATAATTAAGCTCAGTTTCGAAATATCGGTTTATATCACCTTTACTTAGCAATATTCAAAGTTCGAATAAAAGTCCACTCTTTTAAAACAAATCAATTTCTGAAATTCACATCATATTCCGATTATAACTTAAAAATCTAAATTTTGATTAATTAAGCAATTTTTGTACCAAATTTAAATTTCAACATTCCAAGTTCCAATTTGAAAATAATTCGATTTCCATAAATTCAATTTTCCATTTCTTAAAATCAAATCATTTAAATAATTTCAAATAAATTTTAAAATCATTTAATTTAACCAATCCGGTGTCCGTAGTTAATTTTCTATCCTATGGCCAAGTGACACGGTTTATTTCAATTTAATTCCACGAATGGATATATATCATTTCAATCAAAAATAAATGCCATAGGTATATATCATTTCAACCTATTTCTTAATTTATTCGAAATAATTCAATTTATAGTTTTATACACTGTAAACAACATACAAGATGATAACAGGATATATCAACATAAATAAACATCCAAACATCCAAAATACCAATCAAATTTCATCCATCGTCATCTATCATCCAAATAGTCAATAATCGCAACAATCAACCAATTATCGATAAATTGGGGATTTTAGTAGCAGTTAAATTCTAATTCAAATTTTACTACCAATTTAAATTTTATCAATAAATTCATATGTCAATTTAATTTATCAAGCAACAATCAATAAATTCAATTCACTTCACGATATAATTCAACTACATAAAAAAAATAGTTCTTCTGAGCGTATAAACACTCACCTTCGTTCGAATTTGAAAATTCAAATGAAGCGAATTGCTGCAATTTCAACTTCATATCGTAGACAATACCAATACGATTCCAACGCAATTCTTTCCGCCCGAATTGGACCTCGTACGAGAAAGAAATTTAATAATTAATATAACAATTTTAGTTAACATAAAAATTAACAAAATAATTAAGCTTAAAATAAAACCTATGCTGCAACCCTCCCAAGCACACGTTTCCTCCCTCTTCAGGCAACAACAACGCGGTTTTTATATTATTATTTTTAGTAACAATCGAAGAACGCCTCGATCGACCACCACACCGTCGCCGCCAGCACCCCACCGCCATCGCGCGCATGCGTCCCCAAATTGTCGCACCTAAATCCTAAGCAAGTGACCACCTCGCACGTGCGCGAAACCCTACATCGCCACTTGCACAATCTCCCTCGCTCGACCTCCTCGCCCCCACGCGCGGCACTGCCCTATGCGACTTCGCCCATTCTTCTCTTTTTTCTCTCGAACGGCTGCGACTATTTTTTGTTTTTTGTTTTTATTTTGGTTTGATCGGCCTCCCTCTTTTTTTTAAATTTGTGATTTCGATTAAAAGAAAAGGGGGAAGGAGAGAAATATACGGCTGAAAGAGGGAGTTGGTTTGAACGAGTTAGTATGGTTTATATATATTATTAATAATTTAAATTAGAAAATATCTAGCCTAAGACGTCTGAAATTCCTCGAGCTCCAAACAAAGCGTGCCGCTTGGCGCTTATAATGTTTTACCCCCATTCCGAACATAATGGAACTAGTTTCGAAAGCCAATTCGATCATATGTAGAAGATAGCTTTTCAAGTCGAATTATTTAATTAAATTTTAAAAATTAAATTCTATGCATTTCAAACTTGCACGGCCAAACGACAAGTCCGATCGCTACGAAACTTGAAATCCTATAATAACTCACTATTATGGATCCGATGAAACTGGTTTCGTCGAAATCCGAGAGAGTGGCCAAATGGCTATATTTACCCGTCAATTAATATATAAAATTTTCAAATTCTAATTATTCACATTTAAATCAAATTTTGATAGTAAATGATCTTCATTCATATTTATATAAAACTTGAATCAATTTCTGATGTCATTTTCATTCACATTAAATCCAGAATTTCATTATTTAAATAATTGCAACATAAATTTAAACAATTTAATTACCCGATACATCAATACTAATAATTCCTTAAATTTTATTTTTACCCATTTTTATTCAATAATTATATCAAATCCTATAATTTAAAACAGTTAAAAATACGGTTCGTTACATTAGTTGACCGTGATACTAACCCCATATAACCAAGGAGGCGTATCCTCTCTTGAATTGTATTTCACTTCCAATAATTCCACTTGACTCAACTATAGTCACTCAATGGACGATGTGTCATGATTAGACTATAATCAAAGCGGAGCTATCATATTGAAGATCGATAGTGTTCTCAAGTGGAGAGAACTGTGTAAATCAGTTACATCAGGATGAAGCCAAAGATTCTCTTAGGGTTAATCAACGAGCAGGAGTAATCTAAAACACCTATAAATACAAAGCTAACCTAAATCCTAATTCATTAGAAAATTTTCAAGTATACCAAAACTCTTTCTCATTCTCTACTCCTCTACTTATAAAATTCTTCAAAAATACAAACAAGAATGAATTAGAGAAATCCAAGAAGATCAAATCAGGCAAAACACTAATGAATGGGGAAGGTTTCTAGACGAATATTCAAAGGAAAGCTTGGATTTAAGGTGAGTGGACACATTTTTAATAAGATGATTATTAGTAGTTTTTTTAATATACACTATCTGATCTAGGTTGTTAGAAATTAAATTGGAAAACTATATTGTTTAAACCCAAAATTGAATTATAAATTGTGTTGGTATAATCTTATTAACATAGAAATTAATCTATGTTAAACTCCTTTGTAATTAAGTAGAAATTCTTATAACCTATTAATGTAACTTGATGATATTAATGTTGAACCCTAAATTAAATCGATTACTGTGAAATTTAAGTTGAACTTACACCACCATGAATTCATTGGAATTGTTAACACAAAACTGTAAGCTCTTGCTAAAAACTATAGAACGAACATAATTAAATGATAATTAATTGAAATCAACATAATAAAAAAACTCTAACCTAAAATTTATACTATGACGGATCGACCGCACTATCTGGAGCGGTCGATACCAAGCGGTCGATTGCCCTTGTATATAGCAGTCAACCGGTAGACGTTCCAGTAGCGTAACCTGAACCTTAGCCTAAGGCCTACTAGATTTATTTATTTTAAATAAAGGTATTTAGTGTATATATACATGTAATATATATATGGATGTTAGGAGTAGGGAAGCTAGTTCCCTATGAGACGACACTAGGACGTTGCAGAGCTGATTAAATGTTATTTATCCAGTAGGGGTCGATATTCGACTAGGGACGATTCTATCGCAAATGGCACTCGTAGAAGGTTCTATAATGGATGCACAACACTGACAGATTCATGATGACGTGTGTGGACTCAACAGAACTGGAGTTCCTTGATATTCATAGATTCTAACGCATTATGATGCCATCGATTTTGCTAAGTTGTGCAAGGACTTTGCGATCCTAGGAGGGAAGCCATATACGGGGACTGGTCATATGTAGATTCCAGGACAAGGATTCATACTTGTGAGAAGATTTTTGGATTGATGGGTCATGTTGAGGAGGTAAGGAACAGCTTGCTACTTGGCATTTACAGGGAGGTGCCCTGAAATAGTAAAAGGTAGCAGTGGCAAATACTTATGAGAGAGGTATAACTTGGGGAGATTTTAGGAGACACTTTGAGATTAAGTTTCTATCCAGAGCTAAAGAAGGTGTTCAATTAGAGACGTTTATTAATATGAAGCAAGGAGACAAGTCAGTGAAAGAGTTTGTCAATCATTTTAACGAATTGGTTAGATTTGGAATAGAGTTGATCAATACCCCTTACAAGAAGGCTCTGAAGTTTGCAAAGGGGCTGAACCAACCTCCTCAAGGTTTGGTTCTTAGTTATATTTCCAAAGTTGTGACTTATAAGGGTCTGGTGGAGATGGCCTTGCTGAATACCATCTTTAGGGAGGAAGAGAAGGAAAACCCCAAGAAGTCAGGAGGCAAGGCGCCACAATAGAATCACGCAAGGAATGAATGGAACCCAAGGGAAAAATTAAGAAGCAGAATATATGGTGCAGGAGATGTGGTAACAAGGGACATTTTGCTAAGGAGTGTAAGGAAAACAATCCAAGGATTAAGTGTTACAACTGCAGTCAACCGGGCACATAAAGCGAAAGTGTCCAGCACCTTTAAAGACCTCTACGCAGGTGGTACTAGCTTACACACTGGATGCAGTTCCTAGCTTGAGTGCACCTCCAGTAGTGGACAAGGGGAAGAAGGTCATGATTGAATGTGTGTTAACTCTATTTGGTTTATCCATTCGTACCTTATTTGATACTGGGGCATCACACTCTTTTATTTCTAGTAGACTTGTAGATGAGTTACACTTAGACACTAGCATAGTTATAGACCATATATTAGTATCAAACCCTATCTATTTGGTTTATCCATTCCTACCTTATTTGATACTGGGGCATCACACTCTTTTATTTCCAGTAGACTTGTAGATGAGTTACACTTAGACACTAGCATAGTTATAGACCATATATTAGTATCAAACCCTGTCGAAGGATTGGCTTATTTGTCTATGATATGTAAGGGTTTGAAATTGTTTATCTTAGGGGTTGAGTTTAATTGCGATGCTTTTTTTTGGAATTTTCTGGGTTTGGTTTGATTTTAGGCATGGATTGGGTGATGATGTCTGGGACAATTCTATATTATGATAGGAAGGTTGTTAGGTTGGATACTTGTGGTAGGCACATTCTATAGGTTTATTGCGATCCCCGAGGTTCAGTTACGTTGAGTTACCTATATTCATTAGACCTATCACATGACGAATCAAATTCAATACCTATAGTTAAAAGTTACCCAGATGTCTTTTTTGGGATTACCGGTCTCCCACCCTAGAGAGAGATCGATTTTCAAATTGATCTTGTAGAGAATGTCAGACATGTTGTCTTACCCTTAAGGCACATGCACCTAAGGAGAGATGTGAGCTGAGCAAGTAAGTAAATGAGCTGTTAGAGAAGGGTTTCATTGGGAGGAGTATTTCAAAGTGGGGAGAATAGTCGTCTTTGCCACCAAGGCGGATGGTTCTTTGAGGCTTTGCTTTGACTATAGGGAGTTGAATAAAATGACAAAGAAGAATCATTATCCATTGCTCTGCATAGACGATCTCTTTGATTAGTTGGTTTGAGCGAAGGCATTCTTACATCTTGATTTGGGTAACAAATTCTACCAATTGCATATAGCCAAGAATAGTATTCAGAAGACTATTTTTTGTACACTTGACGGACTTTTTGAGTGGTTAGTCATGCCCTTCGAATTGACCAATGCACCCGCCTAACTTTTTGATTTGATGAGCCAAGTTTTTTAGAGGGTTGCTTAATAAGTTCATTGTGCTATTTATGGATGACATTTTGGTTTATTCAAGGAGCGAGGAGGAACAGAGGTTGCATTTGGAAGAAGTGCTCAATACACTCTATGAGCATAAGTTAAAGGCGAAGTTTTTTAAGTGTCAATTTAGCATGAGAAGGTATGCTTTTTGGGATTACATTGTCTTAAAAAGTGGGCCAGAGTTCGATCCTAGTAAAGTTGCTATCGTTTAGGATTGGCATGTGTCGAAGAATGCAATGGAAATAAGGAGTTTCCTTGATTTAGCAGGCTACTATAAGAAGTACATTAAGGACTTGGAAAAGATCTCTATCCCATTGACCTACCTTATGAAGAACAAATTTAGTTTTCTCACGAGATACGAAGGGCAAGGATGCTTTTATTAGGCTAAAGGATGAGTTGACTAGTGCACCTGTTCTAGTGTTACCCAATGGTATGAAGGCAATCACAGTATATACCTATGCTTGTGATACGAGGTTGGGTGCGGTGTTGAAGTAGGAAGGGAGAGTAGTGAGTTATGCTGGTCGGTAGTTGAAAGTCTATGAGAGAAACTACCATACCCATGATCTTGAGTTGTCAATCATTATCTTTGCACTCAAGTCATGGAGACACTATCTTTTAAGAGATTGGTTTGAGCTATATATAGATCATAAGTCTCTAAAGTGTTTATTCTCTCAGAAAGATTTGAACCTAAGGCAGCATAGGTGGATGGATTTTTTGGCATTGTATGACTTCGATATCTCCTATATTCCAAGCAATGGTAATGTTGTAGCCGACGCCTTAAGTAGGAAGCATGCGGTGTTGGGTTCTATGTTTTTAAAGTGGAAGCATTTGGAGTTCATTTCTACGTTCGATTTTTGGCCATTTTCGGATATTACTCCAGGATTATCAGAAGCTTCAGACGTTCAGCCTACACTTATGGACCGCATGGGGTCAAGTCAGAAGCAGGACAAGGAGCTACTAGATATCTTTGAGAGGATTAGTAGAGGAGAGCAGTCGATTCATTTGAGGTGTTATAACATTGACTCGAAGGGAAGGTTACGGCGAGATAGTAGATTATGTGTTCCTCTCACTATGGAGTTGATTGACATGGTACTAGCCGAGTCTCACCGTTCAAGGATGACCTTTCATCTCGATGGAGACAAAATATATCGTGACATGAAGAGAGCCATTTATTGGTTGAGTATGAAGAGACAAGTGGCGGAGTATGTGGCCCAATGTATGACTTGCTAAAGGGTGAGGCAGAGCAGAAGAAACCGAGAGGATTGTTACAACCATTTGATATTCCATAGCGGAAGTGAGAAAGTATTTCTATGGACTTCATTGACAGACTACCTAGGAGTATGAGAGGGAATGAGAGTGTTTGGGTCACAGTCGATCGGTTAACCAAATGCACTCATTTTATTTCAATGAGAAGTATGAGGATCGCGATGTCTTTGGCGACACTACACATGAGAGAGATCGTTAGGTTGCATGGAGTTCCTTTTAGCATCGTTAGCGATCGAGATCCGCTTTTCACCACCTAGTTTTGGAGGAGTCTATAGGAGGCTTTCGACACCGAGTTGAGCTTGAGTACCACGTACCATCCACAGATGGATGGATAGATGGAGAAAGTGAACCGGGTGTTAGAGGACTTACTTTGGATGTGCACATTGGATTTGGAGGCTCTTGGGAGGATTATTTTCCAATAGTGGAGTTCATCTATAATAACAACTATCAGACGAGTATTGGGTTGGCACCATTCAAGGCGTTACATGGGAGACCCTATTAATCACCGCCGTGTGTAGGATGCTACAGATAGTATTATTCTTGGGCCAGACATGGTGACGAAGACATTAGAAAAGGTAGAGTTGATCAGTAGGAGGATGAAAAACTACACAGGATATACGGAATCTTATGCTGATAGGAGATGCACAAAGTTGGAGTACGCAATGGGCGATGGGGTCTTTGTGAAGGTCTTACTGCTTAGGCAGGTTATGAGATTTGGTGGTACAGGAAAGCTAGCACTAAGGTTTTTAGGGCCTTTTCCGATTATTGGTAGAGTTAGGAAGTTAGCTTATAGGGTAGAGCTTCCTCAGAAATTAGCTGGAGTACACGACGGTTCCTATGTGTCACACTTCTGAAAGTGTTTGCATGATACGGCTGTCGTAGTCGAGCCAATTTAGCTAGAGGAGGTGGAAGTTGAGAGGGATTCAGTTGTTCGTCGTGCACCCACTTGTATTCTTGAGCATGGTACAAAGCGACTCTGTAACAAGGTTATCAAGTTTGTTAAGGTTCAGTGGGAGATGATTCAGCGAAAAGTACATAGGAGGCTGAGAAGAGGATTCGACCTTCCCACCCACAACTCTTTTCTGGTACGTATCCATTTTTAATCAAAATAGTACAAGACTGCCTATGTGTTAGGATTTAGCTTAGTATACCCCAAAGGTACATCCCAATAGATGCAAGGATTGGTTGCGAACGTGTCATTAGGACATGTTTTGGATGATGGATGCTAGTGACTGTATTTGTTGGATTGGTTTTTGCACATTTAGGTAATTATATCCTCTAGTCAGCACATACACTCATATCATAACTTGTCATCACTTATTTGATTCTATTAAGCTATGTGCATATGGTTGCAACATATGGATTGAATAGTTGAGCATACATGTAGAATTACAAGCATATTTACCTAAGATACTGCATGCATTTGGATACATGGCATAAGCACTTGCATTTTAGAAGGTCGACTAGATCAGGAGGCCGCCTTATTTTTGCATTAGTATAGATTCATGTGCATTCCATGTTTGCATGTACACACTGCATTAGAAATTTAACTAAGGAAAATGATTGTCAGTTGATGATGGATGAGTAGATGGTTGTAGTTATTGATTGTTACGTGCACGAATTACATTTTTTTGTCCTTGGAGATTTCAAGGATGAAATCTTTTTAAGGGGGGAGAATGTAAAACCACGAAAATTTAATAAGGAATGAAATTTAATAAGGGTAAAAATGTAATTTTTACATATGTCCGAATTTGGCTAACTTGTACAAGTGTGTTCGTAGTGATTTTCTAAATAATTTTCATACAAAACACGTTGAAACCAAAGCTGGTATGGAGAAGTTATAGATGTTTTAAAATTTGAAAACTTAGTTAATTAAACAAATTAATAAGGAAATTTAAACTATCCATAAATAAATAGCTCCACCGATCGACACCCTGGTACCGCAGATCGATAAGTAGAGGTCGACTGGTCGATGGATTGGTGAATTTGAGCGACCAACGGCCCAGATTGAATGAAATATTATTACTTGGTCATAAAGTAATTGTTTAACGTTTAGGATGAAGCCGAAGATTCTCTTAAGGTTAATCAATAGTCAGGAGTAATCTAAAAACGCTATAAATATAAAACTAACCTAAACCCTAGTTCATTAGAAATTTATCACTATACCAAAACTCTACTGAATTTTCTTCTCCTCCACTTATAAAATTCTTTAGAAAAATAAACAAGAATAAATTAAGAAATCTAAGAAGATCAAATCCAGCAAACAACTAACAAAGGGGAAGGTACCTAGACGGAAATTCAAAAGAAACTTGGATTTGAGGTGAGTGGGCACATTTTTAATAAGATGATTATTAGTAGTTAATTTTAATATACACTATCTGATATAGGTTGTTAGAAATTAAATTGAAAAACTACATTGTTTAAATTTGAAATTGAATTATAAATTGTATCGGTATAATCTTGTTAATGTAGAGATTAATCTAGGTTAAACCCTTTTGTAATCAAGTAGAAATTCTTACAATCTGTTAATAGAACTTAATGATATTGATGTTGAATCCTAGATTAAATTGATTAATGTGAAATTTAAGCAAATTAGAAGTTAAACAAACACCACTTTGAATACAGAGGAATTGTTAAACATGAAATTGCAAGCTCTTACTAAACATTATAGAACGAACAGAATTAAACAACAATTAATCGAAATCAACATAAACAGAAAACCCTAACCTAAAATTTACACTGTGATCGATCGACCACATTATATGAAGCAGTCGACAAAAAGCGGTTGATCGCCCCAATATATAGTATTCGATCGGTAGACATTCCAGGAGCTTAACCCGAACCTCGGCCTAAGTCCTAGGTTCATTTATTTTAAATAAAGGTATTTAGTGTGTGTGTGTGTGTGTGTGTATGGATGTTAGATGATGCAGGCCAAGCTATAATTTCCCAAGGCATAAGTCGTGACCGACTTATCAAAGCTAAGGACATAAGTCGTGACCGACTTAAGGAAGGCGAAGAGATAAGTCATCCACGACTTAAGACAGAAGCTATAGGTCGTCCACGACCTATGGAACCATGTGAGGGGAAGTGGCGAGTTAATGAATCAACATTGAGTCGTCTACGACCTAACAGTTCAGATGGAAGGAAGTTACGACTTAAGGGGAGCATAAGTCGTTCGGGGTTGATGAGTCGTATACGAGTTAACGGTGCGGCTATAAGTCGTCCACGACTTATCAAGAAGCAGAAGTTCCAACGGTTGAAGGCTTTTAAGTCGGAAGCGGGTTACGACTCATGTTAAGTCGTTGAAGTCTTAAGTCGTAAGTCGTCTGCTTCTTATACTGGGTGTACTGTGTTGTATTTCTTAAGTCGTATGTCGTCTGTTTCGTATGTCGTCTGTGTGTAAGTCGATGGAATGATGTAGCTAGGTCGTTACCGACCTAAGTGAGTCATGTACCTTGTAATACTGTTAAGTCGTTGTATGTTGTAAACTGTTGAGTCGGAGTTATTGATAAGTCGTAAGTCGTGTACTGGGTAAGTCGTAGGTCGGAGGATCTAACTCATAACCGACTTAGGAGTTGATGTAATTTTGTTGTTTTTCGTGTGAGTTGTAAAATGCTATAAATAGGCCGGTGGTGCCATTTGTAAAGGTTGTTTATTTTTGAATAAAATTCTTGTTTGATTGCTTTGTGCTTTCATTTAAAATTGGTAGTTGAGTGTAATCTCCTATCTCCTCTTTCGGGTAATCGAGTGCGCTCGATTCAACGATTGTAGAAACCGATTCGCGGAATCTAGTGTGCTAGATCAACGCTCGAAGAATTGAAGATCTTTGAACCCGGTATCGTGCGCGATCAACGAGTTCGGGATAGCTAGAATTCGGTATCTTCGGATCAACGAATTTGGGAATTTCAGTATCTTCCAATCCATCGATTACTACTTTTATCGATCTACATTGTTTTCGTATAATCCGCTGCGTCAGTTTTTGGTATCGGAGCTTGTCCTAGCCAATCATAGCTAGATCGAGACTTGGAGCCTAATCATTTTTAAGATTTGAGGTTGTTAATCACGGCCGAGAGCAAGAGGGAAGTTGTTCGACTTTGTATTGAAGTTGGAGATCGGATCTTATTATTTGGAGAAGTTGTGTTCATCATGTTCATCGCGAAGTTGCAACAAAGTGGGAGTTTTCGATCCATTCCATTTTGGATCTAAGTTCGAATTGTGTTTGAATTTGAAGTGTGAGGAGTAGATCCATCATTTGGTATCATTTTGAATCATGCCGCCACGAAGAGCTAACCGTCATCAAAATGTTGAAGATTTGTATAAGCGGGAAGATGCCGAGCAAATGGAGCAACGTATAAGTGACAAATTCAATGAGAAGTTGGATGAAGGCATTGGTAGATTAGAGAAACTTATGACGGAGATGAATCAAAACCGGAGAAGGGTTTCACCTGAATCTAACCATGAGAGAAGTAGAGTTTCACCACATTCCAATCAAGGGAGAAGTAATGACAATGACCATAGAAGTGTGAGCCGAGACAGTTATAGAAATGTTGATGACCGAGATCGTGTTCGGAGGAATGTAGATCGAAGGGATGGTGGTAGACGTGAAGGGAGTAGAGATGTTGGTGGTCAGAATCGACATCGATATACATCTGATTTTGAAGAGGAGTATGATGGTGGTAGTATTCAAGGAAGTGGTCAAGGAAGAAATTATTCAGAGTATGATCACAAGTGGGAATCGGGGATGAAGACTGAAATTCCTGAATTCAAGGGTGGTATGCAAGCTGAAGAGTTTCTAGACTGGGTGGCTAACGTTGAAGAAATTTTTGATTTCAAAGAAGTTCTAGAACATCGTCGAGTGAAGTTGGTTGCTACAAGGTTGAGGGGTAGAGCTTTGGCATGGTGGCAGCAGACCAAACTTACTCGTGAACGAATGGGGAAGTCGAAAGTTGAATCTTGGGAGAAGATGAAGAAATTGATGAAAGCAACGTTCTTACCTTACAATTATCAGTCGCTGATGTATCAACGTTTGCAGAATTTGAGGCAGGGCACGAAGACTGTTAATGACTATGCGGATGAGTTTTACCAACTTATTGCAAGAAATGATATTATGGAAACGGAAGAGCAGCTGACATCTAGATTCATTGGGGGATTAAGAATGCAGATTCAGGATATGGTTAATATGTTCGATCCAAGATCTGTGGCAGAGGCACATCAGAAAGCGTTGGCTTGGGAGAAGCAAGGAAGACGAGGAGGTGGTGTGTTTACTAATTCCAACAATCAAGTGAAGGGTGTTTGTGGGAGTTCTAATGTTTCTAAACCTATCAGTAGACCAGTGGGGAAGGAGGCTGAGAAGGCGAAGGTTAACAATGGTTTCAAATGTTACAATTGTCAGGAAGTGGGTCATAAAAGTAATGAGTGTCCAAAGCCAAAGAAGAGAACCATGATTGCGGAAGTTGAAGATGAGGATGTTGATGGGGGTTATTCTAGTCCAGTTGAGGAAGATGAACAGGATGTTGCGTCAGGAGATGAAGGTTGTAATCTAATGCTGAGGAGATCGTGTTTGACACCGAAGCAGGAAGAAGCTAGTTGGTTGAGGAGTAATATCTTTCAGTCGACATGCACTATATTGGGGAAGGTGTGTAAATTTGTGATTGACGCAGGAAGCTGTGACAATATCGTTTCAACTGAGGCTGTGACAAAGTTGAAGTTGAAGACAGAGAAACATCCGAATCCATACAGGTTAGCATGGTTGAGAAAAGGAGGAGAAGTGAAAGTGGATAGACGAGTTCGTGTTCCATTCTCTATTGGGAAGAAATACAAAGACGAGATCTGGTGTGATGTAGTAGAGATGGATGTTTGCCACTTACTGTTGGGAAGACCATGGCAGTATGATCGAGCAGTACACCATGACGGTCGGACCAATAGCTACAGTTTTATGTTTGAAGGTACGAAGATTATCTTAGTTCCAAAGAAGAGACATCAAGGAGAGAGTAAGTCGAAAGAGATTGAAGAGCTGAAAACTTTATTATCTCTGAAAGAGTTTGTTAAGGAGGTTGAGGAAGAGCCGAAAGTATTTTTGTTGATTGGGCGAGAGAGCAGTGAAGAGGTTGAAATTCCAGAAGAAGCAAAGCCAGTATTGAAAGAATTTGAGGATGTATTTCCAGATGAATTGCCAACGGAGTTACCACCGTTGAGAGACATTCAACATCAAATTGATCTTGTTCCAGGAACTGTGTTACCTCATAGACCACACTACAGAATGAGTCCCAAAGAGCATGAAGAGTTGCGAAGGCAGGTGGAAGAGTTGCTTGACCAGGGGCGTGTGCAGGAGAGTTTAAGCCCTTGTGCTGTGCCAGCTTTATTGGTACCCAAAAAGGATGGAACGTGGAGGATGTGCACTGATAGTCGAGCACTGAATAAGATTACTGTGAGATACAGATTTCCAATGCCGAGACTTGATGATTTGTTGGATCAGTTGAGCGGGGCTACCATATTTTCGAAGATTGATTTGAAGAGCGGATATCATCAAATTCGTATCAGGCCAGGTGATGAGTGGAAGACTGCTTTTAAAACTAGGGAGGGTCTATACGAATGGTTGGTAATGCCATTTGGCTTATCAAATGCACCGAGTACATTCATGCGGGTGATGAATCAGATTTTTAGACCATTCATTGGGAAGTTTGTGGTGGTGTATTTCGATGATATTCTGATTTATAGTGGGAGTCCAGAGGAACATTCGAATCATCTGAGAGAAGTGCTAATGATATTGCGACAAGAACAATTTTATGCTACGACAAAGAAATGCGTGTTCATGACGCATAGTGTTTTGTTCTTGGGATATGTTATTTCGGGAGGAGGAATCCAAGTTGATCAGAATAAAGTTGAAGCAGCCAGAAATTGGCCACAACCCAGAACGATAACCGATGTTAGAAGTTTTCATGGTTTGGCATCATTTTACCGAAAGTTTATTCCACACTTCAGTAGCATGATGGCACCAGTTACTGATTGTATGAAAGGGAAGCAATTTTTATGGTCGGAGGAAGCAGGATTTGCTTTTGAAAGAATCAAGGAACTTTTGACGACAGCGCCAATTCTAATTTTACCAGATTTTCAGTTGTTGTTTGAGCTACACACTGATGCGTCCAAGGTTGGGATTGGAGGAGTGTTGAGTCAAAAGGGGCATCCAATTGCATACTTTAGTGAGAAGTTGTCAGGAGCGAAGATGAGATACAGTACATATGATATGGAATTTTATGCTGTTGTGCAAGCTATTAAACACTGGAGACATTACCTATTTCAGAAAGAGTTTGTTCTGTATACTTATCATGAAGCATTGAAGCATTTACAAGGGCAAGACAAGATTTCAACAAGACATGCATCGTGGATTGCATATCTGCAACAGTTTACTTTTGTTGTTAAACACAAGTCTGGAGTTACGAACCGTGTAGCGGATGCGTTGAGCAGAAGGAATCATTTGTTGACAACAATGAAGGTTGAAGTGACGGGGTTTTATATGTTACCAGAATTATTTGTCGTTGATCCTTACTTTGCAAAGTTTGTTGACAAAGTCAAGGAGAGAAAGACGGATGAGTTTGTAATGGTGGATGGGTTTCTTTTTAAAGGAAATCGATTATGCATACCGGAGGGTAGTTTGAGAATGAAAATTGTGAAGGAGTTACATGAAGAAGGCCATGTTGGGAGAGACCGTACATTGCAGTTGATTTCACAGTCTTACTTTTGGCCATTGATGAGGAAAGAGGTGGACAGGTTTGTGGAGCATTGTCATATTTGTCAGGTTTCGAAAGGAACTGCGACTAATGCTGGTTTATATATGCCGTTACCTGTACCAGCTAAACCATGGGTTGATGTGAGTATGGACTTTGTGTTGGGGTTGCCATGAACACAGCGGGGAAACGATTCCATTTATGTGGTAGTGGATCGATTCTCGAAGATGGCACATTTCATCGCTTGTAAGAAGACAGCTGATGCTGTACGGGTTGCTGAGTTGTTCTTCAAAGAGGTATATCGTTTACATGGTTTACCGAAATCCATTGTTTCTGATCGGGATACCAGATTTTTGAGTCACTTTTGGCTAAGTTTGTGGAAGATGGTCGGAACGAAGTTGAAGTTTAGTAGTGCCTATCATCCGCAAACTGATGGACAAACGGAGGTGGTTAATAGATCGTTGGGGAACTTGTTGAGATGTCTTGTGCAGGACAATCTGAAAAGTTGGGACATGAAGTTATGCCAGGCAGAATTTGCTCATAATCATGCGGTAAATCATAGTACGGGTTTCAGTCCATTTCAGATAGTATATTCAAGCTTACCGAAGGGACCGTTGGACTTGACGGTAATGCCACAATCAAAGAAGACAGTTAAGAAAGCTGCTGATTTTGTTGATGAATTGGCGGAATGTCATAAAATCGTTCAGGAACGATTGGAGAAAGCAAATGAGAAGTATAAGCGATCTGCAGATTTGAAACGAAGGAGTGTTGAATTTCACGAAGGTGATTTGGTTTATGCAGTGTTAACAAAAGATCGTTTTCCGGTGGGAACGTACAATAAATTGAAAGCACGAAAGATTGGTCCAGTGGAAATTTTAAAGAGAATCAATGAAAATGATTATAAATTGAAGCTGCCAGATGATTGTACACGTCGGACGTATTCAATGTTAAGCATCTCGTACCATATCACGGGGATGAGCGTATAGAGGGGGAGGAAAGTGCAAATTCGAGGACGAATTTCTTTCAACCTGGGAGGATGATGCAGGCCAAGCTATAATTTCCCAAGGCATAAGTCGTGACCGACTTATCAAAGCTAAGGACATAAGTCGTGACCGACTTAAGGAAGGCGAAGAGATAAGTCATCCACGACTTAAGACAGAAGCTATAGGTCGTCCACGACCTATGGAACCATGTGAGGGGAAGCGGCGAGTTAATGAATCAACATTGAGTCGTCTACGACCTAACAGTTCAGATGGAAGGAAGTTACGACTTAAGGGGAGCATAAGTCGTTCGGGGTTGATGAGTCGTATACGAGTTAACGGTGCGGCTATAAGTCGTCCACGACTTATCAAGAAGCAGAAGTTCCAGCGGTTGAAGGCTTTTAAGTCGGAAGCGGGTTACGACTCATGTTAAGTCGTTGAAGTCTTAAGTCGTAAGTCGTCTGCTTCTTATACTGGGTGTACTGTGTTGTATTTCTTAAGTCGTATGTCGTCTGTTTCGTATGTCGTCTGTGTGTAAGTCGATGGAATGATGTAGCTAGGTCGTTACCGACCTAAGTGAGTCGTGTACCTTGTAATACTGTTAAGTCGTTGTATGTTGTAAACTGTTGAGTCGGAGTTATTGATAAGTCGTAAGTCGTGTACTGGGTAAGTCGTAGGTCGGAGGCTCTAACTCGTAACCGACTTAGGAGTTGATGTAATTTTGTTGTTTTTTGTGTGAGTTGTAAAATGCTATAAATAGGCCGGTGGTGCCATTTGTAAAGGTTGTTGATTTTTGAATAAAATTCTTGTTTGATTGCTTTGTGCTTTCATTTAAAATTGGTAGTTGAGTGTAATCTCCTATCTCCTCTTTCGGGTAATCGAGTGCGCTCGATTCAACGATTGTAGAAGCCGATTCGCGGAATCTAGTGCGCTAGATCAACGCTCGAAGAATTGAAGATCTTTGAACCCGGTATCGTGCGCGATCAACGAGTTCGGGATAGCTAGAATTCGGTATCTTCGGATCAACGAATTTGGGCATTTCAGTATCTTCCAATCCATCGATTACTACTTTTATCGATCTACATTGTTTTCGTATAATCCGCTGCGTCATTAGGAGTAGGGAAGCTAGTTTCTCATGATGCGACACTTGGACGTTGCGGAGCTGGTTAAATGCTATTTATCCAACAAGGGTCGATATTCGACTGGGGTGATTCAATTGCAAATGGCACTCACAGAAGCTTCTACAGTGGACACTCAACACTGATTGATGCCTGATGAAGTGTGTGGGCCTAGCACAACGAGAGTTCCTTGGTATTCACAAATTCTGAATCATCGTATTGCTATGTTGTTGTTGGGTCCCGGCATGTGCAATAATATGCAATTACGTTACCATTGGGAGGTGGACACGGATGCAGACGATGAGACAATTTGACGAGTCGGCATTCCGGGCTCGCTCTCAATGCATAACAGGGGTACGATTAGTAGTAGTCGTGGGAAACTTAGTCCTCTAGTAGAAATGGTAGGGTAATCCTATGTAGAGTAGTTCCAATAGCTATTAGCCGATCAGTACTGTCTAGAGGTTCGATCAATTATTCGACCATAAGTATGAGCCTGCACAAGTAGCTAATGTAGGTGTGTATTTAGTTTAACCCCTTAAGTAAAGAAATCTATTAGTTCAGCGACACTTGTAGAACACCTTAGGTCATATAGAGTATTATTAAAGTCAACTACATGTGATCACCATATATTGATAATGTACTCATTCACCAGACTTTTGTCTGACCAACCCCTTTCATTTCTTTTCCCCACCATAGGAGGATAGAACAGCATGTGAATGGCCCGTGATTGGTACATGAAGGGACGAGCTTATCATTGGAGTTTCTTGTTATTTTACATTACTATCCATGTAACTATCTATCTTGTTCAGTACTTAGTATTTTATCAAACATGTATCGTATTTCTATGTACTTAAGGTTTAACTACATACCGTTTTCTGAGACTGTGTTTTGAGGTATTTTCTGAGATGGTTATTTTCTATATTTATATACAACACCAAAATTTCCATTTCCCAACGGTTATAACTGTTGCAAATCAAATTTGTAATGGTTATAACTGTTACTAATAGGTATGTGACAAAATATTTAACATATTTTCCAACGGTTATAACCATTGGAAGTAAGGAATTTTCCAACGGTTATAACTGTTGGAAAATTCCTTGTTCCCAACAGTTGTAACCATGAGGAATTTTGGTATTTCCCAATGGTTATAACTGTTATAACCATTAGAAAATTCCTTACTCCCAACGGTTATAATTGTTGAAAAATATATTACTCTAATAGGCCCAATGGTTTCAACCGTTGGTAAATACATTATTTACCATACCAACGGTTATAACCATTAGTACCCCTTTTGAATGGTAACAATTATAACTGTTACGAATTTCTCGTTCTGCATCTTATACTATCACATGCTGTTTCATTTAGCAATACAAATACAAATTTATAGTAACAAGAAACATGTACCCAAACTTCAAAGCCAACGTATCACCAAATTTCAAAACATACATCAAAATGATAAATATGTCATAACAAATTTACAAAGTTCATTGAATGGTAATTTCAAAATTTACTACTGCGGAACGTCTAAAAGCTTACAACGTTCATTCAGTGGGTTTTACATGTTTTACCATAGATGTGGAACTTAAAAGCACGACAATAGTTTTTTTGTCATTTTCAACAACTTCAAAAATGACATCTCTTTCGAAATCTTCTAAACTAATTACTCTTTCAGCATTAACACTTGCTTCTGATTTTTTCTTTTCTTCTACAGCTTCAATTAAATCCTGCATATTCAGAAACAATGTTTGGTTTAAAAAACAAAAGGGAAAAAATACAGGAAGAAAAAAACCAAACTATTTTTTAAAAACTGAGCTCTGTTCGTTTTTTTTAAAAACCGAGCAAACTACTTAGTCAAGAACTAAGCTCAATTCATTTAAGAATTGAGCCGAAGCTCAGTTGATAACTCAGTTGATAAACTGAGCGGTAAAGCTCAGTTGATAAACTGAGCGGTAAAGCTCAGTAAAAAACTGAGCTATGATCAATTAAAAACATGGAACACCATCTGTCTTCGACCATTTCGCACTATAATATGCAATATTCTCTGTAAGGACACTTCTCCGCTAATGAAACTCAGCCATTTATGTAATAACGAATGAAAGTCTATAGTTACAAATTAATTCACGTATTTATAAAAACACAGAACTGGGATAAATTAGTGGGAACTCAGTTTTGTTTACTGTGATAAAATAGTACTGTGGAGAATTTCTTTTATGAGTAGTAACAATGACATAAACCAAATTATTTTCTTTCTGAGTAAGCATGGAACTGATATAAAATAGTAATGTGGAGAATTTCCTTTATGAGTAGTAACAATGACATAAACAAAATTCTTTTCTTGAAATTGAAATAGCATTCCGTTTTCGCATATTCCAATAATGAATTCATTTCTAGACAACCAACATTCTTTGTTAAACATAGACAAGAGATACTTGGAAGTTTTATCATGTTGGACAATTTTTTTTTTAATGCTTTTTTATATTAAAAGTAGATACGAAACACATAATTCTAACTTACTAGTATGTGTATGGCAAGGTAAGAATGAAGTCCTCAGAGCATTTTACCACAATGTTGAACTATGTAGGTTCACAGAAGGTTGCATATATTTTTCTCAAGTCAAAGTTTTTTACTTCGGCTATATTTTCATTCTAATCATTAATATAAATATTACTAAGTCTTTTGTAGTTTCTAAAGCTTGCAAAAATAATAATATAACTTATGCAACTCCTGATAAATAAATCATGAAAAACATTGAATATTTATATGTATACTAGTAAGGTTATTTAGCTTGATTCACAATGCAATAAACAATATAATTAAGCTTACCATTCTCCTCGGACATCAGTAACCGTTCGAATATAGATTTTACTTATAAGCACTGATGCAGCACTTACCGTATTGAATCGATGCCGACTTAACCAAGGTCATAGACGACCTAACTCTGCCGACCTACCCATTGCCGAGCTACAACTTATCACCCCAATCGCCGACCTAACTCCATTTGCCGACTTATCCCCAGCCTTCCATGCCGAGCTACGACCTAACACCTCTTCCCAAAGTCGCGACCGACCTAAACCCATGACGCGGAAGCACATCGCAAGCTCCGACCTAACCCTAAATCGTTGCCGAGATAAGTCGCGATCGAACATTGTTGAGTTGTTGCCGAGATAAGGTGAAGACGAGATACCATAAGTCGGAACCGAGATAGCTTCCATTAAGTCGTTGCCGAGCTATCCCTTAAGTCGCGAAAAGAAGATGAAATCGTCGCCGAGCTATCTCTAAGTCGCGAAGCAGATGTTGTTAACTCGGAACCGAGTTAGGACTTAGAGTAATTTCATTGTTTTTTTTGGTGTAAATTGTAATGTGCCTATAAATAGGCGTGTATGGTCATTTTGTAAAGGTTGTTGAATATTGAATAAAATTCTCTTTTGTTAGCTTGTTGCTTTCAATTTCAATTGGTAGTCGAGTGTATCTCCTATCTCCACTAACGTCATTCGAGTGCGCTCGGATCATCGTTTGTTGAAGCCGATTCGCGGTATCTTGTGCGCAAGATCAACGTCGAAGAATCGTAGATCTCTTTCCCGGTATCTTCGGATCAACGAGTCAGAGATAGCTAGAGTTCGGCATCTTCAGATCAACGAATTCGGGCATTTCAGTATCCATCAATCCACGAATTGTTACATTCACCGATTGAAGATCGTTTTGAATTATCCGCTGCGTCAGTTTTGGTATCGGAGCTTGTTTTAGCCAATCATAGCTAAATCGAGTCTTGGAGCCGAGAATTTGAAGTGTTGAAGTTGTGTTCATCGTGTTCATCATATTTTTGCAACAAAGTTGGAGTTTTCGATCCATTTCATTTTGGATCAAAAGTTCGAAAGGTGTTTGAAACTTGAAGTGTGATTTTGTTGAAGTGTTTGAGAAGTATTCAATCATGCCGCCAAGACGAGTTCAACGTCATCGCAATATTAATGCTTTATATGGAAGAGAAGAGGCCGACGAAATGGAGCAACGAATCAACGAGAATTTCAATGAGAAGCTTACGGAAGGGATTGGTCGATTAGAGAGGATGATGTTGGAGATGAGTCAAAATCAGAGAAGGGTATCACCTGAATCGAGCCATGGAAGGAGTAGAGTTTCACCACATTCTAATCGGGAAAGAAGTGTTGATAGTGATCATAGAAGCGTGGATCGAGATCGTGATAGAAATGTGAATGATCGTGATCAAAGGAATGTAGATCGTAGGAATGTTGGAGGAAGGAATGGTGGTGGTAGAGATGTTGGTGGTCAGGATCGACATCGATATACATCGGATTGTGAAGAAGAGTATGATGGTGGTAGTGTTCATGGACGAGGACGTGGACGAGGAAGGAATCAGTCGGAATACGATCACAAGTGGGAATCTGGGATGAAGACAGAAATTCCAGAATTCAAAGGTGGTATGCAGGCTGAGGAGTTTTTGGATTGGATGGCTAATGTTGAAGAAATTTTTGATTTCAAAGAAGTTCCAGAACGTCGTAGAGTGAAGTTGGTTGCTACGAGGTTGAGGGGTAGAGCTTTGGCATGGTGGCAGCAAACCAAACTTACACGTGAACGAATGGGGAAGTCAAAAGTTGAATCTTGGGAGAAGATGAAGAAATTGATGAAAGCAACGTTCTTACCTTACAATTATCAATCTTTGATGTATCAACGTTTGCAGAACTTGAGGCAGGGCACAAAGACTGTTAATGATTATGCGGATGAGTTTTACCAGCTTATTGCGAGGAATGATATTATGGAAACGGAAGAGCAGCTGACATCTAGATTCATTGGGGGATTGAGAATGCAGATTCAGGATATGGTTAATATGTTTGATCCAAGATCTGTGGCGGAAGCACATCAGAAAGCGTTGGCTTGGGAGAAGCAGGGACGACGAGGAGGTGGTGTGTTTACGAATTCCAATAATCAAGTGAAGGGTGTTGGTGGAAGTTCTAATGTGTCTAAACCTATCAGTAAACCAGTGGTGAAGGAGGTTGAGAAGGCAAAGGTTAACAACGGTTTCAAATGTTACAACTGTCAGGAGATGGGTCATAAAAGCAATGAGTGTCCAAAGCCGAAGAAGAGAGCAATGATTGCTGAGGTTGAGGATGAGGAAGAAGAAGCTGAATGTTCTAATTCTTTACCAGTTGAGGAGGAAGACTTACTGTCGGGAGATGACGGATACGCATTAATGATGAGGAGAAGTTGTTTAACACCGAAGCAAGAGGAGGAAAGTAGTTGGTTGAGGAACAATATCTTTCAATCTACATGCACTATTCTGGGAAGAGTTTGTAAATTTGTTATTGATGCTGGGAGTTGCGATAATATTATCTCTACAGAAGCGGTGAAGAAGTTGGAGTTGAAAACCGAGAAACATCCTAAACCGTACAAGTTAGCTTGGTTGAGGAAGGGTGGTGAAGTGAAAGTTGGACGTAGAGCTTGTGTGAAGTTTTCAATTGGGAAGAAATACAAAGATGAGGTTTGGTGTGACGTAGTAGACATGGATGTGTGTCATCTGTTGTTGGGAAGACCGTGGCAGTTTGATAGAGCAGTACAACATGATGGACGGACCAACAGTTACAGTTTCATGTTCGAAGGTACAAAGATTACTCTGGTTCCGAAGAAACGCCAACAGGAAGAAAACAAAGTGGAGGAAATCGAAGAGCTGAAAACCTTATTGACTTTGAAGGAGTTTGTTAAAGAAGTTGAAGAAGAGCCGGAAGTATTCTTGTTGATTGGACGAGAAAGCAGTGAAGAGATTGAAATTCCAGAAGAAGTTAAACCAGTTCTGAAAGAATTTGACGATGTATTTCCAGAGGAGTTACCAACGGAGTTGCCACCGTTGAGGGATATACAACATCAGATAGATCTTGTTCCCGGTGCTGTACTGCCACACAGACCACATTATCGAATGAGTCCGAAGGAACATGAAGAATTGCGGAGGCAGGTAGAGGAATTGCTTGAACAGGGGCGTGTGCAGGAGAGTCTGAGTCCTTGTGCTGTACCAGCTTTATTGGTACCCAAGAAGGATGGGACGTGGAGGATGTGCACTGACAGTCGAGCATTGAATAAGATCACTGTGAGATATAGATTTCCAATGCCGAGGTTGGATGACTTGTTAGATCAGATAAGCGGAGCTACTATCTTTTCTAAGATTGATTTGAAGAGTGGATATCATCAAATTCGTATCAGACCAGGAGATGAGTGGAAAACTGCTTTTAAAACCAGAGAGGGTCTATACGAGTGGTTGGTTATGCTGTTTGGTTTATCAAATGCACCGAGTACTTTTATGAGAGTGATGAATCAGATTTTTCGACCGTTCATTGGGAAATTCGTGGTGGTGTATTTCGATGATATTCTTATTTACAGTGGGAGTCCAGAGGAACATTTGAATCATCTTAGAGAAGTGCTGATGGTATTGCGACAAGAACAATTCTATGCTGCAACGAAGAAATGCGTGTTCATGACGCATAGTGTTTTATTTCTGGGGTATGTTGTTTCAGAGAAAGGAATACAGGTTGACCAAAGTAAAGTTGAGGCGATCAGAGATTGGCCGCAACCCAAGACGATAACGGAAGTACGTAGTTTCCATGGGTTGGCTTCATTTTATCGAAGGTTTATTCCACACTTTAGTAGTGTGATGGCACCTGTTACGGATTGTATGAAAGGCAAACAGTTTTCATGGTCAGAAGAAGCAGGGGTTGCTTTTGGGAAGATCAAGGAATTGCTGACGTCTGCACCAATTCTAGTGCTACCTGATTTTCAGTTGGTGTTTGAACTACATACTGATGCATCCAAGGTTGGGATTGGAGGGGTGTTGAGTCAGAAGGGACGTCCTATTGCATATTTCAGTGAGAAGTTGTCCGGAGCGAAGATGTGATACAGTACATATGATGTGGAGTTTTATGCTGTTGTGCAATCTATTAAACACTGGAGACACTATCTATTTCAGAAGGAGTTTGTTCTTTACACTGATCATGAAGCATTGAAGCATTTGCAAGGGCAAGACAAGATTTCAGCGAGACATGCATCGTGGATTGCTTATTTACAGCAGTTTACTTTTGTCGTTAAGCACAAGTCAGGGGTAACCAATCGTGTGGCTGATGCTTTGAGCAGGAGGAGTCATTTGTTGACGACAATGAAAGTTGAAGTGACAGGGTTTGAATTATTGCCAGAATTGATTGAAGAAGATCCTTACTTTGTGAAATTTGTTGAAAAGGTAAAGGAAGGAAATACGGATGAATTTGTGTTGGTGGATGGTTTTCTGTTTAAGGGAAATCGTTTGTGCATCCCAGACTGTAGCTTGAGAATGAAGATTGTTAAAGAACTACATGAAGAAGGCCATGTGGGTAGAGATCGTACGTTGCAGTTAATTTCTCAATCTTATTTTTGGCCGTCAATGAGGAAAGAGGTGGAAAGATTTGTTGAAAGATGTCATATTTGTCAGGTTTCGAAAGGAACTGCGACTAATGCTGGTTTATATATGCCATTACCTGTACCAATTGAACCATGGGTTGATGTGAGTATGGACTTCGTGTTGGGATTACCGAGGACACAGCGAGGTAACGATTCCATATATGTGGTGGTGGACAGATTCTCGAAAATGGCACACTTTATTGCTTGTAAGAAAACGGCAGACGCTGTTCATGTTGCTCAGTTGTTTTTCAAGGAGATCTATCGACTTCATGGATTGCCAGAATCTATTGTGTCAGATAGAGATACTCGATTTCTGAGTCATTTTTGGTTGAGTTTGTGGAAAATGGTGGGAACAAAGCTGAAGTTTAGTAGTGCTTATCATCCGCAAACTGATGGACAAACGGAGGTGGTTAATCGATCGTTGGGAAACTTGTTGAGGTGTCTTGTTCAAGATAATCTAAAGAGTTGGGATGTGAAGTTATGTCAGGCAGAATTTGCCCATAATCATGCTGTGAATCGAAGTACTGGGTTCAGTCCATTCCAGATTGTTTATTCGAGCTTACCGAAGGGCCCGTTGGATTTAACGGTAATACCACAATCAAAGAAGACAGTTAAGAAAGCTGCTGATTTTGTTGAAGGGTTGACGGAGTGCCATAGAATCGTTCAAGAACGATTGGAAAAGACAAACGAGAAGTACAAACAAATGGCGGATAAGAAACGAAGGAGTGTAGTCTTCAAAGAGGGTGATTTTGTTTACGCAGTATTGACGAAAGATCGTTTTCCAGTTGGGGCTTACAACAAGTTGAAAGCACGAAAGATTGGACCAGTAGAAATCTTGAAGAAAATTAATGACAATGCTTATCAGTTAAAGTTGCCAGATCATATTCACACTGCAGACGTTTTCAACGTTAAACATTTGGTTCCATACTATGGGGAGGAATTTGTCGACGGTGACAAGGGTGTGAATTCGAGGACGAATTCCTTCCAACAAGGGGAGGATGATGCAGCACTTACCGTATTGAATCGATGCCGACTTAACCAAGGTCATAGACGACCTAACTCTGCCGACCTACCCATTGCCGAGCTACAACTTATCACCCCAATCGCCGACCTAACTCCATTTGCCGACTTATCCCCAGCCTTCCATGCCGAGCTACGACCTAACACCTCTTCCCAAAGTCGCGACCGACCTAAACCCATGACGCGGAAGCACATCGCAAGCTCCGACCTAACCCTAAATCGTTGCCGAGATAAGTCGCGATCGAACATTGTTGAGTTGTTGCCGAGATAAGCTGAAGACGAGATACCATAAGTCGGAACCGAGATAGCTTCCATTAAGTCGTTGCCGAGCTATCCCTTAAGTCGCGAAAAGAAGATGAAATCGTCGCCGAGCTATCTCTAAGTCGCGAAGCAGATGTTGTTAACTCGGAACCGAGTTAGGACTTAGAGTAATTTCATTGTTTTTTTTGGTGTAAATTGTAATGTGCCTATAAATAGGCGTGTATGGTCATTTTGTAAAGGTTGTTGAATATTGAATAAAATTCTCTTTTGTTAGCTTGTTGCTTTCAATTTCAATTGGTAGTCGAGTGTATCTCCTATCTCCACTAACGTCATTCGAGTGCGCTCGGATCATCGTTTGTTGAAGCCGATTCGCGGTATCTTGTGCGCAAGATCAACGTCGAAGAATCGTAGATCTCTTTCCCGGTATCTTCGGATCAACGAGTCAGAGATAGCTAGAGTTCGGCATCTTCGGATCAACGAATTCGGGCATTTCAGTATCCATCAATCCACGAATTGTTACATTCACCGATTGAAGATCGTTTTGAATTATCCGCTGCGTCAAGCACATATTCATTATAAATTACCCACTCAGACTTATGATTAAGGCAATTTGAGAGGTGTAGATGAACAACCTACACGTCAACAATAGAAATTAGATCCTACGAGGCTAACCATTACAAGTAAACAATCAAGACTCAATTACTTTAATTCTTCTATAGTTTATTCTGCATCATAAACCGTAAAATTCTAGAAGACAGGATAAATAACTAGGGAATTTCCAAAAAATTTACTTGGTTAGCTTTAACTGTTAAATAATGTCCAGTTCTTTCAAGATGAGCAACTCGCATGAAAATCCGGGGGGCATAGCCTTTTTGATATTCACATGATAATCACGACTGTTAAATTATGTGCTGCATAGCTTGAGGTTTTATCTTGCCATAATGCGCACAAGTTGTTGCCTAACATTATCAACTTGTTTCATAGCTCTATGGTTGGTGAAATCCTCATAGCACCATTGAGAGTCTTCATCTATTATTATACCAATAAAAAGGCTAATATTATTTATAGTTTGCATCTTAAATTTTAAAGAAATGGGAGGTAGCGATGTTTATATCCAATATATTATTTCTAACCTCCATGAAGCTGAGTTAAATTGTAGCTTTGATATCAAAAAAATCTTAATCCATTAGAGTTTGTATAAGGTAATTATGACTACTGCGTTGAACTAAATAAAAAATTATATAACTCTAAATTAAAGACACGTATACATCATCAAATAAGCTTAACTGAAATAAAGAATGACTGCAAGCATTTATTTATAACATATGTATAGCTAGCTCTTCATGTTTAATATTACGCTACTTGTAACTGAACAAGCATTTATGGAAGATGAAATTAATGTGGGCCATAAGATGATGCAAATCTTGACAAAGATCAATAGATGATACATATTTGCTACTACACGTAACTGCATCAGTTTTATAATTGAAGATAAATTTGAGGTAAACATAAAACGTATTTAATGGTCTACATTAAATTCTACCAAAAGTACAACATATTTAATGGTCCACATTAAATTGTACCAATTTTAATGAAAAAAAGGAATCATATTATTCCATGAATGGGTGACTGGTATAGCTAATATACTCTTTGTGCTTTTGATATGGATTAGTTTAATCCAAATCAATTTTCTATATAATATACCATCTAGACACATATGCATTTAATGTCAAGTAAAGTTAGATATCTAAGATATCATATTTGCATGCAAAATATAATCATTATACTCTCTGTAATCTAGTTACTGAGATGGTTTCCAGTCCAAAAATTAGATGAACACCTAAAAAGGTAAAATAAATTACTTCAATGGGACAAATGAGAAACATCATAAAAGTTAGCAATATAGTAGTAACAAAACTTCATTCAAAATAGAACCAACTTCCTCGGTCAACACATGTTTTAAATTAATGAATGGTGATTGAGAGAATAATATTTGACCTTAAGTGATTAATTCGTGCTTAGATATTTTGCCTTTATGTATGGTAGATTAGGGAACTTACAATGCTATCAAATTTAAGCTAGCCTGCAATTCTATCTCCTTCTTAACTTCAAAATCTTTAAACTACCAAGATCGTATCTTTTCTCGCTTTCCATTTTTCTGTTGGATTTCCATTCTTTCCTTATGACAACACTTCTAAAAAAACTTGCTTCACCTTAGACTTCATATCTTAATGTCAAAGATACGAGGAAAAAACAGGCGAAAATGCTAGTTTTTAACACTATGCTCATAGGTAATATAACTAATGTAAATATGGAAATAAGTAAAATATTAATGACTTATAATAATAGCTAATAAATAAATAATAAAATGAATATAAAAACTGTAAAATAAAAAATATCCATAATAATAAATAGACTGTTAACTAATAATAATGTATATCAAATTTATGTTTATATCAGATAATAAATAAGTACCATCATGAATATTTTTTGACCTTTCAGAATTTAGCAAGCTCGGCACTATCTTAATTGAGCTTGTTCAGTTACTAGTTAGCAATTGACTACAATGATTTGAAAATAAAATCAAAATCCAGCACGCTTGGATAAATCTCAAATAAAATTGCTCAAGTTTACTATTACAACTAGTGTTAACCCGTGCTTCGCACACGGAATTTTATAATTAAATTATCGAAATGTCAGCAATTATTTTATCCTAATGACTAAATGTGTTTCTTTTTTCAACCTTAATAGGTAATTTGATGTTTAAATTAAGTTTGTTTTGTTGGTTCTATGAGATTGTTATGTCTTAATTGGGAAAAAGGAGTGTTAGTTGTAACATGCATCTGTGTGTATGAATAAACTGGGGAAAGAGAATAAAATTCAAGTCCACGTGGATGGCTGCTGACAAATTTTTTAGTAGGAGATTAGTGTATATGAATAATAGCATTGCCTTAAGTTAAATATTTTGTACTGGGATGCGGATTACAAAGAAGTTCACATCCATAATACTGAGAAGTGAATCATTAATGTGATGGCGCATGTCGTCAACATGAAATACATATCATTTTTGGCGGTCCATAGGAGTAAATATAGAAATATGCAGAGTAAAAAAGAATTATGTTCGTGGATCAATTGGTCACATAGAATCAATGTTATATAATAATAAACTTACCATGCATACATTTAGTTATGCAGTCCTCGGTCGACTCTTGATTTGTATGTTATATTTTGAGGAGTAATATGACTATTTTTTTTGGTTCAGTAGTAATATATAGCAGGACCATTCTTTCCGTCTTCAATAGTGCTCTGTTCTTGAATTTCAGAAACCATAGCTGTAAATTGGTTGGCCGACTATAAAAGAGAACCCCTTGGGACAAAATAAGAGGATAATTCATATTATCGGAACTGTCGACTACAATTTTCAGTCATAAGCTATTGGATTATGCATAAGTGATAATTTAGTTAAGCATCATAATAGATCTTATTACTCTGATGCAAAGAACATCCTCTTATTTTTATTATATAAAAGCTCAAAAAATTTCGATTTTGGAAGGAATGTCTTTTTCTAAATAATCTTCCCTCATGAAGATGGCAAAAGAAGTTTCAAATCCCAAAAAATCATATAATACTAATATTCGAAATGTGGATTTGGCCATGGACAATACTTGGCATAATCATATACATTTAGGGGTTGCATATTCATCTGTAACCGTGCCTAAGTGATACAATGAAAAGCTGTAGTTTGAATAAATGAAAACCATGAACCTGGGTGCCTTAACATAATATAGTTACTTAGATGGAAAACAAATTTAAATTTTGAAAAAAAGGAAGATTTTTTTTACTTTAAATAACCTATAACAGCAGTCAGAGCTGCTTATTGGATTTAGTAGTACATTTGCAAGCAAAATGTTACTACAAACATTAATGGGTACTAAATTGAAAATTAGTTAGCACATTGCTTATTAAAACATTATTGGAATAGGCGATTCCTAAAAATAGACAACATATGCCTAACTTGAAAGCCTCAAATAAACAGAAGTATCATAAAACACCTGCCATTAAACGAAGATAACTACATAACATATTATGCTGACAAAACACTAAGATGAGAGAATTTGCAGACCGGTAAGTTGTCAGAAATTATTTATGTTCTGATATTAGAGTAAAAGATTTCATAAAATATGGATATGGAAGCTACTTCTCCTATAATTCAAGATATCATATACTTGTATTCAATGATAAAATATAGCAATTCATACACTATATTAGCAAGCAACCGGCAGCTAAACATTGTAAAAATAGATTCAACGATTGAACCTTATAAAAGCCTTCATATTGCTATAGATGGATCTTTCTTCACCAACTGCCATAACTATTGTATTGAAGTTGTCATCTGCTAAAACAACACCCAACGCTTCTTTAGCAACCTATAAGACAGTTAGAAGCTTTAAGAAGATAGAGAAGCCAAATAAAAATTTGAATTTCAAGATGTTTTACAATAACAGAACTTCCAATACTTTAAGACATACATCTTTCAAAAACTGCGATCTACAACGTGTTATGTATATAAAATCATTTCAGTTACAACTAAACGCTTTACAAAAATCACAGTAAACCATAATATTATTAATCACCTCAGTCCCCGCAATACCTATTGCAATACCAATATCAGCTATTTTCAATGCCAGAGCATCGTTAACTCCATCTCCAGTCATTGCAACAACTTCTCCATCCTCTTTTGGCAATCTAACTATCTCTCGCTTATGCTTTGGCTCCGCCATAAAAAATAGAAAACCTCCCTTTGTATGATCTTCACTGTCATAAGTTGAGAATTTTGCAGTCATCTTCATATGCAAAACCGAAACAATGTAGCGTATTCATGGGCATTTCATGAAGGGCGTCCGGGATGACAGATCTAGAAATATCATCCAAAAGCACAACAGAACCATAAACCAATTGCATATAGGTACTTCACTCCAACAAACAATTGATAAGTTATGATGCATGTATGATCATTATTGTCCTTACAGTTCTATCTTTAAAACTATAAACACATGAAATTGTTATTCAAGAATCACTGCGCACAGTTTTGGCATTATATTAAAACAAAATAAATTATTAAATTATAGATTTTTTGGATTATGGCGATGACATCTTGTTGCAACTTTATAGTAATTTATGTAGCAAATTTTAAGTAGAATACTGTTACACACACATATATATTCAAGCGCTTGTAATGCCCACATGTAGCTTAGCTAAAAATATTAGTACCAATTCGAGGTATAGCCAAAAAAAATCACAGTGGATGACAGACCCTGTTAATCGACTCTTTCTCATATAGCTTCTCAATAGACATTCTTTATTAACTGTTCTACTCAAATTAACATTAAATCCAAATTTCATACTATTAAAACTAAGACAACTTAGCTACTTCTTAGTAATGCTCCTCTTCTTCTCCTATACTCTGCAAGGTGCTGCATGTCTTCCGCATGGGAACTTCATCATTTGCAAAGTCAACAGGTTCAAAAACATGTCAAAATGTGAGCATGTATGATCCTTAGTCTAAAGATGGAAGCTGGATAGTATCAAGTAATGTCCATCTCTCCCTGATGAAAGATATAATTAATAACTTCCAAAAAATTGCCATCAACCTAGAACATTGTAGCATTATTATTAGTATAGAAAAAGATATATGATTTAGGTACTTTTAAAAAGAAAGAAATAGCTAGATGAAATCATATTAGAATACAAACTGTTGTATGCTAAACAGCAAAAATAGTTGCAACGTAGTTCTATCTCAGTTGTATGGATATTTCACTCCTAACCAGATATGTCCTAGCATTTACAATACTCCCAATTGCACTCGGCACAAATGATGATCCAAACTACAGCCTAGATACATATGCACCAGGTGGAGCAACAGAAAAGAACGTTCTTAATGTTCTCAGAAACATATGTGCATTGACATATGTTGCTCTAGGTTACAGTTATTCTACAACAATGGAGGCCCCTTATGTGTCCGGGATCTTTAGCTGCTCAACTGATCTTCAAGTTGATGAATGTAATTCGTGTATCAGTGATTCTCTAGATGACATTGAGTCAGAATGTCCTTACTCTATTTCAGTTAGTAAAAATGTGGACGACTACAGTGTGTTCTACAATGCACAACCGTGAGTTTATGTGCTGATATGAGCGTTTGGAATAATTTAATTTTCTCTTAAATAACTGAAAAGTCAACCTATGTAATTTGATTTTACAATTAATATAATATTATTTACATAAACCATGTTTGATGTCAAAATTTATTGACTCCCATCAAGCCTATGAGTTATGGCTTTTCTAAGATGTATATCTATTATAAAATAGTTCATTAAAATGAAGTTTCTAACTTCATGCAGTATATACTATATAGTACCAGAGAGAACATTATTTCATTTCAGCTTTATTGTTTCAGTAAATTACAACTTACCTTCATAGGCTATTTCATGTATAAAACCAAACTGCAAATCTGTATTTTATAAGTGCCTTTGAGTTGTAATAATCTCTGTAATTTTGACCTCACTTTCTCAGTAAGATTCCATCACAGAATTTTGCCAGTCATAGACCTTGGAATGCATTTCACAAAGGTTACTTTCCTCAGCCTCTTAAATGGTGCAACCTGTTGAAAATATAATAAAATAAATAGAAGTGATAATACAGAACAGTCTGAACTATAGAAGGGTAGATAAATTTTGTGATTAACTCTGCCCAATTATTATTGATGTCAATTGTATATATTTAACTCGAAGCTTCATAACATGATGGGCTACTCAGCCTACTCTCCTGAATTCGAAGTTGAACAAAATATCAACTTGCTTTGGCTTTGATAGAAAGAAGAAAAATACTAATGTGAGAAACCAATATACCCCTACCCTCACAGCTTAAACAAATGTTTCAGACCTTTGACATGCAAGATTTCTATTTTCTGAAATTTTATGTTAAAAGAAAATATAAAATGGAAAGGCTATAAAATTGTATTAATGGTACCTGACCTGCTATGAACTTTTAGACATCCGTTTCCATTAGTGAACTGTTTGCGGTCCGCACAACATATGCAATTGGAACCTCACCAGCTTCAACATCAGGAAATCTGGGATCGAATGCAGAGTATATTATAACTGTTACTGTTCTGTATTGACAAATGATATATATGTTAAAGTAGTGATAGTTTAACATATAAAGCTTAGTTCCCTGTTTGATAAATTCAGTACATATTTATATATTGTTTTTACAACATATGAGTAAAAAAAATATGATCTATAATATAAAAGTATTTGCAATTTTTTTTAACATAAATCATTAGATTAAATATCAAAAGACAAATACATCAAGAAATAGCCACAACCTTCTTGTTGGCTCCAACCTGAATAAAGTGAAATGGAAAAAACTTTATTCAATAAAACTTGAAAATAAACTTATATAACAATAATTTAAAGTTGGTAAATCACAATAGTTAAATTCAATGATGGAATTATTACTCCCATGATTTGGAAGCCGTTAGACTTATCAAAATGTATGGAAAAAAAATCAGTGTGAAATATGGAGAAAAGCTAAATGTTATAGCAATGTATTTAAAATTCAATTAGAAAAATTAGACTCAAAAGTATCCAAAAAAATTCAAAACAATATAATACTGTATATGAAAATTAGCAAAATATTCAGTTCATATAATATTGTATACGGTGATATGGTGAAAATGCAATTAAAATTTTATTGACTTGGACCCATGAATAAATTGAGTTTGAACTTGGAACACAAAAATGGAGAGATATACTAATATTTGTCAATAACAATGGTTGTCTGTAGTATACTATGTGAATAAAAATATATCTTACCTTTGTATATGTAAAAGTTGTTACAAATAACTTGGAGTTAATCAATAGCAAACATTATCCCTAGTTAATTTTTCAATCAAAATATATAAGATTTTTTTAAATGCCGGAACTATGAAATAGTTTCTTCTGATGTTCATTAACTTGTAAGGTACCGAAACAAAACAAATACAACATGCGTATAAATGAAACAATATGTACAATACAAACTATTATTTTAACAGTATTATAGATCAGTTGAATGCATCTTTGGAGGCGTCAAAATAATCAGATACAAAACTGCATAACATGCCTAAAACTAATGAATCCTTCTTAAATATACTCACTCTTCTTTTAGATGCATGACAATCGGAATGAAAGGTATCATCTTTTAATGAGAATGTTTGGTATGTACTCTGTTTCATGAAAATATAAAGACCGAAGTTTCATTTTGATGTATAACGATATTAAGATATGCATACTTGGATAGATCAAGCAACTATTACTAAAGGTTTTGGACTTGATCTATTGGTAACTATGGATGGGTAGTTAAGGAAAAACAAAAAAATTGAAATATAGAAAAACATAACAAAATTGACAATAGAGAATGTTAAATTTAAAATAACTTATCTTATTCTTTTAATTTAAGTTGGTCTTCCAACTTATTAAATTGTTTAGAACTTGCAAATAAATCTCCAGTTTTGTTCGCTGGAAGATAAAATATGAAGATGAAACAAAAGTGAGGAAATCAGGAAGATAATTAGAGACCAATGAGCGCTAATTGATTAGAGAAGAAAAGGAAAAAAGAAAAGAGTGTAAGGGACTGTTTTAATTAGTATACATATTTTAAGTAAGCCCATTAAGTAAGCTAAAGAGAACGGATGGTAGAGTAAACGAATTAAAGGGGGAAAATTGCAAAATTACCGCATGAATCAAAGAGAGATATCAGCTTATGAGAAAGAAGAATAGGAATAGGAACTTGATTTTAATGGTAATTTTAAACTGCGGAAGAAATGTAAACCAAAACTAATAACAAAATATATTATGTTATTAGTTTTTGGCTTTTTTTAGTTAAATCATACAGGAAGCACATTTTTCCAAATATTTCAAAACATTATAAGAAACAATAAAGATTAATAATTATTAAAAAAAATAGCAGTCACCAAACTTTAACAGAAAAATTAATTAGCATATCACAAAATACAAATTTCTATATGAAAAAATAAAATCCCTAACTCATATAATTCAGAAATATGAAGTATAATCCAAAAATGCCCTCAGAGTAAACTATACAACTGATATATCATAGTAGGAACTTGCTAGAAATATATTTTGGTGAAAAAATTCCAAAATTATACTAAATTCAAAAATTGTTAATACATATACTATAAGCCAGAAATCAAAATTGACCCCAATAAAGCTTGGAAAATCAATTATAAAATGCCTGCATATGTTACCTTGCAAAGTGAAAATTTAAGAAAATAAGGAAAAAAAGCAGTATGCACAACAAAGGAAAATGAAGCTGGAATCCAAAATGCAAGTTTACCTAACAGCATGACTAAAGTCAGTCTGAAATTTTGAAATTGTGGCTCAAAATTGAGTTATAGTGCAGCTTGTTGGAAGAAAAGAAATATGAATTGGTGATGTTCACTTGTTCCAAACTTCTAATAAACTAAAAAAGTAAGCAATACGACCAAATGCAGAAACAACTTCCTTTAATTTCATTCTATTAAAAAAATGAGAACAACAACATAGAGTGAGGGGAAATACACACATGCATATATATATAGAGAGAGAGAGAGAGACACACACACATATACACATCCACACATATAACAATTTTGGAAAATGATACAAATACACAAACACACACGGGCACACGCAGATACACACACACACACATATAACTATTATGGAAAATGATACAAATACACACGCACATGGATAAACACATATAACTATTTTGGAAGATGATACAAACACACGTTCAAATAAGTATGCTATTATATGGATATCACAAAAGGTTCGATTTTAAAATTTTGGAATAACTTTCTATGGTTTATCAAAAGCATAAAAAACGCACCCTATCTCTAAGCTTACAAAATGTTTTTGCATGCAAACTTTGGTATATATTTGTAGGCATAACAGTTTTTTCTAAATTTGCAATACTTTATAGCGAATTATGACTATTAGGTCAAAACTATAGACTTTTATGGATAATTGATACCTGGATTGCAGATTCCAAACATCCATGTAATGCAGCAGCAGTATAAGCAAATTGCTTTAGTGTGTTACTGTGTTGCGCCGAGTTGTACATGCTGCTGCTATTGAAACTGACATCTAGAATGGCTTGGCTCCTAGCTTAAAAACTGCGCCTGAATCAAATTACATGATATATTATTGTAGATTACTGGTTGAATCTAATAATTAAGCGAAAGAACTAATAGGAAAAGAAGATACATTGAATTCACATTATAATGTTCTATATGCAAGATACTAAAATTCAAATACAGAATATTGACCTATAATATATGCTTCCCAAGTCGAGAGTTCTAGAAACAAAAAATATGTATAAGAATTAGAAAGTGACCTTTATAGCAAATTAGTAGTTTTCTGGATAGTGGAACAAAGATCGCCAAAGCAAACAGAGTGGGAAGAGAAATCTGTGACGTCAAACCGTTTTTCCCTTACGGCGACCTGCATATTAACCCAGATCAGGACATTTTTATGAATGCTGTGAGGGTAATGAATTCAATTTTCATGCGGCTTGGGGTAGGATTAGACAAAGAAATCAATAGAAAAACTGGACGAAATTGGTATGGCATCATAATAATAACAGGAGAATGCCTTTCATCACTTATCTAGTAGTGCTAAATCGATGAGTACTAAAGATAGACTGTCACAATTTGGAATCGACAACGATGGCATATGTGTTTTTTGCGGCAGTGAATCGTAAAGTAAGCAGCATCTATTCTTTAGCTATTCTTATACTAAATACATTTGGAATTTAAATAAGTTAAAGTTGAAACTTTCACATGAACTCCTACTTTGAAAGAGGAGATAAATCACCTTATATTTACGTTTAAGTAAAAGGATCAGCAGAGGGACTTGGCTTTCTCTGTGCTAACTGCTACCGTCTACCATATCTGGCAAGAGCGAAACAACCGAATTTTCAGAGGCAGGAGGATTGACAAATTACCGAAGAATGGGCTGATTCAAAAGGAAATACGGTACTTGGTACGCAACGGAAGCACAATGGAGAACAACAATCGAAGCGAAGACGCGGTCAGATCTTGTAGCCGAAATACGATTAGTCACGAACGAAGCAAACTCTGGTTTGGACTTGCGAATTTTGGCCATTTCGGATCCAGGTGGAGAATAGAGACCAAGATCTAGAGAAGATGGAAAAGGAGATCGCCATTTTTAAGCGTTTGGGATTTGAGAGGCCTGAAAACGGAGAGGATGACCAATACTGAGCAAGAGATGAGGATTAGCGGAGCTCCAATCAACGCTTGGTCGAAGAGTTACTGATTCCATAGATGCAATTGAATTTAGGGTTAGAGACGTGTGCGAAGGAAGTGGAGAGCTGGTTAACAAAAGGAGGAAATAGGAACCGCGATGGTAGATTTCAGAAAATAGATAGAGGCTTGTACGTACTTGAAATTGAACCGAGTAATAATATAATACGGAGACTGTTCAGTTGCCAAATTTCAAGGGGGCCTGTGTGAGCTTGGAAGCTAACTCACTAATAATAATATAGTATAGATTAGAATAATGGATTTAAAAATCATAATCAATACTTAAAATTTTAAAACATATTTTCTCGCATAAAGTAATTCTTTTTTGAGAAAAGATTATATAAATAACCAAAGGATTCTGTTGATGGCTTTACAAATTAGACTAAATGACAAGATGACAGTATCAAACAATACATTTAGAAATTGCAGATTCATAGAAAAACAACATTGGGCCTCAAATACATATAAGAACAATAATAAGTTCATCATACACGCACATATAAAAAAATTTAAATAAATACCTTTTAACAAACAATTACTAAATGGTATTAGAATAGAATTACCATCTCTGCAAATCTCTACAATGCATCAACTTTGTAATATCTAATCTCTTGCCATATTTTATCCATATTTTGCATTTGTGTAAAGTTCTTATTGATTTAAATAATGTAAATCAATAAGAGTCATGATGACCTATAAAATTACTTTTCCCCAAGAAAATTCATGAGAAAACAATCTGACTTCAACCTTTTATAACAGCCAATATAACATTATGATTTAAATAACATGTCAGCTTAGTTTCAACAAATGCATAAATGCATTATGAAAACACGAATTTGTGAATGAATTCGATATAACTGAAATTATTTAGTAGAATATTGTAGAACAAAAAAATTCAGTATTAAGTATGTAAGTATATAAGAATTTGAATGTAAAAGAGAATTTTATTAACACTTGATTATTTGATACAAGAACATAATAATAATGCTCTCTGTTACAAACTATATAAATAAACAGAATAGGCTGAGATGGGCTTTCAGTATAGCAGTCCAAGTCCACTAAAGAAAAGAAATAAGTGTAGCCGCCTGATGATAAGAGAACGGTGGATATTGAATCAATGTGCTGGTATCTCTTGTAATACAAAATGAATCAGAGATATATTTCATTCTCTTATATTCCCCCTCAAACCCTAATGTCGGCTAGGGTTTGCTTGAGAGTAATGAGATCAATTTTCTTCTGAGAAAAAAACATGAGTAAAGCAGATCGATTTGAGTCGATTGTAGATATAATTGCTTTCTCCCTCTTTTCTATATCAGTTGAAGAGTTAAGGTGATGATTTGAGCTGAGAATAACGAGAAGCTGGCGAAGATGTTTCTTTTAGATGCTCGTCTTCGTCAGGTACTCGAGTAGCCTCTGGAATGTATACTGGAGCTTGAGATCTTTGGTTTAAATTGGCAACATCAACATTTAGTTCTCGTCTGAATTTTACGAAGCTCTGTCTTGAGAGAGGCTTGGTGAGAACATCAGCCTTTTGGTGAGTTGAAGGTATATATCTTACTCTAATGTTATCTTTCATGACCTGTTCCCTGATAAAGTAGATGTCGAGTTCCATGTGTTTGGTTCGAGAGTGTAAGACTGGATTGGCTGTAAGTGATATTGCACTGATATTGTCACACCAAATTGTTGCCTTGCTGTTAGTGTTAACTTGTAATTCACTTAGTAGTGATTGTATCCACATAACTTCTGATGCCGTACTAGCAAGACTTCTGAACTCAGCTTCAGTACTTGATCTAGATACTGTTGATTGTTTTTTTGCACACCAAGATATTGGATTCATTCCTAGAAAAATGCAGTAACCAGTAGTGGATTTTCTATCATCATAATCAAAGGCCCAGTCTGAGTCAGCATATGCATTGATATTTAGTGATTTTCTTGATTTCATGATTATACCTTGATCTAGTGTACCCTTGAGATATCTTAGAATGCGTTTCACGGCCTTCCAGTGTTCATCTGATGGTTTTTGCATAAACTGGCTAACTTTATTCACACTAAAAGAGATGTCTAATCTAGTTATCGTAGCATACTGTAGCGCACCAACTATGCTTCTGTATTGCTTGTCATTGGATATGAATTCACCTTTGTGTTTTGATAGATGCAAATTGCTTGTCATAGGTGTAGGTAGGGGATTTGCTTTATCCATGTTGGCTTTTACCAAGATTTCTGTGATATATTTCTTTTAATTCAATTGTATTTCATTGTTTGGTAGTCTTTTGACTTCAATCCCAAGGAAGTAGTTCAGGTTTCCCAGGTCTTTGATTGTAAATTCCCTGTGTAGATACTGCATAGTCTTCTCAATTTCTGAATTGTTGTTGCCTGTTATAATAAAATCATCAACGTAAATCAGCACATATAAAATGATGTTATTTGAGAATTTAAGAAATAAAGAGTTGTCTGATTTAGCTGGATTGTATCCAAGTTTGGCAAGTGTTGATTTTAGCTTTTCGAACCACACTCTTGGTGCTTGCTTGAGTCCATAAATAGCTTTGTTTAGTTTGCATACAAGGCTTTCTCTGCCTTTTTCAGTAAAGCCTTGTGGTTGTTCCATATACACCTCCTCCTGCAAGACACCATTGAGAAAAGCATTATTGACATCTAGTTGTCTGATAGTCCAGTTCTTGTGCAAAGCAATAGTTAAAATAGTTCTAATGGTTGAGGGTTTCACAACAGGAGAAAAAGTTTCATTGAAGTCAAAACCATTCTGTTGTGAAAACCCTTTTGCCACTAGTCGTGCTTTGTACTTAAGAACTGAACCATCTAAATTTCTTTTAATTCTGTATGTCCACTTGCATCCAATTATGTTTTTATGTATTGGTAAGGATACAAGCTTCCAGGTGTTGTTTTTCATTAATGCATTGTATTCCTCCCTCATGGCTGATCTCCAGTTGACATCATGTACTGCCTGTTGATATGTACTGGGTTCAGTGCAGTCTGATACAATATTGTAGAGTTTTGGTTTAAATATGCCACTCTTGGCTCTTGTAATCATGTGATGTCCAGTGTTTTCAGGTTGAGCAGGTTGAACACTTGTGATTTCAGTGACATCTTGTTGAGTATTGAGTGACACTGAGTCATTCAATACTTGACATGTGTCAGGATGTTGGCTGGTGCTGAATGTGGAAGGATCATTTGATTCTTCAGAGTTGTTACCTTGTTCTGTTCCTGTTTTACTTGTAGACTGAACAGGACTAGTACTGGGATTATTTCTTTCCTCACTGTCAATGGTGCAATCAGAGGCTAACTCTTCAGAGAAGAGTGTTATTGGAGGTAATGAGTATCTAGCATTATATACTTTATCAGATGTTTTGATTCCTACATCACTGAAAGGAAATTTTTGCTCATTAAAGATTACATGTCTAGATATGTATATTCTTCCTTTACTATCAAGACACTTGAATCCCTTTTTATTTGATGCATAGCCTAAGAATGTACATGGTTGAGATCTAAATTCTAGCTTGTGATTATTGTAAGGTCTTAAGTAGGGAAAGTATAGACATCCAAATACTTTTAAGTTTTGATAGTCTGGCTTGACTTTAGTTAGTACTTCTAGTGGACTTTTATAGCTCAAGACCTTTGTGGGTAGTCTATTAATCAGATAGACTGCTGTAAAGAAAGCATCAGGCCAAAATTTTAGTGGTAAAGATGCCTGAGCCAATAAAGTCAAGCCAGTCTCTACAATGTGTCTATGTTTCCTTTCTATAAGACCATTCTGTTCAGAGGTGTAAGGACATGTAGTCCTATGTGTGATTCCTTTTTTCTGAAAGTAATCTTTCAGTGGTAGGAATTCTTTTCCACCATCTGTTTGAATAATTTTTACCTGACAGCCAGTCTGTCTTTCTGCATTGACTACAAACTGTGTCACTGCATTGTTAGTTTCAGATTTTGCCTTTAAAAAATATATCCAAACATGTCTAGAATAAGCATCAATGAAAGAGATATAGTATTTGTAACCATAGTCACTACATATTGGGGCAGGGCCCCATAGATCAGTAGCAATTAATTCTAATGGGTTATTATAAACAGTCTCAGAATTTGGAAATGCAAGCTTATGACTTTTACCCATTTGACAAAAAGTGCAATTATAGGAAACTGGAATTTTATCAACAGAAATGTCATTGCATTTAGTTACAACATGCTTTAGAATTTTTATACTGGGATGTCCCAGTTTACAGTGCCAAGTATCAATACTTTTGCTACTCTCATCGGTTTTTAATTCAGAAATATGGCACCAATTTTCCTTATGATCATCATGTCTTGCATTTGTAACATCAAATTTGTATAATCCCTTATGTTGTTTACCCTGCAATAGAGTTTCCTTTGTTAGTATATCTTTAATAAAACAATGATTTGGGTAGAACTCAAAGTAAACATTGTTATCCCTGGCAAACTGTGACACACTCATTAAATTCTTTTTAATAAGTGGCACTCTTAATAGGTTATTAAGGTAAAGTTGTCTTGTACCTCTTAAGCTTGCATTACCAGTATGAGAGATGTGAATTGGTTTACCATTTCCTAAATATAGTAATTGTGTACCTTTGTATTCTCTGTTGCCAAGATTTAAGTTGCTTAGATTGTTGGTTACATGATTGGTAGCTCCTGAGTCAGGATACCAGCTATCATCATGTATGTCTTCAATCTTGGCTCTGTCATCACTTCCTTTCTCAGTTTTAGTTTCTGATTGAGTGTTAATCAAGTTTGCACTAGAATTTGATGCTTTTGAACTGTTACTGCCTTGTTGAGATGGGGTGAAATTGGCATCAAATCTAAAGTAGCATTTGTTTGCTGTGTGACCATATCTTTCACATATCTGACATCTTGGTTTGCTGTTAAAATTCTGTCTGCCTCCTCTACCTCTGGATCTATTGTACTGACCACCCCTTTGACTATTGTTATTGTGATTTCTTGATGCATTGTTGCTTTCTTGATTTCTGTTTCTGTTATTGGTGATGTAGTTGATGGAGTGATCTGAATTAGTTGCTTTCTTTTGCTCAAGTCTTCCTTCATGGGGGAGGAGTATAAAATGAACATATTGTAGTGATGGTAATACCTCATTAGAGGATATTACTGCCACCACTGATTCATATTCCTCTTCAAGGCCATTTAGTATGGATAGAACTTGCTCTGTGTCAGAAACCTTATGTCCAACGGAAGCAAGTTGATCACATATTGTTTTAGCTTTTGAAAGATATTCCCTCATGTTTAGATTATCCTTCTTTAGGTGATGCAGTTGTCTTTTGTACTGCATGACTCTTGCAGCGGATTGAGAACTGAACACTTGTTCAATAGTGTGCCATATCTCATGTGTTGTTTTGCATCCAACAATTTGTGGTAGTAAATTTGCACTGATAGATGATATTAGCCAAGAACTGATCAGGCTGTCTTGTCTCTGATGAGTTATATAGTCTTTATTACTTATGAGTTTTCCATCTTTATCTGCAGTGAACTTGGGTGGGACACATATGGTTCCAAAAACATAGTCTTCAATTCCATATCCTCTGACTGCAGTTTCCATTTGAAATTTCCACAACAGATAGTTTGATTCTTCCAATTGAACAGTGAATGCTTGACTCTGTGGCTTGATGATGGAGCTCATGAATTCTTGAGTGATATTGATTGATTCTGAGTAGTTCTTGGACCAGAGGTTGATGATGCAGCTGCATCTTCTTCAGCCATGATGCAACGATATTTTCTTGAATAAAAGAAATAAAAAAGAGATTACAGGACAGATTCTTGAAACAATTGACAAGAGTTGGATATGAACAGGTATGATGCGGCCAGATTCAGATGATGATGATTTTTCTGATGGATCTTGGCACTGCACGATCTTGTTTTCAAATTTGAGAGGATGATTTTCTGGTTTCTTGAATCTATTTTCTGTGTTTTTCTTTTTTTCTTTCAACAAGTCTATAAACTGAGATATCTAGTGCAGCCAGTTGGGTGGTGAGTGATGAATGATGACACCTCCTGGCTTGGCAAGGCACTGTGATGATCAAATGATGGGATCTGGTGATCAAATCTTGAATCTCAGATGATGATCTTCTGATCTGATGAGATTCAGATGTGCAGCCTATTCTCAGATGATGATATGGTTGCTGATGAGAATATGGCAGGGCACGATGCTGTTAAGCAATAGGCTCTAATACCATATAAGAATTTGAATGTAAAAGAGAATTTTATTAACACTTGATTATTTGATACAAGAACATAATAATAATGCTCTCTGTTACAAACTATATAAATAAACAGAATAGGCTGAGATGGGCTTTCAGTATAGCAGCCCAAGTCCACTAAAGAAAAGAAAGAAGTGTAGCCGCCTGATGATAAGAGAACGGTGGATATTGAATCAATGTGCTGGTATCTCTTGTAATACAAAATGAATCAGAGATATATTTCATTCTCTTATAAAGTAGAAAAGTTCAGACTTTGACCTTTTATAACAATCAAAATAACATTATGTTTGAGGGAAGTATCAACCATTAATTATTTTTTATTACTTCATTTCTTTATAGGGTGCAAGTATAAGCTAATTTATAGTATAATCAATGACATTTTCAGTATAGTACAGATAGCTTGTAGCCATTTTTCAATGTGAGCTCGTAGATAATCATCTATGCCTATTTGGTGTAGTGATTATTATTTCAGTAATAATAATTTACGCTTTTTGCCTTAGATATGGCTCTTATAACTACTTTTTTTATAGTAAGGTTGTCTATTATTTAACTTGAAAACCTCGAAGCAATTGTTCTTTATTAGGTGTTTATGAATATTGTACATGATGGTGTTTATGATGAGTATAATAACCTTCTATATTACAATAACATTACTTATCATTTTCTATAATTTCATATTTTCATGAATTCCATCACTTATGCTATATAAGCATGAATTTTTTTTACCTTCCATCCTTTAACTCTACCTCTTCAAGTTTTGTTAGCAGTAGCAGCCCACTTTATCAGCCCTTCATCTTCCACATCGTCTTCTTCTAATTCTGAACATCCCTATCCAATTGCATACTGCCAAGAGTTTCGTGTATTGTAGCTAAATTATGATCTAACAGAAAGTCTATACATATTTCACTATGTGTAAGTTTCTGAAAAAAACAATCAACAAAGCAATGGAAATTGTAGTTACTGAAAAATTATTCAACGAACCTGAATGCAGGTTACAAATGGAGCATAATATATGCTACACAAGTTCCAATTGTCCTGCTCATTTATGTAAGTAAATAGCACACTTGTTTCTTTGAACCGGATAATTAATCCCTTGATATCTCAAGGCATACTTTCATAACCTGCATACAATCACAATAAACATAGTTGGTAAACCAAATATAATCAAAAATATATCGAAAAAAATCAAACTAACATTGGTTGAACTAATGTAAAAATCATGCAAATTCACATGGGAAAAACATAGTTAGAAATATATGGACTTTGATTGAATTAATGTTTCTATTATATTTAGTAATATATATTGATGTATAGTTCGTCGATGATTGGTCAAACATTTATCCAATAATCACTAGCTGTCAATATATTTCAATGCTTTAAATTAGTGTTTTACTACTCAGATTATGTAAAATCAATAATTGACCATATAATTCTCTACTGTAACTTCTATGAATCGTACCCAAATTAATGAAGGTTATATGAATATACAACCTCTAGTCAATAATTTCAATTTCAATAAAATTAATGAAGGTTATATGAATCGTACCCAAAATCAATAATTTCAGTTTCAATAAAAAAACAACCTCTAGTCAGTTTGTTGCACTTATATGAATATACAAAAATTTATGAAGGTTAATTAGTCATTCAATGCAAAAAGAAAAGAGTTGGTCACCAATTTGCCATTTTACCAGTTTGTTAAATACTTCCATGGCGTAGTTTAACAATTTCAAATAGTAATTATCGTAATGCTATATTTTACATCAAATATATTCACTTGCACCCTAAGCTATAGTAAATATTACAATAGCTAGCTTTATTTTGCTGTAACCAGCACTTGCACCGTAAACCATAATTCTCTTGTGTAATTTCTATGAACCGTACCCAAAATTTCTACAACAAAGTAAGCTGTCTAAAAGAACTGATGTACATTTCCATCCAGGATGATTCAAACTCAAAATCAATTGAAAATTCAATATATATAGTATATTTTTTAAATACCAACAATTTCAATTTCGATAAAATAAACAACCTCTAGTCAATTTGTTGCACTTATATGAATATACAAACTATTAATGAAGGTTAATTACTCATTCAATGTAAAAAAGAAAAGAGCTGGTTATTAATTTACCGTTTTTATATCATTTTGTTAAATACTTTCCAAATTGTGGTTTTACCAATTTCAAATAGTAATCAGCATAAGCTATATTTTGCACCTTAAACTATATTTTGCACCAATTATTTTGCATCAATTATAGCCACTACTATAGCCATCCTAAACTACAACAAATACTTTGCAAAGTTTGAAACCGAAGAAAAAGCTAAGTGTTAGTAGACAACAAAAAGATAGAGATTCAAACCTGAAAATACATAGATAAAAAGTTTGAAACCGAAGAAAAAGCTAATAAGTTTGATTTGAAATTGCATACATTACAACCATGCATTCATGTGCATTGATTTCAATCATTAACTGGTTATTCAAATTTGAAACTGAAGAAAAAAGCTAATTATATATGGTTACATCATTAACTGTAAATCTATGCAAACCAATTTGAAACTGGTTACAATGCATAGATTTTGAAAATGGTCAAATTGAAATAAAATATGCATTGGAATGGTTGCAATCAAACCTGAAAATCAGTGCATTGATTTGCAAATGACTCAGATAATTATAGCCTGGAAATATAGAGCTAAAACAATCAAACCTGGAAATTCAACTTTATTTTTTTTGTGTTAGTTTCAAATTTAATTTATTTTGCTTTAGTTTCAAATCCACTAATAAACTAGTAAGAGGTTACTCAAAATTATTTCAAATTTAACAACCCGCTGAAAAGTAATGCAAATCAATGTATTGATTTGCAAATGAAGCAAACATTATAGCCTCAAAATATAAAGCTAAAATACCTCTACTTACAAAAAAAAATTCCTTTTAATTCACTATTTCAAACTGTTTTGATTCACATCATTTATAGTTTTGCTTTCAATTTGCAAAGTATTACCAACATACATTTTAAGTATTCAATTTCAACTGGCAAAAAAGACAAAAATGAGAATAATACCTATTATTTTAGAATAATCAATGGGAATTTCGTTGAAACTACAAGTGATATTGTAGAGAACCCAATTGAGAACAATATGAGAGCGGTTGTCCGCGGGTGCGGCACGGTGGAAAGGAGACTTGGATTCTGGTAAAAAGATCCAAGTTCGATTCCTACCATGCGCTTTCCCATCCTATATAAATTTATCTGAGGGTATGGGGGCTTGGATCAGCGGACGGTTTTACTATATCCTTCTCAGGAGTTTACCGGCTTGCCGGGTTCTCCTAGATTTTCAAAAAAAATATATGAGAGCGGTTAACAAACCGATGGGTTCAATTTCATAGCACTATAAGAGAACAACTAAATGAAATGAAATGTACGACAATAAAATTGATCGAATTGAAATTTGAACAGTAATCTGAAAATAAATTGTTTAAGATAATAAAAGAATGAAAAAAATACCTGAATAAGACCGAGGTGGTACTAGGACAAGGTGGAGGAGGCGGTAACCCTAGATTGAAAGAGGGCAGAAAATAACGAAACAGAATAACGATGAAGCATGAGGAGTGAGATAAAGTGAAATAAACGATAAATTACAATCCTATCCATTTTAATTCCATCTATCTACAACATTACCAGATGTTATCACGGTAATAACCGTTGTAAATAATGTCTAACGGAAATATGCGTTAGAAGATTATCACACTAATAACTGTTACAAATTAGAAACAAGTGTTACAAAATGGTCTTTTTGATGTTGTGATATTTTGTTGCCTTCCACTATGATTTCTGAAAGTGTAGTATATCTTAAATTATATTTGTATATCTTTACTCGGTAATGCTTTAAAAAACCTTACAGCACATGCTTCTCGACACCGATGCGAGTCTCAATGTCACCTTATGCTTTGGATCAGTATGTCGGGGGACACGGGTTGTCATATTGATGGAAGAGTAGTTCGTATGAGGAGTGACACATCTTTTCATACTGTGAGCATTGGGAGTGTGAGCTTTAGGATGTTTGATGGCGCTGTTACGACTATTACATATGTTAAGCATGTTTTAATATTTCATAAGAGATGCTATCAGTGAAAGCATTACGTGGTCAAATTTTATACAATGTAGTGAGTTTATCTTTTTACCAAATATGAATTAATCAACATATTATTGCATCATTGTTGGAATTGTCAAAAACATAAAATCACAAACTTTATTCCTACAAGATGAAGTATTATTATATTCTAAGATTGCTGAAATATTTTTTTTAAATATTTTTCGGAAAATGGAGACTTTATTAAACACATTAAAAAGAGTAAAAAATTTGGTTGCTTCTAACCTAAAATACGTGACACAAAATACAACTTGCTTAAAAAATCACCCTTACTAGGGAAGATGAATAAAAATAAAGACCGGAGAAACAACTAAAATATACACAAATTAAAAAACATAAACGGACGAAATAAAAGACAGGTTGAATATGTGGAACCAGCGAGGGCCCACGTGCCGCGTGCCAGGAAGAAGGGAACTAATGCACCTTGCATAAGTTCTCACACAATCTTCTCTACCCTACATATTCGCTAAACCTCCCCCAAATAATAGAAACTTGCTTTTAGAAAAAGACAGAGGTGGGCATAAACCGTACCACTATACAAAAAACGTTCGCACCAGACCGCAATAACGGTACGAAAATCCATACTGAATCTTCTAACCAAAGCAAATACCCTAAACTGGACCGACTCGTATCGATACGGTTCAGTTACGGTTTGAACGATTGAACCAACCATATTAAACCGGACCGACTTTAAAATTTACACCAGTACTCTTATAATAAAAGTATAAGCAACTCTTATCTCATTTTAGATTCTAACGATGTATGTTCTATTTTCAGCGTATGTTGTTTTTATATAATAATAATCGTTGTCATATAAAGGAAGAAGTTATAGATTTAGTATTATATTTTTTGGACAAATGCTAATTATAATCTTATTCTAGTCATTTTACTTAACGATTATGCATTGATTAACGTTAATGTTTGGTTAATCTACAAAAAAGAATTCACGTGTAGCTAAATGTCAAATTGAAATATTCATACAATTAAGAAATAATCTTTCATTTCGATATAATATTGTTTGTTTAAATTTAAGTGTAAAAGTTTCACATAGTTGTCTTCGTAAATTGATTGTTGATGGAAGTAACTCTCTTACTTCATAATTAATATGAATTCAAACCGGCCCGGACGAAGACCAGACCGTATTATATTAGATCGAACCGAAACGAACCGTTTAAGGTTTAATATAATGTTTTTTATTTTTGATTAACTGTTTGATGCACTGCAGAAGCGGTTTGGGCTTCAAACTGTACCAAACCGATCCACGCCCACTCCTACAAAAAGAAATGGAAACCTCTTATTAAATCTCATTTTCAGATATGGAATTTCTAGGGGTGGGCATAAACCGTACTGCTATATGGAAACTTCCTGAAACAGACTGAATAAATGGTGTGAAAATCCACACCGAATCTTCTAACCAAAGCAATACCCCAAACCGGACCAATCCACATCGATACGGTTAGGTTACGGTTTGGACGATTGAACCGAGCATATTAAACCGGACCGAACCGAATATATACACTGGTTTATGATAAAAATATAAGCAACGCCTATCTCATTTTATATTCAAACGATTTACATTCTATTTTCAACTTATATTAATAATAATCGTTGTCATAAAAGAAGAAGTTATAGGTTTTGTATAATATTTTTCATCTCGTTTTCTAAATTAATCCAAACCGTTTAAGGTTTAGCATAATGATTTGTATTTTTGATTAACCATTTGGTGCATTGCAGAAGTGGTTTGGGCTCTAAACTATACCAAACCGAACCGCGCCCACTCCTACAAAAAGATATAGAGACCATTTATTAAATCTCATTTCAGATATGGAATTTCTAGGGGTGGGCATAAACCGTAACGCTATACGAAAACTGCCCGAAATAGACCGAAAAAACGGTGTGGAAATCCGCACCAATTGTAACAACCCGGGATTTAGCTTCAATTTATAATCGTCATTTAACGATTAAAGTGTGGATAAATTTCTATAGGAATTTTAATCGAATGGAAATTTTTTTTGAATTTGTAAAAAAAATTTATGCGGGCTTTAAAGAAAATTATCGTGGCCCATATTGGTTGTTTGCCGTGATAACCACCTAGGATACAACCCGTTCCCTTTCATTTTTTTCGTTCGAAAACCTAATCAAAAACAAAGAAAAAAAATATGGCGGCTCGATTCCCTCCCTCGTTCGATCAAATTAGGGCTCCGGTCAAATTCGTGGTGCCGCAACTTCGAGTTGCTCGAGCGAACGATTATTCCTTGTCGATCATTCGTCGCGAAGAGCTCCGCCAGGCTTCAATTCTCATTGAAAGAGGTGAGTAATTTTTAATTACTCACATCTAATTTGAATTCATGTATAGGTGATTTTGTGTTTCGGCCTTGAATTTTTGGTACTTGACTTCGGTCGTGATTTCTTGGCTTGTTTTGAGTTTTGCTGATGTTGATTCTGTTCTTGTTGTCTTTCGATGTTGAATTCTTTTGACTATGATGATTTCGAGTTGACTTCGACTTGTTTTGTTGTGTGAACTTCTGGCTTTCTGTTGCTCATTCATTCCGGTAGCTTGAACTTGTTGGTTTTCTTCTGGCATTTGATCTGGAAGTGGTTATGTTCATAGCACTAAGCTTTGTTTTGAATTTGGTACGTGTTTGACTTGTTACCACTAGTGTTCATTCATGTGTATAACTGGTTTGATTTGTTAGATCATTGACTTGCATTCACTCCAGATGTTGTTGACTTCACTTGAGCATATTGTAGCCTTGGTCATTTGCATTGTGTACTTCACTGTTGCAATCATGTTCATGACATTAGCTTGCATTATTCACAACTGCATATATGTTTGGGTGGTCATGCTAGTGACCAATCATGTTGTTGCATTGGGTAGTACTTCACTGTGTTCATCTTGCATTGTCCACTTTGACCACTGTCCAGTTTCACTGTTGCATCTCCATTTGTTGTACTGGGTTATTCTAGTGTGCCAATGACAGGTGTACTTGTTTAGATCATAATACGTTGTTGTTCATTCCTGTGATATTTCCAACTTGATGCATTGTATTTTCATTTACACGGAGTTAATTCTCATGTGTACTATTCCACGTTGCACCTCTGATTCATTTTGCCATGTGCAGTTTGTTATGTACATTCATTTGTGTACATATTTCATATTCACTTGGTTGAAGCTTTATACTGCTGCCACTTGCTTAGTGCGGTAGTTTGCACTGTGAATTCTTGTTTGTTTGGTCTCACTTGCATTGCTTCTGGTCCTATACCATTGTGTATAGCTGCATGTTGATATTCATGTACATTTAGGAGAGATGCACTTGTCTCTGTCGTTTGCCATTTTGAACTGCTGCATTGCCTTTGTTCTTGAATCTGATATATTGCATTGATGCATTGTATTCATTTGAATTTGGTTAATTGTATTCGTTTGTTATGTGCTGTAGTACCATATCTTTGGTGCTCTCACCTTCACTCTACTCTTGTAGTTTTTACCACTACCTGTTCACAGTGATGTTAACACTACTGCACTTCCCTGACCTGTTGTAGTGTAATCTTCATGCGAGCCTTTGTGCTTTGCATTTGAGTTGAGTTGCCTTTTGTTTCCAGAAGTTTGATTGATCATATTCTGCTGTCTTCATTTAGTTGTACCACTGCCTTGTGTACTTGGTCATTTGAGTTGAGTTGCTTTGCCGTTGTGTTGAGTCCATGACTTGACCGCTTCAGTTCGATCTTCTGTCATAACTGGGTCTGCACTCGGATATTGTGTAGCCAGTCTGGATCATATATGTTTACTTGAGACTATTGTACTTGTACATTGATTTGTACATTGAGTTGAATCTAGCTTAAATGCTCGGGTTTGACCTTGTGCTAACTTTGCGATTTTATTTGAATTGCATTTGAGTTGAACCTGATTTTTCTTGGGTTTGACCTTGCGCTCGTTTGTGAACTTTCATTGGGCTTTTGTGTATTTCATCACTGTACTGGCGAGGCAGTGCACGCGTGCGTGTACTGCAGACAAATTAGAATTGGCGTTTTATTGATATTTCAATTGTTTGAACTGTTTCGTTTATTCAATTCAATATGTTTTGAAATTGTAATTTGATTTGTTTTGATTTGATTCTTCTATTGTTGTCTAATTATCTATTTGATAATTAGATTAAGAGTTTCTAATTATTTGATAATAATTAGATTTTGTTGTTAATTGCCGTTTAGGAAATTCTGATGTTTTCTAAATTGTCTTCATTGATGATCTTTTCATTTATCTTTGTTGATGATTTGAATCTGCTGATTTGTTGTTTAACACTATTAAGTGTTATATTTACCGTTATCCGATTTCTTTATTAAAGGATCGGATAGACGAGAATTGTTGTGACTATCGTCTATTCATTATTTAATTATTATTGCTTCTGTGCACTTATAACTGAGTTTGAATTAAACTGACCCGTGTATTATTTTCTTTTGAATTTAATACTCGGGTCAGACCCGAGCTATTTCAGGTTGTAGATATCTTGCTTTGGGTTGCTGTTTGAGCTATGAAGACTTTTCATATCTTTTGAAGTGGTCTTCGTCTTGTTGTAGTAGTTAGTGTGTCTCTTTTAGGTTGATATGTATTCATGTATATTAGTCGATAATGTACTTGTATATATAACTTCCAGAGTCGACAGTTGTAGTTGTATCATATGTATTGTGTCAACTGTATTGTAACTGACATCAATTATTATATATATGAGACTTTTTGTTTTATTTGTGTTCCGCATTTATATTATCTGTGTTATTATTATATTCATTTTTCTAAACTATTATGAACCATCGTAGTTCGTTTTATACTGGAATTGGGTATGTCGATGGGAGTAAATGAATAAGAGATGAAAAATAAAAATATATACCACTCCTATCGAAATAACCAATACTAGTGTAAGGCCTAACTACGGATGGCCGCTCCTATCCAGCCTTATTCTTCGTGATAACAGACAGTATTTCCTTTAATACTCTTTGTTATTGTGAGCATAAAGGTGGGGCGTCATAGTTGGTATCAGAGCTTGGGGTTTATGGACATAATATAAAACATAACTTGGATGGAACATGTGTTACAACTATTTGTCGATGTTTTTAGTTGTGCTTTGAGTCAAAACTAAAGTTTTGAAATTATGATGAAATTTTTTAAATATCTTTATATAAAAATAAAAGAGAGACTGTGTTTTGTCGATTGATTAATTTGTGTTCTGTTTATCAGAGTGCGCAGCGGAAGTAGTGACACTGTCTTCGCTGAATACAGCTGATAAGCTTTTTTTGATTTAAAAATCAAAATGTGAAATTGAAATAAATTTCATTTGTTGTTTACATAGCTGTGTTTATTTTGTTTCTTCGAAAATTTCGAATCCGATTTGAGGATTCGAAGCGATTGCAGTTATGTGGTTTTTGTTGAAATTTCTGCTGGTTTTCTTTTATGCTAATCATATATTGATTATATTTTGCTGTTTTGAATTATCTTCATTGAAGATACATTCGAATAATTCTTTGTTCATTTTGCAGTACGTGCAAATTTGAGTTGCACGTTACTGCATTAATTTTACGTTGAACCGATGTTTGGTTTAAACGTATTTTGTTGTTGTTATCTTTATAACGGGATTTTTACATCGGTGCTAAATTTTTGAAGCACGATGTTTTGTGACATTTTTATGAATGAAAATTCACTGGTATTATATTTCAATGCGAATTATTTTGATGAGATTTTGACGTTTAAAAATTACTGTCGCTTTGGCTTCAGTAATCCTCAAATTTTAAAAGTGGATTTTCAAGCGGTTATTCCGCAATACTGATTTTGAAATCCGTTTTTACGGTGTTTTGAGAAGTGCAATTTTCTTTTCGAAATTGCTACTGATGTTGTTGCTTTAATCACGTGATTGGAAAATCGTTTTAAAATGAAAATTGTTTTCAGGAATTTTTACAGTTTGCGCTTTCAAAAGAATGAGGAAGCGACTTAAATGATTCAGCAAAATCGAGGACTATGACCCCTTTCTTTTACTGATTCGCTTAACTCCGGACTTGTCCAGTTGAGAATGTGAATTGTCATTTTTATAAAATAAATAAAATTGTTTTCAGGAATTTTTACAGTTTGCGCTTTCAAAAGAATGAGGAAGCGACTTAAACGATTCAGCAAAATCGAGGACTATGAACCCTTTCTTTTACTGATTCACATAATTTCGGACTTGTCCGTTTGAGAATGTAAAATGTATTTTTACAAAATACACAATTTTGCACTTTCAAGGAAACGATGAAGAGAATCAAACGATTTAGTAAAACGCGTGGTATGGGACATGTGCGTTTGCTATTTCGGTTAATTCCGGACTCGTTAATTGAAACATTTGTTGTTTTGATGATTCTGATGATTTTGTGTGCTTTCGAGCCACTTTGTTGGACCTTTAGGTCATTTGTTGGACCTCCGGGTCAATACCAGTACTAGACCTTCGGGTCATTTGTTGGGCGCCAAAATTATGTTGAGTACTTGGTAGGCTTCAGCCATTTGTTGATGCACGTGCGGCGAACTAAAAACTCGCCATTTGATGGGATCGATCCAACCTTTTATGTTGAGTTTCTAGTCTTCTTAATTGATTTCTAGATATTTGTTGTCTCCAATTATCTGCAGGTAATTGGATATTTGTTGTTTCTGATTATCGTTTTTGATAATCGGGTATTTGTTGTTTCTGATTATCGTTTTTGATGATCGAATATTTGTTGTTTCTGATTATCGTTTTTGATAATCGGATATTTGTTGTTTCTGATTATCGTTTTTGATAATCGGATATTTGTTGTTTCTGATTATCGTTTTTGATAATTAGATATTTGCTGATTTGAGATTTCTGATTATCGCTTGTGATAATTAGATATTTGAGATTTGATTATCGTTTTTGATAATTAAATATTTGTTGATTTGAGATTTCTGATTATCGCTTGTGATAATTAGATATTTGAGATTTGATTATCGTTTTTGATAATTAAATATTTGTTGATTTGAGATTTCTGATTATCGCTTGTGATAATTAGATATTTGAGATTTGATTATCGTTTTAGATAATTAAATATTTGTTGATTTGAGATTTCTGATTATCGCTTGTGATAATTAGATATTTAAGATTTGATTATCGTTTTTGATAATTAAATATTTGTTGATTTGAGATTTCTGATTATCGTTTTTGATAATTAGATATTTGTTGATTTGAGATTTCTGATTATCGTTTGAGATAATTAGATATTTGTTGATTTGAGATTTCTGATTATCGTTTTTGATAATTAGATATTTGTTGATTTGAGATTTCTGATTATCGTTTGAGATAATTAGATATTTGTTGATTTGAGATTTCTGATTATCGTTTTTGATAATCGTATATTTGTTGTTTCTGATTATCGTTTTTGATAATCGGATATTTTTTGTTTCTGATTATCGTTTTTTGATAATCGGATATTTGTTGTTTCTGATTATCGTTTTTGATAATCGGATATTTGTTGTTTCTGATTATCGTTTTTGATAATCGGATATTTGTTGTTTTTTATTATCATTTTTTATAATCGAATATTTGTTGTTTCTGATTATCGTTTTTGATAATTAGATATTTGTTGATTTGAGATTTCTGATTATCGCTTGTGATAATTAGATATTTGAGATTTGATTATCGTTTTTGATAATTAAATATTTGTTGATTTGAGATTTCCGATTATCGCTTGTGATAATTAGATATTTGAGATTTGATTATCGTTTTTGATAATTAAATATTTGTTGATTTGAGATTTCTGATTATCGCTTGTGATAATTAGATATTTGAGATTTGATTATCGTTTTTGATAATTAATTATTTGTTGATTTGAGATTTCTGATTATCGTTTTTGATAATTAGATATTTGTTGATTTGAGATTTCTGATTATCGTTTGAGATAATTAGATATTTGTTGATTTGAGATTTCTGATTATCGTTTTTGATAATTAGATATTTGTTGATTTGAGATTTCTGATTATCGTTTTTGATAATTAGATAATTGTTGTTTCTGATTATCGTTTTTGATAATTAGATATTTGCTTATTTGAGATTTCTGATTATCGTTTTTGATAATTGGATAATTGTTGATTTGAGATTTCTGATTATCGTTTTTGATAATTGGATAATTGTTGATTTGAGATTTCTGATTATCGTTTGAGATAATTAGATAACTGTTGATTTGATGTTTCTGATTATCGTTTTTGATAATTGGATAATTGTTGATTTGAGATTTCTGATTATCGTTTTTGATAATTAGATATTTGTTGATTTGAGATTTCTGATTATCGTTTTTGATAATTAGATATTGGTTGATTTGAGATTTCTGATTGTAGTTTTGTTAATTAGATAGTTGTATTTTCTGATTTTCATTTTTGATAATCGGCTAATTGCTAATTTCGCTGATTATGAGATTTTCTAGTCTCTAATTGATTCTAGAGTATGTTGATTATATTGAATTGTTGTTTTCTATCTATCTCTGTTGATAGTTAGAGTTTGCTGATTATGAAGTTCGTGTTTTCTAGTTATTTGTTGGGTTATTTGTTGGATAACTAGATAATTGCAGTTTGGCGATTTGTGATTTGTGTTTTCTAATTGTCTTTGTTGATAATTAGATTTTGCTGTTTTCTAATTATCGTGTCGATAATTAGGTATTGTTGTTTTGTGACTTTCTGTATTTTAATTATCTAGTTGATAATTAAATTTTGCTGATAATAGTATTTATTCAGTTTTGTTGTTTTCTGATTATCTATTGATAGTTAGATTTTGTTGAGAATTTGTGAATTTCTTTTAATGAAATTGAAAGATTTCTTTGGCGTTTGTATTCCCGACTTCTACTTTTCTAGCTTAACCAGTTTATGTTAGAAAAATAATTGTTATTGACGACTTTGATTATGAAAATTGCGGGGATGCAATTTTTATAAGGAGGGGAGTCTGTAACAACCCGGGATTTAGCTTCAATTTATAATCGTCATTTAACGATTAAAGTGTGGATAAATTGCTATAGGAATTTTAATCGAATGGAAATTCTTTTTGAATTTGTAAAAAAAAATTATGCGGGCTTTAAAGAAAATTATCGTGGCCCATATTCGTTGTTTGCCGTGATAACCACCTAGGGTATAACCCGTTCCCTTTCATTTTTTTTCGTTCGAAAACCTAATCAAAAACAAAGAAAATAAAATATGGTGGCTCGATTCTCTCCCTCGTTCGATCAAACTAGGGCTCCGGTCAAATTCGTGGTGCCGCGACTTCGAGTTGCTCGAGCGAACGATGATTCCTTATCGATCATTCGTCGCGAAGAGCTCCGCTAGGCTTCAATTCTCATTGAAAGAGGTGAGTAATTTTTAATTACTCACATCTAATTCGAATTCATGTATAGGTGATTTTGTGTTTCGGCCTTGAATTTTTGGTACCTGACTTCGGTCGTGATTTCTTGGCTTGTTTTGAGTTTTGCTGATGTTGATTATGTTCTTGTTGTCTTTCGATGTTGAATTCTTTTGACTATGATGATTTCGAGTTGACTTCGACTTGTTTTGTTGTGTGAACTTCTAGCTTTCTGTTGCTCATTCATTCCGGTAGCTTGAACTTGTTGGTTTTCTTCTGGCATTTGATCTGGAAGTGGTTATGTGCATAGCACTGAGCTTTGTTTTGAATTTGGTCTGTGTTTGACTTGTTTACCACTAGTGTTCATTCATGTGTATAACTGGTTTTATTTGTTAGATCATTGACTTGCATTCACTCCAGATGTTGTTGACTTCACTTGAGCATATTGTAGCCTTGGTCATTTGCATTGTGTACTTCACTGTTGCATTCATGTTCATGACATTAGCTTGCATTATTCACAACTGCATATATGTTTTGGTGGTCATGCTAGTGACCAATCATGTTGTTGCATTGGGTAGTACTTCACTGTGTTCATCTTGCATTGTCCACTTTGACCACTGTCCAGTTTCATTGTTGCATCTCCATTTGTTATACTTGGGTTATTCTAGTGTGCCAATGACAGGTGTACTTGTTTAGATCATAATACGTTGTTGTTCATTCCTGTGATATTTCCAACTTGATGCATTGTATTTTCATTTACACGGAGTTAATTCTCATGTGTACTATTCCACGTTGCACCTCTGATTCATTTTTCCATGTGCAGTTTGTTATGTACATTCATTTGTGTACATATTTCATATTCACTTGGTTGAAGCTTTATACTGCTGCCACTTTCTTAGTGCAGTAGTTTGCACTGTGAATTCTTGTTTGTTTGGTATCACTTGCATTGCTTCTAGTCCTATGCCATTGTGTATAGCTGCATGTTGATATTCATGTACATTTAGGAGAGATGCACTTGTCTCTGTCGTTTGCCATTTTGAACTGCTGCATTGCCTTTGTTCTTGAATCTGATACATTGCATTGATGCATTGTATTCATTTGCATTTGGTTAATTGTATTCATTGTGTGCTGTAGTGCCATATCTTTGGTGCTCTCACCTTCACTCTACTCTTGTAGTTTGTACCACTACCTGTTCATAGTGATGTTAACACTGCTGTACTTCCCTGACCTATTGTAGTGTAACCTTCATGCGAGCCTTTGTGCTTTGCATTTGAGTTGAGTTGCCTTTTGTTTCTAGAAGTTTTATTGATCATATTCTGTTGTCTTCATTTAGTTGTACCACTGACTTGTGTACTTGGTTATTTGAGTTGAGTTGCTTTGCCGTTGTGTTGAGTCCATGACTTGACCGCTGTAGTTTCGATCTTCTGTCATAACTGGGTCTGCACTCGGATATTGTGTAGCCAGTCTGGATCATATATGTTTACTTGAGACTGTTGTACTTGTACATTGATTTGTACATTGAGTTGAATCCAGCTTAAATGCTCGGGTTTGACCTTGTGCCAGCTTTGCGATTTTATTTGAATTGCATTTGAGTTGAACCTGATTTTCCTTGGGTTTGACCTTGTGCTCGTTTGTGAACTTTCATTGGGCTTTTGTGTATTTCATCACTGTACTGGCGAGGCAGTGCACGCGTGCGTGTACTGCAGCCAAATTAGAATTGGCGTTTTATTGATATTTCAATTGTTTGAACTGTTTCATTTTTTCAATTCAATATGTTTTGAAATTGTAATTTGATTTGTTTTGATTTGATTCTTCTATTGTTGTCTAATTATCTATTTGATAATTAGATTATGAGTTTCTAATTATTTGTTAATAATTAGATTTTGTTGTTAATTGCCGTTTAGGCAATTCTAATGTTTTCTAAATTGTCTTCTTTGATGATCTTTTCATTTATCTTTGTTGATGATTTAAATCTGCTGATTTGTTGTTTAACACTATTAAGTGTTATATTTACCGTTATCCGATTTCTTTATTAAAGGATCAGATAGACGAGAATTGTTGTGACTGTCGTCTATTCATTATTTAATTATTATTGCTTTTGTGCACTAATAACTGAGTTTGAATTAGACTGACTCGTGTATTATTTTCTTTTGAATTTAATACTCGGGTCAGACCCGAGCTATTTCAGGTTGTAGATATCTTGCTTTGGGTTGCTGTTTGAGCTATGAAGACTTTTCATATCTTTTGAAGTGGTCTTCGTCTTGTTGTAGTAGTCAGTGTGTCTCTTTTAGGTTGATATGTATTCATGTATATTAGTCGATAATGTACTTGTATATATAACTTCCAGAGTCGACAGTTGTTGTTGTATCATATGTATTGTGTCAACTGTATTATAACTGACATCAATTATTATATATATGAGACTTTTTATTTTATCTGTGTTCCACATTTATATTATCTGTGTTATTATTATATTCATTGTCCTAAACTATTATGAACCATCGTAGTTCGTTTTATACTGGAATTGGGTATGTCGATGGGAGTAAATGAATAAGAGATGAAAAATAAAAAAATATACCACTCCTATCGAAATAACCCATACTAGTGTAAGGCCTAACTACGGATGGCCGCTCCTATCCAGCCTTATTCTTCGTGATAACAGACAGTATTTCCTTTAATACTCTTTGTTAATGTGAGCATAGAGGTGGGGCGTCACACCAATCTTCCAACCAAAGCAAATACTCCAAAGCGGACCAATCCGCATCGATACGGTTCGGTTGTTGAATTAAGCATATTAAACCGGACCGAACCGAATAATTATACTAGTTTATGATAAAAATATAAGCAACTCCTATCTCATTTTATATTCTAACGATATATATTCTATTTTCAACTTATATGAATAATAATCGTTGTCATAAATGTAGATGTTATAGTTTTAGTATAATATTTTTCATCTCATTTTTTGAATAAATACTAATTATAATTTTATTATAGTCATTTTACTTAATGATTATGCATTAATTAACGTTGATGATTGTGGAATATGCATGTATATGTTTTTTTGTTTGATGATAATAAACATATATACATTCATTTAAATGTATTTGATATTGTATTTTCACAGATTAAATAGATATTTGCTGAATAAAATAAATAACACAAAATTTGAATTCAAACGAATATTTTATTCAAACAAATATTCATTACAATTTTAATAGTACAATTTCAAGCTCTCACTATAACTATACAATTTCTGTCACAATACAATTACATCACATTATTTCATAGATACATTAGTTCCTCACTACATATCACTCACACTCGTAGTTTTATCTTCAACTTCACTTCAGTGTGAATCCCGCATCTGAGCAATCTGCAGAAATATACATTGACACAGTAAAATTGAAAAGGAAATGTTTTTGCAGTATAAAACAAAATGTGATTTTGAAAATAATATTTGCCTCAGTTATTTGGGTTGTTCGTCATCATTTATATTTGAATTCATCATTCACGAACAGCTTGTGACATGCACAGTGTATCACTGTACATGCCACAAGGCCGTGCACACCGATATATGTATATACACTTGATAAATTTACAGGGACAAATGAGCACAGGTCAAACCCATATACAGGATTCAACTCAAGTGCAATAAAATGATGTCACATCTTTCAGCACAAGGTCAAATCCAAACCGGATTCAACTCAGGTGTAATTCGATAATCAAATACACATTCAAATGCACAAGTCAACAACACAAATGCACCAGTGACTCAAATGAACAAAGCATCAAATCAGGCTCGAGGCAAATGTACAAAACTATATGCAAACTGAAACAGGCAGTGGCAACAACAACATGATGCAGCAACCCATATATATACAGTGAACAGAGCAAGCATCAGGTCGAGCACAAAGGAATGCAACACTGCTTCACACTCATGTACAAGTGAAACAGTGATGAAACTGGAAAATGCAAAGACCAGTGATGAAATGCAAATACCATAATTATCGACCAGGGCACAACAAAGAAGATGATCAATGCTTATGAATACAGGCAAAGGCTACAAGTCTGAAACTCCAAGTCAGACTCAAGTAAAATGCAAACCCAGACCCAAGCCAACATGAAACCAAAGTAGTAAAACTGCGCACATGCAGTGCATACACAAAACCAAATGAACAAACAAGTAAAGACAACTCAAGCCAATAAACTGGTCAGAGCTCAATTCTATCAAGTAAACTACATGACTCAAGCTACATGAAGTGTGTCGACCAGTTTACAATAAATAAAGTGAATGGCAGTGAAGAATCAAAGTCGAAACTCACAGGAACCACGGAATCAAGCAACAACATGTACAGGTCAGTAAACAACATCAAGTTAAGGTCAAAGTCAACCAGTGCCAAGTTCGAACAGTTTCAAAACAATATCAGGTGTATCAATCTCAAATATCAAGCCGCAAGAAAGCCAAAGATGCAAGTTCGAACAAAGTAAATAAATATCGTCAAATATAGTCAAGCCGTGGTCATCAAAGAAGACGAAATCAAAATACTGAAATGGCCGAAGTCAAGTCAAAGAAATTTACGGAGCCATAGTCAAACAGCACAAACTCAAAGTCGTGTCAACTAAGCAAGATCAAATATACGAAAATATACGATTAGGAATTAGTCAGAATCAATCCCAATCGCTAATGAATTATCAAGTGGCCAAGAAAAATAAGTTGATAAATTCAAACAAATCATCAGACGAATTTACGAACGAAAATCAAGGGTTACAAACCCTATATAAACAATCATCATCGGCAATTCAAAACTATATAGTTCAAGTATGAAAAATCAGAAGAAGCAAAAGCACAAATTACATACCGAAGCAAGATCGAACTCGATCATCGAAGGAACCATGAGCAGAGTGAAGAGACGGTCAATTGCCGACGCAAATCAGAAGATCAATTGTAATCGATCAACAATCAATTGGGTTCCTCGATAGAAAAAGCCCTAATTCCAAAATCAAGCAAAGAGGAGCCGAAGCTCATAATTCCAGAATCACCAGAGAGAAGACGAAGCTCTAATTCAATTTCACAGAAGAACGAGCCAAAGCCTAATCAGAGCAACAGAAAATCGCCACAGAGCCGAAGCCCTAGTTTCTAATCGCCATCAGAAAAAAGGATCGAGCAGAGATATGAAAGCAGGCTGAAAATCAAAGGGGATCGAAGATAACACAAGTGGGCCGAAGTTTTAGAAAATAAAAAAGAGGGTCGGGCCTTATTTTAATTATTTAATTTCATTTGTGGGCCGGGTTATTATTTTGAGAGCAAAAATAGTTTTGAATTCCAATTTAACTTTTTTGCTCTTGATTTTCTTTGGGTTTTAGTTTTTTTTTAAAGTTTGTATTTTTCAAACAAAATCAGGGTAAATCACCACCTAGGGTTTAGGTAGTGTCAGATTGTCTAGTTAGGGTTAGTTCAGTGAGTAGGGTGTGCGAGTTTACGAAACTCTATAGGCGGAGTAGGGTGTGCGAGTCTGTTAGAGTGTTTGTAAGCGGGATACTGTTTAATTCTAATAGAAATCTGGGAATGCAGCAGTAGGCAGGGGTTGCCGAAGCTGGGTAAATTTTGTGTGTGATTTACTTTTCAGCATATTTATTTATCTGTAGTTTGATTTTGTGTTTAATCTGAGAAAATTTGCTATAACCCTATTCACCCCCCCTCCTCTAGGGTTAATCTAGATCCTACAAGTGGTATCAGAGCCCGATATTTGTCTTTAACTCTAGAGTCATGAATTCATCAAATAATGCTTTTTCAGAGGGGCAATCTATTGTTAGGCCACCTACGTTTAATGTGAATGATTATGCTTACTGGAAAGTTAGGATGGGTATTTATCTTAGTTCTGTTGATTATGATGTTTGGGATATTATTGAATCTGGCTATAAATCTCCCACTATAACTGTTGGTGATACTGAGATTCCTAAACCAAAGGATAGGTGGGATGCTAATGATAAGAAATTAAAAACTACTAATGCTAAAGCTATGAATGCTTTGATCTGTGCTCTTGATAGAACTGAATTTAATAGAATTTCTCATTGTAAAACAGCACAGGAAATTTGGCATACCTTGGAGGTGACACACGAAGGAACTTCTCAAGTCAAGGAGTCTCGTCTAGCCCTGTTCAGCAATGAATACGAGAACTTCGTGATGGACAAAGGCGAGAGCATAAAAGACATGTTTGGACGCTTTTCAACCTTGGTGTACAATGCTAGAGCACTTGGGAAAGTATTCACTGAAGTAGAGCTTGTGAGGAAGGTGCTACGAGTCTTACCGATGAACTTTGAGGCAAAAGTCACAGCAATACAAGAATCGAAAGATCTGAGTAAACTAAGCATGGAGGAGTTGATCGGCAACTTGATGACATATGAGCTTGAGCTAAAAACAAAGGAGGAACGCAACAACTCCGAATCAAAGAAGAAGATGATTGCCTTAAAGAGCAAAGAAGAGAGCGATGAAGAAGAAGAAGATCCAATTGAAGAGCTTGCAATGGATGTCAATAATTTTAGAAAATGGTCAAGATTCGGGCCACGCAAGAAGAAAACAAATAGTAATAGGTCAAAAGATTCTGACAATTCCGATAATGAATTGACCTGCTATAACTGCAATAAGCCTGGCCACTTCAAACAAAACTGTCCACTTCTCAAAAACAACAAAGGAAAGAAAAAGAAGAAGAAGGCCTTTGCAGCAACTTGGGATGATGAAGAAGGAGAGGAAGTTTCGAATGACAGCTCAGAGGAGGCTAACTTGGATCAGATTCAGAAGCAAGCTCAGAGGAATCTAGTGAGGTATGTGACTATTCTTATAAAGATCTTGTTTTAATGTGTCTTGATCTTACTAAAACAGTTGATGCTCTAGAATCTAAAATTGAAAAACTGAAATCTGATAGGAGAGTACTTGCCCATGAAAATTTTAGGTTAGAAACTGAACTTGAAAATATTCAAAACCTAGACTGTAAAAACTGTAAAATTTTAGATTCAGAATTATCAAAACTGAAGAATAGCTTGGAGAATCTTGAAAAAGAAAACTTGAATCTTAAGGAAACCATTGACACTAGGAGAAAGGATTTTATAAATAGATGCACCTCACTTGTGACTGAAAACACAACACTAAAAACCAAAGTCCAAAATCTTGAGAAAACTTTGAATAACTTTTCAAGAGGAGAAAAATCATTCAACATGTTATTGGGAAATCAACTTTTTGCTAACAACAGAAAAGGACTAGGTTTTGGGAAAACACAAGTTGATGATAATGCAAAAGGTAAGAGTGTCTTTGCTAGATGTGAAATAATTGATCATCGTGTTGAAAATTGTAGTCATAGGAACAAGAACACAAAATTTATACAAGTTTGGGCTCCTAAGAATTCTACAAACAAATTTCATGTCTGTTGGAACAAGAATAAAAGGACAAAACAAGTTTGGGTGCCAAAAGGAACATATATTAATAATTTTGGGTCTACTCAAACATATTCATCAAATTATTCTGCCACTAACAACCATGGACCTATAACAAATAGGTCACAAAAATCTTTTACCGTGTAGGTATGGTAGCAGGCTAAGGAACAACATTAGTGTTATCTGGATTCTGGTTGTTCCAGACATACAACGGGCAACAAATCAACATTCCTTAGCCTAGTATAAAGGTGACAGATTCACAATGGGCAAACAACGAAAGATTATCGTACAGGTAAAACAGGTAATTGTATTTATGTTCAAACGATAGATAAAATGTGAAAATCTACACCATAATCTGAATTAAATCAGCCAGTTATGTGAAATGATTGATGATGTTAATTTTGATTTTTTTTAGCCAATCATCTTCAAACAGAATTACTCGAAGTAATTATGATGGTTGATAGATTCTAACTTACTTGATATGATCTTACATGACTTGCTCTTATCTATGACTTTGATTTGTGCTTAAAAGTTGACCAACCATTTTTCATTGAACTTAATCTATTTGGTCAAAATATGATGTTGATTGATTACTGATTACTCATGCTATAAAAAGGTTTTCTAGAAATTGCTGAAACTATTGAAACTTTATTGGTGAAACTTCAAGAAATTGTTTTTGAAATAATGATGATGGTTTAATGTCTGTTGATCCTATGGTTTCTAAATCTGACACTGTGATATTTGTTTGATGGTTAACACGACTTCAATTTAAAGTCAAGTTTGTTAAAAATAACTCTGAGATAGTTTGTTGAAATTTCACAATCTGGTCTATGACATCCAACGAGTGATATTGAGTCACATGCAGATCACACTGGTAATATAGTTGATAGATAAATTACTAGTGGAACGTGATTATATTTCGAGACATTCATTTGCTGCATCATTCTTCAAAGAAAATATCTGCATATTTTTCACTTGGAATAATTTCTACTTTAGCAGAAATTTTTTCTTAAAAACCCCTTCTAGAAAATAATTTCTGTTGACCTTGTATCAGATTAGTTATTTAAGAAAAATTGATTTTATAACTATTTCTGAAATTGATTAACTGATCTGACCCCCTAATAATTATCTAAAAAGATAAATAGCGATTGAAAATAAGATGAGTGTTGATATTAATCATATATTATGACTTGAGAAAGTATAATTAGAAAATTTCTTTAGAAATTTAAACAAGAGTTATAAAAACTTTTTGTTGATAAATGTTCCATGATCATTTCTATTTCTATCATTTTTCTATCGACCATCACTCATCAAAAGTCAATATAGTATGTCAATATGTGGTAGTTTAAACGAGAAATCATTTATGCTTCAATTTTATTATATTTCTAATAATAAAAAATAATATCCAAAATATTCACTTTCATTTAAAAGTCCTCACGGTTATGCATGAGTGAATTACTTGGATTTTTGATTATGTGCTTCCATGCTCATTTAAAAGTCCTCACGGTTATGCATGTATGGAACGCATATCAAAATTAATTAATTAAATAGACAAGTTGATTCTAATCCCATTTAAAAGTCCTCACGGTTATGCGTGGTTAGAAGATACTTGAATTCATTTTTTTTAAAATTTGGAATACTATTAATCTCATTTAAAAGTCCTAACGATTATGCATGGTTAGTAGATATTCAAATTTCCTGAAATAAATATACCACAAATAGACACAACTATATGATTTTATTTGATGAAATCATTCATATCATTCTAAAGTGGAATATGCGTCAATTAAAGTATTTATGATTTTTGTTTGATTTTCTTATTGAAGTTCATATTTACACTCGATTGAGCTTTAATATTGTTTTAATGTCTATCACTATATCTCTATTTTTCTATTACTATTATTCTTTTGCTGATAACAAAAGGGGAGAGAAAAGTTAAGATTTTGAAAATAAAGGTCAAATATTTTCTAGTTGCATCAAAGCTCATTTGAATCATTTGAATGTTTTATTCTCATGCATATATGAAGGGAGAGTATTGTGTAGAGAGGGAGCATCCAAATAGGGGGAGCAAACTGAATAATCAAATACATTTAATATAGTCAAAATCTTAAATATATGTTTGTTATCATCAAAAGGGGAGATTGTGGAATATGCATGTATATGCTTTTTTGTTTGATGATAATAAACATATATACATTCATTTAAATGTATTTTATATTGTATTTTCACAGATTAAATAGATATTTTCTGAATAAAATAAATAACAAAGAATTTGAATTCAAACGAATATTTTATTCAAACAAATATTTAATACAATTTTAATAGTATAATTTCAAGCTCTCACTATAACTATACAATTTCTGTCACAATACAATTACATCACATTATTTCATAGATACATCAGTTCCTCACTACATATCACTCACACTCGTAGTTTTATCTTCAACTTCACTTCAGTGTGAATCCCGCATCTGAGCAATCTGCAGAAATATACATTGACACAGTAAAATTGAAAAGGAAATGTTTTTGCAGTATAAAACAAAATGTGATTTTGAAAATAATATTTGCCTCAGTTATTTGGGTTGTTCGTCATCATTTATATTTGAATTCATCATTCACGAACAGCTTGTGACATGCACAGTGTATCACTGTACATGCCACAAGGCCGTGCACACCGATATATGTATATACACTTGATAAATTTACAGGGACAAATGAGCACAGGTCAAACCCATATACAGGATTCAACTCAAGTGCAATAAAATAATGTCACATCTTTCAGCACAAGGTCAAATCCAAATCGGATTCAACTCAGGTGTAATTCGATAATCAAATACACATTCAAATGCACAAGTCAACAACACAAATGCACCAGTGACTCAAATGAACAAAGCATCAAATCAGGCTCGAGGCAAATGTACAAAACTATATGCAAACTGAAACAGGCAGTGGCAACAACAACATGATGCAGCAACCCATATATATACAGTGAACAGAGCAAGCATCAGGTCGAGCACAAAGGAATGCAACACTGCTTCACACTCATGTACAAGTGAAACAGTGATGAAACTGGAAAATGCAAAGACCAGTGATGAAATGCAAATACCATAATTATCGACCAGGGCACAACAAAGAAGATGATCAATGCTTATGAATACAGGCAAAGGCTACAGGTCTGAAACTCCAAGTCAGACTCAAGTAAAATGCAAACCCAAACCCAAGCCAACATGAAACCAAAGTAGTAAAACTGCGCACATGCAGTGCATACACAAAACCAAATGAATAAACAAGTAAAGACAACTCAAGCCAATAAACTGGTCAGAGCTCAATTCTATCAAGTAAACTACATGACTCAAGCTACATGAAGTGTGTCGACTAGTTTACAATAAATAAAGTGAATGGTAGTGAAGAATCAAAGTCGAAACTCATAGGAACCACAGAATCAAGCAACAACATGTACAGGTCAGTAAACAACATCAAGTTAAGGTCAAAGTCAACCAGTGCCAAGTTCGAACAGTTTCAAAACAATATCAGGTGTATCAATCTCAAATATCAAGCCGCAAGAAAGCCAAAGAAGCAAGTTCGAACAAAGTAAATAAATATCGTCAAATATAGTCAAGCCGTGGTCATCATAGAAGACGAAATCAAAATACTGAAATGGTCGAAGTCAAGTCAAAGAAATTTACGGAGCCATAGTCAAACAACACAAACTCAAAGCCGTGTCAACCAAGCAAGATCAAATATACGAAAATATACGATTAGGAATTAGTCAGAATCAATCCCAATCGCTAATGAATTATCAAGTGGCCAAGAAAAATAAGTTGATAAATTCAAACAAATCATCAGACGAATTTACGAACAAAAATCAAGGGTTACAAACCCTATATAAACAATCATCATCGGCAATTCAAAACTATCGAGTTCAAGTACGAAAAATCAGAAGAAGCAAAAGCACAAATTACATACCGAAGCAAGATCGAACTCGATCATCGAAGGAATCGTGGGCAGAGTGAAGAGACGGTCAATTGCCGACGCAAATCAGAAGATCAATTGTAATCGATCAACAATCAATCGGGTTCTTCGATAGCAAAAGCCCTAATTCCAAAATCAAGCAAAGAGGAGCCGAAGCTCATAATTCCAGAATCGCCAGAGAGAAGACGAAGCTCTAATTCAATTTCACAGAAGAACGAGCCAAAGCCTAATCAGAGCAACAGAAAATCGCCACAGAGCCGAAGCCCTAGTTTCTAATCGCCATCAGAAAAAAGGATCGAGCAGAGATATGAAAGCAGGCTGAAAATCAAAGGGGATCGAAGATAACACAAGCGGGCCGAAGTTTTAGAAAATAAAAAAAGAGGGCCGGGCCTTATTTTAATTATTTAATTTCATTTGTGGGCCGGGTTATTATTTTGAGAGCAAAAATAGTTTTGAATTCCAATTTAACTTTTTTGCTCTTGATTTTCTTTGGGTTTTAGTTTTTTTTTTTAAGTTTGTATTTTTCAAACAAAATCGGGGTAAATCACCACCTAGAGTTTAGGTAGTGTCAGATTGTCTAGTTAGGGTTAGTTCAGTGAGCAGGGTGTGCGAGTTTACGAAACTCTATAGGCGGAGCAGGGTGTGCGAGTCTGTTAGAGTGTTTGTAAGCGGGATACTGTTTAATTCTAATAAAAATCTGGAAATGCAGCAGTAGGCAGGGGTTGCCGAAGCTGGGTAAATTTTGTGTGTGATTTACTTTTCAGCATATTTATTTATCTGTAGTTTGATTTTGTGTTTAATCTGAGAAAATTTGCTATAACCCTATTCACCCCCCCTCTAGGGTTAATCTAAATCCTACAATGATTGGTTAATCTACTAAAAAAATCTCGCGTGTAGCTAAATGCCAATTTGAAATATTCATATAATTAAGAACTAATCTTTCATTTTATTATAACATTGCGCGTTTTAACCTTTAAGTATAAAAGATTCACACAGTTGACTTCATAAATTGATTGTTGATAAAAATAATTCTCTTCTTTCATATTTGATATGGGTTCAAACCAGATCGGACAAAACCGGACCGTATTACATTAAACCGAACCGTTTAAAACATTTGTATAATGGTTTTTATTTTTTATTGACCGTTTGATGTAGTGCGGAACCGGTTTAGACTTCGTACCGCACAAAACCTACCCGCGTCCATCCTAGAAATTTCCAGCTGAAATCAGGGACTCAGGACAAGAATAACGGGATCCGCTGCTAGAAGAGTGGATGTGTGTGAACTTAGGTGTAGAAATCCGCCGTTGCTTGCTAAGTTTTGGTCTTTCAGTTACTGGAGTTTTATGCTTAGATGAGTTTGAAATTATAACAAATGTTTTCTCTTTTATTGCATGCATCATGATAAAAACTTCAATTTCTTTACTACTAGCTTACAATCTTGTAAGATAAGTGTGGATCTGATTTCAACTGAAACTTGTTTGTCTTGAAATTTTCTAATATTCTGCTCCTGCGAAATATGCTACGTGATTGTTGTGATTACCACGTCAATAATGTCTTTGGTAAAGCTGCTATTTAATTTTTTGATCACAAATTCACAATAGTTCCTAAATTCCACATGATGTTAACTTCCTGTATACATTGAAGATTAAGTTTTTGCCTGAAAAAATTCCAAACTGAATTCGAATATTCATATTCAAGGAGTATATGATCTCTAGATTCATTGTCCATGTTTCATAAAATGCTAGTGATGGATTGCACACTAGCCTATTTACTTATTCTATCCGTTGTCTTCAGCTTATCCAAAATGAATAGATGCGTGCATGTAGACATTTTAGGGACAAACCTGGCTGCCATATATGATAACACCAATCTAGTGAGGTTTTTTTTTCTTTCATTTTTAACCATCTCCTAGGCAGATTTAATGTTGAACTAGCCATTGTTGTTGGAGTTCCACCACCAAAAGTCTTTGTCTATGTTTGAGTGAACACACACGGATTGTGTAGTGGAAATCAGAAGGCTATATGTGTGCGTGTGTTTTTGGGTGCGTGCGTGTCTGCACCTTTTTGTTAATATCACCAGAGTTGATTTATGTTCTGCATCCAGGGCATGAAACAAGTGGCTTGCCATGAAACCATGGGTCAAACAAAAAATCAGTATCATTCCCATTTGCAGTTTTTTTATTACACTGTTACATAGGCTTCTTATTTTTAGAATTAGATTCCAGGTGTAAGATGCATAGATATCTTCATTAATCACCCAAATTTTTTTGTTTAGGCAATACCTGTTCTGCAACCAAAGTAATTTGAAAGCCAATGTTTTACTAACGTCATTTAAACTTCTTACTCCTAAACCATCCTCATATTTAGGCAGACATACAGTATTCCAATTTGTTTGATGCTATTTACTCTGCCACAAAACCCTACACACAAAGTATATCAATTTTATTTAGGAAATTTTACCAATATAGACCGGTTTTAAAACTTAATAACTAGCCCACTTTTTAAATATATTTACAGAAATAGACCGCTTTTTTATTTTATTTTTGGAATTTTACGTTGGCGATTTTCGAAAAATCACCTAAAGGAAATAACATATTTTCTAGTTGGTGACTTTACGAAAATCGCCAACTATCGAAAATCGCCTGTTGGCGATTTTTGAAAAATCGTCATCGTAAAATTGCAGAAAAAAGAAAAATGATCTATTTTTGTAAATATATTTAAAAGTGGACTAAAGTTGTTATTAAGTTTTAAAACTGGTCTATATTGATAAAATTTTCTTTTATTTATTGTTACTTTGGGCATTTGACAGTGTTATACGTCTAGTATACCAAAACAGAGAATAATCAATTATAAATTCGTCGCACAAGTTTATAACTCAGATTTCCACTACATTGGAATTCTGTGTTAATTTCTATAACAATATGATTGTTGTAAATATATTACAACAACAACGTTATACTATTTTGAATAAATAGTATAACCAAAATAAAGGATAGAATGTAGAATTCTAACTGAAATATGTCTGAGGCTCGTCGTAACGATTTCCTTAAGAATTTTATTTTAAAATTCTCTCAAGATACAACAGACGAATTCTGCTTGAAATTGTAATGAGTATATCAGAATGTGATCAGTATACTCCTGTTAAAAACCCTGGCCCAGTTTTGCAGTAAAATTAGGATCATATTAGATCCAAACTCGGACCCGGTCGGACGGCGACGACGCGCGTGTGGTGAAGATGCTTGATCTACCTCCTCACAACGAACCATACATTTGAGAGTCCCAAGCCACCAACCTCCACTTGAGAAGGCTATCAATATACTTGGCTTTCTCACTATATTAGGCGATGTGGGACTTATGTATTTTTATCATTCACTTTTTTGCTTTAGGAATTCCAACAGACAGATCTGCATCCAAAATGAGATTGTAAATGAATAACAGTTTTGATACGTTCAAGTCTATGACTAATAAATAGCAGTCTACCACTCCACCTAGCTAGCTTATGTTTAACTTTAAAAAAAACTTGTTAAAATGAAATCTTTTTGATTTACTGCTGCTAAGAGAAACTCCAAAATAGATTGCAGGAAGATTTCCAATTGGAACTTCAAGTATGTCAAGATGTTAGCACCTTTACTAAAATATAACATAAATTTTTGTTCATTTATTGCAAGGCTAGTGAAATGCTTCGGATTTTCCATTATGTCTTTAACTGTTGCAGCATTGTTCACGTTTGATTCGGCAAACACTAAAAGATTGTCTGCATATAGAAAATGATTAATCACCGGGTTACATTTGTAAATTGGAGTTAGATTCCCACTTATATGTTTTAAGTCAAACATAATAGAGGTATACTCCATGGAAATGGAAAATAGGTAGGAGAGTGTGGATTCCCCCACCTAAGCCCTCTGTTGCTGCTAATAAATCTACATGGGGAACCCCATTTGTAAGAGTAGAAGTGATACAGAGATAAATGAGAGAGGAGATATTGTGAGTGAACCCCATTTGTAAGAGCATGTGATAGATGAACCCACCATTTATCTCGTCTTAAGCTATTCGAAGATCTACCTTTAGGCACATATTGTTTGAACACTTTCTATTGAAAGTTGTAACCATTTCATGGCAAGCAAAGAGTTTTCCATAATAACTCTGTCTGGGATGAAAGCACTCAGGTTAGCGGAAATCAATTCATTCAGAAATCCCTTAATTCTGTTGCATATATATGACATTTGATAGAATTTTGTACATAACGTTACAGCAGGAAATAGGACGGTAGTCTGATATGGCTTGTGCATTTTCTTTTTTGGGACTGGATTAAAGATAGTGTGGTTGATCTCTCTTATGAACAGTCCACTTGCAAATATCCCCTGAATAGCTGGAACTAACGAGTCTTTGATTAACTCCCAATGACATTTGAAATGCTACTTTTTAATTTCAATGTCCTCCACAATTTTAGCTCTATAATTTCTTAAGAGGAAGCTATATTGTTTAACGATATGTATGTTTCATTGCTTTTATACTTTTGATAAGTGTCAACATGCATCCATTGCACACATGTTATCATGCATCCATTACTTTAATAGCCTTGTAAAACTTGTGCATTTTAATAAAAACCTATAGATGACATAAAAAACAATGAATTATAATCCCTTCACGGGGTTTCAAAGCAAATGGTTAGCATTCCATCATTCATACTAAAGGCGGATAGTGCCAAACACAAAATTTTGCCCTTACCAACCAATTAGGTGGCAGCCCACATGGAAGGGTTAAGAGGAATAGTTAAATATATCTAAGAAAACAGATGCTGCAGTTGGTGACGAGGAAGATAATGAATAAACCATCTTCATCTAAATACTTGCATGCTAGCTGCTAGTGAACTTAGGTTTAGCGCTTTAAAATATTACTTGGATCTAGTGAATTTTGAGATTCGGATCCCAAATTGCGACGCAGGGGTACTCTGCGTAATGGGGGTCGTGAAATCACTAATTTGAAATCCTCTTAAATTCTGGTGCATTATGGCTTGTAAAATGCACCAATGTAGCTAAGATGCATTGAAATTCATGGGATTGTTAGATCTGTGATCCAATGGTCCATTTTTGCAGAGCACGTCTGCTCGGTATTCTACTAAAGATCAATTTAAGATTTTATTCTTACCAGCTGATTTTTATCTATGGTATTTTGTATAGTGTATTTTGCATTTGTGGAGCTTGATAAATTCATTTTGGTCCATATGCAATCTGTAACAACCCAAACTTTTCGCAGCTATAAAATTGCCGTTAAATGAAAAGCCGAATCGTTATAAATATAGTAGTATACAGAAAGCTATACAAACTAACTCACTAAAACTTTCAGAACTAACGGCGGCATTTATCAAATTATAACATATAGATAAAGTGAACAAATCTCGTCTATATACAACATAAGTCACACGTAGTCTTTTATAAATACACAATGTCATGCTATATATACAACATATACAAACAACGGATGATATATGTAAACATCTTCATAGTCTCCGCCTTCAAACATCACACTATCAAGATTACTTCATTTACATATAGTGGCTGAGGAGTAGGACATGTAACGATCCGTAATTTTATCACTTTAAATTGGAATACTTAATTAATTTTAAATATTCAAATATAAGGTTATGAAACATAAATAATCGTGTTTTATGTAATAAATAATAATGGTGATCTTGTTTTGGAAAAATGTTTAAAAAAATATATTCCTTGAAAAAATATCGATAAAATGATCGAAAATCGTTTTATCGTTAAATAATTTTTTTACTAGCAAAAGTCGCGCATGATTTTTTTTACACGCTTATTTCTCCATCTAAGCAAGAATATGTAATAAAATTATTTATTTTATTTTTGAAAATAAAATATATTTATGACATCATCAGGGATATCATCACTTTTATATATTTTTTAGAATTTGAAAATTAAGTTTAAATAAATAAATAATTGTTTAAAAATGATAATATTTCATTTTAATAAGTTATATAGTGATGACAAATCATTTGTAATAGTTTTATAAAGGTATATACTTGTTTTAAAAATATAAGAAAATTCATTACATTTTGTCGATACGACAACGCTCTTTGTAAACAATTGTTTAATATTGATTTATATGGTTTAATAATTCAAATGAGCATGTCTTAATTATTCTAAGATGATAAGAAATTTATTTTCAAGTTTTGTTTACGTAAGTAAATAGTTTGATTAAAAACTGAAAATGTGATTGGGATTCAGCTTTCGGATTTTCGACCTTTCGTCGAAAGAAAGTTATTTAAAGTTGTTGCAACGTTGTTTATATATCTTGTGCGCATATATAACATACACATACATGCACTGACATATATACATACACGTATATAACATACACACACACACATATGCACTTAATAAAGAAAATATCTAATATATTTCCATTTTCTTTATCCTTAAGTTTAATAAAGCAACTATCTCTTCACTCACATCACCTCACAAGCATATGGGTTAGGCACATGGAAGGGGAGTGGTGTGTAAGAGATATTTTAAAAATATCTAAGGGTATTTTGGTCCATATGCATGCTTAAGGGCTAAGCTTTCTAATCCTATAAATATCCATCCATACACACTCATTTCATTCATAAACCATCTTCTTCTTCATCTTCTTCTTCTTCTTCTCCAAAGCCTCTCTAGTGGCTTCTTATTCTCTCTTATCTCCTCTCTAACTTTCTTAAACTCATAGCAATTAAACTTCATTCTCTTTCAAACTCTACCAAAGTTCCTATATCGCTTAGAGAATATGATTTATCATCTTAGAAGTAAGGAAATAATGGAGATGAGGGAAACCTCCTTGGGCTCTGAGCACTATGGTAGGGAGAGGGTAGGTTGTGAGCTAGATGATGGTAGAGGAGATGGAGGCCGTGAGCTTTACGATGGTGGTGATGATGGCCATGTACTTAGGAAGTAGGAGAACGATTTTGGTGATGCTTTGATGAAGTAGGAGATGTAGTTGAAGTGTTGTTTGAAAATGAATGTTGGTTGGAAGTATGGTTTGAATAATGGTGAGTACTGGACAATCGTAATTATTAAATAACATTTATAATTATTTCAAGTATGGTAATATGACCATTTCATATCTTGGATGATTTATATGGATGTTTGAAAATTGGTTGCTTATATGGTTGATAACGGGGTTGTGATAAATATAACCAATAATGGAAAAATCATAATTATCCAAAATAGAAATGGTTAATTAATTAACCATATTTAATTCATGGAAAAATAAATCTCTACTAATACGTATGTGAGTTAGTAAACCTCTTTATGGTTTTGAATATACAAAAATTGAAAAATGATATATAATATTATAATATGGAATAAAGTGGAAAATGAGTTTTTAATGTAGTAAAAATAGTTTGAAATTATTTTAAATGGTTTTAAAATGGTTTATTATGGTATTTTAAACATTTTAACAAGTTTGGACAAAGTTTAATGAAGTTCGAAAAATTGAGCCAAATCGAGTTCGTCGCGTAGTGGTAGCTTGTAATTTTCCGACCCAAAAGTTAGATCAATGTGTAGGATGCAATATAAGTCGGAATTCTTTGAAATAAGAATTTTCTGGACCCATGTGGGTATAGTTTTCAAACAAAAGAAGAAAATCAAGATTTCATTTAGTAGACTTTGAAATATGTCCAAATCAAGTTTTCAAAAATATTGTGTTTTGTTAGTTTGGAAATAATAGGGGTAAATTCTTCAAAATGAATATTTTTAAATCTTTAAAAATATAAAATAAATTGAATAAATATGATTAAATATTTTTAAAGAGTTTTGAATAGAAAAATTGTACATATATGAGGTGGAGTATATATTTAGAGCTGAGAAGCTCTAAAAACACTATTCACAGCGATTCTTGCGATGGTTTTCGGTAACTTTTGCAAATCATGGTTTTAACTTAATTATTCTTTCCCAATCTTTTTAGTTTAAATGAATAATTAAGTATTTTGAAGATGATTCGAAGGTTTTGTAATCATTTTAAAGGAATTTAAAATGAATGGTTAAAGGAAAATTGTTTTAAACAATATTTGGAATAGTGTTAAGTAAATGAAAATCATCTCTAAAAAAGATCATATAAAGGATTTTGAGTTGATCAAATAACTTGACCACCTTATGGGTGACAAAGAGATAGTCTAGATCCAAGCATGGACAACCAGTGTCCGGGTTCCACTCTAGCTATCCGGATTGGCCCGACGGAGGGGATAATTAATTTTATCTACTCGGACCACATTTTCTTAAGTTAATTTTTTTTTGGAGTTTTTAAAAAGTTAAACATGGTTTTAAAATATGATTTTGGTGGTATAGAGAATACCCTAATTAAACTCTGTATTAAATTCCGAGAAGGGAATTCGTACTATTCATGTGAATTTAAAAGGTGATTTCACTATTATTCGATGAATAGTGCAAGTTGAATACAGAAGTTGGTATTGATATAATTAGTCTAATCTCTATGGATCCTTTTCTACTCAATACTAATTGATTTGAATTTACAGTAAATGATGTCTTAAATAACATCGTTTTTGACCCATTTAAAAGTTATGATTTGAAAATAAGAAATCTTTATTAAGATTTAAATAAATGGCTTGGAAATGTTTTCCTAAGTAAAAGGTGAAATGATTTGGAATTATTCCAAGATTAAAGAGGTTTAATCAACAAGAGAATTTGATAAATGAGGCTTAATGATTCCATATACTCTTAAAAGATAAAGGAATGGTTTAAAAGAATATATCTTCGAAAGATATTTGATTTGATAAAAGGTAATTGATTGGATGTTGTTTGATAATCACTTGTATACTTGACATGACTCTGATATTGTATTCAAAATTTTCCCCTGTAAAAGATTTTGTGGTTAATAATATATGATTATACCATTCGTGTGAGATTCTGTTTTCTACTTTGTTTTGTGTTATTTCCTTTTTGCCCTTGATCTATCTGCCTTTCCGCACTTGAATTTCCTGCACGTGAATACCAAGGATGTAAATTTAGGGTTGTCAATGGGTCGTGTTGGGTCGGGTTTGGGTCAGGTCAAATCGGGTTCGGGTCATTTTTTAATCAGGTCGGGTCAACCCGTTTATTAAACGGGTCATATTTTTTGAACCCGAACCCGACCCGTTTATAAATGGGTTGACCCGACCCGACCCGCGTAACCCGTTTAACTAAACGAGTCGTGTTGGGTCGGGTTTAAACAGGTTGACCCATGTACCCAATAACCCGTTTACACAATATTTGCAAAATTAACAATTATTTTCAGGTGCAGAAAAGCATACACATATTGTAACTCATACATGAGCATTTAGCCTAGGTCATCAAATATAAGAAAATAGCATCATACATGAGCATATTCGAGTAGAGTATCACAATTTTTAACATGATGCAACATTCGGGCAAATAAATCTACCTAAATAGTCACTACAAATTTGCAAATATTCAATAATTAACATGAAAATGATATTCAAATATAATATGACAACTACAATATGACAACGACAATACATTACGACAACAATCTTGCAAGCAATTCGGCATATATGATAGAAGCTTCCCAACTTGACCCATACCCTTGCTCTGCCTGCAATAATTGTAAAAAAAGGTAGAATAATAAATAATTCTATCATTTTAATTTTTAACGATAAACAATCGGCAGCTAATCATTTAACATCTGTTATGTATAATGAATGGCCATTGCCCAGCAGGCAATTTTAAGTTTTTAACACTACAAATGGTCAGTCATCAGTGCATGTATGTTTCTGTAAAAGTAAATGGAGAGTTTTCGCTCACCTTTGCAGGCTATTAAACATACTATCAAATATAATCTGTGCTATTAAATTGAGAATAAAAAACAGCTGAGTAATTCACTTCAGAGAGAATAAAAAACAGCAAAGTGGGTTATATTATATTTTGCTAGACCATTACCTAACATGCAATATATGTTAGAACATATAATGTTAAAGGATTAACTCAGCACTTCAGAGAGAGGGTCATAAACAGTGAAATAATGTTACTGAACATGTTCAGAGAGAGGGTCATAAGACTCATAACTCAGCACTTCAGAGAGAGGGTCATGTTACTTGTTACATTGTTTGTATTAATAAACAACCAAATTATATCTCATGTTATCTCTTTGTTGGCTTTTTTAAGTCTAGGAACCGTGTGTATATAAAAAAACTTATACAGTACATGGTGAGAGAGAAGAATTAGTGTGCTATGAAGAGTTGTGTCACAGAAACTGGAGAGTGTTTGTACTAAATTTGGATATAATTTACTCTTATATCCATCAGTTTATGACCGAAGGTATTTTCTTTATTGATCAAATATTTGCTAGGATGACAACTGCAGCTGCTTTTGATATAATACGCAGTTTATAGTGATTAATAACTATCAAGTTTCTACTTGATTTCCATCCTGTTAGTGTTTTCTTTTTGAGCAGTGATTGGTAACTACTTATCATATTTACTAATACATTTTTCATCATCAAGGTAGTTTCTTTTGATGTAAAAATCAGATGATATCCACTCGGTGATGGAAGAGGTGAAATATAGTTGAAAATCTTTGATTGGTAATAATGTAAATCATGGTGTAGCAGGGCTCTCTTAAATTACATGTCGTAATAACTTAAAATATGTATGCATGAAAAACTTAAAACAACTAAATAAGATAGCTTGACCACTCTATAACTGAGTTAAACACTGTACTTCAAGTGATAAAAGTATTTTTGGTCATTGCGTCCTTTTTTCATGGCTGCTCCCTCCATCCCTCCCGTCCTTTTATCGTCCTCTCCCGTACTTCTCGCGTCCATTCCCTTACCTCTTCTGTCATCTCCATCTTGTCTTCATCGTCCTGCTCCTGACCTACCTCCTCCGCCTCTTCCAATCGTACCTGAAGTCTGTGTTCCTTCCTCTTCTTCAGTACTTTTTCCTTCCTCTTCCTCCCTTCCTCCTCTACTTCCAACTCCTGCTCAACTGTCCTGGACTTCTCTTTTCAAGCATAAACCGAGTAATGCGGGGAAGTACATTCCAGTTGAGATGACCCCTGAGTTCAAGAACGAGATTTTGATTCCTCCTTCCATTGTTATTGATGCTGGAGCTCAAATTTGGAGTAACTATCTAGTCAGTTTCTTCCTTGATAAGCCTCTTTCATACACAGCCGTTATCAATTACCTGAAAAAATATTGGAAACTGAAAGGGTCCATTAAAGTTCGATCAAATGGGTTTCTGTTTCTCTTTCTTCTGTCCTGTGATGATGATTGAAACAAAATACTGCAAGGTGACCCTATAGTTATGAAAAACAAACTCTTTATTGTTAAGCAATGGGATCCATATGTTGGAAATGCTTGTGAGAGTATCTCATCTGTGCTGATATGGGTGAAATTCTCCAATATTCCTATGTTTTCTTGGTCCCACATTAGAATAAATTGGTTAGCAAGCAGATTAGGTAAGCTGGTATGTATGGATGAATCAACGGAGAAATTGGAGAGGCTTTCCTTTGCTAAGTGTTTAGTTGAAATTAAGCCTGATCAGAATTTGATTGATTCCTTCCCTGTTCAGCTTCTTAATGGGGGAACGCAAATCATTAAAATAGAATATCAATGGAAACCTGATATTTGTTCTAGTTGTTGTGTTTTTGGGCATTCTGTGTCTAACTGTGATAAACTTAATAAGGTTGAGGTGACAGAGAAGTATGAAAAGAATGATAATTCTGTTGAGGACAATGTAACTGAGTCTAAAGCTAACAAGATTGATGCTGGTAAATCTTTGAGACAGAGGAAAGGAAAATGGCAGGTAGTGAATAAAGGCAGAAGTCGGAGGAAGATCTTTTCCAAGTCGAAAGTCAGTAAGGAGGTTTCTCATGATACTGTTAATTCTGGCAAAATGTTAGTGAATGACAGTGAAGTGATTGAGGAAGGGGAAATATGTAATGATTTGCATGCTAAGTTAGTTAATGTTACTAGTATGTCATCTTTACATGGTAACTCTAGTTTGCATGAAGATAATGGTTTTAGTGTCCTTTCAAATTTGGTTATTGACTCTGAAGTGGATGATGGTAAACTTATTGGTGCTGAGAATGACTTTAATGGTCCTGCTAAGTTGAAGGATATGAATGACAACATAAAGCAAGCTTCTGGAAGTAATATTAAAACAAATTCCCCCCTTTATGCAAACAACACTGAAGGAAATATTGTTTCACATTTGTCAAACTGCAAAAGCAAGCTTGTTGTAAACATCCTCTCACCATCTAATGAATCATCTTTATCCCTCCTTCTTCCTACCTCCAGTCCAAACATGAAATCTATGTCCCTACCTCCAACCAATTCAACAAAAGTTATCTCTTGTGCTACTGAATCAATTCCTTCTACTCAAACTGAAACTGTGCACGTATCTGCTGTGCACGTGCACCCCCAATTAGAGACATTACACAACGCTAATGCTATCTCTCCTTTAACTAATAATTCTGTTGCCATCCTGGAATCTGAACATCCATATAAACATATTCAAGCACCCCTAGCATGGAAACCCCCTCCTCCTTCTCCTCCTCCTCCTCCTCCTCCTCCTTCTCAATCCCTTTCCTCTGTAAAACCTTCTTCTAGCAATGCAAAAATGTTGCAATCAACAGGTCACATTCCTTCTTATAACTCTAAATCTCTTAAAACTTCTCTCCATTCTATGTTGGATCTCAACCCGAGTGTTGGATACACAACATCCCCTACCTTTCCTGGTGGTAATCTCAAAACCACCCCTCTAACCAGGGGTAACAAAAAGAAACTCCTTCTTAACCAAATTGTTGATTAATGTTGAACAACATTGGTATTTGGAACATTAGAGGAGCCCACTCAGAGATTAAATTAAACCAATGCAAAAACTTAATTACCTCTCATTCCCTTTACATGCTTGCCATTCTAGAAACCAAGCTGAATGCTCCTCTGTCTTACAAGGCAGCTACTTACATTAACTCGTCTTGGATGATGATAAATAATCTCGCTGAAGCGCCTTATGGTAGAATTCTCGTTCTATTTAACCCCTCGGTTTTGTTATTATCCCCTATAATTTCCACATCCCAGCTCATTCATTCGCACTGTCTCCATATTTCTTCCTCCACTTCCTTCTACATTACTATTATTTATGGTCTAAATTCAGTCTCTGCTCGATAATCCTTTCATAATCTCCTACCTTTGTTTAGACAGGAAACTCATCCCTAGTTCGTTTTGGGAGACTTCAACTGCTCTTTTCAGTTAACTCATAGACTTGGTGGCAATCCCTTGTCTCTTCGTGAAATCAGACCCCTTAATGATTCTATCTCCCAATCTAACCTTATTGAAATCCCTTCAGTTGGTGCCCTATTCTCTTGGAATAACTCTAGAAGATCTTCTCCGCGTACCTTTTCTAAAATTGACTTCTCTTTTTCTAACCAGTTTGCCCTAACTAAATGGCCTAATATGTCTAACCTCCTCCCCATGCCTGGCCTTTCTGATCACTCTCCCCAAATCTTATCATTTGGTGCTTCCATGAAGAAAAGAAATTCAAATTTTAAATTTTTTAATGCTTGGGTTCTTCACCCTGAATTTTATCCTATTGTTAATAAAGCGTGGTCCTCGCATTCTTTTGGTAATCCTATGTTTATCTTGCAGTGTAAGCTTAAAGCTGTCAAAAAGGAATTGAAAGCTTGGTCGTTGAGTAAATATGGCAATGGCAACATGGCTTCCTCCACTCTCTCTCTCAAACTTCGTCAAGTCCAGGAGGCCTTACTGTCTGACTCCTCAAACATCGATCTGGCGGGCCAAGAAGCAACCTTATCATCTGATCTTTATGAGGCATTAAAGCAGGAAGGTCTTATGGCTAAACAAAAGACTAGAATGGAGTGGTTCAAGGATGGTGATAGGAACACTTCATTCTACCATTCCTCTCTAAAAGCTAAACAATCTAGAGATCTAATTAGTACACTTATTGACGACAATGGTGAGTACATCACTGACCCTTCTGCTATTGCTAACATGTTCCTTGATTATTTCAGCAAGATGCTCGGCAACAGCAATGAATTCTCTCCTTCGCTTGAGCTTCTTGACTCGGTTAGTCTTCCCAAAATTTCTCCTGCAGAAAATGTCATGCTCTGTGCAGTAATTACTGATGCTGAAATTAAAACTGCGCTGTTTTCCCTCAATTCTAACTCTACTGGTGGTCCAGATGGATTCAACGCCTTTTTTTTACCTAATGCTGGGAAATTGTTGGGCCTTCATTTGTGAATGTTGTTCATAACTTCTTCAACAAAGGCAGAATGATCGGTTTAGTTAATGCTACCAATATTGCTCTTATTCCTAAAGTGAAAAATGCCTGCCATGTCTCTGAATTTAGGCCAATATCTTGTTGTAGCACCATATACAAATGTATATCTAAGATTATTGCCAACAGGCTAAAGTTAGTATTGCCTAACATCATCTCCCCCAATCAAGCAGCCTTTCTTAGTGGTAGAAGTATCCTTGATAATGTCTTGATGTCTCACGAACTTCTGAAGGGTTACAACTCCTCTAATATTTCTCCCAGAGCCATGTTCAAGCTTGATATCTCCAAGGCATTTGACTCCTTGCAGTGGGATACTGTTGTTAGAATAATGGGGCTAATGAATTTTCCTCAACACTTTGTGGCATGGATTGAAGCTTGCATCTCCACTGCTAGGTTTTCTATTATGGTGAATAAATGTAATGAGGGATATTTTCGAAGTAAACAAGGTATTCGGCAGGGAGACCCTATGTCTGCCTACTTATTCATTATGGTGATGGAAGTTTTAACGCAAATTCTTATACAACAAGTTCATGATGGTAATTTCTTGGTTCACCCGAAATGTAAGAATCCTCTCATTACCTCTCTTATGTTTGCTGATGACTTGGTTATCTTTTTCAAACCTACTATTATGACTGTTAGATCCACCATGGATGGCCTTAACAAATTTTACAAAATCACTGGCTTATCGATTAATTATTCCAAGTCTGATCTGATGATAGCTGGAGTAGGTTCTGAAGTGATTAGCCATATTACTTCCTTCACCTTTATCATGCAACGTGCTGATACTTCCATGTACCTCGGTATTCCTCTGGCTACCTCTAGAATTTCCTACTCACAATGTATCCCTCTTTTTGAGAGGATCACTGCACGTCTTGCCTCGTGGACTAATAGGCTGCTTAGTCAGGCTGGACGTCTAACCCTTATAAACTCCATTATCTTTTCTATGTCAGTGTACTGGGCCAGATCTTTTATTCTACCTACCAAGCTGATTGACATGATTAGGCGTGCTATGTCTAATTTTTTCTGGCATGGATCTATTAACTCAAATAATCTATCTCCTTGTGCTTTCTCGAAGCTTGAAATGCCTAAGTCCAAAGGTGGACTTGGAATAAAAAATATTCTCCAATGGAATCGTGCTGCCATGGTGAATCACATTGACAATTTCCTGAATCATAAAGATAATATATGGGTGCAGTGGTCGCGCAAGCATATCACTGACAACAAGAATTTCTGGACGATGGCTATTCCTCAATCTTGTAGTTGGACTTGGCGCTGTATTCTGAAACTTAGATCTGTGATTCTTCCTTATGCTAAATGTAAAATTGGTATCGACGGTCGTGTGTCATTCTGGCATGACCCTTGGGTGAAGTCTGGTATCATTCTAAGTCAGCTGCTTACCTTCAATGACCAAGTTCAAACTGGTATTTCCACTAATGCTCTGGCAATTGGCTATCTTACTGCTGGTAGTGTTGCCCTTCCTTTCTCGAGTAATCAGTATGTTCGACAGTGCTGGAATCTTCTACATGGGCTTCACATTCCATTATTCCCGCATGATGGTCTAACTTGGTCATTTGTCAGGACTGTTACAAGATTAGTGGCATGTACAAGCTTCTGGTTTGCCATGTTTCCTCTGTTACTCTCTGCTGGCATAAAAGAATTTGGCTCAGTCATAACACGGAGAGGCAAAACCTGTTTCTTTGGAAGATTTTCTCTAATTGTTTGAAAACAAAAATTAAGTTGAGACAGAGGGGTGTCATCATTGAAACCTCTTGTAGTTTTTGTCATTCGGCTGATAAAGACACTCTTCATTTGTTTTTCAGCTGTCCATTTGTCTTCACGTTATGGTGTTCTATTAAAACTATCACTACTGGAAGGACTGCTGCTGTGATCAGTGAGGTTGAATGGGATCTCATTTACAAAGCAACGAGATGGAAATGTGAATCAACATTTGTTCTACTGTTTTCACTTAAAATCTTCGTTTCTATGATCTGGGATGAGAGAAATGCAATCATATTTACAGGAAAAAGGAAATCTCTCACCCAGTTGAAGAGTGGTATTATTGAAGGAATGAGGAATGGTATCTGTGCTTTTGCACATGTGTTTGATCCATATTTTCTTAATTCTCTTCTCTGATCCTTGTGTGGCTGTCCCGCTATGTCCCTGTGTTGACTATTTTTTGTGTTTTTTTATTTTTCCCTTATTAATATGCCTGTCCTTCCTTGTCGTCTTGTTTCTATGTTTCTTGCTTACCTTTTTGGTAGCTTTGTTTTCCTCTTCATTGTTGTTCTTCTTGGTATATTAATAAAATGGTAGGGGTCCATTTTTTAACCCCGCTGGCCTTGCCAAAAAAAGAAAAAGAAAAAAAATAGTACAGTATACGCAACATGTATAGTGGTAGATACAGAGACAAGAACAAGAATCGTTTATAAATGCAATTCCTGAAAGCATACTTGTTTATTTTAAGCAATCAGGTAAAGTGAGAAACATGAGATATAATGTTACTTGTTTATTTATGGAAACATGAGATAACTCAGCACTTCAGAGTTCAAAGAGAGGGTCATATAATGTTACTTGTTTATTTATAATCTAATCTATGCTAAAATTATAAGGGACCAAAGGTTTCAGAAAAAGTTACTTGTTATATAAAATGCAATTATAAGGGAACAAAAGTTACTTGTTTATTTTAAGTTTGGAATATAGGTCTGTGTAAAATTTCAGTTTTCATCCCTATTATAGTTTTGCTTATTTTAAGTATTTTAAAACTGCCTTTATGAATCGGTTTTCATTTTTGCATAATCTAATCTATGCTAATATTACTATAACTAAAAATTAAACAAATTCTATAATTCTAAAATATGAAGTTTAATAAATCAAGTAATACGTACCTCTTATACTGTTAAACATATGTGTCCATAATCATATATCTATCTGTTGATTGTTAGAAGAACACTCAGCGGTTTGAGAGAGGGTAGCGCTGATTTCTAAATTGCTAATGTCCTCAGTTAACTCTTCAAGATTAGGTGGCAAAGTAGTAGCACCTGTCAAGTTATTAAATTTTTAGAAAATCAAATTTTATGCAGTAGAAAATACAAAATAGAGTAAGAAAGTTAACCTCCATCTCCAAATATCCAATCTCGTGTACATATGATTGCCTTAACAACTTCGGGCTTAAGTGCACTTCGGTATTGATCAAGAACTCGACCACCTACACTAAATGATGCTTCTGATGCAATCGTAGATATAGGAATAGATAGCACATCACGAGCCATAATAGACAATTCTCGAAATCTAAACTGGTTAGCTTTCCAATAGTCAAGAATATCCAAATTTGTCTTTCTATCCAACTTTGGCTCATCCAAGTACAATTCCAATTGACTTTTTTGAGCTGAAAAGGTAAATTCTTCACTCTCAAAATTGTCAAAGTCCTACATATATGTAAGATATAGTAAATACTAAATAGTGTAAAGAGGAAAAATTGTAAAGTTTAATGCGTCGTTATATAAAGTTTACCTTCATAACATCCAAACATTCTTTAGAAACTAAGATATCACCAGAAGAAGATTGACTCTGACTACTAGAAACGGTATCTGTTTTTTTACCATATATTTGCATGTAAATATCAAAAAGAGCAAACAAAGTTTCACGAACTTTGTTCATTTCCACAGAACCACCACCATAAAGCCTCTTATACGAAAACTCCACAAACTGAATCTTATATCTAGGATCTAGAATAACAACAATCAAGAGAATAAGACTGTATGTCTTCCAATACTTCTCAAATTTTCCAATCATACCACATGCAATCTTACTCATAAAACTATCACCATCAGCCTTAGCTCTTTGCAAAGTGTCTTGAACAACAAATACTTGAGGAAAATACAGATTTGCAGTAGGATATTTGGAGCCAGAAAAAAGACAAGTCACATCATAAAAAACCTTCAAAAACTTACATATTTGTTCCACTTTCACCCATTCAGATTGAGAAAGAGTGTGCTTATAGTTAGAATCACTCAATTGTAAATGGCGGAAAGCACGCTGATAATAAAGAGCACTTTCAAGCATGAGAAATGTGGAATTCCATCTAGTAGGAACATCCTGACGTAAACCTTTTTTACACTCCAAAGAAACATGAGATATGCACTCTAAAATTTTTTGTTTCCTCGCTTGTGAACCTCTAACATATTTATTGCTCTCTCTAATTTTAGACACACATATATCAACTTCTTTTAGCCCATCTTGCACTATAAGATTAAGAATATGAGCACAACATCTAATGTGAAAAAAATCACCATCCATCACTAAAGACTCTCTTAACAAAAGCTGCTCCATTAGCAAATTAACAAATACATCATTTGCACTAGCATTGTCTAAGGTAATGGAAAATATTTTTTTATCAATGCCCCAATTAGTCAAAAGATTATAAAAATTTTCGGACAAAGCAACTCCGGTATGTGGAGGAGGCATGAAACTAAAATTCAACACTCTTTTTTGAAGTATCCAATTAGAATCGACAAAATGAGCAGTCAAACAAATATACCCATCAGTTGCTATAGAAGTCCATAAATCAAAAGTCAAACAAATTCTCCCTGGAATTGAAACTAACATTTCTTTAAGTTTCAATTTTTCCTTTTGGTACATTTTTATCACATCAGCTCTAGCGGTATTTCTAGAAATCAACTTAACATCCAAACAAACGTAAGAAAATAATTGTCTAATTCCAGCATACTCAACAAATTGAAATGGCAAATCATGCATCAATATTGACATTACCAATAATTCTCTAAACTTATCCGGATCAAATTTAGAAGACCTTGTTATAATAAAGCCGTCGGTCTGACTTAGAAGCAATCGATCTAGATCATGATTGGTAGTTTTGGAACAAGTTTTAATATGACGTTTTAGGTTTCCAGTGCCATAAGTACTATCACATAAATAAATAGCACCACATTTCATACACTTAGCTCTTTGCTTTCCATCATTTTGCAAGGAATAATTTCAAACTTAGTCCATACCTTAGAAGTAAGCTTCCTACGTCTCTTACCAACAACTTTTGCAGTTTTTATTTCTAGGTCGTCTAATTCCAATGCTTTCATATTGGCATCTCCAATTTGTTCACCACTCTCACTGCTTGGTGTAAAAGGGTCCATCTCTTTTCTGCAAAATTAAAGAAAAACAAAACCCATCACTAGTAATTCATTGACGAAGTTTGCTGCTATCGAAAAGGCAAAAAACGAGTTTGCAAATTGTAACTTTACCTATAACAATTTATAATAAACGAGTTTGCTGCTATCGAAAAGGCAAAAAAATTGGTGAAAAGTAAACTTTAACTACCACAAAAGCAATTTATGGTTAGAGATAAATTTGCTGCAAAGCCTAGCTATCCAAATTAGCGAATATCAATCTACATCATCAGTTCATAATATGGCATACATAATGAAAGCAGGATTCTTCCTTAACCTCTTACTGCAAAATCCATGTTTCAAATATTGCAAAATCAGATAACTTTCAAGATGAAATAAGCATAAGTAATTATAATTCTAAGTCAAAACTTATCAACCACATCATAAAAAACTACCTTTTAGTCTAAGATAAGAGTAACCAGTACACAAAATTGTTCGGTGAATTCTAATTGCTAGGAGTGTAAATTGACAGGTGTGACATTAGGTTTATTCCTAGGTGTTTAAGAAAGAGGCCTATAACATTACTTTTTACATTACTTTCGCACATTGTTGCACTCTCTCATGTATTAATTTGAATGACTAAGATAAACGGTGGCCACAGATGACGACCAATTCTTCTTGAATATTTTCAAAATGGTAACATTTTGTGTTTTATTAATTATATTTGTTACCAAACTTTGGTTATGCTTGGAGAATATCACCTCATATTGTTGTGTTTCTTTCATATATTGTTATTTATTTTGATCCATAAACATTGTATGTTGACAGCCGTAATTGATGATGCCCTACAAAGCTGAAGATATTGTTATATATTCATATTTTTAATACGCAAATGATCACATCACACTAGATTGTTATGCAACCTAAGTACCTATAACATGAAGGCGAGCTTATCCATTTGGAAGTAGTAGTTGTCACGGCCTAAAATATACATACAACATAACATTTATGCTCAAATTAATATATATCTTTCCTGTCTATTTTGTAAATGCACAGTTGATCAATTTTTCATCTTTTAAAAAATATCAAATTTTAGTCAAGTTTTACAATCGACTATATTAATTATTAATGGACAATTTTGGTTTATACAAAAAATTATTTATATTTTATCAAAATAGCACTTTAATAAAATTATTACAAGTATAACTACTGTTTCAAACAAATTAACAGCATGGATCACATTGATGTACTTTCAAATTGCACTGATATACATTTATAGCATAAATTATTGATGTTATTTCATAGTTCTAACTTCTAACAATACTAAGCTTGCGCGTGCACACACTATGATGCACACACCCGCTTATATAAATTATAAGTTATAACCCATCAGTGATTGCAAAATGCAAAGTCTACTCAAATAAGAAACATAGAGGAATATTAGTTTAGGTTCATGGTCAAAAAAGGTTTCCAAGTACGAGCGATTATTAGTTTACTTACATACGTCTTGGACTCTTGGCTGATTTCTTCTATAAAGCTTTCCAGGTGCGAGCGATTATGGCCGGGGGGGACGAACTGGAGACGACAGGCGAGGCCGTGCGATCGATTAGGGGGGCGATGTGGAAATGAAAAAGGAGAACGAAGGAGAAATGAAAATGAAAAGTGAACTGAAAACCCTAGCCGCTTGTGATTGTGAGTTGTGAATGTGAGCTGTGGACTTCAGGGCTTGTGAAGGAAAAGGAAATGATAATTATTAATTATCAGATAATAAATGGACGAACACGAAACTACTAAAGTCGGCCCAAATTGATAAAAAAAAAGTTTATAATAAACGGGTTTGGCGGGTCAAAATCGGGTTCATGGGTCAACCCGAAACCCACCCGTTTATTAAACGGGTTATGGCGGGTTGACCCGAAATTGACCCGCCCGTGTTATAGTGTCACCCAAACCCGCTAATTTTCGTGTCATCTTCGAGTCGTGTTTCGGGTCGTGCTGGAAATTGACGGCTCTAGATGTAATAGTGTCAATTTTTTAGAGTCGAAAAGGCAGGTCATCGCATTTGGTACCAGATCTTAGGTTGAGCAAACACCTGAGCCTGATAGGGGTAAAGTCTCATTAGAGATAGGGTTAGTAATACCCTAGGATGAGTAACTCATTAGAGATACGGTAAGAGACACCCTAGAATGAGTTGAGAGTATATATATGAGCGCGTATTTGTTAATGACTATAAATCGTTTTGTGTTGATTTATCTGTTGAGTGGTTTATGGATTCTGGTCGATGCATTTGATCTCCGTTATTAATAGGGATTCCTAAACACTTAAACAAGGCAATCTGACACATTGATTTTGAAAATTTTAGGTAAATGAAATAATTTTACCTAAGATTATATTTTATATATAAAGAAATAACTTCAAAAATTGGTATAGTTATTTATAGTGTATTAGTTTGTGATTAAAGGAATGATAATATTCAGTTATTATCATTTGTTGATTAAACGAACACCTTATTAATTAAGTTTCAGGATTTGACTATCAGGTGTTTGATAATAAAACTGAGTTAAGATTAATGAATTTATATAAAATAATAAATGAGCATATTCTATAAAAATGTTTTTTTACACTAATAAAATGATTTTGTAAAATATAGATGTGGAAGGTATGTTATATAAATTTTGAGAATTCAAATTCTGTTATTTTGGGAAAAGAATTGTGAAAATTTAAATGTGATCAAAAGGAAGTTAGTTAATATAAGACGATTTTATGAAAGGGATTTATAAAACAGGAAATTATTGTCAAGGACAAAATTTCTCAACATTTTAGCCTCAATAACAGACCTTCAGTATTTTAGCCTGAAGGACAACTTTCTTTAGGTATCGGTTTTTAGTTATTGATAGCAGTTTTTAGGTATTAGTTTGCAGTTATCGGTAGCAGTTTTTAGCTATCATTTTTTAGTTCGGTAGAAATTTTGGAAGAATGTTTTTCCTTATGAATAATTTTGGAAAAATGTTTGCCCTTATAATTAATTTTTAGGAGAATGTTTGTCTTTGTGGTTAAAATATTGAGGTCGTGTCCTTGAGGCTAATAATATACAAATTTTTGTCCTTTAAATTATTTCCCCCTTTATAAAATGGGTTTTATAAACAAAGTAAAACAACAGTATTATTTCAAATAAGAAATTTGAAAAGAAAGGAAGTCTCTTATAATAACTAGTTCGGGTGGCTCGAAAATAACTAAAAATGGGCAAGAGATATGTTCGGATGGTAAACACTTCTCTTAAATATTACCCTTCCGGTTAAGCGGATATGTGATACTATTGCTAGTACCCAGTTCCTTGGTATTATTTAGAAGTTACTCGATCTATATAATTTTCCTTAAGTTAAAGGTATATATATTATAATAAGAGAAGTTTATTATAATTTTAGAAAAAATAATAATTTATCTTTTGAATTGAAATGGTTTCTTTAGAAAGAAGAAAATTTACTGGTTTTGAAAGTGGGTTTGCAGAAAATATTATGAAATGTTTATAGAAAAGTAATTGTTTACAAATAGATTTCGAAAATATTTGTAAAACAAATTTGTTATGATGTTTATTATAATGGAAAAGATATTTATCTTTTGAAATAAATTATTTTCCTTTAGGAAAAAATATATGGAAATAAATATTTAAAGTGATTATATCTTTATAAAAATAAAAGATAAAAGTTCTATGAAATGTGTTCATAAAAAAAATTTGGGAAGGTTAATAATTATGTAAGTTGTACGTAGATCATTTCGTCACATGATTTTGATCTAAGATTCGAGTACGGAACTTTGAGGTGTTTACACCAGTCCAAAAATGGATTTATCACTCGATTCTTGACGATGAACATTAATGAGAGTTTGTGGTTGGAGACTTACTTTTTCTATCATAGTTGAGAGCTATGTAAGAGAAATAAAGGTTCTGATCAAGAAGTCTGATCAAAGTCCGCGTTAGAGAATCGAGGGATCGATACTAGTTTGAAAGTAAAATTGTGTATTCGAATAGGAATCAAATCAAATATTCCATAAGGGTGATCTGTGTGTATCATACGGAATTGAGTTTAAAAATACAAATTTTGGATTTTGGGTTGTAATTTCGGGGATGAAATTCTTTTAAGGGAAAAAGTTTGAAACGACCGTAATTTTATCACTTTAAATTGGAATACTTAATTAATTTTAAATATTCAAATATAGGATTATTAAACATAAATAATCATGTTTTATGTGATAAATAATAATGGTGATCTTGTTTTGGATAAATGTTTACAAAATATATTATTTGGAAAAATATCGATAAAATGACCGAAAATCCTTTTATCGATAAATGGCTTTTTTACCATCAAAAGTCACATACGATTTTTTTACATACACTTATTTCTCCATTTAAGTAAGAATATATAACAAAATTATTTATTTTATTTTCGGAAATAAAATATATTTATGACATCATTGCTTTTATATATTTTTTGGAATTTTAAAATTAAATTTAAATAAACAAATAATTTTTTTAAAATGATAATAATTCATTTTAATAAGTTATATAGTGATGATAAATCATTTATAATAGTTTTATACAGATATATACTTGTTTGAATAATATAAGAACATTCATAACGTTTTGTTTATACGATATCACCTTTTGTAAATACTTGTTTAATATTGATTTATATCATTTAATAATTCAGATGAGCATGTTTAATTATTCTAAGGTGACCAGAAATTTATTTTCAAGTTTTGTTAAAATAAATAAATAGTTTGATTAAAAACTGAAAATGTGACCGGGATCCAGCTTTCGGATTTTCAACCTTTCGTCGAACTAAAGTTGTTTAAAGTCGTTGCAACGTTGTTTATATGCCTTGTGCACATATAACACATACACATACATGCACTAACATATACATATACACATATATAACATACACATACACACACATGTGCACTTAATAAAGAAAATATCTACGATATTTCCATTTTCCTCATCCTTAAGTCTAAGAAAGCAACCATCTCTTCACTCACATCACCTTACAAGCACTTGGGTTAGGCACATGGAAGGGGAGTGGTGTGTAAGAGATATTTTAAATATATCTAAGAGTATTTTGACCCATATGCATGCTTAAGGGCTAAGCTTTCTAATCCCATAAATACCCATCCATACACACTCATTTCATTCACAAGCATTCTTCTTCTTCATCTTCTTCTTCTTCTTCTCCAAATCATCTCTAATGGCTTCTTCTTCTCTCTTATCTCCTCTCTAACTTTTTTAAACTCATATCAATTCAACACCATTCTCTTCCAAACTCTATCACAGTTCTTATATCGCTTAGAGAATATGGTTTATCATCTTAGAAGTGAGGAAATAGTGGAGATTGGGAAGAAACCTCCTTGGGCCATGAGCACCATGGTAGGGGAGGGGGTAGGCTGTGAGCTTGATGATGGTAGAGGAGATGGAGGCCATGAGTTTTATGGTAGCAGTGAAGATGGTCATGCACTTAGGAGGTAGGAGAAGGGTTTTGGTGATGCTTTGATGAAGTAGGAGATGTAGTTGAAGTGTTGTTTGAAAATCAATGTTGGTAGGAAGTGTGGTTTGAATAATGGAGAGTACTCGACAATCGTAATTATTAAATAGCATCTATAATTATTTCAAGTATGATAATATGACCATTTCATATCTTGGATGATTTATATGGATGTTTGAAAATTGGTTGATTATATGGTTGATAACGGGGTTGTGATAAATATAACCAATAATGGGAAAATCATAATTATCCAAAATAGAAATGGTTAATTAATTAACCATATTTAATTCATGGAAAAATAAAGCTCTACTAATATGTGTATGCGAGTTAGTAAACCTCTTTATGGTTTTGAATATAAAAAAAAAATAAAAAATGATATATAATGTTATAATATGGAATAAAGTGAAAAAGGAGTTTTTAATGTAGTAAAAATTGTTTGAAATGATTTAAAATGGTTTATTATGGTATTTAAACATTTAAACAAGTTTTGGCAAAGTTTAATGAAGTTTGAAAATTTGAGCCAAATCGAGCTCGTCGTGTAGCGGAGCTCGTAATTTTTCGACCTGAAAGTTAAATCAATGTATAGGATGCAATACAAGTCAAAATTCTTTGAAATAAGAATTTTTCGGACCATGTGGGTATAGTTTTCAAAAAAAAAATCAAGATTTTATTTAGTAGAGTTTGAACTATGTCCAAATCAAGTTTCCAAAAACATCGCTTTTTGGCATTTCGAAAATAAAAGGAGTAAATTCTTCAAAATGAATATTTTTATATCTTTAAAAATATAAATTAAACATGATTAAATATTTTAAAAGAGTTTTGAATGGAAAAATTGGACATATATGAGGTGGAATATATATATATATATATATATAGCCGAGAAGCTCTAAAAACAATATTTACCGTGGTTTTTGCGACGGTTTTCAGTAACTTTTGCAAATCATGGTTTTAACTTAATTATTCTTTTCCAATCTTATTAGTAATCTTTTCAAATGAATAATTAAGTATTTTGAAGATGATTTGAAAGTTTTATAATTATTTTAAAGGAGTTTAAATTAAATGGTTAAAGGAATATTGTTTTAAACAATATTTGGAATAGTGTTAAGTAAATGAAAATCATCTCTAAAAAAGATCATACAAAGGATTTAGAGTTGATCAAATAACTTGATAGCCTTATGGGTGATAGAGAGATAGTCTCTAGACCCGAGCTTGGAAACCGGTGTTTGGGTTCCGCTCTAGCTATCCGGACTGACCCGACGAAGGGGATAGTTAATTTGACCTACTCAGACCGCATTTTCTTAAGTTAAAAGAAAAGAGATTTGGATTTTTCAAAAGTTAAACAAGATTTTAAAATATTATTTTGATGGTATAGAGAATGCCCAAATTAAAATCTATATTAAATTCCGAGGAGGGAACTCGTACTATCCATGTGAATTTAAAAGGTGATTTCACCGTTATTCGACGAATAGTACAGGTTGAATACGGAAATTGGTATTGAGTATAATTAGTGTAACAACCCGTATATTTGGACCATTTAAATTGACAATAATCCACACATGTCAACTTAAATAGTACAAAACACGAATCATTAATGGAGTATATGTATATAAATGAGAATCATCACAGAATCACAGAAAATATAACGTAACAGAATAGTGCAATGGAATTACAACATAGTCATAGAGTAGTTCATGAAGCTACCCATAAATACAACAATGTCTCAAATAAAATGAAATAAAACAACATAGATGTCCAATAGTGTCCAAATAGAAAGAACAATACTGAAAAGATAAAATGATGATAGTCTTCGGTCTTTAGGTCCAAATAGAACAGCAACATCAATCCTCAGTCTGATCCGAGCATAAGCACAAACAAACACTCGAATCAGGACATATATTCTTATATAGATAATATGATTCAGAATTTGAAATAACAATAACTTAAAGATGAATGGAATAAACATCTTCAGGATCCGTTAAACTATTTATACATAGTAGTGTACGATAAGTAGATAATGTCTAACAGTAAAGTAAAATATCAAGATAGTGTTAAGGCGTCACCATTATTCCCCTTAACACATTTTATATAAGCATCATAGTCTATACAGCACTGTAAACTCCACCGTAAACTAGTGGGCTATCAAGGAGTACTCCATGGATATAATACAAGACAAATTCGTAGTGGTCGTGTATAGGGCTACAAGTATGACAAGGCACATGAGGCAATACCCAAGGTAGTGACACTACCGTTTGCCTGATCCAGACTGGTGAGAACGCATCGCCGCAGCGATCGCAACACCGCGAAACAACACTCCCAAATCAAGGGTGCGCACCAATCAATCACAAGTAATGAATAGTTTATGAAGAAGTGTGTTCGCTCGAGGTAGCTAACCCCATTTGGCCCGACACGGATCCTGTTTTGGTCATTTCCAATTTGACACAAGTGTCAAGACTATCCATTATCGTTCACTTTCTTCAATCATCAACGTACGTCAATCCAACCACTTCATTCTGGATCACTCTCCGCATATAGTTATTTAAAGTGGTATTCGGTTTAGACAGTGAGTATGTCCCTAACCGATTCCGGTCTCTTTAGTAACCTTCGTAATTATTTCACCGATTGGTCGTTTAATAAATTTAAAAACCAAATCAAATTCAATTTCAATAAGAGTTTGTAAATCAACATTTCATTTGTCTTTCCAAACAATTTCCAAAATTTTACGTTTCATAACTTCAAAATTTCCATTTCAAAACTCTATAATTCAATTTCAAAATTTGTTTTAAAACAATTCAATTATTCATTTGAATTCGAATACAAGTTTCATTCCATAATCATTTAAAATAAATTTAAACTCATTTATCATTTACGTTCAATGCTCGTTAAGTAAATTTATCTTCTAAAACAATTTCCATTTAACCTCTAATTCATTAAATCAATTATTTATGTTCAACTTATTTTATCAAAGCTTACAAATTTAATTAAGTTAAATTTGTCAAATCAAATTCTTTTAAGTTACCAGTCTTACATTTGTTTCAATAGACGCACTTTATTTCTTGTTAAAGAAATTCAATTCCACTTATTCATTTACTTAATTACAAATTTCAAAACTCAATTAATAAAGGAACTTAATTCCACTTATTCAAGAAGTTCAATTTCACTTGTTAAAGAATTCAATTTAGTTTAATTTATTAAATACTTCAATCTTATTCGATTATCAAGTAATTTCAAAACTTAATTATTAATAATTACAAAACTTAATTATTAACAATTCCAAATTTAATTATTAATAATTTCAAATTTAATTATTAATTAATAAATTTTTACACAACGTTCTTTCATCAAAATTTAAATTCCAGTTTTATTTCAAACTTTATTTTCATTAAAATAAAATCCTTATTTTATTTCAAATCAAATTATTGAACAATCGGGTTTATTAAATTTCTATCCAAATTCAAGTTCATTTGGGTATTTATCATTTCAACCCGATTCCATTTCAATTTAAAAATCAAAGCATAGCAAAGGGAACTTGCAATGTGATAACTGGGATGGTTTCAAAGTAAATAAACAAGCAATAGCAACCATACATAACAATTCAACAATTTATTTAATAATCCCGAAGTAATCGTATTAATTTACATTTGTTATTTATGCAAATTAATATAATTATTCCTAGAATCTACACTATCATTTCATGTAGATTAAAGATTATTATATTACGGTTTTTCACTTGTCGTTTAATTCCAAAAAAAATTATACTACAACAATTTATCCAATATACGATCAATGGTTCAAAGTGTAATTATCACTTCCTACGTGTCAATCATCTTAACAATTAAATGGGTCATATTTAACAAATCAAATTTAACATACGAAGGGGTCAAGTTTAACTGATCCATTTTCACATATATAATCCATTTTAAATTTGTTGACTATCCTATATCAATTTCAACTTGCATATTATTCATCACTTAACAATAACAATTAACATCCAATTTTATCATCACATAGCAAATATTCATCAACCAAACTTGTATAAGAATATAGTCGTGAAAACTAATTCACCTTTCGTGGCTAAAGAAATTTGACGGCGAAGTGAAAAGAAGCACGAATAGAGTCGGTACAATACGAACAACTGACACTGCAAATATTGACAAAAGAAAGACGATATTAATTCAATGAACGTTCACATATAATTTACGAAATTATAAAAAATGCGCTTACCGAAGACGGAGAGAAAAAGAACCAAAGCTGAAAATCGATGTAGCTGCAACGGGACTCAAACGGTTGCTGCAACAACAAAGGAAGAAAGGTGGTTACTATTTATTCTGCAACCAGAATATATACAGTGCGTATATTCTTTATTTCTGTAATCACTTTAGCACATTGGACTATTACTTCCCTCCGCATACCACTATCCATACTTCCTCTTTTATAAAACAATTGTTCTTCCTTTTATATATATATATATATATATTTTATACAACAAAAACTGTTACATTCTTTTTCTCAAAAGGGAAGTGCGCAATAGCACACAGTACTCGGCCAACCCAAGGTGGCTCGGGCGGTGGCCGGAGGTGGGGAGGTGTGTACTGGAGTGGGGAGGTGGGCGAAGTGCAGGCGGGAGTCAGGGGCAGTGGCTGGTGGCGCGGCTACTGGCGTGGGGTGGTGGACAAATGCAGCCGGTCTGGGGTGGCTGGGAAGTGTGCGCGTGGTGGTGGGGCTGTGACTGGGTGAGGCGGTGGGTCTGGAAGATGGTGCGGAAGGAGGCGGTGGCTGGAAAAGTGGTGCGGAAGGGGAAAGCGGTGGCTGGAAAGGTGGTTCGGGAGGGGAAGGCGGTGACTGGGTGGGCCAGGTGGATGGGCGCAGGCGAGGGTGCCAGGGGCGGTGCGGGAAGAGGCGGAAGGCGTGAGGCTGGGTGAGGTGGTGGGATGGTGGGCGAAGGGTGAGTGCGTGGTGGTGGGAGGCGGAGTGGAAGCTCGGAAATGTCGTGCGTGGGTGGCAAGTGGCTGGGAATAATTCTTTTGGAAAAATAAAGTTGACAGAGAGAAAAAAAATAAGAGAAGGAAGAAGTAAAGGTGGGGAGGAGAAGAGTGGTTACCTGTAGAGAATAGAAGTGAATGAATGGGATGATACGTTCTTTCCCTTTTGTTATAATTTTGTATTTGGCAGAGGCAATCAGTGAATTATATTTGTGAGTTACGAAACAATCTTCATGTTTTCCCAAGCGCCACTCAAATTCCCAAGCTCCAGCTACCAACTACCAACCACTGTCATTAATTTCTTCAGTTCAAAGGTAAACTTTCAAATTTCAAATGGATACGGGTTTAAGATCTGGGCTGAGAATTGTTTAACTGGTCCATCCGAAACGGTTAAATTAACGTGACGATTTCCGTCGAACTCTGATTCGCATGAATAAATATATCGTTTTGATCAGTGCGACGATGTGCTTCTAACGGTACACAGATAATTGCAATTCGATAGTTTTATAAAAATTCGAATTTTATACTAGCGAAAAAATGCAGGAAAAACACAGAAAAATAAGATCGACGGAGCTAAAGAAGTCCGAATTTTGAAAAACGAAAAATGACGTCTTGCTCAGAAGATGGTTTAGAATTTTTCTATGTAAAAATATTCGGGTTCGGAAGATAAAAAATTTCGGGCTTTAAAATGAACTGATATACAATAAAACGCGAACAAAATTTACTGCGATATTTTACGACGAAACTTTACTCATATCAATAACCAACTAGGCGCATTTTATAAACAAAGTTTGGATGTTAATTGAGATCGTATGTAAATTTCACATTTTATATTAAAATAATGGATTTAAAATTTTTAAATTGTGTCGGAAATTCAGGGTCGTTACACTCTCTCCCACTCAAAACTTTTCGTCCTCGAAAAGGAACGAGACGGGTGAAGTAAGAACGAAGTAAGCAGAAAAGTCAAGATAGATTTTAAGAAAATTGAATTATACCTGAAATTAGTAATTCGGGGTTTGAATCCCGAATACTATCCTTAGTTTCCCATGTGCAATCTCGGTCATCTGCACTCCACTGGACTTTGACCAGATTGACCGACTTCCTTCTAAGTTGCTTTGTCTCTCGATCGACTATCCGAAGTGGCTTTGGCTCAATAGTCAAGTCAGGCTCAATAACTATCTCTTCCAGCTGTGTGGTGGGAATGGTCATGGATGGATCGCGCACAACCCTTCGGAGATGTGAGACGTGGAACACATTGTGCACACCGGAAAACTTTTCTAGCAATGCAATTCTATAGGCCAAAGTTCCAACCCTTTCAGTAATCTCAAACGGGCCAACAAATCTGGGAGCAAGGTTTCCCTTCCTTCCAAATCGTATAACATTCTTCAAAGGCGACACTTTCAGAAATACTTTGTCTCCTACACTGAATTCGAGATCCCTCCTCCTTCGGTCAGCGTAGCACTTCTATCTATCTTGTGCCGTCTTAATCTTTTTCCTGATTTCTTCAACTCTCTCAGAAGCTTCCATAATCATTTCTGGACCAAGCACTAATCGGTCTCCAGACTCAATCCAACAAGCTGGCGATTTGCATGGCCGTCCATATAAGGCTTCGAACGGTGCCATACCAATGCTTGCCTAATTTATTAAAGATGATTAATTCAAATTCAAATATACTTATTCAAATTTTGAAATTCAATTTCTTTACCTGATAACTATTATTATAAGTGAATTCAACCAAATGGAGATGGTCTTCCCAAGATCCACCAAAGTCTATAATACAAGCTCCGAGCAGGTCTTCCAAAATCTGATTTACCCTCTCAGTTTGGCCATCTGTCTGAGGATGATAAGCTATGCTCAAATTAAGTTTGGTGCCCAAAGTATCCTGAAATGCTTTCCAGAATTTACTAGTGAAAATAGGATCTCTATCGCATACGATACTGGATGGTACACCATGAAGTTTAACTACTTCTCTCATGTATATCTCGGCCAAACTTGAAGCAGTACGAGTGGTCTTGACTGGAATAAAGTGTGCGGATTTCGTCAGTCTATCGACAATCACCCAAATGCTTTCGTTACTCTTTCTAGTCCTTGGTAGCCCATCAATAAAGTCCATAGAAATCTGCTCCCACTTCCAACCTGGAATCTCTAGTGGTTGGAGCAAACCTGCTGTCTTTCTGTGATCAGCTTTAACTTGTTGGCAAGTTGTGCACCTGCTAACATAGGTAGAAATATCGCGCTTCATCCCACTCCACCAATATAGCTTCTTCATATTTTGATACATCTTTGTAACACCGAGATGAAATGAAAGCGAAGATTTATGGTTTTCTCTCAGCACTTCCTGTCTTAGACCATCAACATTAGGAACACAAATACGATTATCAATCCTCAACACTCCATTACTATCGACTTGTGCACCCAATTTATTATCAGCATTTCCAACTCTTCCGAGAACTATTTCTTTGATGCGATAAAGCAAAGTGTCCTCGTATTGCTTGGCTATAATACGATCCATAAGAGTTGGGGAGACGGAAAGCTGGAATAACATTCCTTCAACAAGATTACAACATGCCATTGCTTGGTTTCTGCTCAAAGCGTCGGCTACGGCATTTGCCTTTCCCGGAGTGTAGTTAATATCAAGCTCATATGCAGCTAGAAATTCGAGCCATCGGACTTGTCTCTGGTTTAAATCCTTTTGCGAGAAGATATATCTCAATGACTTATGGTCAGTGAATAACTCGAATTTTGTTCCCAATAGATAGTGCCTCCATAGCTTAAGAGCAAATACAACCGCAAGAAGCTCTAAATCGTGTGTTGCATAATTTGCTTCATGGGTCTTTAATCGGCGACCAGCATAAGCAATGACTTTTCCATTCTGCATTAAAACTGCTCCTAACCCATCCCGACAGGCATCAGTATAGACGGTCAATCCTTCGCTACCGTCAATAACCGTGAGAACTGGGGCAAAGGTCAACTTTCGCTTCATCTCATTGAAAGCTGCTTCGCACTTTTCACTCCAAGTAAATTTTACATTATTTCTGGTCAGTGCGGTAAGTGGTGCGGCAATACGAGCAAAGTTTTCTATAAATCTGCGATAATAGCCAGCCAAGCCCAAGAAACTGCGAATATTTGTAGGAGTTTTGGGAGTCTCCCAATCCTGCGAATGCAAAGGATTTGAATTTAGATAGAGATAAGATGTTCGGATAGAAATGACAAGTAAGGATAGAACTTACATTGATTACGGCGATCTTAGCTGGATCAACCGAAATCCCATTCTCCGAGACAATATGGCCAAGAAACCGAACTTCATCTTTCCAAAAGTGGCATTTTGAAAACTTGGCTTTAAGCTGATGACTGCGAAGAGTTTCAAGAACAAAAGCCAAATGTGACCTATGCTCTTTCTCATCCTTAGAGAAGACGAGAATATCATCGATGAAAACAAGAACGAACTTGTTAAGAACATACCGAAAAACTCTATTCATTAAGTCGACGAAATAAGCTGGAGCATTAGTAAGACCGAACGACATAACCAGCCATTCAAAGAAACCATTTTCAGTGCGGAATGCTGTTTTAGGAATACTCTCCTTGGCAATTCTAAGTTGGTGAAAGCCAGTAGCTAGATCGAGTTGAGAGAATACTTTAGCTCCATGGAGCTGGTCGAATAGATCGTTGATGCGGGGCATTGGATATCTGTTCTTGTGTGTGAGCTTGTTTAGCTCTCTATAGTCCACACACATTCTGAGAGAACCATCCGATTTTGTGACGAATACAACTGCAGCACCCCATTCTGAATGACTTCGCCGAATCAAGCCTTTAGCAAATAAATCTTCAATTTGAGCATTCAGTTCAGCCTTCTCTTTAGGAGCCATTCTCCGAGGAGGGAGAACTACTGGTCGGGCACCAGGAATAAGATCAATGCGGAATTCGATTTCCCACGGAGGTGGTAGAGAATTTACTTCTCCAAATACATCAGAAAAGAATTGAACAACTGGAGTAGAGCTTAGTTCATTTGGATGAGAGTCAAGAGAGAATATAAAACTCCCAGCACATTCTTGAGGTGATTTACCTTTAATAACTAAAGGTATACTCTTGTCGTCAATTAGAGAGACGGTTCGAGCTTTGCAAGAGATAACGGCTTCGAATTTTTGTAGCCAGTCAACACCTAATAGGAAATTGAATGCCTCGAATCCAAGAACATAAAAATCCCAAGTGAAACGGTGCATGCCATACATAAGCGTGACATATTTGCATACCCTTTTGAGGTTAGCGGGTCCCCCAATGGGATTTGATACACATAAGAAAGTAGATGCAAGGATGGGTTCCAATCCAAGCTTATTGCACAAATCAATAGATATGAAACTATGTGTTGCTCCGGTATCAAATAGAACTTTAACGGGTAAAGTATGCAACATAAAAGTACTCTGTAATGTACCTTGGTTATCACTAGGAGCAGGTGGGGTAGGTGGATCACAGGTGGAAGAAGTCATAGCAAATACTCCAGATGTCTTTCCCTTTTGATGCATGGGACAATCCCTCTTGAAATGGCCAGGCTGCAAACAGACGTGGCAGAGGTTGTTCCTAGTATTCTGAGGTGGCGGAATAGCGGCACTGGCAGATGTTGGACAACTGTTGGCGTAGTGACCCTTCTGGTCGCACTTGAAACAAGTGATGGAGGATAAGTCAATGGGCTTTTTCTGAGAATAGCCAAGCCCGGTTGTCTTCTGCCAGTTCTTCTTCTGTTGCTCAAAGTTTGGCTTCCTCTTCCCAGTCTGACTAGAAGATGGCTGAGTAACTGGAGCCTTGGTGGTTGATGTTCCCTTCGGCTTTCCTTCATACCTAAGAGCAAAATCCATCAACTCGGTGAAAGTGCCATGGACATGAGCTGTGAGGAGATCGTAATACTCTGGTCGTGCTCCGTGGATGAATTTCTCATTCTTCAGCAGTGGTGTATCAATCAAGTCAGGTCCGAACTTGGAGAGTTCGTTAAACTTTCTTTCATACTCGGAGAAAGTCATGTTGCCCTATTTGAGGTCCATAAATGATCGATAAAGCTGGGCCTTTCCAGCAGCTGGCATCCACTGAGCCATAAAGGAATCCCTATTTACAAGCGATATAAGATGAGTCAAAATTTAACGAGATAGAAGGAATAAATTTCGGATGAAATTCAGATAGATTTCTACCTAAACTGAGCCCAAGTGTTAGTTTCATCGTCAGTACGGGAGGTGACTGACTCCCACCAATCCTGTGCTGCATCCTGAAGCTGCCAAGCGGCCAATTGACGCTTCTGTGCGTCAGTAATCTCAAGACCAGTGAAGATCCTTTCCAGGCTCTTCAACCACTGTTGCGCTCCTATGATGCTCTCGGAACCAGAGAATTTGATGCCGCCAAGCTGGGTGTATTCCTTGCTAAGAGTAGAAAACCTGACTGCGGGAGCTGGGGAAAATGGTTCGGGAGCATTTCCTCTACCCCCACCTCTAGCGTTCCTTCTGGTACTCATCTTGGAATATCAAAAGTGATTTAGAATCGAAGATAGCAATTTATAGAACTTAAGGAAATTCTAATCAAACGAATTCAATAAGAAGGATGGAATCAAAGGATATGGATTCTACAATGATTCTCCTCATTCTAGGTTTTGGTTACCCTATCCCTAATGAGATTTAAAACTCCACAGGCTAAGGTTTTCAGGAACCAAAGCTCTGATACCAACTGTAACAACCCATATATTTGGACCATTTAAATTGACAATAATCCACACATGTCAACTTAAATAGTACAAAATACGAATCATTAATGGAGTATATGTATATAAATGAGAATCATCACAGAATCACAGAAAATGTAACGTAACAGAATAGTGCAGCGGAATTACAACATAGTCATAGAGTAGTTCATGAAGCTACCCATAAATACAACAATGTCTCAAATAAAATGAAATAGAACAACATAGATGTCCAATAGTGTCCAAATAGAAAGAACAATACTGAAAAGATAAAATGATGATAGTCTTCGGTCTTCAGCTCCAAATAGAACAACAACAGCAATCCTCAGTCTGATCCGAGCATAAGCACAAACAAACACGCGAATCAGGACATATATTCTTATACAGATAATATGATTCAGAATCTAAAATAACAATAACTTAAAGATAAATGGAATAAACATCTTCAGGATCCGTTAAACTATTTATATATAGTAGTGTACGATAAGTAGATAATGTCTAACAGTAAAGTAAAATATCAAGATAGTGTTAAGGCGTCACCATTATTCCCCTTAACACATTTTATATAAGCATCATAGTCTATACAACACTGTAAACTCCACCGAAAACTAGTGGGCTATCAGGGAGTACTCCATAGATATAATACAAGACAAATTCGTAGTGGTCGCGTATAGGGCTACAAGTATGACAAGGCACATGAGGCAATACCCAAGGTAGTGACAATACCGTTTGCCTGATCCGGACTGGTGAGAACGCATCGCCGCAGCGATCGCAACACCACGAAACAACACTCCCAAATCAAAGGTGCGCACCAATCAATCACAAGTGATGAATAGTTTACGAAGAATTGTGTTCGCTCGAGGTAGCTAACCCCATTTGGCCCGGCACGGCTCCTGTTTTGGTCATTTCCAATTTGACACAAGTGTCAAGGCTATCCATTATTGTTCACTTTCTTCAATCATCAACGTACGTCAATCCAACCACTTCATTCTGGATCACTCTCCGCATATAGTTATTTAAAGTGGTATTCGGTTTAGACAGTGAGTATGTCCCTAACCGATTCCGGTCTCTTTAGTAACCTTCGTAATTATTTCACCGATTGGTCGTTTAATAAATTTAAAAACCAAATCAAATTCAATTTCAATAAGAGTTTGTAAATCAACATTTTATTTGTCTTTCCAAACAATTTCCAAAATTTTACGTTTCATAACTTCAAAATTTCCATTTCAAAACTCTATAATTCAATTTCAAAATTTGTTTTAAAACAATTCAATTATTCATTTGAATTCGAATATAAGTTTCATTCCATAATCATTTAAAATAAATTTAAACTCATTTATCATTTACGTTCAATGCTCGTTAAGTAAATTTATCTTCTAAAACAATTTCCATTTAACCTCTAATTCATTAAATCAATTATTTATGTTCAACTTATTTTATCAAAGCTTACAAATTTAATTAAGTTAAATTTGTCAAATCAAATTCTTTTAAGTTACCAGTCTTACATTTGTTTCAATAGACGCACTTTATTTCTTGTTAAAGAAATTCAATTCCACTTATTCATTTACTTAATTACAAATTTCAAAACTCAATTAATAAAGGAACTTAATTCCACTTATTCAAGAAGTTCAATTTCACTTGTTAAAGAATTCAATTTAGTTTAATTTATTAAATACTTCAATCTTATTCGATTATCAAGTAATTTCAAAACTTAATTATTAATAATTACAAAACTTAATTATTAACAATTCCAAATTTAATTATTACTAATTTCAAATTTAATTAATAATTAATAATTTTTACACAACGTTCTTTCATCAAAATTTAAATTCCAGTTTTATTTCAAACTTTATTTTCATTAAAATAAAATCCTTATTTTATTTCAAATCAAATTATTGACCAATCGGATTTATTAAATTTCTATCCAAAGTCAAGTTCATTTGGGTATTTATCATTTCAACCCGATTCGATTTCAATTTAAAAATCAAAGCATAGCAAAGGGAACTTGCAGTGTGGTAACTGGGATGGTGTCAAAGTAAATAAACAAGCAATAGCAACCATACATAACAATTCAACAATTTATTTAATAATCCCGAAGTAATCGTATTAATTTACATTTGTTATTTATGCAAATTAATATAATTATTCCTAGAATCTGCACTATCATTTCATGTAGATTAAAGATTATTATATTACGGTTTTTCACTTGACGTTTAATTCCAAAAAAAATTACTACAACAATTTATCCAATATACGATCAATGGTTCAAAGTGTAATTATCACTTCCTACGTGTCAATCATCTTAACAATTAAAGGGGTCATATTTAACAAATCAAATTTAACATATGAAGGGGTCAAGTTTAACTGATCCATTTTCACATATATAATCCATTTTAAATTTGTTGACTATCCTATATCAATTTCAACTTGCATATTATTCATCACTTAACAATAACAATTAACATCCAATTTTATCATCACATAGTAAATATTCATCAACCAAAATTGTATAAGAATATAGTCGTGAAAATTAATTCACCTTTCGTGGCTAAAGAAATTTGACGGCGAAGTGAAAAGAAGCACGAATAGAGTCGGTACAATACGAACAACGGACACTGCAAATATCGACAAAAGAAAGACGATATTAATTCAATGAACGTTCACATATAATTTATGAAATTATAAAAAATGCGCTTACCGAAGATGGAGAGAAAAAGAATCGAAGCTGAAAATCGATGTAGCTGCAACGGGACTCAAACGGTTGCTGCAACAACAAAGGAAGAAAGGTGGTTACTATTTATTCTGCAACCAGAATATATACAGTGCGTATATTCTTTGTTTCTGTAATCACTTCAGCATAGTGGACTACTACTTCCCTCCGCATACCACTGTCCACACTTCCTCTTTTATAAAATAACTGTTCTTCCTTTTATATATATATATATATATATATTATACATATACATATACATATATATACATATATATATATATATATTTTATACAACAAAAACTGTTACATTCTTTTTCTCAAAAGGGAAGTGCGCAACAACACAATACTCGGCCAACCCAAGGTGGCTCGGGCGGTGGCCGGAGGTGGAGAGGTGTGTACTGGAGTGGGGAGGTGGGCGAAGTGCAGGCGGGAGTCAGGGCAGTGGCTGGTGGGGTGGTGGACAAATGCAGGCGGTCTGGGGTGGCTGGGAAGTGTGCACGTGGTGGTGGGGTTGTGACTGGGTGAGGCGGTGGGTCTGGAAGATGGTGCGGAAGGGGGCGGAGGCTGGAAAAGTGGTGCAGAAGGGGAAAGCAGTGGCTGGAAAGGTGGTTTGGGAGGGGAAGGCGGTGACTGGGTGGGTCAGTGGGATGGGCACAGGCGAGGGTGCCAGGGGCGGTGCGGGAAGAGGCGGAAGGCGTGAGGCGGTGGGATGGTGGGCGAAGGGTGAGTGCGTGGTGGTGGGAGGCGGAGTGGAAGCTCGGAAATGTCGTGCGTGGGTGGCAAGTGGTTGGGGATAATTCTTTTGGAAAAATAAAGTTGACAGAGAGAAAAAAAAATAAGAGAAGGAAGAAGTAAAGGTGGGGAGGAGAAGAGAGATTACCTGTAGAGAATAGAAGTGAATGAATGAGATGATACATTCTTTCCCTTTTGTTATAATTTTGTATTTGGCAGAGGCAATCAGTGAATTATATTTGTGAGTTACGAAACAATCTTCATGTTTTCCCAAGCGCCACTCAAATTCCCAAGCTCCAGCTATCAACTACCAACCACTGTCATTAATTTCTTCAGTTCAAAGGTAAACTTTCAAATTTCAAATGAATATGGGTTTAAGATCTGGGCTGAGAATTGTTTAATCGGTCCATCCGAAACGGTTAAATTAACGTGACGATTTCCGTCGGACTCTGATTCGCATGAATAAATATACCGTTTTGATCAGTGCGACGATGTGCTTCTAACGGTACACAAATAATTATGATTCGATATTTTTATAAAAATTCGAATTTTATACTAGCGGAAAAATGCAGGAAAAACGCAGAAAAATAAGATCGACGGAGCTTTATAAGTCCGAATTTTGAAAAACGAAAAATGACGCCTTGCTCAGAAGATGGTTTAGAATTTTTCTATGTAAAAATATTCGGGTTCGGAAGATAAAAATTTTCGCGCTTTAAAATGAACTGATATACAATAAAACGCGAACGAAATTTACTGCGATATTTTACGACGAAACTTTACCCATATCAATAACCAACCAGGCGTTTTATAAACAAAGTTTGGATGTTAATTGAGATCGTATGTAAATTTCACATTTATATTAAAATAATGGATTTAATTTTTTTAAATTGGGTCGGAAATTCAGGGTCGTTACAATTAGTCTAATCTTTATGGATCTTTTTCTACTCAATACTAATTGATTTGGCTTTACAGTAAATGATATCTTAAATAACATCATTTTTGACCAATTTAAAAGTTATGATTTGAAAATAAGAGATCTTTGTTAAGGTCTAAATAAATGATTTGGAAATATTTTCCTAAGTAAAAGGTAAAATGATTTGGAATTATTCCAAGATTAAAGAGGTTTAATCAACCAGAGAATTTGATAAATGAGGCTTAATGATTTCGTATACTCTTAAAAGATAAAGGAATAGTTTAAAAGAATATATCTCCGAGAGATATTTTCTTTGATAAAAAGATAAATTGATTGGTTGTTGTTTGATAATCACCTATATACTTGATTTTTTTGTATCGATGATTGGTTCGGAGAAACTAGGGTTGGATTTGAGTAATTCCTATCCGAAAACCACTTCGAACCAATATACGTGTTCGAAAGTGAAGACATGTTGAAGACAATGATTCGAAGATGGAGATCTTCATGATGTAGGGCTGATTGCCACTAACCTCTAAGTTAATCCCCATATCATATATATATATATATATATATGATGGCAGTAGTGCCTTCATTCTGAAAATCTTCGAATTGCAAGGACTACTCGCTATTAATCTGAGGAGTGATTCCCAAACTGGAAGTAGGAGGAGGAGTGCCTTCAGTTTGTCCTTCACCTGGACAACTTGTATGGATGAGTGTCTGATATCGCATTTCTAAAAACCATGTACATTGATCTCTACAAACGTACATTTGTTTGGTGGTGTAGGAGGTAACCCCTCCTATACTTAACACCCTTCTCTGAAACGTGCGAGCTCAGAGGTTGTACTTTTATGGAAATTAATACTTTGTTGTAAGAAATGGCAATGTGGCATTCTAAGTGGAATTTGCCGTGTGAAAAGTAAAGCGTGGCTTTATGGAAAGAACAACGTAGCTTCACAAGCCTCACATCCCAGGAATGATACGGGATACTATGTGGTCTATAGGACATATATTTCAGGCTATCGGTTTTATTGATGATGGAGGTGTCCAGTAGTGTCTAGACCCTCAATGGTTAAAATGGGCAAGTATTGGAGGCTCGACTGAGAAAGAGCAAAGCCACCGAAATACACTGTTCCATAGTAGTGTAACAATATAGTACGGAGGCATGCTTGAGAAAAGTGAAAGTCACCGGAGACTAGGATGTTATGCGTGGATTTCACATCGGAGGAAATGGTCGCTGGTTCCCTATCATGTTGGAAATCCAATTCTAATACAAGCTTTATGGTTTTGGTTGTATTCCTAAAATAGCTGTAATGCTTTGCAAACATTTCAGCTACCCATTGGTATCATATACACCGTTTGACATTGTCCGGGTGTTGGTACCTTCTTTATATATTTATTTGAAAAGTGTTTTCAAACCAATGGCATTAGTAGTAATATCAAATTTATTTTGGTATAAAGTATTTTGGTTATCGTAAGGTAAAAACTCATCTATATTTATGTGCATCATGGTCTTATGAGATACCCTTCTTTTCAAGGGTTTTGATTGGCACCAACCTAATCTATGACACTGTCCCATACATTTATAATTCTAGTTTTCTCACACTGGTTTATCAAGCTTGATCCAAGTATTTTTAACACCAGGTCAGATCTGAGTAGTCTCAGGTTTAGCTAAAGACGCTTGGAGTTTCCAGAGGAGAGCATGAGACTTCATCTACGTATGGACGTATTCTGTTTTCCGTTGCATTTGTTTTGTTGTTTTTCAGCACTTGTAAGGACAAAGGATTTAAAACTGTACATGCTAAATCTAGGTTAGACTCTAATATTTTATTCAAAATTTTCCGCTGTAAAAGATTTTGTGGTTAATAATATATGATTATTCCATTCGTGTGAGATTCTTTTTTCTACTTTGTTTCATGTTATTTTCTTTTTACGCTTGATCAATCTACCTTTTCTGCACTTGAATTTGCGGCACGTGAATACCGAGGATGTATTAGTGTTCATTTTCGAGAGTCGAAAAGGCAAGTCATCATAAGTCAGACACATGTTTGGTGAGTAAAAATATTCCTAAGTATATAATGATACACGATTTCATAAACGTCATATGAATACCAATACTTACTTACCTCAACGTAGCTCGCTTGCATCCATAGAGTTAGTCTAACATAATAAACATAATATGATGGCAACTATTATATATTTTTATTAACATTTAACTTATACTAGAGTTAGCTAAACATAAACTAGTTCATCTACAAACAATTAAGGAAATATGACAGACTTAGTTAAAATTGACTAGTTCATCCACACACAATAGATAAAATTGAATATAGTTAGTCAAACACATACTAACCTAACTATAAACAAGAGAGTTAGTTAAACATAAACTAACACAATGATACACATAAGAGTTAGTTAGACGGAGACTTGCATATGATATAGTTAAATGTAGACTATTCCCATAAACGTATACAAGAGTATGTGTTAGATAGATGTAGTCTAACTCGCGTATATGTAAAGGATAGGTAAACATAGCCTGACTCCTTTACACACGACTTAACTATTCGTCACAACACACAATCATTGGAGTACATGTCTATACGTTAAACACTCCTAAACATCACCAAAGAACCAACATGTTACTTAACATCTATTTCGCATAGGGCGGGCAGGAGTAAAATTGATCCAATCCTGGTCCAGGTTCAAGTTGGCAAATTAAATGCCCACAAGTGGATCGGCTGAAGGCACAGGTGGACCAGTGGACGTCGATTCAAGTTTGTAAACTACCAGATAAAATCATTTCTTTCTTAATTTGAATCTTCACCACTAATTATTATTTTGGTTAATTTCTCCACCTCCTTCGCATCATTTTCTACTATCCTTACCATTCATATCTCACATATTATATATATAACCATCACCCAACTCTAATTTCCATATATCCGATCATATAACTCAAATATTCAATTCTAACACCAATTTAATCCTATATATATTGTTATTAACATTATTAAATCTTATAATCATATCAGTATTCATCACCTAATCAAATTATCCAAATTTCTACCACTATTAATCCTAATTAGCAATTAAATGATGCAAACTACTCTCATGTGAATAATATATCCTCAATAATGATTGCCACTTACCGCAATGCATTGTAAAGCCCTAAAATCCATCAATTAATCTTAGATTCCATCGCTGTTCAGAAAAGAAATCCTTCAACGATTCCCGAATCCGCAACTGATTGATATATACTTGTAGCCCTCTTCGTGCTTTCAATTTGATATATAACTGCCTAGAGTTTTGTTTTGATCTGAGACAAAGAGATTTAGGGAAAAAGGAGAAGACGGTACAAAAATGAGAGAAAACAAAAATGAATTCAAACTTCTTCTCAGCCCGTATTATAACTTCATGAACTATTGTTTTATCCTAAGGGGCTTGGCCCATTCAAACAATTTAAAAACCCACAACTTAAAACCTGCGTAACTCCTTCATGCAGCCAAACCAATATATCATTCTAACTCAAAAAATGAGCTCTATGCAATGGTACTAGTCCAGTCATCTAATTCCAATGTTTGTAAAATTACCATTTTGCTTCTAGTACTAAAAACGTCTAAATTCTACGAGGTGTTACGCAATCTTCTTTTACTTGTAGCTTGAAATTATGCTAAACGTTTTTAGTTTGAAGTAATTTCATTTCAAATCCAAGTTTCACTACATTAATTATCAAGCATTACTCTTAGTTAGGTCCATGTTATTACTAGCTATGTTATTTAGTTAATTCTTTTCTAATGAAACCAAAGATTAAAGAAGTTTGTACTGCAAAATGGTATGAAGTCAAAATATAATACATTTTCTCAAGTGGAAAATTGGCCTTGTATCTTTAATAAAAATAATTAATTAATTAAAAAGAGACATTTTGGTAATTTTACGTAAGGTTGAAAAAATGAATTTTTACAATGAAGGAATTTGAGGAATTTGACTTTTCCGTTGCATGAAATAGATTTTTCTATCCTAAATTCATATATAGAATGTCAAAAACTGATATCGGATAAGGAAGATACATATGTTTATCTTGGTGTGCATTTCGGGTTTTGCACGTTTTGAGTTTTGCGCCTATTTTGAAAATGAGTTTAAGAATTAATTACAAGAATAAATCAAAACTTATTAAGTAATTAATTGAATATTGTTGAATTACTTTAAAAAGGATACGATGGTTTTAGGTGCATTAAAAGAAAAGGAGAAAATATATTTACATGCACAAACTTGAAACTGCTTCAGTAGAAAAAGCATTAATTACTGTGATGATGAAATTGTTGTTATAATTAATGAAAGGATATGTTACGTATATCAGAAAGAGAACGTAACAATATAGTTATAAAAAGAATTCATCTAATGACAGAAATGTTACATATTTTAAAAAGAGAAGTAGATTATGGAAAAAATGCATTTCTTAAGAAAAGATGTATATTATCTTTTATCCAGTTTTTGAATTTGGAAGATTAATACCTATTAATTACAAACTGATTGAGCAGTTACTAATAAAAAGAAAAGGTCCTAATTAATGTCAAAGTACACACACACGGACATTCAATATCAATCCATATTCCCCACAATAGTCAATAATAATATATATTTGTAGAATATCAATAAATGGTATTGATTTTAATTATAATAAACGGTATTGATTGGAATTATAATAAATGATATTGATTCAAATTATAGTTAATGACATTACTTAGAAGAATAGAAACATTATTTTCTTTAAGGAAATAAAAGGAAAGTAATTTTGTATATATGTAAGGATAAGTCATACATGAATAAACAAATAATTTTACTAGATCTAGACTTCACATATAAATATAAAGCCAAGCCTTACTCCTTTCATTATAAATCTAACGACACCTCTTTAATTCTATACATTCTTTTCTTCTTTCTCCTCCAAACTTCTTGTAACGACCCAGAATTTCAGTCATTGGATTTGAAATATCTAATTGAATTTAAATATTGAAAATTTAATTTTAAATAACTTGAATTTCAAATATAGCGATTTATTTGATAATTAAATTGTTAAATTTAATATTTGGAATTGTTTAAATAATTGATTCTTGAATTTAAGGTGAATAAAAATGATTTCAAAGCTTATTTAAATTCTAACGATTAAGAATGGTAATAATAAACTTTTAATTTAGATTTAAAAGTTTATTAGGTTTTTAAAATAATTTGTTTAAAATTAGCATGTAAAAATAGCCTTCCGAGGCATTGTCTTGGATTTCGATGAAACCAGTTTCATTGGATCCGTAATAATGAATTATAGTATGCCGTCAAATTTCGTGACAATCGGACATATTGTTTGGATGTGCGAGATCAAAACACATAGAAGTTAATTTCAGAAATTTATATAATAATTGGGTTTGGAAAGCTATCTTCTGCATATGATGGAAATGGGTCTCGATACTAGTTCCATTGTGTTCGGAATAGGGGTATTACATATAGAACGCCAGACAGCATGTCTCGTTTGGAGTTCGAGATTTTCGGACGTTAAAGCTTGATTTTTGTAAATTAAATTAAATTATTATTAATTAAATTAGTATATATGATAACCCATACCCTACCACTGTTCAACCCATACCCTTGCCCACGTTTACCCCATACCCCTCCCCTTATAAGTTGCGTGCAAACAGAATGCAGTTGGCCAAAATTTTAAAATTCCCCTCCACCAAATCCAACGACCCATACCAATCGGCACCACCACAAGCCGTATTGGCTCTCGACATCAACTAGGGAAACGTAGAGCTCGACAAGACGAAGGGTTTCAATGGTTGGACTGTCATATGGCGTGGCATGGAGGATGAATTTGAGCTGCATTCAACGGCAGATTTTTGTCAAAATCAAGTGAATGGCGGCGATCGAGGGAGCGGTGTTGCTTGCTGGAGGCATGGCGTGGTCAATGCATCCGTGGGTGATGTCATGGTGGCGCGGCAAATGTGGAGGCGCGGTCGATGTTATGGGTTAACTGGTCGTGTTCGAGAGTTGAGGAGGGAAAGTTAGTTAATTAGTTTAAAAAGTTAATTAATACAAAGTTAATTATAATTTAATTGTTTCAATTGTTTATAAATTCACAACTTTTTCATACGAGGTCGGATTCGAACGTGACAAGTTGTGTTGTAGTCGTATTGATGAATTCTATGCTATGGAGTTGGATTCGATAGATTTGGAGATCGTACGAATTTGAATTAAAATTGAACGCCTATTCAATTTTAATTCGAACCGGAGTGCTTTGGCGACTTCTGAAATCAGTGTGAGTTAAATTCACCTTTTTGGTTAACCAGAAATATTATATAGTCGATAAAAATTATTTAATGGTTGTGTGGATATTTTATTGTTGATTTTTATTGACGGTTTGGATGAATTACTATTTTATTAGTTGGTTTGGATATATTCCCGCCCCTGGAGCGGATGAGACCATATTACGTCCCATGTAAGAGCGGATGACCCTTTGTATACGATCCCACCTCAAAGTGGTTGATTTATATTATTGATTATATACTGTATGTGATGCAAGGGGACAGGTTGATTCCTTACACTATTGACTTTAATTTTCATACAATTTGATATATGATGCGTTGGATGCCATATTTGATGACGTGGATGTTTTTTCCTTCTATAGTGCTATGATAGTGTTGGGTCATATTTTTAGTATTTTGAAATACTATAAAATGAAGATTTAGTTTTTAAAATAGGATTTTTAAGTGATTTCGAAATTTTTTATATATTAATATTTATTCTTGAAGTTTATTTAAAGAAGGAGTTATTTCAGAATAAAAAGTATGATTTTTAGATATTATAAGTTAATAGTTTATGAAATATTTAAAAAGGAAGATTGAAATATTTTGGTATAAATAATTATTAATCGTTTTATATAAAGTGATATATATATATATATATACATATATTAAGATTTATTTATAAATATGGGAATGTATAAATGTGATAATGTATAAATGTGGCATTTTACAAATAAAGTGAAGATTTGTAAAATCGTATTTTATTAATAAAGGGATAGATCTATAAACATTGTTTTATAAATTAAAAGGAAACTATTATCATTAATAGATTGGAGAAATAAATCAAATGGTGGATTTATAATATGTGGAATGTTATTTAAAAAATAGTGGATTCTATTTTGGAAATTGAAGGTGAGGATATATTTGGAGGTGTTAAATGATATTTTATAAATCAAAAGGAATTTATAGAAGAAATTTTTCCATATGGGGCCAATGCTAAAAACAGATGGTGATTGATGTTTTTATATGAAATTTATGAATAGGTGAGATTTATAAAGGGATGTAGTTATGAATGGGGTTTTATGAATAAAAAGTATTTTATATATAAAAAAGGAAGTTAATAAAATAGAAAGAGATTTATAAATTCAGTTTATAGAAATTATTATGTTGAAATTTAAGTGTGGAATAGTATAAAGGAAATATATTTATGTTTTAAAAATTGTTTATTTATATTAACAATGTTTTAAAAGTTGTTATTTATATTAGTATTGTTTTAAAGCTGTTTATCAATATTTTAATATTTTGAAAAGTTAATTATTTAAATTGTTAATTTGGTTTGAAATTAATCATAATTATTTATCAATAAAGTTTTGGGAGTTAATTATTATTATTTTAATAATGTTGAAGATAAATTATTATTGTTTATTTAAGAATGTTTTGAAATTTATTAATTATTATTTTAAGTGTTTTTAAAGTTAATATTTATTTATTTATAATGTATATTATCATATAATAGTGTTTTAAAATAAATGATTAGAATTTATTTATAATTGTTTTCGGGATTTATGAATAGGGTTTTATAAAAAGATGTGGGTTTTATAAGAGGAATCTTATAACATGGTTTGGAAAACTTAAAGGAAGATTAGTTTTAGAGGGTAAAAAAGTTTTATAAATAATCTTAGATGTTATAAAAGAATTTTTAGAAATAGGTTTATAGATTTATAAAAGTAGTTTATAAATGGTTTTATGGATTTATAAATGGTTTAGAGATTTATAAAGGAATTTATAAATTGATTCTAGAATTGTGTAAAAAGGAAATCTTCCTCTGTTTTGTGAGTATACTTATACCATTGAGATAAGTATATAGATATTTTCCAAGAATGGAAAATAATAAGGGTTTGTGAATGAATCTTTGTCAAGGTATTTTGGTATGAGTTAACGAAGAGATTTATTAAAAGAGGCTAGTGGTTGCCTATGTGCTTAACCAATGTTGGTTTTCCCTATGGAATTAAATCCCTGATTAAATGTTTGTTATTTGATAGTTAAATAACCGACTATCAAAAAATTGGACCGAAAACGTAATTTTGGAAATATCTTGTTAACAAGAAATCTTGTCAACATCCCCAAAGTTATGGCAAATAGGATTATTTGTGTAATGAAATTGGACTGTTGAAAGAAGATTGAAAAGAGATTACTTCCTTCGAAACCCCTCTTTCGATCAAGTTGACTTGGTCGAATCACTTATGGAGGACAAATGATATATTGATAGTGAATCATTGACCAAATTGACCTCGTCAAGGTGAAGGTAAGTGAGGAAGCATCTTATTTGAAATCCACTTTCGTATGCGTTAAAAATAGCTATTCATGCTGAAACCCATCCCTTTCGACTATGTCGGAAGGTCCATTTTATTCCCTTTGACTATGTCGGAAGGTATGTTCGGCCCTTCAAAAGGAATTAACTGCTTTCGACTTCATTGGTCTCATTTCTTCTATGGAGGAACCCCTTCGAAAGGGTTTGTGACGACCCGCAAATCCATCCCGTCTAAAGCTGACAATAAACCACACATGTCCAACCCAAAACCGAATGGAAACACGGATAATCATGATAAAGAAAGAAGAGAGAAGAAGAGAAGAGAAGAAAGAAAAAGAAGAGAAACAAAGAGAAGAAAAGGAAGAAAGGAAAAGAGAAGAAGAAAGAGAAGAGGGGAGAGAGAGAAGACAAAACAGAAGAAACTAAAACAATTACAGAATTTCACAATCACAGCGGAAAAACATATAATATCATCTCAATGATCTTTACAAAACAGAAACTGTAATAAAATATACATATGTCCATTAGAGTACAACAATCAATCACTAATTATCAGCATGTACAGTTATAATAACCTGTCCTTACAATTTGCTGATAATTTAACAACAATGCAGCGGAAAATAAAATATACGTGGAATATGACCAGAAGACTTCCAGCTCGCCTGCTAAAGCTCCAAAGCATCCAAATCTACATCTGTAAATATACTTGGTCTGACCCGAGCATTGAAAGGGAAGAACACACAGATCAATCTGGTAAACCAGCGTGAGAAAACAAATCTCAACTGAATTTATTTTAAAGTTATAAAACGTTCTTTTATCAAGAGAAAGGTATCTCATAAGACACGCCCACACATAAACACGGACGGGTTTTTACCTTACGATAACCAAAACATTTCATATCAAATCATGTTATATTATACTAGTGTCTAGTATACAAATAATATTTCAAATAGCCAAAATTGTTACCATTATTAAATTCCAGCATACTAGGCTTTACAAACAAAATAGCAGGCACGTAGTGGAGAATGGATTCCATACAAATGACCAGGTGAAGGGACTACTTTCCGGCAGTACATCTCTAGAGGAATGTACCGAGATCAATAGAACAGCTGTACCTCCAACAACACAAGACCGACCTACATTTCTTACTAGATAGTACCGAATATATCATCATCCCGGTCATTACCGACCTATCTGATGGCCCTCATAGCATACATCCACAATAATTTACATCCCGAATGTCATAGCGGGAAGAAATATATCTAGAAGGGGAAGATCATACCCTAATGGTTGCGAACTACATAGCCCTGTTGCATCTAACCTATTTCGGTCATTTTCGGGTGTGAGGCCAAAGGTCACGATTACCTTTCACATAACACATCATCTCTGAATGCCACACTACCATTCCATCAATCACTATTGACTTTTACAAACATACAACCTTCGAGCTCGTACGTCTCGGAGAATGGTGTTAAGCTAAGAGAAGTTGCCTTCTCCGCCACCAAACAGATGTACATTTATAAAAGTAAACGATGTAATCTCAAGAATGCACTGTCAGGCATCCATCCACACAAGTTGTCCAGGAACAGGATAAACCGAAGGCACTCTCCTACCACATCATGTCGGGTATTACCCTAGGATTAGTAGCGATTAGTCCTTACATTGGATGTTTCATAATGAAGAGACTACTGCTACTATATGTATATTGGGAGTTAATCCCCAAACGATCAACAAGCAGTCCTTCATTACGGAAATCCCACATATCAATATCTTCCAAACATGCACATTCGAACGCATATACGTTGGTATGAAGTGGTTCTCGGATAAATCCAACCCCGGTCACTCCAAACTAACAACGATAAAGAGGCCAAATATTTGATAGTCGGTTATTTAACTATCAAAGCAACAAACAATATCCAACACCATAAGCAACCACTAGGCCCTGTTTATAAATCTTTTATTAATTAAATAAATCTCCAAATATTTACTTCAAATTATCTTTGAAAAAGATATACTCTCAAAAGTATTTCAAATCTTCCTATATTGGAAAACATTTCCATATACTTATATCAACCGTATAAGCATATTCACAAGTTACTTCATTTTCAACACTTAGAAATATTTTCATATACTTATATCAACGGTATAAGTATATTCAATAACACTACCATTTAGAGACATGCTAAATAGATTTCTATAACCGTACAACTCCAGAGTTAATACGCCTCTGGACGGGTGTTAAGTATATGAAGCAATGCTCCTACACCACCAAGCCTTTAGTATGACCATAAGAACCGATTCGTGTATTTCACGATGGAAGGTCAAAACATAATTTATTGGGTCAAAAGGAGTGTTGCGTAAAACATCGTTACCACAACCCAAAACATTAGTATAGGGATTCAGGAAATAATATATAGATAAATCCCACATACTATATAAAAACATTTCCTTTCGGAAATCATTTACTATAACAACAGCGTTATAGTCCAGCCTTCCTTACTTCCTCGAAAACGTTTAATACAACAATAAATGTTGAAATCTATGTTTTCGTTACTTATCACATTTTAAAACAATTTCAAACCATTAAATTCCATTAAAACCATTACTTTATCAAAATATCACTTTCAAAACTCCTTTAATAAAATCCATGTCTGTAAAGCTAATTTTACTTAACCAAATCCATTTATAAATCCATATCTTTTATAAATCAAATTTATATATAAAAATCCATTTATAAATGCATATCTTTTATAAATCAATTTATATATAAAAATCCATTTATAATCCATTTGTAAAGCATACTTCAAACCATTTACTAACATTTATAAATTTCAATTATAAATCGACTACTTTATTTATAAAAATATCACCTTTAAAACGTTTTTTATATAAACTTATTCAAGAATCTATTTTCAAAGTTGTAACGACCCGCTTTTCCATACCATTTAAGTTGACAATAAACAACACATGTCCAACCAAAATCGAATAGAAAGACGGATAGTTACGGGGAAGAAAGAAGAAGAGAAGAAGAGAAAACAAACTCAAACAACACAAAATCTCACAATCGCAGCGGAACAACATATAATATAATATCAATGATTTTTACAAAAGAGAAACTGTTATACACATACATCCATCAGAGTACAACAACAATTACAATTATCAGCCTGAACAGTTATAACAACCTGTCCTTACAATTGCTGATAATTTCAATAACAAAGCAGCGGAAAATACACATATACGAGAATATGACTTGAAGACCTCCAACTCGTCTCCTGAGCTCCAATGCTTCCAAAGAAATATGTAAATATGCTCGGACTGACTCGAGCATTATAATCAAATAACACCCGAGTCAGTCTGGAAAACCAGCGTGAGAAAAACACACCCAACTGGATTTTAAAGTTATAAAAACCTTTGAAACAAAGGTATCTCGTAAGACCACGCCGCACATAAACACGGACGGGTTTTTAACTTACGATAACCTAAACATTTCATATGAAATCCTCTGATATTATGATAATGTCTAAAATACAAATACTTATTAATCATAGCCGAAATCGTTACATTATCAATTCCAGCATACTAGGTTCTACAATCAAAACCGAAGGCGCTTATTGGAGAGTGGATTCCAACTATGAAAGGGTAATGGTCTACCCACCGAATCCATACACCTCTAGATAAAATGTACGGGACGTCACAATCGCAACTACACCTCAGCTACTCAGGACCGGCACTACCCCTTACTGGATAGCGTCGAATATGATCACCCCATGGTTGATAAACAACCATCATGGGCCCCGAAGCATACATAGAGATATCGATGCTAGATCTTGGAATGATCATACCCTAATGGGAGCGACGCACATAGCCATGCCGCATGTTCCTGCTTTAGTCATTTTCCCGGTTGATGAGGCTTGAGGCTATGATTACCTTTATATAGCACTTACCACTTGGAATATTAACACTGCCCTCCAGGCAACAATGCAATGCCAGCATCCATCCATACAAGTTCGTTCTGGGACTGAACGAAACACTTGAGAGCTCCGTCTCTGAATTCCCATCATCCTCTAGATGTCTTCACTTCGCAATGCTTAAGTTGGATCGAAGTGGTTTTCAAATAACATATCTGATCCCGGTCTCTTTGAAACAACATTCAACAGTTTCCGGTAAACTCAACCCCGATTCTTTAGGAAAAAACAGCCAAAGATAAGAGCGGAGATCACCTCCTAACCGTTAGTGGACGGATTTCCTTATCACTGTCCTAAGAGAACGAGACGATATTTATACACACAGTACAGCATCATCGGAGAGGACTGTGCCATGTAACTCACGTGTTTCTCCTAGATAATTCCAAAGTTACTTTTGGGTCCAAATTCGATAGTCGGTTATTTTACTATCGAATACAACAAACATTCAAATCAAAGATTTCATTCCCCATGGAACCCACTGAGCCTCACATTCATCAATTTAAAATCACTTTTCAAATAGTTGGAAATCACTTCCATATACTTATCTCAACAAAATAAGTATATTCACAAAACAAAATATTTTCGATTCTTAGAAAATATAACCATGAACTTACCTTAACGGTATAACTATATTTTCAAATCATTCATTTCGAAACATGAAATACCTTTTCCATATACTTACAAAATGGTATAAGTATCTTAACCGATCACTTAGAATGATTTACTTATTTTAAGATCATATTTAAAACGATGAAACATAAGTATCCTTTAAACAAAGGTATAAATATCCTAAAATACCCTCCCTTTCTTTAACTATCCTTTCTCTTTATTTTAAAATATCTTCTTTATAAATTTCCAAAACAATTTATATAATTCCTTATTAATCTCCAAGTTTTATTTATAAAAGAACTCTTCTATAATCTCCTAATCCATTTATAAAATCTCCCATTTTAACCACTAACCATTTAAAATCCTCTTCCCAAGATTTTAAAATCCTTTACATAAATCCTTTTATAAAGGAAATCCTTTTTATAATAATTCATTTAATTTTATTATTTTATTTATTTATAATAAACTAAAACATCATAAACTTAGTTTTAATCATTTTAAAAAATATATAAAAGAAATATAACTAAAAACATTTTAAATAATATACTAAATAAACTCTTAAACCTTTAAACATCTCCGATAGATAAATAAATAAAAATAAATTAACTTTAAACAACTTTTTACATAAAATTAATTATCTTCAACAATATTTTTAATGAAATAATAATCTAGTTTAAATAACTAATAACAAAATAATTATTATCTTCAAAAACATTAATAAAATAATTTATTTAAAACACTATAGATAATATAGTAACTAACTTACAAAAATAATTTTTACAAACATTTATAATTAATTATTAATAAGGCTCTTGTGTACATATAGTAATAATTAAAACATTTTTCTTCTAGTTTATAAAATCGGAAGTTAATCAAATCCAATTTTTTGAATCTAAAAAAGGCTCGGCGATCCCAATGGTACTTAACAAGCTACCATTACTTTCTGTTTAACTCCTTAAGTCAAATTACTGATATTTACATAATTAAGCATATATGTAAACCAATCCATAATTAACGATCAATTGACCCTTAAATAAATGTCCAAATTAATCTAATAGCAGAATGGTGATTTATTCTGCTAACCAATGTCTTTTAAAGGTAAACCCTTACATTTATTAAACGATGTCTATTTGGCCAAATAGATAACACCAGGAAGTATACTTACATTAACTACGTTATAATTTTTAAATAACGTAATTAAATAAATCAAAATCAAAATCAATTTATCACCTCATATATGATCTAAAACAAGTTTAAATACAAATTTAAAACTCAACAATCTTATAGCATTTCAAGATGCTATATCGCGATCCTAGATCAAATTCAACCGATCTAATAGCATTTCAAGATGCTATATCGTTATCCTAAAAAAAATTCAATCAACCAGCAAATTCAATTAATTCAAGCAGATATAAATAAATTTAATCTACATAATATTATATTGGTAAACCGGAAAGTGAGTTAAACTCACCATTATTCCAGTGGTCGCTTTTGCGTTCAGTTTGGCCTATAGTCAAACAACGTTCGACTATAGCTCCAGATTCAGCTAGTTCCAAATGCAACTAGTTCAACTCCATCTCATAGAGGACGACGACATGATTCCAACGCCGACTGACGGCGTCTCAATCTGACCTTATATGAATAAGTTATAAAATTCAAAGATTTACAAATTTAAATAATAAAATTATTCCACTAATTACATCACTAACCTTAATTACCGTATTAAAACAAATCTCACCTTAATACTTCTTCTCCAAACAAGATCACGTGCCTGACATGAACACCGTGCACCCCTCATACACGCACGCGATTCCACCCTCTCCAGGCCTCCGTTCGACACCTCGTCTTCGCCGTTCAACTCCTCTTCAGAAACTCCATCCAAGCGTCCCCTCATCATCGAGCTTGAAGCCACTATCAAATTCGCGACCTGTAGGATCCAAACCTAAAGCCCCCATCGACGCATTCCAACATACTGGATCGATCACCCCTAAAATTGCACCACAACCTTGCCTTGATTCGACGAATGTGCATCCACTCTCTGATTTGCAAATCATCGCCAAAATTTCCCATGAATCCAAAACCTAGTTCCGCCTGTTGCTTACTGTAAATGGTCGAACCTTAGAATTTACCACCGTAACCTCCACGAAGCCTTCCCTATGAAGATCTGAGCTTCCAACACTCAAAAGCCTCAAGCTTTAAATTTTTATGATTTTATTTTAATAACTTGGATTTTTGAAAGATTGGAATTTCCTTTGGTTTTGATATTCATTGCGTGGCCAAGCTTATCTTACTGGAAGGAAACGGCAAGTAATGAGTGAAAGATATACAGATAGGCGCTGGTAAATGAATGAATAAAATAACTTAAACAAGCTAAGTTTTGTTTTTGAATTTTCTTATAAGAGAATGAAATTTTTTTCTTGCGTTGATTTATAACAATCGGGTATAGGTACGAAAAGGGGACAAAGCAGAAAAATGAGCAGAGAAATGTTTAAAGCCAAAAGGTGATGAGAAGGGTTGACTTATTTTATTATTATTATTATCTAACGATTTTCGACATCTTGCCGCACAGGTTTTCGTTCACGTACGGACTCCAAACGATAGAATCAAAATACGGTCGTGCTCAGAACAGCGGTGTGACCCCAAGACAATAGTAATATACATCGGTTATTGAAATTTGAAAAATCACAAAAACAATGCTATTTGCCAAAAAAAAATCGTCAAACGACAACTTAAATATTTTTCAAATTAAAAATTATGATAAAATTAAATAAAATAAATTAATAATACGTCAATGGAATTCGGGTCGCAAAAATAAAAATAAAATTTTGGATTATTCATTTGAACCGTTTATTTCTGTAAATAACTTACAAGTTGAATTTACTGATATTATTTATCATTTAAAAGGAATTAAACAAGTCCATTTAATCCATAGGATTAATATTCAGTTTAAAATCCTAATATTTAAATCATTATTCAAATAATTATTCATAACTCAAAGATTTTAAGCAATCCTATATTTTAATTCAAGTTTTAAAGCTTTATAACCCAATATTTAATAAATAAAATTAATTAAATATCTAAAATCAAATGACTAAAATTGCGGGTTGTTACAAAAGTATTTCTCAAAACTATATTTTTAAACCATCCAAAAATCTTAACTTTTTTTATTTATTAAAATTAAATTCCATTACTCTTAATAATATAAAAATTATTAAAACATATTTATTTTCAAAATCACTTCGAAATCCTTTTTAAACCAAAATCATCATTTTTAATATTTCAAAATATCAAAAATAAGGCCCAATGCTACCATAGCACTAAATAAATCAAATCGTATCAAAGGCATCAACATGACATCCAAACATCATATATTAGCATATAATGAAAAGTAAATCAACAGTAGTAAGGAATCCTGTTGGATCCCTCCAACCTGTCTCCCTGCATCACAGACATCATATAATCATAAAAATATATATCAACCGCTTAGAGTTGGGATTCATATACAGAGGGTCATCCGCTCTTACACGGAAACGCAATAGGGTCTCATTCGCTCCAATAGCGGGAATATATCCAAACCAACTTTTATATATATATATATATATATATATATATATATATATATAAGCATTCGTATCAGCGAGCACTACGCTATGGAGTGAGATTGGACGAATTCGGAGCTAGTAGGAATTTTGAGTTAAATTGAATGACCGTTCAATTTTAATTCAAACTGGAGCGCTTAGGCGATTTCTGGCATTTTTGTGAGTTAACTCACCTCTCTGGCCTGCTTGTAATTTTATATAAGTGGGAATAATTTATTTATGATATATCATCCAAACAAGCACCAATCATCATAAATAAATTATTCCCACTTATATAAAAATACAAGCAGGCCAGAGAGGTGAGTTAACTCACAAAAATGCCAGAAATCGCCTAAGCGCTCCGGTTTGAATTAAAATTGAACGGTCATTCAATTTAACTCAAAATTCCTACTAGCTCCAAATTCGTCCAATCTCACTCCATCGCGTAGTGCTCGCTGATACGAATGCAATGCAACTTGTCGTGCTAGAAACGGGCCTCGTATGAGAAAGTTATGCATAAATGAACATTCGATAATTAATAATATAATTAACTTAATTAAATTTGATAAAAAAAATTAACCTTCGCTGTATAATTTCGTTCGTTTCCCTCCAAGCTTCTCAGACCCGCACGAGAACGAAACTTTTGTTTTTTTATTATTATTCAAACCGTGAACGAAATCGCGCTCGTTCAAAAATCGCGCCACCACCGTATGTCGTGCCTGACCGCCGCTCGCCCTCAGCCACACGCCACCCTCCGCCAGCTCGCCCTCCGCCTGCAGCACCCCATTGCATGCGTCTATGTGCGACCACTTCGTTCGCCGAACCCATGACTTGCTCGCGGTCGGAGGTGATTTGCCGCCACCTCGAGCCACCTCGCCTCGATCCAACCGTACACTAGCTTCATATCATTGTCCTCTACATTTTCCTAGTTAAACTCGTTAGCTAATTTTGCCTCTAGCGGCTTCGATCGATAATGGCCATCGGATGTATTTACTTTTATTGCGGCTGAGAATTAGGGTTTGCAAATGAGAAGGGTTGAGTTGAGGGCTATTTATAGAAGATTTCGCTTGGCCCTATTCATCCGTGAAAATTCCAAACTCCAAACGAAGCATGCCGCTTGACGTTCTATATGTTATATCCCTATTCCGAGCACAATGGAATATATATCGGGAACCAATTCCATTATATACAGAAGATAGCTTTTCAAAATTGAATTATTTTAAATAAATTATTTTAATTAATTTTTACGCGTTCAAGTTTGCACGGTCAAACGCTTGGAGCTCGTCCATTCGTTGGGTGATCCCTTGCTTTCCCGTTCGAGTGTTTGCTCGTCGTTTAGGCCGGTGAGTGACATTTCTGCTCATTGCAGTCACCCTAGGGTTCTGTGCACCTGGGTAGTACCAGGACCCTTGTGACACGGACTGCCCGCCCTATGACCTAAAACGAAAAATGAGTCTTGCGATGAGACGCGGAATGTAATTTCAATCTCAAATTACTACTATTGAGAATGAATCTTCCAATGGTTGTTTCTCCTCGAAAGTGGTTTATAAATCCTAAGTACGTTCAATCGGCACGAAATTCGATAGCATACTATAACTCACTATTATGGATCCAATGAAACTGGTTTCGTTGAAATCCGTGATAGTGCCAAAAAGGACTATTTTTACTCATTAATTAAAATATAAAATTTCCACTTTCTATTTAATCACTTTTAAATCAAATTTAAAAATTTGCTAACTCCATTCTAATTTAAATACAATTTTAAATCAACTTTATAAATCATTTTAATTCATATTAAATCCAAGATTCAATTATTTAAACAATTTCAAATATTAAATTAAACAATTTAATCATCAAATAAATTGCGATATTTGAAATGTAAGTTATTCAACTTATAAAATTAACTTTTGAATATTTAAAATCATTTAAATATTCCAAATTCGAATGACTGAAATTCTGGATCATTACATTCTCCCCTCCCTAAAAGAATTTCGTCCCCGAAATTACCAAGTAAGAAAAATGCCACAAAATCCATTAAATTTTCAAAACAAATTAGTTGAAATAGATTACCAAATTCATTTAAACCTTTCAACATTTCAAAATCAATTAGTTAAACTTCTTATAATTTTTTTTTATAAGTTTTCAAATTCATTCATAATTATTAACTAATACTCTTCCAAAAATCAACTAATATCATTTCAACTTATAACTCAAAATCAAATTTTTGTTATCAAAAACTTTAACAAAATTCTCAAAAATTTTCTAACGCCTTAAATTACGAAATTTTTTGCCAGCGTCTCCTTTGTGCGGCTCAATCATAGTAAAATCACAATATATATATATATATATATATATATATATATATATATTCACAAATATACATCTCATTTTCGAGGATGAGGCATCCCGTAGGGAAAACATATAAAAGTACGATATGTAGTCCGAGATATGTACCTTTTAATTTATATTAGTGAGCATATACAACTAATATAGCGTGAAAGCGAGCTCCAAATGTGTAACGACCCAGAATTTTGATCATCTTGAGTTATGAATATTTGTTTTTAATATTCAATAATATGATCTTTTAATCGAAATAAAACCCCTGTCAAATGATAATTGGCAATAATAAATAGTTTTAAACCAAGATAATATTTTTGAATTCCCAGATTTTATTTATAAAATAGAAAATTGATCTAATCTCGAATTTCTTATATGCATACTCATAAAGACAAATTTAGATGTGAATTAAATTCAAGTTCATAATAGAAAATTTGTTTAAATCAAAACTCGAGTCTACAAATTCCTTGCTTTTGTTATAAATGGAAATTTGATATTATAAACTTGAATTGACTTATGTGGTTTATAAAAATCATTCATTTTGATTATATACATGTAAGTTCATAAGAAATATATGATATTTGTAAACTAAATAAAAATGATATATAAGAGAAAACAATATATGATGAGTGGATAAACAAGATGTTATTGTAACAACCCGCATATTTTACGATTGTATATTTAAATGTTTTATTTTAATATAGCATCGTTAATCGGATTAAGGTCCGAAATGTTACTTTTTGTAAACAGTCGAATTGGGACTCGAGACCACTTCCATTGAGTCCCAAATGGCGTTTACAACTTTTTTGAGTATAAACATCGATAGGTTTGGAGTTGATTAGAATTTTGATGTTTTCATTTGGGGCTTTGAGTTTGGGTTTCAGCCCACTAACCCAATAAGAGAACCCAACTCCTTTATCAAACACTCTAACTCAACTCCTCTTCATTCATTTCATTCCTCGTTTCCTAACACTCAAGCTCAAGAGAAAAATGGGGGAAAAGATTGGAAATTAAAATTCCTAAACCCTAGTTTTATTAGGAAATTCAAGTTCTTGCTCTAAAATCAAAGAGAAGCTTAGGTAAGTATCCTCTTCTTCTTCTCCATCTCAATCTCTCTCCAATTTCAGAAATTTCCTATAACCTAATTTAGGAAATATTTGTCTACGATCATAGATTGGAGATTCTAGAGTTGAAGTTGAAGAGTAGTTGATCTTTCCTTTGTTTTTGAGCTTCCCATTCGTTGTTTTTAGGTTTAAAGGTAAGTTTTTGAACTCACATCTACGTCTATAACTTTCATTGTTGTTAGGTATGAATTCCTAACATCTATTCATGTTCATTTGCTTTTGATTTGAATTGATTTGGTGAATTTTCCAATTTTTTGTTTTTGAAGTCCAATTTTATGAAAATCCTACTATGGATGTTTGGACATGATATTTGGGGTGTATCGAAGAGCCTATAAGGCTGGGTTATCGCTTGGCATAAATCCTAGTCTTCGTTGCTCGCCCGATCGCTCCCGAATCGTTTTGGCCATCATGGCCTAGGCAAATTGTTGCCCAGACCAGGTGACCAGAAGTCTGGTTGCTCAAGTCCAGACGTATGGTTATGGTCCCTGGAGAGAAAAAAATATAAGAACGCAGAGAAAAAAAACGGCAGAGACTTGGACCAGACGTCTGGTCCAAACCTACCAGACGACTGGTTAGTTTTCAGACGTCTGGTTTGAATTCAGACGTTTTGTAGAGTTTTGGAATATTTCCAGAACCCAAATCCAGACGTATGGATGAACCCCCAGACGTTTGGAACTGTTCATTTTGCCTATTTTGGCTGTTTTTAGTGGATTTCTAATTTTAATCGATTTTTGTTGATTCGGTTAGTTGTTATCACTTATTATCGACTTTGGTGACTTCTTTCTTTGGATTTTTGGGAATATCCATTTGATGGACTTGGTATCGTTTTTATGGATTTGATTCACATTGTCGTATGTGAATTTTTGGTGATTGATTGTTTTTACAATCATTTTTGTGAGTTGTCACTTTAAAATACAAAGGTTTCGATGCTAGTAGTAAATACTAAAACTCTTTCATTAAAACGACTTCGACATTATTTTAAATATAAAGCTCGCTTTTAAAACTGTTTTCCAATCTATTAGTATATACAAACCTTTACCTCATTCGTATGAGAAATCTAATTAAACGGCTTAGCAAAACAAGTGGTATGAAACGCTTGCGTTTACTTCGTCGGTTAATTCTTGGACTTGTTCGATTGAACTCTCGTGACAATTTTCGAGTGGAAATCTACAATTTGTTCGTAAATATTTAAGTTAAGCTAGTGGTTATGGGACATGAAGCTAAACTCATTTATTTACTAGCTTAGTGTAATTGACACTTCTTATTGATCAATGATGATCATTTTATGGTTTAGACTAGCGATATGCGATGTCTCTTTGTCCGCGTGGGGGACTGTACATGTTTTATTGAGCTTTTCATCTCATTTTTATAGGCTAGCGACCTATGGGCTTTATGGAGTTCGGTTCATCGGGCGTACCGTTATTGCACTACGTTGTTGTTCTGAATTATTTGAGTTTCAGGTTCATCGGACGTACCGTTATTGCACTACGTCGTTGTTCCGAAATATTTGAGTTTTAGGTTCATCGGGCGTACCGTTATTACACTACATCGTTGTTCCAACTCATTTGAGTTTCAGGTTCCTCGAGCGTACCGTTATTGCACTACGCTGTTGCACCGGCTCTATGGTTAGCGACCATGGGATAGCGACCCATTTGTGATACACGTGTTGGTGAGTTTTCATGCTCCCGTTTGTGATAGGCCTTCCCCTTTTTGTTATTTCTTGATTTCTATTTAATGAGTTCTAGAATTTGTGTTTCACCGATTTTTGCGATTGGCATTGATATGTTTTGTCAATATTTGTGTTTTGGTGAATAATTTAAAGAATATGACATTCCTTTTAGTGTTTGAGAATATTTGAGATATTGTACGATTTTTGTTGTTATCTGATGTATACTTGTCACAGTATGGCATTATTGTTACCATACGTTTTTGTGATATCTCTTACCCTATCTCATTTTATCTGATATTTATAGCTAGACTGATCCGTTTATTATTTTCTTCTTAAATAATACTCGGGTCAGACCGAGGTATTTCAGGTGCTTCTGCTTGACTTCTTATCAGGGTCCGTCATCTGACTTTTGGCTAACTACTTTAGCTTAGTAGCTTTTGTTATTATACATTTGAGATAGAGACTCCTTGATGTATGATTATTCTTTTGTCTAGCACTTGTACCTATTCTTTTGTGATGTAGTGGACCTTGTATGACCACCACTTTGATGTTCTACGTGTCATATTCATATCTGTTTCCGTCTTTGTGATATGAATATCTGTGACTGATTTGTGTTATGCTTATTTCTATATTTGTTTCCGAAGCCACATAGCCACTGTGTAGTAGCATTGAGTTTGTATTTGATATGTCGGATTTCCTCTTAAAATGAAATGCAAGTCATATTATCTGACATATCGGTACTCGCACAAAGCAATTACACAGATGGTCGCTCCTTAACAGCCTTATTCTTCGTGCTTGTCGACGACATTACCCTGTAGTGTCCTTGGCTGGTGTGAGTTTAGAGGTGGGGGCATCACAGCTTGGTATCAGAGCCAAACTTTGGAACAATGTAGAATAATCTAACAAGGATCAATGTCCTAAGTCCCTCTTAGGAATCGTGCCTTAGGATTTAATCCGAGTCTTTGGACCCGTTCTATCCTATTTTCTTTTGTGATGCCTTGTTTTATCAATCAAGTTTGTTTGATATTCATTATGAGAATAACCTTTTTCCTCTTCTTTCTTTCTTTCTTTCTTAAAGAAGAGAAATGGTTAGATCTGGCAGTCCTAGCGTTGGTCAATCCAGTAGTCCTTCTCTGGATGGCGTATTCATGTCTGCCCAACAACTTTTGGATCTTGTAAAGAATCAAAGGTTTATCTGTGCTTTGAGTAAGAATCCCAAAAAGGTTTTACCTCTGAAACTAGAAGTTCCTTTCGATCAGCTTGTAGATATCACTCTTCGACTAGAAGAGGTTGATAAAGGAAGTGATAGTGATGTTGGAGGTTCCAAAAAGAGCCTCAATAACAACAAGAAGAGGCATATTAAGTTCAAAGCACTAATCCCAACAAGAAAGGGAAGCATGCAACTTCGGTGGCAAAGACTCCAATCCCTACTCGTGCACAATGCTACAATTGTGGTTCTAAGGACCATTATGAAAATATAAGTGTCTGAAACCCCTTTATTGTCGCTATTGCAAAAATTCGGGTCATCATATATCAGCATGTCCCATACTTCAAAGTAAGAAGGAGGGAAAGCTAAATGTTGTGCAAGACCCTAGTAACACTTCTCTTGGTCAAGGTATTTCTCATTCTATCCTTGATGGCATTATTATATTTTGTGATCTTCCTATTCAAGTTCTTTTTGATACGGGTGCATCTCCTTCTTATATATCAAAAGAACTTGTTGATACCTTTTCTTTAAATATTATTGGCTTGATGACTTCATTGAGAATTGCGAATTCGGTTGGTGGATCTGCAACACACAGTTTGCTTTGTAAAGATGTCGAGATTATTTTATGTGATTATTCTTTTCGAGCCGATTTGCATGTTATGCGTTACTTAGGCTTCGAAATTGATTTTTGGGGAAGGATTGGCTTAATCATTATGAAGCCCACATCCTATGTCCCAAGAGGACTATCCATCTTCGATATCCTCAATCTGTTAAGAAGATTTCTATTGTTCTTAATGATTTTGATTCCAATTCGGTGGCATCATTTTATTCTTTAAACTCACTTGATGAGGAAGATGTTATTTCCCTCACTCAAGTAGTTCGTGAATTTTCCGGTATATTTGAGCTTGTTTTAGGATTATCACCTAAGCAATCTATTGAGTGGTGCTAAGGTCTTTTCAGCTCGACCTTGCCACTGGTTTTCATCAGCTACGAGTTGCGGAGGGTAGCATTACACTTGCCGCATTCCGCACTCGTTATGATTCTTATGAGTGACTCGTGATGTCATTCAGTTTGTCCAGCTTATTTCATCCATCTTATGAATCGAGTATTCTACGAATATCTTGATGAGACCATCCTTGTATTTATTGATTATGGATGAAAACAACAATTTAAAATTTGCAAATCTTTTTAATTAGATATTTATAAGTATGATTGGATTTTGTTTTTAAAACGAGCAAAGAATATTCATAATTTTTTTAAGAGACATGTTTATCATATAGAAGATGATTTTGTGTTGTATTGCCCATTGAGTGCTTTAAGAATTCTGGTCGATGCGCTTGATCAACATTATCGATAGGAATCTCCTAAACGCTATGATGAGACAGTCAGACACAATAAATTGAATTGTAAAAAGTAAATTTTTCTAAAAAAAGATGATTACATAAAGTTCATTATAATCTTGAATGTCTTAGCTTTTCGGGAAAGAGGATCAATTAAAAGAACTCTTTCCGATGCTTTTATTCTTGCGATTCCCGAAGGGAACCAAGAATTGATTGTTTATACCGATACTAGTCGTATTGGTTTGAATGCCGTTCTCATGCAAAAGGGAACATGTTATCACATATGCTTCTTGACAATTAAAGCCTGCCGAGACTAGATATGCCACTCATGATCTAGAGCTCGCGGCCATTGTTTTCGCTCTCAGAATTTGGCGTCATTATTTTTTGGGAGAGAAATTTGTTCTCTACACCGATCATAAATCTTTGAAGTACTTATTTTCTCAAAAGGAAATTAATTTGCGTCAACAACGTTGGCTCGAGTTCCTTGCATCTTATGATCTTGATATTCTCTATACTCCCGGAAAGGGAAATCGTGTTGCCGATGCCCTTAGTCATAAGCAACAAGCGATTGTTTCCATGATGATATCCGAATGGAATGATCTCGAGACTTTATCCACTTGTGAGATTCGAGATCATGAATCCAATTCATGTTCATCTCTTATTTTATGTAGCCTTGAGGCTCATCCTTCTCTTTTAGCACCGCTTATTGTCCTCAATCCGATGGACAAGTAGAGCGTGTGAATCAAACTTTTGAAGATCTCCTTCGTGCATGTGTTCTTGATTTTTATGGAACTTGGGAAGATCATATTTCACTTGTTGAGTTTTCCTATAATAATAGCTTCCAATCTAGTAATGGTCTGGCACCTTTTGAGGCACTCTACGGAAGGCCGTGCCGATCTCCTTCGTGTTGGCTTGAAGTCGGTGAGAAGCTGGTTTAGGTCCAGATTTCATTCGTGTTTCACCTATGAAGGGTGTTGTGCGTTTCAGTTGTTCGGGGAAATTAACACCTCGATATATTGGTCCATTTCCCATCACCGAACGTATTGGTTCCGTGGCTTATCGCCTTTTGTTACCGGCTCAGTTTTCTACTATTCATGACGTATTCCACGTCTTTAAACTACGGAAACGCCTTAGGGATTCCGATTCTATTCTTGAGCCCAGTGTTATTGAAGAAATTGAGGTTTCACCTAATTTGACTTATGAGCAACATCCTATTTGTATCATTACTTCGGAGATTAAACGCCTTCGAAATAAAGATGTTCTGCTTGTGAAAGTTCAATGGTCCTCAAATCCTAAGGACTGCTCTTGGGAATCCAGAGAATTCATTAAGCAAACACATCCGAACTTACTCTCTCGTGCTCCTTGAGGTGAACTTCTCATTTCAAAATTTCTTCTTTTGTGTTGTTATGCCTTAGTATGGTTGTTACCTTTTATTTTCTTCTTAAGTATTGCGAGGACACAATTTCTTTAAGGAGGGGAGTCTGTAACAACCCGCATATTTTACGATTGTATATTTAAATGTTTTATTTAAATATAGCATCGTTAATCGGATTAAAGTCTGAAATGTTACTTTTTGTAAATAGTCGAATTAGGACTCGAGACCACTTCCATTGAGTCCAAAATGGCGTTTACAACTTTTTTGAGTATAAACATCGATATGTTTGTAGTTGATTAGAATTTTGATGTTTTCATTTGTGGGTTTGGGTTTCAGCCCACTAACCCAATAAGAGAACCCAACTCCTTTATCAAACACTCTAACTCAACTCCTCTTTATTCATTTCATTCCTCATTTCCTAACACTCAAGCTCAAGAGAAAATGGGGGAAAAGATTGGAAATTAAAATTCCTAAACCCTAGTTTTATTAGGAAATTCAAGTTCTTGCTCTAAAATCAAAGAGAAGCTTAGGTAAGCATCCTCTTCTTCTTCTCCATCTCAATCTCTCTCCAATTTCAGAAATTTCCTATAACCTAATTTAGGAAACATTTGTCTGTGATCATAGATTGGAGCTTCTAGAGTTGAAGTTGAAGAGTAGTTGATCTTTCCTTTGTTTTTGAGCTTCTCATTCATTGTTTTTGGGTTTAAAGGTGAATTTTTGAACTCACATCTACATCTATAACTTTCATTGTTGTTAGGTATGAATTCCTAACATCTATTCATGTTCATTTGCTTTTGATTTTAATTGATTTGGTGAATTTTCCAAATTTTGGTTTTTGAAGTCCAATTTTATGAAAATCCTACTATGGATGTTTGGACATGATATTTGGGGTGTATCGAAGAGCCTATAAGGTTGGGTTGTCGCTTGGCATAAATCCCTAGTCTTCGTTGCTCGCCCGATCGCTCCTGAATCATTTTGGCCATCATGGCCTAGGCAAATTGTTGCCCAGACCAAGTAACTAGATGTCTGGTTATGGTCCCTGGAGAAAAAAATATAAGAACGCAGAAAAAAAACGGCAGAGACTTGGACCAGACGTCTGGTCCAAACCTACCAGACGTTTGGTTAGTTTTTAGACGTCTTGTTTGAGTTCAAACGTCTGGTAGAGTTCTGGAATATTTCCAAAACCCAAATCCAGACGTCTGGATGAACCCCCAGACGTCTGGAATTGTTCATTTTGCCTATTTTGGCTGTTTTTTAGTGGATTTCCAATTTTTAATCGATTTTTGTTGATCTGGTTAGTTGTTATCACTTATTATCGACTTTGATGACTTCTTTCTTTGGATTTTTTGGAATATCCATTTGATGGACTTGGTCTCGATTTTTATGGATTTGATTCACATTGTCGTTTGTGAATTTTTGGTGATTGATTATTTTTACAATCATTTTTGTGATTTGTCACTTTAAAATACAAAGGTTTCGATGCTAGTAGTAAATACTAAAACTCTTTCATTAAAACGACTTCGACATTATTTTAAATATAAAGCTCTCTTTTAAAACCGTTTTCCAATCTATTAGTATATACAAACCTTTACCTCATTCGTATGAGAAATTTAACTAAACGGCTTAGCAAAACAAGTGGTATGAAACGCTTGCATTTACTCGTCGATTAATTCTTGGAATTGTTCGATTGAACTCTCGTGATAATTTTTGAGTGGAAATCTACAATTTGTTCGTAAATATTTAAGTTAAGCTAGTGGTTATGGGACATGAAGCTAAACTCATTTATTTACTAGCTTAGTGTAATTGACACTTTTTATTGATCAATGATGATCATTTTATGGTTTAGACTAGCGATATGCGATGTCTCTTTGTCCGCGTGGCGGACTATACCCCGTTCTATTGAGCTTCGTCTCATTTTTATAGGCTAGCGACCTATGTGCTTTATGGAGTTCGGTTCATCTGGCGTACCGTTATTGCACTATGTTATTGTTCCAAATTATTTGAGTTTCAGGTTCATCGGGCGTACCGTTATTGCACTACGTCGTTGTTTCGAAATATTTGAGTTTTAGGTTCATCGGGCGTACCGTTATTGTACTACGTCGTTGTTCCAACTCATTTGAGTTTCAGGTTCCTCGGGTGTACCGTTATTGCACTACGCTGTTGCACCGGCTCTATGGTTAGCGACCATGGGATAGCGACCCATTTATGATACACGTGTTGGTAAGTTTTCATGCTTCCGTTTGTGATAGGCCTTCCCCTTTTTATGATTTTTGGATTTCTAGTTGATGATTTCTAGAATTTGTATTTCACCGATTTTTGCGATTGGCATTGATATGTTTTGTCAATATTTGTGTTTTGGTGAATTATTTAAAGAATATGACATTCTTTTTAGTGTTTGAGAATATTTGAGATATTGTATGATTTTTGTTATTATATGATGTATACTTGTTACAGTATGGCATTATTGTTATCATACGTTTTTGTGATATCTCTTATCCTATCTCATTTTATATGATATCTATAGCTAGACTGATCCGTTTATTATTTTCTTCTTAAATAATACTCGGGTCAGACCGAGGTATTTCAGGTGCTTCTGCTTGACTTCTTATCAGGGTCCGTCATTTGACTTTTGGCTAACTACTTTATCTTAGTAGTTTTTGTTATTATACATTTGATATAGAGACTCCTTGATGTATAATTATTCTTTTGTCTAGCACTTGTACCTATTCTTTTGTGATGTAGTGGACCTTGTATGACCACTACTTTGATGTACACTTCTATGTGTCATATTCATATCTGTTTCCGCCTTTGTTATATGAATATCTATGACTGATTTGTGTTATGCTTATTTCTATATTTGTTTCTGAAGCCCACATAGCCACTATGTAGTAGCTTTGAGTTTGTATTTGATATGTCAGATTTCCTCTTGAAATGAAATGCAAGTCATATTATCTGACATATCGGTACTCGCACAAATCAATTACACAGATGGTCGCTCCTCAACAGCCTTATTCTTCGTGCTAGTCAATGACATTACCCCGTAGTGTCCTTGGCTAGTGTGAGTATAGAGGTGGGGCGTCACAGTTATCCTCATACTTTAAAATAGAAAAGCAAAGAAATATATATATATATATATATAATAGTATGTGAGGGGTTAACTGACATAAGGACTTACACAAAAATTTATATAGTTGCCTGGTCGAATGTTTAACACAAGAAATTACAAGGAAAAGTAAAATAAAAGTACAAGTTCAAAACATTTTCTGGTCAAAAAAAAAATATGTGAAAACTGAAATATTATTTCATCTTAAACTTCACCTTTTAGGCACCAAAATTCCCTTATCAATCCATTACATACCTTGTACAGCAAATCTGAAATCTTGAGCCCTAAAAATCGTTGATATACATCATTCATCTTGACTAAACATGTTTATATATATAGGCATATGTGTGTGATAGTTCAGAGGTTTTAAAAACTATAACAAAAGCGCCGTAAACAAAAGCCTGTAAACCTGAAAAGAAAAAAAGGAAGAAGCATCCTGTTCTTTCAAGAATTCAAAGAGTAAAGCAAGTGATCAAGGAATCAAATCATAAACTAAAGTAAATTTGAAGTTTGAAGAAATAAAAAAAATGATTAAGGTGAGAATTTATATTTTAATGACTGTAAACGTTTCGAATATTACTCTGTCGTGTTAAACAGAGTTGAAAATATATATATGCTCTAGTTCAAAAATCTATATCTCCCTCCTCGATTTGAATTTGTGGATGATGTAAACTAGTGAATTGCTTGTTTTTGAGTGCAGATTACAATAAAAATAGTTTTAGGTTGATTCCTGCTATATATTGTGAGAAATTCTAAAAATACAGTAAACATTCTAGTTTCCAATGAAATTCAACTTATTTAAATCGCCGAATCAAGTATGCTGTCATGTTCGTCATATCAAATTAGGATTTTTAGTGCAGGAATCCTGATTTTTAATAGCATAGGTTGTGTGTAATTCGAAGATGACCAAAACCTATAAAAAAATAATTTCCTGCGATCTAGGCGTCGAGGGAAGGGGCGGTTGGTTCGAGGAGGAGCAGGGGATCGTAGGGCAGAGGTTCGCCGTGGCCAAATCTTATTTTCGGCTTTGGTTGGCAATGACGCGGAGGTTTAGGGTTTAAAGTCTGCGATTTGATTAGGTTCGGGAATTTGGGGCATGGAGGCGCAGTGGCTCACTGAAGGTGGTTGCAGTTGGTGTGGAGGTGTTCGAAGGGTTGGCGATTCAAGTGGCGCAGGCGGCATTGGTTCCAGATAGTCGTGGTGGCCATGGGAGGGGGTTTACTGGACGCGTGCTTGTTTGTAAAAGACCGAACTTCAGTCAGAAATCGCGTGGGTGGGCCAGAGCGTTAGCAAGGAGGTGGAGTGGGATGGCGAGTTAGTGGTGGTTGGGTTGGTGGCTACGGATGATCGAACCACGGCAAGGCGAGTCTGTGCACGTGTACACATATCTGTGTGTATGTGGAGGGGCGCTTCCAGGTAATGGAAGATGATCGTGTTTTGGTGATGGGTTGCGTTGGCTTCAACTGCGTTCTCAAAGGCTCGCGTGAGGGGTTGGTTATGTGATTGGAGAGGGGAGCCAAATGATCGAAGAATTGGCGTGGGATTTGTATCTGGATTTTTGTTTTTGGTTGGAAGTGGGTGCTTCCAAGTGAAAGAGAGGAAAGGAGGAAAGAGGAATGGATCAAGTAGGGGGCATTGGTAATGGGCTTCGGCCCGAAGAGATGGTAGGGGAAATTAAAATTTTAAAAGGTTTTTAATTTTATAAATGTTTAGAAAATTTTGAAAACACTATAACTTCTTCGTACGAATTCCGATTTACGCGAAATTCATTGCTATGGATTCGTATCGACGAATACTCCGTCATTGTACGACTTGTTGTAGAATTTAAGCAAGTGAAAATTTATGGTATTTTAAAATGGTCAGAATTAAATTATCCAAATATCATCGTTTAAATTTATATGACCAGCCTATTGAAGTTTTTGCCCAGATAAAAATAACAATGAGTTAATTTAAATTAATTACGATGTTTTGACATCTGTTTAGCAGAATAAAACACCGGTCCGCTAAATGTGTTTAATTGGACCTCTGTTGGCAGAATAAATCACTGTTCTGCCATTATTAATGAATATGTGTGTTTTTAGACATTGGATAGCAAAAATAAAACCCTGTTTCACTATCATATCTGTATGGACATCTATTATTATCCTGATAATTTTATTGGGCAAATGTGATGTTGAATTGACTGTTAAAAATGGATGGATGTGAATATCTAAATCTGTTGTTCTAGATTTGTTATGAATAAATGGTGACTTGATTAAATATCATTGAAATTAATAAGCCTCTTTCCAAATTTGGAAATTGATTAAACCAAAGTTATTTTGAGAATGATTGTTATTTATTAATGATATTTTAAAGATAATTAATAATTATTTGATAATGATTTAAGTTAATTATTTTATGATTCTTGGAAGTTATTTAAAAATATATAATTATTGTTTTCAAGGTTATTTAATTATTTAAAATGTTTAAAAGTATATATATTAATTATTTATTTAAGGTTATTTTGAAATAATTAGATTTAAAAGTTAATTATTAATTAAGAATTAATTAGTATTAAAATATTATCATTTCAAACATAATTTGTTCAATACTAATATTGTTTTTTAGAATAATATATTATATAGTAAATTGTTATAAAAGAATATTTCCTAAATTAACTTTGAAATTATTATAGAAACTTTATAAGTATTATTTGAGATAACTATTGAAATAAAAGTTTTCGGAAAGTAATGGTATAATTTCATAGCGTAATTCGAGGGTAGAGATTGCCTACAGTTTGGGATATTTTCGTTGGGATAGCGACGTAACCATTGTGCAAACTGCGATCTATGATTGATTGCACGGCGGAATTCAGGAGGCAGAGATTGCCTAAGTTAAGTTTGGATTTCTCTGGGATAGAGACGTAATCATTGAGCTGCGATCCATGGTCGATACCGAATGGTGCTTTCCATATGTATATTAAAAGGTTTCAAATATTTTTGAAAGGAATGGTTTGTGAATATACTTATTCCAGTGAGATAAGTATATGAATTTTTTTGATAAAGAAATTTAATTTATTGAAATTAAATTAAACGAGGCTTAGTGATTTCGGTGGGAAATGAAATCTTGGTTTGAATGTTTGTTTATTTGATAGTTAAATAACCGACTATCAAATCTTGACCTAAATATGTAATCCTTCTTAATTTTGGCGGTACAGAATTATTCTCTGCTTAACACCGAAGGATTTTAACTCTGGAAATATCTAGGTGAAATGGGAGAATTATATGGTACGGTTACCATCGGGTTACTATACCGTACATATAAACTTGTGGATCTTCTAGGAAAAATGATAAGGAGATCCATCCACTTAAACGGTTAGGGGTGATCCCCGAGCTTATGTATTGTTTGATTATTTCCTAAAGAACCAGTCTTGAGCATTCCGGAAATCGACGAATGGTTTTTGGAGCACCCAGGAAATGGAGAGTGTACTCGTAAGAGATGACTCGGAACCCCGGACCTACTCCGAAACCATATACGATTGAATGGAGGAGATGCATTATAATTTGGGATGTTGAGATCCATATGTGGTTCCGTGACTCGTTGGAGTGTGGGAATCTGTGTGAGATTCCAAGATCTGTTGAGATATGGGAATCAGTATGTGATTCTGAGGCCATTGTGGTGTGGGATTTCATATGGGATTCCGTGATCTATTTTTGGAGCGGTGCGTAAGCTGGAACGCTGGACATAGCCTCATCAGCGGAAATGACTAAAACCAGAGATAGGAGGCATGGCCAGTAGGGTTGGCAAACCCATAGGGTGTACTCGGCTCCTTTTCTAGCAATACAGATACCTTCAGTTGTTTTGGCATGCCGGAGCGATGCACTCGGTCTTAGCAAGACCAGTTATGTTTTTCCTATGATACCCTGGCTAGACAGGTATGATACTTCAGAAAGATAACTCTGATCCTTGTGCAGGAGGACCGTTCTCGAAGTACTGAGGGCACCTCCATGGAAATCCTACACAATTACCGAACGAGCCTTATCGATTTTCGATTGTATACTTAGTACCGTTGTGATGTACACAGCACATGCATCACAACTACTTGTTATTATTACTTTGGCGATAGACACTATTATAATATCAGATGATTTTCTATAAAAGAGTTTTGGTTATCGTAAGGTAAAAACCCGTCCGTGTTTATTTGCGGTAAGGTCTTACGAAATACCTTTGTTTGAAAAGGTTACTAAACTTTAAGAATCAAGTTGATTGTGATTTAAATTCTCATGCTTGTTTTACCAGACTGACCCGGGCGTGGTTTTTTCCTAAATGCTCGGGTTAGATCGAGCACAATTTCCAGGTTTAGATGGATATATTGGAGCTTCAGGGGAGGAGCTGGGGGCCCAAAGACGTACTCACGTAGATGATTATATTTCCGTTGCATTATAGTTGTGTTTATCAACAATTGTGAGGACAGGGTGTTATAAATGTCCGTGCTGAATAGGTTAGTATACTCTGATTGATGTCTGTATATCCGTATAAGATACAGTTTTGTTTTATGTAAAGATTTGTTCTATATTATAGATTATTCAGTTTCGCTGTGAGATTCTGTGTTGTTTGTTTTCTTTCTATCTTCTTTCTACCTTCTTTCTACTTTCTTTTCTTAACTATCCGCTTTTCCGTGCAATTTGGGCTGGACAAGTGTGGTTAAAATGTTAGTTTAAACTGTACAGAAAAGTGGGTCATGACAAAATGCGAAGCATACGCCATTCGCACCTACTAATCACTCAACAACAAATGAGAACATGTATGTAGAAAGTAATATCAATATATAACATATACTAGTACAACAACTATATGCAAACATAGCAAAAGCAACAAGAGAAACCATCAAACAGTTAATATTCATTCAATTAATTCATAATCATATCAATTTACATTTTCTAATGTCAACATTTAATTTGTTAAACCCCGTACGATGTACATATATCATCCGTATGCAAAACCATATCTGATCACTCGCTTGATCACACAATTCCACTTCCGAACTAATATCGTTTACACGACCACTCTAGTGCGGACTCAGATCTGGTTCCTTGATTAGAAAACCGTCATTCTCCTTGCATAGCCATATACTATGATAGAGAACATCAGAATCAATCAAAAATCCATATCCAGGGTTCGCCTTCAAGAATTCGAGTGAAAAATTCCAACTCGGATCGGTGTAAATCACCTCGAAATCATATATTCGAATCTGGATCAAGCAGTTATGCAAATAAATAAATATACTTACAACTTACTTATTTATTCCAATTAGTTCTTATTGTATCTCATTCTTTTTTCCTGATTATTTTATTTATTTATACTTTCAATTCCTTTTACAATCATTTAATCTGCATCAATTTAAATTCAAATTCAATAATTCATATGAATTTCATTTACATTCAATTCATTAACATTCACTTATTAATCTTCACTTCAAATTCAATTTATGTTTAACCACGTTTCATTTCATATACAATTTATTTAGTATATCTTCTTTAATACTAACAACACTTAATAACCATTTCATAAAGCTATTTACTTAAGTTTATAAACATTTTATACAACACTTCTTATGTTTGTTTCGCTTTAATACTTAAGTTCATATTCAATTCAAAAGTCAAATTCTAATTTATTTAACTCTCGTTTCATTAATTTCATTACAAATCAATTCAATTCACTTTCGTTCAACTTTTCTTAAGTTAACTTCATTTTATTAACTTCATTTATTTAACTTTGCTCAAGTTAATTATTTTATTTCATAATTCAAATTCAAAATTTCCCTTTTATTAGCTTAACCAAAATGTTCAACCATTTTAAAGTTTAGATTCACTTATCCAATTCAAATTCATGAGTTGTAACTTATTTCTTTTCTATACTATTTCAAATTATAAGTTCAAAAACTCTTCATATATTCATTTAAACAAAACTTGGAAATTTACAAATCAAAACTTGTTTTATCAAAACGAAACTTCAATAGTAAATTAATAATGGTAATAATTTATCACTTAGAGATTCGAAAATGAATACTGATGATGCTGTAGTCGTCACCCGAATTATTTCCCAGCGACTAAAGTGAGTTTAGTGCTTTTTATTTCTTTTAAATATCTTTTTTATTATAAATCACATTTATAAATCTTTACTTATATATTATTCCACTTCGGTTATATAAAACCATTTATTATTTGTTCATCATTGTTTATATTTATAATAATAACTTTTATTATTACACAAACAACAAATGATAAATGATAATAATCAAATATTACCATTCACTAACAACCAAGCATCCATCTATAACTATAATAATTCCTGAAAAATTATTCCTTTATATATAAAATATACTTTAGGTAAAATTATTTCATTTACCCACTTTAAAATAATACTGTGTCGATTTGCCTCGTTCAAGCATTTAGAAATCCCTATCGGTAACATGGTGTCCCACATCTCAACTAGAATTCATAAGCCACTTCAACAGATAAAGTAACACAATACAAAACATTTTTATATCACTAACAAATATGCGCTCATATATATATACACACTCAAACTCAATCTAGGGTGCTACTGACCCTATCTATAATGAGTACCCATCAAAGCCTAGGTGTTTGAAAAATCCTAAGCTCTCGTAGCAGCTGTGACAACCCGCAAATCCATCCTATCTAGAGCTAACAATAAACCACACATGTCTAACCCCAAACCGAACGAGAACACGGATAGTCATGAGAAAGAAAGAAGAGAGAAGAAGAGAAGAGAAGAAAGAAGAAGAAGAGAAACAGAGAGAAGAAAATGAAGAAAGAGAAAGAGAAGAAGAAAGAGAAGAGGAGAGAGAAAAGACAAAACAGAAGAAACTAAAACAATTACAGAATCTCACAATCGCAGCGGAAAAACATATAATATCATATCAATGATCTTTACAAAACAGAAAATGTAATATAATATACATATATCCATCAGAGTATAATAATTAATCACTAACCAACATCTTGGACAGTTATAATAACCTGCCCTTACAATTTGCTGATAATTTAACAACAACGCAGCGAAAAATAACATATACGTGGAATACGACTACAAGACTTCCAGCTCGCCTACTGAAGCTACAAAGCATCCAAATCAACATCTATAAATATACTCGGTTTGACCCGAGCATTGAAAGGGAAGAACGCCCGAATCAGTCTGGTAAACCAGCGTGAGAAAACACATCTCAACTGAATTATTTTAAATTTATAAAAATGTTCTTTTATCAAAAGAAAGGTATCTCGTAAGACATGCACATACATAAACACAGACGAGTTTTTACCTTACGATAAGCAAAGCATTTCATATCAAATCATGTTATATTATACTAGTGTCTAGTATACAAATAATATTTCAAATAGCCGAAATTGTGACCATTATTAAATTCCAGCATACTAGGCTCTACAAACAAAATGGCAGGCACACAGTGGAGAATGGATTCCATATAAATGACCAAGTGAACGGACTACCTTCCGGCATTACATCTCTAGAGGAATGTACCGAGGTCAACAGAACATCTGCACCTCTAACAACACAAGACCAGCCTACCTTTCTCACTAGATAGTATCGAATATGTCATCACCCCGGTCGTTACCGACCTATCCGAGGGCCCTCATAGCATACACCCACAATAATTTACATCCCGAACACCATAGTGGGAAGAAATATATCTAGAAGGGGATGATCATACCCTGATGGTTGCGAACCACGTAGCCCTGCTGCATCTACCCTATTTCGGTCATTTCCGGGTGTGAGGCCAAAGGTCACGATTACCTTTCACAAAGCACATCATCTCTGAATGCCATACTACCATTCCATCAATCACTATTGACTTTTACAAACATACAACCTTCGAGCTCGTACGTCTCAAAGAAGGGTATTAAGCTAAGAGAAGTTGCCTTCTCCGCTACCCAATAGATGTACGTTTATAAAAGTCAACGATGTAATCTTAAGAATGAACTGTCAGACATCCATCCATACAAGTTGTCCAGGAATAGGACAAACCATAGGCACTCATCCTACCACATCCTGTCTGGTATTACCCTAGGATTAGTAGCGATTAGTCCTTGCATTGGATGTTTCATAATGAAGAGACTACTGCTAGTATATGTATATTGGGAGTTTATCCCCAAACGATCAACAAGTAGTCCTTCATTATGAAAATCCCACATATCAGTATCTTCTAAACTTGCACATTCGAACGCATATACGTTGGTCCGAAGTGGTTCTTGGATAAGTCCAACCCCGGTCTCTCCAAACCAACAACGATAAAGAGGCCAAATATTTGATAGTCGGTTATTTAACAATCAAAGCAACAAACAATTTCCAGCACCATAAGCATTCACTAGTCCCTTTTTATAAACCTTTTATTAATTAAATAAATCTCCAAATATTTACTTCAAATTATCTTTAAAAAGATAATTTCTCAAAACCATTTCAAATCTTCCTACATTGGAAAACATTTCTATATACTTATATCAACCGTATAAGCATATTCACAAATCACTTCACTTTCAACACTTAGAAAATATTTTCATATACTTATATCAACGGTATAAGTATATTCAATAACACTACCATTTGGAGACACACCAAATAGATTTCTATAACTGTACAACTCCAGAGTTCATACGCCTCCGAACGGGTGTTAGGTATATGAAGCATTGCTTCTACACCACCAAGCCTTTAGTACGACCATAAGAGCCGATTCGTGTATTTCACTATGGAAGGTCAAAACATAATTTATTGGGTCAAAACGAATGTTGCATAAAACGTCGTTATGACAACCCAAAACATTAGTATAGGGATTCGGTAAATAATATATAGATAAATCTCGTATACTATAATAAAAACATTTCCTTTCGGAAATCATTTACTATAACAATAATGTTATAGTCTATGCCTTCCTTACTTCCCCGAAAACGTCTATTATAACAATAAATGTTGAAATCTATGTTTTTGTTACTTATCACATTTTAAAACATTTTCAAACCATTAAATTCCATTAAAACCATTACTTTATCAAAATATCACTTTCATAACTCCTTCAATAAAATCCATGTTTATAAAGCTAAGTTTACTTAACCAAATCCATTTGTAAATCCATATCCTTTATAAATCAAATTTATATTTAATAATCCATTTATAAATGCATATCTTTTATAAATCAAATTTATATATAAAAATCCATTTATAAATCCATTCACAAACATCTTCAAACCATTTACTAACATTTATAAATTTCAATTATAAATCAACTTCTTTATTTATAAAAATATCACCTTTAAAATCTTTTTTATATAAACTTATTCAAAAATCTATTTTCAAAGTATTTCTCAAAGCTATATTTTTATAACATCCAAAACTCTAAATTTTTTTATTTAAAATTAAACTCTTTTCCTCTTAATAATATAAAATTTATTAAAACATATGTATTTTCAAAATTACTTCGAAATCCTTTTTAAATCAAAATCATCATTTTTAATATTTCAATATATCAAAAATAAGGCCCAGTGCTACCATTCGAGTTTGTAGCTAAACAAAGAACAATAAATCAACAACTCGAATCGATTTCGAATCAAGGCATCAATAAAGCTGTTATAAAAATGGCGCCCTCTCCCCACCCAGTACCCCCGATCTCCTTCGTCCCTAGCAAATACAACTCCGTTCTGATAGACCCATCCCCCCTCCCTCCTCCTCTACCACCCCCTACCACCACGCGATCCCATCCCGAGCCCCATTGCCTCCGCCCGGACCCAACCAGCCTCTCTGTATCGAGATCCCCGCCGCCAAGACTTACGCCCAGGTAGCGGGTTCCGCTCCTCGCTCCCCTCTCCTGCCCAATCCTCCGGCCAAGCGTCGCCACCCCTTGCCGCAATACAAAAACGTTCGCCAAACGGTTGAATTTCTGAAGCAGGAAAATCGTTGCCTTCGTTGTGCAGGTCTTAGACACGTGGCGCAGTTTTGTCGGGACGCAAAGATATGCTATAAGTGCGGATTTTTTGGGCATCCACAAACACACTGTCCCGATAAAATCCTCAATCAGACTCTGGCTCGTAAAATCAGTAAAGTCCATTCCTCTCCCACTAAAGACAAACCCACCTCTGCTCGATGGGTCCCAAAGTCACATCTCCACTCAGCTCAATCGAAACCTTTCAGCTCCCCAATGCAATCCATATCCCCTGTAGCTACACATAGTCTGCCCCAATCCCCGAAGCAACATCATAACACATTCTTGAATTCCAAAACATTCACAATGGCGGACCCAACATTGCTCCTCATCGCTAACATCATCTCTGGCACATGGTCTATAGACTCTCTTCACCAAACACTATCCTCCACCTTCCATCACAGAGACTGGCCGCTTTGGCTTCAGACCGACACCAGCTTCATCTTCTACTGCCCCCACATTCTCAATCAGAGACCAAATCCTCCAGCGATCGACCATCTCTAGGGCCGGAGGAACCGTGCAATTCCAGTCTTGGTCTGAGCTCGACCGTCCTGCGCCGTCCTTGGACCCACCATCGTGGGCGAGAATCTCAGGTTTCCCGGAGCTCCTACGCTTCAACTCAAAAGCCATCTCTGAAGCAGTCAAGCCAGTGGGTAGATTCCTGGCCCAAGACGACTGCGAATGGGCGGAACTTGATCATCATTTTTTATACATTCAAATACAATTCTTCAGTGGCATCAACACTCCATCATCCTTTGTCACCGTCCTCAACAACACGTAATACCTCCTAAATATCGAAAGATGGGAGCACGAACATCCAAACAGGCGCCCGGAGAACCACCTGCTGGGGTTAGACTACGAAAGAAATTTCCCCCTATTTGAGCACCACATCCCGATCGAAGACTTAGAGTCGGAAGACAGATTCGACGTCATGAATTACTCCCCAATCTTCTCCGGCTCCACGCCGGCGCCCGGCCAACACTATGATCAGTCATTTGAAGTGGTGGGTCCAAGGGGCTGGGACCCATGGCCAGTCCAAGAGCATAGGTGGGAGCCTTTCTCGGATTTAGACCTCTCATCCCCGTTCTTCCAGCAGATCCCAACCCCCCCAGATGCCGCATCCCCACCCCATCTGCCCCATATTTCTACCCCTCAAATTGATACCCAATCCCTCCCGGTGCAGATCCAAAATACCACCCCCCAAGCTGACCCCCATTCTCCCATTCATCAGTTCCCCGTTCCTAGCCCAGCAGAATTTAGCCAAGCGGCCCACCCAAGGACTAGTCAAGGGTCTCAGCCAGCCACTCCAGCGGCCGCTCAGTGGTCTCAGCGAATCACTCCAACGGCTGTGCGCCGTAGCTCCAAACTGGACAGAGCAGCATCTCATCCTGGTAGTTTCTTTAAACATGTAGTCTTTTCCTCTCTTAATAAAAGCTTAAATAAGAAAATGGCACGTTGCATGGGAGTGAACTTGCATGGAGGACACTACACCTCCATGCAGGCACTAGAAACGGAGCGCTTATCGTTCTCCCAATGAAGCTAATTTCCTAGAACACACGGGGCTTGGGGGACCCCAGTAAAAGACATTCTGTTAGCCTTGTCATATCCCCACAAAAAGTAGACATTCTTTTCCTGCAAGAATCCAAACTGTCAGACCCAACCCCCAACACACTCAGACAGATCGGTGGGCCTTTCCTAACTGGGTGGGCCCACATAAATGCTGTCGGTTCGAGTGGAGGTATTTTGACAGCCTGGAATGAATCCGTGTGGTCCCACTGCCAGACCTTCTACCACACAGCAGCCCTACATGTAGCCCTTCGTCACTTACAAACTGGAACAATCTTCTTCTTCTCCAATATCTATGGCCCACAAAACCCTCGAGATCGAAATGAACTTTGGTCGAACTGTCTCACCTTCTCCTCTCACATTAATGGCCCTTGGCTTGTCGGAGGCGATTTCAACACCACCAAATCCCCAACAGAAAGGAACTCGGGCAACCTTTCCCAATACTCTAAAGCCTTCAACCATTTCATCAACCTTTGCTCCCTGATAGACCCACCCATCTGTAACCGCCTTTACACTTGGTCTAACCGCAGATCAGATCCCTCACTAGCTAAATTGGACCGCTTCCTCTTCAACCCGGCTTGGGAGGATTTACACCCTCTCTCCCGTGTCTCGAGCCTAGCCACAGTTATCTCTGACCATTGCCCACTCCTCCTAGACACGGGATCCCCCACATGTCATATCAAACCCTTCAGGTTTGAACGCCTCTGGCTCCTTGAGCCATCATTTGATAACTTCATCAAAGAAATCTGGTCTCAGCCCTCCCCCATCCAATCAGCCACTACCAGGGTCGTCTCCAAACTCCGTTCCCTCCGAAAAATCATCAAACCCTGGGCCAAATCAGTTTGGGGCTCCATCCGCTCGCGCATCTCCGCTATCCAAGATGAGATTCTGGACCTAAATATCCTGGAAGAATCCTCTCCTCTTTCCGAATTAGACCGATCTCGCCTGAGAGAGCTGGAAGCTGATCTGGACAGATTGTCACTACAAGAAGAAATAGGTTGGAAACAACGTTCCAAAGCGAAATGGATTGAGGATGGCGACAAGAACACTGCTTACTTCCACCGTCTCGCAAACGACAGACGTAGATCCACTTTCATTCCTTAAATTACCCACGACAACAACACCATCTCAGACCAATCAGACATCCTTAAACTATTCACTGACTACTACCGAACCATTCTAGGCAACCACCACCCCCCTCTTCCTCTAATTGACTGGAACCTGCTCTACCCGGAGAACCCTTCCATCCCCCTTGACCACCCCTTCACAGAAGCAGAAATTTGGGCGGCGCTTAAGAGCATGTCTGACGACAAGGCTCCTGGCCCAGACGGATTCGGCCCTCTATTCTTCAAACACTATTGGGAAACAGTCAAATTCGACATCATCGAAATGTGCTCTGAATTTCATGCCGACCCATCATCCGTGGCCCGCATCAACTATGAAAATATCATCCTCCTCCCCAAATCCCCTGGCGCCACTTCCCTTTCGTCCTTCCGTCCTATTAGTCTCCTAAACACAACCTTCAAAATCATAACTAAGGTCCTAGCCAATCACCTTCAAGCCTTCATCGCCCCTCTAATTGGAAGTGAGCAATCTGCTTTCATCTTGGGCCGTAACATCATGGACTGCGTAGCGATGACCCAAGAGGTCATCTCCTTCTGCCACTCTACTTCAACACCAGGCATGCTCCTCAAACTAGACTACTCAAAAGCTTTCGACTCAGTTAACTGGCAATTCATCTTGGAGCTTATGAAACATAGAGGCTTCCCCGCAAAATGGTGCAACTGGATACATTGTATTCTCAATTCTAGCCTATCCTCTATAGTCATTAATGGGTCCTCGGGGGGTCTAATCAAATCGGCCCGTGGACTGCGGCAAGGAGACCCACTTTCTCCTCTGCTTTTCGTTCTGGTGGCCGATGTGTTCAACCGTATGATCAAGTTAGCGATTTCGAACAACATCTTTCAAGGCATCAAACTTCCCAACTCAAACCTGGTCATATCCAACCTTCAATTCGCCGACGACACCATTCTATTCGCATCACCCATGATCAACCACATCCACTGCCTCAAAGTAGCTCTATACTCTTTCGAACTCATCTCAGGCCTATCCATCAACTTTAGTAAAAGCTCCATCATCATGCTCGGAAACTCTGACCATCTCGGGCAAATCTGTTCCAACCTGCTTAACTGCAAGATCGCTCACTTCCCTATCTCTTACCTCGGGGTCCCCGTCCGTCCAACTAAATTACACAGATCTGATTGGTTCCCCCTCATAGCCAAAATCGAAAACAAACTCCATTCATGGAAAGCTCACTCCCTGTCCTCAACCGGGCGCCTAGTCCTTGTTAAATCTGTCCTATCAGCAATCCCCACTTACTGGATGTCACTGTACAAGCTTCCATCCTGGGTTATCAAAAAAATTGACTCAATCAGAAGCTCCTTTCTTTGGAATGGTAGTAAAATAAAGAGACTCGTGAACTGGCGGACTGCTTGCCTGCACTCGAAAAACGGAGGCCTCGGAATCGTTAATCTTCATGACTTCAACATCGCGCTCCTCGCCAAATGGCTCTGGCGGTTCCTAACTCCTGGCTCCTACCTCTGGAAATCTTGGATTACCTCTCTCCACTACCACTCAAACCCTCATCTTGTCCTCCATGCCCCCACCGGAAACAAACCATCCCCCTTCTGGTCTGGTGTCTTATCAACCCTACCATGCGTCATACGGCTCTTCCACGTCAACCTGGGTAATGGGGCTAATTGCCTCTTCTGGTTGGATACATGGCATAGCCAGCTTCCCCTCTCCTCCACCCTTCCCAACCTCTTCTCTCACACAACTAACACCTTCGCTTCCACCCTGGACATTTCTACTTCGGGCCCAGATCATCTTCTCCCGACCTCCTACTTCGACCTCGCCACCCTCATCGAGCTTCACCTTGCCGCCTCTATCCTCCGTAGCATCCATTTCAACCCCCGGCCAGATTCCTTCACCTGGGCCCCTAACCCATCAACCGGCTTCTCTGTTGCCTCCTGCTATGCTCACCTGAACAACCCTGGACGTCTCTTCACCTTCCCCAGACTTTGGAAGTGCCGGATCCAGCCCCGCTTCGCATTCCTGCAATGGTGCCTTATCCACGGGCGCATCAACACAAGAGACAGGCTCCTTCGTCATAATATCGTAGTTGACCCCTGCTGTGCCTTATGCTCCACCACAACAGAAAGTTTGCAGCATCTATTCTTCGAATGCGATTTTTCTGTCAGGGTTTGGGCTGCGACGACTGTTTACATTCTTGGTCACATATCCACATTTAACTCGTTTTTCGACCACAGGCAGTATAACCCCCCCAACTACCACTTAGACCTCGTTGTAGCTATATTCAGTTGGTGCATTTGGGCCGAGCGAAATGCACGTGTGTTTTGCAAGCCCGTATCCAACTTCGATGGAACTTGTAGACGTATTATTCACTATTTCTCATCCATATCAGGACACAGCTTCTCCGCGCCGTTCAGGCTGAGATTGCCATTCCCCAGCTCTCCACCAGCTGAATCAACAGGCAGCACAACAGCAGCTCCTTCTGGTAGGCATCGAGGACATCTGTAACTGCTATGTAGTTCTAGCCTTTTTTCATTTCTGTTGTTTGCACCATGTACTTTGTATATAAAACTCTGTCTCGCAACGACTAGCTTGCTATTTCCTACTACTTTTTGGCCAGCAATCAGGCTTGTTGATCGTGCTATTTACCTATTAGTATGATATCTAATCGGCTGTGTAGTATCACGCTACACAACCGTATTGCTCTAAAAAAAGGCCCAGTGCTACCATAGCACTAAATAAATCAAATCATATCAAAGACATCAACATGATATCCGAACATCATATATCAGCATATATATGAAAAGTAAATCAACAGTGGTGAGGAATTCTTCTGGATTCCTCCAACTTGTCCCCCTGCATCACAGACAGCATATAACCATAAAAATATATATCAACTGCTTCGAGGCGGGATTCGTATACAAAGGGTCATCTGCTTTTAAACGGGAACTCGATATGGTATCATCCGCTCCAATAGGAGGGAATATATCCAAACCAACTAATATATATAGTATATCATCCAAACAAGCATCAATCATCATAAATAAATTATTCCCACTTATATAAAAATACAAGCAGGCCAGAGAGGTGAGTTAACTCACAAAAATGCCAGAAATCGTCTAAGCGCTCTAGTTTGAACTAAAGTTGAACGGTCATTCCGAATTCGTCCAAACCAACTCCATAGCATAGTGCTTGCTGATACGCACACAACGCAACTTATCGCGCTTGAAACGGACCTCGTACGAGAAAGTTATGCATAAATGAACATTCAATAATTAATAATATAATTAACTTAATTAAATTTAGTAAAAAAAAATTAACCTTCACTGTATAATTTCGTTCGTTTCCCTCCAGGCTTCTCAGACCCATGCGCGAACGAAACTATTGTTTTTTTATTATTCAAACTGTGAACGAAATCGTGTTCGTTCAAAAATCGCGCCACCACTATACGCTGCGGCTGACAGCCGCTCGCCCCTAGCCACGCGCCACCCTCCGCAACCTCGCCCTCCGCCTGCGACACCCCAGCGCGCACGCCTACACGCGACTACTTCGTTCCTTGAACCCATGACTGGCTCGCGGTCGGTGGTGATTTGCCGCCACCTCAAGCCACCTCGCCTCGATCCAATCGTACACTAGCTTCATATTGTTGTCCTCTACATTTTCCTAGTAGAACTCGTTGGCTAATTTTTCCTCTAACGGCTCCGATCGACATTGGCCATTGGATGGATTTACTTTTATTACGGCTGAGAATTAGGTTTTGCAAATGAGAAGAGTTGATGGCTATTTATTGAAGATTACGTTTGGCACTATTCATCTGTGAAAATTCTGAACTCCAAACGAAGCGTGCCACCTGGCGTTTATATGTTATACCCCTATTCCGAACACAATGGAATGTATATCGAGAGCCAATTCCATCATATACAGAAGATAGCTTTTCAAAATCGAGTTATTTTAAATAAATTATTTTAGTTAATTTCTACGCGTTTCAAGCTCGCACGGTCAAACGATATGTCCAATTGACACGAAATTCGACAACGTACTATAACTCACTATTACGGATCCTTTGAAATTGGTTTCGTTGAAATTCGAGACAGTGCCGAAAAGGATTATTTTTACTCGTTAATTAAAATATAAAATTTCCACTTTCTGTTTAATCACTTTTAAATCAAATTTAAAAATTCGCTAACTCCATTCTAATTTAAATAGAATTTTAAATCAACTTTATAAATCATTTTCATTCATATTAAATCCAAGATTAAATTATTTAAAAGTTTCCAAAATTAAATTTAACAATTTGATCATCAAATAAATTGCGCTATTTTTGAAATGTAAGTTATTCAACTTATAAAATTAACCTTTGAATATTTAAAATCAACTAAATATTCCAAATTCGAATGACTGAAATTCTAGGTCGTTACAGGGTTGATGATGTAATAGGGTGTAGGTTCCTTTCGAATGAACTCCTCCTTTCACGATTGCTTGCCAATTACAGACCAGATTCTTCGTGACATCCCTTTTGATCAGGTCAAAAGGGATTTTGTCCTTTCGAAATAGATCTAATTTGCAATTGCCCAAGCTCCATTCAGTATACTCGATATAAGATCATCTTGGATATTTGTAAGTGCTACGAACTTATCAGTGTCGAAACATCATCACCATCCTTATTTATCATTATATGGTGTTTGTCATGATGATGATGTGTTTCGCTTGAATGTTATCCAAGTCGATCCTATTGATTTGCATAGACAAAAAGAAACTAAGAGAATAAGATAACATCATGTGCAATTGATTATTAGTCTAGGTAATGATTGTAATGATCTTCCTCATAATCGAAATCCTTAATGAATCCGCGCATATCTCCCTTAGTATTAATGCAAAATGAGTTACAATTTTGTGAGTTTTTCCCCAAATTGATTTAGGGTTATAAAGATTTTGCTGCTGCAAAGAAGTAGAAGTAAAAGAAATGAGCTTTGGATTCAAAAATCTCGTCCCCAAAATTGGACCCCTTGGGTCTTATTTATAGATGCAGGTCGGCCCCCTTTCGCGCCAATACTTTCGACCCAGTCGAAAGGTCTCTTAATCTTCTGCATCATTGGTTTCGATATGGTCGAAAAGCCTGGCCTTCCATTGATGCTATCGAAAGGTTTTCCTTTTGAATTTTCTAACTAATCCTTGTGCTTCTCATCTTCTTATTCTAGACCTTTCGACCTTGTCGAAAGGGTCCTTTGTCCACCTTTTGCCATTGTTAAGTTTTAAGTGTTCCTTCTCTCTGCTTTTCCTTGAGCTGCTGTCGTCGTCATCGAAAGGGCCATAGATGCACTTTTCTCTTTGTGTTTCTTTTTTGTCATAAGAGGTACAAATAAAAGCTTCCGGCTTTATCGATAGGTTTTTTACTAGGGTTTCAAGAGTGTTGAAGTATCGATGGTTTCGAAGCAATAGGTAGCTTCTGAATGCATGCTTGTGGATTGATGCAGAACCTTCCCCTGATGTTATTGTCTTCGACCGGTTCGAAAGGCTCGGCTATGATTTCGAAAGGGTTGTCTTGAGTAAGTTTGAATGAAGGCGAAACCTTTGGTTTCGAAAGGTTTGGTGCGCATATAAAAGGTTATTATTCATTGCCTTCGAAAGGGGTTCCGAGCTCGTCCTTGCTTTTTTCTAAATACACGAGCCCATCTGCATCGAAAGGCTTGAATGAGGCGCAAAAGGTAGCCCCACTTCTTTTTCAACTTTTTCAAAAGCTTTCGGACTGTTTATCTCTTGTGAGGACGACTGGTGCGTGCGACTCCTTCGAAAGCCTTCTCAATGCCTTCGAAACGTTCTTTCGTGATCCTTGTCGAAACCCATGCCTGTTCTTTCACACCTTTGTTCTTAAGTGGATTTTATGGTTAACATTTTTTCCTCCCCCCGGTATGAAAGACGCTTTTGTTCTTTAGGATAAAAATTTCAGAACTTCTTTGCTCTTAATAACTTTGTTTTCCTGCAAAATTCAAAGCAAGTGACAATTTTTTATTACTAACTCATTATCTTATATGTATGCTTCATGATAAATCGACATAGCAGTGCTTCTAAATTTAAATGGTTGGTTGATCATAATCCTGACTTAATAAAGGATATGATGCCTGTAATTAATAGTTATCCATGCATATAATAATTGTAGTCTACGAACGTCTTGTGGGAAACAACCAATGTCTTGAAATAGGAGGTCATAAGCTATTATCTGGAAATAAGTTTTTGTATCCCGTAAATCTTAATATGTATTTAGAAACTCTTCTTGGAGATAAGAATGATCCCGAAGTCTGAATTTAGATGTTGGTGAACATTGTTTAGAGTTGCAATCTAATAACCCCGATTTGGGTATTTAAAAGACCAGCTCGAAATTTCTGGTTAATGACTTAGATGTCTATTATAGTTTCAATACTACAGCTTTAAAACCCATATTCAGGAATCGATAGATAGAATCCAAAATTGGTGATAAAAGCCTGAAATTCAAATTCAGGCATTGGAAAATTATGAAATCTAAACCCATATTAGGGTATCATCAAGTGAAGTTTAGAAGTTAATAGTAAGATGTCCAGGATTATCTTCATGATAAAAATCTCGAGCCCAGATTAGAGCATATGTCAGATAATCAGAAATCCACAATAATTTTCTTTATAATAGAATCTCCAGCTAGATTAGGGCATATGTTGGATAATTAGAAATCCATAGTAATTATCTTTATAATAGTAATATCAAGACCAGATTCGGGCATTAATAAGTGACATCGGTTAATAGTCTCAAAACCCAGATTCGGGTATGAGGAAGACCATAAGTGATTAGTGAAGACCCGAAACCCATATTCGGGTATTAAAATATAAAGTCCAAAAATGAGAGACCCAAAACCCAGATTCGGGTATTAATATGTGGAGTTATGTTCTACTCTTTAGATTTTGTCTTCTTCGACATGTGTAAACCTTTCAGGCTTCATATGTAGTAGTAGTTTGATTGGCTGCTTCTCGAGCTTGGACGTCTTGGTCCATCATTTGATATGCCATTTCTTAGGCTTGGACATCTCAGTCCCTTATAGATATACCGCCTCTTAGGCTTGGACATCTTAATCCATTGTTTGATGAGCCGTTTCTTTGGGCTAGGACGCCTTAGTCCATTAGGGATATGTCTCTTCTTGGGCTTGGATATCTTAGTCCATTATTTGATGAGCCTCTTCTTGGGCTTGGATGTCTTAGTCCGTTATTTTCTGGTGCTCTTGGTTAGCTCATTGTTAGAGGCTGGAACCAAGGATTTACCCAACCTCCCTCCAGGAGGTGCCTTGACCTAACCAGAGGCGCGACCAAGGGCTTGTCGATGCTTTAACCTAGCCATAGCGTGGCGTAGATAAAGGCTTACACTCCTCCCTCTAGGAGGTTCCCTGCCTTGGCCATAGTTTGGCACGAACAGGGGCTTGTCGATGCTTTAACCTGGCTATAGCGTGGCGCGGATAAAGGCTTACACTCCTCCCTCTAGAAGGTGTCTTTACCTGACTAGAGAAGCGAACAAGGACTTGTCGATGCTTTAACCCGGCTATAGCGTGGAGGTGCTCTTCCCTGGCCATGTCGGTGCAGACAGAGGCTTTGACTATTAACGGTAGTGTCCAAATGCAAGGAGAATTCTACTCCCAACCATGTAGATTTTTTTCGAAGAAAGAGATGCTCTATTCATTCATCATAGTAAAATATGGTTTCAAATGCTCCGCATTCCATGTTCTAGGAACCATATTGCCGTCTGGTCGGCACAACTTGTAAGCTCCTGGGGGGATTAGTTTGCAAATGATTAAGGGTCCTTCCCAATTTGGTCCCAACGATCCATCTGCTGGATTTCTTCTGTTTGCCATTACTCTTCGGATTACCAGATCTCCTTCTTGAAATGATCGTGTTCTTACTTTTGACTTGTAATACTTTGAAATCATTCTTTGATATTCTGCTGTCCTGATTGCTGCTTCGTCTCTCAACTCATGTATCAAATCCAGTGATTCTCTTTTTAGTTCCTGGTTTAAATCAAATGCATATGTGATTCTTTGATGTGAGGGTATTTCAATCTCAATTGGTAACATCGCCTCACACCCATATGTCAATGAATAGGGAGTATGACCCGTTACCATTTTGGTTGATGTTCGATAAGCCCATAATACAAGTGGCAGCTCTTCTACCTAGTTTCCTTTAGCTTTGTTCAGTCACTTTTTCAAAATTGTCTTTATGGTCTTATTTGCAGCCTCAACTGTCCCATTTGCCTTTGGATGCGCAATGGAGGAAAAGCTCTTAATAATTCCATTCTTATGGCAAAACCGAGAGAATTCTTCACTCTCAAATTGTGTTCCATTGTCGGAGATAATCTTATAGGGGATTCCAATTCTGGTTATAGTATTTTTAATGAAAAATCTAAGTACTTTTCCAGAAGTGATCTTGGAGGGCGGTTTTGCTTCAGCCCATTTAGTGAAATAGTTTATGGCGACGACAACATATTTTGCTCCCCTTTTAGAAATGGGCAACGGGCCGATTAAATCAATTCCCCATAAATCAAAGGGCCATGGACTTGAGATTGGGGTAAACCGACTTGGTGGTTATCGGGGGATTTTCGAGTACTTTTGGCATTTCTCGCATCTCCTTGCATATTCTATGGCTTGAATCGCCATATGAGGCCAATAAAAACCCTATCTCGTTATTTTTTTTGCTAGTTTTGTTCCATTAGAGTGGTCTCCATAGAATCCTTCATGTGCTTCTAATAGCAATTTGATCCCATCCTCCAAGCTTACACATCTTGAATATGGCAAGGCATATCCTTTCTTGTAAAGGATTCCATCCACTATCGTGAAAGTTGGAGCTTGTCACTTGATTATCCTAGCCTCCCCCTTGTTAGGTGGTAATTTCTCCATTGAAAGATAATCGACAATAGGTGACATCCAAGTGTTATCACAATAGTTATCTACCCTTGGCTGGTTAACCCTCTCATTCGGGACTTCCCCATTGACTTCCTTTTCTTTTCTTTCTTGCGACAATGTTTGGGATCTTTTAAGACTAGCAGTTCCTTTTCCTATTGGGATGTCCCCTCTTCTATACTTGGATTTGCTTGATATCCTACCGGCACAATCTGAGTTTCTAGGGCTCCCCTTAAGCTAGCTAATTTAACTAATGAATCTGCTTGCGAGTTTTCCATTCTTAGAACTTGATGTATGGAAAGTCTTCAAAGAAAGCAAGCATTTTTAGTATCTTCTTTACATATAAAGATAGCTCGCAGTCTTTTGTCTGATATATTTGTTTCACTTGATTTGCCATTAGTTGGAAGTCATTGAAAATCTGAATCCGTGGGATTTTAAGCTCTAATGCCAAAGTTAACCCTGCCACTATTGATTCATATTCAGCCACATTGTACGTTGCAGGAAACCCTAACTTCATGGAATAATGTAAACAGTGTCTGTCTGGTGTTATTATCACATATCCTGCACCGGCTCCTTGTTCATTTGGTGCACCATTGACGAATGACTGCCATATGGGTTTTCGATCCCTTTCTTATTCTAATTGCTCTTTAATGAAATTAGTGTACTCATTAATGAAATCTACCAATGCTTGCCTTTTGATTGCGGCTCACGGCTGAAACTCTATATCATATTGGCTAAGCCCAATTCCCCATTTTACCAACCTTCCTGAAGTTTCCGGCCTATTGAAAAAAATTTTAAGGGGGAAATTGGTCAATACCCTAATCGGATGTTCTTGAAAGTATGCTATAAGTTTTCGTGTTGGGAGGATCAAACAATAAGCTAGCTTTTCAATCACCGGGTATTGAACTTCTGCATCTTTCAATCGTTTGCTTACATAATACACAGGAAGTTAAGCTCCACTTCCTTCTTTAATCAATACTGAACTGACCGCATGCTCTGAAACTGCCATGTACAAGTATAAGATTTCTCCATTTTTGGGACTAGAAAGTATCGGTGGCTTTTCCAAATGGCTTTTTAACTCCTGAAAAGCTTTTCTACAATCTTTCACTCGTTCAATTTTTTTCTTTTACTTGATTACATAAAGTATGAAACATAAAGTAAAACATATAAAATAACTATGGTAAAATATATATAAATACATATGTATGTATATAAGGCAAATAAGACAAAATAATATGTATACATATGTATAGGATATGTATATACATATGAATGGATATGCATGTAAACATAAAGGGGGACACACACATTAAATACCCATCCTCTCAAGCACATAAAACATCTAATCTTGTTTTTATAAATCACTTTCATTCCACAAAAATCATATCAGGTCAAAGAAATTCTCCGACCAAAGAAAAGAATATATAAAATCAAAGAAAATAGAACAAGCTTACTGTATACAATAGAATGCAACCTACTCTCTATAACGACCCGAAATTTTCGACTCCGAAAATCCCAGATAGTTAGGGAAAGAAGAAGAAAGAGGTAGAAGAAGAACAGAAAACAGACTCAGAATCTCACATTTCGCAGCGGATCAAATATAATATAAAATAATAGCATTTATACAGAAAATCTTTATCAGTCACTTTACATTCAATACATTAGAGTTACAACCATTCATATATCAATTGGACAGTTAAGATTAACTTGTCCCAGAAATACAAACAATATAACACAGCGGAATACACTCCATACGTTTCTGCCATCCAGCTCGCCTCCTGAGCTCCAGAATGACCTTACCTGAAAATCTGTAATACTCGGTCTGACCCGAGCATTACATCAAAGTAACACCCGGGTCAGGCTGGAAACCAGCGTGAGTAAACCCATCAACATGAAATACTAATGCATAAAATTTATTTAAAACCCGGGGTAACTCGTACCTTATTACGAGTTCTTAACTTGTTATATTCAATACTTATTCATAGATCAAACCCTAAGTACCCTTACTCAATTTCAAAGGTCCAGATATTTAAATTATACCATTCCAGCCTATCGATTTCACATATCAAATCTATAAAGAATTATTGAAGATTTTAAATCGAAGTGGTTTCGGGTATTTGCTTATACCCGATCCCGGTCTCTTCGATTTCAATGTCATCTTAATCCCAGTCGTTTAAGTGGATACAAATCAATTTTAAATGTAGGTTCACATATTCTCACAACAAATCAATTATTGATAGATAACTTACAATATCCCAGTACAACCCATCATATCATATCATAATACATCACAACTCAATATCAGAGATATCTAGACAAACCAAGGTATTTAATTCAAGTTTATCATCTATAGGCATTAATTAATTAAAGTAACGACCCGAAATTTAAATTTCATTTAAACATTAATTTATTTCATTTAAATTAAGAAACATTTAAACTTAATAAAATATATAATTGCTAGATCATAATACTTCAGTTTGTTAGGACTTTGGGGTTTTTCTGGTGATTGAGGTACTCGGGGTGGTCGGGTTTTTGACTGGAGGTGGAGGGGAGCTTTGTGGTCCAGGCAAAAATGTCAGGTGATTTTCTTAGCCACCGTTGCGGCGGCGGTGGGTCGAAATAGGTTTTAAACCCTAATTTGTGTCGAGGCTGGAAATTGGGTCACCGCGTTGTCTCTGATGAATCGAGTTGCATCGGATTTGGGGCGTTGGAAGCATGGATGTCTGGCGGAGCTTAGGAAGGGGTTACGCGACCTCTGGTGGTCGGCATCGTGGGTTCGAGGAAGATTCAGGAGAAGGGTTTTGGTTCCAGGGTTTGACTGAGTATCTCGATTTCGATGTGAGATTCATGACGAAGATTTGGTGGTCGGAATCAGATGAGATGATCGTCGATGTGTCAAAGGTATCGTGGATGGTCGGAATGGCCTCGGTCGCTGGTGCATGTGCACGGCGTGTTTGTGTGTCAGTAGTTTGGGTAGTGGATGTTGTCTCGAAGGGATACTCGGGATTGGGAGTTGTTTGCTCGAGTTCATACTCGGGATAGCGTGAGAATTATAATCATGTTTCAGATTTTAAACTTAAATTAAATGATTTAATTAAATAAGTTAATTATAAAGATAAATGTTTTAAATTATGTTAATGATAGATAGGTAATTAATAAAGGATAATGGTTTATCTTAAAAGTTAATTAAGGTTTTAATAATTTAAGATTAATTAAATTAATAAAGTAATTAAAGAGTAATTAATTAGTTAAATTAATTAATGATTAAGGATTAATTTGTAATTAAGGGTCTAGTTAATTAATTAGAGATTAATTAATTGATAATTAGGAATTAATTAATTAAGTAATTAAGATTAATTAATTTATAATTAGAGGATAATTAATTAAGTAATTAAAGATTAATTAAGTTGTAATTAAGCATTAATTAATTAAATAATTAGAGATTAATTAACTGGTAATTAAGGATTAATTAATTTGTAATTAAGTTATTAATAATTAAGGTTAATTAATTAATAAATTAAAGAATAGTTAATCTGTAATTAAAGATTAATTAATTGGTTTATAAGGTAATTAAGGAATGATTAATAAATTAAATGGTTTGTAATTAATTAATGATTGATTTAGCAGGATTTGGTGATAAATTCTTAAGTAATTAATTTAATTTGAGTTAATTAAATTAATTATATTAATAAGTCTTGCTTGTGGATGATTGTTTGAGTATAATGTCTGGATTGATTGATATCTATTGAATGATAATCTATGTTATTCTGTGATGTGATATTGGATATATTTGTGATAAATGGGTGATATTTATCTGTGTTAATGCTGTGTGAGTTCAAGTATTGAATTGAATTAAATTGTTTAACTTTAAAACAACTTGACCTTTAAAACAGCGTTTGGATTTCGATGAGACCGAGATCAGATATCAAATTTGATTATCCGAAAACCACATCGATCCAAGTTAAATGATAGGTCGTGAAGATCGAGATGGAGGTTTAAAGTGCAAGGGTTATTGTCATTAACTCTGAGGGTGATTCCAAAATGAGTGCAACAAGGTAATGCCTTCGGTTTCGTTCGAACCCGGAACGAACTTGTATGGATTGAATGCTTTCAGAACATCGTCAGGAGGACGATGAGCATTCTAAGATATATGTGTTCTATAAAGGTAATCGTAGCCTCAAGCCTCATCGACCGGGAATGGCTAAAACAGGGGAGGTGCACGCAAGGCTAAGTGGGTAGCACCCAAGTAGGATAAGATTTTCCCCTGTCTAGAGTTCCTTTTTATTCGGCTGTGTGGGCAGTTGCTAGCTACAACCGCGGGGTTGTCTTATTCGGACTATCCAGTAAGGGGTAGCTTCGGCTTTGTGTTGCAGGGGGTCGGGAGGGATCCTCGGTACGTTAATCTAGGCCACGTACTGTGACGGGCGGTACCCCAGTAGCCCTGCCATTGTATGGAATCCAATTTCCAATAAGTGATCTCGGACTTGATTGTATACCTATGTATGCTGGAATTTAATAATGTAACAATTTCGACTATGTGAATATTTATTTGGAAACCCTAGACACTATTATAATATAACTGGATTTCCTATCGAATGTTTTTGTTATCGTAAGGGAAAAACTTGTCCGTATTTATTCGCGGAGAGTCTTACGAGATACCTTTTATTTTCAAAGGTTTTTCAAGTTAAACAACTTAACCGTTTACTCAAACCAGACCCATGTCTGACCCGGAGTTATTTTCTATTTTCTTAACTCTTGGGTACTCAAATTTTTACGAGTAGCCAAGGGATTCAGGTTAGCTTTGACGAATCTATGGAGGAGATTTGGAGCAGGAGGCTTCAGCGTATATAGATATATGTGGTTCCGCTGTGTTAGTATCTCTGAGTTGTATCTTGAGTTGTATGATAGACATGCCTTTATAACTGTCTAATTTGTGATGTATAAGCTGTGTAACTCTGATAGATGTTGTCTATTATGTAATAACTATGTGATGTAATATAATTTATTCGTTCCGTTGTGAGATTCTGATATTGTTTAGTTCTTTCTTTTCTATATTTTCTCTTTTCTATCCCTTTCTTTCTTAATCATGATACGTCTTTCTGTGAGTGAAAGACGAGTCGTGACACTCTCTCTAATATGTACCTCCATTTGTTCCACATTGTTTCATTCGAACAAAACTAAGTAAAACAGAAAACTATTACTTCCATTTTACAACTTAAAGCAAACAAAACCACTAAACAGAGAAGATCGAAATCAAGCCAAGCTAGCAGCTTTTCAAACAGCATATTGTTCTCTGCCTTCAAAAGAAATAAAATGGTGAGTAAACTTCTTCTTCCAAAAACAAATCTTTTTATAAATCTATGATTGGGTTTTAAAGTAAAATAGTAATATAAGTTTGAGTATATTGTTGCAAAGAGAAAAAATTAAATGTATATGTGCCTGCACATGAATGTAGGAATGCCTGTATATTTTCCTGTCTCTGTTCTGCTTTGCCAACATGTTCAAAACTCTCAAAAATCTATACCTCTTCATCTAGATGGTTTTAGACTAGGGTGTTTGAAGAATTTTTATTTGTACCAGGGTATGATTAATTTTAAAAATAATTTTATGGGATGTTATCAAGTAGAGATGCCGTAATATGGGATGAACAACAAGACATCAAATATTTCAAGAAATTCGACTATGTTAAATTTTGTTTTCACCTACATAAATGTAATCGTCTTTGGAAATGATGATTTTTAGTAGCTTCTTCGTAATTTTTAGTGGTGTGATTGTTGGGACAGTGAGAGATGATCGGAAAATGGACTTGGGGTGTTTTCTAGCGATCGCGAGGGTGATAGGCTTCAAGGTCATGGTCGAAGGAGGCCGAGGTGATGGCGGTTGCAGGAAAAATGGTGGCATGATTTTTAAGGCACCGTGGTGGTGGGGCGGTGGTGAAGTAGGGTTTTAGGGCACGTTTGGTTAGGGTGTGTTTGTTGCTTGACTGCGGTGGCGTCGAGGTGGCTCGGAGTAGGGGGAAAAGGAAGATAGGAGATAGGAGATAGGTGCAGCTCCAGGCAAGGTGGCGAGGTTCCCGGTGGTCAGCGGCGGCGGTGCGAGGAAAATTTTGGGTGATGGTCTGCTTTCTGGGTAATGACAGATTTGCTCGTTTTTGATTTCAAGTGGTTTCGAGGGTTCTGGGTTGTCTAGGAGGTTGAGGGGGACGATCGTGATTTGGGGGTGGCGTCGGTGGTGGTCAACGCGTCGCCGATGGCATGTGCACGTGCACACCGGATTGGGTATCAGGTTAGCAGGTGGTTATTGATAAATGGATAAGAGAAAGAGAAGGAGTAAAGAAAGGGGAGGGGGATTTCTGGGTATCAGGTTTTGGGCCTTTGTTTTCAAAAATAAATAAATAAATAAAATAAATAAAATAAAAATCTAATTACTATGGAAATTAAATGCTTTTGAACTTAAATTCTACGATTTTATAACACATAGGAATCGAGCTTGCCTATTCCCTTTAATCACTTATTAATACCCTTATTTAAATATATATTTGAAGTATAAAAATTAGTTATGGTTAATATAAATAAAGTAATTTAAATCTTTAAATTAACTCAAACCTTAGGTTAGTAAATGGTCATGTAAATAAAATGATTTAAGCTTAAATTAATTAAGCTTAGGATAATTATATATATATATATATGTTAATTATTTATTTATTTACTAAATTTTATTAAGATAAAATAAATAATTAGTTAACTGTTAAGGTAAAATAAAAATGATTTAAAACTTTTAATTAATTAAAAGTCTTAAGTTAATTATACATGTTAATTATTAATTAATTCCACATATTTAATTAAATAAAAATAAAATGGTTTGTAATTAGTTTAATAATAATTAACAGGATTTGGAAAGAATTAATTTTTGTTTAAATTAAATGGATAATTGTGTGACTAGTTAATCTAGTCTACGAATAGTTTAAAATGATTAAGTACTTTAGATTGCATTATTTTTCTAGCGTGTTATTTCCAGTTACTCTGTGATATGAAATAACCCGAATCAAACAGTGAATATAAACGTGAGACGTTTATTGGAAATAGATATTTGTGATGGAATTTCCATGTGAATATGACATTCTAAAATTGAAATTGTTTTATTAAAAACAATTTGGCCTTAAAAGATGGCGTTGGGTTCGAAGAGACCGGGATTGGATATCAGTGTTATCCAGAACCACTTCGATCCTTGAACTACTATAAATCTCTATGGGTTTGATTATAGAGTCTAATCGGCTGGAGCTGAATAAATAGGTGTTCGGTCGGCTAATTGTCTATCGAGTTAGAAAATAGCCGAACGGAATTTGAAATAAAATTTACCGCAAGCGCATGGCGTACACTTGTAGTACGTGGCGAATACGGGTCGATCCGCAAGGAATTGATGATTTTAAAAATCTATTTCAATCAAATTAAACCAAAGTCGAGAGATTGTCAAGCTAAAAAATGAGAAAACTAACAAACTAACAACTACAAATGTGAATGAAAACTACGAGAATAAATTGACAATTTAGAGATAATTCCACTCTCTAGATCACATAAATCAACAAAATGAAGTTATGATCTCTCTTTTCTTGTCATTAGTGTAATTAGTTGATGTGCTTATCATAAGTATGGTATATTTGTGCTATTAATTAGCACAATATAAACCATCAACTATAACACAACCACTATAACACATTTACACTCATGAAATATGACAACAAAGTTGAAAGCAAAATCTATTTTAAGCATGGCCTATTAACTATTGTTTAGAAATATAGGCCATCAAATTTTAATTTCAACAATCACTTCATTACCATCATAATATGTAGATGAAGAGGTAATCATTGTTTGTGATTGTTTAAGCATAGCCTATTTGGTGTCAACAATATAGGCTATCAAATTCACATCAAAAACAACAAGTTAAACCACTTCATTTTAAGCACAAAAAGAGAGCATAAACATCAAAATGTTTAAGCTACATGATTAGAGGCTTCATTACCCCTAAATTGAAGGGATTAGCCTCTCATTTGTGTTATCATATCAACACTTATTGCTTGCAACATGAAACTAAAAAAAAGAAGGAAAATGAAAGCTAATGAAAAAGAGAGCTAATTAACAAGAATTAGAACTTTTCTACTTGCATGAAAGTAAATCTACACTACAACATGAAATGAAATAAACAAGAAAGGGAAAAGATCATATATTAAATTGCATAAAAAAGAAAAATTACATGAAGATAAAAATGGCTAAGTAGCCATGAAAAGAGAAAGAGAAGAGCTTGTTTATTTGTGAGCTTTAAACTAAACTAAGAGAGACTAAAGGGGGAGGAGGGTTACGTGAATCATAAGGGGATTTTATACATGTGTTAAACCCTAATTCATATTTTTGGGGAATGCCCAAAATACCCTCTTAGGAAGTGTGGAGGCCAAGTAATCATTAGCTTCAAATAATCCTCATTTAAGTGTACATGAAGCCATTAATTCCATAAGCATGTGCATTAGCCTCTAATTTGTACATTAAGGTAGGTGGGTAGGTGGGGTCCTCTATTATCATGCCTTTGAATTATTTCCATCTTCATTTCTTTATCTTCACTCTTGTTCATGCATACATCTTCATGAAACCACTTGTATATGAAGCCAAATTCCTATAAAATAATATAGAAATTTCTAATTAAATTTTCTCAAATTAATATATGCACAAAAATGACCATTTTGCCCTTGGATGAAGATGAATATGTGACGATTTGAAAATAATTTGAATTTTGGTTTAAACAAGTTAAAATGCCCGATATGATCATTTATTTAATTTAAATAGATTAAATATGGTGGTAAAATATGCACATTTACGTGCACATCAAATACCCCCACACTTATCTTTTTATTCGTCCTCGAATAAAAAAAAACTAAGATAAATCCATTTTCGTAGGGAGCACGATTGCATTGAGCATATGCAACAAGCCGTTAAACCTCTGGGTGTCCCCAGTAGGACGAGTGTTGTCTCGTGAGGGTTTTCAGCGGATACTACCCACAAAATCCAAATGTAGGATGAAAATATTTACAAAATGCAAGATTTATTTACAAAGATGTGAATGCAAGTTTTTGAAAAATATTTACGAACGAAGGATTTACTTTTAAATTAACACAAATAAGTTAAATATAGTTTTGGTCATTATCTTGAAATTTAAGTCATTTACTCGTCAAAAATTTCAACAAAAATCAATTTATCATGACAATAGACAATAGTTTAACTCGTTGTTTCAGTCGATAACAAAGTGTAACTATGAAATAGATTCTTAGTTGATTATCAAAGTTTATCAAAGTGGTATTTTCATTTCTCTTCAATAACAAGTCAAATCAAATAAGTTAAAATATTGCTTGGATTTCAATTGCTTACTCTCTCCATTTTTTCTTTTGAAAATTTTATTGATATTAACAATATTTATATATGCCTAACTCGGATAAACTGAGGCCAGATATACCGATCGTGCACTGCCTTTCGGTCTTACGTGAGAAGGGTACAGAGCATGGCGAGTGAACACACGAATTTGAACACCTATTGACTGTAGGCGTTATTAAAAAGAATTTTTATATATATACACCTAACTCAGATAAACTGAGGCCAGATATACCGATCGTGCACTGCCTTTCGGGCTTACGTGAGAAAGGTACAGAGCATGGCGAGTGAACACACGAATGTGAACACCTGACTCTAGATGTTAAAAACATATACATATATCAAAGAATTTTTTTTGTGAATTTTCTTTTGGATTTTTAGAGAGAGAGAGTTTCATAAAATCATCTTAGCACTACTTAACTTATAAGACAAAAAAATGTCATATCCTTTACTTTAAGGCAACCACTTTTTAAAACAAAGATTTTCAATTAGGATATATTTCATAATTATCACGTATGAATCTTACTATATACTAGTTAAACCATTTTTATTTGTAATCAAACTTCATTTTTATTTTTGTTAAGACGGATAAATTTTCAAAAATTTCAATTTAATAAACCAAAACCATATATTTATCCTATAGTGTTTCTTTAAAAATAAATCAAAAATGCTAAAAAAATAATTTTTTTTTTGTTTTTGAGAATTTTTTTAAATTTTGGAAAGAAAAATTAAAAATAAACCATGAAAAATCGAAAATGATGATGAGTCTCCCCCCACACTTGATTTTGACTGTGTCCCCACGGTCAACCCAAGTGGAAGGAGAAAAATAAAAACAGAAACATGACCTTTATTTAAATGAAAATTAACGGTATTTACACGAGATCAGGAAGTATATCGTCAAATAGTAAATGAAACGGTCTTCCAAAAACCGATTTATTTGCCTCGTCAAGTATACGAGACACAGCTTAAGCTTGAAAAACCAAATCGTAAAAGATTTTGAAGTTGAATGTTTATTTGGAAAAACGAATGTCGTTTTATTAAAAATCGTACGAGTCATTTTATTTTCAATGATTTTTGGGGTTGATAAAACGATTGATTGAAGTTCAAGTTGATTTTCACCAAATTGAAATTTAAGCTGTTCATTGAAAAATTCTTCAGAATTATTGATTTCAAAATCAAATTGGTGATTTAAATCTTCCCCATCAGAGTTTAACGACTCGTTTTCAAAAAGTCCATAAAACTCGTGTTCGTTAAATTCGACTTCCTTTGTTGGATTATCAACAACTTTATTGCATAAATCAAGTTCAAAATTCAAAGTTGTTGTATTCAAATTTTCAGAAAAAGGAAGATCGAAATTTAAATCAAGTTTCCCACCCTCAAAAGAATTGAAATCCAACTCAATTACCGTGTTTTCAACAACTTCGTTAAGATTTTCGTTTTCAATTTCAAAAGTTGTTATTTGAAAATCATCGATTTGGGTAAAAGATGGATTATTGTTTGACTCGTCACATGTTGGAATTTGATTTTGTTGTTCACGTTGTTTCATATAAGTTTCAAACAACGAATCCGTGTGATGATCGTAAATTTCATTCATTTGCTCAGTGTTTGTGCCAAAATTGGTCACAAACCCCGAATGTTGTGAAAGCACCAGTGTATGAATATAAATCAACAATAATCACACACAAATCTCAAATCTAAGCAAACAGAGTATCACAATTCAGAAATAATGAACAGAAACACGAGATTTATAGTGGTTCGGCGATCTTGCCTACGTCCACTCTGAAGTTGATGATTTTATTGATGTTCACTCGATGATTACAATCTCTTCTAATGTAGTACAACTGAAATTATATGCTAAGTCTCAATCTAAAGTAGCGGTGGTGTTCTGGAGTAAATCCGGCAGAATCTGGGCGCTCTTTAGTACTTCGAATTGTCCGACCCTCTTTCTGAATGACTAGGGGCTCTATTTATAGGTGTAGGAGGCTGATATTTCGCCTAAAATGAGGGGAAACCAGTTCTGGTACGTCAGGGGGCCCACATGGCCGAAATCTGGAGATCCGGGCCCACTTTGGGATCGATTCGACCCTTGGTTCGAATCGATCAAGAAATCATCCAATCGAGCTGAAATTTGGCGTGGACATTCTTCATCATGTACTTAAGCTTCTGTGAAAATTTCATGGCATTTGGACTTGTAGAACTTGAGTTATGATCGATTCAAGATTGCACTTTCGGTGAAGATGGTGGTTCGAATCGACCCCTTTGAATCGATAGGGTTGAATCGATGCCAGGTGTATGTGCGCGGTGATGTGGCGCGCGCTTTTCTCGAGTTGATCCGGTTTTTCCTCCGAGTTTTATTGGGTCGACTCCTGAGTTTTAGCCGCGTTTACTTGGTGGACTCGAGACGTTGGATTCGAAGGCTCTCCTCCTTCGAATCGATGGAACAGGAGCTTGTTCGAATCGATCAGGATATGCTACTGTGGATCGATTCGAAGCAGTCTCAATATGGGGGATTCGAAGGATACTTCCTTTGTGGAATCGAAGTAGGGAGCCAGTTTGATGGATTCGAACCAAGGGCATTTTGATGGAGTCGAACTGAGGGCCGAAGTGAGGCTAGGTTTCGATGGATTCAAACTATCGCATTTCGAGGATGGATTCGAGGCGAGGCCCAGTGGGATGGATTCGAAGCATGGTCTGAGGATGGATTCGAATCACTATGTGGCTGATGGATTCGAGGCGAGGCCCAGTGGGATGGATTCGAAGCATGGTCTGTGGATGGATTCGAATCACTATGTGGCTGATGGATTCGAGGCGAGGCCCAGTGGGATGGATTCGAAGCATTGGGAGACGAACTCAAGGCTATGTCCTTCACTTGCGTCGATGATATCTTGGGCGTACGAACTCGGATTGACTCGAGATTTGGAATGTTGTTCTATCTGGCCTTGCTTGACATGTCTTATCAATTGTAGCCCGATCCGGACTTGGACAAAAATCATTGATATCCATGGTGAAACAGTGTATAACGAACTCTTACGACGAACTGTCTTTAGTTTTCCAGTCAACTTTTTGGTGTCACGGCCTTGCCAAAAGGCGGGATAACATTTGCCCCCCAAAACATGCCTTGCGATAGGAAGGTGTGTTTTGTAATGCCATAAGCTGGATGTTCATATCCTGTTGATGCCCTGCAAAGAAATTGATAGTTTTATATGACCTCAAATGACGACCGTTCGCGATCAAGCCATTTGTGGTGGAATTCGACCGTTCGCGATCTAGCATTTCTATATGGCCCCAAATGACGACCGTTCGCGATCAAGCCATTTGAGGTGAGGGGTGCCGTTCGAGGCGAGTTGTGATCGTTCGCGATCGGGTGCCTTTCGTTGCGATTTGTGACCACTCGCGGTCGGGTGACGTGGAAAGAGGAATGTGATCGTTCGCGATCGTGTGCCGTACGAGGCAAAAATGTGATCGTTCGCGATCGAATGTCGTATTAGGTGAATTGTGACCGTTCGTGGTCGAGCGCCGTACGAGGCAGAGTGTGATCGTTCGTGATCGAATGTTATACTAGATGAAGTGTGACCGTTCGCGGTCGGGTGCCGTTCGAGGCAAAAGATGACCGTTCGAGGTCGTTTGCCGTTCGAGGCTAATGGTGACCGTTCGAGGTCGGGTGCCGTTCGAGGCTAATGGTGACCGTTCGAGGTCGGGTGCCGTTCGAGGCTAATGGTGACCGTTCGAGTTCGGGTGCCGTTCGTGGCGAAGTGTGATCGTTCGCGATCGAATTGTGACCGTTCGCGGTCGGATGCCGTTCGAGGCGAATCGTGACCGTTCGTGGTCGGGTGCCGTTCGAGGTGAATTGAGTGTGCCCGGGGAGGGACTTAGTATCATCAATACCAGGTTTCACGTTCGGGTGAATCCCCGGATTGTTTCTTGCAACGGTTTATCGCCATCTCAGAGCATGCCTAGGGACCGTTCGTGATCCCGTACATGTGTAAGTGGCTTAGCCGTTATGAAATCACAAATAGCATTTTTTCATTGAAAATAAGTCTTTAGCAGAAATGTTAAACAAAGTCAAGTTCAAATATTCAAATCAAGATGAAACAAAAGCAAAGCAAGGATGTCAAAGTGTAAACTCCCACAACGATAGGGTTAGTAGTCATTCACAACATGCCTATGGACCGTTCGTGATCTCGCACATGTGTAAATGACTTACCCGTGTTGGTGAGAGGTTTACAACTTGTCCATCGTTATTTCAACTAATTGATAATCATACGATGTCCTGGCTCGGGGGCACCCCTGGCTGATGTAGACGGTGGTCGCTCTGGCTCTACCGCTGGAGCTCGCCTCCTCACATACTGAAGTAGCATACCGTTCCTGATGTGCCCTTCCACCTCATCCTTCAGATGTCTACAGTCGTTAGTATTATGACCATTCAGTTCGTGGAATAAGCAGTATCTGTCTGATTTCCTCTCGTCAACAGTGGGATCCCTTCGTATTGGCCTACGGTAGGGAACTTGCTCTCGTGTATCTTGGTAGATTCGCTCCAAACTCTCATTCAGCTCTGAATAAGTGGTGAATCGTGGCTCTCTCCGTAGTCGCTTTGACCTGTCACCATTGTCCTCAGCCTTTCGTTTTCCTTTATCCTTGCCTGAATCATTTTCGAGAGGCTTTTTGTCTTTAAGTGCATAAACTTCTATTCTCTCTCCTTCTTCTCTTTCAGCATTAGCGTCTTCCAATCGTAAAAACTTTTCTGCCTCGTGATAGAATTCTCTTAGATCCATTGGCGGATCCTTAGTTAATGAATTTTTGAATTCCGTGCCATCAGCTATTCCGGACACAGCTGCCATCATAACCATGGATGGATCTGGCCGATACACCGATACTGCTACCGCATTGAACCGCGTCAAGAAATTCCTCAAAGACTCCCCAGCTTTCTGCTTTAGCGTTGCCAAACTCATCACATTCTTGGGTCTCGAAATATGAACTCTGAATTGCCTCATAAATTTCTCAATCAAATCGGTCCATGTCCCAATGGAGCCGCTCTCTAGCTGTCTGAACCATAAAGCTGCTATGTCTGTCAAATACAATGGGAAGCACCGGGCCATGACTTCCTGTGATGCCTCCAGCACTTCCATGTGCCTTATATACCTCGTTAGATGGACCGCAGGGTCCGTCCTCCCATCATACCCTTCTACTGTTGGAAGTTTGAATTCTGGTGGGTTCCTAGCCAACCTAATCGCAGGAGAAAAGGGACTCCTGTTCACATCTTCAAGATCTCTGTTTACCAATCCTCCTCTCATGGCTCGCCTGACCATCTCTGCCAATCTATCATTGTCTCCAAGCTGTAGTCCTCGTTCACTACCTTCGATCTGCCCCCCGAGTCCGTGTGAGCTTTCAGGTGTTTGCCCCCCTGATTGAGCGTTCATCCCTCTATCGCTGTCAGGTTGCTCGGATGTCCTTGTCTCTCTTCCCGCGTTCGGATCAACATGTCCTAAGTGTGTGCCCCCCAGCTCCGGCGCTGCTTTGGATGGTCCTGCTTCGTTTTGGGCCCTGGTTGTTCTTTGATTTTGCGCTCCAAATTGCCCAATCTGTTGAAGCAAATTCTGGATCATTTCCTCCTGTCTCTTTATCATTGTCTCCATCTCTTCCCTAGTGATGAAAACTGAAGCTTGGTTTGCTCCTGAGGAAGCCTCTTGACTCCCTTCATGCTGACTTCGCTCTGGCCTCTGCCTTTTACTTGTTTGTCTTGTCATGATTCTTCGGATTTGAATCTCTTAGCCTTCTGAATCAACTTTCAAAGGATAGAACTCCTGAGTTCAGTTCTCAGTGAAAGCACCAAAGTGTTTGTGCCAAAATTGGTCACAAACCCCGAATGTTGTGAAAGCACCAGTGTATTAATATAAATCAACAATAATCACACACAAATCTCAAATCTAAGCAAACAGAGTATCATAATTCAGAAATAGTGAACAGAAACACGAGATTTATAGTGGTTCGGCGATCTTGCCTACGTCCACTCTGAAGTTAATGATTTTATTGATGTTCACTCGATGATTACAATCTCTTCTAATGTAGTACAACTGAAATTATATGCTAAGTCTCAATCTAAAGTAGCGGTGGTGTTCTGGAGTAAATCCGGCAGAATCTGGGCGCTCTTTATTACTTTGAATTGTCCGACCCCCTTTCTGAATGACTAGGGGCTCTATTTATAGGTGTAGGAGGCTGATATTTCGCCTAAAATGAGGGGAGACCAGTTCTGGTACGTCAGGGGGCCCACATGGCCGAAATCTGGAGATTCGAGCCCACTTTGGGATCGATTCGACCCTTGGTTCGAATCGATCAAGAAATCATCCAATCGAGCTGAAATTTGGCGTGGACATTCTTCATCATGTGCTTAAGCTTCTGTGAAAATTTCATGGCATTTGGACTTGTAGAACTTGAGTTATGATCGATTCAAGATTGCACTTTCGGTGAAGATGGTGGTTCGAATCGACCCCTTCGAATCGATAGGGTCGAATCGATGCCAGGTGTATGTGCGCGGTGATGTGGCGCGCGCTTTTCTCGAGTTGATCCGGTTTTTCCTCCGAGTTTTACTGGGTCGACTCTTGAGTTTTAGCCGCGTTTACTTGGTGGACTCGAGACGTTGGATTCGAAGGCTCTCCTCCTTCGAATCGATGGAACAGGAGCTTGTTCGAATCGATCAGGATATGCTACTGTGGATCGATTCGAAGCAGTCTCAATATGGGGGATTCGAAGGATACTTCCTTTGTGGAATCGAAGTAGGGAGCCAGTTTGATGGATTCGAACCAAGGGCATTTGGATGGAGTCGAACTGAGGGCCGAAGTGAGGCTAGGTTTCCATGGATTCGAACTATCGCATTTCGAGGATGGATTCGAGGCGAGGCCCAGTGGGATGGATTCGAAGCATGGTCTATGGATGGATTCGAATCACTATGTGGCTGATGGATTCGAGGCGAGGCCCAGTGGGATGGATTTGAAGCATGGTCTGTGGATGGATTCGAATCACTATGTGGCTGATGGATTCGAGGCGAGGCCCAGTGGGATGGATTCGAAGCATTGGGAGACGAACTCAAGGCTATGTCCTTCACTTGCGTCGATGATATCTTGGGCGTACGAACTCGGATTGACTCGAGATTTGGAATGTTGTTCTATCTGGCCTTGCTTGACATGTCTTATCAATTGTAGCCCGATCCGGACTTGGACAAAAATCATTGATATCCATGGTGAAACAGTGTATAACGAACTCTTACGACGAACTGTCTTTAGTTTTCCAGTCAACTTTTTGGTGTCACGGCCTTGCCAAAAGGCGGGATAACACTCAACAAAATCCAGTTTATAATTATTAACTTGAGGATTTTCGATTTGGATTTGTTGAGAACAAAAATTTTCACTTACATCATAGTCGAGATGATTCCCATTGCCAAAATTATTTGAAAAGTGGACCACATTTTCGTTTTGATTTTGAAATTAATTTTGGAGTTCAAAATTGAATTGGCATGGGTTATACTCGATTGAATTTTGAAGTGAATTCAAATTTGATTATTTTGAAAATTTTGATTTGAATCATTGCCCAAATATGAATTACACAAATCATTTATCATTTGGTTTTGTTGTGTAGAGATTTCAAGTAAAGACGAAATGCTCTTTTCAAGATTTGAGGGTTGGTCATCATTTTGAAAATTTTGTGGTTCAAAATTTGAATCATTTATACAATAGTTGTTGTTAAAATATCCATACGAATTTGGAGTTAAATTATATGGATTATATTGATTTTCACAACTATATTCAAGTGAGTAAGGAAAAGGAAACTCAAACATTTTCAAGAATGTTTTTGTTTTTTTTAAGGAAAAATATTTACAAATAAAATTTATTTTTCAAAAGGGAAATTGAATTTTGTTTTGTTTTTTGGTTTTTCAAATTTTTTTTTTATTTTTGAAAAGGTTTTATAATTTTTTTTATTTTGGTTGTTCTAAATTTTTTTTTGGATTTTTGAAATTTCAAAGAAAAAGGATGTAAAAATTTCAAAGAAAAAGGAATATATACAATTTTTTTAGTTTTGGATTTTGAATTTTTTTTATTTTAAATATGCATGAACTAATGCAACTAAATGAATGCAAGGGTTAATTACAAATGATTTATCCTAAGTTAACTCAAAATTGTATAATCACACTTTGTCTTAAATCAACAAGATAGTTCTCAGCCAGGTAACGGGCAGGGGTTATCGGTGCACCACGAATCACCATAGCAATGCAGCCGAAGGTTTAAGTACCTTTAGAGGAACAACCACTATAATATTTATGAATCACCGTAATATTTATAAATGGTTATTACTCCGCCGTAGCCTAGACACCAAGAAATTAAATTGTTCAAAGAAGACAACTTGTCAATATACAATTAAAAGTTATCGATGTCTAATCGTTATTATTAATCAAAATCTAGGATGAAATGCAAAGCAGAAATAAACGTGTATAAACAATGCTACTACAAATGATTTCTATTTTTTTTTATTTTATTTGATTTTTTTTAAATTCAATCAAACAACAATGCAAGACAAACAAAAACAATAGATATATACAATGCAAGGCAAATAAAGAAAAAATTATAAGTAAGCAAGCATTTTTTTTTTGGCAAGCTCAGCACGCAAGCAATTTATTTTAGCAAGCATTTCTGCTCCTTCTGCAATTCTGCTTTGGCAACCTGAAATAAAAACCACATATATATACAGTTTTTTTTTGGAAACGAAGCAAATTTAAAAGTGACGTTTTACTTAAAAAAAATTGTAAATAAAAAGTGAATGAACTTAAAACAAATGAAAAACAAAAACAATGGAAGACAAATAATCTTTTTGTTTTTTTTATTTTTCTTAAGAGAGGGAAAAAGGGAAAATCAAAACAATTGAAATCAAAAGAAGCAAATCAAAACAAAAGATTTCTAAACAAAGCAACACTTAACTTATTTGATTTTTTTTGTTTTTTTTCGGAATCAAAGAACAAAAGGGAATCAAAAGAACAAATGAACACATCCCAAACTAAATTTAACCGACCCAAAAGTAATTATAGCTGTCAAACCCAAAACCCCTTTCTTCTCTATTCAGTTCATTTCAACAGAGAATTATTCTAGGAACTCAAAATCAAAAATCGATTGGGGTCGCGAGTTCGTTTCTCCGATTAGATGGGGGTTCGAAGCGATGATTTCTGGTGGATTGGGGTAATTCTCGAGCTCGATTGCCAAAGTGAAGTTGAGGTCGCAAGTGGCAATTGTGATCGGGTTTCGATTTAAGTTCAAGGAATTTGATTTTTGGGTTTTTATGAAGTGAATTGCAGGTGATTGTAGAGGTCGAGATTTTGGTCTCGTGATTGAGGATTCAGAGGCGGGTTAAAGTCGTGATTACGAGTTGTTCGATGAGGAATTTCTGGCAATTGGCGATGGTTTGTTTCAGGTTGATTCGAGTCGCAAGAGTGAATTTGCGAGGTTTAGGAGATTGTCAGTAATTTGGGGTTGCGATTGATTTATGGTCGAAGTGTTGAAGTGTCGAGGTAGATGGCAGTTAGCTGTAGTGAGGTCTTATGGGTTGAGGATGGTAATTGCTAGTCGGCAATGATCAGGAAATAAATGGTGGAGTTGAGTGTTTTGAATGTTGAAGTGATCGGTGATGTGGTGATTTTTGTTGTAGAGTTCGATGATGTAGCAGCAAGGAATGATGTGATGTTGGTGTTGTTGAATGTTTGTGATGGGGTGTTCACGGCAGAAGTGAATGCTAGTGGTGTTTGATGATTGTGAGTAGTTTTGATGTCGTGGAGGATGGTTTCTGGTTGTTGAATGTTGTGGCAGTTTGAGGTTGGTATGTCAGTTCAACTGCGATGATGTAGGAGTTGGACAGTGAAATGTTGAAGATACTACACAGTGCAGTTCTAATGATCGGAAGAGGTGGTGTTGAGGAAGTAATGGGTTGGCAGGGTTGACAGGCAACGACAGTGTAGTGGTAAATGACAGTAGTTACAGAGGCAGTTTTTGTAATAGTAGTTGTAGGGGAATGGGTTTGGAGATGGTGGAGTTGATGGTTGATGAACTGCTGTAACAGGGAGTATGACAATGATTTGTTTGCAGTTGTATGATGGTGAATTGTTGAAGTGCAAGGTGTAGGCAATTGCACTGATGTATGGTTTGAAGAATATGTTGACCGTTTTGGGTATGTCCAGAGGTAGGTAATGTTTGTACTTGTTGTTTGTTTAATGGTGGTGGATGTTAAAGGATTGAATGCTTGTTGATGAAGGGCATGTGATGTCTGGTTTATGTATGAGGTGGAAAGGTAGTCGAACAAATTGTATTGATGAAAATGTGTTGATGGAAATGAGGAAATGGATGATATGGAGTTGGTGTATGGTTCAGTTGGAAATAGACAGTGGATATGCAGTGGGTTGGATTTTGGAACAGTGAAATGGTTGTGAAATGTGAGAAGTTGATGAATGCAACTGTTATGAGGAGAAAGTTGGAGTTGGTGGCAGATTGAATTATGGTGAAGCAGAGGCAGGGGAGTGATAGAGTGTGACAGTGCACAACAATCAGGGAGGTTTGTGTAGTTATATGTAGTGGAGTATGGGGCTGTTGGATCAAGAAATGGTGAACAGAATTGTTGGCACAGTTGAACAGGGGGGTTGCTGTGAAAAACTTGTACAAGTGAAAGGAGTTGTTAGAGACAGTAAATGTAAATGACAGAAAAAAAAACAGAGAAATATACAATGCAAACTATACAATGTAAATTGAAAATGCAAATTGTAAATGAAAATAAAATAATTTTTTTTGATATGAAATGAAAATGAACAATCAACAAGAAAACGATAACAACACACAAACAAAAATCAAACAACACACAACACAATTTTTTTTTTAAAATGCAAACACAGACAAAACAAAAACAGACAAAAATCAAACACAAATAATTCGAAGAATAGAGAATTGAAATCAAAACAATTCCCCGGCAACGACGCCAAAAACTTGTTCGGTCAGCTAATTGTCTATCGAGTTAGAAAATAGCTGAACGAAATTTGAAATAAAATTTACCGCAAGCGCATGGCGTACACTTGTAGTACGTGGCGAATACGGGTCGATCCGCAAGGAATTGATGATTTTAAAAATCTATTTCAATCAAATTAAACCAAAGTCGAGAGATTGTCAAGCTAAAAAATGAGAAAACTAACAAACTAACAACTACAAATGTGAATGAAAACTACGAGAATAAATTGACAATTTAGAGATAATTCCACTCTCTAGATCACATAAATCAACAAAATGAAGTTATGATCTCTCTTTTCTTGTCATTAGTGTAATTAGTTGATGTGCTTATCATAAGTATGGTATATTTGTGCTATTAATTAGCACAATATAAACCATCAACTATAACACAACCACTATAACACATTTACACTCATGAAATATGACAACAAAGTTGAAAGCAAAATCTATTTTAAGCATGGCCTATTAACTATTGTTTAGAAATATAGGCCATCAAATTTTAATTTCAACAATCACTTCATTACCATCATAATATGTAGATGAAGAGGTAATCATTGTTTGTGATTGTTTAAGCATAGCCTATTTGGTGTCAACAATATAGGCTATCAAATTCACATCAAAAACAACAAGTTAAACCACTTCATTTAAAGCACAAAAAGAGAGCATAAACATCAAAATGTTGAAGCTACATGATTAGAGGCTTCATTACCCCTAAATTGAAGGGATTAGCCTTTTATTTGTGTTATCATATCAACACTTGTAGCTTGCAACATGAAACTAAAAAAAGAAGGAAAATGAAAGCTAATGAAAAAGAGAGCTAATTAACAAGAATTAGAACTATTCTACTTGCATGAAAGTAAATCTACACTACAACATGAAATGAAATAAACAAGAAAGGGAAAAGATCATATATTAAATTGCATAAAAAAGAAAAATTACATGAAGATAAAAATGGCTAAGTAGCCATGAAAAGAGAAAGAGAAGAGCTTGTTTATTTGTGAGCCTAAACTAAACTAAGAGAGACTAAAGGGGGAGGAGGGTTACATGAAACATAAGGGGATTTTATACATGTGTTAAACCCTAATTCATATTTTTGGGGAATGCCCAAAATACCCTCTTAGGAAGTGTGGAGGCCAAGTAATCATTAGCTTCAAATAATCCTCATTTAAGTGTACATGAAGCCATTAATTCCATAAGCATGTGCATTAGCCTCTAATTTGTACATTAAGGTAGGTGGGTAGGTGGGGTCCTCCATTATCATGCCTTTGAATTATTTCCATCTTCATTTCTTTATCTTCACTCTTGTGCATGCATACATCTTCATGAAACCACTTGTATATGAAGCCAAATTCCTATAAAATAATATAGAAATTTCTAATTAAATTTTCTCAAATTAATATATGCACAAAAATGACCATTTTGCCCTTGGATGAAGATGAATATGTGACGATTTGAAAATAATATGAATTTTGGTTTAAACAAGTTAAAATGCCCGATAATTTAAATAGATTAAATATGGTGGTAAAATATGCACATTTACGTGCACATCAATAGGTAAATCTGATTATTTTATATAAGTAACTGTGTTTTGGACGTTATTATAAAATCAATGGATTTCCACAGAAGTGTTTGATTGAAATCAGATGAAAACTCGTCGTATTTTACGAGTTACCCTTGGTTTTCAAAAGAGTGTATAACTTAAGTATTTCATATCCAATGAGTTTACTCACGCTGGTTTCCAGCCTGACTCCGGTGTTACTTTATTGTAATGCTCAAGTCAGACCGAGTATTACAGATTTTCAGGTTAGGACGCTTTGGAGCTCAGGAGACGAGCTGGATGGCAGAGACGTATTGAGTATATTCCGCTGTGTATTATAGGCTATTTTATTCAGTAGTTGAGGATAAGTTATTATAACTGTCCAGATTTGTTATGCACTGATATCTTGTATTTATATTGACAGTTACAGCTTTTCTTTGTGTAAATGCTGTTATTTTATATTATATATTGTTCCACTGGGATTGTGAGATTCTGTGCTATTGTTTCTATTCTTATTCTACCTCTTTTTCTTCATAAGCCTAACAGTCTGGGATTTCCGGCACTCAACTGCTCGGCACTCTATACAGTGAACGTATTAGTGTCGATTTTCGAGGTCGAAAATCTTCGGGTCGTTACACAAGGTAGCCTAAAAACTTTCCCGAATGGACTCCGAAGGAGTATTTCCGTGGGTTCAATTTCATTTGATATTTCTATAGTATTTTGAACATCTCTTCTAGATCATCAAGATGATTCTTAGCCTCACCAGCCTTCACTAGCATGTCATCCACGTAAACCTCTATATTCGACCAATCTGTTCTTTAAACATTCTGTTGACCAGCCTTTGATTAGTAGCCCCTGCATTCTTTAGCCCGAAAGGCATCGCTTTGTAACAGCAGATTTCCCATTCAGCAATGAAGCTAGTGCGTTCCTCATCCAGCTTAAACATGGGTATTTGATTGTATCCTGAATATGCATCCATGAGAGAATAATTTGTGCCCACCAGTTGCATCAACTAACTGATCAATTCGCGGTAGTGGGAAACAGTCTTTCAGACAAGCCCTATTCAAGTCAGTATAATCAATGAAAATACACCATTTTCCATTCGATTTCTTCACCAAAACTGAGTTTGCTAGCCATTTTGGGTAGTATATTTCCCGAATAAACCCATTTTCGAGGAGTCTCTTTACTTCTTCTTTCAATGCATCAGACCATACTCTATCTAATTGTCTCTTTTTTTGTCTTATGGGGGTTTCTTCTGGATTGATGTTAAGCGCATGACACATGACCGTCGGATCAATCCCCACCATATCTGAATGGTACTAGGCAAATATGTCCTTATTGATCTTAAGAAATTGGATTAAATCTTTCTTCAAGTCGCTATCCGATTCCTTTCCCACTTAGACTACCTTTGTAGTATTATCTGAATCTATGCATGCCTCCTCAAGGTCTTCTACGGGTTTTATTCTTTCTGTTTCCCATCGAAAATTGAATTCAGTGACAATTGGGCTTTCTTTAGCAGAATTAGCATCGACTCTCTTCCGTTTACCTCCAGGAGGAATGTACCTTTCATACATGTGCTTGTTAGACTTATTTATTTTAATTTTTGCTTCGAATGTTGGATGTAAAATTCCATCATCCCAAGGGTGAAAAATAGTGGAAGAATAAAAGTAAGCAGAATACTTCCTTTTATATTGATCGATTGTAGTGAAATACATTTCTCGAGAACTGAACTGTTCTCCTTGGACTGTGCCCCAGCCTCTCTTTGTCAAGAACTTCACCGTCAGGTACTTCGGTGAGACAAATACATCTATCTCATTAAGCACGGGCCTACCAAAGAAAGCATTGTAATAAGATGGCTGGTTGATAACCACAAAGAGAGTCTTGAAAGTTCTGCAAAACGGTGGCACCCCCATTTGCACCAGCAATTTTACTTGCCCCATTGGAGTTGACCCCTTATTGTTGAATCTGAAAATTGGTTCCATGCTAGGCTCGAGCTTATCTTCAGGGATGTTGTTCTGATCTAAGGCATGCTTAAAGATAACATTGACTGCACTGCCTGTATCTACAAGAATTTTGGACACGATGGAGAGTCCAATTTAAGCTATGATCAACAAGGGATCGTTGTGTGGATGTTGAACTCCCCTTTTCAACTCTTGAGGGGTGATGACAAGATTTGGCATTGGAATATTGAGTCGTGGATTATTCAACTGGGGCTCTTCTTGGACAGAGAACACACCCTCTTTAGCCTCCTTGATATATCTGTTCTGTGCCCCTTTGATGTTCCCCGCCGGATGCAGCACACCATAAATTACGTCGATCCTATTCAGCGGTGGGCTTAAGCTCAAAGGATATTCTTCTTCCAAAATATTAACAGCGTTATTAGGGAGCTTTTGCTGACCATCTCCTATTCACGGGGCTTTCTGCTTGTCCTGAGTGAGCTCTTTTAAATGACCCTTGTGAATTAGCTTTTGAATAATCCCTACTAAGACTCTGCATTCGTCGGTCTTGTGACCATTTGCTTTATGGTACTCACATGAGTCTTCTCCTTTTCTTTGTTTTGGGTGGGTCTTTGTCTTGAAAGAAATTGGCAAATTGACTCTTTCCTTTGCCACAACATAGATGTAAGACAACGGCTTGTTCAAAGCAATTGAATTAGCAACAGATTCTTCCCATTTCGCTCTTTTATGCCCTCCATCTAGTCCAAATCTTCCTCCTTCCTTTTTGGAAATTGCTTTTCTTTTGGCATGATACAGCTCATCCATTCGAATGAACTTGTCAGTTTGAAAGTGGAAATCTTGCAAACCTTTACACCCATTAACAAAAAGTTGCTTCCAGATTGGGGTATTCTCTATTAAGCCAGAATGTACCGCGATGAACTTATCATGGTCCTTTATGCCTTTAGCTTTCAATGCTTCAATGTTGAATCTTTTCAGATAATCTCCCAAAGATTCCCCTTGCCTTTGTTTTATATTGGCCAGAACTATGTAATCAATGGTTGGATCTTTACATATGCAAAACTGAGCAGAGAATTCATAGGAAAATTACATCCACGAGTAAATGGTCTGCTCTTGGTATTGTCTATACAATTTGGCAGCAGCCCCTTGGAGAGTTACCGAAAATAATCTGCATCGAACAGCTCCTGATGCATTATATAGATCCATCTGGCTATCAAAAGTTATAACATCCCTAATTTTTAATAACATTATTCAGGAAATTTAATTAGATAAATTAAATAGAATAATGATGATAAGGGGATTGAGATTTGAATAAATTATAACATGTGTCGTGCTTAATAATAACAATTTAATTGGTTTAAAGGATAATTAGTTCGCACATGGGGATATTAGTAAAAATAGCCTCTTTATTTTACATGGCTAAACATTTCTCACTATTGTCTATTCACATTCATTTTTCTCAAATCAAAACAAAACAAAATGCAAAAACCCTAAGATAGCCGGCCATTAACAAGGAGGAAAAGAGGAATTTCAATCTAAAGCTAAGGATCAAAAGCTAGATGGTTCCCACACCATTAACATTTCCCCAAATTAAATTTTAGTTGGTTTTGAAAGAGATACTTTCGTATATAAACATTTCGACCCAAATGACGTTTTAAAAAAAGTAGCCTAATGCTTTCGAAAGGGTACTTTATTTGTTTCAAAGCTATGTTTTAAAGAATGCTTTCTTGATACCATCGAAAGGTATAATTGGTTTCGAAAGGTACCTACTTAGAGTTTTGAAAAGAGGTTTTCTATGCTTTCGAAGGAGGTCATCCAGTGGTTTCGAAAGTGATGTTTTAAAGTTTCAAAACAAATAACCCATTCTCATTTTTAAAGGAAAACTGTGACGCCCCACCTCTATACCCACGCTAACCAAGAACACTTCGATGTAGTGCTGTCAATTAGCACGGAGAATAAGGCTGTGGAGGAGCGACCATCCATGTAACTTCTTTGTGCGAGCACCGATACGTCAGATAGAATAGAATGCATATCTTTTAAGGAGGAAATCCGACATACCGATACAAACACAAAGCTATCACACGGTGGCTATATATAATCTTCGGAAACAAACATAGAAATAATCATAACATAAATCAATCACAGACATCCATATCACAAAGGCGGAAGAAGATATGAATAAATATATAACACATGAAAGTGTACATCAGAGTAGTGGTCAGAAAGATCCACGATAATACAAAAGAATAGCATCACGTGCTATACAAAAGAATAAGTACACAACATAGAGTCTATATCTCAAAGGTGTACATCCAAAAACTACTAATCTATGTAGTTAGCCAAAAGTCAGAAATATCCTGAAGAGAAGTCAAGCAGAAGCACCTGTAACATCTCGGTCTGACCCGAGTATTATTTATAAGAAAATAATAAATGGATCAGTCTAGCTATAAATATCAGATGATATGGTATAAAGTAAAAGGCATGACATGAACATGAAATAACCATAACGACATACTACTATAAGTATGTAAATGATAATCAACAAAAGATTAATCAATATCACAAGAATCTTCTCAAAGATAAGGTAGGGTATCATACCCTAAACTTGTATTCATAACAAGTCAATAACACATGAATTCACCAATGCACAAAAACTGATATCATATCAATGAAAATCATGAAAATTGGTGAAGCACAAAATTCCAGAAATCATCATCAGAAATCCAGAAAACACATAAAAGGGGGGAGGCCTAACACATGAATGGGAGCATGAAAACTCACCTACGCGTAAACACATGATGAGAAGCTATCTCATGGAAGCTATCCATTAAATTTTCACACAGGAATGGCCCGAAGACCGTAGGGTGCTACCCTAGATATGTGATGGCGAAACATCACATAATCGGGGTATAGTCTCCCACGTAGACAAAGAAACATCGCTCAATCGCTAGTCTAAATCACAAAAATGATCGTCATGATCGTAAGGAAGTGTCAATCACACCAAGCTAGTAAATATATGAGTTTAGCTTCATGTCCCATAACCACTTGCTTAACTTAAATATTTACGAACAAGCTGTAAATCTTCACTAGGAAATTGTCACAAAAAGGGTTCAATCGAACAAGTCCAAGAGCTAACCGACGAAGTGAACGCAAGCGTTTCATACCACTCGTTTTACTAAGTCGTTTAAGTCGATTTCTCATTCGAGTGAAGTAAAGGCTTGTATATACTAGTAGATTGAAAATCGGTTTGAGAAAACGAACTTTTGATATTTAAAATAGTGTTGAAATCGCTTTGATGAAAGAGTTTTGATATTTACTATTAGTATTGAAACCTTCATATATCTTTAAAGTGACAAGTCATAAAACGATTGTAGAAACAAATCAATTCACGTCCGAAGACGTGAGTAAAGTCCAAAGAAGTCAATCCCAAAACCATCAAAGTAGAAATTCTGATAAATGTTTTTCAGAAGAGATTGCCTGCGCAGAGTAATACGGTACGACTTAGTGAAGGCAAGCTGGTCCAGTGGTAGCATGACCGAGCTAAGGAATGGTGCGACTCAACCAGATGAACGACTTAAGGAAGGCGAGCGACTTACGACTTAAGGGAGGCAAGAGACTTACGACTTAAGGGAGGCAAGCGACTTACGACTTAAGGGAGGCAAGCGACTTACGACTTAAGGGAGGCAAGCGACTTACGACTTAAGGGAGGCAAGCGACTTACGACTTAAGCCTTAACTCGTGGACGACTTAGCACAACTCGCGAATGACTTAGCACTTTAACTCGTGAACGACTCAAGCCAGTAACTCGTGAACGGCTCATCACTTTAACTCGCGAACGACTCAAGCCAGTAACTCGTGAACGACTCATGCTCCGTGTGTCTTTTCAATGCGAACGACTTACGACTTAGGCTTAACTCGTGGACGACTTAGCGATGGCCAGAAACGACTTAAGGCCAGAAACTCACCAAAACGCCAAAATTTATAGTTTTTCGCCAATCCAATGCAAACCAAAGGCAGATATTCATACAAATGCAATAGAGGATCATTCCCAACAGTCCAAGATAGATATAGGCAAGATGTGAGATCAAAAATCTCACCTTTTCACGGAATTTGATGAAGATGGAGATTTGAGAGCAAAGCAAGAACACCAACAAGCTTGAATCAATGTTCTTCACGTGAATTTGATGTTGAATCTCGGATTTGCAATAGAATTTGAGTTTGGAGTTTCAATTTCCACTTCCCACCACCATTTTTGATGAAGCTTGAATGTTAAGACAAATGGTGAATGAAGTGAGGAAGGGGGTTGGGCTGAACTAAGGAAGTGCAGTCCAAACCAAAGTCACACACGGGAAAAGTGACGAAAATTTCACTATCTCCAAACATATCGAAGTTTACACTCAAAAAGATCGCAAACGTCATTTTGAACTCAATGGGGGTGGTCTCGAGTCCTAATTTGACCGTATGCAAAAAGTAGCTTTTCAGACTAACACCCGACTAACGATAAAATATTTAAATATAAAATCGATAGATATGCGGGTTGTTACAAAAACCATGACATAAATAAAGATTCTGGAAATATTATTCACATTGTTATTAACCCATAACTGTATTTTGGGGAAAGGGCAGAATAACCAATTAGGTTGACCCAGTAGTGAATATAGCATAACAGACGTTAAAATTTTAATTAAAGATATTGGCAGGGGCCAATAGGTTTACAGTAAACCCATGAAAACTGTATTATATTGGTAGGTGCCAATAAGTTCATAGTCAGCCCATGAAAACTATGATTTGATACTTGCAGGAGCCAGTAGGTTTGTAGTTAACCCATGAAAACTATATCCGGATTAATATATTGACAGTTAGTTAATAGGTTCCTAGTTAGCCCATGAAAACTAGGATAAGAGTAAGATATTGGAGTTACCAATAGGTTTTTAGTGATCCCATGAAAACTATGATTTTGGATAGATAGTCCATAAACATTTAACAGGTTAATAGTAATCCTAGAAACTATAATTGAGACAGATAGTCAAAATGAATGGGGATGGGTAATCCAGATTTGATTTGCTTGTTGCATATCATCGTAAAGTTTTTGAAATACTATGTTTTAACCATTGTGGATGCAAGAGCACAGTATATGGTTTTATAAATGTTTTAGGATACAATTGAGGGGAAAACTCGTTCCGCTAAGCGGCGTGGTCTCACTAGATATCTAAATGTTTTGAGATGGTAAATTATTGTTCATACCTGGCTTTATGTCTGACTCGAAGTTTTTTTTCCCTTAAACTCTGGGTACTCTATTGATTTTGAGTAGGTTGGGAGTTAAGGTTTCCAAGTGTTCTTTTAATCGAATAAAGCTTTTGGGGATGTGCAGGAGGCAAGCTTGTTATTATAGTTCCTTTATTTCTGCTGTGTGTTTTGTTTGTAAAGGCAAATTATTTTCTTGCCTATCTATATACTCTGTCCTACCAAGGGGACATCTTCATATGTCACTCTTGGCGTATTTTGTAATATTTATATGTTATCTGAACGTGTTTTGCGAATTGGGATTATGTAATTAATTTGGAATATTTTGAAATGGAATGTGGAATTTGTTTGCTGTTTAATTTTTTTTCCATATTCTTGTGTTTCTGTGTATCAATGTATTTAACGTTGCCATATTTGGTCACCGAGGATTAATAAATATGGATGACTGCAGCATCCATAGCCGTTAGTTTTAGGCCTCCAAGAAGGGGAATGTTACAAGTTGGTATTAGAGCATAGGTTTATGAAACTTTGAAAGAAACTTAAACCTAAAAGATTTTCCAATCATAATCCAATGAATCAGATAATAAGATTAGAGTTTTGGGTTAACGCTATGGTAACGTACTTGTATTTGCTTTATATAGTTATATATATATAAGTATGCATTTCCCGCTCTCTTAGACCGTTCTTCTGTATCGTACTAAGGCCCGTATGCAGATTTACGAGAAAGGAGATATGGAAGCAGGAAACAGAAGAGGAAATCTTAGTGGAGGAAGCACCACAACTAATGGAAATGCTCGACCCACTACCAGGAGGAATCCGGATCGACAGTCTAATGCTAGTAACCAAAATGCTGAAGCCAATGTGGGTGCTGGAAATCCACCAGTAGATATAGGAGTGATGTATCAGTTCTTTGCTGGTTTGATGTTAGCAGGAGCTGCTGTTGGAGTTGCTGGGAATGTAGGAGGAGCTAATCATGTGGCTCCAGTTGGGAATATTGCTTTGCTGAGTAGAGATTACACTAGTTTGGGTGGGAAGCCATTCTTGGGAACGGAAAGTGCCGTAGAAGTTTTGAATTGGATGTTGCATTGTGAGCGTATATTTACTGATTTAGGCCTGAATGATGGACAAAGGAGGAGGGTGGCCTCTATACAGTTGTAGGGGTCAGCACTACATTGGTGGAATAGTGTCACCGCTGGAGTTCCGAAAGAGCAGTTAACTTGGGCTGATTTTAAAACGAGATTTGAGAAGATGTTTGTATCTGAGTTTGCTAAGTCTGAGTTGATGAGGAAGTTTATGGATTTAGTGCAAGGAGAGATGTCAGTAGTCGAGTATACTACAAGTTTGAAGAGCTGTCTCGATATGGATATGATGTCATGGATACTGACATCAATAGGAATGAGAAGTTCATTCGAGGATTGAGGCCCGAGCTTGCTAGAATGACCATGACACATGTCCGTGATCCTTGTAATATAGTGGTGGAGATGGCCATTCGCCATGAAGAGTTACTTGCTGATCTTGCTAAAGGGAAGTCAGTGGAAACCCAGGGTTCTCAAGGGAAGAAGAGGAAGTTCTTTAAAAAGAAGAGAGCCCAGAAGAGAGACGCTACTAAGAAGTCAAAGGCTGAGGTAGTTTGCTATAAGTGTGACAAGAAGGGTCATTTTTCTAATGAATGCTGGTCAGGAAATGGGATAAAAGCTGCAAGTAAGAAGAATGTGAAGTGCTTCAACTGCGATCAAGTTGGGCATTACCAGAATCAGTCTCCAGAGCCAGTTAGGGAGGACAAGGGAAATTTTTTTGCTGTAGGACCAGCTACACCTACTGCGGCTGGTAAAGGAAAGACTGTGATGGAAGGTACACTTTTGATTCAGAGTATTTCAGTTAGGATACTTTTTGATACATGTGCATCTATATCTCAGTGTTTGGTTGATAGATTATGCCTAGAACCTACCCACCTTGTTACTTCCTTAAGGGTTGCGAATCCAATAGGAGGGTATGAACTCTAGGGTTAAGATGTGACTAGTTAAAACTTGATTTGTTGGGTCATAAATTTGCATGCAGTTTGTATGTTATTGATTTCGTAGATTTCGGGATCATTTTGGGTATGGATTGGTTGAGTAGGTATGAGGCTAGAATATTTTACCAGGATAGAGAAATATCACTGAGACACCTTGATAGTCATAACCGAGTGATATTCTTAGTAGAGAATACTGACCGAAGTGTTAGTGCTATGCTTAATGATATAGAGGTAGGAAATGAGTTAAGTCGGGTTCGGGTAGCAAGAGAGTTTGTAGATGTCTTTGAGCCAGTCATTGGATTACCCCCGAAAAGAGCTGTTTAGTTTAGAATAGATCTTGTGCCAGGAGCTGAACCAGTAAGTAGACCACCTAGCAGGATGACACCAACTGAGATGAAGGAATTGAAGGTGCAGCTAGTGGATCTAGAAGGAAGGAGTTTTATTAGACCAAGCAGTTCGCCTTGGGGAGCGGCCGTGGTGTTCGTAACGAAACCAGATGAGTTGTTAAGGATGTGCATTGACTATCACAAGCTAAACGAAAGGACAATTAAGAATAAATATTCTTTGCCAAGAATAAATGATTTGTTCGATCAGTTGAATGGAGCCAAAGTGTTTTCCCAGTTGGATTTAGCGACCGGGTTCCATTAGTTAAGAGTGGCAGAGGACAGTATTCCTTTGACATCATTTCGAACTAGATATGGTTTATATGAGTGGTTGGTGATGCCATTTGGATTAACGAATGCACCTTCTTTCTTCGTAAATTTGATGAACCGAGTTTTTCGAGAGTACTTGGATAGGTTTGTACTAGTGTTTATAGATGACATTCTAGTATAATCTAAGGATGAGAGAGAGCATGAAGTTTATCTTAGAGTGGTACTTGAGACGTTGAGAAAGAATCAGCTAAAGGCGAAGTTTGTCAAGTGTCATTTTTGGAAGAAAGAGTTAAAATTTCTTGGTCACATGGTTTCAGAGAAAGGATTGACATTCGATCCAGGTAAGATCAAAGCAGTGAATAATTGGAAGAGACCAGAGACGGTGACTGAGATCAGGAGTTTTCTTGGACTTGTTGGCTACTACCGGAGATTCATTAAGGATTTCTCGCGGATAGCAGCACCCTTAACTAAGCTAACCGGGAAGGAAGTGAAATTTGTTTGGTCTAACAAATGTGAGGAAGCATTCCTTAAGTTAAAATAGTTGTTGACCAATGAGCCCGTGTTAGTAGTTCCAGACGGAAACCAGGGATTGGTGGTATATACTGATGCATGTGGAACTGGATTAGGAGCGATGTTGATGTAGAATGGTAAAGTTATTGCCTACGCATCTAGGCAGCTTAGACCGCATGAAGTTAGATATCATACTCCTGATTTAGAGTTGGCAGCTGTGATCTTCGCATTGAATATTTGGAGACATTATCTCTTAGGGGAGAGATTTGAGTTATATATCGATCATAAGTCTTTACGATATTTATTCTCTCAGGAGGAGTTGAATATGAGACAGCAGAGGTGGTTGGAGTTTTTGGCTGCATATGATTTTAGTATAGAATATACACCAGGAAAAGGTAATAAAGTGGTTGATGCTCTTAGCAGGAAACATTAAAATGTGGTTTTAGCTATGTTGGCGGATTGGAAGGATTTAGAAGCTTTAGTCAGTTGCGATGTGCAGTTAAGATCGACTGCTGGTTCTATTCAGAGTACCGCCGGGTTGTCTTGTTTAGAAGTTTGACCAGTACTAATTGAGAAAATTGCTTCTAAGCAGAAGGAGGATCCAGTGTTGGTTGAGAAAATTAGAAGGCTTGAGGTTGGAACTGAGATCGATGATCTAAAGGATTTTAGCCTTGACTAGAGAGGAGGGTTGAGAAAGAAGGGACGGTTGTGTGTTCCGAATGTGGAGGACTTAAGGAAAGAATTTCTTGGAGAATGTCATCGGTCCAAGTTTACGATTCATCCAGGAAGGACCAAGATGTATCAGGATATAAAGAGAAGCTTCTATTATGAAGGCATGAAGAGGGATGTTGGCTTGTGGGTTAGGCAGTGCGCAAACTGTCAACAAGCGAAAGCTAAACATCGAAAACCGAGTGGGTTGCTTCAGCCCTTAGAGATTCCAGTTTGGAAATGGGACTCAGTATCTATAGATTTTATAGACCGGTTGCCAAGGTCAAATATAGGTAATGAAAGTATATGGGTTATAGCGGACAGGTTGACCAAGAGAGCCCATTTCATTCCAATTAAGTCAACCAGAACGACACCTGTTTTAACTAAGTTGTTCCTAAAGAATATAATTAGACTGCATGGAGTTCCTAGTAGTATAGTTAGTGACAGAGATGCTTTGTTTACTAGTGAATTCTGGAAGAGTCTACTGGAAGTGATGGGTACCCAGCTTAATATGAGTACTGCGTATCACCCTCAGACAGATGTCAGACAGATAGAGTCAATACGGTACTCGAAGATTTATTGAGAGCTTGTGTGGTGGACTTTGGTGGATGTTTGGAGGATCACCTACATTTGTTTGAGTTTTCCTATAATAATAGTTACCAGACTAGTATAGGAATGGATCCGTTTGAAGCTCTGTATGGAAGACCATGCAAATCACCAACGTGTTGGTTGGAGAATGGAGACTAGGGCTGTCAATGGGTACCCGAAAAATCCTATATCCGTCCGAATCTGTATCCGAAAATATGAAAAATATCCGTTATCCGAAAAGCGGATACGGATATGGTTATTGTGGTATCCGTATCCGAAAAATATCCGTCCGACTAACTAATGCATATATATATATATATATATTTAATTAAAATTAGATTTAATTAATATATGATTTTCCAACTATTTCCTAACCATTGGATGTTACTACAATATGGTTTTTTTGCTCATTTTTAGTGAAAACAGACAGTTTTAGTGTTTAATTTTTGAATATTTTTAGATACGCATACGGATATTAGTATAAAACAATGTTTTATCATCACATTTTTGATTCCTTGGTTTTTTTATGAATATTATTACAAAAACCGTTTTATATTAATCCAAACCTTTTCATTTATACTTTTAAATTTATTGATTATCGACGGAGTGGATAAATATTCGATATCCATTCGTATCCGAAAATTAAGCGGATAAGGATATCCGATATCTGAAAATGATTTCGGATACGGATACGGATATGACACTATTTGTATCCGAAAGTATCCGTTAACAGCCCTACTAGAGACAGATTAGTATTAGGTCCAGATTTGGTTAGAGAGGCGTCAGAGAAGATTGAGTTAATCCGAGGAAGGATGAAGGAAGCTTAGTCAAGACAGAAGAGTTACGTAGATAAGAGGCGCAAGGACCTAGAATTCTCAGTTAGAGATAAGGTTTTCATTAAGGTATCACCTATGAAGGGTGTGATACGATTTGGAAAGTCAGGGAAGTTAGCCCCAAGATATGTAGGTCCATTCCAGATTATAGATAGGATTGGGAAGCTCGCATACAGAATAGAGTTGCCGAGAAGTTTGGCAGGTGTCCATAGTGTATTTCATGTGTCTCATCTTCGCAAGTATGTGCATGATCCAGAGACTACTATTCCTCCAACATGGTTGGATGAATTAGTGGTAGAACCTAATTTGACTTTTGTTAGACAACCAGTTCGGATTGTAGCTAGAGATGAGAAAGATTAAGGAACAAGACAGTCAGGTTGGTGAAAGTTCAGTGGAGCGACAATGAGAAGGACTGTACTTGGGAGATGGAGGACATGATTAGAAATACTTATCTTGATCTGCTTTGAGGGTATGTCTATATTAGATATAGATAATTGCCAGTCAGTTAGACTAGTATGGTTGTTAGGAGTTGTTACAGATGATTGCTATGTTTAGTATTTAGTCCTTACTGAATTTCGAGGATGAAATTCTTTAAGGGGGAAGTCCTGTAGCATCCCTAATTTTTGATAATATTATTCAGGAAATTTAATTAGATAAATTAAATAGAATAATGATGATAAGGGGATTGAGATTTGAATAAATTATAACATGGGTCACGCTTAATAATAATAATTTAATGGGCTTTAATTCGTTTAAAGGATAATTAGTTCACACATGGGCATATTAGTAAAAATAGCCTCTTTATTTTACACGGCTATACATTTCTCACTATTGTCCATTCACGTTCGTTTTTCTCAAATAAAAAAAATGCAAAAACCCTAAAATAGCCAGCCATTAACAAAGAGGAAAAGAGGAATTTCAATCTAAAGCTAAGGATCAAAAGCTAGGAAGGATTAATAAATAAACAACTCGAATTCCTTATCAAGTTTAAGGTGAATAATAATTTTATACCATCTCTATTTTATTTTATGATTACGTGTTTTCAGATTTATGTTTAAATTCATTTTTAATAATGATATGGATGATGATATGCTTGAATCATGTTATGATCGAATTATTTTAATTAATACACATATGATTTTGCTCGGTATTAAGGGAAAACCAAGGGTTTATGATTTTCGATTGCCATGGAAAAAAATTATGTTGAATAACACATAATTTTCGAGATGGGTTTTGATTTTCAGAATTTTCTAAGCTATAACAAATTTGTTATGAATGTCTAAAGGAAAATGTGATATAATTGGGTTTAAAATCTATTCCGAGTATTTCAGGAAGAAATTAGGTCTGAAATTTTATTATGTTTGATTACATGATAAACTTGATTTTTGGGGATTTTTCCAAGTTGATTTATTTGAGAAAATAACTTATTGTTAAAGAGGGACTTTTCTGTAAATGTTGGTTTTATCATATGGAAGGGCTTAAAACGTTATGTTTCTTTGATTTGGATCTAAATTAATGCGGCAGTTACTTATTGTAATGTATTTGAAAAGTTTTATTGTAACTAATCAAGGGATTACAACTGGCAGGTTAGTTATAAAGCAATTGCCATGTTTATCTATAAATCAACATTTCAGGAAAAAGGCGGTTCCGCCTATTTCGAAGGCACCTTTCGACTCCTTTACCTCTGCGCCATCTTAGTCGAAACCATCTCTGTCGAAACCCACATAGTCGGAACCAAGGCACATGGTATCAATTAAATTGGTATGAAGTGAATTGGTAAGTAGCGAAAGGTAGGGTGTCGAAAGCTATGCTTTCGTCAGAGTCCAAACCAAGGTTCAGTTTCTAAAAGATAAACGCCTGCCTAGTTTTTGAAGGGCTTTCGACTGAGTCGATACCCTATGGAGTCAAAACCTTAGTTTGTTTTCTAAAGTTAAATTCCTGCCTTGTCTTACTTAAAGCTTTCAACATAGTCGAAAGCCATGCTTTCGAATGGACTTTATAAATAGCTTTCGAAGGGGAACTTTTTCCTTTAAATAAGAGCTTTTGAAAAGGGTTGGTTCTGGCCTAGTCGAAACCTAGCCAATATTTTCCTTCCGAAGCCTTGAAGTCATCAATGCCTTCGAAAGGTTATCCTTGTTTTTACCTAAGTTAAGTTGCTTCCCAATTGTTGTTGAAAGGGGTTGAGGGTTTCGAAGGTGATGGAGTCAAAAGGGGGTTTCGACTCTATCCTTCGAAGTTTTAATTTTTAAAGGTCTTCGCGTTTGACTAGATGGTTTCCACACGATCAACTTTTCCCCAAATTAAATTTTAGTTGTTTCGAAAGAGATATTTTCGTATATAACCATTTTGACCCAAATGATGTTTTAAAAAAGTAGCCCAATGCTTTCGAAAGGGTACTTTATTTGTTCCGAAGCTATTTTTTAAAGAATGATTTCTTGATACCATCGAAAGGTATCATTGGTTTCGAAATGTACCTACTTAGAGTTTTGAAAAGTGGTTTTCTATGCTTTCAAAGGAGGTCATCCAGTGGTTTCGAAAGTGATGTTTTAAAGTCTCAAAAAAATAACCCATTCTCATTTTTAAAGGAAAACACGGCATAAATAAAGCTTTTGGAAATATTATTCACATTATTATTAACCCATAACTGTATTTTGGGGAAAGAGTAGAATAACCAGTTAGGTTGACCCAGTAGTGAATATAACATAACATACGTTAAAATTTTAATTAAAGATATTGACAGGGGCCAATAGGTTTACAGTAAGCCAATGAAAACTGTATGATATTAGCAGGGGTCAAAAGGTTCATAGTCAGCCCATCAAAACTATGATTTCATACTGGCAGGGGCCAGAAAACTATATCCGGATTAAGATATTGAAAGTTAGTCAACAGGTTCCTAGTTAGCCCATGAAAACTAGGATAAGAGATAAGATATTGGAGTTACCAATAAGTTCTTAGTGATCCCATGAAAACTATGATTTTGGATAGATAGTCCATAAACATTTAACTGGTTAATAGTAATCCTAGAAACTATAACTGAGACAGATAGTCAGAATGAATGGGGATAGGTAATCCAGATTTGATTTACTTGTTGCATATCATCATAAAGTTTTTGAAATACTATGTTTTAACCATTGTGGATGCAAGAGCACAGTATATGGTTTTATAAATGTTTTAGGATACTAGTGAGGGAAAAACCCGTTCCGCTAAGCGACGTGGTCTCACTAGATATCTAAATGGTTTGAGATGGTAAATTATTATTCATACCATGCTTTATGTCTGACTCGAAGTTTTTGTTTTCCCCTTAAACTCTCGGGTACTCAATTGATTTTGAGTAGGCTGAGAGTTATGGTTTCCAGGTGTTCTTTTAGACAAATAAAGCTTCCAAGGATGTGCATGAGGCAAGCTTGTTATTAGAGTTCCTTTATTTCCACTGTGTGTTTTGTTTTTAAAGGCAAATTGTTTTCTTTCCTATCTATATACTCTGACCTACCAAGGGGACATCTTCATATGTCGCTCTAGGCGTATTTTGTAATAATTATATGTTATCTGAACGTGGTCTGCGAATTGGGATTATGTAATCAATTTGGAATCTTTTGAAATGGAATGTGGAATTTGTTTGTTGTTTAATTTTTTTCCATATTCTTGTGTTTTTGTGTATCAATGTATTTAATATCACCATATTTGGTCGCCGAGGATTAATAACTATGGATGACTGCAGTATCCGTAGTCGTTATTTTTGGGCCTCAAAGTAGGGAGATGTTACAAAGGCCATCAAATGGTCATCTGGATATGTGATTCCATGATATTTCATAGCTGAAATCTTAACTTAAGATTGGATAGTCGTTGCCATTATTTCATCTGTAAAGGGCGGCACATGTTCGTTGTCATCCATATTTTCGTCCATGGTCCTCTTACCTTTTGCATTCATCACATCTTTAATCGGTTTCCCCACCGCATCCTTCATATAGGCTTCGACGTCATGATAGTTTTTCTGGTTTGGATAGTATTCTTTTGACGTTGAGCTACCAGACTGCTCAAGTGATTTATCCAACACCCTTCCATGATAATCAGCTTTAGTTTGAGGACGTTCCTTCTTTATTGAAGATGTAAAATCAATCTTGCTCTTCTTTTCATTTGAATGAGCCTTCAATTTTCTTCTTGGTGAGACCACCTCATCCCCCTGTGTTGGCCTCGCTGTTTTTGAGGACTTCTGAGATAATGCCATCTTGAGTAGTTCTTTCATTTCTTGTAGTTGCTGTTCTAAGTGCTCGATTTTGGCGGTGTTATCCTCTTGCTGAGCTGATGTTGAAGGTTGCCTTGAACTACCCCTTCCAAGTTGAAGGTTGGAGTGATATTTTCTTCTAAGGTGGTGGTGCGAACAACCTCCTCATCCATCCTGCTAAGTCTCTTTGATTTCATTTTTCGATGCCAAGTTAAACAAACCAAAATTAGTCTATAAGGTAACCACAAGGTTGGAGGTTCGAGCCCTCCTTCTAGCGCCAAAAATGTTAACAAGAAATCTTATCAACATCCCCAAAGCTATGGAAAATAGGATTATTTGTGTAATGAAATAGGACCATTGAAAGAAGATTGAAAAGAGATTACTTCCTTCGAAACCTCTCTTTCAATCAAGTTGACTTGGTCGAATCACTTTTGGAGGAAAACTGATATATTGCTAGTGAATTATTGATCAAATTAACCTCGTTAAGGTGAAGGTAAAGGAGGAAGCATCTTATTCGAAACCCACTTCCGTATGAGTTAAAAATAGCTATTCATTCTGAATACCCGTCCCTTTTGACCATGTCGGAAGGTCCATTTTATTCCTTTCGACCATGTCGGAATCATATGTTCGGCCCTTCTAAAAGAATTAACTACTTTCGACTTCATTGGTCTCATTTCTTCTATGAAGGAACCCCTTCGAAAGGGTTACCGATGTAATAGGGTGTAGGTTCCTTTAGAATGAACTCCTCCTTTCACGATTGCTTGCCAATTATAGACCAGATTCTTCGTGACATCCCTTTCGACCAGGTCGAAAGGGATTTTGTCCTTTTGAAATAGATCTAATTTGCAATTGCTCAAGCTTCATTTAGTATATTCGATATAAAGACCGTCTTGGATATTTGTAAGTTCTATAAACTTATCAGTGTCAAAACATCATCACCATCCTTATTTATCATTATATGGTGTTTGTCACGATGATGATGTGTTTTGCCTGCTTGTTATCCAAGTCAATCCTATTGATTTGCATAGACAAAAAGAAACTAAGAGAATAAGATAGCATCATGTGCAATTGATCATTAGTCTAGCTAATGATCATAACAATCCTCCTCATAATCGAATCCTTAATGAATCCATGCATCTCTCCCTTAGTATTAATCCAAAATGAGATACAATTTTGAGAGCTTTTCCCCAAATTGATTTTAGGTTACAAAGATTTTGTTTTTGCAATGAAGTAGAAGTAAAAGAAATGAGCTTTGGATTCCAAAATCTCATCCCCAAAATTGGACCTATTGGGTCTTATTTATAGATGCAGGTCGGCACCCTTTCGCGCCAATACTTTCGACCCAGTTGAAAGTTCTCTTTATCTTCCGCATCATTTACGACATGGTCGAAAGGCCTCGCCTACCTTCGATGCTGTCGAAAGGTTTTACTTTCGAGTTTTCTAACTAATCCTTGCGCTTCTCATCTTCTTATTCTAGACCTTTCAACCTTGTCGAAAGGGTCCTTTGTCCACCTTTCGCTGTTGTTAAGTTTTAAGTGTTCCTTCTCTCTACTTTTCCTTGAACTGCTATTGTCATCGTTGAAAGGGCCACAGAGGCACTTTTCTCTTCGTGTTGCTTTGTTATCATAAGAGGTACATATAAGAGCTTCCGACTCTGTCGATAGGTTTTTTTACTAGGGTTTTGAGAGTGTTGAAGTACTGATAGTTTCGATGCGATAGGTAGTTTCTGAATGCATGCTTGTGGATTGATGTGGAACCTTCCCCTGATGTTATTAGCTTCGACCAGTTTGTAAGGCTCGGCTATGCTTTCGAAAGGGTTGTCTTGAGTAAATTAGAATAAGGTGAAACCTTTGGTTTCGAAAGGTTTGGCGCGCATATGAAAGGTTATAATTCATTGCCTTCGAAAGGGGTTTCGAGCTATTTCTTGCTTTTTTCTATATACACGAACCCATCTGCATCTAAAAGCTTGAATGGGGCGGAAAAGGTAGCCCCACTTTGTTTTTCATCTTTTTCAATGTTTATCTCTTATGAGGGCGTCTGGTGCTTGCGACTCCTTCGAAAGCCTTCTCGATGCCTTCGAAACGTTCTTTCATGATCCTTGTCGAAACCTATGCATGTTATTTCAGTAGATCCTGGCATTTTCATTAGCCTTCTTTCACACCATTTTCTTAAGTGTATTTTATGGTTAACATTTTGCCCCCTTTGTATGAAAGAAGCTTTTGTTCTTTAGGATAAAAATTTCAAAACTTCTTTGCTCTTAATAACTTTGTTTTCCTGCAAAATTCAAAGCTAGTGACATTTTTTATTACTAACTCATTATCTTATATATATTCATGATAAATCAACATAGTAGTGCTTTTAAATTTAAATGGTTGGTTGATCATAATCGTGATTTAATAAAGGATATGACGCCTGTAATTAATCTTTATCCATGCATATAATAATTGTAGTCTACTAACGTCTTGTGGGAAACAGCCAATGTCTGCAAATAGGAGGTCATAAGCTATTATCTGGAACTAAGTCTTTGTATCCCGTAAATCTTAATATGTATTTAGAGACTCTTCTTGGAGATAAGAATGATCCTGGATTCTGAATTCAGATGTTGGTGAACATCGTATAGAGTTGCAATCTAATAACCCTGCTTTGGGTATTTAAAAGACCAGCTCGAAGTTTCCGGTTGATGACTTAGATGTCAATTATAGTTTCAATACTACCGCTTTAAAACCCAGATTCGGGAATCGATAGACATAATCCAAAACTGATGTTAAAAGACCTGAAATTCAAATTCAGGCATTGGAAAATTATGAAATCTAAACCCAGATTAGGGTATCATCAAGTGAAGTTTAGAAGTTAATAGTAAGATGTCAAGAACCCAGATTCAGGTTTTAGTAAGTGAGATTCAGAAATAGTCTTCAAAAGAGAATTCTTAAACCTAGATTTGGGTATTAGTGGTGAATAATCAAAAATTCGTAATAATTGTCTTCATGACAAAAATCTCGAGCCCAGATTAGAGCATATGTCAAATAATTAGAAATCCATAATAATTTTGTTCATAATAGAAATCTTCAGTCCAGATTAGGGCATATGTTGGATAATTAGAAATCCATAGTAATTATCTTTATAATAGTAATCTCAAGCCCAGATTCGGGCATTAATAAGTGACGTCAGATAATAGTCTCGAAACCCAGATTCGGGTATGAGGAAGACCATAAGTGATTAGTGAAGACCCGAAACCCATATTCGGGTATTAAAATATAGAGTCCAAAAGTGAGAGACCCAAAACCCAAATTCGGGTATTAATAAGTGGATTTCTGTTCTACTCCTTAAATTTTATCTTCTTCGACATGTGTAAACCCTTTTAGGCCTCATATGTAGTTGTAGTTTGATTGGCTGCTTCTTGAGCTTGGACGTCTTGGTCCATCATTAAATATGCCACTTCTTAGGCTTGGACATCTTAATCCCTTGTTGATATACCGCCTTCTAGGATTGGACATCTTAGTCCATTGTTTCATGAGCCGCTTCTTTGGGCTTGGACGTCTTAGTCCATTGTGGATATGCCTCTTCTTGGGCTTGGACATCTTAGTCCATTGTTTGATGATCCGCTTCTTAGGCTTGGACGACTTTGACCGTTATTGTTTGGTGCTCTTGGCTAGCTCATTCTTAGAGGATGGAACTAAGGACTTACTCAACCTCCCTCCAAGAGGCGCCTTGACCTGACTAGAGGCACGACCAAGGGCTTATCGATGCTTTAACCTAGCTATAGCGTGGCGCAGATAAAGGCTTACACTCCTCCCTCTAGGAGGTGCCTTGCCCAGGCCATAGCATAGCGCGGATAAAGGCTTACAATCCTCCCTCCAAGAGGTGCCCTGACCTGACCAGAGGCACGACCAAGGGCTTATCGATGCTTTAACCTGGCCATAGCATAGAGGTGCTCTACCCTGGCCATCTCGGTGCGGATAGAGGCTTTGACCATTAAAGGTAGTGTCCAAATGCAAGGAGAATTCTACTCCCAACCATGTAGATTTTTCTTTTCGAAGAAAGAGATGCTTTATTCATTCATTGTAGGAAAATATGGTTTCAAATGCACCGCATTCAATGTTCTATGAACTATATTGTCGTCTGGTCGGCACAACTTGTAAGGTCCTCGGGGGATTACTTTGCAAATGATTAAGGGTCCTTCCCAATTTGGTCCCATCGATCCATCCGTGGGATTTCTTGTGTTTGCCATTACTCTTCGGAGTACCAAATCTCCTTCTTTAAATGATCGAGCTCTTACTTTTGAGTTGTAATACTTTGAAATTCTGCTTTGATATTATGCTGTTCTGATTGCTGCTTCGTCTCTCAACTCATGCATCAAATCCAGTGATTCTCTTTTTAGTTCTTGGTTTAAATCGAATGCATATGCGATTCTTTGATGTGATGGTATTTCATTCTCAACTGGTAACATGCCTCACACCCATATGTCAATGAATAGGGAATATGACCCGTTGCCGTTTTGGTAGATGTTCGATAAGCCCATAATACAAGTGGCAGCTCTTCTACCCAGTTTCCTTTAGCTTTGTTCAGTCGCTTTTTCAAAATTGTCTTTGTGGCCTTATTTGCAGCCTCAACTGCCGCATTTGCCTTTGGATGTGCAACGAAGGAAAAGCTCTTAATAATTCCATTCTTAGGGAAAAACCAAGAGAATTCTTCACTCTCAATTGCATTCTGTTGTCGGAGATAATCTTATAGGGGATTCCAAATCTTGTTATAATATTTTTTGGTGACAAATTTGAGTACTTTTCCAGAAGTGATCTTGGAGGGCGGTTCTGCTTCAACCCATTTAGTGAAATAGTCTATGGCGACTACAACATATTTTGTTCCCCCTTTAGAAATGGGCAACAGGCCGATTAAATCAATTCCCCATACATCAAAGGTCCATGTACTTGAGATTGGGCTTAACTGACTTGGTGGTAATCTGGGGATTTTCGAGTACTTTTGGCATTTCTCGCGTCTCCTTCCATATTCTATGGCTTGACTCACCATATGAGGCCAATAAAAACCCTATCTCATTATCTTTTTTGCTAGTTTTGTTCCATTAGAGTGGTCTTCATAGAATCCTTCATGTGCTTCTACTAGCAATTTCATCCCTTCCTCCAAGCTCACACATCTTAAATATGGCAATGCATGTCCTTTCTTGTAAAGGATTATCCACTATCATGAAAGTTGGAGCTTGTCGCTTGATTATCCTAGCCTCCCCCTTGTTAGGTGGCAATTTCTCCATTGACAGATAATCAACAATAGGTGACATCCAAGTGTTATCATAATTGTTATCTGCCCTTGGCTGGTTAACCCTCTCATTCGGGACTTCCCAATTTACTTCCTTTTCTTTTCTTTCTTGTGACAAGGTTTGGGATCTTGTTAAGATTAGTGGTTCCTTTCCTTGTTCGAATGTCCCCTCTTCTATACTTGGATTTGCTTGATATCCCACTGACACAATCCGATTTTCTGGGGCTCCCCATGGGCTAGCTAATTTCGCTAATGAATCTGCCTGTGAGTTTTCCATTCTTGGAACTTGATGTATGGAATAGTCTTCAAACAAAGCAAGCATTTTCAGTATGTTATTTGCATATAAAGATAGCTTGCAGTCTTTTGTCGGATATATCTGTTTCACTTGATTTACCATTAGTTGGGAGTCATTGAAGATCTAAATCCATGGGATTTTGAGCTCTAATGCCAAAGTTAACCCTTCCACCATTGATTCATATCCAGCCACATTGTTCATTGCGGGAAACCCTAACTTTATGGCATAATGTAAACGGTGTCCGTCTGGTGTTATTATCACATATCCTGCAGTGGCTCCTTGTTTATTTGATGTACCATCGACGAATAACTGCCACATAGGTTTTTGATCCCTTTCTTTTTCTGATTGCTCTTTAATGAAATTAGTGTATTCATTAATGAAATCTGCCAATGCTTGCCTTTTGATTGCGGCTGGCAGCTGAAACTCTATATCATAGTGGCAAAGCTCAATTCCCTATTTTACCAACCTTCTCGAAGTTTCCGGCCTACTGGAAACTTGTTTAAGGGGGAAATTGGTCAATACCCTAATCGGGTGTGCTTGAAAGTATGCTCTAAGTTTTCGTGCTGGGAGGATCAAGCAATAAGCTAGCTTTTCAATCACTGGGTATCGAACTTCCACATCTTTCAGTCGTTTAATTACATAATACACATGAAGTTGAGCTTCACTTCCTTCTCTAATCAATACTGAACTGACCGCATGCTCTGAAACTGCCATGTACAAGTATAAGATTTCTCCATTTTCGGGACTAGAAAGTATCGGTGGTTTTCCAAATGGCTTTTTAACTCCTGAAAAGCTTTTCTACAATCTTCCACTCATTCAAAGTTTTTCTTTTTCTCGATTACATCGAAGAAGGGGATACATTCATCAGTAGGTTTGGAAATGAATCTGCTTAGAGCGGCTACCCTCCTATTCATACCTCTTTACTGGTTTTGGGTTCGGCCATGTCCTTAATGGCTTGAATTTGGTCAGGACTAGCTTCTATCCCTTAGGAACTCACAAGGTAACCTAAAAACTTCCCTGAATGGACTATGAAGGAGCATTTTTGTGGGTTCAAATTCATTTTATATTTCTGTAGTATTTTGAACATCTCTTCTAGATCCTCAAGATGATTCTTAGCCTCACCAGACTTCACTAGCATGTCATCCACGTAAACCTCCATATTTCGGCCACTCTGTTCTTTAAACATTCCGTTGACCAGCCTTTGATAAGTAGCCCTGCATTCTTTAGCTCGAAAGGCATCGCTCTGTAACAGTTGATTCCCCATTCAGTAATGAAGCTAGTGTGTTCCTCATCCGGCTTGAACATGGGTATTTAATTGTATCCTGAATATGCGTCCATGAGAGACAATAATTTGTGCCCACTAGTTACATCAGCTAAATGACCAATTCGCGTTAGTGGGAAATATTCTTTCGAACAAGCCTTGTTCAAGTCAATATAATCAATGCAAATCCTCCATTTTCCATTCGATTTCTTCATCAAAAATGGGTTTGCTAGCCATTTTGGGTAGTATATTTCCCGAATAAACCCATTTTCGAGGAGTCTCTTAACTTCTTCTTTCAATGCATCAAACTGTACTCTATCTAATTGTCTTTTTTTCTATCTTATGGGGGTTTCTTCTGGATTGATGTTAAGTGCATGACACATGACCGTCGAATCAATCCTCACCATATCTGAATGAGACCAGGAAAATACGTCCTTACTGATCTTAAGAAATCAGATTATATCTTTCTTCAAGTCGCTATCTGATTCCTTTCCTACTTTAACTACCTTTGTAGTATCATCTAAATCTATGCATGCCTCCTCAAGGTCTTCTATGGGTTTTATTCTTTCTATTTCCCCTCGGCAATCAAATTCAGTGAAAATTGGGCTTTCTTCAGCGGAATTAACATCGACTCTCTTCCTTTTGCCTCCAGGAGGAATGTACCTTTCATACATGCGCTTGTTAGACTTATTAATTTTAATTTTTGCTTCGAATGTTGGATGTAAAAATCCATCATCCAAAGGCTGAAAATAGTGGAAGAATAGGAGTAAGCAGAATACTCCCGTTTATATTGATCGATTGTAGCGAAATACTTTTCTCGAGAAATGAACTGTTCTCCTCAGACTGTGCCCCAGCCTCTCTTTGTCAAGAACTTCACCATCAGGTACTTCGGTGAGATAAATGCATTTATCTCATCAAGTGCAGACCTACCAAAGAAAGCATTGTAATAAGATGGCTGGTTGATAATCAAAAAGAGAGTCTCAAAAGTTCTACAAAACAGTGGCACCCCCATTTGCTCCAGCAATTTTACTTACCCCATTGAAGTTGACCTCTTGTTGTTGAATCCGAAATTGGTTCCATGCTGGGCTCTAGCTTAACTTCAAGGATGTTGATCTGATCGAATGCATGCTTAAAGATAACATTGACCACACTGCCTATATCTACAAGAATTCTAGACACGATGGAGAGTCCAATTTGAGCTATGATCATCAAGGGATCGTTGTATGGATGATGAACTTCCTTTTAAACTCTTGAGGGGTGTTGACAAGATTTGGCATTGGAATATTGAGTCGCGGATTCTTCAATGGGGGCTCTTCTTAGATAGATAATACATCCTCTTAAGCCTCCTTGATATATCTATTCCATGCCCTTTTGCTGTTCCCCGCCGAATGTGGCTTACCATGAATTACATCGATCTTGTTCAACGGTGAGCTTAAGCTCAAAGGGTCTTCTTCTTCCAAAATATTAACAGCGTTATTAGGGAGCTTTTGCTGACCATCTCCTGTGTGCAGGGCTTTCTGCTTGTCCTGAATAAACTCTTTTAAATGACCCTCGCGAATTAGCTTTTGAATAATCCCTGCTAAGACTCTACATTCGTCGGTCTTGTGACCATTTGCTTTGTGGTATGCACAGTAGTCTTCTCCTTTTCTTTTTTTTTGGTGGTTCTTTGCCTTGAAAGAAATTGGGAAATTGACTCTTTCCTTTGCCATAGCATAGACGTAAGACGATGTCTTGTTCAAAGCGATTGAATTAGCTATAGGTTCTTCCCATTTCGCTCTTTTATGCCCTCGATCTAATCCAAATCTTCCTCCTTCCTTTTTGGGAATTGCTTTTCTTTTTGCGTGATACAGTTGATCCATTCGAATGAACTTGTCAACTTGAAAGTGGAAATCTTGCAGATTTTTACACCTACTGTTTATACCAAAATTGGGCACCACACCCTTCGGATGTGTTTGAAGAGATAAAATAAAGAATATAAATGAAAAAGGAGGCAGATATAAAAAACACACCAAAATTAATCAAAAAAACGGCAGAGAAACACAGAGATTTAGAGTGGTTCGGCGTGTTGCCTACGTCCACTATGAAATGGTTGACTTTTATTAACTTTTGCTTGCTGTTTACAACGAATTACAACAGTAAAACTCGAGTACAACAGTGATTTCGGCAGAGTCTGGACGTAGAAGAGCCAAAAGTCCCTTTTCAGTAGGTTCTAGGCTGCTATTTATAGGCGTAGGCTGCAAATATCTCGCCCAGATCTCGGAAGACCTCTTCTCTCACGTGGGTGGGCCCACACGATCGATCCCATGTCCTTTGCACTTGATCTATGATCGATACGAATAAACTTTGTATCGATCAATACTTTGTCCAATCGAGTCAAGATCGATCATGAACATTCTTGAGGATGTACGTAAGCTCCTGTGAAAATTTGGTAGCATTTGGGCTTGTAGATTTTGAGTTAAGATCGATGCAAGTTTGAATTTATTGAAGGCTGCTAAATTCGCATCGATCTGCTTCGCATCGCTCTGTTCGTATCGATCCGAGTACGTTCCTGCATGTTGACGTGGCGCTATATTCTTGGATCGATCCACTTTTTAGGCCGATTGGCCAGTTCTACCATTTTTACGTGTTATCTTCGTATCGATCACTTGAGGCTCTATTCGTATCGATGCTCATAGGTTACTTCGTATCGATGGCTGAGGGCCATTTCGTATCGATAGCTGGAGGTCATTTCGTATCGATAGAAGGTATTACTTCATATCAATCGTTCGATGGTTCATTTGTATCGATCGTTGATCGATCCATATGAACTGTGCAATTGGAATCGATACGAATTGGCTCCAATTGATGGATACGAAGCTGAGAAAATGTGATGGATATGAAGTAGAGAACCAGGCCAAGTGGATACGAAGTAGAGTGTACGTGATGGATACAAATCGATGGATGTTTGATGGATGCAAAACCGATCGATGCGAAATAATGGATGCGACCCGATCGATGCGAAATGATGGATGCGACCCGATTGATGCGAAATGATGGATGCGACCCGATCGATGCGAAATGATGGATGCGACCCGATCGATGCGAAATGATGGATGCGAGTGAGTCGATTTCCCTAGTTTGCATCGATCATATCTTGAGCACGAACTCCGATTGACTTGAAATTTGGAATGTCGGCTTTCATAACTTTGCTTGCCTTGTCATATCAATTATAGCTTGATCCGGACTCGGTCAAAATTTACCGACATCCATAGGACCTGTACATAACTGGAAATCGAGGAGAACTATCTTTGGTTTCCAGTCGATTCCTTGGTGTCACGGCTTTGCCAAAAGGGAAGATAACATTTGCCCCCTAAAGTACGTCTTGTGAGCATATGACGTGCTTTGAAAAGTTGCAATCTTCATTCTGAACATTTCTATTTGACTTATTGAACGGTTGTTGTCTTTTCGTCGAAAGATATAACCTTTGAATGACCTTCAATGATATAAATAATGAATTGTGGGCTGCCAATTGTTGTACTGTGCACTATTGTAACTGAGTGTTGCATGATAGCTAACTATTGTCCGTTGTTGTAATTGTCACCATGTGAGCATTCAACTACTGTGAATTTTGAAAAACATATATCAGTTCAACAGATATGCATGTATGCTAATCTGACTCTCGTTAACGTTCGTACATTCACGAGTCGTTGTCAGTTTAGTTTTTGGTTTTTTTTGAATCGAATTCCGTATCGATCCTCTCCTGAATCGACGTGAAATTCGAGTTGTAACAACGCTTGACGGTTGTTTTGGAGTTTCTCTTTGCATCGATCCTCTCCTGGATCGAGTTTAAATATTTGAACGCATACTTTGTATCGATGGACATGAAGCTTGGGTCATTGAGCATATGGATACAAAGTAAACGTTTCGAATCGGTAAGATTCGAGTTGATGGATACGAAATAGATGGTAACTCGGTGATGGGTATGAACAATTCAATCGGTCTTCAGAGTATAGTTTGCGCTTCGTACCGATTGTTTGATGGTTACGAATAAATGTTGCCTCAAATAAATGGTTCAGGGATACGAATGGATCTCTTCGTATTGATTAGAGGAAGAACTGAAGGTGACTACTATGTCGTATAGCTAATACTGTGTGGCTAGATATCACTTAGAATCGTTTAATATAGAATGTATTATAATCTAAATGCGGAAACAGATAATAATAGTAAAGTAAATAAGAATAAGCACACCAGGAGTTTTTATACTGGTTCGAACTTCCCGTTCTACGTCCAGTCCCAGACTTCCCTCTGGAATTTCTCACAATAACCCCTCACTTAACCCGGAGGAATAGGTATACAACACCTGAGCAACCGACCAGGATTTTTCCGCCTCTAACAACCGAAAGAGGACTTTATCCGCCTGAACAACCGAACAGGACTTCAACAGTTTCAATAAAATTGCTTTGACACTTTGTGTTCTTGATAACACTGATTTGTCTTTAATAGTACAACCTTCCTATAATCTTTTCCTCAGGTATATATGTGTGTGTAAAGATTTAGAAAGGAGAATATTGCTTTGAATCGAAGAATAAGTTAATTAATTCAGAGATTCAAGCAATATATGCAAGTTGTGATTGTTTTTTAGAATGCAGAGATAGTAGAGAGTATGATCAGAAAATAAAGTGAAATTCGGTGATTTGTGAAGTGAATCTTATGTGTTTATATAGTGGATAAACAGCTGCAACCATTCACGAAGAGTTTTGACCAAAGAAAGCAGGCACAACTCTTCAAATTGGATCATATCTCTTGGCAAATGGAAGTGTCTGTTCAGAAAAATAGCTGTTGGAAAAGTTCAGTCGACTGACCCAAAACGACCAGTCAATTGAATGTTCAAAGTTGGTGCAAAACAGAGTGTATCTGTGCAACTAAGCAGGTTCAGTCGACCGGTCATATTTGGTCAGTCGACTGACCTGGCTATTAGTGCACGGTTCACATATAATTTAAAGAGTTTGAAGTTTAAAACAACTTTGATTTGTGTGGACTACTTGAGGATAGATTTTAACAATTCTAAGACTAAAAGACTTCAACAAATAAACATACTATACTCAGTTTTGAAGTCTTGTCTCCTTTCTAGTTTTAACAGCATATTTCTTTCTCTTTTTATCGCTTGCCCATATAGTCTCATTCACTGAGTTGTTTAATGCTCTTTGTCATGAATCAAAACTTATGATTCAACATTCTCCCCCTTTTTGATTGATGACAACCTGTTACAGATGATACTATATTTTAAGAAATATATAACGGAAGTTATATATATCTCCCCCTGAATATCTGGCGACATATCTAATCCTGCAAGAGATGGTTAGTCATAGAAATTTCTCCCCCTTTGTCATCGACAAAAAGGAAACAAAAATAATTATATCATTGAGCTAACAAAATTACAATCACAAAATAATGTATCGAATTGTTTTGAGCTACTTATACAAACTCATTAAAATAAACAGAAGTAGAATGTTTGGAATAAATAAAGATAACTTACTACCACCAAGTAATAACAATATCAATCAGATTCTGACTCTGTCTCTTCTTCCACTTGTATTAGATTTTTGCCCCCGGAAGAACTTCCCACAAATTGTCTGCCACCCCCATTGCCGCTTGTGTGGTAACTTGTTTGTTCTTCCGATGTAGACCAAGTAAATCGATGGGCTGGGCGTTTTCCCGGGTCACGGTGTGAAGATTCTGTAGTGGTGGATGAGGAACAAGATATCGCATCCCATAAAATCTCGAAGAAGCTCTTAATTTTGTCAAATTTTTTGTCAATTTTCTTATCAATATTTTTGATGCGAGAATCCAAAATGACTTGATTTCGCACAATTAGATCAATGGATTCCCGAGTGCTTTGGGATGGAGTTGGTGTTGGAATGTCATCTCTTGATTGTTGTTGTTGTGGAGTAAAAGTTTGTTGACGAGGTCGTGATTGCCATTCTTGAAAAGACATGATAGATAGAGGTCTAGGTGGCAATTCCATAAGACTTATTGTGCGGCTATTTAGAGTTTTGGGAATGGAAGTATCGGATTCCGGAATAGGAACCTGGAGGTTCATAAGTAGCCTCATAATATATTCTCCATAATAAATAATGCTCATACGACCTTGGTTAAAAGATAAGAATTCATCTAGAATAGTCTTAGGCCAATTTATTTGCACATCTCTCCAAATAGCATATAACGCCCTAAAGTTGTTTGGATATACAAGCTCATAAGAGCTAGTATGAGGAAGAACCGTGTGCATTAAGGCTCGATGCACAATTCTAGCTGTAGGACGTAAGGCGATAGACTTTAGTTCTGTCATGTCATCTTCTAAGAACCGATGACTTACTTCGTCTCGCTCGCCTATAGGTATATTTAATTCTTCCAATGGAATACCATCAGTTGGAGTATGGAGAATATGACCAATTCGATCTAATGACAGAAATATTTGTCGACCACATACTAAACTCCAAATGCAATTATCACGATTGTGTGGGTTTTGATGGCCTAAATTCAAATTTGCATAGAAAAGTTTTACCAAAGTGTGATTTATCTTGATATTATTCTGATTGTGGTCTAGGAGAGACTCTAAACGGCTTCTCCTTGCTAGCTCTTGAAATCTATATAGAGAAAAATCGAGAAAGACAACAAATGAACCTTCAAAAAGGCATGCTTCTTTCATTTTGTTCCACCGTTGGAGAGCTGTAGAATCATAGAGCCATTAAGCAATTTGAGTGTCAATTTGCTGAGAGGATGAGGTAGAGGCATGTCTAGATCTCTTGGGTTGACGTGGAGCCATGGGAAATAACAATGTAGTGAGGGAATTTAAAATTTTTTGGTAGTTAGGGTTTTTAGAAAACTGAAATGAGAAGGTAAAAGTGAAGAGTGAAAAAGGAGATAGTGGGTTAAAGGGTTAAAAAGGTAGGTGAAAATAGTTAAAAAGGTCAGAATTACCATTCAGTCGACTGGTCGTATACGGTCAGTCGACTGAAACAGTATCCCGAATCTCTGTTTCATGATTCAGTCGATTGGCCATATTCGTTCAGTCGACTGAATATAGTCTGAAAGCTTTCTGTTTTCAGATTCAGTCTTATAATTTATATTCATATTTAAAATATAAATATTTCTATCTCTTAAACCTTCAAAAATTAAATTTTAATTTTTATCAAAAATATTACATTTATTTTATGAAAAAGATATATTAAAAACTTTATCACATAATTGACTTATGCTTAATAAATTATGTTTTAAGATTTTAACTAATAAAACATCAGTAATGAGAGGTGAGTTAGAGATACCGTTATTGCTCACATCGCCTTTGCCGATGATATATCCTTTTGAATTATCTCCAAAAGTGACTGATCCTCCATTTGAGTAGACTATGTTTGTTAACATGCCTTTATTACCAGTCATGTGTTTTGATCAACCGCTGTCTAAAATCCATTTTCCTCTCTTTTTAAGTGGTACCTGCAAAAAATAAAGATTAAGATGGTACCCACTTTTCTTTTTAGGGTCCTAAGAGTTAGATCTTAGGAAACCAAACCCAAGAAGGTCTAGAATTCCCTTTATAATTCTTATTTTTATGAACAGTTTCCATAAATGTTTTGATATGCTTATTCCTAATTAAATTATTGTTGGTTTTAGGTATCCATATTTTAATAGTTTTAAAATCTTTAGAAACTGTTTTCTTAATATCTTTCTTAATTTTGTTTTTAAACTTATTTTTAAACTTTCCAGATTTCTTTGGATTTTTCTTATATCCTAGTCCCATTTTATTTGAAGTAGACTGAGAATTTTCTAATATTGTAGAAAGATTTTCTCATCCTTTATTGAAGTTAGAAATATTTTTATTAATATCTTCTAACTTAGTTTTGAGACTAGATTTTTCTAACTCTAATACTTTAGTGTTAGATTTTAAATCATTAATTTCAACTGATAAATCATCATTTTTATTTTTCTGAATTTCTAATTCTTGAGTTATCATAGAAAGTTGAGATGCTAAATTAGAATTAGATTCTTGAGATTTTTCAAGTTCTTCTTCCAGAATTTTCTTTTCATCTCTTAGCATACTAATTTCTAATTCAGATCTATTCAGTTTTCCTTGTAACTCCTTATTTTTCCTTTTTGTTTATTTTGCAAAGTCCACCAGTTCTGAATTGATTTCAACTAAATCTTCAAAACTTAGATCACTTACATTATCATTTGTAGCCATGAAGCATACATTTGCTTGCTCTGTGTCACTGTCACTGTCGCTCTCTGATGATGAAGAATCTGAATCATCCTATGTTACTGAAAATGCTTTCTTCTTGAATTTGTTCTTCTTTAATTTTTTTTTCTGTTTCTTTGGACAATCTTTCTTCATATGACCCTTTTTATGACATTCATAACATTCTAGGACAGAAGATGATGGTTTATTGCTATTATTGTTGTTGCTAGAGTTATTTTTGTAACTCCTGAACTTGTTATTCTTTTTGAATTTCAAAAACTTTTTGAAATTTTTAGAAATAAGTGCCATACCCTCTTCGTCTGAATCAGAATCATCTTCTTCTGCTTGAAATGCTAGATTCTTCTTATCATGTGCTTGGACTTTCTTTGCCTGCAAATTCACTTCATATGACATTAGATTTCCTATTAACTCTTCTGGTTTCATAGTGGAAAGATCGTTTGCTTCTTCAATAGCTAAGACCTTTCTTTCCCATTCATCCGTTAAAGAGTTTAGGATTTTTGATATTATATCAAAGTCAGTAAATTTTTCTCCTAGTGCCAATAGAGAGTGATATATATCTTGAAATCTAGAGTACATGCCATTTATACTTTCGTTTGATTTCATTTTGAAACTGATTTTTCAACATAGAAATTTTGCTTTGTTTGACTTTGTTAGTTCCTTCATGAGTTACTTTTAGATTTCTCCATATCTCATAAGCAGTTGTACACATACTAACTCTATTAAACTCATTTTTATCTAATGCACAGAATAACATGTTCATAGCTTTAGCATTTGAAGTAGCATCAGTTTTTTGTGTAGTAGTCCAAGTTGAAAAATCTTCTATTGTCATGGTATACTCTTTTTTGGTAATATTCCAAGTTTCAAAACCATTAGCTTGCATATATATTCTCATTCTAGTTGACCAGTAATTATAATTCATGCCATTGAATAGTGATGGTCGTGCAGTGGATTGACCTTCAATAAAACTAGTGTTAGTGACAGTGCTTGTGCTGGTGTTGTTTTCCATATTAAAAAATATCAAATAACTGTGTAATGGTTATAAAATGCCAAGCTCTGATACCAAATGAAGGTGACTACTATGCCGTATAGCTAATACTGTGTGGCTAGATATCACTTAGGATCGTGTAATATGGAATGTATTATAATCTAAATGCGGAAACAGATAATAATAGTAAAGTAAATAAGAATAAGCACACCAGGATTTTTTATACTGGTTCGAACTTCCCGTTCTACGTCCAGTCCCAGACTTCCCTCTGTAATTTCTCACAATAACCCCTCACTTAACCCGGAGGAATAGGTATACAACACCTGAGCAACCGATCAGGATTTTTCCGCCTCTAACAACCGAAAGAGGACTTTACCCGCCTGAACAACCGAACAGGACTTCAACAGTTTCAATAAAATTTCTTTGACACTTTGTGTTCTTGATAACACTGATTTGTCTTTGATAGTACAACCTTCTTATAATCTTTTCCTCAAGTATATATATGTGTGTAAAGATTTAGAAAGGAGAATATTGATTTGAATTGAATAATAAGTTAATTAATTCAGAGATTCAAGCAATATATGTAAGTTGTAATTGTTTTTTAGAATGCATAGATAGTAGAGAGTATGATAAGAAAATAAAGTGAAATTCGGTGATTTGTGAAGTGAATCTTATGTGTTTATATAGTGGATAAACAACTGCAACCATTCACGAAGAGCTTTGACCAAAGAAAGCAGGCACAACTCTTCAAATTGGATCGTATCTCTTGGAAAATGGAAGTGTCTGTTCAGAAAAATAGATGTTAGAAAAGTTCAGTCGACTGACCCAAAACGACCAGTCAACTGAATGTTCAAAGTTGGTGCAAAACAGAGTGTATCTGTGCAACTGAGCAGGTTCAGTCGACTGGTCATATTTGGTCAATCGACTGACCTGGCTGTCAGTGCACAGTTCATATATAATTTAAAGAGTTTGAAGTTTAAAACAACTTTGATTTGTGTGGACTACTTGAGGATAGATTTTAACAATTCTAAGACTAAAAGACTTCAACAAATAAACATACTATACTCAGTTTTGAAGTCTTGTCTCCTTTGTAGTTTTAACAGCATATTTCTTTCTCTTTTTGTCGCTTTCCCATATTGTCTCATTCACTGAGTTGTTTAATGCTCTTTGTCATGAATCAAAACTTATGATTCAACAAGAACTGCTTCAGCCGGTCACAGTGACTAGGAGACGAATGGACGCTTCCTTAGTATATAAGGCTCTGTACTTAGAATATTTTTCACTTTTACCCACTTTCTTGCTTTGCTTTCATATAGCTCCAGACATCACAGAATTGAGAAACCGCTTTTGCCTTCGAAACTAACTGATTTCTAATCCTTCCACCTAATTACCAAAACTAGGTAATTAAAACATGAGTTTGTATCGAAAAACGATGAGACTTGAAATTCCGTGCCGCCCCACTTGCTTCCATGACCGGTTCTGACGAAGTGGTGGCCGGAGGTGATCGTCATGAGGTCGAGGTTGGAGGAGATGCCATCTAAGTGGTTTGGGAGAAGATGAAGTGTGGCCTTAATTTCGTATCGATGGATTGGGGAAGAAGACGTTTTGTTTCGTATCGGTCTCAACTGGAAATTTCGTATTGATTTCCTGCCTTAGATTTCGTATCGATCTTTGATACTTGGATTTTGTAACGATTACCTTCACTTCGGTCGCCTGCCTTTAATTTCATATCGATTGTGGAACAACAACTTAGTATCAATCACTTCGGATCGATATCGATATGAAGCCAACAAACCTTGATCGATGCGAAGTTGGTGCCTCTTTGATCGATACGAAGCTAAGCCGTCTGATCGATACGAAATTGACAACTTTCGATCGATACAAAATGGATGTTAAATGATCGATAAGAAATGGGTGTCTTTTTATCGATACAAAACGATTATTTTGGATCGGTTCGAAGTCGTTGGGTTTGATCGATATGAACTGAATTTTATCGGACCGATACAAAGCTAAGGTCTTTGTAATGAATGATCTAAGTTTTGACTTTGATGAATACGAACTTCATGCAAAATTCAAACACTTGACTCCGACGACCTCCTGCCGTGCATAACCGGATTTGACTGTTAAACTGTATATTTGACTGCCCTTCGAAGCTCGTCGATGGAATTGTAACTTGACTGAATTTAATAAACTTTAACTTATATCGGTCCCTAAAGTCTGGATGGCATGGTTGTAACGGTCAGCGATGACGGCCACTCCAATTGAATTCTGAAGTCTCATCGTTTGAACGCTTCTCAAACTCTTTAGAATCTTTTAAGTAACATGTAGCACTGCACTGCACAACACGTTTATGCACTTCACACTGGGGAACACACAGGCTTATTATCATCTAATGATGGTTTTTGATAAGTTGATTAGTTATGTAACCTACAAGTTCACAGCAGCAAGAGCTTCAAAGTCCACCTCACTTAGTAATAGAGATACCAGTCATCGCGGCCGAAGTTATAGATCCAGCTCCGGACGAGCTACCAGGTGCCAGGTTTATCGGGAACCCACAAGATTCTGTGCTGTCCAACGTCTCCGAAGATATGTTAGGGCGGATATGCCTAAGTCATGGTCTGGCGTTGGACGACGTCTTATTACCGGGACCGAATGACAAATCGCATGCTCCCCCGGAAGGGTTTACGGCTTTCAATCGACATTCGTGCACAGCTGGAAGACTTCCCCCATTCAACCAGTACATTCGGGAAGTGTTGGCTTTTTTCAAAATTTCCCCCTCACAATTACATCTCAATGGATACGCGCTGCTGAATAGTCTATTCATTGTATTCATGGAGCATCTTTTTCGCTCCCCGACCCCGATCGAGATCAGATATCTGTTTAATGTTAAGAGTCGGGGAGACAATCCTTCGTTCATATTTCTAGAGGTAGTTAGGAACTGCCAAGTGTTGGCCGGATCCTGGACCAGACTTAGTTATTTCAAAATGAGTGGTTCTATGTTCGATGCCCTCTAGGGTTTGCTAGTCGATGGTTAGCTAGACGTAAGTGCTGCACTTGTTCCAATAGTTAACGAGATAGCCATAGTTGATGTTGAAACTAGTATCGTATTTCCTTTACAGCTGCAATTCTGTGACCCGAAGGTGCTCACTTCAAAGAAATAGTGTGAATTCTTTAGGAAGTGCCGAGAGAAATGAGAGATTTGGACTCGGTGCTAACAGACAGAAACTTGAGGATCGTTGGGCTAATCGAACGAAAACAAAGCATAAGACTTGAAGGAGCGCTTAGGGCAGCCCCAACGAAGCGGGTGAAGCGTAAAGCGCCCAGGGTTGTAACAGCTGAGGAGGGCGATGAAGAAAATACGCCTACGAACGATGAACCCATGGCCGGGCCTTCTAACAGTTTTCAGGATTCAGAGGGAAGGAGAAAAGGCAAGGCAGTAGCACACAAGCATCACAAATCCTCGAGATGGAAATCCGTAGTTGTGTCCCTGCCAGCCTCCGGTGTTAGAATTTTGGAGGCTCCTCCCTCGCAAGTAGAGAATCCTTTTGAAGGACTTGATGATATTCCGATTTCGGACTATGTGTCACTTCAACACGACACTGGATTGGAGGGGCTTCAAAGTGCTCTAGATTTAAGCGAGTCTCTTCCCATAAGTGCGGCCGACATTACTGGTTGGTCGGGGGGTAGCACACACATATACGCTTCATGGCACTACACGGTTTCCAGTCTTAAGTTGTTTGCCTCGGGAGATTGCTTACTCCGTTTTTTTTTACTTTACAAATACGATGAATATGCGAGATTCTATGCTTGGAAGTCTCCACTCAGCGCACCAGTCATCGCGTTCATACTACGAGTCCCGCCGAAAGGAGGATGATAGAAACCGAGATCGTGGTTATTCCAGCCAAGAGCGTTATGAGAGGGATAGGGATAAAGACAGAGAATATAGATATCGATCCTGATCGCGCTCTCCACCTCTTCGAGTCTCTACACAACCTTCTACTCACATCACACTTCCCCCGGAGCCTCCATGCCAAAAACCATCTTCTCACACTCCGAGGTCTGAGTCTCAACGTCACAGGACCGAAGCTACAGCTTCCACTGTTACTGAGCAAGCTATTACCGAGCCTATGGGGGAAGGGGTGATCAAAATTGCCCAGCTGAAGAAAGACTTCCCCAATATTTTCTTTGACGGCTATATTTTCCCTCCTCACTTAAAGAACATCCCATCTGAGGCTGAACAAACGATGCACGACTATATCCATGATATTTATACCCAATACAAGGAGTGGATGAAAGCCGCGGATAAAGTGTCGACGGTGGCTTTCGAGTGAGCGAAAATAATTGAGAAGTTAGAGACCAACATCGCCCATAAAGACCGTATTATCCAAGTGCTCAATGATGAAGCTGAATCCTTTGGGAAATCTGAAATAGAGGCCACCCAAAAAGCCGACGAGGCAACTCAATCTATGGAAAGAATGTGACAAATGCATTTCGCCTTGGTGGAAGAAATGGGCCACCGAAACACCACCGTCACAGCCGAAAGGGACGCTGCTCTGAAAGAACTCAATGAGCTTAAAGCCAAATTTTCCGAGATCGTCAAGGAAAAGGACGACGCAAACAAAGCAGCCCAGGAGGCATGCGAGCAAGCTGTGGTGCTCCGGGATGAAAAGGATGCGACCGTACTTAATGTTCGGGAGGCCGAGGCCAAGGTTGAGGAGGAAGTTAAGATGGATGAAGACAGGTTAGAGGCAGATATTGAAGATCTTCTCATCACTACAATGCCAGAGTGCTAAAGTACAGGGATCTGACCTGGCTCGACAATTATCCAACACACCTATATAACGCTTGTGGTCGGTTGGTGTAGGATGAAAGAACTGAACAACAAGCGAAATCGGTTGATGAGTTCGAGCTCGAGAACCGGGTGTTAAACTAAGATGAACGGAAAGTTCTCCATGATAAAGCGATCTCAAATGAAAACGAGAAACTTGGCGCTCAACGCTCGGAGGTTGGAGAAGGCTTTGGTGTCGAGCATCATGATATAAGTTCTGAAACTCTTGCACCGACTCAGCCTGAATCCACACCTGCGGTTGATCCTCTGCCCATTCCTGCTTATAACCCGGATCAACCGCAGTTGTCTCCAGCCCGCGAGCAAGTCTCTGAAGCCGATCCGCCACCCGCGAGCCAAACTAAGGAAATTACTCTGAACATTTTTATGCTTATCTAAAATTGAAAGCGTTACTTGAAGTAATTACTAACAGTTTTTTCCTCTGTTTTTATCCAGTGATTGAAACCACATCAGTCGTGCCTCCTGGAACTCAAGAATCACATCATGTGCAGGAGGCAATTATAACAGAAGCGACCACCACAACGACCACGGCACCAATTGACGAGGCACAGGGAAGCACACTTACTTTCGATGAGCAGATAATGGAGGAACTTCTTGATCATTACAGTGACCCCTTTGCCGATTTGCCGTTCGTTATGGGTGGAAGCGCACCAGTGACAAGTTCTTCGGCTCCAACTGCGTTAGTCCCCGGTGATGCACAAACACTTCATGAAGAGGAAATTATAGCTGAAATCAATGCTGAGATAGAGGCAGCTGCTTGGGGCAGTGGGTTTGGAGGTGGAGGCGGGACCTGGTCCAGCCCCTTTGCGGATGATATCTCCGGGAGGAACGGTCATTGAGACAAGTGTGCCTATCCCGCCTCCTACTGTTGATCTTGTCCCTCCGACTCCGCCTTCAGGAATCGTTCCAATACATTTGAGTTCGAGGAGGAAATTGATATAATGCTCCCGACTGGAGATCGACCGTCGAAAGGCAAGGGCTCAAAGAGAAAACAAAGTGACAGCTCCAGCGGGTCCACACCGAAGAAAAAACCGAGAAAGAAAAAAGAGTAGATACATCTCTTCAGCTCATTTCTGAGTAGTAGCTTTTGTTGGCCGTGTATAGATGCAGGTTCGGCCCTTGCTAGTAGAATTTTTGGGATAAACTTGTACTTAATTTTCTTCCACAAATAGTTGAAATAAAATTCCATTTTGTCTTCAACTCAATTTTCGTTTATATGCTTAAGTGTTTCAGCATTTGAACTCCAGTTCGGTACGCTTGTGAAGTTTCGACCTTTGGATGGGATCTGAGTTTATTTGTTAAGTCCTGAAATCAGGACTATGAGTTATGACCGAACGTTAAGCCGGACTCCGATGCTGCACTGTCTCAGTCATTGATTGGCACTTAAGTTCTGCCCCCAGTTTCAGGGATGAATTGTAAAGATCAGGTGGCAATTGATGGTGAAACAAGGAAATTCGAGTGGTCGAATTGCACTCGATAATCTATCGATGATTGCATCCACACTCCAGGGATTTGCATTTGTACGTCGGCGGTCGGTCACGCCTGCTTAAGTTTCAAGGATATGTCCATGCTCCAGGGACTTAAGTTATTTTATGGGCGGTCACTCACACCCGCTTGATACTTAGGATTTCGTCCGTACTCTAAGGACTTAAATTAGTTTGCGGGTGGTCAGTCACACTCGATTCGCGTTTACACTCCGGTCCATGCTCCGGGGATTCGGAGTTGTCCTACGTGTGGTCGATTCACACCCAGTTTGTGTTTAAACTCCAATCCGCTCTCTGGGGATTTCGAGTTGGTTAGTGTTACGGATGATCGATTCGTATCCGGTTTATGTTCAAACTCTAATCCGTGCTCCAGGGACTTAGAGTTAATTGCTGTCAATACTCTGGTTCGCACTCTGGGAATCCGGAGTTAGTTGACGTTTGTACCCCAGTTCGCACTCCGGGAATCTGAAGTTACACTACAACAAACAGGACCTTTAATAGTGTTTTAAAAACGCTAGAAAAGATATTAACAGCGTTTTTACATACGCTGTATATCGACATGTAGTTATATGTCAGAGATATACAATGACAAGAAATAAACGCTGTTAAATGTCCATTTTAACAGCGTTTCCCTGGTGTCATAAAATCATTTGACAGCGTTTGGTTGGGTGCAGTTAGAGATCTTTCTTAGCTTTTGTTTCGTGCTAAGATAAGATTTTATAGCATTTTTTCAATGCTGTGATATTTATTTACATCGTTTCATTGTTGCAATAAATCGTGTTTTATGTTTTTAGATACAATTTAATGGCATTTTTAAAATGCTAAAACTTTCAACAGTGTTTTTAAAACACTGTGGAATGTTTTAACAGTGTTTTAAAAACGCTGTGGAATGTTTTAATTCCATTTCAGTAAACATCCGCCACAATGTGTATATATACCACATTTCAAAATTAACATATTATATCAATATCTAATTTCAAAATCAACATATTGTATCAATACCACATTTTGGACACATATTTGATAACCAACGTATGAAATTTCATAATCAAAATACACAATATTCTTACACCAAACATAAATAGTTTGTCATCAATATTTCAAAAACAAAATATAGAACAAGTAGCAATAGCAAAACAAAAGCAAGTAGTATATACGTTAAAACCAAAAAGTAGTTCTAGCAGTAAAAATAACTTCGATCCATAACTCGTTGCAACCTTTTTTTGCATCACAGTCATCTATCTACCTGTAAAGCAAAAGTAATGCTTGAGAATATGCTATAAAATTTAAAAAAAACTTAACAAGAGGATTTTCACTCATCACAGGTTCAATATGCTATAATAAGGTACTACTGGTATATCCTATAAGTAAACTAGTAGCAAAAATCCAAAAGAAAGTGAAATGTTTCAAACCTATCAGTTGCCTTAGTAACAAGAGGATTTTCACTCGTCACAGGTTCAAATGTTTTTCAATGCTTCTTTGACTTCCTCCTTTTCTTAACAACTCAATCGTTTTCACTGCATACACATATGTATTAGAATTCAGAAAATGATGTATGTGTTTGTAAACATCTTACGTATGAGGGCACAGGATGTTATACATTGTTAATGAAAGTTCAAAAATCCAAACAGCAATCAGTATGCTTAGCGAATTTTATAACATGAAACTCTAGGTGTATCTTTTGGTATTACAAGTAACTGCAAAGAACAACAACTTTGTTGCTGGAATTAAGAATTTTTAGTAAATGGATGTCAACTTCACAATGCAAAATGCCAGTAAAGTTGATGATGAAATAAATACTCGATCTCCAAATTTTGATAAGCAGTATTCAAGGACATAAAGATCTACAACCTACCATATTGATGGCATGTAACCAAGACAAAGCGGCTTCCCAACTCCTTACAGCTCCGTAATGTTCCAGGTTTCATCAAGAACCATGCATTGTTTCACCTGTTCCAATACTTTAACCCTTTACTGTACGCAGCAGCATTTGTGTACAGCCACACAACCCACCATGCGGCTTTATTCACACTGTTACTGTGAATCTACTTCAATCTCAACGGTTTATCTTCAGCCCTTCAGCAAGTACTCGGCTTCTACATAAGGAAACACAGATTGTTACTATTAATTTGTTACTGCAATTACTCGGCCTGCTATAATTTAGCATGCTTTATTCAATTCAACCATCTCAAAATTATTCTCTAGTTTCTTACTTTTTTTCATATCCTATCACGTGTAAGGCCACTGCAGGCATGCATATGTTATGATGCATATCAGACACTTGTAGTTATATAAAGCAACAAGTTTATGAAAAATTTAAACCAAGATAAAAAAAATGATTACCTAACCAATATATTGGGAGAAGACATTTAATTTACTTTACAAAGGTAACGCTCTCCTACCTGAGGTGATCATATAGATTATTAAAGGTAGTTTATTGGCAACTTTCAAGAACCTGATCCTATAATTAATCACCAAATATTGAATTTTATAGTGTTTTTCAAGCATTTCATGGAAGGGTACAAAAAAATACAAGGTTAACAATTAACAGAATTACCAGCAATTGCCTTTGTTTGAACAGCAACAGCATCCATTGTTGATCCAGATTGACATTGCTAAGATTCATTAATAGAAAAATTCATGCTCCTTCAATAACACTTTGTTGTTGTTCTCTTTAGTTGCAGTCCTACCGTGCAAGCTTGCTTCTCTGATCGTGGTTCATCTTGCCCACTTCAGTTGTAGTTTCAGCCCACTAGTCTTCCACCATTGCTTCTATGCTTGTAGTTCTCGTCATGCATTTGGTTGTAGTTGCAAGCGCATCCCTAAAGTAAAATGTTCTATCAAAGAAACAAAGTGCAAGAAATTTAAGCACTTAACTTTTAACCTTGGAATAAACTATCAAAGATAATACACAGTAAGAACAAAAATAAAAGTAAAAGCATTGACATGTAAATTTCACCTTGATTATTATCTTATAAACATCATCAACAACTAGAGGAGCTTCCAGGCCTGACCTCTCATCAAAATGATTATACAAGATTTTAATCCTGTAGGAAAAACAAATTTTACATTCAAATAAATTCAGTTAAAAAACCGATAAATAACAAAGCTTACGTTTCTGAAAATGATTTCTTTGTACTCTTATGAAGGTTTGACTTCAGCTGTAGGGTGATGCGATAAAGAATGAACAAATTTCGCGATGATTCCAATCACCGACTTCGACTATGAGGAAAACCTGAGGAGGACTTCTGTGTTTTGGGCGTGTTTTTGTTTGGGCAGAGTAGCAGCTTCCAAGAAAAACAACCCTGTATATAAACAACTCTAATTCATTTCGTTTCTCAAATAAAAATGTCCAAGCAAACATAAAGAAAAGAAAGAACTAGAAGAGCAGAATGGAATGGTGATGACTCAACCCATCGAACAAGAAGAAAATCCTGACCACAGGCCAAGGGGCAATCATTTCAACGCAATCAAAAGCCCTCCAACTGTCGATGTATTGCCATTGAAGTTAACCAACCATTCATAACCAGGTGTAGTGAACGCAATAACTGATAAATTATGCTCTAAGTGATTCGGATCCAAGTGTGACATTATTTCAATCCTCATTATTTCTTATAGAGCAAGAACAATGCTCATTTTGATGAAGACAAAGATGATTATGAAGCTTAATTAAATCATAATAATGCCAAAGAATTGTTCTTCCTGTTTGTTATCATTAATCATATTTGTAATGAAACATTTGCATTCTTTGTTATGGAAATATACATCCTCATAATTATAAAAACTAAGTTTTGACCTTCCAATTATAATCAATTACATTGCTCTACATTTGAGGTATTAATCAGGGTCTGTCTTCTCAGTTTTCACATAGTGATAGCATGTGAACCCTAGGCAAATGTATCTATGGGATAACATAAAAATCATAATATAATGCATATTTACACATGTATTACATATCAAGTAAGAGCATGATCACAAATTTTATACTTAGTTAATTTTCATAAATTTATTTAAATTTTAGAAAATTATTTATTTTTATAAAAATTGATTAACGTAGTTAATTTTTATAAACTTGGTTAACATATCTAACTTGCAACTACTTGAAAATTATGACACAACAAATTTAATGGGTTTTAAACACTTATCGGAATTTTTAAAATTCAACAAGTAAACACTTACAATTTTCCATGGAATATTTCAAAGTAAAAGCTGTTACATAGGAGCTGTGTCTTCTTGTATGTTTTCTGATATGTCTTCTGATACTGCATTATCGTATTAGGTAAGCATAATCAAATGCAAAGTTGCTGAGACAAACCTAATTATGATTTTGATCAACTATTTCTTACCTTGGCTTCAACTCCAGTGCTTGCTCGGCCATCCACTTATGCCATTTATGATGCTGCAAGATGCATTAGTTCTGCCTAAATCATTTTGTTAGCTTGCAGCAATTCTATACAGTAACTCATTCCCTCTGCAGTTGAATAACAACTTGCCAGCTTTGGCCATTTCTGCTGTGACCTGCATTTATCTTCTACCTCTATTCATGCATTTGTTATTCTACTTACTACCTTTTGATATAATAGTTAGCCGTTCTTTTTCGGACCCGCATTAGTAGGAGTGGAAATGGATTTATGTGGTTACACGTAGGCAATGACTTAAGATTGAGATAAGCGATTAAGCAATCAAGAAAGCAATATGAATCCAGGAAAGTGATCGACACACTAATTCTTGCTCCTTCTTTCCCATTGCTCTTTTACTAAGCAATAATACACAAACTAAAACTTTTAGACCTATTATTACAATGTAAAAGGGGAGTGTATATGGTAAAAGATGAAGGAAGAAGCGTGCATTGACCACTATCTTATATAAGTTTTAAGATTTACTCAAAACACACCTTATAAATTTAAAAATGTTTCGGAAAGCAGGATCATGAAGTCCTTGAACATTTTTGACTGGTGGTGCATGCTCTATTTGAGCTTTAGCTGCTAATAATTCCTTGTCACAAGCAGAATACCACCTAGGTCTCCATGTAATACAATAAATTGAAATGAAAGAAACTTGTCAAACACAAAAATTAGTCCTCATATAACATTGTTTAAGAATCACATACCATTGCATGATAAGCAGCATGGTTTTTAATCAATATATCATTCATTTCAGATATGTACACCGGAGCGGGCACAATCACCTTTTTCTTCTTCTTTGCTGCGATTTGAAGAAATATCTAAGACCTAGATTCATTTTCAAAGAACAAAGTTCTGTTGAACTAAAATCACATAAATGGTAAACCCAATATTTCATAGATTTGATAACACAATCTTACTATGATAGTGATATAAAATTACAGATCTGCACCTTGTTAGGGGTTGGCAATGATCATTTTCGTAATGTAATTTGATTCGTTGGGTAAGCTACTTATCAAAATAGGATAATTTTTGTGTGTTGGCGCCAATTCTTTATTGAATTGATGCAAACTAGTAACGGGATGCTATAATTTTCTAATCAGGTTGAGATATTTGCATGTGTAACAATCAACGAACCACTTTCAATCAACGTAAAAAGGCTCTTCTCCCTTTTTATTTATTTATTATTTTTATTTTTTAAGATAAAATAATAAATTGGAAAAAATGGGAACACTATCATACGTATGCATAATCACAATAAAAAGATGAAAAGGTGGTACCTTTGCCTCCCTCGTTTTTTTATTTTCCCTTTTTTGCGTGTGCAAAAAAAAGGAGGAAAAATCAACTAATGCTTTAATCAGTCTATGAAAGGCAACCTTACACTTACGCTTTGATCTTAGACAATCCTGCGAGTAAAATGTAAATTTTTTCATTAATCTCAACTAAAACACAACAAAAGTATATTTCAGTGGTGATTAGTAAAAGGTTGAAGTTCCAGTATAATTAACTGTCACAAAAGAAAAATAAGACGAGAAGTATGTTATTTGAAGGCAACGACAAGAAAAAATGTTACCAGCGTGAAGAGAGAAAGGTTTGTTTGATTGTTTAAATAAAATAGTTTCTTTATTATTAACTAAACCTTGCCATCAAACAGATCGGTATGGACAAACAATCCTTTTCGATGTTAATTTACCAAATAAACTAAATATTGCTTGAACGAACTATCTACTTTATAAAAGGTTGAAACATTCAAATATAATGATGTTATCGTAAAAGAATGAAAAGCGAATACAAAAAGCGACAAATAGAGATTGATCCATCCACCATGTATATGTGTCTGTAGCTATGTTTTTCTATTAATTAACATATTCGAACTATATGTTTTTTTTAACTATCTTCATTGACACATACAAGTTATCATAAAAGAATGATTTTGTTAAACAGTACATTAATATCATGTTTGTTGTGAACATTGGATAAATTTTTGTGTGAATGTATGAGTATAGCCAATTACGTTTTGCAACCCATCGTTGCATGGTGATTTGGGGTTTCATATACAGTTTAACTTCCATTTTTGTTGTTGGAGATCATCTAAAGAATGAAGCCTTGTATATATTGCATAAAACAAAGATTTCTTGTGTCCATATTTTATGTTCAAATAGAATTTCCCTAATAATAATGTTAGTATCAAGTAACTATATGAAACACAGTATAATACGACTATATGTAATGCTTTAATCAATCACTAGACTAGTAAGTTAGCATATGAACCATGAATATTGGATTTAACTGAAATACAACAGATAGATTACAATCATACTCGATTTTAAAGGATAGGAAATTGATTCATGGCACCAAAATTGATTACGTATTCCTATACTAGATACAACTAAAGCAAAGGATTTGAGTCCAGTAACATCAAATTTTGACACAATAATAGTGAAAACCCATTTAAACCAATCCAACAAAATATGGGTCCATGACACATAAAAGGGAAAATGACCTCTACATTTGTATAGAAACAGCTTGGCATTTATCCAATCATGCATAATATGTGATACAAACGTACAGTACATGTTTAAGTGATAAAAATAAGTGGAGTTATAAAAATTGCTTAGTCCAAAATGATGGTAATGTAAACATGCGCGGTTAAAGGACATGTGCTTCTGAGAGCATGCTATGAGGTAGGCCTATTTTGACGCATACATTATACATGTACATCGCTTCAGTATAAACAACTTATATAGATTTATGGTTGTGCATCGATTACTAGTTTAGTGCTAATAGAAACATATCGCATTGACAATGACGTTATTGTTTGTATGCACATACCGTGTTTAGAAATTTAGCTAAGAGGTGGTAACAACTGTTGGGTATAAAATGACAATTGAAATGGTTGGAAGTTGTTTTAGAAAAAATCGAACCTGTCAAGCTCCAGAAGCAAAAGAGCTCCTTAAATTAAAATTTCTTGAAAAGTGGAAGCCTTTAGCTTGTGATGTCCTAGACAGAATCAAACATCCTAAAGATATAAAAGATTCAAAATCATATCATTCTTCCACATACAAGAAAAAAATCCATTAGATACCATTACCATAAATATAATGGGCAGAAATACTGTTAAAAGTTACTGGGTAAAGATATCCGGTTGGAGTTGATTTACGCTATACAGCAAGTGATATTATAGAAATTTATTTCAATTCAGTAGTGATAAAGAAGGAATCTGAAAGTTTTAAGAGAGGTAAATCTATTGCTGTATGTAGCAGTTTCAGTAAACAAAGTTCAGTTCTTGATTTTATCAATATGTAATTTAAAGCTATTAATTGACTATTTCCCCCTACAGCATGTGCAAAACATTAATGCACTAATTAAAACCTCCTTCAGCCTCAATCTTAGGTCCCAGCTCAGATACTTTGTGCTCAAGTTCTCTGTCCACACTAATTGTCTGCAAAATAAATAAATAAAAATGAAGCTAACGAAATTCTACAAATAAAAATGTTAGGTATAAAAGTGCAAAATTAGTTGAGGATCATATATTCCATAAACAATGATGCTATGTCAAAACCAAAAATATTAATATAATACACTTCCAACAGATTTCCTATGTTTTGGTAGCCAAGCAACTCATCACCCAAACTAACCTTTGCAAATCTCAAAATTAAATGTAAGAAAACATTGCAAGTTTGCAATTTAATTTTGTAACTCACTTTGTTTTCCAGTGTCAATGTTCTCCTCAAGCTTCTTGTTCTGTGAATGGGTTCATCCTCTCTCCAGCAGCTGAGCGACTAGATTAACTGAAAAATATATCAAATAATTAGTAAAATTACAATAACATTAACAATGGCTCCCAAAAATGAAGAAGAAAGATCTACAATAAAATATATTTGCATGAACTCAGCACATCCCTATCATATAGCAGCTCGGTTGCTTCGTATTGTAGCCTTCATGTGCATAACTCAGCTCTATCCTTCTTGGTGTAGTTCTGTATGTTTTAGCTTTAATGCCAATTCTGTCTAGATCACTCCTTGCAACCGTTCTTATTTCCCACAAAAATAGCATATTAAAATTCTATCATATTCTATCATATTCTTGTATAAATAACAGCCTAGCTATCACGTTTCCCACAAAAGTAGCAGCTTAAGCAACATATAAAATCTGTATAACACAAACACAAAACAACATAGATGTATGAAAAGTTCTAAAATCTACGAACAAAAAGGACAGAGCTGATTAGATCTTTTCACGACATAATAGAGAATCAAATTAGGGTTTTCGAACCATGGAAAATTAAGGTTTCTAGAACATATCAAACCAAATTAATCAAATCATGCATGATAGAGAATGTAAAAATAACATACCTGACTTAGGGTTTTCAGAGCAAAGTAAAAGAAGGAAGCTAGGGTTCCTAGTCGACTTCGGTTGCGATGATTTGAGTTCGAATCGGCGAAGAAAGGAGGAAAATGGGGTTGAGAGAAGTCGAAGAAGAAGAGGCCAGGTAAATAATGAAAATAAGAGGGAACGAAATGTTTTTCCGCTTAATCTTTTTTATTTCTATTTTTGATGGAGCGTAATAAAAAGACAGCCTGTACACGGTAAATACGGCGTGTTTGAAAATCTAGATAATAAAAAGACAGCACAATTCTTCCATTGCTATTGCGTGTTGCAATCAATGATATATTTTCTTGTAGTGTTAGTTGATGTTTATACTCCAGTTCGCGCTCTTGGAACTTGGAGTTGGCCGACAGATGGTCAGTCACATCTGCTCAAGCTTTAGAATTTCGTTCGCACTCCGGGAACGATGTCTCTATCGGGATTGTGGATGGTTCGTTCACATCCACCCTGAGTTAACAAGCGAGGTCGCTAGATGGACGGATCCATCTTCCTCAAACTTGGTCAAGATACGGGCGAAGTCGTTAGGTGGACGGATCCACCCTCTTCGAGACCGCATTTGTAAGTTTATACTCCAATTCGCACTCTGGGAATCTTGAGTTAATTAAAGGATTGTCGTGCATCAATCCTTTTTTGACTTCGGTGTGATGACTTGCCCCTGAGCTCAGGTTTCACTTAGCGAGTAACCGGTCGTACCACAGTTACTCCCTATTTGAATAAATTCCACCGTAGGATGGAACTTAGCTCTCCGTGCATTGTGATGATCGAATGATGCATTTTATAAATCACTGCTCTGGCTCGAAGATATTACATTTTATTTCTTAAATAAGAAAATATGGCAAAATCAGTTGCCTTATTACAAATTCAAATTTCGAAATGCATAAACAAATTGCGAATGAAAAGTAGACTGAATAAATAAACAGAGTATATCATGTGTAGTAGCGACGAAGACTCTCGCTGTTCCAGGTACTCGGAAGAGTGAGACCGTCAACGGTCGATAATTTGAATGTGCCATCTCCGAGCTTTTGTTCAATAACATACGGCCCTTCCCAGGTTGGCTTCATATGTGAACGGACCGGGTAAATTCTCTTGAGGACGAGATCTCCGAGTTCAAAGGTTCGGGGTCAGACCTTGGCATTATATAATCGGGCGACTCGACTTCGATATGCGGCAGCCCTCAAATCAGCCTCTTCACGCTTCTCATCCAATAAATCCAAAGATTTGGCAAGTAGTATAGCATTTGTCTTTGGAACATAGAATGTCACACGATGAGAAGGCACTTCTAATTCAACTGGAATAACGGCTTCTGAACCATAAGAAAGAGAGAACGGAGTGTGGCCAGTCGCGGACTTGTGGGTTGTTCGATAAGCCCATAAAGCCATAGGGAGTTCATCGACCCATTTGCCCCCGGTCTTTTCCAGTCGTTTCTTCAGAATAGACTTTATAACTTTATTTATAGCTTCGACTAGTCCATTAGCCTGAGGGTGTGCAACTGCAGATAATTTCTTTTGGATGCGAAACCGTTGACAGAAATTCTTAAATTCAACACAGTTGAATTGAGCTCTGTTGTCTGTGATGATGGTATGTGGGAGACCAAATCGGCAGATGATGTTACGCACTACAAAGTTGATCACCTTCTTTGTTGTGATTGTAGCAAGGGGTTCATCTTCCGCCCACTTGGTAAAGTAATCAACTGCTACGATGGCGTATTTCGCACCATCTTTGGCTAGAGGTAGAGAGCCAATAATTTCAACGCCCCATACTGCAAACGACCATGGACTGACCATCTGAGTTATTTCAGTAGGTTGGGCTCTTGGAATTCGATCGTGCTTCTGACATCTGTCACATTTTCTGGGGTAATCCGATGCATCGTGATTTACGGTCGGCCAATAGTATCCATATTAGAGCATTTTCTTGGCAAGGGCTTGCCCCCGGTGTGATCACCACATTCTCCCTCGTGCACATCATGTAATACGCGTTTGATTTCATCGTGAGCAATACACCGGAGTAAAGAAACAGAGTATCCTCTTCTATACATGACTCCATTCTGAATAGTGAACCGCGAAGCTTTTTGAAGAATCTGTCTCTTTTCAGTCCTGCGCTCTGGCAGGGTTCCGTGCTCAAGATAATTTTTGAACGAAGTCATCCATGACTCCTTCTCGAGAATTACCTCAAATATCCAATTTGTCTCCATTTGATCGATGCTTGTGGAAGCTAACGTCTCCATGGGGACGAGTCCCATTTGTTGTGCCTCACCTGTACTGGCTAACTTTGCTAATGAATCGGCTTTCTGATTACGCTCTCGGGGAATGTAGTAAATGGCATAATAATCGAACTGATTTAGTATCTCCTGGACCCGAGCTAAGTAAGCAGCCAGTCTTCGATCTTTGGCTTGGTATTCCCCCCGAACTTGGCATGTGACCAATTGCGAATCACAATAAATCTCCACGACAATGACCCTTAAATCTCCGACGAGTCTCAATCCGGCAAGCAGGGCTTCATACTCAGCTTCGTTGTTGGTCGCATGAAAATCAAACTTTAAAGCATAGCATATAGATCGACCTTCAGGAGTTTCAAGCATAACTCCAGCATCCGAGCAACGGTCATTTGATGCACCATCAGTATGCAGCTTTCAGATATATTTGGGAGATTCACTAGTTTCGGGCAAGTCCTCTGGAATGGTAAATTCAGCTATGATATCTGCTAGGACTTGTCCTTGAATGGCTCGCCTTGGAGTGTAAGTAATATTGAACTAACTTAGTTCGATGTTATATTTGAGTAACCTACCAGACGTCTCAGGCCGCGTAAGGACCTGTCGTAACGGCCGGTCGGTGTAAACGGTGATAGGATGAGCCTGGAAATACGGATGGAGCTTCCTTGAGGCAATAACAAGATAATAAGCCAACTTCTTTAGCTTCGGATAATTTCTCTCAGCTCAGGTTAGTCATTTGCTAATATAGTAGACCGGCTTTTGTACTCGGTCTTCCTCCCGAATTAGGGCAGCACTGATTGCGTTTTCTGACACCACCAAGTAAATGTACAATTTCTCGTGATCAATAGGCTTTGACAGAATAGGCGGTGTGGAGAGGTGTGGGATTAGCACTCGGAATACGCCCTCACATTCCATAGTCCATTCAAAGTTCTGTTTCCCTTTTTTGATCAAATCGAAGAAGGGAATGCATTTGTCAGTGGATTTTGAAATGAACCTGCTCAATGCTGCTACTTTCCCGTTGAGGCTCTGGACTTGCTTTATAGTTCTTGGAGTTTCCAGATTTCTGATTACCCAGATCTTTCGGGATTGGCTTCGATTCCTCAAGCGTTGACGATAAACCCAAGGAATTTTCCTGATGCGACCCCAAAGTGACATTTCAACGGATTAAGCTTCATTCTGTATTCTCGGAGGATATTAAACATTGACTCCAGGTTTCTAATATGATCAATGGAGAATCGTGACTTGACTAGCATGTCGTCCACGTATACCTCCATGGTTTTTCCAATCTGGTTAGCGAACATTCGATTAACAAACCATTGATAAGTTGCCCCAACATTCTTGAGTCCAAAAGGCATAACTTTGTAGCAGTAAAGCCCCATATTCGTTACGGAGCTGGTATGCTCCTGGTCGAGCAAGTGCATGGGTATTTGATTGTAGCCAAATACGCATCCATGAAGGATAAAAGCTCATGCCCAGCTATTGAGTCTACGAGCTGATCGATCCGGGGAAGTGGAAAACTGTCTTTAGGGCAAGCTTTATTCAAGTCTAAGTAATCAATGCACGTTCTCCATTTCCCGTTCGACTTTCGGACAAGTGCAGGATTTGATAACCATTCCGGATATAATGCATCTCGGATAAACCTGTTCAATTTGAGCTTTTCTACCTCTTCTTTAAGGACAGTAGATCTCTCTGGATCCATACCACGCCTTTTTTGTTTGACCGGGACATGCCGCAGGTCAATATTCAATGTGTGGCTCGCGATGTCCAGCGAGATCACACACATGTCATAGTACGTCCTGGCAAACACGTCAAGGTTTGCTCGGAGAAATTCAACCAATTGCTCTTGCATCTGTTGGCTTAGCTGAGATCCAATCTTTATCATTCTAGAATCGTCATTATCGTCGATCAGAACATCGATTGTCAGCTCGGCCGGGGAAGCTTGACTATCTTTACTTTCGTCATCACTTTCAGTATCTCTCGGGTCATGATCCCTAGGGAATTGGTTGGGTGCCCGGGCCTGGGCCCAGGCGTCAATTGTCAATTCTCAGTAAAGCGGACGCAGAGAGATTCCTCTACGCCTTTCCCGTTTTCTTTCCGCTGCGCCTCCCGCAGCTCCGCAACATAACAGGCTCGTCCAGCAGCCTGGTCTCCCTGAACAACTCCGACTCCATTGTCAGTAGGGAATTTTAAAGTCAAACACCAAGGGGCGATGGCATCCCTGAACTCGACTAGGGCCGGTCGGCCCAAGAAGGCATTGTATGGCGAATCTATATCCAACACAACAAACTATAGTATCCGGCTCTCCGGCGTTCTGCGATTCCCAATTCCACTGGTAGCTCCACCATCCCAGTGGGTATTGTCTCACTTCCATTGAAGCCATGGATACAATACAGATAAGGCCTCAGATCCTTTGCTTCCATTTTCATCTGATCATAAGCTTGTTTAAACAATATATTTACTAAGCTTCCACTGTCCACCAGGATCCTCTTCATCCAAGCAGGACCTATTTGGGCTGAAATGACAAGTGGATGAATGGTTGGGGCTTCAACTTTATCGGCATCTCGGTCTCAAAACACGATGTCATCAGTCATCGTCTTCTGTTGCTTGGCCGGAGCCCTATCTTCCAAACTACTACAACATTCAAAGTCCGCATGCCTGATAGAGTTAGCATACGACTCCATTTCCCTCCAGCTTCGATCTGCCGGATGTGGACCACCACTAACAGTAATTATCACCAACCTCCCGCCGGTACAAGCGGGTTCCTCCGGTCTCGCCTGATTCGGTACATGGTTCTGATTCGATGGGACTGCACCTCCAGATTGCGGCGCCCGCTCAAACTGCTCCAACTTTCTCCCCTGTATCAACTTTTCAATGAGATCCTACAAGTGACGGCGCTCATTCGTGTTATGGCCGTAGCTTTCGTGGAATCTACAAAACTTTCCTGTCTGAATCTATTTCTCGGATGACTGTTTCGGAGCAGGTTTCTTGTACTGAATGGTATTGCAGGTCTGTAAATACACATTTTCCAATAACGTGTTCAAAGGAGTATAATTATCAAACATAGGAGCCCTACGTCGTGGACCACGATTCTGATCCCGTTTCCTATTTTGGTTTCCATTGCCTTTCTGTTGATTCTGTTTATTTTGTATATTCAGTTGCACTTTTCCGGAACTCTCCCCGGATTGTTTAACTGCAACATTGCTCTGAATTCCTTCCACATTAGGCCCTGCGTCATCCTTTTTCCTAGACTATTTCGCATCCTCCCTTCTCAAGAATTGGGCTGCCTTGGAATAAAAACAGTCTAATGACGCAGGAGGTTTTCCGGCCAACCAGTTGCCGAACTCGGAGTCAGGGTCGATCCCCTTAGTCAGTGCCATAAGAATCGAATTATCATTGGGGTTATTAATTTCAGCGCATGTAGCATGAAATCTCTCCAGATAATGTCTAAGTGTCTCTCTAGGAGCTTGAGTGACACTAGACAAAGTATTAACATCTTTCGGCCTTGTGACTACATGTGAAACTGCTTAATAAACTTTGTTGCCAACTGGTGAAAACAAGAAATAGATCGAGGTGGTAAACGGGTAAACCACATAGTTGTTATGCACCCTAGAGAGATCGGGAAACTTTGACACTTAACTGCATCATCAGCTCGTGCAGCATTCATTAACCATTCGTACTTCAGGATATGTTGATTAGGATCAGAGCTCCCTTCATAAACGGGTAAAGTCGGGATCCTAAATCGCCGAGGTGGTTCAGCATAGAGTATCTCATTAGTAAAAGGGGTATGACTCCAGGAGATTCCCCAGTCGTCATTAGTAAGACCCTGACTTTCACGGATCATTTGACGGATCATCGTCGGGATGTCAGGCATCTGGACATTTCGAGCATGTTGGGCCAAGGTGTGGTCGAGTTCCACAATGCGAGGAGGGGCCGGTCGCGATCAACGGTTCTCGCCTCCTTGGTTCTATGTCTTTAGGGACATAAGGCTCAGGAGTATGGTTGCGTTGGCGATGGGTCGGATCCGTTCGGTTCCGAGCATCAACTCCCAAATCAGTAGCAGTGGTCATACGGTTGTCGGTCATGTGATATGGGGTAGCGCCTCCTCGGGAGGAGGGTCCAGTTTGATGGCTGGCTAACAGGCCAACTCTCGGTTGCCCAAGATTCAATGTTTGTTGATGCTCAGTGGCCTGTGTATAACTTCCATCCAGTCGCGGTACGTGGATCTATGATTAAAATCTGAAGAGGCTGAACTTTTGGTGGATGAATAGGAAGCCTGATCCCTTCTTGATCTCCTTCGTCTTTGACGGTTTAGTTGGTTGGTAAGTTTTGCGTTGGCTTGCAGTTGCTGAGTAAGCTGTCGACGGCTTTGAGTAAGCTCTTGCATTAGCATTTGAAATTCTTCCTTGGTGACAGGGCCTTGAGGATCTGATGGTCCGACAACATTCTGATCGGCAGGAGGTAGTTGTATGGGGTTCTGTCTGTCCCGTCCTTCTAGATCTGCGGCAGTTGAGGTAGTCCTGGTGTTAACCATGATGGGTAGCGAAGTTCTTTCCTAGACTTGATGCAAATCTGAATAGGATGGAAGAACTTTAAACTTGAATCTGGATCTTCTTCTTAGATTTTTGCAATCTGATATCGATAGTAGATCCAACGAGCAGGAGAAAAACTGGGTTTTCTCAGTGAAAGCACCAAAGTGTTTGTACCAAAATTGGGCACAACACCCTTCGGATGTGTTTGAAGAGATAAAATGAAGAATATGAATGAAAAAGGAGGCAGATCTAACAAACACACCAAAATTAATTAGAAAAACCGCAAAGAAACACAGAGATTTAGAGTGGTTCGGCGTGTTGCCTATGTCCACTATGAAATGGTTGACTTTTATTAACTTTTGCTTGCTGATTACGACGAATTACAACAGTAAAACTCGAGTACAATAGTGATTTCAGTAGAGTCTGGACGTAGAAGAGCCAAAAGTCCCTTTTCAGTAGGTTCATGGCTGCTATTTATAGGCGTAGGCTTCAAATATCTCGCCCAGATCTCGGAAGACCTCTTCTCTCACGTGGGTGGGCCCACACGATCGATCCCATATCCTTTGCACTCGATCTGTGATCGATACGAACGAACTTCGTATCGATCAATACTTCGTCCAATCGAGTCGAGATCGATCATGAACATTCTTGAGGATATACGTAAGCTCCTGTGAAAATTTGGTAGCATTTGGGCTTGTAGATTTTGAGTTATGATCGATGCAAGTTTGAATTTATTCAAGGCTGCTGAATTTGCATCAATCTGCTTCGCATCGCTGTTCGTATCGATCCGAGCACGTGCCTGCATGTTGACGTGGCGCTAAATTCTTGGATTGATCCACTTTTTAGGCCGATTGACCGGTTCTACCATTTTTACGTGTTATCTTCATATCAATCACTTGAGGCTCTATTCGTATCGATGCTCGTAGGTTACTTCGTATCGATGGCTGAGGGCCATTCGTATCGATAGCTGGAGGTCATTTCGTATCGATAGAAGGTAATACTTCATATTGATCATTCGATGGTTCATTCGTATCGATCATTGATCGATCGATACGAACTTTGCAATTGGAATCGATACGAATTGGCACCAATTGATGGATACGAAGCCGAGAAAATGTGATGGATACGAAGTAGAACCATGCCAAGTGGATATGAAGTAAAGTGTATGTGATGGATACGAATCGATGGATGTTTGAAGGGTGCAAAACCGATAGATGCGAAATGACGGATGTGACCCGATCGATGCGAAATGATGGATGCGACCCGATCGATGCGAAATGATGGATGCGAGTCGATTTCCCTGGTTTGCATCGATCATATCTTGAGCATACGAACTCCGATTGACTTGAAATTTGGAATGTCGTCTTTCATAGCTTTGCTTGCCTTGTCATATCAATTGTAACTTGATCCGGACTCGGACAAAATTTACCGACATCCATAGCGGACCTGTACATAACTGACAATCGAGGAGAACTGTCTTTGGTTTCCAGTCGATTCCTTGGTGTCACGGCCTTGCCAAAAGGCAGGATAACACCTACTAACAAAGTGTTGCTTCCAGAATGGGGTGTTCTCTATTAAGCCAGAATGTACCGCGATAAGCTTATCACGGTCGTTCATATCTTTAGCTTTCAATGCTTTAGTGTTGAATCTTTTCAGATAATCTCCCAAAGATTCCCCTTGCCTTTGTTTTATGTTGGCCAAAACTGTGTAATCAAAGGTTGGATCTTTACATATGCAAAACTGAGCAGAGAATTCGTTGGAAAATTTCTTCCATGAGTAAATGGTCTTCTCCCGGTATTGTCTATACCATTTGGCGGCAGCCCCTTGGAGAGTAACCGAAAATAATCTACATCAAACAGCTCCTGATGCATTATGTAGATCCATCTGGCTATTGAATGCCATCAAATGGTCATCTGGATATGTGATTCCATGCTATTTCATAGTTGGAATCTTAACATAAGATGGGATAGTCGATGCCATTATTTCATCTGTAAAGGGCGGCACCTGTTCGTTGTCATTCACATTCTCGTACATAGTCCTCTTCCCTTTGCATTCATCACATCTTTAATTGCGTTCTCTGTCGCATCCTTCAGATAGGCTTCGTTGTCATGATAGTTTTTCTAGTTTGGATAGTATTCTTTTGACGTTGAGCTATCAGACTGCTCAAGTGATTTATCCAGCACCCTTCCTTGATAATCAGCTTTAGTCTAAGGACGCTCCTTCTTTTTTGAAGATGTAAGATCAATCTTGCTCTTGTTTTCGTTTAAATAAGTCTTCAAGTTCCTTCTTGGTGAGACCACCTTATCCCCTTATATTGGCCTTGCTATTTTTGAGGACTTCTAAGATAACGCCATCTTGATAAGTTCTTGCATTTCTTGCAGTTGCTGTTCTAAGTGCTTGATTTTGGCGGTGTTATCCTCTTGCTGAGCTGATGCTGAAGGTTGCCCTGGAACTACCCCCTCCAAGTTGAAGGTTGGAGTGATATTTTCTTCTAAGGTGGTGGTGTGAACAACCTCCTCATCCACCCTGCTAAGTCTCTTTGATTTCGTTTTCCCATGCCAAGTTAAACATACCAAAATTAGTCTATAAGGTAACCACAAGGTCGGCGGTTCAATCCCTCCTTCTAGCGCCAAAAATGTTAACAATAAATCTTGTCAACATCCCCAAAGCAATGGCAAATAGGATTATTTGTGTAATGAAATAGGACTATTGAAAGAAGATTGAAAAGAGATTACTTCCTTCAAAACCCCTCTTTTGATCAAGTTGACTTGGTCGAATCACATTTGGAGGACAATTGATATATTACTAGTGAATCATTGATCAAATTGACCTCGTCAAGGTGAAGGTACAGGAGGAAGCATCTTATTCGAAACCCACTTTCGTATGAGTTAAAAACAGCTATTCATGCTGAATGCCCATCCCTTTTGACTATGTTGGAAGGTCCATTTTATTCCTTTCGACCATGTCGGAAGGTATGTTTGGCCCTTCAAAAAGAATTAACTGCTTTCGACTTCATTAGTCTCGTTTCTTCTATGGAGGAACCCCTTCAAAAGGGTTGTTGATGTAATAGGGTGTAGGTTCCTTTTGAATGAACTCCTCCCTTTATAATTGCTTGCCAATTATAGACCAAATTCTTCTTGAAATCCCTTTCGACCAGGCCGAAAGGGATTTTGTCCTTTCGAAACAGATCTAATTTGCAATTGCTCAAGCTTCATTCAGTATACTCGATATAAGATTGTCTTGGATATTTGTAAGTTCCATGAACTTATCAGTGTCAAAACATCATCACCATCCTTATTTATCATTATATGGTGTTTGTCATAATGATGATGTGTTTCGCCTGAATGTTATCCAAGTCGATCCTATTGATTTGCATAGACAAAAAGAAATTAAGAGAATAAGATAGCATCATGTGCAATTGATCATTAGTCTAGCTAATGATCATAATGATCCTCCTCATAATCGAAATCCTTAATGAATCTGCGCATCTCTCCCTTAGTATTAATCCAAAATGAGTTACAATTTTGAAAGTTTTTCCCCAAATTGATTTAGGGTTACAAAGATTTTGTTCTTGCAAAGAAGTAGAAGTAAAATAAATGAGCTTTGGATTCCAAAATCTCGTCCCCAAAATTAGACCCCTTGGGTCTCTTTATCTTCCGCATCATTCCTTTCGACATGGTCGAAAGGCCTCACCTGCCTTCGATGCTATTGAAAGGTTTTCCTTTCGAATTTTATAACTAATCCTTGTGCTTCTCCTCTTCTTATTCTAGACCTTTTGACCTTCTCGAATGGGTCCTTTGTCCTTCTTTTGCATTTGTTAAGTTTTAAGTGTTCCTTCTCTTTGCTTTTCCTTGAACTGACGTCGTTGTCGTCAAAAGGGCCATAGAGGCACTTTTCTCTTTATGTTGCTTTGTTGTCATAAGAGGTACAGATAAGAGCTTCCGACTCTATCGATAGGTTGTTTACTAGGGTTTCGAGAGTGTTGAAGTGTCGATGGTTTCGATACGATAGGTAGCTTTCGAATGCATGCTTATGGATTGATGCGGAACCTTCCCCTGATGTTATTGGCTTTGACCGGTTCGAAAGGCTCGACTATGCTTTCGAAAGGGTCGTCTTGAGTAAATTTGAATGAAGGCGAAACCTTTGGTTTCGAAAGGTTTGGCACTCATATGAAAGGTTATTATTCATTGCCTTCGAAAGGGGTTCCGAGCTTGTCCTTGCTTTTTTCTATATACACGAGCCCATCTGCATCGAAAGGCTTGAATGAGGCAGAAAAGGCAGCCCCACTTATTTTTCATCTTTTTCAAAAGCTTTCGGACTGTTTATCTCTTGTGAGGGCGACTGGTGCTTACGACTCCTTCGAAAGCCTTCTCAATGCCTTCGAAACGTTCTTTCGTGATCCTTATCGAAACCCATGCCTGTTATTTTAGTAGATCCTAGCATTTTCAATAGCCTTCTTTCACACCTTTGTTCTTAAGTGGATTTTATGGTTAACATATCTAGGAGGAACACATGAGTTATATGACACAGTCATCTCTGATGATGCTATACTGTGAGTATAAATCATGTTTCATTCTCCTAGGACTAACGATAAGAAAATCGATCCACTAATGGCTAGGAGGTGATCTCCGCTCTTATCTTTGACTGTTTATTTCCTAAAGACTCGGGGTTGAGTTTACAGGATACTATCAAATATTGTTTCGAAGAGACTGAGAACAGATATGTTATCCGAAAACTACTTCGATCCAACTCAAGCATTTCGATGTGAAGACATATTGAAGATGGAGCTCCCAAGCTTTTCGTTCAGTCCTAGAACGAACTTGTATGGATGAATGCTGGCATTGCATTGTTTCTTGGAGGGCGGTGTTAGCAATCCAAGTGAGAAGTGCTATATAAAAGGTAAACCGTAGCCTCAAGCCTTATCAACCGGGAATGGCTAAAACAGGGGAGATGTAGCATGGCTAATTGAGTCGCTTCCGAGTAGGGTATGATTATCTCTATCTAGAGCTAATATTATCTCTCATTTGTATGCTTCAAGGCCCATTAACGGAGGGCTGATCATATTCGGTACTACTAGTTAAGTGGTAGGCCAGTTCTGTGTTGCTAGAAGATCCTGACGAGGTCCTCGGTGTTATTTTATCTAGAGATGCACCGTGACGAGCGGTACCCCAGTAGCCTAATCATTGTATGGAATCCATTCTCCAATACGAGCCTTTACGGTTTTAGTTGTATACCTATTGTGTTGGAGTTTAATTAATATAACAATTTCGGCTATGATTAATAAGTATTTGTATCTTATAGTCTATTATAATATCAGAGAATTTCATGTGAAATGGTTTGGTTTTCGTAAGGTAAAAACCCATCCGTGTTTATGTGCAGCGTGATCTTACGAGATACTTTTAATTTCAAAAGTTTTCTATAATTTAAAAATCCAGTTGGGTGCGTTTTTTCATGCTGTTTTTCCAGATTGACTCGGATGTTAATTTTATTATAATGCTCGGATCAGACAGAGCATATTTTCCGATTGCTTTGGATGCATTGGAGCTCAGGAGACGAGTTGGAGGTCTTCAAGTCGTATTCACGTATATGTTCATTTTCAGCTGCTTTGTTGTTGAAATCATCAATAATTGTAAGGACAGGTTGTTATATCTGTCCAGGCTGATGATTGTGATTTGTTGTTGTACTCTGGTGGATGTATGTATATAATAGTTTCTCTTCTGTAAAGATCATTGATATTATATTATATATTGTTCCGCTGCGATTGTGAGATTCTGTGTTGTTTTCTATTTTCTTTCTCCTTCTCTTCTTCTTTCTTCCTTCTTTTCCCTTAAAAATCGGGTTTTACGGCATTCGATTTCTTGGCATGCAATACAGTGGACGTATTAGTGTCGATTTTTAAGGGTCGAAAATCATGAGTTATTATAGCTAGTATCAGAGCGCAGGGTTAAGCGAGAACCTTGGCTTTGTTGGGGTAACTAATTAAGAGATAAGGTAGTGGAATGCCTTATTATGAGTTTTGAGTGTGTATATATGAGCGTGTATTTGTTAGTGTTTATAAAAAAATGTTTTATATTGTGTTAATTTATCTGTTGAGTGGCTTATAAATTCTGGTCGGTATGTGGGATGCCACGATATCGATAGGGGTTTCTAAACACTTAAACAAGGCAAACCGATACAGTATTGTTTTGAGAATTGGTAAAATGAAATAATTATACCTAAATTATATTATATATATAAAAAGATAATTTTTCAGAAATTATTATAGGTATATATGGTGTGTTTGGATGTTAGTGAATGATAATATTTAATTATTATCATTTTTTGTTTGTTGTTATGTCTAATAAAAGTGGTTATTTTTATAATCTTAAAAAATATAAACAATTGTAAAATGAGTTATATTAAAAAGAAAATTTATAGATATGAATTATAGGAGTATTGATTATGATTAAAATAGTCGACATTTGTGAAATGATACTACATAAGAAGTGAGATTATATAAATATGATTTACAAATGGAAAAGAAATGAAAATTGTATGAGTATATGTATAAATATGATTTGTAAATAAAAATGGATTTAAAATAAGAAATTTTAGAATTTAAGTCCTGTTGATTTTGAAAATTGTTTTCAAAGGTTTTGGAAGAATAATAATAGTATTATTTTGGAAAATGTTTTAGCTGGAAATATTTTAAAAAGAGAATTTAAAAGAGATAGAAAGCACTGAATTCACTTTAGTCACTGGAAAATAATTCTGGTGATGACTGTAGCATCATCGGCGTTCATTTTTTAGTTTCTAAGTGATGGATTGCTACCGTTGAAGTTGTGTTTTGGAAAAACAAGTTTTGATCTTAAAATCCAAATTATAATTTGATAAATATGAGAAATAAGTTTTGATAACTTATAAAATTTTGAGAATTAGTAAGCTAAAACAAAGTTTTAAATTGTTGAATATGAATGTTAAGAAAAGAAAATATGAAAAGGGATTTAAGTTAAGTAAAATAAAAATGAATTTAAAAAAAAAGAATTTGACTCAAGAAAAGGTAAATGTAGTGGATTAATGATATGAGGTTAAATGAAATTGAATTGGATTTGAAATGAATTTGATGAATTAATAAAGTGAATTAAGGAAACAAAGTCATGGAATGAATATAGATTTGAGGTTATAAGCTGAAATTCAACTTAAGTTGTTAAATGAATTGAATATGTTTGAAGTGTTGTTTGATAGAACTGAATATGAACTTAAGTTGTGAAGTAATAATAAACATAAGAAGTGTAGTATAAAATGTTTATAATGAATTAAGTAAAAAAATTATGAAATGATCCATAAACGAATTATGTATGCAATGGAATGTTGTTGAACATAAGTTAAAAATAAATCAATTGAATATTAATGAGAAATGAAAGTGTATAAATATAATGTTGACATTTGATAACGTAAATTGATATGATGATAAATTAATTGGATGGATATTATTTGTTGGATGGTTTCTCGTGTTGCATTTATTACATTTGCATATACTTATTGTATTAGTACATGTTATATATTGACATTACTTCCCCTATACTAGTTCTTATTGGTTGTTAAGTGATTAGTAGGTGTGGATGGTGTATGCTTCACATTTGGAGCTCGCTTTTGCATTATATTGGCTATATATGCTTGCTAATACTAAAATAAGGTACACATCTTTGATTACATGCCGTATTTTTATATTTTTCCCTACGGGATGCCTCATCTTCGAAGATGAGATGTATATTTGTGATTATATATATATATATATATTAAATTTTACAATCGATCCACACAAAGGAGACGCTGGCAAAATTTTCCGTAAATTTAAGGCGTTAGATTTTGTTAAGGATTTTGGAAAATTTTGATAACTAAAATTTGGTTTTTGTGTTATAGCTTGGAATGGTATTAGTTGGTACCCGTGAATGAATTTAAAAGACTTAGAAATTTTATAATCTATTTCAACTAAGTTTTGAAAAGCTAATGGGTTTGGGGTGTTTTTCTTACCTTACTAATTTCGGGGACGAAATTCTTTTAAGGGGGGAAGAATGTAGCGACTCAGAATTTCAGTCATTGAATTTGAACAATCTAATTGATTTCAAATATTGAAAAGTTAATTTTAAATAACTTGAATTTCAAATATAGAGATTTATTTGTTAATTAAATTGTTAAATTTAATATTTGGAATTGTTTAAATAATTGATTCTTGAATTAAGGTGAATAAAATGATTTCAAAGCTTATTTAAAGTTTGTTGATTAAGAATGGTAATAATAAACTTTTAATTTAGATTTAAAAGTAATTAATTTGGTTTCTAAAATAATTCGTTTAAAATTAACGTGTGAAAATAACCTTCCAGGGCACTATCTCGGATTTTGACGAAACTAGTTTCATTGGATCCGTAATAATGAATTATAGTACGCCGTTGAATTTCGGACAATCAGACGTATCATTTGGGCATGCGAGATCGAAACGCATAGAAGTTAGTTTTAGAAACTTATATAGTTATTGGATTTGGAAAGCTATCTTCTGTATATGATGAAATTGAGTCTCGATACTAGTTCCACTATGTTCGGAATAGGGGTATTACATATAGAATACCAGGCGGTATGTCTCGTTTGGAGTTCAAGATTTTTGGACGTTGAAGCTAGATTTTTGTAAATTGAATTAAATTAATATATATAATAACCCATACCCTAACACTGTTCAACCCATACCCTTGCCCACGTTTACCCCATACCCCTCCTCTTATAATTAGCGTGCAAACAGAAAGCAGTTGGCCAAAATTTTAAAATTCCTCACCACCAAATCTAACGACCCATACCAATCGGCGCCACCATAGGCCGTATTGGCTATCCACATCAACTAGGGAAACGTAGAGCTCGACAAGGCGAAGTATTTCAACGGTTGGATTGTCGTATGGCATGGCATGGACGCCGAATTTGGGATCGTTTGGCAACAGATTTTGGTCGAAATCAGGCGAATGGCAGCGAGCGGGGGAGCGACGTTGCTCACTGGAGGCCCGCGTGGTCGGCGCATGCATGGGTGATGTCACGGGGGCATGGTGGTGCGGCGAACTTAGAGGCACTGTGGATATTATGGGTTACCTAGTCGTGTTTGAGAGTTGAGGAGGGAAAGGTAGTTAATTAGTTTAAATGGTTAATTAATACAAAGTTAGTTATTATTTAATTGTTTCAATTGCTTATAAATTCATAACTTTTTCATATGAGGTCGGATTGAATGCGATAAGTTGCGCTACAATTGGATCGACGATTCTATGCTATGGAGTTGGATTGGATTGATTTGGAGATCGTAGGAATTTGAACTATAATTGAATGCTATCCAATTTTAATTTGAACCGGAGCGCTTTGGCGACTTCTGAAATCAATGTGAGTTAAACTCACTTTTTTGGTTAACTAGAAATATTATTTAGTCGTTAAAAATTATTTATTGGTTGTGTGGATATTTTATTATTGATTGTTATTGACTATTTGGTTGATTTACCATTTTATTAGTTTGTTTGGATTATTCCCGCCCTTAGAGCGGATGAGACCCTATTACGTCCCCGTGTAAGAGCGGATGACCCTTTATATACGATCCCGTCTCGAAGTGACTGATTTATATTATTGATTATATATTGTAGGTGATGTAGGGGGTTAGGTTGGAGGGATCCAACTGGATTTCTCACACTATTGACTTTATTTTTCAAATAATTTGATAGATGATGTGCTGGATGCCATATTTGATGATGTGGATGATTTTTCCCTATTTAGTGCTATGATAACACTGGGCCATATTTTTAGTATTTTGAATACTATAAAATGAAGATTTAGTTTTTTGAAAAGGATTTTTAATTGATTTCAAAAATTTATGTATATTAATATTTATTCTTGAAGTTTATTTAAAGGAGTTATTTCAAAATAAAAGGTATGATTTTCAGATATTATAAATTAACAGTTTATGAAATATTTTAAAAAGAAGATAAAAATATTTTGGTATAAATAATTATTAACCATTTTATATAAACTGATATATATACATATATTAAGATTTATTTCTAAATGTTGCATTTTACATATAAAGTGAAGATTTGTAAAATCGTATTTTATTAATAAAGGGATAGATTTATAAATGGTGTTTTATAAATTAAAAGGAAACTATTATCATTAAAAGATTGGAAAAATAAATTAAACAATGGATTTATTATAAGATGTGAAATGTAGTTTACAAAATAGTGGATTCTATTTTGGAATTTGAAGGCGAGGGTAAATTTGGAGGTGTTAAACGATATTTTATAAATAGAAAAGAATTTATAGAAAGAATTTTATCCATATGGGGGCAACTTTAAAAACAGATGGTTATTGATGTTTTTAAATAGGATCAATGAATATGAGAGATTTATAAAGAGATGGAGTTATGAATGGGGTTTTATAAATAAAAAGGATTTTTTTATAATAGGAAGTTAATAAAATAGAAAGAGATTTATAAATTCAGTTTATAAGTATGGAAATGATTATGTTGAAATTTAAGTGAGGAGTTGTATAAAGGAAATATATTTATGTTTTAAAATTGTTTATTTATATTAATAATGTTTTAAAAGTTGTTATTTATATTGATATTGTTTTAAAGATGTTTATTAATATTTTAATATTTTGAAAAGTTAATTATTTAAATTATTAATATGGTTTGAAATTAATCATAATTATTTCTCAATAAAGTTTTGGGAGTTAATTATTATTATTTTAATAATATTGAAGATAAATTATTTTTGTTTATTTAAGAATGGTTTGAAATTTATTAATTATTATTTTAAAATGTTTTTTTAATATTTATTTATTTATAATGTTTATTATTATATAATAGTGTTTTAATGTAAACAATTAGAATTTATTTATAATTATTTTTGAGATTTATGAATAGAGTTTTATAAAAAGATGTGGGTTTTATAAGAGGAATCTTATAACATGGTTTGAAAAACTTAAAGGAAGATTAGTTAAAGGGTAAAAAAAATTTATAAATGGTCTTAGATATTATAAAAGAATTTTTAGAAATGGGTTTATAGATTTATAAAAATAGTTTATAAATGGCTCTATGAATTTATAAATGGGTTTAGAGATTTATAAAGGAATTTATAGATTGATTCTAGAATTGTGTAAAAAGGAAATCTTCCTCCGTTTTGTGAATATACTTATACCGTTGAGATAAATATATAGATATTTTCCAAGAATGGAAAATAATAAGGGTTTGTGAATGAATCTTTGTCAAAGTATTTTGGTATAAAAACTTACAAATTGATTTGAGTTAATGAAGAGATTTATTAAAAGAGGCTAGTGGTTGCTTATGTGCTTAACCAATGTTGGTTTTCCCTATGGAATTAAATCCCCGATTAAATATTTGTTATTTAATACTTAAATAACCGACTATCAAAAAATTGGACCCAAAACGTAATTTTGGAAATATCTAGGAGGAACACACGAGTTATATGACATAGTCATCTCCAATGATGCTGTAATATGCATATAAACCTCGATTCGTTCTCCTAGGACAAACGATAAGGAAACCCATCCACTAACAGCTAGGAGGTGATCTCAGCTCTTATCTTTGACTATTTATTACCTAAAGAACTGGGGTTGAGTTTACTAGAAACTATTGAATGTCGTTTCGAAGAGACCGGGATTAGATATGTTATCCGAAAACCACTCCGATCCAACTCAAACGTTTCAAAGTGAAGACATCTTGAAGATGATGAAATTGAAGATGGAGCTTTCAAGCGTTTCGTTCAGTCCCAGAATGAACTTGTATGGATGAATGCTGGCATTTCATTGTTGTTTGGAGGGCAATGTTAGCATTCCAAGCGAGAAGTGCTATATAAAAGGTAAACCGTAGCCTCAAGCCTTATCAACCGGGAATGGCTAAAACAGGGGAGATGTAGCATGGCTAATTGATTCCGAGTAGGGTATGATTATCTCTATCTAGAGCTAATATTATCTCTCATTTGTATGCTTCAAGGCCCATTAACGGAGGGCTGATCATATTCGGTACTACTAGTTAAGTGGTAGGCCAGTTCTGTGTTGCTAGAAGATCCTGACGAGGTCCTCGGTGTTATTTTATCTAGAGATGCACCGTGACGAGCGGTACCCCAGTAGCCTAATCATTGTATGGAATCCATTCTCCAATACGAGCCTTTACGGTTTTAGTTGTATACCTATTGTGTTGGAGTTTAATTAATATAACAATTTCGGCTATGATTAATAAGTATTTGTATTTTGACACTATTATATTATCAAAGAATTTCATATGAAATGGTTTTGTTATTGTAAGGTAAAAACCCGTCCGTGTTTATGTGCAGCATGGTCTTACGAGATACTTTTGATTTCAAAGGTTTTCTATAACTTTAAAAATCCAGTTGGGTGTGTTTTCTCACGCTGGTTTTCCAGACTGACTCGGGTGTTATTTTATTATAATGCTCGGGTCAGACCGAGCATATTTGCAGATTGCTTTGGATGCATTGGAGCTTAGGAGATGAGTTGGAGGCCTTCAAGTCGTGTTCACGAATATGTTCATTTTCGCTGCTTTGTTGTTGAAATCATCAGATTGTGAGGACAGGTTGTTCTAACTGTCAAGGCTGGTGATTGTGATTTGTTGTTGTACTCTGGTGGATGTATGTATATAACAGTTTCTCTTTTGTAAAGATCATTGATATTATATTATATATTGTTCCGGTGCGATTGTGAGATTCTGTGTTGTTTCAGTTTACTTTCTTTCTCCTTCTCTTCTTCTTTCTTCCTTCTTTTCACCTAACAATCGGGTTTTCCAGATTCGATTGCTCAGTACACAATACAATGGACGTATTAGTGTCGATTTTCAAGGATCAAAAATCACAAGTTGTTACACTTCTTGACTAAAACACCATACTCCTAAAGTGTGCATTCTCTAATTTCTAAATTAAAAACGAAATAAATCAATTTTAAAAGAAAGGGAGAGAATAGCAAACATATCAAGGGGTAGAGAATCCATGTTGAAAGCAAGAGGAAACAAAATCGACAATAAGAAGTTAGGCAAAGAGAGTGGAGTGCTAATTCAAATCAGATTTAAAGAAGGGGAATTCTCTTCAAAAAGCATTTCCAGATGAGTGGATTTGAACTGCTTATGTTGTGATAAGTAGATAAAATTCAATTATATACCTTCTTAGAACTAAAATAGTTGGAAGACCCTAAGTACTGAATTAATAAAAAAAATTATTATAATTTAGGAGGGAGGGTAAATTAGATTGAAAATACTCTAAATCTGCAGATCTGTTTTTTTATATGATTAGTTTGAATTGATTTTAATAAATAAAGAGTAGATGAATACACCCTTTGGAATTACTTAGAATTGATTCCATTATTTTTGAAATATACACAAAAGTTTTATTGAAATAAGTATAGACAATGTATTAAAATATACATATCAATTTATTAAAATTACATAAATGATTGATCGAAATATTATAATAATAATGGGATAAATTACATGAAGTTGGGTATAAACGTAATAAAATTTGTACAAAAAAACACTTATTAAAAATGAACCTTATGCCCATACTTGAATCCACGAAGAAGATGAACAAAATGAAGAAGATGGTAGACCTGAATTATTTATTCAGACATCTAGATTTCAACTCAGACATCTAAATTTTAGAAAACAGAAAATAGAAAGGAATAAGTTCAACCTACTATGTTCAGACGTTTAAACCCTTATTCATACGTTGGAATCTAAGTCAGACGTTTGAATAAGGAACCAAATGTCTTAATGTCTATAACAAAAAATTTATACAGAAGACCAGACGTCTGAATTAATACGGCAAGTCCAAGTTGAACCAAGACTTGGTACAAGCCAAGTAGGATGGAACGAGGAAATATGTTCCCACTTCCTTGTATTTCGAGGGTTCACGTAGCTGAATGGAGTCGTGCAACAAGCTAGAAAAGCATCACAATTGGTGACATCCTAAGTTTTGATTTCATAAAGTTATTAAAGATGACACTCAATATGGTGAGCGATTATATCGCAATTAGAAGCTCTTATCATTCATAGCCATGTTCCGGTCACCTATTGGTGAAAGTGGAAAAGAGTAGGTGGAGAAATCCATCATAGTAGGATCTGATTATTCTACAAAGAAGTTGGATTAGTTAATTCACTCCTTATTGCTACTTGTGTAATAGTATAGAGCATAGGACACGGACACCAACAAGGAGGTTGCTTAATGCTTAAGGGATAAGTTATAATTGGGATTATTAACCCAAAGGATTAAATTAGGATTGTTAACCCGAATGTGCAAACTTAGCATTGTGAGGTATACTTGGTTAGGTGCAACTCAAATGACTATCATTGAGCATTTTAACTCAGTGTATAACAAAGTGGTTATGATTGGGAATATCAACCCAATGTATAGAAAAGTGGTCCATTATCGAGACTATACGCTAGAGATATTTCTAAGATTATTCAGTTCCGGTGTGTACCACCATTGAGTGGAAACTTCCATAAATCATAATTTGATTTAGGCATATTAAGGGTAGTCAACCTATAATGTGAAAATATATATACACACTAAAGAACACATCTAGGTTATGTAGGTTATAGCTAAACTTTAATTACTTGTCAATACCCTACCTAGTGATTGTAACGACCCTAATTTTGGCTAACATTATTTAGACATTAAATTAGACAAATTAAATTAAATAATGTAAAGGGCTAGAGGAATTGAGATTTGATAATTAAACTTGAGTCGTGCCTTAATCAATATATTAATGAAGGGAATTAGACATAGGTTAAAAGGAGAGTTATGATAAGGGTAAAATAGGAAGAGTCTTTATTCCTATACCCTAAACCCTTCCATTCTCTCCACTTCCTCATTCATTCTACATTCACAAACTAAACAAAAATAATACTATGTTCGGTCAGCCATTACAAAGAAGGAAACAAGATATTAAAGCTAAGAGATCAAAGAGAAAAGCTTAGGAAATCAATCTTAATTCAAGTCTCAACTCCTTAATCCAAATCAAGGTGAATAATTAGTTTACATCTCTATTTTTGATGAATGATTTTGGTTTAAAGGTAAACCCGTTTTCTTTTGCAAGTATATGCCATGTTTAATGTTTAAAAGGGATTATATGCTATGTTAATTGTTTATGGTTTAAATATTATTTATTATGTTATGTTTGAGTTAGAAAACCATTCATATGACATCTGATTGATTTGAGATTTTGATATGATAGGAGAATCATTATTTTAGAAGTGAGTTTCAAGTTTTATAATTTTCCAAGTTAATATGGATTTATGGTGAATTTTCTATGTTTAGAAAATATTAATTCGGTTTTAAATATTTTAAATGGTTAAAAATATGTTTTCAGCCCAAGAATTTGGATATGGGGTAGAAAATGTCTAATTTGATTTAATTTGACTTTTGGGGATTTTTCCTAAGAGTTTAGGATGAGTAAATAATTATTTTCAATGACAATGGCTTATTTGCTTAAGTAAAATGTTCAAATTTGGGCTTAAGTATAAAATGTTTGAGTATTCATGCATATAGCATGCGGCATTATTTCAGAGAAAGAAATTGGTAAAGTTTTATAAACAAATGAGGTTTTGACAAATATTAATGGTTAGGTGAAAAGGAGTTTCTTTTAAAAACAACAATACAGTTTTTAACTTAATTACAACTTCGCCACTTACCCAGACAAGCTTCTGTCATCTTACTCCTACCCATAACCCCTTTTGCATCCATTCGAAACCAAAGCATAGGGTATCAGGCATTTGGTACGTAGTGTATTGGAGTTAGGCGGAAGGGATAGTGGCGAAGGCATGCTTGCGAAAGGGTTGAATCTGCTTTTACTAGCTTCTGAATCTATGAACCCACATTTGTTCTAAAACTACACTCACAAAAGGGTTGCCCGTTTTGAACCCCTTCGACGCCTTAGCAAATACCTTTCGCCTTAGTTAGAGGCCACTTTTTACAAATTTTAAACAATTCATGCAAAAGAGAAGACTTTCGTCTTCGTACCTTCTGCTAATGTTGAAGCCGCCTTCCCTAATGTTTTCGATAAGATTGACTTAGCCGCTTTTACTAATAGTTTCGAAGGCAATGGTTTTGAAAGGATAGTTTTGAAACTATCCACTTCTCTAATTCTTTTACTCGAGACCAATGCTTTCGAAAGTGATGCTTTCGCCCCTATTCCTTTTGACCCTATAGTTTTATTAAGTGTTGAACTCAATGATTTCAAAAGGGTTGCTTTCAATGATTTCGAAAGAGGTTGTTAAAGGTTTTCAACAATGGTTTTGAAGGTATTGTTTTGGCTTTATAGCCTAATGTTTTATAAGTGAAATGGGGCTTTAACTTATTTCAAAGGGACAGATAAACCTATTGATTTTAAGTTTTCATCAACATTGTTTTGTATAAAGCATATATCATGGCGAAAGTATTTTGAGTAAAGCAAAGAGTATGATTTCCTTGTTTTAAAAAGATATGATTTCAAGGGTTAAATCATTTGTAAAGACTGTTTTCAAGAAAATGAAATTTGAATAGGGTGGTAAACCCAGATATTTGCTAAAAGAATGATTAAGATATTAGAAGACCAGATGGGACTGGTGTGGAGTCGTGCCCTATACTTTGGCTTGTAGCCTCTAGCTAATATAAGTCCAAAATTCCAGTGTGTAGGGCTTTGTCAAAGGTAAGACTAAAATGATGTTACACACAGAAAGGAATACATAGAGTAGAGATAGGTTATTGGTAAGCCTGCAAAACTATTAGGATCAGTTGACCCTAGGAGAAGTAAGTTAAGGACAGACCGTCCAGTATTGTGTCTAACAGAAGTTAGAATAATTATTATGTCTGGTAGGCCATAGTCAGCCAGTGGTTAATAGTCAGCCTGATAAAACTATAATGTTCGAACGGATAGTCCAATGATTACTTGATTTATATGCATTTATGTTAATGCTATTGTTGTTATAATCAGTTTGATTGTAGGATTTTGATTCGCAAAAGATACGCTTTTAAAAGGATATTAGTGAGGGGAAACCTGTTCCGCTAAGCGGCATGGTCTCACTTAATATATGTAAACCAAGATGTAATAGAATTATTCACACCAGGCTTTATGTCTGACTCAAAGTTATGTTTTCCCCTTAAATTCTCGGGTGCTCAAAATTTACTTTGACTAGATTGAGATTTAAGGTATTTAAGGTTTATTAGGTGACGAATAAAGCTTCCGAAGACATGCAAGAGGCAAGGATTAGCTATTTAGGAGTCTATCCATTATTATTTCCGTTGTGATGTGTTTATTGACTGATATGTCTATTTAGTACTCTAATCATCCAAGGGGGCATCTTTATATGTCACTCTTGGAGTATTTTGTAATAATTATATTTATCTAAACCTGCAAATCGTTTTGGGATTTTGTAATTGAATATGAAATATTGATTTGAAATGTAGTCAGAAAAGCTATCTTGAAATCTATGTTGATTTTATTTCATATTCATGTGCTTCTGATATTATGGATACCATTAACATTACTGTATTTTGTCACCGGAAGTTAATACTATATATGACTGCAGCATCTGTAGCGGTTAGCATCGGGCCTCAAAATAGGGGAAGTCACAACTTGGTATCAGAGCATAGGTTTATGAAAACTTAAAAGAAATTTTAAACCTAAAATGATTTTGTAAAAAACCTAATCCTAAGGAATTAGAGAGAAGAATTGGGTATGGGATAACGCTATAGTAACGTACTTGTATTTGTTATATATAAGTATACACTTTATTTCAATCTTCCCATCTCCCTTAGGCTATTCTTCCGTATCTTACAAAGGTTCAAATGTAGATTTAAAGGAAGTAAGATATGGAAGCTAGGAATGAAAGAGTTAACCTTGGTGGAGGAAGCAACACAGCTAATGGAAATGCCAGATCGAATATTCGAGGGAATCCAAGTCGGGCACAAGGTGCTAATGTTGGTGCTGGAGCACCGCAAGTTGATTGGGAGCTATGTATCAGTTCTTCGTCAACATGATGCAAGTTAGAACTGCTGTGGGATTAGTTGGAGGGAATGTTGGAAAAGGAAATCAAGAAGCTCCGGTGGTCAATAACTATTCGGTATTGAGCAGGGACTATGCTAGGCTTCGAGGGAAACCGTTTATCAGGACTGAGGATGGAATTGAAGTGGAGAATTGGTTACTTCATTGCAAAAGGATTTTTGGTGATTTAGGACTAAACGATGAGCAGAAAAGGAGATTGCCATTCAGATAGTTGCAAGGAGCAGCACTGTACCGGTGGAACAGTGTTACTGTGGGAGTAGCTAAAGAGACCATGACTTGGGCGGATTCAGAAGGAGGTTTGAGGAAAGATTCACGTCGGAGATCGCCAAGTCAACTCTGCCCAGGAAGTTTGCTGAGTTAGTGCAAGGTGAAATGACAGTGCTTGAGTATGCTACCAGATCTGAGGAACTATCGAGAGGTAGGTATGATACGTTTGATACAGTTATCACAAGGAATGAGAAGTTCATCCCCAGATTGAGACCGGAGCTTGCTAAAGCACCATTACCACATATTAGGGATCCATATGATGTAGTTGTTGAGATGGTTTTGAAGAATGAAGAGATGCTCACTTTCTTTAATGGTAACAAAGCAGTGGAAACTCAAGGAGGGCAAACAAGTAGAGAAAGTTTTTCCACAATAAGGGAGCTCAGAAGAGTGGAGCTACCAAGAAAGGAAAGACAGAAGTTATCTTCTACAAGTGTGATAAGAAAGGGCATTTCACTAATGAATGTCGCTTAGGAGATGGAAAGAAAGTGATCGGGAAGAAGAATATCAAATGCTTCAACTGTGATTAGATTGGACATTATAAGAACCAATGCTAGGAACCAGTCAAGGATGGAAAGGGCAAAGTGTTTGCATTGGAACCAGCTACCCCAAGCCTAACTGCAAAAGAGAAAGGAAAAGTTATGTTGGGAGGTACGCTTTTGATTCATGGTATGTCAATTAGAGTTCTATTTGATACTGGTGTATCGCATTCTTTTATATCTCATTGTTTGGTAGATAAGCTTAACCGAGAACCCGCATACCTAGTTACATCCTTAAGGGTATGCGACTCTTAGGATGAGATGTGACCACTTAGAGCTTGAATTGTTAGGTCATATATTTGCTTACAATGCATGTGTTTGATTTCGTAGGTTTCGGAATTATTTTGGGTATGGATTGGATAAGTAAGTACGATGCTTGGATATTTTGCCATGATAGGAAATATAACTTAGACACCTTAGTTGTAGTGATCGAATTATATACACTATAGAAAACCCGAATAGATTCTTGCGCTTTGTTGGGCGTTATGGACGAAGAAGTCGAGTTGAATCGAGTTTTTGTTGTTAAAGAATTCATAGATGTCTTTGAGCCCATGATAGGACTACCGCCGAAATGAGCTATTGAGTTTCAGATAGATTTAGTACCAAGAGCTGTACCTGTGAGTAGACCACCAAGTAGAATGACACCTAAAGAGATGAAGGAGCTAAAGGTGCAGTTGGTGGATTTAGAAGGTAAGAATTTTATAAGACCAAGCAGTTTGCCTTGGGTAGCAGCCCTAGTGTTTGCAAGGAAGCTGGACGGATCGTTAAGGTTGTGTATCGATTATCGTAAGTTGATTAAGGAGACAATAAAGAATCGATATCCGTTACCTAGGATTGACGATTTGTTCGACCAGTTGAGTGGAGCCAAAGTATTCTCTCAATTGGATTTGGCTACGGGATTCCATCAACTTAGACTAGCAGAGGATAGTATTCCTTTGATGGCGTTTAGGACAAGATATGGATCATAAAAATTGTTAGTGATGTCGTTCAGACTAACTATTCCACTAGCATTCTTCGTGGACTAAATGAACATAATCTTCCGAGAGCATCTGGACAAGTTTGTATTAGTATTCATAGATGACATATTGATATATTCCAAGGATGAAAGAGATTATGAAGTTCATCTTAGGATAGTGCTTGAGACACTGAGGCAGCATAAGTTGAATGCAAAGTTTTCAAAGTGTCACTTTTGGAAGAAGGAAGTGAAGTTTCTTGGTCATGCAGTCTCAAAGAAAGGGTTGTCAATAGATTCGGCTAAGATCGAGGCACTGAATAGTTGGAAGAGACCCAATATGGTGACTGAGATAAAGAGTTTACTTGGATTAGCTGGCTAATGCCGGAGATTCATTAAGGATTTCTCACGGATAGCAGTGTCGATGACTAAGCTAACCATTAAAGAGGTGAAGTATGTTTGGACTGATAAATGTTTGGAAGCATTCCAGAGGTTGAAATATCTATTGACTAATGCATCTGCGTTAGTTGTTCCAGAGGGGAATCAGGACTTAGTGGTATACACGGATGCATGTGGAACATGATTAGGAGCTATGCTAAGGCAGAGGGGTAAAGTGATTTCCTATGCTTCTCAAGAGCTCAGACCGCATGAAGTTAGATATCCAACTCATAATTTGGAATTAGCTACGGTAATTTTTACATTGAAGATGTAGAGACATTACCTTTTGGGTTTACAGATCAAAAGTCACTAAGATATTTATTCTCTCAGAAGGAATTGAATATGAGACATCAGAGATGGTTAGAGTTTATAACTAAATACGACTTTGGTATTGAGTACACACTGGCAAAAGGAAATAAGGTTGCAGATGCACTTAGCAGAAAACATCAGAATTCAGTATTGGCAATGATAGCTGAGTGGAAAGATTTAGAAGCATTGACTACATGTGGAGTACAATGGAGATCTGTAGCTAGTTCTAGTCAAGAAACTGCCATGTTATCATGTTTAGAAGTTCAACCGATGATGATCGAAAGGATTGCTTCTAAACAAGGAGAAGATCCATTATTATCGAAGAGGATCAGAAGGTTAAGGAATGGAACATATAGCCATGACTTGAAAGATTTCAGTCTTGACCAAAATGGGTGGTTGAGGAAGAAAGGATGACTATATGTTCTGAGTGTGGGAAACATTAGGAAGGAAGTTCTTAATCATCTTGGAGGAACTAAGATGTATCAGGATATAAAAAGGAGTTTCTTCTGGGAAGGTATGAAGAGAGATGTAGGCCTATGGGTGAAGCAATGTTTGAACTGTCAACAGGTAAAGTCTGAGCATCAGAAACCGAGTGTATTACTTCAGCCTTTGGATATTTTAGTCTGGAAATGGGATTCTATCTCAATGGATTTCATAGACGGATTGCGAAGGTCGAATGGAGGAAATGAGAGTATCTAGGTTATAATGGACAGATTGACTAAGAGTGCACACTTCATACCCGTTAAGTCGACTAAGACAGCACCAGATTTAGCTAAGTTATTCATGAGGAATATAGTTAGACTGCATGGGATTCCTTGTAGTATAGTAAGTGATAGAGATTTCTTATTCACTACCGAGTTCTGGAAGAGTCTACATGATACTTTAGGTACCAAGCTCAATATGAGTACCGCTTTCCATTCGCAAACAAATAGGCAAACAGAGAGAGTTAACAAAGCCTTAGAGGATTTGTTAAGAGCTTGTGTTAGATTTCAGAGGATCATTGGAAGACCATCTACAGTTAGTCGAGTTTTCGTATAACAATAGTCATCAGACTAGTATAGGGATGGCATCGTTTGAAGCTTTGTATGGAAGGCCATGCAGATCTCCAGTTTATTCGTTAGTGACCGGGGACATATTAGTTCTTGGTATGGATTTGGTTAAAGAAGCTGCAGAAAAGATTGAGTTAATCTAGGCCAGAATAAAGGAAGCTCGGTCTAGGAAGAAGGGTTATGCTAATAAGAGACAGAAAGACTTTGAGTTCTCCACTGGAGATCATGTTTTCGTCAAAGTGTCACCGATGAAGGGTGTGATCAGATTCGATAGATCAGGGAAGTTGGCACCAATGTTCATTGGACCATTTCCTATTATAGAGACGATCAAGAAACTCACGTATAGGGTACCGAATAGTTTGGCAGAAGTCCACAAAGTTGTCCATATTTCTCAACTAAGGAAGTGTATACGAGATCCAGATACTACTATTACACCGACTGTGTTAGAAGATCTAGTAGTGGAACCAGATATGACTATAGTTACAAAACCAGTTCTTATAGTTGCGAGAGATGAGAAGAGACTAAGGAACAAGACAGTCAGATTAGTCAAAGTCTAGTAGAGTGACGACGAGAGGGACTATACTTGGAAAACCGAGAGCAAGATTAGGGACACTTATCCAGACTTGTTTGATGGTACATTTTACCTTTATGTTTGATTGTTGTGGTACCTTATCGTAATTTTGACTATGAAATTCTTTAAGGAGGGGAGTCTGTAACGACCCTGATTTTGGCTAATATTATTTAGATATTTAATTAGACAAACTAAATAAAATAATGTAAAGGATTAAAGGAATTGAGATTTGATAATTAAACTTGAGCCATGCCTTAATCAATATATTAATAAAGTGAATTAGACATAGGTTAGAAGGAGAGTTATGATAAGGGTAAAATAGGAAGAGTCTTTATTCCTATACCCTAAACACTTCCATTCTCTCCACTTCCTCATTCATTATACAATCACAAACTAAACAAAAACAATACTAAGTTCGGCCGACCATTACATGGAAGGAAAACAAGAGATTAAAGGGAAAAGCTTAAGAAATCAATCATAATTCAAGTCTCAACTCCTTAATCCAAATCAAGGTGAATAATTAGTTTACATCTCTATTTTTGATGAACGATTTTGGTTTAAAGGTAAACCCGTTTTCTTTTGGAAGTATATGCCATGTTTAATGTTTAAAAGCAATTATATGCTATGTTAATTGTTTATGGTTTAAATATGATTTATTATGTTATGTTTGAGTTAGAAAACCATTCATATGACATCTGATTGACTTGAGATTTTGATATGATAGGAGAATCATTATTTTAGAAGTGAGTTTCAAGTTTTATAATTTTCCAAGTTAATATGTATTTATGGTGAATGTTTTAAGTTTAGAAAATATTAATTCAGTTTTAAATATTTTAAATGGTTAAAAATATGTTTTCAGCCTAAAATTTGGATATGGGGAAGAGAATGAGTAATTTGACTTAATTTGATTTTTGGGGATTATTTCTAAGAGTTAGGTGTAACGACCCATAGATTTAAACGGTTTTATAACGTAATTAACTGAAAATTTTGCTTGAAATTAAACAATAAAATTTGACAATGAAAAATTTGATATTTGGTATGCGTCTATTTAAACATAGCAAATTGCAGATTTTCACTTGTCAATATGGAAGTTAGTTCTGTGTGTAATTTTCAATTTCAATTTAAATTAATAAATTTGATGAAAATAAAATATTTTTGAAATCTGAATATTTTTATGTAATCAAAATGTAAATCATTTTCTGAGTGAGACATCATATTTAATTTCGTCAAATTTGGACTTCTCTAGCCCCGTTTATCTTATTTTCGGCGTATTAGTTGTAGTCGGGCAGGGAATATCGACTTTTGATAGGGTGATTGTATCGCCGATATCTGTGCACCACTCTGTTCGTCTCGTCGTGCTGATCTCCGCAGTATATTCATTCGTGCATTTCGGCGTCCGGTACATGGCAAAATCGACAAAATGATTTGTCGTATCGATTCTGTATTTGAGCCTTTTGAATTCCTTGTGTCCATTCGTTACCCACCGTGAAATCAAACAGCCATATGCCTTTAATTATTCCCAAAAATTAATGTCTGACCTTTCTCTCCGCCTCATCTTCTTCTATTCTTGCTTTCTGAGAAAATGTTTGTATAATGAGTTTATATATATAAACCTGTGAAACCTTTCCTTTCTTCGAACCATCACCACCCGTCGTTCCCACAGGCCTCCACCCACACCCTCTGTCATTCAACGCCCCTATCGATTAGCGCCAACCCCACCACACAGCAGAACCCGCCACTGGCCGTGTCACCAAACCTCTTATGCAAGCTTCCCTTCGCCCATAGCACGCAGCATTCCACTTCTCCACGTTCACCCTCCAGCCCTTCCATTGACCACCTCTTCCTTCCACATCAGATTCGCCTAACCCGCTCCACCTTCTTTCACCGATCACCTCCACCATGCCTTCTACCACTCCTTTATCTCCACCTAACCTGCGCCCACTTCCCAACTAAACTCCATGCCTACGTCAGCCTCACCTGCCTGCGACCTGAGATGACGACGGTTCATCCCATCTCGACCAACATCCGCCCATCCCCCTCTGGCCATGTCAACCAAGTCAGCACCCGCCTCTCCAGTTGACAGCCCGAGCCCACCTTCCTGCCGCAAACCACTGTCCAGATCCCACTTCATCTACGGCCCCACCTGGCACCATACAACGCCACCCCTCACCCATCATTGCCGAACACCACCTCCCATGCTTTCACCTCCCCTGACCGAAGCCTGTGACTACAACAAACCAACCTGCTACTGCCAGAAACTCTCCACACTCCGCCATACCTACCACCACATCCAAAGCATCACAGCCCTGCCAAGCACTAGAAGCCTTCTACAGATCCGTATCAATCCCCTATCGGCAGCTTCTCAAGGTGTTAGATATATAAATATTGTTTTAAAATTATTGTTTCAGAAAGTATACTATGTGATTTAAGTCCATATCAGGGAATGAAATATAAAGTTATATATGTATACTGTTCAGGTATTGTTTTAAAAAAAATGTATTATATATAGATATTTTGAATTCCTAAATATTTGTTATGCTATCGATTTTAAAATATACGTTTTGTTTGGGAGAAAAGAAAAAAAGGGAGTATTGATTTTAAAACATGAATCATAGAGATTTTGATTTTAGGTGTTTTGATTTTCAAATATAATATATAGATTTAAAAATGTAATATATATAGATATCTGATTTTGAAGTTGTATAGATATTTTGTTTTTTTATGTGTTTTAAGAAAGAAACGATTTTGGAATAATATATATATATATAACGATTTTATTTTGATATGTGTTTTAAAGTAAATATTGATTTTAAAATATAATATAAATATTTGTTCTCCATCGAGTTCAAGATCGTGCCAGCTTCGCTTTGCTTTGAATTTGTCGTAGAGTCCGTGATTCAATTCATAGCCTATTTGTTTTATCATCTTCATAGTCTCGAAAGGTGAGCAATCACTCACGATTAACATTCTTATATTGAGTAATTTAATTCACATGAAATGACGATTGAAATATGTTGTTGAATTGGAATTGTTAAGTTATTTAATTGTTAAATATGATATACCATTATCTGCCATTGTTTACTTGTGACATATGACACCATAACCTATTGTATATATTATATTTAAATTGTTACTGATGATATATGCATGTTGTTAATGTTACCTTATTATCATATTTGTTCTCACTCTGCAAGTTCCCTGTTAGTTTAGAATTCACTATGGGTTGAAATGATACATACCCAAATGATATTATAGATTAGGGGAAAATCGTTATGGGTTCAAATGATAAACCCAAACAATTTTCATTGATTTTGAATTTTGGGATTTATGGGTTGAAATGATATATATCCGTAAATATTTAATTTGCGGATTGAAATGATAAATATCTGTATCACTTGACCATAGGATAGAAAATTATAAACGGACACCGTTGGTCTATATTTTGAAAATGATTTCCAAAATTTGAAAAGAAATATATGGGGTTCAATGAATATTGATTTTTTAAATATAATATATAAATGTTATTTTATATATGTATAAAATTTAGATTTTTAAAATAACATGTTTTGGAAATTTTAACTTATAAGTTAGTTTTGAAAATATAAAATTTAAGGTTTTACTTATAATTTTATTATTTAAAAAAAATATAAAACAAGATTTAATATAAACAAATTTAATAATAAGGTTTAATTTAATAAAATTTAATTTAATTGGTTTATAACATGTTTAAGTATTTATTTAAATTTATATTAATATTTTAAAAATAGATTTTTAATAACTTTATTATTGGAGGTTGGGAAGATAAATTAATGTTGACTTGGAATTTAAATTGGTTTATAATTGAATTTAAATAAGAATTGATTTGAACTTATTGATTTTGAGATTTTAAAAGATATGATTTATAACTTGATTTGATAAAAAGTGATTAAATGAATATTCTCAACTTTAACTAAAATTGAGACTGAATATTTAATATTAATTTAAATTTATAAATTGAGATTTTATTTAATTGTATTAAAATGATTAAGTGAATATTTTCCAATTTGAATAAAATTAAATTTAAATTCTGAAATATAAATGAAACTTATATTGAAAATGTTTGAATATTCAAACTTTGAATCTTATTGTAATTGAAATGATAGTTCAAACCCGGGTTTGAAATCGATAAAAAAATTGAAATGGTTTATTGAAAATTTGAATTGAATCTTTTACTTTTTTTAAATTGAAAGTGTTGAACATGGATTGGTTTAAATTGAATTTTGGAATTTAAGTTGATTTGAATCGATTTGTGGAATAGGATGAAGCAATTATAATTTGGAAACTATTTCAGGATAATCTCGTTAAATAAATATAAACTATTTTTAATTTACAACTATTTTAATATATAAATTATTTTAATATATAAACTATTTTAATTTATAAATATTTTAATATATACACTATTTTAAATATCTAAACTGTTTAAGTTGGAAGGGTTATGATTTCAAAAAGTGTTATGATTTCAAAAAGTGTTATGATTTCAAAAGTGTTATGATTTCGAAAGTGTTATAATTTTGAAAGCGTTACGATTCCAGAAATGAATATTATTTAAAGTGAATAATGATATCGAATTGATATGGTTTTGAAATGAATATGATATTTTGATGTGAAGTATGAACTATTTGAAATGAAATGACCATGGTGTGAAATAAGAGTTTGGTTGTTAAAGAGACCGGGATCAGATATTGTCATACTCTCTACCAATACCGAAAACCACTTTAACAATTGTGTACGTGGTGGAGATTCCAGAACGAAGTAGGATGGTTTGGCAACGATTCTATATGAGGTTTTAGCGCAGCCCCGACTCCCGTGAGTCAGCTTGATGTGGGTAAAAAGGAGCTATACTGGGCTAAGTGAGGTCACACCTCCAATCAGGCACATTTCTTCGATACCATTCTATTACTTTGTGATTTGATTTGGGTGCACCTTTGATTTGGGAGTGTGTCTCGAGGTGGGCGGTAGTAGCTGCTTGCATTACCACCAGTCCAAGAGTGCAAACGGTATTTCTACCCTGGCATTGCCTCGCGTGCCTTGTCACTTGCCTTGTCGCACCTTCTACGAGTTTGTTTTGTACCGTACCTATGGGGTGTCCTCTGGGTAAACCACCGATTTGGTGGAGTGTACGACATTGTATAGACTACGGGAATATATAAAATGTTTTAACGGGGATGTGGGTAACGCCTTAACGCTATTTTAATAGTTTACTTTACTATAGACATATTATAGTTGTGTATGTTACTATAGACATATTATAATAGTGTATATTACTACATAGTAGATAGTTCCACGGATAATTAAAGGATGGAAATCCCAAACATCCTTTAAGTTATTTGTATTTCAGTTGACATTTCACTTGGGTTAAATTTAATGATATAAGAATGTTAATCCTGACTCGAGTGTTTTGTATTTTGCTTTATGCTCGGGTCAGACTGAGTGTCACGGCATTTGAGACTCTCCTTCGAAGATTGGAGCTTTGTTTGAAGATCTATCTATCCAGCTTTCAGTTATTTTGGTTTATTCCAGTCATTTATGTTCAAACTCGTTAGTTGCTTATGTATTAGAGATTCATTTATATTTGAGATTCTGTTGTATTTTATTTCAAACTCTGATGTTTATATAGTAGTTTCATGAACTACTATTCATCTATTCCGCTGCTTATTGTTATATTACTCCATGTCTATGATTCTGTGATTTATTTATTTACTGTATATGCTGAGTTTTGCCAAATATAAATTAACAATATGTTGTTTTGAGCAATTCAAGTCTGACATGATTGGATGATTGCCGATTTGAACGGTTCGAAATACCAGGTCATTACAAGTGGTATCAGAGCTGTGGTTTAGGCAAAACTTAGCATATGGAGTAAAAATTAATTACAGAATCACCTTCGTTCGAGCTTGAATTTCTCCTCTTTGATTCAGATTTCCTTTGAATTTTGGAACTTTCCCCTTCGTTCTAAAAATTCATTCTTGTCTTCTCCTGTTCGCGTTCTTTTGATACTGGAGCGTCCCATAGCTCCAACCTCAACTGTCAACTTCATCCTTTGTGTGAAAAATCCCATCGGCGGTCCCGCTAACCTAAATATGATTGAAACTCCTTTACAACAAGCGTCGATCCATCGGAGATTTCTACGTCCTCGGTTTAGATGCTATTATTTCTAGCAAAGCCCGAACCGTCTTTAGTAGACGATCAGGGTAATTCCCTTGTAATCTTGACTCCACTCCGATAATCAGAGATTATCCTGATATTGGGTGAAATCACTTCTCCATCTCCTCAGCGAGAAATTGAATTCCGCATCGATCTTAACCCTGGAGCTTGACTTGTTGTCCTAGTTCTCGTTGATGATATTCTCGCCTTCTCTAAGTCTCGGTTGAACCGGTTAAGGCCGCCCGTGATTTATATGAGTCTATCCAACTTTTCTCTTTTGTAATTTAATTATCTATCTTCCTTTCGAGACTATCTATCGTAGTTAGAATTCTATTTGATTAGGGTCACTCTAAATCTCTATCCTCGTTTAAGATTCATTCTTGAATCATCCTGTGAGGAAGTGTATTTGTAATTGGTATATAAATGTTTTATATTGTGTTGTTTGAGTTGTTAAGTTTGATTTGGGGTTTCGATTGATTCGTCTGGCCAACGCTATCGATAGGAATTCCAAAACACTCGAATAGAGAAAACTGACACAATATTGTTTTCAAAATTTGTAAATGAAATAATTTTTGTATGATTTTATTCTATATATAAAGTGCAATTTTCTGAAATTTGATAGTTATTGAATTGGTTGTTAGAAATGATAATACTAGATTTTCATTTATTGTTTTGTTACCATTCCTAAACCATTAACTATTTTGTAGGTTATAAGAAGTTGTAATTTTATAAATATTGTTTATAAATATGATTTGCAAATAAAATTAATTTAAAATTAAGAATTTAAGGATTTAATTTCCGATGCTTTTCTAAATTTGGTTTCAAGGTTTTGAAAAAATATATATATACATTATTTGAATGGAAATTTGTTCCTAAGAATTTTAAAGGAAGAAAGTTTGTACTCTCCTCTTTTGTCGCTGGAAAATAATTTTGGTGATGACTGCAGCATCATCGACATTCATTTTCGAGTTTTGGAGTGGACAGACCACTTAGTAGCTTTGCTAGCCTTTTATTCTGGAAAAAAATGGATTTGATTTAAATTTCTTAAGTATGATTTGATGTATAAAATATCTATATGTATATATTTATTTCAAAATGGTATGAAGTGAAACCGGAATTTAACTCTTAAATTTTACATTAAATGATGGCTTTCAATCATTAAATTGAGGCAAAATTTGAATAATTGAAATGTTTAAAATGAGATGAAATTGAACAGTCAAATTAGGATAAAATTAATTTGTATAATACTCAGTTGCATTCTAAACCATATATAACTTACCTGAAATATTCAAAAAGTTAAAATATTAATGTGGATATGTAATGGAAGGTTATACAAGAGAAAGTTAAACAATAAAAATATTCACACTAAAAGAAAAATTTGTACAGTGTTCAATTATATTCAAACATAAATACAACTTACCAGGAAGAGTTTTGAATGTAATTGAATAATATACAAAAATAAATAATATATCCAAATGAATTTGGTTAGAGGATTTATAAATAAAAAAATTTAGGTGATTATAATAAATGTTATACACTTAACCTATATTGCAAGATATGTCGGTGAAATAAATTGAATAATAAAAGTGAAATCCTATCTACATAAATAAATATGAACTTAAGAATAGTGGTAATTGATTATAAGTGGAATTAACTTAGGTAAAGTCAAATGGAATAAATAAATAAGTCAAATGAAATAAATTCTGTTTGAAAGGAAATTTTGTAATAACTGTTAATAAATTGAAAGACAATCAATTATTGAATTGAAATCAACCAAATGTGAATACAGTGAACATTCATTAATTGAATGAAATGGATTTAAACCAAATTTGTTGAATATTAATCAATTTGAAACTAATGAAATTTATACAGTTTTGAATTAACAGTTTGAATGAAATAAAATAAATGGAAATAAACTAAATGGAAATCAATTGTTGTATTTTGTACTTCAAACCTATCATTTTCTTCTGTTACTTCTATTCTCCTATCTCGTTCCTTTTCGGGGATGAAAAGTTTTGAGTGGGGGAGAGTGTAACGACCCATAAATTTTAACGGTGTTATAATGTAATTAACTGAAAATTTTGCTTGAAATTAAATAATAGAATTTGACAATGAAAAATTTGATATTTGATATGCGTCTATTTAAACACAGCAAATTGTAGATTTTCACTTGTCAACATGGAAGTTAGTTCTGTGTGTAATTTTCATTTTCAATTTAAATCGGTAAATATGATGGAAATAAAATATTTTTGAAATATGAATATTTTTATATAATAAAAATGTAAATCATTTTCTGAGTGAGACGTCATATTTCATTTCGTCAAATTTGGACTTCTCTAGCCCCGTCTATCTTATTTTCGGCGTATTAGTAGTAGTCGGGAATCGAATATCGACTTTTGATAGAATGATCATATCGTCGATATCTGTGCACCACTTTGTTTGTCTCGTCGTGCTGATCTCTGCAGTATTTTCATTCGTGCATTTCGGCGTCCGATACGCGGCAAAATCAACAAAATGATTTGTCGTATCGGTTCCGTATTTGAGCCTTTTGAATTCCTTGTGTCCATTCGTTACCCACCGTGAAATCAAACAGCCATATGCCTTTTATTATTCCCAGAAATTAATGTCTGAACTTTACTATTCTTACTATTTTATTTTATATTTGTTGTTTCGTTTCTGCTGGTTCACTTCCTTTCTCTCCGCTTCATCTTCTTCTATTATTGCTTTATGAGAAAATGTTTATATAATAAGTTTATATATATAAACCTATGAAACCTTTCCTTTCTTCGAGCCATCACCACCCGTCGTTCCCACAGGCCTCCACCCACACCCTCTGTCATTCAACACTCCTACTGTTTAGCGCCGACTCCACCACACAGCAGAACCCACCGCTGGCCGTGTCACCAAACCTCTTACGCAAGCTTCCCTTCGCCCATAGCATGCACCAGTCCACTTCTCCACGTTCACCCTCCAGCCCTTCCATCGACTGCCTCTTCCTTCCACATCAGATTCGCCTAACCCTCTCCACCTTCTTTCACCGATCGCTCCACCATGCCTTCTACCACTCCTTTGTCTCCACCTAACATGTGCACACTTCCCGACCAAACTCCATGCCTACGTCAGCCTCACCTGCCTGCAACCTGAGATGCGACCGTTCAACCCCTCTCGACCGACATTCGCCCATCCCCCTCTGGCCATGTCAACCAAGTCAGCACCCACCTCTCCAGCTGACAGCCCGAGCCCACCTTCCTACCGCAACCCACCGTCCAGATCCCACTTCATCCATGGCCCCACCTGGCAGCACACAACGCCACCCCTCACCCATCATTGCCGAACACCACCTCCCGCGCTTTCACCTCCCCTGACCGAAGCCTATGACTGCAACAAACCAACCCGCTACTGCCAGAAACTCTCCTCACTCCGCCATACCTACACCACATCCAAAGCATCACAGCCCTGCTAAGCACTAGAAGCCTTCTACAGATCCGTTTCAATCCCCGAGCAGCAGTTTCTCAAGGTGTTTGATATATGAATATTGTTTTAAAATTATTGTTTCAGAAATTATACTATGTGATTTAAGTCCATATCAGGGAATGAAATATAAAGTTATATATGTATACTGTTCAGGTATTGTTTAAAAAAATGTATTATATATATATAGATATTTTGAATTTCTAAATACGTGTTATGCTATTGATTTTAAAATATACGTTTTGTTTGGGAGAAAAGAAAAGGGGAATATTGATTTTAAAACATGAATCATAGAGATTTTGATTTTAGGTGTTTTGATTTTCAAATATAATATATAGATTTTAAAATATAATATATATAGATATCTGATTTTGAAGTTGTATAGATATTTTGTTTTTTTATGTGTTTTATGAAAGAAACGATTTTGGACTAATATATATAACAATTTTATTTTGATACGTGTTTTAAAGTAAATATTGATTTTAAAATATAATATAAATATTTTTTCTCCATCGAGTTCAAGATCGTGCCAGCTTCGCTTTGCTTTGGATTTGTCGTAGAGTCTGTGATTCAATTCGTAGCCTGTTTGTTTTATCATTTTCATAACCTCAAAAGGTGAGCAATCACTCAAGATTAACATTCTTATATTGAGTAAATTTAATTCACATGAAATGACTATTGAAATATGCTGTTGAATTGGAATTATTAAGTTATTTAATTGTTAAATATGACATACCATTATCTGCCATTGTTTACTTGTGACATATGACACCATAACCTGTTGTATATATTATATTTAAATTGCCACTGATGATATATACCTGTTGTTGATATGTTACATTATTATCATACTTGTTCTCACTCTGCAAGTTCCCAGTTAGTTTAGAATTCCCTATGGGTTATAATGATACGTACCCAAATGATATTATAGATTAGGGGAAAATCGTTATGGGTTGAAATGATAAACCCAAGCGATTTTCGTTCATTTTGAATTTTGGGATTTGCGAGTTGAAATGATATATATCCGTAAATATTTAATTTGTGGATTGAAATGATAAATATCTGTATCACTTGACCATAGGATAGAAAATTATATACGGACATCGTCGGTCTATATTTTGAAAATGATTTCCAAAGTTTGAAAAGAAATATATGCGTTTTAATGAATATTGATTTTTTAAATATAATATATAAATGCTAAGGACAAAACACCGATCCTTAGACCCCCAAAAGTAATGGCTTCCATCCCCCATTTTTCTCCTCCAATCCATCTTTCCAACCTTCCCAGCCACCCAACTCCTCCGCCCAGCCATCCTCAGCCACCCAGCTCCTCCGACCAACCTTCCTAGCCGTCTAGCCCCTCCGCTTCGACAAACCCATCACTTCTCTCTATGTCTCCGAACCCGCCAAAATTGGTCCCCGCTCCTATAACCAATGGTCATCCTCCTACCCTAGCCACTGGTGCCCGATCGTACGCCTAGGTGGCGGCTTCCATCCATCATCCTCCTCTACTCCGTAATCCACCAGTCATCAAGCGTCATAGATTCCTTCCCATATTCAGATCGACCCATACCACCCTTGAATTTTTGAAGTCCAAACGTCGCTGTCTCCGTTGTGTAGGAATTGGCCACGTGGCAAAAATGTGTAGGGATGCAAAGATTTGCTTCTTTTGTGGATTCTATGGTCATGCACAGTCGTTTTGTCCTAAGAAAAAAAATCATTACAACGCTTCGCTATCTGTGCGAGATATGCCAGCTCCCCAGAACAATCACGTCGCGCAGACTAAGAGGGTCCCATTTTCTGATCCTATTGGCAAACAAAATAATATATCTCAAACCCATGTCCACACTCAACCTCCCTCCCATATCTCTTCCACAAAATCTTCCTCTTCTCTTCGTTTCCCAATGGACAATCCTTCCAAATATTTCACTGCCACCATAATCGATGGTTTCTGGACCATCGAAACCCTTTCCATCACGCTAACAGCCCATCTCCAAATCCAAGAATGGAGAATATGGATTCTATCTGATAAATGTTTCCTGGTCTACCGCCCCTCTGTGATTGCCCATGATCAAGCTCTGAGACTCATATCGATTACCAAAACAAACAGCTCTGGAACGATTCTCATCGAACCCTGGTCAGACTTTGTGTCACCAACCGCACCAAACCTAGAGCCCCTAGCTTGGGCTAGAGTGCAGGGCTTCCCCGAGCTACTGCGAAACAACCTAGAAGCGGTGAGTGCTGCCTTGAATTCCATTGGTAGGGCAGTAACCTTGGATGAATGTGACTGGGCCTATTTTGATCACTGATACCTTTACCTGCAAATACAATTCTTTGAAGGCATAGTTACTCCATGAACCATTGTAACATGACTTAACAACGCTGATCATCTGCTCACAGTTGAGCGCTGGAACCATGAGCATCCTAGTAGAAGACCGGAGACTCTTATTCTTGGCACTGACTTTGAGCGAGACTGGAGATGTTTCAACGAACCTTTCAACATCCCATCCGACCAGTCTGACTCGGAGGCGCTCTTTGACGCCATGAATTTTGAGGCTGGCATGTCCCCACCCAACCTACCTCCTGACCCCCAGCTTATCACTCCGGATGACTCATTGGAGGTGATGGGCCCATTCAATGGTAGCGATTGGCCTAATATCGAGCCTTGTTGGGACCCACTGACTGGTCTAGACCTCTCTGTCCCGATTCATCTTCAGATCCCCCAGCCGCAAGTCGAGACGCCTCCCCCACCTGTATCCTCTCTTCCAGCCCAGATGTCCACTCCAGATCCACAGCAATTTGCTTCGCTCTCCCCAGCCCTGGTTCGTCGGAGCAATAGATTAAACCAGGAAGAGGCCTTGCCAGGAAGCTCCGGTAGTATTCTTAAACCTGTTGTTTTCTCTTCAGCTAACTCCAAAATGAATAAGAAAATGGATCGTTGCATGGGCATAAACCTATCGGATGATTAATACATGGCCATGCAACTACTAGAAACCGAGCGTATATCCTTCTCCCAATGAAAATAGTTTCATGGAATGTGCGGGGTTTGGGGGGACCCATCCAAATGTTATGCAATCAATCTTATTCTGGCCCCGCAAAAAATAGACATCCTTTTTATTCAATAATCCAAACTTTTTGATCCGTCCCCATCCCTCCTTAGACTGTTAGGTGGCCCCCATTTGTCTGGTTGGGCCCACATAGATGCCGCTGGCTCAAGCGGTGGTATAATCACTGCTTGGAACGAATCCAACTGGTCCATCTGTCAAACTATTCCTCACCCTGCTATTCTACACATTATCCTTCGACACCTGCACTCTGGCATATTATACCTCTTCTCTAATGTTTATGGTCCCCACAATCCTCATGAGAGAGCGACTCTATGGTCGAATTGCTTGGAAACTACCTCTCTTTTTAATGGTCCCTGGGTTATTGGAGGTGACTTCAATACAACCAGATCTCCTTCCAATAGAAACTCAGGTAACAATTCACAAGATTCCGTCGCTTTTAATGATTTTATTAATTCATGCGCTCTCATCGACCCACCCATCAGCAACCGTCTCTTCACTTGGTCCAACCGTAGATCCATACCATCTCTAGCAAAATTAGATCGCTTCTTATTCAATTCCGCTTGGGATGACCTTCACCCACTCACGCTAATTATTGGCCTTGCCTCAACCCTATCTGACCATTGTCCTCTCCTCCTCGATTCAGGATCTACACCGAACCCTCATCGTCAATTCAGATTCGAGCGCCTCTGGATTCTTGAGCCTTCTTTCGATGCCTTCGTCAAGCTAGCATGGACCCAACCCTCCCGTCCACAATCAGCCACTGCTTGTGTTGTTTACAAACTCCGTTCACTTAGAAAGCTCATCAGACCCTGGGCAAAATCCATTTGGGGTTCGATCCGCTCTCGTATCGTGGAGACCCAAGATAGCATTTTACATCTCAACATTCTAAAAGAATCACGCCCCTTGTCCGGCCCTGAATCTAGTCGCCTGAAAGAGTTGGAGTTAGAATTAGACAGACTTATCAAACAAGAAGAGATTGGTTGGAAGCAACGTTCCAAATCCAAATGGATTGATGAGGGGGACAAGAACACTACTTACTTTCATCGCATTGCCAATGGTCGCCGTAGATCCAATTTCATTTCGGAAATCCTGCATAATGATACCATCTTTACCGACCAAACTGACATCCTTCGTCTTTTCACCGATTATTACCGTAACCTCCTTGGTCAAACCGCTCCTCAGCTCCCCCCCATTGACTGGAATCTCCTTTATCCCAACCCTTCCCTGATCCCCGTTGATCACCCCTTCACTGAAGAAGAAATTTGGTCGGCATTAAACGCCATGGCCGATGATAAAACCCCTGGCCCGGATGGCTTTGACCCCCTTTTCTTTAAACATTTTTGGGTAACTATCAAATCTAACATTATTGATATGTGTGCAGAATTTCAATCTAATCCCTCAGTGATTGCAAAATTAAACTATACCAACATCATCCTCATCCCCAAATCACTCGGTTCCGCCACCCTTCTTTCCTTTCACCCAATCAGTCTCCTAAACACAACCTTCAAATCATTACTAAACTCCTTGCTAATCGACTCCAAATACTATTGATTCTCTGATTGGGGTGGAACAATCGGCGTTTATCTAGGGCCGAAACATCTTAGACTGTGTTGCAGCCACCCAGGAAGTGATCTCTTTCTGTCATCACTCTTCCACCCCAGGCGCCCTCCTCAAACTAGACTTCTCCAAAGCTTCCGACTCTGTTAACTGGCACTTTCTGCTCGATCTTATAAAGCACAGAGGTTTCTCAGATACTTGGTGTAACTGGATCAAATGTATCCTAGATACTAGCTTTTCATCTATCTCTATCAATGACTCTTTAGGAGGCCATATAAAATCAGCCAGAGGCCTTAGACAAGGCGACCCTCTATCGCCACTTCTTTTTGTTCTCATCTCTGATGTCTTCAACCGTATGGTCAAACTCGCAATCTCCAATAACCTCCTTGTTGGCATCAAACTCCCCAACTCAGATCTGTCAATCTCCAACCTCCAGTTTGCTGACGACACCATTCTGTTGATCTCCCTAAAACTAGATCCCCTCCACTGTCTCAAAGTTCTTTTATACATCTTCGAACTCATCTTTGGTTTATCCATCAACTTTCACAAAAGTTCCATCCTTATGCTTGGCGACGCCCAACACCTCGGCCCCTTTTCTACCTCTCCGCTTAACTTCAAACTTGACCAATTCCCCATCTCCTACCTTGGTGTCCCTCTACACCCTACCAAACTTGCTCGACAAGACTGGCTCCCACTAATCTCCAAGATCGAATCTCGGTTATCATCATGGAAAGCTAATTCCCTATCTGCTGCAAGCCGCCTAGTCCTTGTCAAATCGGTCCTATCGGCCATCCCCTCGTTCTGGATGTCGTTTCATGTACTGCCGGAATGGGTTATAAAAAAATTGATACTAGTAGGCGTTCTTTTCTTTGGAATGGCAATATAAGGGAAATGTTTAATCAACTGGAAATCAGTCTGCCTACAAAAGGAACATGGTGGTTTAGGATTAGTTAACCTCTGCTCTTTCAACATTTCTCTCCTATCCAAATGGCTTTGGCGTATCATCGCTCTGGGCCACTTCATCTGGAAAGATTGGATCCTTTAGCTTCACTACCAATCCAACCCTCATCTCTTCCTCCACTCATCTCCTCGCCTTTCACCCTCTCCCTTCTGGGCTGGTGTTTTGAAATCCATTCCCCGTGTCAAATCCCTATTCCATGTCACCATAGGCAATGGTTGCAATTGCCTTTTCTGGCTTGACATCTGGCAAGATCAATCCCCTCTCGCATGTTCTCTCGCTAATTTACTTCCCCATATCTCCCACCACTACAAAAGTGTTGCTGACCTGACCTCCCTTGGCCCAAGCAGCATATACCCCCCAGCACTCTTTGACCTTAACACGTTGTTTGACCTTATCTCAGCCTCTAAATTGCTCCTTTCCACCCAACTCACTAACACACCAGACCACTATTTCTGGGCGCTAGCTCCAGAGAAAGGTTTTTCGGTTGCCTCATGCTATTCATTCCTCAACCATCCTGGTAGATCGTTCTCCTTCGCAAGATATTGAAAATGCAGACTCCTCTCTCGCATCCTTTTTTTCCAATGGTGCCTCATCCATGCTCGTATTAACACTAAAGACAGACTCAAATGCTGGAACTCCCAGCTTGACCCTCTTTGTGTCTTATGCTCTTTGCATGAAGAATCCATTGCTCATCTTTTTTTCGAGTGTGACTTCTCCTATCGCATATTAGCCTCGGCCAGTGCTAGCCTCATTGGATACATCCCGGTCATACAATCGTTCTTTAACTACTGGCAATATAACAAGCCAGATTAAAATCTCGATGCCTTTCTTGCTATTTATAGTTGGTGCATCTGGAAAGAAGGAATGCCTATGTTTTCAATAAACCCAAAAGCAGTATTGATAGAATTTGTAACAAAATCTCCTATTTATTTTCTATATGGACAGGCTCAGCGCATATGTGACCCTTCACTTGGTGTCTTCCTCACAACAACAACAACAATGCTTCTACAAATTGACAGCTCATGATCTACTCTAACCAGCTGATCTATTTTGCCGCATACAAAGGATCTTCAATTCGGATGATATATGATAGTGCTTTCACTTTAGCTGTGTAGAATACTATTTTGATTTTACTACTATCGTTGTATATACAGCTATCTGTGTCTGCTCATTTTGGGATTTGCTTGATCTACGAATACTACTTTTGGCCATCGACCAGGCTTGTTGGTCGCCTCCTATTATCTATAATATATATTATCTAATCGGCTGTGTAGCTATGCGCTACACACCCGTTTCTTTCAAAAAAAAATTATAAAAGCTATTTTATATATGTATAAAATTTAGATTTTTAAAATAACATGTTTTGGAAATTTTAATTTATAAGTTAATTTTGAAAATATATAATTTAAGATTTTACTTATAATTTTATTATTTAAAAAATATATAAAACAAGATTTAATATAAACAAATTTAATAATAAGGTTTAATTTAATAGGTTTATAACATGTTTAAGTATTTATTTAAATTTATATTAATATTTTAAAAATTGATTTTTAATAACTTTATTAATAGAGGTTGGGAAGATAAATTAACGTTGACTTGGAATTTAAATTGGTTAATAATTGAATTTAAATAAGAATTGATTTGAACTTATTGATTTTGAGATTTTAAAAGATATGATTTATAACTTGATTTGATAAAAAGTGATTAAATGAATATTCTCAACTTTAACTAAAATTGAGACTAAATATTTAATATTGAGTTAAATTTATAAATTGAGATTTTATTTAATTGTATTAAAATGACTAAGTGAATATTTTCCAATTTGAATAAAATTAAAGTTAAATGTTGAAATATAAATGAAACTTATATTGAAAATGTTTGAATATTCAAACTTTGAATCTTATTGGAATTAAATGATAGTTCAAACCCGGGTTTGTAATCGATAAAAAAATTGAAATGGTTTATTGAGAATTTGAATTGAATCTTTAACTTTATTTAAATTGGAAGTGTTGAACAGGGATTGATTGAAATTGAATTTTGGAATTTAAGTTGATTTGAATCGATTTGTGGAATTATATGAAGCAATTCTAATTTGGAAACAATTTCAGGATAATCTCTTTAAATAAATATAAACTATTTTTAATTTACAACTATTTTAATATATAAACTTTTTTTATTTTATAACTATTTTAATATATATACTATTTTCAATATCTAAACTATTTATGTTGGAAGGGTTATGATTTTGAAAAGTGTTATGATTTCAAAAAGTGTTATGATTTCAAAAGTGTTATGATTTCAAAAGTGTTATGATTTCAAAAGTGTTATAATTTTGGAAGTATTACGATTCTAGAAATGAATATTATTTAAAGTGAATAATGATATCGAATTGATATGGTTTTGAAATGAATATGATATTTTGATGTGAAGTATGAACTATTTGAAATGAAATGACCACGGTGTGAAATAAGCGTTTGGTTGTTAAAGTGACCGGGATCAGATATTGTCATACTCTCTGCCAATACCGAAAACCACTTTAACAACTGTGTACATGGTGGAGATTCCAGAACGAAGTAGGATGGTTTGGCGACAACTCTATATGAGGTTTTAGCGCAGCCCTGACTCCTGTGAGTCAACTTGATGTGGCTAAAACAGGAGCTATACCGGGCCAAGTGAGGTCGCACCTCCGATCGGGCACATTTCTTCGGTACCATTCTATTACTTTGTGATTTGATTTGGGTGCACCTTTTATTTGGGAGTGTGTCTCGAGGTGGGCGGTAGTAGCTGCTATGCGTTACACCACTCCGGGAGTGCAAACGGTATTTCTACCCTGGCATTGCCTCGCGTGCCTTGTCACATGCCTTATCGCACCTTCTACGAGTTTGTTTTGTACCATACCTATGGAGTTTCCTCTGGGTAAACCACCGGTTTGGTGGAGCGTACGGCACTGTATAGACTACGGGAATATATAAAAGGTGTTAAGGGGGATATGGGTAACGCCTTAACGCTATTTTAATTGTTTACTTTACTATAGACATATTATAATAGCGTATATTACTATAGACATATTATAATAGCGTATATTACTACAGAGTAGATAGTTCAACCGATAATTAGAGGATGGAAATCCCAAACATCCTTTGAGTTATTTGTATTTCAGTTGACATTTCACTTGAGTTAAATTTAATGATATTAGAATGTTAATCCTGACTTGAGTGTTTTGTATTTTGCTTTATGCTCGGGTCAGACTGAGTGTCACAGCATTTAAGACTCACCTTCGGAGATTGGAGCTTTGTTTGAAGATCTATCTATCCATCTTTTAGGTTTTTTTGGTTATTCCAGTCATTTATGTCCAGACTCGTCAGTTGCTTATGTATTAGAGATTCATTTGTATTTGAGATTCTGTTGTATTTTATTTCAAACTTTGATGTTTATATTGTAGCTTCATGAACTACTATTTATCTATTCCGCTGCTTATTGTTATATTACTCTGTGTCTGTGATTCTGTGATTTATTTATTTACTGTATATGCTGCTGACTTTTGCCAAATATAAATAAACAATCTGTTATTTTGAGCAATTCAAGTCTGACATGAGTGGATGATTGTCGATTTGAATGGTTCAAAATACCAGGTCGTTACATTAGGAAGAGTAAATAAATTATTTTCAATGACAATGGCTTATTTGCTTAAGTAAAATGTTTAAATTTGGGCTTAAGTGTAAACTGTTTGAGTATTCATGCATATAGCATGCAGTAGTATTTTTAGAGAAAGAAATTGGTAAAGTTTTATAAAACAATGAGATTTTTGACAAATATTGATGGTTAGGTGAAAAAGAGATTCTTTTAAAAACAAAATATAGTTTTTAACTTAATACAGCTTTGCCACTTAACCAGGCAAGCTTCCGTCACCATACTCCCACCTATAACAACTTCTGCATCCATTTGAAACCAATGCACAAAGTATGAAGCATTTGGTATGTAGTGTATTGGTGTTAGGAGGAAGGAAGGGATGGTGGCGAAGGCATGCTTGCGAAAGGGTTGAAGCAGCTTTTACTAGCCTTCGAATCTATGAGCCCACCTTTGTTCTAAAAGTATGTTTACGAAAGGGTTGCTGCTTTTGAACCCCTTCGACACCTTAGCAAATACCTTTCGCCTTAGTTAGAGGCCACTTTTTACAACTTTTAAACAATTCATGCAAAAGGGGAGACTTTCGTCTTCGTACCTTCTGCTAATGTTGAAGCCGCCTTCCCTAATATTTTCGAAAGGATTGACTTAGCCACTTTTACTAATAGTTTCAGAGGTAATGGTTTCGAAAGGATAGTTTCGAAGCTACCCACTTCTACAATTCTTTTACTTGAGACCAATGCTTTCGTCCTGTTCCCTTTGACCCTATAGTTTTATTAAGTGTTGAACTCAATGATTTTGAAAGGGTTGCTTTCATTGATTTCAAAAGAGGTTGTTTAAGGTTTTCAACAATGGTTTTGAAGGTATTATTTTGGCTTTATAGCCTAATGCTTTCTAAATTAAAAAGGGCTTTAACTTATTTTAAAGGGATAGATAACCCTATTGATTTTTGGTTTTCATCAACATTGTTTTGTGTAAAGCATATATCATGACATAAGTATATTGAGTAAAACAAAGTGCATGATTTCCTTGTTTTAAAAAAGATATGATTTCAAGGGTTAAATCATTTGTAAAGATTGTTTTCAAGGATATGAAATTTGAATAGGGTGGTCAGCCCGGATATTTGCTAAAAGAATGACTCAAATATTAAAAGACCAGATGGGACTGGTGTGGGGACGCACCCTATACTTTAGCAAATAGCCCATATCTAATAGAAGTCCAAAATTCCAATGTGTAGGGCTTTGTCGTAGGTAAGACTAAAATGATGTTACACACAGAATGAAATACATAGAGTAGAGATAGGTTATTGGTGAGCCCGCAAAACCATTAGAATCAATTGACCCTAGGAGAAGTAAGTTAAGAACAAACAGTCCAATATTGTGTCTAACAGAAGCTAGAATATTTATTATGCCTCGCAGGCCCAAGTTAGCCAGTGGTTAATAGTCAGCCTGATAAAACTATAATGTTTGAACAGATAGTCCATTGATTACCTGATTTATATGCGTATATATTAATGCTATTGTTGTATAATCATTTTGATTGCAGGATTTAGATTAGCAAAAGATATGCATTTAAGTATATTAGTGAGGGTAAACTCGTTCCGCTAAATATTGTGGTCTCACTTAATATCAGTAAACCAAGATGTAATAGAATTATTCACACTAGGATTTATGTCTGACTTGAAGTTTATGTTTTCCCTTTAAACTCTCGGGTGCTCAAAATTTAATTCGAGTAGATTGAGATTTAAGGTATTTCTGGTTTTAGTAGGTGACGAATAAAGCTTTTGAATACGTGCAAGAGGCAAGGATTAGCTGTTTAGGAGTATATCCATTATTGTTTTGCTGTGATGTATTTATTGACTGATAAGTCTATTTAGTACTCTGATCATCCATGGGGCATCTTCATATGTCGCTCTTGGCATATTTTTTAATAATTATATTTATCTAAACCTGCGAATCGTTTTGAGATTATGTAATTGAATATGAAATATTGATTTGAAATGTAATCAGAAAAGCTATTTTGAAATCTGTGTTGATTTTATTTCATATTCATGTGCTTATGATATTATGGATATCATTAACATTGCCGTATTTTATCACCGGAAGTTAATACTATAGATGACTTGTAACACCCTAGATTTTTGATAACATTATTTAGGAGATTTTGCTAGATAAACTAAATAAAATAATGTGTTGATAAGGGGATTGAGATTTAATTTAATTAAGGTAGCCGTGCCTTTTTAAAGTAATAAACTTAATAAAGGGTTAAAATGAGTTAGAGGAGGGGTATTATGGGAAAGAGGCCATTTCTTTATTGTCTTCCTTAGGCCATGTATTCCAAACACACGTTCATTCTCATTTTCAAAAATTAAAAGCTTGGCCGACCACCATTAACGAAGGAAGAAGAAGAGGAAACAAAAGAGAAGCTGAAGGAAAGCAAATTCAAATAAAACTCATTCAAATCTCAAGCTCCTTAATCATTAAAGCAAAGGTGAATAACGTTTACATCTCTAAATATTTTTGGTTTCGGTTTTAAGGTTAATTCTGAATGATTTTGCAAATGTTTGCCATGTTTTCGAATGATAAAAGATTATATATACATGTTGATGATTTATGTATGTTCATATAGATTTTATGACATGTTTTAAGATGAAAACCCTATCAAATGACATCCGCTAGCCTTGCGAATTTTTATGATGATCTAAAAAGTTATTTTAGAAATGGGTTTCAATTTTCAGAATTTTCATGGATTTGTTATAATTTTCTAAGGAAGAAAAGGTTAATTTGGATTATAAAAATTATTTACGGGTAAAATAAATATTGTTTAGATCCAAAAATTTTATATGTTGAAGATAACATATTAATTTACTTTCTGGAATTTTTCCAGAATTTTTCCAGGTGTTTTGATGGTTATATAAAATTATTTAAGGTATGGGACTTAAAAATTTTATATAATTATAAAGGAGAAAGGGGCTTTTTTTTAATTATTTATATTCCAAATATGGAAGATCGGCCGCAATTTTCGAATATAAAATTCTGGCAACCAATCAGATTTATACAAACAAGGCAAGTGGGGTGCAAAAGAACTATTTCAAACAGTATTTTCACTGTTTCAACTCTTTCGGCAAGAGCTTTCGCCTTCATTCCAGACCTTTAGACAAGGTCGAAGGGTATCAAACCTTCCGATTAGATTAAATACCAATGCACACGGTATCAGGAAACTGGTACGTAGTGAATTGGAGGAAGTCGAAAGGTTGGGGACGAAGGGTTATAGCTTTCGGAAGAGATGAAGTTTTGTTTTGGTTTTAAAGAAAAATACACCTGCTAGCTTTCGACAAAGAGCTTTCGAAATTGTCAAAAGGTTTAAAATGAAAAGGTTTCGATTAGCTTGCTTTCTTGTTTTAATTGAAACCTTTTGGCAAAGTCGAAAGGTATAGCTTTCGGCCAGGTCGGAAGCGTATTTTCCGCTTCCTAACCTTTCGACACAGATGGAGTCAAAGGTTATCTTTTGTTTTCTAAAACTTGCCGCCTCTCTCCATTGATTTCAAAAGGTTTGATTTCAAAAGGTTGATTTCGAAAGGTTTGATTTCGAAAGGTTTTGATTTCGAAAGGTTTTGATTTTGAAAGGTTTTGATTTCAAAAGGTTTGATTTCGAAAGGTTTTGATTTCGAAAGGTTTGATTTCGAAAGGTTTTGATTTCGAAAGGTTTTGATTTCAAAAGGTTTGATTTCGAAAGGTTTTATGAAGGTTTCGAAGCAGTTGCTTTCGACTCCAATGTTTTTCTGATTCCTTCGCAAATCCAAATGTTTTAAGTCGAAACATTTTAAAGGTTTCTAAGTAGTTAACTTTAAATGGTTTCGAAAGGCTTTCCACTTGTTTTAAATTGAACCCAATGTCTTCGACAGGTTTTACATTGCTTTCAAAAAGTTTATAAATGATTTATAGGGGAGGTACCCCAGGCTTTCGACAAAGTCAAAAGGTGAAACCTTCCGACTAGGTCGAAAAGAAACCTTTTGACAAGGTCGAAAGGTAGGACCTTTCAGCAAGGTCGTATAGTTTCTATGTTTTCGAAAGGCTAAGGTATAAAGGATTTATAAGGCGGATGTTATATGTTTTAAAGCTTGTAAAAGGAAGGCTTTATAAATGGTTTTGAAGGAGATACCTTCAATGGTTTCGAAAGGTTTATTAAAGGATACGAAGGGGTTACCTTCAATACTTTCGAAGGGTTTCATAAATGGTTTTGAAGGAGTTACATTCAATGTTTTCGAAAGGTTGTTTAAAGGATTTAAACAAAGGATTCGAATGAAAGAACTAGGCAGATAGCCTAAGTGTTTTAAGTTATAAAGGACTTTAACGTATTTTAAAAGGATAGATGATCCTTATTGAACATCATCCACATTATTTTGAGTAAAGTATATATATATATATATCATGGCAAAAATAGCTTAGAGTAAAGTAAAGATATATTTTCCTTGTATATACATGATTTGACGGATTAAATCATTTTGAAAAGGTTTCAAGGAAAATTTAAAGAGCGGTTAGATCAGATACTTTGAAGAGCAGTTAGCTTAGTTACTTTGTAGAGCAGTTAGCTCAGATATTTTGAAGGGTAGTTAACCCAAAAGAAAATTCGGGCAGTCAGCTCATTTTAAATTCGGACAGTCAGTCCATTTTGAGGGCAGTCAGCCCAGAGGACAGTTAGTCCAGAAAGAGCAATCAGCTCTGATATGAACAGATAGTTCATTTATTAGCATAACGAACCTTGCTAAATTTTTAAGGACGGTTAGTCCACCCCATTTTACCTTTTTTGGGCAGATAGCTCATTATCTAGCAAAAATGAAATGGCTATAATCAAATTTAGGATAGATAGTCCAGTAAAGAACAGATAGTTCAGATTTAGACAGATAGTCTATTTTATTTCCTATCTTTAGCATAATGGATATTGCTATATTATTAAAATATGTTGAATAACCATTTTGGTTGCAGGAAAGGATTTGAAAAATATATGTTTTGAAAAGAAATATTAGTGAGGGAAACCCGTTCCGCTAAGCGGAGTTGTCACACTAGTTATCAATAAACTGAGATGTAACTGATATTATTCATACCAGGCTTTAAGTCTGACTCGAAGTTTTTGTTTCCCCTTAAATTCTTGGGTGCTCAAAATTTGATTTGAGTAGGCTGAGGGTTTAGGTTTTCGAGTTTAGCAAATTTGGGAAAAAAATGCATCCGAAGACGAGCAGGTGGCTGACGAATAGCTAATTTAGAAAATCCTATTTTAAATTGTTTCCGTTGTGTATTAAGACAGTTATGTCTATATTGCTTTGATCATCCAAGGGGACATCTTCATATGTCGCTCTTGGCGGATTGTTGTAAATTATATTTGATCAATGCCTGGGATTACGTTTGGGATTTTTGTAACTTGGATATGATTTATTTGAAATATAATCACTGAAATTATTGTTTTTGGAAATCTGTGATTTTGTTCATATTCAAGTGCTTCTGATATTATGGATACCATTAACATTGCCGTATTTCCTCACCAGAAGTTAATACTCTAGATGACTGCAGCATCCATAACGCTTAGCTTTTGGCCTCCAGATACGGGATGTTACATGACTACAACATCTGTAATGGTTAGCTTCGGGCCTTAAAAAAAGGGACGTTATAGTGATATAATTCACTCACTAGACTTTGTCTAATCCCCTAATTTTCTACCTTTTTACATCGATTACAGGCATATAGGACGGTAGGTGAGTAATCAAGATAAGGTGCATGGAGAAAGTGACTTTGCACTCCAAAGATATATTTATGTAACAACCCATCTTTTCGACTCTCAGGTCGACACTAATACATCCACGGTATTCACGTATCGAGCACTCAAGTGCCAGAAATTATGATTGTTAGGGTAAATAAAAAGAAATGAAAAGGAATAAGAAAGGAAGAACAAAACATCTAAATCTCACAATAGAACGATAACATATAATATCAAAATGACAGTACAAAGTGCCACTCTTTGATACATAGCATTTAAGAGTTACAATCCTAAGTAATATCATCAGCCCGGACAGTTATAATGGCATGTCCTCACAAATGCTGATGTATGCATACTAGTAGTGCAGTGAAAATAAGAATACTATAGTAGGTGAAACTTCTAGCTCGTCTCCTTAAGCTTCAAAGAATATCAACGAAAATCTACCTTTCTCAAACTACTCGAAAGAGCACTCAAAGAATTAAAGGAAAGATAAAACCACGAGTCAGACATAAGTCTAAGTAAAAAATCAAGAAACATGTGGTTATATATAACAGTATCTTTTTTAGACCAACCGAATCACCGGAATGGTTTCCTCTCAAAAGAACCAAACCATCTAATAGGTACATATAATGATATAATAGATAATGTTTAGGGTGTAGATTACAAATCATAAAATAGTTGTGCTTCATGTATAACTTGTGCAGTTAAAGCCCCACAAAATCCCCATTATAGCCCATAGCGCTCTTCAACCGCTACGATTTTTCAATATAGCATTGTTAAACTGTAGATCCGCTTTAAACCTCGCTATTTTCTGCTACACCCGCTAAATCAAAGCTTTTAGCACCCGCTTAGCAATTATGGAAAAGTTGATTTGACTCATTATCTTTTGAACCAAATCAACAAAGTTAGGGTAAAGACCTAATTTTTAGGCATAAGTGCTTAATATAAGTTAATATATCATCATTACTAAATCTGGACTATACAAATCATGATATTATTTGGTTTCGTTATAAAAGATTGAACAATATCTACATAAATGATGTGAGAATAATTAACTTTAATACTTGTTTTAATATTTAATGAAGTTTTTTGCACCTCGGTTGTTTTTTGCTATATCCCCGCAATAACTTTTCGCATCTCCACCGCTATGGAATTGCAAAACGCTTTAACTATAAAGTGTAAAACACAATAATATTAAGTATACAATCAAAATCGCTAAGGTGTGTTCGTATATGAATTTTCATTGGAGATGCCCTTAGTACGTCGAAGTGGGCCTCCTGACATGGGTCAGAATAACTTTTTTAATAGCATATATCTCTAGATAAAATATACAATAAGCTAACATAGCTCATTCACGCCTTTAACACATGATACCGAATATTATTGTTCCCGCATGCATATCCTTAAGTATCTATAGATATAGAGCTGATATATCCTTAGGTTAGCTTAACCCATTGGCAATGCATCCTACTCTGGTTTCTGCCACTTCTGATGAGGAAGTCGTGTTCAGTATCTCATCACATGAGTTTTCATCATTCGAATAGATCTTGAACCTCTCCATGGATTCCAGCATCTCGGATAGATCTCGAAACTCTACATGGATTCCCACATATCAAACAGTTCATGAATCTCTACAAGGATTAGAGCATAAGTTGTCCGACAAATGCTAATGTTGTCCTCTCTCTTGGAATCACTCCCATGATAGACAATATAAAATGATAGCATCGTTCGAAATGTTAACGCTAACCTCTCCTTCGGAGTTACCCTCAGGATAGACTGTACAACTTTATAACATTTTGCTCCACAACCACTTCCAAAACATAGAGCAGGTATATCGGTTTTGAAGTGGTTACAATTTCGAGCCATCTCACAATAAACTCCCTCGCTTACCAGACTGTTTCAAACCAATCAACAAATTTCCGGTTAACTCAACTCCAATCCTTTTAGAAATAAATAGAGAACACATAATGGTGGATATTATCTCCTATCCGGATGGAATTCCTTCTCTCTTGTCCTAAAAGAGCAAGATGAGTTTATACTTAGGGTATAACATCATTACAAGGATAACCGTACCGTATAATTCTTGCATGTCTTCTAGATATTTCCTAAGTTAATTGTGGTTAAATTCAGATAGCAATGAAAATGATATAATATGAAACCAAGTCTCATATACTTATCACGTTTCCGACCTTCTCAAGTTACACTATCCCGAGTCAATAGTGAAGTCGGTGAGCACTGTTTCTTCCAAGCCCTACTCGAACATCATTCTTAACTTTCACAGATTAAACAAGCCTACTTTGTCAGCTTTTAGTGCTAAGTATATGATTAAAAACCTTCCATAGACAAGTAAACACACAAAACTCAATTAAGTCACATAAGCGACTTCTTATCCCTTTTTATTTAATTAATTCTTTTATTAATTAAAACTTCTTTTATCAAATAATACTTCTTTTAGAAGAAAGTGAACAATGTATAGGAGTCCTTCCCTGGGGATCTTGAATACATACATTCTAAAAGCAAGAGATGTATTATACAAATGAGTCCTCGTGGAGGATCTCAAACCGCATAAATCTTCGATGCTTTTATTCACTTTTTTTCTACTTGTATATATATTTAAAATACCTTTACAAAAAATATATACTTGCAAACTACTATTTCACTATTCATTTCTGCTCTTTTCAATACTTCAAAATATATTCATATACTTACCTTAAAGGTATAAGAATACTCACAAATCACTTAGCAAGATTTTCCACTTTAAAATATAATCAAAAGGGTTAAAAACAAAAGTTACTAAAACATTGTTTACTATAAACCCAAAGCACTATATACTAGTCATTATCTTTAAAACATTCTTTTAAAGATCTACTTACATTCAAAAGTAAAATCAAAGGGATTTAAAACAAATGTTGCTCAAACATTGTTACTATAAACCCAAAACCATTCACACTTCTCATTATCTTTAAAAACGTGCGTTTTAAAGATCCACTTATATTCAAAAGTATATTCAAATGGATTAAAAACAAATATTGCTAATATATTGTTATTATAAACCCAAAACCATTTTACTTACCATTACTTTATAATACTCATTTTGAAGATTTAAGTATGCTTATTTAACAAGATAATACATTTTTAAATAACTTCTCAAAACCATTCATTATAACTAAATGTTATAACCAAACTTCCTTTATTCTTTTATAAATACTTTACTTACTTTTCTAAAAACTTATATATACATATAAACACTTTAAAATAACTTATAAGTAGGTTTTAAAAATCCATATAAAATATTACTTAAAAATAACAAATTTAGAATTTAACAAAAGTCATAAAAAAGCATGTTATATATATAAAACCTTTTACTTTAAAAATTCATAAATAATTATTAAAATTATATTTAAACTTGAAAACCATTTTAATATACTTTTAGGGGCATTTCACTAGAAGGACAAACTTTGTAGTCAAATTAGTTTCTAGGACACACATCCACAAAAATTAATTTCAAGGCCAAAGTCAGCAGAATAATTACTTTTAAGGACAAAGTCAGCAGTCCAATTACTTTCAAGGACATAATTTCATGGGATTTTAGGCCTTAGAAACTAATTATTTTGCATTTTGTCCTTAAAAGTAATTATTTCAGTTGTGTGTCCTAGAAACTAATTGCACTTGCTAAAGAGGCCCTAGTGGCTAATTTCCACTTAAAAATAGCTATTAAGCTTCACTACAAGGATCTCATAAAAATAATAAATTTAAAATTCGTTTTAAACTCATTTAAAATTACAAAACTTGCTTAAAACAACACAACACCATTACAGTGCTATAGCAGGCCAGAAATGCTGTTATAGGTCAAAGACAGAATGTATAAGTGCTGTAAAAGATAGTAGACAGAGAGCACCTAAGCATGAAATTTGTGACCAATTTTCTCAACCTAAATATATGATTTATACTTAGACTACTTAAAAACAATGCGAAAAAACTCCTAAGGATATCTTCCAAAATCATATTAAAAATTCCCAAAAACAAGTATTCACAAAGTACATACATAGCGACCTTTCATCACTACTAACTTTCGCTACTTCATTCAACCAGTTATTAAATGATTTAAACTTTGATGTTATTCCACAAAGAAGTACACAAACTAAATGAAACAGCAAAGAAACCCCTAAGGATGTCTTTCAAAATCATATTAAATTTTTCCAAAACAAGGCCTTTTACAAATGCTCATATAGCAACCTCTCTCGCTATAACTTTAGCAACTTTGTTCAACCTTTTCTATTCTTTTCTAGACCTTTTCCTTACTTTCCTATACACTACTATAAGTGTAGAGCATAACTAAAATATATTCTGAAACACCCCACCTCTATACTCATACTATCCAATAGAATTACAAAGTACTGTTAGATAATACGAAGAATGAGGCTATATGAGGTACACATATTAATATTCCCTTGGATTAATATCGGTACATGTTAAAAAATTAAATAAAAAACTCACCTATATGTACGCAGTATCGGTACAAAGCAATAAACATGTGTGCCTCCAGGATAGAACAATATACAATGTACTATAAATATTAGAAATCACAAAGTCAATCATAGCGATAATATATAATACAACAATATACAAAGTATGTTATACATCACAAGGCCACATACATACATGAGCCAATACTATACAAATTAATATACTACAACACGAATAACTAATCTCCTTTATGCCCAAATAATACAACCTGGTCTCAACGTCCCTGTACCAGAAATATCTCGGACTAACCCGAGTATTACATAAATAACACATGGGTAATACTATATCTAAATCAAGGGGTTATACACATTTATATAAATAATAAATAGCATATGCATGTAATAATAACAACTCAATATCGATGCATCTCTGATATATCGAATACATCAATCAAAACATCATCAAAGATGTTATCGCCCGTATTAAAACACATCAAATCATAAATCATAAAATCAACACTAATAGGTGAATCATACATATCTAAAAATCATTATTTAAATCCAAAAATATCATTAGTGAGATATTACCAATTATTATCAGGCTAGTATGAAGCATTTGCCCAAATATAACTCTCAATCTCGATATTATAACATGTCTATATATATAAGATAGGATAGACTGCCTATTAATATAAATGAGAATCCACTATACACTGATCATATATCACATGTATAATCTCATCTCCTCATATATATACTATCTGAAAGTATCATGACGAGATATGACCGTACGACAAACACGAAGTCCTTAGTAGAGCCGTATATATAACACTATGTGGGTCATCAAACCCATAACTATACTCATGTGAGATGTATCAATAGTATATACCAATCTACTACTCTGTTAGTACCAGAAGGGAGAGTGATAGCACTAAGCAAGCTCAGAAGATACTAAGTCTCTACAGTCTTAGTTATACAGTCATCGTGACACGTATCCACTGGTGTGCTCGTCAATGCGAGAACTCATAAGTAATGACACTACACTTGGCCCTATAGATAACAAACTGTTGGCCTAGGTGACACATAGGCGATCACACAAAGTGGAAGCACTATGCTAAAAGCACTAAACTATATATATCTATGTGTGTGTGTGTGTATAATGTGTCATGGATCTATGGTGTGACCCCACGATTAGGCCGCTAAGGTGGATTCTAGCCATTTGGTCCTCTCCAACAAACATAATTGGAGTACATCATGATAGTGGCATATAGAATCAATACATATAGACACGAAGTCGTGCTCATCATTAAGCATGGAGCCATACTTGCTAAATATAGGCATGGAGCCATATATTACTACGTATATCACCTTACACTATCCACTATATTCACGTCATGTGAGTGTGATCTACTTATAGTGAATAACCAAATAAATATCACAATAGCATCCTATACCACTGCATGATACTCAAACGTTTATTCATTGCTTATAAGCTACACTTAATCTCCAAATATTCTATATAATGAGTCCAAAGAATAACTGAAGAAATATTACCGAATGCTCCATCCCAAATGGTGTTATAACCCTGTTTATTCAGATTTCTTATTACATAGAATTATATACAATAAAATCATATCAAGGATGTCATCATCGTATCATCTCAAATTAAAAATCAAATCTATATCAACGATTAACCACTCATAACACTGGAATCAATATAGAGAAAATCAGAAATTAGAAAATTCAAAAACTATGTATAAACATTTTTATAACACGCATTAATAATTCATAAATAATTATATTATTAATATACCTAAAACACAAATCTGAGAAGTTCTCATAATTTTCTATAATTTATAAGCTTTAATTAAATGATTAAAAGTAAATACAAAATTTCCTTTTCAATAGTTTATTAATTTCTCAACCTTTAGATATTCAAAAATTTATTTAGTTTAACAATCAATTATATACTCAGAAAATTCATATACTACTTTTGAAACCCTAAAAAAGTTTTTGAAGCTAAACGTTTCATATAATTATTATTCCATAATTTTCTATAATCAAATCTTGCTTTTTAAAATAAATTTATAAATCTCCAAAAATAATACTTTTCATTTTCAAAACAACTTTTAGATCCAAAATAATTCCCCAGAAATCATTTTATCTTACCAAACAATTTTATTTCTTTATAACAGACTTTAATATAATTTTTAAAATACCAGAAATAATTTTCGAAGCTGCCAAAAATAATTTAAAACCAGAAAATCAATTGAATATCCAAAATTATGAATTATGGAGCAAAATCCTCCAAAAACCATCAACAAACACCAATATAAATTTTATCGCGCGGCCAAGTCGAATTACATTAAATTTCGACCATCATACACCATGCACATAATATAAACAAATTACATAATTTAAAGTGCAAACGAACAACATCTCTTTTACATTTCGAACATCCAACAACACAAAACCTCATCAATCAATCAAAACACATCTAAGTGATTCAATAATTATTCACAAACTATTCAACTAAGCAAATGCAATTAATTCATTTAAACTATGTAATCTAACCGGGATATGTATTGATATAATGAGCAGATGATGAATTAGATATAGATGTGAGTGAGGAAACTCACCGATCGATACTTGAATTTCTGAAAAAATGATTGAACAATTTGTAAACTGCTGCTATAACTCCATCATCACCGACGCCAGCCTAACATGGCAATTAGTCCTTCTCAAGGTAATAACCAAGCCTTTTATGTTACTGTGTGACAAAAAACAATGGCACTGCCTGCATACACTCTAAACGCATACCCCTAGTCGCATCTCCGACCTAGAACATCTGTAACGACCCGGGATTTTAAACGCTTTATATTTAAATATCGGGACTATTTAAGTATTTAAATCTTGGATTTAATGTAATAAAATTTATTTAATAAGCCTATTTAAATCTTTTTAAATAGAAAGGATAATGGTGAATTTTTAATTTATAATAATGTGATTAAACTTGTTTTAATAAAATTTATTTTTGATTAATGAGTAAAATTATCATTTCATGGCACTATCTTGGATTTTGACAAAACCAGTGTCGTTGGATCCGGAATATTGAATTATTGTGTGTCATCCTGTTTCGTGTTGATCAGACATTCCGTGCGATCATGCGAGATCGGAACGTCCGATGGATTAATTAAGAGAATTAAATTACATTATTTTTACTATAAATAACCCACCCAAACCCTTACTTCCCTCCTATAACATTTCCTCTTGCACTTTTCTTTTTCTTTTTACTATAAAACAAAGAAACACAACCACCATCACATGTTTAATTCTTTTGGAGCTGTAGGCATCATTAGAGGCTATTATAGAATCCATTGAACTCGTAGCGGAGAGGGTATCGAATCTATAGTGGCGAGGACATGTGCGATCGTTTTTGGGGGTGTGCGACAGTTTTGCTATGCATTTAGGGTTAGGTTTTATGGTTCGTTGAGGCAGAGTTAGACGATGTAAATGGCACCAGTGAGTTTCACTTTATGAATCACACCTCCCTACCAATTTTCAGCATGTTCAATAAAGTATAGATGGTCGTCGTTTAACTGTAGCATAAGGGAAGACTGGTCATGATTTTTCCTAGTGGTTCGAGCTTCGACCTATTATGTTTGGGGTGGAGAGATTTCAAAGAGGATTTTGTTGGTGAAGCCGGTTCATGATTCCGTTAAGTAATAGTGGAGATAGGGTAGGGAGAAGGATCAATAATGGGTATCAGGTGTATCATGTATAGGCATTTGGATTTGGGGAAGAGGGAAGAAAGATTAGAGAGGTAATTAGTGGCTAATTAAGTAATTAATTAATTTGATTAATCTCAAAATCTTATAAACTCAATAACTTTTGCAAACGAGATTCAATCGAGATGCCATCTTCACCATTGAATTCGTAGCGGGATTTTATATGCCTTGGGTTGGTTTAGGCTTGGGTGAGTTTAATCACTAGTAGATTTGTATATTGTTGTGATATAATTATTTTTGGTGTTAAAATATAAATAGTATAAAGAGTAATGCAAGTTATTACTTTTGGACCCCTCATAGCTTTTAGAAGCAAGTGACAACATTATATATAGTATAATCTATCATATAACCATCTAAAACATATATCATGGCGCAGACTTGTTTACATGTTTGTTATTGTTGTCTAATAAAGTTGGAAAATGTTTGTAAATGGTTGAAGTGAAATAGTCGCTATGAATGCACTTTGAAATCCCCCATATTTGACACTTGTTAAATTAGTAAAAATGTGGATATATTGTTGAAATATATTTATTGTGTTGTTCTATACACATGGTTTAAGTGTGTATGACCTAAAGGAATTGGTTTTGAAGGTTATTGAATTGTGAAACAAAGTTGTTTTGAACATTTTGGTTTTCAGTAGAGTAAAAAAGGGTTTTTACTTTAGATACTTTCCCAAATCTTTTTAAAGGGGTTTCGTGAAAAGTTATTAAAGTATTCTAATAAAAAGTTTTAAAGTTTAAATTTGTTTTATAATTATTTCTAAATTTCAAAGTAAAGGGTTTTAAATTGTAAAACATGCTTTTATGGTTTTTAAATAAGTTTATAAGTTAAAGAATTTTGAAATAATATTTTAAGTAAAATAATGTTTTAAGTAGTTTAAAGTGTTTTTAAGTTTACATAGTTTTTAGACAATTTTTTAAAATTTTATTAAAGCAATTTAAAGCTTATGTAAAATAATATCATTTTTAAATGGTTTTTAGTAAATATATACAAGTTTTGGAAAAAGCAGTTAGGCATTTTAGAAAGTAAGAAAATTTGGATTTCAACATTTGTGTTAAAATGAACGGTTTTGTGAAGTTAAGTGAAGGTACATTAATTTGTTAAATTAATGTAGAGATAAATAATTATAATTGGGATTATAATTGTGACTTTAATGTGGAATACTTCAAAGTAATAATTAGAGAAATGGTTTTGGTTTGTTGTGAGATTGTTAGAGTAACAATTGTCTTAAACTCGTATAAATGTAATTTAATCTTAAAAGCGAGTTTAAAAGATAATGATTAAGTGAAGTGTTTTGGGTTTGTTGTAAACATTATTTTAGTAATATTTGTTTTCAAACCCTTGAATTATATTTTAAAGTGGAAAATATAGTTAAATGATTTTGAGAAAATACATAGATCTTTAATAATGGAATTTTAAAGATAATAACAGGAATGAAACCTTTAAAAAAAAGATAGGAAAGTATAAGTTTTAAAGTACAAAAGAGCAAAGGGGTTTATAGTAACAGAGTTTGAGTGACGTTTGTTTTAACCTGTTTGACGGTGTTTTAAGTAAAACTTGTTGTTGATTTGTGAATACACTTATACCGTTGAGATAAGTATATGAATACTTTTGATAAGTATTGAAATGTGCAGAAATGAATAGTGAAGTTTAATTGAAAAGTGAAGTCTAATTAATAAAAGAATTTTTATTCGATAAAAAGGAGTGTTACTAATAAAACAGGTTTTAATTAATAAAGGATTAATCAAATAAAAAGGGGATTAAAAGTCTTTTATGCGACTTGATTTTACTTTGTGTATGTTCATCATACTTGTGTGATTACTTGTGTATGGAAAGTATACAGGGCTTACTTTCTCTTATGCGATCATTCTCATTATTGTTGAAATTGACCAAAAATATAACTCTGAAAATATCTGGAAGAAATTTAGAAATTATATGGTACAGTTATCTCTGGTGATTTTGTACTATATGTATAAACTCATTTCGCTCTTCTAGGATAAATGATATGGAAATGTGACCCCGTTCGGTTAGGAAGTGATCTATGTTCTTATGTATTGTCTTTTTTCCCTAAAGAACCAGAGTTGAGTTTACCAAAAATCTATCGATTGGTTTTTGGCATGCCATGTAAGCGGGGGAGTGTACTTATATGAAATGACTCAAAATCATAACCACTTCAAAACTATATATGTATTCCATACTTTGGAAGAGGTTCATGATTGGCTTGAGATGCTAGAATCTGTGTGGAGATTCGAGATCTAATTGAGCTACTCGAACACATATAGTTGTTCGCGAGCTATTCAGGATGTGGGAATCCATGAGTGATTCTAAGATCCATTGAGGTATGGGAATCCATGTGTGGTTTTGAGATCTATTCGAGTTGGGGACTCATGTGTCGAGATCTGTTCGAGTTGGGACTTATGTATTGGAATGCCGAATGTAGCCTCACTAGCAGATATGACTAAAACCAAACATAGGATGTATAGACCAGGGGTTTAAATAACCCACGGGTGCAGGCGTACTCGACCTTAGAGAGAGTTATAGTTATCCATGCGTGAGTGGTGCACTTTGCCTCATGGTATGGCCAGCTATGTGTTTCCTATGTATATCAGCTAGGGATGTAAGATGCTTCGGGAGGATATCTCTGATCTTTGTGATGGAGGACCGTTCTCAAAGTATTGAGGGCACCTCCATGGAATCCTACACAATTAGCAAACGCGCCTTAGCGTTTTTGATTGTATACCTATTATTGTTGTGGTGTAAACTCACTTGCAGCACAACTACTTGATTATTTATATTTCACATCCTATACGTTATTATAATGTCACTGGATTTTCTAGTAAAAATGGTTTGATTATCGTAAGGTAAAAACACATCCGTGTTTATTTGCAACGTGGTCTTATGAGATACCTTTATTTTTGAATGGTTTATAAATATAAAAATCCATATGATTTGATTTTCTCATACTGGTTTACCAGACTAATTTGGGTGTTATTTCCTTATAATGCTCAGGTCAGCCCCGAGTATATTTCTAGATTTAGCTAGGCACTTTGGAGCTTCAGGAGACGAGCTGATGCCTCCAAGACCTAGTGATGTATTTATTTTCCGCAACATTACTTGTTTTTTTATCTATCAACATTTGTGTGGATAGACTGTTATAATTGTCCAGGCTGATGAAAGGTTAGTTTACTCTTATTGTTGTATGTATATTGAAGTTTTCTTTTTGGTAAAGATCTTTTGAGATATTATATATTATCGTTCCGCATGTGAGATTTTGATATTGTGTTCTTCTTTCTTGTTCCATTTCTATTCCATTTTTTTAATCCTAATGTTTTGTCTTTCCGGCACTTGGGTATTCAGCACGTAAATACCGTGGATGTATTAGTTTCAACATTCAGGGGACGAAAAGGATGTTTGTTACAACATCGCTGCCCCAAATCACACTTTCCTACATCCACCTTCACCATTCGTCACTACCTAGGTCGAGTCAATCACCAAGCTATCGTAGGTCCTCATGCACATGAGCTCCTCCATGGCATCGACGATCACTACCCTAGGTGACAATGATGTCGCATGTGCTACCCTAGCCTCCGTCGATGCCCGATATCGTAATTCGATCTCGTATTAATTTTTTTTTTCTACGCTTAGGTTTGATATAGATGCAGCTTGAAGAGGAAGAGGTTTCCAGAGAAATATAGAAAGAGATATGGGCTTAAGCTCTATAGTTTCAGGCCTGATTTAATTCAATACATTATTAATCAATTTCACATGCATTTTATTTTTTTTAATTCTTGAAATAATTTAATTCGACGCCCTCTTATTTTTTATTTTAAACTCAATTGTTCAATATCAAATATTATTCGAAAATATATTAATTTAATTCAATTAATTAGAATAACGCACTTATTAAATATAAACTAATCAACTAATTTTTTTTTTCAAAATATGATTATCAAATATAGAATTCAAGCTATTTTATTTTAATTAAATTTATTTATTAATACGGTGTAGAAAGCAAGGTTATTACAGACTCTTCCCTTACGAAAATTGTGTCCTTGCAATTTCATATAGGGAAATGTCAAACAATTCATACATTCACTTTCCTCATACCGAATACCCTTCCATCAAACACAATTATACAACCCTTTATGTGGCTCTTATTCAAAGCCTCTGATCGCATGCTACAATTCAAGTAGATTCAATTCAACGACCTTTTATTTTCACATACGATAAAAGTTTTGAAACATATATTAAGTGTTGGATTTTCTGAAATTTTTTGGCAGATGCTCCTTTGTACGGAGAGCGTTCCGAAAAAATAAAACATAATATACATCTCCTAAGAGGCATCCCAATATGGGGCATCCCAAAACATGGGGAAACAAGATAATATCATAATATATATCGATATACCATAAAAACGTACCTTTATTTAGCATTTTTAAGCAAATTTGCTTATTAATAACCAAGCAAAAACTTACCACCATCGCCAAATAGTCCAAGCATGCTTCACAAGTACCTATACTCATCTCAAGTTCAGATATTGGTGGGATATGATGAAATATAGTAAGTATGCATTAGTATATGTAAAACAACATTACTTTTATTTTTTAAACCACATTCTATCATAATTTTAATGGTCAAAATGACTAAATTAAGTCATGGTTTGAGTGATTTGTTACATAATGTTTTAACTTTCCAAAAAAACCTTTTGAATTGCAAAAATATTGAGTATAACATGAGTTATGCGAATTTCTCTTCAAGTATTAAACTCAGCTTTTTCGAAAATTACACGGTCCCACCTCAATCAGCGAAAACGATAAAATTTCATGAAACACTTAAATTAAAAGTTGCAGCTTATTCTCTTAGCTTTCTGAAATGGACAAAATCATCGGAATCGAATAAACCGTCTGAAAGTTATGGCTAAACGAACAATACGCAAGTGCACAGTCCAGTTTTGACAAAAATATAAGTGCACACACACACACATAGACTTACACATACATTTACAACCCCATACACACAATGCACAAGGAGAAAATGCACAATCAATACAGGTTCATATTTGCATGCTTGAGGTATGCATAGTTCATTTCCATTTATTACTGGAAATTATTTATTGCTTCATGTTGATAATTCAGTAGGACAAACGTATCAAGTAGGTAGAAGTTGAACTGGATTTTATGAGCAAATAATTTTGGTAGATTTTGAAAATGGTTACATAGTGCTGTAATCATGTATTTATTTTATTTTTAATTAGCACATGTAACCAACAATATTTAGCTGCTGAAAAGTTGTATGTCTTATTTAATTCAAGTTGAGAACATGATAATGTACAAAATCATGTGATCACTATGATACATCTAGGATTCATTTATACAACACAATATATGCAATGGAACTTGGTTATAAGTGGTTAGTGATTTAATGTCAAGCTTAAAGGGTAGCTCCAAGACATTGTGCCATAGTTCCACGGTCTATTCCCGGGGACCTCATGATGCTTATGGGCAAAACATGTAATCTTAGATGCCTATGAGACAAAACTTGGATTAGGAAAAAAATGATTTATTGTAAAATTGTTGAATTTCATTTAGGTCCGTATGACAGTGAAGTGACATCTCTAACTCGACCAACTTTTCAAATTCAAATTACATTGAAAGAAATCTACAACATTTCATAAAAACTTTTCTGCTGCATATTACATAAAAATATTTCTCACAAATTTATATTTAACAGACTTTTAAATTCAAACTAGATATAAATCATATTATCTTTAACTAGAGAATAATTCAAACTTAAACTCCATTATTTCCAAACTACTTTTTCATTTATAATAAGCTAAATATCATTCTTCCTTACATACTAAATTACTGAATAACTTAAATAAAATATTAATATATATATATATATATTTATTTATTTATTTCAAAATATAATGAAATTTTTTTAATACATATTATTCTTTTCAAACCATTGTATCGAAATGCCTCGTTCTTGTGTTTAGGAATCTCTATCGATAACGTTGGCCAGGCGCATCGACCAGAATTCTTAAAACACTCAAGGGACAAATTAACACCTAAAATAATATTAAAATAATTTTAAATCACTTTAAAAAATCAAAATCATATATTTTTTTTCAAATTATTTGCTTGTTTGAGTATATTATTTATTTTCAAAAATCCATATACACTTCAATTTATCAATCATTAACAACAATGAAAATTATCATACGATATCCATCCTAATATCAAACAAGCATTCCACAATAATACATGCATTTTCAAACAAACAAACAAACGCCTTCAGCGAGAAGCTGTCTATCGATTTCCACTGCGCAAGTATGATCACTACTAGATCACTTCATTCATATTCAAGCCAACGGAGGTTTATTCATCATCACTAATATTGACACTACTAGTCGGCTAGCTACTCCTTACTTCACTACCTCCCTCAACAACTTCTACTTCACATGAAAACAAACACGTACAAAAGTGGTAGAGATGGAATATATATACAAAGTAGGGGAAAAAACAAGTACATCCCCAGATGATTACCCCAGTAATCATCGTATACTCCTACTATCACTTAAGTATAACAATAGTCTACCACACACCCTAGGGACAGGGACTCTAAGTCTCATCTAAGGCCAAGACTCGTGTCTCTTATATATAATGGATTATTCTAAATCTGCTCTGATACTAAGTCGAAAAACCCCACCTTTATACTCATACTATCCAAGAGTATTGTAGAGTAATACTATCAGATAATACAGAGAATTAGGCTATATGGGGTAGATATGTGAATATTCCCTTGGACTAACATAGGTATGTATTAAAACATCAAATAAACAACCCACATATACGTACACAGTCGGTATAATGCAATAAACACGTGTGCCTCCAGAATAGAACAATACACAATATACTATAAATATCTGAGATCGCGGCGATAATATATAATACAATAATATACAAATTATGTTATACATCACTAGGTCATATACATACATGAGTTCATACAATACAAATCACTATACTACAACACCAAATAACTATTCTCCTCTCCAAATAACACAACCTGGTCTCAATGTCCCTATACTTGAAATGTCTCGAACTGACCCGAGTATCATATAAATAACACACGGGTCAGGCTATATTTAAATCAAGGGGTTATACACATTTATATAAATAAATAAATAGCATATGCATGGAATAATAACAACTCGATATCAATGCATCTTTGATATATTGAAGACATCAATCAAAACATCATCAAAGATGTCATCATCCATATTGAAACACATCAAATCATAAATCACATAATCAACACTAATGAGTGAATCATACATATCTAAAAGTCATCATTTAAGTCCAAAAATATCAAATAGTGAGATATCACCAAGTATAATCAAGCTAGCACAAAGCATTGCCCAAATATATCTCTTAATCATGATAATAGAATATCATCAATGTGTGTTTGTATATATATAAGATAGGATAGGCTGCCTATCAATATAAATGAGAATTCACTATACTCTAATAATATATCACAGGTATAATCTCATCTCCTCATATATATACTACCTGAAAGTATTGTGACAAGATATGACTATACGACAGACAGAAGTCCCAAGTAGAGCCATATATATAACACTGTATGGGTCATCAACCCATAACTATACACAAGTAAGGTGTATCAATAGTATAAGCCAATCTATAACTCCGTTAGTACTAGAAGGGAGACTGATAGCACTAAGCAAGCTCAAGAGACACTAGTCTTTACTGTCTTAGTTACCTTTATAGTCATCGTGACACGTATCCACCGGTGTGCTCGTCAACACGGGGACTCATAAGTCACGACACTAAACTTGCCCCAATAGATAACAGACTGCTAGCCTAGTGACATAGGGGCGATCGCACAAAGGAAAAGCACTAAGCTAAAAGCACTAAGCAATATATTTATGTGTGTGTATGTCTCACAGATCTGGGGTGCGACTCTACGATCAGACCGCTAGGGTGGATTCAAGCCATTCAGTCCTCTCCAACAAACATAATAGGAGTACATCATAATAATGGCATATAAAATCAATACACATTGACCGAAGCCATTCTCATCATTAGGCACGGAGCCAAACTCACTAAATTCAGGCACGAAGCCATATATCACCACATGTATCACCTCACGCTATCCACTCTATTCCCATCATGTTAGTGTCATCTACTTATAATGAATAATTGAATAAATATCACAACAGCATCCTATACCACTGTGTGATACTCAAATGTTTATCACTGCTTATAAACTACACTCAATCTCCAAATATTCTATATAATGAGTCCAAAGAATAACCAAAGAAATATTACTGAATGCCCCATCACAAACGGTATTATAACTTCATTTATTCAGATTTCTTATTACATTGAATTATGTACAATAAATTAATATCAAGGATGTCGTCATCATATCATCTCAAATCTTCAATCAAATCTATATCGGCGGTGAATGACTCATAAACTGGAATCAATATAGAGAAAATGAGAAATCAAAAACTTCAGAAACTATGCATAAACATTTCTATAGCACACGTTAATAATCTCATAAATAATTATGTTATTAAAATACCAAAAATACTAATTTGAGAAGTTCTCATAATTTTCTATAATTTATAAGCTTTAGTTAAATAACTAAAACTAAATACAAAATTTCCTTTTCAATAGTTTATTAGTTTCTCAACCTTTTGATATTCAAAATTAATTTAATTTAATAATCAATTATATACTCAGAAAACCATATTCTACTTTTGAAACCCTAAAATAGTTTTCAATGCCAATCATTTCATACAATAATTATTCCATAATTTTCAATAATCAAATCTTACCTTTAAAATAAATTTATAATCTCCAAAAAAAATAATTCCCCTTTTCAAAACAACTTTTATATCCAAAATAATTCCTCAGAAATCATTTTATCTTAACAACCAATTTTGTTTCTTTATAATAGACTTCAATTTAAATTTTAAATTAACAGAAATAGTTTTCAAAGCTGTCAAAAATAATTTAAAACCGAAAAATCAATCGAATGTCCAAAATTATGAATTATGGAGCAAAACCCTCCAAAATCATCAACAACCACCAATATAAATTTAATTATGTGGCTGAGTCGAACAATATTGAATTTCGTCCATCGATACACCGTACACAAAATATATGTAAATTACACAATTTAGAATGCAAACGGACATGTAATGACCCAAATTTTGAGTAACATTATTTAGAACATTTAATTAGATAAATTAAATGAAATAATGTAGATGGTTAAAGGATTAAGATTTGTTAATCAATAAGGAGGGTTGTGCCTTAATTAATGTGTAAACAAAAGAATTAAAAGGAAGAAAGTAGGAGGAATATGATAAGGGAAAAATAGGAATAAACTATGTACTTATACCCTAAACCATTCTTACCTTCATTCCTTATTCATTTTAAACATTTGCAAACAAAACTAAAATACCCATAAGCTTGGTCGGCCACCATTAAGAGGTTCAAGATAAGAAAAGATAAGATTCAAGTAGGAAGCTTAAGCAAATCAATCAAAGAGAAAATCTCAACCTTCTTAACCCAAAGCTAAGGTGAATAATAAATTTACATCTCATTTTTATTGATTTCGGTTTCTAGTTAAGATCTGAATTGACTTTGCAAATAATATGTCATGATATGATTGTTTAAATTGATATATGTGCTTGTTGATGATTTATGTTGCTTTATATAGATTTAATGATAAGTTTTGATTTGAAAATCCTATTAAATGACATCCAAATGACTTGTGTTTTTGATATATGGTTGAAAACATTATTTTTGAAGTAGGTTTCTAGTTTCATAATTTTCTATGCTACAGTGGATTTATTATGAATTTTTATGGAAGAAAATAGCTAATATTGGGTTTAAATTAATTACGGCAATTATATATATTGCTTTTGGGTCTGAAGTTTAAATATGTTAGAAAACATATTAGAAGTGAATTATGGAAATTTTTGGGGAATTTTCCTAAGTATTTTACTATGGATATAAAAATTGTTCAAGGTAAACGTTTTAATATGATAATTTCTGAATTTGGCAGCACTTTTAGAAATGAAATTTTGATAAAGAAATGGTAATCAATTGTATTTTGACAAATAATGCAAATTAGTTCAAAAGCAATTACTTTAAAAGGCTATAAAACAGTTTTGCTTAAATTTACTAGTTCGCCACTTCCATCAGTAGTTTTCGACACCATACCTTCACCCATAACCAAGTCGAAACCAATGCACATGGTATCAAACAATTGATACGTAGTGAATTGGAGAAAGGCGGTAGGTACAACGTCGAAACGAAGCTTTCGAAGGGGTAGAAGTTGTTCTTCGTAACTTTGAACTATTCTTGTTTACAAATGATGCTTCCGAAGGGGTTGGAGTTAGCTTTCGACTTAACTAACTTGCTTTTGTTTATATAAAAAGGGCTTTCGATAAAGTTGTCGCCTTTATGTTATAAAAGAAGCTTTCAAAAGGATACAACCCATGTTGTCACATTCTACTTTTCGAATAAGTTCTTTAAACAATGGTTTCAAAAGGGTGCTTTCGCCTTCATACTTTGAGGCCGTATTTTAATGCTTTCGATAGGGTCCTGTAAGCTGTTTTTAAATGGTTTGGAGGCAATGGTTTCAAAAGGGGGTTTCGAAACTATCCTTTTTCTTTTACTTGGGATATATACTTTTGAAATCAATGCTTAGGCATTTATTCTTTTACGACCCTTAGTTATATTAAAGGTCGAACCCAAAAGGTTTCGAAAGGAATTATTTTAAACGGTTTCGAAGCTATGTTTCTACATACTTTTACTTGAACCCAATACTATTGAAAGGTACGTTTTAAGTGAATAATTTCAATGCTTTCGAAAGATATATATATATATATATACATGTATATGTATATATATTATGGGTTTCGAAGTGGAGTTCCCCAATGTTTTCTATAGGTTTATTTTAAGTATTTGAATGGAGGGTTTCCAATGCTTTCGAAAGTCAAGTTTAAATGGTTTAAGAGAGGATGTCTAAGGTTTTAGTAAAGCTTTCAAAAAGGTTGTTCGCAAGGATTTCAAAAGCCATTGTTTAAGGTTTAAACAGAGGTTTCGAAGGTACTGTTTGGCTTTATGGCCTAAAATCTGGCTTTATGGCCTAAAATCTTATAAGTTAAAAAGGGTTTTAACTTACTTGGAAGGGATAGATAATCCCAATAATAAGGTTTCATCAACACTATTTTATGTAAAGTATATATATATACACACATATCATGGCCTAAGTGTTTTGAGTAAAGCAAAGTATAAGATTTCCTTGTTTTATACAGGTATGAATTTAGGGGTAAATTATTTGCAAAGATTATTTACAAGGAAATGAAGTTTTAACAAGGTAGCTAACCCTAAGGTAGGAAATGAAACATGAATAGGGTAGTTAACCCTAAGTTTATGACTAAGATATTAGAAGACCAGATGGGACTGGTGTAGGGTTGCGCCCTATACTTTAGTTATTAGCCCCTAGCTAAAATAAGTCCAAAATTCCAGTGTGTAGGGCTTGTCACGGGTAGGGCTAAATTGAGGTTACACACAAAAGGAAATATGTAGAGTAAAGATAGGTTATTGGTGAGCCCGTAAAACCATTAGGTTCAATTGACCTTAGAAAAGAAAGTTAAGGGCAGTCATCCCAGTATTGTGTCTAACAGAAATTAGATTATTTAGTATGTCTAGTAGGCCCGAGTCAGCCAATGGTTAATAGTTAGCCAAGTAAAACTATAGTGTGGACAGATAGTCCATTGATTTCCTGATTTTTATATGTACTTGCTATTATTGTTATATTCGGTTTGATTGAAGGATTCTAATTTTTAAAAGATATATTTTAAAGGGATATTAGTGAGGGGAAACCCGTTCTGCTAAGCGGCGTAGTCTCACTTAATATTAGTAAATCAAGATGTAATAGTATTATTAACACCAGGCTTTATGTCTGACTCGAAGTTTATGTTTTCCCCTTAAACTCTCAGGTGCTCAAAATTTTAGTTGAGTAGGTTGAGAGTTAAGGTTTTTCAGGTTTAGTGGGTTGGACGAATATGCTTCCAAAGGCGTGTAGGAGGCAATGTTAGCTATGTAGGAGCTATTTAGTTTTATTTCCGCTGTGATGTATTTATAACAAACATGTCTATCTAGTACTGTGATCATCCAAGGGGGCACCTTCATATGTCGCTCTTGGCGTAATTTGTAATAATTATATTTGATCAAAACCTGCGATTTGTTTTGGGATTATGTATCTGAATATGAAATATTGATTTGAAATGTAATCAGAAAAGCTATTTTGAAATCCATGTCAATTTTATTTCATATTCATGTGCTTCTGATATTATGAATGCCATTAACATTACCGTATTTTGTCGCCGGAAGTTAATATTATAGATGACTGCATCATCTGTAGCGCTTAGCTTCGGGCCTCAAGATAGGGGATGTGACAGGACAACATCACCTTTACATTTCGAACATCTAACAACACAAAACCTCATCAATCAATTAAAACAAATCCAACATCACACAACTAAACGAATATCCCAATCAGACAATTTATCCAAGTGATTCAATAATTATTCGTAAATTATTCAACCAAACAAATGCAATCAATTCATTCGGACAATGTTATTTAACCAAGACATGTATTTATATAAGTAGAAGATGAATTAGATATAAATGTGAGTGAGGAAACTCACTGAATTGATACTCGACTTTCTGAAACAGAAACTGAACAATTTGTAAAAGCTATTGCTATAACTCTATCATCTCCAATGCCAGACTAACACGCCAATTAGTCCTTCTCCAAGTAATGGTCGAGTCCTTCATGTTGCTGCATGACCAAAAATAGTGGCACCATATACACACACTCTAGATGCATACCCTAAGTCGCATCATGCAATAACCCTTATTTTTTAACAAATATTTTAAATTTATTTTATTTGAAAACTTTGATTTTTAAATCATTATAAATTGAAATATTGGAATTTTCCAATGTAATTTTGGATTTTGTTTGTAATTTATTTTCCAAATATAATAAAAGAATTATTTTTTGGAAATTTATATTTTGGTCAAATTTGGTCAAACTTTGACTTACAGTTGAAATTTTTAAATTTGAATTTTAAATTTCTAATCTTTTTCTTTTAAACTATATTTAATTCTGATATTCGTTCTGCTTTTCGTTTCGTCAAATTCTGTTTTATACTTTTTAAAATTGATAAAATTTAAGGTTTTACACGCAATTATTTTCAGTATCTCATTGTTATTTTCTATTTTATACTTTCTATTTCATTTCTATTCTCTATATTTTATTTTGTTTTTCCATTATCTACTTTCTATTCTTTTATTTGATTTTGGGCTTGGAAATTCCAATGGACTTGAGTTATTGGTTTTAATTGGAGCCTTTTCATTTTCTAACCTTTTCATTTATTTTCCTAGCCGTTCATAATCCATAGCCATTCACTTAATTTGTAATTCACGTACAAAAATCTATTCCTCATCTCATCTTTTCTCATTTCCATCTCCTGAACAAAAATTTGCATCAAACATTTTTCTTTCTTCCTCTTTTTCTCTTTTCTTTCTATTTACTATGCTCGGCCTCACCATCATCCACCCCTTGCCGACCACAACCTCCTCCTCCACCATCACCTGATCGGCCGACAACCCCTCACCATCTCCCCTTCCATAGCGGTGAACCCTAGATCCAAAACATCACCATCTATGTTAGAAACCCTAGCCGAACTCCTATAATCACCACCATCTTCCTTGTTGCCTCGGCCTCCACAACACAAGCTCCACCACCTACTCCTCCTCCAGCCCATGACAGGACCTAACCTGACCCTTGCCGCACCCAGACCTGGCCTGACCCCTTGCCTGAACCCATGGCTGAGCCATACTTGCCTAGGCCGAACCCACTTGAATCAATGACCTTCCAAATGCCTTGCCTTTTTGCCTTCCAAGAGTTTTGCTTACCATCTCTTCACATTCCCTTGGCCATGGTCGTGCTTGTGTGTGACCATAGCCGAGTCTATTAGCTTTAAAACCAACATGGCCGAGCATAACATGATGGTGGTCGAGCCTTTTTGCAGTGTGGCCGAGCCTACTTGTATAGGTCAAGCCATTTTATTCATCTTGATTCATATTTATACATTGCTTTGATTTATTTTCTTGTGTTGAATTATATACTTATGTATATTTTGAATGTGTTGTTTACAAGACTCGGATCTTGGCTCTTCATCCACTCAGATTTAATTCGTGCTCTGTCGTGCCTTTCGGAGTAGTTTGTCTTGTGTTTGATTGTTATCTCCAGCTTTAAAAAGGTGAGTTTATCACTCTCGACAAATCGTACTTATACAAATGTGAAACAATGTCATTTGAATTGTAGTAGTTGATATGCTATGTTATATGTTCTCATCTTCCTGTTATCTGACATTATATAATGATATAACCTGTTTATATACTTGTTACATCACCTGACATCATAGGATATGTTTTACTGTTTATTTATTTTCTGTTTCTCACACTACAAGTTCCCTGTAGAATAGAATCACTATGGGTTGAAATGATACATACCCGAATGGACATTAGAATTAGGGAAAATCGTTAGAGCTGAAATGATAGGCTCAAGCGATTTTTATCTATTTTGTTTGACTTGGGATTGCGGGTTTGAAATGATAGAACCCGGATTTTTCTTTTTAAATTACGGATTGAAATGATATATCATCCGTATCACTTGACCTAGGTTAAAAAATATTATACAGACCCGTGGTTTATTTTAAATAATAGTTTCTGAAATTTTAAGTATTTTGAAATCTTAAAAATATGTGATTTTGAACTTAAGTTTGACATAATAGTTTTCTAAAATATTTTGAGTATTTGGAATTTAAAAATTTATGAGATTTTAACTTAAATGGGATTTAAATGATTTAAAAAAATTTATGGTGATTTTCTATAAGTTAAAATTGTATGAATGAATTAATGATAAAAATGTAAATTTTGATTTGACTTAATAATTGAAAATTTGGTGTTAAATGGAATTTTAAGCTTAATTTAGTGATAAGAATATTTTATTTGTGAAATGGGTAATTTTAATAAGGTGTTAAGTTATTGTTTAAAATAAAAGTTAAGTAAAATAGGGTATTTTGACATCATAAATGAATTATGGTTTTAATTGGAGATTTATTTATAAAATTTTATTTTATTTAAACCATAAGTTGAATGACATCTAAATGAATATTTTCTGAAGCATGAGATATGATTTTATAAGTTAAAAATGGTTAAAATTGAGGTCTTAATGTTTCTGAAATGTTATAATAAATCTGGAATTAGTATTGGAGCATTCTAAAATGCTGTGGTTTTAAGACAGCATTTGCTAAGTGCTGTTGTTGCTGAAAGTAAACTATATTTTGAACTAATAATATATCTACTTTAACACTTTGAAAAATGCTGTTGTTTCTAAAATTAAACTAAATTCTGAAATACTAATATATCTATTGTAACACTTTGTAAGTGCTGCTGTTCCTATAGCTGAACTGTTTTGAAACTAATATACCTACCGTGGCACTTTATAAGTGCTGCTGTTTCTGAAATTGACAATGTTTTGAAATACTAATATATCTACTGTAACACTATATAAGTGCTGCTGTTTCTGAAAATACAATGTTTTGAAATTTTTGTAATTGAATGAATGAACTCAGAAAATGCTATAATTCTGGAAATTGAATATTTGATTTGAAAGTATATTGAATTTAAATTAAATGGTTTAATGGATATTTTATGATTTCTAAGATATGATTTCAAAGTGTTTGAAATTTCAAGGTTTTGATTTCCAAAGCGTTTTGATTTTTTAGACTTATGATTTTGAAAGCATTATAACTTTGGAAAGTGATATGATTTTTTTGAAATGGATATTATTGAAGAGAAAATGGTATTGTTTTGATATGGTTTAAAAATAGATATGTTTGGATTTGAAAATATAAACCATTTTTGAATTTATAACCACGGGTTATAATAACGATTGGTTGTTAAAGAGACCGGGATCGGATATGGACATACTCTCTGTCGATACCGAAAACCACTTTAACAATTGTGTACGCGGTGGAGATTCCAAAATGAAGTAGGATGGTGGCGACGATCCTATTGAGGTATATACGTGGACCCGACTCCCGTGAGTTGGCATAAGGTGGCTAAAACAGGAGCGATTGATGGGCCAATGAGGTAGCTCCTCTAATCGGACACATTCCATCGTATACCATTCTAGTACTTTGTGATTGATTTGATGGCCATCCTCGATTTTTTATTTGGGAGTGTGTTCCGAGGTGGGCGGTAGTGGCTGTTATGCGTTACCACCAGCCCGGATGCGTAATTGGTATATCTACCCTGGCATTGCCTAGTTGTGCCGTGTCACCTACCCTAGCGAACCTTGTACGAGTTTGGTTTTGTGCCGTAGCCTGTGGAGTATTTAGGGTAGCCTCTCGATCTGGAGGTATGCTGATACTGGATAGACTACTGGGACTATTTATGTGTTAAGGTGGAAAATGTAAAGCCTTAATGCTATTTTTAAGTAAGTTTACTTTACTATAGACATTATTATAATAGCGTATATTACTACATATTAGATAGTTTAATAGATCCTTAAAGGATGGGCGATCCCAAGCATCCTTTAAGTTACTTATGCATTTTTATTACAGTTCACTTGAGTTGGTTTACATTGTATAAGTATGTATGTCCTGACTCGAGTGTTTTGTGTTTTGCTTTACGCTCGGGTCAGACTGAGTTGTACCAGTATTCGAGACTCACCTTTGGAGTTGGAGCTTCGCTTGGATCCATCTATTATTCTGCTTTCAGTCATTCAGTCGATTCCAGTGATGTATTCAGATCTTGTATTAGACTATTGTATTGAGACATCTTTGTATTGGTGATTTCTGTTGTATCTTGTTGAACTCTGTTATATTATATATAGTAGCTTCATGAACTACTATTCTTTGTTTCCGCTGCATTATTGTTATATTACTCTGTGTCTGTGATTCTGTGATTATTTATTTACTGTATATTCTGAGTTTTGCCAAATTTATATTTACAATCTATTGTTTTGAATTATTCAAGTCCAACATGTGTGGATTTATTGTCGATTTGAATGGTCCAAAATAGTCGGTCGTTACACATCATTAACCTAGAACTTCGCAGCCTCAAATCGCACTCGTCTGCATCCTCCTTCACCATTTTTCGCTACCCAGCAGGTCCTCATGTGTAACGAGCTCCTCCATGGTGTCGACGATCGCTACCCTAGGTGATAACGATGCCACACATGCTGCCCTAGCCTTCGTCGATGCCTGATGTCGCGATTCGATCGCGTATGAATTTATTTTCTACGCTCGCGTTTGATAAGGATTTGGCTTGAAGAGGAAGAGGTTTCCAGAGAGATATATAAAGAGATATGGGATTGGGCTCTATAGTTTCAGGCCTGATTTAACTCAATACACTATTAATCAATTTCGCATGAATTTTAATTTTTTGTTTATTCTTGAAACAAATTTCAATTTAATTTGATGACCGCTTATTTTTTTAATTTTAAACTCAATTGTTCGATATCACATATTATTTGAAAATATATTAATTTAATTCAATTAATTAAAATAAATCACTTATTAAATAGAACTCAATCAACTAAAATTTTATTTTTAAAATATAATTATCGAATATCGAATTTGAACAATTTTATTTTAATTAAATTTATTTATTAATATGGCATAGAAAGCAAAGTTGTTACATATTCTTTCATAGTATATTCACATATAACCATTTTAAACAAGTTAAACACAAAGTATTTCTAAGTGCACCTATAGCGTATATTTCGCTTCAAACAAGTTCATACACACTTTTATTTCACACACAATCACATCAAACATGTAAACACAAAGTCTAGGCCACGATACATGTTTTAGAGAGTAATTGAAGTGAATATACTACATATAAAGTTATCACTTGCTTTCCAAAGAAAGGTGGGTCCAAAAGCTATAACTTGCATTAATTTAAACTTTACTTAACTTTATATTTATATAACAAACATATATATACCCAATATACACATTTCAATGGTGAGTAAACCCAGTCAAATCCATGCTAACATCAAGAACAGGCATTCTAGAACACATGAATTCTTCCTACCATCACCAAACAAACCAAAGATCCCACCTTTTCTTCGTTAATGCTCTTAGCCACATGTTCCTCCTTCCTTGCTCATGGTTTTGGCCTATTTTCTCCAAATTTCTCCACTAGTTCCTTGCAACTCTTTTGATCTGTGGATTATTAGGTTTAATGAGAGGTCTCTGGAAAAAAATTATTTAATAATTTTTGGATTTTATAGGCATTTTTGAAGTGGAGTATACAATTCTGGAAATTATTTTGCTTATGTGAATCTGTGATTTAGCTTTAACCCATTTTCCTAAGCAGTAAGGGGTATTTGTAACGACCGTTAATTCATCACTCCAGAAAAATTTCAAAATATTCAAAAATAAGATTTTAAAACATAAATTATGATGTTTTAAATAATAAATAGTATTGGCAATCTTATTTTGAAGATATATATATATATATATATATAAAAGACAAATATACACTTGGGTAAATATAGATAAAATAACCAGAAACTGTTTTATCGATAAACAGCTCTAAAATCATAAAATGTTGCGCATGGAGCAGGATACATACACTTATTTTTGAACAAGAATATGAAATAAAATTAAATATTTTATTTTTGGGAAAATAAAATGTGTTTATGACATCATAAGTGATGCTCTTATATTTCATTATCATAATTATTTAAATAATTATTTTGAAATGATGATAGTTCATTTTAATTAGTTATCAAGTGATAGTAAATCATTTATAATAGTTTTATAAGGATATATATTTTATTTGAAAATATAAGAAAATTCGTATCGATCTATCGATATAATAACGATTTTTCTAAATATTTGTTAATATTAATTTATATGGTTTTATAAATAAAATGTGATCATTTTAATAAATTATTAATGATGAGAAAATTATTTTAAATTTTGCTTACATTTATATGTAAATTAATTTATAAGTAAAAATGTGACCGGGAATCGGTTTCTCGATTTTCAACGGTTCGATGAACGGAAGTTGTTCAAAGTCGTTGAAACATTGTTTATTCTCTTATGCATATACATGTACATGTATATACATGTCACATGCGCACATGAAATTCATCCTTAAGTCATCTAAATTCAATGCACATGGCTTGGAAGAGAGTGAAGTGATGGAGCACATGGAGGGGGGAGGACCAAGATGTGAAATGATGGGAAGAGGTGGAGCACATGGGTGATGGGAAGGTGGTGAAGTGATGGAAGATATTTTCCATATTTTTTCTTATAAATACCACCTTTTCTCATAAATTCCTAACACATTCTTCTACTTCTTCTTCCTTCTTCTTAAGTTTTCTAAGAGCCTCTCTAATGGCTTCCCTTCATATAAAAAATAGTAAGAAAGTTATGCCGAAATAGTGCAAATATTATAAACATATGAAATACATATCCATACATCTTAAAACCAAGCTAAATCACCTCCTTTCCACCCTAACACTCCACAGCCACCCCCATACAAGCCAAAGGCTGAGCCTTTCCACCTCCCTAGTCATGGCCGTGAGCACCCAAACATCCAAAGGTCAAGGCCAAGCCATCTAGGAGCAATAATCCAAGTGATCGTGAGCTTAGATTTTGAGTTAGCGAAGCTATAGCCATTTTTAGGTTAATCGTTTAACCCAAAGTGAAAAACTCCTAAACTATAGTTATATATACTATTGGATGATATATATGTTTGGATATGATTGTTAATGATGGTTGTTTAATATGGTTGTTGAATATATATATATATATATATATATATATATATATATATGCAAGTCACGTTAATACACGTCGATAAGCAAAAAGAAAATCACTTTCCTTTATTGAATGAAATGGTGTATATGGAAAGTTTAAACCTCTTAAAAATGGTTTAATATGATTTAGAAATGTTTTATAAACATTTCAAAGTGTTTTAGCAAAATTTAAATGAATATTGAAAATTGAGTTAAAAATAGGCGCGTCGCTAATGGTAGTTCGCGATTTCGCACCGTAAAAGTCAAATGAATATATAGAATGGAGTATAGTTCGAAATTCTTCAAGATAAGAATTTTTCAAACTATTATATCCATTTTTTCAAATAAAGAAATAAAATCAAGATTTTGATAAATAGATTTTGAAATATGAGTAAAACAAGTTTTTGGAAAAATCGTGGTTTTGCAGCTCGGAATCCATAAAGGGATTTCTTTAAAAATGATATTTTAAAATTGTTTTAAAATATGAAATAAATTCTAAAAATCTTTTAAAAAAATTTAAAAGTGATTTGAGTTATAAAAATGAACTTCCAGATGATAGAAAAGTCGTTTTGATTAATATAGCTTAAAAAGAACCATTTGCAACACTTTTCTATAACTTTTGAAATATGGTTTTAAACTCAATGATTCTTTTTCAAATCTTTTATAAATGTTTTCAAATAAATAATGAAGTGTTTTAATGATGATTTGGAAGTATAATTTATTAAAAAAAGTTTAAATAAATGATTTAACGAAAAGCTATCAAAAATCAAGTGATTTAACCTTAGCCCTAAAAGCCGACGAGTAAACTGGATTTTTCTATTCATGAAATTTGGGTGATGTGGTTAAACTAAGGAGATGGTTAGGAGAAACCAGTGCCCTGGCTCACCTGGCCTATCCTGGGCGAAGGATAGATAAGGTCGAAATGTCGAAAATAAGTTAAGTGTAAAAGAAAAAAATTTCCAAATTTAAACAACTTGGATTTTATGGAGAAAATCTCCTTATACTTTGTGTTAAAGCCCAAAGAGGGAACTCATACTATTCATGGAATTTAAATGGTGATTTCACCGTTATTTCGCCCATAGTACTTGTTGAATACGGGAATTGATATTGAGTAGAATTAGACGATTTCTATATATTCTACCCACTTAATATTTACTGGTTTGGATTAACATCCAAGATAACATGGTTTTAACTCAATCAAAATTTTGATTTTTGAACTAAGAAATCTTTGTTAAAATTTAAATGAAATGATTTGGAAATATTTTCTTAATTTAAAATTTAATTGATTTAGAATTATTCCAAGCTTTAAAAAAGGTTTTAAGTAATCAAAGGATTTGATAAGAGAGGTTTAATGATTCTGTATATATACTGGAAAGAATGTTTTAAAGATATATATCTCCAAAGGATACTTTGATAAAAAGAAATTAATCGATCAAAGAATAATTCCCTATTCACCTAACATCTTTTTTATCGATGATTGGTTCGAAGGAACCAGGGTCGGATCTGAGTAATTCTTATCCGAAAACCACTTCGAACCAATTTATGTATTCAAAGTGAAGACATGGAAATGATTTGGAAGATGGAATGTAGGGCCGCTTGTCACCGACCCTCGGGGGAAATTTCCCATATCATATTATATAACAGTAGTTCTACATTTGAGATCTTCGATGCAAGGACTACTCGCTACTAATCCTAGGGATAATCCCTAATAGGATGTGATAGGAGAGTGCCTTCGGTTTGTCCGGCTCTGGGACAACTTATATGGACGAATGTCTGACGCTGCATTTCTAATTACATTGATCGATCTCTATGAACATATCATCTGATTGGTGGCGGAGAAGGAAACTTCTCCTTACTTAACACCCTTTTCTTAAACGTACGAGATCAGGAGTTATACATTTGCAGAAATTAGTTGTGTTATCATGGAATGGCAGTAAGGCATTCAAAGTGGAATAAGCTATGTGAAAGGTAAAATGTTACCTCAGGCCTCATCAACCGGAAATGGCTAAAGTAGGGTAGATGCGGCAGAGCTATGTAGATCACGCCCATTAGGAGATGGTCATCACCTTTCAAGATTACTCTCTATATGTCGAGTATTTGGTGTATGCTTCGGGATCCCGTTAAAGGTCGGTAACGACTGGGGTGATGTCATATTCGGTACTATCCAGTGAAGGGGTGGCCGGTTCTGTGTTGGTATAGGCATTCAGTATGTGGACCCTAGGTATATACCTCTAAAGGTAAACTATATGGAAGATAGTCCCTCACCTTGCCATTGTATGGAATCCATTCTCCGAACGAGCCTTGTAAGAGTTTTGTTTGTAGAGCCTAACATATCCAGAATTTAATAATAGTAGCAGTTTCGGCTAAGATTAATAAGTTTACTAGCAAATGGTTTCAAAGAATGTCATTAAAAATAATATCAAATGATTTTATGTAGTAAATGTTTTGGTTATAATAAGGTAAAAACATGTTCCGTGTTTATGTGCCGCGTGCTCTTATGAGATACCTTTTGTTTTTGAAACATCCGTATTTTAAGTTTATCACACCAGTCTCATGACTGACCCGGAGTTTATTTTTCTTTTCCCTTAAACTCTGGGTGCCCTAATTTTCTCAAGCAGCCAAGTAGTTAGAAAGCTTGGAGCATTTTGGAATGGAGCATGGAGCATTTTGGGTCTTCTGAAGAAGTTATATATATTCCATTGTATCTTTATTATGTATCTACCAAAACTTGTAAGGATAGACCATTATAAATATCCTTGATCGGTTAGTACATGATGTAACTCTGATAAATCACTTGGAGTGACTATACGTATTTCCATATGTAAAAATTATAAGTTGTTTTAATGTGATGTGAGATTCTATTTGTTCTATCTTCTATCTTTATTTTCTTTTACCCCATGATTATCTGCCTCTCTGGCACTTGAATTTGTGGCACATGAATACCGAGGATGTATTAGTGTCGATCTTCGAGGGTCGAGGAGGTGGGTCGTCGCATTTGGTATCAGAGCTTATGGTTAAGTGAATACCTAAGCCTGGTTGTGGTCAACTCATTAGAGATATGTTAGCAATGCCCTAGAATGAGTTTAGTCCGTGAGAGCGCACATTTGAAAATCTTATCCAAATAAGTATATTTGAATTTATGTCATTCCTTAAGATAATCTCATCTATAATCCTAAAGATATTTCCTTACTATATTCAGATGGTAGGAAATGAGTACTAAAAATGGACGAGGAAAGGGAAACAAAAGGGTTGAAGAAATGATAGTTCCTGTACAACCTCAAGTTAACCTTGCAACTTTTTGCCTAACTTTCACCAACTTGGGTGGGAAACCATTCAGGGGTACATAATCTATTAGTGAAGCCTAGGCTTGGTTCCGCTTATGTAAGAGAATCTTTAAAGGATTGGGCATCAAGGATGAGCATAAGCGCTTCTTGGCATCTTGGCGATTGCAGGATGGGGCTTTGGTTTGGTATGAGTCAATTACCATCAATGAATCAAAAGATGATATTTCATGGGAAAGGTTTAAGAAAGTTTTTGGAGAACGATACCTACCTGATGTTGGGAAGTCCCATCTCTATAAAAGCTTCGTGGATCTAAAGCAAGGAGAAATGTCGATAGAAGAATACTTAAGAAAGTTTGATGAATTATCTCTCTTCGGGCCTGGATTGATTAATACTCCACTTAAGAAGAATGAAATGTTTATGGCTGGGATGAGAAAAGAGTTTCATGATAGAATGACTGCTCATCTAAAGGGATCATTCATGAACCTAGTAGATATGGGTTTGCGATATGAATTTCTTGATGAGAAGAAGTGAGCATCAGAACTAAATATTAGCAATAGTAGCAACAACCCCAGTGAGAAGGAATTCAATCCAAAGGCGAAAAGCCAATAAGGAGGAAAGAAGAAAAATAATTTAATGGGTACCAGGTGTGGAAATTGTCAAAAGAAAGGACATATTATGGAAGATTATAGGAGCGAGAAGAGGCGATAAGAAAAGGCACTATGTTCTAATTGCCACCAATAAGGGCATATGATGTTGGGTTTTCCATTTATGGAGATATTCTAGTCAGCTAAGACCTATGCCATGGAAGAAGAAACATTAACTTCGGACGAGACTAGGTAAAGTGCAGTTCTACATGGTGATATTTGTGCTGAAGGCATTATGGTTAAAATATTGTTTAATACTGGGGCTACCCGTGGTTTTATTTCAAAAAAATTAGTCGAAAGATTGAAACTTACCACAAAAATAATAGATACCCCTATATGTGTGTTAAATCCCATGGGTAGTACAACAAACCTTTGTATGATTTGTGAAAAGGTCCAAGTTACCTACCTTTCTCATTGTTTTTCCTGTGACATGTTTGTCCTCGATTTTATTGGATTTGAAGTATTACTCTGTATGGATTAGTTATCCAAGAATAAATTTGTCCTTGATTGTGTTAAAAGAATGGTATCTTTATAGACCAGCTTTGGATAATTTATAGAAATATCTTATAACGAGCCTAGCCTGGTAATGGATAGTTTCTAGTACGCCCTTGATTCACCCCAAGAAAATTTGGAGACCATACTGATTGTTAAGAAGTTTCTAGATGTTTTTGAAGAGGTAAAAAGTTTGTCCCCACATTGGGAAATTGAGTTTCGTATCGATTTGATTCCTGATGCAAAACCTGGTGTTCACCAAAAGCAAAGAATGGCACCAAGAGAGATGGATGAATTGAGGGAACAAACCGATGAGTTGTTGGAAAAAGGATTGGTAAGACCAAGTCTCTCAAATTGGGGAGCAACAGTAGTCTTTGTTGCCTAGTCCAATGGTTTCCTAAGTCTCTGTGTAGACTATCGAGACTTGAACAAGCAAACGATTAAGAACAAGTATCATCTACCTCGAATAGATGACTTGTTTGATCAACTTCATAGTGCTCAGGTATTCTCAAAAATGGATCTGGCCTCAAGATTCCATCAACTTAGAATAGCAGATGACTGCGTTCATTTTACTGCATTTAGAGGTCCAGATTTCTTCTATGAGTGGTTAGTTATGCCTTTTGGGCTAACTAATGCACCCGCTTATTTTGTAGACCTCATGAATGGAGTATTCAAATACGTGCTTAATAAATTCGTGTTAGTCTTTATTGACGATATTTTTATATATTTGAAGACTGAAAGAACACGATAGGCATCTAGAGATTTTATTGGAGATATTAAGAAGGAATGTGCTTAAAGCCAAATTCTCGAAGTGCCATTTCTGGGAGAAAGAAATATGATTCCTAGGGCATGTAGTGTCAGGAGAAGGAGTTTTAGTTGATCCAGGGAAAGTTGTAGCAGTCTAAGATTGGAAGACACCTCAAACTCCAAAAGACGTCCATAGCTTTTTAGGATTGGCAGGATATTGCTAGAGGTTCATCCGGGATTTCTCAAAAATTTCCTCCCATCTTACAAAGTTAACAAAGAAGAACATCAAATTTGAATGGACGTCGAAATGTGAAGAAGCATTTAATGAGTTGAAGAAAAGATAGACCAGCACTCCAGTCTTAACTATTACTAATAGAAGTGGCGGTTTAACCATCTATACAGATGCTTGTGGAGAAGGCGTAGGTGCATTTCTAATGCAGCATGGGAAAGTAATCGCGTATGCGAGCCGACAACTAAAGAATCATGAGAAGAACTATGCGACACACGACTTAGACCTATTAGCCATTGTGTTCGCATTGAAAATGTGGAGGCACTATTTATTGGGTAAGAATTCCTCATAATTTATTTTAATAAACTTTGAATTGACCTTAGTAAGTAATATTCCTTCTTTAAATAGGTGAAAAGTTCGAGCTCTTCACAGATCATAAATCTTTGAAGTATCTTTTCACTCAGAAGGACTTGAACATGAGACAGCAGTGTTGGTTAGAATTTTTTGCATCTTATGATCTGGATATCTTATATACACCAGGAAGGCCAACATAGTAGCAAATGCATCGAGTAGAAAGCATGTCATTATAGCTTATCTTGTAGTTACCCCGACTCTTCAAGAAAGAATTGCCACAAGCAAAAAGAAGATCAGCAGCTAAGGGGGGTTTTAAAAAGATTACGCCAAGGGTAGAATTCAAGCTTTGAAATCGATAACCGTGGGATATTACGGTTAAAAGGGATAATTTATGTTCCAGAGATCGACAACTTAAGACAAGAAGTATTGACCGAATGCCATCAATCTAAACACAATATCCACCCAGGAGTTAACAAAATGTACAAGGACGTGTAACAGACATTTTGGTGGAAAAGAATGAAGAGAGACATCTCCATCCATGTTAGCAGATGTGTGAATTGTCAACAGATCAAGAGTGATCAACAAAAGGTTGCAGGACTACTCTAGCCTCTTTAAATTCTGACTTGGAAATGGGACCAAATACCGATGGATTTCATCGACGACTTACCTCGATCAAGAAAGGGAAATGAAGGCATTTTGGTTATTATAGATCGATTAACCAAAAGTGCACACTTTATCCCTATATAGCCAACACGAACTGATGCAAGTCTTGCACAAAAATACATGAGGGAAATTGTTCGATTACATGGTGTCCCAAGTAGCATAGTCAGTGATCGAGACTCGACCTTTACCAGTAAGTTCTGGGAAGCATTGCAAACAGCTTTAAGAATGAAGCTGAGTATAAGCACCGCATATCATCCCCTGACCGATGGGCAAACTGAAAGGGTAAATCGAGTGTTGGAAGATCTTTTGGGAGCTTGCATTTTAGATTTTGGAGGTTCTTGGGAAAATTATCTTCATCTTGTGGAGTTCTCCTATAACAACGGCTATCATGCTAGTATTGGCATGGCACCTTACGAAGCTTTATATGGTCGTCCGTGTAGATCCCCAGCATATTGGATCGAGACCGGAGATCGGTTAGTACTAGGTCCTGATATGATTAGAGAAGCCTTAGAAAAGGTAGACATGACCATAAAGAAGATGAAAGAATCCCAGAGCAGGCAGAAGAGTTATGCAGATAAAAGACAAAGAAATGTAGAGTTCTTAGTTGGAGATTTCGTATTCTTAAAGGTCTCCTTGATGAGAGGAGTGGCGAGATTAGGGAGAGCTGGAAAATTGGCACCTCGATACATTGGACCTTTTCCTATCCTTGATTGGATTGGAACATTAGCTTATCGAGTAAAATTACCAGAAAGATTGTGGGGTGTACACAATGTTGTTCACGTATCTCATTTGTGAAAGCATGTATACAATCTTGAACAAATAGTGGAAGAAGCTGCCCAAGAAGATTTGGAAATTGAGCCAAACTTGACTATCATCAAACAACCAATTTGAACCATGGATCGAGATGAGAAACGATTAAGGGGAAAGTTTGTGAGACTGGTCAAAGTTCGATGGAGTGGTGATGCTAATGATTGCACTTGGGAACAGAAGATAGAATAAGGAAGGCTTATCCCAAGTTCAGATTGGATGATTAACCTATGTGTTGTATCGATGTAGTGTACTCACTGACCTGTGGTGTAGTCACTTGCCATATCTTACATATATATATATATGTATATGTATGTATATGTATGTATGTATGTATGTATGTATGTATGTATATGTATATATGTATGTATGTATGTATGTATATGTATATGTATATACATATATATGTATGTGTATATGTATGTATGTATGTATACATACGTATGTATGTATGTATACATAGGTATGTATGTATACATATGTATGTATGTATATATATGTATGTATATATGTATATATACATATGTATGTATGTATATATATATACATATATATGTATATATGTATGTATATATATTTATGTATGTATGTATATATACATATATATGTATGTATATATATGTATGTATGTGTGTGTATATATATATTTCATCTTGTTATATATGTATTTGTTTTCGAGTTATCTTCTTCTTGTCCTTAATTTCGGGGACGAAATTCTTTTAAGGGGGGAAGTATCGTAAATTCATCACTTCAGAAAAATTTCAAAATATTCAAAAATAATATTTTTAAACATAAATGATGATGTTTTAAATAATAAATAGTATTGGTAATTTTATTTTGAAGAAATATATATATAAGAAAAATATACACTTGGGTAAATATCGATAAAATGACACAAAACCGTTTTATCGATAAACAGCTCTAAAATAGTAAAACATCATGCACGTAGCTAGATACATACACTTATTTTTGAACAAGAATATGAAATAAAATTAATTATTTTATTTTGGGAAAATAAAATGTGTTTATGACATCATCAGTGATGCCCTTATATTTAAATATAGATATATGAATTTAAAATTGAGATTTAATAATTTAATAATTATTATAATTATTTAAAAATCTATTTTAAAATGATGATAATTCATTTTAAGTAGTTATGAAGTGATAGTAAATCGTTTATAATAGTTTTATAAAGATATGTATTTGATTTGAAAATATAAGAAAATTCATATCGCTTTATCGATATAATAGCGATTTTTGTTAATATTTGTTAATATTAATTTATATGGTTTAATAAATAAAATATTATCATTTTAATTAATTAATAGTGATGAGAAATTTATTCTCAAATTTTGTTTACATTTGTATGTAAATTAATTTATAAGTAAACATATGACCAGGAATCGGTTTTCCGATTTTCAACGGTTTGACGATCGGAAGTTGTTCAAAGTCGTTGAAACATTGTTTATTATCTTATGCACATATATGCACATGTATATACATGTCACATGCACACATGAACATATATATACATACATATAACATATATACATTTATATATAAACATATGTAAGAAAATATCTTAGATATTTTCACAAACTTCATCCTTAAGTCATCTAAAGTCAATGCACATGCTTGGAAGAGAGTGAAGTGATAGAGCATATGGCGGGGAGAGGACCAACGTGTGAAATGATGGGAGGAGGTGGAGCGCATGGGTGATGGGAAGGTAGTGAAATGATGGAAGATATTTTCCAAAAAAAATTCCTATAAATACCACCCCTTTTCTCATAAATTCCTAACACATTCTTCTACTACTTCTTCCTTCTTCTTAAGCTTTCTAAGAGCCTCTCTAATGGCTTCTCATTATATAAAAATTAGTAAGAAAGTTATGCCGAAATAGTGCAAATATTATAAACATGTGAACTGTGACGACCCGGAATTTTTGTATATTTGAAATATGAATATTTAATTTATTTTAAATATCCGAAGGTTAAATTTTAACTCTAATTTCAAATATACAGTATTTCTTTGGATAATTAATTATTAAATTTAATTATCGGGATTGGGTAAAATATGGAATCTTGATTTTAAGCCTGTTAAAAATAGTTCAAAGGTTCAGAAAATTTATATTGTTAATACTGAAGATGATAGAACTTTTAAAATGGAATTTTAAAGAGTTTTGTTCAGTTTTAAAAATATATCGTTGAAATTGAATTTAAAAAAAATAGCCGTCCGAGGCACAGTCTCGGAATTCAGCGAAACCAGTTCTATTGGATCCGTAATATTGTATTATTATTAGATTTCAATTTTCGTAGTGTTTTGAGTTGTCGTGTGATCGTATGGAATGTAAACGCGTTGAAATTAAATCGAAAATTTAATATTATAACTGGTCAATATATCTCCCATCAGTGCTTTTGCTTTCATTTCTCAACACCTGTAGCAAGCCTATGCAGACCCGCAAGGCAGTTCAAAACACATGTTTCTCTTGGTATAACACGTGTCTTACCTAATAAACACGCGTCTTCTCTAAATCGAACGAATTCGTTCGTTCGTTCGAAGAAAATGGCCGAGTTCGATTCAAATTAAACTCGAACCCTCTCTTCCTTAATTCCCTTAATTCATCTCGGAAGTAAAAATCGAGACCCAGTTCGATTTAGATCTAAGCTGATCTGCTCGCGTCTTGGGTGGCGATGTGGTCGCAAGTCGCCAGTTCTTGTCAAAGGCGGCGAGCACGGCAGCGAGAACGAGCACTGATGGTTGAGCTTCGTCGAGCGCGAGATCCAGGGATTCGTCGGCGAGGTCAAGTCGAGAAGGGTGGATCGTAGACTGAAGGCTACGTGTGTAGAAGATCTACGGCAGCAGCGGTGATGGTTGTCACGACGATGTCGTCGAGGGTTTCGCTTTGCTGAACTCGAGGATGGAGGGATGTGCTAGGGCACGAGGAGAAGGGCGTGCCTCGTCGTCGTTGGTTTGGGGGTTTGTACAGGAGCCGAGTATAGATCTGCGTGGGGTAGGTAATTTTCTTTTATTCATTTATGTGTATATTTATATATATAAGAAGAAAATAATAATGTAAGATATATCTACAGTAAAGAAATCTAGTGTATTATGCAGATTAAATTTTAGTATCAGTAGAAACAGGAAAATATATGTAAATATTTACTGCAGGTATTCAATTAGATTTTATTTAAACATATTCGTAGATCAGAGAAAAATATATTACGGAAATATGTATACAGATAAGCAGAAAAATAATTGATTTCAGTTAGTATAAACCATTTTCTATTTAATATATAAGCTAGGTGGTTTAACTATCAATTAAAGTCAGTTAATTAAATGTATTTAGAAGGTAATTGATTTTCGATTAGTTCAGATGTTAATAAAATCATATAATTGTTTATACTAGGTCAAAATCATGAAGAAAACAAATCGATATGGAAATGGATTCCAAATTGATGGTTAAAGGTGAGTTAATCTCACTCAGTTAGATTTAAATTTAAATAATTGATTGGATGATTGCATTGATTGATGTGCTATACTATATATAGTAGTATATACCAATATATATATATTGGCATATGTATATATTGGAGTTGTTGATATTCCCGCATTATATAGCGGATGAGACCCTATGCGCCGCATAATAGCGGATGATATTTTATAAACCCATATACCGCGATATTCCACCTTGAAGTGGAATTGGTATTGTGCTAACGTTTGTGGATGCAGGGAAACAGGTTGGAGGGATCCAACTGGATTCCTCAAAATTATTTAGATTATTTGATATTCTGTTCTATGAATATTGATATCTTGTGATGATTTTATTGATGATTGAAATATTGGATGATATGGTTGGATTGAATATTTCAATAAAAGGAGTTATCAAAATATATTGAATTGGATTTTGAAAGAAATAAAAGAGTAAAATTTAAGTAAATAATTCAAGTGAATTAGAATAAAGGAATTTCGAAATAACAAGGGAAATATTAACTTTAAACTAAAGTGATATTAAATTTAAAGAATAAAGGATTTATTTTGAATGTAAGGATTAAATTTAATTAAAGGCTAAAGAAGGAATTTTGGAAGTTTAAAATTGGTATTTTCAGTTAAAAAGGGTTTTAACTCAAATAAAGGAATAAATCTAAAAGTTAATGTATTTTGAAATAAATGAAGTAGTAAAGGAAATTTATTTCAAAGTAAAGTAAAGTAAATTGGAAAATCAATTGGAAATTGATTTAGTTGTTTAAAATTGGAATTTTAAAAGAGAAGTGAGATTTTGGAGATATGAACTGGGTTTATAAAGTAAAATAAAATATAGTGGATATTTGAATATAAATTCAAGGTGGGAATTTATAAAAGGAATATGAATTGGTTTAAAAATAAATGTTGATTTATTATTAAAAGATGTGAAGAGAAGTGTATTTATCTGGATAGCCAAGTATGTTTTTCCAAAGCAATTTTAAATATAAGTTAAAAGTTTTAATATGGTTTAAAAAGCATATTTTAGAGAATCTATTATTTCTAAATGTTTAAGCCTAAAGTAGTATTTTCAAAGATCTATTATTATAATAATTATATAAAAGTGATTTGGTATTATATTTTAAAAAGAGAAATTTAGTCTATATTTGTAAAGTGGTTTCATTTTAAATATTTCTTAAGTATATATTTTGTTAAGGTATTAAAGTAGTTTTTAAATTTCAATATTATTAAGTATATTTATAGTAAAGTGTTTTAAGATTATTTTAAAATCTAAGTGTTTTGTACTTGGTGTTTCAGAGGAAATAAATATTTGGAAATGTATTCCGTAAGCGGAAACTGTTTTGAAATTGTTTTCAAATGAGTTTGAAAATTTGGAAATATATCTTGGAAAGATATTTGGGCAAATAAATAATGTGGGAAATTATTTAATTGTGTGATGGTTGCTTGTGGATGTTAATTGATAGTTAAATAACCGACTATCAATATTGGCCAAATGCGCTGATCGTTTCGAAGAGACCGGGATCGGGTTTCCGTATACCGGGATTCTAGGTCTGGAGACTCGAATACCACTTCGATCCGATTTGTACGTTTCGTGTAACGATTTCGGAGTCAAAGATGGAGCTGTGAAGTGCAAGGGCTAGTCGCTACTAATCCTGAGGATATTTCCAAAATGGATGTAGTAGGAGTAGTGCCTTCGGTTCCGTTCGGACCCGGGACGGACTTTTATGGACGAATGCTTTCGTGACATCGTCAGGTGGGCGATGGGCATTCTAAGGGATATGTTCTGAAAAGGTATCGTTTAGCCTCGAACCTCATCAACCGGGAATGACTGAAAATCAGGGGTTATGCAGCAAGGCTTCGTGGGTAGCTCCCACTGGAGGGTAAGGTCATCCCTGTCTAGATGTCCCTTTTTATTTTGGCTTAGTGGTGCGGTTGCTGATCCCAACCGTGGGGTGATTTTATTCGGGATCATCCAGTAAGGGATGGTTCCGGCCTTGTGTTGCAGGGGAGCGGGCGTACTCCTCGGTACTGTGATCTAGGCCACGTACTGTGACAGGTGGTACCCCAGTGCCTAGTCATTCGTTGGAAATCCATTCTTCCTACGTGCCTTGTACGGTTTTGATTGTGCCCAAATATTGTTGAAATGTGAGATGCAAGCATTTCAGCTAGATTATATTTTACTTTCTGTAGACACTATTATAATATCAGAGGATTTTGATATAAAGTGTTTTAGCTATCGTAAGGTAAAAACCCGACATGTTTATTTGTGGCGTGGTCTTACGAGATGTTTTTGTTTTCAAAGGATTTTGAAACTTTAATAATCAATTTGAGTGTGATTTTCTCACGCTGGTTTTCCAGACTGACTCGGGTATTGTTTTATATGATGCTCGGGTCAGACCGAGATAAACAGGTTCAGGATATGATGCTGTGGAGCTCAGGAGACGAGCTGGATGTCGATACGTACTCCCGTACTTGTTATTATTTTTCCGCTGTGTATTTAGTTGTATGTTATGGATGTTGATGTACTCTGATGATGTATTCTGATATATTGTATAAACAGATATAATTTTGATTTGTGTAAAGATCTGTTGATATATTATATTTTATTCCGCTGCGATGGTTAGATTCTGATGTTGTTTTTCTTTTATTTTCTTCTTCTATCTCTTCTTTTTACCCAAATGGTCCGGTTTTTCGTGTTAGAAAAACTCGGGTTGTTACAGTGGTATCAGAGCTTAGGCTAGCGATAACCTTGGCTCTGGTGGGAATTTTGAGAGTATTAATAGATATGAGCACGTATTTGTTAGTGAATATAAAATGGTTTTATATTGTGTTGGTTGGTTTATTGAGTGGCATATGAACCTTCGTCGGCACAGTCTGGACAACTGTATCGAAGGGGTTTCTAAACACTTGTATAGAACAGTTCGACACAATATTGTTTTAAATAGGGTGAATGAAATAATTTTGCCCAAATTATTTTTGTATATAAAGGAATAACTTTGTAAATTATTATAGTATTTGGTTGCTTGGTTGTTAGGAAGTGATAATATTAAATTATTACCACTATTGTGTAGAAATTGAACAAGTAATTGAACTTATAACCTAAGTTGAAGAATAAATTTATATAACAAATGGAATTTGAGAATATAGACTATAAATGAAATTTATAAATTGAGATAAACTTTATATACAAATGTGAATTACAAATGTGATTTATAATCAAATGAGATAAATTCATAAACAAATGAAATTTGTAAATGTAAATTGTATATGTGACTTATAACTTGAAGTAAAATGTGATAGCATTCCAAAGTAATGTTTGGATATAAAATTGAATGGATTTTGAATTTAAAGTTTTGGGAAAGGTTTAAATTCCTTTGGATTTAAGAATAGTTTAAAGGTTTTGGGGAAATAATGGTGATATTATTTCATGAATATTTTTGAAATTGAATTGAAATCTGGTGGGATTTGGGATTTAAAAATGTTTGAAATATTTAGAGTGATAAAAGCATTAAATTCTCTTTTGGTCGCTGGAAAATAATTTCGGTGATGACTGCAGCATCATCGATGTCTATTTTCGAGTATCCAAAGAGAAATTGCTACCAGACTGTTTTAAATTGGAAATGATTGTGAACTGGGTTGGTTTTGAAATTCAAAGGGAAAATTGTTTGATAAAAGCAGATTGTTTTGGAAATTGGGATTTGAGGTGATATACCAGATGTGTATGAGTTATTTATGGATTCAAAATGGTTTTGAAATAAAACCGGGCAATTGGATTCAGGAAATTCTATTTAAAATTTAAATGTGGAAATTTAAATGAATCAACAATATAAAGTATAGAATGAAGTTGATTGAAATAAGAAAGGAATGAAAGTTAAATTCTGGGATTATAATTATGAGATGAAATTAACTAAATGAGTAATATAAGTTGGTAGATAAAAGAGTTAGAGAACTTGAAGGTGAATGAATTGTAAAACTTGTATAAAATTTGTATCCTGGAATTAAAATTTAATTCGAGTATATGAAGGTGAATAAAATATATTTGAATTTAACTTAAGATAAGTTAAATAAAAATTGAGATTTGGAATTGAATTAAATGTAAGTAAGTTGAAGTTGAATTGAATTGGATATAAAGGTAATGTAAAATGCTTATAATTGTGTAAAGAAATTCATATTCTTAAGTTCTTAAGTGTAATAATTTGGAATTTGATTGTAAAGATGGAAATGGACTTAAATGAATAGTCCTAGATCTTAAGCAAGTAAGTTAAACTTATGAATAGAAATGAAATTGTAAGTCATAAATGGGAATTCATTTCTTTGAACCATTAAGAGTTATAATTTGAAATTGTAATTATCAAATGGAAACGACTAAGATGAGCAATCTTAATTTTTAAATAGATCCAAACTTGAATTATAAAATAAATTGAACTTAAGAAAATTAAGTGAAGTGATATTTGGAATTAAAAAGCAAGTATTTAATTTTAACCAGCGAAGGAACTAATGAGATAATAAATTAGTTAATGGAATTGGATTTAACATAGTGATGGTTTAAATTGCAAATGAATCCAAATAAGTGAAAATAAATTGGAAATGACCTGGTTATTAATAAAATAATTCCAGATGAATTGAGTATGGAAAATAAAATTCATAATGATTGAGTGAATGAACCAATTATATTAAATAAATAAATGGATGGAATTTGATTAAATAAGAATCAAATGAAAGATGGAAATAAACTTTAAAGGGTTGGTTAAATGGAAAATAAACTTAAGTTATTGACTTAAGTAAATGTTGAATGGAAACTGAACTCAACAGAGGAGTGGTTTAAATAAGTTGAGAAATAGTTATTGAATGAATTAACTTGGATTGTTTTCGAGCTAAATAAAATTCATTTTTTTTTGAAGTTGGAGATGAATTGAATTTAAGGAAAAATTGGAAATGAAGTAGTAAATTGAAGTAAATTGAAATTCATATGAAAATGGGAGTTCAATTTGAATATATACACTTCGGTGGTGAAGTAGTAAATAAATATAAGAAAATTTATATTGAACTTAAGAATTGAAGAATGAAATTCTTAAGAAAATTTGTATTGGAAATATACTTAGTAATTTTGGAATGGAAAAATAAAAAATATACTAAGTGAATAGTTGAATGAAGACTAAAACTGAAGTTGTGAAATGGGATAGTTGTGAATAAGGGGATAACAATAAAAAAAGAATGTGAATAAAAGAGAATTGATATAACTGATAATCAATTGGAATTTATACGTAAGATGTACGTATATTATTTTATTCGCATAGCTATTTGGTCCAGATGTCGAACACAGAATTTCGAGATAGTTTTATCGATCCGAATCAGGATTTTTCACTCGATTTTCAACGGCGAACCTGGATATGGATTGTTGATTGATTCTGGATATTCTCTATCATAGTTTGTGACTATGCAAGGAGAATGACGGTTTAAGATCAAGAAACCAGATCTGAGTCCGCACTAGGAAGTCGGGTGGACAATACTAGTTCGGAAGTGAAATTGTGTGATCGATTGAGCGATCGAATGTGATATTGCGTACGGATGATATATGTGCATCGTACGGGCTTAAGTAAAACAAATATTGGAAATTTGTAAAGAAGTTGATAAAATGACTTTGGGATTGTGATTGAATATTATTGCTTAGTAGGATATACAGGTGTATAAAAGCAATGGATAAATTGGGATTTTTGATTTAGAAGATAAAATTTAATGGCCCGACAAAAAGGTATGTATTTGAAATTCTATATGAAATTTGATTGGGTTTTGGATCCAGCCACTTGGCTTTTTGTTTTCTTTTTGAGATTGGGAGGCCGTAGAGCCATTTTGTAGTAGTACCGAGCTAGCCGCGCAAAGGAGACGCTGGCGAAATTTTTCGGAAATTTAGGGAGTTAGAAAAAAATTTGGAAAATTTTGATAAATTAAAATTTGAATTCAAATTTTAAATTTGAATCGATAAGAAGTGATATTGTTTGGAACTTATGGATAGGCTTGGAATGTAATAAGTGGGATAGTGTGTCTTTAGTAAAAAGGATTTGTTTGGGTATTGTTAAAACTGTTTGAACTTGGGAAATAGTAATGGGTATTGGATCATTCTTCCTAACTAGTAATTTCGGGGACGAAATTCTTTTAAGGGGGGAGGAATGTGACGACCCGGAATTTTTGTATATTTGAAATATGAATATTTAATTTATTTTAAATATCCGAAGGTTAAATTTTAACTCTAATTTCAAATATACAGTATTTCTTTGGATAATTAATTATTAAATTTAATTATCGGGATTGGGTAAAATATGGAATCTTGATTTTAAGCCTGTTAAAAATAGTTCAAAGGTTCAGAAAATTTATATTGTTAATACTGAAGATGATAGAACTTTTAAAATGGAATTTTAAAGAGTTTTGTTCAGTTTTAAAAATATATCGTTGAAATTGAATTTAAAAAAAATAGCCGTCCGAGGCACAGTCTCGGAATTCAGCGAAACCAGTTCTATTGGATCCGTAATATTGTATTATTATTAGATTTCAATTTTCGTAGTGTTTTGAGTTGTCGTGTGATCGTATGGAATGTAAACGCGTTGAAATTAAATCGAAAATTTAATATTATAACTGGTCAATATATCTCCCATCAGTGCTTTTGCTTTCATTTCTCAACACCTGTAGCAAGCCTATGCAGACCCGCAAGGCAGTTCAAAACACATGTTTCTCTTGGTATAACACGTGTCTTACCTAATAAACACGCGTCTTCTCTAAATCGAACGAATTCGTTCGTTCGTTCGAAGAAAATGGCCGAGTTCGATTCAAATTAAACTCGAGCCCTCTCTTCCTTAATTCCCTTAATTCATCTCGGAAGTAAAAATCGAGACCCAGTTCGATTTAGATCTAAGCTGATCTGCTCGCGTCTTGGGTGGCGATGTGGTCGCAAGTCGCCAGTTCTTGTCAAAGGCGGCGAGCACGGCAGCGAGAACGAGCACTGATGGTTGAGCTTCGTCGAGCGCGAGATCCAGGGATTCGTCGACGAGGTCAAGTCGAGAAGGGTGGATCGTAGACTGAAGGCTACGTGTGTAGAAGATCTACGGCAGCAGCGGTGATGGTTGTCACGACGATGTCGTCGAGGGTTTCGCTTTGCTGAACTCGAGGATGGAGGGATGTGCTAGGGCACGAGGAGAAGGGCGTGCCTCGTCGTCGTTGGTTTGGGGGTTTGTACAGGAGCCGAGTATAGATCTGCGTGGGGTAGGTAATTTTCTTTTATTCATTTATGTGTATATTTATATATATAAGAAGAAAATAATAATGTAAGATATATCTACAGTAAAGAAATCTAGTGTATTATGCAGATTAAATTTTAGTATCAGTAGAAACAGGAAAATATATGTAAATATTTACTGCAGGTATTCAATTAGATTTTATTTAAACATATTCGTAGATCAGAGAAAAATATATTACGGAAATATGTATACAGATAAGCAGAAAAATAATTGATTTCAGTTAGTATAAACCATTTTCTATTTAATATATAAGCTAGGTGGTTTAACTATCAATTAAAGTCAGTTAATTAAATGTATTTAGAAGGTAATTGATTTTCGATTAGTTCAGATGTTAATAAAATCATATAATTGTTTATACTAGGTCAAAATCATGAAGAAAACAAATCGATATGGAAATGGATTCCAAATTGATGGTTAAAGGTGAGTTAATCTCACTCAGTTAGATTTAAATTTAAATAATTGATTGGATGATTGCATTGATTGATGTGCTATACTATATATAGTAGTATATACCAATATATATATATTGGCATATGTATATATTGGAGTTGTTGATATTCCCGCATTATATAGCGGATGAGACCCTATGCGCCGCATAATAGCGGATGATATTTTATAAACCCATATACCGCGATATTCCACCTTGAAGTGGAATTGGTATTGTGCTAACGTTTGTGGATGCAGGGAAACAGGTTGGAGGGATCCAACTGGATTCCTCAAAATTATTTAGATTATTTGATATTATGTTCTATGAATATTGATATCCTGTGATGATTTTATTGGTGATTGAAATATTGGATGATATGGTTGGATTGAATATTTCAATAAAAGGAGTTATCAAAATATATTGAATTGGATTTTGAAAGAAATAAAAGAGTAAAATTTAAGTAAATAATTCAAGTGAATTGGAATAAAGGAATTTCGAAATAACAAGGGAAATATTAACTTTAAACTAAAGTGATATTAAATTTAAAGAATAAAGGATTTATTTTGAATGTAAGGATTAAATTTAATTAAAGGCTAAAGAAGGAATTTTGGAAGTTTAAAATTGGTATTTTCAGTTAAAAAGGGTTTTAACTCAAATAAAGGAATAAATCTAAAAGTTAATGTATTTTGAAATAAATGAAGTAGTAAAGGAAATTTATTTCAAAGTAAAGTAAAGTAAATTGGAAAATCAATTGGAAATTGATTTAGTTGTTTAAAATTGGAATTTTAAAAGAGAAGTGAGATTTTGGAGATATGAACTGGGTTTATAAAGTAAAATAAAATATAGTGGATATTTGAATATAAATTCAAGGTGGGAATTTATAAAAGGAATATGAATTGGTTTAAAAATAAATGTTGATTTATTATTAAAAGATGTGAAGAGAAGTGTATTTATCTGGATAGCCAACTATGTTTTCCAAAGCAATTTTAAATATAAGTTAAAAGTTTTAATATGGTTTAAAAAGCATATTTTAGAGAATCTATTATTTCTAAATGTTTAAGCCTAAAGTAGTATTTTCAAAGATCTATTATTGTAATAATTATATAAAAGTGATTTGGTATTATATTTTAAAAAGAGAAATTTAGTCTATATTTGTAAAGTGGTTTCATTTTAAATATTTCTTAAGTATATATTTTGTTAAGGTATTAAAGTAGTTTTTAAATTTCAATATTATTAAGTATATTTATAGTAAAGTGTTTTAAGATTATTTTAAAATCTAAGTGTTTTGTACTTGGTGTTTCAGAGGAAATAAATATTTGGAAATGTATTCCGTAAGCGGAAACTGTTTTGAAATTGTTTTCAAATGAGTTTGAAAATTTGGAAATATATCTTGGAAAGATATTTGGGCAAATAAATAATGTGGGAAATTATTTAATTGTGTGATGGTTGCTTGTGGATGTTAATTGATAGTTAAATAACCGACTATCAATATTGGCCAAATGCGCTGATCGTTTCGAAGAGACCGGGATCGGGTTTCCGTATACCGAGATTCTAGGTCTGGAGACTCGAATACCACTTCGATCCGGTTTGTACGTTTCGTGTAACGATTTCGGAGTCAAAGATGGAGCTGTGAAGTGCAAGGGCTAGTCGCTACTAATCCTGAGGATATTTCCAAAATGGATGTAGTAGGAGTAGTGCCTTCGGTTCCGTTCGGACCCGGGACGGACTTTTATGGACGAATGCTTTCGTGACATCGTCAGGTGGGCGATGGGAATTCTAAGGGATATGTTCTGAAAAGGTATCGTTTAGCCTCGAACCTCATCAACCGGGAATGACTGAAAATCAGGGGTTATGCAGCAAGGCTTCGTGGGTAGCTCCCACTGGAGGGTAAGGTCATCCCTGTCTAGATGTACCTTTTTATTTCGGCTTAGTGGTGCGGTTGCTGATCCCAACCGTGGGGTGATTTTATTCGGGATCATCCAGTAAGGGATGGTTCCGGCCTTGTGTTGCAGGGGAGCGGGCGTACTCCTCGGTACTGTGATCTAGGCCACGTACTGTGACAGGTGGTACCCCAGTGCCTAGTCATTCGTTGGAAATCCATTCTTCCTACGTGCCTTGTACGGTTTTGATTGTGCCCAACTATTGTTGAAATGTGAGATGCAAGCATTTCAGCTAGATTATATTTTACTTTCTGTAGACACTATTATAATATCAGAGGATTTTGATATAAAGTGTTTTAGCTATCGTAAGGTAAAAACCCGACATGTTTATTTGTGGCGTGGTCTTACGAGATGTTTTTGTTTTCAAAGGATTTTGAAACTTTAATAATCAATTTGAGTGTGATTTTCTCACGCTGGTTTTCCAGACTGACTCGGGTATTGTTTTATATGATGCTCGGGTCAGACCGAGATAAACAGGTTCAGGATATGATGCTGTGGAGCTCAGGAGACGAGCTGGATGTCGATACGTACTCCCGTACTTGTTATTATTTTTCCGCTGTGTATTTAGTTGTATGTTATGGATGTTGATGTACTCTGTTGATGTATTCTGATATATTGTATAAACAGATATAATTTTGATTTGTGTAAAGATCTGTTGATATATTATATTTTATTCCGCTGCGATGGTTAGATTCTGATGTTGTTTTTCTTTTATTTTCTTCTTCTATCTCTTCTTTTTACCCAAATGGTCCGGTTTTTCATGTTAGAAAAACTCGGGTTGTTACATGAACTATATATCCATACATCTCAAAACAATGCTAAATCACCTCCTTTCCACCATAACACTCCATGCCCACCCCCATACAAGCCAAAGACCGAGCCTTTCCACCTCCCAAGTCATGGCCGTGAGTACCTAAGCATCCAAGGGTCAAGGCCAAGCCATCTAGGTGCAATAATCCAAGTGATTATGAGCTTATATTTCGAGTTAGCGAAGCTATAGCCATTTCTAGGTTAGTCGTTTAACCCAAGGTGAGAAACTCCTAAACTATAGTTATATATACTATTAGATGATATATATGTTTGGATATGATTATTAATGATGGTTGTTTAATAGGGTTGTTTAATATATGTGCAAGTCATGTTAATACATGTCGATAAACACAAAGGATATCACTTTCCTTTTTTGAATGAAATGGTGTATATGGAATGTTTAAACCTCTTAAAAATGGTTTAATATGATTTAGAAATGTTTAATAAACATTTCAAAGTGTTTTGGAAAAGTTTAAATGAATATTGAAAATTGAGTCAAAAATAGGCGCGTCGAATAACGGTAGTTCGCAATTTCGCACCATAAAAGTCAAACAAATATATAGAATGGAATATAGCTTAGAATTATTCGAGATAAGAATTTTCCGAACTATTATATCCATAGTTTTCAAATAAAGAAAGAAAATCGAGATTTCGATAAGTAGATTTTGATATATGAGTAAAACAAGTTTTTGGAAAAATCGCGGTTTTGCAGTTCGGAATCCATGAAGGGATTTCTTTAAAAATGATATTTTAAAATTGTTTGAAAATATTAAATAAATTCTAAAAAAATTAAAATGTTTTAAAAGTGATTTTAGTTATAAAAATGAATTTCTGAATCATAGAAATTTTTTTTGATCAATATTGCTTAAAAACCACCATTTGCTCCACTTTTCTATAACTTTTGAAATATGGTTTTAAACTTAACGATTCTTTTCCAAATCTTTTATAAATGTTTTAAAATAAATAATGAAGTGTTTTAATGATGATTTGGAAGTTTATAATTTATTTAAAAATGTTTAAATAAATGATTTAAAGAAAAGCTGTCAAAAATCAAGTGATTTAATCTTGGCTCTAAAACTCGACGAGTAGACTAGATTTTTTTCTTCGTGAGATCTGAGTGAGGTGCTTAAACTAAGGAGAAGTCCAGGAGCAACCAGTGCCCTGGCTCACCTTGCCTCTCCTGGGCGAGGGATAGATAAGGTCGAAATGTTGGAAACGAGTTAAGTCTAAAAGACTAAATTTTCCAAATTTAAACAACTCGGATTTTATGGAGAAAATCTCCTTATACTTGGTGTTAAAGCTCGAAGAGGGAACTCATACTATGCATGGAATTTAAAAGGTGATTTCGCCGTTATTCCACCCACAGTACTTGTTCAATACGGGAATTGATATTGAGTAGAATTAGATGATTTCTATAGATTCTACTCACTTAATATTTACTTGTTTGGATTAAACTTCCTAGACAACATGGTTTTAACTCAATCAAAATTTTGATTTTTGAATTAAGAAATATTTATTAAATTTAAATGAAATGATTTGGAAATATTTTCCTAAGTGAAAGATGAAATGATTTAGAATTATTCCTAGATTTAAAAAAGGTTTTAAGTAATCAATGGATTTGATAAGAGAGGTTTAACTATTTCGTATATACCAGAAAGAATGTTTTAAAGATATATATCTCCAGAAGATATTTTGGTAAAAAGAAATTAATCACACAAAGAATAATTGCCTATTCACCTAACATCATTTTATCGATGGTTGGTTCAAGGGAACCGGGGTCGGATTTGAGTAATTCATATCGGGAAACCACTTCGAACCAATTTACGTATTCGAAGTGAAGACATGGAAATGATTTGGAAGATGGAATGTAGGGTTGCTTGTCACCGACCCTCGGGGGAAATTTCCCATATCATATTATGTGATAGTAGTTCTACATTTGAGATCTTCGATGTAAGGACTTCTCGCTACTAATCCTAGGGGTAATCCCCAACAGGATGTGGACCATGTGGTAGGAGAGTGCCTTCGATTTGTCATGTTCCTGGATAACTTGTATGGACGAATGTCTGACATTGAATTTATAGTTACATTGATTGATCTCTATGAGGTATATCCCTTTAGAGGTAGTACGGAAGGTAGTCCCTCCCCCGCCATTTTATGGAATCCATTCTCCGAACGAGCCTTGTAAGAGTTTTGTTTGTAGAGCCTAACATATCTGAAATTTAATAATGGTAATAATTTCGGCTAAGAATAATAAGTTTACTTGCAAAAAATTTCAAAGAATGTCATTAAAAATAATATCAAATTATTTTACGTAGTAAACGTTTTGGTTATCACAATAAAAACCTGGTCCATGTTTATGTGCAGCGTGGTCTTATGAGATACCTTTTGTTTTTGAAACATCCGTATTTTGAGTTTCTCACACCAGTCTCATGACTGACCTGGAGATTATTTTTCTTTTGCCTTAACTCTGGGTACCCTAATTTTCCAGGGTAGCCAAGTTGTTAGTAAAGCTTGGAGCATTTTGGAATGGAGCATGGAGCATTTTGGGTCTTCTGAAGTACTAATCTATATTCTGTTGTATCTATATTATGTATCTACCAGCACTTGTAAGCATAGACAATTATAACTATCCTGACTGGGTTAGTACATGCTATAACTCTGATAAATCACTGGGAGTGATTGTATGTATCTTCCATACGTAAAAATGATAAGTTGTTTTAATGCGATATGATATTCTTTTTGTTCTATCTTCTATATTTATTTTCTTTTACCCCATGATTATCTGCCTCTCCGGCACGTGAATTTTTGGCACATGCATACCGAGGATGTATTAGTGTCGATCTTCGAGGGTCAAGGAGGTGGGTGGTCACAGTATTTATAGGTGATATAATGAAGTGTAACATCCCCTATCTTGAGGCTCGAAGCTAAGCGCTACAGATGTTGCGGTCATCTATAGTATTAAATTCTGGTGATAAAATACAGTAATGTTAATGGTATCTAGAATATCAGAAGCACTTGAATAAGAAATAAAAACAGCACAGATTAAAACAACTTTTCTGATTACATTTCAAAGCAATATTTCATATTCAAATTACGTAATCCCATAATCGATTCCCAGGTTTTGATCAAATATAATTATTACAAACTACGCCAAGAGCGACATACGACCCCTTTGGATGATCAGAGTACTAAATAGACATATCAGTCTTAATACATAATAGTGGAAATAAAACTAAATAGCTTCCATATAAATCTAGCATTGCCTCCGGCACGTCTTCAAAAGCTTTATTCATCCAACCTACTAAACCTGTAAAACCTCAACTCTCAATCTACTCAAATCATATTTTGAGCACCTGGGAGTTTAAGGGGAAAACATAAACTTCGAGTCAGACATAAAGCCTGGTGTGAACAATACTATACATCTCGGCTATTTGATATTAAATGAGACCACACCGCTTAGCGGAATGGGTTTCCCCTCACTAATATCTCTTTTCAAAACATATCTTTTGCAAACCAAAATCCTGCAATCAAACTGATTAAAGCAATCATAGAAATATCATATATGCATACAAATCAAGTAATAAATGGACTATCTGTCCGAACAATATAGTTTTGTTTGGCTAACTACTAATCTTTGGCTGACTCGGGCCTACCAGACATAACAAATAATCTAAATCTGTTAGACACACTTCTGGATGGTCTGTCCCTAACTTACTTCTCCTAGGGTCAACTGATCCTAATGGTTTTGCGGGCTCACCAATAACCTATCTTTCTCTGAATATTCCTTTCTGTGTGTAACATCATTTTAGTCTTACCTGTGACAAAGCCCTACACACTGGAATTTTGGACTTATATTAACAAGGGGCTACTAGCTAAAGTATAGGACGCGACTTTATACCAGTCCCATCTGGTATTCTAATATCTGAGTCATTTACTTAGGGTCAACTATCCTATCAAAAATTTCCTTGAAACATTTCTTGCAAATTAATTTAACCCTTTAAATCATACTTAAACAAGGAAAATATACTCTTTGCTTTACTCAAATCTCTTTGCCATGTTATATATACTTTACCCAAAACAATGTTGATGAAATATATTGAGGGTTATCTATCCCTCCAAAGTAAGTTAAAATCCTTTTTAACTTAAAAGATCTTAGGCCATAAAGCCAAGGTAAACTATTCGAAACTTTTGTTTAAAAACTTTAAACAACCTTTTCGAAACCATTGGAAGTATCCCTTTCAAAATATATTAACTATTATACCTTGAAACACTAGGCTAAAGGCCAAACTTACCTTTCGAACCATTTATAATATCCTTTCGAAATCATTGAAGGTATCCCTTCGAAACCTCTATAAACCTCTAACATCCTCTTTTCAAAACTCTTTAACCTGCCATTCGAAAGCATTGGAAACCTTCCATTTAAAATACTATAAGTAACTTTCAAAACCATTGGGGAACCTCCCTTTCGAAACCTTAGTTTAAACCTTTCGAGAGCATTAAAGTCCTTTACTATAAACAAACCTTTCGAAAGCATTGGGTTCAAGTAAAAGCTTGTGGAACATAGTTTCGAAACCATTTAAAACCATTACATTCGAAACCTATGGGTTTATCTTTCAATAGAACAAAGGGTCTAAAATAACTAGGTCGAAAGCAACACTTTCGAAAGCAATTTTCTAAGTAAAAGAAAGTAGGCGGTTTCGACACCAACCCTTTCAAAAGCATGGAGAAGCGGCTTCTTGTTTAAAAGCGAAAGCACCTTTAAAAACCAATATTTAAAGGCAAAGCGGCCTCAACTGGGTCAAAAGGTAGAATGCGGTAGCGAGTGTTTCGACCTTGTCAAAAGCTTGTTTAAAACAAAAGGCGGCAACCTCTGTCGAAAGCCATATTAAAACCCTTTTGAAACCAATCTTTGGAAAGTAAAGCAAGCGGCTTTTCTTTTGAAAGCAAAACAAGGTATCAACCCCTTCGAAAGCACGTTTCGACCTTATACCTTTTGCCTAACTCCAATCCCCTACATACTAAGGCGTTGATACCATATGTGTTGGTTTCGACTATGATGGAAGCGGTAGTATGAAGTCGAAAGGTAGCTGTCGATAGCGGCGAAACAACAAACCCTTATAAAAACTGTTTCTTTCTTTATAAAGTAATATCTTTCTAACTAACTTTCTTATTTGTCATCATATAATTAGTTGCCAATTTCTTTTTCAAAAATCTTTTCTAAAAGTGCTGCCGAATTCAGTATTTTATAATTTAATACATTTAGTAAATTGCCCCTTCCCCTATTTTAAACATATAAAACATTTAAGTCCCATACCTTAAATAATTTTATATACTTAATAAAATAATTAGGAAAATTCTTCAAAAATTCCCATAAATCTCTTTTGATATGTTTTCCAACATATTTAAATTTCTAACACAAAACTAATATATAGTAGCCGAAATTAATTTAAACCCAATTTAACTATTTTCTTTACTAGAAAATTCATAATAAATCCACAATAATTCAGAAAATTATGAAACTTGAAACTCATCTCTAAAGTAATATTTCTAACCTTATCTCATAAACGCAAGTCATTTGGGTGTCATCTAGTAGGTTTTCCAAATCAATTCTTATCATAAAATCTATATGAAATAGCCTAAATCATCAACAAGCATATATATATATATATTCATTTAAACAATCAAAACATGGAAAAACATTTGCAAAATAAACATGGGTCTTATCTAGAAACCGAAAGCTATAAAAATGAGATGTAATCTATTATTCAACTTTAGCTTGTGTTAAAGAGGTTGAGATTTGTTCTAGAACTAATTTGATTAAGCTTCCATCTTGAAATCTTGCTTATCTTCTCCTTGTTATCTTCTAATGGTGGCCGACCTTGCTTTGGTTTAGTTTTAATTCGTGAATGTTGCAAATGAGAGTAGGTTAAGGGTTTAGGGTATAAGAATATAACATATTCCTATTTTTCCCTTATCTTATTATCTTTAATTTTCATTTGCTTATTCATTAAGGCACGGCTATCTTATGATTTTACAAATCTCAATCACTTAACTACTTAACCTTAACATTATTCTATTTAGTTTATCTAATTAAATCTCCTGAATAATGTTAATTAAAATTATGTGTGTTACATGAAGGTTAAAATGGTCATTTACAACCCCCTTGGTTGGCCAAAACATAGCCCCTCTCTTGTGCTCTACTTTCCACCTAAGAAGAAAATATCTCCTCTTACTTTACCCTTAATGTGACGACTCGGTATTTTCGCGACATTATTTTAATAAATGTTTAATCAAATTAAATATAATAATAATAATAATAATAATAATATGTATATCTACATAAGCACAAACTAGAATCATCTCAGCCTCCTTGGCTTGCAAAGGAAGATAATAGTTTTTATAAACATGTATGAAACATGGAATAAAGACAAATGTAATTAATGTTAGCACACAAAACACAACATGCAATATCATTTCAGCCGAAATAGTATGTGCTTAGCCACCAAAACAGGGGAAAAATCTCTGTCCTATTGTACAAAATAAAATTTTAGCAACCTGTAGCTTGTTTTATAAGTATTAACATCTTTATTCAGATTTGTTCAATAGAAACTGGGTTAATTTGAGGCAAGCATCATCTTAGAAACTTAAACAAAACCTCAACTAAAAACAACAACTCAATCAATGCAAAACAAGAGAATAAAAGGTTTCAACTTGCAGTTCTAAAGTCTGTTCAGATTGAAGGCTCTGTTCTTTCTCCTGAAACACAGTGAGTAAACTTTATCTAAACTTTCCTGATTTTCTAGCGCAAGTGATATGTTGGTGGTAGTCTTGTTTGAATGGCTTGAATGGATGTATGGATAGTTTGCCTGATATATATATATCTGAGTTGAATAGCTGAGTACATTAGAAGTCTTGGCTTTGTTCTCTGTTTAAACCATACTCAGTAAATAAACTGTTTCCAAATCTAATAAATTTGTTTATATATGATGTTAAGTATAGTTAAAGTAAGGATTTTCATTTTAATTAGGAAGTATACACCTATATATCAGTATGAATACCTGTATATGATTTCCTTCTTTGTTTCTTGGCTTGACTGTTAACATCAAACTTAAAATTTTTACCAAGATATCTATGCAGTTTCAGACTTCCTTGTCTGACATTTTAGAATGTGAATAAACTTTTTTTAAAAAAAAAGTTTAAGGCTAAGTTAATTTTTAGTCTAATACTGGTGAAAATGTCTGAGATAAGTAATGTTTGCATGTTGAAAATACAAGTTTATTGTATGGTTTGTTCATGTTGATCTGAGTATGTTAGAGTCCTCTGTCCCTAGGAATTAAGGTTTGAAATTCAAAACAAAATTTAATGTCTTTCCAATTAGACACTATCTGAACATAGGATGTAAATATAATATGTTTGCTCAATCCTAAATTAAAGTTTCAACTTCTTTATAGCAAGATAAGTTAGGATATTTCTGAAATTAGGATAGTTCAGATGGAAATAAAAATGCATGATAAAAAGCAAGTGTTGAATTAAGTTGATTTTAGTATATATTTTGGATAGACTTAGGAAATCATGAATTTTAAAAATGAAAATCCAAAATTTTACCATCAAATTGAACGAGTAATTTAAGTTGTCTGGAAATGGGTTATGAGGGAATTCCTAATGATCTACTGTTACTGGGTGGATGGGACTTCGTTTGGAAGAAGAGGGATGTACGGTGGGGTAAGGAAAAATGGCTTTAGGTCGTAGAGATCGTCGTGGCGTCGTCGGCGAAGTAGTTTGGATTCTAACCTAATTTTAGTCGAGACTGTAAGATGGGTCAGTGCATCATCTATGGTGAATCGAACTACACTAGACCGAGGGGATAGCTTCAGACATGGGAGATGATTGCGAGGCCGGAATGGTAAAGATTCTGGTGGTCAGAGGCTAGTGATCGAGGTATTTTCTAGTGATGTTGTGTATTCCAGTTTCTTTACTTCTGCTCAATTTTGATTGGAGTCTCGTGCTTGAGTGTGGATGATCGAGAATGGATGTTGAGATGATGGTCGTTGTGTTGGAGGTTACAGTGATAGTTACCGTCGTTGCTGGCAACTGTGCACGTGCACGCGGTGATCAGGCATAAGAACTGGATTGGGAAGAAGAGTTTGGGCTTAGGCATTTCTGGGTTGGCTCGAGATTTTTCTCAAGTGGTTTCGTGTACAACTCGAAGTAAAGTAGGAGCAGGAATGTGAGAAAACTCGGGAAATATGAAGGCTTTATTCGAGTCAAACTTGAGTTTTATCGAGTGGAAGGAGATGTGTTTTTGCTCGGGTTGGCATCGGGAAATCATAGCTTGTGCTCGAGTTTTTCTGTTGAAGATAAATCCTGTTAATAGTTAATAAAGCTAAGTAATTAAGCAGGTTTTCAAAGAGATGGTGTATGTGTTTTCAAAACCAACTATTAAATAAATTACAAGTAAAGGATAACTACTTAATGGAGGTAAATAAGGATTAATTACTTAGCGTAATTAAATAAATTAGTTAATGTAGTTAATTAAAGAGTTAATTAATTAATGTAAGTAATTAAAGAATATTTACTTTATGTAATTAAAGGATCATTAATTTTTTATTAAAGGATAGTTAATTTTTGAACGAAATTAATTAAAGGTTGATTTATATAAGTAATTAAGGTAGATTAGTAAATGTGATTAATAAAAGGTTAATTTGCTAATGAGATTAATTAATGTGGTTAACTAGAAGATTAATTAATTAATGTAATTAATTATAATGAATAATTAAGGTTGACTAATTTATTTCATTAATTGATATCTAATGGTTTGTAATTTAATAAATGTAAATCAAGTAGAATCATAAAAGATTAATTTATTTGGTTTAAAATCAAACTGATTTTAGATTATGTGGTAAGTTGATTTTGCTTATGGATGATTGAATTGTATATAATAATAGGATTAATATCTAGACTGAAATTTGTGAAAGTTCTGTGATATGGAAGGGTTGAACTGTGATAATGTGGTTTACCTATCTGTGGTGAATTGTTTTGTGGTATGATATCCTGAATATAAATTGTATTGTTTGAAACTTAACAACTTGGATTAGAAATGACATTGAAATTGAAGAGACCGGGGTCGGGTATCAGTAAATACCCGAAACCACTTCGATTTGAAATCGTATATAATTCTTTTAGTTTGATATGTGAAACCAATGGGCTGGATTGGGATAATATGGACCATTTAAACTAAGTTGGATACTTAGATATTGTTTTGTGAAAATAAGTGATGACTATATAAGTTGTTTACATGTAGTAAGTACGAGTTACCCCGGGTTTTAAATAAGTTCTATGGATTGGAATTTCTTGTTATATGAGTTTACTCACGCTGGTTTCCAGCCTGACCCGGGTGTTACTTGATGTAATGCTCGGGTCAGACCGAGTATTACAGATTTTCAGGTGAGGACGTTCTGGAGCTCAGGAGGCGAGCTGGATGGCAAGAACGTATGGAGTGTTTCCGCTGTATTTTATTGTTGTATATCTGTGACTATTATTTCTGTTTATTTGAGATATATTTGATTTGTATATACTCAGTGTTGTGTATGAGAGTAACTCTGATGTATTATAAATGCAAATTGACAGATATAGTATTCTTTTGTAAACTGTTATTATTTGATATTATATTTTGATCCACTGCGAATGTGAGATGTTTGGTGTTCTAATCTTCTTCTTTTTCTTCTTTCTCTTTCTTCTTTTCATAACTATCTGGAATTTTCGGGATCGAAAATTCCAGGTCGTTACAGTTGGTATCAGAGCTGAAAGGTTAAGCGAGAACCTTGGCTCTGGTGGGGGATACGCATAAGGATAGGGTCAAAGGTACCCTAAAATGAGTTAAGCATATATATATATATACGAGAGAGCGTACTTGTTATTTTCTTATATAAGAGATTTTAAATGATTTTATATAAGAATATATTTTGATATATAAAGCATTATTTCTTACTAATAAATGTTAAGGTAATTGGTTGTTAAAGTATTGAATTAAATATAAGAAGTAATAGAAATACAACCAAATTGAAATTAAATAAAGGTAAGTTTGAAATGGATTTAAATTGAAATTAAATCTTGAATTTGGGAAAATGTTTCAGAATAAGATAATAATGAGGTTTCCTCATATGATAATCTTGGTCATTATCATAGTTGCATTTAATAATAAAATATGATTGTGGTATAAGAAAAATGAAATGTTTTAGGGAAGTAAAACATTTAGATAAGTATGACTTATAAATTGGAATTGAAGATGATCTAAAATTGTGAAGTTTTAAATCTGAGCCCAAAATTTGAAAATTGTTTCAAAGTGATAAAGAAATAATAAATAATATTATTTGAATGAAAGGGCTTATTCAAACAGGAGTTGTTTGAAAATTTTTAAAGGGAATTTGTTTTGAAATTAAAAACCAATAATGGTTTAAAATCTAAGGTATGACTTGAAGTGCGAATGAAATAAATATGTATATATGTGGATATACATAAGATCAAAGATGATTGGAAGTAAACACTACGCGTCCAGTTTTGAATTTTCCCTAAAATGTGATAAGTTTTAAGCTTATAAGGGAGATGGGATATTGATAAGAAGTTTAAGAATTTGAAATTGGGAAATTCAAATTTTGTGGGGTTGACTGGATTAAGTAAACTGAATTTAACTTTGGAAAAGTTAAATAAGTTGGAATAAACAACCTGAATTGGAAATTTCAAGATGAAATTGAGATTTAACTTAGGAAAGTTAAATGGGTTGATTTGGTAGGGAATTATAAGTAATCTCAAATGGGTTTGAGATCTAGGAATTGAAAATGGATGTTGTAAAATGGGTGTTTGGATAAATTTGGATGTTTATTCATCCTGATATCATTCTATTGTAATAAATAATTTATGAAACTGAGAATTGGTTTTGAAGTTAAAAATGGATAATAAATTAGAATCTGAAGAATTAATTGTTTTGAGTTTTGAAATATGTTAAATAAAAGATAATTTAAAATGGAATTTTGAGAATTGGACTCAGAATTAAAATTGTTTAAAGATTTGAATTAATTGATTTAAGGGAGTTAAATCAACATTTGAAAATTTAACTCGAATTTATATAATTCGGGATGGTTTAAATTTTGAAATTAGAATTGAATTCATTCAAATTGAATCTGATTCGAATTAATTGGATTAAAGATTAAAGATATATAAGTTTCAAATTTAAATGGAAAATTTGGAGTAGATTAAATTGAAATAATTTGAAATTGAAGTGCGTTCAATTGGTATTAGTCCGAATTGATTGGAATAATTTGAAGTTATAATTAAAGTTGAATTATTTTAAAAATCAAATGGAAATTGATTTGGGTTGGAGAGAAATTGAGAATTAATTCAACTTGAATTGGGAATAAATCAAGTCCAATGGAATTTGGAGTTATTTGAATTGGAAATTGGGTCAATTTAAATGGAAATTTAAATTGAATTGAAGAGGAAGTGAACGGTTTTGACTCTGGATTATTTTCAATATAAATTGTTTTAATATAAACTGTTTTTAATCTATTTCCCTATCTATTTAGTATATATAACCTTCTTTTCAAACCCCAAACTATTTTATACTTGTTAAATAATTATTTGAGGCTATTTAACCATTTTTCAATTGTTTTCTAAACTTATTACTATTTTTCATGTATTTCATAAATTAATTACTATTTACAATTATTTTGCAATCATCTACGATTTCTGAAACTATTTAACTGTTTTTCAACTATTTTATTTTTAGTTAACTGTTTCATAGCTATTTTGCAAACTATTAATTAATTTTTAACTACTTATCTATTTTTAAAATTTTCAAGCTATTTTCTAAATATAAACGGGACGGAGTTCAAAATGTTCGTGATTAAATACCCAACTGAGATAAGAAGTGAAGTGATAATCCAAGTGGGGATTAAAGCAAATGTGAATAAGTGAATGAAAATTAAAGTGAATGTGAATAGAAAGGAAATTGATTTGGTTAATAATCAATGAAGTTAAATACGTAGGATGTACGTATATTATTCTATTCGCATAGTGATTTGATCCAGATTCGAGCACAAAATTTCGAGATAGTATTATCGATCCGAGTTGGGATTTTTCACTCGATTTTCGACGGCGAACCTGGATATGGATTTTTGATTGGTTCTGGATATTCTCTATCATAAGTGTGACTATGCAAGGAGAATGACGGTTTTTGATCAAGGAACCAGATCTGAGTCCGCACTAGGAAGTCGGTTGGACAATACTAGTTCGAAAGTGAAATTGTGTGATCGAGTGAGCGATCAGGTTGATATTACGTGCGGATGATATGTGTACATCGTACGGGTTTCAATAAAAATTGATATTGAAAACTTGTGGATAAGAACTGTAAATGATTTTTGAAATGAAAAGTATATTTTGTGAAATATATGATGAAGTAAAGTGGAAATTGGATATTTCTACGGTAAAGATTTACTTTATAAAAGTAAGTAATTTGGTAAGTGACTTTATAGAGCAACCAAATTTGAATATTGGATTTGGACTAAAACGAAGATATCTTTGTTATATATATGATAAAACTCCCATTGTTGAATCTTTTGCCAGAAGAAAAGGGTTTTGAAAGTATTTGACGTATAAAAGGAAATTTATACAAGTATGGATTGAATCAAAGATTTTCCAAGATTTATATATATATATATATAAAAGGGATTTTGTGAAAGTAATTTTGAGGAAAGGTTTTGAGAACCTTCGAATTTGAAAATGGGCTTTTGATTTTTGGATAAAATCAATATTGGGGATTTGGAAAGCCTAGTTTGTGGATTATCGATTTTGAGAATCGATTTTGTGTAAAGGCATATATTTGGAATTCATGCTAGGTGTATGATTTGTAAAATACTATATGTGTATAGTATAAAGTGTTTTGAGATTGGCTCTGGGGAAAAAGGCGCTCCCTTGAAATGAACTTCTCAGGAGTGCCACAGGGTGGTACTGCCTTGAGCCTCTAAGGGGAAGGTTCTAAAGTTGATCCTGTGAGGAGTTCGGACAAAACTAGTTCCTGAGGATTATTTGTGTAGCGAAAGTCGAGGGGCTGGTGCCTACAGAGGCATTGGGTTATGCTGTGACGACAGTGTAACTCGATGTCACTGCGATCTACTGCAGACCATAGCGAAAGTCGTGTGTGCCGCTGAGAGCCAACAGTCTACGTTTGATTTTATATTGGTAGACTGCGACACTATGGTAACATAGCGAAAGTCGTGTGTGCCGCTGAGAGCCAACAGTCTACGTTTGATTTTATATCGGTAGACTGCGACCTATGTAAGAGTGGAGAAGTTTCATTTTGACAGCGAAAATCGTGAGGCCGCAGAGAGCCTGCAGTTACATGGACTTTTGCTGTGACGGCAACGTAACCCGGGAATGTAACTGCGATCTGTTGTGGGTTCCGTGGTGTAATCAGTTACATGGACTTTTGCTGCGACGACAACGTAACCCAGGATGTGACTGTGACCATGGATGGGTGTGATGATTTCCAGAGCATTCTCACCGAGATATTTCCTCTATTTTCAAAATTGTTTTCTATATTTTCAATAAAATTATTTTCCCAAGTATTTTCACTGGATGTTGAAACAGGTTTGCCAAGCACTTATAGATTTTCAGTCGTACGCCTGATCAACGTATGACCGAATTTCTGTGAGGACAAAGATGGACTTGTCAAAACATCGAGTTATAAAAGTATTTTTATAAAAACTATTTCAGTAATATTATATAGATTTTTAAAGTAGTTTAAAAATGATCAAAGAAAATTTATTTGATTTTAAACATTTAAATAAATCTGACTTCGTTCCTTTTCGAGGACGAAAAGATTCAAAGGGGGAAGGAATGTGACGACCCGGTATTTTCGCGACATTATTTTAATAAATGTTTAATCAAATTAAATAAAAAATAATAATAATAATAATATGTATATCTACATAAGCACAAACTAGAATCATCTCAGCCTCCTTGGCATGCAAAGGAAGATAATAGTTTTTATAAACATGTATGAAACATGGAATAAAGACAAATGTAATTAATGTTAGCACACAAAGCACAACATGCAATATCATTTCAGCCAAAATAGTATGTGCTTAGCCACCAAAACAGGGGAAAAATCTCTGTCCTATTGTACAAAATAAAATTTTAGCAACATGTAGCTTGTTTTATAAGTATTAACATCTTTATTCAGATTTGTTCAGTAGAAACTAGGTTAATTTGAGGCAAGCATCATCTTAGAAACTTAAACAAAACCACAACTAAAAACAACAACTCAATCAATGCAAAACAAGAGAATAAAAGGTTTCAACTTGCAGTTCTAAAGTCTGTTCAGATTGAAGGCTCTGTTCTTTCTCCTGAAACACAGTGAGTAAACTTTATCTAAACTTTCCTGATTTTCTAGCGCAAGTGATATGTTGGTGGTAGTCATGTTTGAATGGCTTGAATGGATGTATGGATATTTTGCCTGATATATATATATATATATATGAGTTGAATAGCTGAGTACATTAGAAGTCTTGGCTCTGTTCTCTGTTTAAACCATACTCAGTAAATAAACTGTTTCCAAATATAATAAATTTGTTTATATATGATGTTAAGTATAGTTAAAGTAAGGATTTTCATTTTAGTTAGGAATTATACACCTATATATCAGTATGAATACCTGTATATGATTTCCTTCTTTGTTTCTTGGCTTGACTGTTAACATCAAACTTAAAATTTTTACCAAGATATCTATGCAGTTTCAGACTTCCTTGTCTGACATTTTAGAATGTGAATAAACTTTTTTTTTTAAAAGTTTAAGGCTAAGTTAATTTTTAGTCTAATACTGGTGAAAATGTCTGAGATAAGTAATGTTTGCATGTTGAAAATACAAGTTTATTGTATGGTTTGTTCATGTTGATCTGAGTATGTTAGAGTCCTCTATCCCTAGGAGTTTAGGTTTGAAATTCAAAACAAAATTTAATGTCTTTCCATTTAGACACTATCTGAACATAGGATGTAAATATAATATGTTTGCTCAATCCTAAATTAAAGTTTCAACTTCTTTATAGCAAGATAAGTTAGGATATTTCTGAAATTAGGATAGTTCAGATGGAAATAAAAATGCATGATAAAAAGCAAGTGTTGAATTAAGTTGATTTTAGTATATATTTTGGATAGACTTAGGAAATCATGAATTTTAAAAATGAAAATCCAAAATTTTACCATCAAATTGAACGAGTAATTTAAGTTGTCTGGAAATGGGTTATGAGGGAATTCCTAATGATCTATTATTACTGGGTGGACGGGACTTCGTCTGGAAGAAGTGGGATGTACGGTGGGGTAAGGAAAAATGGTTGTAGGTCGTAGAGATCGTCGTGGCGTCGTCAGCGAAGTAGTTTGGATTCTAACCTAATTTTAGTCGAGACTGTAAGATGGGTCAGTGCATCTTCTATGGTGAATCGAACTACACTAGACCGAGGGGATAGCTTCATACATGGGAGATGATTACGAGGCCGGAATGGTAACGATTCTGGTGGTCAGAGACTAGTGATCGAGGTATTTTCTAGTGATGTTGTGTATTCCAGTTTCTTCACTCCTGCTCAATTTTGATTGGAGTCTCATGCTTGAGTGTGGATGATCGAGAATGGATGTTGAGATGATGGTCGTTGTGTTGGAGGTTACGGTGATAGTTACCGTCGTTGCTGGCAACTGTGCACGTGCACGCGGTGATCAGGCATAAGAACTGGATTGGGAAGAAGAGTTTGGGCTTTGGCATTTCTGGGTTGGCTCAAGATTTTTCTCGAGTGGTTTCGTGTACAACTCGAAGTAAAGTAGGAGCAGGAATGTGAGAAAAATCGGGAAATATGAAGGCTTTATTCGAGTCGAACTTGAGTTTTATCGAGTGGAAGGAGATGTGTTTTTGCTCGGTTTGGCATCGGGAAATCATAGCTTGTGCTCGAGTTTTTCTGTTGAAGATAAATCCTGTTAATAGTTAATAAAGCTAAGTAATTAAGCACGTTTTCAAAGAGATGGTGTATGTGTTTTCAAAACCAACTATTAAATAAATTACAAGTAAAGGATAACTACTTAATGGAGGTAAATAAGGATTAATTACTTAGCGTAATTAAATAAATTAGTTAATGTAGTTAATTAAAGAGTTAATAAATTAATGTAAGTAATTAAAGAATAGTTACTTTATGAAATTAAAGGATCATTAATTTTTGATTAAAGGATAGTTAATTTCTGAACGAAATTAATTAAAGGTTTATTTATATAAGTAATTAAGGTAGATTAGTAAATGTGATTAATAAAAGGTTAATTTGCTAATGAGATTAATTAATGTGGTTAACTAGAAGATTAATTAATTAATGTAATTAATTATAATGAATAATTAAGGTTGACTAATTTATTTCATTAATTGATATCTAATGGTTTGTAATTTAATAAATGTTAAACAAGTAGAATCATAAAAGATTAATTTATTTGGTTTAAAATCAAACTGATTTTAGATTATGTGGTAAATTGATTTTGCTTATGGATGATTGAATTGTATAGAATAATAGGATTAATATCTAGACTGAAATTTGTGAAAGTTCTGTGATATGGAAGGGTTGAACTGTGATAATGTGGTTTACCTATCTGTGGTGAATTGTTTTGTGGTATGATATCCTGAATATAAATTGTATTGTTTGAAACTTAACAACTTGGATTAGAAATGACATTGAAATTGAAGAGACCGGGGTCGGGTATTAGTAAATACCCGAAACCACTTCGATTTGAAATCGTATATAATTCTTTTAGTTTGATATGTGAAACCAATGGGCTGGATTGGGATAATATGGACCATTTAAACTAAGTTGGATACTTAGATATTGTTTTGTGAAAATAAGTGATGACTATACAAGTTGTTTTCATGTAGTAAGTACGAGTTACCCCGGGTTTTAAATAAGTTCTATGGATTGGAATTTCTTGTTATATGAGTTTACTCACGCTGGTTTCCAGCCTGACCCGGGTGTTACTTGATGTAATGCTCGGGTCAGACCGAGTATTACAGATTTTCAGGTGAGGACGTTCTAGAGCTCAGGAGGCGAGCTGGATGGCAAGAACGTATGGAGTGTTTCTGCTATATTTTATTATTGTATATCTGTGACTATTATTTCTGTTTATTTGAGATATATTTGATTTGTATATACTCAGTGTTGTGTATGAGAGTAACTCTGATGTATTATAAATGCAAATTGACAGATATAGTATTCTTTTGTAAACTGTTATTATTTGATATTATATTTTGATCCACTGCGAATGTGAGATGTTTGGTGTTCTAATCTTCTTCTTTTTCTTCTTTCTCTTTCTTCTTTTCATAACTATCTGGAATTTTCGGGATCGAAAATTCCGGGTCGTTACACTTATGACTTCTATACCAAAATATCTTCCCATGACCTCATGCATGACATCATCAAATGATTTAGTTAGCCAAAAACAACTAAAATATTTTTAGTTACTAATTTATTATACATTATTATATTAGGCAACCCTAAAAAGTTCGTGTTTCCTGGATATTTGGCCAGGCAACTAGTACTCGGCATCTAGGAGAACTCGGCGTAGTACTCGGCAACCAGTACTCGGCATCAGAGACTGTCCGGCATTCAGGAGTGTTCGGCGAAGCACTTGACATCCAGGCGTACTCGGCGTAGTACTCGGCAACCAGTACTCGGCATCAGAGAGTGTCCGGCATTCAGGAGTGTTCGGCGAAGCACTTGACATCCAGGAGTACTCGGCAACCAGTACTCGGCATCAGAGAGTGTCCAGCATTCAGGAGTGTTCGGCGAAGCACTTGACATCCAGGAGTACTTGGCGTGGTACTCGGCATCCAGTGGAACTCGGCGTCAGAGAGTACTCGGCATCCAGCAGTGTTCGGCGTCAACTGGCACTCGACATCAAGACTGCTCGGCATACAAGAGTGCTCGGCATCAAGACTTCTCGGCATCAAGGCTGCTCGGCATATGAGAGCACTCGACATCAAGGAGAACTCGGCAGCATCTGTGGTTCGGCATACATGAGTACTTGGCGTAGTACCCGGTAGCATCGGAAGTACTCGGCACAAAAGTACTCGGCGTCTAGAGGAGCGTTCGGCTTCGACTGACTAACATCCTGCACTTCCCAAACATCAAACCACACCGTTCGGCACAGAAAGGACTGCTCGGCATCAGAGCGTTCGGCAAACCTTGCTCGGCATGCAGCGACCACTGTACTCGGGCTGGAGCGTTTGGCCATCAGCCCACTTGGGAAGTCCAGCCCATCTTTGTCTATAAATAGAGGGGCAGGGTCACAGTGATAGGGATCCTTTTTGGGAGAGAGAACACGGGGAGACTCTGCCATTTTCAAGACTCATCCTCTCTACTTAAACAACTTCATTCAAGCATTTAATTCACGAATTGTATTTGTAATCAACTATAAGGAAGATCAATAAAGTTTAACCTCAAAGTGGACGTAGGCAATTACGCTGAACCACTATAAATTTGGTGTTCTTACTTTCTGCATTTAAATTAGCATTGTCTTCTCTGTTTAATTTACTTTCATCACTTATATCTCTACACAATCTTTCTGAACGAGGTTAGTGACCAATTTTGGTGCTAACACTTTGGTGCTTTCACTGAGAATCGAATTCTCAGACCTCAAGGATCTGCTTTGAAGCTACTGGATTGAACAAATTTCCCAAAGAAGATCCGACTCACTGATAGGACATCCGTTGATTCTACTCAGAGTTCATACCAATAACTCTACAATGGCAAGACCACGTACCAGGTCAGCTTCTCATAATGCGGATGCCCGCGAGACTGCTAGCATGCAACAAGCAGGACCTAGCAATCAACCAGCGATCCCGAGTGCAGGGATTGCCGCTCAAGAACAGACTCCAGTTGTCACCAGAGTAGAGTTCAATGACTTGATGAGAGAACTTAGGGAAAGCAGGAGACAACTAGGAGAACAGATGCAAGCTAATGCCAACCTGATGACACAACTCACTCAACAGCAGCAACAGAATGCTGGGGGCAATCCCGCTGCTTACTCTTCATCTGACAGCTCAACTTCCTCTGATGAACCTCCCAGGCGCAGACGCCGTAAGACTGATGTTGCGCGAGCAGATGCTGCTGTTCGAACAGCTGGAGACCGCAACCAAGCAAGAGCTGGAAGCTTCAGGACCGGGATACAGATGGAAGATAGAGGCCCAGATCATCAAAATGCTAACGATGTCGAACCTCAAGATGCACGATTGGCAGATCGCCAAGAGAGGAGGCATCAGCATGGACAGGCGCGTAGAAAAGACTCCAACCTTCCGCCTTCCATACAGACACCCGATCTGACAGCCATGATCAGGCAATTGATGAAAGAGAATCAGGGCTTATCAAATGATGACTGGGGAGTGTCAAGAAGTCATACTCCGTTCACGGATGTTGTGTTGCAAGCGGCGTACCCCAGGAAGTTTAGTATGCCTACTATTCCTGCATATGAAGGAAAGACTGACCCTAGACAACATGTCATGAGGTACGAATGGATGATGTATTCAGCCAGAGCGAATGATGCCACCAAGTGTAGGTGCTTTCCGATTACTCTATCTGGGATCGCTACTATGTGGTTCACCCGACTTCCTCCGCGATCCGTATCAAATTTCAAGGAGTTGGCAAAGAAGTTTATTGAGCAATTCAGGATACACACTATGCGCCCAAAGGACGTGATGTCTCTGTCAAGTGTAATCCAAAATCCTGGGGAATCGTTGAAGGAATATTTGCAAAGATTCCACGTGGCAGCAACTGAAGTCAGTAATCCCAATGACCATGCAATTCTGATGGCTGTAATGAGAGGTGTGGATCCAGACTCTGAGTTTGGAGACTGGCTGGCAGGAAAACCTCCTGCTACGCTAGAGCGTTTCTACTCTAAGGCACACCAGTTCATAAGAAGAGAGGAAGCTAGGTGGGTACGACGAGATAAGGCGCCAGGGCCTGTCCAAGAGTCAATAAAGAGCAACATCGCTGTGAAGCAATCGGGAGACAGCTCGGGAAAGGTCCAAGTCAACGTCCAGAACAAACCTGGGCAACCCAAGGAGTCCGGAGGAAGGAGTCAAGGGAAAAGAAAAGAAGCAGGAAAGTGGAAGTCGAGAATTCCAAGCTACAGCGAGTACACTCCGCTAAACGCCCCACTTGAAAACATTTACCTATCCACCTGCAATACTTTTCAGTACAGAAAACCACGTCCAAAAGAATCAACTGAAGAACAGAAGCGGACCGGGAAATATTGTCGCTTCCATGAGACTTATGGACACAATACGGAAGAATGTAGACACTTGCACGACGCTATCGAGAAGATGATCAGGCAGAAGAAATTGCAAGAATTTGTGAAGGATCCACAAGAAGGAGGACAGGGAACGTCCAACCCAGGCCGTGCACCAGCTCCACGTCATCCCGAGGAGCCTGCCCGGACCGTTGGTAGACTGGTCATAAATACAATTATCGGCGGGCCTCACCCCGTGGATAAGAATTGGCAGGAGATGGAGCGATATGCAAGTTCCTTGAAGCATGCAGATTTTGAGTGTTGTTCGAACATGGAGGACGGAGCCCCTGCTAAGCAACAGCGCGTAATGACAGACGATATTGTGTTCAGAAGCAGAGACGCTGATCAGGTAGAGGCTCTGACCATCGACCCCATGGTCATATCTGCAACGATCGGACCAGCATACGTAAAAAGAATTCTGATTGATTCTGGAAGTTCAGTCAACATCATCTTCAAGAAGGCCTACGATCAAATGAAGCTAGAAACAAAAGACTTGAAACCATCCAAAGCTCGTATCCACGGCTTTAACGGCGCTGCAACTGATGTAGTGGGATATGTCGAGTTACCAGTTGAACTGGGACAAGGCGAACGTCAGAGAGTGTGAATTCTACCCTTTGTAGTTTTGGATGTGGACTCTCCGTATAACGTTTTCTTGGGCCGGCCGGCCCTGGCGGAGTTTAGGGCAGCGTTAGCCCCGTGGTGTTTAACTTTGAAGTTCCCGACTGACAAAGGAGTAGGCATTGTTCACGGCGACCAAGCAGCTGGTCGCTCCTGTTATGTGGCCGAGCTCCGAGAGGCCCACCGGAGGGAGAAGGGAAAGGTTGCGGACAATCCCGTCCGCATCCTCAATGCAGATAATTGACAAGTAGTGCCCGAGCCCTGGCTCGGGCATAGTTCTCGGATCTACGGAGATATAGATCCGAGAGATGACGATGAGAAACCCAGGGAAGAGAAGGCAGCACCGGCTGAATTAACAATTGACATTTCAGTTAGCCATGACGACCCTTCGCGAATACTGAAGATCGGATCACAGCTAGGCCCCGCAATGACTGAAGACCTTAGCGACTTCCTCCGGGCGAACCTTGATGTTTTCGCCTGGACGCATTCTGATATGTGTGGGATTTCTCCCGCCATCACGAGTCATATGTTGAACATAGACCCGAAATACGTCCCAGTCAAGCAAAAAAGGAGAGGAATGGATCCGGAGAGATCCGCCGCTCTTGGAGAGGAGGTGGACAAACTTAAAGCAAATGGGTTCGTCCGCGACGCCCTCTACCCGGAATGGGTCTCCAACCTCGTACTAGTAAAGAAGGCGAATGGGAAATGGAGGACTTGCGTAGATTATTCCGACTTGAACAAAGCATGCCCTAAGGACAGTTTCCCGTTGCCTAGGATCGATCAGTTGGTCGATTCCACCGCAGGACACGAGTTACTGTCATTCATGGATGCGTACTCAGGATACAACCAAATCCCAATGCATATTCCGGACCAAGAACACACCAGCTTCGTTACAAATGTCGGGCTGTATTGCTATGTAGTGATGCCCTTTGGATTGAAGAATGCTGGAGCAACTTACCAACGTATGGTGAATCGAATGTTCAAGGACCAGCTGGGTAAAACCATGGAAGTCTATGTGGATGACATGCTCGTGAAGTCACGACGGTCAAACGACCACATTCAAGACTTGGCTGAAATGTTCGACATACTCAGGTTTTATGGCATGAAGATCAACCCGTTGAAGTGTTCTTTCGGCGTTGCATCAGGGAATTTTTTGGGATTCATCGTCAACGCTAGGGGAATCGAAGCCAACCCAGAAAAGATCCAAGCTATTCGAGATGTACAAGCGCCCAGGACTATAAGCAGGTACAGAGCTTGAACGGAAAAGTAGCTGCGCTGAGTCGATTTATATCCAAGGCAACTGACAAGTGCATCCCGTTCTTTGACATAATAAAGAAAGGAAAGAGAAATTTTGAATGGACGTCTAGCTGTGAGGAAGCATTCGGAATCTGGTGAGGCATCTGGAGAGCCCACCAATGCTATCAAAACCAGTGGACCATGAGATGTTGTACGTATACTTGGCTGTATCCCCACATGTGATAAGTGTGGCTTTGGTACGAGAGGAGGATCGAGTCCAAAAGCCGGTGTATTATGTTAGCAAACGTTTAACAGGTGCCGAGAGGAATTACCCTAAAATAGAGAAATTGGCTTATTGCTTGGTGATTGCATCACAAAAGCTTCGCTCGTACTTTCAAGCACATTCAATTGGTGTTTATTCCGATCAACCCCTGAGGCAGGTACTCCAACGGCCGGAAACTTCTGGAAGATTGCTAAGATGGAACATCGAGTTGAGCCAATTCGATATCGCGTACTTACCACGGAGAGCCATCCGAGGGCAAGCATTAGCAGACTTCATCGCTGAGTTTACCATACCCATCAAACCGGACGATCACGATATCATTCCCCCCGTTCGATGGAAATTATACACTGACGGTGCATCAAACGACCGTTGCTCCGGCGTGGGCGTAGTTCTTGTAACTCCGGAAAACCGATCGATCTGTTATGCCCTGAAGCTCGATTTCCCGGCTACAAATAACGAAGCTGAATATGAAGCACTGATCGCTGGCTTGAAGCTCATCAGGGAACTCGGGATCGAATCAGCTGAAATCTTTTGTGACTCGCAGTTGGTGGTTTACCAAGTACGGGGAGACTACCAAGCAAAGGGACAAAAGCTTGCTCCGTACCTCATTCAGGTCCAAGAACTACTATCAAATCTTGAGCGTTATGACATCTCACATATCCCGCGCGAACAGAATAAAGAAGCCGACTTATTGGCTAAGTTCGCGAGTACCGACGATGCGCAACAAATGGGATTGTATCCCGTCGAAGTCTTGCATGCCCCGAGCATAGACAAAATGAAAGTCGATCGCGTGTTGGGAACAAAAATCGAGAAGGAATCGTGGATAACCTCATTCAAACTATACTTGACGACCGGGGCTTTACCAGGAAAAAGAAGCGAAAGACGGCAGGTCCTTCGAAAGGCCGCGCGATACATAATGCAGGATGGATCAATGTATCGAAAAGGATTCTCAGTCCCGTTATTACGATGCATCGGTCATGATGAAGCGAAGGGAGTCTTGAGAGAGGTTCACGAAGGGGAATGCGGCGATCATACTGGGGGGCAAACGCTAGCAAAGAAGATCCTCCGCTATGGATATTACTGGCCCACCGTAAACCGGGATGCCGCGGACTACGCAAGAAAATGCGACAAGTGTCAAAGATATGCGAAAATCCCGAGGGCTCCATCAACGGAACTCACACAAATGATCAGTCCCTGGCCATTTGCGATCTGGGGAATCGACATAATCGGCTCTTTGCCTCTATCCAAAGGTGGTGCGAAATACGCAATAGTTGCAGTCGACTATTTCACGAAATGGGCTGAGGCAGAACCTTTGGCCACTATCACCTCTAAGAAGGTCATTAACTTCGTTGTACGAAACATTATATGCCGCTTTGGCCTTCCACGCACCATCATTACAGACAACGGAACGCAATTTGAAAGTAGAGAGTTCAAAGAGTTCTGTTTAAAGTACGGCATCGAGAAAAAGTTCGCCGCCGTTGCACACCCAAAAGCTAACGGACAAGTTGAGGCCGTTAACAAAATAATCAAGTCCATATTGAAGAAACGTCTGGAGAAGGTTGGAGGCAAGTGGGTAGATGAACTCCCGACAGCATTATGGGCGTATAGAACTACCCACAAGTCCGCGACCGGCCACACTCCGTTCGCCTTGGCCTACGGCTCTGAAGCCGTTATAACCGTGGAACTTGAAGTTCCATCGCACCGAGTGACATACTATGATCCCAAGACGAACCAAAACCTCTTGCTGGAATCACTGGACTGCATCGACGAAAAGCGTGAAGAAGCTGAATTAAGGGCGGCGGCGCACAGACATCGAGTCAAGCGTTACTACGACGGCAGAGTCCGCCCAAGAATCTTTGATGTGGGTGATCTCATTCTGAAACGAGTCTTCCCGATACCATCACGCATGAATCCCAGCTGGGAAGGTCCATACGCCATTGAACGGAAGCTTGGAGAAGGAACATTCAAGCTAGCGACCGTTGATGGCGCGACACTCCCCCGAGCATGGAACAGTGAACATTTGCGGCACTATTACATTTAGCATGTTTTCCTTTCTTGTTGTAGGCACTGTTACTTCCTGCATGTCTCCATTCAATAGTGACTTAGTTTCCTTTTAAAGTTGTAATCGAGCAATTTAGTTGATTTTCATTAATAAAGGCTTGAAGCCATATTTTCTATGAAGTTTCTATATCTCTTAATTGGATGATAAATTACATTATCCTGCACGACATACAGACTCGTATAAACGATTCCAAATCTCCTAATCCCCAGAGCGCGGATCGGAGTACTCTAAGTCCCCAGAGCGTGGACTAGAGTATAAACGATTCCAAATCTCCGAATCCCCAGAGCGCGGATCGGAGTACTCTAAGTCCCCAAAGCGCGGACTAGAGTATAAACGATTCCAAATCTCTGAATCCCCAGAGCGCGGATCGGAGTACTCTAAGTCTCCAGAGCGCGGACTAGAGTATAAACGATTCCAAATCTCTGAATCCCCAGAGCGCGGATCGGAGTACTCTAAGTCCCCAGAGCGCGGACTAGAATATAAACGATTCCAAATCTCCGAATCCCCAGAGCGCGGATCGGAGTACTCTAAGTCCCCAGAGCGCGGACTAGAGTATAAACGATTCCAAATCTCCGAATCCCTAGAGCGCGGATCGGAGTACTCTAAGTCCCCAGAGCGCGGACTAGAGTATAAACGATTCCAAATCTCCGAATCCCCAGAGCGCGGATCGGAGTACTCTATGCCCCCAGAGCGCGGACTAGAATATAAACGATTCCAAATCTCCGAATCCCCAGAGCGCGGATCGGAGTACTCTAAGTCCCCAGAGCGCGGACTAGAGTATAAACGATTCCAAATCTCCGAATCCCCAGAGCGCGGATCGGAGTACTCTAAGTCCCCAGAGCGTGGACTAGAATATAAACGATTCCAAATCTCCGAATCCCCAGAGCACGGATCGGAGTACTCTAAGTCCCCAGAGCGCGGACTAGAGTATAAATGATTCCAAATCTCCGAATCCCCAGAGCGCGGATCGGAGTACTCTAAGTCCCCAGAGCGCGGACTAGAATATAAACGATTCCAAATCTCCGAATCCCCAGAGCGCGGATCGAAGTACTCTAGGTCCCCAGAGCGCGGACTAGAGTATAAACGATTCCAAATCTCCGAATCCCCAGAGCGCGGATCGGAGTACTCTAAATCCCCAGAGCGCGGACTAGAGTATAAACGATTCCAAATTTCCGAATCCCCAGAGCGCGGATCGGAGTACTCTAAGTCCCCGGAACGCGGACTAGATTATAAACTATTTCAAGCCTCCAAGTCCCCGGGGCACAGAGTCAACAAGAAGTCCAAGTACTCAAAAGATGTGGGACGAGAGGTACGCCATGTCCAAAAATGTTTGAACAGCACAAGAATGGATCGGGAGATAATGCAACTCATAAGAACTTGAGTTATGGCTACAATTAGTCAGTAAACCAAATAAAGACAAGAGAATCATTCAAACAAAAAGAAACTAAAACTTTATTCAATAAGTCCAAAATGGGAATACATGATCACTCCTAAAAAATTCAGACCTCTCTATACAAACTACAAGTTGTGGAAGATAAAAACAATTACAAAACTTAAGCAGGAGACTTGTTGAACAAGTGCATCGATTATTTCTTCGACTTCTTCTTCTTGTCTTCCTTTGGTGTTTCCGACGACTCCTCTCCCTCACGCTTTTTCTTGGACTTTTTGCTTGCCAGAGAAACGGAGTCAGGAGTAGGAGACGGAACATCCAGTGGTTTGGACCTGCCCGGGAGAATGATTTCAAAGGTCTGTTACGCGGGTCAGTGAGTTCCAGTATTTCAGATTCAACTTTGACTTTGACCTTTTTCTTCTCCTCGTCGGCGAGATGGTCCTTCATGCTCATCTCTGAAGTACGCTCAGAGGCGCCAGTGATTTCAATTTCATCGCTTCCTTCGGCAGGAGACGAAGTATCAAGTTTGTCATCATCTAGCGCCCCGATCACTTTAGCGTCTGGACCGGGAGTTACTCCCGCGTGAGCGGCATCGCTTGTTTTCTCTGTTTCCTCCTTGGCGTCATCGCTCCTCGGAGTTGGCTCGGCGTCGGAGCAACCTGCACGAAAACATAAGGAATGAGCATTGGAGCGAATAGCTACTGCTGAAAAATGACGGGAACTCTTCAACTTCTAGAGAAAGAAGAATTTCCTACCAGGGTCCGGCTGGCTATCGGTGGCACGAGGGGTTTCACCCTCCAGGATAGGTGACAGCACGTGAACACCAAGCCCGGGATCTTCGGGATCATAACTAGCATGCTGCTCGAATGGATCAAGTGCTGGCCGATCGGCCGATTGAGCAGCATAAGGAGCGGCAATGTGAGGAGTAGTAGCATTGGCCCCAGACGGGCCAGCTTCGTCATTCTTCTCTTTCGGAGGGGAAGAGCCTTTGCTATAAAGTGCCAATGCTGCGGATAAGTCTGATGGCTCATTCCCCCTTAGGAACTCCTTCACCAAGGCATCCTCATCGACCTCGTTGGAGCCCGACTCGACCTTCTTGATCCTTATCAGAGTTTCCCACGCCTCAGCCAGGGATTCGAGGTAGCCGTCGCCTAGAAATGTTAAGTCGCGGTGCATAAGGACGCGGGCTCCATACTCGGCGATCAACGAGTCAAACATACTTTTGACCTCTTCCCTACCGGCTTCTGCGGCCGCCTCGAGGCGAGAATCAAGCTCTTCCACAGCCATTCTTTTGCCCTCCTCACGGGCCTCGTCCTTCATTTTCTCGACCTCGGCGAGTTCGTCATCGAGCTTTGTCTTCAGGAGCCGGGTAGCAACAATCTCATCACAGTATCGCTGCGATTCTTCTTGAGCAGCTACTTTATCTTCCTTCTCCTTGGAAAGTAATTCCTTCAGCTCCTTGACTTGAGTAGCAAGTGCGTCCCTTTCCTTTTGGACAGAATCTTTTTCTAAGGCGAGGGCACCGCTGCGCTGGACTGCTTCGTCAAGCTCTTTTTTGTGAGCCGCCTCTAAACGAGTAACTGCCTCGGCAGTATTTTTTGCGCTTTGTTCAGCGGCTTCTAGCTTTGACTTATACGAAGCGAGCTCTTCATCTTGGAGTTTGATGATTTTCTTATCGCTGTCAGCCTCCAGATTCAGACGGTCAATCTCGTGTTGACGCTCGACGGACACTTCCGAGATCTTTTCCACCAAGTGCACGAACGCGTCATGTTGAACATAGACGTCATTGTTGCAGGCAATGGCACTTTGCTTAACGTGCCCAGGAATGTGATGGATGGCTGGGAGGAATTTCAAGCCGTCAAAGCAGATTTTCGGAAACTTGGCCTTAAGGTCGACCATCTTTTCCGCAACAGTCGGGTCCACTGCAGGAGTAGGAGGAGGAGGCTTTGAGAATTCCGTTCTTTTACGTTGCTCTCAAACTTGCCTCGTACTCGAGGAACTGGAGTGTTGTTCTCGAGCAGCATCAGACTGATAACCCTTCTGCGAAGACTTCTCCTTATCCGGCTCAGTTGGAGGAGGAAGATCGCGGGACTGAGAAGATTGAGAATGTGCTTTCTTGCGGTGAGACGACTCGCGAGGACGATTGTCCCTATCTTCATAATCACCTCGGTCCCTGCGTCTGCCTGAACCGAAATCCCGTCCTGAGTGATGGAATATAGAAGACCCTGAAGGCGATCAAGTCCGTGAGAGCGGCCCATATCACCTGCGAAGAATGGAAATAACAACGAGTTAAGGAGAATACACGAATTAAAAAGACTTGAAGTATATTATGGAATGCGCATGTGCGTGTGTGTCCTAGTGTTCCCCTCGACGGACCCGTTCGTTTATCTTTGCTAATAGGAGTGTTGTCTCCTTGAGCCGGGAGTAGAACTCCTACATTGCCTCTAGCGAGCGAAGAGAATTTGAGAGCTTCAAGATCATCGAACCCGTAATTAAGTAAATCATCGGGGATGGACAGGTTGGACAGACCCCTCAGAGAACTTTCCAGGTGCTGCGAAGAAGCCTCTTTCTCAGGAGGGATAGGCGTAACTTTTGAGGTGCCACCAACTTTCTCCTTTTGAACCGTATATTTCAACTTCTTCTTTCCCTTCGAAGGGGAGGATGATGTCTCAATATCCTGAACTTCGATTGCCGGATTCCAAGCGGGACCCATGTTCTCGCCCTGAGTTTTAGGGGCATCATCCTCTTTGCGCTCGCCTTCTTTGTGCGTGTCGGGAGCGCGACGCGACGACGGTCCGGCAAGTTTTTTCCCTTTACCGGACGGAGGTTTGGGAATGGTAACACCTTCTGGAAGGCTGATTCGACGACCAGGGGCTAGCAAGCCAAACCCCGACAGCGATTCATTTGAAATGATGGTCCGGATGTCTCGATCCTCGGCAGGAAGAGCTCTAATGGCTTCAACAGCCTCAGAATATCCTCGACCTTCCGGACGCGGGTTGATACCTGAAAAGATGAAACGAAGAGTTAGGAAAAGCATGACTCCGATTAAATACGGATAGTGACTCAGCAAAGAGACTTACTGCCTTCAACCCATCTCCTAGCGAAACCAGAAGGGCAGCGCACATAGAACCATTCCTGTTTGTACAGGGCGAATTTGCTACATGCCCCTGTCAAGATCTGACACTTGTGGTATGGCTCGAGGAACATAAAGGAAGGACTGTCTTTCCGTCTCTTGAACATATAAATGTATCTGATATCACCGGGGGTTGGAGGTCTGGAGAAGATGGCCATGAAAAGTAAGTAAGTCCCATATAGAAACGCATGACCGTTCGGGTGCAGTTGCGATGGAGCCATGTCTATGTACTGCAGAACATCCCGGAGAAATAAGTTGAATGGAGGCACGCTGCCCATCCAACACATGAACTTGTTGCAGGTAGTGTACCCGACTGGGGGCAGATGAGGGCGATCGTGTCTCGAAGGGACTAACACGTCGGCGAAAGGAATACCGTGAATAGAGCATATCCGCCTCAGAGCAGCTTCGTTGATCTTCGAAGCTTGAGAGTCGATCGGATTGTCTAGTAAGATGGTTGCCTCCAGAGCATCAGGCGCCAAGTTATGAGCGGGAGAAGTTGACGGGTTAGAAGTATCAGCGGCCCCTTGCCTTGCTGACGGCCCAGGCCTGTCAGATATGGTGGAAGAGCTAGACTTTCTTGACATCCCAAATAAATAACTAAGTGCTTGAGAGAACTATACTTAAAAAACGTTGAACGTTAGAATTAGCAACACGAGTTTTCCTCCCACATGGTGTGTGAACTAGTGCAAGCAATTGTGTACAAGCGATAAGAATCTAAAGTTTTTTAAAGATATAATAATTAGCTTCGAATCATCGCCTTCGAAGACCGTCATCGCTGACCGTCTCAAAAAGCTTGCCTTGAGGCGATTACAGTTCCAGATTCAGGAAGCATATGATTTATAAAGTGACCGGCCTAAGTTCTGTTCGACATATTGTGTGTTCTACATGTCTAAGTCCTGTTCGGCATACATGTGTGTTCGGCATGTCTAAGTTCTGTTCGGCATATATGTGCGTTCGGCATATATGTATGTTCGGCATGACTAAGTCCTGTTCGGCATATATGTGTGTTCGGCATGTCTAAGTCCTGTTCGGCAGGTATGTGTGTTCGGCATGTCTAAGTTTTGTTCGGCACATATGTGTTCGTTCGGCATGTCTAAGTACTGTTCGGCACGACAATTGTTCGGCGATTATGTCGTTCGGTCTAAATGATATTCGGCGTATGTGCCCGTTCGGCATTAGGGTAGTGTTCGGCCTAAGTTCGTTCGGCTAGAGTAGCGCTCTGCCTTCGAACATAACTCCACCCAGCTCCCTCTCCATTTACGCCGAACGACAAAGACAGATCGCTCGGCGCAGGTTACGCCGTTCGACTCCCCATCTTCCTTTTTTCTTCCAATCTTGATAGCACAAAGGAGCCAGGCTTAACTACCATACACCGTTCGGCGACTCCAAGCGAGCAAACCACTTCCACTAGCCACGCATTTACAGCTAAGGAAATACCCCGTTTCCGTGTGATGAACCTAAAGTGGAAGTAGTGCAATTGTGGAAGGAATGATACCTAATTCGACGATCGAAGTTGAAGACGGATTAATTAGACTTTATATCTGATAGGATGGCAAGAGTTGCAAATCTCTAGGAATGATAGAAAAGAAGGCGTAAAATAAAAATGGTGGAAGGGCGCCTGGTTATATAGAGGGAGGTAGAAGTCGAAGCGGCTATACCCGGTAGAACCGGTCAATACCGGAGTGTTCGGCATCGAAGCGGAGAGACGCTCGGCACGCGAGGTACGTTCGGCTTCGAACGTATCGTTCGGCATCCTAACCTCGTTCGTCTTGCACCTCCTTCACTAACATTCTCGAGAAGATACCTCCGAGGTAAATTGTACTAGATTCAAAGCGCATCACGTTCGGCCACGCGATACACTTTGGGGGGCAAGTGTTTCCTGGATATTTGGCCAGGCAACTAGTACTCGGCATCTAGGAGAACTCGGCGTAGTACTCGGCAACCAGTACTCGGCATCAGAGAGTGTCCGGCATTCAGGAGTGTTCGGTGAAGCACTTGACATCCAGGCGTACTCGGCGTAGTACTCGGCAACCAGTACTCGGCATCAGAGAGTGTCCGGCATTCAGGAGTGTTCGGCGAAGCACTTGACATCCAGGAGTACTCGGCGTAGTACTCGGCAACCAGTACTCGGCATCAGAGAGTGTCCGGCATTCATGAGTGTTCGGCGAAGCACTTGACATCCAGGAGTACTCGGCGTGGTACTCGGCATCCAGTGGAACTCGGCGTCAGAGAGTACTCAGCATCCAGCAGTGTTCGGCGTCAACTGGCACTCGGCGTCAACCAATGCTTGGCATCAAGACTGCTCGGCATACAAGAGTGCTCGGCATCAAGACTGCTCGGCATCAAGGCTGCTCGGCATATGAGATCACTCGACATCAAGGAGAACTCGGCAGCATCTGTGGTTCTGCATACATGAGTACTTGGCGTAGTACCCGGTAGCATAAGAAGTACTCGGCACAAAAGTACTCGGCGTCTAGAGGAGCGTTCGGCTTCGACTGACTAACATCCTGCACTTCCCAAACATCAAACCACACCGTTCGGCACAGAAAGGACTGCTCGGCATCAGAGCGTTCGGCAAACCTTACTCGGCATGCAGCGACCACTGTACTCGGGCTGGAGCGTTCGGCCATCAGCCCACTTGGGAAGTGCAGCCCATCTTTGTCTATAAATAGAGGGGCAGGGTCACAGTGATAGGGATCCTTTTTGGGAGAGAGAACACGGGGAGACTCTGCCATTTTCAAGACTCATCCTCTCTACTTAAACAACTTCATTCGAGCATTTGATTCATGAATTGTATTTGTAATCAACTATAAGGAAGATCAATAAAGTTTAACCTCAAAGTGGACGTAGGCAATTACGCTGAACCACTATAAATTTGGTGTTCTTACTTTCTGCATTTAATTAGCATTTCCTTCTCTGTTTAATTTACTTTCATCACTTATATCTCTACACAATATTTCTGAACGAGGTTAGTGACCAATTTTGGTGCTAACAGTTCGAACAACTTATATCGGAACAAAAGCCATTTATCCGTAAAACGATTTTCGATCACATTATCGATATTTCTTCAAACTATTTATTTCTATAACACTTTCCAAAAATAAGTTTACCTCCTTTAGTTATTAATTAAAAGTATTTATGTGGATATTTTAAGACTATGTTGTTTTATCTTATACCTAATGATTCGTACTTCTTGGTATGGCATGAGTTTACATGCAATTTTTGGGCTTTGGGTCGGTGTGTCCGGAAGTGCAGATTATTACACTCGTGTTAGACGGTGACTTTTCTATCGATTAGAAAATCGCCGAAAAATTATAATCGTTAAAAACCGCAAGCGCATGGCGTACAATTGTAGTACGTATGCGAGTACGGGTCGATCCATAAGGAATGAATTAAATTTCAATAATACTCAATCAAATTAACCCAAAGTTTGAAGTGGTTTTAAACTAAGAAAAATTGTAATATTTAGCTAAAGCAAAAGTGAACGAACTACAATAATAAAGAACAATTTAGAAGCAAATCCACTTCCAATCATTCATATAAATCAAAACAAAATTCACTTGTAATCTCGCATTAAAATATTAAGTAGAAACGATAAATTTGCTTATTATAAGTATGATTTATTTGTGCTATTAATTAGCATAACTTAAATCATCAAACTCTAACACACCATTCAAACCCACTTATCAAAACTCATGAAAATGACATGAAAATTTAAAATAAAACCTATTTTAAGTCCGATCTATTTACTTTTAATTAGTAACATAGACCATCAAATTTTGATTCTAGTTTGACTTTCATTATCAAAACCCCTTAGGCAAATGATCAAATAGTTTATGTTTTAAATGGAGTTAAGCATAACCTATTTGAGATGTCAACATGGGCTATCAAAATTCAATAAAAGAAGCACAAACCACCATCATTCATATTTTTCATTAAGCACATAAGAGAGATTACAGATGAAATCATTATGTTAATTTAATATATTTCACGAGAGCTTCATTACCCCTAAATTGAAGGGGTTTAGCTACTCATATTTGAAAACATGATAACATAGAATGATTTCAACATAAAAAGAGAAGGAAAATGAGAGCTATTAAAATAAAAGAGAGCTAACTGCTAACATGAAATAAAAGGAGCATAAATGAAAATTGCATGAAAGTAAAAACAAGGCTAAGAAGCCATGAAAGAAACTTTTATTTACCTTTGATTTTATGGCTACAACCTGCATGAAAAAGAAGAAGATAATTACATGAAACATAAAGGGTATTTATACATGCTTAAAACCCTAATTCATATTTTAGGGGACTACCTAAATTACCCTTGAGAAAGTGTAACCTCCAAGTAATCATTAGGGAATTAATTAATCAAAACTAACATGCCTTTAAGCCACCATTAACATATGCATGTGTTTTTAATTATGGACCATATGGTAGTGGGTTTGTGGGCTCCTCCATGTTGCATGAATTCATTTCCATTCTTCATTTGCGTTCAATATATGTACATGCATTCGTCCATGAATCATTTTCATATTTCCACTTCATTTCCTACAAATAAAAATAAAAATGTGCAAATAAATTTTCTCAAATTAATTCATACACAAAATTACCGTTTACCCCCCAAATAAAGATGAATAAATGATGATTTGAAAACAATTTAAATTTTGTTTTAAACGTGTAAAATACCCTAATATGGTTATTTATTTAAATAAAAGTAGATTAAATATGGAAGTAAAAATATGCACTTTTACATGCACATCGAATGCCCCCACACTTATCTTTTTATTCATCCTCGAATAAACTAAAACTAAGATAAATTTGTTTTCGTAGAAAACACGATTGCATTGGGTATATACAACAAGCCGTTAAACCTCTAGGTGTCCCTAGTAGGACGAGTGTTGTCTCGTGAGGGTTTTCAACGGATACTACCTACAAAATCCAAATACGATATGTAAATTCTAATGCGACTACATGATGCAAGTTTTTGAAACTATTTACAAATAAAGAATTTACTTTAAATTGACACTAGTAAGTTAAATATAAGTTTTGGTCATTATCAAGAAATTTTAGTCCTTTTACTCATCAAAACTTCCAACAAAAATTAAGTTAACATCACAATTAGACTCTAATTTGGCTAGTTGTTTCGGTTGATAACATAGTGCAACTATGAAATGGATCCTTTAGTTGATTATCAAAGTCTTACAAAGTGGTATTTTTATTTATTTTGAATAACTAGTTGAATCAAATAAGTGAAGATAGTGCTTGGATTTCAATTGATTGCTCTCTCTCTCTCTTTTTAAAAATATTAACATTATTATTATTTACACACCTAACTCAGATAAACTGAGGCCAGATATACCGATCATGCACTGCCTTTCAGGGTTGCGTGAGAAGAGTTTAGAGCATGGCGAGTGTACACACTTGCGTATGAACACATGACTCTAGGTGGTTAACTTTATTAAATATATTTACATACACCTAACTCAGATAAACTAAGGCCAGATATACTGATCATGCACTGCCTTTCGGGCTTATGTGAGTAGGGTATAGAGCACGGCGAGTGTACATACTTGCATGTGAACAAATGACTCTAGGTGTTTCTTATTTTTATAAAAACCTTTTTTTATTTTGATTTATATATATATATATATATATATATATTCTTTTTTTTCTTTTTTTGTAAAGAGAGAGTTTTGCAAAATCATCTTAGCACTACTTAACGTAGAAGATCAAAAATGTTATCGCCTTTACTTTAAATCAACCACTCTTTTAAACAAAGATTACAATTAGGACATACTTCATAATTATCACTTATGAACCTTCCTATATACTAGTTAAACCATAGTTACTTGTAATCAAACTTTATTTTTATTTTTGTTGAGACAAATAAATTTTCAAAAATTTCAATTTAATAACCAAAAAAATATATTTACCCTATAGTGTTTCTTCAAAAGTAAATTAATATGCTAAAAAAAGAAAATTTATTTTGGGATTTTTTTAAGTTTTGAGTTTTGGAAAGAAACTGCAAAAAATAAACCATGAAAAATCAAAAATGAACATGAGACTCCCCCCCCCGCCACACTTAATTTTGACTGTGTCCCCACAGTCAATGCATGATATAATGAGTGTAACGGGGAAAATATGTACATATTTACAAGAAGGGGTTAACATTTCTTACTAGACGTAGTATGGCTCTTGAAGAGTCATGAGCTCCTCTTCTCGATCACTCGCCAACTCCAAGTAAGGCTTTAAACAATGACCATTGACTTTAAAAATCGGTCCATCACTAGGGTTTTCTATTTCTATGGCACTGTGTGGAAACACAGTATGTACGATGTACGATCTGTCCACCTTGATTTTAACTTTCCAGGAAACAAATGAAGTCCAGAGTCATACAAAAGAACTTTCTGATTTGGCGAAAATGTTTTCCTTAGGATTGACTTGTCATGAAAAACATTTGTTCTTTCTTTGTAAATTTTCTCGTTTTCATACGTGTCGTTCCTAATCTCCTTTGATTCATTGAGTTGCAATTTCTTGTTTTCGCCAGCTTTTTCAAGATCAAAATTTATGTTCTTAATTGCCCACAATGCTTTATGTTCAAGTTCGACGGACAAATGACACGCTTTACCATATACAAGCCTAAAAGGAGACATCCCAAGATTGGTTTGTATGCAGTTCTATAAGCGCATCTGTCAATTTTTATGACCAATCTTTTCGATTTTTATTTACAGTTTTCTCCAAAATTTATATGGCCACAAGTTTAAGGATGATACGGAGTGGATAACTTGTGGATTATCGAGTATTTCTTCATTAGAATTTAAAATGAACGATTACAAAAATGGGTTCCATTGTCGCTTATTATTGTGCGAGGTGTTCCAAACCTCAAAAAGATGTTTTCTTTTATAAATTTCACAACAACTTTATGGTCATTTGTTTTACAAGGAATGGCTTCAACCCATTTAGAGACGTAATCAACGGCAAGAAGAATGTATAGATTTTCGAAAGAATTGAGAAACGGTCCCATAAAGTCAATACCCCAAATGTTAAAGATTTTAATCGTAAGAATGGGGTTCAAAGGCATCATGTTTCGTCGCAAGATTTTTCCTAACATTTGACAGTGATCACAAGTTTTACAAAACTTGAATGCATCTTTGAAAAGCGTAGGCCAGTAAAAACCACATTAAAGCACTTTTTCGGCTATTTTCTTCGGACTGAAGTGACCACCACTGTAATGACCCACCTTTTTAGACGGTTTAAATCGAAAATAAACCATACATGTCAGACCCAAACCATTCAAAAGGGAGGATTTTTATGGGGAAAATAAGAAAAAGAAGAGAAAAGAAAGGAAACAAAATGCAGAATCTCACAGGGGAATGATAAAATATAATAATCAAATAAATAGTTCATGAAGCTGTTTTACAAATTACATTTGATTACACTTTATAATACAATCAGAGTTACATATACAACAGGAATAAATAAATAAAATGCAGCGGAACAACATAATGCAGTAGCATAAATATAATAAATAGCAAACAAATCTTCGTCTTTGTCCTCCAGAGATAAATGGTCTTCAATACATTGAAAAGCTCAAACTGACCCGAGCGTAATGAAAAGACAAAACACTCGAGTCAGAACTAAAAGATCTTATGTAAGTTAAATCAATAGTAAATAAATATGAGTGTAGCAGCGTCAGAGATGTTTATGAGATTTTACATCTCCTATCCATTGTATAACGTGCGTGCAATAATTTAAGAGATGTTTGGGATTTCCATGTCCTAAGGATCGTTAAACTATCTACATACATAGTACAATACGCTATTATAATATGTCTACAGTAAAGTAAAATATTAAAATAGCGTTAAGGCGTTACCCATAACCCCCTTAACACATTTCATATAAATGTCGTAGTCTATACAGTACTATAAACTCCACCGTAAACTGGTGGGCTATCAGGGAGCACTTCATAGGTACGACACAAACCAAACTCGTAATGGGCGTGATAAGGCATGTGACAAGGCACGCGAGGCAATGCCATGTAGGATTCTGCCATTTGCACTCCAGAACTGGTGGTAACGCATGGCAGCTACTACCGCCCTCCTCGGAACACACTCCCATAATCAAATCGAGGGATGGCCACCAAATCAATCACAAAGTCATAATAAGGTATCGAAGAAGCATGTTCGATCGGAGGTTCGAAGAAGCATGTTCGATCGGAGGTGCGACCTCACTTGGCCCGGTATAGCTCATGTTTTAGTCACATCAAGCTGACTCGAGGGAGTTAAGGCTACGATAATACCTCATACAGAATCATTCGCCAAGCCATCCTACTTCATTCTAGAATCTCCACCACGTACACGGTTGTTAAAGTGGTTTTCGGTATTGGCAGAGAGTATGACAATATCGGATCCTGGTCTCATTAACAACCAAACGCTTATTTCACACCGGATGGTTCTTTTACATTTCCAAAATCAATTCATAATTGATATCAAAATATCATATTTAACTCAAACCATATCACTTTCGAAATCATATTCACTTTCGACATATTCACTTTCGAAATCATATTCACAAAGTAGGTTAAACTCGCATTTCAAAATCATCATATTTGCTCAAATATGTCATTTCTCTAGAAAATATCATTTCAAATTCCAACTTAGGTTATAACATCATTTAACCATATTCGCTTTTAAATCCAGGATTTAAATATAAACACTTCAACTTTACACAGTCTGAAACTTAGAAGATAGTTTAGATAGTCATAAATAGTTTAAATAGTTTTAAAATAGTTTAAAATAGTTAAAATACTTTAAAATAGTTTAAATGGTTTAAAATAGTTTTAAATGGATTAAAAGAGTTTTAAATAGTTAAAATAGTTTAAAATATTTTAAAATAGTTTAAATAGTTTAAATATAGACTAAAATAGTTAAATAGTTTGAAATAGGTTAAAATAGTTTAAAATAGATTAAAATAGTTAATTAGTTTAAAATAGATTAAAAATAGATTAAATACAGTTTTAATAGTTTAATATAAAATAGTTTGATTATTGAAAATGGTTTATATAGTAAATAGTTTGAAAATCTAAATAAATCTAAATTTAAAAGAATATATCTTTAAACAGTTTACATTAAAATAATTAATTTGAAATTAATATCAAATTAAACCATTTCTTCCATTTCAACAAATCTGGACCATATCCAGATTTCAACAAAACTAAATTTCCTTTCAATACAAATACCAAAAATAGCATTTCAATTTATATCGATTTCAAATCCATGTTTGAACTACAATATTAAAGCACTTTGAATTTAGTAGATTTCAAAGTTTAAATATTCAACATTTCAATAACTCAATTTCGATAAATTTCATTTATTTTTTTCAAATTTCAACTTTGAAATTTCGATTTAAATTCCTTTAAACAATTCGTTTGAACCAGTTTCAATTTCAACATTTAAAGCTTGGATTTTCAAAGTTAATTCAGTTTATATAAACCAATTTTTTTTTCAAAATATCATTTAACTGAATTCAAAAATTAAGGATTTAAAAATCATTTAACTTAACTAATCCGGTGTCCGTATATAATTTTCTACTCTATGGTCAAGTGATACGAATATATATCATTTCAACCCACAATAATTTAAATTTATGGGTATATATCATTTCAACCCGCAATCCCGAGTTAAAATTAAAATCCGTAAAATCGCTCGAGTCTATCATCAGCTTATAACGATTTTACCTACTATAAGATCGTTCGGGTATGTATCATTTCAACCCATAGTGATTTTTCCTAACAATAAACTAAGGGAACTTGCAGTGTGATAACAATATATAAATATAAAATCCAATCATACAATATCAACAATTAAACAACCATGACAATCATCATTTAAATCAACCAATAAATAACAACAATTGGCTGGTTATCATTAACAGACATTTTGAAATGATCCGCTTAAATTTTTTTTTATATACACAGTGGCCATTTAATCAAGAAAATATTACATTCCAATTTTCTTCTATCCAGGACCTTTTTGCCAATATAAAAATATTGGTTTACTCATTTCATTTTAAACTTACATATGTGAAGATATATAAGTCACTTTCTACTTAAATCAGAGTACAGAAATTTGGAAGTAGAAATCTGTTTGGGAATCATTTAAAAGAAATAATCCCTACAATAGTGTATCTAAAAAAACCAGATTTTCCAAGTATACTTAGATTATGGCATAACTATTGGTTTCATGTCTCAAGACTTATCATTTTGCATGAATTTCCATAATTTTATTACTGTATGAACTGGGCTTTTGCATGTGCATGTGTGTGCATGTTCCTGTGCATGTGTGTTTGTGCTCTTGCATGTGCCTAATTTCTTCCTCCTCTTGTTAGCAAAAGGTCTGAGTCTATCCTATATTTGGGTTGTAATAACATAACTGAAAATTTAGTTTAAAAACTCTTTAGTGCTGGCTTAACCCGGGCTCAATAAAATGGTTATGTTAGCCATATTCAGATTGCACTATTTCTTAACAAAATACATGTTATTTTGTTTTCTTTTCAAAGCAACTCAAACCCTCATTCTGCCAGGTTTTATTTCAACTTAAACATGGGTTTTCTGATGTTAAATATTTGGATATACATTCAATCCACAAATCCTTTCAATCTCAGATTTTCCACCATTTAAACTAACTATTATTGAAGCTTGAAAATTCCAATTCTTAGCAAAGTATTTGCAAAACAAGTCACATAAGTTTCAACTGATACACATATAGGTTCAGCACTTGATCAAGACAGTAGATCTACAATACATCAGTTTTCTAATCAAATTTAAACAAAATAGTTTAACATAATTCAGCATAAACATCCATTTGAACTTCAACAAATACTTAAAGATAGCATCCAATTCCATAAGAAGCTAAACATCCAAAGCCTGATCAAAGGAATTCTTACTTTCCTGCAAAACCACCATGAACTGCCCCATATGAATATAAGACATCCAATGGTGCATAAAACACACAAGGGTCAGACTAAAGTCTGGTATGAGTAATCTAACTGAAAACATGATTTATCTGACACTTATTCATATTCAAATAATTTCAAAATGGATAAAGGAACTCAATACCACTCTTGTGCATGTTTCTGTGATACATGGGTATATACATTAGTGCACAACTATTTGTATGTGATTCAATGGTTTAGTTCAGTGATAACAATCATAGGATCCATCCATAAAACATCATAAACCAATCAACATATTCATCAATTTAATCATCAAGTCTTTCCTACCAGATTTCTGGCCATCAGGGATTTTACCCAAGCCCTCTCATGAACCTATTTCTATTGTTCACTATCAAGTATATTATGGTCTTTAGCTACTTTCTCTTGTTAAACCACACACTGCCTGGGACATATCTCTATTAACCCAGCACACTCAGGCCCCTGGGTATAAGCATACCATGTGTGAGCTTGCAATGTTCACCTTGCCAAGCCATATTTTGTAGCCCTAAGATCCAAAAGTCCTTAGTTAAATTACTAAGTGTTATTTTCCCTTGCTCATTCCTATGCTAATCCCTTCTGCATATCATATTTTAATCAAAGAAATAAACCTACATTCAGCCAACATATATTCATCCAGAGATTGGTAAGTCATGTTCTCATAAGCAATCATTTTATCATGCAAACATATGTGGTTTCTAAGCATATTATTTTTTTCTATGGGTTTCAGTGGATCAAGTTACAGACATATGGTCATAAATAATTTTCTGGTTGTCTCCTTTTACCTCTGGTTCAATCAGACCTTTGTTGATTTAAGATCTGGCTAAACCACAAGTATATGCTTTGATTTGGAGAGTTCATAAAACATAGAAGCTCAGCACATGTATAACATTGCACCTCTACATTTATCTTTATTTTAGTTGATGTGAGACATAAGCAACAACACAATGTTGCAGCCCCACATTTTCTTTCATTTTCAGACCATACATCTACACCATTAATCCTGGGTTTTAAAATAAATAAATGCCTAAAGAAAAACCCATAAAAGTCTACTTCATCTCAAAGTTAAACATAACACAGATAACCATATTCAACCATGAAATCCATGACTCTTGTATACTGGATAATGTCATTATAAAGGGTTATACACTTAAGCAGATCATTGGCAAGCCAAACTTATCAAATCATAAAATGAACATAGCTTGTAAAAGTGAAATATAAATTTAATTAGTCTGCCTCAATATTCAGGACTTATTGCCAAAGTTTCCAGTGAGGTTACTCACCTTAATCCTTCTTTTTCCTAAGCTTTTTGAATCCTTTTTAGTCTTCTTCCTTCTTCTAATTCTAATGGCTGATGCTCCTTGTTTTTTTTTCTCTGGCTTATACTTTATTTTCTTTTCTCTAAATGGTGGAGAGCAAATTCTGTAAGATCTCACTACACTAAGCCTCCTTATACAAAATTCATGACTGCAACTAGGGTTTAACAAAATTACCCAATGTCATTTTTACCCTATACAAAACATGGTCTGCCTCTTATTTGATTCAAGAAAATAAAAGGGTATGTGGTCCTTGTCTTTATTTTTAGAAATAAGCCTAAACTCTTTACCTCGGTTATGTTATATGCATGACTCTCATTTTCCAGATTAAAGAAATTACTGGAAATGGATAAAGTGTTTGCTTAAGGGTTCATGCCATTTCCATGCAATATTTGTTTTCTTCCAACAAATGTTTGCTTGTGCACATGTATATGTATGCCTTTTTTTTATTTCTGCCTAGCTTTTATTTTCTTTGTGCCAGATTTATTAAAGACATAATCCTATCTTTATACATATGTATTTCTAAATTACTTATTTTAATTTATATATTGATTTCTGCCTATTTTATTATACAGAAAACTGTGTGCATGTATGTGCACTATCTTGTGCACATGTACATGTTTTAAACCATGTATCTGCAAATCAGTTTCCTATTCCTATCTTTTTCAATGCAATTTTAAACAAATATAAACTAAATTAAATTATGAAATTGCTCACAAAAATCAGGGTTATCACACATTTAACTGGCAATTTAAATTAAATATTAAATTAAATGGCAATTTAATTCAATAAAATTCAGATTTAACTGGCATGACAAATTAAAACTACCAAACAATGATCAATTAACTTCTAATCACATCATAAATTTAATTTAACTAACATAAGACAATTAGTAGTTGTGAGTGGATTAAAACACTCACCTTTGATTTCAAATCGATTTGAAATCCAAATGAAGGCCCAAAATTTAACAGTCTCAGAATTCACCCAAACTAGTGTTAGGAAATCAATTCTATGATTTCGATAATAACAACTAAACAATGGAAATAGAATATGCATATATATCTATATTTACAGGTAATTGGTAAAGTAACATCACCAAAGAGACAAGAACAAAGACTCAAAAGAAGTATCAAGTAGCTACAAGTTGAGAGAATTGGAAAAGGAATGATACAGGCACAGGAAAAGCAACATGCACAAATCCAGACATCTGAGTGCACTGACCCCGATGTCTGACTGAATTCTCTGGTTCGCATATCAGTCAAAACCAGATGTTTGGTTAATATACTCAGACGTCTGACAAGCAACTACATACAAAAAATATATGAAGACCAGACGTCTGAAATATTTTCCAGACGTCTGATTTTGAACTTGGCTGTGTATATTCAAAGTACAACTGTCATATTTGAAAAGACACGATCGCTCCTCTTCACTGCAACTCTTCATCACCATTGGAAGCGACCTTAAAGCACTTGCTAACAGATGCAACTACACAAAGGATCTCTCTACCATTATAAATAACATCAGGAATTCAAGAGAAGATCTCACCTGACTTACTTGTTCTTTCTACACTTATACTCTAATATATACTTGATCTCTAGCAATCTATACTTGTACTCTACATTTCCAAATATATAGTTCCTCATAGACAACAATCTTTAGATATATATATTGAAAGTATCTGCACTATATAGTCAAAATCCGTGTAATAGAGAACACACAGTTGACAAAGAAACTCTACTATTGTAAACATGTTCCTCCAGGTGAAGTGAGGATTATTCGGTGAAAGGAAATTCCGAAGAGGAGTTTCGGGACTGGACGTAGGATGGGAGGTCCGAACCAGTATAAAATCCCTGGTGTGATTATTCTTATTTTAATATTAATACAATATAGTTTAAATTAGTCATATACTTGTCATTTGTATAATCGATCCACCATACTATAGACTTACATTTGGTATCAGAGCAAGGTTTGATTAAATTACAGTAACACGTTTTTGAATCGTTTTAATATGGCAAGTATTTTTCAAGAAGGACAATCCACGGCACGACCACCACTTTTTAATGGTTCTAACTATGCATATTGGTCAACACGTATGAGAATTTTTATGGAAGCTAATGGTCTAGAAATTTGGTCAGCCACTCAAAATAAATATGAAGCACCTACTACTGCTATGAACACATGGACTGATGCACAAAAGACCTCAGCATCAAACAATGCTAAAGCTATGAATGTTTTCTTTTGCTCTCTAGATAAAAATGAATTTTCACGTGTTATGTTATGTACAACTACATTTGACATTTGGCGTACTTTACAAATCACACACGAAGGTACAACAAAGGTCAAACAAACTAAGATTTCAATTTTGCAAAACCAATTTTCATCATTTAAAATGAAGCAAAATGAAACTATTGTTGATATGTATTCTAGATTTCAAACTATCCAACATGATCTTATGGCATTAGGAGTTAAATTTACCGATTTTGATTTAGTTTCTCGAATACTCAACTCTTTGACACCAGATTGGGAAAGGAAAGTATTAGCTATTGAAGAAGCTAATGATCTCTCTACTCTCAAAACTGAAGAGTTGATAGGAAATTTAATGTCATATGAAGCTAATTTGCAGGCACGAAAAGAACTAAATTCAGAAAAGAAGAACATAGCATTTCCAGCAACCAAAAATGATGACTCTGATTTAGATGAAGAAGAGATAGTTTTCATTGCCAAGAATTATAATAGATTCAAGAAATTTAGAAAGATGACAAAATTTCAAAAAGAAGGGAAGTCAAACACAATAAACTTATCTCAAATTAAGTGCTATGAATGTGATCAATACGGACATATGAAGAAGGATTGCCCTAAACTCAATAATGATAAAAAGAAGAACAAATTTGAAAAATTCAAGAAGAAGAAGGCTTTTAAAGTAACATGGGAAGACTCGAATTCTTCATCATCTGAAAGTGATAGTGATAGTGATGGAGAACAAGCCAATGTGTGTTTTATGGCACAAACTGATGAGGTATGTCCGGAACTTAGCTATGACGAACTATTAGAACTTAGCATGGAATTAGATGATAAATTTAGACAAATTAAAAAATTGAACAAAGAATATATAGCTAAAATAAATAGATTAGAACTTGAAGTAGGAATGTTAAAAGATGAAAAAATTATCTTAGAAGAAGAACTAGAATTATCTCAAGAAAAAATTCAAAATAATTTGGTAGAAAGTAAGGCTATTATTATTGACTTTGAAAATACTAAAATAGTAAAGGATGACTTACTAAAAGAAAAGGTCAATTTGAAAAGCAATATTGAAATATTGAAAATTGAAAATTTAGAATTAAAAGAAAAATAAGATAAGATCACAAATAATGTTTCAAAATTCAATAAAGGGAAACAAGATTTGGAAAATCTTATCAAAACTTCAAAACCATCTGGAAATAGAAATGGAATAGGATTTAAAAATATTTCTAAACAAAAAGGAAATGAAGAAAGAAATATTTTTTACACAAAATCCAAAAGTTTATCTAAGTTTAAAATGAATACCAAAACTATGAAGATTTGGATTCCTAAGACAAATAATAATTTGATTAAACAAAAACATATTGATAATTTCTTAGAGAATGTAGTTTATAATAAAAATTATATTTACAAAGGTACCAAACCATCATGGGTATGGCTACCTTCTCCTAACAATTAGGACCCTAACAAAAATATATGGGTACCAATTAAAACATCTTTTATTTTGCAGGTGCCCAAAATAAAAAATAAGGAGAAATGGATACTAGATAGCGGATGCTCCAAGCATATGACTGGAAATTCAAAAATGTTATCAAATATAACATACATCGATGGTGGAACGGTAACCTTTGGAGATAATTCAAAAGGATATGTCGTTGGCACTGGAGAAGTCATCAATTATGGTATTTCTAACTCTCCTATTATTACAAATATTTTATTAGTAGAAAATCTAAAACACAATCTACTAAGCATTAGTCAATTATGCGACAAAGGCTTTCAAATAAATTTCGAAAATGATAGATGTAATATTTTAGATAATAACAAACAACTTATATTTGAAGGTTTTAGAAACAAAAATATTTATGCATTAAACATGAATATTAATAAAAATTCAAATTTATGTTTAACCGCCAAACATAATGATCCATGGTTATGGCATAAACGTTTTTGTCACATCAACTTGAAAAATATTAATACATTGGCAAAATATGAGTTAGTCAGAGGTTTACCTAAAATAAATTACAAAGTAGAAAATTTATGTGACGATTGTCAAATTGGAAAACTAAAGTAAACCTCTTTTAAATCTAAAAATAATATTTCTACAAAACAACCATTAGAATTATTACATTTAGATTTATTTGGTCCAACACAAATACGATCTATAAATCACAACAAATATGTTTTCGTCATAGTTGATGATTTTTCAAGGTATACATGGACCTTGTTTTTAAAACATAAAAGCGATACTTTTGAAATGTTTAAAATATTTGCTAAAAGAATTAGAACACAAATGGACTTGAAAATTAAGAATATTCGAAGTGATCACGGAGGAGAATTCAAAAATGAACTTTTCACTAATTTTTGCAATAAGAAAGGAATAAGCCATAATTTTTCTTTTCCTCGAACACCTCAACAAAATGGTGTAGTAGAAAGAAAAATCATACGTTACAAGAATATGCACGAACATTATTAAATAGTAGCAGTTTACCAAAACATTTTTGGGCAGAAGATATTGCCACAGCTTGTTACGTATTAAATCGAGTAACCATACGCCCGATGACTAAACAAACTTGTTTTGAAATATTCTTTGGAAGAAAACCTAAAGTATCATATTTTAAAACTTTCGGTTCAAAATGCTTTACATTAAATACAAAAGATAACTTAGGAAAATTTGATATGAAGGTATTTTTGTCGGATATTCTGATCATAGCAAAGCATATAGAATTTTCAATAAACGAAATAACACTATTGAAGAAAGTTTACATGTTTCGTTCGACGAAAATTTATTTAACAATCATACTAATGATGAAGAAGAGACTATTCCAATAACAAATTCAACAAATTCTATTAATAATGAAACAAACGTGCAAAATAACACTTTAATATTATCCGCTAAGATTCTTAAGAATCATCCAAAAGATAATATCATTGGAGATCTCAATTCTAGAGTAACTAGAAATCAACTTAATCAAATAAGCCATGTAGCATTTGTGTCAAATCTTGAACCAAAAAATTATAAAGAAACTTCAAAAGATAACTTTTGGATAATGGCTATGCAAGAAGAATTAAATCAATTTGAACGTAGTAATGTTTCGGAACTAGTTCCAAGACCTGAAGACCAATCGGTTATAGGAACAAAATGGGTATTTAAAAACAAAGCTGACGAGAATGGAAATATTGTAAGAAATAAAGCACGTTTAGTTGCTCAAGGTTATAATCAAGAAGAAGGTATCGACTACGATGAAACTTTTGCACCAGTAGCAAGGCTCGAGGCCATACGAACCTTACTCGCTTTTGCAAATCATCACAATTTTAAATTGTTTCAAATGGATTTCAAAAGTGCTTTCTTAAATGGTTTTATTAAAGAAAACGTATATGTTGAACAACCTCCTTTATTTACTCATGAAAAATATCCTAATCATGTTTTTAAATTACAAAAAGCTTTATATAGTTTAAAACAAGCTCCTCGAGCTTGGTACGAACGACTTAAAAATCACTTAATTTCATCGGGTTTTCAAATAGGTAAAATTGATACAACTTTATTTATTAAACGAGAAGATAACGATATTTTAGTTGTGCAAATTTACGTAGACGATATTATTTTTGGTTCAACTAATGAAAATCTATGTAGTCAATTCTCAAAAATTATGACAAATGAATTTGAAATGTCTCACATGGGATAATTAAATTTCTTTTTAGGTTTACAAATAAAACAACTTGAAAATGGTATTTTTATTCACCAAGAAAAATATTGTAACGACTTATTACGACGCTTTGGAATGGATAAAATTTCAAGCAAACCAACACCAATGAGTACTATTGTTCATTTAGAAAAAGATGAAAACGGAAAAGACTTTGATGAAAAATTATATCGAAGCATGATTGGCTCTTTACTCTATTTAACGGCCAGTCGACCCGATATTATGATGAGTGTATGCCTTTGTGCTCGATTTCAAGCAAAACCAAAAGAATCTCATCTAAAAGCTGTTAAGCGTATCTTACGTTACCTATCTAGTACTAGAGATTATGGTTTGTTTTACCCTAAAGGATCATCATTTGAACTAGTCTCATATAGTGATGCAGATTTCAGAGGGTGTAGAACAGATTGTAAGAGTACTAGTGGAACATGTCACTTTATCGGACAATCATTAGTTTCATGGTTTAGCAAAAAGCAAAATTGTGTCTCTTTATCTACTTGCGAAGCCGAATATATCTCAACAGCTCTAGCGTGTGCACAAGTAATATACATGCAATAAACGCTTATGGACTTCGGCAAAAGTATCAATAAATCTCCAATATATTGTGATAACACAAGTGCAATAAATTTATCAAAAAACCCTGTCAATCACTCACGAACTAAGCATATAGATATACGACATCATTTTTTACGAGACGATGTTGAAAAAGGAAATATATTATTAGAATACGTAAATACCGAAAATCAAATAGCCGACATCTTTACAAAACCATTAAATGAACAAACTTTTATTAAACTCCGACACGATTTAGGGATTTGCTCTCTTCATGATCTTATTACTGAATGATTCTTGCTTTATATAGCTTATATTTAGTCAAGTATTTTTCTAACCATAAATTATAATCAGTAATTCATACACCCTTTATTTTTTAGATAGTTAATTTCTCTAAAAATAAATTTTTAACATATATAAAAAGTTATACTTCAAGAGAAAAATATATCAATAAAATTCTTATTTTTTTCTCTCCTCAAAACAAAATATAGCAATGTCTTCTGATAACTCTTATATCTCCATCTCAATGCCTACGCCAGATAGCTCCGTTGATACACCCCAGCGACTTCCTACACCCACACCAATTCATGAACCAACGCATAGGTGGACTTCATATCATACGGAATTTACTCCCGATAACAAGAAGACCAAAAGATCTTTGTTTATATCTCCGAACACAAAGGAGAAAATTGATGAAATTCATCATTATCAGAAACAACAGATAGATCTTCAAAGAGAATTATATTTTGAGCAAAAAGTCACAGCACGTCGCCTAAGCTTTTTGGAACAAGTAGCAATGAAGTTTTGTTCGTCACGGAAGAAAGATGTCCATGATCCACTCCCAAAACCTTGTAGTTCTTTAGATCCCTCGTCTTCATATCATACTCCTACGGATCCATCGTCTAGACGATTTTCTAGCTCTCCAAAAACCCACGAACGTGGTAATATATGGTCTCCGCTTAAACCATGGAGGGATGACAACTCGGGAGATCGCAAAACTCCAACGCCATCTAAATAAATTATATTTGTATGTATATATAACTATTTGTTATTTTTATATAACAATAAAGTTACTTGTTATAAAGATTCGAGAAATAAGCAAAACCATCAATTTTAAGCTATTTTTAGCCACACTGCTTATTTCAGACGTCTGCCTCATGTATTCAGACGTCTGACACAATGATATACGTCTCAAAATTAAGAACTGTGCATATGTCAGACATCTGATACACCCCCCCCCCAGACGTCTGAAATTTTGCTCTGTCTGCTACAAATAAAAATCAGAACATTTCAGACGTCTGAACTAAGATCCAGATGTCTGCCATAGTTCTCTGTCTCTACGAATGTTCAAATTCGATAAAACCATATGTCTACATCAAAAAGGCAGACGTCTAATTTTATCTACAGCACTCAAATTAGGGCAAACCAGACGTCTGCTCTCCAATCTAGACGTCTGATTCCCAATCGACTGCTTATAATCGACCAGATAACATCATTTTTTTCACTTTTATCTCAAAATTTTAATACCCTACGACTTTCTCAAAGACGATTATCCTTCTAAATATTCATTTTTAAGAAAAAATAATCAAAATGCCTCCTCGCACAAAGAATGCCAAGATGTTAAAGAGAAAACAAGACCAACCGGCTTCATCTTCAAATCTTCAGGTGTGCTTTGATAAACAGATCGAAAGGTGGATGAATAAAGCACCGCATTCCATCAAAAGGTACGAAGACATCCAAAAGAAAAAACTCCACATAGGTCCATTCTACAATCTTCTTAAATTCCCTATGTATGACCTCAATGAACTATGTGAGACTGCCGGGTTAGAAACCCTAATTTCTTTTACCCCTAATGATGTTCAAATAGATCAATTAGCCATATTTTTATTCTATGCGAATTTAGACAGTACTTCAGTGTGGAACACTGAAAATGAGGATAACTGGCTCTGGTCTAGTGTATATGGAAACACGATTAGATTAACTCCAGGCATAATAGGTCGCACACTAGGATGCTCTGACACAGGAGAAGATCTATACAATATTCCAGATATGCACTTCAAGCCACGGAACAATATAACTCACCAAATTTAGGAGGACGAAATGCCAAAATTTGCCTCCAAGTTTCTACATCCAAAAGCTCGACTTCTAACCCGAATGATAATTAACACAATTATTCCACGAATGGGTAGTCACGTGCAAATCACCGAATTAGAGCACAAAGCCCTATATGCTCTGTTTAGTGGAACACGAATAAATTGGGCAAAATTTATCTTCGACGAGCTAAAGCATTTTTGGACTCGATCAAGGCCGTTAATTATTTATCCAGCTAATATTATGAGGCTTCTTCGTTCACATAATATCCCATCCTATCTATCTACATTCAAAGAAATCTCACCTAAGTATGCTTCAACCAAGTTCTTCTCTCTGATGCATCTACCCGAATCCCCTCCAAAGTTCATGTCATTCGAAGATTGGATGCACAATCGTTAATCTAGAAGAGTTGAGCCTCCTCCTCAACCCCACATTGATCCATCTCAAGAGGAGAAACAACATCAAGAAGTCACTCTTCCTCCTCCTGCACCCTTTGATTTTCCAGGACAAGAGGAAATAATGGAGACTCGAACGGATACAAATCCAAACGAAAGCGTTCGAGATCTCACTCTACGAAACCTACAAATTCTATCTCAAAATCAAAAGATTTTGGCTAAGCGAATTGACAACTTTGAACTATCATTTGCTACACGCCTAGCCACTATTGAGGAATCTCTTTCCACTGTCTTGAAGGTTCTTAAAGATGTATTACAACGAGTTCACGGTCCAACACCACATTCTGATGATTGGCCAACCCCAGTATCTTCTCTTCCCACAAAACATTAAAAACTCTCTGAGGATGAACCACTTAAAGAAGCTTTGACATCTCCTTCAAAGGCTAGCACTTCTAAAGAAGAACAACCAAAGGAAGATGATAAAAATAAAACCACTCCAAAGGAATCATAGATTTAGGGAATCTTAGATCTTATGTTTTTAGATTTTCAACTTTTGTACAAGTCCATGCTTGTAATCATATTTCAAGTTTAATGAAACTTTCTTTCTTTGTTTTGACGATTGGCTTCAATTTATAATTCTTTTTGATAATGCCAAAGGGGGAGAAATATAAGTATAATCATAAAACAATCAAAATAAGCACATATTCAGGGGGAGATTTATAATTTATATATAAGTACATTGTTTAGTTGTCATCATCAAAAAGGGGGAGATTGTTAGGAAATCAATTCTATGGTTTCGATGATAACAACTAAACAATGGAAATCGAATATGCATATATATCTATATTTACAGGTAATTGGTAAAGTAACATCACCAAAGAGACAAGAACAAAGACTCAAAAGAAGTATCAAGAAGCTACAAGTCGAGAGAATTGGAAAAGGAATGATACAGGCACAGGAAAAGCAACATGCACAAATCCAAACGTCTGAGTGCACTGACTAGACGTCTGACTGAATTCTCTGGTTCGCATATCAGTCAAAACCAGACGTCTGGTTAATATACTCAGACGTCTGACAAACAACTACATACAAAAAATACATGAAGACCAGACGTCTGAAATATTTTCCGAACGTCTGATTTTGAACTCGGCTGTGTATATTCAAAGTACAACTGTCATATTTGAAAAGACACGATCGCTCCACTTCATCACCATTGGAAGCGAACTTAAAGCACTTGCTAACAGATGAAACTACACAAAGGATCTCTCTACCATTATAAATAACATCAGGAATTCCAGAGAAGATCTCACCTGACTTACTTGTTCTTTCTACACTTATACTCTAATATATACTTGATCTCTAGCAATCTATACTTGTACTCTACATTTCCAAATATATAGTTCCTCATAGACAACAATCTTTAGATATATATATATTGGAAGTATCTGCACTATATAGTCAAAATCCGTGTAATAGAGAACACACAGTTGACAAAGAAACTCTGCTATTGTAAACCTGTTCCTCCGGGTGAAGTGAGGATTATTCAGTGAAAGGAAATTCCGAAGAGGAGCTTCGGGACTGGACGTAGGACGGGAGGTCCGAACCAGTATAAAATCCCTGGTGTGATTATTCTTATTTGCATATTTTAATATTAATACAATATAGTTTAAATTAGTCATATACTTGTCATTTGTATAATCGATCCACCATACTATAGACTTACAACTAGTTCCATAATGTCCGGAATTTCGATACGATCACAACGCAAAAAACCGCGCGTGAATCCGAACTCGTATGCAAATGTTATCAACGTTAGAAGATTGGAAAATTTAGGCCCTGAGTCAACTTCGAGTTTTTGCCAAAACGACCCGAGACCCGAGTCATTTGCTTCCTGACTTGAAGTCGCTGTAGGGTTTTTGCCTCTAGAACCTGAAGCACGACCCGAAGTCGCTGTAGATCCGCAATTTTCTTTTTTTTTTTGAAATTGAAATTAGGTTTTGGAATTTGAGAATTAGATTTGATGTTCTATCGTTTGAGAAGGAGGAAGAAGATATACATACAAAAATAATGAAATGAGAAACAGCTAAGGTTTATAACAGCATATATATAGGCAGGGTTGGATCGAAACGATAACAACGAGCCGAAAAGCCTGTTTCATTCCCGAAACGAAAATGGGTCATCCAATATATCAAAATATAGGTTTTCGATATTTTTAAACTCAATGGAACTAACTTCAAACCCTAATTCCATTGTATACAGAAGTTAGCTTTTAAAATCAGATTATATTCATTTAAATCATTTTAATTGATTTCTACACGTTTCGAGCCCGCACGATCAAACGACAAGTTCGATCACTACGAAACTTGAAATCCTACAATAATTCACTGTTACGGATCCGATGAAACTAGTTTCATCGAAATCCGAGACAGTGGCCAAAATGGCTTATTTTCACGTTAATTAAATCAATTATTATTAAATTGGTTTAATCACTTTTAAATTCAAATTAAATAGTTAACAATGTTCATCATTTTTTATTAAAGAGAAATTTAATAATCTTTTTAAAATAAATTATTTTTATTAAACCTAAGATTTAACTATTACATTAATTACAGCGTTCAATGGCAATTGCAATAAATTCATTAATTATAATTTAAATTCCAATAAATTCATTTATTTTGATTTATATCTTATTCTTCAATCATCCAATACCAATATTAATTCATTTTACACCAGTTCACTTTTTATTACATTCTTATTCGACAGTTATCATCTTAACTTATATTAACAGCAATATTTAATTACATTAAATTTTATTAATCTCCAAATTAATTTCAATTTATTAGATAATAAGACAGTAAATAAGAAATTGTTACTTTTACGTAATTTAATCACATTTACAAGTTTATTGTTTCAACCAAATTATAAATCTACGTACACATAATTGATTTCACAGTATATACCAAAACCAATTAAATAAAATGACATACAATTTCATTATTAACACAACATTGAATTTATTCCTTATTTATAATTATAATCAAATTAACTTTACAATTATTCCAATTGATTGAAATTACATTAAAATAACCGTTAAAACATTCAAAAAACATTATTAAATCATATCCAAAATATTTTTTCTTATTAATAAATCATAAATTTTATTCCTTACAATATTAAATTTCCAAGATCTTATTTAATTTCAATTAATTACATACAATCTCACCATTTACTACAACATTTAATTTATTTCATTATTTACAATTATAACCAAATTAACCTTTCAATAATTTCAATTGATTAAAATTGCATTATAATAGTTATCAGTTACCTTAAATCAACCTTGTTAAATCACATTCTAATAGTCTTTCCCATTTGTAAATCATAAAAAAAATCACACAATATTGAATTCTAAATCTTATTAATTTAATATTTTTAATTATCGAAAAATGCGGGTCATTGCAACCACAAGCTTGGTCATGACAAAATGAAAGAACACTTTTGATTTCACAATCTAGAAAGCAACATCGAATGATTTGGTCAGAACAATACTTAAACAAGTATGGATCATCCTAATAGAATTGACTTGGGAAAGAAATTTATATTTATCTTGTTTTGACCAAAATGAAGTAATTTCATTAGTGACTAAATAGTTCACTATGTCAGCATACCATGGATCGACAAAAATGGAAAGAAGTTGTTCATCGGGAAAGTTCTCGTTGATCGGTAAAGAAGATGGTGTGTTTGGAAGATGTGACAGATGATCAGCAATGACGTTGTCAGATCCTTTTTTGTCTTTAATTGTAAGGTCAAATTCTAGGAGTAGAAGGATCCAACGGATCAACCGTGACTTAGCATCCTTTTTAGCGAAAAGGTACCTAAGAGCGGAGTGGTCAGTGTAAACCGTAATGTGTGAGCCAACCAAATATGGTCGGAACTTTTTGAGCGCGAAGACTACTACTAGAAGCTCTTTTTCAGTGGTCGTGTAATTGAGTTGAACATCGTTAAAGGTCATACTAGTTTAGTAGATGACATGCCCAAGGACAATGCCATGTTTGACCGTGAAATGACATTTTTCCCAATTTAACGTTAAGTGTTTGTCCTTGTAACGATTAAGAACCAACTCAAGATGGTGTAAGCACTCGGAAAAAGAGTTTCCAAAGATAGAAAAATTGTCCATAAACACTTCAAGAAAGCGTTCGATCATATCTATAAAGAAGCTGATCGTGCATCTTTAAAACGTAGTAGGAGCGTTGCAAAGGCCAAAAGGCATACGTCGATATGCAAAGGTGCCAAAGGGACATGTGAAAGTCGTTTTCTCTTGATCTTTGGGAGCGATTGGAATTTGGTTATAACTGGAATAACCATCAAGAAAGCAATAGAATTCATGACCGGCTAAACGTTCAAGCATTTGGTCGATGAAAGGAAGAGGAAAGTGATCTTTACGTGTTGCAGCATTTATTTTTCGATAATCAATGAAAACATGCCAACCCGTTTGAGTACGAGTTGGAATGAGTTCGTTTGAGTCATTCTTGATAACGGTAAGTCTAGACTTTTTAGGCACGACATGAATTGGGCTAACCCACGAACTATCAGAGATTGGGTATATGATTCCGTTTTCGAGAAGTTTAAGAATTTCGTCTCGAACCGCATCCTTCATTTTTGGGTTAAGCCTTCATTGCGCGTCACGAACAGGCTTGGCATTGTCAACTAAATGGATACGATGTTGAACAAGAGCGGGACTAATTCCCTTTATATCGGTGATCGACCATCCAATTTCTTCTTTGTTTTTTGACAAAATTGAAAGAAGGGAGGCTTCTTGATCAAGAGAGAGAGTTGAAGAGATTATGATGGGAAACGTTTCGTTGTCACCTAAGAATGCGTACTTAAGGTGATCGGGAACGGGTTTGAGGTCCAACCTTGGTGGTTGACCAATCAAAGAATTTGGTTGAAGTTTTGATTCAACGGTAAGGGGTTCAAACGGAAGCGCATTTTCAATCTCGTAAGGCTCGCCTTGTAACAGTTGTTCGTATTTGGTCTCGCGTTCGTTGTTAAGATCAACTATTTCGTAGTTAAAATTTTCTTAAATGAACTAACTTCCAGCGTTTGGTCATGTGGTTCGTTCGATTGATTTTCAAGATTGAAAATGTTAAGATCCAAAGTCATGTTTCCAAAAGAAATTTTCATTGAACCATTTCTACAATTGATTAGAGCATTTGAAGTAGCCAAGAAAGGTCGGCCTAAAATTAATGGAATTTGACTCATCGAATTATTCATGGGTTGTGTCTCTAAAATGATGAAATCGACGGGGAATATGAATTGACCAATTTTGATGAGTACCTCGATTTCTCCCACGGGTTTCTTTATCGAACGATCGGCAAATTGAAGAGTTACTTTTGTCAGTTTTATTTCACCTAAGCCAAGTTGCCGGTAAACTGAATAAGGAATCAAATTGACACTGGCACCCAAATCTAGTAAGCACTTGTTAATCATTTTGTTTCCTATCGTGCACGAGATCATCGGACATCCAGGATCTTTATATTTGATGGGAATTGATTGGGACAAGACTTTGCTAAGTCCAGCAGCTAAGAAAACTTTCTTGGGTACAAGAGTGTGTCATTTTTGAGTACATAAGTCCTTGAGAAACTTAGCGTAAGTCGGGACTTGTTGAACGATATCAAGAAGTGTGATATTAACCTTGACTTGTTTAAATTTCCAGCATCTTTTCCATTTGATCAGAGTGTTTCTTGGGTCGAAGGCAATGTGGAAATGGAACACAATACTTGGTAGGTCGATCTACTTAAGTAGAAGAAGAATTTGTATTGGAATTTGATTCGATGTTTTACTCAATGTTTTGTTCAGATTCGCCTGTTTTTGAAGTGTAAAGGGGAATTTCCGGTAAATCGTTTGGATTAACAAATTGATTATCGATTTGTTTACCGGAACGCAAAGTTGTGATAGCATTCATTTGGTTTACATTACTATCTTGAACAACATGGGCTTGATTCGAATTTGTGTTTTGATTTCTGGGATTCGGAACGGGCTGACTAGGGAATTTGCCTTGTTCACGTTCACTCACAAAGGTGGCTAATTGACACATTTGCATTTCAAGTTTTGCAATTGACTGACTCGTATTTTGCATGTACGAGGTTAACAAATTTTGCAAATTGCTGTTTGATTGGAGGTTTTGAGTGCTTGCTTTAGCCAAAGTTTCAAGACTTTTCTCAAGTGAAGTCAAACGTTTATCGTCTCGGGGAGCAAAAGATTGTTGCGGTTGATTTTGAGACGGAACCACAAAATTATGTTGAAAATGATTGGGTTGAAAGGGAGGATTCGAAGCATTGTTTGGAAATGCTTGAAAATTGGGACGAACCAAATTCGTGTTGGAATTATTTTGGTTCCATGCAAAGTTAGGATGATTTCTCCAACCAGGATTGTACGTTGGAGAAAACGGATCATTCTTAACCTTATTGAAATCAATGAGTTGTTCTATTGAAATCAGGCACTGATCAGCTATGTATTTGGATCGTTGCATTTATAACACATTGGTTGGGAAGCTTGGTTCATTTGGTTGGATGAGAAAACGTTGTTGAATTTATTGATCATTGCATCGATTTTAGCTTTCAAAGCCAAAGATGATCCTATCGAGTGTGCGCTCAATCGTGAGTAAATTGATTTTTTGTTAGAACGTTCCCTTTGGGATGATTTTTCGGCCAAGTTTTCAAGGAATTGCCAGGCATCGTCATGATGTTGGGCGAGAAAATTGCCTTGGCACATCGATTTAAGCATGGTTCGTGAGCTGTTTTCAAGTCCATCATATAAGATTTGGCAAAGAGTCCATTTTTCAAAATTATGTTGTGGACATTTTATCAAAAGCTCTTTAAATCCTTCAAAATATTTTTTGAAAGGTTCACCCCTGAATTGATGAAAATTGACAATTTTGTTTCAGATTTTAGTTGTTTTTTCCAAGGGGTAGAACTTTTTTAAGAAAAGTTTAACAAATTCTTCCCGAGTTTTAATCGAGTTCGATGGTAAGCTATACAACCATTTTTTAGCGTAATCGGTAAGGGCGAATTGAATCAACCGAAGTTTAATTCCATCATCACAAAATTGTTGGAGTTTAATGGTTGCACATACTTGTTCGAAATTCGTTAAGAAGATGTATGGGTCATCGTGTTCAAAATTGCCAAATTTTAGAAGCGTGGCAATGTGATTGGAATGGATTTCGAAATGGTTACTCATTGGGGCGGGTAAAGTGATACAAGAATGAATAGAAACTCTATCGGGAAAGATTCTATCCATGAAAGGTCGAGGAGGATTTTCGTTCGCCATCGTTGGAAGATCGTTTATTCAAGTTAAACGATTTGTTGTTGTATCACGAGTCCAAGTACTCATGCATAAGAAAACGTCAAGGAGAGAAAGAAGTGAGAATCGAGTTAAGAGAATGAAACAAGGTTTATAAAATGAAGTGAAAAATTGTTTTTTTGAAAAAATAAATTTAAAAGGAAAAGTATTTACCAAAGAGAATTTATTTTTCAAAAGGGAGATTTGGTTTTTGTTTTTTTTTTGGATTTTCAATTTTTTCTTCTTTTTTTGTATGTTTTTGCTTTTTTTTTGTTTTTGAAAAGACTTTTTTATTTTGGATTTTTGTTTTTTTTAAAAAACTAACTTAAAAAAATGCTTGTTTTTGGATTTATGATTTTGTTTGAATTTTTTTTCTTGTTTTTTCTAAGGAAAGGATTTAAAAATATTTTCTATTTTTAGATTTTTGTGAAACAAAACTAAGTCAAGTAAAATGTAAAAAAATTACATTTGCATTTTGATTTTTGTTTTTTTATATATGCATGAACCAATGCAGCTAAATGAATGCAAGGACTTTATTACAAATTTTCTGTCCTTAGTAGCTCCTAACCCAAAATTGTATAATCACACTTTGTCTTAATACAACAAAATAGTTCTTAGCCAGTTAACGGATAGGAGTTATCGGTGCACCACGAATCACCGTAGCAATGCAGTCGAAGGTTTAAGTATCTTTAGAGAAACAATTACTATAATATTTACAAATCACCATAATATTTATATATGATTATTGCTCTGCCATAGCCTAGACACCAAGAATTTAAATTGTCGATAGAAGAAAACTTGTCAAGATACAATTATGCCTTAGGTGAGCGCATGACACTCTTAAGTCCAAAGTCTAACTATTATTATTAGTCAATTTCTAGGATGATATGTAATTTGTGGGCCAAGGAAAGGGTGATGAAATCCCCCACCTTATGTGGATTTGGGTGTTGCCATAAGAAAAGAAAATAAGATGAGATGAATGAAAAACTGAAAACAAACGTGAATTAACAATGCAACTACGAATGAGATTTGATTTTTGTTTTTGTTTTTGAAAATTTTAAAATGCAAGGAAACTAAAAACAAGAGATAAGGGCACGATACTGAAGCGTGCATAATTATTAGCAAATTATTTTAAAAGCAGCGTTTATTTTTTTATCAAGCAAGTAGAGCGATTATTTTTAGCAAGCAAGTCTTCTCCCTTTCGATTTCCTACAATTTACAACCTAAAAATTTGAACAAGAATTTTTAAAAAAAAAATGTAAAAACTAAAAATAAACTTAAAACCCACACAACAAAATAGAATTACAACACCGCTCAACACACACTAATTAAACTAAAAATAAAAGTAAAATAAAATACACGCCCAGCCCAACAATAAAAGCCCACCCTCACATGAATAAACACTTGCTCACAACACGCACTTAACAACACAGTCAAAAATTAAAATAGAAACCAAAACACGCCCTCAAAATTTTAGGCGGTTTTAAAATTTTGGCTTGAATTTAATTTGAAGGTCGCGGGTTTTTTGCTGGAGTTCTTCATTAGTTTGATTCGAGACGAATTTGTTATAGTTCGAAATTGGGTGGTTTTATTAAGTTGCGAGTTTGGTTTGGGTATTGTGGATGTGGGTATTGAAAGTTTGAAGGTGGTTGCAATTGAGGGTGATTGAAAGTCAGATTTTAGTGAGATAGTAGAGGAGTTTGAGGAGTAGGGATTCAGGCAATTTCATTTTGATTTAGTGGTTCGATCGGTGTTGTCTTTGGGATTGGGGAGGCGGTTTGCATTGAGTGAGGTTGTGGCAGGTTGAACGGAGGTTGAAGTGGTATGTATATGGTAGTTGAACTGTTTAATTAGGGTGAAATTGAGATTGGGTTGGAGAGGAAGTTCAGTGTTGTTTGTTGCAATTTTGGGAGATGGGGGTTGGATGATTGGAGATGCTGGTTTGGTCTTTAGGGAGAAGTGGAGATGATCGTGCAATATGCAGAGGCAGGAAGAAGGAGTTGTTGCTAGGTTGAATATGTACAGTTTTGCTTGTTGTCCTGGAGATTGGTCACGGTCGTTGAAGTGTGGTAGTTGTTTGAATGGTGCAAGATGATGGAGTAATGTGATGTTGCCGAGATTGTGATGGCTGGAGATGAAGTGGTTCGATGATCTGGGAGAAGTTTATTCCCCTGGTGGTTGAGCAAGTGGAGGAAGTAGCAAGAGGATGGTAAGGCAGTAGCTAGTGAGGTTGGATTGAAGAAGGTGAAGTGGTTGTAGAAGGAGGATTTTGGTGGCCAGTCAGTGAATGGTTGCAGGACAAGGTGATGGTGTTCTATTTTGTAATGTTGAAGTTTTTCAGTGTTGAAGAGGAAGGCGGTGTGATGTAGTAGATGGCCTGGTGGCAGTTTTGTAGAGGGAATGTATTGATGAAATTTGGTGGTGATTGATGAAGTATGTATTGAGGAAGTATCAGTTGCAGAGTGTTTGGTGGCTAAGATGCAGTAGGGATGTGGTGGTTGTATTGAATGATATTGCAGTGATAATGGTGGTGAAATGTGTCTGTTGTTGGAGGAATTATGCAGGAGATTGTTGTATGGTGAAGTGTGTTTGAAAAATGAAGGTATTGAAGTGTGAAAGTGTTAACCCAAAAAGTGGATTAACACCCTGGTTTGAGTTTGAAAGCACCGGCCCTGTTCTGACAGAGAAATATCACAGATCACAGATATAGAAAAAGAAAAGTAAAAGAAAGTAGATAGAAGATTTTTATAGTGGTTCGGTTGTTAATGAAGCCTACGTCCACTTTATAGTTTTATTATGACTAATTGTTGTTTCAAGTAATGTCTGATTATAAGGCTTTTGACTATCCTTAGTTAGATTGGCTCCCCAAAGTTGTAATCCACTGAAGAATCACAGTGAATCCCTTTGGAGATTGTTTTGAGGAAGGTAAAGAGTGAAGAATGTTTCCAGCAGAGCTTCAGCAACCAGTCCGGAGAAGATCCAGTTTATGTTGCAGGTAGGATGGTATTTATAGGGATCGAAGAGCTTCTGGGCCAGGCCACTTCATCAACTGCTCGCAGGTAGGTATAGATCGACCAAGGGGGGTTTAGCTCGCGAACCGAGCGAAAACCATGGGTCGCTAGCGACCCATAAACTTGGCTCGTACGCGAGCTAATGACTTGGCTCCTTTTCCCAATGCCTCCTTAGTTAGCTCGCTAAAGACTCATGGGCAAGAATGGATCGCTAGCGATCCATGGTGTATAGATCGCTAGCGATCCATACACTTAGCATTTTTTCAGCATCCTTCTTCCTTCCTTCTCTTCTTCCCTACATCACGGTGACCTTCAATTTTGCAAGGATCACTAGCGATCCATAGGGTATGGGTCGCTGGCGATCCAAGCACTTAGGATATTTTTTGGAGTTTGGGATGTTTCCATGGTCTTGTATCTTCGTTGCTTGCGTAGTCTTGTTGCACTTTGTTCCATTTTGATGAAAATTTACTAGCTGTTTGCACTCAACTGCTGATTGGGTTGAAAGAATGCTGGTCTCTTTGTTTAGTCAATCTCAGTTGTTGCCTTAATAATATAGCTTGACTCTCGTTAATTCCTTGCCTTAGCCTTTCTGGATAAGTTCTGAACCATTCTGATGTCACGAGTTTGTTCTGTTTCTTTTTGGGTCCTGCTGGGTTAAAAACTCGGATAACAGAAAGTGAGGATGGCTGCTTTATTGTTGGACTAGGTTGCCGTAGTGTTTGGGTGGAGGAAGGTTATGTTGCAAAGGAGGCAGCAGTTTGTTTTTGGATGTAAGTTGTTGTTGCATGCTATTGAGGGTTTGGGTAGGAATGTGGTTAAGGAGGCTGTTGTAGTTTGTCAGAGAGGTGGTGATGTGGACTTGGAAGGTGGTTAGTGATGGTAGAGGGATGTAGTGGTAAAAGTACAGGGGGAAGGCAGTAGCGGGAGGTTCTGGCAAGAAGCTTTCAAAAAAAGTGAATAGAAATGAGAAATGTAAACAGAGAGCACAATATATATAAAAAAATTCTAAATGCAATTTTTTTATATTTTCTTTGTTTTTGAAGGACAACAACAAATTGGACCGACAAACACGGTAAAATAAAATGCAATAGAGAAGTGATGAGCACTGAAAACAGAGAACTACATATAAACAAAAATGCACTAAACATAGACTTGTGCAAATACAAGTGAACCCAAGTTACACAAAATAGAAGTGCACTAAGTACATGCACTTCTTTTTAACACAATATAAAATAAAACGAATATGAAAATAATTCGAAGAGTAAAATTAAAATGAAATTGCAATTCCCCGGCAACGGCGCCAAAAACTTGTTAGACGGCGACTTTTCTATCGATTAGAAAATCGCCGAAAAATTATAATCGTTATAAACCGCAAGCGCACGGCGTACAATTTTAGTACGTATGCGAGTATGGGTCGATCCGTAGGGAATGAATTAAATTTCAATAATACCCAATCAAATTAGCCTAAAGTTTTGAAGTGGTTTTAAACTAAGAAAAATTGTAAAAATTAGCTAAAGCAAAAGTGAATGAACTATGATAATAAAGAGCAATTTAGAGGCAAATCCACTTCCAATCATTCATATAAATCAACAACAAAATTCACTTGTAATCTCTTATTAAAATATTAAGTAGAAATGATAGATGTGCTTATTATAAGTATGATTTATTTGTGCTATTAATTTAAATCATCAAACTCTAACACACCATTCAAACCCACTTATCAAAACTCATGAAAATGATATGAAAATTTAAAATTAAACTTATTTTAAGTATAATCTATTTATATGAATTGGTAACACAGACCATCAAATTTTGATTCTAGTTTGACTTTCATTATCAAAAACACTTAGGCAAATGATCAAATAGTTTATGTTTTAAATGGAGTTAAGCATAGCCTATTTGAGATGGCAACATAGGCTATCAAAATTCAATAAAAAGAAACATAAACCACCATCATTCATATTTTCCATTAAGCACATAAGAGATATTACAAATGAAATCATTATGTTAATTTAATATGTTTCATGAAAGCTTCATTACCCCTAAATTGAAGTGGTTTAGCTACTCATATTTGAAAACATGATAACATAAAATGATTTCAACATAAAAAGAGAAGGAAAATGAGAGCTATTAAAATAAAAGAGAGTTAACTACTAATATGAAATAAAAGGAGCATAAGAAAATAAAAGAGCATATATGAAAATTGCATGAAAGTAAAAACAAGGCTAATAAGCCATGAAAGAAACTTTTATTTATCTTTAATTTTGTGGCTACAACTCGCACGAAAAAGAAGAAGATAATTACATGAAACATAAGGGTTATTTGTTCATGCTTAAAATCCTAATTCATATTTTAGGAGACTGCCTAAATTACCATTGAGAAAGTGTAACCTCCATGTAATCATTAAGGAATTAATTAATCCCCACTTACATGCCTTTAAGCCTCCATTAACATATGCATGTGCTTTTAATTATGGACCATATAGTAGTGGGTTTGTGGGCTCCTCCATGTTGCATGAATTCATTTATTTCCATTCTTCATTTGCCTTCAACATATGTGCATGCATTCATCCATGAACCCTCTTCATATTTGCACTTCATTTCCTACAAATAAAAATAAAAATGTGCAAATAAATTTATCAAATTAAATCATACACAAAATTACCATCTTACCCCCAAATGAAGATGAATAAATGATGATTTGAAAACAACTTAAATTTTGGTTTAAACATGTAAAATACCCTATTATGCTTATTTATTTAAATAAAAGTAGATTAAATATGGAAGTAAAAATATGCACTTTTACGTGCACGTCAACTTGGTATCAGAGCGTAGGTTAAACAATTCCTACAAAATTAGGGCAATATGAGATAGCATATTTGTAATTTTCTATTATATATACACACACACACGTCACACCCTATATATTTTGACTTATAAGCTAGTTGTTGTCTTATCCCCTATATAAGAAAACCACTATGAATTAAGATAAATATTAAGATTATAACAGTAGGGGTGAAAAGTAAATCCATCACATTTATCATAATTTACTCCACAAAGAAATACTAACAGAGAATCTTAATACCAACTAGTAGTAGTGAGTATATGTGGGTCTAAAGCCGAATAGAAGTAGAATAGTACCATTGGACCCATATAAAATAAATGTGATGTTGACAAGGCATAATGGAGATATGAAAGGAGTTCTTAAAGTTTGAGTAAATCTCTCAAGCTAAAGTGAAAGCCATATTCCTAAATTTGAAATAGTTGCAAAAACTCTATTTGACTTAATTTGATAGCTAGAGCATTCCTATATTGGAGTTCGATACTGTATTTGAGGATAGACTTGAGTTGACCATTTTTCAGGGAAAGGGGCTAAAACCCCATGCACTTAAAACACTTTTAGATGTAGTTAGGCTTGTGTAAATTAGGTTGTTTTCATTTACTGCAATTTTAGTGTTAAACCATTAGAAATATTTTCTAAAAGGTTATAAACATTACATGCTTGATAATTTTAAAGAAAATTAATTAGTTCATGATTTTATGTGAAATATTCAAACAAACTTTATTTTGAAGCTTTTATTTTTGTAAAACGTATGAAAATATAAATTGGTTGGAAACCATTTTTCTGAAAGGTATGAAAATAAATTGGTTCATGATTTTCTGTGAAATATTCAAACAAAATTTTTTTCATGCCTATTTTAAAGCTTTTATTTTTGTAAAAGGTTAAAGTAAGGAGCATTGTTGCACTTATCTTTTGATATGTACTTTGCTTTTGGACAATAAAATTTTTGGAAGGTATATGGAAAAAAATCGCGAAACACATCCTTTTGAAAATATTTTTGTCGCACTTTGGAACAGAAAGTTAAAATATCACTTTTTTTTTTAAATACACCCTTGTGAAGATTTCTTAATTACAAAAGAAAATGTAGAAATACATGTTTTCATGTCCACTTTTCTAAGCTAAGTTGAACCATTTTGGATAAAAGTTATTAATATAACTTGAAGTTTATTGGAGTTAGAAGGATTACACTGCCTATAAAGTTTGAATTGATTATGGTGGATTAGCTAGAATAGTCAATATGCAAGTGTACGAAGACTTGCTAATTATGAAGTTATAAAACCTTAGAAGATTTGGGGTAAAGAAAGAAATTAAAATAGGGATTGGTGGCATTTTCAATCAACGTTCGAAGTGGAATGGTAGGATACCAGATTGAATTTTTTGTAATAATAAAGAATGAACACCACTTCATGTTTTTCTATTCAAATTTGTTTGAGTTGCCTAAGCTTAGTGCGAAAAAGTTTGGAAGATGTGATTTGGACGAAACATATTTAATTTTAAAGAAAGGAAATAGTAAGCCAAAATATTTCACTGTACCATATAATGCTATGGACATAAGATGTTTCCTGGGTTTGACTATCTACTATAATAAGTTCATTAAAGACTTCGCTATGAATTTTGCGCTACTAGCTTGCCTTACTATAAAGAATTTAGTTTTCTTGTAGAAATCAAAATTTGATCATGCTTTATTAATCCAAAGGGGTTGTTTATTGATCATAAGTTGTTTTAACATCGTCTGAATATGTAGATAATTTGGATTATTTATGGATGGATGTCACTGATAAGTACTAGATAACACTACACCAAAACAGGTGATTCCTAACGAGTATAACTGTCGCAAACAGTTTCAGCAACGCTTATTAGCGTCGCTGTAGGGGCGTCGCAATTTATTGCCAACGCTTATAAGCGTTGGCAAGTTTAGTTTCCCAACGCTTATAAGCGTTAGAAGGTTGTATTCGCCAACGCTTATAAACGTTGGTGTATATTATTTAGCAACGCTTATAAACGTTGGCAAATTAACCATCCAACATTGTTTAATTTTCTATGCTGACGCTTATAAGCGTTGGTAAATTTTAATTGCCAACGCTTATAACGCTGAAATATTTTCATTCTCAATATAGTCAATTATTTTAACATTAATAAACAATTAATAACTAACATGATATGCATTATTATACTACATTCAATAGGAACCCAAAATTTACAATATTCATGATCAAATAACAACATAAATTTCATAGTCAACTACTTCATAACAATGTCAACTACTTCATAACAAGTACAATTCATAATTAAGTTGGTTAATTCAATACATAATCAACTACTTCATAACAATGTCAAATTGGAATACAAAAGACAACGTAAATTTCATAGTGAAATTCTACAAATACCGAATACGAAACTCCGGCCATATAACGAAACCTCCATCTGACACGGTTCTTAAACCGAATACGAAACTCCGGCGTATCACTTGTTCTTAAACCGCTTCATTGATCAAACCATACTTCATCAAACTTTTCAAAATTCTGAGTATCCAGCTCATCCTTGACCTCTGGTATAAATGCAGCCTCCATTTCATATAATTTATCCCATTCAACACCTTTAAACCAGGGATGCTCCTGCATATGACCAGCCATGTACTTTATAGTACAGAATTTTTTTTAAAAACAATTTCCTAATAGTCAGTTAATAAAAATTTGGATTTATGTAATGATACCATTGTATGTTATAAATGTAATAATTAGGACATGTAGTAATACCCTCGATTGCACCTAAAGGCATTTAAGAGAGTACTACAACAAGACTTTCATCCCTACAATCGAGTTAACTTTCCATCTCCATTTATCACTATGCATATTTGCAATTGGAGGTGGTCTTAACAGTCGTAAGGGGAATCAAATTGCCATGATATATTGTTTTGATACTTGGTTCATAAACTTTTGGTACATGCAATTATTGGTAAAATGATATAATATAAATTAAGTTGATTGTACTGGAAAACCATCAGTAAATTTTAACACATTACCATCATCCCTATAAGAACTTTTTAACATGTATATGTCTTCCTCCAGCTAATAAGAGAAATTTGTTGAAAACACTGGTGTGCATACCTTAAACTACAAAAAACATCTGGTTTGCAAGTGATCGTGAATCATACTGGAAAGCGATCAACCAGTAAAATGTGAGAAAACTTTTGTGCACATTATTTGATTACCAAACCAGCATTGAATATAGATACAAACTAAATCAATTTTTCACTTACAGCACATTACGGTTATATGGAAGATGACTGGCTGCATCATCGGTTTACGAATACCCCAGGGTACTATGTGCAACCATGTAGATGCAACCTGAAATGAATAGGGAAACAGAAAACTGGAAATTAGCAGACTCTATTAAATATTTAGTGTTTGTAATAAAACATGAAGGTAAATTTTATAACATACGGTTTCACCAATCTTTTCACAATGCCGATATGCTGTGGGATACATGTAACACTAATATTAGATGAATACATACGAAGGTAAAAGAACAATAAAAAATAAATATGTAACGACCTGGAAATTTCGAACCCGAAATTTCCAAATTGTTAAGGAAAGAAAAAGAAGAAAGAGATAGAAGAGAAAGAAGAAGAAGAAGACAGAAACACCAAACATAGAAATCTCACATTCGCAGCGGATTAAAATACAATATCAAATAATAATATCAGTTATACAAAGAAAACTATATCAGTCAATCACATTTTTATACATCAGAGTTACAACCATTTACATGAACTGGACAGTTATACAACTTGTTCCAGACTTCAATCTATACAGACCACATAATATCATACACAACGGAATACTTCATACGTTCCTGTCATCCAGCTCGCCTCCTGAGCTTTTGAACGTCCTTACCTGAAAATCTGTAATACTCGGTCTGACCCGAGCATTACAACAAAGTAACACCCGGGTCAGGCTGGAAACCAGCGTGAGTAAACGCATCTAACAAGAAATACCCAACATATAATTTATTTAAAACCCGGGTAACTCGTACCTCTTTACAACTTCACAACTTGATATAGTCATCACTTATTTCACATATCAATTTCTAAGTACCAAAACTTAGATTAAATGGTCCAATTCACATAAATCATTTCTTTTCAACATATTGATTTCCCATATCAATTTGTAAAGAATCGAAGTGGTTCCGGGTATTAACTAATACCCGACTCCGGTCTCTTCGGATCCAATGTCATTTAAACCCAAGCTATTTAATTTAATACAACTCAACTTTAATTACTGGATAACCCTTTTACACAGCAATTTAATTTATAGATAATTACATTATCACTATATCCAGCATAGCATATCGCAAGGCAATTCATATCATAGATATCATCTAATCCAAAACACTTATCATCATTCTATTTTTCATAAGTAAGATTTGATTACTTCCATTAAGTAATTACCTGAAATAATTCTTTTAATATAAAGTAATTAACCTCTTAATTAATTATTACTTAATTAATTAACCTTTGATTTCTTAGATAATCAAGCTTGAATCAGGAAATCAACTACTCCAAATTAATTACACAAAATTAATTCATCTTAATCTAATTACCCAAAATTACCTCTCTTAGTAAATTAAGTAATTTATACTTTAATTACTGTTGTAAATAAGACTTGATTAAATTAAGGTAACCCATATACTAATTTAATCTCATAACTACCATTTAAATTAAATTAAATTTAAAAACTTGAATTTGTTCAAAACGTCCTGCTCTAAACTTAAACAATTCATAACTCCTTTAAACCTAGTTAAACTTCTGTTTAAAATCTAAGTTTTGCTTTTAAAACTTGAAAATCATTTTGGTTTAAAAACTGGGCAGATAAATAAAACTGGAAACAAAAACGTTTCCAAAACAAAACCCCAAATTCCCGAGACAAACACATAATAACTCGAGAAAATCGAACAAACTCCTCGCTTCGACATCTCCGAGTCAAACACGAGAACCCCTCGAGAAAAACCCAGCCAACACTTCTTCTCCAAACCAGCGATCTTCTCCAAATTTCAACCGTGCACGTGCACAGTTACCAGCAACGACGGTGACTATCACCGTAACCTCCAACACAACGACCACCATCTCAACATCCATTCTCGATCATCCACACTCAAGCACGAGACTCCAATCAAAATTGAGCAGGAGTGAAGAAACTGGAATACACATCATCACTAGAAAATACCTTGATCACTAGCCTCCGACCATCAAAATCGTTACCATTCCGGCCTCGCAATCATCTCCCATGTCTGAAGCTATCCCCTCGGTCTAGTGTAGTTCGATTCACCATAGTAGATGCACTGACCCATCTTACAGTCTCGACTAAAATTAGGTTTAGAATCCAAACTACTTCGCCGACGACGCCACGGCGATCTCTACGACTTCCAGCCATTTTTCCTTACCCCACCGTACATCCCTCTTCTTCCAGACGAAGTCCCGTCCACCCAGTGACAGTAGATCATTAGGAATTCCCTCATAACCCATTTCCAGACAACTTAAATTACTCATTCAATTTGATGGTAAAAATTTGGATTTTCATTTTTAAAATTCATGATTTCCTAAGTCTATCCAAAATATATACTAAAATCAACTTAATTTAACACTTGCTTTTTATCATGCATTTTTATTTCCATCTGAACTATCCTAATTTTCAGAAATATCCTAACTTATCTTGCTATAAAGAAGTTGAAACTTTAGTTTAGGATTGGGCAAACATATTATATTTACATCCTATGTTCAGATAGTGTCTAAATGGAGAGACATTAAATTTTGTTTGAATTTCAAACCTGAACTCCTAGGGACAGAGAACTCTAACATACTCAGATCAACATGAACAAACCATACAATAAACTTGTATTTTCAACATGCAAACATTACTTATCTCAGACATTTTCACCAGTATTAGGCTAAAAATTAACTTAGCCTTAAATTTTAAGTTTGATGTTAACAGTCAAGCCAAGAAACAAAGGAGGAAATCATATACAGGTATTCATTCTGATATATAGGTGTATACTTCCTAATAAAAATGAAAATCCTTACTTTAAGTATACTTAATATCATATATAAACAAATTTATTAGTTTTGGAAACAGTTTATTTACTGAGTATGATTTAAACAGAGAACAGAGCCAAGACTTCTAATGTACTCAGCCATTCAACTCATATATATATATCATGCAACCTATTCATACATCCATTCAAGCCATTCAAACAAGACTACCATCAACATATCACTTGCGCTAGAAAATCAGGAAAAGTTTAGATAAAGTTTACTCACCAGGAATTAAATAGAGAACAGAGAGAACAGAATTTTATTTTCCAGGCTTGTTTGATTTTGAACTTCTTTTGCTTTTGTTGAATTTAAATTCTTGCTGTTTGATCTTTGAGTTGTTTGATTGATTTCTTTTTCTGATCTTCAGGTTGTATTTGAAAATCTTGAGACTGCTATTGAAATTGCCTTCATCTTCTTGTTTCAGATTTGAATTTCCAGTTTTTATTTCTTTCTTTGAATTTTGATTTCCAGATTTTTATCTTTTCTTTTGATTTGAATATATTTTTAGTAGAGAAGAAGAAAAGATGAATTCAGCTGAAAGTAAAAATAAATTTCTTCTTTCATATTTTAATTTATTTATTTTAATTATCAAAGGAAATGTGGACATTTGTCCTTTTAGGTGTTAATTAGCTTACACATATGCTTATATTTTTACAAATGTCTTTAAACCACTTTAATATGCTAACAAGTGTTACTCTTGTCTTATATTAATTTATTTAAGTCATATATATGTATTTATGAAATATTTACATGTATATAAAATGTATTTAACTTTTTATAATTTAAGCTTTTAGCTTTTAATAATATAGAAAAGTGAATTCATGTAAGCAATTATAAATTACTTATGTTTTGAATTTTAAAAATGAAAGAATATTAAAACAAATGAACTTCTAATTTAAATCTTATTTAAATCTTAAGCTTAAAAATATATATTTATAATAAATAAGAAATTATCACTTGAAAAGTATTATGTTAAAATATAGTTTCCAAATTACAAATTATATATATATATATTTAAAGTTTGAAAACTCTTTATTAAATCATATTCCTTATTATCATATTTTTAAATAAATGTTTATCTTATGTTTTGAGAAAATATAGAATTCACTTTAAATAGCTTTGGAAAATTATTATATTTGCAAATCCACTTATATACATCCAGATATTTTCCAGAATTTTATTCGTTCAACTTATAAATCAGTACTTTTAATCCAGTTAATTACCGATTAACAGATGTTCAAAAATCCAGGTTATCACATTCCTCCCCCCTTTAAATCTTTTCGTCCTCGAAAAGGAACGAAGCAAGAATTTTATTAATATGATTATTATCAGAAAAATTACTCTTTGATAAATTTTACTATAAACTCTTTTTATTAAGAAATTTTAAAACACTTTTAAGAAAATCCACATAATATTATTAAAATGACTTTATAAAAATACTCTTTATAACTCGATGTCTTTATAAGTCCATCCTCGTTCTCACAGAAATTCGGTCATACGTTGATCAGACGTAAGACTGAAAATCTATAAGTACTTAGCAGACCCATTTTCAACACCCAGTGAAAATATTTGGAAAACACTTTATTTGAAAATATCGAAAACGTTTTTGAAAATAGAGGAAATATCTTTGGTGAGAATGCTCTGGAAATCATCACTCCCATCCATGGTCACAGTTACATCACGGGTTACGTTGCCATCGCAGCAAAAGTCCATGTAACTGATTACACCATGGAACCCACAACAGATCGCAGTTACATCCAGGGTTACGTTGCCGTCGCAGCAAAAGTCCATATAACTGTTGGCTCTCAACGGCACACACGATTTCGCTGTCAAAATGAAACTCCTCCACATAGGTCGCAGTCTACCGATATAAAATCAAACGTAGACAGTTGGCTCTCAGCGGCTCAAACGACTTTCGCTATGTTACCATAGTGTCACAGTCTACCGATATAAAATCAAACGTAGACAGTTGGCTCTCAGCGGCACACACGACTTCCGCTATGGTCTGCAGTAGATCGCAGTGACATTGAGTTAAATTGTTGTCACAGCATAACTCAAATGCCTCTGTGGGCACCAGCCCCTCGACTTTCGCTACACAAATAATCCTCAGGAACTAGTTTTGTCCGGACTCCTCACAGGATCAACTTTAGAAACCCCCCTTGGGGCTCAAGGCAGTACCACCCAGTGGCACTCCTGAGAAGTTCATTTCAAGGAAGCGCCTTTTTCCCCAGAGCTATACTCAAAACATTTTATACTATATATTTATAGTATCTTCAAATCATACCCTTTATGATTTATCAAAATCTCCTTTACACAAAATCGATTACCAAAAATCGATAATTCTCAAACTAGGCTTTCCAAAATCCAAAATTGATTTCTCAAAAATCAAAAGCCCTTTCCAAAATCCATAGGTTCCCAAAACCTTTTCCAAAATCATTTTCATAAGATCCTTTATATATATAGATATAGATATATATATATATTTTGAAAATCTTTGGATCATTTCAAACTTTGTATAAAACCTCTTTTATACTTCAAATATTTCAAAACCCTTTTCTTTTAGCAATAGATTCAATAAGGGAAGATTTACCTTATATAACAAGGATATATAACTTTATTTTATTCTAAATCAAATATTCACATTTGATAAATCTTTTATAAAGTTATTAACCATATTTCTTTTCAAAAACCATTTTACAGTTCTTATTCCCAATCTTCAATATCAATTTCATTCAAATCCGTACGATGCACACATATCATCCGTACACAATATCAATCTGATCACTCAATCGATCACACAATTTCACTTCCGAACTAGTATCGTCCACCCGACTTCCTAGTGCGGACTCAGATCTGGTTTCTTGATCAGAAACCGTCATTCTCCTTGCATAGTCGTAGCCATGATAGAGAATATCCAGAACCAATCAACAATCCATATCCAGGTTCGCCGTCGAAAATCGAGCGAAAAATCCCAACTCGGATCGATAATACTATCTCGAAATTCTGTGCTCGAATCTGGATCAAATCACTATGCGAATAGAATAATATACGTATATCCTACGTATTTATCTTTATTGGTTATTAGCCAAATCAGTTTCCCTTTCTATTCATATTTCCTTTAATTTCATTCACTTAATCTCAATTGCTTCCATTTCCAATTGAGTTATTACTTCAATTACAAACAGTCTGAACTCTGACCTATTTAAATTTAAAAATAACTTGAAAAAAATTTAAAATAGATAAGTAGTTGAAAAATAGTTATTAGTTTGTAAAATATCTGTAAAATAGTTAAGTAGATATAAAATAGTTAGATAATTGCAAAATAGATTTAAAATAGTGATTAGATGTAGGTAACTGAAAAATAGTAATTAGTTTATAAGACAGTTTCAAAATAGTTAAATAGTTCCAAAATAATTGTAAAATAAGTATGAGATAGTTTTAAGAAGAAAGATTATATAGTAAATAGTTTGGAAAAATATATTTGTATTAAAACAATTTATTTTGAAAATAATCCAGAGCCAAACTGTTCAATTCTCTTCAATTCAATTTAAATTTCCATCTCCATTTAAATTGACTCAATTGCAATTTAAATAACTTCAATTTCCATTGAAATTGATTTAATCCCAATTCAAGTTGAATTAACCTTAATTCCTTTCCAAATTCAAATCAAATTTCATTTGATTTTTAAACTTATACAACTTTAATCACAATTCCAAATTATTTCAAATCAATTTGGATTTATTTCAAATTGAACCAACTTCAATTTCCAAATTCAAATCATTTCAATTCTAATTTACCATTTGAATTTTTAAACTTATACATCTTCAATCACAATTCTAATTAATTCAAATCAAATTCAATTTGAACTAATTCTATTCAAATCTCAATTTAAAACTATCTCGAATTATATAAATTCGAGTTAAAATTTTTTATTATTGATTTAATTCCTTAAATTTTTAATTTTAACAAATTAAATCTTTAAACCTTTTAATTCTGAATTCAAATTTCAAAATTCCATTTTAAAATTATCTTTACTTAACTTATTACAAAGTTCAAATAAGAATTTCAAAAACAATTTAATCTTCAGATTCTAATTTATTATCCATTTTAAATTTCCAAATCTCAAACCCATTTTGAGATTACTCATAACTCCCATTTAAATTTACTATTTAACTACCCAAGTTAAATTTAAATTTCATCTTGAAATTTCCAATTCAAATTATTTATTCAAACTTATTTAACTTCCTCCAAGTTAAATTTACTTAATCCGGTCAACTTTCACAATTTGAATTCCCATTCAAATTTTAAACCTTATATTAATAATCTTTCCCCTTTTTAAGTTTAAAAACTTAATTTACTTTGGGTTTCACATCACATTCCAATTTAAAACTCAACACTAAGTGTTTATTTCAAATCATCATTGGTATTATGTATATTCCTCATATATACATTTTCTTTACACACCAAGTTATACTTTAAATTTTTAAACCACCTTTGGTTTTAATTCAAAACAAACTTCTTTAAAACAATTTCAAGTTTTCTGGAATTAGATTTAAAATTTCACAATTTAAAATTATCTTCAATTCCAATTTATAAGTTATACTCACTTAAATGTTTACTTCCCTAAACATTCCATTATTAAACACAACAACCATTTATGATAATAACCAAGATTATCATATCTGGAAACCAATTCATTATTATCTTTATTCTTGAAAACACTTTTATAAATTCAAGATTTTAATTTTAGTTTGAATTCATTTCAAACTTAACTTTATTCAATTTTAATTTGGTTGTATTACTATTACCACTTAATTTAATTCCAATATTTTAACAACCAATTACCTTAATATTTATTAGAAAGAAAGACCATTTTATACATCAAAATATATTCTTATATAAAATCATTTAAAATTCTTATATAAGAAAATAACAATTACGCTCTCATATATATATATATATACACTCAACTCGTTCTAGGGTACCATTGACCCTATCCTTAACGAGTAATCCCAACAGAGCCAAGGTTCTCGCTTAACCTTCAGCTCTGATACCAACTGTAACGACCCGGAAATTTCGAACCCGAAATTTCCAAATTGTTAAGGAAAGAAAAAGAAGAAAGAGATAGAAGAGAAAGAAGAAGAAGAAGACAGAAACACCAAACATAGAAATCTCACATTCGCAGCGGATTAAAATACAATATCAAATAATAATATCAGTTATACAAAGAAAACTATATCAGTCAATCACATTTTTATACATCAGAGTTACAACCATTTACATGAACTGGACAGTTATACAACTTGTTCCAGACTTCAATCTATACAGACCACATAATATCATACACAACGGAATACTTCATACGTTCCTGTCATCCAGCTCGCCTCCTGAGCTTTTGAACGTCCTTACCTGAAAATCTGTAATACTCGGTCTGACCCGAGCATTACAACAAAGTAACACCCGGGTCAGGCTGGAAACCAGCGTGAGTAAACGCATCTAACAAGAAATACCCAACATATAATTTATTTAAAACCCGGGTAACTCGTACCTCTTTACAACTTCACAACTTGATATAGTCATCACTTATTTCACATATCAATTTCTAAGTACCAAAACTTAGATTAAATGGTCCAATTCACATAAATCATTTCTTTTCAACATATTGATTTCCCATATCAATTTGTAAAGAATCGAAGTGGTTCCGGGTATTAACTAATACCCGACTCCGGTCTCTTCGGATCCAATGTCATTTAAACCCAAGCTATTTAATTTAATACAACTCAACTTTAATTACTGGATAACCCTTTTACACAGCAATTTAATTTATAGATAATTACATTATCACTATATCCAGCATAGCATATCGCAAGGCAATTCATATCATAGATATCATCTAATCCAAAACACTTATCATCATTCTATTTTTCATAAGTAAGATTTGATTACTTCCATTAAGTAATTACCTGAAATAATTCTTTTAATATAAAGTAATTAACCTCTTAATTAATTATTACTTAATTAATTAACCTTTGATTTCTTAGATAATCAAGCTTGAATCAGGAAATCAACTACTCCAAATTAATTACACAAAATTAATTCATCTTAATCTAATTACCCAAAATTACCTCTCTTAGTAAATTAAGTAATTTATACTTTAATTACTGTTGTAAATAAGACTTGATTAAATTAAGGTAACCCATATACTAATTTAATCTCATAACTACCATTTAAATTAAATTAAATTTAAAAACTTGAATTTGTTCAAAACGTCCTGCTCTAAACTTAAACAATTCATAACTCCTTTAAACCTAGTTAAACTTCTGTTTAAAATCTAAGTTTTGCTTTTAAAACTTGAAAATCATTTTGGTTTAAAAACTGGGCAGATAAATAAAACTGGAAACAAAAACGTTTCCAAAACAAAACCCCAAATTCCCGAGACAAACACATAATAACTCGAGAAAATCGAACAAACTCCTCGCTTCGACATCTCCGAGTCAAACACGAGAACCCCTCGAGAAAAACCCAGCCAACACTTCTTCTCCAAACCAGCGATCTTCTCCAAATTTCAACCGTGCACGTGCACAGTTACCAGCAACGACGGTGACTATCACCGTAACCTCCAACACAACGACCACCATCTCAACATCCATTCTCGATCATCCACACTCAAGCACGAGACTCCAATCAAAATTGAGCAGGAGTGAAGAAACTGGAATACACATCATCACTAGAAAATACCTTGATCACTAGCCTCCGACCATCAAAATCGTTACCATTCCGGCCTCGCAATCATCTCCCATGTCTGAAGCTATCCCCTCGGTCTAGTGTAGTTCGATTCACCATAGTAGATGCACTGACCCATCTTACAGTCTCGACTAAAATTAGGTTTAGAATCCAAACTACTTCGCCGACGACGCCACGGCGATCTCTACGACTTCCAGCCATTTTTCCTTACCCCACCGTACATCCCTCTTCTTCCAGACGAAGTCCCGTCCACCCAGTGACAGTAGATCATTAGGAATTCCCTCATAACCCATTTCCAGACAACTTAAATTACTCATTCAATTTGATGGTAAAAATTTGGATTTTCATTTTTAAAATTCATGATTTCCTAAGTCTATCCAAAATATATACTAAAATCAACTTAATTTAACACTTGCTTTTTATCATGCATTTTTATTTCCATCTGAACTATCCTAATTTTCAGAAATATCCTAACTTATCTTGCTATAAAGAAGTTGAAACTTTAGTTTAGGATTGGGCAAACATATTATATTTACATCCTATGTTCAGATAGTGTCTAAATGGAGAGACATTAAATTTTGTTTGAATTTCAAACCTGAACTCCTAGGGACAGAGAACTCTAACATACTCAGATCAACATGAACAAACCATACAATAAACTTGTATTTTCAACATGCAAACATTACTTATCTCAGACATTTTCACCAGTATTAGGCTAAAAATTAACTTAGCCTTAAATTTTAAGTTTGATGTTAACAGTCAAGCCAAGAAACAAAGGAGGAAATCATATACAGGTATTCATTCTGATATATAGGTGTATACTTCCTAATAAAAATGAAAATCCTTACTTTAAGTATACTTAATATCATATATAAACAAATTTATTAGTTTTGGAAACAGTTTATTTACTGAGTATGATTTAAACAGAGAACAGAGCCAAGACTTCTAATGTACTCAGCCATTCAACTCATATATATATATCATGCAACCTATTCATACATCCATTCAAGCCATTCAAACAAGACTACCATCAACATATCACTTGCGCTAGAAAATCAGGAAAAGTTTAGATAAAGTTTACTCACCAGGAATTAAATAGAGAACAGAGAGAACAGAATTTTATTTTCCAGGCTTGTTTGATTTTGAACTTCTTTTGCTTTTGTTGAATTTAAATTCTTGCTGTTTGATCTTTGAGTTGTTTGATTGATTTCTTTTTCTGATCTTCAGGTTGTATTTGAAAATCTTGAGACTGCTATTGAAATTGCCTTCATCTTCTTGTTTCAGATTTGAATTTCCAGTTTTTATTTCTTTCTTTGAATTTTGATTTCCAGATTTTTATCTTTTCTTTTGATTTGAATATATTTTTAGTAGAGAAGAAGAAAAGATGAATTCAGTTGAAAGTAAAAATAAATTTCTTCTTTCATATTTTAATTTATTTATTTTAATTATCAAAGGAAATGTGGACATTTGTCCTTTTAGGTGTTAATTAGCTTACACATATGCTTATATTTTTACAAATGTCTTTAAACCACTTTAATATGCTAACAAGTGTTACTCTTGTCTTATATTAATTTATTTAAGTCATATATATGTATTTATGAAATATTTACATGTATATAAAATGTATTTAACTTTTTATAATTTAAGCTTTTAGCTTTTAATAATATAGAAAAGTGAATTCATGTAAGCAATTATAAATTACTTATGTTTTGAATTTTAAAAATGAAAGAATATTAAAACAAATGAACTTCTAATTTAAATCTTATTTAAATCTTAAGCTTAAAAATATATATTTATAATAAATAAGAAATTATCACTTGAAAAGTATTATGTTAAAATATAGTTTCCAAATTACAAATTATATATATATATATTTAAAGTTTGAAAACTCTTTATTAAATCATATTCCTTATTATCATATTTTTAAATAAATGTTTATCTTATGTTTTGAGAAAATATAGAATTCACTTTAAATAGCTTTGGAAAATTATTATATTTGCAAATCCACTTATATACATCCAGATATTTTCCAGAATTTTATTCGTTCAACTTATAAATCAGTACTTTTAATCCAGTTAATTACCGATTAACAGATGTTCAAAAATCCAGGTTATCACAAAATACCTGTTTTTATTATGCCTGCATCGGTTGATGCATGATGGAAAAAGAATTTCTCGAATCCAATTCGATCATTTTTGACATATAACGTTGTGTAATGATTTATGCCAACAAAATCAAGTGAACCAGCCAAAAATTTTGAAACTCCATTTGTGATATTGGGAAGCCAGCCGCCTACTAGTCTCTCCATTGAACGAGGATAATGGCCGAATATTAGAGGATCTAGGAACCTGATCATATGGTTATTCAATATTATACAATTGTAGCCTACAATCAAATAAAATTGTTATAATCTACTTACCATCCTAATTCAAAATCCATTGCTCTATGAGCAGCATCAATGTCCTCTTCAGCATCGAATATAGGCTCATACCATTTTGAGTCTAAAGCAATTCTGATGGAACCGCCCTGCTTACTCTGCCAATATGGATCATTCATAAATTTCACATATTTCCAAAATTCTCAAGTTAAAATTAAGTGCAACTATCATGGTACCTTGAATTGAAGCTTGTACATATTAAATGTTGTTGCATGAGCTAACAAGATATGATGTGCAACAATATATGGTTCTGTATATGAATTTCCACTTTCACAAAACAGGTGTGATAGTATTGAACATCTTCCCAGAGCTTGAATACCAAAATCATAGCCTTGAATTGAGAAGCCATGAGGTTCATTAAATGTAATCCAATGCTTTACTCTATCACCAAATGCTTCAAAACATGTACGGGCATAATTACTAAAATCTTCCCTGCAATTCGAGTACATTTTTTCATAAAGGATTACTGTATTCACAAATACATCAAATTCAAACTGTATGTTTAATATAAATCTTAAGCTATTTCATAGCTTAACCGACCATTGTATTTGTCTTGGAGAGCTTGCGGAAGATCCCAATGAAAAAGTGTGACATATGGTTGTATTCCTAAAATATAATAAAGATACTATAGATCAGAGATAAATGAAATAGATAACATAGTTCATGGAAGAAAATCAATAACCTTTATCAAGGAGCACATTGATTAAATTATTGTAATAGCGTATTCCTTCCATGTTGACTTCTCCCGTACCATCTGTATGTTAAAACACACTCAACGAAATAAGAAATTAATGAATAGAAAACAGGGGAGGTAAGTTGGAGATTAATAATTACTTGGAAAGATCCTTGGCCATGATATTGAAAATCTGTATGCATCCATTCCCAAATATTTCATCAAGTCCACGTCAGTTTGTAAATTACATGAACTTTATTTTATTTAAACAACTTAACATACAAGGTTTTTTTACCCAGATAACTTTTACGTTTGTAAAAAGTGATTCCAACCTTTATAACAAGACTTGCATATCCAGACCCTTCTGATCTATATCATTTCATTAACATCCAATATCAAAGCCCAATCCTGAATAAGTCTCTATACAAGCATTCAATCCCGTACTGTCACAAGAAGATACTATAATCTATTGGCAGTGTCGTGCTCAACAATTAAAATAATGAATGCAAATCAAAATCCGAAGTATTACCCGATGGTTGTGAGACGTATGTTTACTGTTCAGTGATCGAAGATCACGAATGTAAGTTCCAATGATGGTTGCAGCATATAAGACCATGTAATTTACCTAAAGTTTGCATCGTTCCGAGCTTAGGCGGCGGGTAAATAGCCGGCTCCTCTTTGGAATTATTAGGGCTTTGCGGATACACTGCTTCGCTTGGGGGAGAAGGAGGAGGTGGGAGGTCAACGGGTTGCTACTCGAAGGTCGGAGATCTGGTGCCATTCTTTTGAGGCGAAGAACCGAATGCTGTGGTGCAGGCGACTATGTCGAGGAGGCGGTGGAGGTGGGCGATTTTGTTTTTTAGAGCGGCTGAAATGAAAGCGTTGTGGAGGAATTAGTGAGAAGGAATTAGGGCATGGATGACTAAAGGATGCTTGTTTACTTTATTACCCCCACAACTTTTATTTAATTTCAATTTATCCAGATTTTCCAACATAAATATGTGTTAGCAATAAAAAAAAGTGTAAATGTGTTTTTGGTGACACATTTTTAGCTTAGCAACGGATATTGTTGTCATAATCTACAACACAAATAAGTGTTGGTAATTGAAAAAATTAAGTGTCACGAAATGACTGTTTTGGTGTAGTGTAAGTAGGTTGTCATCTTGCGGTATAAGTTCTATGGAAATAATTATAAAGTATTGATACTTGAATTGTCATTGCAACTGCAAGTACAGTGTTTGGACTGATGTGGCATGAGTTCCATATCATGTTCACTAGGCTAGGACATCGTCCATTTTAGATGTTCCTAGATTAGTTTTTGGATATGATACTATTTAAATATTGAACATTATGTCTATTGGATTAATATGGAAAGACACCATTACATCTTGAGTTGTATTAAAGAATGATAAAAATTTGGAAGTTTAAATTGCAAAAGTTATCCTATATAAAGTTCTGGTTAAGGTTACATAAAGCATGGCTAATTCACGAATTTGAATTCTTATTAAGTAAAAGATATTATAGTTCGCACGTGTTGAGGATACGGAGGCAATTTCTATGGGAAATAAGCCTTGGAGATTTTGTTAAGATTTTGAGAAGAGGATAATAGGATTCTTTTCAATCTTAGTCTGAAGGAGCTATTTATTTAAGATGGTTATCAAGAAGTATCAAATTAGGATACATGGTTTATATTGCATAATAGTTGCACGTGAATGATGCATCACCTAGTTGATTACGTTTGATGCTAAAACAATTTTAGGTTAGGGTTTCGCTTAAATTAGAACTTCACTTAAACTTAGGATTCTGGTTGTTATGTTTGAATGGATTATTTAATATATTACTTTACTTGAACGTTTACTACTTATACGCTATAGAACTTAAGAGAAAAATTATTTTTTAGTAGACTAGGAATGTGTTACCTTGCTACTATGGTTGCTAGAGGATTCGAGAAGTGATATCATAAGTGAAAGGGTATGGCTTAAGTTAAACCAAAATTAGAAGAGAAGTTATGCTATTTTCACCAGTTTAAGAGATCACAATATTTGATGTCCATAGGTGAAAATGAAGGATAGCAAGAGATTCATGTTATTATATGCTAGGTGAGACACCACCCACTTTCGAGTTGTCTTACCTTAGTATCCAGAGAGGAAAAATAGTAAGAGATTTAGGTTATTAGACCGTGCCTCAGGAACAGACTCAGGACAAGTATGGCCCCCTCTAAGGCTAAGAAAATTCCGGCACTACTTCAAAGAGTCTAAAGCTGTTAGAGCTAGAAATACTGGTGCCTCAAGGGCCATACAACTACTGGCGCCAACCGTATCTGCTAAAAATGTTCATGGGTGGTAGAACATCTTTTGCAATAGATAAATAGAATCTAAACTAATCAGGCCTCTCAGACTACCCGTCCATAGTCCCCCATGCTCTTTGTCTGCTCATACTAATAGCGTGATGAAGATACCTTAGCAACTAGCAATTGAAACAAATTAAATCCAGAAGACAAGCTATGTATATAGTAGAAAAATACAAGTACTTCTTTCTATGTATCTCCTTTCACTAGGTTGATTAACTCCAATTAGTCTACTTGGTCCGAGTGTTAAGCCTAAGCTCTGATACCAACTGTAACAACCCGCTCTTCGTAATACCATGAAATCATCTCCAAATGAGATCGTCTAACTTTCGATTACTATAAAAGATAGATTGTCGGGAAAGAAAAATTTAAAACAAACATTATACTAAGGCATATTGACAGAATCTCATAGCGGAATGATAATATATAATATATTGGATATACATGAACATAGCAGGATTACAATATATATAGGAGACTGCACTAGCTGAAGAAACTAATAAATGAATATCAATATAGATCACACGGGACGTTAGATCACATGGGATGTCGGATCGCCTAAGGATGCTACACTCCACCAAATCACCACCCACCTCCTCATCATTGTCTCCTGAGTGCATGGCCTCGGAAACAGACTCAAGTATGGCTCCATTCTAAGGCTAAGGAAATTCTGGATCTACTTCAAAGAGTCTAAAGTTGCTGGAGCTATAAATACGGGTGCCCCCAGGGCCACACCATTACTGACGCCAACCGCATCTACTGAAAATGTTCATGGATGGCGGAACATCTTTTGCGGTAGATAACTGGTCTATAGACTAGTCAGGCCTCTCAGACTGCCCGTTCGTAGTCTGTCATGCGCTTCGTCTACTCATACTGATTGCATGATGAATATACCTTGGCAACTAGCGATTGAAACAAATTAAATCTAAAAGACAAGCGATGTATGCAATATAATATAGTAGAAAGTACAAGTACGCTCTCTCAACATATCTCCTTTCACCAGGTTGATTAACTCAAACTGGTCTACTTGGTCCGAGTGTTGAGCCTAAGCTTTGATAACAACTATAACAACCCATCCTTCGTAATACCCTGAAATCAGCACCAAATGTCTAACTTCCGAGTACCACAAAAGATAGATTGTCGGGAAAGAAAAATTTAAAACAAACATTATACTAGGCATATCGATAGAATCTCAAAGCGAAATGATAATATATAACATACTGGATATACATGAACATAATAGGATTACAATATATATAGGAGACTACACTAGCAAAAGAAACCGATAAATGAATATCAATTTAGAGAGTTAAAATACATCTGATACAATAAGTCCCATATATAAATAACATCTGTCATGAATTACTACAATATCAAGTATATATACGAAGTATCGACCTCGTCTCCATAGAATGCTCTAGTTGTCCTAAAAGCGTATCCCCAAAAGCACCTAGCTCCCAAACTACTCATTCGAGTACTTGACAGTTGTCATGACATACGTAGATAAAGACAAAACACGGGTCATACATAAAGCCTGATATATGTGAAATTATCTCAAAATACAGTATATTAAAACTATATACAAACAAAAAGGAACTATTAAGGTATAGCTGGTCCTCTCCACAATCGTGTCTCGGGGGTAATCCGGACTGTCCATAAACAAGAAAAGTAAACCTATCTGAAAGATAGGAAATTATATCATAACATGCTCTTCACCTGTAATCAACGAGTCAGTACAACTAATGAAATGTGACTGAAATGTAACAATCATACTATAACAAAGGTAACCCAACGTCCAAAAGCACGGTGATCATAATGTAAGTATATTGCGAAGTAAATAGTAAATGCAGCGACAACAACAACGGTTAACTAATAACATATACAATATAACAAATGGAAGGTAACTAAGAAATACAAGTCAACACCCGTCATTACTGATGGGTGGAGTCAACTATAGACATCTATCGTGATCCAACGATTCAAGATAAATAGGGTCAACACACTGGCATACCAAGACCTCTAACGCGATCAAATGATTCAAAATAAATAGAGTCGGTACACTATGTACCTAGACATCTAATGCGATCAAATGATTCAAAATAAATAGATCCAGTACACTGACATACCCACACCTCTAACGTGATCAAATGATTCCCAATGAGAGTTCAAGATATATAAAGTCTGTAATGACCCGCAAATCTGCATGATTCATGCGGACAATAAACCACACATATTCAACTCAAATTGAACGGAAAGGGGGATAATTATGGGAAAGAAAGAAGAAGAGAAAAGAAGAAGAAGAGGAAAAGAAACTGAAACAACACAGAATCTCACAACCGTAGTGGAACAACATATAATATAATATCAATGATCTTTACAAAAGAGAAACTGTTATATACATACATCCAATCATAGTACAACAACAAATCATAATCATCAGCCTGGACAGTTATAACTACCTGTCCTCACAAATGCTGGTAATTTCAACAATAATGCAGTGGAAAATAAACATATATGTGAATATGACATGAAGACCTCCAGCTCGTCTCCTGAGCTCCAATGCATCCAAAGTAATATGTAGATATGCTCGGTCTAACCCGAGCATTATAATAAAAGAACACCCGAGTCAGTCTGGTAAACCAGCGTGAGAAAACACACCCAGTTGGCATTTTAAAGTTATCAAACTCTTTTTAAAATAAAGGTATCTCGTAAGACCACACCGCACATAAACACGGATAGATTTTACCTTATGCTAACCAAAACATTTTCTATAGAAAATCCAGTGATATAATAATAATGTCTAGGGATTCAAAGTAAATATATAAAATAGCCGAAATGCTTGCATCTCATGTTTTAGCATAGTTAGGCACGACTAAGTCCATAAAGCTCATATTGGAGAATGGATTCCATACCATGACAAGGTAAGGAACTACTTTCCAATGGTACATCTCTAGAAATAATGCATCGGGGTCTGACAAGAACACCTTGTACCCCTGCCACATAGGACTGGCCTACCACTTGATTAGTAGTACCGAATATGATCACCCCTTTCATTAATGGGTCTGAAGCATACATGAGTAGATAATAATCCATCCAGATTTTGAGATGACATACCCTGATGGGAGCGACCCACTTAGCCCTACTGCATGCCTAATTTTTGTCATTTTCCGGTTGGTAAGGCTTGGGACTATGTTTTACCTTTATATAGCACTTTTCACTTGGAATGCTAACACTACCCTCCAGGAAACAATGCAATTCCAACATTCATCCATATAAGTTTGTTCTGGGACTGAACAAAACTGAAGGCGCCACTTCTACTGCATCCATTTTGGAATCATCCTCAGAATTAGTAGCAAGTAGTCCTTGCACTACAAAAGATCCATTTTGATTATCTTCAAGATATTCCAATTCAAAACGCTTATGCCGGTTTGAAGTGGTTTTCAGATAACATATCTAATCCCAGTCTCTCTGAAACAGCATTGGATAATTTCTGGTAAACTCAAACCTGGTTCTTTAAGAAATAAACAGTCAAAGAGAAGAGCGGAGATCACCTCCTAACCGTTAGTGGATGGATTTCCTTATCGTTTGTCCATGGTGAACGAAACGAGATTTATATGCACAGTACAACATCATCGATGATGACTGTGCCATTTAACTCACGTGTTTCCCCTAGATATTTCCAAAGTTACGTTTTGGTCCAGATTTGGTATTGTGTTATTTAACCATCGAATAAATAAACAATCCAACTAGAGATCAAATTTCCAAAGGAAGTAATACTGATTAAGCACCAAGCAACACTAAGCCTCTTTAATTAATATTTTCATTAATTTAAAACACTTTCTAAATATTTGTCATAAAATATCTTTACGAAGACATACCCATAAACTCCTATATTTGCAATATTTGGAGAAAAAAAATCCATACACTTATCTCAACGGTATAAGTATATTCACAGAACGGAGGAAGATTCCTTTTCACACAATTCTAGAAAAATTTATAAATTCCTTTATAAATCTCAAAACGCGTTTATAACCCCATTCATTAATCTCTAAAATTATTTATAAAACTCCAATTTATACATTCCTAAAATCATTTATAAACCCTTTATAAATCCATAAAACCATTTATAAACTACTTTTATAAATGAAAAGACCCATTTCTAAAACTCCTCTATAAATATCTAAGACCTTTTATAAACCTCTTTTTACTCTTTAACTAATCTTCCTTTAAGTTTTCCAAACCATATTATAAGATTCCTCTTATAAAACCCACATCAGTTTACAAAACCCTATTTATAAATCTCGAAACATTTATAAATAAATTCTAATCATTTACTTTAAAACACTATAATATAATAATAAACATTATAAATAAATGATAATTAACTTTGAAACATCTTAAAAATAATAATTAATAATTTCAAAACATTCTTAATAAAACAATAATAATTTATCTTCAAAATTATTATAAAGAATAATAATTAATTTCCAAAACTTTATTTATATATAATTATAATTAATTTCAGACCAGATTAATAATTTAAATAATTAACTTTTCAAAATATTGATAAACAACTTGAAAACAATATTAATATAAATAAATGACTTTTAAAACATAAATATACTTCCTTAATAAAAATCCATACTTAAATGTCAACATAATCATTTCCATATTTATAAAACTGTATTTATAAATCTCTTTCTATTTTATAACATATCATATAACATCTCCAAATCTATCCTCACTTTCAATTTCCAAAATAGAATCAACTATTTTTCTAAATCAACGTCTCATCTTATTTATAAATCCACAATTGTGATTTATTTTTCCCAATTTATCGAATGATAAAAGTTTCCCTATTTATAAATCTATCCTTTTATTCATAAAATATGATTTTACAAATCTTCACTTTGTTTATAAAATGTCAAATTTATCACATTTATTAATTTTCACATTTATAATTTAATCTTAATATATGTATGTGTATATATACATCACTTTACATAAAACGGTTAATAAATATTTATACCAAAATATTTCTATCTTCTTTTTAAAACTGTATTTCTTTACTATAAAAGACGAACTTATTTTTAAGATTTTAAAAATCTTTATTTTACAGTTCAAAAATCCCTACTTAAAATATTTTATAAAATTATTAATTTATAATATCTAAAAATCATACCTTTTATTTTAAAATAAATTCCTTCTTTAAATAATTTAATAATAATTATTAAAACATATAAATTTTCGAAAATCACTTAAAATCCTTTTTTAAAAACTAAACCATCAATTTATAGTATTTCAAAATACTAATAATATGGCCCAGTGCTACAATAGCACTAAATAAGGACAAATCATCCATGTCATCAAATATGGCATCCAACATATCATATATCAAAATATATGAAAGGTAAAATCAACAGTGTAAGGAATCCAGTTGGATCCCTCCAACATGTCATCCTGCATCACTTACAGTATGTAATCATAAAATATAAATCAACCGCTTCGAGGTGGGATCGTATAAAAAGGGTCATCCGCTCATACATGGGAACGTAATAGGGTCCCATCCGCTTCAGGGGTGGGAATATATCCAAACCAATAAATAAAATAGTAAATCGTCCAAACAGTCAATGAACAGTCAGAAATAAAATTGTCCACACTTGTACAAAAATATAAGTGGCCAGAGAGGTGAGTTAACTCACCGGAGTTCCAGTTATCGTCGAAGCGTTCTGGTTTCGACTAAAATTTTAGCATAAAATTCCAATAGCTCCAATCTTAACCAATTTAATTCCATTGCGTAGAGGATGATGATACGAGTGCAACGCGGCTAACGGCGTTTGATTCTGACATCATATGAAGAAGTTATTACATTTATAAGTTTTGATAATTAAAACTATATAATTAATACTAATTACGATATTATCACTAATTACCCATTAATAATTTAAACCCCTTTCTTCCTCTACTTCTCTTGCACTCTACCTGAGACAAAACTCCACCATAGCCGTTACTTTAGCAACCAATACCTCCCCTCCAAGCCTTTGTTCGAGAAACCATCTTTGCCAATGTCTCCCACTCTGACCTCTCTCCGCCCTAGACCCCAAAATGTCAAACCCGAAGCCCTAGATAAAAACGCAACTACACAGCCCACCCATATCCGTACCCATGGTTGGACATCCCTATGCATGATCGAGCTCCCGCAAATTGAGCCACTAACTGTCATTCGATCTCCTCCACTCACATACGATAGCCATACACCCAAACTGCATCCCCATTTGTCAAAAGATCGAACCCTAGTTCTTTCTTCAACCAAACACCTTACAGCCTATATGTCGACAACTGAAATTGGAAGCCGCACCCTCCCATATCCATACCAAGTGTAGATTTTGGCTTATACATCTCAAAGATTACATTTTTTATTTTAGAAATTTTGTACCAATTGATTTCGATTTTTCTAAGAAGAGGATAATATGTTTCTTGCCTTTGTTTTGATTTTTGGTACGTACAGGGAGTGATTGAATGAAACGATGGAAAGAGGACAAATGTGTGCTGATGGTAAGGGTTGACATATATAAATTTTCAAATTCCCAGCATCTCACTGTAAAGATTTTCCTTACGCATATGGATTCAAATCGACAAAATAAAAATACGGACGCACCCAGAATAGCGATGCAACTCCAAAACAATAAAAATATACACTAGTTATGGAATTCTATAAAATCACAAAAACGCACTATTTGACGATAAAACGTCCAACGAACAAATTTAAATTTTTATAAATAAAAAATTATGAAAAAAAATCAAATCAAATAAATTAAAAATACTTTAACAGAAATCGAGTCGTAAAATAATATTTATTTCGGATAATTTATTTGAACAGTTATTACTGCCATTGAATTTTCAATAGAATTCACCGTTACTATTTACTGAATTAAAATGAGTTAAATAAGCCCATTAAATAAATAGGATTAATATTCAATTATAAATTTAGTTATTTGAAATACTATTCAAATATAATTACTACAATTCAAATATTTAATTAACCCCTTATAGTTTGATTAAATCCTTATATTTTGATTTTGAGTTATTTAACTATATATACAAATATTTTAATATTTTAATCAATTAAATATTCCAAAATCAAATACCCAAAATTTCGAGTCAGTATCTGAATGTACTATAGATCACGAGCCACAAGTCTCACGTAGATCTCATTGTAACCTTATAATAAGCATAAGTGTTATATGATATATTCTGAATACCTAGGACCTTTATAGATCCCACCGTACCACTATAATAAGCATAAGTGTTCTATGATCCCGTAGTAGCTGATTTTCATCATCCTCTTCTAGGACATCAAGGATTTCAAATAACAAATGTACGCCTCTCATCAAAAGAGAACAAGGGTCATGTCTCATGTAATACGCTATTGGGGCCACAAAGGAGAAATAATGCCGTATACATATGTACATAACAAATATAACATTGCATAATCGAATACGCCCATCATCAACGAAGACCGATATCTCATTATCGTCTTGCATCCACGTTGGATCTCATGCTTCATCTTGCATCCCACTTTTTCGAGTAGCCCGAAGCCTCTTCGAAGTCATGCCAAGATACCACGAAGGACCGCACACAAGACGAGTGTAACAACCCTATATTTTACAAATATTCTTAAATTGATTTTTTCCAGATTCAAAAGCTTTATTTATGAAAAAGAATAAATTTTGTTGTTTTAAATATAAACTTTGACTTTGATGTGGATTAGAATTCCAAATATGACTAAATTTAATATTTCCTGAAAATGTGAATTTTGGTCAATAGTCAAACTTTGACTTTTAAGTTTAAATTTTTAATAGTTTGAAATTATAAATTTTATCTTTTATTATGAAAATAGATTTAATAACTTGAACACTACTTTTCGTTTCGTTGAAAACGGAGTTAAAATGTAAAACTTATGTACATTTCAATTTTTAGTATAATTTGTTTTATTGTGCATTTTTGCCTATTTTAAATTTTATAAATTTTATTTTCTTTGTCATATTTTATTTTAATATGTGTTAATATGTTATTTTATGTATATTTTTGTCTTTTATTATTTTTAAAGTGAAGTAGACATTTTTCTAGAGTCAATGGTAATTTATGTGAAATTTTCATGTCCTGTCTGCTATTTTTAAACAATTTCTTCAATTCTTTTGCTATTTTCTCTGAATTTAATTATTTATTTCACTTTGAAAATGTTTTAAAAGTCGTTTTTATTTCAAATTTTGTTTTAGAATATTTTTAAATTAAAGTTAATAATTTTCCAAAGTCAATGGTGATTTATTTGTAATTTCTGGACACTGTTTTGTATTTTAAGCAATTTCTTTTATTATTTTTTCTAATTTCTTTAAATTTTATTATTTATTTTCTTATATCTTTACTTAGTTTCGGTTTGTATAGTATTTTTCTGAAATATTTTGTTTATATAAAGATTTATAAGGAAAGAAATGTGAAGGGTTGTGTAACGCTTTGAAACGGAAGCCCTTTTATTTACCAAATCCTTTAATTCCTTTAACTCCTCAAAATTAATTGCCTAGCCATGTAAAACCCTAGTGTAGCCGTCATCTCATTTGGCATTCACGTGAAAAAATATCTCATCTTCAATTGTTTCTCACGGCTAGGGAAAATTAGGTAATGGCCTCCATCTCTTTCTTCCTACTTTTCTTCTTTTTCTATGCTATTTTGCTTGCCTTCTACCCTGATTGAGATCGGCCTCTACCCCTATTCCTCTGCCACCACCTCCTTCCATCTCTTCCCGACCACCACCAGCCCCCACTCTACCAGATCTGACCATAGCTGAACCATTTTGATGGTAAAACCCCCCAAATTTCAACCTAGATGCCTAAAAACCATGTTTATTGACCTCTACATGCTCACCCACCTCAACCACCACCCAAACCACCACCATAGCCACCACCACCTCCCTGACCTGACCACAACACACCCCTCCCCACTTCTGTCCAGATCTGAACTTGAATGGCCAAGCCCAAACTCCTATGGCCGAGCCCTTTTGTTGACCAAAAACCACGCTAGTGTGCCTAAAACTCTTCACATACCTATGTTATAACTTCCCCATCATCTCTAGCTTGTAGCCGTGTATCCCTTGGTCCAAACCAAACCCAAAACCATTGCCTTAGACCTGTAGTTTCCCTCATGGCTGAGCCTAGTAAAGGTTGAAAGCAAGTGCAAGCATTCCTATTTGATTCCGTGCAGTCATTTCTAACATTGTTCTATTAAAATTTGGGTTGAAAACTTATATTGTTTGGATTGTTTTGTCTTATGTATTCCGAGGAGTTAACCTTGTCTCTCTCACACTCATCATCATCATGGCTGAGAAATGAACCCCTTGTTCGAGCTTTTGAATGGTTAAAGCATGGTCAAGTAATCTATTCCGTTGTTGCTTCTTATCTGCATTGTTTCAACATTGTTTTGCGTTGAATATTTATGTGTATATTGTCTTGTTTTGTTTGAATGTTTTCAAGGAGATTTATCTTTGGCTCTCTCAATATCCAATCTTATTCGTGCTTTCGTGCCTTCGAAGATCTCAGTTTGTGCATTTGATAGCAATCTCCAGCACAAAGAGGTGAGTTATTCTCACCAGACAATATGTACCTATATAACAAGTAAATTGACACCCTGCGAATTTGTAGAAATATATTATCATGTTATATATGCTTATATTATTATCATATGATGTTCACACCTGTTATTACACCTGTTATATCATATGTTACTGTTATTTAATGTTATTCTGTTATTTATATCTGTTATCACCATTACAAGTTCCCTGTAGACTAGAATCACTATGGGTTGAAATGATACATACCCGAACGGACTTTAGAATAGGGAAAAATCGTTATGGGTTGAAATGATAGGCCTGAACGATTTTTATTTAATTTATTTTAATTGGGATTGCGGGTTTGAAATGATAGAACCCGGATTTTTCTTTTTTTAACTACGGATTGAAATGATACATATCCGTATCACTTGACCTAGGTTAGAAAATTATATACAGGCCCGTGGTTATTTTATAAAGTGCTTTGGATATTTTTAAATAATTTAAAAATTATAAATTTATGAAATTTGATTTAGATAGATTTTGAAATGTTTTAAAATAAAGAAATTATGATTTTTCTATATGTTAAAAATGTAATTAATGAAGGTTTAACTGGATTTTTGAAATATAACTTAAGTTGGAAATTTGGAATTTTGGTTAAAAATGATATTTAAGTTATATAAATAAAATGGATATTAAATTTTATTTGGAAATGGTAAATATGATAATTTGATTAAATTTGAATTTAAGTGATTTATTAAAGTATTATTGATTTTTCTATGAATTTAAGTGGTTAAATAAATGAATGTTTAAAAGTGATCTTTTAAAATATAACTTGACTAGGAAATGTGAAATTTGGTTTTAATTAAAGGTTTAAGTTAATTAAATAAAATTGGAAATTTAGTTAAATTGTGAAATGGTAATTTAAATTTGAAGTGTTAAGTTTATTTGTTGAAATGTGAAGAATTGGACACTTTTACACTAAAATTTATTAAGTAAATTGTTGAAAATTGGATTTGATTATAAGAAATTTATTGTGAAAAGATATATGTTAAATGATATGTAAATGAACATTTTAAATGTTAAAATATGATTTTTTAAAATGTTTATGTGTTTTAAATTAAAGTTATTTAATTGCTGGAAATACACTAACACCTGAAATTAACTTTTAATAGCATTCAGAAGTGCTATAGATTCTGTTTGAACTAAAATTGTGTAAAAAGGAGCTATTACAGCATTTCTGGAATGCTGTAATTGCTGTAGTTGAACTATAGGCTAATATTGAACTCAGGCCTATTATAGCATTCTCTGGAAATGCTATAATGGTCCGCAGTCTATGTTGAAATCAAATTTAACCCTTGTTTTGAAATCTGAACTACCGCAGCACTTCTGAAATGCTGTCTTTTCTGTTTTGAACTATAATTCAACTAAAACTGAGTTTTAACAGCAGTTTTAAGTGCTGTCTTTGCTGAATTAAAAATGTTTTCAAATATAACTTATAGCAGTTGTTTTTAAATGCTGTGAAATGCTGAAATTTTAATAATTAGGGTTTTTGACTTAGTAAACGAACTCAGAATGGTTTGAAACTTTGGAAATTGAATACTTGATTTGAAAATATAATAATTACACTTTTAAAAGGTTTAAATGAATTATTTTGATTGGAATATAAACTATTTAAAGGTGATTTGAAATGATAGTAAATGAACGATATCTTTGAATTTAAAAGGTATTTGAAGTTGAATATTTGGATTTGAACTGATAGGATATTTTATTTTATTAAAATGATTTGAAATGAAGTTTTGTAAGGATATGATATTTTATTATATTAAAATGATTTGAAATGAAGTTTTGTAAGGATATGATATTTTATTATATTAAAATGATTTGAAATGAAGTTTTGAAATGATATGAAAATTAAATATATGGAAATGGTTTGGAATTGATTTAATCTTTATTTTGATAAAGATATGGTTTGAAATGATATTTTATTTTGAAGTAAAGTATTGTTTCTAAAAGTTATAACCACGGGTTATAATAACGATTGGTTGGCAAAGAGACCGGGATCGGATATGGACATACTCTCTGTCGATACCGAAACCACTTTGACAACCGTGTACGCGGTGGAGATTCCAGAATGAAGTAGGATGGTGGCGACGTTCTTAAGGTATGTTACGTGGACCCAACTCCCATGAGTTGGCATAAGGTGGCTAAAACAGGAGCGATCTCGGACCAGTGAGGTAGCACCTCTTCTCGGACACATTTCTTCGATATTATACTCTTACTTGTGATTGATTAGATTGCCATCCTCCGATTTGGGAGTGTTGTTCGAGGTGGAACGGTAGTGGCTGCTATGCGTATCCATCAGTCCGTGTGCGTAATTGGTATATCTACTCTGGCATTGCCTAGTTGTGCCGTGTCACCTACCATATCGAGCTTTACTACGATTATGATTTTAAGATCCGACCGCGTTAAGGTTCTCCATCACCTTAACGCTATTTTCTATATGATTATACTTTACTTATTTAGACACTATTATAATATCGAATATTACTACATAGTAGATATTTTAACGGATCCTTAGAGGATGGGCGGTCCCAAGCATCTTCTAAGTTACTTGTACCCTTATTACAGTTCGCTTGAGTTGGTTTACATTATATAAGTATATATTGTCCTGACTCGAGTGTTTTGTGTTTTGCTTTACGCTCGGGTCAGCCTGAGTTATTCACAGATTTGGATTTCCACTCGCTTGGAGATTTGAATCGTTGGAGATTATCTGCTTGTCTTGTCCTATCTATTTTAGTTCCGTTGTTCTACTCAGCTTGTACTTGGTTATTTTATTGAGACTTTTGTTGTACTCTATTTCTTCTGTTGTATCTTATGTAACTCTGACATATTTAGATAGTAACTTCATGAACTACTATTTCTTTTACTTCCGTTGCATTATTTTACTCTGTGTCTGTGATCTGTGATTATATTTATTTACTGTATATTCTGAGATTTGCCAAATTTTATTTACAACGCGGTATTTTGAGCAATTCAACTCCGTCATGAGTGTCTACCTATACACTTATAATGGATGCGAATGGTTGAAAATATCGGGTCGTTACAGTTGGTATTAGAGCTTTGGCTTTGAGGCAAAACTCAGCATATGGAGTAGATTTATTTACAGAATCACTTTCGTTCGAGTTTGAATCTCTTCCTTTTGATTCGATTTCCTTTGAAATTTGGAACGTTTTCTGCGGTTCCGAAATTCATTCGTGTCCCTCACTATTCATCATCTTTTGATTCTGGAGTATCCCATGACTCCACTTCCAATATCTTTATAGTGAATTGGCGGTCTCGCCAATATTCTAATTTTCTTGTAAAAGGGTGAAAATCCTTTACAGTCAGCATCGATTCACCAGAGATTTTTATTTATCCTTGGTTTAGATGCTAATATCTTTTATTATTCCAAACTCTATCTCTTGAGATCGAACGTAGATTTATCCCAGAAAAATCCACATCGATCTTATTCTTTAAGTCACGGTTGACCCGGTTAAGGTTGTCCGCGATTTATCTAAGCTTACCCATCTCTCATCTCTGTTTAACCATCTTGTCTTTTGTTTCTAAACTATCTCCAAACATTTTGAATTGTACTTGTAAATCTATGTTTTGTTTTATATATGGTGTTGTTTGAGTTGTTGATGTTGATTTGGATTTCCGATCGATTCGTTTGATCAACGCTATCGATAGGATTTCTAAAACACTTTGACAGAATAAACTAACACCATATTATTTTAAATTTGGTTAATGAAATAAAATTTTGAGATATAAGTAAATTTATGGAACTTATCATTTATAGTTCTATAAATGAATTTATAAATAGTTGTTTATAAATTTATTTGGGAACTGAAATGAATTTAAAACAAGAAATTTAAGAATTTAATTTCCGATGGATTTCAAACCTTGTGTTTAAAGTTGTAAAAGGATATATTATTTAAAGTATTTCTAAGTAGAAATATGTTTCTAAAGGATTTTAAGGTTTAAAAATTTAGTGCTCTTCTCTTTGTCGCTGGAAAATAATTTCGGTGATGACTGCAGCATCATCGATGTTCATTTTCGAGTTTCGAAGTGAAGAGACCGTTCTGTAGTCTTACTACAGCTTTGTTTTGAAAGATTTAATTTATTTGAATTTCTAAATATGATTTGATTTATAATATATATAGATATATGATTTAAATTGATTTGACATATTATGTACATATATTTATTTATCTCTAACTGGTTTGAAGGAAACCGGAAAATTAATTCTTAAATTTCATCTTAAAGAATAATTTCAGTTATAAAAAGAAAAATTAAAATTTTTGAATAAATGATTCAAACTTGAGATAATTGAATTGGAAAGTTTTATTTGTATAATACAATTGCATTCAAATATAACTTACCTTAAAAATTTTTTTTAGAAGTTAACAATGTAATTGGATAATATACAATATAGAAAGGATTTTATAAATAAAATTTGAGTGGTTATGATAAATGTTATACACTTAAATTTTAGTTATAAAAGATTAACAGAGGTAAATAGTGAAAAAGTGATTTAAAGAGATTTTATTTAAATAACTTAATAATCAAATTTGATTTAATATGGAACCTTAAGTCTAACCTAGGAATTTTAATAAAAGTTATTTCCTGAAATGAATATGTTGTATAATAAATAATGTATCCTTGAATAGAAAAAATAAAATACATTTGAATTGGATTTTTTGTAATAAAGTTTATTTAACCTGAATTCATAGTTTAATTGATGTCTAAATGAATAAATGTGTAAAGAAATTTGATTGTTATATTTGCTATGATAAATATTTTATTTATGAAATAGATATGTCTTGAAAAATGAATAATTATGACTTAAATAGTTAAAATGTATTTTAACATCACAAAAAATTGATAATTGAGAATTTGGTTTTCAAATGGAATTTTAATTGTAACTTATTAAAGGAATATCTATTTGGGAAATGGGTATTTTAAATAAAGTGTTAGGTTATGTGTTAAATTAAGAGCTAACTAAAATAGTGAACTTTTAACTTAATAAATGAAGTATAGTTTGATTTGAATATTCCATTCATAAAAGTTTGTTTTAATAAGTCATAAGTTAAATGATATCCAAATGAATATTTCTGATATTAAATTGATTTGAAATATTAATATATCTACTGTAGCATTTTATAAGTGCTGCTATTTTGAAAATACATTGTTTTGGAAATTTTATAATTGAATGAACTTAGAAATGTTACAACTTTAAAATGAATATTATTTGACCTTGAATTAAAATATTTTAAATGAAGATTATTTTAAAAGGTGTTATGATTTTCTAAGTATTATGTTTTTTTTAGAATAACATTTCCAAAGTGTTACGATTTTTAGTAGTATGATTTCCAAATGATAAACATCCATAAATTGTTATGATTTAAAAGCATTATGGTTTCAAGTTTATTATCTTATTTTGTGTTTCCAAACTACCTTTTGGTTGTCCTTATTTCTCTTATCTTGTTACAGAATGGGAAGGCTATTGCTTATACCAGTCCGTTTAGAAATCTTTCTGTAATCTTTGATAATTTTTGTTACTTATCTGGATCTGAACACTGTTTTTCCATTCATAGACCGTCGGTCAAGTGAAAGGGGTGATTCAGACTCTAGAGGATCTTGTTCGTGCTTGTATTCTTGATTTGATCACCTCCATCTTGTTAAACTTACCTATAACAATAATTATTAGGTGTAATTCCAATCTTCTTATCATCTTGTCTTAATTCTATTTCATTCTATCTTTTTTTGTGCTTTCCCGTACCTCGTTCCTTTTCGGGGACGAAAAGTTTTGAGTGGGGGAGAGTGTAACAACCCTATATTTTACAAATATTCTTAAATTGATTTTTTCCAGATTCAAAAGCTTTATTTATGAAAAAGAATAAATTTTGTTATTTTAAATATAAACTTTGACTTTGATGTGGATTAGAATTCCAAATATGACTAAATTTAATATTTCCTGAAAATGTGAATTTTGGTCAATAGTCAAACTTTGACTTTTAAGTTTAAATTTTTAATAGTTTGAAATTATAAATTTTATCTTTTATTATGAAAATAGATTTAATAACTTGAACACTACTTTTCGTTTCGTTGAAAACGGAGTTAAAATGTAAAACTTATGTACATTTCAATTTTTAGTATAATTTGTTTTATTGTGCATTTTTGCCTATTTTAAATTTTATAAATTTTATTTTCTTTGTCATATTTTATTTTAATATGTGTTCATATGTTATTTTATGTATATTTTTGTCTTTTATTATTTTTAAAGTGAAGTAGACATTTTTCTAGAGTCAATGGTAATTTATGTGAAATTTTCATGTCTTGTCTACTATTTTTAAACAATTTCTTCAATTCTTTTGCTATTTTCTCTGAATTTAATTATTTATTTCACTTTGAAAATGTTTTAAAAGTCATTTTTATTTCAAATTTTGTTTTAGAATATTTTTAAATTAAAGTTAATAATTTTCCAAAGTCAATGGTGATTTATTTGTAATTTCTGGACACTGTTTTGTATTTTAAGCAATTTCTTTTATTATTTTTTCTAATTTCTTTAAATTTTATTATTTATTTTCTTATATCTTTACTTAGTTTCGGTTTGTATAGTATTTTTCTGAAATATTTTTTTTATATAAAGATTTATAAGGAAAGAAATGTGAAGGGTTGTGTAACGCTTTGAAACGGAAGCCCTTTTATTTACCAAATCCTTTAATTCCTTTAACTCCTCAAAATTAATTGCCTAGCCATGTAAAACCCTAGTGTAGTCGTCATCTCATTTGGCATTCACGTGAAAAAATATCCCATCTTCAATTGTTTCCCACGGCTAGAGAAAATTAGGTAATGGACTCCATCTCTTTCTTCCTACTTTTCTTCTTTTTCTATGCTATTTTGCTTGCCTTCTTCCCTGATTGAGATCGGCCTCTACCCCTATTCCTCTGCCACCACCTCCTTCCATCTCTTCCCGACCACCACCAGCCCCCACTCTACCAGATCTGACCATAGCTGAACCATTTTGATGGTAAAACCCCCCAAATTTCAACCTAGATGCCTAAAAACCATGTTTATTGACCTCTACATGCTCACCCACCTCAACCACCACCCAAACCACCACCATAGCCACCACCACCTCCCTGACCTGACCACAACACACCCCTCCCCACCTCTGTCCAGATCTGAACTTGAATGGCCAAGCCCAAACTCCTATGGCCGAGCCCTTTTGTTGACCAAAAACCACGCTAGTGTGCCTAAAACTCTTCACATACCTATGTTATAACTTCCCCATCATCTCTAGCTTGTAGCCGTGTATCCCTTGGTCCAAACCAGACCCAAAACCATTGCCTTAGACCTGTAGTTTCCCTCATGGCTGAGCCTAGTAAAGGTTGAAAGCAAGTGCAAGCATTCCTATTTGATTCCGTGCAGACATTTCTAACATTGTTCTATTAAAATTTGGGTTGAAAACTTATATTGTTTGGATTGTTTTGTCTTATGTATTCCGAGGAGTTAACCTTGTCTCTCTCACACTCATCATCATCATGGCTGAGAAATGAACCCCTTGTTCGAGCTTTTGAATGGTTAAAGCATGGTCAAGTAATCTATTCCGTTGTTGCTTCTTATCTGCATTGTTTCAACATTGTTTTGCGTTGAATATTTATGTGTATATTGTCTTGTTTTGTTTGAATGTTTTCAAGGAGATTTATCTTTGGCTCTCTCAATATCCAATCTTATTCGTGCTTTCGTGCCTTCGAAGATCTCAGTTTGTGCATTTGATAGCAATCTCCAGCACAAAGAGGTGAGTTATTCTCACCAGACAATATGTAGCTATATAACAAGTAAATTGACACCCTGCGAATCTGTAGAAATATATTATCATGTTATATATGCTTATATTATTATCATATGATGTTCACACCTGTTATTACACCTGTTATATCATATGTTACTGTTATTTAATGTTATTCTGTTATTTATATATGTTATCACCATTGCAAGTTCCCTGTAGACTAGAATCACTATGGGTTGAAATGATACATACCCGAACGGACTTTAGAATAGGGAAATCGTTATGGGCTGAAATGATAGGCCTGAATGATTTTTATTTAATTTATTTTAACTTGGGATTGCGGGTTTGAAATGATAGAACCCGGATTTTTCTTTTTTTAACTGCGGATTGAAATGATACATATCTGTACCACTTGACCTAGGTTAGAAAATTATATACAGGGCTGTGGTTATTTTATAAAGTGCTTTGGATATTTTTAAGTAATTTAAAAATTATAAATTTATGAAATTTGATTTAGATAGATTTTGAAATGTTTTAAAATAAAGAAATTATGATTTTTCTATATGTTAAAAATGTAATTAATGAAGGTTTAACTGGATTTTTGAAATATAACTTAAGTTGGAAATTTGGAATTTTGGTTAAAAATGATATTTAAGTTATATAAATAAAATGGATATTAAATTTTATTTGGAAATGGTAAATATGATAATTTGATTAAATTTGAATTTAAGTGATTTATTAAAGTATTATTGATTTTTCTATGAATTTAAGTGGTTAAATAAATGAATGTTTAAAAGTGATCTTTTAAAATATAACTTGACTAGGAAATGTGAAATTTGGTTTTAATTAAAGGTTTAAGTTAATTAAATAAAATTGGAAATTTAGTTAAATTGTGAAATGGTAATTTAAATTTGAAGTGTTAAGTTTATTTGTTGAAATGTGAAGAATTGGACACTTTTACACTAAAATTTATTAAGTAAATTGTTGAAAATTGGATTTGATTATAAGAAATTTATTGTGAAAAGATATATGTTAAATGATATGTAAATGAACATTTTAAATGTTAAAATATGATTTTTAAAAATGTTTATGTGTTTTAAATTAAAGTTATTTAATTGCTAGTAATACACTAACACCTGAAATTAACTTTTAATAGCATTCAGAAATGCTATAGATTCTGTTTGAACTAAAATTGTGTAAAAAGGAGCTATTACAGCATTTCTGGAATGCTGTAGTTGCTGTAGTTGAACTATAGGCTAATATTGAACTCAGGCCTATTATTGCATTCTCTGGAAATGCTATAATGGTCCGCAATCTATGTTGAAATCAAATTTAGCCCTTGTTTTGAAATCTGAACTACCGCAGCACTTCTGAAATGCTATCTTTTCTGTTTTGAACTATAATTCAACTAAAACTGAGTTTTAACAGCAGTTTTAAGTGCCGTCTTTGCTGAACTAAAAATGTTTTCAAATATAACTTATAGCAGTTGTTTTTAAATGCTTTGAAATGCTGAAATTTTAATAATTAGGGTTTTTTACTTAGTAAACGAACTCAAAATGGTTTGAAACTTTGGAAATAGAATACTTGATTTGAAAATATAATAATTACACTTTCAAAAGGTTTAAATGAATTATTTTGATTGGAATATAAACTATTTAAAGGTGATTTGAAATGATAGTAAATGAACGATATCTTTGAATTTAAAAGGTATTTAAAGTTGAATATTCGGATTCGAACTGATAGGATGTTTTATTTTATTAAAATGATTTGAAATGAAGTTTTGTAAGGATATGATATTTTATTATATTAAAATGATTTGAAATGAAGTTTTGTAAGGATATGATATTTTATTATATTAAAATGATTTGAAATGAAGTTTTGAAATGATATGAAAATTAAATATATGGAAATGGTTTGGAATTGATTTAATCTTTATTTTGATAAAGATATGGTTTGAAATGATATTTTATTTTGAAGTAAAGTATCGTTTTTAAAAGTTATAACCACGGGTTATAATAACGATTGGTTGGCAAAAAGACCGGGATCGGATATGGACATACTCTCTGTCGATACCGAAACCACTTTGACAACCGTGTACGCGGTAGAGATTCCAGAATGAAGTAGGATGGTGGCGACGTTCTTAAGGTATGTTACGTGGACCCAACTCCCGTGAGTTGGCATAAGGTGGCTAAAACAGGAGCGATCTCGGACCAGTGAGGTAGCACCTCTTCTCGGACACATTTCTTCGATATTATACTCTTACTTGTGATTGATTAGATGGCCATCCTCCGATTTGGGAGTGTTGTTCGAGGTGGAACGGTAGTGGCTGCTATGCGTATCCATCAGTCCGTGTGCGTAATTGGTATATCTACCTTGGCATTGCCCAGTTGTGCCGTGTCACCTACCATATCGAGCTTTACTACGATTATGATTTTAAGATCCGACCACGTTAAGGTTCTCCATCCCCTTAACGCTATTTTCTATATGATTATACTTTACTTATTTAGACACTATTATAATATCGAATATTACTGCATAGTAGATATTTTAACGGATCCTTAGAGGATGGGCGGTCCCAAGCATCTTCTAAGTTACTTGTACCCTTATTACAGTTCGCTTGAGTTGGTTTACATTATATAAGTATATATTGTCCTGACTCGAGTGTTTTGTGTTTTGCTTTACGCTCGGGTCAGCCTGAGTTATTCACAGATTTGGATTTCCACTCGCTTGGAGATTTGAATCGCTGGAGATTATCTGCTTGTCTTGTCCTATCTATTTCAGTTCCGTTGTTCTACTCAGCTTGTACTTGGTTATTTTATTGAGACTTTTGTTGTACTCTATTTCTTCTGTTGTATCTTATGTAACTCTGACATATTTAGATAGTAACTTCATGAACTACTATTTCTTTTACTTCCGCTGCATTATTTTACTCTGTGTCTGTGATTTGTGATTATATTTATTTACTGTATATTCTGAGATTTGCCAAATTTTATTTACAACGCGGTATTTTGAGCAGTTCAACTCCGGCATGAGTGTCTACCTATACACATATAATGGATGCGAATGGTTGAAAATATCGGGTCGTTACAACGGGGGAAAATCCTTAAAGCTTTACCTTAACCTGGGCTCATTGCCTAGTTCAGCACACCTTCAGTCGACAAGGAATCTTCCCAGTCGACTGGCCTCAGTCGACCGGTGGAATCCACCATTCGACTAAGAATAGTAATTCCTAGTCAGTAAGCCTAGGCCAGAGAGCCAAGTTGGCCTCCGCTCATCGATTCGAACCTCATCCTCTCCGTCGCTTCACTTGATGAGTCATCTAGCTCCCATAGTATGTCTTCGCTGTAATGGAGTTCATTGGTTGACCTTTTGGAAATGGTTTCTTTAGTATTTGAAAACTGGTTTTGATATCAAAATCCACTCTTTACATATGTAGAGATCTACGACCGAATATAACGACCCGGCCCTCTCTAACACGCCAAAACGAACTCAATTAACATCTCGCCTCACGTGATGCTCACATGTGTGTCGATAGACCCGCTCATGCACGCATGTGCACACACATATTCGCAAACACGTAAAACCTCACAAATCACATTTCGAGCTTTGTTGAAGTGATTACTCGACCCAGTACTCTCTTATGCAACTTAGCACACCCGGTAGTCGTTATTGGTCACAACTTAATTATATACATATATGGATATTTCCATTTGCAAATACAATTATTTACATAATTAACCAAACATTATCGACGATTCTAACTACAATACCAGAATTGTATCGTTTCTTATATAACCTTAAATACACATACGCATACTCGCTTGTGTACATATACGTACACGAACATTCTATTAAGTAATTAAATTATTGCTTAAATCTAGTCATACTTTTACTTACCAAAATATTTTAAATAAATGTCCAATCTCTTTTATATTATTTTACAAAATCACTTCATTGTTTTATAAAATACATCATTAGATTATAAATCATTTTTAAGCCCTTTAACTTATTTCTCAAAGTCGTATTCTTATTTTCGATTGGTAATAAAATATATAATAACATTTCTACCACTAATATAACGATAATTTAGAATCTAATTAATTTATAATCATGCTATAAATCAATATCATTGCTATCTATCTCTATTTAATATGAATAGAACACAATATAAATATACTGAATTTTAATCAATTATCCTGAATATTTACTCAAACAAATCCAATCAAATGGAGGAATAATTTCACACACACACACACATATATGTTCTACATTTACAAGGTAATATTTTTCTACGTACAGAATTATGGAGATTTATATTGAAATATAAATTCAGAGTTATAATTTTGCTCACCTGAACCGAAAATTCTTAAATGTTCGAATATAATCCAAGTCCACATAAACATTGCATCCTACCCTGCCAAAGTCTCCCTTCCCAAATGCCAAGAAATAATCTTCCTTATAAGAACATTTCTTAGACCCATATAGATGAAAGCATTCCCATGCATGTGTCCAAGACTGTGCCTCAGCAACAGTATCAGGACTCAAGTATGGCTCCCCTAAAAAGCTAAGGAAGTTCTAGCACTGCTTCAAAGAGTCTAAAGCTGTTGGAGCTTAAAATATTAGTGCCCAAGGTCCACACCGCTATTGATGCCAACCACATCTGGTTGAAATGTTCACGGGTGAAGGAACATCTTTTGTGGTAGATAAATGGTCTCCGAACTAATCAGGCCTCTCAGACTGCCCATCCGTAGTCGTCCATGCACTTCATATGCTCATAGTGAAAGCTTGACGAAGATAACTTAGCAACTAGCGATTGAAACAGATTAAGTCTAGAAGACAAGAGGTGTATATAGTATAACATAGTAGAAAAATACAAGTATGCTCTCTCTATGTATCTCCTTTCACCAGGTTGATTAACTCAAACTGGTCTACTTGGTTCGAGTGTTGAGCCTAAGCTCTGATACCAACTGTAACAACCCGCCCTTCGTAATACCCTGAAATCAGCACTAAATGAAATCATCTGACTTCCGAGTACCACAAAAGACAGATTGTCGGGAAAAAATTAAAACAGACATTATACTAGGGCATATCGACAAAATCTCACAGCATAATTATAATTTATAATAAACTGGATATACATGAACATAACAGGATTACAATATATATAAGAGACTACACTAGCAGAAGAAACTAATAAATGAATATAATATAGAAAGTCATAATACATCTAATATAATAAGTCTCGTATATAAATAACATCTCTCATGCACCACTACAATATTAAGTATATATACGAAGTATCGACCTCGTCTCCACAGAATGCAAGTATCAGGAAAGCGTAACCCCAAAAGCACATGGCTCCCAAACTACTCAATTGAGTACGTGAGAGTAGTCATGACATAAGCATACAAAGATGTTGGGCGTGTTCTCACCCAGAAGATCGCAAGGCCAAGAAGCTTGATTCATTCGCGCTCGCCTAAGCTCCATTCGGTCTCCTACCACCACCGGACCGTGCTCCTACCGGATCAGCCCAGCTCCATCCTACCGGACCATGATCCTACCGAACCAACTCAGCTTCACCCTACCGGACAATGCTCCTACCGGACCATGATCCTACCGAACCAACCCAGCTTCACCCTACCGGACAATACTCCTATCGAACCAGCTGCCACCGGACCGAGACATTCCGAACCAAGCTCCTTCCGGACCAACAATACCAGGCCAGATCGCGCCAGCCCAGGCCCACCAGCAGTTATACACATCCAAGACCCCTACCCCCAGCCTCACTCTATAAATAGAGGGGCAGGGGTACAACAATGGGGGACAAGTTTTGAGAGCTCAAGCACGGAGAGAACTTTCAAACAACTTTCTTTTACTTGTATCAAAGCTTTGTACATGTAATCTAAACAAGAGAAGAGAAATAACATATGAAGTGGACGTAGGCACATTCTGGCTGAACCACTATAAATCTGCGTGTCTTTTTACAGTTTAGCCCCTGCTTTTCATATATTTGCATAAATCACCCAAATCACATAAGACCTACTAAACCATACGACTTTGAGGTGTTTGTCCATTTTTTGTGCAAACATTTTTGGTGCTTTCACTGAGAACTAGAAGCTCGAAGCTTCAGCTTCATCCACTTAACAGTTTTCCTAACAGCATCGTTCGCCACTTGGAAAACATGCCTCCCAAACCGAGAAAAGATGTTAGCAAAGGAAAAAACATCGCATCCAGCAGTCTTCCAGATCCAGCTGTCACGAATCAAGTAAATCGTCCTCCTCCAGCAGCGGTACCAAATGAAGGACAGGCTAATCCGACCACTCCTGCCACAGAACAGACCGTAGCAATTACTAGGGCAGATTTAGACAGGGTTGTGGTTGAAGTAACTAACCGCTTCACATCACAGCAGGAAGCCTTGGTGGACCATCTCATGTCACGCTTAAGGGATGCTGAAGAGTCCAACCGCAACACTGAATCATGGGGCGAGTCCCAGTCTGGAGGATCCCAGAGACAACAAAGATCTTCCTTCTTCGAAGGAGCTAACGGCAGAAGTAGCCATGGTAGGAGCCGAGACCGAGCACAGCCCGAAGTTAGACCTGAGGAAACGTTTGGTACCGAACCCAACGGGGGAGGTACCGGGCGAAGGTCAACTGTAGCTGAGCATGTCATACTGCCTAACCACGGAAACGCCGATGAACGGGGCCGAGCTAGAGTCCAGCCCGAAGTTGGACCCGAGGAAGTGCTTAGATCAGAACCCAACAGGGGAAGATCAAGGCAAGGGCCAACTGTAGCTGACCCTAGCATGCTCCCAGAAGATCAAAGGCAGCCGCTGGAAAATATGAGGAATGATAGATGATACCATCCCTATAGGTCATCTGGACGGAATCAATCCCACAGAACAGAACCAAACTCCTTTCTATCTGCTCCAAATTCTGATGAAAGGATGGCATGCTTATTCAGAGAGTGTGTCCAACGGGAGCAAAGAGATCGAGGGATAGGCGCTAGGGTAACCAGTCCTTTCGCCCGCAATATCAAAATCGCTATCACTCCCCGAGAATGGAAGATGCCAACAATGGAACCTTACAAAGGGACCTCCGACCCCGTTGTACACTTACAGAGGTACACACAACATATGCTCATGAGTGGAGCAACAGAAGGAGTGCTGGGCAAATGCTTTCCGCTCTTCTTAGCAGATCTCGCTACCTCCTGGTTCTGTCATCTACCCCACGGATCCATCAGCTCGTGGGAAATGTTGAAAGAAAAGTTTATCAGCCAGTTCTGTATCCATGTGGAACAACCTAAGGACGCTTATTCCTTATCCAGCGTCAAACAGAAACCTGGAGAGAAACTGCAACAATACCTAACCAGATTCAATGCCGCAGCAGCCGCGGTCCAAGATGCCGATGAGAAGCTTATCCTAATGGCCCTCTGTAGTGGTGTGCATCCGGACACCAAATTTGCTAGAAGATTGACGAAAGAAAAACCAGCTACTTTACCCGATTTCTTCCACGAAGCCGGGAAATATATGAGGCTTGAGGATGCTGCCGTTGAGGGGCAGTCAGGACAGCAGAATAAGGCAACTCACAGCAACGCCCCTGCTGTAGCAAGGGACGTTCGAAGAAATGATTCCAGGGACAATACTGGGGGCAAGAAGGGAGAAAAACGCCTATATCGGCCTGAACCGAGATTTGACACTTACACTCCTTTGAATGAGACCATCGAAAATATCTTCCTTGCCACCCAAGGCGAAGTTAGATACAAACGCCCACCATACAAGAAGGAATCAGATAACGCGCAGAAGTCTGGAAAGTTCTGCCGCTTCCACGAATCTCATGGGCATGACACCAATGAATGCCATCATCTCCGAGACTTGATTGAGGAACACATCAGAAGGAAGAAACTGGAACGCTATGTAAAAGGTCAGGACAAGACTCCAGCTCCTGCCAATGAGAACCCAAGGCTACCCGCACCGGAGATCGGCAGAGGAAACCGCAACACCAGCAGCTCTAGTCAAGAGAAGATAGTGGTCCATACCATCTCGGGAGGACCACACATCGCTGACAGAAGCTGGAAAGATATGGAAAGTCGCTTAGGGACAATAAAGACTGTGTCAATTCGGTTATAGAAGAGCGCCACCCGAAGCGGAAAGAAAGCGATGACATCACATTCGGTAAACGTGACCTAGAGGGAAGGCAATACCCTCACATGGATCCCATGGTTATCTCTGCCCGGCTCGACCCCGCCGAGGTTTACCGAATCCTAGTAGACACTGGAAGCTTAGTAAACATCTTGTTCAAACACGCATTCGACAAAATGAAGCTATCAATGAAGGATGTATCTCCCTGCGATAAACCACTACACGGTTTCACTGGAGATGCAAAGATGCCTCTTGGGCAACTAGACCTCTTTGTTGAAATTGGAAGCCATTCCCGCTCCGTTGTACGGAAACAGACGTTTGTGCTAATAGAAAACCATTCGGCCTACAACGCCTTCTTAGGAAGGCCAGCCTTGTCTGACTTCCAAATTGTCCCAGCCCCATGGTGCCTGAAGATGAAATTTCCAACGGACAATGGAGTAGGGGAAGTAGAATGAGACCAGGACGTGGCTCGAGACTGCTTTGTGACTGAACTTCGCAACAACCACAGGAAGGATAAAGGGAAGGGTGTAGAGGTTGCCCTCTGCACAAAAAGTCTAGAAGCATAGCAACTAAAGAAAGCCCCTCCTCTTCGATATACCAGCGACCCTTTCAATGAATTAGACCCTAGGGACAAAGAGGAGGAGGCCACTGCCGAGCCTGCAGAGGTATGGAGTTTGTATCTGTAGACAAGCACGACTCGAGTAGACTATTGAAAATTGGATCCCAACTAAAGGCAGAGTTGAAGGAACAGCTCATCGATTTTCTCCGCCACAACCTGGATGTATTCGCATGGTCACACGCGGACATGACCGGAATCTCCCCCGACGTAGCGTGCCATGCACTAAACATTGATCCTACCAAGGCTCCCGTAAAACAAAGAAAGAGAAGTATGGGAGCAGAGCAATCAGCAGCCCTCGATGAAGAGGTAAAGAATCTGCTCGCCAATGACTTCATACGAGAAGCCATCTACCCGGAATGGATCGCTAACCCAGTGCTGGTAAAGAAGGCCAATGGGAAGTGGCGAACATGCATTGACTTTTCCAACCTAAACGACGCCTGCCCAAAGGATTGCTTCCCACTTCCCCAAATCGACCAGCTTGTAAACAGCATAGCCGGACACGAGCTGTTATCTTTTATGGACGCATACTCAGGATATAACCAAATTCCTATGCATGCTCCCGACCAAGACCACACTAGTTTTATCACCGACCGGGGTTTGTACTTCTATAAGGTAATGCCTTTCGGACTTAAAAATGCAGGGGCCACCTACCAGCGCCTCGTCAACAAGATGTTTGCAGGGCTAATAGGGCAAACTATGGAAGTATACGTGGATGACATGCTGGTGAAGTCAAGAAAAGCCGACGATCACGTAAGCCACCTAGGCGAGATGTTTCAAGTACTTCGCCAGTATGGAATGAAGTTGAATCATCTAAAATGCTCCTTCGGAGTGTCATCAGGAAAGTTCTTAGGATTCATCGTCCATGCCAGAGGGATTGAAGCAAACCCTGAACAAGTCCGAGCCCTAAAGGATATCAAGATACCTTCCACTCGAAAGGAAATGCAAAGTCTGAATGGAAAAGTGGCCGCCCTAAGCCGATTCATCTCCAAGGCAACGGACAAATGCGTCCCCTTTTTCGAAGCTTTAAAGAAAGACAAAGGAAAGTTCGAATGGACTGACAAATGCTTAACCGCTTTCCTTAACTTAATCGAACACCTCCAGAAACCACCGGTACTCTCGACTCCAAGCGAAGGCGAAGAATTATGCCTATACCTTGCTGTGTCACCTCACGCCCTGAGCGCCGCCTTGGTAAGAGAAGACAACCGCATGCAGCGGCCAGTTTACTTCGTCAGTAAGAGGTTTACGGGGGCAGAAGTCAGATATCCTAAACTTGAGAAGCTGGCATACTGTTTACTAATCACATCACGGAAACTGCGTCACTACTTCCAGTCCCATTCCATCAAAGTTCTGACCGATCAACCAATACTCCATCGTCCCGACACTTCCGGGCGACTACTTAAATGGTGCATTGAACTAAGTCAGTATGATATCACCTATCACCCTTGCACCGCCATCAAGGGACAAGCCATAGCTAATTTCATTGCAGAATTCACTACCAACGAAGATAAGGAGCAATTGGAAATAGCAGAAGATATCAAGTGGAATCTCTTTGTGGATGGTGCATCGAACGAACAAGGCTCGGGGGCAGGTGTGGTAATAATCACTCCCAGGGGAAACAAACTGCACTATGCTGTAAGGTTGGAGTTCGCTGCCACCAACAACGATGCAGAATATGAAGCAGTGATAGCCGGACTAGAACTTGCCATAGAAATCGGAGCCAATTCTTTGTGTCTTCACAGCGATTCTCAACTTATCGTCAATCAAATACTAGGAGAATTCCAAGCTCGAGAAGAACGACTCATAGCATATTTAAAGAAGACCAAGTTACTTCTCAGCCGATTGGACCACTACTTAGTCAAACACATCCCTAGGGAAGAGAACCAAGAGGCCGACGAATTGGCAAAACAAGCAAGTATGAGAGACATCGCCATCTTCGGGGCAGTAACCATCTCAAAGCAAATGGCCCCAAGTTTTGAGCAAGTGAATCTGATAGCTGAAATCGAAGAAGCAACTTGGATGACTCCCATCCGAGACTACCTACAAAGCGGCACACTGCCCAACGGACGTAACGAAGTCAAGAAAATCTTAAGGAAAGCTTCCTGCTACACAATTCAAGAAGACATCCTCTATCGGCGCGGATTCTCTAACCCGTTATTAAGGTGTGTCGCTGGGAGGGAAGCCGAGGAAATCTTATCCAACATCCATCAAGGAAGCTGCGGAGACCACACCGGAGGACAAACATTAGCCAAAAAGATACTCCGATATGGATATTTCTGGCCCACCTTAAGCAAGGACGCCTTGGATTTCGTCAAAAAGTGTGACAGGTGTCAAAAGTTCGCTAAGATTCCGCGGCTACCAACGACTGAGATTACTCAAATGACCAGCCCTTGGCCCTTTGCAGTATGGGGAATTGACTTAATCGGCGAACTGCCAATGGGCCGAGGCGGGGCCAAATATGCTATAGTGGCAGTCGACTATTTCACCAAATGGATGGAAGCAGAACCTCTGAATAAAGTATCTTCAGCAAAAGTTATTAACTTTTTGATCAAAAATGTTCTGTGCAGGTACAGAGTCCCATTCAAAATCATATCAGACAATGGACTTCAATTTGACAGCGAGGAATTCGCCAACTGGTGCCAAGAGCATGGAATTCACAAAAGCTTCTCATCCGTAGCATATCCCCAGGCAAACGGACAAGTCGAAGCCGTCAACAAAATTCTGAAAACTCTAATAAAAAAGAAACTCGAAAAGTCAAAGGGCGCTTGGGTGGATGAACTCCCTACGGCACTGTGGGCCTATCGCACATCTTTCAGAACTTCAACGGGGCATACTCCTTTCTCTTTGGCATACGGATCGGAGGCTATGCTCCCAGTTGAATCCATTGTGCCTTCCCACCGTAGGATCCACTATAACCCAGAAGAGAACGAAGAACTCCTTCACATGTCTTTGGATCTAGTGGAGGAGAGAAGAAATGATGCAGTCCTTAAAGCAGCAGCCCACAAACAAAAAGTGGCAGCACAATACAACTCCAAAGTCAAGCATCGTACCTTACAAGAAGGGGACCTTGTCCTCAAGCGAATCTTCCCCCGCCCCGGAGCACTAGATCCAATCTGGGATGGACCATATGTAATTCATAAAGATCTCCACAATGGAGCTTATATTTTGTCAACAGTGGATGGAGAGGTGTTCCAGAGGGCATGAAACATCCAACACCTCCGTCGATACTTTTCTTAACTTGTACTGCCCATAAGAAGTGAATTAACAAAGAGAATCAGTGGACGTAGGCCTTTTCATGCCGAACCACTTTAAAAAACCTTGTCTCTTTTTTAACTTGTTCCTTTATATCTTGGCTGCTTGTTAACTTTATCCTTTTCTGTTGAACAAAATCCTATGCGTATAGTGTTTCCACTCAACGCACTCCACAGCTCAACTTCACCTGGACAAGACCTGACAAGTACTATGCGAATCTATGCCCTCGCCAATGAGACACTTTTGCTCCGGCATCCCTCTGCTGTGGGTTAACTCATTGCTCGCGACGGCCCTTAAAGCCAACTGTAATGAGCCGATTATAAGCCACCGAGAAGGCCGACTATAGTCGAGGCAGCTCATTACGGCGTTCGGCTCGCCGACAACTGTGGACCGACTATAAGCCCCAACATAAGGTGTGGCCAGCCAGGGGCAGTTCACAGTTGACGATCGGCACCCACACTAGCCGGCCACAGTAAATCGAATAATACCCACGATTACGGGCCATAATGGCCCGGGTAGTTACTGTGCGCGATCTCGGCTCCGATGTGTCTTAAGTGCGGCTGTGGTAAAAAGAATTAACTCCCCGCGGAGGCGTAAGATGGGTGACAAATGTCTCCAAGACCCACAGCTAGGGAAAGTGACTACAAAGCCCGTTTGCCACGAACTTAATTAAGCACATCGAAGGCCTTCCGTGATTGGAAGTTTTACTATTTTGCATATTTCAATTTTACTTAAGAAACTTTTTCTCCTATCCTCTGTAACAAACCCTGAAGTGCAGGACACAAAACAGGAGACACTCACTAATAGAAGCGGATACTCACAGCAAAATACTGGACCGCATCCCTTACTCAGTCACACAGGATATTCAAAGCTGCCATCTACAAGCAAAATATAAAGGACGGTATTTCCTTCTTTCATATATGCCTATAATTTGTTCACACCTCACGCTAACACTGCAAGTCATGAAGTTATGTTTTAAGCAAGAACCTGACATCAAACGCAATTTAATTACAAGAATATGCATGGCTATATTTCTTATGCAACATGTCAAAATAGCAAAAACATTCAAAAGACGACAAAATCAGCTTAAGTTAAAGAATTGCACATCAAGAATAGAGCTATTTATTACAAGTAGCAAGAATTACAACCTAAACGTTACTCTACTATTTTAAGACTGACATATACAGCCATGTCAAGTACAAAAAAAGAATTCTCCAGGTCTAATCAGGGAGCCGGCTGCGTTGAAGTCTTGTCCTTGTCCTGTTGCCCACCTGTCCGGTCATAAAAAGAAATCATTAGTGATAAGCAACAGAGTTAACAACAGAACAAACTAGTGAAGTAGAGGTTACCAGCAACTTCCCCTTGATCGTCTTGGTCGTCATCCCCTACTTCCACGCCTGCCTCCTCAACCGCGAACAACCTCATCCCCTCTTTCACCGTTGTCTTCTCCTCCTTGGTAAACTAAGCGGTGACCACATCCATCCTAAAGGCCGCTCCACCCTCCTTATCCGCCTCAGCCTTGGCCTCCTCTAGAGCCCTGAGGTAAATCCTAGCCATAACCCGGGGGTAGTCGTCCATCCAAGATAAGCTGCCCTGCTTCCAGGTGCGAAAGTACATGTCCTGCAGCATATCGTCCATCATCCCCTCATTTTCCTCGAACTCCCTCATACGAGACTCAGAAACCAACAGCCTTGCAATGGCAGCATCCCTTTCCAGTCGGTATCGCGAGCAGTCAGCCTGAAGGGACCTCCTCATCACCTCCATCTCCTCCTTTAGCCTGACCTGAGCAAGCTCTGCGGCTTCAAGCTTCCCCGATAGCTCCTCTACCTGCTCAAGATCCGCCCTCCGAACCTCGTCCACTGTCGAGATGGCCATATTTATCTGCTCCTTGCAAGTAGCCTCCATCTTCCGCAATTCCGCCTTACTACCTCCTCCATAGTCTTCCTCAACCGCCCGGAGGCAGCCTCATGCTGAGAAATCTGAATGGCCTGATCAGCAAGCTGTTTGGCCTGGTCCGAAACCATCAATCGTAGTCGGATGTTGGCACTCCCTATCTCCTTTCCAGCCTTAACCAGCCGGGCATGATGCCCCATCAGCTTTCTAGTCTCCTCCGCCACCCGATCAATATTAGCCTTGGCCTCATCTCCCATGGTAACTATCCGAGTGGTAAGTAAATCGAGATCTAAGGACTTAGCCTCATCAAGCACCCGTACCATGGGATTACAGGGAAGAAGGTGCTCACCGGTAACTTCGTCGAAGGTAATATCATGGGAACCTGGATCCAGATCAGGATGACCGCAAATGGATTACGAGCCAAACCAGGACGATCAATCTGCGTAACGGTAGGATTTTCAGACGAGTGCGGAGAGAGTGCGGACTCAGTATCCCCCTCCGTGATATCATGAAGAAGCTGAACTGGGGGCTGAGGACTGAGTGAAGGTTCGGATAAGGGATGACTCCTTTTTCTCTTCTGAATACCCTCTTCAATAACCCCGAGAAGAGGACGGTAGCCGACTACATCCCCGGAACGGTGGGTCAGAGTCTTTGGCTTGGTGGAAGCTTTGGAGAGCTTGTATTGTTCAAGCCTGTACCGAAGATCAGAGGCCTTGGCCATTTTACCTGCCCCTGATATGAAGAACAAGTGTCGCAAGCTTACATTGATCCATAATTCGAGAAACGCGGTAAATTAAAAGTTAAAAGAAGAAAGGAAACACATTAGTTATACAAACCCTGGGGAGGAGTAGGATACTGCAATGAGTCCTGGATTTCATTCCAGGATGGGAGCGGATCATAAAATATTCCTAAGTCCCTATCATAAATGGAGCCTGCAGGAGTCAAAAGTTCACCTTGAGTCGTCGGAGCCACCTTGGCTGGAATAGTCTGAGAAGACTCGCTTGCACCGGTCCCGGCCTTATCAGCCTTCCCGAATTTCTCTACCAAAGCCGTTTCTCCGTCCATCCCCTCGAAAGCTTGATTGAATGCATCATCCGTCCACTCCTGAATCTCGCCTGCTTGCCCAGGAAGCAAGGCCCCGATGCCATCACCACCATCATCACCTTCCCGGTCATCTCCACCCTCACCTCTCTCCTCCTCCACATCTTCCTTCCCCGGAGTAAGTGGACAAGTGCTGGGGGAAGGACCATCCGACTTCTTAAGCTTCTTACCTCCGACCATTGGAGATTTTGAGAAAGGTTTCCTCTTGCCACTCTCTACTGTGACACCTCCTTTAGCTTGAGCAGCCGCCCTCTCCTCCACTGTTTCCCTCTGCTTGACTACTGACTGCTGTGGAAGGATCAAATTATACTCCAGAAGAGTCGCATTTCTGATCAGGTAAGCAGCCGATCTATCTCTCCCGGGGATAGCTTCTATCTCAGCCGCCATCCGAACCAGGCGATCAGTCTCCACAACCGCAAAGCCACCTGTCGCTAGCAAAAAATGAAAACGTATGAGAAGAAGCATCGCAACCAGGACGGAAATTATAATTAAAGCATCGACTTACATCCGGAGGTGAAACGCCGAATAGAAACAGAATCGTCCCTGACGAAGAACCACTCCTTCTTGAACATGTTGTACTTAGAATACAGATCCAAGACCGGCTTGAAGGTTACAGCTGACTCCAAGCTGATGTATGGGGACCCCTTCTTATAGCCCCTCAGATTATATAAGTACCGGATCTCCCGGTTGGAAGGAGCACGCCCATGCTTCCTCTGAAAGATGACGAAGAGGCTCACCAGTATAGTATAAGAGTTGGGTTGAAGCTGGAATGGGGCCACCTTTAGATATGTAAGAAAACTGAGTACCCAAGCATTAAGAGGCGGGATGGCACCGCACATACAGTGGTATCTGCTGTAGGCAAAGTACCCTTCGGGAGGGTCATATGGCATAACTTCTCTCCCTGGCAACAGCATGCGCGCCCTATCAATTCCAAAAGAGCGGGAGATGGCATCAAGCTGCTCCTCCTTGAGGGAGCTGGGAAAGCAATCGGGCGGGGAGTTCAGAAGCTCCTGAGGGCCGTACCCGTCCACCAGTGATCTCGAGGCAATTCCGTGACATTCTGGTCCTGGCTGAGCAGGGGGCACTGCGGAAGATTTTCCTTCGCCCTGGGACTTCTTTTTATCCGATCGAGTTTCTGCTTTGCGAGACATTATCTGCAACGTCGAAAAAACATGTTGTTAAAACAGAGGATACAAACAAGCAATTACGTGCAGCCCGGAATTTCGCTTGTGATATGAAAAGTGAAAGAAAAAATCAAGTGTATCAAGTCCATTCGTCATTCTCATTCTCAAAATCCCATTCGGCATTCTCATTCTCAAAAGCCCATTCGGCATTCACAAATAAAGTTCATTCGGTACGTAGGACATACGAGTTTCATTCGGCGAAGGGAAGATAAGTACCTGATTCGGCAGGCCAAAGCAATTCGGCAATAGGATAAAATCTGATTCGGTTATTTGAAGCTGTCTCGTTCGGTAAAAGGTACGAAAGCCCTAGGCCCTTATTTATAGGCGAGCATAGACGACCGGATCGGCTGATTCGGCGAGAGCATCCAAGCTAACATTGTTGGTTTAAAAAAAAAACAAAGCACGGCATATGCCCCACTTTGGGGGGCAAATGTTGGGCGTGTTCTCACCCAGAAGATCGCAAGGCCAAGAAGCTTGATTCATTCGCGCTCGCCTAAGCTCCATTCGGTCTCCTACCACCACCGGACCGTGCTCCTACCGAATCAGCCCAGCTCCATCCTACCGGACCATGATCCTACCGAACCAACTCAGCTTCACCCTACCGGACAATGCTCCTACCGGACCATGATCCTACCGAACCAACCCAGCTTCACCCTACTGGACAATGCTCCTACCAGACCAGCTGCCACCGGACCGAGACATTCCGAACCAAGCTCCTTCCGGACCAACAATACCAGGCCAGATCGCGCCAGCCCAGGCCCACCAGCAGTTATACACATCCAAGACCCCTACCCCCAGCCTCACTCTATAAATAGAGGGGCAGGGGTACAACAATGAGGGACAAGTTTTGAGAGCTCAATCACGGAGAGAACTTTCAAACAACTTTCTTTTACTTGTATCAAAGCTTTGTACTTGTAATCTAAACAAGAGAAGAGAAATAACATATGAAGTGGACGTAAGCACATTCTGGCTGAACCACTATAAATCTGCGTGTCTTTTTACAGTTTAGCCCCTGCTTTTCATATATTTGCATAAATCACCCAAATCACTAAGAACAACATAAGACCTACTAAACCATACGACTTTGAGGTGTTTGTCCATTTTTTGTGCAAACAAAAGACAAAACGCAGGTCAGACATAAAGCATGGAGTATGGGAAATTATCTCAAATACTATACATTAAAATTATATACAGATAAATAGGAACTACTAAGGCACGGCCGGTCCTTTCCACAATCGTGGCTCGGGAGTTATTCAGACTATCCATAAGTAAAGTCAACTTATTTAAAAGATAGGAAATCATACCATAACCTACTTTTCTCATGTAATCAACGAGTCAGCAAAACTAATGAAATGTAATTGAAACGTAACAATCATACTATGGCAAAGGTAACCCAATGTCCAAAAGAAGGGTGATCATAATATAAGTCTATTGCGAAGTAAAAAATGATAGTAAATGTAGCAACAACAACGGTCAACTAATAACACACACAACACAACAAATGAAAGGTAACTGAGAAATTCAAGTCAACACCTGTCATTACTTATGGTGGAGTTAACTATAGACATCTATCATGATCCAACGATTCAAGATAAATAGGGTCGGTACACTAACATACCTAGACCTCTAGCACGATCAAATGATTCAAAAGAAATAGAGTCAGTACATGAACGTACCCAGACTTCTAATGCAATCAAATAAATCAAAATAAAAAGAGCTAGTACACTAACATTCCCAGACGTCTAACGTGATCAAATGATTCCTTTTGAGAGTTCAAGATATATAGAGTTAGTATCTGAGTATAACATAGACCCCGAGCCACAAGTCTCGCATAGATCTTACAGTTCTCCTATAATGAGAATAAGTTATAATCTACTCTATATACTTGAAACCTAGTCCCAATAGTAAATAGAATCACCATACCCTTATAACGAGCATAAGTGTTATATTATATATTTTATATACCTAGGACCTTGCGGATCCCACCATACCCATATAATGAGCATAAGTGTTCTACAATCCCGTAGTATATGATTTTCATCATCCCCCTCTAGAACATCAAGGATTTCAAATAACAAATGTACATTTTTCATCAAAAGAGAATGAAGGTCATGCCTCATGTAATATGCTACGGGGGTCACAAATGAGCATCGATTCCATATACATATGTACACATCAAATATGACATTGCGTAATCGAATACGCATATCATCAACAATGATCGATATCTCATCATCGTCTTGCAACCAAATCTGGATCTCGTTCTTTGCCTTGCATCCCACTTTCTCAAGTAGCCCGAAGCCTCTTTGAAGCCATGCCAAGATACCATGAAGAACCACACATAAGATGAGGGAAAATCCTTGAAGCTTTACCTTGACATGGGCTCATTGCCAAGTTCAGCACACCTTCAGTCGACTGGGAATCTTCCCAGTCGACCGACCTCAATCGAATGGTGGAATTGTAACATCCCCCACTTGGAGGCCCAAAACTAAAGGCTACGGATGCTACAGTGATCCATAGTTATTAATCCTCGGCGACCAAATATGGTGATGTTAGATACATTGATATAATAGAAATACATTAATATGGAAAAAATTTAAAATCAACAAATAGCTTTCTCATTCCATTCAAAGCATTTCAAATTCATTACATATCCCAATACGAGAACCACGTTCAGAGAAAATATAATTATTACAACATATGCTAAGAGCGACATATGAAGATGCCCCCTTGGATGATCAGAGTATATAACTAGGCAATTAAACATCTTTGCCTTTACAACAAAACACAGCGAAATCAAAATAGAAAAGAACTCTAAATAGCTATCATGCCTCCTACACGTCTCCGGAAGCTTATTCGTCTAAAGAGGTACCTGAAAACCTCAACTCTCAAACTACTCAAAATCAATCGAGCACCTAAGAGTTTAAGGGGAAAACATAAACTTCGAGTCAAACATAAAGCGTTGTATGAATAATAATCTACCATCTCAAACCATTTAGATATCTAGTGAGACCACGCCACTTAGCGGAACAGGTTTTCCCTTTACTGGTATCTTATTCAAAACTTTATAAAACCGTATACTGTGCTCCAGCATCCACAATGGTTAAAACATAGCAATTCAAAATATTATGATGATATACTAAGTAAATCAATTCTGGATTTCCCACCCCAATTCATTTTGACTATCTGTCTCATTTATAGTTTCTAGGGTCACTATTAACCTAATAGTTTTTATGGGCTGATTAATAACCTGTTTTATCCTTATGGACTCCCTATCATGTTTCATAGTTTTCATGGGATCACTAAGATCCTATTGACCCCTGCCAATAACTTCCTTATTCATGGGTTTTCCCCGAACCTATTGGTATCTCCAATAACTTCCTTCTTATCATAGTTTTCATGGGTTAGACTATGAACCTATTGACTTCTGTCAATAACTTAATCCGGATATAGTTTTCATGGGTTCACTATAAACCTATTGGCCCCTACCAATAACTCAATCTAATCATAGTTTTCATGGGTTTACTATGAACCTATTGGCCTCAGCCAATAACTTTCCTAAACATAGTTTTCATGGGTTTACTATGAACCTGTCTACCTGACAACTTCTTTTAGTCAATATTCCGGCATCCTACGTTCTGGTCTATCTGATTTCCTAGATGAAATTCTACTCATTCAGAAGTTAATTTAATTTATATTCACTATTGGGTCAACCTAGCTGGTTATTCTGCCCTTCTCCAAAATACAGTTATGGGTCCATTACAATGTGAATATATATATATATATATATAATGAAGAAGTTAGCATAATAACATAATAATACCAACACCTGTGGTCTAATATCCTTGAAATTATTTCATATAAAACTTGGTTAATCCCTTTAACCTATTAATCAAGGAAAACTTCTTCAAAAACTCCATACTTAAATCATTTCAAAACTCTTTTATTATGCCATGGTTTTCCTTTAAAATTTGAGATTGCGTTCTTTGTTTTGAAAACTAAGGCTTTTGAAACCTTTAATCTTTACTTTCGAAACCATTGGAAAATTTCCTTTCGAAAGCACTCAAATCTTTGTTTCAAAACTCTAGGCCCATGCCTTTCAAAACACTTTAAAACCTTTCTTTTGAAAACTTTCGAATGTGTTAAAGTATTACTTATTAACCTTAGAAGCATAGCTTCGAAACCAATGAAAGTACCCTTTTCGAAACCATTGGGTTTATCTTTGAAAATAACTTTTGGATCAAAGTGAATATATATATATATATGAAAGTACTCCTTTCAAAACCATTTACCTTTAACTAAAAATGATTGGGGAAAAACTAGATGGCTTCGGAACCATCCTTTCGAAAGCTTCAAAACATTAAGTAAAACATTGAAGGATAGCATCGAAACCTCTTTCGAAGCCATTGCCTTCGAAACCCTTGAACCCTTTTAGGAAGTGTATTAGTTCAAGTATAAAAAGAAACACCACCTTTCGAAAGCATTGATGACTTCAACATATTCGAAAGGCATATGATTGCAAGCAAGATCTCGACTAGGTCGAAACCACCCTTTTCGAAAAAAATTGATTTATAAACAAGGAACTCATTCGAATCACTTAGACAAAGAGGCGGCAACAGATCCAAAAGCAAAGGTTTCGACTTAGTCGAAAGCATTCTTTTGAAACAAGGCAGGCGCTTATCTTTGGAAAGCGAAACAAAGGTTTTGGCCCCATCGAAAGCAACGGTTTCGATACCTTGTCTTCCGCCTTTCTCCAATCCACTACGTATCATCATTGTGATACCTTGTGTATTGGTCTCGGCTTTGGTAGGTTTCGACTTGGTCGAAGCAGAAGTAATGGGTGAAAGGTGCTTCTGAAAGAGGTGAAACCCACTTTTCTAGGTAAAGACTGATTTAATACCAATTAAAGCAAATACTTTATAACTAACCTGTCTACTTGTAAACATTTGATTGGTTGCCATAACTTTTCAAATTCTTTAAAAAATAACTGCCGCATAGTTTAAGATCCAAACATGGATTAATTTAACAACCAAGCCTTTCCATTAAGCAAAACCAATAAAACAATTAAGTCCTTCATCTAAAATAAATTTATTTCCATAGTAAATTACTTAGGAAAAATCCCCAAAAATTACAGAAATTTACTTTCAATATGTTACCTAACATATAAAAATTCCAGACTCACATTCTTCATAAAATAATCAAAATAAATTTCTAAACCCAATTATACATATTTTCCTTTGAAAATTCATAATAAATTTTCCATATCTTGGAAAATTATAAGAATAAAAACTCATCTCTAAAATCATGTTTTACATAACATAAAATTTTCTCATGGCATACGAAAATCATTGTAATCAGTTTTACCCTAAAAACCGTATAAAATAATTATCTAATTATTTTGTTTGAACCCAGTATGTCCAAGTCCAAGCATATCATCAATCAAAAATCATCATAATAATGGATTTAATCTTAAACCCGAAAAACAAATGATCATAAAACAAAATAGAGATGATTTAGATTACTATTCACCTTGATTAGGATAAAGAACTTGAGATTTGATTGTGATTAATTTCCCCTAGTTTGAATCCTTGGCTTTAAATTGATTTTCTCCTCCTTTCTCCTAATGAACGGCTTTGCTCTTCTTTTGTTTACGTTTTGTATTCTATAAAATGAACATGAGAAAGAATGAAACGTGGGTTATAAGGGTTATGGTAATAAGATGCGGCTATTTCCTAATAAGCCATTGTGTAAATTAATTAGTCTATAAGCCATTCTTAAGCCCATTTAAATAATTAAGCACGACCCTTAATTTATTTTCAAATCTCAATCCCCTTATCACTCTAATTATTTACATTATTCTGTTTAATTTATCTAATTAAATCTCCTGAATAATGTTATCAAAATTAGGGGTGTTACAGGCTCCCCTCCTTAAAGAATTTCGTCCTCGAAATACAGTAAGGACTAAATACTAAACTCTATACCAACTCCTAACAACCATACTAGCCTACCTAACTAGAAACTATCTATATAAATCTAATATAGACATACCCTCATAGCATATCGGGATAAGTATCTCTAATCCTACCTTCTGTCTCCCAAGTACAGTCTTTCTCATTGTCGCTCCACTGAACTTTCACCAACTTGACTGTCTTGTTGCTCAATCTTTTCTCATCTCTCGCTACAACTCGAACTGGTTGTCTAACAAAAGTCAAATTAGGCTCTACTATCAAATCTTCCAACCATGTAGGAGGAATAGTAGTCTCTGGATCATGCACATACATGGAAAAATGAGACACATAAAACACATTATTGACACCTGCCATACTGTTCGGCAACTCTACTCTATATGCGAGCTATCCAATTCTCTCTATAATCTGCAATGGACCAACATATCTCGGTGCCAGTTTCCCTGACTTTCCAAAACGTACCACACCCTTCATCGGTGATACCTTGATGAAAACCTTATCTCCAACTGAGAACTCTTGGTCTTTACGCCTCCTATCTGCGTAACTCTTCTGTCTGTACAGAGCTTCCTTCATCCTTTCTCATATCAACTCAATCTTCTCTGTCGCCTCTCTTACCAGATCTGGACCTAAGACTAATCTGTCTCTAGTCTCCAACCAACATGCTGGTGATTTGCATGGCGTTCCATACAAAGCATCAAAAGGTGCCATTCCTATACTAGTCTGATAACTATTATTATAGGAAAACTCCACTAAGTGTAGGTGATCTTCCCAGGATCCACCAAAGTCCAATACACAAGCTCTTAATAAATCATCGAGTACCTTATTAACTCTCTCTGTCTGCCCATCCGTCTGAGGGTGATATGATGTACTCATCTTAAGCTCTGTGCAGTTAATGCCCCGCTATATCCCCGCTATAACTCCGATATATCTTATAGCGGATTCCTACCGCTATGATTTTTCCATATATCCTCAACATATAGCCTTTCCGCTTTAATCCCCGCTATTTCCACTATATCCCGTTATTTCCGCTATATTCCGCTATTTCCACTATATCTTCTATAAAAAATTGGATTGAAAAATGATATTTATACGCTATAAAAATTATGAAATTAATTAATTTCATTGAATTTTTTATATATGTTTAGAAATGATAATACTCTAATATTGTACTAAATTAAATTAAGTTATATAACAGTTTTACGTTCATTTACAATACATTTGCACATATTTTTATTTAAAATTATTTTTGTATTAATTATAATTCAATTGAATGTTAATTTTTCACATAATTACTATCTATATATTTGTAAAAACAACAAGTATGGGATTTATATGCTATTTTAGAGTAATCCGATATATCCCGCTATATCTTCGCTACATCCCCACTATGACTTTTTGCACCTCTACCGCATTGAATCCACCGAGCGCTTTAACTGCATAGCTTAAGCTTGGTATATAATACCTCCTGTAGACTCTTCCAGAATTCACTAGTGAACAAAGCATCTCTGTCACTGATTATACTACTTGGAATCCCATGTAGTCTAACTATGTTCTTCATGAACAACTTAGCTAAAACAGGTGCCGTCCTGGTTGACTTAACTGGAATGAAATGGGCACTCTTGGTCAACATGTTCACTATAGCTCATATACTTTCATTTCCGACCTTGGAAACCCGTCTATAAAATCCATGGATATCGAACCCCATTTCCAAATTGGAATCTCCAAAGGCTGAAGCAACCCACCCGGCTTCTAATGTTCGGCTTTCACTTGTTGACAGTTTGCACATTGCCTAACCCACAAGTCAACATCCCTCTTCATATCTTGATACATCTTGGTCCCACCAGGATGAATCATAAACTTGGATCGATGACATTCTCCAAGAACTTCTTTCCTTAAGTCCTCAACATTCAGAACACACAACTGTCCCTTCTTTCTCAACCATCCTCTCTAGTCCAGACTAAAATCCTTCAGATCATCGAAACTCGGGTCTAACCTCAAGCCTTCTAATCCTCTCGGCTAGTAATGGATCCTCCTTCTACTTAGAAGCAATCATCTTGATCAACACTGGTCGAACTTCTAAACAGGACAACATGGTGGTACTTTGACTAGAACTAACAGTCGATCTTAATTGCACACTACAAGTAGTCAAAGCTTCTAAATCCTTCCATTCTTCCAACATAGCTAACAAAACATTATGATGTCTTCTGCTAAGAGCATCCGCTACTTTATTTCCTTTCCCATGAGTATACTCTATACCAAAATCACAAATAGCCAAAAACTCCAGCCACCTTTGCTGCCTCATATTCAGCTCCTTCTTAGAGAATAAATACCTTAAGGACTTATGATCTGTGTATAGCTCAAATCTCACCCCTAAGAGATAATGCCTCCAAATCTTCCTTGTGAAGATCACCACAGCCAACTCCAAATCATGAGTAGGATATCTCACTTTATACGGTCTAAGTTGTCGTGAAGCATAGGCAATTACTTTACCCTTCTACATCAATACAGCTCCTAATCCAGTTCCACATGCATCAGTATATACCACCAACCCTTAGTTTCCATTTGGAACTATTAACACAGGTGCATTGGTCAACAAATGCTTTAACTTAAGGAATGCTTCCTTACATTTGTCGGACCAGACAAACGTCACATCCTCCCTGGTTAGCTTAGTCAAAGGTACTGCTATCCGCGAGAAATCCTTGATGAATCTCCGATAATAGTCAGCAAGTCCAAGAAAACTTCTAATCTCAGTCACCATCTCTGGCCTCTTCCAATTATTAGCCGCTTCGATCTTATTTGGATCGACTGACAAGCCCTTCTCTAAAACCACGTGACTAAGAAACTTAACCTCTTTCTTCCAAAAATGATACTTGGAAAACTTCGCCTTTAGCTGATGTTGCCTCAGCATCTCAAGCACTACTCTAATATGATCCTCATGCTCTCTTTCATCCTTAGAGTACACTAAAATGTCATCTATAAACACTAACATGAACCTATCCAAGTACTCTCGAAAAACTCGGTTCATCAAATCCACGAAGAAAGCAAGTGCATTCGTTAACCCGAATGGTATTACTAACCACTCATACGAACCATACCTAGTTCAAAATGTTGTTAAACGGATGTTGTCCTCTGCCACTCTTAACTGATGGAAACCTGTCACCAAATCCAACTGGGAAAACACTCTGGCTCCATACAACTGATCAAATAGATCGTCTATTCTCGGCAAAGGATACTTATTCTTAATCGTCCTCTCGTTCAACTTACGATAGTCGATACACATCCTCAACTACCCATCTGGTTTCTTCACGAACACCGCGACCGCTCCCTAAGGCGAACTACTTGGTCAAATAAAATTTCACCCTTCTAGATCCACTAGCTGCACCTTCAATTCCTTCATCTCGGTCGGTGACATCCTGCTAGGTGGTCTACTTACAAGTTCAGCTCCTGGCACAAGATCCATCCAAAACTCAACAGCTCGTATCGGCGGTAATCCCGTAACCGGCTCAAAGACATCTGCAAACTCTCTTGCTACTCGAACCTGACTTAACTCTTCTCCCACTTCCATAGCACTTAACAAAGTATAACTACTCTTGTTAGAATTCTCCACTGAGAATATGATTCGGTTATGACTATCAGGGTGTCTTAGTGATATCTCCCCATCCTGGCAAAATATTCTAGCCTCATACTTACCCAATCAATCCATACCAAAAACGATTCCGAAATCTACGAAATCGAAAACATATAGACTACATGCAAATTTATGACCTAACAAGTCTAGTTCTAACTGGTCACATCTCATTCCTAGAGTTGCACACCCCCTATTGGATTTGCAACCCTTAAGGAAGTAAAAAGGTATGTGGGTTCTAAGCATAACTTATCAACCAAATTCTGAGATATAAATGAATGTGATGCACTGGTATCAAATAGTATCCTAACTGGTATACTCTGAATCAAAATCGTACCTTCCATCACAGTCTTCCCTTTTTTAGCTGCAGTTGGCCTAGCAGATGATGGTCCAACAACAAAAACCTTTCCCTTGTCCGCACTGACTGGCTCTGGACATTGGTTCTTATAATGCCCAACCTGGTCACAATTGAAGCACTTTACACCTTTCTTTTCTACAGCCTTCTTCCTGTTGCTTGACCGACACTCATGAGCATAATGACCTTTCTTGTCACACTTAAAGCAAACTAAATCAACCTTTGCCTTCTTGGCAGCTTCCCCCTACTGGGCTCCCTTCTTCTTAAAGAACTTCCTCTTATTTCCCTGAGAACCCTGGGTTTCAACTGGCTTCTCTCTAGCACAAATAGCAAGCACTCTTCATGGCGGATTGCCATCTCCACAAATACATTACAAGGATCATGGATATGTGTTAGGATCACCCTAGCAATCTCAGGCCTCAATCCTTGAATGAACCTGTCATTCCTTCTGATGACGGTGTCTATAGTAGCATACCCATATCGGGACAACTCATCAAACTTAGTAGCATACTCAATTACCGACATCTCTCCCTGCACCAAATCCATAAATTTTCTCATCAATGTTGACTTAGCAATTTTAGATAAAAACCTATGTTCGAATCTCCTTCTAAAATATGCCCAAGTCAATTCCTCCTCCGGAACCTCGGCAGTAACACTATTCCACCAATGAAGTGCTGCCCTTTGCAACTGCCTAGAGGCCAACCTCCTCTTCTGCACATCATCCAAACCCAAATCAGCGAAGATTCTCTCACAATGTAACAACCAAACCTCAACTTGTATAGCATCCTCCGTTCCCATAAACGATTTCCCACCTAAACTGGTGTAGTCTCTGCTCAACTTAGCATAATTATTCCCAACTGGAGCCATAGGATTAGCTCCTCCAATATTTCCAGCAACTCCTGCTTGCATCATATTGACGAAGAACTGATACATCGCCCCCATATCTACTAGTGGATTTCCAGCACCCACATTGGCGTCTGCATTTTGCATAGCATTAGCCTGTCGACCCGGGTTCCTCCTGGTGGGACGAACATTTCCGTTAGTTGTGGTGCTTTCTCCACCGAGATTTCCTCTTTCGTCTCCTGCATCCATATATTCTTTCTCATAAATCTGCATACAAGCCTTGGTAAGATAAAGAAGAACGGTCTAACAGAGGGGTATACGTACTTATATATATATATATATCAATACAAGTACGTTACTATAGCATTATCCCAAACCCTAACCTTATTTTTTGATTTATAGGATTATGTTTTGAAAAATCTTTTAGGTTTAAATTTCTTTTAAGTTTTCATAAACCTGTGATCTTATACTAACTTGTAACATCCCCCACTTGGAGGCCCAAAACTAACGGCTACGGAGGCCACAGTCATCCATAGTTATTAATCCTCGGCGACCATATACGGTAATGTTAGATACATTGATATAACAGAAACACATGGATATGGACAAATTTAAAAATCAACAAACAGCTTTCTCATTCCATTCAAAGCATTTCAAATTCATTACATATCCCAATACGAGAACCACGTTCAGAGAAAATATAATTATTACAACATATGCTAAGAGCGACATATGAAGATGCCCCCTTGGATGATCAGAGTATATAACTAGGCAATTAAGCATCTTTGCCTTTACAACAAAACACAGCGAAATCAAAATAGAAAAGAACTCTAAATAGCTATTGTGCCTCCTACACGTCTCCGGAAGCTTATTCGTCTAAAGAGGTACCTGAAAACCTCAACTCTCAAACTACTCAAAATCAATCGAGCACCCGAGAGTTTAAGGGGAAAACATAAACTTTGAGTCAAACATAAAGCATGGTATGAATAATAATCTACCATCTCAAACCATTTAGATATCTAGTGAGACCACGCTACTTAGCGGAACGGGTTTTCCCCACACTAGTATCTTATTCAAAACTTTATAAAACCGTATATTGTGCTCCATCATCCACAATGGTTAAAACATAGCAATTCAAAATATTATGATGATATGCTAAGTAAATCAATTCTGGATTTCCCACCCCAATTCATTTTGACTATTTGTCTCATTTATAGTTTCTAGGGTCACTATTAACCTAATAGTTTTCATGGGCTGACTAATAACCTATTTTATCCTTATGGACTCCCTGTCATGTTTCATAGTTTTCATGGGATCACTAAGAACCTATTGGCCCCTGGCAATAACTTCCTTATTCATGAGTTCTCCCTGAACCTATTGGTATCTCTAGTAACTTCCCTCTTATCATAGTTTTCATGGGTTGACTATGAACCTATTGACTTCTTTCAATAACTTAATTCGGATATAGTTTTCATGGGTTCACTACAAACCTATTGGCCCATGCCAATAACTCAATCTAATCATAGTTTTCATGGGTTTACTATGAACCTATTGGCCCCTTCCAATAACTTTCCTAAACATAGTTTTCATGAGTTTACTATGAACATGTCTACCCGACAATTTCTTTTAGTCAATATTCTAGCATCCTACGTTCTGGTCTATCTGACCTCCTGGATGTAATTCTACTCATTCAGAAGTTAATTTAGTTTATATTCACTACTAGGTCAACCAAGCTGGTTATTCTGCCCTTCCCTAAAATACAGATATGGGTCCATTACAATGTGAATATATATATATATGAAGAAGTTAGCATAATAACATAATAATACCAACACCTATGGTTTAATATCCTTGAAATCATTTCATATAAAACTTGGTTAATCCCTTTAACCTATTAATCAAGGAAAACTTCTTCAAAAACTCCATACTTAAAATCATTTCAAAACTCTTTTATTATGCCACTGTTTTACTTTAAAATTTGATATTAGGTTCTTTGTTTTGAAAACTATGGCTTTCGAAACCTTTAATCTTTACTTTCAAAACAATTGGAAAACTTCCTTTCGAAAGCATTCAAATCTTCTTTTCAAAACTCCAGGCCCCTGCCTTTCGAAACACTTTTAAAACCTTTCTTTCGAAACCTTTTGAATGTATTAAAGTATTACTTATTAACTCTTAGAAGCATATCTTCGAAACCAATGAAAGTACCCCTTTCGAAACCATTGGGTTTATCTTTGAAAATAACTTTTGGATCAAAGTGAATATATACGAAAGTACTCCTTTTGAAACCATTTACCTTTAACTAAAAATGATTGGGGAAAAAATTAATGGCTTCAGAACCATCCTTTTGAAAGCTTTAAAACATTAAGTAAAACATTGAAGGATAGCATCAAAACCCCCTTTCGAAGCCATTGCCTTTGAAACCCTTGAACCCTTTCGAACACTTTTAGGAAGTGGCTTAGTTCAAGTATAAAAACGAACACCACCTTTTGATAGCATTGATGACTTCAACATATTCGAAAGGCATATGATTGGCAGCAAGGTCTCGACTAGGTCGAAATCACCCTTTCTGAAAACATTTGATTTATAAACAAGGAACTCATTTGAAAGCTCCACTTAGACAAAGAGGCGGCAACAGATCTGAAAGCAAAGGTTTCGACTTGGTCGAAAGCATTCTTTTGAAAACAAGGCAGGCGCTTATCTTTGGAAAGTGAAATAAAGGTTTTGGCCCCATCGAAAGCAACGGTTTCGATACCATGTCTTCCACCTTTCTCCAATCCACTACGTATCATCATTATGATACCTTGTGTATTGGTTTCGGTTTGGTAGGTTTCGACTTGGTCAAAGCGGAAGTAATGGGTGAAACGTGCTTCTGAAAGAGGCGAAACCCACTTTTCTAGGTAAAGACTGATTTAATACCAATTAAAGCAAATACTTTATAACTAACCTGTCTACTTGTAAACATTTGATTGGTTGCCATAACTTTTCAAATTCTTTAAAAAATAACTACCGCATAGTTTAAGATCCAAATATGGATTAATTTAACAAATAAGCCCTTCCATTAAACAAAACCAATAAAACAATTAAGTCCTTCGTCTAAAATAATTTTATTTCCATAGTAAATTAATTAGGAAAAATCCCTAAAAATTACAAAAATTCACTTTCAATATGTTATCGAAAATATAAAAATTCCAGACTCGCATTCTTCATAAAATAATCAAAACATATTTCAAAACCCAATTATACATATTTTCCTTTGAAAATTCATTATAAATTTTCCATAGCTTGGAAAATTATAAGAATAAAAACCCATCTCTAAAATCATGTTTTACATAACATAAAATTTTCTTATGGTATAAGAAAATCATTGTAATCGGTTTTACCCTTAAAACCGTATAAAATAATTATCTAATTATTTTGTTTGAACCCAACCTGTCCAAATCCAAGCATATCATCAATCAAAAATCATCATAATAATGGATTTAATCTTAAATCCGAAAAACAAGTGATCATAAAACAAAATAGAGATGATTTAGATTATTATTCAACTTGATTAGGATAAGGAACTTGAGATTTGATTGTGATTAATTTCCCCTAGCTTGAATCCTTAGCTTTAAATCGATTTTCTCCTCTTTTCTCCTAATGGCCGGCTTTGCTCTTCTTTTGTTTACGTTTTGTATTTTGTAAAATGAACGTGAGAAAGGATGAAACGTGGGTTATAAGGGTTATGGTAATAAGGTGTGGCTATTTCCTAATAAGCCCTTGTGTAAATTAATTAGTCTATAAGCCATTCTGAAGCCCATATAAATAATTAAGCATGGCCCTTAATTTATTTTCAAATCTCAATCCCCTTATCACTCTAATTATTTACATTATTCTGTTTAATTTATCTAATTAAATCTCTTGAATAATGTTATCAAAAATTAGGGGTGTTATAGAATCCACTAGTTGAGTGAGATTGGTAATTCCTGGGCAGTAAGCTCAGGCCAAAGAGCCAAGTTGGTCATCGCTCGCCGATTCGAACCTCGTCTTCTCGGTCGATTCACTTGATGAATCATATCGCTCCCGTAGTCTGCCTTCGCTGCGATGGAGTTCATTGGTTGACGTTTTGGAAGTGGTTTCTTAAGTATTCAAAAACTAATTTAGATACCAAAATTCACTCTTTGCACATGTAGAGTTCTACGGCCGAATATAACAACCTGGCCTTCTCTAACACGCCAAAACAAACTCAATTAACATCTCGCCTCATGTGATGCTCACACATGTATCGATAAACCTGTTCGTGCACACATATGCACACACACATATTCAAAAACATGTAAAACCTCACAAATCACGTTTCGAGCTTTGCCGAAGCGATTACTCGACCCAGCACTCTCTTAAGCAACTTAGCGCACCCGGTGGTCGCTATGGATATATAAGATTGCTCACAACTTGATTATATACACATATGGATATTTCCATATGCATATACAATTATTTATACAATGAAACAAATGTTATCGACGGTTCTAACTACAATACCAGAATTGTATCAATTGTTATATAACCTCAAATACACGTATACGCATCCCGCTCGTGCACGTATACGTACATGTATATTCTATTAAGTACTTATATTATCGCTTAAATCTAGTCTTACTTTTATTTACTAAAATATTTTAAATAAAAGTCTAATATCTTTTCTATTATTTTATAAAATCACTTCATTATTTTATAAAATACATCATTACCTTATAAATCATTTTTAAGCCCTTTAACTTAGTTCTCAAAGTCGTATTCTTATTTTCAGTTGGTAATATAATATTTAATAACATTTCTACCACTAATATAATGATAATTTAAAGTCTAATTAATTTATAATCATGTTATAAATCAAGATCATCGCTATCTAGCTCTATTCGATATGAATAGAACAATATAAATATATGGGATTATAATCAATTATCCTTGATATTTACTCAAACAAATCCAATCAAATGGAGAAACAATTTCATATATATATTTTCTACATCTACTGGATAATATTTTTCTATATATAAAATTATGGGGATTTATACTAAAATATAAATATAGAGTTATAATTCTGCTCACCTGAACCATAAATTCTCAAGTGTCCGAATTCAGTCCAAGCCCATAAAATGTCGTAAATAATCTCACTACGAGTGCAACGGTGAAGACCGCGTCTTGATTGGACCTCGTATGAAAGTGATATGGATTAAAACACATCGAATTGCATAAATACTAATTAATTAAGGTAATTAACTTAATTACCTCATCTAATTATTCCTCCCACATATCTAATTAACCTTCCCCTTACCCTGGACATGCCTTGCACAACAAAACCCATTCTGGTCCATGTATTTTCCACCGACATGGAGCTACGACCGACGAAATCGACCACGGTCACTTCCATTCACCTCCTCGATAGAAACGAACTTTACAGCACCAAGAAAGTACGGTATACACCGTCCTCTAAGTCATGACCTGGCACCGTGCCCATGCCCTAGCCAATGACGTGATTCACCTAAGGTCATCGCACTCCATCGGAGCACCACCCCACCTCCTCGTCTTCATCCCATGTGTCCATCCTCACATTCCAATTTACCTAACATCGTCTCTAGCTTCGTCGACTAGTAACCCTAGTCAACGACCATAAAATAAGAGGTCATCTAAACATTGTTAGAGCTATAAACGCCAATATAGATTCGATTCCCATGTCGTCGCCAGTTCAACGGATCTGACGCCATCATTTATCGTGGCTCGATGCTCTCGAATTGTTTTTTTAGGTGTAGGCATTAATTTCGTTTACTGGAGGAGGAAAGGGGAAAAAGAAAGTGAAAAGAGAGTGAGAGTTACGAGGCTTATACATACTAAATTATATATATACATACATATATATATATATAATTTGATTTCTCAAATAAAAACGTTACATGTTTCAAGCTCGTACATTCATAGGGGACATCGGACCACTACGAAACTCGTCAGCATACATCACCTTACTATTTCGGTCGTGATGGCACTAGTTTCATCAAAATACGAGATAGTGCCTCGTGATGATAATTTCACGTGCGATTCCAAAAATATCGATATTTATACACATTTTAATTTGCAACGTCGATACGGACTCAACGGAAGTGGTATCGAGTCATAATTCGACTGTATGCAAAAAGTCTTATTTTGGACTTTCAATTCAATAATGACTCAAAATTTAAATTAATTATTTAAATATCTTATCGTTAAATATGCAGGTTGTTACAGACAGCAACTAGGAGGTTACTCAATGTTTAAGTGATAAGTTATCATTGGGATTGTAAAAAACCAAAGGATTGCATCGGGATTGTTAACCTAAAGGATTACATCATCATTGTTTACCTAAATATGTAGACTTAGCATTGTGAGGTATACTAGGTTAGGTGCAAGTCAAATGGCTACCATTGAGAATGTTAACTCAATGTAGCAAGCGGTTATGATTGGGAATATCAACCCAATATATAGATTGTTAGAACTGGACCAGCTTGCACTGGGGTAAATGGGTGAATTTCAAAAAAATTATTCCATTCAGATCTTGTTGGACCTATGAAGTCTAAATTTATTTTAAATAAAATCAATATTTTATTTTATTTATAAATATGGTTTTAATTATTATGAGCATTACGGCACACGCTTCGCGCATGATGAAGAAGGCTGAATTGTTTTTCAACAAATTGTATTTATTTAATACGTTCAAAAGAAAATGATTTCCACATATATTTAGTCATATTTTTGTGTTAAATCATACATAGGTAATTTGAAATTTTGTTTCTATGTTGCAATATCTAATTTCTTGTGAGTTTAAATTTTATTTATATTATTAATTAATAAAAAATAGATTTGTAAAGTAGTTTATTTGTTAGATCCTATTTTAAGTGATATTAAGACTTAGTAAATATTGGTAGAGGAAATTTTAAAGTTGAAAACGAAGCTTAATTGTTCGATCCTAATTTTAAGCGATGCTAATCTTTAATAATATTTGTAAAGAGACATTTTTGGTATTTCACGCTAATACCAAAAAAGTGTGACATCAAATATATAAAGATATAAAGGGCAATTTTGGTAGTTTGCAGTCAGACCAAAAGTTTGCGCTTCCAAACCAATTATTAATAAAGATTATGTTTGTATGTTATATAGCATAATACGTATTATACACACACATGTGCGTACGTGCACATGCTACATAAGTCGCGTGCATGGTTTAACATGCCTGTGTATAGATGTTAGGATTTACACCGTAACAGACATATTAGCCCTTCCATATACATATGTGATGTCTAAAATATATATGTGTGTATATATATAGTTTTATAAATAATACTAAATAATGTTTTTAACAAAGAATGTTTATATATATGTATATGTGTCTATATATGTATATATATGTATAATCAAATTATAATATAAATTAATTGTAAATATTGTTATAGGTGACTTATATATAAAATCAAATTTGAATTTCAAATTTAGAATTTTATATCAAGATCAATATAATCAAATATATAGATATTTCAAATTCATGTTAATATATTAATGATAAATATATATATATATAATATTTCAAAGTAATAACAATTATTTTTAATTCATAAACGCGCACGCACATGCACACACAAATATATATATTAATATTATCGCAAATAGATATGTGTATAAACATATATAAAAACTTTGGTATAAATAAATAATTAACTAATAGTGTGTATATATTAACATATATACGTGGCCTAAAAATAAGTAATTTTTTTGAAATAGTTTTATGTTCAAGAAAAACAGCTTTTTTTAATTAAGACCTCCACACAGAAATCTTGACAAAAATTAATTTTGTTTTGAAAACTATCTAATACACGTCTATATTTTTATTTAATACTTATATTAAAATATTTTACAATGTAAATATATTTACAATACATAGAATTAAGTATAACAACTAAAATGAATTATATATGTGTAACATCTATATACGAATTTAAAATATAAATATATATATATATAATATATTTTTTTGTTATTTTTGAAACTATAATGTATATAAATGAATAAAATATATATACGTATATTTTATAAAATTATGTATGTGTTTTAAAATCAATCTTTGTAAAAAAATCAATTTTTTTAATATTATTTAGATACAAAGATATTCAAAAAATTACTAGTCTTGAATTATATTGTATTATATACATACACAATTTTTTTTTAAATATACATACATACATATAAATCATCAAATGTAGATAATACATCGGCATGCAGATTCGTGGTATCAATTTCTAACTAAGCTAGCATATGACATGAATGATCACATTAGACATTATGAACAAGTAATATTACCTTTCACCAAATCATAATTGTTCGCACCATGAAACGAAACATCTAACTCTTTGAATTGAATCCTGTATCCAAAAGTCGCTAGCTTCCCGAACACAACTATCATGGACGATCGAATCGACTTTAATTTGATGTTCAAAATGCTTAAAAATATGAAGGTAGAAATTTTTGACCAGCAAAGGAGATGAAGAGGAGGCTAAAAATCAAAAAGAAAAGTGAGGGTTTAGAGATGTTTAAATAGAGGAGATACCAAGGAGAAAATTGCGGATTCGGATTCCAATTTCTCTCTTACCTTCTCTCCATTTTTAATTCAAATCCAACCCCTCCTTAGCCATTATTATGGCTAGTCTTTCCATGCATGTTTCGATCGGTATTTTTATAACTATTATAAATACACTATTTATTATTGTTCAACATGTCAAATAAATTTGGTGATTAATATTTCATAAATACTAATTAATTTAACAATTAAAAATTAATTAAATTGGATGGTAAAAGGAGTATTCAACATTTCGGTTGTGTGACTCTTAGGGGTAAATTTGGTCAGCGATTAACATCGAATAATTCGAATATTAACGTTCACATATCACTTAGCAGGTGGTGTGATATTATAGCCAAATTTATCACTTACTTAGTTTTGGTAAAATCCAATTTTACTTTATTAAACATTACCGACAGTGACAATTATTTACACCAATTCTCTTCTTCAAAACTATATCACTTTGGACTTATGGAATTTGGTAATGGTCAAAATTCCAATATCAACCATATTCAACTCTATAGACCAAATACAATGTCATTGGTACAATAATAGCAATTATTATTAACCGAACTGCTCTGGCCAAAGACTTTGACTTTGAGTTGACTTCAATTGTCCATGATACTAACCTCAATGAGGAGATGAATCCTCTCTTGAATTGTGGTTCACTTTCAATGCTTCCACTTGAATAGTGTTTCACTTCCAATGTATTTAGTTCATTTGTATATTTTAATTGATAAACATTCTATCAATTATATTAATTGCATAAATTTATCAATGTAGATTTTTATAACTTTATACAACAAACGTTCTTACAATATTATAAAGGTTAAATGTTACCATTTAATTATTCCAATAAGGCTTCCACTAGTCTTTTATGTTTCTCCAAACCGTAAGATGAATCATAGAAGTCTTTCGACTTCACTAATGAGTGTTAGGACTCGTCTGTCTTAGGATTCTGGCCTTGAGTTTGCTTAACAAGTCATAGCGCTACAAACGATGGATAACTCCTTATCGGTTGTATCATATACAACTCGTAACCCATGATTCCTTGTCCTAATCTCATTTCGACCTTGAGTTTACTCAACAAATCAAAAGAAATTATTCACTCGACCTACCATTTCACAGCAGCCTAATTATAGTATATGTATCTTGAGTTTGCTAAACAAATACGTATAGTTATCATACCTCGTCTAGCCAATATATTAATAATATTACATATAACATCTCTAGCTTGAGTTTGCTTAACAACCAGAGACTATGCAAATAATTTATTAATATATAAATGGTAGAGGATAACACTTATGTTAAAGGTTCATAATCTTCAATATATTGTGGAACAACATATTTCCTATGAAATACCCTCATGATTCAAGTGTCGGACACATCTGAAATCACGGTATACGTATTATACATATGAATTTATTTGTTAAGTCTAATTGATCTTCTTACTGTCTACCTTTAATTTATACATTTATATTATATAAGGTTTATTATTATATAACTTTATACTTTATTTAACTTATATAATATTTTATGTATAACATTATATTGATTAAATCTTATTCAGTTAATTTAATTAATTAACAGTTTAATTAATAATTATATTATTCAATTATAACACATTATATCGAATATATATACTATACCCTTTATAGTATTACACATATATCTTATATATATATTTATGTGTGCGTGTGTGTGTTTTAATTTATTAATTAACTTTTAATTAATTTATTTATTTAATTAATTTTAGTTAAATTTTCTTAAATTTTAAAATTCTTTTAGACATACATGTATACTCATATTGTTCTTAAACAATTCAAGGCAACATAACATATATTATTATATATTATACCTGTATATAAATATATATATATATATATATATTTATTTATTTAATTAACTTATTTAATTAATTCATTTATTTTATTTTTCTTATTAATAAATAATATTTTTGAAATTAATTTTATAACATTTGAAAACAATTTGAAAAATTATATTATAACCGTTATATGTGTTTTATTTTAAATTTGAAACTTTTATTGTAATTTCAAAACATTGAAATTAGCCTAAGGCCCAATTCAAATTGGGCCTTTTCTAGTAGGGGCAACCTTTGGGCTTACATAACTATTCGGGCCAGGTCGGTAGCCATGTAGGACATAGACTTGATTACCCAATAATCCAACATAGACACTACCATTCTTAGACATCCTACTAACTAAGCTATAAGCTTAATTAGTTTGACCTAATGACTAATTTAGATTGCATATGCTATTAGGCTCTGATATCATTGTTGGAACTAAACCAGCACGCAATAGAGGTAAATGGGTAAATTTCAAAGAAAATATTCCATTTGGATCTTATTGGCCCTATGAGGTCTGAATTTATTTTAAATAAAATCAATATTTCATTTAATTTACAAAAAAGGTTTTAATTATTATTATGGTTGTATATTATACAGCATATATATGTATCATATATTCATATGTGTGTATGCGCACATGCTACATAAGTCATGTGCATGGTTTAATATGCCCGTATATAGATGTTCGGATTTACACCGCAACAGACATATTAGCCCCTCCATATACATGCGTGTTGTCTAAAATATATATGTGTAAATATGTATATAGTTCTATACATAATATTAAATAATGTTTGTAAAATACGAATGTTTATATGTGTGTGTATGTGTGTATATGTATGTATAATAAAAATTATAATATAAAGTAATTGTAAATATTGTTACAAGTGACTTGAATATAAAATTAAATTTCAATTTCAAATTTCAAATTTTAGATCTAGATCTATATAATAATATACCTAGATATTTAAAATTCATGTTAATTTATTAATGTTAAATATATATATATCAAAATAATTATTATTATTTTTGACTCATATACATATTATATATATATATATAATATTGTCAAAAATACATATGTGTATGTGTAAGCTTAATTATGAATAAATAATTAACAAAATGTATGCGTGTATATATATATATTAACATATATACATGGCCTAAAAATAAATAAAAAAATTGAAATAGTTTTCTATTTTAAAAAACAGTTTTTTTAATAAGATTTTCATACAGAAATCTTGACAAAATTAATTTTTTTGAAAACTATTTAATACATGTCTATAATTTTATTAAAAACTTATATTTATATATTTTATAATGTATATATATTTACAATACATAGAATTAAGCATAATAACTAAAGTGAATTATGTATGTAATATCCATATACATATTTATAATATATATATATAGTAATTTTAAAAAAAATTGTTATTCGAAACTATATTGTATATATATTAATAAAATATATATATAATAAAATTATTTATGTGTTTTAAAATAAATCTTTCTAAAAAAATCAATTTTTCTAATATTATTTAAACAAAAAAATTATTTTTAAAAAATTACTACCATAAACTATATGTTATTATATACATATATAATTTTTTTTAAATATATATATTCATATATATATTTTTTAAATACACACACACATATATATGTATGTATGTATGTATATTATCATCAAATATAGAAAATACATCGTTATGCAGATTCGTGATATCAATTTCTAACCAAGCTAGCATACGACACGAATGAGCATATTGAACATTATAAATAAGTAATAATACCTTCCACCAAAGTATAATTGTTCATACCGTGAAACGAAGAATCTACTCTTTAGATTGAACCCCCTATCCAGAAGTTGCTAGCTCCCCGAAAGAATTGAATCCTCTATCCAGAAGTTGCTAGCTTCCCGAACTTAGCTACCATCGACGATCGAATCGACTTTAATTTGATGTTAAAAATGCCTGAAAAGGTGGAGGGGTGAGGTAAAACTTTCAGCCAGCAAGGGAGATGAAGAGGAGGCTAAAAATCAAAAAAGAAAGTGAGGGTTTAGAGATGTTTAAAGACGAGATACCAAGGAGAAAAATATGGATCCGAATTCCAATTTCTCTCTAAATTCTCTCCTCCTTTTTATTTCAAATTCAACCCCTCCTTAGCCATCATTATGGCCGGTCCTCCCGTGCATATTCCACCCAAAATTCAAGCCCTCTTATGGGGCTCTAATCATTTTAAGCATTTAAATCTAATTTAAACGCATAACGATATCGTATATCGATCAGTATATTTATAAATATTATAAATACACTGTTTAACATTGTTCAACACATAAAATTAAATTATGTAATTAATAATTCATAAATATTAATTAATATAATTAATTTATAACAATTATAAATTAATTAAATTGGGTGGTATAAGGAGTATCCAACGTTTCGGTTGTGTGACTCTTAGGTGTAAATTTAGTTGTGATTAATATCGAACAATAATAGGAATATTAATGTTCATACATCACTTAGCAGGTAGTGTGACATTATAACCAAAATTATTGCTTACTTAATTTCAGTAAAATCCAATTTTTCTTTATTAAGCATTGCCGATGGTAATAATTATTTACATCAATTCTCTTCTTCAAAACTGTATCACTTTGAACTTATGGAATTTGATAATGGTCAAAATTCTATTATCATCCATATTTAACTCTACAGACCAAACGCGAAGTCCTTGGTTCAATAATAATAATCATTATTAACTGAACTACTTTGGCCAGAGATTTTAACTTTGAGTTTATTTCAGTTGATGTGATACTAACCTTATAAAACCGAGGAGACGAATTCTCTCTTGAATAGTGTTTCACTTCTAATGCTTTTATTCGACCAACTATTGTCGTTTCAATGGACATCATGCCATGATTCAACTATAATTAAAGAGGAGCTTCCACATTGGAGATCAACATTATTCTCAAGTCGAGAGAACTATGTAATTTTATCACACCGATATTTTATATTTGACTTTAGTTATATTAACCAACAAAAAACTATGGAGTGAGTCATTCCATAGTTATCCAACAACTATTATTATGTAACCCCTTGGTGCCTCCAATAGCCTTGAGTAATACACTGCCCAACATCAGAGAATGTTACATATTCTAGTCTCAGTGGATGCATCGATATCTAGTTCCGATACATCTTGACTAAGAATATTTAAAATAGTATGTTAATTTTATTGTGATAAATTATTTGTGGTTACAACGCATTTAACTACTATCACAAAACATGTCATTTATGGATTTTCTATTTGATATACTTTTAACTAAATTAATTTAATTAACATATAACGCATTATATCAAGTATATTAAGGATAGTAGTTGACCCAAAAAATGGATCAACACCCTGGTTTGAGTTTGAAAGCACCATCCCTGTTCTGACAGGGCAATATCACAGGTCATAGATATAGAAAAAGAATGGTAAAAGAAAGAAGATGGAGAATTTTTATAATGGTTCGGCTGTTAATGAAGCCTACGTCCACTTTATAGTTTTATTATGACTGATTATTGTTACAAGTAGTGTTTGATTACAATGTTTTTGACTATCCTTAGCTTGATTGAATCTCTAGAGTTGGAATCCACTGGAGAATCACAGTAAATTCCTTTGGAGATTGTTGTGAGGGAGGCAGAGAGTAAAGAATAATTCCAACAGAGCTTCAACAATAAGCCCGGAGAAGATCCAGTTTATGTTGTAGGTAGGATGGTATTTATATGGATCGGAGAGCTTCTGGGCCAGGCCACTTCATCATCAGCTCGCAGGTAGGTAGGAAACGACTCAGGGAGGGTTTGGCTTGCAAAACGAGACAAGAACATGGGTCGCTAGCGACCCATGGTCTATGGGTCGCTGGCGACCAATGGACTTGGCTCGTTTGTGTGCCAATGTCTTGGCCTCTTTTTGTAGTATTCCTTAGCTAGCTCATTTAAAGGTTTGAGGAGAGGCATGGGTTGTTGATGATCTAAGCACTTAGGATTTTTCTAGAGTTTGGAATTGGAGATGTTTCCATAGTCTTTTATCATAGTCATTTCATTTTGATAGTAGTTCACTAGCTGTTTGCACTCAACTGTTGATTGGGCTGTAAGAAGGCTGATCCCTTGGTTTAATCGATCTCGGTTGTTGCCTCAGTAATATAGCTTGGCTATCGTTCACTCCTTGCCTTAGCCTTTCTGGTTAGGTTCTAAGCCATCCTGATGTTACGAGATTGTTCTGCTTTCTAGTATGTCCTGTTGGGTTAAAAACCCGGATAACATTTGCCCCCTATAGTACGTCTTCGTTGGATACAAGACATGCTCTGGAAGTTATCAATTATAGTATCTGTTTACTGGGTTCTAAATAATTGCATTAGAGTATCGCGGACACGTAATAAGTTACGTTGTTGATCACCTAGTTTTGGTCTCGACTGTTGCTGCCTGTCGTAACGAATCAAATTTCTCTCCATGGCTTCTTGGGGTACTTTGAAGTAATGGGTATGTGTCGAGGCTACCATGAAAATTTGGCTTTGGCTTTTCAGCCATCTGTTGAATTTTCAGTGTGAATCATCGGGGTCCACCTCAAGATGTTGTTTTCAACTAACTGACTTCTGATGGCCGTTCATTTTTTTATTTCAATCCAAATTTCAATTCCTGGTATTGACGATGTAATCTTTTCTTCGTAGTTTATGCAAGGGTTTAGGTCGGTAAGTGGGTGCATGATGTAGCTTTGGAGTTGCCCCATATAGTTTTAATTCGACCGGCGGTGAAGCTAAGTTTGTTTCGAACGATGGTACGTCGTTTTGGAGCGAAGTCTTGCTCTTTGTCTTTAGCTTTTTCTTCTTGAGAATTTGGTTAAGTTTCCGTCGATGTATTTGAGTTCCAATGCGATAATTTATTCCGAAATCGGATATAGTGGATGATTCAAACGTATCGTTCTTCTTATTTCTGTATTCTAGTGATCATGAAAATAAAAGCTTCCCGCGTCGCTTCGGACAGCGGCTCCGTTATCGATCGTTGATAGATAACGGGTAAGTGTGGAAGAGATAATTTTAAAGGAAGATATGGATTGTTTTTCAAATGCAAGCAAGCTCGCTACACTGGATTGTTTGTTCGCAGTATTCAGGATACTAGACTCTTCTCATGTAGATAACACACTGCATCTGCCCCGGTCAACGCTCAGGACCCGATTGGTCAACATACGTTGACTTCCCTTGGATTCCGAGGGTTGGTTATACGAGGATATTATTTAAAGTAAAACATACCTGGCAGGGTTGAATGCCATGTTTTGTCGTTGAAAATGATTTTTCGGTCATCCAATCTTTAGTCTGGTGGAGGTTCTTTCGCTCCTCCAGAAGCTGGGTCCTTCACAACTTAGGCTTCGCTTATTATTTCTATCATATTGGGAGGACTGTTTGCAGTTAAATTACGAGGCACAGTTGCACTTGTAGAGTTGTATTTAAAGTTCATTCAGGCACAGTTTTAGCCTTCAGAAATTAGCACATGAGTTGTTTGATTGCGATTATCCTTCTCTTGCGTTTTTCTGAATTCAACACACACCAGCCTCTGTCTTCGGGACTATTGGCATAATTGCTCGATTCTGAACATTTCTTTTTCTCGTTGTTGCACTTCTTGTGCCCATATGCAGCATACCTATTTAATTTAATTCTATACATGTATGTAATACTTCTGCGGTCATTTCAACATATTCTATTTCATGGCTTTGTTCAGAACTATGAAGTAGCTTGGTCTAGCTAGTTCTGTAGCTAATCCCTACTTATGCTCAATTGAGTTAGTTTCAACAAAGTGTTGGTGTAAATACCTTAGTCCGTAGGGATGATTACTTTGACTACCAAGCCAACATGTTTTGGGAGACTAGGTTTCCTAAGCAATAAGTTTGATTGCCCCAGTTTGATTGATATGATAACTCCTTTCTTTGGGAATTAGGGACTTTGTTGCTTGATCCCAAGATCTAAGTTTTGTATTGATGTCGGCATGTATTAGAAAGATGTGTTTCTGGCATCTTTTTCTAAAGTAAATTCACGTTGAGATCCTAATCATATGTTTGTTTCTATCTTTGGAAACTCATACACGGATGACTCAACTCTGTGGATTTTTTCTTGATGTTGTGAATCTTCAAATAGCATGACCAAACTTCGGGTAATGGCATTATCCTGCAAGTTGGAACCAAATGATCTAGTTAGACCGTAAGTAGGTCATCGATCCTTCTCATCATCGCCAGACTATGAGCGATGGTGGATTTTTGAACGTTAAATCCTTCATTTCCTTTATTGGTGATTTTGTTGCCAGAATGCTCTGTTTTGTAATACATAACTGTTATCTAACCAACCTCGCGGTTATTCGCGTTTGGACTTTTGAAACATTTCTTTCGATCAAGTATATGTGCTTCTATCCCTTCTTGAGGGACTAGCTATTTCGAATGCATGTATTTGGGCGATTGTGAGAGATGGAATCTATGGGGTGAATTGCTTAATTTCCCCCAGTTTGGCTCTCAATCCCATTCTGGAATTGAGGATGTTTGGGGATTTTATTTTCGACCTTCCATGATTGCTCCCGCTTGTTCTTGGCCATGCATGCTCTTCTTGGTTGCTGACGTTGTCACGGAAGTTTTTTTCATATGTCAACTCCTGTCTTTGAGAATTGATAATCTAGCTGTTTTGTTCCAAGCAACATTTCCTCGAGGCTACCTATCTTTTGGTTGTGTCTAAATTTTTTCTAAGTTGAATTTAGGAAATTCGGTTGTGCACCAGCTTTCATCGCTAGAAACTAGTACATGGGTAATTCAATCCTAGGATTTCCTTTTGACGCTACTTTATTCCTGTGTAGTAGTTGATTCCTGTGATGAAAGGTCGACCCATCCGGCTGACCTTTGAAAGGATATGTCTTCCGGTCGCTGCCTGTCATTGGGCAACGGTAGTTTTATGAAGAGAAGGTAGAAACTCAGTTGAGGACCAACTTCTATCTCCGGAAGCTAGTGCATCGATGGTTCACTATGATGAGTGTTTCTCATCAGCCATGTAGATTAAAGTTTTCATGGCATTGCCAGGGCAATACTGGTACTTAGTGAGTAGAATGTTAGCCTCTGTGTTGCCTACCTTCGGGTAGCGTGAGTTGATCCTTGTTAATTGAAGTGCCCAGCTTATGAAATTCCTCTGTGTTGCCTACCTTCGAGCAACGTGAGGGGTTTGTGTTTTGAAAGTTAGTGCACGGCTTATTAGATGCGCGACTTTTAGTTTTCTCGGTGTTGCCTATCTTCGGGCAAAGTGAGCAGTTTAAGCTCTTTAAGAGTTGGTGCGCGGCTTACGAAATGCGTGGCTTCCCGTTCTCCTCGGTATTGTCTATCTTCGGGCAATGTGAGGAGCATACGTTTTAGGAGTTAGTGCACGGCATATGAAATGCATGGCTTTTGGAGCTCCTCGACGTTGCCTATCTCCGGGCAACGCGAGGGGCGTATGTTTTGGAGCGGCTTATGGAATGCGCGGCTTCTGGTGCTCCTCGGCGTTGCCTATCTCCGGGAAATGCGAGGAGCATATTTTTTGATGCTTCTCAGCGTTGCCTATCTCCGGGCAACGCGAGGAGTTAGTTTTTGATGGTCCTCGGCGTTGCCTATCTCCGAGCAACGCGAGGAGTTAGCTTTTGATGCTCCTCGGCGTTGCTTATCTCCGGGCAACGCGAGGAGTTAGTTTTTGATGGTCCTCGGTGTTGCCTACCTCTGGGCAACGCGAGGAGTTAGCTTTCGATGCTCCTCGGCATTGCCTATCTCCGGACAACGCTAGGAGTCGGTATTTTTAGTGCTCTTCGGTGTTGCCTATCTCCGGGCAATGCTAGAAGTTAGTTTTTGATGCGTGGCTTACGAGATGCGCGGCTTTTGGTGCTCCTTGGCGTTGCCTATCTCCAAGCAACGCAAGGAGTGTAAGCTTTGATGCTCCTCGGCATTGCCTATCTCCGGGCAACGCAATGAGTTATATTTTGATGGTCCTCGGCGTTGCCTATCTCCGGGCAACGCGAGGAGTTAGCTTTTGATGCTCCTCGGCGTTGCCTATCTCCAAGCAATGCAAGGAATTAGTTTTTTAGTGCTCTTCGGCGTTTCCTATCTCCGGGCAACGCGAGAAGTTAGTTTTTGATGCGCGGCTTTTGGTGCTCCTTGGCGTTGCCTATCTCTGGGCAACGCAAGGAGTGTAAGTTTTGATGCTCATCGGCGTTGCCTATCTCCGGGCAATGCGAGGAGTTAGATTTTAATGGTCCTCGGCGTTGCCTATCTCCGGGCAATGCGAGGAGTTAGCTTTTGATGCTCCTCGGCGTTGCCTATCTCTGAGCAACACGAAAAGTTAGTCTTTTAGTGCTCCTCGGCGTTGCCTATCTCCGAGTAACGCGAGGTGTTAGGTTTTTAGTGCTCCTCGGCATTGCCTATCTTCGGGCAATGCGAGGAGTTAGGTTTTTAGTGCTACTTAGCGTTGCCTATCTCCGGGCAACGCGAGGAGTTTAAGTTTTGGGTGCTCCTTGGCATTGCCTATCTCCAGGCAATGCAATGAGTGTAATTTTTTATGCTCTTCGACGTTGCCTATCTCCGGGCAATACGAGGAGTTAGTTCTTTTAGTGCTCCCCGGCTTTGCCTCTCTAGGCAACGCGAGGAGTTAGTTTTTTAGTGCTCCTTTGTGTTGCCTATCTCCAGGCAACGCGAGGAGTTTAAGTTTTGGGCCTTCCCAATGTTGCCGGGACAACATTGGTTTTCAGAAGGCAAGGATCGTGTTCCACCGATCCAACGGTTTGAGTCGATTTGCTTCCGTCGACTCGGCGGGTATTTACTATGAACACGGCTTTATTGGTTCAAGAAGTGAGGCATGGTTTACGGGATGCGCACAGTGGTTTGGGCCTTCCTGGTGCTGGAAGAGTGATACCAGTTCATAAAAGGTAAGGATCGAGTTTTCCCATCAATCCGGCGATTGTACCTTGCTAGAACGCGGTTTTGTCAGTTCTAAGAGATAATTAGTTTTTAGATCGGGTAGTCGTGGCTTGGAAGATCCTTCCATATTTTGGAAAGATGTGCTCGGTCAGACAAATAAGATTGCCAAGGCAGAGAGATCTACAGTCGACCGCATGGAGATGGTTATGAGAAAAGAGCTTATGGGAGTTCGGGGCAAGACTCTCAGTTTTTTGGTCCAAAATGCCTCTAGAGAATTGGTCTTTAGCCGGCATACAGTCTAAGAGGAAGAGGAATTGGTCACCAAGAGCGGTAAAATAGTAGTTGGAAAGAAGTCAGCAAGTATTATGCTAGTATTTCATTTGTTGCACTAGCTAGGTCATTAAGTCTGCGGTTGTCAGAATACCAGAATTTTTGATCGGGCATAACAGAACTGTGGTATGATTAGTCTCGGCCTTTCTTATGCCTATTCAAGTGTGTGCAGTGCCCCCTATGCCACAGGGCTGTTGGCGTGCTTGAACTGTATCCATGGTCTCTCCACAACTCGTTTGGTTGCCCCTAGTCCAGTGGGAGCGGTTCTTCTGAGTTCTAAGTCTTGGCTTGATTCGAGTCAGCCTCTGATTAACCACAAGGTCGGTTCAGTTTTAGCTTAGTTCTTTTGAGCGACTTTGAAGCTCTGGGGTTCAGCACTGTTTGTTTCATTGGTCGTTTAATTATGCCGAGTGACTGATATAATTGTCGATTTGTGGCCCTGGAGCATGGCTTCGTTGACTCTAAGGGGCTTTGGATTAGATGACTACTGATTTTCCAATTCACCTTCACAGATATCAGTCGTATATAATTTCACTGATCTACCGGTTCGCCCTCATGACGCTTTTGTTCGTGAAAGACCTTCACGTTCGCGAAGGGTTTCTAAGATCATATGACCGCTATTCTACCGGTTTACCTTTATGATGCTTTAGTTCGTGAAAGACCTTCACGTTCGCGAAGGGTTTTTAGGATCAGATGACCGTTGATCTACTAGTTTGCCTTCACGATGCTTTAGTTCGTGAAAGACCTTCACGTTTGCGAAGGGTATTTTATGGTCGGATATTCGGCGACCAGACGGCCTTGGAATGATAATTTATCGATTCCGAGAGGAGTTTTAGGTCGTGTGTCCGACGGCCCGACGGCCTTAGAACAATGATTCATCGACTTCAAGAGGAATTTTTGGATTCAACTCGAGGGAACACAGTTTTATCGGTTCCTGTAGGCTAAGGTGTTGGATCTGTTTGTTCAACGATCCTTTGGACAAGACTTCTCGATGTCACCACCAACACTGATTCCCAGAAGGGGGATTGACATGACTTGTCATGGTCATAGAAGCATTTCTTTCGTCGTGTTGTCTGCAATGCCCCCGGTGTCCCGGTATGGCTCATTTGGAAAAGGAGGGTAGACAATGATGGATGAGAAGGCATCGCTTTAGGTTGCTGTCCCATTCTTTAGTTGCTAGCTAGCTAGAGTGTTATTTGATAATCATCCTTTCATCTGATTTTGTCAGTTAGCTGGGGCACTTTTCTACCAGGTCTTATTAGCCTTGGGCAGAAGGTCCATAAGGTCCTGTAGCTCCTTCACCAATTGGTATGTTCTTTGGCACGCTACCGGGTTTGCCTTCTTCTAATTGCACCACTTCTAGTCTTTAGAACCGGTTTTCCTTCCTATAGAAGTCTTCCAGGGTAGAAGGTTGTTTCATCCTTTAATGATTCCTGAGGGCCTTGCAACAGACTGCATCCGTTGCCCTCGCTTCATACATATGTTAGTCATACCTGTAACAAAGAAATTTTGAATCAGTTGTACAGTTGTACAAAAGGTATAGTTGGCATGATAAACTTCTTTGGATATTCTGCATGTTGAACGACTTCGATGAATGAGTTTCAATTGGGGAAGATGCTCTAATCGTTATCAGACCGGTTCGTTTTCAAGTTACAGAAGTTTATAATGCTTGAGAACTATAGATGCATGATTGTCCATGCTTAAATGATTGGAAATGCCAACTGAATGGCAAATCACTTATGATGGGGTCATGGATCTGTGACGATCCCTAAAAATTTTCAAACTAGGTGAGATCGGTCGGGGGTGACAAAGAAGGCCCCATAAGGTTGCATTCCAAATTTCAAGGTATTTGGAAATCGCATGTTAGAGTTATGGGCAAAAGAAGATGGATCGACATTGATGGATTGGTGGTATTTAACTTGGAGTCCGACCCAAGAAAATTTGCCATTCGCTTGGAGTCAACATATGGTTCGCTTGGAATCATAGAATTTGAAGTGCTGGGTTGGTGACAAACGTTGTTTGGAGCCATTTGCCCGTTTGCTTGGAGAAAATATTGGTTTTACCCGAGTCTGATTTCGGACCAGAATTTCCTAGGTTTACTTCCGGTCAAATGGGTGATTACTCGAGTTTGAATTCCAGTCAGGACTTCCAGGATCTGCTTTGAGTCAAATATTCGATTACCCGAGTTCGACTTCGATTCAACCCTAAAGTGAGTTTTTCAACGACCATTTTGACGATTTTTGATGATTTTCGACGACGACCATTCATGATTTGACGATGGGAGCTGCATGATGGGATTGAAGACTAGTCAGTTGGGAGTGGTCACAATATACCATGGGAGCTTGGCCTTGTAATCGATCTCAGATTATATCATATCTTCTTAGTTCTCCTGCCTCTAGGAGTACCATTTGAGTAGTAGTTCCTTATCCATTGCTTAGCACTGTGCTACAACATGAGTTTTAGAGCTTCTTCTAGCGTTTTGCACGTTGGCATTTTCATCCAGTTTGTCTTCCTCAAATTGTTTTCCATCTTTAGAGCCGAAGAGAGTCATCGTTATATCCTTCCGTGGGGTTTTCACCCTTAAGTTCGGGTTTGTAGCCAGTGCTTTTGTAGTAAGTGGAGTGTTAACGTTTTCTTCCGTTATGATTCTTGGAGCTCCGCCCATTGCTTCCTTTCGACTCATCCCCTTCGAATGAACCGAGCTAACTTTATGGATTGCTAGCGATCCATAGGCTATGGATTGCTAGCGATCCATAGGCTATGGATCGCTAGCGGTCTGTAGCTTCTGGCGATCCATAGTTTTTGGCGATCCATAGCTTCTGGCGACCCATAGCTTCTGGCGATCCATAGCTTCTGGCGATCCATAGTATGTGTCGCTGGCGATCCATAGTACATGGATCGCTAATGGTCCATGTACTTAACTGATTTCAGTACTTTGTCTTCTGGGGTGCCTATTAGATCATGATGCGAGAGAGTTGATTGACCCACAAGTGAACATCATGGATCGCTAGCGATTCATAGGAGATGGATCGCTAGCGACCCATCACCTTAGCATGCGTTAGCTTGCTTTTTCTCTAATCCTTCTTGATTGATTCTTCTGTTCCCAACAGCTAATCTTCTAAGCAGAGATTGAGGATCTAACTTCTGGACCTATGGGATCCAATGTAGATAGCTAGATCTGAACCCTAAGTTGAAGTTCTCATGAAAGCACCAAAATGTTAACCTAAAAATGGATCAACACCCTGGTTTGAGTTTGAAAGCACCAGCCCTGTTCTGACAGGGCAATATCACAGATCACAGATATAGAAAAAGAATAGTAAAAGAAAGAATACAGATAATTTTTATAGTGGTTCTGCTGTTAATGAAGCCTACGTCCACTTTATAGTTTTATTATAACTGATTGCTGTTACAAATAGTATTTGATTACAATGTTTTTGACTATCTGTAACGAACCACAAATTTTCGACCCTCGAAAATTGACACCAATACGTACACTGTATAGCATGCCGAATATTCAAGTGCCAAAAATACCAATCTTTGGGGTGAAGAAGAAAAAGAGATAGAAGAAAACAGAAAACAATAACACATAATCTCACAATCGCAGCGGAAAAATATGTAATAAATAATAACAGATCTTTATACAAAAGAAATTGTAACTGTTAATATACATACCATCATCAGAGTACAAAAAACAACAAATCAATCTGGACAGTTATAATAACTTGTCCTCACAAGTGTTGAATATATAGCATACACACACAGCGGAGTATAATCAAGTACGTGGAATACGCCTGAGACTCCTCCAGCTCGTCTTCTAAGCTTCATAGCATCCTACTTGAATCTGTAATACTCGGTCTGACCCGAGCATTTTAATAAAATAACACTCGAGTCAGTCTGGAAAACCAGCGTGAGAAAACACACTCTATTTGAATTATTACTGTTATCAATCCTTTGAAAACAAAGGTATCTCGTAAGACCACTTCACACATAAACACGACGGTTTTTACCTTACGATAACCAAAACATTTATATCCAAATCATTTGATATTATAACAGTGTCTATAGAAAATAAACTATAAAATAGTTGAAATGCTTGCATCTCACGTTTCAGCATAGTTGGGCACATCTAAAACCGTACGGGCTCGTAGTGGATATTGGATTCCATAGAATGATAGGGCTATTGGAGTACCGCCCGCCACGTTACACCTCTAGAAAAATGTACCGAGATCGAACCTGTCGATCCTTGCCAACACAAGACTGGCCTACCCCTTATTGGATAGTACCGAATATGATCACCACTAATGGGCCTCGAAACGCATACAAATGAAAGTGATGATAAATGTCCACTCTAAATGAGTGATGATCATACCCTAATGGAGCGGCCCACATAGCCTTGCTGCATCTCCCCTGTTTTAGTCATTCCCGGTTGATGAGGCTTGAGGCTACGTTTTACCTTAAGGATAGCATTCATGCTTGGAATGCTAACACTACCTTCCAGAACATGATGCAAATGATAGCATTCATCCATACCAGTTGTTCTGGGTCTGAACAAACCGAATCTCTAAAATCACCATCTTCATTGTCTTCACGATATCACAATTCGTAACGCACAAATTGGATCGAAGTGGTTTTCGGATAATTAAATCTGATCCCCGTCTCTTCGAAACGATCAACCAATTTGGCCAGTTTTGATAGTCGGTTATTTAACTATCAAATAACATCCATAAGCAGTCACTAGACCCAATTTATAAATATTTTAAAATATTTATTTCAAAATATTTTTACAAAGATATATATTCAAATCTCTTCCAATATATTCAATAATTAAAAACAATTTCAAATACTTATATCCATAACAGGATATTTTCGAACCATATCAATACTTAGAAATATTTCCAAATTCCATTTTATAACTCATTACTTAGAAAATATTTTTATATAAATCATTCTGTAGTTAAAATATTTCCAAAATCTTTCATTCCGATACTTAGGAAAATATTCATAAGTAAATTTCCCAAAACATTTCAAATATCAACACTTAGGAATATTTCGTACTTCTCTCATAAATCTCTGGAATTCTTATTAATTACCTTTACAATTTCCAAAAATTATCGATTATACTTGTTTACAATCCAACTTACAATTTTTAACTTCTTTTATGAATTCAGATTCATTTTTCAAAGTTTTCGTATTCCAACATTTCGGAAATTTCCTTAAGTTTCCAGAATTCCATTATAAGATTTCTCTTATAAAATCTCATCTGTTAAATAAAACTCGGTTTACATATCTCGAAAGTATCTATAAATAAATTTCAATCGCTTTCAAAACTATATATATATAGTAAGTATTTTTAAAGAATAAAAATTTATTTCAAAACATGTTTAAGTAATTATTTAAAATATAAACACATTTTTACATAAACATTGATAACTCATTTACAATTTATGTTTAAATAATACTAATCGGTTTTACGAAGCTTATTATAAAAATTAGAATTTATTTCAATTAATATCAGATATTTGAAAAATCCACTTTTTGAAATATTTCAATGCTAAAACAGCTTTAACTATATAGTTTAATAAATAAAAATCCCATTTTAAAACAAACTTAATTTCTCGACAAAAATCTATTTTTAAAATCCAATATTACCAATTTCAATTTGTAAATCCCTCTCGATTCATATCCCATAGATTAAGTTTCAATTTCATAACCATTCTCACATTTCAAAAATAGAATCCACTATTTTTCCAAAAACCAATTTCCATATCTCGATATAGATATAAATTCACACTGTGAATTTATATTTCCAATTTATCAACTAATAATCATTCCCCTTATTTATAAGCATCGTTTATAAGTTTATAAACTCATTTGGGTTACACTTGTTTATAGAAATAATCTCATTTATAAAATTTCATTTACGAATCCATTCCTTTGTAAATCCCATTTATTTTTTTCAAATCTATTTTAAATATCGATTTCGACTCCTTTTCCATAAATCCAAAAATATCACTTAAAAATCCATTTTTAAAAATCCCTTACATAGATACTTTTTAAAATCTCTAATTAAAACATTTTACGAACAGTTGAGTACAAATCCAAAATCAAATCATTGTTTTATCCAAATCAATTTCCTTTAAATAATCCAAATTTCAATATAAATATTTTTATATCCAAAATCTACTTATAATTCCTTCAAATTCAAAAATAATATTTATGGTATTTAAAATACCAAAATTAAGGCCAGTGCTTCTATAGCATCTAATAAATCAAATCATAACATAATCTATAACATATTATCCACACATCATATATCACTATATATGAAATTAAAAACAACAATCTTGAGGAATCCAGTTGGATCCCATAAACCTGTTTCCCTGCAACCACGGATGTTATATAACATAAAATAATAATCCCGCTTCGAGGCGGGATATCGGAATAATATAGCGTCATCCGCTATTATGCGGGGCGCATAGTGTCTCACCCGCTCCAATTAGTGGGAAATATACCTAACTACTAATATATATATATATATACTACTATAAATAATATAACATCCAACTGATAAATTATTATCAATTCATCCAATCAACCAATAAATAATTTTTAATATTTTAAATTAAAACCAGCAATCCAAATGAGTGAGATTTACTCACTTTGATTTGTAATTTGCCAAGCATCCAGATTTTGAATCGATTTAATCTAAAATTCCAGCCGGCTCCAAAAAATCCCAAACTAATTTTGTTGTGCAGCACTCGTCGATACAATCGCAATGCGACCTATCGCGTTCGATTTGGACCTCGTATGAATACGTTACGACATTTATAAGTTTCAAAAATTTATATATATAATATTCCCTTAATCACAATCATTAGCTTAAAGTAATTACCCAGATTAACGCCACTAATCCTTGCTTAACCCCAATCCAACCCGCGTCTTCATCATTAACCACTACAGCCGATCCTTCTCTCCTCCCTTTCCAGCTCCACACTATACGAAATTGAACGCCACCTTGTCTGATCAACACCCCTTCATGCGAGCTCCACAATTGACCCCACGAAAAGCATTCCGATCATCCCCCGTCAAAAGCGACTATGCAACAGTCGTGCTTCCAGGGCGATGTCGCGATCACCTACCATGAGCTGCAACCCACCATAACGCACCCAGAGCTGCCCCTTACCACCTCAAACTCGAAACTCCACATTGATTCGCCTACCATTGACTAAAAAGGCTAGGATCCAAAACCCTAGTATTGGCCAATATTTCCATCTTGACATTCACTGTCGACCCCTTCATCTCAAAGCCGCATCCCCTTAAAAACCATTAGCATATAGATCTCAGCTCAATGATGATAGATTTTCATTTTATTCGATTTTGTTTCGAAGTGAATTTCAAATTCTTTTTTTTCAGCCATTTACATGTCTGGAGATATGAAGAACAAAGGATGGAAGGAGTAGAGAATTTAAAATGTGAATACGGTTTTGCTTGTTCTAGTTTATGATCAAATTTAAAGACAAAATGATGATTTTTTATTTTAAAATATGAGGCTTTGTTTCCTATTTCTTTTTCTCTTCTGATTTCTTGTTTTCAAATTTGGGAACAACGGGTACAAAAGGGGACGATGAAAAGAAGTATAGGAGAACTTATGGCTACTGAATATAAGTGTTGACTTATATTTTTAAATATTATTTAATTCCAAAATATCTCGTTTATAGTAACTTAAAATCCCGAAATGCTATCAAGGCGTGCCGCCTAGTGTTCCTAATATTATACCCCTATTCCGAACGCAATGGAACAAGTTTCGAGACCTAATTCGATCGTATGTAGAAGATAGCTTTTTAAATCGACGATTTTATTTTAAATTAATCCTGTGCGTTTTCAACTCGCACGACCAAACGGTAAATCCAATCACTACGGAATTTGAAATCCTGTAATAATATATTATTACGGATCCAATGGAATTGGTTTCGTCGAATTCCGAGACTGTGCTTCGGATCGCTATTTTAACGCGTCGATTAAATCAACGATTTCAAAAATTGACGAAATCACTTGAAATCATAATTTTAAAAACTTACTAACTCAATTATAATTCAAATAGAATTTATATCAACATTAGAAATCGTTTTGATATATTCAACTCAAATTTCAATTATTCACCATTTTCGTATTACGATAAATCGCTATATTTGAAATTTAAATTCATTCTATAATTTCAACCAAAATCTTCATATTTAAAAATCAATTTATATTCCAAATCAATATTTAAAACCATTTAAATATTCAAAATCTAACGACGGAAAATCCGGGTCGTTACACTATCCTTAGCTAGATTGAATCTCTAGAGTTGGAATCCATTGGAGAATCACAATGAATTCCTTTGGAGATTGTTGTGAGGGAGGCAGAGAGTGAAGAATAATTCCAGCAGAGCTTCAGCAACCAGTCCGGAGAAGATCCAGTTTCTATTGTAGGTAGGATGGTATTTATATGGATTGGAGAGCTTTTGGGCCAGGCCACTTCATCATCAGCTCGCAGGTAGGTAGGAAACGACCCAGGGAGGGTTTGGCTCACAAAACAAGACAAGAACATGGGTCGCTGGCGACCCATAGACTTGGCTCATTTACGAGCCAATGTCTTGGCCTCTTTTTGTAGTATTCCTTAGCTAGCTCGTTTGAAGGTTTGAGGAGAGGCATGGGTTGCTGATGATCCAAGCACTTAGGATTTTTCTTGAGTTTGGAATTGGAGATGTTTCCATAGTCTTTTATTGTAGTCATTTTGTTTTGATAGTAGTTCACTAGCTGTTTGCACTCTACTGCTGATTGGGCTGTATGAAGGCTGGTCCCTTGGTTTAATCGATCTCGGTTGTTGTCTTAGTAATATAGCTTGGCTATCGTTCACTCCTTGCCTTAGTCATTCTGGTTAGGTTCTAAGCCATCCTGATGTTACGAGATTGTTCTACTTTCTAGTGGGTCCTGCTGGGTTAAAAACCCGGATAACGATAGTCAACCTATAATGTGAAAACAATTAATTTCTTGTATATGAATAATGACACGCATGAAGGAACACCCGTAGTTTATGTAGTTACAATCGAAAGGTAATTACTTGTTAACAAGATATAATTAGTGATTAGGGGTAGGCATTTGACCGACGAAACTGGCTTAATCGACATTAACCAAACTGATTTAAATGACATTTGCGGTTAACTGAATGTGTGGTTAAACAACCGAAATTAACCGACACTAATCGGGTCGGTTAACGGCTAAAATTTTGCGTAAATTGGTTAACGTAGCCGATTTAATTTGTAAAAAAATGAAAAGCCCATTAACGCAAACCCACTGCTCTTTTTATCTCATATACCATTAACAAATTTTTATAATTCCTATTTCGTTCGTTTATTTTCAACTTTGTTGTTGGAACCAGACCAGTTGAAAGCGGGTGAAATAGGTAGCTTCAAATTTCTTTCCCTATTTTGGATCTATTGGGCCTATGAAGTCTACAATATTATTAGATCCAATCTAATAGTGTTTTAAATAAAATCATATTTTATTTAGTTTGGTTAAAAGGAATTTTAAATTTGATTTACATTTGTATGTAATATAATAAATGTATCAAATACATTCATGTGTTTGAATGGTAAGAGCAACATATAAGCAGTGTGTGTGTTTATATATATATGTAAATATGTAAAAGTTAGAGAAAGAAACCTTTTGTTGCTTTCTCTTAACATAAATAATTAATTAAAGGAAGATGGAGATATAAATGTAGATAGTGAAACCTTTCATCTCTCTTATTATTTAGGTTAATTAAAATATTAAATGGCATTTACTACTAAAATCACACATGTCTTTGTTATCCAAATTTTTTGACTAATACACAAACATACACAAAAACTGTTTAAACTTATAAATAATATGTTAACAAAGTATTTTGCTAATAGACAAAAGTAACTTATATATATAGCAAGATAATCAATGAATTAAAGTTGATATTTATGAAGAATAAAAGGTGGAGGACTTTCCTCCTACCTCTACTCATTCATGTAATGCCATTTCAAATTAGCAAATAAACTCTTAAACATATATGCATATAAAATTAATTTTGACCATTCTCATATTTTGAAATCTATAATTAACAAAAATTAACCAAGCCTTAACTTAGGAAGGATTTAAAAGTTAAAATTGTGATTTTATAGAAAGTATATTTTCCAAACTTTGTATGTAAATATAATTAATTGCAAACTATATTTTAAAATTAAAATCACAAATTTATATGTAAGATTTGTGATTTAGCATAAGTGTTAGTATTTAAAGTCAACAAATTAAAAGGCAACATTAAATTAGGTAGGATTTAAAGTTTATGATATTTTACATAAAAGTCCACTAGTGGTTTTTTTAACAATTTTCAAACAAAAGTATACAATAATGGAAAAAATATATATTCAAATAACAATCATATAAAACTTATATTCAAATTCCAGATTATTTCAAATAGATAACATATGTAATTTATTTAAGTTTAAACAAAATAAATTCATACCAATAAATTTGAAATTAGGTTTCAATAAAATAGCTGTTTTTTTGTTAAATAAATAGTTTCTAAAACAAGAACAAAAAGGATAGCTTAAGCACATATAAATTCATAGTAAAATTCCTGGTCTAAACCATATGAACATCATGAATAACTAATTAAATAAAATATAATATGTCATAGCTCTAATGTTAAGAAGATGAACATATAATCAAAAGGGGATACCATAAAATGGATCTAAAACAAATTAATGTTATGAACATATATTATTAAAGAAGAAGTGACAAAAGGGGATTTAGTTCAAGTTAAATAGATAAACCTATATTCAGATGTGATATGCAAAAGATTTAAATTATGTAAATAGGATGAATATAAAAATAAATAAAACTAGAATTTAACCTAAAAATGTAGTCAAAGGAACGCACCTTGAATGATGATGCATTCTCAGATCTTCAAGATCCACACCGATTCCTTGCAAGAGATGGTGGACCACTTGTATTTTATTTTTTTTGAAGTTTTCTATATATGCATTGGTTTTTGGTTTGGAAGGGAAGATGTTCATTTCAGCCATGGCTTGGAAAGGAGAAGAAAAGGTGAATGAAGGAATGAATGAAAATGTTTGTAGGAAATGAATTAGTGGATTTGTTTTTAATTGAAAGAATGAAACCTTTCACATTCTTTAATTGAAAACTTCACTAATCAATTCCCTTAATCATCTCTCTCTCCACTCCTCTCTCTCTTTACATGGTATGGCTAAAATTACATGCCATCAGATGTCATAAAACTCCATAAATCTCTTCTTTCAATTATCTATTATTTAAACCCGTTTAAAATTATACTGATATTGTATATCAATGTACATAGATATGACTTTTACTAATGAATTCAAATAACTACAAACAACTCCCGAATCAGTTTAGAAATACCAGCGTGAGAATCTCACAAAAATGTGAAGAGCAATATATAATATATACAAAATCTTTACAAAAAGATTCATCTTTATTTATACACAACACTATAGTACACTATTGTAACATCCCCCTTACTTGGAGGCCCAAAACTAACGGCTACGGATGCTGTAGTCATCCATAATTATTAATCCTCAACTACCAAATACGACAATGTTAGATACATTGATACACAGAAACGCATGAATATGGAAAAAAATTAAAACATAAAACAAAGTCCACATTCCATTTCAAAATATTTCAAATTCATTACATAATCCCAGAGCGCAGACCATGTTCAGACAAAATATACTTATTACAAAATATGCCAAGAATGACATATGAAGATGCCCCCTTGGATGATCAGAGTACATAATATGGCAACAAAACAAGTTTGCCTTTACAACCAAACACAGTGGAAATAAAAGAACTCTAAGTAGCTAACATAACTTCTACACGTCACGGGAAGCTTTATTCGTCTATAAGAACACCTGAAAACCCTAAACCTCAAACTACTCAAAATCAATTGAGTACCCGAGAGTTTAAGGGGAAAACAAAACTTCAAGTCAGACATAAAGCCTGGTATGAATAATAATCTACCATCTCAAATCATTTAGATATCTAGTGAGACCACGCCGCTTAGCGGAACGCGTTTTGCCCCTCACTGGTATCTTAAAACCTTTATAAAACCATATACTATGCTCCTGCATCCACAATGGTTAAAACAATTCAAAATATTATGATGATATGCAAACAAGTAAGTTAATTTTGGATTACCCATCCCCATTCATTCTGACTATTTGTCTCAATTATAGTTTCTAGGATTACTATTAACCTATTATTTTTCATGGGCTTACTAATAACCAGTTAAATGTTTATGGACTACCTGTCTGATTTTATAGTTTTCATGGGATCACTAAGAACCTATTGGTAACTCCAGTATCTTTTCTCTTATCCTAGTTTTCATGGGCTGACTAGGAACCTATTGGCTAACGGTCAATATCTTAATCCGAATATTGTTTTTATGGGCTAACTATAAACCTATTGGCCCCTGCCAATATCAAATCATAGTTTTCATGGGCTGACTATGAACCTATTGGCCCCTGCCAATATCTTTCCCTTTACACAGTTTTCATGGGCTTAGCGTGAACCTATTGGCCCCTGCCAATATCTTTAATTAAGATTTTAACATTTCTTAAGTTATATTCACTATTGGGTTAACCTAGCTGGTTATTCTGCCCTTCCTCAAAGTACCGTTATAGGTTAATTACAATGTGAATAAATATATGAAGAACCAATCAATACAACAAAGTAATACTCTTAAAATTCTTTATTTATGCCATGGTATTTCCTTTAAAATGAGAATGGGTTATTTGTTTTCTAACCTTAAAACATCACTTTCGAAACCATTGGACGACCCCCATCGAAAGCATAGAAAACCTCTTTTCAAAACTTTAACTATATACCTTTCGAATGTGTCAAAACATTGGTAAATAATTTTTAGAAATATAGCTTCGAAACCAATGAAAGTACCCCTTTCGAAAACATTGGGTTTTACTCTTTAAAAACATCTTTTGGGTCAAAGTGGTTACTCAAGAAAGTATCTCTTTCGAACCCTTTAATAAAATATTTCTGGGGAAAAATTGATGGTGTCAGAACCATCTATTCGAAAGCTCAAAACCTTGGAGTAAAACTTTACAGGATAGCAACGAAACCCCCTTTCAACACCATTGCCTTCGAAACCCTTGAGCCCCTTCAAAAGCATTTAGGAAGTGACTTAGCTTAAGTTTAGAAAAAAGAAAACCCTTCGAAAGCATTGATGGCTGCAATACATCCGAAAGGTAAAAGAATAGCGGTTGGGTTTTGACCAAGTCGAAACCACTTCTTTCGAAAGCATTATATAAAAACAAAGGAACCCATTCAAAAGCTCCTACTTAAAACATGATATGGCAACCTACTTAGAAATCTATTTGGAAAAACCCCTTTCGAAAACATAGGTTTCGACTACGTCAAAATCTTTAGGTAAAACAAAGCAGGCACTTAACATTTGAAAACATAACTAAAGTTTCGACCCCATCAGAAGCATTTCTTTCGACACCATAGCTTTCGCCTTTCCTCAAATCCATTACGTACCATCTAAGTGATACCTTGTGTATTGGTTTCGACCAGGTGGGTTTTGGCTGGGTTGATTTCGACTAAGTTGGAGCGGAAGCATTAAAGTTGAAAGATACTACTAAAGGAGGCGGAACCCTCTTTTCTGATTAAAGAAATCATGCTCATTTTTAGTAATTGCTTTAACTAACCTACCTATGTGTAATCTTTTAAGTGGTTGCCTTAAAACTTTTCAAATACTTTACAAAATAACTGCCGCATTTATCAGATCTAAATCAAAGGAAAAATTAACGTTTAAGCTCTTTTATTAAGCAAAACCAATATTGCAAATAAGTCCTTCTTTTAAAATAATTTATTTTCCATAGCAAATTTATTAGGAAAAATCCCCAAAAATCACAGAAATTTAATTTCATCATGTTATCTAACATATTAAAATTTCAGACCCAATTTCTTTCTGAAATAATCGAAATAAATTTTAAACCCAAATATATCATATTTTCCTTTAGAAATTCATAATAAATTTTCCATAGCTTGGAAAATTATGAAAATTGAAACTCATCTCTAAAATCATGTTTTACCTAACATATTTTTTTTCCATGGTATTATAAATTCAATAACAATCGGTTTTGCCCTAAAACCATGCAAATTCATATGTAAATGAATTGGTTTAAATCAAACATATAATAATTCAAGCATATCATCATCCAAAACATCATAAAAATGAATTTAATCTTAAATCCAAAAACATATGATTATAAAAACAAAATAGAGATGGAATGAATTATTATTCACCTTAAATATGATAAGAGCTTTGAGATTTGATTTTAAATTAATCCCCTGGCTTTAATTCCTTTGCTTTATTGAATTTCTCTTCCTCTTCTTCCTTGTTAATGGCCGGCTCTTCTTAGGTTAAATTTGCACTTTTGAGTTTTTGAGAAAATGAACGTGAATGGGCAAATAAAAGTGTATGGCCATGAATGATAAGGTGCGGCTATATTTACTAATATGCCCATGTTTTAATTAATAATTTAAAAGCGATTTTAAGCCCATTTAAGGTAAATTAAGCATGGCTTTCTTATAGTTTTATTCAAATCTCAATCCCCTTATCATCATTATTCTATTTAATTTATCTAATTAAATCTCTTGAATAATGTTATCAAAAATTAGAGGTGTTACAACTATCATATTATCACACTGGACAATTATAACAGCTTATCCTTACAAATGCTGATAAATACAACAATCAATACAGCAAAAAAATAAAGAAATACATAGATAGGTCTTGGCCCTTGGGCATCTAGCTCATCTCATGAACTCTAAAGCATCTGAAGCTAATCTGTGAAAATATGCTCGGTCTGACCCGAACATTAAAATAAAATAACACCCGGATCAGTTTTGAAATACCAACGTGAGAAACTCAAGTAATGGGCTGAACATATAATAATTCTATGAGACCACACTGCTAAATATGGAACGGGTTTTTACCTCACTAGAACAACATTCATAGATGATGAAATGGAAAAAAATCAAAACAACAACCGAAACAATAATAAATGAGCGTAGACAAGATAAATATCCAAATTTAAAGGATGGGCACAAATAATTAAACATCGAGAGAAAGGCTACAGCCACTTTTCGACATAATTTAGGAACAGGTAAATTTAAAAGTTTAGAATCAAAGGAAAAGAAAGAGAAATTTTCCAACAAATGACTAGGAGGGTGCACCCCCTTACCGAAAGTATACCTCTAGAAATATACTTGAGAGCTCCAATGGCTCTTAGAAACCTCCAAGCCGGACTCCGTCAACTGTTACCGAGAATCCAAGTATTTCACATCTCATTGCGCGAAACTGGACCCAATCTAGAGTGGATGTGAAAATACCCTAATAGGAGCAACCCCACATAGCTTGGCCCCCACTCGCTCTTTGGGTTTAGTCATTTTCGATAAACGATAACAAAGCTCAAAAGAGCACCAAATCGTCTTAGATTGACGATACACAATGAAGAAAGCTAAATCCAATAGTTAATAAATCAACTATTGGGGATAATTAAAAATGATCATGTATGGAAATTAAATTTCATATTCTTATCACAACTCGTCGATTCCAAACAAGTGCGACCCCTCGGTTGGAAATAAAGCATAGCAAGTTGAGGTAGTTTTACCTCTAAGCATTGCCTTGACGACATTTTTAACCTTCGAGACAGAAATGAGTCCATGCCTCGACATTTAGTGCTAAAAATATGACTAATTCTTCTCCATGTAAGCGATATCGTTTACGGAACTACTTTTCCATAACCAAATCGAACTTTTACTTTTAAAACCAAACTTGTGCTGGGATTTCACATTTTAAATAATAACTGTATCAAAATGATTAACTTAAAAACCCAAATTATTTACTACAATATCATTATTTAAAATGATCAGTTAACTTTAAATCATCGATTTATTATTTCAAAACAGCTTTATTTAAAATAACCAGTTAACTTTAATCTTGATTTATTGCTTCAAAACAACTCTATTTAAAAAGATTAATTGACGTTAAAACATTATTATTGGAATAATTAATTAACCTTTAAAGATAATTATTAAAATAATTAATTAAATATAAAACATTATTATTAAAGTGATAAATTAATCTTAAAACATTATTAGAAAATTGATTCATTTATTTTAAAACACAATTATTAAAATAATTAATTGATTTTAAATCATTATTATTATTAAAAAAATTAATTAATTTTAAAACATTATTAGAGAATTAATTTATTTTAAACCACCTTTATATAAATAATTAATTATCTCTGTAAAATCCCTGCACAAGATTTAACAAATTTATTTCAAGAGGGATAACGTTTTCATTCAAACATCCAATAACATAAGTATAGGCATAAGTACTAAAGTAAATAACAACTTTACAACATATAGATCAACACTTGTAAAACAAATACACAACATAAAGGTGAGTACAAATATAGAGGCAAATAACAACTACATACATAAAGAGAGCATCCTTATCCAATATGAATTTAGTGGCATACAATTAAATATCCAAATCAACGTAACAGTAGAACACGGTTTTATTTTGCTAAATGGATGTCTAAATAATCTATTCAATTAAATTATAGCAGAACAGTGTTTTATTCTACTAAAAAGATGTCATTGGGTTTCATGTTCAATTGGGGTTACATAAAGGTAATAAACAAAGAAATCCCTTGGATTTTAAAAACATTCTTTAAAAGAGAGTTACATTAAAACAAAACCAATCTTTAGAAATAAAAAGGTTTAAAGATTTAAAACTTTTATTTAATAATTAAATAGCATTTTTTTATTTAATAATAATTAAACCTTTAATTAATAACTAAACAATAATTAACTATTAAATAAAAATTTAAATAATAATTATCCTTTGAATAAATAATTAAATAATAATTACTCTTTAAACAAATAATTAAACCATGATTATTCTTTAATTAATAATTAAATAATAGTTTACACCTTCATTAAATGATAATTTAAATCTTAATTGAGTCTTAATTAAATCTTAATTTAGTTTAACTTAATTAGTAATTAATAAATAATTAATTCCTTTTATAATAAAAAAATAATTAAAATTTAATCTTAATTAAATAATAATTAATCCTTAAATAATTGATTAAATAATAATTAATAATTTATTAATCAACTAATTATAATTAACTTACTCAGTTCATAATTAGTGCAAATTTCCATTATTAACCAATAATTAAATACTAATAACTTCCTTGATTAATGAATAAAATAATCATTAATTAATAAATAAATAGTTTATTAAATAATTACTTTTAAGAACTTAAAATATGTTTTGAAAATACTTTTCAAAAAGATACTTAAGTTAAAATATTTTAAATTCAAAACGAGTTCGTTTTTCATGAACTGCATTTATAGCGACTATCGCTATATAACCCGTAATTTCAAACTTATTTTATACCCTAAATAGCTTTCAAAACTCTTATCTTTTATATTAAATTTACTTTTTATAACTTTGAATAAATTTTGATAACTAAAAAGTAAAGTTAAAACTTAAAAAGTCGTTGTCGTACATCGTTGGCTTCTTCCTTAACAAGTCGTTGTCGTACACTGCCGTGGTGGAGCATCTGAAAAGAGTATGGAGATTGAAAGGTTCGATTAAAGTGAAATTTGATGGGTTTGTATTTCTATTTGTCCTTTCTTGCAGTGAGGATAAATCCAAAATATTAAGGGGAGATCCCATAATTATGAACAATAAGTTATTTATAATTCAACAATGGAATCCAGAGGTTGGAAATGGAAGTAGCAGTATAACTTCAGTTCCAATTTGGGTTCAATTCTCCAATATCCCAATCTATGTGTGGTCACACTTAGGGATAAATTGGTTGTCATCAAGGTTAGGGAAGTTATTGTGTATGGATGAGTACATTGAAAAGCTTGATAGAACATTGTATGCGAAATGTATGATTGAAGTTAAACCAAACCAAGAACTTGTAATAGATTCCCTGTAAAACTCCTTGATGGAAAAGTTCAGATTGTTCAAGTTAGGTACTTATGGAAACCAGATGTATGCACAAGTTGTATTGCCTTTAGTCATAAAACTGAACATTGCATTCTTGCTGCTGGGAAAACAGACAGTGAATCAAATACTGATATGGAATACAATAGGATGAAGAAAAGTGAAGTTTATGGTCAGAACAAAAATAAGGGTATACAGAGACAAGGAGTGCAGAGGAAAAATTGGCAAAAGGTGAATAGAAAAGTTAAAATGGGCAAAGGAGGTTATAAAGATAATCTATCAAATGCTGATGAACAAGGCAAAGAACATATAAATGACAAAGAGGCTGAAACCCTATTTGAAGAGGGTGCAATTAATAACACTTTGGGAAATGACAAAGCAAATGCTGACACGTAAGATTATGATGGATTAATTGATGATAATCTCCTATCAACCAACAAATTCCAATGCCTGGGTGAAATTGATGGAGAAGAACAAGGCATAACTGAAGAAAACTTTATCCACAATGAATATAATGCTGCACTGGAAACTTATGTCTCCCATGGAACACAACGTGATACCATGCATGCATGTAAAGACACAACCAATCCTATCCTTCCTTTTCCTGCAAATAAATCCAACCCTTCTTTTGATGCAACAATAAACAATGAAATAAATGCCTCCACCTGCTTTGATTCCCATGTCCCACTTCCTTCTTCAAACCAAACAACCCAGTTTCCTTATTCTTCAATCCCATCTTCTGTTGTTAACCTCAGTCCAAATTCAAAGTCCATATCCAACCATGATGACACAATACTCAATGTCAAATCTTACTCCCCAGAACCTTACTTGATGATCCCTGCTCCCCCTGGCTATCATGAACCTGCCATGCCACCCAATGCCACATCCTCTAATACTTTAAACACCACATCACTACCCCAGTTTCTGTTCCCAAGAACAATACCTCCATTGGCAGCCAATCAAATCAATTTAGAAGCAAGAAACATAAGAAATACAACCTCTATGATCTCAATGAAGCACACATTATTCTTCCCTCCTCCATCATCCCTGAAAATGATAATGATGGTTCTCCTGCAACTAGGAGAAAGCAAAGTATGCAAACTCCTCAACCAAATAAGTGATATGTTACATAACATAGCTGCTTGGAATGTGCATGGTGCCCATTGTGATATCAAGACTGATCAAATAAAACACCTTATTGTAGCAAATGACCTCCACTTGGTTGTTGTGTTGGAAACTAAATTGAACTTATCCCTAACTACTCGTGTTGCTAATCTAATCAACCCCCTCTGGACCCTTCACCACAATCTCCCTAAGGATCCTTATGGCCTCCTCATGTGGCTTTCTAATCCTAATACCTTCTCTATCAACCCCATTCTCTCCAACAAACAATTCATCCATTGTCACATGCTTCACTTGCCAACCATGAAATCCATGTATATCACTATTATATATATTTCTAATCAAGCTAGCACTAGACAAATCCTTCACAACTACCTCCCTCACTTTGCCCAGGAATCACATCCTTTTATTATTTTAGGTGACTTTAACTGTCTTCTCAATCTGGATGACAGACATGGAGGGAACCCAGTCACTTTAAATGATATTACTCCTCTTAGAAATTCAATTGGCTCCTCCACTCTTATCCAAATTCATTTTGTTGGTTCAAGATTCTCCTGGAATAACATAAGTAGATCTGGGTTTAGAATCTTCAGCAAAATTGACAATGCCTTTTGCAACATGGCTGTTATAACCTCCTGGCCTGCCATTAAATCAAACCACCTTTCCCCTTTGATTTCAGACCATTCTCCACAATTAATCTCCTTTGGGGATGCTACCATTAAGGGGGCTTCCTCTTTTAAATTTTTTAATGCTTGGATTCAAGATCCTGGATTTTTAAATATTATTTCAGTTGCTTGGAACAAATTTTTTATGGTAATCCAATGTTTATTTATCAACAGAAAATGAAGCAGGTCAAAATGGATCTAAGAGCATGGGCAAAGGCAAAATTTGGAAGTGGAAGGCTCTTGTCATATACTTTGAAAGTCAAGCTGATAGAAGCCCAGGACAAAACAATGAACCATCCTGATGATATGAATGCAGTTGTGATTGAATCAGGTCTTTCTGACCAGTACAAAAAAGCCCTTATTATTGAAGACAACATGAGGAAGCAAAAGCTTAGGCAAAAGTGGGATGCTTTAGGGGATAGGAATTCAAGCTATTATCATGATTCTTTCAAGATCAAGCAGACTAAGTCTCGTATATATAGCATACAGGACCAATATGGGCAACAAGCAAGCACCCCCCATCAAGTGGATAAAGCCTTCTTAGACTTGTGTTTCAAAGCAATGCCATTAGAAATAATATCAAATGATTTGATAAAAATGTTATAGTTATCATAGAGTAAAAACCCGTTCGTGTTTATATATGGCGTGGTCTTATGAAATACTCTTCTTTCCGAAGCTTTTTTTGGACATCAAAGTTGATCTATGACACTATCATATATATTTATAATTCGTGTCTCATGTTAGTTTGTCAAGCCTGATCTGGGTATTTTTAATACTTGGGTCAGATCCAAGTAGTTTTAGGATTAGCTGAAGATGCTTCGAGTTTCCAAAAGAGAGCTGAAGATCTTTATCGGACGTAGTTTACTTTTCCACTATGTTTGTTGTTTTTCAGCATTTGTAAGGACAGGTATTTTTAACTGTCCTGGCTAAGCTTAGGATGGACTTTGATATACATATTTAAAAGTTTTTCCACTGTAAAGATTATTGAAATAATGTATATGTTATTCCATTCGTATGAGATTCTATTATGTCTTCTTTTTTACCTTTAACCATCCGCCTTCTCGTTTAATTTGGGTTGGACATGTGTGGTTTATTGTCAACCAAAACTGTATGGAAGTGCGGGTCGTTACCTGTGGTATCAGAGTTTAGGTTGAGCAATACCGAGCCCGATAGGGGTAAAGTCTTATCAAAGATATGGTTAGTAATACCCTAGGATGAGTAACTCAATAGAGATAGAGTAAGTGACACCCTAGAATGAGTTAAGAGTATTATATATGAGTGCTTATTTGTTAATTCTATATATAAAATAATTTTTTGTTTTGGAAAATTGGTAAATGAAACAATTTTACCTAAGATTATATTTTGAATATAAAAAGGTTATCTTTTCAAAAGATATAGTTAACTATAGAATAATAATATTCAGTTATTACCATGATTTGGTTAAAAGACATAAACTACTATAGGAACATCTTGTGATTATAATTTCACAGTTTGACTATAAGATGTTTCATAAAGATGATAATTAAGAAGTTATGTTAGTAAGAAACTTGTTAAAATATGATATTCGATTCAGGTTAGAATAGTTAAAAAGCTTAGTATATGTTTCTAAGTATTTCATTTTATATTGTTTAAGTCTTCCAATTATGGTGGGAATTATTACAAAGGAGAATCCTCAAGAGAAAATTGAGGAGAAAAGGATGACTTAATACTCCTTTCTAGTGAAGACGAGGGAATAGAAAAAGGGTCACCTGAAAACTAGATGCCATGGGTAAAGGAAGAGTTTGATGAACATACTTTTTACGATGAGGATGGGTATCCCCTGGCAGCGATGCTAGTAGAACCTGTAACAACTCGTGATTGCGGTTACCAAATAATAAATTAAAATTGGGATTTTAATTTAATTGGAGCTATTAATGAATTTTTAATGTGGCTAATTTGTTCAAAATTTAGTCATTTTGAATAAATTAATATTTTGGGCTTAAGTGTAAAATGGGGCATTTCAAGGAAATTAATTAGGGAAATTTGTAATTTATATTATTGCAAAATTTTATATGTGTAAAATAGTGCAATATTTGATTTGGGAAATTAATTTGCAATTTATGTGCAAAATGGTGATTTTGGCTAATATTAACTATAAACGGTATTTTGGAAAAATTAGGGGTTAAAATGTAAAATATTGTTGATATAGGATTTTATGAAATGGCTAAAAGTAATTGTTAACATATTTTCATAATTTTCTATGGTTTGAAATGTATTTAGTAATTTGTATGTAGAGTGTACTTAGAGAAAATTGCCTATATATGTATGCACATGAATAATACTAAGTCCTAATGGGTTTAAAACCCCCTTACCATAACCCATTAGCCTAACCCCCTCCTATATAATATCTTAAACCCATAACCCTAACCCTCCTCCTCTTCATAAATTCCTAAAACCTAGATCTAAACAAAATAATGGCCTCCATTTAGAAGACTCATCTCCATCTCTTCATAATTAGACTTGTTTAATCCTAGCAAGGTAATGCAATCCTAGGCCTAATCACCTTCTAATCTTTATTTTAATCTTTGAAATCTCTTTGTAATCCTTGGTTTTGTTTTTAATTTGAAGCTCTCTAATCCACATCCTCTTTGCTTTGGAAAGTTGCACTTGAAGTGTTTGCTTATTTGCTTGATTGGTAGAGGTAATTACTATTGATTAGTAATTAATGCTAGTTGTAATATTGGTAATTACTATTGATTAGTAATTAATGCTAGTTGTAGTATTGATAATCACTATTTATTAGTAATTATTGCTAGCATAATTTTGATGAAAATTTTGATGCCAAAAATTGAAAAAAACACTCCAAAATGTCAAAAAACACCAAAAACTATTGGCTGGAAATGTGCTGCAGGCTGAAACAAGACCCTGGTTGCACCCAGGCACTGCCCAGGTGAGGCTAGCCCAGTTGGGCTAGCCCAGAGCAGGCCAGCCCCCTAAGGGGCTGGCCACAAGCATTGAACCCCAGCCCAGACGGGCTGGGGCATTACTGCACCCAGCCCGCGTGGGCTGGGTGCCTCCCAGCCCGCGTGGGCTGGGAAGATAACACCCAGCCCGCATGGGCTGGGTGGTGTAACACCCAGCCCGCATGGGCTGGGTGCCTCCCAGCCCGCGTGGGCTGGGAAGATAACACCCAGCCCGCGTGGGCTGGGTAGTTAACACCCAGCCTGCGTGGGCTGGGTGGTGTAACACCCAGCCCGTGTGGGCTGGGTGCCTCCCAGCCCGCGTGGGCTGGGTAGATAACACCCAGCCCGCGTGGGCTGGGTGCTCCCCAGCCCAGGCGGGCTGGGGCATTACTGCACCCAGCCCGCCTGGGCTGGGGCAGGCTGACGCGGGCCGAAGCCCGCGTCGAAAAAAAAAGAAAAAAAAAAGAAAAAAAAAATAATAAATAATTTTTTTTAAACCCTGTTCCAGATTTTTTATCTCCACTTCGCGATGCCGCCACGATCGCATCCGAAGTCGGAATTCGACGTTTTTGGTCTCGTTGGAAAGGTGGAGTTTCGAACTCCATCTCTGTAAAATTTAGGCATCATCGGCATTTTTTGGTACTTCGAATTTCGTGTCGAAGTTGAACTCTTGTCGCTGTTTGTAAACGGTGTGAATCTTGTTCTGGGTCCAACTTTGAGACGTCGCTGCTACTTCGTCTCAACTCGGATTCCAGAAATTCTTTTTGCATCTTATAGTAGGGATGTTGGACTATATGCCTACCAGTTTTCATGTCATTTGGATTCAGTTTGCTAGTCCAAATAAATTGCCGAACTTGGGTTCGCAGCAGTTTTTGAATGGTCAAACACTTAGAATGAAAATCAAATATCCCTTCTGTTTCCAGCTTTTGAGCGCCACTCCGCGATGCCGCCACGTTCGCATCGGAAGTCGGAATTTGACGTTGTTGGTCTCGTTAGAAAGGTGGAGTTCCGAACTCCATCTCAGGAAAATTTAGACATCATCGGTGTTCGTTTGGTACTTTGAATTTCGTGTCGAAGTTGAACTCTGGTCGCTGTTTGTAAACAGTGTAAATCTTGTTCTGGGTCCAACTTTGAGACGTTGCTGCTACTTCGTCTCAAATCGGAATCCAGAAATTCTTTTGCATCTTAAAGTAGGGATGTTGGACTACATGCCTGCAAATTTTCATGACATTTGGACACAGTTTGCTGGCCCAAATAAATTGTCGAACTTGGGTTCACAGCTGTTTTTGAATGGTTACAAACACTTAGAATATTTTTGATGATTTTCTGGTTTTCATTGATTTCTTTGAAATTTGTCTCTAGATTTCGTACACGGGTTTTATGAACCCTTTTCAAAAGATTTTGCACTCCTAAATGGCTTTCGAAATTATTATATAATATTATTTTTAATTATTAAATTAATTACTCTATAATAGGAGAGTTTTCAAAAGCCGTTTTAAAGTGATTTCAAAAATCAATTATAAATCCGTTTCACACAATTATTTTCTATAATAAAACCCCACACTCACACTTTAGCACTTCGAGCGAAGTGGAAAGGTGCTTAAACGGTTGGGAAAAACTCCGGCTTATGGAACCGTGTGTATTTTCTTTCCGGTTAATCCCCGACCTATTCGATTGATCGTTTTGACCTTTGGGTCTAGTTTATCGATGATATGAGGTAGACTTTTTATTGTTTGGAGTGTGAGCTTGCTATTGGTTAGGAAACCGTTTAGTGCGAACGTGGGGTATGGGACTCATTGTTAACACTTTACGGGTTCCTCTCCAAGAAGTTAGTGACACATTAGCCTCTGGGCGGCCAGTACTGGACCTCTGGGTCACCACGCCTCTGGGCAACCATCTCTGGACACCTGCTCTATGGAGCAGTTTATTTTTCGGCGTGTGCCTCTGGGCCTTTATCCTTCTGGGAAGGATCTCGCCGTCTCGCGCGTTTCGCATCGGTGCGAGTGATCGATCACAACTCTACAGTACTTGGCAACAACGACTCTGGTCGGTGCACGTGCAAAACTTGTATTATCTGATGATTTTTATATCCATTCGAGTACCGCCATTCGGCGTTGGTTCTATGGAACCATACGATGTAAGTGCGATTACCTTGTGGATTCACAGTGTCTCTGGACACTGCTTTTCAGTGTTTGATTTCATTGACTTTTCAGTATATCCCCATGGCTCTTTGGAGCATCGATCTTTGCTTGGGCATTGATCACAGACTCTGGTCACTATTGGGATTATTGCCTATGGGCATCTTTTTATGGCTTTGGCTACGCCGATGATATGAGGCGACTTTATTTATTCTACACTTTGGTGTTGATTTCTCTTTGGAGATTTTTATTGTTTATTGATGATTAGGGATCGTCATTACATTCATGTGGTTCATAATATACTTCTCTTTGGATAAGTACGGTTTTATTTATGTACCGCATTATTATATATCTCAGTTATTACTGATTGTTTAGCTAGCCTGACTCGAGTGTTTTCGCTCGGGTCAGACCGAGTTGTTTCAGGTTAGGTCTCTGGACTTAGCTTCTGTGCTTCCGCTTGGACATTATCTGCTATGCTGATAGATAGCGCTTTTATTTGTCCACTATTCCGCTACTCTGTTATTATTCAGACTCTGATATGTACATATTTTTGACTCACATGAGTGAGCAGTGGCTTTGTACCCACTTATGATATTTGGATCTGTATTGACGATGTATTGTTCTGGGATTTTATATCTGTTATGTGATTCTGTTCTGTGATGCTATTTCATTATGTTATTATGCTTTGTCCTGATAGATCTTTAGCCATTTGAAATTTCGTTATAAGTATTTACCGAATATTTCGAACCACCTGATTGAGAAAAATTTAAATAGATTCCACCTTTCGACGTATTCGGTAGATAGTTATAGCTTGATTATAAATGGTCGCTTCCACTATACTCTATTCTCCGCTTTAACAGACAGTATTACTCCCGTAATACTCTTTGTTACAGTGGGTCTCGGAGTGGGGCGTTACAGAACCCAAGACTCTGGAACTAGTATTATTATCCAATGAGAAAGAAGTGATCTAGATAACAGATGATGTAGAAGTAAGTCGGGGATCGCAAGACAAAATGATCTGGGTAACAGATCCAGAAGAATCAAAACCTGAAGAAGTTTCAAAAGAGAACCCCAATATAATGGTAGAAAGGAATAGCCTAGATTCAGAAGCATATGATGCATGGATAGACAACATCACCAACAAATTAGAAGACATCAACGACGATCACATTATTTGGGAGATGGGCGTTCCTATATCTGAGGGGGAGCCGCACGTTTCAGGTATTGATTTGGAAGGAATGACAGAGAATGAGGAAGAAGAAGAGGTTCCGGACATCCTTCCGGGAAACCCTATTGCTCAACCTTGGGTTCCCCAGAGATAAACCTGGCATCCTATAGCATGGAATCTTAAGAACGAAGAAAATGATGGAAATGAAGCAGATGTTGAACATGAGAAAGAAGAGTTTAAACTGGTACTGTTCTCAGATTCGGACGGTCCATCAACCTCTGAATCTGATTGATTTGATATGCATTTTGGTAGGGTTGGAAGTTGCTAGGGAGTAATAGTATTTTGGATATCCTAAGTATATTAGGAATGAGTTCACGTAATTATCATGGGTATGTAAAACAATTAATTATGGTTTAAGTATGGTTGATTAACAAATGTAATAGTTCGAATTATGATATATATATATATGTGTGTGTGTGTGTGTGTGTGTGTGTGTGTGTGTGCGTGCGCGTGTGCGCATGCTCCTTATTAGGGCTTCTCTTATCTCATGTTTAAATGACTTAAGAAAATTTTATATGAATTTTATTTCTTTGATAATTTTCTTTATGAAGTAAAGCTATATCTTTATAAAAATGTTTGAATAAAAGAAATATAGTGGTATTTTGAAATAATAAAATTGGTATTTGAATTCTTAAGAAAGTTGATTCAAAATAAAAGTTATTTTGAAAAATGAGTGTTTTGGTAAATGAAATTTTGATAAGCTAACTCGGTAGAAAATTTTAGTAAAGCTTGTTTTATTAAAAGTTGTGTTTTTGTGAAACTAAAAAAAAGTGTATTTAAATAAGAAGAATAACTTTTAAAGATATCTTCTAAATGAGGGTTAAAAATATTTGGGATATATGAAAAGGTTTAAAACATTTGGATGGGATTTTATGAAATGTTTTCATAAATAATTTTGAAAAAGGAATTTGATATAACTAAGTACGTATGAGATACGTAGATCATTTCGTCGCACGATTTTGATCTAAGATTCGAGTACGGAACTTTGAAGTGTTTACATCGGTTCAAAAAAGGATTTATCACTCAATTCTCGATGACGAACAAGGATAAGGATTTGTGGTTGGATACTAAGATAGATTATAGTATTACATATGTGGACATTCTATACCAATTCTCTGAAAACACTGGGCAAAATTAATTTATTTACGCAATACACTAAGACATATTACAGAGTAAAGGGTTGTTTTAGCATATTTCTACAGTACTGCTACAGTACGAATTTTGCTACAGTGTGTTCAGGATCTTACATATTAAACTGAAAAGACCAAAACAAATATAGGAACATTTTACAAGTCAAGTATTGATCTGACAATAATTTCTGGTTTAAAGAAAGTCCTAAAAACGCCTTACCATGGCTCTGAAATGGATTTGGAAGATAGCCAGAAATTACTGTCCTCTGATACTGTTCTTAACCCATGAATGATATTCTCAGTTTATTACGTATTCCTTAAACATTTGAACACATGAAAACATACATACAGAACATAAGTAATTCAACACAACTAAATTAGCCTGCCATTCAGGCTATATTCAATATATCAATACAAATTTAAAACTTGAAAAATAAAAACTTACAAAAGATAGCATAAGTGGAAGTAGCAAGTTCTTCCTTATTTTACACACTTTAATATTACACACTTATACAATGGCAGAATGTTTTTAAAGTAGAGCATAGAATGGAAGAATGAAGTCTGCCTTCTTCAAAGAAGCACCTCCTTTTATATAGTTGAGGTTGGAACTGAAATGGAGTTCAAATCCATTTTTCTTCGGACTTCAAAAATTTTGAATCCGAAAAGGAATCATTAGAGTAGCTTATCTGTCTTTCATTATTGAATTAGCTAGCCACCTGTGTTGCTATTTATAAAAGCATTCAGTCACTTGTTCTACTTTATAAAAGTAGCTTGTTTTTTTTATACAAGATTGTCTTAATCAATATCATTTTGCCAGATCGTTATTAATCTAGAATCATTTTGCCTTTGTCTTTTTCCATATTGTGGGCCTCCTTTTCCAATTTGCTGAATATTTCCGCAAAATCTTCATCATTTAGATCTGAGAATTGATCTTCCTCGGCTATGTCTTTAGCTTTTGATGAAGCCATTGATGTATCTGAATTTGCATCTTCCTTACTAATATTTTTTTATTAAATCTTTCTTTATTTCTGCAATATAGGAATAAAGAATATATTCTTTAGTGACTGTACCTTTTTGCATTTTCAATTTTCTGATAATATGTTGGAACGGGCTTGGAGCTTCCTTATGCTGAATTGCAGATTCCTGTTCCCGATAAAATTCTATTTTTTTCTCTATTTCTGATATCATTTCTTGGCCAAATATCTGACTTGTACTATTGTCAATTCTGGTTAATTTATCCCAGAATTTTGTAAAGAAACATCTGTGTAAACAAGCAATTTCTTTGTTGGTATATCCAATTTCCGGTTTCCATTTCCAAATCCAAGGAATGGAAAACTCAATGAAGAAATATTGTGGACCTTCTCCTGATATAATTAGATATTGTTCAAGATTACTTAACCTTGGTGAAACATTTACCCATTTTGAATATAATTCTTTTACTTTTCCTGGGAGAATATCAAGTGGTGATCCATATTTTGTCTACAAGTCCATAAATCAATTTGGTATTGGCCGTTTATAAACTTCCTCGCAAATTTTTATAAACCATGAATGTTTTCGTTTATTATTTTCATAGAGAAGTACTTTATGTAGTGCTTCTACATAATCCTAGTAGTTATACCTAATAGAAAATTTCTTATCAGGTAAAAACATTTCTTTTTCTTTGAGGGTAGATAACCCCTATTCTTCAGGCATTATTAGCCTTTTAACAATTATTTTGCTAAAACTATAAACATTCGGGTCACCTGCATTGAAATGGGTTATTTCATAAGTTTCAGAGGCTTTTATTATTGCCTCATAATATGCCCTTTGCTTATATGTCGTGATAATAAATGATGAAGTATCAAGGTACCTTTGTAGTAGGTTCCAGGGATCATTCTCCCTTTTTACATCATCAAATTCTAAGAGCAGTATGATTTCTCTATGTGGGTTTTCAGCATAAGTGGTTATATTTTCCTCGACTTCTTCATTATCAGTTATGCTTGCATATGATGACAAACCAGATTGGCTATTAGCCCCTTGTCTCTTTTTAAATTCTAAAAATTCCTAGAACAAAGGATCATTGGAATTATTATTCCCTGAAATGGCTGTTAAATTTTCAGCAAATAGTTTTTTATTGCCATGTTGGGCCAGGAGGATATTTCCTCTACCCTTTCCTCTACAGGGGGAATTACCCCTTCCTCTAAGGATCATTATCCTGCAAAAATTCACGAGTTAAAAAATCAGGAAGACTATTTTCTTCACCTTTTTTATAAAGGATTTCAAAATCAAAAAGAGCTAGATGAGCTTTCCATCTAGCAAACATCTGTTTTGATACATCATGTTTAAAATCTTTATTAAACATATATTTCTCTGGGCATATAAGATAGTTGTATCGATCTGACAATAAACCAAATATTTGAACAACAAAATTATGCAAATCTTTATTTAGTTGTTATTGGTGAACAAATTACTTCATTACATAACAAAATAGAAAAAATATTTTTTGCTATTAATAATATAAAACCAACCGTTTCAATTACTTCTGAAGAAGTAAGCGAAGTAATTACAACTTCAAGTCTTCAACCTCCCCCTGAAATTAAAGGTTTGAAGTTAAAAATAGAATCAGAATTAGAAAAGGTTTTTGAATTAAAATCCGAATCCGACTTAGAAAGATTCCTAAAAGAAAGAATGGATAATCTCAAATTAAATACTCTTGAAGAAGAATCTTCTCAACAAGATAATAGCTACCACACAGTCCAAGATGAGATAAATAAACTTCAAAAATATGCATATAAGCCTTCTCAAAAATTATTTTACTATAGGAGACCTTCTCCTATGGATACTTTACCTGAAGAACCAAATTTTATTAGTAATAACAATTACAATGGGAAAAGTATATATGAATGGAATATTGACACATTCAGTGAAAAACAAATATTTAATGTAGCTCATCGTATGCCAATGTATAGTACGGTTTGCAAAAATAATGGTAATAATGATGTTACTGTTGCAAGAATGATAGTCGCTGGTTTTACTGGCCAGCTTAAAGGATGGTAGGATGATTATCTTCCTACATCTCATAAAAATGAAATTTACAACATAGTAAAACAAGAAGATGGACAAATGGTCCAAAATGTTATATATACTTTAATAGTTACTATTCTAGAACATTTTACTGGAAGAGTATCAGATAATAATGAAAGTGTTCGTACACTTCTACAAAATTTAAGGTGTAAAACATTAACTGATTTCAGATGGTACAAAGATACGTTTTTAAATAGAGTAATGGAATTACCAGAGAGTAATAGCTCTCATTGGATATCAAAATTTATCAATGGACTCCCCTCCTTATTTGTAGAAAGGGTAAGAAAGTCTCCAAGAAAGGATAAAATAAATATTCCTTATGAAAGTTATACTTATGGTAAGCTTATTGGAACATGCATCCAAGAAGGCTTATCATTATGTAATGAAATAAAATTAAAACAATAAATAAAACGCCAAAATTTAACTGAAAGGAATCAATTAGGACAATTTTGTAGTCAATTTGGGATGGATGTTTCAAACATTAAAAAACCTCATAGAAAAGATAATAAATTTAAGGAATCTTTTCAAAAAAGAAGAAATTTTATTCTCATAAAAAGATAGAACAAAAAGCTCAAAGAAAAGAGGAAAGATTAAATAAAAAGAAAAATAAAATTATCCACTATTATAAATGTGGAAAAATTGGACATTATGCTAATAGATGCAAACTAAAAAAGAAAATTAATAATTTACAACCTAATAATGAATTAAAAGATACATTATCAAAACTTCTGTTAAACTCTATCAAAACATTATCAAAACTTTTTTGAAGAAGGCGGACTTCATTCTTCCATTCTCTGCTCTACTTTAAAAACTTTATGCCATTATTTAAGTGTGTAATATTAAAGTGTGTAAAATAAGGAAGAACTTGCTACTTCCACTTGTGCCATCTTTTGTAAGTTTTAAATTTGTATTGATATATTGAATATAGCCTAAATTGCTGGCTAATTTAGTTGTGTGTTGAATTACTTCTGTTCTGTATGTATGTTTTCATGTGTTCAAATGTTTAAGGAATACGCAATAAACTTAGAATATCATTCATGGGTTAAGAACAGTATCATAGGACAGTAATTTCTGGCTATCTTCCAAGTCCATTTCAGAGCCATGGTAAGACATTTTTAGGACTTTCTTTAAACCAGAAATTATTGTCAGATCAATATGACTTGTAAAATGTTCTCATATTTGTTTTGGTCTTTTCAGTTTAATATGTAAGTAACTGAGCACACTGTAGCAAAATTCGTACTATAGCAGTACTGTAGCAATATGCTAAAACAACCCTTTACTCCGTAATTTGTCTTAGCGTATTGCGTAAATTAATTAATTTTTCCCAACGTTTTCAGAGAATTGGTATCAGAGCGAGGGTAAGGAAAGCGAGGGTTTCTTATCAAGAAGCCTGATCAGAGTCCGCACTAGAGGATCGAGGGATCAATACTAGTTCGAAAATAAAGTTGTGTATTTGAGTAAAAGGTCGAATAAGATATTACAGATGATTTATGTATATATACGGAATTAAGTTTAAAGATAATATTTTGGATAAACTCTTTTGGGTTTTGGGTTATGGTGAAATTTCGGGGACGAAATTCTTTTAAGGGGGGAAGAATGTACCGATCCGTAATTTTATCGCTTTGAATTGGAATATTTAATTAATTTTAAATATTCAGATAATTACTTTAAATGATGAATAATTCACTTTAATTGTTATATAATGAAAATAAGTGATTTATAATGGGTTTATAAATATATAAACTTATTTTATAAAGATATATAAACTTCCTCGCATTTTGGCAGTGACGTCGTATAGGGACCTTTATATTATTTAAAATAGTTTTATAGCTTAAATAATCTTTTTTTAATTATTTAAAGATGATAAGAAATTTATTTTCAAGTTTTGTTTACATAAATAAATAGTTTGATTAAAAACTAAAAATATGACTAAGATTCGGATTTCGTATTTTCAACGGTTTAACAAATAAAAGTTATATTTGAATGTTGCAACATTGAAAGTTAAAATGACATATATATGCACATATAACAGATTAATACCATATAAGTTGACCATAATTAATTAAAACTAAGTGTTATTAGTAAAATTAAGTAAGGAAGATATTTTTCAAAAAATTTAAAATGAAAAAGCAAACTTAAAATCAACTCACCATCACTCACACACCAACACGTGTAAGACATCATGAAGTGATGGAAGGCACATGGAGGGGGGTTTCGGCCGAAACTATGATGGGAGGGGAGGAGCACTTTGGTAATTCTATGCACAAGAATTTCTACCCTATAAATACACATGCACATCCTCTTCCTTTTTCACAAATTCACTTCACCTCTCTTCTTCTTCTTCTTCTTCTTTTTAAGCTCTCTAATAGCTCGTCTTCAATGTCTTCCTAAATAGTACAAATATTTCAACACCGCATCAAAGTTCTGCTAAAATTGTTTCCATACACATAAGGTATCAAATCGCTTTAAAAAGCTAGCCAAACTCCACCTCTTCCTCACTAAAGTGCGTGGCCCACACCACCACCATCTTAAAGCTGAGTTTCCATCTCCACACAAGCTTAGCCAAGCATCACTAAGGTACGAGGGCAAGTTCCATAAGCTTCAGTGCAGAGAAAGGGATCATTTCGTCGATTAAAAAAACACTTAGAGTCGGATAGCATGAAAGTGAGAACAACTCCGTACCTTTTACAAATAATTTCTATGATAATATGATATGTTTATATACTTGTTATGTTGCTTGATTATCATATTTTAGATGTTGATTATATGCTTGCTTGATATGGAGATGATTCATGGTAAAATACACGTTGAATTTATACAAAGGAATCACTTCCTGTTATAAATTATAATGGTATATATAGCATGGTTAACCTCTTTAAAAATGGATAAAAATGGTTTAAATATTAAAACTCATTTCGACAAAGTTTGAAAAAAGTTGGAAAATGGAGTCAAAATAAGCACGTAGCGTAGTGGTAATTCGCGATTTCGTGCTATAAGAAGTTAAATCCATTTTATAGAATGGAATATGAGTCGAAATTCTTTAGAATGAGAATTTTCCGGACTCTTATAACCATAATTTACAAATGAAAATGAAAAATCAAGTTTTCATTTAATAAATCTTAAGGCATGTCTAAATCAAGTTTTCAAAATAACCGTGTTTTGCCGTTCAAAAACCATGGTTTTCAACCTTTTAAATTTTAATATTTTTAAATCTTTAAAAATATGAAATAAATTCCATAAATATATTAAAATTTTTTAAGGAATTTTGAGTTATAAAAAATGACATATATGAAATGAAATTGGCGTTTGATTTATAAAGCTATAAATTCATTATTCACCGACTATTTAACAACGGAATTTGGTAACTTTTTAATAAATAGTTTAAACTTAGGTTTTTCCTCCCAAATCTTTTAGAAATGATTTTCAAAAGATAAATCAGATATTTTTAAAGGTTTAGAGTTGATCAAATATCTTGACCATCTTATGGGTGACACAGAGATAGTAGGCTGAAGTATGGAAAACCAGTTGTTTGCTCCCTCTAGCTATCCGGACTGGTCCGACGGAGGGGATAGTTCATTTGGTTTACTCGGATTGTATTTTCTTAAGATAAAGGAAAAGAGATATGGAATTTTTCCACAAAGTCAAACAAAATTTCAAATAAGATTTTAGTGGTAAAGAGAATATTCTAGTTAAACCCTATATTAAATTCCAAGGAGGGAACTTGTACTATCTGTGTGAATTTAAAAGGTAATTTCACCGTTATTCGATGAATAGTACAAGTTGAATATGGAAATTAGTATCGAGTAAAATAAGTCTAAAATCTATGAATCCTTTTCATCCGATACTAACTGGTTCGGGTTTACAAAGACATTGTTTTTTACCTATTAAAGATATGCTTTGAAAAATATGAAATCTCCGTAAATGGAAATAGTTTTCTAAGTAATTTTAAAGAGATAATATAGTATTTCCAAAGTTAAAAAGAGTTTTAATAAATCTGTATATACCAAGAAGAAATGGTTTAAAAATATATCTCTAAAGATATTTTATGGAATAAAAAGATATTGATTAATCAAATGATATTTACAAATCACCCACATACTTAACATCTCTTCATCGAAAATTGGTTCGGAGAGACCGAGATTGGATTTGTGTGATTCCTACCCGAAAACCACTTCGAACCAATATACGCATTCAGAAGTGAAGACATCTTATAGACAATGATTTTTTAGGACGGAGATCTTCATAATGAAGGGCTGCTTGCCACTAACCTTAGGAGTGATTCCCATATTACATATATGGTGGCAGCAATACCTTCATTTTGAAATATTCAATGCAAGGACTGCTCGTTACTAATCCTATGGATGATTCCCAAACAGGAAGTAGTAGGAGTACCTTCGGTTTATCATGTTCCTGGATAACTTGCATGAACGAATGTCTAACATTGCATTTCTAAGACCACGTATATTGGTTTTTACAAACGTATATCTGTTTGGTAGTATAGGAGGTAACCTCTCTTATACTTAACACCCTTCCCTGAAGTGCATGACCTTGGAGGTTGTACTTTTGTGGAAACCAATTAATGTGTCGTCGGAAATGGCAATGTGGCATTCAAAGTGGGATATGCTGTTTTGAGAATGGTAAAACGTTACCTCAAGCCTCACACAACGGTAATGGCAAAATAGGGTATATGCGGTGGGGCTATGTGGGTCGCACCCATTAGGAGATGATCATCACCTTTCTAGATTTCCCTATACATATTGGGTTTGTTGTGTATGATGTGGCCATAGATAGGTTGGGAACGACCGGGGTAATGACCTATTCGATATTATCTATGATAGAGGTAGGCCACACTATACCAGAAAAGTCATTTCGCCACGCCTTTGGGCCGTGGCTAAAAGCTTTTGCCACGGCTTTGGGCCGTGGCAAAATAGGCAGTGGCAAAAATTTGCCACGGCCCAGAGCCGTGGCTGTTTTCAATTTTGCCACGGCTTGAGGCCGTGGCAATATTTCGATCAGCCACGGCTTATAGCCGTGGCAAATATATGTTTTGCCACGGCTTTAGGCCGTGGCAAATTTTTGTATGTTGCTCAAATCAATTAACCGTCAGCGGTTCTTACTTCGGTTCAATTCAATACAAAATAATGCCTCGGTTGAAACTCAAAACATAGAGTAAATGTCTCAATTCACAATACGGTTCACTGTTATAAATAGTTCATCAATTACAATACAATGATACATGAAGACAAAAGTTTCCGATAATTAATCAAGTACAATACGATGACACATGGAGACAAAAGTTTCAGATAGTTCATCAAGTACAGTACAATGATACATAAAAACAACAATTCAGCAACAATACATAATACACGCTACAAAGTGTAACTAATCTCCAACATTGTTGTGAGGAGGCAATACATAATACAAGTACAGTACAATGATACAATAAGTTTTCGCATATAAGGCATGTATTTCAACTTCAAGCTTCACATCATCCACTTCAACAGTAAGTCCTGTAAAAAGGATATATAAATAATTAGTTGATGTGGGATAGTAATATCTAATAAAAAAATCTTGGCTAATTCTACTATCAAGTTAACCATTATTTTCAAGTGAGTACAAAACAAACAAAACAACCTCTTAGTAAACACAATTGCTTTTGTTTGTTACTTATTAATGCCACAAGTGTGTAAGAATAATTTGTAAACACTGTACATTTTGTATGGAAAGTTAGTTTATTCACAATGCACAAAGTTTCAAAATGCAATTGATGACAGTAAAACTAGGAGTCAATGAACACATTGGGCAGAAATGATTACATTTAATCATTAACTGGACAGAGCAACTCTTATATAACTAAACGTTAAAATCTAAATACATCAAAGAGCAAAGACAAAAAAACACTTTTACACACATAGACACGGGAATGAAATGATTACATGTCGTAAAGCTTTGTTATTCTTTGCAGTGTACAAGATTTGATGGGTGAAATTAAATGCAGCAATGTAGTTTGAGATGTTCAAACCTCCTTCTTGCTACGTTTGTCTCTATGCTTGATAATCTCCTTCTTGCTATGTATTACTGAATGCCAGTCAAATGACGTTAAGGTTTAAATAGATGAACCATTTCACATCTGAGACTCCTTAAGGTTTAAATAGATGAACCATTTCTCATTTGAGACTCAAATGCAACGAGGTCGTTTATACTTTATAGTTATCAAGCGTATCAACAGGAATTTAATTTTTTGTATTCCCTACTTATTTTAATCAAATGTCACAAATCGGCAGATAAGAAACAAGGAATAAATAATGCATGTTAATTTATTAGTGAACCTGTGCAACGTATTATAAAAGTAAGTAAAACTTGATTCAATGAAACAAAATGAGATATATCTACAAACACAATAAATGTTTTTTATTCTTCGGTATCCAAACGATATTTATATATAGTATACATTGTGTAGGAAGCTAGAAATAAATTGTAAAAATTGAAAATTCAGTTGTTGATTAAACCATATTCAGTTTAATCCGTGGCAAAAATGTATACAATTAGTTGTAAACTGAAACTACTCCTACTGCTATTTCTATTTGAATGAGGGATATCCCTAACTAATTAGCATTAAAAATGGTAATTAACTGGGAAAAACAAAGTTTGAAAGCTATGAAACTATCCTTACATTATACTAAAATTGCAAGAATCGCTCTCTTCTACCACTATTTTCTTCCCAAAATGAAATCAAACATGACCTATTGTTTTGTAATGCTATAAATTCAAAGAAACCACCAGTAAACTATTATAAACTAAAGAATGAAAACTGTCAACAAAATTAAATGTTATATTTGATCATACATGCATCACTAAAAAGAATCATTAATGGTGAAATATTCTCCTTTTATTACTTACGAGTTAAAATCCAAATTAATCTTTCATCCGTATGTTTTTATGTTCACACATTATATGGAAGAATAATCCTTTGCCTAAACAACCATACAATACCTATTTTAATTTTTTCAGAAAACATAGTACATATTTTGCTCCAGTGTAAAATTAAAATAAAATAGACAGAACTGTTGCATACATTACATACATCTAAAATGTATAAATCCCAAAAACACTCATCATAATTGTTACACTAAATTAAATTTTTAAAAATACATTAAAGTATTAACATAGTAAAAAAACAAAGTAATTAGTTTCTTGGTCTTCTTTTTTTCATGAAAGACAGCTTATAATCACATGTGGTTGCTTTAAATTCCATAAAGACCACATATACGAGGTATAAAATTCCTTAAATTTACATATTATTTTTGCATGTTGAATCACATGTGATGCTGTTTTTAACGATGTGACGAAGCAAATACTGACAGTTTAACAACCTAGTAATGTTCCAATAATTGAATAAAGTGTTGTCATTCACATTATTAGTTGGGCAAGTGGATACCAAAAAGATTAATAATGAATAACGTGTTCCAATAATCAATCAGCTCCACTATATTTTACCAATTTTGTCTGTTTTTCATCGAATGAAGGTATTAGGTTTAAATTCCCAGTCCCAAAAGGTAAAATGCAATTTCCGAATTAAACAAGTTTTGTTCCCACTTGTGAAGAGACGTTTATTTAATGTAATAAGTAAGCAGATATTAAATGAAGGCAAGTACTCACAGCTCAATGATCAACATAGCTTTATAGGTCAATTTGTCTAAATCCATTAGCTAATTCTTTCCCAGATTATATCGCCACTTGCCTATATAGAAAGAAAAAAAACTTAATTCAAAGTAAATCCATAATTAAATAATGAGATGTAATAATTAAATAGCCTTTATATTCCAGCTTATCATCAAAAAGGGAAAAATTGTCGGAAAACTCTTAGCAGTCTTATCTCCTTGGTATTCTAACAGTGGTGGAAACTAGTTGTCATTAACTAATACTGCCCCTCTCAACCAAACCCTTTCCAATCATCTCTATGTCATACCCACTGTTGGATGTCCATACACTTGGAAAAACAAGAGTAAATATGCAAAACGAACCTTATGTTAATTAACTAATCATTTTACAGTCTTGAAGCTTTATGCCTTTGGCCAAATTTCTCCATATTTGTCCCTACTTCGAGCATCTCAGATCACTCTCCCACTATCCTATCTTCCAACAGGAAGGACGTGAAAAACCACCGATCTTCTAAATTTTTTAACTTCTGGATTAATAAACTAGAATTTAAGTCAATTACTTTACAAGGTTTAGACTTCAAACCAAACTTAAGAACAATAAAACACCATTGGAACATGGACTAGAGACTTGTGTGGTGATGGTAACAAAAGAACAAGGGAACACTGAGAAAAGCTCAATAAAATACAAATGGACATGATGAAAATCAAGTACTTGCAGGTTCAAAAAAGTCTACAACTTCATATGAGTTCAAAAAAAATAAAAAATAAAAGTTTGCCAAAATAAAGGAAAGCAACACGATTAACCTCATTCTATGGCTGGAACTGGGTGAGCTCTCTTGTCTTTTCTTGTTCTTTTCTTCAAAGCAGTCATGTGAGCTTTAAGCATTGTTGCATAAGAAGATTGAAACTTTTGGTGCTCTTTAGCAGAGAGCTTCAATTACAAGAAAATGTATCGTTGCATGAGAATATGAAACTGACATTAATAAGATATTAATCGCAACAAAATAGAAAAATGCTAACAGTAAAACAGGCATTCAGTCAAGTATAGCATACCGCAGTGGCAATATTTTTCTTTCCATTAGTAGCACGGACAAGGCATTTATACTCAATGGTCTTTTTCTGTTTTCATTTTGTTTTTCACAGCTTTGCTTGTCATGGATGCTATTTACATAATACAAGTCGAGAGTGAGAAAAAAATCATCACTCAGGTATAAAGGTCAACCAAAATATACGAATAACATTGTAAGATATAGAATCACGAAAAACTTACAGCGCCTGAAAATGACCCAAACAAATCCCTTCTCATAGGCACCTTTATACAATTTTATAAGCTCATTCAAGAATTAGGGTGAATCGAGATGAACCTTCAACAAAAAAAGGATTAAAAAAGAAATCCATGTATTGAATTAAATATAATAAATTATACATCACAGTAGTTTAATCACTGATTGTTGGCATGGCTCTTTTCCACATCACTTTAATAAACTCGATTTATTAATAAAAACATTTCGATTGATACATCCCATCACGATAGCTGAAAACCCTAATAAACTATCACGCAACAATCAGTGACCTAATCTCAATAATCATCAGGGAGAAAAAAAGACTCAGACATTAAACAATAATAATCAATTGACCCAAATCAATGTTAGAGGATTACCATTTTCGATAAAGAAAAAAGCGGAATTGGATGGAAACGATGAGAGCGGATGAAAACTGAGGAAAGGGGGTGACAATTGGCGCAAGCTAGGGCACAGAGGTGAATAATTGGGGATGGATGTGCAGGGCGTTTTTTTTACAAGGGGGTGAATTTTTGAGATATACAGCAACACGGGTAGGGGTGAATTTTGTTGGATAACACTGGAATGTTCAATAGCCGTTCCAAAATTACCACGGTCAACAACCATGACAAATTAGTTTGCCACGGTTCGGAACCATGGTAAAATTGCCACGGCTTAAGACCGTGGCAATTCTTCCGCATTTGGGTGTGGCAAAATAGACAATATGGTGTAGTGCCACTTCTGTGTTGGTAGAGGGCAGCGGGGCTGTGCTTTGGTACATTCCTCTAGAGATGTATTGTACGGAAGGTAATCCCTTACCTTATCATTGTTGAAATCCATTCTCCAATACGTGCCTTTAACGTGCTTGATTGTATACCTAAATATGCCGTTGAATTTAATAAATGTAACAATTCCAACTATTTTAATATGCTATTTGAAAGGATTTTAAAAGCAATGTCATTAGAATTGATATTAAATGATTTGATAAAAATATTTTAGTTATCATAAGGTAGAAACCCGTCCGTGTTTATGTGCAACGTAGTCTTATGAGATACTCTTCTTTCCAAAGGTTTTGTTTGACATCAAAGTTGATCTATGACACTATCATATATATTTATAATTCTATCTCACGCTATTTTGCCAAGTCTAATCCTGGTATTTTTAATACTCGGGTCAGATCCGAATAGTTTTAGGATTAGCTGAAGATGCTTGGAGTTTCCAAAGGAGAGCTGGAAATCTTCATCAACGTATGAACGTAGTTTACTTTTCCGCTGTATTTGTTGTTTTTCAGCATTTGTAAGGACAAGTATTTATAACCGTCCAAGCTAAACTTAGGATAGACTCTAATATATGTATTTCAAAGTTTTTCTACTGTAAGGATTATTGAAATAATATATATGTTATTCCATTCGTGTGAGATTCTGTACAGTCTTTTTTACCCTTAACTATCTGCCTTCTCGTTCAATTTGGGTTGGATATGTGTAGTTTGTTGTCAACCTAAACTATATGGAAGTGTTGATCGATACACCTTAAAGCTAACCATATCAAACCGACTCCAACTATACTTGAATACAACCTAGATCGTTGCGTTCAATTTGGAAAAATAAGATTTTGGAGGCCCTAAGTGGCCAAAAAAGTTCGGTCAAGTGCTTAGGGGTTCGGCCATGAGTTAATGAGGTGGATGACATCTTATTTTGGCTAAGTGGAGAGTGTAGAAAGGAAGGAAGGTTTCTAGAATAAGTTTGTAAGGGTTAAAAGTGAAAAAGGTAGGATTTTCAACTTTGTAAATTCGTGGGAGCCATGAAAGTGTTCATGAAGATTGAAGGAGGATTTAGAAAGTAGGAATGAAAATGGAAAATGAGAGTAAGGTTAGGAAATTTGTTTATGTACAAGTGGATAAATTGAATTACCTAAAATATCCTTAGTCCTTTACCCTTCTTTTCCCCTTTTGCCACCTCATCATGTCTCCTTCCACCCTTGTACCTCATGCCCCCAACTTGCCCCCCTTATCTCTTCCCATGCCAACATGCATTTAATGCTAATAGTACTTATGTCTCTTAATGTCTCACTTTACTTTTAATTTCTTTTAATTTTATTTTCAAACCTTACATACTTAAGAAAATACATATGCATATATACTATAATATATATACTACGTCATTTGCAAATTCATGTAAATATATTTACACTAGAGTTTACAATGATTTCGACAACTTTCACCCGATGGAAAATCGAAAATTCAGAAAACGAATTTCGGTCACATTTTCGATTTTTCTTCGAACTAAATATTTTTGTAAACAAATTCTGAAAACTATATCACGTTAGGACTTATGAAATTTGGTTTTGGTCAAAACTCCAACATTGTCCACATTCAATTTTGTAATTCCAAACACAAAATCCTTGGTTCAATAATAACAATTATTATTAACCGTACTGCTCTGGCCAGAAACTTTGATTTTGAGTCGACTATAGTTGACTTGAATAATGTTTCATTTCTAATGCTTCAACTTAGACCCAACTATAGTCGTTCGATGGATGCTATGTCATAATTTAACTATAATCAAAGGGAGTGTCTATATTAAAGTTCCACGATATTCTTAAGTCCAAGGAACTGTGTAACATCGTCACTTCGAGACTGTCTTTTTGACCTTAGTTGTATTAACCAACAGAGAACTCTCAATTAAGCCATTCTATAGTTATCCAATAACTATCAATATGTAAACCCTTTGTGCCCCCAACATCTATGAGTAATACACTGTCCAATGTTTGGGGAGAATTATGTACTCTAGACTTAATGGATGTATCGATATCCAGTCTCGATACATCATGACTAGGAATATTTAAAACTGTATGTTTATTTTATTGTGATAAATCACTCATGATTACAACAAATTGTAACTAGTTTCATAAAACATACCATTTATGGAAATTCTTAATATAAAATATATTTTTAATTAAATAAATAATTAATACAACATATTTATCAAGTATATTATAAAAGGAAAACAACTTTTATTTTGAACAAGATTGATTATCGAGTTAGGTGTATGTAACAAATTACATAATTGTCTATAGAGCATACCCTAACTCTATCATTTGCCTCAGGCCAACAAAAATTCCTAGATTTGGAAATTCAAAATCGACTCAACCTCAAATTCTCCTATCAATTCGATCGAGCTGATTTCATCGTGCCTCCTCTTGTTTGCTACCATGTGACACCTCCTTTTGCTATTTTCCGTGCGCCTATCGAGTTGAGCTTTGGTGAATGCTAGGAAGAGAAAGATTGCAGTCAACATTTATTTAATGAGTTAATCTTTCAACTCATCAATTTTAGTAGTTCAGCTTTTTTCATACTATAATGTTTTAGTACTTGAGCCTCATGAGTTGAGCTATAATGTTTGTATGAGTATTTGTGTTGTATTGGTTTCTTTTTCTGTATGAATTAATTAATGTGTAGTTGTTCTAATGTCGAGCTATAATAATTTTGCTAATTTTTCTATTTTTGTATACAATGTACATCATAATTGATGAACAATGAATTATTTTAGATGAGCACTTCAAAAATGAACATAAAAGATAAGGGTGAGTCGGCTAACCTAGTTCCACATTTGTATAACTATCTACACAGTGGAAATGGAAGACATGGCATGTTATTGTTTAGTTAGTACACTATGTAATCACTTGAGGTAAATCATATATCGTAGTTTGTGCCTTAAGTGGTAATCATACTAAATTGAATTAAACAGTTTAAGCCTGAAGTGGTAACCATATACCATAATTTACTACTACTTATAAAAACGGTTAACATATAGTAAGTAGTTATTTAGATGCACAATTTACTGATGCTTATATACACAGTTACTGATGCTTATATGCACTTTTAGTAATTTATATGCCATGGTTTACTGATGCTTATATACACAGTTAATACATGTATAATGATTAAGTAGTTATTTGTATGCACAGTCGATTGATGCTTATATACACAACTACTGTTGCTTATTACACAGTTAATACAGATACACAATCACAAAAAACCAACCTTCTTTCAACAGTTTATATACACTATGCCTGTATACATGCATATATGCATAGTTATGCTTTATATAGTAGTTCATGTATAATGCTTCTATACATACATAGTGTTCTCAAGTCTTACAATAGTTTATGTATAATGTCTGTATACACGGTTTATATATATTGTGCCTATATACACAGTTTATTCATGTTCATGTATAATGCTTATGTATACAGGTTTGTTGCTTGGTGGCTGCTGTATGAAGTGTGAATTAAACTGAAGTTGTGTCTTTATGATGTATGAATTGCCGTATGCTTGGTGAATTCAAGCTTGAGGTCATTTCTTTCTTTTATTTCTTGTTATTTAGTGTTTGAAATGTAGAGTAACTATTGCTTATTTAATTATGAACTGACTATGAAATGAAGGTGTATTATGAACTGAAAGACTTTAAGTTTGTAATCATGTACTTCAGCTGTTGTTTGGTTTGTCATCATGTTGTACCTATAAACTGTCAAGTAATGTTGATGCTCGACAAGTATATCATGTAGTTGTATGTCGTGCTGTTCTATTACAGGAGTACAGGGCGGTAGGTGAGTAATCGGGATAAGGTGCATAGAGAAGGTGACTTGGCGCTCCGAAGATATATTTATTTATAGCTACTCTCCTCTATACCTTATATTATATTATATTTAGTATCCAGACTTTGTTGTACTATCATTTGGAGACCCTATTTTATCAGCACTTATATGGACTACAGTTATTTCCAGACAATGATGTTTTAAATTATTTTCAGAATTTATATTTTATTTTCTTCCGCTGTGAGATCTAAAGGTGTAAAATGTTCTAAACTTATAATTGTCTTTGTATCACATAAACCATAAAACCTAAAGATTTGTATTTCTTACCATGCCATGAGTTCAAATGCCTTTTTGGGTTTTGGATCAGTGTGTCCAGAAGTGTGTGTTGTTACACTAAAGGACAAACTTTAGAATTTTTTTGTTTCAAGGACGTGAGGTTTCAATCTCAAGTTCAAGGATAAAGTCTTTGTAATAATCCACCTCAAGTAAAAACATCCTTTAGCTTAAATCGTACGGGAATGCTAGTAAGGTTGAGTAGGCAGCAATGACTTATGGAGGAAACATGGGAGATGATGGGTGGTGGCAGCTTTGGGGAGGGGTGGGGGTGCACGTGGTGGTGGTGTTTGTAGGACTAAGGTTCAGTTTGATGAGGAAGAGTGGTTTTGGGAAGAAGAACCGACAAAGGTAATTGGTGGTGGTGCGGCAATCTTGCCGGGAGGAATTTCAACTTTTGATGGTGGTGACGGCGACAACGGTGGCTGGCGATAGCCCTTCCTATATGTATTGATAGTCGAGAATACTAAATGGAATTAACATTATTTGTATTTTAAAAATGAATGTAGTACTATATACTTATGCCGCTAGTTCATTTTAGCATTTTTGTGAACCGTAAAAACAAACATAGCATTAGATCCATATAATGGTTATATAATTTAGCATTTTTTAGAATTGTAAAAGTGAATTTAGCATTATATACGCATGATGCTAGTTTAATTTGGTATTTTTTGAACTACAAAAATAAATATGCCATTATATTCATGTAATGCTAATTTAATAATTTTCTTTTATTGTTCAATTTTTTAAGGTGATTTTCAAGTACGTGATGTTGGTTAGGGTTCTGATGAGGTGTGGTTTTACAGTGCAACATTTGGATCTGGTGGCAATTAGGGTTCGTGGGATGGAGATGTTGGCGTTGATAGAGGTGTTGAGGATGTTGGCACAACTGCAGTACTTTCAGGGTTTGAGGTCTCTAACGAGATTTGAAGGTGGGAGACCTAAAGTAAATTTCAAGAGAAAATATGTTGATAGAGTTACGGCTTGAATGTAAATTTTTCCTTCAGTTTGTCCTTTTGGTTGGTTCCTTTTTGTAGGATATTGCAAATAATTTTTATCAAATATATTATCATTATGTGCTTAGCTGAAATTAATGAAAGATAGCAACAAATGTTTTTCTCAATATTATATAATCTAAAGACCTGCCATTATGTTCACAAGTATATATGCACGTTTAGGTGGACCTGTATCTAATCACAATGTCTTGTTGCTAGATCACCTCCTCCTTCCTTTTTAGTGCTTCATGGTCAATAGTCTCTCATATATCATTTATGTTGTATTTTTTTTAATTCAGATTTTGTTGAATATACTCATCAATATTTTTATTAAATTTTGTGATTGTGATAAGGTTAGATGATAAAAAAATTCAAAGTATGAATCAAAGATGTTTTTACTTTAACCTTATGATATCATAATTTGCATAAGGTTAGAAAGTTAACTTTTATTTGCCAGGCTAATTCTTCCTCAAGCAAATGGAATGGCAACGCCGTTCAAAACGAATACAAGCTCTCGTACGCCAAGAAAGGTAGATACCTTACAGTTTCACAATGCAGCATAAGCATCTATATTTCAGTAACCTGAGTTAATCACATTTCAAAAGAAACTTTGGAACTCACAAACCGATCTGAAAAGTTCATCAAAACCTCTTAGTAACTAACCCGAAAATATTGAAACCTCTTAGTAACAAAAAGTTACTGTTAGATAGCTTTTAGGCCATGGTATCTCCTCCTCCTCCCTGCTTCACGTGAGTAGGGTCCTGAAGTGAATATATATCTTCTTCAGTCTTCCTGCTAGATCACCTACAACATATTGCAAACAAATAACTTTTTCAGTCTTTTATTACTTAACATACTACCTACTTACAGCTTTTGTATCATCATGAGAGAATAATCTGAACAGTATATAACAATATATATCATCTGCAAAGTTTTGTTCAGGTAAAGAATAAGAGTTGCATGTTGTATACTTACTCAACTACTATTATTTTTTACCAATAATCTGGAGGTTGTCCGTAAAATTTTTAAGGGGCGTGTCTTAAAAATCTATAAATTTCAAATTATTAAGAAATGGATGTATTATCATTGCTATAGTTTGATCTTCACACCATTTAACTATCATTTCATTAGTTATATATATATAAGATATATTTTTATTTTTATTTCTAAATTTTCTGATATTGTAATATTGTTTGTCCTAATTCCTTGTCAGATAAGTTATGCTTAACTGAAATGATTGCATGTTGATGATAGAATCATCTAATGACATATGTAAATAGCTCTAAATTATTGTTAACTGCATGAACTATTCTAGCAATAGTGTTGCCTTGTATGTAATGTTATATAATTTTATAAACTTGCTCAAAACATTTTACCCAGCTTTACTTGTAAATAATTCTACGATTACTTGGAGTGAATCATCGGATGCATTCAGTGTCCTTTTTTTATTTTCTCAAGTGTACAACAAACTTGTATAGTTAATAATTGTAGTAGTGTTTGATTACATCATTACATCAAAAAGAGATACTCACACATTAAGATAATAAGCACGTCCTTTCTCTAAAACAGTTGATATGAAACAAAAAATTCAAAATTTTCTTCATTAAATGTCATTTAATACCTTGATAGATTAATAGCCTCACCATTTTTTGTCAGTTAATTGCATGGTTACTTATGCTATTGATCTTTTCAAGCTTCAAACGTTACAATTTTGAACTATATAATGAAAGATAATTATTGGCAGTTGAATAGAGAATAAAAGGCTACTGCCAAAATTAGGGAAAAAAATTAATAAAAGAATAATAAACAGGAAAATATGCTATCAACGGAAAACTTTAAATGTTCCTTTTACATGTCATAATAATATTTACCTTGGGCAGCACAGTTCTGATGGTTTTTCTTCTTCAATATGTGTAAACTCTTTCAAAAAGATACATTAGGCCTATAACACAAACTTAGAGTAATAAGCAGAAAATAACCTTACAAAAACTTACAAATAGAAGTTAGGTGAAAAAAGTGTATGAAAGTTTGAGGAAGTATTTTCGTACTGGATATTTTGGAGCCTGTAAAAAATCAGATTTGTTAACTGCTACTTTGTTAACTTCTATATTGGGACAAGCACCATTATCCAAGTGGTTAAGTGATTCGGCTTTGGCATGAGAGGTCACAAATTCGAAACTTGCGTAGCGTGATTCGAACGTTTATTGACATGTGATATGTTGTCCTAGTGACATGTTGTATATAAAGTACCATTTCAAAAAAACTACTATTTTGGAGCCTGTAGATGCTTGTATAAACAAATTTGTTAACTACTAATTTGAAAAGAGAAGAAATTCAACGTCAGTGCAGCAATAGTCAGCAGAAAAATACAATACTGCAATAGCAAATCCGAATCTATTATTGTAGAGAATACTGCAATAGGCTCATCTGATTTCCCATAGGACCCGATTGAGGTTTACCATTTGCATCCTATGAAGCTGTAACTGCAGAGAATTTAGGTAAGATTTCAATATTACTTAATAGTAATAAACTCACTGGAATGGAAAATGAATGATTTATAAGTTTACTTTCATATTTAACTCAGTTCATCTGAATTAACTCACCTGAAGGCTACCGACCGAGTTTAATTAAATTCACATAAATTGAACTAATATGAAGTTTGAAGCATTAAGCGAGTTCAATAAACTTTGAGTTTGAATTAACTCATGATTTAACTTTTGATTCTAGTTAAATCGAATAAATTTTGAGTTTTATGACTTTAATCTACTAGTAATCGAATCATTTCATTATTTTATGAATTATCGTCCATGAATTATTTTGCATTATGAATATCGAAGTTATTATATCATCAAGGTTTATATAAATAATGATTTCACTGATAAAATAATTGGTTGTATTTATACATCTTATTATTCGGTGACAATAAGGACAACAAATATTGAGTAAGGTTGAGAAAGCAAAGCTTTGAGGTTCAAGTAGAAAGGTAAAAACAACATCAAGATGCAATTTCACATTATAATCTGTTCAATTCATTTGTTTATTGACATTCTTGATCTTAGGACGATGGTTTTCAATGTGGATGGATCACTTATCAAAATTTACTTACTATACTTATGATTGCTCCTAGAAGACAACTTTTTCCGAATTGAAATTCTTACTTGTTTCCCTTGTTTAAACAAATTTCCTACTTGTTTTCAATTTTTGTCATACCAATAAATGATATAATAAGGAAATTTCTTTTAAATTCGTACATTTTATTAGTGGAGTAATTATGATTTATTTTTCTAAAGGAATTTTCCTTCTTTCCTTGTTTCTCCCAAAGTCAAAAGGAAATTTGTAACTTAGTTGTTTTTCTATCACCACCACCATGTGCTCATATGTCTCCAAGTTATGAAATGAGACTTAAAACACAGAGAATACAGTTGAAACGAGGTTCACCAAAGGTATACTTATGCTAAATATTGGTTGATTGTATATTCTTTTCTTCTTTTATAGCTATAACTATGCAAATAGATTGTAGATTTATAAATATTAAGTGACAACATGGAAAAGTGTAATACTGAGCGAGGGATACATATTTTTTTACTGTTATTGAGGTACTGATGGTTATTATATAAATTTCAATATGAAGCATGATTGAACTACAACATTTGTAAAACAAATTAAATGACTGAAATCCATTGATATCTGGTATTAATTCAAAAATCTGAAACCATATTTATTTTCTATTATATAAATCGTGTGAAGACATATATCTGTGCAACATTGAATGTTCAATAAGTTATATTAGTTTTGCCAAGAAAGAATAAGTAGACTAAAGACATACCTTGTTTCTTAGTTACTAAGTGAGGAATCTGAATGTATAGTCCTATACATTGCTTATAAAGGAGTTCACAGAAGAGCAGTGTAACATGTTATAGTTTAAGATTTATTTATCACAAAAAACTTGTACGGAGCACCAAGTGCTCCTCTAAAGCGAGACAGTACTACAAACATCAGGCAAACAGATGCATTCGTACATGCTCAGTTAAGATGTTTCACACCTATGTGAACCATGAGTCACTTTATTCACAAATTCACACAAAAAGTTAACCTGATGGGAATTTAACACAACTTTTCGATCTGAAGTCAGATATGCTACAGTTGTTTAACTCACATAATATGTAGCAAGCTTCCAACAATATTAAAAATTAAAAAATTGATATACTCAAACAAACAAATCTATCCTAAACCAAACATCAAGTACAAATCGAAGAATTGATTTAATAAACTATTCACGTACTAAGTGTAGCCATATGTAATCAATTTGTATAACTTCAGCGTCAGTGTAGGAGTAGTCAGCAGCGTCAGTGTAGGTAGATGCGGCAGAAGTTGATAGTAGAGATTCGAGAGTCGGGAGTGGAGATTTGAGATGATAACGAATTGAGGGTTAATTTAGGGGCGATTAGGGAATTTTAGGCTGCGAGATGATAACGATAATGAGGGTTAATTTGAGGCGACTAGGCATTTTTAGGCTGTTGGGAAATGAAATGAAATGAAACACGAAGTGAAAAGGGCATTTTAGGAAGTTCCAAAAGACACGATTGATTATAGTTCAATAAATTCTTATTATTAATAGTAGAGATGAGGAATTTTCCTTCTTTCCTTGTTTCTCCTAAAGTCAAAAAGAAATTTGTAACTTAGTTGTTTTTCTATCACCACCACCATGTGCTCATATGTCTCCAAGTTATGAAATGAGACTTAAAACACAGAGAATATAGTTGAAATGAGGTTCTCCAAAGGTATACTTATGCTAAATATTGGTTGATTGTATATTCTTTTCTTCTTTTATAGCTATAACTATGCAAATAGATTGTAGATTTATAAATATGAAGTCACAACATGGAAAAGTGTAATACCGAGCTAGGGATCCATATGTTTTACTGTTATTGAGGTACTGATGGTTATTATATAAATTTCAATATGAAGCATGATTGAATTACAACATTTGTAAAACAAATTAAATGACTGAAATCCATTGATATCTGGTATTAATTCAAAAATCTAAAACCATATTTATTTTGTATTATATAAATCGTGTGAAGACAGATATATCTGTGCAACATTGAATGTTCAATAAGTTATATTAGTTTCACCAAGAAAGAATAAGTAGACTAAAGACATACCTTGTTTCTTGGTTACTAAGTGAGGAATCTGAATGTATAGTCCTATACATTGCTTATAAAGGAGTTCACAGAAGAGCAGTATAACATGTTATAGTTTTAAGATTTATTTATCACAAAAAACTTGTACCGAGCACCAAGTGCTCCTCTAAAGCGAGACAACACTACGAACATCAAGCAAATAGATGCATTCGTACATGCTCAGTTAAGATGTTTCACACCTATGTGAACCATGAGTCACTTTATTCGCAAATTCACACAAAAAGTTAACCTGATGGCAATTTAACACAACTTTTCGATCTGAAGTCAGACATGCTACACTTGTTTAACTCACGTAATATGTAGCAAGCTTCCAACAATATTAAAAATTAAAAAATTGATGTACTCAAACAAACAAATCTATCCTAAACCAAACATCAAGTACAAATCGAAGAACTGATTTAATAAACTGTTCACGTAAGAAGTGTAGCCATATGTAATCAGTTTGTATAACTTCAACGTCAGTGTAGGAGTAGTCGGCAGCGTTAGTGTAGGTAGATGCGGCAGAAGTTGATAGTAGAGATTCGAGAGTCGGGAGTGAGATCTGAGATGATAACGAAATTGAGGGTTAATTTAGGGACGATTAGGGAATTTTAGGTTGCGAGATGGTAACGATAATGAGGGTTAATTTGAGGCGATTAGGCATTTTTAGGCCGTTGGGAAATGAAATGAAATGAAACATGAAGTAAAAATGGTATTTTAGGAAGTTCCGAAAGACACGATTGATTATAGTTGAATGATTTCTTATTACTAATAGTGGAGATAGAGATAGAGAAGAGATGAGGAAAAGAGCACTGGTAGACTGGGAAGTTCATAGAGATCCATGGACAGCCCACGAAGCTTTATTGTTCACTACCATGGGCCGGTTTCTGATGATAATTTTGTGAAACCCAAGGTTAAAATTTTTGAACGCTTTTACAAACATTTAGCAGGAATATTTATTCAAAATAAAAATCTTTAAACATTTTTCATCTTCACGACGCTTTAGTTCAAAGATTCGGGAGAAAAGAAAATCAAAATGGCAGCAGAAGCATCTAGTACAAAGCAATGGCTTCCTCTTGAAGCTAATCCCGACGTCCTTAATCAGGTACCTTTGGATCATTAATCCTTAGGGTTTCACTCCATTAAAAATTTATCTCGGTCCATATTTTTATTGGTTGACTAATTGAGCTGCAGTATATTTGGGGACTTGGAGTTCCGGAACATGTAGCGGAGTTTACTGATGTGTATGGATTGGATGATGAGCTTCTCGAATGGGTTCCTAAACCTGTGCTTGCCGTTCTTTTCCTTTTCCCGGTAATTTACTTGATTCTTTTATCCTTGATCCTTTGATTTTATCGACTTTGAGGTTTATTGGTTACGTTTTTTTTTTGCGTGATTGATTTAGTTGGGTGATGATAGAGACGAAGAAATTGCTGGAACTTCAGAAATCAATTTCAGAGTATGTACAAATCTTAAAACATGGATATTTTGCATTGCTGACTTAACAGCAGATTTTGAATCCTGCCAAAGTTACAGTTTCATGTTGGTCATAATGTGAAGCATTTTATTGTTTACTTGAAAATCATCAATTTTGCATTTTTGTTCCCTTAGTATATTAATTGGCCATAAGAAAATATTGTCCTTATGAACAGCAGTTGAAGGTAATTCAGAATAAGTTTCAGATGGTATTACAGGCATCCATTTAGTGGATGTTATATCCATCTAGTACAATGGAGTATAGTTTCGGTTTGGAGATGCCAAGGTATCAACACTCTAGTTGAGTATATTGAGGAAGCTTTTGTCTTATCTTTAGGGTGAACGGTGCATCTTTATATCAAAAGAGTAACGATGTCAGCTGAAGTTGCTTTGTTGGTGACTTCACTAGAGAAAAGAGCTAAACATTAAAATTTGGATTTGTACCTGACTATATATTGTTTTGAATATAATATTGAATGGCAACTTCAATGATGTAAACCTATTTGCGATCTTCTTAAAATTTCCATTTAAGAATATCTTTTTTGAATGGGGTGTGATATATCATTATCGGTAGGCCTCTGAAGAGATAAGGGTGATCAGTAATCACTGGAGACCAGCACCATGCTAACCAAACACTAGTGGATTGATTTTTTTATTTTTAACTTAAATTTATTGCTGGCTGGTTATCAAAATTGAATTGCTAGCAGAATGATGAAATATAAATGTAATATCATGATTCTAGGTTGGTATGTTGTGGAGTTGCAAGAAAATAACAAATTCGGGCATAATTTTCTCAATAACAAAACTTCCATGTATGCTGGAAGTTGACAAAAGTCGAGATTTTAACCTCTAAAGCAGATTAACATTACATGTAATTCGCTATACCCACACATCTGTCCTAGATGGTCGGGCATTGTGTGTAGGTCCTCCCTACTTCCCTAAGGGTATCACAACTACCATTCTAAGAAATCCATTCTGGAAAAACTAGAGATTCATGTGACTAAATTGTTCTGGTTACGGGGACTTCCATTTTGACATAAATAGAGAATCATGTGGAATAGTTTCAGAAGGAATGTCTTGTCATCGAAATCTTTGTTCTCGGGTCTATAAATTATACATCCCATGGTTGAATAATATTGCACTTTTACAATTTTGATCCCATCCTCATCGTTTGTCATTTGTAACAATGAAAAGTGCACTCCATTTAATATTCATGGAAACTCTATTTTAGTGAAATAGAGAGCAAATGGAGATTTAATTGTAGACGGTACTCCATTGTGCCAAATGAAGCTTCTTTAAACCAAAAGGATTGATGATATTCCTCATGGGTCCAACATTATGCTGGCTTAACTTTTTTTAACGAATAAGCTCTTGTGTCATTTAACTACACATTGCACATTCTTAACACATTTCCATGCATATTGGGGGCAACGCCTCCATATTCTTTGACGCAGCGGATATAACACTTGACGACGAATTGAAGTATTCGTGTCGAACAAATCGATAAACGATTCGATGAAACAATATAAAATCGATGGATTGATGATGCCGAACGTCCAAATCCGTTGATCTCGGAAGATACCGGATTCTAGCTATCCCTAACACGTTGATCGCGCACGATACCGTGTTAAAAGATCTACGATTCTTCTACGTTGATCTCGCGCACGAGATTCCGTGAATCGGCTTCAAGTCCGTTGATTCGAGCGCACTCGAATATCCGAAGATGGAGATAGGAGATCACACTCAACTACCAATTTCAATGGTGACACAAAACAGACAAACAAATTTTATTTCAAATTCAACAACTTCTTTACAATGACACAATACCCCTATTTATAGGGTCCACAACTCACACATACACGGCTTAACATGAATGACTCACGACTCACGACCTACGCCAGTAACGACTTAACAAGTATGCGACCTAACATAAGTCGTTAACGACCTAACAATCACGACTTAGCAAAGTTACAACACAGCGACTCAATTACAATACGATTTACAACAGTAAACGACATATCGACTTAAGAATACAACACACACGACCTTACAACAATACGCGACTCAACACCCTTGCGACTTAACATCTGCGGCTTAAGAAGTTACGACTTACAAACATGCGACTCAACAAACAACGGCTTGCTTCCTACGACATAAGGTCGGGCGACTTAAAATAACAGCGGCATATATCCGGAGCGACCTAACCCTTCACGCGAGTTAAGACTTAACTCGTTAGGTCGTTGCGAGTTGCATCTCCCTTCTCTCTTAACTCGCTGGGTTGCTTGAATGTTTTAGAGCTTAACCCGTTAACTCGCGAGCGACTTTCACTAGGTCGTGAACGACTTAAGGCATCAACTGTTGCATAGGTTGATTGGTTAACGCGCTGCATAGGTTGATTGGTTGACTCGCTAGGTCGCGAGCGACTTAAAGCAAATGAGTTGGTAGATTGCGCTGCATCATCCTCCCCCGGTTGACAAGATTTCGACCTCGAATTTGCTCCTTCCTCTTCCTCGACAAGCTGATGCCCATGATACAGAATCAAATGTTTAACGTTGAAAACGTCTGCAGTGTGAATATGATCCGGCAATCTCAACCGATACGCATTATCATTGATCTTCTTCAAAATTTCCACTGGACCAAATTTTCGAGCTTTCAACTTGTTGTAAGTTCCAACTGGAAAACGATCTTTCGTTAATACCGCGTAAACAAAATCACCTTCTTTGAAGTCTACACTTCTTCGCTTCTTATCTGCCAGTTGTTTATACTTATCATTTGATGCACGCAATCGTTCATGAACAGTTCTGTGACATTCCTGCAACTCGTTCACGAAATCACAAGCTCGTTTAACAACTCCTTTCTGAGATGGTACTGTCATCAAATCCAACGGTCCCTTCGGAATTGCTGAATATACAACTTGAAAAGGACTGAATCCAGTATTTCGATTAACAGCATGATTGTGTGCGAATTCCGCCTGACATAATTTCATATCCCAGCTCTTCAAATTATCTTTCACAAGACATCTTAACAAGTTTCCCAACGATCTATTCACCACTTCCGTTTGCCCATCTGTTTGCGAATGATAGGCGCTACTAAAATTCAACTTCGTTCCAACCATCTTCCACAGACTCAACCAAAAATGACTTAGAAATCGTGTATCCCGGTCAGAAACAATGGATTCAGGTAGCCCATGTAGTCGATACACCTCTTTAAAGAACAATTGAGCAACACGGACTGCATCAGCGGTCTTTTTACAAGCTATAAAATGTGCCATTTTTGAAAACCTGTCCACTACAACATATATTGAATCATTCCCTCGCTGAGTTCTTGGCAACCCCAAAACAAAATCCATGCTGATATCAACCCATGGTCTAGTAGGTACGGGTAATGACATATGCAATCCCTCATTCGTCGTTGTCCCTTTGGAAACCTGACAAATATGACATCTCTCTACAAATCTTTCAACTTCTTTTCTCATAGAAGGCCAAAAATATGATTGCGAAATCAACTGCAATGTACGATCTCTACCCATGACCTTCCTCATGCAACTCCTTCACAATCTTCATTCGCCGGCTGCATTCTGGTATACATAATCGATTCCCTTTAAATAGAAAATCATCCACTAACACGTACTCATCCGTCATTCCTTTTTCGACTTCATCTTCAACTTTACTTTGATCCACCTGTATCCCATCCTTGGATATGATATATTCCAGAAATAACACTTTGCGTCATGAACACACATTTCTTCGTTGCCGCATAAAATTGTTCCTGTCGCAGTATCATCAACATTTCTCTCAGATGATGCAAGTGTTCTTCTGTGCTTCCACTGTATATCAGTATATCATCAAAATACACCACCACGAACTTCCCAATAAATGGTCTAAAGATCTGATTCATCACCCGCATAAATGTACTAGGTGCATTCGAAAGACCAAACGGCATAACCAGCCATTCGTACAACCCCTCTCGTGTTTTGAATGCTGTTTTTCATTCATCCCCTGGTCGAATTCGAATTTGATGGTACCCACTCTTCAGATCAATCTTTGAAAATATAGTAGCTCCATTCAACTGATCTAACAAATCATCCAATCTAGGCATTGGAAATCTATACCTTACAGTAATCTTGTTTAGTGCCCGACTATCAGTACACATCCTCCACGTTCCATCCTTTTTCGGCACTAACAAGGCTGGCACTGCATAAGGACTTAAACTTTCTTGTACACGCCCTTGTTCAAGCAACTCTTCCACCTGCCTTCTCAACTCTTCGTGCTCCTTTGGACTCATTCTGTAATGTGGTCTATGTGGTAACACAGCTCCTGGAACAAGATCAATTTGGTGTTGTATGTCCCTCAACGGTGGTAACTCTTTTGGTAACTCTTCAGGAAATACATCTTCAAATTCTTCCAGCACTGGTTTTACTTCTTCAGGAATTTCAACCACTTCATTACTTTCACGTCCAATCAATAAAAACACTTCCGGCTCTTCTTCTACTTCTTTAACAAACTCCTTCAAAGATAGCAAAGTCTTCAGTTCTTCAATCTCCTCCAACTTGCTTTCCTTCTGTTGTTGCTTTTTAGGAACTAAAGTGATTTTAGTGCCATTGAACATGAAACTGTAGCAGTTAGTTCTTCCATCATGTTGCACGGCCCTATCAAATTGCCATGGTCTGCCCAACAACAAATGATACACATCCATGTCCACAACATCACACCAAATTTCATCTTTATACTTCTGTCCGATGGAAAAATTCACACAAGCTCTTCGACTAACCTTCACCTCCTCACCTTTCCTCAACCAAGACAATTTGTAAGGTTTGGGATGCTTCTCGGTCTTCAATTCCAACTTCTTCACAGCCTCAGTAGAGAAAATATTGTCACAACTTTCTGCATCAATAACAAACTTGCAAACCCTTCCTAAAATAGTACATGTTGACTGAAAGATGTTACTCCTTAACCAGCTAGTCTTCTCCTTCTGCTTTGGTGTCAAGCAATTTCTTCTTATCATCAATGAATATCCATCATCTCTCGACAATAATTCTTCCTCCTCAACCGGTAGTGAATTAGAACATTCTGCTTCTGCATCCTCATCCTCAACCTCAGCAACCATCATTCGTTTCTTAGGCTGCATACATTCATTGCTCTTGTGACCAAACTCTTGACAATTAAAGCATTTGATACTACTATTGACCTTGGTCTTAGCAATTTCATTGACAACCGGTTTACCAACAGCCTTGGAAACGTTGGTATTGCTACTAGCCCCTTTCACTTGATTGTTGGAATTTGTAAACACACCACCTCCTCTTCTGCCTTGCTTCTCCCAAGCTAACGCCTTCTGGTGTGCTTCTGCAACGGATCTAGGGTCAAACATATTCACCATATCCTGAATTTGCATTCTCAATCCTCCAACAAATCTAGCTGTCAACTGCTCCTCCATCTCCATGATATCATTTATGGCAATAAGTTGATAAAATTTATCTGCATAATTATTAACCGACTTGGTCCCTTGTCTCAGATTCTGTAAGCGTTGATACATAAGAGACTGATAATTATAAGGCAAGAAAGTAGCCTTAATTAATTTCTTCATCTTCTCCCATGACTCAATCTTTGACTTTCCCATTCTTTCCCGTGTAAGTTTAGTTTGTTGCCACCACGCCATAGCTCTTCCTCTCAAACGAGTAGCAATCAACTTAACTTTACGATGCTGGGAACTTTCTTAAATTCAAAAATTTCTTCAACATTAGATAACCAGTCCAAAAATTCTTCCACAACCATTCCTCCTTTGAATTCTGGAATCTCCATTTTCATTCCCGACTCTCATCGATGATCATCTGCCGAATCTCTATTTCGATCTCGCACTTGGTCTCGATCTCGATAATGAACACCACCTCTATCATCATACTCTTCAAAATCAGATGTACTGCGATATCGATCATGACCATCGACATCTCTACGATCACGATTATCCCTCCTACCATGTCTTTCATTATCACGGTGTGGTTCATACTCAAACTCACGTTGAGTCCTTCTTTCTTCTTCTCGATACCCATGATGATCTCTCATCATTGAAACTGATGATTCTCTTCTATCTCGGTAAGATTGTGGTGACACCCCTCTCGCTTCCGAAACCGATGGCGAAACCCTGTTTCCTCCATGGTTCGAGACTGGTGACCTTCTCCTTTGACTTTGATTCATGTCGATCATCAATTTCTCCAACTTCCCAATACCTTCATGAAGCTTTTCATTGAATTTATTACTAATTCGTTGCTCCATTTGTTCAGCATCTTCTCTTCTATACACATCTGCAACGTTTTGATGACGATTAGCTCTTCTTGGAGGCATGATCCCTCTAACAAGTTCGGCTTTGCTTTGATTGGCTCGGTCTAAACTCCAACACACGGCTCTACTCCTCCTTAGCTCGGCTCAAACTCTTCAAACACTTCTCCTTGGCTCCAAAGACTCGGCTTAGCTATGATTGGCTAAGTCTGACTCCGATACCAAACTGACGCAGCGGATATAACACTTGACGACGAATTGAAGTATTCGTGTCGAACAAATCGATAAACGATTCGATGAAACAATATAAAATCGATGGATTGATGATGCCGAACGCCCAAATCCGTTGATCTCGAAAGATACCGGATTCTAGCTATCCCTAACACGTTGATCGCGCACGATACCGTGTTAAAAGATCTACGATTCTTCCACGTTGATCTCGCGCACGAGATTCCGTGAATCGGCTTCAAGTCCGTTGATTCGAGCGCACTCGAATATCCGAAGATGGAGATAGGAGATCACACTCAACTACCAATTTCAATGGTGGCACAAAACACACAAACAAATTTTATTTCAAATTCAACAACTTCTTTACAATGACACAATACCCCTATTTATAGGGTCCACAACTCACACATACACGGCTTAACATGAATGACTCACGACTCACGACCTACGCCAGTAACGACTTAACAAGTATGCGACCTAACATAAGTCGTTAACGACCTAACAATCACGACTTAGCAAAGTTACAACACGGCGACTCAATTACAATACGATTTACAACAATAAACGACATAGCGACTTAAGAATACAACACACACGACCTTACAACAATACGCGACTCAACACCCTTGCGACTTAACATCTGCGGCTTAAGAAGTTACGACTTACAAACATGGGACTCAACAAACAGCGGCTTGCTTCCTGCGACATAAGGTCGGGCGACTTAAAATAACAACGGCATATATCCGGAGCGACCTAACCCTTCACGCGAGTTAAGACTTAACTCGTTAGGTCGTTGCGAGTTGCATCTCCCTTCTCTCTTAACTCGCTGGGTTGCTTGAATGTTTTAGAGCTTAACCCGTTAACTCGCGAACGACTTTCACTAGATCGTGAACGACTTAAGACATCAACTGTTGCATAGGTTGATTGGTTAACCCGCTGCATAGGCTGATTGGTTGACTCGCTAGGTCGCGAGCGACTTAAAGCAAATGAGTTGGTAGATTGCGCTGCATCATTCTTCCTAGTTCTTTGAAGTACTACTGTAAATGTTTTTGAATTCAGATTTTTAACATCGCCAGTTGACAACTGACAATTTCTAGGCAACGCCAGTTCAAAAAAATTAAAAATAAAACATACCGATGATAGCTAATTATTTTTCCTTCTTTGCTTATAGGAACTTAGCGACAAGGTGTATTTTTTGAAACAAACTGTTGGCAATGCTTGTGGAACGGTTGGGATTCTTCACGCCATTGGAAATGCAGTAGCAGAGATCCAGTTGGGTATGTCCATTCATATTTATGACCTCATTAATACCTGAACACAAAGATGTTGTTTTGGAAGGAAAATTTGCAACCACATTTCAGTAAAATGCCTCTTAACAGTTTTTTTTTCTTCCAAAATGATGACATTTACACACCAAGTACCTCAGGTCACAATGTTATATTAGTTCCACAAACCTTTACTTATGTTCTTTTACCATTTTGTAACTTTATCATTGTTACAGTCAAATTCCATTGATCCAGTTTGCTAAACTACCTGCTTCCATTGTGCTTAAAATTGATGTAAGACGTAGTTATTTTCTCTCTCAGGCATTTGCAATGAGTGTTAGATTGCTACTATCTTTGGATTTCTGACAATGCAAAGAAGGGGTTGTGTCATGGCCTTGGATTTGTTCCCCACTCTCTAAGGGTTCTACTATATACACCTACTTTTCTCCTCCTCTTACCCACCTCTTTTCTTTTCCACCAATATTTTGTAAAATACTTCTCTCATTCTAATACGTCTACCTCTCATTTGCTTAATTTTTTATAAAGAAAACAAGCATTCATTATTTCATCTTTCTTAGAAATGAATCCATAAACAATAATTTTGAACTTAAATCTCATCAACTCCAATACTCTTTTCTACAAATCTCTATCAATTAGAAATTTGATTAGAAAATTATATTAAATTTCATAATTTTTGAACCTTAATTCACTAGAATGTCAGACGATTTCATTTCAAATCTTTTTCCAAGTGATAAAAATTGAAGATATAGTAAGGACGACCTGCAATGAAGCAATTGCTCAAGTTGATAAATAAATTCGAATGAGATTCTCTGTTAAATTTGTAAAAATTTAAATCTTTTGCATTAACAACGATAAGTGTTTGAAGTGTTTTTTTTGATTCTTTTAGTATCGTTAAGGAGTGTATAACTGGGTGTGTAAAGGTTAAACATTTCTCAATAGTTCTTAGGTTCAGTGAACACCCAGTAATACACTCCTTAAGCCTTGTACTAATTGAACACCCAGTTTTACACCGGTGTAGATAACAGCACTCGTTAAAGATTATGCAACAAATTTGTTTTTGACATGTACTAATTGAGCTATCTAGGATATTTGTCTGCATCTTGTCTCAGTTTTATTTCATTACCATCATAATATTGTTTTACTATGTTGTGACCATGTACCGTATGCAATAACTTTGATCTTGGTTTTCTTGGGGCATATTTGCAAATAACTTTTGTTGGTTAAGTTTTAAGATGAACATTATAACCTTTTCTTGATGTAGATCTTTGCATATAAAATAATGTGTCATTAGACGCATGAGAATACTACAAAATTAACGTCAGGGTGCGTCAAAACGAGTGGGAAGGCTGAATAAGTTCTACCCTCTGACCTTTAAAATTTCGCATTCAATTGTCTATAGAGAAACTAAAAAGTCAATCTATGGAATTTCGTACTTGTGCCATTGTAACACATGCATTGTAGTTTTCTTATCATTGTCTTATCTAAATATATACTTTTATAGCTGAAGGTAAGATCATGTAATTGCAGTCCAATTTCATTGGGAATTCTTGAATGAAAGAGCACAAATTGATACGACCTACTATTAATCTGCATCCAGGGTTCTGAAGTCAAAATTCTATTAATGTCGTCTTTGATTCTGTGAATAAAACATTTTGTTATATTACCAATATACCATTCTTTGTTCTGGATTCTACTAGTAAAATGGTCAGATTTCCTGATCAACAAAATATACATTACTGAATTTAATCAATATTTTTACTTTTGCTTTCAGCTGAGGGTTCGTTCTTCGACAAATTTTTTAAGTCAACTGCTAACATGAATCCATTCGAGGTTTCCTCTTCTTGACTTTTCTTTTTAATCTACGCATCTTCTATTTTTTTTTCATTTTGTATTTACTTCTTTGTCCTATTTTATTCATATCAGCGTGCAATGTTTCTTGAGAAGGATAGAGAAATGGAGAATGCGCATTCAGCAGCAGCAAGCGCTGGGGAAACCGAGGTATTTTTTCTCGAACTTTTCCAAATTTCTGTCAAATTCTCTCTTGCAAGAGTGTAATAGGTTACCACAAACTATCTTGATGCCTGTTTCAGCCACCATTCTGAAACACATTTTTTTTCATACACAAAGCACATGTTTGTGGATAATCGTTTTTTTGTGCACTTTCTGTTAGCTCCATGCACAAATTTAAGTTTGGATTAGCTTACACTCATGATATCATTCATTTCCAAATTCCACTTCTGATGCGGCTTATGATATCCAAGACCATTTCAATTTTACTTAACCTTTTTGTTTTCTATATCCACAATAATATTGCTTTTTTCTTGACTTCCCTAGAGTCATGCTTTACTTCGTTATACGGTCATGCACTGATATAAAAAGAAAATAAGCACATAATTGCATTTACTTCTCTCCTGTACGCTTATACATGTTACTTACTGTTTTTCAGTTTTAGTAGTTGCCATGCGTGCTTGTGTCTCAAATAGTTATTTTTCACTCGACAGGCTTCCACAGATGTCAATGAACATTTCATTTGCTTCTCATGCGTTGATGGTATATTTACCTATTCATATGTAAAAATCTCGTTTATTTTAAACAAAAGAGTTTGTTATCAATCAATTATCTACAAATGGTGTATTTCAGGAGTACTATATCAGCTTGATGGGAGGAAATCCCAGGCAATATCTTGTGGTCCATCATCACCTGAGAGCTTACTGAAGGTAATATACATCATCTCTTCTTTTTCGCACAAACATATAATCTACATATATCCTATGGTGGTACAAATTGATGAAATATGTTGGACCACAAAAACAAATGAAAGAACTGAAAGCAACAGTTAATTATTGGTTAGCCAAGCTCGGCAAGGTTTATTATACTTCTCTATGAGTTCTTGGCTAAGCCAACTTTTAGCTTATTCACTACATTAATTTTGTTGGTTGGTTTTTACTAATAAGTTTACTGAATTGATGTTATACAATAGCGGTGGTGGTTGTTGTGGTGGTGATAAGCATTTTCATATAGAGTTACTAGCTTACTTTATACAACTTCCAACTCATACAACAACAACTAAGCCATTATTCCCAAACTAGTTGGGGTCGGCTAGAGATGGAATCCAAAACTAAGTGATAAAGTCAATTTAAAAGTCATAATAACAATAATATGACAATATCAATAATAAAAACTATGATAATAATAATAAAATAAAGTCAAATAAGTAAACAAATAATAATAATAATAACTAAGTAAAACAAATATATATATATATATATATATATATATATAAACCATGATGATGATGATAATAATATTAATAGTATAATAGTAATATTGACCGAAGACCAAACACTACGCCTTAGGCTCATATTCGCTAGTCCTATAATGTAAAACTTATAACACTACCTCTACAAACCCTAAGCTAAAAAACTCCTAGCTCATGGTTCTGGTATGTGGATCTCTAATTTCCACGCGCTCCTGTCCGGCACCAGCTCTTCGGATATATTCCAATCATTCAAGTCCCCTTTTACTACTTTTTTCCATGTCAACCTTGGTTGACCTTTACCTCTCTTTGATCATTCGACGCGGCCAATAATTTCAACGTGCATAGGTGCCTCGGGAAGCCTTCGTTGGAGATGTCCAAACCATCTTAAGCGGTGTTGGACTAGCTTCTTCCCAATTGGTGCTAGTTCAAGTCTATCACGTATATCATCATTTCTAATTCGGTCTATTCTTGTATGACCGCAGCTCCATCGCAGCATACGCATCTCTGCTACACTTATCTTCTGGACGTGTTAGTTTTTGGTAGGTCAATATTTTGCACCATACAACATCGCAGGCCTAATTGCGTTATGTAGAACTTTCTTTAAGCTTATGTAGAACTTTCCTGTCACAGAGAATGCTAGACGCTTGTCGCCATTTCACCCGTCCTACTCGAATTCTAAAACTAACATCTTCATCAATCTCACCATAATACTGCAACATTGATTCTAAATATAGAAAGGATTTCTTCTTGGGTACTACTTGTCTGGTCAGAGTGACATCTTCATCTTTTGATCTGACACTGCTAAACTCGCACTTTATATACTCTGTTTTAGTTCTGCTAAGCCTAGAACCCTTGATTTTAAAGTCTGTCTCCACAGCTTCAGTTCCCTATCAACCTCAATCCTACTTTCATCAATTAGCACCACATCATCAGCAAAGAGCATACACTAAGGAATCTCATCTTGTATACCCTTCGTAACCTCATCCATCACTAAGGCAAAAATGTAATTCTATCTTAATGGAAAAGTCACTTGTTTCACCCTCGCATGCTCTGACACTAGTCACAACATCATCGTACATATCTTTGATAAGGGTAATGTACTTTGTTGGGACTCTTCTTTTCCAGAATCCACCACATAACCTTTCTCGATATTTTATCATAAGCTTTCTCCAAATCGATAAATAACATATGTAGATCATTCTTTTGCTCTCTAAACATCTTCATAAGTTGTCTTATCAAGAAAATCGCCTCTGTGGTCGACCTTCCAGACATGAAACCAAATTGGTTTTTTGAAACACATGTTATCCTTTTTAATCGATGTTCAATGACTCTCTTCCAAAGCTTCATTGTATGACTCATAACCTTAATTCTTCCGTGTTTGTGCAACTTTGAATATCTCGTTTATTCTTAAAAATGGAACTAATATGCTTCTCCTCCACTCATCTGACATCTTGTTTGATTTGAAAATATTATTAAACAACTTAGTTAGCTAGGCTATCCTTGCATCTCGAAGGCATATCTCCACACCTCAATGGGGATGTCATCAGGCCTCAATGCCCTGTCTGTTTTCATCCGTTTTAGCGTCTTCTTTACCTCGGACTCTTGAATTCTCCGAACAAAATGTCTACAGGTGTCATCAAAAGAATCGTCCAGCTCGATCGTAGTGCTATCACATTCTTCATTGAATAGCTTGTCGAAGTAATCTCTCCATCTATTTTTATCTCATCGTCCTTCACCAAAAGTCTATTATTGTCATTTTTTATGCATTTAACTTGGTTAAAGTTTCTCGTCTTTCTCTTGTGGAGCTTGGCTATCCTATAGACGTTTTTTTCACCCTCCTTCATACTTAGCTTTTGATATAGATCTTCATACGTCCAACCCCTTGCTTCACTCACCACTTTCTTTGCGTTCTTCTTTGCCGCTTTGTAAATTTGCATGTTGTCCTCGCTCCTGTGATGATGTAAGCACTTATAACATTTCTTCTTTTCTTTGATAGCCTTTTGCACATCACTGTTCCACCACCATGAATCATTAGGTTCGCGTTTATTTTATTTCGTTATCCCAAACACCTCAGTAGCAACTTTTCGAATGTGCGTTGTCATCTCATCCCACATGTCATTTGCTTCTCCTTCCATATTCCATGCCCATTCTCCCATCACTCTATCCTGAAACACCCGTAAGGCGTCTCATTTGAGCTTACACCATTTCGTCCGACTAATCTTGGCTCCTTTATATTGTCGAACATGTATTTAAAGACGAAACTTAGATATCAAAAGCTGATGTTGTGAGACGATACAATCTCCAAGCACGACTTTGCAATCTACACAAGCTTGTTTATCATCTGTTCTAGTAGGGACAAAGTTAATCTGGATAGAGTGTTGGCCACTACTGAAAGTAACTAAGTGCGATTGTCTCTTTTTAAAGAAGGTATTAGCTATTATGAGGTCATAAGCAATAATGAAATTCAATATTTCTTCTCCTTTTTGGTTCCTATCGCCATATCCAAAACAGTCATGCACTCTCTCAAACCCCCCAATAGTTGTACCAACATGGTCGTTGAAATCTTCTTCTATGAAAAGTTTCTCGCAACTAGGCATATCTCTAACATGACATCTAACTCTTTTCAGAAATTCCTCTTGATGGCTTCACTTAGGCACACTTGTGGGGCTTAGACACTAATGACGTTTAGAATCATATCACCAACTACCAGCTTGACTAGGATGATCATGTCCCTTTGTCTTCTACCGTCGACCACTCCGTTTTTAAGGTTCTTGTCAATTTAGATGCATACCTCGATCTTGTTGCGTTTTTTTTTCGTGGACCATAACTTGAAGCCTATGTTGTCTACCTCCTTCACCTTCTGGCCTATCCATTCATCTCCTGAACGCATAAGATATTTACACGTCTTCTAGTCATAGTATCAACCATCTCTCTTAACTTTCATGTTAAAGATCCTACATTCCAACTATCTAACCGAATCCTACTTTCATCGACTAGCTTTCTTGCCTCTCGCATCCATCGAGTAAAGTGTGAATACCCTTGCTTATTTATCACTACATCGGGACGTCGATGTAGCGCGCCACTAATGGAGTGACGACCCTGCCCTTGCATATTTATCATAATATCCGAGCCTCGATATGGCGCGCCACTAAGGAAGTGGCGACCCAGCCTTTGCTCACTTATCACCATACCCGAGCCTCGATATGGCGCGTCGCTAAGAGGATTACGCTCCAACGAAATATAATAAGATTCCATTTCCATAAGAGAGAATATGGTTTTTACGTTGGTTTGTCAAGCCAAGCCTATCACAACCCTCTTCCTTTACCTTGGCTTGGGACATGCTGCATAGAAAACTACATAGACGGAGTTAACTTCCAACTCATGCTAACTACATTAAATCTGTTTCCTCAAGTCAGATCATGCTGTCTTTCATAATGATTTAGTAAATTTACTTATATTTTGCTAACAGGATGCTGCAGGAGTCATTAAGAGCATGATCCAGAAAAGACCAAATTCATTGAACTTCAACGTCATGGCACTCTCAAAAAAATGCTAAATAACATTCTAATCAGGGAAGCATTGCAGTGTGCTTTTGATCATCACCAAAATTTGCTTTTAGACTAGATTTTCGAGTTTTTTGTGTTTATGTATGCTTACATTTTATGAAAATGCTAATGTTTGTCGTAGGTATCCAGTCCTGCGTGAAGTTCTCTGTTATGCTTCTAATTGGGTTTTTGTTATGTTTCTTTATCGGTGGTTTTTTGTGCGGTGTGTTCTGTTGTAATGGAGCTTTGTAACACCCACTATGCAGAAGATTTATAGCAAATACAGCTAAGTCGGAGGTACTTGTATGTTGATCTCAGGCAATAAAACAGAGTAGCATTATTAATATGAATCATTAGACTAGGTAGGTAGGTGTATTTACTATCTCTAGGTCGGAGTTGCAAAGATACTATTAACTATTTTTACATCAAAGTTAAACACTCCAACATTGAACGTATGCATAATTCTACATGATTGACATATGATTTTTCTATATAATTTTTTTCTTCATCTTATTATTGAATGATTATTTTTATTTATCAATAAAAAATTATTTGTTACTAATAATCCATCTTTCTTACTGTAGTCCGTGTTTGTGTGGATATGATATCCATATAGCATTTGCATATTTGTTTAAATCAAACTCAACCACAATAATATTCAAGGAAAATCTAATTTGAAACCAAGACAATTATAAATTGTATCTTTAATTCATACAAAACAACCATCCAATTGTGAGAATATCCAAGTGCGAGAATATGGTATAGTAGATAACAACATCCTGCTTATTTTCTAAAGCTAAAACCGGTTTCTAAGACCAAATCAATTCTCTTGATCTGCTCAAATGAATACGGAAATTTAAAGGGGGAACGCAAAAAATAAATGAGTAAACTCTACTTCAAAATGCTATCAATGCATGTTACATGTTGAGACCATGCCGCTTGGCGATAGGACGAGTTTTCCCCTACTAATATTATAACATAAGCATAGAAGCAAATTCTATATGACATGCTCATGCTCTTCCATAGAGTGAATATGAAATAGATTTATTTGCACCCAGCTCATGCCACCCATCTGCATTCATAAGGATTTTCACACAAACATATAATACTTTATCATTAAAAGAAGAAAGAAAAAAAGAAAGATTCTTATTGGTCATTTTTAATAATAAGATAAGCGCTTCACACACCTTATATTTTCCCATCTCGATTTACAATAAAAAAAACTTTCAACAACATAATTCCCAAAGTTTCCCATAACGTAGTATTAATTTATGAACATTACATTTCTCGAAGTTTCACCTAACATAGTGTTTACTTTTAAACCTTATAATTGTCCAAGGTTCATTTAGCCAAGTGTTAAATTCCAAACATTATACTTCTCGAAGTCCCGCTTAACATGGCATGTGATGCATTTAAGCCATATAACCAGGGGAAGGACTCACCGTTTCACAAAGGGAGATCGCTGTCCAGTCCCATTTTTTAGCAGCACGTTCCTTGACTCCTTGTCTCATGGTTTCCCCGACTCCCCTCAAGATCATGATTGTCCGTCATCCTATTATAGATTTTCTCGTGCAATGCACGAGGTTAGTGACTGGTGTCTTCGAACATTTTAAGCACGACATTAGTAAAGCCAACCACAATGATAAAGTTAAGGGTGTGCATTAAAGACAATTATGTAATTTTTCATATAACTTACCTTTTGTATGAGAATCTTATTCGAAATAAAGTATGTTTTAAGTTTTATTTTCTATTGTAACTATTATTATATTGTAATAGTAATGATTAGAATACATTAAATATATACAAGGTAAAATCCTCCGAAAAATTATTTAATTGATTTTACTTGCGATTGTGTTTGTAACCATGAGTTTTGAATCAAATATTTAAAATACTTGTCCATAAATTTTTCCTATTTAAAATGTATTGAGAAAACGACATCAATACTTCCATTGAGCCTAGTGTACGTAATGCTCGTTACACGATAGACGATGAATTACTCATGACCGTTGAAGGCACAAAAGATTAGGTAGTTGTTGTTGTTTGCAACAATCACAAAACGATACAACGAGAGTGTTATATAGGTCAATATAACTAAGTAAATATAGATGATTTCACATAACAATGTGCAGTAGTCTTCAAACTTGATTGTACTATTGATCTTAAGTTTCTAAACTTTATTTGATTATGGTCAATCACATGACATCACGATCATGTTACAATCATAGTTAGGTACACGATGAACTACTTGAAATGAAAAACTACTTAAGAGAGGATTAGTCTCGTTCATTGTAAAATGTTGGTAACACCGCAATTGGCTGTTAATTTAAAGTTAACATCTTTAGCCAGAGTAAATTAGTTAATCGATAAATATTATCGGATTGAACCAAGGGTTTTAAAGTGGTACTACGCAATCAATTACGAATATTAATGGAGCTTTTGACCATTGACTAAACTCTAGGTATCTTAAGGACATACTTATGATAAAAAGAAAACATATACAAAATATTGTTATTTAGGATGCAGCTCATAATCTACAAGCAACTTTCTAAGTTCACTAAAGTACGTAGAAGTGTAGAGTGCCTAACATTGTAATTTAGTAAAGTACATATAAGTTTAACATTACGAAGGACCGAGTGCACATCGAGGAGTCAACACAACAGTATTGTCAGCAAATTTTCGAGTTCAACTTGTTTAAATTAATTTATTAATGTTATAAATTAATAAGAAAAATTAATATAAACATTGGATTAATTTTTTACAGCTTTTAATTATTTATTTGGTGCCTTAGAATTAATATCAAGCTTGATCGACCATTAACAAGCAATCCTAATGTTGGGGGGTTTGGGCAGGGAGATGCAGAATTAGTGCTTCAAGATCCATTAAGCGTCCATTTCCACTAGACTTATTGAACGTTCCCATTGGCGTGCATCCAGCAGGAATTGAACATACGAAATTGTCATGCTAGAGGATGAGGGTTTGAATATATTTTTTGACTAGATGAGATATAGAACAAAGATATGAAAAAATGAGATAGTTTGAATATCTTGTGGCTATAAATACTACATCACTTTCTCATTTTTAACATACAACCATAACTTAAAAACCCCTAGACTCCGTTGCCTACAAGTTGAAGATTATAGTTAGGATTCGTAAGCCAAGTTAGGAGGAAGAAGGAACCATAGTAGAAAAGGAAATGCTAGCAATACGACGTGTTAAAAACTTACCGGATCTAGAAGTAAATAATCTTAACCAAAATTTGAGTTTATACACACACACGTATGTATCTGTATGTATGTAAGAAGGTATACACATATACATTCATGTTCCGCCTTTATTTATTCAGGAAATATTGTGATTAATTTTTTATGAAAGAGTGGTCTTCAAATTGAGAAGAGCACTTATTATTATTATTATGTTAAAAAAACAAGTGATCATCACAAAAAACCATCAACATGTCTAATTGGTGACTATACATGATAAGGGTAGACTACTATGAAATAAGAGATCATCACCCAAATGATCACCAAGGTGCATAAACAAAAATGGTAACTATACAACAATAAGATGCGAGAGATGAGCACCATTTGATAGATTAGTCTAAATCGAAGCATGAGAATGAATTGTAGAGATGAAATATTCGAGCAGCGTTAAAAGGAATCATAGGCTAAGAAGTGCACTACCAACTATGAAATAGAGATGGGAAAGACCACTGAAATGTTCTACTGAAGGTGTAGGCTACTGGATGAGGAGAAATGCTAATGTGCCAAAAATGGTCAAAAAATGAAACGAGGCAAGTCTCTACTAATCTCTCGATCAGTCTTCAAGTTGGAGTGAAGGTAGACCGTTATGAGCTGGAATGTTGTACGTTATTCGATCTAGATGAGGTCTCCAGTATGTATGTCTCCTCCTGGCCCCTGTCCAAAGTGAGATATACCAAGCAATAAAATATAAAAAAAGAGAAGGATTTTGTACAAGTTGTTGAATAGCCATTGATTCTTTCATCCCAAAGATCCCAACATGTTATAGAAAAATCATATCTAAAAATTTCCTAAGCGAACATTTATCGTTAAATATGAAATTGGTTCAATATTCTTGTGGGCACGGGATGTTAGTACTAATGTCAAGGTCAAAAATAACAAACACATTACTGATTATATGCCGAGTGAATTGACATTCAAAGAACTGGTGTGTAGTGGTTTCTAGTGTTGTGTTACAAAAATAACAAGGATTATTATTAGGGTTAATTATTACTATAGTGCTTACTCTAGTAATGGTGTTAAGTTTATTATGTAATACAACCCACGTTTGAATTTTAAATTTAGACGAAGTATCTATTTTCCAAATAGGTTTAAAATACCATAGTGTTGAGTTTTCAGAGAAAATTAAAAATATATACATAGATTTTGAAGTGTGCTTTTCTTTTTGTCCCATTACCATACCAGCTGGTCATGTTGTTCATCTATTTTAGTAATTCGATAATATTAATTATTCTTTGGTATTGCCTAAACACATTTCCTATTAAATATTGATTAAAAGAGATGTTCCAATTTGTTATCATCAAAAACCACTCCAACTTAATCGAAACCTTAAAGAATACAGAAGGAGGATCCATAAAGAATGAAAGTAATAACAAGACCTTTCGAAAGAGTCGAAGGGATGCTTCTGCAAAAAGTTGGATGAGCAATGCACTTTCGAAGAGGTCGAAAAGGGATATGGACGCCCTTTCGCTTCAATTGATCCCTTTCGAAACGGTTGCTTCCGCATGCATGAAGGTGTTTCGAATGTGTTAAAGGCACCTTTCGAAGGAAACAGATTACAAGCTTCCGCATGTGCGCCAAACCTTTCGAAACAGTGGGTTTCGCCATCATTTACCTTCCATATAAGAACATTTGGCCAAGGTTACCCCTTTGAAAGCATAGATTAGCCTTTCGAATCGGTTGAAACCATCCACAATTATAAAGGAAAGCTTACATGAGTTCAATATAGCCTCCTTAAACACCAGAGGATGGGGTTCCGCATCAATCAACAAATGCATTCGAAAGCCACCTTCCACATTTAAGCCTTCTACTATGCTCCAACTCATTTGAAGCCCCAAAGATACACCTTTCGACAGTATCGAAAGCCCGCATCCTTTCCTACTTGCAACAGCACATCAACAACAAAGTGGAGGGCACATTTATACCTTTCGATGAAGTCGAAAGCACTCAAGTTCCATTTAGAAGCAAAGTTAAAATGGCGCCCTAAATTTAGTAGCAACGAAAGGTCTTCAAGGCACCCTTTCGACTAAGTTGAAAGGACTGATTCGAAAGGGTTCAACCCCCGCCTATAAATAATACCATAGAGATATTGTTTTAGGATCGGAATTCATTCATTCTATGCTTATTCTTTTCTTAAATTTGAGAACCCTAATCTTTGAATCAAATTGGGGATTTTACTTTCTTGTAGCACTAAAGCTTCTTGTATTCACGAAAATTATTAATAAAGCAAGTGCATGATATATTCAAATACAATGATTTCAATCTGCTACTTATATATGGGTCTGCTTATGGATTACACGAATCAACGTCAATCAAAAGGTTATATTTCGAAGGAATAGAGACCCGTTGAACCAATTAAAAAGCTTAGATCCGATAGGTTCCAACCTTAGGCCGCCTCAACCACTTCGAAAGGAGGTGTACAAGGGGTCCTAAATTATTGCAACTAGTTCAAAAGGTAGTTTCAAAGGAGTTCTAATCATCCCAACCATTTCGAAAGGTCCTTTCGAAAGAGTTTTGGACTACCTTTACTGATTCGAGAGGTGCTTCCGAAGAGGCTAGTCTCACTTTTCTACTTTGGGGTGTTGATAAGTTTTCTTATTGTGACGACCCGCATTTCAGAAGGTTTAAGTCGACAATAAACCACACATGTCCAACTCAAAACAATCCGGAACACAGATAATCAATGAGGTTAATTAATAAAACTAAGAAAAGAAGAAACAAACATAGAATCTCGTAGTGGAATGACAAAATATAATAATCAATAAACAGTTCATGAAGCTGTTTATACTATACATTTGATTAAAATTTTACAACATCTATCAGAGTTATATATACAATAGAATAATAGAATAATGTAGCAGAACAACATGACGTAGGGAAATAATACTAGTAATAATATACCAAATCTTCGTCCTCTGGAATAATATGATCTTCAATGCGCTGAAAACTCAGGGCTGACCCAAGCATAAGTAAAACAATACACTCGAGTCAGAACTAAAATATTCTTATGTAAGTCAAATCAATATCACGTATAATATGATTGTAATAGCGTCAGAGATGTTTACGGGATTTTACATCTCCTATCCAGTGTATAACGTGCGTGCAATAACTCAAGAGATATTATTGGATTTTCCATCTCTTAAGGATCCGTCAAAATATCTATATATAGTAGAATGCGCTATATATTTAATGTCTAATCAATAAAATAAATATTTTTCCTAGCGTTAAGGCTTTACATTAATCCCCTTTAATGTGTTTTTAATTATTGTTGTACAGTTTGCATATAACACAACCAGTAGCACGTCGGTAGATAGGGATGCGCCGTGATACGACAACGATAAACCAAACTCGTAGTAGTCTCATATAAGGATAAAAGTATGACAAGGCACGTGAGGCAATGCCCAAGGTAGGGTACTGCCAGTTCGAGTCGCCAGACGTGGTAATGCATCGTAGCCACGACCGCCCACCGCGTCCACCCATCGCATATCGAGTCAAAGGGAGGTTGTCCTAATCAAGGTGTACCAATCGAAACCAACAACAAAGGTAATTGTGTGGACCGAGTCCATAAGAAAAATCGAAGAACAGGAGTCCGCTAGGGGTAGCTAGCCCACTTGGCCCGGTTCAAGCCGTCCTGTTTTAGTCATTTCAAATTGACATAAGTGTCAAGGCCAATCCATCATCGTTCTCTTTCTTCAAATCCAGCAACGTACACCAAATCCAACCACTTCATTCTGGAGTCTCCTCCACGTACATAGTTGTTAAAGTGGTTCCAACATCGACAAAGAGTATGCCAATAATCGATCCTGGTCTCTTTAATAACTAAACGTCGTTTTACACACCGGTTGGTTCTTTTACATTTCGAAAACGATCCGTAATAGATATCAAAATATCAAATTCACTTCAAAATCAATTACATTTCAAAATTATTATATTTACTACGAAATCAATTTCGTATCAAAATCTTTTTTCACTTCGAAAACAATTTCATTTCAAAATCATTTTCCACTTCGAAATTAATTTCATTACAAAATCATTTTATTCATTTCCAAAATCATTTCGAATTTCAACTTAGGTTATAACTTCAATTTAACCAAATTTGCATTTAAATCCATGATTTAAATGTAAACAATTCCCAACTTGAACAGTTTGAATTTTTTTTTGAAAATAGTTTGAATAGTTAAAATAGTTTGAAAAGTTAAATAGTTTGAAAAATTAAATAGTTTGGAAAATTAAAATAGTTAAAATAGTTTAGATATTAAAATAGTTTATATATTAAATGATTTGAAAATTTAACTAATTTGAAAATTTTAAAAGATAAATTTTAAAACAGTTTGTAGTAAAAATAGTTGCAAATTTAAGCCGTTTCTTTCCATTTCCAATAAATCTAGACTCAGGTCCAAGTTCCAATCAAACTGATTTAATTTTCAAATCTTCCCATTCAAATCGTCTTTAATCTCAAATTAATTTTAAATCGACTCAATTTCGATTTCAATTCAAATCAACTTCAATTTCGATTTCAATTCAAATCAACTTCAATTTCGATTTCAATTCGAATTAACTTTAATTTCAAAACGTTCATTTTAACTTCAAATTCGATTCCACAATTCGATTCAATGGTATACATTTCAATTCAATTCTTATTTTAAACCATTTCAATTATATAAATTTCAAGTCCAATTTTAATTTACTAATTTAAATCTCTTAAATCAAATTGAACTTCAATGTTCAATTTAAGGTTCAAATCTTTAAAATAATTCAATTTCGAGCTAAATTGAAATATCGATTTATATCACTTTTACTTAGATAAATTCCTAAGTTCGAATAAAGTTCAAATATTTTAAAACAAATCGATTTCCATAATTCAAATCATGTTTCAATTATAATTTCAAATTCAAAATTTCATTCTTTAAACAATTTCTGTAAACAAATTTCAATTTCAAAATTTCAAAACTCGAACTCGAAATTAATTCATTTCTCATAAATTCAATTTTTGTTCTTTCTCTAAAACAAAACCATTTAAATAATTTCAAAACAAGAATTTCAAAACCATTTAATTTATCCAGTGTCCGTAAATAATTTTCTATCATATGGCCAAGTGAATAGTTATTTCAATTTTTAATTGCAGGGACGGATATATATCATTTCAATCCAAATTTCAGTGTCATAGGTATATATCGCTTCAACCTATTTCTTAGTTTATTCGAAATAATTCAATTTACAGTTTTATATACTGTCAATAATATACAGGGTGACAACATGATATATATAAATAAATAAACATCCAATCATCTAAAAATGTCAACCAAGAGGCATCCATCACAATCAACATCCAAATCAGCCAATAAATCATGACAGTTACTAGTTATCAATATCACGAGTTTTACTAACAATTCAATTTCAGATTTAACTGTCAGTTTAAATTCCTATCATTTCAATTCATATGTAAATTTAAATGTCAGTTAAATTACCAAACAACAGTCAATAAAAATAAATCACTTCATGATTTCAGTTTAACTAACATCAGAATATTTTAGTATTTCGTGAGCGGTTTAAAACACACACCTTATTTGAAACTAATTTTTTTTTCAGATTTAAATAAATTCCAATCCAACTCTATGTCTTAGCCTTCGTCGATACGATCGCAACGCGACTCGTTTCGCTCCAATCGGACCTCGTATGAAAAAGTTACGTATCAAATAACATTCGGTATAATTAAAAACATAATTAACTAAATTAATTTAAATTAAACAAAAACCTTATCTTCCCTCTTCCTCCCCACCCGTTACGGTACAGGCCGCGAAGTTATTATTATTATTTTTTAACCTTAGCACGATCGAACGCGCCACCACACGACGAACGCTGACCAGACCAAAACCGCCGCTGCGCCCCTCCCTACGCGCCGCCGTCCATCTCCACAGCACGCACGCGAACACGCTCGACAAAAAGGTCACGAACCCAAAATTTTGCAGCAGTGAACGGAGGGCGATTTCGCCCACCACACCTCGTCAAACAACGATCCATCCGTACATCATGTACAGCTCGTCGAACACTCCATTTTTGCTTTTAGTGGCATTCGATTTCGTTGAGTGGATTGGAAAATATCAAGGGGAGAAGATTGGGCAATTTTCGGCCATTGAAATATATAGAACAATGGCTAAAGAAGATGAGTTAGGTTTTCAAAATAAAGGTAGGTTTAGGGCTATATATAGAAAATTTCCACGGCACTATTCATCCATGAAAATTTCGAACTCCAAACGAAGCGTGCCGCCTAGCGTTCAATATGTTATACCCCTATTTCAAACACAATGGAACATATATCGGGAGCCAATTCCATCATATTCAAAAGATAGCTTTTCAAAATCAATTAAATTAAATTAAATTCCTCTAATTAAATTCTACCCGTTTCAAGCTCGCACGACCAAATGATAAGTCCGGTTGCTACAAAACTTGAAATCCTATAATAATTCACTATTACAGATCCGATGAAACAGGTTTCGTCGAAATCCGATACAGTGATCAGAATGGCTATTTTTACACGTTAATTAAAACAAGTAATTTCCAAAATTAATTTAATCAATTTAAATTCAATTTTGAAAGTTTACTATCATCATTCTCGTTTAAAGAAAATTTAAATCAACTCTTGAAATCATTTTCATTCATATTAAATTCAGGATTCAATTGTTTAAATAATTTCCAATATTAAATTTAAACAATTCAATTATCAAATAAATCGCTATATTTGAAATACAATTTATTTGATTTATAAAATTTAACTTTTAAAATGAATTCAAATAATAAAGCAACTACTTCCATTTTATAGTAATTCAACATTTATTATTCAAGTCTTGCTATTGATTACAACATGTTAAATAAATTGAACTTCATTCTAACACAAATAATTTCTTAAATCGTACCGGAAATTGTTATAATTTTTTTCAAGTTCATATTAAATAAATTACATAAATAAAACATTAATTTTTTTTTCTAACCATTTTTGTCCAATAATTATATTAAATTTAATAATTAAAATAGTTAAAAATACGGGTCGTCACAATCTCCCCCACTCAAAACTTTTCGTCCCTGAAAAGGGATTAAGTAAGGAATCTAACGTTTGATATATTTTCCTCAAAATAATCAACTTACAAAACTTTAAAATCTTATTAGCAAAACTTTTACCACGTTTCCTCTACACCACTCTGATTTCGGCTTATTTGTAAACAAGTTATAAAAATTTAAAGTCTTCAAATTTTTCTAATTCTCGAATTTACGGAAAATTTCGGCAGCGTCTCCTTTATGCGGCTTGATCTTAAAAATTTACAATACATATATATATATCAAATATACATCTCATACCAGTGATGAGGCATCCCGTAGGGAAAAACATAAAAGTGCGGTATGTAATCCGAGATATGTACTTTATTATTATTAATACGAGCGAGTTCGCTCATATTAAAGCAAACAAAAACGTTTTGAATCGCATATACGTCCAAACGGTCTTCATATGTACCTATCTCAACTCAATTTGAAATATTAGTTGCATATGAAAAGATATAGAAGCACATATGAGTTTAATAGAACTATATAACATATATTCTTACTCCAAACCATAAGCATAAGCACTAATACACAACATAACAATCTTATGTAACAAAAAACAGTTATAATAATGATTTGCAACAAAAGAAACCATCCAACAATACATATTCATCGAATTAATTCATAACTATCTCAATTTACATTTTCCAATGTCGATAGTTAATTTATACACTATCATTTCTTATTAACATTCATTCTTTATTAACGTCCAATTGGTTTACTTCCAATTTATTTACATCTATTTTATTCAAGTTCAATTTATTCAAATTAAATTATTTCACCTTATGTTAACACATTTCATATAAAATTATTCATGGACCGTTTTATAAAATCATTTTATTAATTCATTTCATTTCAATAAGTGAAAATTTTAATTTACAAAGAATGTAAGAACTAAACACCGGGTTTCTTTCCAAATCATTTGGAAATAATATATATACTCATATCCTATATATATATATTAAATCATATTTAGGAATTTTAAATCAAAATCTGTTTATCGAACCAAATGCATAGCAAAGCTACTAAGTGGCCTCCTCCACTTTGAGACTCGAAAATGAATGTCGATGATGCGACCGTCATCACCGAAATTATTTTCCAACGACAGAAGACAGGAGTACGGGACTTACTTCCCTTTTAAATCCATTTTTGAAAACAACTTCCATTCGTAAACTTTTTTTTGGATAATACTAATATTATTTTCAAAATCTTAGAAAACAATTTCAAAAGCAATGGGATTTAAGTTCTCAAATTCTTAGTTTAAATTCATTTTTTTTACTAAAATTAGATTTTTATTTCATTTCATAACTCTTTACTTAAGTTTATAGACATCCATAAACTCAAATTAGTTAAGTTAATATTTTCAAATTGATTTCATAACTCATTCACTTCATATTCAATTTATTTAGTATATCTTCCTTTACTACTAACAACCCTTAACACCCATTCCATAAAATAATTTACTTAAGTTTATAAACATTTTATACAACACTCTTATGTTTATTTCACTTTACACTTAAGTTCATATTTGTTTCTATAAATAACATTCTAAAATATATTCAATTCTCTTTTTACAACTAAAGTTGAATTGCAATTTATAACTTAAGTCATTTTCATTTCTTAGTTCCATTACCAATTTTACTTTCTTAAAATAAACTTCATTTCATTAACTAAATTTATTTTACTTTACCTAAGTTAATTCTTTTATTTCATATCTCAAATTCAAATTTTCTCTTGTTTGCTTAACCAAAATGTTCAACCATATTAAAATTCGGTTTTACTTTCCTGTTCAAATTCATAAGTTATAAACTTATTTTTTATCTATACTATTTTCAATTTATAAGTTCAACAACTATTTTCATATATTTATCAAATCATACTTGGAATTTTTTTTTCACAACCAAAACTTGTTTTAGCCGGAAATAAATTTCTTTTGGTAGCAATTCTCACTCAGAAACTCGAAAATGAATACTAGCGATGCCGTAGTCATCCCTAGAATTATTTCTCAGCGACTAAATTGAGTTCAATGCTTTTATTTCTTTCAAAATCATTTTAAAATATATTTCTAGTCAAAAACACTTCAAAATAATATTATTATTATTTCCGAAAACTTTGAAAACCATTTTTTTTGAAAATCCACAGGACTTTTTTATTCTAAAATTCTCAGCTTTTAAATCCTTTCTATTTATAAGCCATATTATAAATATACTTATACAATTTCATTACCTTATTATGAAAACATTTCGTTAATTTACATTTTTGTTATTACAAACAATTCTTATTGCAACTAGATTTCAATTCATTCTAATTATCGAACACTTCGTGAAATAGAGTTCACAAAGTATTCATTTTAGTTTAATTCAAACAATAATTGATGATAACTAAATATTATCATCTCCTAACAACAACATCCATAAATAATCATACAGGTTTATGAAAGTTATCATTTTTTTATATATAATTTTTTTTTGGTAAAATTATTTCATTTACACTATTTTAAAACAATATTATGTCGACTTGCCTCGTTTAAGTGTTTAGAAACCCCTATCGCTAACATGGCATCTCATGTACCGATTAGTATTCATAAAAAACTCAACAAATAAGTAAACACAATATAAAACATTTTATAACACTAATAAGTACACGCTGTCATATATATATATATATATATATATATATATATAGACACACACACACACAAACAAGCTCATTCTAGGGTATTACTACCATATCTCTAATGAGTCCAACCCCACCAAAGGTAAGGCTATCGCTAAACCTAGCTCCGATACCAACTGTGATGGCCTGCATTTTGGAAGGTTTAAGTCGTCAATAAACCACGCATGTCCAACTCAAAACAATCCGGAACACAAATAATCAATAGGGTTAATTAAGAAAAATAAGAAAATAAGAAACAAACACAGAATCTCACAGCGAAATGACAAAATATAATAATCAAATAAACAGTTCATGAAGTTTTTTATACTATACATTTGATTAAAATTTTACAACATCTATCAGAGTTATATATATACAATAGAACAATAGAATAATGCAGCAGAATAATATGATTCAGGGAAATAATATTAGTAATAATATACCAAATCTTCGTCTTCGTCCTCCAGAATAATATGATCTTCAATGCGCTGAAAGCTCAGGGCTGACCCAATCATAAAGTAAAACAATACACTCGAGTCAGAACTAAAATATTCTTATGTAAGTCAAATCAGTATCACGTATAACATGAGTGTAATAGCGTCAGAGATGTTTACAGGGTTTTACATCTCCTATCCAGTGTATAATGTGCGTGCAATAAATCAAGAGATGTTACGGGATTTTCCATCTCTTAAGGATCCATCAAAGTATTTATATATAGTAGAATACGATATATATGTAACGTCTGATCAATAAAATAAATATTTATCCTAGCGTTAAGGCTTTACAATAATCCCCCTTAACTCGTTTTTAAGCATTGTCGTATAGTTTGCATATAACAAAACCAGTAGCACATCGGTAGACAGGGATGCGCCATGATATGACAACACTAAACCATACTCGTAGTGGTTTCGTATAGATAAATGTATGACAAGGCATGTGAGGCAATGCCCAAGGTAGGATACTACCAGTTCGAGTCACCAGGCTGGTGATAACGCATCGTAGACACGACCGCCCACCGCGTCCACCGATCCTATACTGAGTCAAAGGGAGGTTATCCCAATCAAGGTGCACAATCGAAACCAACAACAAAGGTAATAGTGTGGACTGAGTCCACAAGAAAAATCGAAGAACATGTGTCCGCTAGGGGTAGCTAGCCCACTTGGCCTGGTTCAAGCCGTCCTGTTTTAGTCATTTCAAAGTGACACAAGTGTCGGGGCCAATTCATCATCGTTCTCTTTCTTCAAATCAAGCAACGTACACCAAATCCAACCACTTCATTCTAGAGTCACCTCCACGTACACAGTTGTTAAAGTGGTTCCAATATTGACAAAGAGTATGCCAATAATTGGCCTCGGTCTCTTTAACAACCAAATGTCATTTTACACACCAGTTGGTTCTTTTACATTTCGAAAATGATTTATACTTAATATCAATATATCAAATTCACTTCAAAATCAATTTCATTTCAAAATCATATTCACTTCGAAATCAATTTCATATCAAAATCATTTTTCACTTCGAAAACAATTTCATTTCAAAATCATTTTCCATTTCGAAATTAATTTCATTACAAAATCATTTTATTCATTTCCAAAATTGTTTCGAATTTCAACTTAGGTTATAACTTCAATTTAACCAAATTCTCATTTAAATCCACGATTTAAATATAAACAATTCCCAACTTGAACAGTTTGATTTTTTTTTGAAAATAGTTTGAATAGTTAAAATTGTTTGAAAAGTTAAATAGTTTGAAAAGTTAAATCATTTGAAAAATTAAATAGTTTGAAAAATTAAAATAGTTATAATAGTTTAGATATTAAAATAGTTTATATATTAAATGATTTGAAAATTTAAATAATTTGAAAATTTAGAAAGATAAATTTTAAAACTGTCTATAGTAAAAATAGTTTCAAATTTAAATTGTTTCTTTCCATTTCCAATAAATCTAGACTCAGGTCCAAATTCCAATCAAACTGATTTAATTTTCAAACCTACCAATTCAAATCATCTTTAATCTCAAATCAATTTTAAATCGACTCAATTTCGATTTCAATTCAAACCAACTTCAATTTCGATTTTCAATTCAAATCAACTTCAATTTCGATTTCAATTCGAATTAACTTCAATTTCGAAACGTTCATTTTAACTTCAAATTCGATTCCACAATTCGATTCAATGGTTTACATTTCAATTCAATTCTTATTTTAAACTGTTTTAATTATATAAATTTCAAGTCCAATTTCAATTTACTGATTTAAATCACTTAAATCAAATTAAACTTCAATGTTCAATTTAAGGTTCAAATCTTTAAAATAATTCAATTTCGAGCCAAATTGAAATATTGATTTATATTACTTTTACTTAGATAAATTCCTAAGTTCGAATAAAGTTCAAATCTTTTAAAACAAATCAATTTCCATAATTCAAATCATGTTTCAATTATAATTTCAAATTCGAAAATTCATTCTTTAAACAATTTCTGTAAACAAATTTCGATTTTAACATTTCAAAACTAGAATTTGAAATCAATTCAATTCTCATAAATTCAAATTTTTTCTTTCCTTAAAACAAAATCATTTAAACAATTTCAAAACAAGAATTTTAAAACCATTTAATTTTACCAATCCGGTGTCCGTATATAATTTTTTATCCTATGGCCAAGTGAATAGTTATTTCAATTTTTAATTGCAGGGATGGAAATATATCATTTCAATTCAAACCTTAGTGTCATATGTATATATCGTTTCAACATATTTCTTAATTTATTCGAAATAATTCAATTTACAGTTTTATATACATGGTGATAACATGATATATATAAATAAATAAACATCCAATCATCCAAAAATGTTAACCAATAAGCATCCATCACAATCAACATCCAAATCAGCCAATAAATCACGACAGTTCCTAGTTATCAATATCAGGAGTTTAACCAACAATTCAATTTCAATTTCAGATTTAATTGTCAGTTAAATTACCAAACAACAATCAATAAAAATAAATTACTTCATGATTTCAATTTAACTAACATAAGAATATTTTAGTATTTCGTGAGCGATTCAAAACACTCAGCTTTATTTGAAACTGAAATTTTTTCAGATTCAAATAAATTCCAATCCAACTCCATGCCGTAGCCTTCGTCGATACGATCGCAACGTGGCTTGTTTCGCTCGAATTGGACCTCGTATGAAAAAGTTACGGATCAAATAACATTCGATATAATTAAAACATAATTAACTAAATTAATTTAAATTAAACAAAAACCTTATCTTCCCTCTTCCTCCCCACGTGTTATAGTCAGGCCGCGATGTTATTTTTTTTAACCTTAGCACAATCGAATGCGCCACCACACGACGAATGCCGAACAGACCAGTACCGCCGCCGCACCCCTCCCTGCGCGCCGCCGCCCATCTGCACAGCACGCGCACGAACGCGCTCGGCAAAAAGGCCGCGAACCCAAAATTTTGTAGTAGTGAACGGAGGGCGATTTCGCCCACCACGCCTCGCCAAACAATGATCCATCCGTACATCATGTAGAGCTATCCAATTTTTCTTTTGGTGGCATTCGATTTCGTTGAGTGGATTGGAAGATACCAAGGGGAGGAGATTGAGCAATTTTCGGTCATTGAAATATATAGAGCGGCGGCTGAAGAAGATGAGTTAGGTTTTCAAAATAAAGATAGGTTTAAGGCTATATATAGAAAATTTCCACGGCACTATTCATCTGTGAAAATTTCGAACTCCAAACGAAGTGTGCCGCCTGGAGTTCTATTTGTTGTACCCCTATTTCAAACACAATGGAACATATATCGGGAGCCAGTTTCATCATATTCAGAAGATAGCTTTTCAAAATCAATTTAATTTAATTAAATTCCTCTAATTAAATTCTACGCGTTTCAAGCTCGTACGACCAAACGATAAGTCTGATCACTACGAAACTTGAAATCCTATAATAATTCACTATTACGGATCCGATGAAACTAGTTTCATCAAAATCCGAGATAGTGGCCAGAATGGCTATTTTTACATGTTAATTAAAACAAGTAGTTTCCAAAATAAATTTAATCATTTTAAATTCAATTTTAAAAGTTTACTATCATCGTTCTCTTAAATAAAATTTAAATCAACTTTTGAAATCATTTTCATTCATATTAAATTCAGGATTCAATTATTTAAATAATTTCCAATATTAAATTTAAACAATTCAAGTATCAAATAAATCGCTATATTTGAAATACAAGTTATTTAAGTTATAAAATTTAACTTTTAAAACGAATTCAAATAATAAAACAACTACTTCCATTTTACAATAATTCAACATTTATTATTCAATTCTTGCTATTGATTAGAACACGTTAAATATATTGAACTTCATTCTAACATAAATAATTTCTTAAATCTTACCGAAATTGTTATTTCAAAATTTTATTCAAGTTCATATTAAATAAATTACATAAATAAAACATTAAAATTTTATTTCCAACCATTTTTGTCCAATAATTATATTAAATTTAAAAATTTAAAATAGTTAAAAATACGGGTCGTTACAATTGTTAACGTTTTTGGCACTAGAAGGAGGGCTCGAACCTCCGTCCTTATTGAACTCCCAACTTTATTTTCCTCTAACCCTTTTCTATTCCAAGCTTACCTTAGACCGTACACCACCATGCGTAGCAAAATTAAAAAGTCCGAATAAGGATCCTCAGAGCCACACTCAATTGGATTCTCCCATGGAACTATTGAAGATTCTAAACTATATAAAGAGCAGATGTTAAGGTTAGAGGCTTTGAGAATCATAAAGGAAAAGAAGGCTGAATCTTATGATCCAGACAAGTAGAGCTTAAACCCCTTTCACATTGACCCTACACCCATCTTTACTTTAGGGTGAACAAAAGATAAGAGTGATAACTTATTTGATCAAATGAAGAAGACAATTCAATTCTATACCAAAAGCACTATCTTTGAAGAAAGGACGATGGCTGATTATTACACCTTTGCACGAAAATGGCATCAAGCAACAAGCGTAACATTACCAACATATGAGCTCCAAAAGGTTTTGAAAAGGAAATTGGTCGTTGAGGGTGAAGCTCCTGAATCAAGCAATAAAAAAATATCTAGAAATCATCCTCAAAAGACGAGCTTCAAATCAATACTCCCTAAGGAATGCAATCTGACTACATCGACTGAGAATGTTTATTTACTAACCAGGGAGGAACTCAACTATTGACCATCCAAAAAGAAAAAGCCCACATACGAAAGGAATCGGGGAGGATCCTACTGTCACTATCACATGATGGATGGGCATGAAAAAAATCAATGTAGCGCATTTGAAGGAATGATTATCAACTTTTTCAGATAAGGGAAGATCCACAGATTTGTAAAGCAACCCAAGAAAAATTCAATAAAGCACCTTTTAAAGAGAATCTACATGGTCGGGAGTAAGTGTTATCATTAGAAATCATATTATCTTTGTCGAAACCATAAAGTATATAAAAGAAGGATTTACAAAGAGAGACTGCGATAAAAGAGCCTTTCGAAAGAGTCGAAGGGATGCTTCAGCAAAATGTTGGATAAGCAATGGACTTTCTAAGAATCGTAAGGAGACAAGGTTGTCATTCCAGTTTAGTTAATTCCTTGTGAAACAGATGGTTTTGCGTGCTAAAAGAGGATTTCGAATGAGTTGAGGAACATCTTTCGAAGGCAACAGATTACAAGCTTTCACATGCGTGCCAAATCTTCCGAAACAGTGCATTTCTCCATCATTTACATTCCACAGAAGAACATTTGGTCAAAGCTACCCCTTCGAAAGCATAGATTAGCCTTTCGAATTGGTTGAAACCATCCACAACTATAAAAGAAAGCTTACTTAAGTTCAATATAGCATTCTCATACACCAGAGGATGGGGTTCCGCATCATTCAACAAGTATGCCTTCGAAAGCTACCTTCTGCATTTAAACCTTCTACTATGGTCCAACTCCTTCGAGCCCCATAGATTCACCTATCGACAGAATCGAAAGCCCATATCCTTTCCTACTTGCAACAGCACATCAACAACAAAGTGGAGAGCGCATCTACACCTTTCGACGAACTCGAAAGCACTCAAGTTCCATTTAAAATCAAAGTATAAGGGTGCCTTGATGTTAACAGCAACAAAAGGTCTTCAAGACACCCTTTCGACTAAGTCAAGAGGACGGATTCGAAAGGGGCTGAAATGACCCTCCTATTTCTACCTTAATTTCATAAGGATTTTTTTTCATCAGAGGGAATTTAAATCAAATAGAAATCAAAATTACATACAAGCTATTGACATAGCCACTTATTTCTTTTCTAAGTAGGCAAATTAGGCAAAATCAGCAGTTCAGATGTCTAAATTCTTATGACAGACATCTAAACTTAATCTCATACGTCTAAATTATTATGACAGACGGCTCAGAGATCTAAAATTGAAACAGAGAGAAAAAGACATTTTGAACTAAATTCAGTCATCTACATTTTTGTGACAGACGTCCACATTTAACCTTAGACGTCTAAATTATTACGACTGACGTCTAAATTTAATCTCAGACGTCTAAATTATTATGACTGACGTCTAAATTGATCTCTATGTACATGCATATGCACATTTAATTTATATGTGTCTGGATGTCCACCTACATTCATTTGCACTTTTAAGTTTGATTTAAACTTCCTTTGAATTATCAGAGTCATTTTTCTTTCAAACAATTCAACCAGGATTCAAAACTTATTACCAATATAAATATATCAGTGTATCCCTAGTAATATACACATACATATGAAGATGTACGTGTTTCTCTTGTTTAAATTCAGAGTATATATTTTTTTTGTTAAACAAGAGTATTCTGTTTGGTTTGGATTCTAGCAATTCTGACTAAAGTTAATTACTATATACTTTTGAATATTTGTAACAAGTTAGTAAATCCTATGCATATTTAATTTATATGAACTTGCTCATTCTAATTGATAGGTTTTAATATCAATTTACCATGACAGTTAAATCTCAAGATTCTTGAGGTTTTTATTTCAAATCATGGATCAAAGATATTGATATTTGGCTAAGGCCAGAAATGATATATTCACTTATCATTTTCCACCTAGGTATTTTATAAAAACTTTCTTGTTTAAGATTCAATCTATGTGACTCGTTTGCCTTAATCTTAGCCCACATGACACGTAGTGAGTTGTGTATTTGCATAAGATTTGCTATGTCAAGAATTTGAACTTAAAAATATTCACAAGAATAATTCCAGGTTTTCATAGCTAAACTCAGATTTTTAACCTTCAAACTTAAAGTTTTAAGTAACTTGAAATTAACTAATACAATATATGTATATATACATATCCATTTCTCAAATACAGGCATATATCATTTACAGATTTTCACCATAATACTCAAATATATATTTTCTTGCATGGATTCAACTAAGTCTTTGGTTAATCCCAAACTTAATACAATACTAGATTCAGTTAAAACAACTAAATAAATTCAAGCATTCAAGATCATTACATAACAACCAAAGCATAACTATAAAAACTTCTCAGGTTACATGCAAATAATTCCTTCTAAGTTCTTATTTAATTCTAATTTAGCATGCTTATCCAATCATTCTCATTAGCCATAGCAGCTTCCTATTGAGAACCAGCATTCCCTGAAAGAGCATTAGAGGCTGCCCCATTTTAAATGAGACACCCCAGATGCCATAAGCAAACAAGGGTCAGATACAAGATCTGGTATGAGCAATATCAAAAATTCCATGATATTAAGTAAATGAGTGAGACATAAACATTTTGTATAAGTGGGCATAGCTTCTTTGATCAATTTGCCTGACTTGTTTATGATATATTGTGCATATATGATCAGTATTTAAGACTAATTATGTACACACATTCAATCATGCAAACATACATTTCAAATAGAAATACTCAGGAACTATCATAGCTCCAGACCAACCATCTTAGGAATAACTCAAGTTCCTACTTCATCAATTTAAGGTTGCATTTACCAAATTAATTCCTAGCCTCATCTGCCATAAAGGAATCACGGGGACACATTGCAATAAAATAATTCACAATATTGCACAAAGATCTCAGGACTTAAACAAACCATGTGCCAACTTGCATACTTCAAATATGACAAGCATTCCAGCAGTCTTCTTGGCTCACAATCCTTAGTTTATTTACTAAGTGTTCATGTTTAATCCTATCATGAGATAGCTAGGTGACTAAATCCCAGTATACATGAAACATTACATAGAGTTTACAAGCATAACTCAAGAACAAGTTAACATTCATGTCCAGGGAAAATCATATTTTCAAATATTTTGGCTTAAAGAAAATGTAAGAATATTTACAACTGGGAAATAAGACTAGGCATGTGGGTTATTATTGTTTCATAAGCAACCATGTTTGAACTAAATTCAAGATCTAGCTTAAACAAGATTTCCGGCTCATGGGTTTTCTATTTGATCAAGGGTTCAGCACTTTTGGATATTTCCATTGCAGCCTTGAATCTTTCATTTGAGCCTCAGCACTTACACAAGTGTAATGCAACTCATATACATTTTGATTCCTATATTTTCCATGCCATATCTAGACCAGTTACAAGTATCCTCTATTTACTTTCATGATTTCATACTTTTACATTTCTGGTGCAAACAAACAGAGCAAAATACTCAAACATCAAAGCGATCAAAACATTCAGAAACACCCATTAAAACATCCATTAAAACCATAGTAATGAAATCAAAAATATGTGGAAAAATAACATAAGCTTGGCTGCCTCATAACAGGACTTAATGCCATGGGTTTAGTGAGATTACTCACCTGAATATTTCTTCTTATTAATCCAGAAAATCCCTGAGTATATTTTCTCTTCCTTTAAAATGTTTTCTTCTTTTCCTATTATAAGTAGCTCGGGTAAAACAATTTCTCTGGCCATAACTACTTATTTATAAGCATATTTTTACTAGGGTTTTTCTCAAGACAAAATTCCATTTCTGTCCTGGCTGGCATCATGCATTGTTTGCATTTTCTCATTTTTATCCCTAACTACCCCCGGCCATATTAACCAATTAAAGGCTGCATTTTCTTTTCTTTACTTTTTCAGAAAATGGCCACTCACTCAAGTCATGTTAAAAGTGTGTGACTATATTTATTCATTTGCTTATTTTTTGAAAATCCCCCTTCTTTCTATTTCTGCCTATACATAACATACATACATGTTTAATGTTTCATACCTATTTAATGTTACTCTTTTGCTTAGCTTTGACATTTTCTGCTCACAGAATATACATGTGTAAAAATATTTATTTATTTAATCTCTCCTTGTTTCATAGAAAATACATTTAAGCATATACTTCATTTTTAACTTATGCTTAAATTACAATCCAATGCTTTAGTTAAGGAATTTACTTTCTTATATATATATATATATTTTTCAGAAATTTTAAATCTCTTCCTTGTGCTATTTCCAGTGTACATGTGCACACATATCTCTTCACATTATTTAATTTAAAATTCCATCAATATTTGATCCAAATATTTTTAAACTGAATCATTTTATTAAAAATCATTTTCCTCAAAATTTTGGGGCATTACATTCACCCCTCCTTTTAGGAATTGTGTCCTCACAATTTTCTAGTATTTGTAACAAGCATTCACTGACCTTATGAAAATCTATCAAGCATATGCATAAACAAAACATATTCAATCATATCAACCATGCATAACAAATTTTTCCAGAAAAAAAATAAAATAAAAAAAATTACCTTTTAATTTGCAAAAAGCTTAGGATAATCCATCCTAATCTTATCCTCTAACTCCCATGTGCAGTCATTAGGATCACTACTCCATTGGACCTTTACTAGTTTCAATGTTTTGCTCCTTAATTTCTTTTCTTCCTTGGCTATAATCCCCACTGGCTCTTTTTCATAAACCAAGTTAGAATTTATTTGAATTTTGGTAGGCTTTTCCAAAATGTCTTCTTTATCATTTACCCATCTTCTAAGTTGGGACACATGAAAAACATTATGCATTGCACTCATCTCTTCTAGTAGCTCCAACTTATATGCTAATGAACCTATTCTTTCCAAAATCTTGTAAGGTCCAACATATCTTGGTGTGAGCTTACCTTGCTTGCCAAATCTCAAAACCTTTTTCATAGGTGAAACTTTGATAAAAACAAAGTCTCCCACTTCATATTCCACCTGTTTTCTCTTCCTGTCTGCAAATCTCTTTTGCCTATCTTGAGCTGCTGCTATTCTTTTTCTTATTAACCCAATTTTCTCTGTAGTTTCTTTAACATATTTAGGTCCTAGAACAGCCCTTTCTCCAGTCTCTACCCAGTATATAGGTGATAAACATGGCTTGCCATATAAGGCTTCAAATGGTGCCATCCCTATGGTGCTTTGGTAACTGTTATTGTAGGTGAATTCAGCTAAATGGAGGTGGTCTTCCCAATTGCCTCCAAAGTCCAGTGTACATGCTCTCAACAAATCCTCTAAGACTTTGTTCACCACCTCAGTTTGACCATCTGATTGTGGATGGTAGGCAGTGCTTAAGCACAATTCACTTCCCATGGCCTCTTGAAAACTTTTCCAAAACCTTGAGGTGAAGATGGTATCCCTATCACTCACAATGGTTTTGGGTATGCCATGCAACCTTACTACCTCTTTCATGAATATTTGAGCCAATTTTGGAGCATTTCTTTCTGTTTTAACTGGAATAAAATGTGCTACCTTAGTTAGCCTATCCACTATTACCCATATACTTGTGTTTCCCCTCTTAGATCTAGGCAGACCATCTATGAAATCCATAGATATATCTTCCCACTTCCACTGTGGTATGCTTAGAGGTTGTAATAGTCCTGATGGCCTTTGTGTCTCTGCCTTGACTTGTTGACAAGTCATGCACCTTGCAACATGTCTGGCCACATCTGACTTCATCCCCTTCCACCAAAGATTTCTTTTCAAATTTTGATACATCTTGGTGCTACCTGGGTGTATGGAGTACTTACTCCTATGGTATTCATTTAATATTTCCTCCTTTAATTCTATATTTTCTGGGACACATATCCTATTTTTGTTCCTTAAGTATCCATTCTTATCAGTGTGGTAGTTTGCTACTTCTTCTCCTTTTTCTATTAGAGTTTTCTTTTCTAATAAATCTGGATATTCCTCTTGCATTTTCCCCACTTTCAAAATTAAATCTGATTGCAAAGTTATCAAACTTAATTTTCCTCTATTCCCTTCTTCAATCATATTCATGTTTACCTCACTGTTTTCCTCAATTTCCAAATCAGTAAGTAGAGATAAATTTCTAAACTCTTCTATCATTAACATGGCTACTTTTGCATGCTGCCTGCTCAAAGCATCTGCAAACTTATTAGCTTTTCCTGGAGTGTAAAGTATATCTAGATCATAGGCAGCTAGGAACTCTACCCATCTATGTTGCCTCATGTTCAAATCTTTTTGTGAGAATAAATATTTCAATGCCTTATGATCAGTGTACAAAATGAATTTGGCACCTAACAAATAATGTCTCCAAAGTTTCAAAGCATACACAACTGCTGCTAGTTCAAGATCATGGGTTGCATATCTTGTTTCATGTGGCTTTAATTGCCTAGATGCATAGGCTACCACCTGGTCTTGCTGCATCAACACAGCCCCTAACCTAGGGCCACTTGCATCAGTGTACACAACTAAATTTTCATTTCCTTCTGGCACTCTCAATACTGGTGCATTAATCAGAGCTTCTTTTATTTTGGTAAAAGCTTGCTCACATTTCTCTGTCCATACAAAGGCTTGGTTCTTTCTAGTTAAATTGGTAAGTGGTGATGATATTTTTGAGAAATCTTTTATAAATCTCCTATAATATCCTGCCATCCCCATAAATGATCTAATCTCACTGATGGTACTAGGCCTTTTCCATGCTTGGATTGCCACTACCTTATTGGGGTTTACTGATATTCCTTTGGCAGAGATAACATGCCCAAGAAAATGTACTTCTTCCTTCCAAAATGCACATTTTGAAAATTTTGCCATTAAATCATTTTCCCTTAGTCTTGACAAAACTAAATGCAAATGATTTTTATGCTCTTCCATTGTCTTGGAATAAATCAAAATGTCATCAATAAAAATCAGTACAAACTTGTCTAAATAATCTCTAAATATTCTATTCATCAAATCAACAAAATAGGAAGGAGCATTTGTCAAGCCAAATGGCATAACCATAAATTCATATAAGCCATATCTTGTGTTAAATGCAGTATACTTAACACTTGAGTCTTCAACCTTCATTTGATGGAATCCTGATGCTAAGTCTAGTCTAGAAAATATTTTAGCTTCACTGAGTTGGTCAAAGAGATCATCTATTCTAGGCAATGGGTATTTGTTCTTGATGGTTACTTTATTTAGTTCTCTGTAATCTATGCACATTCTCAAGGTACCATCATGTTTTTTACAAACACTACTGGAGAACCCCAGCAGGAATTGCTTGGCCTTATAAATCCCTTGCCTTCTAATTCTTCCAACTGATTTTTCAATTCTTTCAGTTCACTTGGCCCCATTCTATAAGGTTTCTTGATTATTGGACTTGCTCCTGGAATGAGATTAATTTGGAACTCAACTGGTCTGTGGTGTGGAACACCCTTAACTTCCCCAAACACATCCAAGTATTCATTAACTATGGGAATTTCTTCAATGGTTAGTTCACTGAGATCTTTTTCTAAGTCAACTAAATGATATAATTTCCCTTCCTTAGCTACTTCACATAAAACTGTGATCCTCCGGCCTCTAGAATTTTGCAATGATATGGTGGATGAGTCTAAATTAATTATGGCTTTAAATTGTCTTAACCAATCTACCCCCAATATAACTCCTATATTTGGGTAATTTAAAACATATAAATTGGAAATAAAAATATTTCCTCCTATGTTTAACTCCACATCCACACAATTCATATTCAAAACACTAGAACTCCCTAGGGGACTTTGTATAAGCAATGGAGTTTCAACCAATATGCAGTTTAATTTTAACATTTTAACTATTTCATAAGAAATCAAAGAGTGAGTTGCTCCAGTATCATATACTACTGGTATGGGTATGGCACAAATGAGTAATGTACCTTCCACTTGGCCATGATTTTCAGCATCAATTTTCACTGCAGATTTGCCTTTACCTTCCAAAGTTGCCAATTTCCCTTGCTGTTTATTCTCAGGACAGTTCCTCTTCATATGCCCTTCTTTCCCACATAGGTAGCATTTGAAGGCTCCTCCTTTTAACTCTGGGCATCTTGGTTTGATGTGTCCTTCTTTACCACAATGATGGCAAACCAATTTCTTCTTAGCATCATTGGCTTTTGTGTCTTTGCCCTTCTTGTTGTCTGCCTCCTCCTTCTTTTTATCATAAGGGTGATATCTTCTCTTATCCTTCTTGTTGTTGCTCTTAAAATTCCTATATTTCTCTCTTTCTTTGTCATGTTGTTCCAGTTTCAATGCTAGATCAATTACTTGATCAAAAGTTCTATCTGCATATGGTAGCATAGCTCTGCTAAGTCCTGGGTTCAAACCTTTTATATACCTATCATTTTTGGATGCTTCATCTGCCACTAGCATTGCTCCATAATTAGATAGCCCCTCAAACTTTTGAGTGTATTCAGTGACATTCATAGTTCCCTACCTAAGTTTGATAAATTCTTCAAGCAAAGTGGTCTTGGCTGATGCTGGTACAAATCTTGCCTCCAACATCTCCTTGAACTGATTCCAAGTGATCTCATTTTCATTTCTTCCAGCTATGATCACCTTCCACCAGCTTAAAGCTACCCCTTTCAGTTGTCTTGAAGCTACTTGCCTCTTCCTTTGGTCATCTAACTGCATGTCACTAAAAATCCTATCAAGTGTTCTCAACCATGCTTGAATTTCCATCACATTCTCAGTTCCTTCAAAACTCCTGCCTCCCAAATTGGAATAAGTCTTCAGTAGTTTTGAAAGCTCTTCATGTGGGTTCTCAGGCCTATGCCCAATTCCATCTCTTAAAACCCTCACAAATTCTTGCATATCAAGCATTTGAGGTGCACTGGGTCCTGCATTATGATGAGATCCTCTTCCTACCATGGTCTGCTAACTAAGTTCTGGGCAAATGGTATTAGTATATTATGAGTACTTCTATAATTACTATTTTCTTATCTAAATTATTTCATCCAAAGCAAACAGACATAATACATTTCTATAATACTTAGCAATCAATGCAACCAAGTGCTCTGATACCAACTGAAATGACCCTCATATTTCTACCTTAATTTCATAAGGATTTTTTTTTTCATCAGAGGGAATTTAAATCAAATAGAAATCAAAATAACATACAAGCTATTGACATAGCCACTTATTTCTTTTCTAAGTAGGCAAATTAGGCAAAATCAGCAGTTCAAATGTCTAAATTCTTATGACAGACGTCTAAACTTAATCTCAGACGTCTAAATTATTATGACAGACGGCTCAGAGATCTAAAATTGAAACAGAGAGAAAAAGACATTTTGAACTAAATTCAGTCATCTACATTTTTGTGACAGACGTCCACATTTAACCTCAGACGTCTAAATTATTACGACTGACGTCTAAATTTAATCTCAGACGTCTAAATTATTATGACTGACGTCTAAATTGATCTCTATGTACATGCATATGCACATTTAATTTATATGTGTCTGGATGTCCACCTACATTCATTTGCACTTTTAAGTTTGATTTAAACTTCCTTTGAATTGTCAGAGTCATTTTTCTTTCAAACAATTCAACCAGGATTCAAAACTTATTACCAATATAAATATATCAGTGTATCCCTAGTAATATACACATACATATGAAGATGTACGTGTTTCTCTTGTTTAAATTCAGAGTATATATTTTTTTTGTTAAACAAGAGTATTCTGTTTGGTTTGGATTCTAGCAATTCTGACTAAAGTTAATTACTATATACTTTTGAATATTTGTAACAAGTTAGTAAATCCTATGCATATTTAATTTATATGAACTTGCTCATTCTAATTGATAGGTTTTAATATCAATTTACCATGACAGTTAAATCTCAAGATTCTTGAGGTTTTTATTTCAAATCATGGATCAAAGATATTGATATTTGGCTAAGGCCAGAAATGATATATTCACTTATCATTTTCCACCTAGGTATTTTATAAAAACTTTCTTGTTTAAGATTCAATCTATGTGACTCGTTTGCCTTAATCTTAGCCCACATGACACGTAGTGAGTTGTGTATTTGCATAAGATTTGCTATGTCAAGAATTTGAACTTAAAAATATTCACAAGAATAATTCCAGGTTTTCATAGCTAAACTCAGATTTTTAACCTTCAAACTTAAAGTTTTAAGTAACTTGAAATTAACTAATACAATATATGTATATATACATATCCATTTCTCAAATACAGGCATATATCATTTACAGATTTTCACCATAATACTCAAATATATATTTTCTTGCATGGATTCAACTAAGTCTTTGGTTAATCCCAAACTTAATACATTACTAGATTCAGTTAAAACAACTAAATAAATTCAAGCATTCAAGATCATTACATAACAACCAAAGCATAACTATAAAAACTTCTCAGGTTACATGCAAATAATTCCTTCTAAGTTCTTATTTAATTCTAATTTAGCATGCTTATCCAATCATTCTCATTAGCCATAGCAGCTTCCTATTGAGAACCAGCATTCCCTGAAAGAGCATTAGAGGCTGCCCCATTTTAAATGAGACACCCCAGATGCCATAAGCAAACAAGGGTCAGATACAAGATCTGGTATGAGCAATATCAAAAATTCCATGATATTAAGTAAATGAGTGAGACATAAACATTTTGTATAAGTGGGCATAGCTTCTTTGATCAATTTGCCTGACTTGTTTATGATATATTGTGCATATATGATCAGTATTTAAGACTAATTATGTACACACATTCAATCATGCAAACATACATTTCAAATAGAAATACTCAGGAACTATCATAGCTCCAGACCAACCATCTTAGGAATAACTCAAGTTCCTACTTCATCAATTTAAGGTTGCATTTACCAAATTAATTCCTAGCCTCATCTGCCATAAAGGAATCACGGGGACACATTGCAATAAAATAATTCACAATATTGCACAAAGATCTCAGGGCTTAAACAAACCATGTTCCAACTTGCATACTTCAAATATGACAAGCATTCCAGCAGTCTTCTTGGCTCACAATCCTTAGTTTATTTACTAAGTGTTCATGTTTAATCCTATCATGAGATAGCTAGGTGACTAAATCCCAGTATACATGAAACATTACATAGAGTTTACAAGCATAACTCAAGAACAAGCTAACATTCATGTCCAGGGAAAATCATATTTTCAAATATTTTGGCTTAAAGAAAATGCAAGAATATTTACAACTGGGAAATAAGACTAGGCATGTGGGTTATTATTGTTTCATAAGCAACCATGTTTGAACTAAATTCAAGATCTAGCTTAAACAAGATTTCTGGCTCATGGGTTTTCTATTTGATCAAGGGTTCAGCACTTTTGGATATTTCCATTGCAGCCTTGAATCTTTCATTTGAGCCTCAGCACTTACACAAGTGTAATGCAACTCATATACATTTTGATTCCTATATTTTCCATGCCATATCTAGACCAGTTACAAGTATCCTCTATTTACTTTCATGATTTCATACTTTTACATTTCTGGTGCAAACAAACAGAGCAAAATACTCAAACATCAAAGCGATCAAAACATTCAGAAACACCCATTAAAACATCCATTAAAACCATAGTAATGAAATCAAAAATATGTGGAAAAATAACATAAGCTTGGCTGCCTCATAACAGGACTTAATGCCATGGGTTTAGTGAGATTACTCACCTGAATATTTCTTCTTATTAATCCAGAAAATCCCTGAGTATATTTTCTCTTCCTTTAAAATGTTTTCTTCTTTTCCTATTATAAGTAGCTCGGGTAAAACAATTTCTCTGGCCATAACTACTTATTTATAAGCATATTTTTACTAGGGTTTTTCTCAAGACAAAATTCCATTTCTGTCCTGGCTGGCATCATGCATTGTTTGCATTTTCTCATTTTTATCCCTAATTACCCCCGGCCATATTAACCAATTAAAGGCTGCATTTTCTTTTCTTTACTTTTTCAGAAAATGGCCACTCACTCAAGTCATGTTAAAAGTGTGTGACTATATTTATTCATTTGCTTATTTTTTGAAAATCCCCCTTCTTTCTATTTCTGCCTATACATAACATACATACATGTTTAATGTTTCATACCTATTTAATGTTACTCTTTTGCTTAGCTTTGACATTTTCTGCTCACAGAATATACATGTGTAAACATATTTATTTATTTAATCTCTCCTTGTTTCACAGAAAATACATTTAAGCATATACTTCATTTTTAACTTATGCTTAAATTACAATCCAATGCTTTAGTTAAGGAATTTACTTTCTTATATATATATATATTTTTCAGAAATTTTAAATCTCTTCCTTGTGCTATTTCCAGTGTACATGTGCACACATATCTCTGCACATTATTTAATTTAAAATTCCATCAATATTTGATCCAAATATTTTTAAACTGAATCATTTTATTAAAAATCATTTTCCTCAAAATTTTGGGGCATTACAGGGGCCAACCCATGCCTATAAATAAAACCCTAGGGGGTATTTACTAACCAGGGAGGAACTCAACTATTGGCCATCCTTAAAGAAAAAGCCCAAATACGAAAGGAATCGGAGAGGATCCTATTGCCACTATCACATAATGAATGGACATGAAACAAATCAATGTAGAGCGCTTGAAGGAATGGTGATCAACTTTTTCAAACAAGGCAAAATCAATGGATTTGTAAAGCGATCTTAATTGAATTCTATAAAGCATTACTTTTTTTAAGAAAAATCTACATGGTCGGGAGTTGAATTATCCTTAAACTTGAAAATTACCTTAAATGGTCAAAGCCTTTGTCCGCTCCGAGTTGGCCAGGTTAAAGCGCCTCCTAGAGGGAGGTTAGAGTAAGCCTTTATCAGTGCCATGCTATGGCCAGGTTAAAGCATCAATAAGCCCTTGATCGCGCCACGCTATGGCCAGATCAAGGCGCCCCCTGGAGGGGGGACGGAGTAAGCCCTTGATACCGCCACGCTATGGCTTGGCCAAGGCACCGAACAAACCTTCAGTCTCGCCACGCTATGGCCTGGCTGGAGCACCTCCTGGAGGGAGGACGGAGTAAGCCCTTGGTCCCACCATGCTATGACCTGGCCAAGGCACCGAACAAGCATTCAGTCCCGCCTATAAGGCCTGGCTGGAGCGCCTCTTGGAGGGAGGTTAGGTAAGTCCTTGGGTCCTGCTTGTGTATAAGCTAACCAAGCGCACTAGACAACAACGGACTAAGACGTCCAAGCCCGAGAAGTGGCACACTAAACAATGATAACATACAGAGCCTAAAAGATAGCATATGTCAAAGGAATCAATGCCCAAAGAATGGTGCAAAACAAAAAGCTCAAATAAGAATCTACAACCTTCGACTGATTTCCAAAAAAGGATTTCCAGACTTCATTAATACCCGAATCTTGGTTTTGGGTCTCTTACCATTAATTTCTGGACTTCACTCATTAATGCCTAAATCTGAGCTTCAAGACCTCTATTATGGATTTCTGGTCTTCTATTAATTCCAGGATCAGTCTTATTAATACTTGAATATATGTTTCGAATCTACTATTATTTCCAGATAGGGATTTCAAGACTCAAATTGTTTGTTTCCAAAAGAAAATTCCTAGTCTCCTATAACTTATCCCCAGATAATGATCTCTGGACTTTTATCAAACGATTATTCTTGGTCTCCTATCAGTCATTTTCAGAAGAGGATTTCTAAACTTCCATTATCAATGCTAGATTTGGATTTCTGATCTTCCATTATTAAATTTTCGATCTTCTATTAATATAACTAAAGTCAAATTTTCGTTCTTCTCTTATCATGACCAAAGTTGGATCTCAAGACTCCTATTCGTTTCTAATCATGGAATTTTTCTTTACTTATTATTTTCACATGATGATCTGTTAACTTCCATTGCTTAGATTTTTGGAATTAGCAGGATTCCTCATACTATTGCTAATAGTATAAAGAACTACCAAATATATTCTTGCATATATTTCAAATTAATGATAAGAAATGTTGTCTACTTTGTACTCTTCAGGAAGACAAGATCAATAAAGAGGACTGAATGGGTCGACAAATGCAAAAACTGTAGTCAAAATTATTAGGATGCAAATTCAGAAACAACATTGTAAGAACAAGCAATGGCTACAAACCAGATGATATTTACACAATTTACATAATTTATAAAATCATATACAAATATATAGTACAATTGTGTGTTTCATAGATCCTAGACAGCCTTATTTATATTCTCGACAATTAAAGGATCGATAATATGGTGAATCGCTATACAAAGAATTTCTTTAAGCTTCTTTTCCTTTTTCTTAATGTCATCAGCATCATCAGTGGATTCAATATGAGCCTTTAAAGCATGGTTGGAAGCTTTGTTGGCACCTTTAAGGGTTTTATTTTGCCTTTCTAACTCAGCAATATGCTTCAGAGAAGATATTTTTCATGCTCAAAAACAAAATTAATACTCAAATTAAAATTAATACTCATATTTAAACAAACAAAAACAAAATTAATACTCAAATTACTAATTTACAATAGTAAAGGTTACAACTCAAGAGAAAATAAAAAGTACAATCTCATTGTTGTAATCAAATACTTGTTTTATTACACTTAAAGTCGGGAAACAACATTTTTGAATTTGTTTAAAGAATTAGCTGAAAGAGTAACTGTCGAATCAAAGGGGACATTAAATTCTTCCGGGTAATGGCTGGAGGATATTTGCTATAATCCCATTCTCCGGTAGGAGGGCTATCACGGCCGCATATTAATTTTTTATGATATGTTCGAATTTCTTTAAGAAGCCTTTCCTTTTCTTCGTCAAGAAAATTGAAACAAAGGCTGGGATGTTGCATATAAAGCCTTTGTGGATCTCTAAGAAAGCAAAATCTAGCCAAATTTGAGGATTCCAAAAGCGAAGCCTTTTCTAAATAATCCCTTCTTGATTTAACATATTTGCCTAAATAATCTCTAGAAACAAGGCTATCTGAGAGACATTTATTCTGTGATAGCGGAATAATACACGACTAATTATAAAAGGACACTAATACAGAAAATATACAAATCAATATTATTACATAATTACAAATGTTCATCCGGTTCGTAGAAAATTGATTTTTTGAATAACTCAGAAATGAATTTATCTCTATAATAGTTGAGTTTTTCCAGAGGCAATTCACGAGGAATTGATTTGACTCGCGGTAAATTCCAACAAGCCCCTCAGATGTGGATCAGATCCAAATTCATCTAAATATCTCCTATGTAGACGCCTAAGTAAACCCCCGCTAAAATCACCCAAGTATGAAAAATCTACGGTTGGATGTCTGCAATAAACTTTGTATAAGAAGTCTACTAGAACATCCCTTTCTTCAATCAACATCCAAAAGAATGTTATTAATTCCCTGTTCTCTTCCAAGGGCTTGTCATATCGAAGGCGTGCCCTATTCAGCCGAGGGGCAGCTTCCTGACCTTCAAGGATGCTAACACCGTGGCACTCTTATTAAGCTTATGGTACTTGTCAGAGAGTGCATTATGTTCTTTTAATTGTTTATCTAACTCCCTATACAAACTATTTATTTCCGCTTATTTCCTTTCAAGCTTTATTTTATAAAGTTGAATGGATTTCTTCTTTATCTAAAATAGAAAGAATCGGCTATTGTTATCTTGGAAGTGAAAGCCACTTAGACAAAGAATCCCATACCTGCGAAACGTGAATTGAAGTTTGTGGGGTCTGCTTTTTCTCCCCTTGTTCTTCTACATCAATGTTGGCAGCTTTTTCAGGGAGATTTGAAAGCTCAGGAAGTTCAGTTTGGCCGCTAGGATCGGGGACGACTTTTTTTAAAGCCTCGAGAATATCATCGCCATCCCCTCCATGAGGACCGTCATGATCACCACCGCTGCTGCCAGAACCCTGACCTCTATCCTCATTGTCAGGGTTATCGTCGTCATTATTATCGTCGTCGCCGCCTTCCTCAACGACGACTTCATCATCCTCATCATCTTCCTCCTAATCAGACTCAAAATCTCCTTCTATAGGAGGAATTTCAAAAGATAAAAGTTTTATGACGTCAATTTCTTCTCTCTCAGGAACTTCGATCCCTAGCTCCATTTCTTTGATTTTATCCATGAATCTTTTAACTAGAGAAGGATCGAGTGAGGGAAAGCTTAAGTCCGAACACTTTTCGATATTGGAATAAGCAAGCATTAGAGCGTCCTCATAAGAATTCATGATGATGTCATTAAGAGAAGTATTCAAAAATTGCGATACCTTTGCTTGGCCTCAGAAATGGTTCTGTTGGCTATTGTTAAACAATTTTTCTTCTTCTCCAACTTCTTAAAAAGTGTGCATTTCTTTTTGAGAGAATTTTTTTAGCAACCATTTGCGCCTTCTCTTCCTCCGACCCTTTTAAACTCATTTTTAAAGCCAAATTTTCATCAGCTAAGACTTGTTTTGCCTTCCTCTCCTCGGAAATGGTGGATTCTGCTTCAGTAAGGGAAGTACTCAAACTTTCTTGTTCTCTCACTGCTTTATCTTTAGTAGCGGAGAGAGAAGTAATCTGGTTGTTCAGAGTTGAGACTTCTTCTTGAAGCTTAGATGTCCCAGCGGAAGACTTTGAAGCACCTTCCTTGAGGGAGTTCCAGCTTTTAGAAATCTGAAAGGAAAGGTATGACTTGAGTCAGAATTCAGTAAGAAATAAGTAATAAGAAGGTCGATTAGTATGAAACGTACCAGAAGTTGTTTTTCGATTAGAGATCGATAATGTTCTATCCGGTTAGGAACAGAAGAAGGCGGATGAATGGAAGTAAATGAGGGAGAATTCAAAATTAATCGTACAATCATCTCAAAATCATTTAGATCAACCGGTGATGAGGATCTAGAGGAATTCAAGTCCTGAGAAGGAGTTGAAGTTCCCAAATCCTTTTGCATCTGTTGGATGATGCTAGGAGAATCAGACACAATAATGCGAGACATGAGGTTGTCCTTTGAAAGGGTCATTTTGGATTGGTCAATAGAAGTTTCAAGAGTAGGACCCTCTAGAGTTTTTCCCACATCAATAGTTTCACCTTCTTTTGGAGGAGGAGAAGATCAGACATCGGCAGTTTTAGTTTTCTTGAGAGAAGGACCTACTGTAGTCATCTCGCTCAATTTTCTTTTGGCAATCATCCTCGACCTAGTGATGGCCTGGGTCAGAGCTGATGCGCTAGGTTCGGAAGTTGGAAGGACCGTATCTCTTATGATTAATTCAGTCGGAGGAGCAGTTGCTAAAATCCAAAAAGTATAAGTTAGTAAAACAATCTAAGGAGTAACACGACGGTAAAATAAAAATGCTACATTTAAGCTTACCAGGTTGATCCGAACAGATTGGAGACAAAGGAGAATATTTTTTAGGATCACCCAGGGAGAGGAAACGCTTGCTCTTAGAAGTGTGTTGGACAAGATGGGATTGTCCAAGAACTCTCTGACCTGCAAGAAGGAGGGAATGTTTTTGAAGATTACTTGTCGTCAATAGAGTAAGCATATTATCAATGCTACCCGAAGCAGCAGTTACCAATTTCACGATTCTCTTTCCTTCATCGTCGAGATCTTTAGGAACGAGACCTAATAAGAAAGCGTAATTTAGGAAAAATAAATAAATAATTTAATGGAAATGAAAATGATGATCAACTTACGAGGAGAAGAGAAAACTTCACTAATATTTGGAAAACATTTGATGTAGAAGAATTGTGTCTTCCAATCTCTAAACTTGTTTACCTCCTCAGAAATTAATTTTTTGTATGGGTTAGCTCTGAAAATTTGGTTATTCAAGTTGTTGAGCATGACCAGACGTACCAGATAATTTAGAACTCCAACACTTAATGAAGGAAGGCTTGACTCTTAGGCCATGAGCTCTAGGGAAATAAGATAAGTATATACAGTAGGTGATAGTTGAATTGATGCTACGCCAAGGTGATTAAGGAATCCAGATAAGAAATCTGAGAATGGAATAAAGCCGCCATGCCAGATGTGGATGGCAGTATAAGTAAAATGTCTTTCATGGGGATTCTAGATAGTATCACTATCACTAGGAGGAATAGCTTCTGCTCCTGTGATTCCGAAGTCGTTAAGAATGGCATCAACTTCATCTTGAGAAGATATCAGAGAATGTCTTGAGATGGCTTCAACCTTTTTTGGTGAAGATTCTAGTTTTGGAGCTATATCCTTTTCAGGTTTCTTGGAAGTCTTTTTTAAGCCCATGATCCTGTCTGGTGAAACCATTTCATTAAAAGTTATAATTTGTTTCATTATTAACACCTTTCGAAGATGTCGAAAACCTATTGCAATGATCCAAGTATCCACCAAGGTATATAATTCTATATCTTCAAAAGAGTGTTAAAGTTAATTTGAATCATATGATTCATTGAGCTTTCGACGATATTGAAGGGGTAGATGGAATAGAAACACCTAAACGTACCCTTCAACAATGTCGGAAGCCCAGAATGTTTTTACTATTAATAGGTACAACTAACCCTACAGTACTAGTATGAATATATATTGTTAGAACTATTAACAACATTCCACAATCAAGCAAAACAAACCCTTCGACAATGTCAAAACCCACAGATTTTACTTTACTAAAAAAATATGAATATTGCCAAAACACTATACTCTCATTAAGTCGAAAGACTTACATCCAAGTGATTTTAATACAAATGAAAGGGCCGTGAATGTTTCGATAGTGTTTATATTGAGAAAATGATAGTTATATTCCTTTGACTATAACGGTTCTCGAATAAGTTGAAAGGGGGAGGTAGAGTTTCGAAAGCATACAAACAACTAAGTTTGTCTCAATTTAGGAGGTTTCGATCAAGCCGAAAGGCTTGATAAGGTTTTCAACTTTAACAAAAATGCACTGTTCTTAATCTAGTTGATCATAGGAAGTATAAATTTATAACTTCTAACAACTTCTAGAGTAAATCAAAATTGAGCATGATTTACTCGAAATAAAGTCCAATGACAAATTAAATCCACTTTATATGCATTAATTTTGAATCCTTTTAAAAAAAGAGTTGGGCCATCAAAAATATATACTGTGTAGCCATTAAATTGAATGCTTTAAGATGACTTCTTCGAAAGGAGTCAGAATACGTTGAAACATATTTTTTCTTTCGATGAAGTCCATCTCTTGCCAACCATGTCAACCCCTTCAAAAGGGTCCATTTAAAGGTAGATACTTGATTTCCCTTCGACCCTTTCGAAAGTGGTTGAAAAAGTAAAGCGGAGTTAACCGCCTCAACCCCTTCAAAAGGGTTGAAAAGTTAAGCTACAATATTGAGTTTTGATTTACACAACTTAACCTTCTCTACAAGGCCATTAGGAAAGAATATTCTACCTGATTCATTTTTAACCCAAAATTTTATATGATAACAATTAAATTGATTCGAACATGAATTTACATTTAACAACAACAAAAATCCCGAATTTAAGTCCGAACTATAATTGATTCTGTATATTAAAAAAAGAGTCTTCCCAAACATGTTAGAATTGAGCGTAATAGAATTCGAGCTTGGGGACGAACACAACAATGGAAAATAGCCCCAAATCTGATGAATTCAAATTCAAACCCAAAATGGACACCATAAAATGAACGAAATAAGCATAGAAATGAACTTAAGGATAATTTCATATGAGCAGGAAACTCGAATCATTTTCAAAAAATTAGAACAGTAATATAAATTCAAACCCTAAGAATTTAAAATTGGAACTAAACGTGATAAATCGGTTTGAAATATAAAACAATGAATGCATACCTCGAATTCGAACTTGCATTTACTAAAATTAGGGATTTAATAAGAAATTGGAATTTCTTATTCTAGCTTTGAGTTTTTAATTATAGGTAAATGAAAAAAGGGAGGAGGAAGCTTGGTGTATAGGAAAGGCAGAGGCAAAGGACAAACCATTCGATCAAATTTAAATGAATGGCCAAGATCCAAGTAAGTATATGAAAAGGCGGGAAACTTCATGCTGAAAAAGAGAGGTGTCAAAAACATTGACTTGAAAAGTCAAGAGCATCCCTTCGCTAGGGGGGCAAGTGTTATCATCAGAAATCATATTAACTTTGTCGAAACTATGAAGAATATAAAAAAAGGATTTACAAAGAGAGACAGAAATAACATAGCCTTTTGAAATAGTCGAAGGGATGCTTCAGCAAAATGTTGAATAAGCAATGGACTTTCAAAGAAGTCTAAAGGAGACAAGGTTGTCCTTCCAATTTAGTTAATTCCTTCCGAAACAGATGGTTTTGCCTGCTAAAAGAGGGTTTCGAATGAGTTGAGGAACATCTTTCAAAGGCAACAGATTACAAGCTTTCACATGCGTGCCAAGCCTTTCGAAACAGTGCGTTTCGCCATCATTTACATTCCATAGAAGAACATTTGGCCATAGCTACCCCTTCGAAAGAATAGATTAGCCTTTCGAATCGGTTGAAACCATCCACAATTATAAAAGAAAGCTTACTTAAGTTCAATATAGCATCTCATACACCAGAGGATGAGGTTCTGCATCATTCAACAAGTATGCCTTTGAAAGCTACCTTCTTCATTCAAACCTTCTACTACGTTCCAACTCCTTCGAAGCCCCAAAGATTCACCTATTGGCAAAATCGAAAGACCATCTCCTTTCCTACTTTCAACAGCACATAAACAACAAAGTGGAGAGCGCATCTACACCTTTCGACAAACTCAAAAGCACTCAAGTTCCATTTGAAAGCAAAGTAGAAGGGCGCCCTAATGTTAACAGCTATGAAAGGTCTTCAAGACACCCTTTCGACAAAGTCGAGAGGACCGATTGAAAGGGGCCAACCCGTGCCTATAAATAAAACCCTAGGGGTACTGTTTTGGGGATCGGATTTCATTCACTCAATACTTGTTCTTTCTTGAATTTGTAAACCCTAATTATAAAATCAAATTGGAAAATTTTCTTCTTCGTATTGCTTAAGCTTCTTGTAATCAAGAAAATATATTATTAAAGCAAATATATGGCATTTCTGGATGTATTTGCTGATCTAATGCTTCTACGTGATTATAGTTATGGATTGCTTGTATCAATGTTGATCGAAAGGCTACCTTTCGAAGGAGTCGAAACTCATTAATTCAGTTAAAACCCTTATATCATCAGGTCCTAACCTCAAATCACCTTGACTACTCCGAATGGAGGTTTTGACAGGATTCTAAGCCAATTCAACTAGATCGAAAGGTATTTTCAAAAGGGATTCAAGTGTCTCGACCGTTTTGAAAGGTGGTTTAAAAGGAGTTTCAATTGCCACAACCATTTCGAAAGGTGAATTTAATAGAGATCTAAATCACATAAATTGTTTGGATAAAGGATTTTGAAAGGTTTAAACTATCTTAACCTGTTCGAAAGGAAATTTCGAAGGAATCACTTACACCTTGAACTTTGCTTTGGGGTGCTAGTGATGTGCACGTAAATGTGCATATTTTTACATCCATATTTAATCTATTTTTATTTAAATAAATGTCATAATTGGGTATTTTTACATGTTTAAAACCAAATTTCAAATATGCTTTCAAGTCATCATTCATACATCAATATGGGGGTAAAATAGTAATTTTGTGCATGAATTAATTTTGAGAATATTTATTTGCACATTTTCTTTTTAATTATAGGAATTTTGGATGGAAATATGAAGATGTTCTCATGGAAATATGCATGCAAAAGGATGGAAACAAAGGAATGAAGATGGAAATAATTCAAATTCATGCATCATGGACGACCCCACCTACCCACTTACCTTAATCTACAATTAGGAGCTAATGAACAAGTTAGTGGAGGTTAAAGTTTCATGCATACTTGATGATGGATTAATTAGAGACTAATGATGACTTGGTGGCCACACTTCCTAAAGGGTATTTTGGGAAGCCCTCTAAAATATGGATTAAGGTTTTGTGCATGTATAAATAGCCCTCTTATGTTCATGTAATGCATCTTTAATCACTTAGGAAATTAGCATGCAAGTTGTAGCCTCAAAGTTATATATATGCAATAAAAATGGCTTCTAAGCCTCTTGTTTTTTTACTTCTTCCTTGTTCTTATTTTATTTTCTTGTTCATTTTTATTTATATGCTTTTTCATTTCATGTTAGTAGCTTAGTTTTATTTTTATGCAAATAGTTTAGTTCTTCTTTATATTTTCATTAGCTCTTACCTTCTTTGCTTTCGTTTAAATGTTGAAATTTACATGTGTTGATTTGATAACACAAATGAGTAACTAAACCCCTTCAATTTATGGGTAATGAAGCTCTCTAAAATTATGTAAATTCAACATATCTTGTCATTTATGATCTCTTTTAAATGCTTCATGAAAGTGAATGTTGATGTAAGTTTATAATAGGGAATTTGATAGCCTATGTTGTAACCACAAATGGGCTATGCTTACTCCACATAAACACAATTCACATCATCATTCTACTAATTGATTTTTGATTGTGGAATTAAAGTAGAAACTAAATTTGATGACCTATGTTACTAAATACAATAGTAAATAGATCATACTTAAAATAGTTTTTGCTTTGACTTCATTTTCATTGAAATTGATAAGTGGTTTTATGTGTTGTATTATAGTTTGATGGTTTAAGTTATGTTAATTAATAACATAAATAAACCATACTTATGATAAATACATCACTAATTCCGTTTAAGATTAAAATAGAGAGATCATAGATTATTTTTGTGTTGGTTTACAAAAATATAAGAGTGGATTTGCTTCTAAATTGTTTTATAATCTCATATTTTCAATCACCTTTGTTCTAGCCTTTTGTTTTACATTTTTAGCTAATCACAATTTCAAATATTGGTTTAATTTGATTGAATAGAAATTTTTAAATCTAAACAATTCCCTACGGACCGACCCGTACTCGCCACGTACTAAAATTGTACGTTGTGCACTTGCGGTTAATTTTTAATTTAAATTTATCGGCTATTCTCTAATTCGATGGAAAATTAGTCGTTAAGCAAGTTTTTTGCGCCATTGCCGAGGAGCAGTGGTGGAGGGAATAGACTGTTGAATGATTGGTGGAGGTTGAGGTCTTGTTGAAGCAAGTGGAAAATTATGTATGTAGGTAGATGAGATGTAGGCAAGTTTTCTTGTTAACAGTAAAATTCTCCTTAATCTTGGAATCTATCTTAAACGTTATAAGCCTTTGTCCACGCCGAGTAGGCCAGGTCAAAGCGCCTCCTGAAGGGAGGTTAGAGTAAACTTTTATCCGTGCTACACTATAGCCAGATTAAAGTAACTACAAGCCCTTGATCGCGCCACGTTATGGCCAGATCAAAGCCCCCCTACAGTGGGGACGGAGTAAGCCCTTGGTCCTGCTATGCTATGGCTTGGCCAAGGCACCAACCAGCCTTCAGTCCCACCTATAAGGCCTGACTGGAGCACCTCATGCAGGGAGGAGGAAGTAATCCCTTAGTCCCCCCAAGCTATGACTTGGCCAAGGCACCGAACAAGCCTTCAGTCCCGCCTATAAGGCCTGGCTGGAGCACCTCCTGGAGGGAGGTTGGGTAAGTCCTTGGGTCCTACTTGTGGATAAGCTAACCAAGCGCACCAGACAACAACGCACTAAGATGTCCAAGCCTGAGAAGCGGCACACCAAACAATGACAACATACAGGGCCTAAAAGATGGCACATGTCAAAGGAATAAAAACCCAAAGAATGGTGCAAAACAAAAGGCTCAAATAAAAATTTGCAGCCCTCGATTAATTTGCAAAAGAGGATTTCTGGACTTCATTTATTAATGTATGAATCTGAGTTTCGGGTCTCTCACCATTGATTTCTAGACTTCACTCATTAATGCCTGAATCAAGGCTTCGGGACCTCTATTATTGAAACCTCTATTATGGATTTCTGGTCTTTTATTAATTCCCGGATCTATCTAACTAATATTCGAATCTGGATTTCAGATCTTCTATTATTTCCAAATAAGGATCTCTGGACTCATATTATTCATTTCGAAAAAGAGGATTCCTAGTCTACTATGACTTATTTTCAAATAATGATCTCTGGACTTTTACTACTAAACGAGTATTCTTAATATCCTATCAGTTATTTTCAAAAGAGGATTTCTACACTTCTATTATTAATGCTAGATTTGGATTTCTGGCCTTCCATTATAAATTCCATAAATAGTCATGTTTCCGGTCTTCTCTTATCGTTACCAAAGTTGGATCTCAAGACTTCTGTTCGTTTCTAACTATAGGATTTCTCTTCACTTATTATTTTCACATGATGATCTGTTAACTTCCATTACTTAGATTTTTGGAATTAGCAGGATTCCTCATACTATTGTCAATAGTATAAAGAACCACTAAATATATTCTTGCAAAGATTTCAAATTAATGATAAGAAATGTTGTCTACTTTGTGCTTTTCAGGAAAACAAGATCAATAAGGAAGACTAAATGGGTCGACAAATACAAAAACCATAGTCAAAGTTATTAGGAAGCAAATTCAAAAACCACATTATAAGAACAAGCAAAGGCTATAAACCAAGTGATATTTACATAATCTACATAATTTATAAAATTATTTACAAGTATATGGTACAAGTGTATGTTTCATAGATCTTGGACAACCTTATCTAGACTCTCAGCAATTAAAGGATCGACAATATGGTGAATCGCTATACAAAGAATATCTTTAAGCTTCTTTTATTTCTTCTTAATTTCATCAGCATTATCAATGGATTCAATACAAATCTTTAAAGCGTGATTGAAAGCTTTATTGGCACCTTTGAGGGCGTTGTTTTGTATTTCGAAATCGGCAATGCGCTTTTGGAGAAGATAGTTTTCATGTTCAAGACTTTGAATTTTAGCCGCATATTCATTAATATGTTGCGAATATCTCACTTTCTGTTGATTATCAAAATATCTCATCATTTCAAATTTGACCTTCCTACACCATTCACCCACCGCCTTCTCGTCTAAACCTGGGGGAGGGTTTGTCGTAGCAGGGAATTTTTGAATTGCTAGAGATGAAGCCCTTGTCGGTTTCAAAACAGATGAGGTGATTAGAGAACTCGATAAATCGATATTCGGAATGCGCCCCCATGATAAATTCCAATGATTTGCATTGAGCTTGACTATCTTTTATTTTGTCTCCCAATAGCTTACCTACTGGAAAAGCTTAGACATCTCGTGATCAAAGTCGATTGAAGGATTTGATTTAATCTGGCACTTCAGTTGGGAAACTGTTTCATTTTTATTCTTGATATCCTCCTTAAGATCAATAATTTGATCACTAAGGTCTCTAATAATTATCCTTTGAAGCAAAAATTTCCTACGCCATTCCAACACTTCAGTGTTGCCTTGAAGACAAGCATACAGAGGATCGTCAAGGAGGCTCTCCATTTCTACATCCGCTACCAACCTATCTCCGACGCTGGTGGAACGAGATAATAAATCTAATGAGAGTTGCGTGGTAGATAACTGTAACTCCTATTTTAACAAACAAAATTCAAAGTTAATACTCAAATTACCAATTTCTTTTATGACAATAATAGAGGTTACAACTCAAGAAAAAAAAAGTACAATCTCATTGTTATAATCAAATACTTGTTTTATTACACTTGAAGTTGGGAAACAACATTTTTAACTTTGTTCAAAGAATTAGCTGAAAGAGTAATTGTCGAATCAAAAGGGGCATTAAATCCTTCTGGGTAATAACTAGATGATATTTGCTATAATCCCATTCTCCGACAAGAGGACTATCATGATAGCATATTAATTTGGTATGATATGTTCGAATTTCCTTAAGAAGTCATTCTTTTTCTTCATCAAGAAAATAAAAAAGATGGCAGGGATGTTGCATATAAAGCCTCTGTAGATCTCTAAGAAAGCAATATCTAGCCAACCTTGAGGATTTCAAGAGCGAGGCCTTTTCTAAGTAATCTCTCCTTAATTTGACATATCTGCCTAAGTAATCTCTAGAAACAAGAAGGCTTGAGAGACATTTACTCTGTAATAACGTAATAACATACGACTAAGTATAAAAGGAAACTAATACTGAAAATTCACATATCAATATTATTACATGATTACAAATATTCATCTGGTTCGTACAAAACTGATTTTTTGAATAACTCGAAAATGAATTTATCCTTATAATATACGAGTTTTTCTGGAGGCAATTTGCGAGGGATTGATTTGACTTGCAGTAAATTCTAGCAAGCCCCCGGATTTGGATTAGATCGAAATTCATCTAAATATCTCCAATGTAGATATCTAAGTAGACCTCCACTTAAATTACCCAAGTATGAAAAATCAACAACTAGATGTATGCAATAAGCTTTATATAGGAAATCTACCTGGATATCTATGTCCTTAATCAACATCTAAAAGAGCATCATCAATTCCTTGTTCTCTTCTAGGAGCTTGTCATAACAAAGGTACGCCCTTCTCAGTCGAGAGGCCGCTTCCTGATCTTTAAAAAATGCTAACACTGCAACGCTTTTATTAAGCTTATACTACTTGTCAAAAAGTGCGTTATGTTCTTTTAGTTGATTATCTAACTTCTTATACAAGCTATTTATTTCCGCTTGTTTTCTCTCAAGCTTTGTTTTATAAAGTTGAATGGATTTCTTCCTTATCTAAAGTAGAAAGATAGTAGCTAATGCAATCTTGGAAGTGAAAGCTATTTAGATAAAGAATCCCATATCTAAGAAACAAGAATTGAAGTTTGTGGCGTCTGTTGTTTCCCCTCTTGTTCTTCAACATCAATATTGACATCTTTTTCATGGTGATCAGTAAGCTCAGGAAGTTCAGTTTGACTTGCTTCACAGGCACTGGGATCAGGGATGACTTTCTTTGAAGCCCCGAGAATATCATCGCCATCCCCTCCCTAAGAACCATCATGATCACCTCCGCTTCCATTAGAACCCTGGCCTCTATCCTCATTTTCAGGGTTATCATCTCATTGTCATCGTCGATGCCACCTTCCTCAACGACGACTTCATCATCCTCATCATCTTCCTCCTTGTCGGAGTTAGAATCACCTTCTACATAAGGGAGTTCGAAAGATAAGAGTTTAGCGGCGTCAATTTCCTCTCTCTTAGGAACCTCGATCCCTTGCTCCATTTCTTTGATTTTGTCCATGAATATTTTGACCAACACGGGATCGAGTGAGGGGAAGCTTAAATCTGGACACTTCTCTATATTGTTGAAGTAAGCCAGCATGAGAGCGTCCTCATAAGAATTCACAATGATGTCATTAAGAGAAGTGTTAAAAAATTAAGACACCTTTTGTTTGGCCTCAGATTTGGTTGGCCATAGATAAAGAATTCTTCTTCTTCTCAACCTTCTTCTTGAAAAGAGTGCATTTCTTCTTGAGAAAGTTTGTTTAGCGATCATCCGAGCCTTTTCTTCCTTTGACTCTTTCAGATTCATTTTTAAAGCCAAAACCTCATTGGCCGAGATTTGTTTAGCCTTCCTCTCCTCGGTAAGTGCAGATTCCTCTTGAACAAGTGAAGCGTTCAATCTTTCTTGTTCCCTCAATGGATTATCTTTAGCAGTAGTGAGGGAAGTAATCTAGTTGCTTAGAGTTACGACTTCTTTAAGCTTAGATGTCTCAGCGGAAGATTTTGAAACATTCTCTTGGAGGGAGTACTAGCTTTTAGAAATCTGAAAGGGAAAGTACGACATGAGCCAAAATTCAGTATGAAATTGTAATAAGAAGGTCAAGTAGTCTGAAACATACCAGGAGTTGTTTCTCAATTAGAGATCGACAATGTCTTGTCGGGTCAGGTACAGAGGAAAGCGGATTAATGGAAGTAAATGATGAATAATTCATGATTGACTATACAATCTCCTCAAAATCATTGGGAGGCACCGACGATGTAGGTCTAGAAGGATTCTACTCTTGGGGAGGAGTTGAAGTACCTAAATCCTTTTGCATCTTCTCAATGACGCAAGGAGAATCAGACACAACTATGTGAGACATGAAATCATCCTTTAAAGGAATATTCTGGGTTGGTCAGTAGCGGCATCAAGAGAAGAACCTTCCAGAGCTTTGCCTACATCAATAGATTCACCCTATTTTGGAGGAAGAGAAGACTGGACATCAACAATTTTATTTCTCTTGAGAGAAGGACCTGATGTAGTCAGTTCGCTCAATTTTCTTTTAGCGATCATCCTTGATCTAGCGATGGCCTGGGTCAGAGCTGAAGCGCTAGATTCAGAAGTTGGAAGGACTGGATCTCTTATGATTAATTCAACCAGAGGAGCAGCTGCTAAAATCCAAAAAGCATAAGTTAGTAAAGCAATTTAAAGAATAACACAATGGTAAGTTACAAATGCTACATTTAGGCTTACCAGGTTGGTCCGGAAAAATTGGAGACAAAGGAGAAATTTTTTTAGGATCAACCAGGGATAGGAAGCGCTTACTCTTAGAAGTGTGTTGGACAAGAGGGGGTTGTCCAAGAACTCTCTGACCTGCTGGAAGCAGGGAATGTTTTTGAAGATTGCTTGGCGTCAATAATGTAAGCCTATTTTCAATGCTACCCGAAGCAGCAGTTAACAACTTCATGATTCTCTTTCCTTCATCATCGAAATCTTGAGAAGAGGGGCCTAATAAGAAAACGCAATTTAGCAAAAATGAAGATAATTCAACAAAAATAAAGATAATGATTAACTTACGAGGAGAAGAGAAAGCTCCACTAATATTTGAAAAACGTATGATATAAAAGAATTGCATCTCCTAATCCTTGAACTTATTTACCCCCTCTGAAATTAACTTTTTATGGGGTTTAGCCCTGAAAAACTAGCTATTTAAATTGTTGAGCTTAACAAGATGCACCAAATAATTTAGAACTTCAGCACTTAACGAAGGAAGGCCTGACTCTAAGGCTATGAGCTCTAAGGAGACAAGATATGTATATACATTTGGTGATAATTGAATAGGAGCTATGCCAAGGTGACTCAAGAATCTTGACAAGAAATTAGGGAATGGAATAAAACTACCATACCAGATATGGATGGTAGTGTAAGAAAAATATTCTTTAGGAGGAATCTGGATAGTGTCATTATCACCAGGAGGAATGGCTTCAACTCCTGTAATTTTGAAGTCGTTAAGGATCGCGTCAACTTCGTCTTGAGTGGCTATAAGAGAGAATGCCTCGAAACTGCTTCGGCCTTCTTTGGAGAAGACTCTAATTCTGAAGTTACATCCTTTTCAGGGTTTTTAGAATTCCTTTTCAAACCCATGATCTTACCAAGTGAAATAATTTCATTAAAGTTATGATTCATTTCATTATTAACGCCTTTCGAAGGTGTCGAAATCTTACTACAATGGTTTAAACATCCACCATAATATATGGTCTCATGCCTTCGAATGAAGATTGAAGTTAATGAAAATTATGAAATTCATTGAGCTTTCGACAGTGTCGAAAGGAATGATGGAATGCAGGCACCTGAACATACCCTTCGACAACGTCGAAAGCCCATAAAAAAGTTTTTATCATTAATAAGCGCAACTATCTACACATAACAATTTGGGTATATACTTTGTCGAAATATCATATTTCAATTAGGTTGAAAGGATATGAAACAAAGAGACATTGACAATAACAAAAGGGCATTTAAGATGTTTCAACAATGTTTATATTGAGAAGTGATGATAGTTACACTCCAATTAATTATTATGAGTTTCGAATAAGTTGAAAGGATATAGCAGAACTGTAAAAGCATTAACACTAAGTTGGGATAACAGAAACAAATATGGTTATTTAGACTATGAAGTTTCGACTAAGACGAAAGGTTAGTTAAGGGTTTTGACAATAGCAAAAAATATATTTTTAGTTCAATTTAAAATGAGGGACATTAATTTTTAATCTAAAGTATCCTTTGAGATGAACTAAAATTTAGCATTATTTATCTAAAGTAAAGTGCTGTAGCAAATCAAATCCATCTTTTATATGCGTTGAGTTCTGAATCCTTTCGAAGAGAATTGGGCTTTCGAAGGGATACACCGTGTAGTCATTAAATTGGACCCTTCAAGAGAACTTCTTCGAAAGGTGACATAATACGTTGAAACATACTTTTGCTTTCGAAGAAGACCATCTCTTGTCAAGAACATCAACCCCTTCATAAGGATCCATTTAAAAGTGGATATTTGACTTCCTTTCGACCCCTTCGAAATAGTTTTTTTCTAGAAAAGAGAGAGCGGAGTTAGCTGCATCAACCCTTTCGAAAGGGTTAGAAAATTAAACTGCAATATTGGGTTTTTGATTTACACAGCTCAACCTTCTCTTCGAAGCCACTAGAAAGGAATTTTCTTCCTGATTCTTTCAACCCAATGCTTCTAGATGTTGATAATTATATTGGTTCAGCATGAATTTACATCCAACAAGGGCAAGTAGCCCCAAATTTGACGAATTTAAGTTCAAACCCAAAATTGGTACAATAGATTAATCGAAATCAGCATAAAAAATGAATCTAAAGGTCATTTTATACGAGTGATGAACTCAATTCAATCTCAAAAATTGAAACAGTAACGCAAATTCAAACCTTAAAAATTTGAAATTGAAACTAAATGTGAACAATAGATGCATACCTCAAATCTGAACTCATGTATACTGAAATTAGGAATTTAATAAGAAATTTAAATTTCTGATTCTTGTTTGGAGTTTCTTAATTGCAGGTAAATGAAAACGGGGAGAGAAGGAAGCGTGATTTATAAGAGAAGCGACAAGAAAAGCCATTCGATCAAATTCAAATAAATGGCCAAGATTCATTTGGGAATATCCAAAGGCGGGAAATTTTTATGCTGAAATAAAGATGGGTGTTGAAACAGTTGACTTGAAAAGTCAAAGAGCATCTCTTCGCTAGGGGGGCAAGTGTGATCATTAAAAACTACTCCAACTTGATCGAAACCTTAATGAATACAGAAGGAGGATCCATAAAGAATGATAGTAATAGCAAGACCTTTCGAAAGAGTCAAAGGGATGCTTCTGCAAAAAGTTGGATGAGCAATGCACTTTCAAAGAGGTCGAAATGGGACAGGGACACCCTTTCGCTTCAATTGATCCCTTTCGAAATGGTTGCTTCTGCATGCATAATGGTGTTTCGAATGTGTTAAAGGCACCTTTCGAAGGCAACATATTACAAGCTTCTGCATGTGCGCCAAACCTTTCGAAACAGTGGGTTTTACCATCATTTACCTTCCGCAAAAGAACATTTGGCCAAAGCTACCCCTTCGAAAGCATAGATCAGCTTTTTGAATCGGATGAAACCATCCACAATTATAAAGGGAAGCTTACATGAATTCAATATAGCCTCCCCAAACACCAGAGGATGGGGTTCCGCATCAATCAAAAAGAATGCATTCGAAAACCACCTTCTGTATTTAAGCCTTCTACTATGCTCCAACTCATTCGAAGCCCCAAAGATACACCTTTCGACAGTATCGAAAGCCCGCATCCTTTCCTACTTGCAACAACACATCAATAACAAAGTGGAGGGTGCATCTATACCTTTCAATGGAGTCGAAAGCACTCAAGTTCCATTCAAAAGAAAAGTTAGAAGGGCGCCCTGAATTTAGCAGCAACGAAAGATCATCAACACACTGTAACATCCCAGATTTTATTAAATTAAATTTAGTGATTTATTTGAATTTTTGGTAATATAATTTGAGAAGTTAAATAAATATATGAAGTAAAAGAAAATATAAATAAATATACTTACAAATATAATACAAACATATTTATATCTCAACCCTATAAACTATGAAAATTTCATAAGTAAAATAAGTATATAAACTTAAATAGAAAAGAATATGAATTATAAAAAAATAAAATAGATATATATACCACAAATAAGAATTGGTGTTCAACTCTCAAATAAAATACATGTGATAATTTAAATGTTGATAGTGAAAACTTTAAATGGAAATTAAGTAAACAAACTATGTTGTAATAAGATTTTGTGGTTATAAGGTGACATATGAAATACATACAAGAATCAAATGAATAGGTTTGCCATGAGTATATGAAAATAAGAAAGGTAGTAGGAAGATGCATGTAAGAAAATATCTTTTGATAAAACAAAAATTTGTACTTGGAAAAATAAAATAAAATTTCATGTTAAAAAGGATGGGAACAAAAGCATTAAATGCTTTCAAGCTCAGCATACAACCAGTCATTCGAAAAGGGAAAATATATCATCAAATATATCATCCCAGCCCTTGTTTCAAGGAAGAAAGTTTTTGGTTGTATGAAGCCTGTATAAAGTAAGTATGCAAAAGGATGATGCTCAGTACTTACCGACCTACACATCTCTTGATATATAAGACTCTTTGTTCCAATTTTTTTTTGAATGCTAAAACTTAACAAAGATCAGAAAAATAAAAAGAAGAACTCACTTTATTTCCAAGCTTAAATATAATCTGCTGAACAAAAAGAGGAAGATCAAACTGCAGTTTCAAAAACAGAAACATCTCTGCTCATCAATATATCCAAAGTGAGTAACCACCCACTCAAAAGTTTTAAGTTTAACTGTAAAGATGATTCATTTATTTTATGACATCGTATATATTTATCTTCGAATATGATTTGATATGTGTATTCCCAGGTTACTCTGTACATTTGTTTTTCTCTGTTATGGATTACAGAGTGAATTATCATTCAAACTCAAATTGTTTTCAACTGATCATTGGAAAGCTTTAAGTTTTCAATCAAACAAGAAGCTTGAATCTCAATCAAGATTTTTTAAAAGCTTATTAAAACATGGTTGTACAATATACTACTGCAATACCGTTTTACAGGAAATCAAGTAATAAATTGATAAATTCGATTGTTACAAGAAGCTGATTCAAGTTTATATTTTGAATCCTTACTGAAATTTACGATTTTTAAAACAAAAATGAAGATGTTTAGTTTAGAATTCCCAAAGCAGTTTGAACTTGAATAAAGATGGCATTTTTACAAATTTCTGATAATTGAATCAATTATAACTGCTGAAATTTGTTATATAGCAAGTTTAATCATCCACGAATCCAAGAAAAATGTTAAAGAATTTTTCTAATGCATAAATATTTGGGTCGATTCGAATTTAGGGTTTGGGATCGAATTTTCTATGCTCTGTTTTAATTCTTGTTCTTCGGTCACATAAGATGATCGAGCTTCGCGTGGTTCTAGAGGATGATGGCTTGGTGTGTTGAAAAGGCGTGGCCGAAGTTATGAAAATTCCGATGGACTGAGAAGCGTTGGCGCAGGGGCTTTTACGTGGTGACGTTGGGTTACAGTTAGTCGAAATAGTGGAATTTCGATTCCAGTTTTCTTGAGTCGAATCGAAGATGGATTTCGCGTTGGCAAGGATTTTACGACTTTCCCATGATCGTGGCGATCATCGAAGTAGCGGCGAACCACCGTGCACGTGGTTGTGGTGGTGTCAGTCGAAATGTTTTGGAGAAGGGGCAGTGCGACTCGAAGCACTTATCGGGGGATTAAGGTGAAAACTCGAAGGCGAGCTCGAGTCGTTTTAGTGTGATATCGGGTAGGTTTTAGGACTTAGACAAAATTTTGAAAATTTATTCACACGGGTCAAATTGGAAAATTTCTCGAAGCAGGAAGTAAATTTTCTCGGGAATGACTCGGGGAAGGTCTCGGGTCAGGCCAAAAACAGTAAAAATTTAAGTTTTGAAAATTTTGAAACATAAGTTTAAAATTGTTTTCGAAATAATTACCTGAAATAAATAAAGTATTTTAAAGGCTTAAATTTTTAAAGTAAATTTGTTTAAGCAATTAATTTGATAAAATATTTGAAGAATAAATCAAATATTTAGATTTTTAAATTTAAAACAAAATTATTTATAATGATTAAATAATGATTAAACAATTAGTAATTTGTAATTACCTTGTAATAAAGAGTTGATTAATTTAGAGAATAGTTTATTAATAAAGATAATTAAGATTTAATAAATTAACAATTAAGAATAAATAAATTAAGGGAATCAGTTAAAGAAAATTTAATTAGTTAAGTTAATTAAAATCTAATTAATTTATAGTTAAGGATAATTAATTATAAAATTAAAAATTATAAAGATAATTATGTGGTCAATTCACTTTTAAGTCACATTCACCCAAATTAGAGATGATTGACTATCATCAAATATTCTGTACTGAATTGATATTTCTATTGTGATACTGTGATTGTTTTGGTACTGAACTGTGATTTGTGATTTAATTCTGTATTGATGTGAAAACCCCTTTGCCCGTAAAACGGCATTTAAACTTCGATGCGACAGGGAGTCGGATTTCAGTTAGTTATCTGAAACCCACATCGAACCCTGAATATGAATCTTTGTGATTGTCATACCCACATGTTTTCAAAATTTATCGATCACTGAATAGTGATACGTCGTAATGGATAGCATTGAAGACCGGTGTTGAAGACCGGGTTTTTATGAAAACGTTAGGACGACCTATCGATTGTCTCTGCACTGAGTTGCTCCGGTATAGAGATTTCGTAAGTGATGGGAAGTCCGATCGGGATTGTAAATACCCGGATTGCAAGGACTTCTTCGGAAGTGCATTCGGTTCTGTTCGAACCCGGAACAGACTTGTATGGTTACATGTCTGACATTACATTTTGAGATATAAAGCAGATTTCTTTCAAATACATTTCTGTTAGTGGCGGAGAATTTATTCTCTTAGCTTAACACCCTTCTCTGAGACATACGAGCTTAGAGGTTATGTAATTGAAGGTTATCAGCGATATACTCCCAATTTGGTAATGTGGCATGCTGAGTGTTGCTGTGTATTGATCATTTGTGATCAAAGCATGGCTTTGTGAAAAAGCATAGCTTTGTGGACGAGACCTCTTCGGACCTCACAACCCGAAAATGGTCGAAACAGGAATATGCGGCAAGGTTATGAGGGTCGCGCCCTTTAGGGTATGTCATTTCCTTCTGGAAAAGGGTGGTATCAGGTTTGGAGCCCTGGTATTTAACCTATGTGGATACTCCGATCTCATTTATTTTGTGATTGTGTGTTTATCGAGGCGCCTCGGATAAAGGTCCCAAAGGACCGGGGGATGGCATATTCGTGAGTTACCTAGTTACAGGGGTAACCCGGCCTTGTGTTGGCAGAGAGCAGTTGTCTCTCAGGATGTCCAGCCAGAGGCGATCCCATGTGGCAGGAGGAAGTTCCTTAGCCTGACCATTTGTTGGAAATCCAAAGAAACAATACGAGCCTTGTACGGATTTAGTTGTATAACCTGCCATGCAGCGTGGCAGTAACCTGCCACAAAACATGGTAGCTATAGTAGGCATACGATGAAATGTGGTATGCTGGCTAAGATTAATATTATACTTTCGAAATGACTTTCTACACTATGCACTAGTAATAATATCAAAGAAATTTTCTCGTATTAAGCATATTTGACTATCATAAGAAGAAATCTCCTCCAATTCTGCGTTTGCATTATGTGTGTGGCAGGAGGTCTTATGGTAGTTTCATTTTCCAAAAGCATATCGAATTTTTTTTAAAATCTGTTTATTTAAAGCAACTACTTTTGTTTACTCATACCAGTCCCATGACTGACCCGGAGTTTATTGTTTCTTTTCTAAACTCTGGGTGCCCATTATTTTCACACAGGCAGCCTAGTAGCAGGTTTCCATATTCTGGTGTTAGCGGTATTTTGGGGACTTCTACCTTGAAGATATTTTGGAAGCTTTTTGGATCACCAGGTGCTTAGTTATGGATATTCACTATTGTCTTCATCCCTTTGAAGACTTTTGCTTGTGATAACTGTTGTACTATTATGATGTTTTATTTGGAGTTGTGGCATATGTAGTATGATACTCTGATGTAGTACTGGATATTATATGATGTTGTATCTATGATGTAATGTATGATATTCAGTTTATTTTCGCTGTTTATATCCATCTGCTGTTGTTATAAGCTCCGGCGAACTGAAGTTTGACGTTTGAATATCTGACAGTCGAATACAAGTAAGGTATTTGATGTCTATTTTCGAGCGCTAGATTTCAGGATCATTACATTTGGTATCAGAGCTGAAGGTTGAGTAAGAACTTTAGCTATGGAGTATAACACATTAGATGGCTCATTAGAGATAGGGTGAAGTATATCCTATAATGAGTATAACCCGAAAACTTGAATTTTCCTAGTCTATTTCTTTTTTCTGCTGATATTCCTTAAGATATTTTGTCCATGGATCTAAATCCTGTTTTCTTACTAATTACAGATAGTAAGAATGAGTGGACGAAGAGGAAGAACTAGGGGTCAAGGAAATGCTACAATAGCTAATCAAATTCCCCCAATAGCAGAAGCAGCTTTACCTACTCAGCATCAGCCGAATCTGGCTGACTTATATAAGAATTTCTCGAAGCTTGGTGGTAAGCCGTTCACCGGCAAGGAGCCCGTTGTTGAGGCCCAAGCATGGATCAGATCTTGTGAAAGAATCTTTAGGGGGCTAAAGTTGGAAGATGATCAAATGCGACTAATAGCTTCTTGGCAACTTCAAGAAGAAGCTTTAGCATGGTGGGAGACAGTCACTGTGGATAAGCTAGAAGACGAGTTTTCTTGGGAGAAATTTAAAGAAGTATTTGAGAAGCGCTATATGCCATCAGCTGGGATTTCTTGCATGTACCAGGAATTCATGGACTTGAAGCAAGGGAGTTTGTCATTTGAGGAGTATCTAAACAAATTCAATGAATTGTCTCGTTTTGGTCCAGAATTGGTGAACACACCTTTGAAGAAGAATATAAAGTTTATTCGGGGAATGAATAAGAAGTTCCACGAAAGGATGACTGGCCACGTCAAAGAGTCTTTTTCTGATCTTACTGATATGGGGTATAGGTATGCTACTTTGGATATGCAAGAGGTCCCGAAGGAGGGAGGAAATACGAGCAATTCAAATTGGAAAAAGAGGAAATTTGGAGGTAAGAAACCATGGCAGGGTAAGAAGAAAAAGAAGAGCGACCAGGGGAACACAACAGAGAATATTACTTGCTATAACTGTCAAGAGAAAGGCCACTACTCAACTAGTTGTACGAAACCTAAGAAACAAGCGAATCAATTCGTTCCAGCGAAGTCTAAGAAATGTTATGCTTGTCAGGAAGAGGGACATGAAGTCAAAGACTGCCCAATGAGGAAGAAAGCACAGGTAGCAAAGGTATACGCAGTCAAAGAGCAACCTACAACTTCTAAAGCAGGAAAAGGGAAGGGAGTTCTGGAAGGTAACCTTACTATTTATGATAGAATTGTTCGAGTTATGTTTGATACTGGTGCTACACATAGTTTTATTTCTCAACAAGCTGTAAATGAACTAAATCTTGAATCTGATTTCGTTGAGGAGCCTATATGCGTAAAGAATCCTGTCGGAGGCCCCGCAAACCTTTGTCTTCGATGTAGAAATGTTCCTATCTCATATTCTTGTTACCAATTCCCTATTGGTCTCTTTGTCCTTGATTTTAATGAATTCGAAATCTTACTCGGAATGGATTGGCTAACGAAATACGAAGCCAAATTGGATTGTAACAATCGATTAATTTCGATTTTATTAAGATTTCTTGTGAGGACCCTAGTCCTAAAAGAGAAGGGTTGATGTATAATTTGGGATATTCTGAACTTAGTTTGGAGTCTATTCCTATTGTTAGAGATTTTCCAGACGTGTTCGAAGAAGTAAAATCCTTACCTCCACATCGAGAAATAGAATTCAGAATTGACTTAATTCCAAATGCTCGTCCTGTAGTTCACGCAAGTCGCAGGATGGCGTCCAGAGAAAAGGGTGAATTAGTCAAGCAAACTAATGATCTGCTAAGCAAAGGATTAATTCGTCCTAGTGTTTCTGAATGGGGTTCAACCGTTGTGTTCGTAGCTAAATCGGATGGATCTCTGAGATTGTGTGTTGACTACCGCGATCTCAATAAGCAGACTCTCAAGAATAAGTTTCCTTTACCTAGAATTGACGACCTATTTGATCAATTGCACGACGCTCGTTTCTTTTCGAAGATGGATCTAGCTCAGGGATTCCATCAGTTACGAATAGCCGGAGATTGTGTTCATTTGACCGCTTTCAGGGGTCCTAATATGTTCTACGAATGGTTAGTCATGCCTTTCGGGCTAACCAATGCTCCAGCATACTTCGTAGATCTTATGACTCGTGTATTCCGGGAAGTATTGAATGAATTTGTGCTTGTATTTATTGATGATATCCTAATTTATTCCCAAACTGAGGAGGAGCATTCTGAACATCTCAGAATTGTTTTGGAGATATTAAGAAGAAACGTCTTGTTTGCCAAATTTTCTAAATGCCATTTTTGGGTCAAAGAAGTTAAATTTCTTGGCCACATTGTTAATGAAGAAGGAATTTCTGTTGATCCTAGCAAGATTTCTTCTATTCTAGATTGGAAGCAACCTACTACTCCGAAAGAAGTTCGAAGCTTTTTAGGTTTAGCAGGTTATTATCGGAAGTTCGTTCAGGATTTTTCTAAGATAGCTAGTCCGTTGACTAAGCTAACAATGAAGAATGCAAAATATAATTGGACTCCGAAATGTGACGAAGCTTTTCAGGAGTTAAAGAAGAGAGTAACCACCGCTCCTGTTCTCGCTATTATTAACGGGAACCAGGGTTTATCTATTTATACCGATGCTTGTGGTGATGGGGTAGGTGCAGTATTAATGCAGAATGGGAAGGTAGTTGCCTACGCGAGTAGACAATTACGTCCGCACGAGAAAAACTACCCAACACATGATTTGGAGCTTTTGGCTGTTGTTTTTGCTTTAAAAATCTAGCGACATTATCTTCTAGGTAAGAATCTCCTTCAGCTTTCTAAACGAAATTTTAAGTTCGAATTAACTTAACATATACTTATACTTAATAAATTCTTTGTTATAGGTCAAAAATTTGAATTATTCACCGACCACAAATCTTTGAAATATCTCTTCACCCAGAAAGATCTGAATCTGCGACAACAATGTTGGTTGGAATTTCTGGCATCTTATGACCTAGATATTCAATATACGCCCGGAATAGCCAATGTAGTTGTCGACGCTTTAAGTAGGAGACATGTTGTTCTTGCATATCTTGTTGTCACTCCTACTCTCCTTGAAAAGATCGCCAGAGGGCAAAAAGAAGACCAGTTCCTTCGTGGAATTTGTAAAAGAATTCATCAAGGTGAAGATTCTAGTTTTGCAATTGATGACAATGAAGTTATGAGGATGAAAGGCAGGATTTGTGTCCCGGACATTCCCGAACTGAAACGTGAAGTTTTGGACGAATGTCACAAGTTTAAACTCAGTATCCATCCAGGAGTCAACAAAATGTATCGTGATATTAAAAGAACATTCTGGTGGAAGACGATGAAGAGAGACATATCGATATATGTGAGTCGTTGTGCTACTTGTCAGCAAATCAAAAGCGATCAAAAGAAAATGGCCGGTTTACTACAACCTTTGGAAGTACCAAAGTGGAAATGGGATCAGGTATCGATGGATTTCATCGACGGACTGCCACGAACCAAGAAGGGAAATGAAGCGATTTGGGTTATAGTGGACCGTCTAACCAAAACTTTTCACTTTATTCCAGTGAAAACACTCGGACTGCAGTAAGCTTAGCAGGGCTATATATAAAGGAAATTGTTCGCCTCCATGGTATTCCCAGCAGTATAGTGAGTGATCGTGACCCGATCTTCACTAGTAGATTTTGGGAGGCATTTCAGGACGCATTGGGAACCAAGCTGAATTTCAGTACTGCTTATCACCCGCAATCTGATGGATAGACTGAGAGGGTCAACCGAATTCTAGAAGACCTATTACGTTCTTGCGTTCATGATTTTGGTGGTTTATGGGAGGACCATTTACATCTGGTTGAATTCTCATATAATAACAGCTATCAGGCCAGTATAGAGATGGCTCCTTTCGAAGCTTTATATGGTCGTCTGTGTTGATCACCTGCATGCTGGATCGAATCAGGTGATAGACTCGTCCTTGGACCAGATATGATCAAAGAAGCCACAGAAAAGGTTGATTTTATCCGGAAGAAATTAATAACTGCTCAAAGTCGTCAGAAGAGCTATTATGACCGCCAAAGAAGAAATTTGGAATTTCAAGTTGGAGATTTTGTATTTCTGAAAGTGTCTCCGATGCGGGGTGTATTGAGGTTCGGGAAAACTGGAAAGCTAGCACCGCGTTATATTGGTCCTTTTCCTATTCTGGAAAGGATTGGTCCTTTGGCATATCGAGTGCAGCTACCCAGCTGGTTGTCTGGCGTGCATGATGTGTTTCACGTTTCTAGTCTTCGGAAATATGTGCACGATCCAGACTTTATTATTGAAGAAGCTGCTCAGCAGGATCTCGAAATCACTCCTAATTTGGAAGTAAGAAGAGAGCCGATAAAAATTGTAGATCGTGATAAGAAGCGATTGAGAAACAAAGTCGTGAAACTAGTCAAAGTTCAGTGGAGTGGCGATCCGATGGACTGTACTTTGTAAACCGAAGATAATATGAAGAAATCATATCCCAATTGCAGAATAGACATCTCGGCTTAAACTGGTAAGCCATTTCTCTATCTTTTTGCATTCGTATATTCTTCGTTTGTTTTCTCTCTCTTTCAAATTTCGAGGACGAAATTTTCTTAAGGAGGGGATATTGTAATATCCCAGATTTTATTAAATTAAATTTAGTGATTTATTTGAATTTTTGGTAATATAATTTGAGAAGTTAAACTGTCACAACCCGACTTTCTATGCCCAGAAAGACGTATCGTGAATTAAGAAAGAAAGGGATAGAAGAAGAAAAGAAAGAAAAGAAGAAAGAACAACAACATCAGAAACTCACAGCGGAACGAATGAAATATAATATATCATATAAAATATTACATAGTATCATATACATCAGAGTTACACAACTTATACAACACATATTAGACAGTTATAAACATCTGTCTAATTCATACAACTCAAGTATCACAGATACAGACACAACATATACACAGCGGAATCATCATATATCTACACGGTGAAGCCTCCTGCTTCAAATCTCCTCCAGAATTCGTCAAAGCTAACCTGAATCCCTCGACTACTCAATACAATATTGAGTACCCAAGAGTTTAATAAAACAGAAAATAAACACTTGGGTCAGACATGGGTCTGGTGTGAGTAAACGGTTAGATTGCTTAACTTTGAAAACTTTTGAAAACAAAAGTATCACGTAAGACTCCCCACAAATAAACATGGGTAAGTTTTTACCTTACGCTAACTAAAACGTTTGATAGGAAATCTGATTGTATTATAATAGGGTCTAGGGTTTTCAAGTAAAATACAGAAATAGCTGAAATGCTTACATCTCACATTCCAACATAGTTGGGCACAACTAATACGTACAGCACTTATTGGAGTTTGGATTCCATACAATGGCAGGGCTACTTGGGTACCGCCCGTCACAGTACGTGGCCTAGATCACCGTACCGAGGAGTACGCCCGCTCCCCTACAACACAAAGCCGGAACCATCCCTTACTGGATAATTCCGAACAAGATAACCCCGTAGTTGGCGCGACCAACCACACACTAAGCCGAATAAAAAGAAAAGGGACCTCTAAACAGGGATCTATCTTGCTCTCAGTGGGTGCTACCCACGAAGCCTTGCTGCACCTCCCCTGTTTTAGCCATTCCTGGTTGATGAGGCTTGAGGTTACGATTACCTTTAATCAGAACATATCACTTAGAATGCTCATCGTCCGCCTGACGATGTGCTGAAAGCATTCAATCCATACAAGTTCGTTCCGGGTTCGAACGAAACCGAAGGCATTATCTCGTTACACTCGTTTTGGAATCACCCTCAGAGTTAACGACAATAACCCTTGCACTCTGAATCTTCATCTTCACTTGAGATTCACGACCTATCGTAAATTTGGATCGATGTGGTATTCGGGTCTCCAGACCTGGAATTCCGGTATACGGAAACCCGATCCCGGTCTCATCGAAATCCAAAACGTATCTTTTAAGGCCAAGTTGTTTAAAGGTTTAAACATTTAAACTTATTCAGGATGATATAAACAGATAGATAAATCATATTATCACAATTGATAATTCATATCAACATTCATCTCACAAAGCAGCATATATCATATATATATCAGAGACATACAAATCATCCAATATCAACCAATCACCCAATATCAAACATCCAGTATTAATCAATTATCTAAACAGAATTGATTTACTCTAATCAATTTAATTAACCTTTAATTAAATTAATTACTATCCTTTAATTACTTGGATTATCTTAATCCTGCTCACTATCATTAATTAATTACAAATTAATTAATTAAACATCTAAATGATCTTCCTTAATTAATCTCCTTTGATTAATTATCTTTAATTACATCAAGTAATTATCCTTAACCATATACAGTAATTAACTTTTAATTACTATCATTAATTACAATAATTAATGAACCTTCATAAATTAATTAACTATAATTAATTATATTAATCCTCAATTAACTACAATTAATTAATTATACTTAAATTAATTACTTTTATTAATCAACCTTGATTAATTCATTAATTAAATAATCCTTACTAATTAATTAACCTTTTAATTAATTAATTAATTTTAATCAACCACTTCATTATTTAGTCTTAATTAATCATAAACAGTAATTAACAATTTGTAATTACTTATCTTAATTTATTTATATTAATCTTGATTAATTAATCTAATTAATTAATCTTTAATTACTTCATTAAGTAATTATTAATCAATTTTATTAATAAATAATCCTTTATATCTATTATCATCATCTAATTTTATTTTTTTCTATAAAAGTATAGATAGACAGTAATATATGTATACAGATAAGCAGAAAAATAATTGATTTCAGTTAGTATAAACCATTTTCTATTTAATATATAAGCTAGGTGGTTTAACTATCAATTAAAGTCAGTTAATTAAATGTATTTAGAAGGTAATTGATTTTCGATTAGTTCAGATGTTAATAAAATCATATAATTGTTTATACTAGGTCAAAATCATGAAGAAAACAAATCGATATGGAAATGGATTCCAAATTGATGGTTAAAGGTGAGTTAATCTCACTCAGTTAGATTTAAATTTAAATGGTTAAATTTAAATAATTGATTGGATGATTGCATTGATTGATGTGATATATATAGTATATACCAATATATACATATTGGCATATGTATATATTGGAGTTGTTGATATTCCCGCATTTATATAGCGGATGAGACCCTATGCGCCGCATAATAGCGGATGATTTTATAAAACCCATATACCGCGATATTCCACCTTGAAGTGGAATTGGTATTGTGCTAACGTCTGTGGATGCAGGGAAACAGGTTGGAGGGATCCAACTGGATTCCTCAAAATATTTAATTTTTGTTTAAATATTCTGTGATATGATTGTTGTTATCCTGTGATAATTTATATTGGATAATCTGGTTGGATTGAATTTCCTAGTATAATGAGTTATCAAAAGCAATTGAATTGGATTTTTGGAAAAAATATAAAAGAGTAAAATTAAGTTAAGTAATTCTAGTGAATTCAAATAAATTAAATATGGAAAAGAGGAATTTTGAATAAATAGAGAAATGTTGAATTTAAAGAAGACTTATGTGATGTTATTTAAAGGGATAAAAATTTATTTTAATTCAATGTTTAAATGTAATTAAAAAGAGAAGGAATTTGGGAAATCTGAAACTTGTGTTTCGGTTTAAAGATTTTAAATCATAATGAGAAATAAAATCTGGAAGTTAATGAATTTGGAAATAAATGGATTAAGTAAGAAAATTTATTTCAAAGTAAAATAAATTGGGAAATCAATTATAAATTGATTTAAATACTTTGGAATTTGAATTTTAAAGAGAAATGAGATTTGGGAGAGATAAACTGGGTTTGTAAAGTAAAATAAAATATCAGAGGATATTTGAAAATATAATTTCAAAGTGGGAATCTATAAAAGGATATGGTTTGGTTTAAAAATAAATGTTATTTTATTTTTAAAAGATGGGAGTGAGAAGGATATTTCTCTGTATAGCCAAGTACGTTTTCAAAGCAATTTTAATATAAGTTAAAAGTTCTAATTGTATTTTTAAAAGCATATTTTAGAAAATTTATTATTTCTAAATGTTAATTTCCTAAGTAAGTATGTTTTAGGAAACCTATTCTTTTTAAATATTTAAACTTTAAAGTAAGTATTTTTCAAAGGTCTATTATTGTAGTAATTATATAAAAGTGATTTGGTATTATATTTTAAAAAGAGAAATTTAGTTTATATTTGTAAAGTGGTTTCATTTTAAATATTTCTTAAGTATATATTTTGTTAAGGTATTAAAGTAGTTTTTTTTTTTTTAAAAAAAATTTCAATATTATTAAGTATATTTATAGTAAAGTGTTTTAAGATTATTTTAAAATCTAAGTGTTTTGTACTTGGTGTTTCAGAGGAAATAAATATTTGGAAATGTATTCCGTAAGCGGAAACTGTTTTGAAATTGTTTTCAAATGAGTTTTGAAAATTCGGAATTATATCTTGGAAAGATATTTGGGCAAATAAATAATGTGGGAAATTATTTAATTGTGTGATGGTTGCTTGTGGATGTTAATTGATAGTTAAATAACCGACTATCAATATTGGCCAAATGCGCTGATCGTTTCGAAGAGACCGGGATCGGGTTTCCGTATACCGGGATTCTAGGTCTGGAGACTCGAATACCACTTCGATCCGGTTTGTACGTTTCGTGTAACGATTTCGGAGTCGAAGATGGAGCTGTGAAGTGCAAGGGCTAGTCGCTACTAATCCTGAGGATATTTCCAAAATGGATGTAGTAGGAGTAGTGCCTTCGGTTCCGTTCAAACCCAGGACGGACTTGTATGGACGAATGCTTGCGAAACATCGTCAGCGGACGATGGGCATTATAAGGGATATGTTCTCTAAAAGGTATCGTTTAGCCTCGAACCTCATCAACCGGGAATGACTGAAAATCAGGGGTTATGCAGCAAGGCTTCGTGGGTAGCTCCCACTGGAGGGTAAGGTCATCCCTGTCAAGATGTCCCTTTTTATTTCGGCTTAGTGGTGCGGTTGCTGATCCCAACCGTGGGGTGATTTTATTCGGGATCATCCAGTAAGGGATGGTTCCGGCCTTGTGTTGCAGGGGAGCGGGCGTACTCCTCGGTACTGTGATCTAGGCCACGTACTGTGACAGGTGGTACCCCAGTGCCTAGTCATTCGTTGGAAATCCATTCTCCCTACGTGCCTGTACGGTTCTGATTGTGCCCAACTATTGTTGAAATGTGAGATGCAAGCATTTCAGCTAGATTCTATTTTACTTTCTATAGACACTATTATAATATCAGAGGATTTTGATATAAAGTGTTTTAGCTATCGTAAGGTAAAAACCCGACATGTTTATTTGTGGCATGGTCTTACGAGATGCTTTTGATTTCAAAGGATTTTGAAACTTTAATAATCAATTGAGTGTGATTTTCTCACGCTGGTTTTCCAGACTGACTCGGGTATTGTTTTATATGATGCTCGGGTCAGACCGAGTATTATATGATACAGGATATGATGCTGTGGAGCTCAGGAGACGAGCTGGATGACGATACGTACTCCCGTACTTGCTATTATTTTTCCGCTGTGTATTCAGTTGTATGTTATGGATGTTGATGTACTCTGATGATGTATTTGGATGATGTATATATATACAGATATAGTTTGATTTGTGTAAAGATCTACCGATATATATTATATTTTATTCCGCTGCGTATGTGAGATTCTGCTGTTGTTTTCTATTTTTCTTCTTCTACCTCTTCTTCTTTACCCAAATGGTCCGGTTTTTCGTGTTAGAAAAACTCGGGTTGTTACAGATAAATATATGAAGTAAAAGAAAATATAAATAAATATACTTACAAATATAATACAAACATATTTATATCTCAACCCTATAAACTATGAAAATTTCATAAGTAAAATAAGTATATAAACTTAAATAGAAAAGAATATGAATTATAAAAAAATAAAATAGATATATATATACCACAAATAAGAATTGGTGTTCAACTCTCAAATAAAATACATGTGATAATTTAAATGTTGATAGTGAAAACTTTAAATGGAAATTAAGTAAACAAACTATGTTGTAATAAGATTTTGTGGTTATAAGGTGACATATGAAATACATACAAGAATCAAATGAATAGGTTTGCCGTGAGTATATGAAAATAAGAAAGGTAGTAGGAAGATGCATGTAAGAAAATATCTTTTGATAAAACAAAAATTTGTACTTGGAAAAATAAAATAAAATTTCATGTTAAAAAGGATGGGAACACAAGCATTAAATGCTTTCAAGCTCAGCATACAACTAGTCATTCGAAAAGGGAAAATATATCATCAAATATATCATCCCAGCCCTTGTTTCCAGGAAGAAAGTTTTGGTTGTATAAAGCCTGTATAAAGTAAGTATGCAAAAGGATGATGCTCAGTACTTACCGACCTACACATATCTTTATATATAAGACTCTTTGTTCCAATTTTTTTTTTTTGAATGCTAAAACTTAACAAAGATCAGAAAAATAAAAAGAAGAAATCACTTTATTTCCAAGCTTAAATATAATCTGCTGAACAAAAAGAGGAAGATCAAACTACAGTTTCAAAAACAGAAACATCTCTGCTCATCAATATATCCAAAGTGAGTAAACACCCACTCAAAAGTTTTAAGTTTAACTATAAAGACGATTCATTTATTTTATGACATCGTATATATTTATCTTTGAATATGATTTGATATGTGTATTCCCAGGTTACTCTGTACATTTGTTTTTCTCTGTTATGGATTACAGAGTGAATTATCATTCAAACTCAAATTGTTTTCAACTGATCATTGGAAAGCTTTAAGTTTTCAATCAAACAAGAAGCTTGAATCTCAATCAAGATTTTTTAAAAGCTGATTAAAACATGGTTGTACAATATACTACTGCAATACTATTTTTACAGGAAATCAAGTAATAAATTGATAAATTCGATTGTTACAAGAAGCTGATTCAAGTTTATATTTTGAATCCTTACTGAAATTTATGATTTTTAAAACAAAAATGAAGATGTTTAGTTTAGAATTCCCAAAGCAGTTTGAACTTGAATAAAGATGGCATTTTTACAAATTTCTGATAATTGAATCAATTATAACTGCTGAAATTTGTTATATAGTAAGTTTAATCATCCACGAATCCAAGAAAAATGTTAAAGAATTTTTCTAATGCGTAAATATTGGGGTCGATTCGAATTTAGGGTTTGGGATTGAGTTTTCTGTGCTCTGTTTTAATTCTTGTTCTTTGGTCACATAAGATGATCAAGCTTCGCGTGGTTCTAGAGGATGATGGCTTGGTGTGTTGACAAGGCGTGGCCGAAGTTATGAAAATTCTGGTGGACTGAGAAGCGTTGGTGCAGGGGCTTTTGCGTGGTGACGTTGGGTTACAGTTAGTCGAAATAGTGGAATTTCGATTCCAGTTTTCTTGAGTCGAATCGAAGATGGATTTCGCGTTGGCAAGGATTTTACGACTTTCCCATGATCGTGGCGATCATCGGAGTAGCAGCGAACCACCGTGCACGTGGTTGTGGCGGTGTCAGTCGAAATGTTTTGGAGAAGGGGCAGTGCGACTCGAAGCACTTATCGGGGGATTGAGGTGAAAACTCGAAGGCGAGCTCGAGTCGTTTTAGTGTGATATCGGGTAGGTTTTAGGACTTAGACAAAATTTTGAAAATTTATTCACACGGGTCGAATTGGAAAATTTCTCGAAGCAGGAAGTAAATTTTCTCGGGAATGACTCGGGGAAGGTCTCGGGTCAGGCCAAAAACAGTAAAAATTTAAGTTTTGAAAATTTTGAAACATAAGTTTAAAATTGTTTTCGAATTAATTACCTGAAATAAATAAAGTATTTTAAAGGCTTAAATTTTTAAAGTAAATTTGTTTAAGCAATTAATTTGATAAAATATTTGAAGAATAAATCAAATATTTAGATTTTTGAATTTAAAACAAAATTATTTATAATGATTAAATAATGATTAAACAATTAGTAATTTGTAATTACCTTGTAATAAAGAGTTGATTAATTTAGAGAATAATTTATTAATAAAGATAATTAAGATTTAATAAATTAACAATTAAGAATAAATAAATTAAGGGAATCAGTTAAAGAAAATTTAATTAGTTAAGTTAATTAAAATCTAATTAATTTATAGTTAAGGATAATTAATTATAAAATTAAAAATTATAAAGATAATTATGTGGTCAATTCACTTTTAAGTCACATTCACCCAAATTAGAGATGATTGACTATCATCAAATATTCTGTACTGAATTGATATTTCTATTGTGATACTGTGATTGTTTTGGTACTGAACTGTGATTTGTGATTTAATTCTGTATTGATGTGAAAACCCCTTTGCCCGTAAAACGGCATTTAAACTTCGATGCGACAGGGAGTCGAATTTCAGTTAGTTATCCGAAACCCACATCGAACCCTGAATATGAATCTTTGTGATTGTCATACCCTCATGTTTTCAAAATTTATCGATCACTGAATAGTAATACGTCGTAATGGATAGCATTGAAGACCGGTGTTGAAGACCGGGTTTTTATGAAAATGATAAGACGACCTATCGATTGTCTCTGCACTGAGTTGCTCCGGTATAGAGATTCCCTAAGTGATGGGAAGTCCGATCGGGATTGTAAATACCCGGATTGCAAGGACTTCTTCGGAAGTGCCTTCGGTTCTGTTCGAACCCGGAACAGACTTGTATGATTACATGTCTGACATTACATTTTGAGATATAAAGCAGATTTCTTTCAAATACATTTCTGTTGGTGGCGGAGAATTTATTCTCTTAGCTTAACACCCTTCTCTGAGACGTACGAGCTCAGAGGTTATGTAATTGAAGGTTATCCGCGATATACTCCCAATTTGGTAATGTGACATGCTGAGTGTTGTTGTGTATTGATCATTTACTGATCATTTATGATCAAAGTGTGGCTTTGTGAAAAAGCGTAGCTTTGTGGACGAGACCTCTTCGGACCTCACAACCCGAAAATGGTCGAAACAGGAATATGCGACAAGGTTATGAGGGTCGCGCCCTTTAGGGTATGTCATTTCCTTTTGGAAAAGGGTGGTATCAGGTATGGAGCCCTGGTATTTAACCTATGTGGATACTCCGATCTCATTTATTGTGTGATTGTGTGTTTATCGAGGCGCCTCGGATAAAGGTCCCAAAGGACCGGAGGATGGCATATTCGTGAGTTACCTAGTTACAGGGGTAACCCGACCTTGTGTTGGCAGAGAGCAGTTGTCTCTCGGGACGTCCAGCCAGAGGCGATCCCATGTGGCAGGAGGAAGTTCCTTAGCCTGACCATTTGTTGGAAATCCAAAGAAACAATACGAGCCTTGTACGGTTTTAGTTGTATAACCTTCCATGCAGCGTGGCGGTAACCTGCCACAAAACATGGTAGCTATAGTAGGCATACGACGAAATGTGGTATGCTGGCTAAGATTAATATTATACTTTCGAAATGACTTTCTACACTATGCACTAGTAATAATATCAAAGAAATTTTCTCGTATTAAGCATATTTGACTATCATAAGAAGAAATCTCCTCCAATTCTGCGTTTGCATTGTGTGTGTGGCGGGAGGTCTTATGGTAGTTTCATTTTCCAAAAGCATATCGGATTTTTTTTAAAAATCTATTTATTTAAAGCAACTACTTTTGTTTACTCATACCAGTCCCATGACTGACCCGGAGTTTATTGTGTCTTTTCTAAACTCTGGGTGCCCATTATTTTCACACGGGAAGCCTAGTAGCAGGTTTCCATATTCTGGTGTTAGCGGTATTTTGGGGACTTCTACCTTGAAGATATTTTGGAAGCTTTTTGGATCACCAGGTGCTTAGTTATGGATATTCACTATCGTCTTCATCCCTTTGAAGACTTTTGCTTGTGATCACTGTTGTACTATTATGATGTTTTATTTGGAGTTGTGGCATATGTAGTATGATACTCTGATGTAGTACTGGATATTATTATGATGTTGTATCTATGATGTAATGTATGATATTCAGTTTATTTCCGCTGTTTATATTCATCTGATGTTGTTATAAGCTCCGGCGAACTGAAGTTTGACGTTTGAATATCTGACTGTCGAATACAAGTAAGGTATTTGATGTCTATTTTCGAGCGCTAGATTTCAGGATCGTTACACACACCCTTTCAACTAAGTCAAAAGGACTGATTCGAAAGGGTCCAACTCGCGCCTATAAATAAGACCCTATGGATAATATTTTAGGATCCGAATTCATTCATTATATGCTTATTCTTTTCTTAAATTTCAGAACCCTAATCTTTGGATCTAATTGGGGATTTTACTTTCTTGTAGTACTAAAGCTTCTTGTATTCACGAAAATTATTAATAAAGCAAATGCATGATATATTCAAATACTGTGATTTCAATCTGCTACTTATATATGGTTATGGTTAAGGATTACATGAATCAATGTCAATCAAAAGGTTATCTTTCGTAGGAATAGCGACCTCTCGAACCAATTAAAAACCTTAGATCCGATAGGTTCCAACCATAGGTGTTACCATCAGTCTACACTTCAACCTTGTCGAAACCATGAAGAATATAAAAGAGGGATTCACAAGGAATGATGGCATTAACAAAACCTTTCGAAAGAGTCGAAGAGATGCTTCAGCAAAATGTTAGATGGACTGAGCGCTTTCGAAGGAGTCAAAAGGTGACAGAGCCACCCTTTCGCTTCAATGAACCCCTTTCGAAACAGTGACCTCTGCATGCATGAAGACATTTCGAATGAGTTAAGGAGCACCTTTCGAGGGCAATAGATTACAAGCTTTTCCGTACACACTAAACCTTTCGAAACAGTGGGTTTCGCCTTCATTCATATTCCACAGAAGAACGCTTAGCCAGAGCTACCCTTTCGAAAGCATAAATTAGCCTTTCGAACTAGTTGAGTCCGTTCACAATTATAAAGGAAAGCTTACTTAAGAGGATGATGTTCCGCATCAATCAATAAGTACGCCTTCGAAAGCTACCTTCTGCATTTAAGCCTTCCACGTCCCATCTCCTTCGAAGCCCAAAAGATTCACCCATCGACAGAATCAAAAGCCCATACCCATTCCCACTTGCAACAGCATATCAACAATAAAGTGGAGAGTGCATCCACCCCTTTCGATGAAGTCGAAAGCAATCAGGTTTCATTTGGAACCAAAGAAGAAGGGCGCCTTAACTTAGCAGCAGAGAAAGGTCATCAAAGGACCACACAACTAGGTCGAAAAGACTGATTTGAAAGGGCCAACCTGTGCCTATAAATAAGACCCTAGGGGTACCGTTTAGGGGATTCGATTTCATTCACTCCATACTTGTACTTTCTTGAATGTGTAAACCCTAATTCTAAAATTAGATTGGGGATTTGACTTCTTTGTATCACTTAAGCTACTAGTAATAAAGGAAAAGATAATCAAAGCAAGTTTATGGCATTTTTGGATATATTGGTTGATCTAATGCTTCTATGAAATACCGATTGTGATCTGCCTGTATTCAACGTAATCGAAAGGCTACCTTTCGAGGAAGTCAAAACCTTTTAGTTCAACTGATATCCTTAGATCACCAAGACCAAACCTCGAATCACCTCAACCACTTCGAAAGGAGGTTCTGATAGGATACTTAACCAATACAACTAGTTCGAAAGGTATTATAAAAAGGGAATCAGGTGTTTTGACCATGTCGAAAGGTTATATAAAAAGGAGTTTCAATTGCCGCAACCTTTTCGGAAGGTGGACTTAAGGGAATCGAAAGGTTTTAGCTATCTCTATCTGATCAAAGGGTGGTTTCGAAGGGTTCACTCACACTTTAAACTTTGCTTTGGAGTGTTGATGTAACGACCCGTATTTTTGAAAATTAAAAATATTAAATTAAATAAGGCATTGAAATTCAAAATTGTTAGAAATTAAAAATTTATGATTTATGGATGTAAAACAATGTTGGGTTGCATATTAACACCAAGATTTGAAATAACAAATGTTTACTTTAATAAGAAATAAAATGAATGTTTTTGTACTAAAGGAAAAATCTCATGTTTATTTATTTGAAAAGTATTGTAGCTTAGATATGATTACGGAAATAATAGGTCTTATTTAGTAAGGATTTATAACTCTTGTTTGTGTACAATGATTTTAAATTTATAAAGGAAACAATTGATTATTTCCCATCACATTTATCTTGTCCGTTTTGAAATTCACCTTTGTAATCAATTGAAATTAATGTAATTGAATAATTTCAATTAATAGGAGAGAGGACACTAAATTGTAAATCAATATATGTAATTAAACGTAGCTTATGTTTTGTGAAAATATAAGGAAAGTTTAATTTAATGGAAAGAACATTTTTATCAAATAAAATGAATGTTTCATTTGTGAATGTAAGTTTAGTTTCATTAAAATAAAGAATAAAATGATTGATTTAAAGAAAGAAATATATGTTTATTTGAACTGTGTTTTAGCATACAGATTGATTGCAAGAATAGGAAAATCATTTATTTAAGTAAGTTATTTATTACTTTGGTCTATAAACAACAAATTTTTAAACGTGTTTAAATGGCTAAAGGAAACAATTGTTCTGTTTTTCATCCATTTTAGTTTGTCTGTTTTGAAATTAAACTTTGTAATTACTTACAATTAATGTAATTGAAATATTTCAATTAAAAGGAAAGAAAACATTGATTGCAATTAATAGATTTAATAAAAGAAACGCACGTTTTGTGTTAAACAGAAAGGGCGTTTTAAAGGAAATAAAAGATCATTTTGGGAAAACCAAATCGAATGTTTTCATTTTTAAGGTAAGTATAATTTTATTTATTGTGTGTAGATAAAAAATTAAATGGGTACAAATTTGAGTATTATTTGAGTTAATGAAATTAATTTGGTTACGTTTCAAAAATTGAATTTCAAAAGGTTGTGTGATGTACATGGTCCCTTCATTTCTTTTGTTATTAATTTTTGCCTGTACGTTTTAAAATAGTTACCTCATTATTAATACTTGATCCGTTCATTTTTCCTTCTGTTTAATATCCGAGCCTAAACTTTTAGGTTGTATTTAATTCTTGCACCTCATTTTCGGTTGTACAAAATTTTACTTTCCTTTGGTTTGCAAACTTTCCCATTCCTACGTACATTTCTTTATGCATTATTAATGCCTGAAGCTTTCAAAACAAAACGTGATATTCATTTTTGTCCATCCATCTTCATTTTCTTATTATTAAATAACCCGCCACTTTATTTCTTCTTTTGCGTTTTGTTTCTCTTGACACCTCATATTCATTTAGTTCAAATTATTCTTTGCAGAAGCTATATTCTCATCATCAAATTGTTCATGTTTTTAAACTTGCCCTTTATTTTTTCTTGTCGCCACCTCATTTCCTATGTTTAGATCTCCATTTCAAATCTTCCTTTACCCGAATCATTTTAATGTGAGCTTGAAAATTAAAAAGCTCTCATTTCTGCAAATTCAAAAGCTTTCTTTTATGAAACATGAGTTTCATTTTTCATTTTTCCTACACGTACTGCACTCATCTTAGTTTGTTCTTCTATCTTTGCCTGGAGCCTCATCTTGAGAGTGAGTATTAAACTTTGTTTTTTATTTAGTATGTACCAATTATTATTTTAATAATATTTCTTATAACGTGAATAAATTTTGCATACGAACTCCAATTCACGCGCGGTTTCTTCCGTTGGACTTGTATTGGAATTCTGGACAATATGAAACTAGTTTGGGTTAATTTGGAGACTGTTGAGATTTTATGCTTTTGTTGGATTTTTAATGGGCTATAAATCAAAAGTGAGTGATTAAACCTACTCACGCAATACTAAATTTTATTATGTTAGTTGAATTAAAATTATGAAGTGATTAATTTTATTGATTGCTGTTTGGTAATTTAAATTGACATTTAAATTGAATTTGAATTTTATATTGAACTGAATTTACATTTAAATTAGTATTGAAATTTAATTGCTAGTTAAACACTTATCCTATTTATTATTTGACATCCTATCAATTGTCATTTGGATTATTTGAAATGAACTAAGAAATAGGTTGAAATGATATATACCTATGTCATTTAAATATGGGTTGAAATGATATATATCCATCCATATAATTAAAATTGAAATAACCGATCACTTCGCCATATGGTAGAAAATTATATACGAACACCAGATTTGGTTAAATTAAATGGTTTTAAATCTTGAATTTAGATTTTTTTTAAATGATATTGTTCTAAAGAGAATAAATTTTTGATTAATATGAATTAAATTATTTTCTAATTCAAGATTCGAAATGTTGAAACTGAAACCGTTTTAATGAAATTGTTTAAGGATTTAATTTGAAACCTTAAAATCGAAATTGAGATATGATTTAAATTTATTGAAAGTGAATTATTTTAAAGGTTTAAATTTTAATTTAAACTTTGAATTTACTTTAATTAAAGTGGTTTAAATTGGTGTTTCGAAGTTTGGATGTGAAATGGATTTAAACTAAATTACTTCAAATGAGAATTTGAATTTAAACTTTCAGTCATTTGAAATAGAACCGTTTAAACTGAATTTGAAGTAAAGTTTGAAATCGTTTTGATTGAGGTTGATTTGAATTAAAATTTGATTATGAAGTTGACTTGAATTGGAAGTAGAAAAATTGACTTCGTTGTATTTAGGAACGTGAGTTCGAATTGTTGTGAAAGAAAGAAACAATTTTAATATAAACAATTTTAATATATGAACAATTTTAATAATTGAACTATTTTTCAATATTAAAACTATTTTAATTATTCTAAACCATTTTCCAATATTGTAGTTATTTTAATTATCCAAACTATTTAATTATTCAAAACCATTTTCAATATTAAAACTTTTTTAGAGGGGAACTATTTAGATTTAAATCATTTATAAATATGAATGTTTTGAAGGTATGACCTATTTTGAATTCGAAATGATTTTGAAGCAAATCTGATATTTTGATATGAAGTATGACTTGCTCTTGAAATTTAAAAGAACCAACCGATGTGTAAAATGACGTTTGGTTGTTAAAGAGACCGGGGCCGGATGAATGACATACTCGCTATTATTCTACCCAAACCAATTTAATAACCGTGTAGGTGGTGGACGTTATCCAGAATGTAGAGGTTGAATTGGCCGCGTTTACTAGAGTGAAGAAAGAGAACGATGGTGGATGACGCCGACACTTGTGTCAATTTGAAATGACTAAAACATGAGCCTATGTCTGATCAAGGGGTTAGCTACCTTTAGGGGCCATCACCCCTTCGTATTACTATATTGATTTTGACTCGATCGGTGCATCTTGATTTGATTTTGGGGGTGGTGGACTCAGTCGGCAGTCGTTGCAGCAATGTGTTACGACCAACCAGAAAGGGTAAACTGGTAGAGTCCTACCTTGGGCATTGCCTCACATGCCTTGTCATACTTTTATCCTTATGCACGCCCACTACGATTTTTTTTAGTATGGTACCTATAGTGGACTCACTGGCTACCGACGCTACTAGTTGTGTTATAGGACTTGCATAGACTATCTCTTAAAAATGTGTTAAGGGGGATCGATGTAAAGCCTTAACGCTATTTTAATACTTTACTTTACTAATAGACACTATAAATACATCGTATCTTACTATATATAGATAGTTTGACGGAACCTTAGGAGATGGAAAATCCCGTAACGTCTCTTAAGTTATTGCACTCATGTTGTACACTTCATAGGAGATGGAAAATCCCGTAAACATCTCCGAAGCTATTACACTCATATTTACTTGTTTTTGATTTAACTTACATAAGAAATTTTGGTTCTGACTCGAGTTTTTTGTCTTTTCATTACGCTCGGGTCAGCCTGAGTATTTCAGTGTTTGAAGACATTATTCCTTGAAGATGAAGATGGAGTTTGCTAGACCGTATTTACTATTATTATTCTGCTGCATTATTTTGGTATGTTGGTTGATTGTACTCTGATTATGTTGTAAAATTGAAATCAAATGTATATTGTAAAACAGTTTCATGAACTGTTTATTTGATTATTATATTTTGTCATTCCGCTGCGAGATTTTGTGTCCTGCTTTCCTTATTTTCTCTTATTTTGTTATTAAACCCCATTGATAATCTGCCCTTTTGAATGGTTTGAGTTAGACATGTGTGGTTTATTGTCGACTTGAATCGTCTAAAAAGGTGGGTCATCACAGTTGACAAGTTTTCTTGTTAACATTTTTGGCGTTAGAAGGAAGGCTCGAACCTCCCACCTTGTTGAGTTACCAACTTTATTTTCCACTAACCCTATTCTATTCGAAGTATACTTTAGACCTTAAACCACCATGTTTAGAAAAATCAAAAGGTCTGAACAAGGATCCTCAAAGCCACACTCAGTTGGATTCTCCCATGGAACTATCAAAGTTTCTAAACTATATGAAGAGAAAATGTTGAGATTGGATGCTTTAAGGATCATAAAGAAAAGGAGAGCCGAATCTTATGACCCAGACAAATGAAGTTTAAACCCCTTTCACATTGGCCCCACACCTATCTTTGCCTTAGGAGAAACAAAAGATAAGAGTGATAACTTGTTTGACCAAATGAAGAAGACAATTCGACTCTATACTAAAGGCACTATCTTTAAAGAGGGAATGATGGCTGATTGTTCATCGATGGATTTTCTATTAAGTTAGAAAACCGTCGAACGAATTTAGATTAAAAATATAACCGCAAGCGCACGGCATACACTTGTAGTACGTGGCGAATACAGGTCAATCCGTAGGGAATTGATGATTTTAAAAAATATATTCAATCAAATTAAACCAAAGTCAAGTGAAAGTTAAGCTAGAGAATTAGAGAATGAACTAACTAACTAAAAGAAAAGAGATGCAAATATAAGAGTTAAATGACAATGTAGAGAATAAATCCACTCTCTAGATCATGTAGTTCAACACATATGAAATCATAATCTCTCTTTTATGGTCATTAGTGATTTAATTGATGTTCCTATCATAAGTATGGCATATTTGTGCTATTAGTTAGCCACTATAAGCCATCAAACTTTGACACACCCCTTAAACCACTTACTAACTTTCATGAAACTTGACAATGAAAATGAAATCTATTTTAAGTATGACCTATTAACTATTGATTAGAAATATAGACCATCAAATTTTAATTTCAAATCACTTTCTTTTGCCATAATCATATTTTGATGAAGAGGCAATTAGTGTTAGTGATTGTTTAAGCATAGCCTATTTGATGTCAACAATATAGGCTATCAAATTCAAGGCAAAAACAACAATTAAACCACTTCAATCATCATCATTAAGCACAAAAAGAGAGCATGAATTAACAAATAGTTGAAGCTACATAATTAGAGAGCTTCATTACCCCTAAATTGAAGGGGTTTAGCCTCTCATATTTGTCATTTGATTAACAAATGTAGCTAGCAACATGAAAGCAAAAAGAAAGCAAAATGAAAGCTAAATGAAAGAAAACTATTCTAATTGCATAAAAGTAAATCTACACTACTAGCATGAAAGGAAATGAACATGAAATTAAAAGGAAACAATAATTACATTGCATAAAAAAAAGGAATTACATAAGAGAAGAAATGGCTAAGTAGCCATGAAAAGAAAGAGAGCTTTGATTTATTTTCTAAGCTAAAAACTAACTAAAAGAGACTAAGGAAGAAGAGTTACATGAAACATAAGGGGATTTTATACATGTGTTAAACCCTAATTCATATTTTTGGGGAATGCCCAAAATACCCTCTTAGGAAGTGTGGACGCCAAGTAATCATTAGCTTCAAATAATCCTCATTTAAGTGTACATGAAGCCATTAATTCCATAAGCATGTGCATTAGCCTCTAATTTGTACATTAAGGTAGGTGGGTAGGTGGGGTCCTCTATTATCTTCACTTTGAATTATTTCCATCTTCATTTGTTCTCTTCACTCTTGTGCATGCATATATCATCATGCAACCACTTGTATATGAAGCCAAATTCCTATAAAAAATATAGAAATTTCTAACTAAATTTTCTCAAATTAATATATGCACAAAAATGACCATTTTGCCCTTGGATGAAGATGAATATGTGACGATTTGAAAATAATATGAATTTTGGTTTAAACAAGTTAAAATACACGATATGATCATTTATTCAATTTAAATAGATTAAATATGGTAGTAAAAATATACACATTTACGTGCACATCAAATACCCCTACACTTATCTTTTTATTCATCCTCGAATAAAGGAAAAGTAAGATAAACCCATTTTCGTAGGGAGAACGATTGTATTGAGCGTATGCAACAAGCCGTTAAACCTCTGGGTGTCCCCAGTAGGACGAGTGTTGTCTCGTGAGGGTTTTCAGTGGATACTACCCACAAAATCCAAATGCAGGATGAAAATATTTACACAATGCAAGATTTATTTACAAAGAGATGAATGCAAGTTTTTGAAAATATTTACGAATGAAGGATTTATTTTTAAATTAACACAAATAAGTTAAATATAGGTTTGGTTATTATCCAGAAAATTTAAGTCATTTACTTGTCAAAATTTCCAACAAAAATCAAGTTATCATAACAAATAGACAATAGTTTAACTCGTTGTTTTGGTTGATAACACAGTGTAATTTGAAATGGATCTTTTGTTGATTATCAAAGTTTTTCAAAGTGGTATTTTCATTTCTTTTCAATAACAAATCAAATCAAATAAGTTTAAATGGTGCTTGGATTTCATTTGCTTACTCTCTCTTGTTTGAAAATTTTATTGATATTAACAATATTTACATATGCCTACTCAGGTAAACTGAGGCCAGATATATTACCCATGCACTGCCTTGCGGACTGATGTGAGGGGAATACAAAGCGTGGCGAGTGAACACACAGGTGTGAACACTTATTGACTATAGGCGTTATTAGTAAAATAATTTTTATAAACACACCTAACTCAGATAAACTGAGGCCAGATATACCGATCGTGCACTGCCTTTCGGGCTTACATGAGAAGAGTACAGAGCATGGCGAGTGAACACACGAGTGTGAACATATGACTCTAGGTGATTATTAAGAAAATATATACGTATATACAAGAATTTTTTTTGTTTTGTTTTTGTTTTTGTTTTTTTAGAGAGAGAGTTTCACAAAATCATCTTAGCATCATTTAACTTAGAAGACAAAAAAAATGTTATATCCTTTACTTTAAATCAACCACTTTTTAAAACAAAGATTTTCAATTATGATATATTTCATAATTATCACGTATGAATCTTCCTATATACTAGTTAAACCATTTTTATTTGTAATCAAACTTCATTTTTGTTTTTGTTAAGACAAATTAAATTTCAAAAATTTCAATTTAATAAACCAAAACCATATATTTATCCTATAATGTTTCTTTAAAAATAAATCAAAATGCTTTAAAAAAAATTGTTTTTTTGTTTTTGTTTTAAATTTTGGAAAAGATAAAAATAAAAATAAATATAAATAAACCATGAAAAATTAAAAATGATGATGAGTCTCCCCCCGCACTTGATTTTGACTGTGTCCCCACAGTCAACCCAAGTGAAAGGAGAAAAAATAAAACAAAAATAAAAGATGACCTATATTTACATGAAGGTGAATGGTATTTACAGGAGATCGGAAAGTATATCGTCAAAGCGTAAATGAAACGGTCTTCCTAAAATCGATTCATTTGCCTCGTCAAGTATACGAGACACAGCTTAAGTTCAGAAAACCAAACCTGTAACGACCCGACTTTCATTCCACAGAAAATCGTATCATCAATAAGAAAGAAATAGATAGAAATAGAAAAGATAGAAGAAAGAACTAACAGATATCAGAATCTCACAGCGGAAACAGAACAAAATATAATATATCACATATCCATTACATAGTTTTTACACATATCAGAGTTACCCATATATACAACATCCAAAACAAGACAGTCATAAGTATCTGTCATTACATTACACCCACAAAATACATCTTAGAGTTAATACACAGCGGAAAGATACATATACATATATAACTACGCCAAGTCTTCATCTCCAGGTCCTTCCAAAATTCGTCTAAGCAAAACCTGATCACTTGGCTACTCATAAAAATTTGAGTACCCAAGAGTTTAAGAAAAACAGAAATAAACTCTGGGTCAGACATGGGTCTGGTGTGAGTAAACGGTTAAGTTGTTTATCTTGAAAATCATATGGAACAAGGGTATCACATAAGACTTCCCACACATAAACACGGGCAAGTTTTTATCTTATGCTAACCAAATCATTTGATAGGAAATTTGGTTATATTATAATAGGGTCTAGGGTTTTCAAATAAAATATAGAAATAGCTGGAATGCTTACATCTCACATTCCAACGTAGTTGGGCACAACTAAATCGTATGGCTCTTATTGGAAATTGGATTCCATACAATGGCAGAGCTACCGGGGTACCGCTCATCACAGTACGGGGCCTAGATCACCGTACCGAGGATCACTCCCAATCCCCTGCAACACAAAGCCGGAACCATCCCTTACTGGATAATCCCGAATAAAATCACCCCACAGATGGCCGTCGCCAACTGCACCACTAAGCCGAAATAAAATGAACTTCTCTAGACAGGGATGACCTTACTCTCAGTGGGTGCTACCCACGAAGCCTTGCTGCACCTCCCCTGTTTTAGCCATTCCTGGTTGATGAGGCTTGAGGTTACGATTTACCTTTAAATCAGAACACATCACTTAGAATACTCATCGCCCTCCTGACGATGTGTTGAAAGCATTCAATCCATACAAGTTCGTTCCGGGTTCGAACGAAACCGAAGGCATTATCTCGTTACACTCGTTTTGGAATCACCCTCAGAGTTAACGACAATAACCCTTGCACTCTGAATCTTCATCTTCACTTGAGATTCACGCCCTATCGTTAATTTGGATCGATGTGGTATTCGGGTCTCCAGACCTGGAAATCCGGTATACGGAAACCCGATCCCGGTCTCATCGAAATCCAAAACGTATCTTTTAAGGTCAAGTTGTTTTAAAGTTAAACAATTCAATTCATCACTTTGAATTCACATAGCATTTATCATAGATAATCCATACATCCATTACAGATATATTCAACTAATCACAGTATCACAGAATATCACCCAATAGATATTTATCAATCCAGACATCCTATTTCAACAACCATCCAAACAGAATTTATTAATCCATATTATAATTAATTTAATTATCTTAAATTAAATTAATTACTTAAGAACTAATCACTTATTTTGCTTAATCAATTATTAATTAATTACAATTATTTAATTAATTAATCAAACCTTAATTACTTTTATAAGTAAATTAATTACCAATTAATTACTTAATTAATTAATTACAATTTAATTAATTCTTAATACTTGATTTATTAACCCTTAATTATCAATTAATTAATTACTAATTACCAATTAATTACTTAATTAATTTCTTAATTAATAACTACTAATAATTAATTTATTAACTTTAATTATCTAATTAATAATTCTTAATTACAAATTAATTAACTCTTAATTAATTATAATCTTTAATTATTTATTTACTATTACTTAATTAATAATTAAAATAATTAATTACCCTTTATAAATATTATAAAAATCTTAATTATCTTTAACAATTCATTTACCTTTGTTAATTACTAATTTACATTATTAAACTTTAAATCTTTAATTAATATTAATTATATTTATAAAATGATTAAGTTTAAAACATTTTATTTAAATTTTTAACACTTACATTTAATCAACATTCCCTTAAATAAAGTTTAAGAACATTTTTTAAAAAGGTTTAGAAAGTTTAAAACAGAGAACTATCTTTAAAAATTCCAAACTGTAATTATTTTATAAAACTTTAATACGAGCTTAACTCTTCCTCTCCTGATCCTTGCTTCGGGTCTAAACCACGTTCTACTCGAGATCGCTTCGAGTCTCCCCCTCAACTTCTTCTTCCTTCCCTAGTTTCTTTATAAACTAAAACTGCTAATCTACACTACACGCACACGAGAGAAACTTCGAGTCTGGTCATCTAATTCCTGAGAGCTCCTTCGAGTCGCCCACGTATCCAGTTTTCCTGACACACACTTCACCGTGGTGCACGTGCACGGCGATTCCAGCCAACTCCGGCGAACTCTCTCGACTCCGGCAAATCACAATTCAACTCGTCAAACAACTTCGAGCATCAAAATGCAATCAACTAGCCTAAATCGAAAACGAGCTATCCATTCGAACAGCAGTTCGACATCACCTGGAACGAACGCCTCGCCACCACGCCTCTGACCATCGTTCCACCTGAAACTTCGTCAACATCCTCCCAAGTCCTTCACGCATCCATCCCCCTCGCTCACGTGAAGCTCGATCCATCGTAGGTGCTCCAATCGTCTTGTTTTCATCACGACAGAAACAAAGGTGTTAAACCCTAGATTGCTCAAAAGCCAATGCCACCCATGATGATAAAATCATCAAGTATTTTTCTCAATATCACTGACCACTAACCCAACTACTACCAGAATTTCGAGTATCAATTGTTTGAGGATTTCCAGAATTTGGTGAAAACCCATTCCACGTTCAACACCAAACTGCTCTCAATTCACTAAATTAAAAATTTCCAGATTCATTTTAAAAATCCTATTTTCTTGAGTGGATTCTTATTATATAATTAAATCCCCAAATAACAACACTTGATTTCAACATTTATCAAGGTTCTTACTGTATATTGCTTAACTACAGGCAGATCTCAAACCTGAATACTTAACTATGGTTTTTAAAAGTTATATCATGTTTAAACGATCCTATTTTATTTGAAAACAAAAGATAATCACAGAATAGATAAAGAGAAATTTGATTTCTTGATTTATATTTAACTCTGTAACTTAAAAACAGACAGGCATATTTCAAACAAACAATAAACAGATCTTACACTAATAAATATATACATGTAGGCCTATTTACATTCATACAACAACACTTAAATATAGTCTCAAGATAATATGATAGATCTAAGGTTTGTTTTGTTTACTGGAACATTTGAACAGAGCAGATTTTATACACATACAGGTATATGATCATGGTAATGCATATATAGCTTGTTAAATTCAATCATTTAATCAACTTTTCATATAATATTGTCACAGAAAATAAAACAAACAACTATATTACTGTTTTTATCATTTAGTTTACTCACCTGATTTTAGAGATGTTGAACAGAACTTTGAATCTGAAATGTTTTGAACAGAGCTGAGATGTTTGAAAACTTTAAACTTTGAATCTGGAACTTGAATTGTTTTGATTAGATTTGAGATTGTTGATTCTTGAAAACTTGCAGCAGTTGTTTTGTTGATTCTCTGATTTTTGTTCTTCAGTTTGAAAATAGTTTATAGCTTTAGATTTTGAGGAAGCCTTTAACTTGGATTTTGGTTTCAGATTTTAGAATTGTGGAGAGGAATTTGTTTGAATGTTTAAAGCTTTGGGTATTTTTCTCTTCAGTTTTGAAAACGTGATGTAGCTTGAATGTTTAGAGAAAGAGGTAGGAAAAGGGAAAAGTTATGAGAAGTAGATATATATAGAATTTGTTTTTGATTTAAAAAGAAAATAAAAATGAAATGGTGACACATGTCCCTAAACCCTCTTAATATCTTAACACATGTATTTTAAAGTGTTTAAATGTTAACACCTATTTTTTTTCCATGCATAAATACTTTTACATTTATTAAATAAAGATTTTATAATTTATTTCCTAATAACTAATGCATATTTTTAATTATATAAATGAAAAATCTTCTAAAAGAAATGGAATAAACAAACTATATTTATAAAAATCATTTATACATACCTTTAATCCAATATATATAAATAGATATATATATCATCTCTTTGAATCCAAATATAAGATCTAACCAATTTTTAAATAAAATTTTAAAATCAAATTTTGATGTATATATATATTTAAACTCCATTTATTTCAATTGAAATAAATATTCCACTTAAAATCTATATTCACACACACATATATATATACAATACATTTTTATTGTTTTAATATAACAATATTGCTAATTTAATTAATTTATTTAAGAGATTATCATATTTAATTTCTTTGAAATTCCCGGGATATCACATTCCTCCCCCCTTAAAAGAATTTCGTCCCCGAAATTAAAACAAAAGATAATCCAAAATTTTATTTCATTTCAACAAACTAAGCATACATATCATCCATACAACAATCAAACAGACAATTTACTTAAACAAACAATCACTAGTTATCCGGACACAGATCCGGATAAGCCTTCCTAAAACTGTCTAGAGTCTCCCAGGTACAATCTTTGGGATCCTCGCTCCACTGCACCTTGACTAGCTTCACCACTTTGTTTCTGAGTTGCCTCTCATCTTGATCGACTATCTGAACAGGATGCTTTACAACAGATAAGTCCGGCTCGATCTCTAAATCTTCCTGCACTGCTGGCTCCACAATAAGAGATGGGTCATGCACGTACTTTCTCAAATGAGATACGTGAAATACATTATGAATTCCAGCCATCCGATCTGGTAACTCAATCCTATATGCCACGGTACCAATCCTCTCCAGTACTTGGAATGGACCAATATATCTTGGGGCGAGTTTTCCCGTCTTCCCAAATCTAATAGTTCCTTTTATCGGGGAAACTTTGACAAAGACCATATCTCCAATCTCGAATTCCAATTGTCTTCGTCTTTTGTCTGCATACTTCTTTTGACGATCCTGCGCTGCTTTCATCCTCTTCTTGATAAGCTCTACCTTTTCAGAAGCTTCTCGAATCAAATCTGGACCGAGAACTAGACGATCTCCCGATTCTACCCAACAGGATGGTGATCTACAAGGTCTTCCATACAACGCTTCATAGGGTGCCATCTTGATACTTGCTTGGTAACTATTATTGTACGAGAATTCTACTAAATGTAGATGGTCTTCCCCAGATCCACCAAAATCTAGAATACAAGCTCTAAGCATATCTTCAAGAATACGATTTACCCTCTCCGTCTGCCCATCTGTTTGGGGATGATATGCTGTACTCAGACTCAAACTCGTTCCCAAAGCTGACTGCAAAGCCTCCCAAAATTTGCTGGTGAAAATAGGATCACGATCGCTTACTATGCTGACTGGAACACCATGCAGTCTAACAATTTCTTTCAAGAAAATCTCGGCCAAAGATACTGCAGTACGGGTTGTCTTAACCGGAATAAAATGGGCGCTTTTGGTTAGCCGGTCAATAATTACCCATATTCCTTCATTTCCCTTTTTGGTCCTTGGTAAACCGTCGATAAAATCCATAGAAATCATTTCCCATTTCCACTGAGGAACTTCCAAAGGCTGTAATAATCCTGCGGTCTTCTGCTGATCGCCTTTCACCTGCTGACAGGTCGCACATCTATTAACAAAAGTAGCTACATCCTTCTTCATATTTGGCCACCAAAAGACTCTCTTCACATCTTTATACATCTTTGATATTCCCGGGTGAATACTCAGCCTGGAGCGATGACCTTCTGATAGTACTTCCCGCCTTAACCCATCCACATCTGGTACACAGAGGCGATTATTAATCTTTAACACTCCTTGGTTGTCAACCTCAAAATCTGAGTATCGACCTTCTTTTGTTCCAAGAATTAGTTCCTCAAAAGTTTTATCTTCCATCTGCTTACTTATAATATTTTCTTGGAGAGACGGAACAACTTCCAAAAAAGATAGAATTGCATTCCTACTTAGAGCATCCGCCACAACGTTCGCCTTCCCTGGAGTATACAAGATATCCAGATCATAAGATGCCAAAAATTCAACCCATCGCTGCTGCCTCAAATTTAGATCTTTCTGGGAGAAAAGATGCTTCAAAGGTTTGTGATCCGTAAAAAGCTCGAACTTCTCTCCTAGCAGATAATGCCTCCAAATTTTCAAAGCAAAAACAATAGCCAACAATTCCAGATCATGCGTAGCGTAATTCTTTTCATGTGGCTTCAACTGCCTACTCGCATACGCAATGACTCTTCCATTCTGCATCAACACCGCACCCACTCCTACAATACAAGCATCAGTGTAGACTTCAAACTTGCTCTTACCATCGGGAACAGCTAGAACAGGTGCACTAGTCAGTCTTGCCTTCAAATCCTGGAATGCTTCTTCACATTCGGGGGTCCATTTAAATTTTGCTCCTTTCTTAGTCAACTTAGTTAAATGCGAAGAAATCTTAGAGTAGTTCCGAATAAACTTCCTATAGTAGCCAGCTAAACCTAGGAAACTGCGGATTTCCGTTGGAGTCTTCGGTTGCTTCCATTCTTGAATAGTTGCTACCTTTGCTGGATCTACAGAGATACCTTCTCCAGAAACAATATGGCCCAAAAATCTAACCTCCGACTTCCAAAAATGACATTTCGAAAACTTGGCCTTCAGAACATGCCTTCGTAGAGTCTCCAATACTATCTCCAAATGTCGCTTATGCTCCTCTTCAGATTTGGAATAGACAAGAATATCATCGATGAATACGAGTACAAACTTATTCAACACGTCCCGAAAAACTCGATTCATCAGGTCAACAAAGTAGGCTGGAGCGTTGGTTAATCCGAAAGGCATAACCAACCACTCATAGAAACAATTTGGTCCCCTAAACGCAGTCAAGGGTATACTATCTTCAGCTACCCTTAGCTGATGGAAACCTGAAGCTAAATCCAATTGGGAGAAAACATAAGCTCCATTCAATTGATCAAAAAGATCATCAATACGAGGCAAAGGATACTTATTTCGAATGGTCACTTTGTTCAACTCTCGATAATCAACACAGAACCTTAGTGATCCATCCGACTTTGTTACAAAGACAACAGCCGAACCCCAACTTGAAAAACTAGGTCGGATTAAACCCTTCGATAAGAAATCTTGAGTCTGCTTTACCAATTCTTCTCTCTCCTTTGGTGCCATTCTTCTACTAGGCTGGATAACTGGTACTGCCCCTGGAATTAGATCAATTCGAAACTCTATCTCTCGATGTGGAGGTAAACATTTGACTTCTTCAAATACATCAGGAAAATCTTTAACCACATCAATATCTCCTCCCTTCTCTTGAGAAGTCTCAACTCCATGTAAAAGACTACTCAAGTGAATTCCAGAATTATCACACGTTACTTTAGCAATCCTACCCAGATCAGTTTCTAACGAAACTGTTCTTTCTTCACAATTTAGGACAGCTTTATGTCTATCAAGCCAATCCATTCCCAGAATAAGGTCAAACCCCTTAAAATCTAATACATAAGGTTCACATGCAAAACTATGGGAAAGATAAGTAATCCTCAATCCTTTACAAATCCTATCAAGTCGGGTTACTCCACCTATGGGATTAGAGACGCAAATAGAATCTTCTACGATACTAAGGGTAAGGTGAAATTTTACTACCGTCTCTAAAGAAATAAAACTGAGAGATGCTCCAGAATCAAATAATACTTTAACATAAACACCATTGATAAGCAAAGTACCTTCCAAAACTCCTTTGCCCTTGGAAGTGGTTGAGGGTGCACCTTCCAAAGCAAAAACTTTGTTCAGCTGAGCTTTCTGAAGAAGCGGGCAATTCTTTATCATATGTCCGGGCTGATGACAGTTATAGCACAAAGACTTCTGAACCATTTCTGCTCCTGGTCCATTATATTGCTGCTGCTGAGATTCTTTCTTAGGACATCTATTAGCCAAGTGACCTTCTTGTTGACAAATATAGCACTTACGGGGTCCATTGCTTCCTCCCTGCTTCCCTTTTCCTTGCTTCTTCCAATTCGGATTGAACTTCCTTTTATTTGAGTTGGAAGAATTTCCTCCTGAAGCTGCCACAACTGCTACTGGTTTCTTTTTCATGATTTCCTCATATCGTAAAGCCATATCGATCAACTCCACAAAAGATCCTTTCAGATGAGCCGTCATCTTTTCATGGAACTCAGGCCTCATTCCTTGCACAAACATCTCATTTTTCTTAAGGGATGTATCAATCAATCCAAGTCCGTAGCGAGATAATTCATTGAACTTGGTCTCATATTCCGAAACAGTCATACTTCCTTGCTTTAAATCCAGAAATTCTCTATATAAACGAGTCTTCCCAGCTGTTGGCATGAACTGTTCTTCAAACAATCCTTTAAATTTGCTCCAAGAAATCTCATCTTCAGCAATATTCACGGTAACTGCATCCCACCAAGCTGCAGCACCTTCCTTTAGTTGCCATGATGCCATCACTCTTTTCTGCTCGTCAGACAACTCAAGACTCTTAAAAATGCGCTCGCATGAGCGTAGCCAAGCTTGAACTTCAATTATAGTCTCGGATCCTTTAAAAGAACTCCCTCCAAGGTTGGTAAAATCCTTGCATAATGCAGCAAAACTAACTCGAGGCGGTATTGGATTTACAGCCTCACTAGCATTCTGACCTCTTCCATCATTGGTCGACATGTTTCTTGCAACTCTGCCTCTTCTTCCTCGAGAACTCATGTTGGCAACCTGGACAGGTAACCCAACAAATTTAGATAGGTGTATATATATAGTTATAAAAATTACAACTACGCACTCTCAAGATAGATATTACTCCAGAGCCTAGGTATTATCTCAACCTATGCTCTGATACCAACTGTAACGACCCGACTTTCATTCCACAGAAAATCGTATCATCAATAAGAAAGAAATAGATAGAAATAGAAAAGATAGAAGAAAGAACTAACAGATATCAGAATCTCACAGCGGAAACAGAACAAAATATAATATATCACATATCCATTACATAGTTTTTACACATATCAGAGTTACCCATATATACAACATCCAAAACAAGACAGTCATAAGTATCTGTCATTACATTACACCCACAAAATACATCTTAGAGTTAATACACAGCGGAAAGATACATATACATATATAACTACGCCAAGTCTTCATCTCCAGGTCCTTCCAAAATTCGTCTAAGCAAAACCTGATCACTTGGCTACTCATAAAAATTTGAGTACCCAAGAGTTTAAGAAAAACAGAAATAAACTCTGGGTCAGACATGGGTCTGGTGTGAGTAAACGGTTAAGTTGTTTATCTTGAAAATCATATGGAACAAGGGTATCACATAAGACTTCCCACACATAAACACGGGCAAGTTTTTATCTTATGCTAACCAAATCATTTGATAGGAAATTTGGTTATATTATAATAGGGTCTAGGGTTTTCAAATAAAATATAGAAATAGCTGGAATGCTTACATCTCACATTCCAACGTAGTTGGGCACAACTAAATCGTATGGCTCTTATTGGAAATTGGATTCCATACAATGGCAGAGCTACCGGGGTACCGCTCATCACAGTACGGGGCCTAGATCACCGTACCGAGGATCACTCCCAATCTCCTGCAACACAAAGCCGGAACCATCCCTTACTGGATAATCCCGAATAAAATCACCCCACAGATGGCCGTCGCCAACTGCACCACTAAGCCGAAATAAAATGAACTTCTCTAGATAGGGATGACCTTACTCTCAGTGGGTGCTACCCACGAAGCCTTGCTGCACCTCCCCTGTTTTAGCCATTCCTGGTTGATGAGGCTTGAGGTTACGATTTACCTTTAAATCAGAACACATCACTTAGAATACTCATCGCCCTCCTGACGATGTGTTGAAAGCATTCAATCCATACAAGTTCGTTCCGGGTTCGAACGAAACCGAAGGCATTATCTCGTTACACTCGTTTTGGAATCACCCTCAGAGTTAACGACAATAACCCTTGCACTCTGAATCTTCATCTTCACTTGAGATTCACGCCCTATCGTTAATTTGGATCGATGTGGTATTCGGGTCTCCAGACCTGGAAATCCGGTATACGGAAACCCGATCCCGGTCTCATCGAAATCCAAAACGTATCTTTTAAGGTCAAGTTGTTTTAAAGTTAAACAATTCAATTCATCACTTTGAATTCACATAGCATTTATCATAGATAATCCATACATCCATTACAGATATATTCAACTAATCACAGTATCACAGAATATCACCCAATAGATATTTATCAATCCAGACATCCTATTTCAACAACCATCCAAACAGAATTTATTAATCCATATTATAATTAATTTAATTATCTTAAATTAAATTAATTACTTAAGAACTAATCACTTATTTTGCTTAATCAATTATTAATTAATTACAATTATTTAATTAATTAATCAAACCTTAATTACTTTTATAAGTAAATTAATTACCAATTAATTACTTAATTAATTAATTACAATTTAATTAATTCTTAATACTTGATTTATTAACCCTTAATTATCAATTAATTAATTACTAATTACCAATTAATTACTTAATTAATTTCTTAATTAATAACTACTAATAATTAATTTATTAACTTTAATTATCTAATTAATAATTCTTAATTACAAATTAATTAACTCTTAATTAATTATAATCTTTAATTATTTATTTACTATTACTTAATTAATAATTAAAATAATTAATTACCCTTTATAAATATTATAAAAATCTTAATTATCTTTAACAATTCATTTACCTTTGTTAATTACTAATTTACATTATTAAACTTTAAATCTTTAATTAATATTAATTATATTTATAAAATGATTAAGTTTAAAACATTTTATTTAAATTTTTAACACTTACATTTAATCAACATTCCCTTAAATAAAGTTTAAGAACATTTTTTAAAAAGGTTTAGAAAGTTTAAAACAGAGAACTATCTTTAAAAATTCCAAACTGTAATTATTTTATAAAACTTTAATACGAGCTTAACTCTTCCTCTCCTGATCCTTGCTTCGGGTCTAAACCACGTTCTACTCGAGATCGCTTCGAGTCTCCCCCTCAACTTCTTCTTCCTTCCCTAGTTTCTTTATAAACTAAAACTGCTAATCTACACTACACGCACACGAGAGAAACTTCGAGTCTGGTCATCTAATTCCTGAGAGCTCCTTCGAGTCGCCCACGTATCCAGTTTTCCTGACACACACTTCACCGTGGTGCACGTGCACGGCGATTCCAGCCAACTCCGGCGAACTCTCTCGACTCCGGCAAATCACAATTCAACTCGTCAAACAACTTCGAGCATCAAAATGCAATCAACTAGCCTAAATCGAAAACGAGCTATCCATTCGAACAGCAGTTCGACATCACCTGGAACGAACGCCTCGCCACCACGCCTCTGACCATCGTTCCACCTGAAACTTCGTCAACATCCTCCCAAGTCCTTCACGCATCCATCCCCCTCGCTCACGTGAAGCTCGATCCATCGTAGGTGCTCCAATCGTCTTGTTTTCATCACGACAGAAACAAAGGTGTTAAACCCTAGATTGCTCAAAAGCCAATGCCACCCATGATGATAAAATCATCAAGTATTTTTCTCAATATCACTGACCACTAACCCAACTACTACCAGAATTTCGAGTATCAATTGTTTGAGGATTTCCAGAATTTGGTGAAAACCCATTCCACGTTCAACACCAAACTGCTCTCAATTCACTAAATTAAAAATTTCCAGATTCATTTTAAAAATCCTATTTTCTTGAGTGGATTCTTATTATATAATTAAATCCCCAAATAACAACACTTGATTTCAACATTTATCAAGGTTCTTACTGTATATTGCTTAACTACAGGCAGATCTCAAACCTGAATACTTAACTATGGTTTTTAAAAGTTATATCATGTTTAAACGATCCTATTTTATTTGAAAACAAAAGATAATCACAGAATAGATAAAGAGAAATTTGATTTCTTGATTTATATTTAACTCTGTAACTTAAAAACAGACAGGCATATTTCAAACAAACAATAAACAGATCTTACACTAATAAATATATACATGTAGGCCTATTTACATTCATACAACAACACTTAAATATAGTCTCAAGATAATATGATAGATCTAAGGTTTGTTTTGTTTACTGGAACATTTGAACAGAGCAGATTTTATACACATACAGGTATATGATCATGGTAATGCATATATAGCTTGTTAAATTCAATCATTTAATCAACTTTTCATATAATATTGTCACAGAAAATAAAACAAACAACTATATTACTGTTTTTATCATTTAGTTTACTCACCTGATTTTAGAGATGTTGAACAGAACTTTGAATCTGAAATGTTTTGAACAGAGCTGAGATGTTTGAAAACTTTAAACTTTGAATCTGGAACTTGAATTGTTTTGATTAGATTTGAGATTGTTGATTCTTGAAAACTTGCAGCAGTTGTTTTGTTGATTCTCTGATTTTTGTTCTTCAGTTTGAAAATAGTTTATAGCTTTAGATTTTGAGGAAGCCTTTAACTTGGATTTTGGTTTCAGATTTTAGAATTGTGGAGAGGAATTTGTTTGAATGTTTAAAGCTTTGGGTATTTTTCTCTTCAGTTTTGAAAACGTGATGTAGCTTGAATGTTTAGAGAAAGAGGTAGGAAAAGGGAAAAGTTATGAGAAGTAGATATATATAGAATTTGTTTTTGATTTAAAAAGAAAATAAAAATGAAATGGTGACACATGTCCCTAAACCCTCTTAATATCTTAACACATGTATTTTAAAGTGTTTAAATGTTAACACCTATTTTATTTCCATGCATAAATACTTTTACATTTATTAAATAAAGATTTTATAATTTATTTCCTAATAACTAATGCATATTTTTAATTATATAAATGAAAAATCTTCTAAAAGAAATGGAATAAACAAACTATATTTATAAAAATCATTTATACATACCTTTAATCCAATATATATAAATAGATATATATATCATCTCTTTGAATCCAAATATAAGATCTAACCAATTTTTAAATAAAATTTTAAAATCAAATTTTGATGTATATATATATTTAAACTCCATTTATTTCAATTGAAATAAATATTCCACTTAAAATCTATATTCACACACATATATATATATACAATACATTTTTATTGTTTTAATATAACAATATTGCTAATTTAATTAATTTATTTAAGAGATTATCATATTTAATTTCTTTGAAATTCCCGGGATATCACAAAACCATACAAGATTTCGAAGTTGAATTTGGATTTGGAAACACGAATGCCGTTTCATTAAAAATTATACGAGTAGTTTTATTTTCAATGATTTTTGGGGTTGATAAAACGATTGATTGAAGTTTAAGTTTATTTTCACCAAATTGAAATTCAGACTGTTCATTGAAAAATTCTTCAGAATTATTGATTTCAAAATCAAATTGGTGATTTAAATCTTCCCCATTAGAGTTTAACGACTCGTTTTCAAAAAGTCCATAAAACTCGTGTTCGTTAAATTCGACTTCCTTTGTTGGATTATCAACAACTTTATTGCATAAATCAAGTTCAAAATCCAAAGTTGTTGTATTCAAATTTTTGGAATCGAGAAAAGGAAGATCGAATTTTAAATTTGGTTCCACACCCTGAAAAGAATTGAAATCCAACTCAATTACCGTGTTTTCAACAACTTTACTAAGATTGTTATTTTCAATTTCAAAAGTTGTTATTTGAAAATCGTCGATTTGGGTAAAAGATGGATTATTGTTTGACTCGTTACACGTTGGAATTTGATTTTGTATTTCACGTTGTTTCATATATGTTTCAAACAACAAATCTGTGTGATCATCGTATATTTCGTTCATTTGCTCAACAAAATCCAATTTATAGTTATTAACTTGTGAATTTTCTATTTGGATTTGTTGAGAACAAAGATTTTCACTTGCATCATAGTCAAGATGATTCTCATTGCCAAAATTATTTGAAAAGTGGATCACATTTTCGTTTTGATTATGAAATTCATTTTGGAGTTCAAAATTGAATTGGCATGGGTTATACTCGAAATCGTTTGAATTTTGAAGTGAATTCAAATTTTGATTATTTTGAAAACTTTGATTTGAATCATTGCCTAAATATGAATTACACAAATCATTTATCATTTGATTTTGTTGTGTAGAGATTTCAAGTAGAGATGAAATGCTATTTTCAAGACTTGAGAGTTGGTCATCGTTTTGAAAATTTGGTGGTTCAAAGTTTGAATCATTTAAGTAATAGTTGTTGTTAAAATATCCATACGAATTTGGAGTGAAATCATATGGATTATATTGATTTTCACAACTATTGTAGAATTCACGTAAGTGGGGAAACTCGGACATTTTCAAGAATGTTTTTGTTTTTGTTTTTTGTTTTTTTTGTAAAGGAAAAATATTTACAAATAAAATTTATTTTTCAAAAGGGAAATTGATTTTTGTTTTGTTTTTTTGGTTTTTCAATTTTTTCTTTGTTTTTGAGAAGGTTTTAATTATTATTTTTTTGGAATTTGGTTTTTTTTTCTATTTTTTTTTGGATTTTTAAAATTTCAAAGAAAAAGGATTTAAAAATTTCAAAGGAAAAGGCATATATACAATTTTTTATAATTTTGGATTTTGAATTTTTTTTGTTTTTTTTAAATATGCATGAACTAATGCAACTAAATGAATGCAAGGGTTAATTACAAATGATTTATCCTATGTTAACCCAAAATTGTATAATTACACATTGTCTTAAATAAACAAGATAGTTCTCAGCCAGGTAACGGATAGGATTTATCGGTGCACCACGAATCACCGTAGCAATGCAGCCGAAGGTTTAAGTACCTTCAGAGAAACAACCACTATAATATTTACGAATCACCGTAATATTTATACATGGTTATTGCTCTGCCGTAGCCTAGACACCGAGAAATTAAATTGTTCAAAGAAGACAACTTGTCAATATACAATTAAAAGTTATCGATGTCTAATCGTTATTATTAATCAAAATCTAGGATGAAATGCAAAGCAGAAAATAAACGTGTATTAACAATGCAACTACGAATGTAATTTTTTGTTTTTTAATTTTTGAATTTTTTTTTAAAAATATATGCAAATGCAAGCAATCAACAATGCAACTAAAATAAAAACAAGAGATATATACAATGCAAGGCAAATAAAGAGAAAATTATAAATAAGCAAGCAGTTTTTATTTTGGCAAGTTTAGCACGCAAGCAATTTATTTTAGCAAGCACTTCTGCAATTGTGCTTTGGCAACCTGAAATAAAAACCACATATATATACAGTTTTTTTTTGTTTTTTTTTTGAAAAGGAAAGAAAATTAAAAAGTGACGTTTTACTTAAAAAAAAAGAATTTGTTTTTTTTGTATCAAAGAAGCAACATGAAACAATGGAAAATGAAATCAAAAGAAACCAAACAAAACCAATGATTTTTTTTTGTTTTTTTTTGTTTTTTTTGGATTTAAAACAAATTACAAAACAAAACAAACTAATCACCTAAAAACAAAACAAAACTAATTACAAAACAAAACACACTCAATACAAACGCTACCTAAATCCCACAATACAATTACCTAAAACAAGATATGACCAAAACAGCCCAAAACAAATCACAGCTTCCACAAAGTAAATCCGGCCCAACACAGAAGATAATTCTTCGAATGTACTAAACACACACAGAAATAAAATCACTTTCCTCAAACATCACTCATATGCGAGAATATCAAACACACAAAAATAGCATTCGAAGTTCCCAAAAGTCACTCGTATACTCGTAGCTGTGGGTCGATTTGGGATGATGAGGCGATTAAGGATTTTGAAGTGTGGAAGGAAGACGTCGATTGTGATGGGGTGAGGCGGGTGCGAAGTTCAATTTTGGGGTCGCAATTGAATTGCAGTGACGTACATCAGTGGAGTTAGTGAGGGCGGCTACGACAGTTCGTTGCTTGGGGATTCTGGTTTCGACTGCGAGTTCGCGATGTTGGATCGAGGCGCGACTGGGAATGGCAATTGCAGGCGAAGCTTTTGCAGGAGGGTATGTGGAATTAAAGACGATTGTGGATCAAGGATAGGCGATTCAACTTACAATTTGAAGAGGTGGTTGATGATTTCGGGTTTCATGAGATAATCGCGAGTTATCAATTTAGTGTTCGATGTGGGTTTTGGTCGTGAATATAGGGATGTTCGGAACTGGAAGTAACAGTGAAGAAGGAGGCAGCAGGTATGTATGTTGTTTGGTTTGAGGGTAATACGTAGTTGAACTTTCTGGGATGAAGATTCGTGAAGAGTGACAGAACTGTGTGGAATGCTGTGAAGTTGAGTGACTGTCTGTAGGGTTGGTGGCAGTTAATTGATGTCTGTTGACAAATGAAATGTGGGAGGAACGAGGGCAGGTTGTTGCTATGGGTTGTTGACAGGGATGTGATGTCAGTAGGGGAGGTAGGAGTGCAAGTGTGAGAGCAAGTAGTGTATAACAGCGATTTGGATAGATAGTACAGGCAGTTGAAGTGTGGTAGGAGTTGTAGAAGTTTGTTGAAGATGATGCACTGGAACTGGTATTGGATATGGTGCTAAGGCAGAGGTGAATAAAGTTTCTTGGAATAGCAATGAATGGTGTCGGCAGTAGCGATTGTTTGGCGGCAGTGAAGATGAATGGTTGAGCAGAAGCAGGGGCGTTGGTCAGAGGAGAGGTTGAACTGAAAAGGATGTTGGGGGTGGTTATGGCAGTTAGAAGTGGTCTGGTAGATGGTCACAAGCAGTTGAATTTGGTAGTAGTTGAAATAATGTAGTGACTTGGTTAGTTGAAGTTGTGATGATATAGTATGAAGAAGTAGAAATGACTGTGGAGTTGTAGGCTATGACCAGTCTATTTGCTGTGGTATATTGATGTGTAAGATTGGTGGAAATGTGCAGTTTTATGGTAGTGCAGTTGTATAGTAGGGGATGTTCGGTGATGATGTTCAGGCGAGTGCAGTAGAGTAATGTAGCAACTGTGAATGAAGACGTGTGCAAGTGTTAGGGGGAGGCAGTGTTACAAGGAAGTGTAGCAGAGGAGTGGTTTGTCATGGAGGGTATTGATGAGTGGTTGTCAAGTTCAAGTTGAATTTGCAGTATGTTAGGAGTTTTTGTATGTGATGCAGTGGAAGTATTGTGATATAGGGAGTTGATAGTGGTTGTGGCAGAGGGGGGTTGTGCTTTGTGTAGAACAATGGTGGATGTGGCTTTTTGCTGCTGACAGAAAATGGTGACAGAGAATAGTAACAGAGAATTGTGTGTTAGAGGGTTGTTGTGTTATAGAAAACAAAAAATGTCAAACTGTACAAAGGAAAAAAATGAAACTAGAAATTGTAAATGTAAATAAAAATATATTTTTTTTGTTTTGAAAGTGTGTATTTTTTTCTTTCTTTTTTATATAGAAATGCAAATGAAACTAGAAAACAAGCAAACAAACGAAATGTCACAAAAATCACACATAAACACACAATTTTTTTATCCACTCAACACAAAAAACAAACACACAATGAAATCAAACCAAAAAAAAATTCGAAGAATAGAAAACAAAAATCAAAGCAATTTCCCGGTAACGGCGCCAAAAACTTGTTCGTCGATGGATTTTCTATTGAGTTAGAAAACCGTCGAACGAATTTAGATTAAAAATATAACCGCAAGCGCACGGCGTACACTTGTAGTACGTGGCGAATACAGATCGATCCGCAGGGAATCGATGATTTTAAAAAATCTATTCAATCAAATTAAACCAAAGTCCAGTGAAAGTTAAGAGATTTAGAGAATGAACTAACTAACTAAAAGAAAAGAGATGTAAATATAAGAGTTAAATGACAATGTAGAGAATAAATCCACTCTCTAGATCATGTAGTTCAACACATATGAAATCATAATCTCTCTTTTATGGTCATTAGTGATTTAATTGATGTGCCTATCATAAGTATGGCATATTTGTGCTATTAGTTAGCCAATATAAGCCATCAAACTTTGACACACCCCTTAAACCACTTACTAACTTTCATGAAACTTGACAATGAAAATGAAAATGAAATCTATTTTATGTATGGCCTATTAACTATTGATTAGAAATACAGACCATCAAATTTTAGTTTCAAATCACTTTCTTTTGCCATAATCATATTTTGATGAAGAGGCAATTAGTGTTAGTGATTGTTTAAGCATAGCCTATTTGATGTCAACAATATAGGCTATCAAATTCAAGGCAAAAACAACAATTAAACCACTTCAATCATCATCATTAACCACAAAAAGAGAGCATGAATTAACAAATAGTTGAAGCTACATAATTAGAGAGCTTCATTACCCCTAAATTGAAGGGGTTTAGCCTCTCATATTTGTCATTTGATTAACAAATGTAGCTAGCAACATGAAAGCAAAAAGAAATCAAAATGAAAGCTAAATGAAAGGAAACTATTCTAATTGCATAAAAGAAAATCTACACTACTAGCATGAAAGGAAATGAACATGAAATTAAAAGGAAACAATAATTACATTGCATAAAAAAAAGGAATTACATAAGAGAAGAAATGGTTAAGTAGTCATGAAAAGAAAGAGAGCTTTGATTTATTTTCTAAGCTAAAAACTAACTAAAAGAGACTAAGGAAGAAGAGTTATATGAAACATAAGGGGATTTTATACATGTGTTAAACTCTAATTCATATTTTTGGGGAATGCCCAAAATACCCTCTTAGGAAGTGTGGACGCCAAGTAATCATTAGTTCAAATAATCCTCATTTAAGTGTACATGAAGCCATTAATTCCATAAGCATGTGCATTAGCCTCTAATTTGTACATTAAGGTAGGTGGGTAGGTGGGGTCCTCCATTATCTTCACTTTGAATTATTTCCATCTTCATTTGTTCTCTTCACTCTTGTGCATGCATATATCATCATGTAACCACTTGTATATGAAGCCAAATTCCTATAAAAAATATAGAAATTTCTAATTAAATTTTCTCAAATTAATATATGCACAAAAATGACCATTTTGCCCTTGGATGAAGATGAATATGTGACGATTTGAAAATAATATGAATTTTGGTTTAAACAAGTTAAAATACCCGATATGATCATTTATTCAATTTAAATAGATTAAATATGGTGGTAAAAATATACACATTTACGTGCACATCACTGATTACAACACCTTTGCACAAAAATGGCATCAAGCAACAAGTGGAACATTGCCTACATGTGAACTTAAAAAGGTTTAGAAAAGGAAATTGGTCGTTGAGGGTGAAGCTTTAGAATCAAGCAATAAAAAAAATCTAGAAACCATCCTCAAAAGATAAACTTTAAGTCGAGACTCCCTAAGGAATGCAATCTGGCTACACCAATTGAGAATAGCTTACCAAATAGGAACTCAACTATTCGCCATCATAGAAGAAAAAACCTAAATATGAAAGGAATCGGGGAGGATCCTATTGCCACTATCACAAGATGAATGGGCATGAGACAAATCAATGTAGAGCACTTGAAGGAAAGGTGATCAACTTTTTCAAACAAAGCAAAATCAATAAATTTGTAAAGAGATCCTAGTCAAATTCAATAAAGCACGCTTTTCTAAGAAAAATCTACCTGGTCGGGAGTAGAATTCTCCTTAAACTTGGAAATTACCTTCAACGGTCAAAGCCTTTGTCCCCACCGAGTTGGCCAGGTCAAAGCGCCTTCTGGAGGGAGGTTAGAGTAAGCCTTTAGCCGTGCCACGCTATGTTTAGGTTAAAGCATCGACAGGCCCTTGATCGCGCCATGCTATGGCCAGATCAAGGCACCTCCTGGAGTAAGGTTAGAGTAAGCCTTTATCCACGCCGCGCTATGGCCAGGTTAAAGCATCAACAAGCCCTTGATCACGCCATGTTATGGCCAGGTCAAGACACCTCTTGGAGGGAGGATGGAGTAAGCCCTTGGTCCCGCCATGCTATGGCCTGGCCAAGGCACCGAACAAGCCTTCAGTCCCGTCTATAAGGCCTGGTTGGAGTGCCTTCTGGAGGGAGGTTGGGTAAGTCCTTGGGTCCTGCTTGTAGATAAGCTAACCAAGCACACCAGATAACAACAGACTAAGACGTCCGAGCTCGAAAAGTGGCATATCAAATAATAACAACAACGGACTAAGGGATCCGAGCCCGAGTAGTGGCATATCATAAACCGACAACATACAAGGCTAAAGGGTGGCACATGTCAAAAGAATCAAAACCCAAATAGCGGTGCAGAACAGAAGGCTTAAATAAAAATCTACAGCCTCCGACTGGTTCCCAAAAAAGAATTTCAGAACTTCACTTATTAGTACCTGAATTTGGGTTTTGGATCTTTTACTATTAATCTCTAGTCTTCATGATACCCGAATCTGGGTTTCAGGACTCTTACTATTAATTTTTGTACTTCACTCATTAATGCTCGAATCTGGGCTCTGAAGTTCTATTATGGAGACCTTTATCATGGATTTCTGGCTATCATTCACTAATACCTGAATCTGGGTTTTGGGTCTTTTAGCTTTTGAATTACACCAGTTAACTTCAGAATGTAGGTTTCGGATCTTTTATTATAAAGATTCCTAATCTTCTATGACTTATTTCTAGATGATAATTTCTTGACTTTTGTTAAACGATTATTATTGGCTTTCTATTAGTTATTTCCAAAAGAGGAATTTCTAAACTTCTATAATTGAAACAAGAATTGGATTTTTGGTTCTCTATGATTAGGTTTTTGGTATTCTATCAATATAATTGGAGTCAGATTCTTGGCTCTCTCTCGTCATTACCAGAGATGGGTTTCAAGACATTTAACAGAATCCAATTATGGAATTATATCTCACTTATTATCGTTATTTTCACATAATGATTTGTTAACTTCCATTACTGGGATCTTTTGAATTCCTACTACTATCACTAATGATGTGGACAAACTACTGAACATATTCTTATATAGATTTCAAGTTAATGATAAGAAATATTGTTTACTTCGTACTTTTTAGGAAAATGAGATCAGCAAGGAAGACTAAATGAGCCAGAAAATACCAAAACCATAGTCCAAGTTATCAGAAAGCGGATTCAGAAACAACATTGTAAGAAAAGACTACAAATGAGGTGGCATTTACGTAATTTACATAATTTATAAAATTAGTTACAAGTATACAGCACAAGTGTATGTTTCACAAATCCTTAACGGCCTTATCTAGATTTTCAGCAATTAAAGGATAAATGATATGTTGAATTGCTATACAAAGAATCTCTTTAAGCTTCATTTTCTTTTTCTTTATATTATCAGCATCATCAATGGATTCAATACGAGCCTTTAAAGCATGGTTGAAAGCTTTCTTAGCACCTTTAAGGGTTTTGTTTTGTCACTCTAAATCAACGATGCGCTTTTGAAGAAGATATTTTCACGTTCAAGTATTTGAATCTTGGCTGCGTATTCATTGATGCATTGCGAATATCTCGCCCTTTGCTGGTCATCAAAATATCTCATCATTTCAAATTTGACCTTCTTGCACCATTCTCCTACCACCTTCTCATCTAAACCGGGAGGAGGGTTATTGTAGTAGGAAATTTTTGAATTGCAAGAGATGAAGACCTTGTTGATTTTAAGACAGATAAGGTGATTGGAGAAGTCGGTAAATCGATATTTGGAATGTTGTCCCCCATAATGAATTCCAGTGATTTGCATTGGGCTTGACTATCTTTTAACTTAATCTCCAAATCACTTATCTGCTGAAGAAGCTCAGACATCTTATGATCAAAATCAAATGAAGGATTTGATTTAATTTGGCGCTTCAGTATGGAAATTGTTTCATTCTTATTCTTGATGTCCGCTTCATGACAGGCGATTTGTTCATTAAGGCTTCTAACAATTGTCTTTTGAAGCAAAAATCTCCTATGCCATTCCAATGCTTCATTGCCTTGAAAACGAGTAGATAGAGGATCCTTAAGTAAACGCCTCTTTTCAACATCCGCAATAAATATATCTCTGATGCTAGTGAAGCGAGATAAGGAATCCAATGAGAGTGGTGCGATAACTAGCCGTGAGTTCTATTTAAACAAAAAAAGTCAGGACTCAAATAACTAATCTCTTTTATTACCATAATAGAGATTACAACTCGAGAAGAAATAAAACAAAAAGTAAAATCTCATTGTTATAATCAAATACTTGTTTTATTACACTTAAAGTTGAGAAACAACATTTTTGATTTTGTTCAAAGAATTAGCTGAAAGAATAACTGTCGAATCGAAAGGGGTATTAAATCCTTATGGGTTAATAACTGGAGGATATTTTCTATAGTCCCATTCCCAGGTAGAAGGACTATCACGACCGCATATTAGTTTGGTATGATATGTTCGAATTTCCTTAAGAAGCCTTTCCTTTTCTTCACGAAGAAAACCAAAACGAAGGTAGGGATATTGCATATAAAGCCCTTGAAGATCTCTAAGAAAGGGATATCTAGCCAATTTTCAGGATTTCAAGAGTGAAGTCTTTTCTAAATAGTCTCTTATTAATTTGACATATTTGCTTAAATAATCTCTGTTAATAGGACTGCTCGGGAACATGTATTCTGTAATAACGTAACAAAATACAACTAAGTATAAAAGGAAACTAATATAGGACATTCACATGACATAATTACAAATGTTAATCTAGTTCATACAAAATTGATTTTTTGAATAACTCAGAAATGAATTTGTCTTTATAATATTTGAGTTTCTCTAGAGGCAACTCATGAGGAATTGATTTGACTTGCGGTAAATTCTAGCAAGCCCCTGGAGGTGGATCAGATCCAAATTCATCTAAATATCTCCTATGAAGATGCCCGAGTAGACCTCCACTAAAATCACCCAAATATGAAAAATCTACGATAGTGTGTCTACAATAGGCTTATTATAGGAAGTCTACTAGGATGTCCCTTTCTTCGATCAACATCCAAAAGAGTGTTATTAATTCATGATTCTCTTCCAAAAGCTTGTCATGTCGAAGGCATGCCCTCTTCAATCAGGTGGCAGCTTCTTGGTCTTTAAAGGATGCTAACACTGCGACACTCTTATTAAGCTATAATACTTGTCAGAGAGTGCATTATATTATTTTAATTACTTATCTAACTCTCTATACAAGCCATTTATTTCTGCTTGATTTCTTTCAAGCTTTGTTTTATAAAGTTGGATAGATTTCTTCTTTATCTAAAATAAAAAGATGTCAACTATTGTTATCTTGGAAGTGAAAGCCATTTGGACAAAGAATCCCATACCTGAGAAATGGGAATTGAAGTTTGTGGAGTCTACTTTTTCTCCCCTTGATCAGTAGCTTTAAAATTGATAGCTTCTTCATGGAGATCAGTAGGCTTAGGAAGTTCAGTTTGGTTTCCTTCATGTCCACTAGTATCGTGGTTAACTTTTTCTAAAGCCCCAGAAATGTCCTCGCCATCTCCTCCAGGAGCACTGGAATGATCTCCTATGTTGCCACCTGAACCCTGACCTCTATCTTCATTGTCAGGGTTATCATCATCATTATCGCCTTCCTCTGTGGTGTTTTCATCATCCTCATCACTTTCTTCCTCGTCCGAGTCGGAATCATCTTCAATAAGTGGAGCATCAAAAGAAAAGAGTTTAGCAGTGTCAATTTCCTCTCTCTTATAGAACCTCGATCCCTTGTTCCTTCTCTTTGATTTTATCCATAAATCCTTTGACTAGGGCATAACCGAGTGAGGGAAAGCTCAAGTCTGGGCACTTTTCGATGTTGTCAAAATAAGCAAGCATAAGGGCGTCCGCGTAGGAATTCACAATGATGTCATCGAGAGAAGTACTCAAGAATTGTGATACCTTTTGCTTGGCTTCAAAAAAGATATTAATGGCCATCTATAAAGAATTTTTCTTCTTTTCCAGTTTCTTCATGAGAGAAGATTGTTTAGCAACCATTTGAGCCTTCTCTTTCTCGGACTCTTTTAAGGCCATTTTTAAAGACAAATTCTCGTCAGCTAAGAGTTGTCTTGCCTTTCTCTCCTCAGAAATAGTAGATTATGCTTGAGGAAGAGAGGCTCCCAACTTTTCTTGTTCCTTCACTGCATTATTTTTGGCAGTAGAAAGAGAGATAATCTGGCTGTTCAAAGTTAAGATCTCTTCTTGAAGCTTGGACATTTCAGTAGAAGATTTTGAAGCACTTTCCTGAAGGGAGTACCAGCTTTTAGAAATCTGAAGGGAAAAGAACGACATGGGTTAAAATTCAGTAAGAAATAGTAATGAAAAGAGCGAATAATACAAAACGTACCAGAAGTTGTTCCTCTGTTAAGGATCTACAATGTCTTGCTGGGTTCGGTATTGAGGAAGGCGGATGAATGGAAGTGAATGAGAAAGAATTCAAAATTGACTACACCATCATTTTAAAATCATTCGAGGAAATTAGTGATGGGGGTATAGAGGTGTTCAACTCCTGAGGGGGAGTTGAAGTGCCTAAATCCCTTTGCATCTGCTCGATGACATTAGGAGAATCGAAAACGATAATGCGAGACATGAGGTCGTCCCTTGAAGGAGTTGTTTATTTTAGCCAATAGATATTTTAAGAGTAGGGCCCTCCAGAGTTTTGCTCACATCAACAGTTTCTCCCACTTTTGAAGGAGGTGAAGATCGAGCATCAACAGTTTTACCCTCTTTTGGAAGCTGAGAGGACTGAACCTCAAAAATTTTAGCTTTCTTGAGAAAAGAGCCCATTGCTGCATTTCGTTTAATTTTCTTTTGGCAATCATCCTCGACCTAGTGATGGCCTCGGTCAAAGATGATGTGCTAGATGTAGAAGTTTGGAGGACTAGATTGCTTATGATCAATTCGACCGGAGGGGCAGTTGCTAAAAATTCAAAAAGTATAAGTTAGTAAAACAATCTAGGGAGTGACACAACAATAAATTGCAAATACTACGCTTAAGGTTACTAGGATGATCCGGACAAATTGGAGACATAGGAGAAAAATTCTTGGGATCACCCAAAGACAAGAAACGTTTGCTCCTAGAAGTGTGTTGGAAAAGAGGTGGTTGTCCAAGAATTCTCTAACTAGTGGGTAGGAGGGAATGTTTTTGGAGATTGCTTGGCGTTAATAAAGTAAGGCTATTCCCGATACTACCCGAAGCAGCGGTTAACAGCTTCACTATTCTTTTTCCCTCATGGTTAAGTTCTTTAGGAGCAGGACCTAATAAGAAAATCTAATTCAGCAAAAGAAAATAATTTAATGAAGATAAAGATTATGATCAACTTACGGGGAGGAGAAGACTCCACTGATGTTTGGAAAACATTTGACGAAAAAGAACTGCGTCTCCTAGTCTCTAAATTTATTTACCCCCTCTGAAATTAGTTTCTTAAGGAGATTAGCTCTGAAAATCTAGCTTTTTAGATTGCTAAGTTTAACCAGGCATACTAAATAATTGAGAACCTCAGCGTTTAGAGAAGGAATGCCTGATTCCAAAGCCATAAGTTCCAAAGAGATAAGATATGTGTAGACATTTGGTGATAATTGGATAGGTGCAATACCAAGATGATTCAGGAATCTAGATAAGAAACCTGGAAATGGAATAAAGCTTCCATGCCAGATGTGAATGGCAGTATAAGCAAAGTATCCTTCAGGGGGATTCTGAATAGTATCACTATCACCAGGAGGAATGGCTTCCACTCCTGTGACTCCGAAGTCGTTTAGAATGCCATCGACGTCATCTTAAAAAGATATCAGAGAATGTTTAGAGATGGCTTCAACCCTTTTCAATAAAGATTCTGCTTCTGGAGCTATATCCTTTTCAGGTTTCTTGGAAATCTTTTTCAAACCCATGATCCTATCAGGTGAAACCATTTGTAACATCCCCTATCTAGAGGCCCAAAGCTAAATGCTACAGATGCTGCAGTCATCTATAGTATTACCTTCCGGTGACTAAATACAGCTATGTTAATGGAATCTATAATGTCAGGAGCACTTGAATATGAAACAAATCACAGATTTCAAAACAGAATTTTCCATTACATTTCAAAACAGGTGTTCCATATTTAGATTACATAATCCCAAATGTTTCCTAGGCAATGATAAGATATACTTATTACAAAATACGCCAAGAGCGACATATGAAGATGCCCCCTTGGATGATCAGAGTCATATAGTCAGAATTGACTTAATACATACACAGCGGAAATAAACTACAAAACAAAGAGCTGCAACTCCTAAATAGCTATCCATTAACCTCCTGCTCTCCTCCGATAGCTTTATTCGTTATCCTACTAAAACCTGAAAGAACCTTAACCCTCAGCTTACTCAAATCAATTTTGAGCACCCGAGAGTTTAAGGGGAAAACATAAACTTCGAGTCAGACATAAAGCCTGGTGTGAATAATACTATACATCCCGGTTATTAATGTTAAGTGAGACCACGCCACTTATTGGAACCGGTTTCCCCTCACTAACATCCTTTTAAAACATATCTTTTGCAAACCTTTATCCTGCAACCAAAACTGGTAAAGGCTGTAAAGCATTATTATGTAAACATACCTATCAGGTAACAAATGGACTATCTGTCCAAACATTATAATTTTGTTTGACTTACTATTAACCTTTGGCTGACTCGGGCCTACCAAACAAAATAACAAAATTTATCTAACATCTGTTAGACATACCTCTTCTGGACGGTCTATCCTTAACCATCTGTTAAATACTTCTCTTCTGGATGGTCTATCCCTAACTTAACATCTCCCAGGATCACCTAATCCTAATGGTTTAGCGGGCTCACCAATAACCTATATGTATACAAACATATATTCCCTTCTGTGTGTAATCATAATTTTAGTCTTACCTGTGATAAAGCCCTACACACTGGAATTTTGGACTAAATTAGCCGAGGCCAATAGCTAATGTATAGGGCGCAACCCTATACCAGTCCCATCTAGTATTCTAATATCCGAGTTGTTTTTCTTAGGGATAAATTCCCTAAAATTTTCCTTGAAAAACTCTTTCAAATTGATTTAAATCTTTAAATCATACTTACACAAGGAAAATAAATATACTCTATGCTTTACTCAAAATTACCTTGCCATGTTATATATATATATATTACTCAACCTTTTGTTGATGAAAACATTTACCCCTTTCAAAACCAGCAAACCTTGCCTTTGGAAAATATTGGAAAATCATTTCCTTCCTTTTCTCCGAAAGTTTCGAAATATTAGACATCCCTCTTCAAAACCTTTTAAACATTGCCTTCCGAATACATTGGAATAACCCTTCCTTTCTTTTCATCGAAAGCTTCGAAAACAATGGAAAACCTTCCCTTTCGACCCCTTCGAAACCCTTCATTAAAACCCTTTCGAAAACATTAAAACACCAAACCTTTCAAAAGTATTTGGGTTTGATTTAAAACATGTGGAAACATTTCGAAACCATTCAAAGTTTACTTCTTCGAAACCTTTAAAAACCATCTCGGTCAAAACCTTTTGAATTATGCCTTCAAGTAGAGTAAAAGTATAGAAGCCCATTGAAATCAAAAGCACTTCTTTCGAAACCGTTAAAACTATCTCTTTCGAAACCATTTGAGTTATACTTCAATTATAGAAAAAGGGTCTCTATAACATTTAAGTCGAAAGCATCTATTTCGAAACCATTTCCTAAGTAAAGAAGTGATGGTGTAGAAACCATCCCTTCGAAAGCATTGGAGAAGTGGCTGATTTTTAAAGACTAAGTATACCTTCCGAAACCATTGACTTCGAAAGGTAGAAAGGCGACAGCTAGGGGTTTCGGCTTAGTCGAAAGCAAACATTTAAAACTATAGTGCAACCCATTCGAAATCATTCCTTTTAAATCCATTGACCCAGTCGAAAGCCAACTGAGTCGAAAGCCATTTAGTTGAAAGCAAGTAGGTGATTTTTAATTTAAAAACAAAGTGATGCTTCGACCCCTTCGGAAGCTATGGTTTCGACCTCATACCTTTCGCATTCTATCCAATTCGCTACATACCAATTTCTTGATACCAGGGGCATTGGTTGCGATAGAGTTGAGGGCAGAGGGACTTGGTCGAATGCCAACCAAGGCAGAAGCAGGTGCCGAATGCAATAAAACAGTTAAAAAGCCTGAAATAAATAGTTCTTTTCACCGAACCTGCTTTACGTGTAAAATTTTGATTGGTTGCCTCTTTTCTTTACCACTAAAAAGTGCTGCACATTTCAGGGCCAGTAAATTAATTTAAATCATTTGCAAAACACCCCTTCTCCTTAATTAAATATATAAAATATTTAAGTCCCATACCTTAAATAATTTTACATATTCATCAAAACACTTAGGAAAATTCTATAAAAATTCCAGAAAATCCTTTTTATTATTTTTTCTAACATATATAAGTTTCGGACCCAAATAATTATTTATTTGCCGTAAATAATTTATAACCCAAGAAATCATTTTCTTCACTAGAAAACTAATATAAAATCCACCAAAATTCAGCAAAATTATGAAAATTGAAACCCATCTCTAAAATAATATTTCTGGTCTATATCTAAAATCGCAAGGCATTTGGATGTTATTAAATAGGGTTTTCACATCAAAACATATCATAAAAAATCAATATGAACATGCATAAATCACCAACAAGTATATATAAACATTTAATCATCCAAAACATGGCATTATCATGCAAAATCATTTGGGGTTAACCTTAAAACCGAAAACTATTAGGAAAATGGGATGTAGTTATCATTCACCTTAGCTTTGTGATTAAAGATGTGAGATTTGATGTTGGATAAGTTGATTTACTCCTTCCTCTCGAAAATCTTAGCTTTATCTTCTCTTAAGATTGAAAATGGTGGCCGGCCTTAAAATATTTTACTTGAGAATGAAATGAATGCGTGTTTAATTCTCTAAGGGTTTAGGGTAAAGTTCTATCATTTTCCTATTTTGCCCTCCCTTATTTCCTAACACTTACTTCCATCTTATTTCTTTAGTTTAGTCTACATGTAGGCACGACCACCCTTAGTTAAATCAAATCTCAATCTATTAATCATCTTACGTTACTTTATTTAATTTAGCTAATTAAATATTCTAAATAATGTTACAAAAAATATGGGGTGTTACACCATTTCATTAAAAATTATAATTTGTTTCATTATTAACACCTTTTGAAGATGCCGAAAACCTACTGTAGTAATTCAAATATCCACCAAAGTATATAATTCCATATCTACAAAAGAGTGTTAAAGTTAATTTGGGTCATGAAGTTAATTGAGCTTTCGACGATATCGAAGGGGTAGATGGATTAGAAATACCCAAACACACCCTTCGATAATGTTGGAGGCTCGATTTTTTTTTACTTTTAATAGGAGTAATTAACCCTACAGTACTAGTTTGAATATATATATATATATATATATGTTGTAAGAACTATTAACAACATTCTACAATCAAATAAAATAAACTTTTCGACAATGTTGAAACTACAGATTTTATTTTACTCAAAGAATATGAATATTGCTAAAATACTATCTTCTCATTAAATCGAAAGACTTGGATCCAAGTGATTTTAATACAAATGAAAGGGCTTTGGAACATTTCGATAGTGTTTATATAAAAATTAATGATAGTTATACTCCTGTTAACTACAACGGGGTTTCGAGTAAGTCAAAAGGGGGATAAAGTTTCAAAAGCATACAAATAACTAAACTTGTTTCAATTTGGGTGGTTTCGATCAAGTCGAAAGGCTTGATAAGGTTTTCAACTTTAACAAAATGTACTATTTTCAATCCAGTTGATGATAGGAAGTATAAATTGATAACTTTTAACATTTTCTAGAGTAAATCAAAATTGGCATGATTTACTCAAAATAAAATCCAATGACAAATTGAATCCACTTTTTGATACATTAAGTTTGAATGCCTTAAAATAAAAAAGAGTTAAGCTTTCAAAAATATATGTTGTGTCGCCATTAAATTAAACCCTTTAAGATGACTTCTTCGAAAGATGTCAGAATATACCGAAACATATTTATGCTTTTGAAGAAGTCCATCTCTTGTCGACCACATCAACCCCTTCGAAAGGGTCCACTTAATGGTAGAGGCTTAACTTTCTTTCGACTCCTTCAAAAGAGATTGAAAAGTAGAGCGAAGTTTACCGCCTTAACCCCTTCGAAAGGGTTGAAAAGTATAAGTACAATAGCGGGATTTAATTGCATGGTTTAACCTTCTCTTTGAAGCCACTGGAAAAGAATTTTCTCCCCTAATTTAATTTTTAACTCAATGCTTCTAAACGCTAACAATTAAATTGGTTTAAGCATGAGTTTACATTCAACAACAACAAATACCCCAAATTCAAGCACGAAGCATTAAAAAAACGAGTTTGAATTAAGTGTAGTAGAGTTCGAGCTTGGGTTCGTACATAACAATGGAAGATAGCCCCCAAATATGATGAATTTGAATTCCAACCCAAAATCGACACCATAAAATAAAACGAAATAAGCATATAAATGAACATAAAGATAATTTCATATGAACGAAAAACTTGAATCATCTTCAACAATTAGGACTGCAATACAAATTCGTACCCAAATAATTTAAAATTGAAATTAAGCATGATGAATCAGTTTGAAAGATAAAACAATAGGTACATACCTTGAATCCGAACTCATGTTTACCGAAAGTAGGAATTTAGAAAGAAGTTGAAATTTCTGATTCTTGCTGTAAGTTTTTAATTCTAGGTAAATGAAAAGGGGGAAGAAGGAAGCGTGATTTATAGGAAAGGCCAACGCGAAGGACAAACCATTCGATCAAATTTAAATGAACAGCCAAGATTCATGTAAGAATATGAAAAGGCAGGAAATCTCTATGCCAAAATAAAAGAAGGGCATCGAAACAGTTGACTTGAAAAGTCAAGAGCATCCCCTCGCAAAGGGGGCGAGTGTTACCATCAGTCTTCACTTCAACCTTGTCAAAACAATGAAGAATATAAAAGAGAGATTCATAAGGAACGATAGCATTAACAAAACCTTTCGAAAGAGTCGGAGGGATGCTTCAGCAAAAAGCTAGATGAGCTGAGTGCTTTCAAAGGGGTCGAAAGGTGATAGAGCCACCCTTTCGCTTCAATGAACCCCTTTCGAAATAGTGGCCTCCGCATGCATGAAGACGTTTTGAATGAGTTGAGGAACACCTTTCGAGGGCAACATATTACAAGCTTTCACGTACACACCAAACCTTTTGAAACAGTGGGTTTCGCCTTCATTCGCATTCCACGGAAGAATGCTTGGCCAAAGCTACCCTTTCAAAAGCATAAATTAGCCTTTCGAACCGGTTGAGACCATTCACAATTATAAAGGAAAGCTTACTTGAGAGGATGAGGTTCCACATCAATCCACAAGTACGCCTTCGAAAGCTACCTTCTGCATGTAAGCCTTCCACGTCCCAAATCCTTCGACGCCCTAAAGATTCACCTATCTACAGAATCGAAAGCCCATACCCATTCCCACTTGCAACAATATATCAACAACAAAGTGGAGAGCGCATCCACCCCTTTCGAAGAAGTCGAAAGCAATCAGGTTCCATTTGGAAGCGAAGAAGAAGGGCGCCTTAACTTAGTAGCAGCGAAAGGTCATCAAAGCAACACTTTCGACTAGGTCAAAAGGACTGATTCGAAAGGGGTAACTCACGCCTATAAATAAGACCCTAGGGGCATTGTTTAGGGGATCCGATTTCATTCACTCCATACTTGTACTTTCTTGAATTTGTAAACCCTAATTCTAAAATTAGATTGGGGATTTGACTTCTTTGTATCATTTAAGCTACTAGTAATAAAGGAAAAGATAATCAAATCAAGTTTATGGCATTTTTGGATATTTTGGTTGATCTAATGCTTCTATGAAATTCTGACTGTGATCTGCTTGTATTCAACATAATCGAAAGGCCACCTTTCGAGGAAGTCGAAACCTTTTAGTTCAACTAATATCCTTAGATCACCAGGACCAAACATCGAATCACCTCAACCACTTCGAAAGGAGGTTCCGGTTGGATACTTATCCAATATAACTAGTTCGAAAGGTATTATAAAAAGGGATTCAGGTGTTTTGACCGTGTCAAAAGATTATATAAAAAGGAGTTTCAATTGCCGCAACTTTTCGAAAGGTGGACTTAAAGGAATCGAAAGGTTTTAACTATCTCTATTGGATCGAAGGGTGGTTTCGAAGGGATTACTCACACTTTAAACTTTTCTTTAGGGTGTTGACAAGTTTTCCTTTTAACATTAGGTCACCTCGACCACTTCGAAAGGAGGTTTCGAAGGGGTCCTAAATCATCGCAACTAGTTCAAAAGGTAGTTTCAAAGGAGTTCTAATCATCCCAACCATTTCGAAAGAGTTTTGGACTACCTTTACTGATTTGAGTGGTGCTTCGAAAAGGCTAGTCTCACTTTTCTACTTTAGGGTGTTGACAAGTTTTATTGTTAACACAATTAAATATATCATGGGTTCTAAATACGTCTGTAATTGGATCGTTCTTGTTGTTAGATGCCAAGAAGAGTTCAAGAAATTCATTTTTCAAAGCAATCGGGGAAGCCCGGGGATCATTTCAGAAGGATGTTTTGTTTTCTGAGTGAGTATTAAATTGAAAACCTAGTTTAAATATGCGGAAAAATTAGAAATATTTTTCCAAAAGAGGAAATAAAATGCATATTTGGTTTATATAAATTTTTAAAACCATTATAGTAGAAGTTACTAATTATCTCTTTCCACGTTATTGTATCATTGTCTAGAAATTTCCAAATCCATTTACCTAGAGAAAGGAAACGTGAAGGACTTCTAGGTTTGTAATACATAAACCGCCTTGATTTTAAATGTGTGTGTATATATATATACCCACAAATATAATATATTGCAGATTATAATAATTTTAATATATTTTGAATAAATTTTAATATTTAAAAAGTAATTTTTTTCCTTCTTTCAGCCAAAAAAGAAATTTTGGCCTGAAAGTATATATGTGTATAAATTCATAATTTTAATAATGTTACTATGTTTTCTAAGTTTTATTTTTGAATTAAAAATATATTGCATAACTACACCTATACATATATATATAAATCAAATTTGAAACCAAAAAAAATTATATAGGCTGAACATAATCTATAACATATATATGTATTCTAATGAAGTAATTATCATATATATATATATATAAACAATAAATTATAACTATGCAACATAATATAAACTATACACATTGCATTTGATGTGGACATAAGTCCCAATCACGTATGCATCTCATGTTATTTAAAGAATTATCTAGATTAGAATATAGTTACCTGTATATTGTACCACACTGATTTATTATACGTACAATTATCAATAGAAATTAAACATAGAATAATAAAATAGTTCAAATTAATTATATCTAAAACCAAAATTAAATAAAGCATATCAAATTTAATATGAAAGTTGAAACTAAAATAAAAGTACTTTCAAAATACAAAACTTACTTTTAATTAAAATATATTAAATATGATTTAATATAACTAAATTATTCATGATAATACAAACCCAACATCTAGCGCAAGATCAATAAAAGATTTTTTTTGAAATTTGCCCCTATTACCCCATTGCTAATGCACCTGATCCAACAATGTTATCAGAGCCTGCATTGTATTAACATGAATAATTAACCATGGGTAGTTACTTGAAAAACCCATTTAGCTGGGTATCGAATCAAAGGGTGTTTAACTAATGAGAAAATTACTCTAAAGAGAGTTCTTATGAAGGGAATACATCCTTGCTCTTAGCCTTTATCTATCTCACCGAAGTGGTTAATTTCGAAGGTATACCCTTAGTGGAAGTCCCAAGATTGTTTTGTGCCTTAGGTTTATTCAAATATGCGACTTGAATATGACAAATTTAATTTTAATTTTTTCGAATGTAAGTGAATAAATTTTATAGAAGTTACAAAACACGAATTAAAAATTGTTTTAAAATTTACATAAATATAAAGTTCTATCTACATTAATAAAAAGGCTAAAGTGATAAATAATCACATATGAATGTGTATATATATAACTTTATAATTTATAAACGTTATAATAAATTCAAAGAGAGAGAGAGAGGGGGTGTGTGTGTATCACATATGCATAAAAAAGGAAGGTCAAATGAGTTAAATTCCATACAGACTTAAAGGGGTATACATAAGATGTAAAGAGATACGATGTCATGAGATAATACACTCATCTCTTTTAAAATGTCGATAATACTCAATTAATTATGAATGATGTTTTTCTTCATTATTTACAACATAAATAGAGTACTATACATACTTATGGTTGTTGAGCACCCTTAAGCCATAAAATATTTGTAGTAATGTTATATTGCTTATAGATTTGGTAAGAATATTGACCACCCTCAAAAGTTACAAAATTACCCTTAGGCAATCGTGAAATGATGGGTTTGAATATCTAATATACTTTATGATCACTCTTATGATCATAAAGATGATTAGGAGAATTGTTAACGAATAAATTCGTCAACACCTGTTATCTGGGTTTTTAACCCAGCAGGATCCAATAGGAGACAGAACAATCTCGTGTTATCAGAATGGTTTATAACTTAACCAGAAAGGCTAAGGCAAGGAGTTAATGAGAGCCAAGCTATATTACTAAGGCAACGACTAGGATTGACTAAACTAAGAGGCCAGCATTCTTTCAGCCCAATTAGTAGCTGAGTGTAAACAACCAGTAAATTGTCATCAAAACGGAACAACGTGCAATGAGACTACGCAAACAACGACGACACGTGGAAACATCCCAAACTCCAAACTCCAGAAAAGATCCTAAGTACTTGGATCGCCAACGACCCATACCATATGGATCGCTAGCGATCCATGCAAAACAGAGGGTCGCTGTTATGCAGGGAAGAAGAGAAGGAAGGAAGAAGGATGCTGAAAAAATGCTAAGTCTATGGATCGCTAGCGACCCATGCTTCTCCATGAATCTTCAATGAGATAACTAAGGAGGAAATGGAAAAAGCAACCAAGTCATTAGCTCGCATACGAACCAAGTCTATGGGTCTCTAGCGACCCATAACGACCCATGGTTTTGGCTCGGATCGCGAGCTAGACCCCCTAGGTCGTTCCCTACCTACCTGTGAGAAGTTGATGAAGTGGCCTGGCCCAGAAGCTCTATGATCCCTATAAATACCATCCTACCTGCAACATAAGATGTATCTTCTCCGAACTGGTGGTTGAAGCTCTGCTGAAATTATTCTTCACTTTCTACCTCCCGCACAAAAATCTCCAAAGGAATTCACTGTGATTCTCCAGTGGATTCCAACTTTGGGGATTCAATCTAGCTAAAGATAATCAACACCTTGTAATCAAACATCTTTTGTTACAGTAATCAGTCTTTAATAAAACTATAAAGAGGACGTAGGCTTCATTAACAACCGAACCACTATAAAAATTCTATGTCTACTTTCTTTTACGGTTCTTTTTCTATATCTATCATCTGTGATATTGCTCTGTCAGAACAAGGCTGGTGCTTTCAAATCCAAACCAGGGTGTTGGTCCATTTTTTAGGTCAACAACACCCAAAAGTTTGTATAATGTGGCATATTCGAAGAAATTCCAAATATACCCCTTGGTTTTGTAATAATTCACAAGCTAGTTTAAATCATAGTCCATAAGTTAAAAAGATAAAATAGAAAGTTCGTAAGTCAAATATGCAAGTCCATAAGTCAAATATGCAAGTCCTTTATTCAATCATGAATATGTACAAAAGTGCAAATATGCAATTGTTCATGTCCATATATGCAAAAGTCATTTGTTCTCCTTCTCTTTTAGGCATAAGCCATTACAATGGTTCTCAAACTCTTAAGAGAGCTTAGAGAAGTTCTAATCTAAAAGTTAAGAGAGGGAAAGAAGTTCAAGGCCCCTTTCCATGAGGGGGTACATCTATATATATAGCGGTTGGAAGGAGGTCGGCTTGCTCCAACTCACAATGTAGGACTTATGGCGCTATGGGACTTGTGAATGAATAGGAAGGATTTTGAAGCTTTGTGAAGGAAAATGCACCAATTCCTCTTGAACTAGCTTTGTGAATGACTCCAATCCTTCTTCCTTGCATTACTTTCGACATGCTCCAACATTGATGTTATGCAACATTGATTATTATGAAATGTGGTCTTGATTTATGGCTTATGGCATGTTTTTTCGTGACTTCGACAAGCTTAGCTTTGATAGTGTCGATATGGTATGTTATTGGATTTCGACTCAATTCTTTTGAGGATATGCAGTGCTGCTTTTATACAATGTCTATTGCCTTTGTAATGGTTGTAGATGAGCTTGTTTCGAAGGCCATAGGTGGATAGCAGTGCTATTTATGTCCATCATCAATGAAATGCAGCATGGTTTGCATCGACATTCATTGATGACTTATGATGTTGATTGTCTTTGATGCCTTTGCCACTTCAGTTGCATGTGACACTAATCATTTTTCCTTGTTGAGGTGATACAATGCTAATGACTTGAGAAGTGATAAAGTGTGACGTGGTTGAGAAGTGACACCTAAGAGACACGAGAATGATGAATGGCTATGTCGTTGAGCTCTTCGAACACATGCGACGTCGTTTATACCCCCATATTGACGAAGTGTAGTCTTCTATTCCTTTGATGCTTTCACTTCTGCTCTTGATGTTGAAATTATATTGATAACATTTAGCTCTCCTTGTATAAAGGAAGCTTTTTACTCTTTAGGGTAAAACCAAAAGTTCCTTTGTATCGCTCCATTTTTAGTGAGATTTCCTTGCTAGTCTTGTTTTCATATAAAACATAAAGTGAATGATATCTCTCGTTATTATTTTTAAACTTGATCTCAACTTCAAGCAGTCTCGTCTGTATTTGATAGAGTTATATATTGGCACTCATTACCTATATTGTCTACTTGAGTTAAGATTATAATTTTGCTATAAAAAAGGCAAAGAATAAAAATAACTTTTCAAATAAAAGTCTAGAAAATTATCTAGTAATATCACAGGAGGGAGCATCAGAAATTTTCTCTGGTAATGAATAGAAGTCCAAAATCCCACTTGGTATTGATAATAGAAGATCGTAAATCCATCTAATAATTATAATAGGAGACCAGAGATCCATATCTGGTAATAAAATACCAGAAACGAATATCCAATAATAATAATGGAAAACCAGAGCTCTTTCTATCAATAATAATAGAAGTCCAGAAATTCTCATTTCGAAATAATAGATAGAAGACACGAAATCCTTATCTGGAAATAATAATAGAAGTACAGAAATCCGTATTGGTAATGATAAGAGAAGAACATAAATCCTTATCTGGAAATAATAATAGAAGACTAGAAATCCTTATGTGGAAATAATAACAGAAGACCAGAAACCCTTATCTAGTAATAATAAGAGAAGACCATAAACCCTTATCTGGTAATAATAAGAGAAGACCAAAAATTCTTATCTGGAAATAATAGAAGACTAGAAATCCATATCTGCTGATAATAATAGAAGCCTCGAAATTCTTATCTGGAAATAATGAAAGACCAGAAATCATAGTCTAGTGATAATAATGGAAGTCCAAAAATTCTTGTCTAGAAATAATAGAAGACTAGAAATCCTTATCTGGTGATAATGATAGAAGCCCAGAAATCCACATCTGAAAACAATAATAAAAGACCAGAAATTCAAATTTGGCAACAATAATAGAAGTCCAGAAATCCTTATCTGGAAATAATAACGTAAGACTAGAATCTTTTGTTTGGTGGCCAAGAATTGCATTTATTGAGAGACATAAATAGCTTATTTTCGATGGACCTTCCTCTAGAAAACTTGATTTGATTCAAAGTGCTACTTAGCTCGAATTTTAATCGACTTAGGAGCACTACATGGCTCTGATTTTGATTGACTTGGGAGAACTACTTGGCTCTGATTTTGATTGACTTGGGAGCACTATTTGGCTAGGAGTTCAATTGACTTAGGAGCACTACTTGGCTCTTGATTTTGATTGACTTCCTTTTGAAGATTTCAGTGCTTTAGCGAGGCCTTTGATGTGAGGCACTAAAGGATTATTCCATCCTCCCTCTAGGAGATGCTTCAGTGAGGCCTTTGATGATGTCACTAAAGGCTTGGTCGGTGCTTTATTGAGGCCTTTGATGACGACACTAAAGGCTTACTTCATCCTCCCTCTAGGAGGCTCTCCAACCATACCACATAGGCAGGGATTGAAGACTTGCAGAAACTTTTGACTGACCAAAGGATTACTCTAGCCTCCCTCTAAGAGGCATTTTAATGAGACCTTTAATGATGACACTGAAGGCTTAGGGCCTTTGATGACTTAGGCCTTTGATGGTCGGGACCTCTTACGGTCAAGCCTTTAATGGCTAGGGCCTTTGATGACCGAGACCTCTTACGGTCAAGACTTGATGGCTAGGGCCTTTGATGTCTAGGACCTCTTGTGGTCAAGCCTTTGATGGCTAAATCTTTTATCTTAGGAGTATCCTACTCCTTTCCCTGATCGTGCTAATAGATTTTCCTTTTATTCATCCATTGTTGAAAAATATTGTCGTAAATGTTTGGCATTTCATGTTCTTATTATGACATTTCCATTTGGTTGGCATAGTTCATAGGTCTTAGGCAGGATTACTTTGCGTATGATTGGGGATCCTTCCTAATTTGGCCCGAGCGTTCCGTCCACATGATTCTTACTATTTGCCATAACTTTTTTGGAGCACTAAATCTCCTTTTCAAAACGATTTTTCTCTTTTTTTGGATTTGTAATACTTGATTATTCTTCTTTGATGTTTGGGCATTTACTTGGCCGTTTTTGTCCATTGATCAAATCCGAGAATTTCCTTTTATCTCTTAACCATTTGATAGGATTCAATCTTAACCTTAATTGAAAGCATGACTTACTGTGTATAGGAAATTTATCCTGTTGTGGCTTGATATATCAAGAATATGAGTGATAGTTATCTTATCCAATTTTCTTTGTAGTAATAGTTAGAGAATTTTACTTTTGATTCCACTTTATGACTTCATTGATGATTGGCTCTCTCGCCCTTGTAGACGGAAATTCCGTAATTATTCTGGATACTTTGAATTGATCATAATTTGAATCCATACTAAGTTAAGGACTATGAATGCTTTTAGAATTTGATATAGTTATGTTGGAATCACACAATTCCAAAGTCAATCCATGTAGAATAATTTCATTCAAGCGGAAATCTAGATTATGAGCATTTTAGAATTTGTAGCAAGTTGTAATCTGAGATATCTTTTACCGCTTTGTGATCTTATTATCCTTTTTCAGATGATCTTTGTAGGTCTAGTTTTAACTTTGTAGCTTGGAAACTACACCGTTGGATAATGATTTTTCTTCCGAGTTCTTGAGTTTCTTCCTTGCTTTGTTTTGATGTAGCGATCATTCTTGCCAACGATTTCTTGTCTTTTACTTTACTTTACCTGGCTAGGTAATCCATATAAAAATTCTTTCCTGAATCTTTCCTTTCCCAACAAGTTTAGATCTGACAGATTTGTTCCTTTTAACTATCCGTGACCATGATGAATAATTTTTCATTCCTCGAAAATTGTTTAGAGCATCTTCACAGCCTAAATAAGAGATTTTGGTTTCAAAGTTTAAAGATTGCCCGATGGAAATGAGAATAGATATTGGTGGACTACCAGAGTCTGGAGTGAAAGCATGGGAGACAGTACGGGGAAGAATGATGAGGGCACAAGGACCACTTATACAGAGATCTTTACTTGATACTTTCTATTTTTTGCGTTTACTTTTACTTGTGATATCATGAAGAGTAGTTTCGTAGCTTGCATGCTAGGTTAGATATAGGTTTGCCTTCTTGCTTATGTGTGCATGATTGTTGAGTTTTATGCTTGCTTATAATTGTAGGCATGCAAGGTAACTATATTGTTTCTCCTAACCTTGTTTGATGGGATTTCGGGGGCAAAATTCCTAAAGGAGAGTAGAGAGTAACGACCTGTATTTTACTTATCGGAAATTGTAAAATATTATTTTAAAATCTAAATTAGGTCATGAGGCTATAACTTTGGGTAATGTTGAGCAGTGATGTTTTCCACCTTTGACATTTTTACTGGATGGTTTTAACCGAAAAAATATTGTAAAGCCTATAACTTTTGATAGAAGCCAAACTAGGGTTTCAAACCACTTCCAAATGAAAGATATGATGGTTTCTCTTTCCATAGAGTGATCATACTAGACTTTTGGAATTATGGTTTAATCTATGTGGCCTTTTGAACTTTGGATTCTTTTTAGGCTGATTAGCGGGCAATTAAAGTGTGATTAGTATAGCCCGTTAATCCATTTTGGAATTAGGGTTAGGGGTAGCCTCCATAGCATCCACTAATCACTATAAATACATATTTAAACTTGTCATAATCCTTCTTAACCTCCATTGCGCTTCTTCTATCTAATTCCATTATTCTTCTAATAATATTAACCTAAACCAATTAATTAAAAGAGGATCATGCAAGAGATTGGCATGAGACTGTTTAGATTTCAAAATTTATTCTTAGGGAAGCATGTAGCTACCGCCCAAATTCAAATCTGCTCTTGTTTGATGAGTCTATGCTTGTTTGATGCTTATTGTTGATTCTACATCCAAGGTGAGTGATTCTATTATTTACTTTAATTGTTGATATATGTTTTAAAAGAATATTTTTCAAAACTTAAAATATGATTTTTAATTGGGTATTTCTATCCACTTTAGATCTACCTCGATTGGCATATTTTCCATTTATTTTAGGTGATTTGTAAGTGATTTATGATCCCTAGACCTATTACATAGGTTTTGACGTGTTTTGAATCCATTTTTAAAGTAAAAATAAGATTTTCTACTATTCAGATTTTGAAAATAAAATAAAAACAAAATTAAAGTGATAAAACTTGTCATTTAGATGTATGGTTTTTCAGATGAATGTTAGGCTAGGATATGAATGTATTTTTATCTGAATTACCATGATATGATATTTTTTGTTTATTTGTATATTATGTTTGTATGTTTGAATGCCTGAAAATGCTCATCGAAGCAAATTGGGTTTGGTAATCAGTTCTATGATCGAATATCTCTATATAGAAGGAGTAGTGATGTACTCTCCAAGTCGATACACAAAAGGTAAGAGATCCGTAACGTAGAATTAAACTTCGACGAATTGGCTCTAGGATGTGTGGAGTTGCATCATTGTTTAATTGTCGTGCAAGTCGAGATGGTGACCACAATGGTTGGATTAAGGTGGATCGTTAATATGTTGAGAATAATGAAGAAAATAGTTCAAAAATTGATAAAGTGTTCGGTTTGGTAAATTGGTTTAGCATATGGGGGTGTTGAGGTGATTTGGTGGCCAACGTAGGAAACTATCGTGTGACAATCACCCTCCACCACTGACACCGAATATACCTATATCGTGCGTTGCAATGGTGTTCGACAGATGTAGGACAATAGTCAAGATTGTAGTAAAGTAAATCAATCATCATAGAAACTATCATATATCTCATAGCGCATCGAATAAAATATAATAATAAACATATCAAATATAAAACAAGTGAGACCGTAATAACTAGATGAATTGTAGAGTTCAAAGTACCCTGATCCATAAAGTATACATCAAAAGTGATAGAGTTATACATCAAATAATAAATTATAAATAGATTATCTCTGAATAATTAAGGCACTAGCAAGCTCCATAGTACTATGCAGCAGAATAACAAATCATAATAAGTAAATGTAGTAATATGAGAGTATGAGATCCTGCCCATCTTTTGGCCAGCTCTACATACTGACCAGGCCTGATATACCTAATCTACTCATTTAAAAGTACCCAGAATAATACAAAGCAAAGCATAAAATCCCGAGTCAGGCAACAGTCTGGTGCGAGCGGTAAAAAATCTCAAATACTATAAAGTCGATATAATAGAACAAATCGTATAGATAAATCTGTCGGACATGTCCCTGCATTCATAGAGTTAGCACATAATTTAAAATATATGCTACTGTTTGCACAAAAAATGGGCAAACACCTCCAAGTCGTATGATTCAGTTGATTTTGCGTTGTTTTTAGTGATCTGGGTGATTTATGCAAATATGTAAAAAAGCAAGGACTAAAATGTAAAAGACACGCGGATTTATAGTGGTTCAGCCAGAATGTGCCTACGTCCACTTTATATATTATTTCTCCTTTCTTGTTCAGATTACAAGTACAAATCTTTGGTACAAGTATATAAAAGTTGTTTGAAAGTTCTATCCGTGCTTGAGCTCTCAAACTTGTCCCCCATTGTTGTACCCCTGCCCCTCTATTTATAGAGTGAGGCTGGGGGCAGGGGTCTTGGATGTATATAGCCGCTGGTGGGCCTGGGATGATGCGATCTAGCCTGGTGGTGTTGATCCGGTACACCTCAGTCCGGTTGTGAGTGGATGGAGTTTGGTTCGGTGGGAGTTTGGTTCGGCATGCGAACTTGGTTCGGTGGGATCTGGTTCGGTAGGCAGGGGAAAGAGTTGGTTCGGTGGGATCTGGTTCGGTAGGTAGGGGAAGGAGTTGGTTCGGTGGGATCTGGCCTGGTGTGTAGGGGAAGGAGTCGGTTCGGTGGGATCTGGTCCGGTGTGTAGGGGAAGGAGTTGGTTCGGTGGGATCTGGTCCGGTGTGTAGGGGAAGGAGTTTGTCCGGTCGAAATTTACTCAACACTTGCCCCCCCCCAAAGTAGGGAATGTGGGTACGCACATGGTGTGCTTTGCTTTAGCTTGGATATCCTCACCCGGTCCTGTGTGCCGAACCAACTGGTCCGGTCATTAGTATTTGTCTATAAGTATGGACCTCGCGTCTATGTTCACACTTCACCGTTTGGAACAACCGAATCAACTGAATATTGAATCAGACTTGATTGCTTGAAATAACCGGACCAGCCAATTACCAAATCAACTCATCTGCCGAACCAGGTGAACCGAATGATTCTTTAAGACTGATCCATCGAACGAACTCAATCATTTTACCGAAGGGGCTTGAGTACCGAATGAACTGACCGAATGAACTTGGGAGTATAAGGCCGAATGAAAATTCGTGCTTTAAACTACCGAATGGCTTGTATGCCGAATGAAGCTTTGTGCCTTGAACTCCCGAATGGCTTGTATGCCGAATGAAACTTGAACTTTGTTATGAGTTTATGTGTTTATAAGTGAAACTCTGGACAACATACACTCGTTTGTTTATATCTCTATATCCTTATTCTAACAGTGTGTTTTCTCGTGTTGCAGATAATGTCTCATAAAGTTGAAACCAGATCAGAGAAGAAAAAATCCCAGGACAGAGAAGATCCTTCCGCAGTGCCCCCAGCTCAGTCAGAACCGGGATGTCATGGGCCCACCCCGAGGTCACTAGTAGATGGGTACGGCCCTCAGGAGCTTCTGAACTCACCTCCTGACTGTTTCCCAAGCTCTCTCAAAGGCGAGCAGCTTGATGTTATCTCCCGCTCCTTTGGGATTGATAGAGCACGCATGTTATTGCCGGGGGAGGGAGTGATGCCATATAATCCCCCCAAAGGGTATTTCGCCTATAGTCGGTACCATTGCATGTGTGGGGCCATTCCCTCGATCAATGCTTGGATAATCAGCTTCATCACCTACTTGAAGGTAGCTCCGTTTCAGCTTCAGCCTAACTCCTACGCCATCCTGGTGAGCATGTTTGTCATTTTCCAGAGGAGGTACGGGCATCCTCCCTCCAATCGGGAGATCCGGTACTTGTACAATTTGAGAGGCTATAAGAAGGGGTCTCCATACATCAGCTTGGAATCAGCCGTATCTTTCAAGCCTGTCCTGGACCTATATTCGAAGTTCAGCATGTTTAAGAAAGAATGGTTTTTTATCAAGGATGACTCTGTTTCCATCCGTCGCTTCACCTCCGGCTGTAAGTGTGAAGCTTATTTATAATTTCCGTTATAACTACAATGCTTCTTCTTATGTGTTTTTATTTCTTGCTAGCGACAGGTGGCTTTGCAGTCGTGGAGAATGATCGCCTGGTTCAGATGGCTGTGGAAATATAAGCCATTACGGGAAGGGACAGGTCGGCTTCTTACTTGATTAGGAATGCTACACTTCTGGGGCACAACCTGATCCTTCCACATCAGTCCGTGGTTAAGCAGAGAGACACGGCGGAGGAGAGAGCTGCCAAAGTTACAGGAGGGGCCACGGCGAAAAGCAGCAAAAGGAGACCCTTCTCGATTCATCCAGTCGCCGGGGGGAAGAAACTCAAGAAGTCCGATGGACCCTCTCCCAGCATACATCCAGATGTTCAGGAGGAGGAAAAAGGTGAGGACGAAGGAGGTGAGGCAGAGAGCGGAAGTGGTAGAGAAGGTGACGGTGATCGTCACGGTGATGATGGTGGCGAAGGACAGGGCGGTGATGGCACCAGGGCTTTGCCTCCCGGGTAGGCGGGCGTGATTCAAGAGTGGATAGATGACGCTCTCCGCCAAGTCTTCGAAGAGTTAGAGGAAACAGAGAAGTCCAAGAAAGCTAGTAAGGTCGGGACCGGTGCCGATTTATCTTCCGGGAGTGCTTCTACTGAGGCAACTTCTACGATTCAAGGTGAATTTCTCTTTATTCTTTTTAATTCTTGAATGATGGCTCAATGCATGCTGGTGACACTTGGTTTTCATTCCAGGAGCGGGAAAAACGGCCAAGACCTCAGATCTTCGGCACAGGTTTGAACAATACAAACTCCTCAAAGCTTCCGCCAAGCCGAAGCCTCCTACTAACCGTCCTGGAGACGTAGTCGGCTATCGTCCTCTTCTTGGAGTTATTGAAGAAGATATACAAAAAAGGAAGAGGAGTCGATCTACGTTTGAATCTCTTCCTGGTCCTCCGGCCCCACTCCAGCATATTCACGATATTACGGAGGATGATACTGAGTTTATGCCTTCCCCACATCCGTCTGAGAATCCAACCTTCACCCCGATAGATCACCCCGGCTTGGTTCGTAACCCGTTTGCGGGTCATCCAGACCTGGACCTGGCCTCTCATGACATCTCCTTCGATGAGGTTACTGGTGAGCATCTTCTCCCTCGCAATCCTATGGTACGGGTGCTTGACGAAGCTAAGTCCCTGGACCTCGATTTGCTTACTATCCGGGTTGTAACTCTGGGGGATGAAGCTAAGGCGAATATTGACCGGGTTGCTGAGGAGACTAGGAAATTGATGGGGCATCATGCCCGATTAGTCAAGGCCGGGGAGGAAATTGGGAGTGCCAACATTCGGCTACGGTTAATGGTCTCCGACCAGGCTAAGCAGCTTGCCGACCAAGCCATCCAAATTTCTCAGCACGAGGCCGCATCCAGGCAACTGAGGAAGACTATGGAAGAGGCCAGCAGGGCAGAGTTGCGAAAAATGGAGGCCGCCTGCAAGGAGCGGATTGACATGGCCATTGCGACGGTGGATGAGGTCCGACAAGCGGACCTCGAGCGGGCGCAGGAATTATCGGGGAGACTTGAGGCCGCGGAGCTCGCTTAGTCCAGGTTGAAGGAGGAGATGGAAGCGATGAGGATATCCCTTCATGCTGACCGCTCACGATACCGATCGGAGAGGGATGCTGCCGTTGCTAAGCTGCGTGCTTCCGAGGCCCGAATGAGGGAGCTTGAGGAGAACGAGGGGATGATGGATGAGATGCTCCAGGATATGTATTTCCGCACTTGGAAACAGGGTAACCTATCCAGGATGGATGATTACCCCCGAGTTATGGCCAGGATTTATCTCCGGGCTCTGGAGGAGGCTAGGGCTGATGCGGATAAAGAGGGTGGCGCGGTCTTCAGAATGGATGTGGTCACTGCCCAGTTTACCAAGGAGGAGAAGATGGCGGTGAAGGAGGGTATGCGGCTGCTTGCCGCTGAGGAGGCAGGTGTGCAAGTAGAGGATGATGATCAGGATGGTCAGGGAGCAGGCGCTGGTAAGTCTTCCTTTCTAGTCTTTCCGTTAACTTGGTTTCTTATTACTAATGAATTCTTTCTTTGATGGGACAGGTGGGCAACAGGACAAGGATAAAACTCCGACGCAGCCGGCTCCTTGATTTGACCTGGATACCTTTTAGTGGACTTGACATTGTTGTATATGTTAGTCTCAAAACAGTAACGTAACTTTTAGGTTGTATTATGCTACTTGTACTAAACAACATTATTCTTGACGTGTAATTTTTTAACTTAAGCTGATTCTGTCGTTTTTGAATGTTTTTGCTATTTTGACATGTTGTATGAGAAATATAGCTATGCGTATGCTTGTAATTCAATTGTGTTTGATGTCAAGTTCTTGCTTAAAACATAATTTCATGTCTTGCAATGTTAGTGTGACGTGTGAATAAATTATAGCCACGTGTTTATACATGAAAGAAGAAAATACCGCCCTTCATATTTTACTTGTAGGTGGCAGCTTTGAATGTCTTGCGTGACTGAGTATGGAATGCGATCCAGTGTCTTGCTGTGAGTATCCGCTTCCACTAGCGAATGTCTCTTATTCGGTGTCCTGTACTTCAGGGATTGTTACAGAGGATAGGAGAAAAGTATTTTAAATAAAATTGAAATATGCGAAATAGTAAAACTTCCAATCACGGAAGGCCTTCGATGTGCTTAAGTTCGTGGCAAACGGGCTTTGTAGTCACTTTCCCTAGCTGTGGGTCTTGGAGACATTTGTCATCCATCTTACGCCTCCGCGGGGAGTTAATCTTTTTTACCACAGCCGTACTTAAGACACATCGGAGCCGAGATCGCGCACAGTAACTACCTGGGCCATTATGGCCCGTAATCGTCGGTATTATTCGATTTACTGTGGCCGGCTAGCGTGGGTGCCGATCGTCAACCGTGAACTACCTGGCTGGCCACACCTTATGTTGGGGCTTAAAGTAGGTTCACAGTTGCCAGCGAGCCGAACGCCGTAATGAGCTGCCTTGGCTATAGTCGGCCTTCTCGGTGGCTTATAATCGGCTCATTACAGTTGGCTTTAAGGGCCGTCGCGAGCAATGAGTTAACCCGCAGCAGAGGGATGCCGGAGCAAAAGTGTCTCATTGGCGAGGGCATAGATTCGCATAGTACCTGTTAGGTCTTGTCCAGGTGAAGTCGCGCTGTGGAGTGCCTTGAATGGAAATGCTATATGCACAGGATTTTGTTCAATAGAAAAGGATAAAGTTAACAAGCAGCCAAGATATAAAGGAACAAGTTAAAAAAGAGACAAGGTTTTTAAAGTGGTTCGGCACGAAAATGCCTACGTCCACTGATTCTCTTTGTTAATTCACTTCATATTGGCAGTACAAGTTAAGAAAAGTATCGACGGAGGTGTTGGAGTTCCATGCCCTCTGGAACACCTCTCCGTCCACTGTTGACAAAATATAAGCTCCATTGTGGAGATCTTTATGAATTACATATGGTCCATCTCAGATTGGATCTAGTGCTCCAGGGCGAGGGAAGATTCGCTTGAGGACAAGATCTCCTTCTTGTAAGGTACGATGCTTGACTTTGGAGTTGTAGTGTGCTGCCACTTTTTGCTTGTGGGCTGCTGCTTTGAGGGCTGCATCATTTCTTCTCTCCTCAATTAGATCCAAAGACATATGATGGAGTTCTTCATTCTCTTCTGGGTTATAGTGGATCCTACGGTGGGAAGGCACGATGGTTTCAACTGGGAGCATAGCCTCCGATCCGTATGCCAAAGAGAAAGGAGTATGCCCTGTTGATGTCCTGAAAGATGTGCGGTAGGCCCACAGTGCCGTAGGGAGTTCATCCACCCAAGCGCCCTTTGACTTTTCGAGCTTCTTTTTTATTAGAGTTTTCATAATTTTGTTGATGGCTTTGACTTGTCCGTTTGCCTGGGGATAAGCTACGGATGAGAAGCTTTTGTGAATTTCGTGCTCTTGGCACCAGTTGGCGAACTCCTCGCTGTCAAAATGAAGTCCATTGTCCGATATAATTTTGAATGGGACTCCGTACCTGCATAGAAAATTTTCGATCAAGAAGTTAATAACTTTCACTGAAGATACTTTATTTAGGGGTTATGCTTCCACCCATTTGGTGAAATAGTCGATTGCCACTATAGCATATTTGGCCCCGCCTCGGGCCATTGGCAGTTCGCCGATTAAGTCAATTCCCCATACTGCAAAAGGCCAAGGGCTGGTCATTTGAGTAATCTCAGTTGTTGGTAGCCGCGGAATATTAGCAAATTTCTGGCATCTGTCACATTTTCTGACGAAATCTAAGGCGTCCTTGCTTAAGGTGGGCCAGAAATATCCATATCGGAGTATCTTTTTTGCCAAAGACTGCCCTCCGGTGTGATCTCCGCAGCTTCCTTGATGAATGTTGGATAAGATTTCCTTGGTTTCCCTTCCAGCGACACAACTTAATAAGGGGTTAGAGAAGCCACGCCGATAGAGAGTGTCCTCTTGTATTGTGTAGCGGGAAGCTTTCCTCAAGATTTTCTTGACTTCGCTACGCCTGTTGGGTAGTGTGCCACTTTGTAAGTAGTCTCGGATGGGAGTCATCCAAGTTGCTTCTTCGGTTGCAGCTATCAGATTCACTTGCTCAAAACTTGGGGTCAGTTGCTTTGAGATGGCTACTGCTCCGGAAATAGCGCCGTCTCTCATGCTAGCTTGCTTCGCCAATTCGTCGGCCTCTTGGTTCTCTTCCCGAGGGATGTGTTTGACTAAGTAGTGGTCCAATCGACTGAGAAGTAACTTGGTCTTCTTTAAATACGCTATGAGTCGTTCTTCTCGAGCCTGGAATTCTCCTAGTATTTGATTAACAGTAAGTTGAGAATCGCTATGAAGACACAAAGAATTAGCTCCGATTTCTAAGGCAAGTTCTAATCCAGCTACCACTGCTTCATACTCTGCATCGTTGTTGGTAGCAGCAAATTCCAACCTTACAGCATAGTGCAGCTTATTTCCCCTGGGAGTGAGTATTACCACACCTGCCCCCGAGCCTTGTTCGTTTGATGCACCATCCACAAAGAGGTTCCACTTGATGTCTTCTGCTATTTCTGATTGCTCCTTACCTTCGTTGGTAGTGAATTCGGCAATGAAATCGGCCATGGCTTGCCCCTTGATGGCGGTGCGAGGATGGTAGGTAATATCATATTGACTTAGTTCAATGCACCATTTAAGTAGTCTCCCAGAAGTGTCGGGACGATGGAGTACCTGCCTTAGTGGTTGATCGGTCAGAACTCTGATGGAATGAGATTGAAAATAGTGTCGCAGTTTTCATGATGCGATTAGTAGACAGTATGCTAGCTTCTCAAGTTTAGGATATCTGACTTCTGCCCCTGTAACCTCTTACTTACAAAGTATACTGGCCGCTGCGTGCGGTTGTCTTCTCTTACCAAAGCAGCGCTTAGAGCATGAAATGATACAGCAAGGTATAGGTATAGCTCTTCGCCTTCGTTTGGAGTCGAGAGTACCGGCGGTTTCTGGAGGTGTTCGATTAAGTTAAGGAAAGCTGTTAAGCATTCGTCAGTCCATTCGAACTTTCCTTTGTCTTTCTTTAGAGCTTCGAAGAAGGGGACGCACTTGTCCGTTGCTTTGGAGATGAATCGGCTTAGGGCGGCCACTTTCCCATTCAGGCTTTGCATTTCCTTTCGAGTGGAAGGTATTTTGATATCTTTTAGAGCTCGGACTTGTTCAGGGTTTGCTTCAATCCCTCTGGCATGGACGATGAATCCCAAGAACTTTCCTGATGATACTCCGAAGGAGCATTTTAGAGGATTAAGTTTCATTCCATATTGGCGAAGTACTCGAAACATCTCGCCCAGGTGGCTTACGTGATCATCGGCCTTCCTTGACTTTACCAGCATGTCATCCACATACACTTCCATAGTTTGTCCTATTAGCCCTGCAAACATCTTGTTGACGAGGCGCTGGTAGGTGGCTCCTGCGTTTTTAAGTCCGAAAGGCATTACCTTGTAGCAGTACAATCCCCGGTCAGTGATGAAACTAGTGTGGTCTTGATCGGGAGCATGCAAGGGAATTTGGTTGTATCCTGAGTATGCGTCCATAAAAGATAACAGTTCGTGCCCGGCTGTGCTGTCTACAAGTTGATCGATTCGGGGAAGTGGGAAGCAATCCTTCGGGCAGGCGTCATTTAAGTTGGAGAAGTCAATGCATGTTCGCCACTTCCCATTAGCCTTCTTTACCAGCACCGGGTTGGCGATCCACATTGGGTAGATGGCTTCTCGTATGAAGTCATTGGCAAGTAGATTCTTTACTTCTTCGTCGAGGGCTGCTGATCGTTCTGCCTTCATACTTCTCTTTCTTTGTTTTATGGGCGCCTTGGTAGGATCAATGTTTAGTACGTGGCATGCTATGTTAGGGGAGATTCCGGTCATGTCAGCATATGACCATGCAAATACATCCAAGTTGTGGCGGAGAAAGTCAGCGAGTTGTTCCTTCAACTCTACTTTTAGTTGGGACCCGATTTTCAATAGTCTACTCGAGTCATGTTTGTCTACAGATACAAATTCCATAGCCTCTGCAGGCTCGGCGGTGGCCTCCTCCTCTTTGTCCCTGGGGTCTAATTCATTGAAAGGGTCGCTGGTATATTGAAGAGGAGGGGTTTTTTTTAGTTGCTATGCTTCCAAACTTTTTGTGCAGAGGGCAACCTCTACACTCTTCCCTTTATCCTTCCTGTGGTTGTTGCGAAGTTCAGTTACATAGCAGTCTCGAGCAACGTCCTGGTCTCCCTCTACTTCCCCTACTCCATTGTCCGTTGGAAATTTCATCTTTAGGCACCATGGGGCCAGGACAATTTGGAAGTCAGACAAGGCTGGCCTTCCTAAGAAGGCGTTGTAGGCCGAGTGGTTTTCTATCAGCACAAATGTCTGTTTCCGCACAACGGAGCGGGGATGACTTCCAATTTCAACAAAGAAGTCCAGTTGCCCGAGGGGCATCTTCGCATCTCCAGTGAAACCGTGTAGTGGTTTATTGAAGGGAGAAACGTCCTTTATTGATAGTTTCATTTTGTCGAATGCATGCTTGAATAAGATATTTACTGAGCTTCCAGTGTCCACTAGAATTCGAAAAACTTCGGCTGGACCGAGCCGGGCAGAGATAACCATGGGATCCATGTGAGGGTACTGCCTTCCCTCTAGGTCACGCCCACTGAATGTGATGTCATCACTCTCTTTCCGCTTCGGGTGGCGTTCTTTTATAACAGAATTAACACAGTCTTCATTATTTCTAAGCGACTTTCCATATCTTTCCATCTCTGCCCAGCTTCTGTCGGCGATGTGCGGTCCTCCCGAGATGGTATGGACCACTATCTTCTCTTGACCGGAGCCGCTAGCGTTGCGATTTCCTCTGCCTATTTCTTATGTAGGTAGCCTTGGGTTCTCATTGGCAAGAGCTGGAGTCCTATTCTGACCTTTTACATAGCGTTCCAGTCTCTTCCGTCTGATGTGTTCTTCAATCAAGTCCCGGAGATGGTGGCATTCATTGGTGTCATGCCCATGAGATTCGTGGAAGCGGCAGAACTTTCCAGATTTTTGTGCGTTATCTGATTCCTTCTTGTATGGTGGGCGTTTGTATCTAACTTTGTCTTGGGTGGCAAGGAAGATGTTTTCAATGGTTTCGTTCAAAGGAGTGTAAGTGTCGAATCTCGGTCCTGGCCGATATAGGCGCTTTTCTCCCTTCTTGCCCCCAGCATTGTCTCTAGAATCACTTCTTCGAACGTCCTTCGCTGCAGCGGGCATGTTGTCGTGAGCTACCTTATTTTGTTGCCCTGACTGCCCCTCAGTGGCAGCGTCTTCAAGCCTCATATATTTCCCGGCTTCATGGAAGAAATCGGGTAAAGTAGCTGGTTTTTCTTTTGTCAATCTTCTAGCAAATTTAGTATCCGGATGCACACCACTACAGAGGGCCATTAAGACAAGCTTCTCATCGGCATCTTGGACTGCGGCTGCTACGGCATTGAATCGGGTTAAATATTGCTGCAGCTTCTCTCCAGGTTTCTGTTTGACATTGGATAAGGAATAAGCGTCCTTGGGTTGTTCCACATGAATGCAGAACTGGTTGACAAACTTTTCTTTCAACAGCTCCCATGAGCTGATGGATCCTTGGGGGCAGATAGCAGAACCAGGAGGTAGCTAGATCTGCTAAGAATAGTGGAAAGCATTTGCACAGTACTCCCTTTGTTGCCCTGCTCATGAGCATATGCTGTGTGTATCTCTGTAAGTGTACAATGGGGTCAGAGGTCCCTTTGTAAGGTTTCATTGTTGGCATTTTCCATTCTCGGGGGGTGATAGCAATTTCGATATTGCGGGCGAAAGGGCTGGTTACCCTAGCGCCTATCCCTCGATCTCTTTGATCCCGTTGGACGCACTCTCTGAACAAGCGTGCCATCCTTTCATCAGAATTTGGAGCAGATAGAAATGAGTTCGGTTCTGTTCTGTGGGATTGATTCCGTCCAGATGACCTGTAGGGATGGTATCGTCTATCATTCCTAATATTTTCCAGTGGCTGCCTTTGGTCTTCTGGGAGCATGTTAGGGTCAGCTACAGTTGGCCCTTGCCTTGATCTTCCCCTACTGGGTTCTGATCTAAGAACTTCCTCGGGTCCAACTTCGGGCTGGACTCTAGCTCGGCCCTGTTCATTGGTGTTTCCGTGGTTAGGCAGTACGACAGGCTCATCCACAGTTGACCTCCGTCCGGTATCTCCCCCGTTGGGTTCGGTTCCAAGCGTTTCCTCAGGCCTAACTTCGGGCTGTGCTCGGTCTCGGCTCCTACCATGGCCGCTTCTGTCGTTAGCTCCTTCGAAGAAGGAAGATCTTTGATGTCTCTAAGATCCTCCAGACTGGGACTCACCCCATGATTCAATGTTGCGGTTGGACTCTTCAGCATCCCTTAAGCGTGACATAAGATGGTCCACCAAGGCTTCCTGCTGGGATGTGAAGCGATTAGTCACTTCAGCCACAACCCTGTCTAGATCTGCCCTAGTAATTGCTGCAGGCTGTTCTGTGGCAGGAGTTGTCAGATTTTCCTGACCTTCATTTGATACTGCTGTTGGAAGGGGACGACTTACTTGATCTGTGACCACTGGATCTGGAAGACTGCTGGTTGCGATGTTCTTTCCTTTGTTAACATCTTTCTTCTACTTGGGAGGCATGTTTTCCAAGCAATGAACGACGCTGTCAGGAAGAAGGTTAAGTGGGAGAAGCTGAAGCTTCGAGCTTCTTGTTCTCAGTGAAAGCACCAAAAATGTTTGCACAAAAAATGGGCAAACACCTCCAAGTCGTATGATTCAGTTGATTTTGCGTTGTTTTTAGTGATCTGGGTGATTTATGCAAATATGTAAAAAAGCAAGGACTAAACTGTAAAAGACACGCGAATTTATAGTGGTTTAGCCAGAATGTGCCTACATCCACTTTATATATTATTTCTCCTTTGTTGTTCAGATTACAAGTACAAAGCTTTGGTACAAGTATATAAAAGTTGTTTGAAAGTTCTATCCGTGCTTGAGCTCTCAAACTTGTCCCCCATTGTTGTACCCCTGCCCCTCTATTTATAGAGTGAGGCTGGGGGCAGGGGTCTTGGATGTATATAGCCGCTGGTGGGCCTGGGCTGATGCGATCTGGCCTGGCGGTGTTGATCCGGTACACCTCGGTCCGGTTGTGAGTGGATGGAGTTTGGTTCGGTGGGAGTTTGGTTCGGTAGGCAAACTTGGTTCGGTGGGATCTGGTTCGGTAGGCGGGGAAAGAGTTGGTTCGGTGGGATCTGGTTCGGTAGGTAGGGGAAGGAGTTGGTTCGGTGGGATCTGGTCCGGTGTGTAGGGGAAGGAGTCGGTTCGGTGGGATCTGGTCCGGTGTGTAGGGGAAGGAGTTGGTTCAGTGGGATCTGGTCCGGTGTGTAGGGGAAGGAGTTGGTCCGGTCGAAATTTACTCAACAGCTACTCTATATCATAACCATTATGGTGTACTATACATTAAAGTACTAATAGGTGTCTAAGTGTCTACATCGATAATATCTGCATCATGTGACATCCATAAGGTGATAAGCAACTAAAGCAAACATAGTGTCCATTATCATCTGCATCATGTGACATCCCCAAGGTGATAAGCAAACATAGCATCAATCATCCATCCTCACATTCACTCACTTAGTGTGTTGAATATTTGATAACTCGCCTGACCATCACGCTCGAGGACCTAACTACCCATCATGATAGTCAACGTCCTTGTTTCATGGTACTCTAATCCATGTTACTCAATATTCTAGGAACTAGACTAACCATCACATTAGTCCGGGGTAAGCAAACCTCTTATTTGAAAACAAGGAGCCATCATGCTTTAGGAGTCGTCACGCTTTACGTAACATCCCCTATCTTAGGCCTGAAGCTAACTGCTACAGATGCTGCAGTCATCTGTAGTATTAACTTCTGGTGACAAAATAAGGTAATGTTAATGGTATCCATAATATTAGAAGCACATGAATATGAAACAAAATCATAGATTCCAAAAACAACATACTTTACTGATTACATTTCAAAACATGTTTCATATTCCATTATACAATCCCAAAACGTATCCCAAGTTTTGATCAAATATAATTATTATGAAATACGCCAAGAGCGACATATAAAGATGCCTCCTTGGAAGATCAAAGTACCAAATAGACAAAAACTGTCTTAATACATCACAGTGGAAATAGAAATAAAATAACATCTCCTAAATAGCTATCCATGCCTCATGCACGTCTTCAGAAGCTTTATTCGTCCACCTACTAAAACCTATAAATCCTCAACTCTCAACCTACCCAAATCATATTTTGAGCACCTGAGAGTTTAAGGGGAAAATATAAACTTCGAGTCAAACATAAAGCCTGGTGTGAATAATGTTGGATCATGGGTTTTGATTGCTGAAAAGACACGACAATTCACGAATCTACGACTACGACAACATCCGGGCTCATCGACTCAATATATGGTTCGTATAGTTATAAATTTTAACAAGAGTCAATAAGTATATATATAGAGTCTAGTTAGTGCTTTGTTAAAATCTTTCCTCAAGAATCATCACTCTTAATTCCATTAAACTTGCATTCGTTTTTAATTGAATTCAAAGTACACACACATTTTCATCAATGCACTGAAATGCATTACTCAGTCGACTAACCAAGTGGTACCAGTCGACTGAGTCATTGTAAAAATTTAATATATTACACGGACAAGTCGACTGAACACACATGGTCAGTCGACTGAGCCTGTGCATGAATTATGTGGATTTTTGAATTCAGCTGACTGACCTTGCATGTTCAGTCGACTAAATCCTGCAACAGTCAAAAATATGAAAAGACACTTCCTTTGATCCATGAGTTATCTTCTTTCCGGAGAGATGCATCCTTTAGCTATTGACAGATATCTATTACCGGAAGTTATAAAGTTTCATACAGTATAAAACACTCGAAATCATTGATCAAATAACCTAATTTTCTATTCTCTCTTGATCTAACGAGCATTGCATTCTTGATTCTATTATTTGCAAATATCTATACAATCATTGCTTACGATTCCATTTCCATATTCTTCAAGCAATACTAATCTTCCTATTCTTCATACACACACAATTATACACATCATTCTTGAGGAAAAGATTATAGGAAGGGTGTACTACAAGTGACAAATCTGTGTTATTCAGAACGCACAAAGTCAAGTTAATCCAGTTTGTTAGAAAGTCCTGTTCGGTTGCTCAAGCAGTCAAGTCCTGTTCTGTTGCTCAGGCGGTCAAGTCCTATTCTTTTGCTCAGGCGGTGTAATACCTGTTCCTCCGGGTTAAGTGAGGGTTGCTAGCTTTAATTCCAGAAGGAGTCTGGGACTGGACGTAGAACGGAAGTTCGAACCCGTATAAAAATTCCTGCTGTCATTTTACTTTACTGCTATTATTTTACACACTAGTTATTTATTATATTCCATATTACTTGATCCTATAGCACAGTCACTCTCATTTGGTACAGAGCAAGGTCATCATTTAACTGTAACATAGTTATCTGATTTTTTTAATATGGAAAACAACACCAGCACTACTACTAACACTATCTTTCTTGAAGGTCAATCTACTTCACGACCATCTCTATTTAATGGAATAAACTATAACTATTGGGCTACTAAAATGAGAATTTATATACATGCAAGTAGTTATGAAACCTGGAACATTATGAAATCCGAATATACTATACCTACCATTGAATATTCAGCATGGTCTAACACACAAAAATTGGATGCTGGTGCAAATGCTAAAGCTATGAATATGTTATATTGTGCACTAGAAAAAATTGAGTTTAATAGAATAAGCATGTGTAAAACTGCTCATAAATTTGGCGTACACTTAAAGTTACACATGAAGGTACTAACAAAGTAAAACAAAGTAAAATTTCTAAGCTCAAAAATCAGTTCTAGAATTTTAAAATGAAGCAAGATGAGACTATAAATGAAATGTACTCTAGATTTCAAGATATATATCATTCTTTGATAGCATTAGGAAAAACTTATACATATTTTGATATTGTTTCAAAAATCCTCAACTCACTAACGGATGAGTGGGAACGAAAAGTCTTAGCAATTGCAGAAGCTAACAACATTTTGACCATAAAACCAGAGGAGTTGATAGGAAATCTAATTCCTTATGAAGTTAATCTCCAGGAAAAACGAGTACAGGCTCAAGATAAGAAAAATATAACATTCCAGGCAGAAAAGATGAATCAGATTCAGACGAAGAAGATATGGCGTTCATTGCTAAGAATTTCAAAAAGTTTTTGAAATTTAGAATGGGTAACAAATGCAGAAATAACAAGAACAGCTCCATCAACAATAACAACACCATCAAACCATCATCATATCCTCTAGAATGTTATGAAGGTCACAAGAAAGGCCACATCAAGAAAGACCGTCCTGAGAAAAAGAAAGACAAACATAAGCACAAGAAAGACAGATTCAAGAAGAAAGCTTTCTCTGTCACTTGGGATGATTCAGAATCATCTTCATCATCAGATAGTGACTTGGACAGTGATACAGTACAAGCCAACGTATGTTTTATGGCCATAAAAGACGAGGTGAGTGATCTAACTTTTGATGATCTATTAGAAATAAACTCAAAATTACTTGATAAGCAAAAAAACATCAAAAGAAAATATAAAGAATCTCTTGAAAAACTGAATAGAACTGGAATTGAAGTAGAGATGTTAAGAGATGAGAATCAAATCTTAAAAGAAGAACTTGAGGTTACTCAAGAATCTTGTTCTAATATGACATCTCAACTCTCTATGCTAAGTCAAGAGATAGAAACACAAAAAGAAAAGATTGATGCTCTATTAATTGAAAATCATGATCTTAAAGCAAATGTCAAGATTTTAGAATTAATAACTCTATCCTTAAAACAAAGTTAGATGATATTACTAAAAATGTCTCTAATTTTAATAAAGGCAGAGAAAATCTTTCCAAAATTATAGAAAATTCTCAAACTGCTTCAAATAAAAGAGGACTAGGATATAAGCAATCTTCTAAAATTATTCCAAAGAAAAATAATTCTTCATATAAAAGGAATAATATTAAAATTGAAAAACCTAGTTCAAAAATTTCAAATTTTACTAAATCAATTAAGATTTGGGTTCCTAAAACAAATAATTCTTTGATTAGAGATAAGTATATAAAATCTTTTATAAAAACTGTTCATAAAAACAAAGTTTTTATTTACAAAAGGAATTCTAAACCCTCTTGGGTCTGGTTTCTAAAAACCTAACTCTTAGGACCCTAACAAAAGGTGGGTACCAATGTTCATTCTATATTTTTTGCAGGTACCACTTAAAAAGAGAGAAAAATGGATATTAGACAGTGGTTTGTCATTGATATTATTATAAGCTATATTATCAGTTTTGAAAACTCTCCTTTTTGTCGATCACAAAGGGGAGAAAAGATATCGCTTGAATATTATTTACAGGAATATATAAGAGAAGATACAAGGGGAGAAAACTATAGCACAGTTGTAGGAATATATTCAGGGGGAGAGATAAATCAACAAAGCTTGTGAAAGATTCGTTCGTAGCAAATGGACTTGTCATCATCAAAATGAGGGAGAATGTTGGATTAAAGGTTTTGATTGCTGACAAGACATAACAATTCATGAATCTTCGACTACAACAACATCCGGACTCATCGACTCAATATATGATTCGTATAGTCATAAATTTTAACAAGAGTCAATAAGTATATATATAGAGTCTGGTTAGTGCTTTGTTAAAATCTTTCCTCAAGAATCATCACTCATAATTCAATTAAACTCGCATTCGTTTTTAATTGAATTTAAAGTACACACACATTTTCATCAATGCACTGAAATGCAGTACTCAATCGACTAACCAAGTGGTACAATTCGACCGAGTCACTGTAAAAAATTTAATATATTATACGGACTAGTCGACTGAACAAACCTGGTTAGTCGACTGAGCCTGTGCATGAATTATGTGCATTTTTGAATTCAGCCGACTGACCTTGCATGTTCAGTCGACTAAATCCTACAACAGTCAAAAATATGAAAAGACACTTCCTTTGATCCAAGGGTTATCTTCTTTCCGGAGAGATGCATCTTTAGCTAATGACAGATATCTATTACAAGAAGTTTTAACTCTTCATACACTATAAAAACACTCAGAAATCATTGATCAAATAACCTAATTTTCTATTCTCTCTTGATCTAATGAGCATTGCATTCTTGATTCTATTATTTACAAATCTCTATACAATCATTGCTTACGATTCCATTTCCATATTCTTCAAGCAATACTAATCTTCCTATTCTTCATACACACACAATTATACACATCATTCTTGAGGAAAAGATTATATGAAGGCAGTCAAGTCCTGTTCTGTTGCTCAGGCAGTCAAGTCCTGTTCGGTTGCTCAGGCGGTGTAATACATGTTCCTCCGGGTTAAGTGAGGGTTGCTAGCTTTAATTCCAAAAGGAGTCTGGGACTGGACGTAGAACGAAAGTTCGAACCAGTATAAAAATTCCTGGTATCATTTTTCTTTACTGCTATTATTTTCCGCACTAGTTATTTATTATATTCCATATTACTTGATCCTATAGCACAGTCACTCTCATTTGGTATCAGGGCAAGGTCATCATTTAACCGTAACATAGTTATCTGATTTTTTTAATTTGGAAAACAACACCAGCACTACTACTAACACTATCTTTCTTGAAGGTCAATCTACTACAAGACCATCTCTATTTAATGGAATAAACTATAACTATTGGGCTACTAAAATGAGAATTTATATACAAGCAAGTAGTTATGAAACCTGGAACATTATGAAATCTGAATATATTATACCTACCACTGAATATTCAGCATGGTCTAACACACAAAAACTGGATGCTGCTGCAAATGCTAAAGCTATGAATATGTTATAATGTGCATTAGACAAAAATGAGTTTAATAGAATAAGCATGTGTAAAACTGCTCATAAATTTGGCGTACACTTAAAGTTACACATGAAGGTACTAATAAAGTAAAATAGAGTAAAATTTCTAAGCTCAAAAATCAGTTCCAGAATTTTAAAAAGAAGCAAGATGAGACTATAAATGAAATGTACTATAGATTTCAAGATATATATCATTCTTTGATAGCATTAGGAGAGACATACAGATTTTGATATTGTTTCAAAAATCCTCAACTCACTAACGGATGAGTGGGAACAAAAAGTCTTAGCAATTGAAGAAGCTAACGACATTTTGACCATAAAACCAGAGGAGTTGATAGGAAATCTAATGCCTTATGAAGTTAATCTCCAGGAAAAACGAGTACAGGCTCAAGATAAGAAAAATATAGCATTCCAGACAGAAAAGATGAATCAGATTCAGACGAAGAAGATATGGCGTTCATTGCTAAGAATTTCAAAAAGTTTTTGAAATTTAGAATGGGTAACAAATGCAGAAATAACAAGAACAGCTCCATCAACAATAACAACACCAACAAACCATCATCATCTCCTCTAGAATGTTATGAAGGTCACAAGAAAGGCCACATCAAGAAAGACCGTCCTGAGAAAAAGAAAGACAAACATAAGCACAAGAAAGACAGATTCAAGAAGAAAGCTTTCTCTGTCACTTGGGATGATTCAGAATCATCTTCATCATCAGATAGTGACTCGGACAGTGATACAGTACAAGCCAACGTATGTTTTATGGCTACAAAAGACGAGGTGAGTGATCTAACTTTTGATGATCTATTAGAAATAAACTCAAAATTACTTGATAAGCAAAAAAACATCAAAAGAAAATATAAAGAATCTCTTGAAAAACTGAATAGAACTGGAATTGAAGTAGAGATGCTAAGAGATGAGAATCAAATCTTAGAAGAAGAACTTGAGGTTACTCAAGAATCTTGTTCTAATATGACATCTCAACTCTCTATGCTAAGTCAAGAGATAGAAACACAAAAAGAAAAGAATGATGCTCTATTAATTGAAAATCATGATCTTAAAGCAAATGTCAAGATTTTAGAATTAATAACTCTATCCTTAAAACAAAGTTAGATGATATTACTAAAAATGTCTCTAATTTTAATAAAGGCAGAGAAAATCTTTCCAAAATTATAGAAAATTCTCAAACTGCTTCAAATAAATGAGGACTAGGATATAAGCAATCTTCTAAAATTATTCCAAAGAAAAATAATTCTTCATATAACAGGAATAATATTAAAATTGAAAAACCTAGTTCAAAATTTTCAAATTTTACTAAATCAATTAAGATTTGGGTTCCTAAAACAAATAATTCTTTGATTAGAGATAAGTATATAAAATCTTTTATAAAAACTGTTCATAAAAACAAAGATTTTATTTACAAAAGGAATTCTAAACCATCTTGGGTTTGGTTTCCAAAAACCTAACTCTTAGGACCCTAACAAAAGGTGGGTACCAATGTTCATTCTATATTTTTTGCAGGTACCACTTAAAAAGAGAGAAAATTTGATATTGGACAGTGGTTTATCATTGATATTGTTATAAGCTATATTATATGTTTTGAAAACTCTCCTTTTTGTCGATGACAAAGAGGGAGAAAAGATATCACTTGAATATTATTTACAGGAATATATAAGAGAAGATCAAGGGGAGAAAACTATAGGACAGTTGTAGGAATATATTCAGGGAGAGAGATAAATCAACAAAGCTTGTTAAAGAATCGTTCGTAGCAAATGAACTTGTCATCATCAAAACGGGGGAGAATGTTGGATCAAAAGTTTTGATTGCTGACAAGACACAATAATTCACGAATCTTCGACTACGACAACATCTGGACTCATCGACTCAATATATGATTCGTATTGTTATAAATTTTAACAAGAGTCAATAAGTATGTATATAGAGTCTGGTTAATGCTTTGTTAAAATCTTTCCTCAAGAATCATCACTCATAATTCTATTAAACTTGCATTCGTTTTTAATTGAATTCAAAGTACATACACATTTTCATCAATGCACTGAAATGAAGTCCTCAGTCGACTAACCAAGTGGTACCAGTCGACTGAGTCACTGTAAAAAATTTAATATATTATATGGACCAGTCGACTGAACAAACCTGGTCGGTCGACTGAGCCTGTGCATGAATTATGAGCATTTTTGAATTCAGCCGACTGACCTTGCATGTTCAGTCGACTAAATCCTGCAACAGTCAAAAATATGAAAAGACACTTCCTTTGATCCAAGAGTTATCTTCTTTCCGAAGAGATGCATCTTTAGCTATTGACAAATATCTATTTCCAGAAGTTATAACTCTTCATACACTATAAAAACACTCAGAAATCATTGATCAAATAACCTAATTTTCTATTCTCTCTTGATCTAACGAGCATTGCATTCTTGATTCTATTATTTACAAATCTATATACAATCATTGCTTATGATTTTCCATTTCCATATTCTTCAAGCAATACTAATCTTCCTATTCTTCATACACACACAATTATACACATCATTCTTGAGGAAAAGATTATATGAAGGGTGTACTACAAGTGACAAATCTATGTTATTCAGAACTCACAAAGTCAAGTTAATCCAGTTTGTAAGAAAGTCCTGTTTGGTTGCTCAGGCAGTCAAGTCCTGTTCGGTTGCTCAGGCGGTGTAATACCTGTTCCTCCGGGTTAAGTGAGGGTTGCTAGCTTTAATCCAGAAGGAGTCTGGGACTGGACGAAGAACGGAAGTTCGAACCAGTATAAAAAGTCCTGGTGTCATTTTACTTTACTGCTATTATTTTCCACACTAGTTATTTATTATATTCCATATTACTTGATCCTATAGCACAGTCACTCTCATTTGGTATCAGAGAAAGGTCATCATTTAACCGTAACATAGTTATCTGATTTTTTTTAATATGGAAAACAACACCAGCACTGCTACTAACACTATCTTTCTTGAAGGTCAATCTACTCCACGACCATCTCTATTTAATGGAATAAACTTTAACTATTGGGCTACCAAAATGAGAATTTATATACAAGCAAGTAGTTATGAAACCCAGAACATTATGAAATCTGAATATACTATACCTACCACTGAATATTCAGCATGGTCTAACACACAAAAATTGGATGCTGCTGCAAATGCTAAAGCTATGAATATGTTATATTGTGCATTAGACAAAAATGAGTTTAATAGAATAAGCATGTGTAAAACTGCTCATAAATTTGGCGTACACTTAAAGTTACACATGAAGGTACTAACAAAGTAAAATAGAGTAAAATTTCTAAGCTCAAAAATCAGTTACAGAATTTTAAAATGAAGCAAGATGAGACTATAAATGAAATGTACTCTAGATTTCAAGATATATATCATTCTTTGATAGCATTAGGAGAAACTTATATAGATTTTGACAATAATAGCAAACTGATTAAAGCAACAATAACAATATCATGTATGCATACAAGTCAGGTAATCAATGAACTATCTGTCCGAACACTATAGTTTTGTTTGGCTAACTACTGATCTTTGTCTGGCTCGGGCCAATCGAACATAATAAATAATCTAACTTCTATTAGACACACTTCTAGACAGTCTGTCCCTAATTACTTCTACCAGGGTCAAATGATCCTAATGGTTTTGCGGGCTCAACAATAACCTATCTTTCTCTGTATATTCCTTCCCGTGTGTAACATTATTTTAGTCTTAGTTGCGACAAGGCCCTACACAACGGAATTTTGGACTTATATTAGCTAGGGGCTACTAGCTAAAGTATAGGGCGCGACCCCATACCGGTCTCATCTGGTATTCTAATATCTGAGTCATTTACTTAGGGTCAACTTCCCCATCAAATTTTCCTCGAAAACATTTCTTTCAAATTGATTTAACCCTTTAAATCATACTTAAACAAGAAAAATATACTCTTTGCTTTACTCAAATCTCTTTGCCATGTTATATATACTTTACATAAAACATTGTTGATGAAAACATTTGAAACCCTTGTTTAAAAGCTTTAAACAACCCCTTTCGAAACCTTTGAAAGTACCCTTTTCGAAACCATTGAAAGCACCTCTTTCGAAACAAGTTAACTACTTTACTATGAAACCTTAAGCCGAAAGACCAAAACATACCTTTCGAAACCATTTATAATAGACCTTTCGAAAGCATTGAAAGTATCCCTTTGAAAGCTTTATAAAACCTTGACATCCTCTTTTTAAAACACTTTAAACATGCCTTCCGAAAACATTGGAAACCTTCCATTTAAACATTAAAGTAAACCTTTTGAAAACATTGGGGAACTACCCCTTCGAAACCTTTATCATATACCTTTCGAAAGCATTAAGTCCTTTGCATAAATCAAACCTTTCAAAAGCATTTGGTTCAAGTAAAAATATGTGGAACATAGTTTCGAAACCATTTAAGACCATTCCTTTCAAAACCTCTGAGTTTAACATTCAAAATCTCAAAAGGGTCTTAAAAGAACTAAGTCGAAAGCAACTCTTTCGAAAGCAATTTCCTAAGTAAAAGAAGTGGTTGGTGTCGAAACCAATCCCTTCGAAAGCATTGGAGAAGCGGCTCAGGGTTTAAAGCGAAAGAACCCTCTCAAAGGCAATGCTTCGAAAGGTAAAATTGGGTAGTAGGGGTTTCGACCCCTTCGAAAGCATTTTCTTAAAACAAAGGTGGCAACCTCTTTCGAAAACTCTTTTCTTATAAAACACTTGACCAAGTCGAAAGCTATCTCATTCGAAAGCATTCTTTTCGAAAGCAAAGCAAGCGGCATTTCCTTTTGAAAGCAAAACAAGGTCTCGACCCCTTCGAAAGCACGTTTCGACTATATACCTTTCGCCTATCTCAAATACACTACGTACCAAGTCTTTGATACCATGTGTATTGGTTTCGACTAGGATGGAGGCGGAAGTATGGTGTCGAAAGGTAACTGCCGAAAGCGGCAAAACAATAAAACCTTGTCGAACTGATTTTTAACTTTGTAAAGTAATTTCTTTCTAACTAACTTGCTTTGTTGTTCAACATATGATTGGTTGCCAATACTTTTCCAAAATCCTTGCTAAAAATTCTTTCGAATTTCAGAGATTAACAATTTAAAACAATTACAAGTTGCCCCTTCTCCTTTTATAAACATATAAAACATTTAAGTCTAATACCTTAAATAATTTTATATACTTATTAAAGCACATAGGAAAATTATCCAAAAATTCCCATAAATCACTTTTAATATTTTTCCAACATATATAAATTTCTGACCCAAAGCTAATATAAAATAGCCACAATTAATTTTAAACCTAGTTTAACCAATTTCTTTACTAGAAAATTCATGATAAATCCACATTAATTCAGAAAATTATGAAACTGGAAACCCATCTCTAAAATAATATTTCTGACCTTATATCAAAATTGCAAGGCATTTGGATGCCATTTAATAGGTTTTTCAAGTTAAACCTTATCATAAAATCTATATGAAATACCATAAATCATCAACAAGCATATATCTCTATTTAAACAATCAAAACATGGCAAATCATTTGCAAAATAAATTCGGATCTCAATTAAAACCAAAAAAATAAAATGAGATGTAACATATTATTCAACTTTAGCTTATGATTAAGGAGTTTGAGATTTGCTTCTTGAGTTAGATTGATTAAGCTTCGTTCCTCTTGGTTTTAGCTTCTCTTCTTCTTACTTCTTCTAATGGTGGCCGGTGTCTTCTTTAATTTAGTTTTGCTTATGAACGTGTAAAATGAAAGTGCATGAGGGTTTAGAGTATAAGAATATAACTTATTCCTACTTTTCCATTATCTCTTAGCCTTTCCTATTTAATTTTAATTCCCTTTAGTTTATTGTTTAATTTGGCACGTCTACCCTTATATTATTTAAATCTCAATTCCCTTAACCATTTTCATTATTTCATTTAATTTAACTAATTAAATGTCCTAATTAATGTTAATCAAAATTATGGTTTTTACAGACTCCCCTCCTTAAAGAATTTCGTCCTCGAAATTACGATAAGGTACACATCAGATCAATTATAAAGGTAAAAAGTACCATGGAACAAGTCAGAATAAGCGTCTCTAATCCTGCCCTCAGTTTCCCAAGCACATTCTCTCTCGTCGTCGCTCCACTGGACTTTAACTGGTCTGACTGTCTTGTTCCTTAGCCTCTTCTCATCTCTCGCGACTATACGAATTGGCTTTCTAACTATAGTCAAAATCGGTTCCACTGCTAAGTCCTTTAACATAGTTGGTGCTATAGTTGTCTTCAGATCTCGAACACCCTTCCTTATGTGAGAAATATGAAAAACATCGTGGACTCTTGACAAACTGTTCGGTGACTCTACTCTATATGCGAGTATCCTGATCCTTTCTACAATAGAAGATGGTCCAATGAACCTCGGTGCCAATTTCCCTGATTTCCCGAATCCGATCACACCCTTCATTGGTGATACTTTGACGAAAACATGATCTCCAACTGAGAACTCCAAATCTTTCCGTCTCTTATCAGCATAACTCTTACCTAGACTAAGCTTCTTTCATTCTAGCTCTAATTAACTCAATCTTTTCTGCAGCTTCTCTAATCAAATCTGAACCAAGAACTATCCTATCCCCGGTCTCTAACCAACAAATTGGAGATTTGCATGGCCTTCCATAGAAAGCTTTAAACGGTGCCATCTCTATACTAGTATGATAATTGTTGTTATACGAAAACTCGACTAAGTGTAGACGGTCTTCCTATGATCCTCCAAAATCTAGCACACAAGCTCGTAACAAATCTTCTAAGATTTTGTTAACTCTTTCCGTTTGCCCATCTGTCTGCGGATGGTAAGCGGTACTCATCTTAAGCTCGGTACCCAAAGTCTCTTGTAGACTCTTCCAGAACTCGCTAGTGAATAAGGGATCTATATCACTTACTATGCTACTAGGAATTCAATGAAGTCTGACTATATTCTTCATAAATACCTTAGCTAAAGCAAGTGCTGTTCTGGTTGACTTAACTGGAATCAAATGGGCACTCTTGGTCAACCTGTCCACTACAACCCATATACTTTCATTTTCTCTATTTGACCTAGGCAACCCGTCTATAATATCCATTGAGATAGAATCCCACTTCCATACTGGAACATCTAAAGGCTGAAGCAACCCACTTGGTTTCTAATGTTCGGCTTTTACCTGCTGGCAGTTCAAACACTGTTTCACCCATAAGCCTACGTCTCTCTTCATACCTTTCCAGAAGAAACTTCTTTTCATATCTTGATACATCTTAGTGGATGAATAGTGAACTTCGAATGATGGCATTCTTCAAGAACTTCCTTCCTAATGTTTCCCACATTCGGAACACATAATCGTCCTTTCTTCCTTAGCCACCCATTCTGGTCAAGACTGAAACCTTTCAAGTCATCTCTCTCCATTCCATCCCTTAACCTTCTAATCCGTTCAACTAATAATGGATCCTCTTCCGCCTAGAAGAAATCTTTTCGATCATCACTGGTCGAACTTCTAAACACTACAACACTACAGTTTCTATACTAGAACTACTCTTAAATCTCCATTGTGTTCTGCATGTGGTCAATGCTTCCAAACCTTTCCACTCAGCTATCATTGCCAACACTACATTATGATGTTTCCTGCTAAGTGCATCAGCAACCTTGTTGCATTTTCATGGTGTGTACTTAATACCAAAGTCGTAAGCGGCTAAAAACTTTAACCACCTCTATTGTCTCATATTCAACTCCTTCTGAGAGAATAAATACTTCAGCGACTTATGATCCGTATACAGCTCAAATATCTCTCTCAAAAGGTAATGTCTCCACACTCTCAATGCAAAAATTACCGTAGCTAATTCTGAATCATGCGTTGGATATCTAGCCTCATGTGGTCTAAGCTATCGAGAAGCATAGGCAATCACTTTACCTCTCTACATTAACACAACCCCTAACCTTGTTCCACATGCATCTGTATACACTACTAAATCCTGATTCCCTTCTGGAACAACTAACATAGGTGCATTAGTCAATAAGTGTTTCAATCTCTTGAATGCTTCTTCACACTTATCAGTCCAAACGAACTTCACATCGTTTCACGTTAGCTTGCTCATCGGTGTCGCTATCCGCGAAAAATCCTTTATGAATCTCCGATAGTACCCAGCTAATCCAAGAAAACTCTTTATCTTAGTCACTGTCTCGGGTCTTTTCCAATTATTCACCGCTTCGATCTTAGTCGGATCTACAGACAACCCTTTCTCTGAGACTATATGACCAAGAAACTTCACTTCTTTCTTCCAGAAATGACACTTCAAAAATTTTACTTTCAGCCGATGCCGCCTCAACGTCCCAAGCACCACTCTAAGGTAAATTTCATGCTCTCTTTCATCTTTAGAGTATATCAATATATCATCTATGAAAACCAACATGAACCTATCCAAGTGGCCTCGGAAAACTCGGTTCATCAAATCTATAAAGAATGCTGGCACATTAGTTAGTCCGAACGACATTACTAACCATTCGTACGATCCATATCTGGTTCTAAACATCGTTAAAGGAATACTATCCTCTGCCACTCTAAGCCAATGGAATCCTGTTGCTAAATCCAATTGGGAAAATACTCTGGCCACACTCAACTGGTCGAACAAATCGTCAGTTCTAGGTAACGGATATCGATTCTTTATCGTCTTCTCATTCAACTTACGATAATCGATACATAACCTTAACGATCCGTCCAGCTTCTCGGCAACACTATGGCAGCTCCCCAAGGTGAACTGCTTGGTTTGATAAAATTCTTGCCTTCCAAATCCACCAATTGCACCTTTAATTCTCTCACCTCGGCAGGTGTCATTCTGATTGGTCGTCTACTCACCGATTTTGCTCGTGGTACTAAATCTATCCGAAATTCGAGAGCTTGTTTCGGCGGCAATCCTACTACAGGTTCAAAAACATTTGCAAATTCTCTAACAAAGAGAAATTGATTCAACTCGTCTTCTACCTCCAAAACACCCAACAAAGCATTAATCTCACAACTAAGGTTTTCTACGGAGTATACTATCTGTTCACTACAGTCAGGGTGTCTAAGTGATATTTTCCTGTCATGGAAAAATATCCTAGCATCATATTTACTTGACCAATCCATACCCAAAATAATTCCGAACCCTACTATTTGCAACCAAATTGGCCACAAACACCCAAGAATAGGTTTAAGTAGTGAAATAAATAAAGAAATTAAATGAAAACAGAGGAAAATCACAATATAACAAGAAAAACACAACAGAAAGCAGAAACAACAAGTTTTATAGTGGTTCGGCGTTGATTGCCTACGTCCACTTCGAATATTCTCTTTATTGTTTTTCAATTAACTTGATTACAATTACAAACAAAAAGAAACAACAAGAGATAAGAAAGGAATAGATGAAGTTGATTACAATAATGGTGGTCTCTAACCAACAGTGTAAGAGTCCCTAGAATGACCCCCTAGGCCTGTATTTATAGAAAAAGGCGGCCTCCAATCTAACTGGAACTTCGGCAACATGATCTTCTCAACCATATGGGCGTACCATAGGGAGGGCTAGGCCCAACTCTCAATGGATAGGGATCGGTACCAATCCCTTCATGTGTTGAGTTTGGGCAAGCGGTCCCTATGGTAGCTCCCTTATGCTCCAACATGATGGTGCTTCAAATATCAAGGTCTTTGGATGTGTGGAGCTCCTGCTTTTCTTCAATCCTTGGCTCAGCTTCATGATAGTCTGACGAATGCCGATCCTTCCATGTGCTGACGTGCTGAACCTCCTCATTGTTCCAAGATAGGCCAAACCATCCATTACCTGCTAAGCCGATCCTTCCGTTCGTTGCACACAATGTCGATCCATATCTCACGATCAACATCATGCCGATCCATATCTCACAAGCCACATTATGCCGACCCATCTTCTCATAAGCAACATTATGCTGATCCCTTCGTACATTGAATGCAATGCCGATCCATCTTGGAGTGTTACGCCGAGCCCTATAGTGTTAGAGACGTGTATACCGACCCCTTCATATATGGAATGCCATGCCGATCCTTATAGCGTTACAACTTATACCGATCCCTCCATATTTCCATTTAAGTTGACTATCCTACCAAGTAATCATGCCGACCCCCTAACTCCTCAAATGTATGTCGATCACTTGAATAACCATTAAGGTCGACCCTCTATCATCTTACTTTGCAATACTGACCCCTTTGCTATCTCATCCAAGTTGACAAATGACCATGTCGATCCCTATTCCATTCAAACTAATATCCATAGTTCCGATATCCTGCGTTGTCTTTCTATTAACTCTGTTCAGTCCGGGCTTCGTATAACTGTCTGAACTCTATATTTAGATCCTGTAACCATGGCTTCGCGGTCACTCTTCTCATCAACAGTCGAATCTGCCTTCCGTGATTAACCCAATATAGCCGGGCCAGGGTACCGGGTAACATTTCCCCCCAAAGCATGTCATGTGAGTAACATGACGTGCTTTGAATTGAAAAAGTCTGAGTTGCTGAAAAGAAGTCCATCTAACTCCCTGGTTGACTTCTATTCCTTTATCGACCTTCAATAATACAAGTCTGATGTCATTTTCCATTAGCATATACAAACTCGGTCATGCGGGACTCATAGGCTTTTTTCTATCTGATTCGATCTCGAACTTGACTGTTTCAGCTCTAACCGCAATTTCAGTTGATTTCAGAAAGTTGAATTCTTGAATCATTCTCAAGCACATTCACATGCACATTTCTGTTGTTGGCTCCCAAACGTGTTCAAACATTCGCAGGTCGTTGCCAACTTTCATAATATTGTGTACGCTCGTGTTTGCAATCGAACCTTCATGATAATGATCGTCTGACATTTTTCAGTCATCCATCATTTCACTCCTTCCATTTTTTATTCTCTCTTTTTTGTTAAAAAAATTTCCTTGTGGAGGATCGACATCCGACATGCCGATCCCTTGCTAGATACACGCTAATAGGGGTCAGCAAATCCCAATGCTGATCCCTATTTGCTTCAGACTTGGTCAACCCGTAGTAACCGGTTCCACTTCCCTTCATACACGCGCGTATATAAGCATAGCTCTCTCGCCTCCTCCCCTTCACTTTTCTACTTCACAACTCTTACTTAATCTTTTTATCCGCTCTTTGCATACTTTCTTGCTTCCTCCTTACCGAACTCATAACATCACAAAATCCCCCTTCATCAGCATAATTCCTTCAACTGTAAGTCTCAAACTTAAACATGAACTCAAGCCATTTCATCACAATCCCTCCTCCTCAATTTCCGATTCCAAAGCCTGAACATTCGATCTTTAATTTAACTTGAGATAAATATAGGTACGAACCCTTCTTTTATTTGTGCTAATGACTTGTGAATTTCATGCTTTGGTGAGTTTAAGTGTTTCTTAGGCCATGATAGGTTGATAGGTGGCTTCGGATGTAAGGAAGAGGAGGGAAGGAGAAGGAAGTGGAAAAGGAGATAGGAAAAGAAGGATCCGTTGAGTCGGTGAATGTTCGGTGTGGATTGAGTAAAAGGGTCTAGTGTTGATATTGTGAAGTTGCAAAGTAGGGATTGATGATGAGGGTTCAGTTATGAAGTGTTTTGGTGATGGGTTGAAGAGAAGTTAGTTAAGGGATCAGTATAAGACAATTTGATGAGGTCGGTAGGATGTTATTATGGATGAGGGATCGATAGGACATATTCGAAGGAAGGGATCGATAGGCTGTTGAAGGGTAGGAAATGGTTTTATGAGGGATCGGTATGAGTTAGTTATTTAAGGGATCAGTGTTGGTAGTCTCAGTGTAGGGATCGGTATAGAGATTGAAGGAAAGGGATCGACACAGGGAGTTAAGGGATCGGTTTTGACAATGAATGCTAACTCAACTTAAGTCATCTAAACATTGAACTGCACACTGCCTTGCCCAAGCATAAAATGACTTGAACAGTTGGACTTAAGCTTAAATAAACATATCTCAGGACTCCTTGACATGAACTAAATGAAGAACTGGATAAAAAACTCCATTGCTCAATATGTTGATAACCGATTCTAAAGCTTTCGTTGTCGATCAACCTCCTTGTTGATTGAGACGGTCAGGGATGACGGTCTTTCTGGATGTAATTCTAAGTCTTCTCATTTCATTCCTATTTTTATGATTTCGAACTGTTCATATTTTCTTCACACTACACTGCACAACACTAGTTCACACACGACACGAAGGGAACGGGTTCTACTGAGTATAGTTGACATATATCTCAAATCGCACGAAGCGCTCAGTCATAATGTCTTCTGAATCAGCCGCAAGACACATCAGTTCTAAGGCAAGATCAAGCTCCGCCACCATATTTGAAAAACCTTCCCCGAACTACCATACATAACAAGCAGAGGCATCTAACCCGCAAATGGATCTCTTTTCCAACATTTTGGTCTTACTAACGGAAGCTATCAGTCCAGCTCCCGATGCCGTCGAGGGTGCCATCGTTCTGGATAACCCTGTCGACTCACAGGCTTCTAGAATCGGTGAAGCCGCTCTTCATCGATTGTGCTCTATACATGGAATTCCGTTTGAAGATGTTCTAGTTCCATCGAGGCAAGACAGATCTCACTTACCCCTAGCCAGATATACTACTTGCAACAAGTTTATGTGATGGGCTGGATGTGTGACACCCTTCAACTCCTTTGTTCGGGAAATGTTGAGGTACCTAGGGATCGCTCCTACCTAGTTGCATCCAATAGCTATGCCTTCATCCACGGGACCTTCCTTCTCTTTATGAACATTTTGTTCCATCCACCGACCCCTGAAGACATCAGATATATCTACAACTTCAAAAGACGGTCAGGGAGTCCCTTATATGTCTTCCTTGAACCCTCGCCCAAATGTCAAGTCTTGAAGGGTGCATGAAACAAGCTCTCCATATTGAAGCACGAGTGGTTTTACGTACGATGTCCTCCTGGCTTTGCAAGGAGATGGTTAGAAGGATGTAAGTGTTACTCCTACCTTCATCTTTAGTTCGATGATTCACACCATAATTTCTCCTTTGGATATACTAACATCCCAAGTTCTTTCAGGAGTTCGTCCTCGACCCGAAGGCGTCGAGTATTATAGAGCCGTCGCTGCTATTCGTGCCACTCCCATTGAGGAACGGGACATTAAACTCCTCATCACTGATGAGCTGCTTTCATTATTCGAGCTGCTGGAAGACGGCCGCAAAATGGAATCCCCAAGAGTAAAGCAACCCCGAAAATTATTGCCGAAGAAAGAGTAGAAATGAGCGACCCCGTTGTGCCCGTTGCTGAAGGAACTCGAGAAGACACCAAAGAGGGGGATATCAAAGAACCTCAAGATGTTAGGCCGAGAAACGAAGACGCATGACTTGGAAAAGCACTGGTAGTTGAAAGGCCTCAGGTCGGTCAAGTGCAAACACCCTCGAAGTGGAAGAAAAGGTTTGTGTACAAGTTGCGAAAGAGCAAAGTTGGGGCAAATCCCGAATTCGTCATTACCCCGGTTGAAAAGGAGTCGTCTTCCCAACAAATGGAAAGCTCGCTAAAGGGTTTCTCCGACCTTCCAATTCCAGATGATATACTAACTTATGACTTTCCTAACATCAACATCGAAGGGCTCAACTCCCCCACCAGAAACAGCGAAGAGGTCCAACCTTCCAACAGAGGGTCGAATACTCCGATGAGTAAAGCCACTGTTACTGGTCCGTCGGGGGGATCACTAGGACACACACTAACACTTGCACCCTACTATACACACATTATTAATTTTTTGTTTGACAGCTTTTAACATGCTCTTATTTGGTTCTTCACAGGTGCAATGCCATATTCCCATGCCTTTGACCGTCTACACGGGGTTCTTCTACTTATTATCGCTCGAGCTGAGATTCCGAATCCGGGAGACATAGAGAGAAAGATGACGGGTGAAACAAAGAATATTATTCATGAGAGTCTTTTTCCTTGTCCAAACAAAAGTCTCAATCACACGCTCCTTGTCATGATGATCACTCAAACCTTCCCGATCAGAGCTGAGATAAGTCTTCACATCGTGGCTCTCATGTTGCCATGCCTTGTGACCAACATTCTAGGTCGTCAATTTCGAGGTAATCACGTAAGCGCTGTTCCGGCAAACACCCACTTGTTACTTCTGATCCGTCTGCTCCTGTTCCCGCTCCTGACTCTACAATAGCGAAGAAGCTAGCCGAACTTAAAACTACCTTTCCAAGAATCTGCTTTGATGGACTTAAGTTCCTCCCTTCCGTACACGTCATTCTCGGAACTACCAAAGAGAGCTCACTAGCATGCATGAACGACGTGTACGTCCAACATGAATCATTTATTCACTTGGCCAAGAAAATCTCCGAAGTCTCCGTCGAACGCCAACATGAAATCGACCACCTCAAGTTGGAGGCAATTCACGACAAGCACATCACCAAGCATCAGGACACTGAGCTGCTTGAATATAAAAATCAACTTGCCGAAGCAAAGGAGAATGCAAAAGAAATGGCAGAGGCGGTAAATCGCCTGGAGACTTCACAAACAAAAAAGAACTGGACGTGGTGCTTCATCGTAGTGGCACTCTGACCTCAGAAAAAGACTCCTTGCAAAGGAGAAAATGCCTTAGCTCGCCGTGTCGAAGAGCTGGAAAAATTATTAAATAAAGAAAGGGAGGAAAAGATTGAGGCGCAGAAAGAATCGTAGAGATACTGCAAGGAGATCGTCAAGACAAGAAACTTAAGAACAAAGCTCGACGACTAATTCGCCAAGATTGAAACTTTGAAGGAAGAAGCCCGCGAGGAGGGCAGAAAGGAAGTGCTTGATGAGGCTAAGTCCTGGGTAGAAGCTGCTACCGAGTCCGGCAGGACTGAGATCAAGAACTTGTTCGATCCGCTTATCATCGAATATAATGCTAAAGTTCTTCTTCACCATGACCTTTCTTGGCGAAGGTTATCTTGAGTCACTCGCTGAAGCCTGGGAGCTCATTGTCAAAATCAAGAAGGAAGAATTGGGAGAAGCAGAGCTTAATGAAGAAACACTTGTACGAGAAGTGCTTCGAGGGAATGAGCCGTTCGATCTGGCCGCCGCCAAACTTCAATTCTTTAAGGCTCCTGCACCGGCTAAGGAAAGAGAGGATATTGTTGAATCTTCTGGAATCGATCCTAAGGGTTCTTCTCCTACCCAAATGGCCGGAACATCATCTTCTCACACTTCAGAGCAAAATATTAGCTATGATCCGGACAGACCCAGCCTCATTCCGCAAATGTTGTCTCTCATTATTGAAGGAAACACTCCCTTAACTACCGAGTGTCAACTGGATGCCGGTATTGTACTTAATTTCTTCAGATTTACAAGATCATTGTTCTCCACGTGTAACGCCCTTCAACTAATGTCCATGTTTTAACAATTTTTTGCAGGTCATCCTGGTCCTGAACAAACTCCTAGGAGCGATGTCGCCATGTAGCAACAAGAGAGAGCGGCAGAAATTTTGGCCGCAGCAGATATTCCGAGGCCCGATGCAAAAGTCATCGGAGGAACTTGACGAAGACAAACCCGAAGACCCATCTCTTTCCAAGGAACTTGATGACGTGATGATTACGGGTGCTTCGGAGCACACCGCCAAAATCAGCATGAAGAAGCAAACTGGAGAAGTGGAGAAATCGAAGCGCAAGGTCAAAAGCGAGCCCCTTGAAGGTAGTAGTTGGAGATCCCGACCTTGTACCTCTGTAGGTCATTCCACCGGGCGGGTCGATCCCTGGTGAAATTCCTCCTACTTCTTCAAGTGTTCCAACTAAGAGCGGCAAAGGGACCCGAAAAAGACGCTCAACTGATTCTACTCCTGAGAAACTGAAGAAGGAGAAAAAGTTGAAGAAATAGTTACCACTTTGTGTCGTTGTACATAGCTTGAATAATTTGAATGTGTGTTTTTTTAGTAGTAAATGTCCGAGCATGAATCCCAAACTTTTGGAATAACTTTTAACAGAATTTTGCGTCTAGTGAATAAAAGTTTTTTACTTTTGACTAGTCATTGTGTGAATCATTACTTTGATGATTGAATAATTACTTTCCACTCCATGTACTTGTAATTTTACGATTGCAAATCCCGTTAATAATTCACCATCTCCATCTCAAGGGCTCTCAGCAATCGTTGCCATAAGTGTAAGGGATGTCAAGTTGGAATTGTAATGAGCTGCCGTATCTAGCCTTCAGTAATTTGAACCCCTTCCGTCGATTTTAGGTTAGAATATTTGGGATAGAGAACAATTGAAATCCATCCATCTGCCCAATGAATTTACAAGTTAGTCTGTGCTCTGGGGACTTAGAGCTATTCCGCGAGGGGTCGGTTCGTGCTTAACTTATGCTTTTGCTTCAGTTCACACTCCGAGGACTTAAAAAAATTTCGTTGGCAGTCGTGTATCCGCCCAGGGCAGTCGTTTTTCCGCCTGAATTGTCTACACTCTAGTCCGTACTCTGGGAACTTAGATTTTTCTTGTGGGCAGTCGTATATCCGCCCGTGGCAGTCATGTATCCGCCCGGGGCAGTCGTTTTTCCGCCTGGATTGTCTACACTCCAGTCCGCACTCTGGGGACTTAGAGTTTTCTCATGGGCAGCCGTGTATCTGCCCGGGGCAGTTGTTTTTCCACCCAGATTGTCTACACTCCAGTACGCACTGTGGGGACTTAGAGTTTTCTCGTGGACAGTCGTGTATCCGCCCGGAGCAGTCGTTTTTCCGCCCGGATTGTCTACATTCCAGTCCGCACTCTGGGGACTTAGAGTTTTCTCGTGGCAGTCGTGTATCTGCCCGGAGCAGTCTTTTTTCCGCCCGAATTGTCTACACTCCAGTCCGCACTTTGGGGACTTAGAGTTTTCTCATGGGCAGTCGTGTATCCGCTCGGGGCAGTCATTTTTCTGCCCGGATTGTCTACACTCCAGTCCACACTCTGGGGACATAGAGTTTTCTCGTGGGCAGTCGTGTATCCGCCTAGGGCAGTCATTTTTCCGCCTGGATTGTCTATACCGCAGTCCGCACTTTGGGGACTTAGAGTTTTCTCGTGAGCAGTCGTATACCCGCGTAGGGTAGTCGTTTTTCAGCCCGGATTGTCTAGATTCCAGTCCGCACTCTGGGGACTTAGAGTTTTCTCATGAGCAGTCGTGTATCTACCCAAATTATTTTTCAATCTCCAAATTGTCGATGACCACTACGCCATAGATGGCCTATTGCAACGAAAATACAAGATGTTGCTAGCTACAATGTAACGATAGCTATGCTGATTTTTGTCTATTACAACATTAGCTTCAGGATGTTAGCATAGATATCAACACTATGTTGCAGTAGCCATAGACTTATAAAAATACTATAAAAAATGAGTGCGGGCTGAAATAATTTTTAACGCGGGAAGCAAAAACAAAGCGGCAAAAGTTAACAAAATATTGAAGGGTTTCACTCAAACACTTAACAAAATTCGTACTCCGCCGCTCAACCTCTCAAACACTCAAACACTCTGCGATTTCAATTAGGGCTAAAATGGCAGCTCAATCTCGTTCCTTTTTTGCTCTAAAATTAGGGCTTTGCCTTTGGTTCGCTCCAGTGAGTTTTGCTAGGGCTTCGGCCTTGTCTTCTTTCCTGTAATATTGGCTAGGGCTTCGGTCTTGTCTTTGCTCCTGTGAGATTTGCTATGGCTTCGGCCTTTGTGAATTTAGGGCTTTGGCTATCGAAGAACCCGATTGATCGTTGATCGATTACGATTGATCTTCTGATTCGCTTTGGAAATCGATCGTCTCCTTGCTTTGATTACAGCTCCTTCGATTTGAGTTCAACTGAGAATACGGTATGTAATTAGCACTTTTGCTTTACTGTTTTTTTTCTTGCTTGAACTCAATTCGATGATTCGAGTTGAATGATTATTGTTCTCTGTTTATCTCGAACTCGAATGATTTTTTGTAGCCGATGATGAATGGGTTAAATAGGAATCGAATTCCTTAATTTTCATTCGTATATTTCATACGAATTCGTCTGATGATATTTCTCGGCCACTTGATTTTGCTTGAATGCTGATGATTTTTCTGACCTTTTCAATTCCTATATTTTCATTGCTTTATTCTCACGGCTTTGATTTCGACTTGCTTGGCCACCACGGTGTTGATTTTTAACTGTTCGATTTCGTTGGTCATTACGGCTTCGATTCTCCTCTGGCACTTGATTTTGGTTCCGTGAATTTCTCTTTGTGCTTGTTGACAGTGATAATCTTTGACTTCGGCACTGACTTGTTCATTCACGGCTTCGACTTGATTTTACTTCCTTGTGGTTTGGTTTCACTTTTAGTTTCAATGCACTACATCTTAGCATTGGCTTGACTAGACTGCTTGACCATACGCATGCATTCATATAGTAGTTGGACTTGCTCGAGTAGCTTAATTCACTACAACCATATTATTACTATATTTTGCTGTTTCATGACTTGATAAATTCATGTTATATGTCACAGTTGCATTTACTTGTGTACATGATAGTCTTGGCCGAGTCTAGTGCTTGAATTTTGTCTTGGTTCCTGTAAGACTGTAGTTGTCTTTGACTTGATGCTTGATCACTTGTAGTTGCCGTAGTGTTGCAGTCTTATTTATGTTTGCTGATGATGCTCTAACTGTTGAGGCAGTGTCATTGATATTCGAGTTGTTGTGCATTGTATACATGTGTGTTCATATATGTGATCCATTGTATATTTGTAATCTCTGAACACTTCAGTCGGGTCTGGTTGCTTCATATGCATTGATCTTGAGTTGTTTTCATGTTGCATTTGTTTATATGTATGCTTGATTTGTAACCTTGTCTCATTTGCATATGATGCTTAGTACTTTGATCCCTGTTTCATTCTTTAACCACCAAGTGTTGTGTCTGGTTTGAACTCACTTTTGTGACCTGCTTCTCTGGTCTGTTCCATTTCACTGGTTTGGTGATGCTGGTTTCTTGTCTCTCTCTTATGCATGCCTGAACTACTTTGTTCATGTATTGCTTAGACTTTGTTGATTTGAGGTTGCCTATGACCTTTGTACTATTGTACCACTTTACTTGTATCCTGTGCACTGTTGTACCTATTGCTTTTGTTGTTCCTTCTATTCTTTGATCTCATATTCATATATACTGACTTGAACTGATCATTGAAATGCATTGCCTTGTCTTTGTTGGTTTGTGTATTTGCTTGAGTATTGATTTGAGCTGTTTTGTTGGTTCTTGATCATTTCAGGTTGATTTTTGAAATTGTACTTGAGTTAAATCCAGTTTCAAAACTCGGGTTTGACCTTGTGCTCGTGTCGTGACATTATTTTTATTGCACTTGAGTTGAACCCGGCTTTTGGGTTTGACCTGTGCTCACATGTCCCTGTAATTGTATCAAGTGTATATTGGTGTGCACGGCCTTGTGGCATGTACAGTGATACACTGTGCATGTCACAAGCTGTTTGTGTATGATGAATTCAGAATTAAATGATGACGAACAACCCAAATAACTATGGCAAATAATATTTTTAAAATTACATTTTATTTTATACTGCAAAAATATTTTATTTCCAATTTTACTGCGTCAGTGTATATTTTTGTAGATTGCTCAGATGCTGGATTCAATCTGGAATAGAGTTGAAGATAAATACGAGTGTGAGTGAAATGTAGCGAGGACATTTGTAAATGAAATTTTTTGATGTAATCAAGATTCTATTATTATTGAAATTGTATATATATAGTAAGAGCTCAAATTTTTACTATTCAAAATTATAATAAAATATTTGTTTTGAATAAAATATCCGTCTGAATTTAAATTCTGTTTTATTTATTTTATTCAGCAAATATTTATTAATTATGTGAAAAATAAAATAGTACATTAACAAATACATTTAAATGAATATATATATATGTTGGGGCCCACTTTTTAGTAAATTTGGTGCTTGTGGCAACAACTGAACCGATGTTGCCCTAGGGCCGCAAAGATGTTGCCATTAACTCTAGGGCAACGTGGCAAAATGCATCATCAAGAAAGTGTTGCCTTTGCCCTTTTTTAGCCTACAACAACATTTTTTGGCACTTCCTGCATCACTTCTTGGGTGTTGCAGTATGCAATCTATGGCGTAGTGGACCTTTGTTCCTTCTTGCGAGTACCGCCCTTAGGTTCGTCTATGGCAGTCATCAACCGAGCAAATTTACGGAGCTCAACTTGTTCGGTCCCATCAGGGATTGGGATGATTGATCGATTTCAAACTTCGCGAATCTGTTCACACTTCACATATATCGATATCAATCAGTTTCATTGTACACTTAGCATAAAATGTAATAACAATCGTTTATGCAAAAGGAGTTCAAGATTTTATTCATCACATGAAAAGGAACAAACTAACTTGCCTTTTTACATATCCAGAAGATCAACTACTAAAGCAAATGTCGAAAGTAACTTGTACTGAAATACAAAGGAAATATTCTAAGTGAAAAAGCATCATAAATGTTCGCTTTTCCACGCTCTTGGAAGTGTTGTGCCATCAACAGTCACTAGCTTGAAAGTTCCTTCTCCAAGTCTCTGTTCAATGACGTAAGGTCCTTCTCATGTCGGATTCATGTGTGATGGGACCGGAAAAACTCAATTTAGGACAAGATCGCCAACTTCAAAGGTTCTCGATCGGACTTTCATGTTGTAATATCGGGCGACTCGATGTCGGTGTGCAGCCGCTCTTAGGTCGGCTTCCTCGCGTTTCTCATCGATAAAGTCCAAAGATCCCAAGAGAAGATCTTGGTTCATTCTGGGGTCGTAGTAAGTCACTCGGTGAGAAGGGACTTCAAGTTTTACTGGAATAACTGCTTCGGCTCCGTAAGCAAGAGCGAATGGAGTATGGCTAGTCGCGGATTTGTCAGTGGTCCTGTAGGCCCAAAGTGCCATCGGAAATTCATCCACCCACTTGCCTATAGCCATCTCCAAATGTTTTTTCAGAATAGACTTGATAATCTTGTTTACAGCTTCAACTTGTCCATTGGCTTGAGGGTGAGCAACCGCCGCAAACCTCTTTTCGATATGATATCTCCGACAGAATTCTTTAAATTTAGCACTATCGAACTGAGTCCTATTATTTGTCACGATAGTCCAAGGAAGACCGAAGCGACATATGATGTTTCCAACAATGAAGTTGATAACTTTCTTGGTTGTGATCATAGCTAACGGCTCCGCTTCGACCCATTTGGTGTCAACTGCGACAACCGCGTACTTCGCGCCACCTTTGGAGATTGGTAAAGAGACGATGATGTCGATACCCCACATAGCGAATGGCCATGGACTAACCATTTGTGTAATCTCTATCGGCGGAGCTCTTGGGACTTCTGCATATATCTGGCACTTGTCGCATCGCCTCACATAATCAACAACATCTCGGTTCACAATTGGCCAGTAGTATCCATAACGGAGTATCCTCTTTGCTAAATTTTGGATCCCAGTGTGATTGCCACATTGTCCCTCATGGACTTCTTTCAAAATGCACTTTATCTCATCATGAGCGATACACCGTAGTAGGGGGACTAAAAACCCCTTTCTATACATAATCCCTTCTTGCATAATATACCGCGAAGCTTTAAGAAGGACTTGCCACTTTTCGTTTCTTCTCTCAGGCAAGATTCCATGCAACAAGTAGTCTTTAAATGGAGTCATCCATGACTCCCTTTCGGGCTCCGCTTTCAGTACTTGATCAACTTCCATTATATTTATGCTTGGGGTATGCCATGTCTCGACTGGGACCAATCCCATCTATTGTGCATCACCAGTACTTGCAAACTTTGCCAATGAATCGGCTTCTCTATTCTCCTCATGTGGGATATGCGAAATGTCATAGTATTCTATGTCCGCCAACAGATCCTGAACTCGGGTAAGATACGGGGCAAGTCATTTTCCCTTAGCCTGATAATCTCCTCTAACTTGATACACCACCAGTTGCGAGTCGCAAAAGATTTCAAGAGACTTTACTCCGAGCTCTCTAGCGAGTTTAAGCCCAGCGATCAATGCTTCATACTCGGCTTCGTTATTTGTAGCTGGAAAATCAAGCTTCAAAGCATAGAAAATTGACCGGTTCTCAGTGGTTACAAGAACAATCCTAGCTCCGAAACAATGATCATTAGATGCTCCATCGGTGTACAACATCCATCGCACAATAGGGATTACACCACTCTTTGGAGGCCCGTCCGGTACGGTAAACTCTGCTATGAAGTCTGCCAATGCTTGTCCCTGGATTGCTCTTCATGGCAGATATGTAGTATTGAACTAGCCGAGCTCAATGTTCCATTTAAGCAACCTTCCAGATGTCTCAGGTCGCTGTAGGACCTGTCGTAATGGCTGGTCGGTGTAAATGTTAATCAAGTGTTTTTGGAAGTACGAGCGAAGTTTGGGCGACACGATTAGCAAGCAGTACGCCAATTTCTCTATCTTAGGGTAGTTTCTTTCTGCACCTGTTAATCGTTTACTGACGTAATGCACTAGTCTCTGAATACGGTTCTCCTCACGAATCAAGGTGACACTTATAACATGCGACGATACGGCCAAGTAAATATACAACTCCTCATGATCAACCGACTTTGACAAGACAGGGGGTTTCTCTAAATAATCCACCAAGCTCGGAATGTGTCTTCACAATCTTGTACCCACTCAAAATTCCTCTTTCCCTTCCTTATCAGGTCAAAGAAAGGAATGCGTTTATTAGTTGCCCTGGAGATGAATCGACTCGAAGCAGCAACCTTCCCGTTCAAACTTTGCACTTGTTTAATGGTTCCAGGCACTTTTATATCCCGAATGGCTTGAATCTTTTCTGGATTAACATCTATTCCTCGAGAATTGACAATAAAACCCAAGAACTTCCCTGAGGCAACACCGAATGAGCACTTCAGAGGGTTGATTTTCATGTTATAAAATCGAAGGATATCGAACATCTCCACTAAGTCTCGAATGTGGTCGTTTGATCATTGTGACTTCACGAGCATATCATCCACATAGACTTCCATCGTCCTCCTAATCTGATCCTTAAACATTCGGTTAACCAGACGTTGATAGGTTGCTCCAGCATTCTTTAATCCAAATGGCATCACCACATAACAATATAACCCAACGTCCGTCACAAAACTGATATGTTCCTGATCTAGGACATGCATCAGGATTTGGTTATACCCTGAGTATGCATCCATAAAGGACAACAATTCATGCCCTGTAGTTGAATCAACAAGCTGATCGATTCTAGGAAGAGGAAAACTGTCTTTAGGAAATGCCTTGTTCAAATCTGAATTGTTGATACACGTTCTCCACTTCTCAATCGCCTTCTTCACTAGCACGGGGATGGATATCCATTTGGGATGGAGGGCGTCGCGAACAAACCCTTGACTTTAAGTTTATCAACCTCCTCTTTAAGAGCGACAGATCTCTCCGGGTCCATGCCCGCCTTTTCTGTTTTATTGGATCATACTTCGGATCAATGTTTAATGCATGGCTCGCAATGGCAGGCAAGATCCCACACATGTCAGAATGAGTCCAAGCAAATACATCCAGATTCGCTTGGAGAAAATCAGTAAGTTCTATCATCATCGAAGGGCCGAGTTGCGATCCAATCTTCAACACACACGATGGGTCATCGTGGTTGACTGTTATATCAATCGTCAACTCAGCCGGTGCCGCCTTAGTCTCCTTGGGCTCCTCCTTATTGTCCCTTAGATCTATATCTCTATAGAACCGACTGTGGCGCCCAAGCCAAGGCTTAGGCCCCATTTGTCAATCTTCGGTAACTTGGATGCAGACAGACTTGTGCACACCCTTTCCCTTCTCTTTACGCTGAGCCTCTTTCAACTCAACCACATAACAGGCACGTCCAGTCGCCTGATCACCATGCACAACACCTACTCTGTTATCAGTCGGGAATTTCAACGTCAAACACCATGGGGCAAGAGCTGCCTGAAATTTAGCCAGGATCGGATGGCCTAGAAAAACATTGTACGATGATTCAACATCCAAAACAATGAACGCTAGGATCTACACCCTCCTACGTTCACCTTCCCCCAACTCAACCGACAATTCAGCATAACCAACTGCCTCAGTCGCCACACCGTTAAAACCATGTATTCGAGCTTTAGACGGTTTCAAATCCTTGGCCTCCATTCTCATTTGATCATAAGCTTTCTTAAAGATAATGATTACAGAACTTCCACAATCAATCAAAATTCTTCTCACCGGAGCAGGGCCAATCATGGCTGAAATGACCATCGAATCAATAGTAGAGGCCTCTACTCTATTGGCATCCCTTCTCCTGAACACTATATCATCAGTCATCATCCGTTGTTGCTTTGCCGGAGTTCCGTCCTCCGTATTTGAACAACAATCAAAATCCACATGTCCCATCGCACTGAATAGCGCTCCATTTCCTGCCAACTTCTATCCGCGGGGTGCGGTCCACCAACTATCGTGTTTATTACCAATCTTCCTCCGGTCCACGCAAGCTCCTCGGCCCTACGCGGAGCTTGCCCTCGATTGGGGTCAGATGTCCCCTGTCTGTCGTCCTGTGGATTTTTTACAAACTGCTGTAACTTCTTTTCCCGAATCAATTTCTCGATAGCATCCTGGAGATGCCTGCACTCGTTCATGTTGTGCCCGTAACATTCATGGAACCGACAATACTTTCCAGTTTTCTTTTGTGTATCTATTGACTCTTTCAGGCGCGACTTCTTATATTGAAAAGTATTATAAGTGGACAGGTAAATATTCTCCAGAGATGCATTAAGAGGTATGTAGCTGTCATACATAGGAAACCTAGGCTTCGGCCTTCCGGGCTCCCTCTTCCGGTCTCGATTCCCTTCACTGCTTCTTTTCTGTTGATTCGGCTTGTTTTAAACATTGACCTGAACCTTCCCAGAACTCTGGTCAGACTACTTTATTAGGATGTTGCTTTGCACGGCTTCCCCACTGGCCCCTGCAGTATTGCTCTTTCTAGATAATCAAGCTTCCCCCTTCCTCATAAACTGGACCGCCTTTGAATAAAAACATTCCAGCGTGGCCGGTGGTTTTCCAGCTAGCCAGTCATCGAATTCGGATTTTGGATCAACCCCTCTCATCACAGCCATAAGTATTGCATGGTCGTTTGGGTTACTAACTTCAGTGGCGGTAACATGAAATCTCTGCAAGTAGTCCTTCAGTGATTCCCCCAGAGCCTGGATGACACTGGACAATGACATCACATCTTTAGAGCGAGTAGCGTGGATCCGAAACTGCTCCACAAATCTTGTTGCCAGGTCATCAAATCTTGAGATTGATCGCGGGGGTAACCTTGTGAACCACATCATGGCGATCCCAGAGGAAGTTATAGGGAAGCATCTACATTTGGTGGCATCGTTCGCTCTTACTGAGTCCATCAACCATTCGTACCTCATGATGTGCTGCATGGGGTCGGTTTTTCCCTTGTGGGAAGGCATCGTGGGCATGTTAAACCTTCTAGGATACTCGGCATGTAAAACACTATCAGTAAATGGGGTGTAGCTCCTCGAGGTTCCCCAATCATCATTCGTTAAACCCTGGTTCTCCCTCACCAACTGTTTGACCATCGCCGATAAGTCCGGTGTCTGGATAGGTGGAGCCAAGTGGTGGTCGCGCTCCACCTTGCGTGAATGTTCCGATCGATGTCTACGGGCCATCTCATGTCTCCTTGGCCTATCATCTTCCTAGTGCACACCATGAGTATTCATCTCGTCGTCGTTTCGGAGAGGTACTTGGTCAGCATCCAAACATACTCCAGTATCCAAGTTTCCGGACCAAGCTCCGGCACGGCTTCCCAATTGCACTTGAGGGACATCCCCTCTAGCTGAGGGATCGACACCGATCCATCTTGGCAGACCATGTTGGTCTACCGCCACTTCAACTTTGTGACACTTACGCCTGTGATGTTCGTCTGATGAGGCTAAACTATCTGACGCCGAGTAAGAAGCAAGATCCCTTCTAGCGCTTTGACGCTACTGTTGAGCAATCTGATTCATCAAGTTGGCATTAGTCTGGATTTGCTCGTTCAGCTGCCTACGGCTATTCATCAGCTCCCTCAATAGGTTATTGAATTCAACTCTAGTAATGGAATCAGTGGGAATCTGGACTTCAGCAGGCTCCACACTCACATTAGCAGGCTGGTTACTTGGAGCTCCTTGTTGGGTGCTGGCATTTTCATTTGCATCAATGTTCTAGGAAGTTGATCTGGTATGCCTCACCATTCTGAATTTCTTTGCTTAGATTCTGGTAAATCTGAGTAGTATCTGCAAACTTCTAACAATGAATCTGGATCTCCTTCGGGGGATTTCCTTAATCCAGTAGCAGCAAAGGGGATCCTAACAGGTTGTGAATCAAGGTTCTTAGTGAAGGCACCAAAATGTTTGCAATTAAATTGGCCACGAACACCCAAGAATAGGTGTAAGTAGTGAAATAAATGAAGGAATTAAATGAAAACAGAGGAAAATAACAATATAACAAGAAAAACACAGCAGATAGCAGAAACAACAAGATTTATAATGGTTCGGCGTTGATTGTCTACGTCCACTTTGAATATTCTCTTTATTGCTTTTCAATTAACTTGATTACAATTACAAACAACAAGAGATAAGAAAGGAATGGAGGAAGTTGATTACAATAATGGTGGTCTCTAACCAACAGCGTAAGAATCCCTAGAATGAAGGCCTGTATTTATAGATGAAGGTGGCCTCCAATCTGATTGGAACTTCGGCAATAGGATCTTCTCAACCATATGGGTCCACCATAGGGAGGGCTAGGCCTAAATCTCAATGGATAGGGATCGGTACCGATCCCTTCATGTGTTGAGTTTGGGCTAGCAGTCTCTATGGTAGCTCCCTTATTCTCCAACATGATGGTGCTTTAAATATCAAGGTGTTTTGATGTGTGGAGCTCTTGCTTTTCTTCAATCCTTGGCTCAGCTTCATGATAGTCTGAAGAATGTCGATCCTTCCATGTGTTGACGTGCCGAACCTCCTCATTGTTCCAAGATAGTTCGAACCATCCATTACCTGCTAAGCTGATCCCTCCATTCATTGCACACAATGCCGATCCATATCTCATGATCAACATCATGCCGATCCATATCTCATGAGCCATATTATGCCGACCCATCTTCACATAAGCAACATTATGCCGATCCCTTCGTACATTGAATGCAATGCCGATCCATTTTGGAGTGTTACGTCGAGCCCTATAGTGTCAGAGACGTGTATACCAATCCCTTCATATATGGAATGCCATGCCAATCCCTATAGCATTACAACTTATACCGATCCCTCCATATTTCCATTTAAATTGACTATCCTGCCAAGTAATCATGCCAATCCTCTAACTCCTCAAATGTATGCCGATCCCTTGAATAACCATTAAGGCCGACCCCCTATCACCTTACTATGCAATACTGACCCCTTTGCTATCTCATCCAAGTTGACAAATGACCATGTCGGTCCCTATTCCGTTCAAACTAGTCTCCATAGTTCCGACATCCAGCGTTGTCTGTCTATTAACTCCGTTCGGTCCGGTTTCGTATAACTGTCCGAACTCTATATTTGGGTCCTGTAGCCCTGGCTTCGCGGTCGCTCTTCTCATCAACTGTCGAATCTACCTTCCATGATCAACCCTATATAGCCGGGCCAGGGTACCGAGTAACACCTACGAAATCGAACACATGCAAAATGCTAGCAAATACATGACCTAACAATTCAAACTCTAAGTGGTCACATCTTATCCCAAGAATCACATAACCTCCTACCGGATTTGCAACCCTTAAGGAAGTAACTAGGTATGAGGGTTCTAGGTTAAGCTTATCTACCAAACAGCGAGATACAAAAGAATGCGATGCATCAGTATCAAATAGAACACTAACTGACATACCATAAATCATAAGCGTACCTCCCAACACAGCCTTTCCCTCTTACTCTGCGGTTGGCCTCGAGGTAGCTGGCTCCAATACAAACACTTTGTCATTTCCATCCTTGGTTGGCTCCTTGCACTAGTTCTTATAATGTCCAATTTGATCGCAGTTGAAGCATCTAATATTCTTCTTCCCGATCACCTTATTTCCATCTTCCGAGTGACGTTCATTTGTGAAATGCCCTTTTTTGTCACATTTATAGTAGACAACCTCCGTCTTTCCTTTCTTAGCAGCTCCACTTTTCTAAGCCCCTTTCTTGTGGAAAAACTTCCTTTTCTGACTCTGCCCTCCTTGAGCTTCCTTTGCCTTATTTCTTTCAAGAAAAGCAAGCATCTCTTCATGCCTCAAAGCCATTTCAACAACAACATCACATGGGTCCCTAATGTGCGGTAATGTGGCCTTAGCAAGCTTAGGCTTCTACCCACGAATGAACTTTTCATTCCTCTTAATAACAGTATCAACCGTAGCGTAGCCATATCTCGTTAGCTCCTCAAACCTAGTCGCATACTCAAGCACTGTCATATCTCCTTGCTCAAATTCAGCAAACTTCCTTAGCATAGTAGACTTAGCAATCTCTGACATAACCCCTCTCCTCAAACCTTCTTTTGAACTCAGCCCAAGTCAAAGTCTCCTTGTTGACTCCAATAGTAACATTGTTCCACCAATACAGTGCTGCTTCTTGTAACTGTCTAGAAGCTAGTCTTCTTTTATGCTCATCGTTGAGCCCCAAATCAACAAAAATCCTCTCGCAATGAAGTAACCAATTCTCCACTTCAATTGCGTCTTCAGTACCAATAAACGGATTTCCTCGTAGCCGAGCATAATCTCTACTCAAAACTGCATAGTTATTGACCACCGGAGCTTCTTGATTTCCTCCTCCAGCATTTCCTCCAACTACTCCAGCAACAACTCCCGCTTGCATCATGTTTACGAAGAATTGATACATTGCTTCCATGTTGACTTGCGGGACTCCAGCACCCACATTTGCAGCTTGTACCTGACCTGGGTTCCTCCTGGTATTTGGTCTAGCATTTCCATTAGTTATGGTGCTTTTCCCACCAAGGTTAACTCTTCCACTTCTAGCATCCATATCTGCAATCGAGTCTTCGTAATATATAAAAGAATAAACTAAGAGAGATGGGAGAATAGAGATAAAGCGTTACTTATATATAGCAAATACAAGTACATTACTATAGCATTATCCCATACCCCAATCTTTTCTCATATTCCTTAGGATTATGTTTTCAAAATCATTTTAAGTTTAAAGTTTTTCATAAACCTATGCTCCGATACCAAGTTGTGACATCCCCTATCTTGAGGTCCGAAGCTAAGCGCTACAGATGTTGTAGTCATTTATAGTATTAACTTCCGGTGACAAAATACGGTAATGTTATTGGTATCCATAATATCAGAAGCACATGAAAATGAAACAAAATCACATATTTCAAAAACAGCATACTTTACTGATTACATTTCAAAACATGTTTCATATTCCATTACATAATCCCAAAACGTATCCCAATTTTTAATCAAATATAATTATTACAAAATACGCCAAGAGCGACATATGAAGATGTCCCATTGGACGATCAGAGTACTAAATAGACAAAAACTATCTTAATACATCACAACAGAAATAGAAATAATATAACAACTCCTAGATAGCTATCCATGCCTCCTACACATCTTCGAAAGCTTTATTCATCCACCTCCTAAAACCTGTAAATCGTCAACTCTTAACCTACTTAAATCATATTTTGAGCATTCGAGAGTTCAAGGGGAAAACATAAACTTCGAGTCAGACATAAAGCCTGGTGTGAATAATACTATACATCTCGGTTAGCTGATATTAAGTGAGACCACGCCGCTTAGCGGAACGTGTTTCCCCTCACTAATATCCCTTTTAAAACATATCTTTTGCAAATCAAAATCCTGCAATCAAACTGATTAAAGCAATAATAGCAATATCATGTATGCATACAAGTCAGGTAATTAATGGACTATCTGTCCGAACACTATAGTTTTGTTTGGCTAACTACTAACCTTTGGCTGACTCGGGCCTACCTAACATAATAAATAATCTAATTTCTTTTAGACACACTTCTGGACGGTCTGTCCTTAACTTACTTCTCTCAGGGTCAGCTGATCCTAATGGTATGGCGGGCTCACCAATAACATACCTTTCTCTTTATATTCCTTTCCGTGTGTAAAATCATTTTAGTCTTACCTGTGACAAAGCCCTACACACTGGAATTTTGGGCTTATATTAGCTAGGGGCTACTAGCTAAAGTATAGGGCAAGACCCTATACCAGTCCCATCTAGTATTCTAATATCTGAATCATTTACTTACGGTTAACTTCCCCATCAAACTTTCCTTGAAAACATTTCTTTCAAATTGGTTTAACCCTTTAAATCATACTTAAACAAGAAAAATATACTCTTTGCTTTACTCAAATCTCTTTGTCATGTTATATATACTTTACATAAAACATTATTGATGAAAACATTTGAAACCCTTGTTTAAAAGCTTTAAACAACCCCTTTCGAAACCTTTGAAAGTACCCTTTTCGAAACCATTGAAAGCACCTCTTTCGAAACAAGTTAACTATTTTACTGTGAAACCTTAAGCCGAAAGACCAAAACATACCTTTCGAAACCATTTATAATAGACCTTTCGAAAGCATTGAAAGTATCATTTCGAAAGCTTTATAAAACCTTGACATCCTCTTTTTAAAACACTTTAAACATGCCTTCCGAAAACATTGGAAACCTTCCATTTAAACATTAAAGTAAACCTTTTGAAAACATTGGGGAACTACCCCTTCGAAACCTTTATCATATACCTTTCGAAAGCATTAAGTCCTTTGCATAAATCAAACCTTTCAAAAGCATTTGGTTCAAGTAAAAATATGTGGAACATAGTTTCGAAACCATTTAAGACCATTCCTTTCAAAACCTCTGAGTTTAACATTCAAAATCTCAAAAGGGTCTTAAAAGAACTAAGTCGAAAGCAACTCTTTCGAAAGCAATTTCCTAAGTAAAAGAAGTGGTTGGTGTCGAAACCAATCCCTTCGAAAGCATTGGAGAAGCGGCTCAGGGTTTAAAGCGAAAGAACCCTCTCAAAGGCATTGCTTCGAAAGGTAAAATTGGGTAGTAGGGGTTTCGACCCCTTCGAAAGCATTTTCTTAAAACAAAGGTGGCAACCTCTTTCGAAAACTCTTTTCTTATAAAACACTTGACCAAGTCGAAAGCTATCTCATTCGAAAGCATTCTTTTCGAAAGCAAAGCAAGCGGCATTTCCTTTTGAAAGCAAAACAAGGTCTCGACCCCTTCGAAAGCACGTTTCGACTCTATACCTTTTGCCTATCTCAAATACACTACGTACCAAGTCTTTGATACCATGTGTATTGGTTTCGACTAGGATGGAGGCGGAAGTATGGTCGGAAGGTAGCTGTCGAAAGTGGCGAAATAGCAAAACCTTGTAAAACTAATTTTTAACTTTATAAAGTAATTTCTTTCTAATTAACTTTCTTTGTTTTTCAACATATGATTGGATGCCAATATGTTTCCAAAATCTTTTCTAAAAATTCTACCGAATTTCAGAGATTAATAATTTAAAATGTTTACAAATTGCCCCTTCTCCTTTTATAAACATATAAAACGTTTAAGTCCCATACATTAAATAATTTTATATACTTCTTAAAACAGTTAGGAAAATTCTCCAAAAATTGCCATAAATCACTTTTAATATGTTTTCCAACACATATAAATTTCTGACCCAAAGCCAATATAAAATAGCCATAATTAATTTTAAACCCAATTTAACCAATTTCTTCACTAAAAAATTTATGATAAATCCACATTAATTCAGAAAATTATGAAACTTGAAACTCGTCTCTAAAATAATATTTCTGACCTTATATCAAAATCGTAAGGCATTTGGATGCCATTTAATAGGTTTTTCAAGTTAAACCTTATCATAAAATCTATATGAAATAGCATAAATCATCAACAAGCATATATCTCTATTTAAACAATCAAAACATGGCAATTCATTTGCAAAATAAATCCGGATCTCAACTAAAACCGAAAACAATAAAATGAGATGTAACATATTATTCACCTTTAGCTTATGATTAAGGAGTTTGATATTTGCTTCTTGAGTTAGATTGATTAAGCTTCCTTCCTCTTGGTTTTAGCTTCTCTTCTTCTTACTTCTTATAATGGTGGTCGGCGTCTTCTTTAATTTAGTTTTGCTTATGAACGTGTAAAATGAAAGTGCATGAGGGTTTAGGGTATAAGAATATAACTTATTCCTACTTTGCCCTTATCTATTAGCCTTTCCTATTTCATTTCAATTCCCTTTAGTTCATTGTTTAATTTGGCATGTCTACCCTTCTATTATTAAAATCTCAATTCCCTTAACCATTTTTATTATTTCATTTAATTTAACTAATTAAATCTCCTAATTAATGTTAATCAAAATTAGGGTCGTTACACTTTAAGAGCCATAATGCCCCAAGTGCATATCCTGTTTTACGAGTACTCTGGAAATCCACTAGTATCAACTTTCCCTTTGCACACATCATTTGTACTATAGCTCATCTTAGAACTATCCTTACAACTTCCATCTGAAGTCATCGCTGTTGGGAACTATTCTTGACAGCCATCACTAGTCGTAGAATGTCATTGTTTGTCTCGTAGCCTTCCTCCAATAGTTCCTTCAATCTAACTCGTATTCACATACTCTGCATCTCGAAGTACAACTATCCATCGTCAAAGCCATCACTTTCAATCATTGAATCATCATCATCGAATCATGCATCATCATCATAAATTGCCACCGAACCTATTGGTTCGGTACTAACCCTACCCTTAGCCCGAAGTAGAAGCACTTAGGGCTTGAAGTTGGTATAAATGTGAAGGCTGAAAGATTTGTTCCTAGGACTCGAAGCAAGCATGTGTATGACTTGAAGATGCCTTGGGAACCCTCATCGCCAAACCATGCAACCCTGAACCATAAAACCTGATCCATCACCACCAAACCAAGTCGCTACCGATCCATGCCTACCTCGATCCAACACTTCACTCCATTTTCAAAAACTAAGCCCAACCTTGCACCTTATTGAATCGGTACCGATCCAAGAGCACCGATCCAACACTTAGCAAACTCTTTCACTCAAGGTTTTAAATCTCGGATTTCGGTCACGTCTCGTCTCGAAGAATTTAGATAGCTTATCTCGTATCGGGTGAGATCTCGAACGAGATAAGTGCATCTCGGTCGTCCATCTCGGATTTACATCTCGGTTTCTAAAATTCATTTCGGAGTTATCTCGGAGTATATGTCATGTCGAAAATTAGTTTTCATACACCTAAATTTATAATACTAGTCACTACCTTAAGGAAAACACTATGCACTTACCTTGAATATATCACACGCTTATAATTAGTAATTTAGTATGGAAAAATATCACTTGTATCATGTAAAATAAACAAATAACTAGATTTAATGAATAATGTTCAATATAATATCATATGAGATAAAGTAGATAAGAAACAAACCATAACATATGCACCTTTACTTTGTTTGATCATTCACTTAACTTTCCTACACAATATAATGTCTCATTTCTACCTTTTATGATTTATAGTGCTGCAAGGGAAATCTTAATTTTATAACTTCAAATACAAAAGTCTACAAGTAGAATTAAGATATTCTATGTCTGATTATAGTATTTAATTATTAGTAAACAAAATCTCATTAAGCAACTAATAGCATAAATATTTCAAACAAACGTAGAAAAAAGCATACATAGTACAAACAATTTCAAACATTTAGTAATATTATAAGAAAAGCAAAAAAAATGATGTACGAATGAACATGTAATCATCAAATGAAATTAATAGATGAAAGAGAATTCCTTTATTGCTTAAAAATAAGCCTTGAGGAAAAAAATTATAGCAGCAAAGACTAAATGAAATCAAATTGGGAATCCATTTAGAACATAAAGTTAAATAAGTGAAGCCCAAAATTTATAGCCGCAAAAAAGATAGAGTTAGGAAAAAAACTCAAGAAAGTGTCGAAAAAAGAAAAATGAAATCGGATGTAAATTAATTTGGATCAGAAACCTAAATGAAAATCATAAAGTGAAATACTTACCATAATCGATGTAGATTTTATCATCTTCTTACACTCGTCACTGCCGTAAAATAAGAGACGAAGATTAAATGAGATTTATATAATAAATAAGGGTTAAAAAAAGTACAATTAAGAAGGCTTAAATTAAGGTAAAGGATGAGCTAGCCCAATACGAAAAAGAGTTGATTTTTTCCAAAATTCAAAAATTCGGCCGATATCTCGCTATTAAATCTCGTCCGAGATACCGGACGAGATATTGAAATCTCGTCCGAGATTTGGGTCAGACGAGATTCAAACGAAATTAGTTGTTTCGAATCGCCCAGGCTTGAAAACGAGATCTCGGCCGAGATGAGCGAGATTTAAAACCTTGCTTCCACTTTGCTTTAGTGATCCAACATTTATCATGAACCATCGCCATCACCGATCGATACCCTATGGATCGGTACCGACCTGCCCGTTAGCCGAATTCCTCTTTCTTATCTCCACTAATCCTACATCAAACATGAACCAAGTAACCCCATGGATCAACACCGATCCATGGGCACTACCAATCCCACAATTGCTATGCTTTACCTCATCTTGCCATGCGATCCATTAACACACGCTAATGACCCAAGAATTCCATCGTATAACTCGAAATGATCCATCCTATGACAGGAGCACGCCTCGAAGTAATCTTCCACTATTCCATAGTCTCCAAATTACAACTAATCCATCTCCAATTGGCCATAACTCAAGCAAATGAATTCCAAACAAATTGAAATTTGAAATGTAGCTTTAAGGGGTCCTTCTTAACCTTTACCATTGATCGCATATCATTTGAATAAATTAACCATTATAGATTGTCAGTGATCCATAGCCTATTCTTATAACTAAGCCGCCATTTGATTGGCGCTTTCATCCATTCAACGAACATACTTTACATACAATATATCCTAACAACCATACATCCATGCACATCAAAGTAAAGCCTAAATCTAAAGAAGAGAATCCATAAGAACAAGGAGATCCATAAGAACATGAATTTTTACAAAACTTTTCCAAATCGTTTGAAATTTACATATGTGATTAAAGAGGAGGGTTTAAAACATACTTTAGAGTTTAGAAATCAATTTAAAATAACAGTTTAAGGTGTATAATGACTAATAGTAAGTAAGATATCCAAACCACTCACCTTGACCCAAAGTAATCCAAAGGGAGTCCAAAGGTGCATAAATCTTGAGATGAACAGTAGCTCCAAGATCTCCAACAGTAATTCTTCAAATCTAGGTGATAATTACGCTAATCTCCGTTTAATGGAAAGATTTGGCTAATTAAAGTTGGGTTTAGAGTGGTTTATAGGGTAGAGAAAGTTAATGGTGGCTCTTTAAATATTTTAGGAAGTGTGAAAATGAGAAGGAGAAGTCTCATCAGCCCCATCATGATGCTAATTCCGAAATAAGCTATAGGCCCAACTATTAACTCGCTAGTTATAAATTAAGCTATTCAAAATTAAGTGAAACTTCAAACAGTCATAACTTCCTAACGGAAGGTCCATTTTCCTACCATGACCACTCTATAGAAGGAGAAACAATCATCCCGATCTAATGGAAGTGTTTTCAAACCCCAATTTGGCTCTTATTAAAAGTTAGTTCGGAAAAATACCTGGTTTTCGGAAATTTCTATAAAATAGTTAAAAGATATTCTTTAGGATTTTTCTTTATAATTTTTAAGTACCCAAAGTATACTCACTACCATAAAAATAATGGATCCAAAATCATTTGTTAAGGCATTGAAAAAAAGACGCAAAGTTGTAGCAAAACATGTCAAAAACATACAACAGAACTTTAGACAACATTTCTAGAAATGCTATCTTTGTTATTTGAAACTATGAATTATGTAAAAATGATATTCAAATTAAGAAATTTTCCCTAATCTTATTTGGGTTGTTTTCTAACTTATATTAGAGTGTTTTAAAATTGTTTTCATCTTTAAATATATTTTAAATAATTAATTATGAATTTTTAAAAGTAAGTGGCTTTTAAAATAAAATATGTTTATTTTAGTTTTTCTATTTATTTCCAAATTAGTTATTTTTACATAATATTCTATATAAATAATTATAGTATTTTAAAATTGTTTTAACATATTAATAATTATTTTAATGGTAATCCTATATATATATAAGTTTTAAAAGGTAAGTTAAGCATTTTATAAATATAATAAAGTAAGTTTGGATTTTAACACTTAAGTTGAAATAAATGGTTTTGTGGAACTACTTAAAGTTTATTACCTCGATTATTAAGTGTGGATATGCTTTGATCTTTAAATAAATGTTTTAAAGTTAATGATAAGTATAGAAATGGTTTTGGGTTATAGTAAACAATGTTTTAGTACATTTTTTTGACGCGTATTGTTAATTATACTTAGAAATATAATTAGATATTTACTAATGAGTATTTAGTAGATAACTATAAGTAAATGGTTTTGGGTTCATTGTGACAAACGTTTGAGTAAAAGTTGTCTTTAACCCTTAAAGTAATTAAATCTTTAAAAAGAAAGTCTAAAGATAAATGTTTTTAAAGTATGAAATGGTTTTGGGTTTGCAGTAAACAATGTTTTAGTAACATTTGTTTTTAAACCCTAGAATTATAATTTAAAGTGGAAAAATATTATAAATATAATTAGATCTTTAATAATGGAATTTTAAAGATGATAACAAGTATTGAAATCTTTTATAAAAAGAAAGAAAAAAAATTATATGTTCAATTTATAAAAGAGAAGGGGTTTACGGTAACAATGTTTTAGTAACATTTTTATTTAACCTCTTTGATTATATTTTTAAAAGTGAGAAAACTTTGTTAAATGATTTGTGAATATACTTATACAGTTGAGATAAGTATATGAATACTTTTGAAGTATTGAAAAGAGTATAAGTGAATAGTGAAATAGTAGAATACAAGTATATATATTTTATAAAGAGAAATTAAGTATATAAAGAAAGTTTTAATTAATAAAAAAGTATTAATTAATAAAGGAAGTTTTGATTAATGAAAGAAGATTTATTAAATAAAAAGGAGTTTTACTAATAAAAGGGTTTTTGATTAATAGAGGATAAATTAATTAAAAATGGATTAAAAGTCGTTTAAGTGACTTGATCGTGCTTTGTATGAATTGATAGTGGTTATGTGTTTACTTACTCATGAAAAGTATATGGGACTTAGTTCCTTATGCGATTCTTCACATTATTGTTGAATATGACCAAATTTATCGATTCAGTATTGGAGAGGCCGGGATCGGTAAGTGTTCTACTTATCGAAAATCACTTTAAGACCAAGATACGTCCTCTATCTCTTGGAAATAGATCTGTTCAAGATGCTGGAATCCAATTGGGGATTCATGATTTGTTCAGGTATTGAAGACTTATGTGAGAGATGTCGAATGTGACCTTAACATCGAAAATGGCTAAAAACAGAGTAGGTATATAACCAATGGGGTTTAGCTAACCTCGAAGGGTACATATCAACTCCATTAACTAAAGTATGTTTATCAATTGTTGCTAGCGAGAGTTGATGGTATTCGGAACACGTTTTTTGTGTGAACCAGCTATGTCTTCGTTATTGGGCATATTTTATCTAGAGATATACGACACTTGCAAGGCACTTTCTGACCCTTGCCAAGAGGCTTGCTTCGATGTACTGAGGACCCTCTAATGGAAAATCCATTTATACAAACGCACCTTAGCGATTTTAGATGTACTCTAATATACTACAATGTGAGATGCAAGCATTTCAGCTATATTATATTTATTTTAAACCCTAAACATTATTAAAATATCGTTTGCAAGCAAATTGGCCACAAACACCTAAGAACAGATTTAAGTAGTGAAATAAATGAAGAAATTAAATGTAAACAGAGGAAAAACACTGAATATCAAGAAAAATGCAGCAGAAAACAAAAACAACAAGATTTATAGTGGTTCAGCATTGATTGTCTACGTTCACTTTGAATATTCTCTTTATTTCTTGTCATGGCCAAAAGTTTGACCAGTATTGATCGAAAGGATTGCTTCTAAGCAAAGAGATGATCCATTGCTAGACGAAAGGATTAGAATATTGGAAGGCAGAACTGAGATTGATGATTTAAAGGATATTAGGCTTCAGAATGGATGGTTAAGAAAAAAGGGACAATTGTGTGTTCCAAATGTTAGTGACCTAAGGAAGGAAGGAAGTTCTTAGGGAATGTCATCGATCGAAGTTTGCTATTCATTCTGGAGGAACTAAGGTGTATCAAGATATGAAAAGAAGTTTCTTCTGGGAAAGAATGAAAAGAGATGTAGGCTGGGTAAAGCATTGTTTGAATTACCAGCAAGTGAAAGCCAAGTGGTTTGCTTTAACCTTTAGATACCAGTTTGGAAATGAGATTCTATATCCTTGGATTTTATTGACTAGTTGCCACCACTACACCATATTGTCTATTTTGCCACACCCAAATGCGGAAGAATTGCCACGGTCTTAAGCCGTGGCAATTTTACCATGGTTCCGAACCGTGGCAAACTAATTTGTCATGGTTGTTGACCGTGGTAATTTTGGAATGGCTATTGAACATTCCAGTGTTATCCAACAAAATTCACCCCTACCCGTGTTGCTGTATATCTCAAAAATTCACCCCCTTGTAAAAAAAACGCCCTGCACATCCATCCCCAATTATTCACCTCCGTGCCCTAGCTTGCATCAATTGTCACCCCCTTTCCTCAGTTTTCATCCGCTCTCATCGTTTCCATCCAATTCCGCTTTTTGCTTTGTCGAAAATGGTAATCCTCTAACATTGATTTGGGTCAATTGATTATTATTGTTTAATGTCTGAGTCTTTTTTTCTCCCTAATGATTATTGAGATTAGGTCACTGATTGTTGCGTGATAGTTTATTAGGGTTTTCAGCTATCGTGATGGGATGTATCAATCGAAATGTTTTTATTAATAAATCGAGTTTATTAAAGTGATGTGGAAAAGAGCCATGCCAACAATTAGTGATTAAACTACTGTGATGTATAATTGATTATATTTAATTCAATACATGGATTTCTTTTTTAATCCTTTTTTTGTTGAAGGTTCATCTCGATTCACCCCAATTCTTGAATGAGCTTATAAAATTGTATAAAGGTGCCTGGGAGAAGGGATTTGTTTGGGTCACTTTCAGGCGCTGTAAGTTTTTCGTGATTCTGTATCTTATAATGTTATTCATATATTTTGGTTGACCTTTATACCCGAGTGATGATTTTTTTCTCACTCTCGACTTGTATTATGTAAATAGCATCCATGAAAAGCAAAGCTGCGAAAAACAAAATGAAAACAGAAAAAGACCATTGAGTATAAATGCCTTGTCCGTGCTACTAATGGAAAGAAAAATATTGCCACTGCGGTATGCTATACTTAACTGAATGCCTGTTTTACTGTTAGCGTTTTTCTATTTTGTTGCGATTAATATCTTATTAATGTCAGTTTCATATTCTCATGCAACGATACATTTTGTTGTAATTGAAGCTCTCTGCTAAAGAGCACCAAAAGTTTCAATCTTCTTATGAAACAATGCTTAAAGCTCACATGACTGCTTTGAAGAAAAGAACAAGAAAAGACAAGAGAGCTCACCCAGTTCCAGCCATAGAATGAGGTTAATCGTGTTGCTTTCCTTTATTTTGGCAAACTTTTATTTTTTATTTTTTTGAACTCATATGAAGTTGTAGACTTTTTTGAACCTGCAAGTACTTGATTTTCATCATGTCCATTTGTATTTTATTGAGCTTTTCTTAGTGTTCCCTTGTTCTTTTGTTACCATCACCACACAAGTCTCTAGTCCATGTTCCAATGGTGTTTTATTGTTCTTAAGTTTGGTTTGAAGTCTAAACCTTGTAAAGTAATTGACTTAAATTCTAGTTTATTAATCCAGAAGTTAAAAAATTTAGAAGATCGGTGGTTTTTCGTGTCCTTCCTGTTGGAAGATAGGATAGTGGGAGAGTGATCTGAGATGCTCGAAGTAGGGACAAATATGGAGAAATTTGGCCAAAGGCATAAAGCTTCAAGACTGTAAAATGATTAGTTAATTAACATAAGGTTCGTTTTGCATATTTACTCTTGTTTTTCCAAGTGTATGGACATCCAACAGTGGGTATGACATAGAGATGATTGGAAAGGGTTTGGTTGAGAGGGGCAGTATTAGTTAATGACAACTAGTTTCCACCACTGTTAGAATACCAAGGAGATAAGACTGCTAAGAGTTTTCCGACAATTTTTCCCTTTTTGATGATAAGCTGGAATATAAAGGCTATTTAATTATTACATCTCATTATTTAATTATGGATTTACTTTGAATTAAGTTTTTTTCTTCTTTCTATATAGGCAAGTGGCGATATAATCTGGGAAAGAATTAGCTAATGGATTTAGACAAATTGACCTATAAAGCTATGTTGATCATTGAGCTGTGAGTACTTGCCTTCATTTAATATCTGCTTACTTATTACATTAAATAAACGTCTCTTCACAAGTGGGAACAAAACTTGTTTAATTCGGAAATTGCATTTTACCTTTTGGGACTGGGAATTTAAACCTAATACCTTCATTCGATGAAAAACAGACAAAATTGGTAAAATATAGTGGAGCTGATTGATTATTGGAACACGTTATTCATTATTAATCTTTTTGGTATCCACTTGCCCAACTAATAATGTGAATGACAACACTTTATTCAATTATTGGAACATTACTAGGTTGTTAAACTGTCAGTATTTGCTTCGTCACATCGTTAAAAACAGCATCACATGTGATTCAACATGCAAAAATAATATGTAAATTTAAGGAATTTTATACCTCGTATATGTGGTCTTTATGGCATTTAAAGCAACCACATGTGATTATAAGCTGTCTTTCATGAAAAAAAGAAGACCAAGAAACTAATTACTTTGTTTTTTTACTATGTTAATACTTTAATGTATTTTTAAAAATTTAATTTAGTGTAACAATTATGATGAGTGTTTTTGGGATTTATACATTTTAGATGTATGTAATGTATGCAACAGTTCTGTTTATTTTATTTTAATTTTACACTGGAGCAAAATATGTACTATGTTTTCTGAAAAAATTAAAATAGGTATTGTATGGTTGTTTAGGCAAAGGATTATTCTTCCATATGATGTGTGAACATAAAAACATACGGATGAAAGATTAATTTGGATTTTAACTCGTAAGTAATAAAAGGAGAATATTTCACCATTAATGATTCTTTATAGTGATGCATGTATGATCAAATATAACATTTAATTTTGTTGACAGTTTTCATTCTTTAGTTTATAATAGTTTACTGGTGGTTTCTTTGAATTTATAGCATTACAAAACAATAGGTCATGTTTGATTTCATTTTGGGAAGAAAATAGTGGTAGAAGAGAGCGATTCTTGCAATTTTAGTATAATGTAAGGATACTTTCATAGCTTTCAAACTTTGTTTTTCCCAGTTAATTACCATTTTTAATGCTAATTAGTTAGGGATATCCCTCATTTAAATAGAAATAGCAGTAGGAGTAGTTTCAGTTTACAACTAATTGTATACATTTTTGCCACGGATTAAACTGAATATGGTTTAATCAACAACTGAATTTTCAATTTTTACAATTTATTTCTAGCTTCCTACACAATGTATACTATATATAAATAACGTTTGGATACCGAAGAATAAAAAACATTTATTGTGTTTGTAGACATATCTCATTTTGTTTCGTTGAATCAAGTTTTACTTGCTTTTATAATGCGTTGCACAGGTTCACTAATAAATTAACATGCATTATTTATTCCTTGTTTCTTATCTGCTGATTTGTGACATTTGATTAAAATAAGTAGGGAATACAAAAAATTAAATTCCTGTTGATACGCTTGATAACTATAAAGTATAAACGACCTCGTTGCATTTGAGTCTCAAATGAGAAATGGTTCATCTATTTAAACCTTAAGGAGTCTCAGATGTGAAATGGTTCATCTATTTAAACCTTAACGTCGTTTGAATGGCATTCAGTAATACATAGCAAGAAGGAGATTATCAAGCATAGAGACAAACGTAGCAAGAAGGAGGTTTGAACATCTCAAACTACATTGCTGCATTTAATTTCACCCATCAAATCTTGTACACTGCAAAGAATAACAAAGCTTTGCGACATGTAATCATTTCATTCCCGTGTCTATGTGTGTAAAAGTGTTTTTTTGTCTTTGCTGTTTGATGTATTTAGATTTGAACGTTTAGTTATATAAGAGTTGCTCTGTCCAGTTAATGATTAAATGTAATCATTTCTGCCCAATGTGTTCATTGACTCCTAGTTTTACTGTCATCAATTGCATTTTGAAACTTTGTGCATTGTGAATAAACTAACTTTCCATACAAAACGTACAGTGTTTACAAATTATTCTTACACACTTGTGGCATTAATAAGTAACAAACAAAAGCAATTATGTTTACTAAGAGGTTGTTTTGTTTGTTTTGTACTCACTTGAAAATAATGGTTAACTTGATAGTAGAATTAGCCAAGATTTTTTTATTAGATATTACTATCCCACATCAACTAATTATTTATATATCCTTTTTACAGGACTTACTGTTGAAGTGGATGATGTGAAGCCTGAAGTTGAAATACATGCCTTATATGCGAAATCTTATTGTATCATTGTACTGTACTTGTATTATGTATTGCCTCCTCACAACAATGTTGGAGATTAGTTACACTTTGTAGCGTGTATTATGTATTGTTGCTGAATTGTTGTTTTTATGTATCATTGTACTGTACTTAATGAACTATCTGAAACTTTTGTCTCCATGTGTCATCGTATTGTACTTGATTAATTATCGGAAACTTTTGTCTTCATGTATCATTGTATTGTAATTGATGAACTATTTATAACAGTGAACCGTATTGTGAATTGAGACATTTACTTTATGTTTTGAGTTTCAACTGAGGCGTTATTTTGTATTGAATTGAAACGAAGTAAGAACCGCTGACGGTTAATTGATTTGAGCAACATACAAAAATTTGCCACGGCCTAAAGCCGTGGCAAAACATATATTTGCCACGGCTCTAAGCCGTGGCTGATCGAAATATTGCCACGGCCTCAAGCCGTGGCAAAATTGAAAACAGCCACGGCTCTGGGCCGTGGCAAAATTTTTGCCACTGCCTATTTTGCCACGGCCCAAAGCCGTGGCAAAAGCTTTTAGCCACGACCCAAAGCCGTGGCGAAATGACTTTTCTGGTGTAGTGCACGGTTGAATAGGGGAAACGAGAGTATTTGGGTCATAGTGAATAGACCATCCAAAAGTGCACACTTCATTCTCGTTAAGTCGATAAGGACAACACATGTATTGGCTAAGTTGTTTATGAAGAATATTGCTAGGCTGCATGGGATTCCTAAAAGTATAGTCAGTGACAGAGATACTTTGTTTACTAGTGAGTTTTGGAAGAGTCTACAAGAGGTATTAGATACCAAGCTTAAGATGAGTACCGCTTATCACTCACAAATGGATGGGTAGATAGAGAGAGTCAATAAGGTACTTAATATTTGTTGAGAGCTTGTGTACTAGATTTGGTAGGACATGCGAAGACCATTTGCACTTAGTTGAATTTTCCTATAATAATAGTTACCAGACTAGTATAGGAATGGCACCTTTCGAAGCTTTGTATGGAAGGTCGTACAAACCATCAGCATGTTGGTTAGAGATCGAAGGCAGATTGGTTTTTAGTCCAGATATGGTAAGAGAAGCCATATAAAAGAGTGAGTTGATCCGAGCATGGATGAAGGAAGCTCAATCTAGGCAGAAAAGTTATGTGGATAAGAGGCGTAAAGATCTAGAGTTCTCATTTATAGACCATTTTTTGTTAAATTATCACCGATGAAGGGTTTGGCACAATTTGGAAAGAGAGGGAAGTTGGCACTGAGATATGTAGGTCCATTTCCTATTATAGAAAGGATCGGGAAACTCGCTTATAGAATAGAGTTGTCGAATAGTTTGGCAGGAGTCCATAATGTGTTTCATGTTTCTCATCTTAGAAAGTGTGTGCATGATCTAGAGACTACTATTACTAACTGCATTGGAAGATTTAGTAGTGGAACCATGTTTGCGCCAAAAATGGTCACAAACCCCAAGTATTGTGAAAGCACCAGTATATGAATACAAATCATTAATATTCAGACACAAATCTCATATCTAAGCTAGCAATAAACAACAATCCAGAAGTAAATCACAAGAACACGAGATTTATAGTGGTTCGGCTATCTCTGGCCTACGTCCACTTCAATTATTTTTATCTTTTATTGATGTTCTTTGCTGATTACAGATGATTACAGCAGATACAATGAATGAATTCAAGTATAACAGCAATGGAAAGAAGTAGAATTGAATCTGGCAGAGTCTGGACGTTGGGCAGCCAAAAAAAAGATCCCTTTCTCCGGGCTTCAAGGGGCTATTTATAGGCGTAGGAGGCTGAGATCGCACTCAAACTTCGGGAGACTCCTTCTGGCACGTGAGGGGGCCCACGCAACCGACCCCACCAAGTTTCGACTCAATCTGTGATTGATTCGAAACTATTTCGTATCGATCAGAAAATGTTCCAATCGAGCTGAAACTTGGCAAGGACAAACTTTACCTCATGCGTAAGCTCCTGTGAAAATTTCGTTGCATTTGGATCAACAGTTTGTGAGATATGATCGATTCAAGGTCATGTTTTTCGTAGTCTGCTGCTTTCGAATCCACGCTTTCGTATCCGTCCATTCGACTAGATCGAGGCACATGCGCAGGAGATGACGTGGTGTGAGTTTCCTGGATCGATCCAATCCTTGCGGCGTATTGATCAAGTCCTCCGTGCGCTTTGCTCGCATCGCCATTTCACGTTGATGAAGACCATTTCTCATCCATCATATGCAACTTCATTCGCACTGGTAATTTATGCTCGGATCGATCGATTTTGGTCAAGTTCGTATCTATCAGATCGATACGAACCAATGGTTTTCGGATCGATACGAACAACAGCTGAGTGGTAGATACGAAAGCGGCATGCGATGGACTCGGTCAGGGTCGATATGAACTCGATGGGCATGGATCACAGTTTGGGATCGATGCGAAGACGATCGATTCGAGGGCGATCGTTTTGCAATCGCTAGCTCCTGGTGGATTCGAACAAACTGAGGCGGTGTCGTCCTGATGGATACGAATGCGATGGATTCGAAGCGGGGTGAAACTATTTTGATGGATACGAATCTGATGGATTCGAATAGACCATCACCTCGACTCTCTGAAGGGATTTTACCTAACTTGTATCGATCATATCTTACTCATATGAACTCCGATTAACCTGAAACTTGGAGCACTGGCTTTCATGGCTTTGCTTGTCATATCTTGTCAATTGCAGCCCGATCTGGACTCGGACAAAATTCATCGATATCCATGGTTATCCTGCAACGCATAGTTGACATTCATGGCTAGTTATTATTGATTTTCAGTCAGTTTTGGGTATCTCAGCTTTGCTAAAAGTTGGGATAACAAACCAGATATGACTTTTGTAAGACAACCAGTTCGTGTTGTGGAAAGAGATGAGAAGGGGGTTAGGAATAAGACAGTCAAATTAGTGAAAGTCCGATAGAGTGACAATGAGAAAGACTGTACTTGGGAGACGGAAGACAAGATTAAAGAGACTTATCCTACATTGTTCTGATGGTATGTTCTATATTTGTTGTGTATAGACTTTTTGCTAGTCAGGTAGGCTAGTATTGCTTTTATGCAATGTTACAGATGTTTCATGATTGATATGCTTGTTATTATTCTTAACGAAATTTTGAGGACGAAACTTTTTAAGGAGTGGAGCTTTTAACACCCCTGATTTTTATTAACATTATTCAGGAGATATGATTAGATAACTTAAATAGAATAATGTGATATGTAGTGAAATAAAGAGGATGAGGTTTGATAATTAACTGGGTTAGGCCTTAACTAATTAACTAATAAGACTGTTTTAAAACTTAACATATAAAAGAATATATAAGGAGGGAAAATTTGGAATAGATCTTTATTTTATCCCTTAAACCCTACCTCTCCCATTTCATTCTCATTTCACAACAATCAAATTGAAAACCCTAGAGGTCGACCATAACAAAGAAAGATTAGAAGAAGAAAGCAGAGGAAATTTTAAGGGAAAACACAAGGGAAAACATTCTCCATCAAATCTCAACTCCATTATCTAATTTAAACTCAATAATAATAAACTATCTCATTTGTATGCTTGTTTATTTTGGATCTGACTAGTTTTGATTTGTTGATGATGTTATGATGAGCCATGTTAGATTTTTACCATTGTTTGATTAAATAATGAATTATCAGAATTTTTATGAAATTATTATGATAGGTCTATGGTCAAAATCTTAGTTTATGATCTCCAAACGATTTTATTTTTGAGTATGTTGTGTAAAAAATAATTTTAGAAATGATTTTTTAATTTCATAATTTTTCAAATTAATGGGAATATTTTATAATTTCCTAAGGAAGGAAGGGCACTTAATTTGGGTTTTAATTATTAAAAATAATTAAATAATGATTTTGGCCTCGAAATTATTATATGTTAAAGAATATGTTAATTCTGATTTTTGGCAAATTTTTAGGATTTTTCCCAAGAGATTATGATTTTATAAGAATTTATTAAGTTAGAAAATCTTATAAATAAATATTAAATAATTAATATTATTTGATGGATGCGAAATTGCTTTTGGGAAAGAAAATCTGGTGCGGTAGTTTTTCTGAAAAGCTTTGGGTAAAGTATATTATTGTCCAATAGAAATTTGACAAAGAATAAAAGTTGGTAAAAATGAAATTGCTTTTAATAAAAATAAAATAGTTTTTATGATAATAACAACAATGTCATCGATATGCGGCATTGCCATGACGTTCGGCGTTAACAATAGGTGGTATCACTTTACAGTTGTGAGCGATTCGGAAGTAGGCGGCATTGACACAAAGTAATGCATGTGATACTTATGCCATAAGTATGTGATGCATTAAGTCATGCATCCAGCATTGACGTTATGGGAATACCGCATCTCATGGGTACATGATGTTGATGCCATGATTCATCAATGCCGACAGTTTTCAGCATTCTTAAATTTATGCCACATGCTTCCTATTTGACTCTATAGTCTAAGGAAGTGATGCCGCTAGTATTACTTACGAGATAGAAGTATTATGGCAACAATGCTGCTCATATCCACATACTTTCAACATTGATATAAAATGGCAATAATGCCGCCTGTTATCAAGTGCGGTATTCTATTTTATAGCGGCATAGCGGCTCAGTTTTTTTTTTGGAGAAAAATGTGTGATCCTTTATAAATAAAGGAGAGCACACATGCAACTATATATAACACAAAAACAAGGCGCTGCCAACATGCCTGGCAGGTAACAGAATTAGATACAAAAACAACAGTACTCAAGTACCCCTAAGATGAGTTCCAGCAAGGCCACCACCCATCACACCATAATATCGAGCTCCGGCATAGCCACCGCCCGATATTAAGGTGTTAGAAGTACCTAAAAACTAAGGAAAGTCCATAATACTGGATGTCGTAACAATCTATGAAGGAAGCTCCATGCTTATAGATCGGAAGAAAAGGAGATGAATCTGCTCTGAAGTGAATCTGAAAATGATACTGAATGGATGATCCGCTCAGGAGACTCTGAAGTGGAACTACTAGTGCATCTGAGAGGGAAACTCTGCTCTGATGATCTCTCTACAATCCAAAACCCTGAAATCTGAAGTCGCAAGTACCTGCAAAGTGAAACTAACATCCTATCCCCTGAACCTACGTCTGGCGAATGACTAAGAAAAAGATTAGAATTATACATATATATGTATATTTATACTATTTATATACATATATATGAATGTGAGAGATGGGAAAACAAAATATCTAAATAATACTGATAGGACTATGAATGAATGAATTATATATTAAAAAATCTAAATAATACTAACAGGACAAAAACAAAAGAATTAAAAGAAGTATAAACTAATAACAACAAATACGAGCATAAATCTAAAATAATCTTATGGACTATTGATCATAAGTAAGTTATAATTAACAGTAAAATCGTCATATAAGCTTGAAAAAATATTAATACTATTATAGTTGCTGTTGAAAATATTATTATTGAGTTTGTATAGATTAATATTATAACTAACCTTATTAAGATATCTTTTAAACAGATTAATTTTAGCTAATTTATATTTGGAATTAGAAATCCAATTAAAACAAAATGTAGAAATTGTATAAATCAATTTGTTAAAATGACTATTATTATTATTAAAAATTCTTTGATTTCTTTCAAACCAAATATACCAACAAATAATAATGAATAAGGTGTCAAGTAAAAATCTTATAATATTTTTGAACCTTAATCTAAAAGTATTCCAATAGAAATCACAATCTGAAATTTTAGTGGGTATATTAAAGTTAAAGATTTTAAGGGTATTAATTAGAATAAAATAGGTATCTGTGCAATTATAGTATAAATGATTAATATCTTCAAGATAATTGTTACAAAAATAGCATTTATTATTATTTTGAATATTTTTCCTTTTTAAGAATTCAATAGTGTTAAGTTTTCCGTGCAGAACTAACCACATATGAATTTTAACTTTAGGAGGAGCGTTAGATTTCCAGATAAATTTAAAAAAATTATTAGCTAATTAATAAATTTATAAAGTGAATTAGAAGTATATTTCTTACTCTTATCCCATTCCCAATTAATAATATCGTTATCATTATCAATGTTATAAAGGTTTAATTTAGCATAAAGCAAAGATAGTTGTCTAAAGGTAGAGCCTACTAAAATACTGTTAAAACTAAACTTCCAAGGAGGGTCATTTTCAGGAGAATAAACCTCACTAATTAAAGCATACTTAAAATTACAGATTTCATAAAGCTCTTTAAGCTATATCCTAAGAGGTAAAGCAGATATCCAGTGGTCATGCCAGAAAGAAGTACAATTGCCAGAATGAACTATTGTAGTAATACCTAGATTAAAAATCTCATTACATTTTAAAATAGATTTCCAAAAGTTTGATAAATTGCAACTTACTGTAGGGGTAATTTGATATAAATTACTACTACCATTATAGTAATATTTAGAAATAATCTCTTTCCAAGTAGCTTTATCATTAATATCCTTAAACTTCCATAACCATTTACCTAATAAGGATAAGTTCATATTACGCAAATTAATGACTCCTAAACCTACGTCTGTTTTAGATTTACAGATTTATTCCCAATTTACTAAGCATTTGATGCAACTATTAGAGCTTTCACCACTCCAAAGGAAATCCCTTCTAATTTTATCTATTTTATCAATCACCTAGTCTAGAAACAGATGCATAGACATCCAATAGATCGGGAGTGCTGATAAAACCGAATTTATTAAAACTAATCTACCCGCTCTAGATAGTAATCTCCCGTTCCAGTTAGAAATCCTATTTTTGATTTTATCTATGATTAAAAAACAGTCGTCATGTTTGAGCTTAGTAGGCCTAATTACAAAACCAAGATAGTCAAATGGAAAGTTCATAGTTTTACAATTTAGAGTACTAGCTACTAAATTTTCAACTTTCTCAAAATCATTTAAAACTAAAACAGAACTTTTGTCAAAATTTATTTTTAAACCTGATAATAATTCAAAACTATATGAAATTAACTTAAGTGTAATAATATGCCTAGGTAAATGAGAGGAAAAAAGCAAGGTATCATCAGCAAATTGGAGAACAGAAATACCGTTACGTGATATATCATTACCTACCAAACCCAAAGATCCATTAACGACCGCATTTTTAATTATTTTAGCAAAGACATCTGCAGCTAAGTTAAATAATAGAGGCGATAAAGGATCTCCTTGCCTTAAACCTCGCTTAGATTGAATTTTATTACCTAAAATACCATTAACCATTATACTAGAGTTACCAGTTCTGAGAAAATTCATAATCCAGCTAATCCATCTATGACTAAAACCTCTAGCATGAAAAATATCTACTAGAAAATCCCAACCAATCGAATCAAAAGCTTTCGCAAAATCCAACTTTAAAATCGCACAAGTTATATTGTTCTTGCAACAATGATTAATGTATTCTTGAACAACAGCTACACCATCAGTGATATTTCTCCCTTTAATAAATGCAGTTTGTGAACAGTCGATTAAGTCATTCATTCTTAAACTAAGTCTATTAGCTAAAACTTTAGAAATAATTTTAGCAGAACAATTAATCAAAGAAATAGGTCTAAAATCTTTAGGATTATTAGCACCTACTTTTTGTGTAATAAAATAACATTGGCAAAGTTAAATCTTCCTAGTTGTAAATTTCCATTGTAGAAATCGTTAAACATATTAGTTAAATCTATTTTTAAAACATCCCAAAACATTTTATAAAAGAAAATTGGGAAACCATCCGGCCCGGGGGATTTATCCCCTGGCAAATCATTGATGGCTTTCCAGATTTCATCCTTTGTGAAAGGACTATCTAACCTAGAAAGATCAACGATAGAGTCAGTCGGATATAAATCACTCCATCTAGCATTAATTCTATGAGTATTTTTAGTACCAGAAATATCTCTATAATAGTCCGTAAAAGCCTTATTAAGATATCTTTGGTCAACTAATACTTCATTATTAACAGTAATAGAATTAATAGTATTACTACGTTTTCTACCGTTAGCCATATTGTGAAAGAATTTGGTATTACTATCACCTTCATTGATCCATTGAATCCTGGATCTCTGTTTCCACATAATCTCTTCCTTTACTAAAATAGAATTAAGGCCCTCTTTTAAATTAGCTAGAACATTACGCTCACCTACGTTTAATTGTCTCGATTCCTTTATCTTGTTTAATTTGAGTAATTCATTAAGAATATTTTCTTTCTTAATTTTAATACTACCAAAAACATTTTTATTCCAATTCTTGAGATAATACCTAAGGTCCCTAAGTTTTTGAACAATTTTTTTTGCAGAATTATCCATATTTCTAATATTATAATGACTCATGGAAATCCACTTGTTTTTAATTAAAGTTAAAAGGTTAGGTTCTATTAACCACATTTTTTCAAATTTGAAAGAGTTATTAATGACCCTATGTTGATCACATGTGAGAATAATAGGACAGTGATCAGAGTAGGTGTACGGTAAACCAAGAACTCTGCAAATAGGATATTTATCCTCAATTTCATCACTAACGAAAAATCTATCAAGTAAAGCAATGGATGGGGTTTCCCTAGCATTACTCCAAGTATAGTTTCTGTTAGATAGAGGAATTTCAATCAAATTAGAGTTAATAATAAAATGGTCAAATTCTTCCATAGCCGAAAAATCACCCTCACGAGGTGACCGCTCTCCTAAGAAACAATAATGTTAAAATCGCCCCCCAAAATGCAAGAACCCGGAGCTAACGATCTAAACTCCAAACATTCATTCCAAAGAGTTCGATGCTCAATTTTAAAATTAGGACCATAAACATTAGAGATATTTAAAAAGGAGTTATCGCTAGGATTTATAAATATAATATGTAATGAATGTTGCTTGGAAATACATTGGAGCATTTTGAAATAGTTGTCACGCCAACCAATCAGTAATCCCCCAGAAGAACCCACTGAAGGTAGATAAGCCCATTTTCTAAAATGAAAACCACCTAATCTTCTATAAAAATGATTATCTGGAAATTCAATTTTAGTTTCCTGTAATAATGCAATGTCAATAGAATAGTCTTTAAAGAAAGCCCTAATTTTGTCACATTTATTTAAATCATTTAATCCTCTGACATTCCAACTAATAATCCTCATGGACCAACAGATCTAGCGCTCTGTAGTTCCCTATCTCTAATGTACTCTAAGTCAATGTCAGCATCAGTGAATATGAAAGCGGTGTCCCTAGCCAACTGACTAAACTGAGAAGAAGACAAACTACCTAAAGCATAAGATGAATAAACACTACCAAAATCAGAATGCAAACCTGAGCCTGAATTCGTAGCCCCACTCATGGTGCTCGAATCAGGGAACTCACCCAACGACTGAGATCTACAACATTGGATCCTGGCACTTCGTCTAACTGAACCACTAGCCTTCATCGAAGACCTATGTCTACGTCTCCTCGGTGAAGAAGAACAAGATGAAATCATTATCAACTATTTTACGACATTAATGTCGGAAGTCATCAATGTCGCCCTTACAGTTTTAAGCACCCGACATAAATGGTTTATGATATTAATGTCACATGTCATCAATGTCAGCTTTTATGTATTTTATGTATAAAAGACTATATGTAACAACCCGCATATTTATCGATTTTATATTTTTATATTTAAAATCGTTAATCGGATGTTAGTCCAAAAAGCTACTTTTTGCATACGGTCAAATTAGGACTCGAGACCACTCCCATTGAGTTCAAAATGTCGTTTGCGATCTTTTTGAGTATAAACTTTGATATGTTTGGAGCTAGCTAAAATTTCGACCTTTTCCACTTGAAGTTTGAGTTTGGGTTCAACCCACTAGCCCACTAATACCCCAAACTGAACCCCTCTCCCCTCATTCATTTTCATTCCTTATATTTCAGCTCTAAAGAGAAACAATGTGGGAAAAGATTGGAAATGGAAATTCCTAAGCCCTAATTTCATTTTGCAAATCCAAGTTTAGCTCCAAATTTCCGAAGAAGTCTAGGTAAGCATCTCCTTCTTCTTCTCCAACTCATTCTCTCTTCAATCTCAGAAATTACCTAAACCTAACTTAGGAAATATTTTTCTTTTGAGCATAGATTGAAGCTTCTTGAGTTGTTATTAAAGAGGGATTGATATTAGCTTGTTCTTGTGCTTCTCATTTGTGCTTTTGGGATTAAAGGTGAGATTTTTATCTCACATCTATGTCTATAACTATCCTTGATTTCTTGTTATGAATTCCTAACAATTATCCATGTGCAATTGCTTTTGATTCGGATGGGTTTTGTGAGAATTGTAATTTTTGGTGTTTTGGAAGTCTAAAACTCTAAAAATCATAGCTTGATGTTGGATCATGTTTTTGGTGATAAATCGAAGAGCTTATATGGCCGGGTAGTCGATTGGTGTAAACCCTTAGCGCCGTTGCTCGTCCGGTTGCAAGTTGTGAGTGTTTGCACTTCATTTGTCATAGGATAGAAAATGCAAAAAACAGGTTCAGTCAACTGAATCCTCTGTTCAGTCGACTGAGCTGAAGTCCGAAATTTTCTGGACAGTGTTCAATCGACTGAACAGGAATTTCAGTCGACTGACCTGCTCATGTTTTCCTGTTTTGCCTATTTCAGCTCATTTTGATTGGTTTCCCGAATTTTATCGATTCATGTTGGTTCTTAGTGGTTGTTATCATTTATTATGACTTTGATGACTCCTTTTTCGGGATTTTTGAATATCCATTTTGATTAATTCTTTATCGGTTTAATTGGATTTGATTCACGTCTTCGAATGTGAATTTTGATGATTGATTGTTTCTACTATCATTTTGTAACTTGTCTTCACTTAGGTCGTACCGTTTTGACGGGGCGCTGCCCCCTGGACCCCCGCGACCTGACCTTCCACTTTGATGTATTTTGAGCTGATTTCCTTGGATTTTGTTCACGTCTTCGAATGTGAATTTTTGTGATAGATTGTTTCAACAATCGCTTTATGACTTGTCACTTTAAAGATATGAAGGTTTCAATACTAGTAGTAAATATCAAAACTCTTTCATCAAAGTGATTTCAACACTATTTTAAATATCAAAAGTTCGTTTTCTCAAACCGATTTCCAATCTACTAGTATATACAAGCCTTTACTTCACTCAGATGAGAAATCGACTTAAACGACTTAGTAAAACGAGTGGTATGAAACGCTTGCGTTCACTTCGTCGGTTAGCTCTTGGACTTGTTCGATTGAACCCTTTTGGTGACAATTTCCTAGTGAAGATTTACAACTTGTTCGTAAATATTTAAGTTAAGCAAGTGGTTATGGGACATGAAGCTAAACTCATATATTTACTATCTTGGTGTGATTGACACTTCCTGATGATCATGACGATCATTTTTGTGATTTAGACTAGCGATTGAGCGATGTCTCTTTGTCTGCGAGGGAGACTATACCCCGTTTATGTGATGTTTCGCCATCACATATGTAGGGTAGCACCCTACGGTCTTCGGGCCATTACTGTGTGGAAATTTAATGGATAGATTCCATGAGATAGCTTCTCATTCCTGTGTGATACGCGTAGGTGATTTTTTATGCTCCCATTCATGTGTTAGCCCTCCCCCCTTTTATGTGTTTTCTGGATTTCTGGTGATGATTTTTGGAATTTTGTACTTCACCAATTTTCATGATTTTCATTGATATGATATCAGTTTTTGTGCATTGGTGAATTTATGTGTTATTGACTTGTTATGAATACAAGTTTAGGGTATGATACCCTATTTTATCTTTGAGAAGATTCTTGTGATATTGATTAATCTTTTGTTGATTATCATTTACATACTTATAGTAGTATGCCGTTATGGTTATTACATGTTCATGTCATACCTTTTACTTTATACCATATCATCTGATATTTATAGCTAGACTGATCCGTTTATTATTTTCTTATAAATAATACTCGGGTCAGACCGAGATGTTACAGGTGCTTCTGCTTGACTTCTCTTCAGGATTTTTCTGACTTTTGGTCAACTACTTAGATTAGTAGTTTTTGGTTGTACACTTTTGAGATATAGACTCTATGATGTGTACTTATTCTTTTGTATAGCACGTGATGCTATTCTTTTGTATTATCGTGGATCTTTCTGACCACTACTCTGATGTACACTTTCATGTGTATTATATTTATTCATATCTTCTTCCGCCTTTGTGATATGGATGTCTGTGACTGATTTATGTTATGATTATTTCTATGTTTGTTTCCGAAGATTATATATATAGCCACCGTGTGATAGCTTTGTGTTTGTATCGGTATGTCGGACTTCCTCCTTAAAAGATATGCATTCTATTCTATCTGACATATCGGTGCTCGCACAAAGAAGTTACATGGATGGTCGCTCCTCCACAGCCTTATTCTCCATGCTAATTGACAGCACTACATCGTAGTGTTCTTGGTTAGCGTGGGTATAGAGGTGGGGCGTCACACTATATCTAATGGGTTCAGTGACCTATAAATATCTATGTTATGACAACATTGGTTTTGGCATTGTAGCCTTATACTTTTATAAAACCAGAATTATATTAAATGCTTTGATATGAAGGGATGCGACGTCCCATGTCGGACATATTGATGCCGTAAGTTTTCAATGATGAACACATTCTATTTTATGGCATTATGCCTTATATTGAAGAGGTGCGACGTCCCCATATTAATAACAAAAGTATACATGGCAATATTAAAATGGATTATAAATTGGCATGAGAAATTATTAAAGTAATGGGCTATATTTTCCTTGTTCTGAATTAAGGGGATGAATCATAAACAATGATAAATGTTTTTAAGGAATAAATTATTGCCTAGCCCAAGTTTTGATATGAAACCACAAAAGGGAGTTATTACTTAAGATTAAGAAATTATAAGGTGTCAATTCATTGAACATATTTCAATGATGGATGCTATATGTTCTTGATGTTATTTGACCAGGTATGTTGCATGATTGTTATCGTCAAACTCATATCATCATGACCCATAACTACATTTTGAGATATTTAAGGGTAGAATAACCAGTTAGGTTGACCCATTAGTGAGTATAATCAGATTTAACTTCAGAGTGAGTAGAATTGTATCTAGGAGATCTGGTAGATCAAAGGTCTAGGATGCCCAGATTGATCATAAGATTATAATTTGAGATATGATATTGGAAGTGTCCAATAGGTTCATAGTCATCCCATGAAAACTATGGCTTGAGTAATGTTATTGGAGAAACCCAGTAGGTTCATAGTCATCCCATGAAAATTATGATTTGAGAGATGTTAGTGGAGAATCCCAATATGTTTGATTCTATGAAAAATATGATTGGAAAGTGTTATTGGTGAAAGCCAGTAGGTTCTTAAGTGATCCCATGAAAACTATGATTCAGAACAGGTAGTCCCTAAGAATTTTGACAGACTATTAGTCAGCCCATGAAAACTATAGGTTCATAGTGATCCTAGGAAAACTATGAGTTGATACAGATAGTCAGTTTTTTGAGAATAGATGAATTTAGGGTAGATATAACCTAAGTTGATGAAAGAGTCAGACTTACCCCATTGCATACCAGCATATGATCGTGTTATTATGTTTTAACCATTGTAGATGTAGGAGCACAATATATGGTTGATATGTATATTAAGATACTAGTGAGGGGAAAACCCTTCCACTCAGTGGTGTGGTCTCACCAAATATCTATTTGGTTTGAGATGGTAGGTTATTATTCACACTAAACTTTTTGCCTGATCCAAAGTTTTGTTTTTCCTCTTAAACTCTTGGGTACAGATTTGATTAGGCTGAGTGTAAGGGGTTTTAGGTTTCCAGTTAGACGAATAAGCTTCCGAAGACATGCAAGAGGGAAGTTAACTATATTAGGAGTTTTATTTAATCCGTTGTGTAGGTTATTTTGTTTGAATGGATGTAATGATAGAAATTATAACTGACAAGTAGTAGTAGACTCTGATCAACCAAGAGGACATCTTCATACGTCGCTCTTGGAGTATTTTGTAATAATTATATTTTCTCTGAATGTGGGATCGAATGGGATTATATAATAAATATGAAATCTCAATTGTGAAATGAAATGTGAAAACTTGTTATTAAATTGTGTTTGAAAATTTTCATATTCATGTGCTTTTGATTATTGATATGATTAACACAGCCATATTTTGTCACCAGAAATTAATATTATGGATGCCTGCAGCATTCGTAGCACTTAGTTTCATACCTCAAAATGGGGGATGTTACAAGTGGCCATATTTATTCATGAATCCAAGTAAGGTAGTTTTCCTCAAAATTGGTATCATTGGAAAGATAATGGAAAATGAAGAATAATGAAAAAAAAACCATTCATTCATACCCCTTTGTATGTGAAATAAATTGGTATTTAAAGTGTGTTTAATTAAAAAATTCGAGGGTTCTAAAACTTGGATTTTGACACGTTTGGATGCATTGCAAAAGATTAAATAAGATGAATCAAATAAAAAGTTAAGAAGAGTAAGGGCTAGATTGCTCTTTACGAAAAATGATACATAAGCAATGAATAAATGATTTTGGTTAATGAAAACTGTAATGACCCACAGTTCTATATATCAATGGATAGATAAAATATTGTTTACACAATCAAATGAGCTAAAATTTTGGGTAAGGATGGAATTTGACATTATGGGATTTTAGAATAAATTGTTGACATTTTCGGCATAGAAAACTTGTAATGGACGCAACTTTTGATATGAGCGGAATTTTGACCTAGTTGTTGTTCCAACTTCTAAATGAAAGATTTGATGGTTTTTCATTCCGTAGAGTGGTCATAATAGTAATTTAGCCAATCCTTTTGAGAGATATCACATTTTTTAAGTTAGGAAGATTTTAGTCACTAGGCTCAAAACCCTTAATCAAGGCTTGATTAAAGATTTTGAGAATTATGCTAATCCTAGGTTCGTGCAGCCAACAAATCACTTCTATTTCTTCCTAAAATAGATCTAAACCCTAATTAATTATATCTCTATCTAAATCATCATTAAATCATACTATTTTTGGTTAGTAACTTCAGATTAATGCAAAGCAAGCTTAGGAAGTCATTAAAGATCATGAAAACATCATTTTTGGGAGGTAATTTTGAGATCTTTGCTACCTGAATTCGGACTTGGACTTAGTTCATTAATTTCACATCGATAGGTGAGTGGTTTATGTTCCCTTACATAATATATATGTAATTATATGTTTAAAAGGGTTTTGGATTTAAAAATGGAAATTAGTTTCTTCAAGAATTCCTCTCTTTTTCTTTCTGACTAGTTTGCTCTTCTTCTCATTTTCATTCTTTTTCTCAAGTGGATAGGGATTCAAATGCTTATATCACTAGTTATTTTTCTTCTTCTCAGTATCATTCTATTGTTCCAGTGGTTAAGGATTCAAATTCTTACCCTCCATTATATACTCCGCATCAAAAATCCATCTCAAAGCTTTGGATTGAATGAAAAAAGGGATCTTATTGTTATAGATGTGGAGATGAATCTCATATAGAAAAATATATTGTGAATCAATTCGTTGTTTCTGATTTGGGTACTATGGACATAGGAAAAATTATCATACTTACTCGATGCATGCATCAAAACAACATCAGTGTGTTAACTCAGAATATGAATCAATACCCAAAAATCAATTGAAAGCACTACTTCTTTTATAACTGATATAAAAGTAGTAGAAAATCCAGATCAAGCAAGTAAAAGATAGCAGAAAAGCAAAGAACACACAAATTTTTTATAGTGGTTTGGCAATCTCTGGTGTACGTCCACTTTAATTTCCTTTATTAGTTGTTCTCTTTTTGGATTACAGCTAATTATATCAGATCTTACCACTATCTAGTAAATCTTAGATTTACAATGGAGTTTCTAGAGAGTTTGAGAGGTAGAGTGAAGTAGAGGAAAAAGTCTCTAATGGTAGAGAGATTAGACCCAGAGTGAAGAGCTGAAAATCAGGACAGAGATCATGTAGAAAGATCTATCCTTGGTTGTAGGTAGGCTGGTATTTATAGAAAAACAGTCGCCTCCCGCCTAATCACTTTTTATGCTATACAAGTTCTCATACAAGGTTTTTGAACGGAACTTCGATACAGTTCGAGGGGTAATCGGTATACTCCGATCGGCGGGGGGAGTTGGGTAAGAAGTTCACTTGGTGCAAAGTCAAGAGATTGGCCCAAAGTCACGTGCTAAATTGTAGAAGCTCGTGCATTAACTAAACATGTCGGTACCGGCCTAAACATGTTGGTGCCGACATGTTTCCTCTGTTCGAAATACTTCGAACTCTCTTGCACTCTTTTTCCTACTTAATTTTGCAGCATCCCACGTTATTTTCATCGATTGTTGGTTGATTTTGATGATCATTCTATCATTGCTTTATTTATTCTGCTATTCTACCTATTAATTCTTCAATTCTTTGAATTGGCCATCCAAAACTCTTGGAAATCACTTAGACACTTATGAAAGAGGTAAGTAATTACTCCTATGAAGTTGAAATAGAGGAATGGGTGAGCAAAATAACTCATCACCCACATGAACAAGTCGGTGACAACTTGTTTACTTTGATTATTTTGAGTTGAAACTTCTCCAAGTCGTCTCCTTGCTTCATCTAAGTGTGCTTATCAATTTTCAAGTCGTTCCGTCCTTGTTTTGATCTTCTAAGTCCAGTTGAAATCTGCTTTGGCTCAAAAGTAGATTAACATTTGCCCCCCAAAGTAAGCCTTTTGAATATAAGGGGTGTTTTGCTCAAGAACAAGTTCTAGTAATATGTCTTCTATAGTTGAGATCTCCGGCTATCCCTTGGTCTCAATATTGGTGAATCATCCAGTTCCTTTAGATTCTCTTGCAAATCAAGTCAGTTCCAAACCCGTTAGAGCTAAGAACTCTAGCTCTTGCTCAGTCATTGTTCATACATCAGAATCATTCTGATTTCATTCGGAGTTATTACATCACATATCAAAATTGTCTCGTGTTCATTCAGGAGTTATTACATCACATAGACAAGGGAATTGTTTGTTGGAAGGAATGTTCCTGCAGATGCCATAAATGATGTTAATATTAGGGCCAAATCGATTTGTGACTTAATTATTATGTATAATGAGTTGGAAAAAGTTACTAATCGAGTAAACAAGACGGTAGTGATGGATACAAGAAAAAAGGAAAAGCATGGTGACAAGATGATTAACTATTTGGATTTAACAAATAAAGAATGGGTACAAATGCAAAGTCGAAAGAGAATTATGAGATGTTTCGATCTGATTCTATGTCAAAGAATCCTATAGTTATGAATCAAGAGAATCATGTGTATGGCAATTCTCATAATAATATTAAGTCTGGTGCTTATGATATAATGAATTCTCACATGGGTTCAGATGATAAAATAGATAAAAGAATTATTATTATTAACAGGTTTGTTAAAGTTAAAAAGCACACCAAGATCGATAAATCCAAAGGCTTTGAGATCAAATTATATATGAAGTTCCGAGTGTTAGAAATTGATGATGAGTATAATGGTGATAATCGGCAAGAAAATGGAGTTATAGATGGACTGGGATCAATTAACGTAAATAATGAAATAGCAATGTTTAATGATTTAGTAAAGAAGAGTGATATTGAAATATGTTGTTATAACGTTGGTAATGAAGATATTGTTGGAGATGATAAAATTGTTGATGAAAAATTGATGTACTTAATGGAGAAGATGTTATAGTTATTGAGGAAAAGAATGAATCTTGTGTTAGAAGAATACATAAACCTTTGATGTTATTGATCGAATGGCCGGAAATTAATCTTGGCAAGGCTGGGAAATAGGCTAATGAGGAACATGGTTTTTCAACATCAATTCTGGAAGAAAGGTGCATTGAAAGAGAACATGTGAAAGCATATGATAAGGGCAAGTGGGTGAGTTGTTGTGACAACCTGCATCTCTTGACATGCCTAAAACCAGTCACATCAAGAAATGTGGACCATCAGTTATAAGTAAAATAGCATCATAGAGACTAAGGTATCAATATGAGTGATAAACTATCTAATCCAAGTGTCATCATAGCGGAAACATGCTACCAGATTTACGTAAATATATAATCTCAGAAAAATAGTAACAACAGTCTCAAAGCATAATAATATCATAGTCTCATAAAATATAAGTACATAATACCAAAATCATAGTATGTCATAAAAGCAATCCCTCAGAAGCAAAATACATAAATAAATGTACTGATAGAAAATACATGATAAAGGGATAAGATGAAAAGCCAGACTCCAAGCATGATAGTCTGAAAGCAACGATAGGCCAGTCACTTGCTGTCCTGTCCACCTATGGAGGGAAATGGGAAAAGGTGAATGAGTCATACATACGTCTGGTGAATGAGAACAATACTGATAAAATTATTAAACGCAATTAATTCTAAATCTACTCTAAGTGTCATAAAGTGTAAACAGTGTGTCAGTGCATTCCTAAGATCATATACCTAAGGATAGTTATCAAACTCACTGGATTAGAACTACAGGTCAAAACCTCCCACTATCGATTGGCCAAACCAGGATCTACTGTCCTGTAACGACCCAGAATTTCTGTCATTTAAAATTAAGATATTTAATTGATTTTTAAATATTAGCAAGTAAGATTTGTAAGTCGAATAAATTTAATTTCGAATATCTAGATTTAATTGTTTAATTAAATCGATAATTTAATATTTGAAATTCCAGAATTAATTGGAAATCGGGTTTAATGTGTATAAAAATGATTTATAAAATTATATTAAGTTATATTGAAGTTAGAATGATGTTTGTAAACTTTTAAAATTGAATTAAAAGTTAAATTGTGAAAATTGAATATTTTAATATTTAATTGACGAGTAAAAATGACCATTTTTCAAACAGTCTCGGATTTCGACGAAACTAGTTTCATCAGATCCGTAATGTGAAATTATTGTAAGATTTCAATTTTCGTAGCAATCAGAGTTGTCGTTTGTCCGGGGGATGCCAAAACGCATAGAAATCGGTTTAATCGATTTGATTTTTAATTTGATCGTTTAATTCCGTAACTCGCACATATGACCGAATTAGCTCCCGAAACATGTTCCATTGTGTTCAGAACGCGAGTTAAACCTTAGAAACGCCAGCCGACACGCTTGATTTCGAGTTCGGAAAATTTTCGATGAATAGTGTTTCGTAAATTTTCTATAAAAGGACTTGTTTATCACATTTTGCATCAAAACCCTAGCTCATTAGGTCTGGCCGCCATTATCTATTCAATGGCCAGATAGTTGTTTCGTTCTTCTTCGATTTTCTCCCAATTCACAAAACGATTCGAAATATTGTCAACTGCAATGTTGTAGAGAGCAAGGAGTTCTACGTGATCAACGGTGGAGATCGTTTAAAACGAAGTCAATCGTCGTCAATTAGAGCTTGAACGTCACGCGTTCGTGCACGCGTTTCGATGCATAAATAGGACCGAGCTTCATGTGCTCGTAGCCGAGTGTAGAGCGGAGCAAGGCGTTTCGAATGGTGGGTCCTGATCGCTCTAGAAGTCGTCGAGGTGGGAGCGGCTTCAAACCCTAGGTGGCGGCTCTATGGGTTGTTCGTGCATTTTTTGACATGGGGAAGAAAAGTAACGCGTGGCCATATCTAGAGCAGGGGGAATCTACGGCCTGGATTGAAAGGGTATAAAAATATAAAAAAGAAAATGGAAATTATATGTATTTAAATTCGTTCGAACTTTAAAACTGCATAACTTTTTGATGCGAGGTCCGTTTCGCACGAAACGAATTGCGTCGGGTTCGTTTTGATGAGCACTACGCAATGGAGCTGGTTTGGAGTTGATTGGAGCTAGTGAAAATTTTGAGTAGAATTAAACGCGCGTTTAATTTTATTCGAAATAAAACGCTGCAACCGTTATTGAAAGCAAGGTGAGAACTTCTCACTCAATCGAATATTTTGTTTCGATTTAAATTTTAAATAGTTAAATTTAAAATTGCTTGATTGTGTGAATTGAATGATGGTTGCTATTTATTGTGTTGAATAGACCCTATGCGCCGTATATTAAGCGGAGGTTATTTATTAAAAACATATACCGCGATAATTCCACCGTGAAGTGGAATTGGTATTATATATGTATTTGGTGTTGATTTCCCGCATTATATAGCGGATGAGACCCTATTACGCCGCATAATAGCGGATAATATTTATAAATCCCACATACCGCGATATTCCACGTTGAAGTGGAATTGGTATTGTGCTAACATCTGTGGATGCAAGGAAACAGGTTGGAGGGATCCAACTGGATTCCTCAAACATTTGAATTTATTTCAATGTTGTGTGTTGATTTATTTATAATCGTCGTGTGATTATACTGTGATTGAAATTGTTGACGGCTATAATTTAGCCGAATATATTTTCGGTATCATCGGATACCAGAAATAAATAAAAATTGGATTTTCGAAATTTAAAATTGAACATTTATCGAAAAATTTATTTTTGATAATTGGATAAATTTAAAAAGGGGTTTTAAAAGATAAAAGTCTTATTTTCGAACTGTATTGAATTAAATTTCAAATTTTGGAAAAAGGGCTTAATAAATGGATTTCAGAAATATTATTTATAAGTTGAAGAATTTATTTGAAATTTGGATTTTTGAATGGATTTGAAGTGATAAAGGAATTTATTTTAAAAGGAAATAATTTTGGAAATTCATTGGAAATTTATTTGGATTTTTAAAATCAATTTGAAAATTAATTTGGAGTTGGAAAATGAATATTTGTGAAACGATTTAAAAATTAATTTGAATTGTTTGACATCTCTGATATGCGATGCTTTGTGATATATCCTGATTGTGTTGTGATCTGTGATTTATTTATCTGTGATATATATATCTGTGATCTGTGAATGAAAGATAAGCGTTATAATTTATACCGCTTATCAAATTATATTGTTATATTTGATTTGTGATGGTTGAATGTTGTTGCACTATTGTGTTAAAACCCGTGGAATACACAATACACACACAAATGTGGATTTCACGTGGAAATCGGTTAAGTCACATATTTTTATCGATTTTGAAAATTTAATTTTTGAATCCAAAATAGTTTTGGAATTGGAATTGGAAGTTTTTGAAATGAGTTTCAGAAATAAGAGTTATTTTAAATAACTTAATAAAAATTGGAATTTAAATCATTTGATTTAAAAATTTGAATTCAATATTTTTAAATTGAATTCAACAAATTGGGAATTTTGGTTTAAAAGATTTTATAAGTGTAAAAGGTGTTATATGGATTTTTAACTATTTAAAAATTTGGTTTTGGAGATTTAAATTTAAATTCAAGTTTAATACTTGAATTGCTTTAACCTGTGTAAATGTAACCAGTTTTTTCCCAAAACGAAAACTATCTATTTTCAAATACTAATAGCTTTTATAAAGTAAAGATTTCCAATTTTGTATTGAAACATTTCAAGTTGAAATGAAATTGTAAATAGTTTGAGAAAAACTATGAATTAACCTTTGTGAAGATGATTAAACTTTATTTTGAAATCAAAGAAGATTTTAAAAGGTACATCCTTTATATTATAAAAAGACTTGAATTGTGAATAGTTTTGAAAGCTATAAATTAAATCTTGATTCAAAGATTTAATGGGTTAATCAAATTGAAATGGAAATGATTTGGAAATCTGTGAATGAATCTTTGTGAAACTGGGTAAACTTTGTGAAGTAAATCTTTTTGTTTAAAGATTTAAAATGGTATTTTGTTTAAACCATTTAAAGAAAAGGATTTGGGTAATAAGTTGTGACTTAATTGAAATCCCTATATCCATATGCTTTAAATATTGTGCTCACTATTCGAGTTAGCCGGGAAAAGACCTTTGTGTCATATAACCCATTCTGAATTAGTGATACGACGATATGGATCGTATTGAAGACCAGTGGTGAAGACCGGGTATTTGTGAAAATGATAGGATGACCTATCGATTGTCTCTGCACCGTTAGCTACGGTATAGAGATTTCCTTTGTGATGGGAAGTTTGATCGGGATTGTGAATACCCGGATTGCAAGGGCTTCTTTTGAAGTGCCTTCAAATCTGTTCGAACCCGGAACAGACTTGTTTGGTTACATGTCTGACATTACATTTTGAGATATAAAACTGATTTCTTTCAAATACATTTCTGTTGGTGGCGGAGAAGTTATTCTCTTAGCTTAACACCCTTCTCTGAGACGTACGAGCTCAGAGGTTATGTAGTTGAAATTTATCAGTGATATACTCCCAATTTGGTAATGTGGCATGCTAAATGTTGCTGTGTGATGATTATTTATTGATCATTTGTGATCAAAGCGTGGCTTTGTGAAAAAGTGTAGCTTTGTGGACGAGACCTCTTCGGACCTCACAACCCGAAAATGGTCGAAACAGGAAAGATGCGGCAAGGTTTCAGGGGTAGCTTCCCTAGGGTATGACCATTCCTTCTGGAAAAGGGTAGTATCATGGTATGGAGCCCAAATACTTACTCATATGGACACACTATATTTACTACTGTGTTATGTGTTGGTGACGAGCACTCGGATAAAGGTCCCAAAGGACCGGGGGTGGCATATCTCAGGTTTACTACCCGGGAAGGGGGTAACCGGCCTTGTGTTTGCAGAGAGCAGGTTGTCTCTCGGGGCGTCCCGCCAGAGGCGTTCCTACGTGGCATAGGAAGTTCCTTAGCCTGACCATTTGTTGGAAATCCATTTCCAATACGAACCTTGTACGGTATTAGTTGTAGAACCTGCCATTTAATGTGGCAGCTATAGTAGGCATAGTATAATGGTACCTATGCTGGCTAAGATTAATATTATATTTTCGAAATGTTTTCCACTATGCACTAATAATAATAATCCAATGATTTGCGTAGTAAGCATGTTTGACTATCATAAGAAGAAATCTCCTCCAATTCTGCGTTTGCATTGTGTGTGTGGCGGGAGGTCTTATGGTAGTTTCATTTTCCAAAAGCATTGCGGATATTTTCCACTTCCTTTGTTGTTGTTGTTTCAAAGATAATAACTGTTTTAAGTTCTCACACCAGTCACCATGACTGACCTGGAGTTTATTGTTGCCTTCCTAAACTCTGGGTGCCCACCAATTTCCACACGGGCAGTCTAGAGTCAGGTTATCATGTCATTCTGGATTCAAGAGATGCTGTGGAGCTCAGTGGCGAGCTGGATGTCGAGACGTATCACTTGCATATGATATTATTAATTCCGCTGTGTATTCTGTATGAGGACAAGTTTATATAACTGTCCAGTTGTGTTGTATATTGTTGTTGTAAACTCTGATGATGATGTAATGTGAAAATGATATAGTTCTTTGATTTAAAGATTATTCATTTATCTATTATATGTTGTTCCGCTGCGAATGTGAGATTCTGATATTGTTTCGGTGTTTTTCTGTTGTTTCTTCTTCCTTTTTCTTCTGTCTTCTTCTACCTCTTCTTTTTCTCCACAACAATTGGGTTTTCCAACATTCGATTGCTTGGCAGTTGATACAGTGGACGTATTAATGTCCATTTTCGGAAGTCGAAAATTCGCAATCGTTACATTTGGTATCAGAGCATATGGTTAAGCGATAACTTTGGCTCTGTTGGGAATTACTCATTAGAGATAGAGTCAGTAGTACTCTAGAATGAGTGTGAGTGTAATAATAGATACGAGTGCGTATTTGTTAGTGAATATGAAATTGTTTTATATTGTGTTTGCTTATCCGTTGAGTTGTTTGTGAATTCTGGTCAGTATGTGGGACGCCATATTATCGATAGGGGTTTCTAAACACTTAAACGAGGCAAGTCGACATGGTGTCATTTAAATTTGGTAAATGAAATAATTTTGCCTCGATTATATTTTGTATATAAAGAAATAATTTTTTAGAAATTGTTGAAGTGTACATAAATTGATTGTTTGGTTGTTGAAAATGTAAGAATATATATGAGTTAATAAAAGTTGTTTGAATAATCCAAATAAAAGCAACAATTGTATAAGTATAGAATTATAATTAAGATGATTTGCAATTATGAAATAATCTTGTATAAATAAAGAAAAATAGTGAAATTATATGAGAAAAGATTTATAAATGTGATTTATAAATAAAAGGAAATTTTTGAAAGAATATTAAGTACTGAATTCACTAGTGTTGCTGGGAAATAATAAGGGTGATGACTACAGCATCATCAGTATCATTTTCGAGTTTCTATGTGATGGATTTGCTACCATAATAAATTGAAAAATTGAAGTTTTGTTGTGATAAACAAAATTTAAATTAAACTCCAAATTGTAATTGACGAATATAAGTAGAAATGGGTTTTGCACTTATAATATGAAATAAAGATTTTAGCTTTGGTAAAGTTAAAGAATTTGAGTTAGCATAGTAAATATATGATGTGAATTTAACTAAAGGAAGGTTAAATAAATTGAATTGGATTTATAAGTGGAAATTTAAGTTAAGTTAAACAAATAATGTTTAAAAGGAATATAACTTAAGTTGTATAGTGAAAGCAAATGTAAGTGGAAATTTGAAATGGAATATAACTTAAGTGATGTTGAATGAAGTTGATTTTGATATCGAAGTAAATCAATAAGTGAATTAATGAAATGAAGCCATTAAGAATATGAACTTGAGGTTTATAAAGTGAAATTCGATTTTATTTGTTAAATGAATTAGCAATTGAATTAATAAATGGATTGAATGTTAATCAATCGAATGTAAGTGAATTAATATGGAATAATGAATGTAAGTGTTAATTCATTAAAGCTAATTGAAAATGTTGAACCAAATTGAATGTGTAGTAAAGTAAATTGAATGAATTTGGTTGCGTTGAATATACATTGGTTGTTATATGGTTGTTAGTTGATTTTGTATAATTCATTAAGTATTAATGAAATTGAATTGATAAAAAAATTGAAAGCTATGTGATTGGATTTAAATTGAAAGTGAACCAACTTGAATGTAAATTTGTGAATGTAAACTAATTGAAAATGAATAAATGAATGTCGTTGTATGTGAATTGGTTGTAAACAATTACAAGTAATGTCGAAATTATATAAGTTGCTTATAAACCTTATTTAGTATGCATTTCTTTTAATATGCATATGTTGTAGTTGTTTAAAAGAGTAAATTGTTAGTAACTTTATATGTATGTCACTTACGTGTTTAAATTGAGTAAGTACAGGTGCCGTGGCTGCCGTTCGGCTGATTTGGTTGCGCTAAAGTGCTAAATAAATAACTGCTTTGCTTAAAAATGCTAAAAAGGTACGCCTACGCAATAAAAATAGGAAATATGAACTGTTTTTCTGCTTTTCCGACCGTGTCGGTCGATGTATATATATTTATGTCTATTGTGATCCTACTACGATCGAACAGCGCAAAGGAGGCTATGGCGAATTTTTCTGAAAATTTAAGGCGTTAGAAAATTTTCGAGAAATTTTGGAAAATTTGTGAAAACTAAAATTTGATTTTGAGTTAAAAGTTAAACGATATTGGTTGGTTTTGAAAAGTATAACTAAGTATAGATTTGAAAAACTTAGTAAAGTTTTTGAAAGAGTTTAACTATTGGATTTTGGGGAAGTTGTACACTTAAGTGATTTTGAAATCTAATTTGAACGAATTGTTTGAAAATTTAATGAATTTGGGCATTTTTTCTTACTTTGCAATTTCGAGGACGAAATTCTTTTAAGGGGGGAAGATTGTAACGACGCAGAATTTCTGTCATTTAAAATTCAGATATTTAATTGATTTTTAAATATTAGCAAGTAAGATTTGTAAGTCGAATAAATTTAATTTCGAATATCTAGATTTAATTATTTAATTAAATTGGTAATTTAATATTTGAAATTCAAGAAATAATTGGAAATCGGGTTTAATGTGTATAAAAATGATTTATAAAATTATATTAAGTTATATTGAAGTTAGAATGATGTTTGTAAACTTTTAAATTTGAATTAAAAGTTAAATTGTGAAAATTGAATATTTTAATATTTAATTGACGAGTAAAAATGACCATTTTTCAAACAGTCTCGGATTTCGACGAAACCAATTTCATCGGATCCGTAATGTGAAATTATTGTAAGATTTCAATTTTCGAAGCAATCAGAGTTGTCGTTTGTCCGGGGCAAGCCAAAACGCATAGAAATCGATTTAATTGATTTGATTTTTAATTTGATCGTTTAATTCCGTAACTCGCACATATGACCGAATTAGCTCCCAAAACACGTTCCATTGTGTTCGGAATGCGGGGAAAACCTTAGAAACGCCAGCCGACACGCTTGATTTCGAGTTCGGAAAATTTTCTATAAAAGGACTTGTTTTTCACATTTTGCATCAAAACCCTAGCTCATTAGGTCTGGCCGCCACTATCTATTCAATGGCCAGAAAGTTGTTTCGTTCTTCTTCGATTTTCTCCCAATCCACAAAACGATTCAAAATATTGTCAACTGCAATGTTGTAGAGAGCAAGGAGTTCTACGTGATCAACGGTGGAGATCGTTTAAAATGAAGTCAATCGTCATCAATTCGAGCTTGAACGTCACGCGTTCGTGCACGCGTTTCGATGCACAAAGAGGACCGAGCTTCACGTGCTCGTAGCCAAGTGTAGAGCGGAGCAAGGCGTTTCGAATGGTGGGTCCTGATCGCTCTGGAAGTCGTCGACGTGGGAGCGGCTTCAAGCCCTAGGTGGCGGCTCTATGGGTTGTTCGTGCATTTTTTGACCTGGGGAAGAAAAGTAACGCGTGGCCAGATCTAGAGCAGGGGGAATCTACGGCCTGGATTGAAAGGGTATAAAAATATAAAAAAGAAAATGGAAATCATATGTATTTAAATTCGTTCGAACTTTAAAACTGCATAACTTTTTGATGCGAGGTCCGTTTCGCACGAAACGAATTGCGTCGGGTTCGTTTTGACGAGCACTACGCAATGGAGCTAGTTTGGAGTCGATTGGAGCTAGTGAAAATTTTGAGTAAAATTAAACGCGCGTTTAATTTTATTCGAAATAAAACGCTGCAACCGTTATTGAAAGCAAGGTGAGAACTTCTCACTCAATCGAATATTTTGTTTTGATTTAAATTTTAAATAGTTAAATTTAAAATTGCTTGATTGTGTGAATTGAATGATGGTTGCTATTTATTGTGTTGAAATAGACCCTATGCGCCGTATATTAAGCGGAGGTTATTTATTAAAAACATATACTGTGATAATTCCACCGTGAAGTGGAATTGGTATTATATATGTATTTGGAGTTGATTTCTCGCATTATATAGCGGATGAGACCCTATTAGCCGCATAATAGCGGATAATATTTATAAATCCCATATACCGCGATATTCCACATTGAAGTGGAATGGTATTGTGCTAACATCTCTGGATGCAGGGAAACAGGTTGGAGGGATCCAACTGGATTCCTCAAACATTTGAATTTATTTCAATGTTGTGTGTTGATTTATTTATAATCGCCGTGTGATTATATTGTGATTGAAATTGTTGACGGCTATAATTTAGCCAAATATATTTTCGGTATCATTGGATACCAGAAATAAATAAAAATTGGATTTTCAAAATTTAAAATTGAACATTTATCGAAAAAATTAATTTTGATAATTGGATAAATTTAAAAAGGGGTTTTAAAAGATAAAAGTCTTATTTTCGAACTGTATTGAATTAAATTTCAAATTTTGGAAAAAGGGCTTAATAAATGGATTTTGGAAATATTATTTATAAGTTGAAGAATTTATTTGAAATTTGAATTTTTGAATTGATTTGAAGAGATAAAGGAATTTATTTTAAAAGGAAATAATTTTGGAAATTCATTGGAAATTTATTTGGATTTTTAAAACAATTTGAAAATTAATTTGGAGCTGGAAAATGAATATTTGTGAAATCGATTTAAAAATTAATTTGAATTGTTTGACATCTCTGATATGCGATGCTTTGTGCTATATCCTGATTGTGTTGTGATCCGTGATTTATTTATCTGTGATATATATATCTGTGATCTGTGAATGAAAGATAAGCGTTATAATTTATATCGCTTATCAAATTATAATGTTATATTTGATCTGTGATGGTTGAATGTTGTTGCACTATTGTCTTAAAACCCGTGGACTACACAATACACACACAAATGTGGATTTCACGTGAAAATCGGTTAAGTCACAGATTTTTATCGATTTTGAAAATTTAATTTTTGAATCCAAAATAGTTTTGGAATTGGAATTGGAAGTTTTTGAAATGAGTTTCAGAAATAAAAGTTATTTTAAATAACTTAATAAAAATTGGAATTTAAAACATTTGATTTAAAAATTTGAATTCAATATTTGAAATTGAATTCAATAAATTGGGAATTTTGGTTTAAAAGATTTTATAAGTGTAAAAGGTGTTATATGGGTTTTTAACTATTTAAAAATATGGTTTTGGAGATTTAAATTTAAATTCAAGTTTTATACTTGAATAGCTTTAACCTGTGTAAATGTAACCAGTTTTTTCCCAAAACGAAAACTATATGTTTTCAAATACTAATAGCATTTATAAAGTAAAGATTTCCAATTTTGTATTGAAACATTTCAAGTTGAAATGAAATTGTAAATAGTTTGAGAAAAACTATGAATTAACCTTTGTGAAGATGATTAAACTTTATTTTGAAATCAAAGAAGATTTTAAAAGGTATATCATATTATAAAAAAACTTGAATTGTGAATAGTTTTGAAAGCTATAAATTAAATCTTGATTTAAAGATTTAATGGGTTAATCAAATTGAAATGGAAATTGATTTGGAAATCTGTGAATGAATCTTTGTGAAACTGGTAAACTTTATGAAGTAAATCTTTTTGTTTAAAGATTTAAAATGGTAATTTGTTTAAACCATTTAAAGAAAAGGATTTGGGTAATAAGTTGTGACTTAATTGAAATCCCTATATCCATATGCTTTAAATATTGTGCTCACTATTCAGGTTAGCCGGGAAAAGACTTTTGTGTCATATAACCCATTTCGAATTAGTGATACGACGATATAGATCATATTGAAGACCGGTGGTGAAGACCAGGTATTTGTGAAAACGATAGGATGACCTATCGATTGTCTCTGCACCGTAAGCTACGGTATAAATATTTCCTTTGTGATGGGAAGTTCGATCGGGATTGTGAATACCCGGATTGGAAAGGCTTCTTTTGAAGTGCCTTCGGTTCTGTTCGAACCCGGAACAGACTTGTATGGTTACATGTCTGACATTACATTTTGAGATATAAAGCTGATTTCTTTCAAATACATTTCTGTTGGTGGCGGAGAATTTATTCTCTTAGCTTAACACCCTTCTTTGAGACGTACGAGCTCAGAGGTTATGTAGTTGAAATTTATCATTGATATACTCCCAATTTGGTAATGTGGCATGCTGAGTGTTGCTGTGTGATGATTATTTATTGATCATTTGTGATCAAAGCGTGGCTTTGTGAAAAAGCGTAGCTTTGTGGACGAGACCTCTTCGAACCTCACAACCCGGAAATGGTCGAAACAGGAAAGATGTGGCAAGGTTTCAGGGGTAGCTTCCCTAGGGTATGACCATTCCTTCTGGAAAAGGGTAGTATCATGGTATGGAACCCAGATACTTACTCATATGGACACACTATATTTACTACTATGTGATGTGTTGGTGACGAGCACTCGGATAAAGGTCCCAAAGGACCGGTGGTGGCATATCTTAGGTTTACTACCCGGGAAGGGGGTAACCGGCCTTGTGTTGGCAGAGAGCAGGTTGTCTCTCGGGGCGTCCCGCCAGAGGCGTTCCTACGTGGCATAGGAAGTTCCTTAGCCTGACCATTTGTTGGAAATCCATTTCCAATACGAACCTTGTACGGTATTAGTTGTAGAACCTGCCATTTAATGTGGCAGCTATAGTAGGCATAGTATAATGGTACCTATGCTGGCTAAGATTAATATTATATTTTTGAAATGTTTTCCACTATGCACTAATAATAATAATCCAATGATTTGCGTAGTAAGCATGTTTGACTATCATAAGAAGAAATCTCCTCCAATTCTGCGTTTGCATTGTGTGTGTGGCGGGAGGTCTTATGGTAGTTTCATTTTCCAAAAGCATTGCGGATATTTTCCACTTCCTTTGTTGTTGTTGTTTCAAAGATAATAACTGTTTTAAGTTCTCACACCAGTCACCATGACTGACCTGGAGTTTATTGTTGCCTTCCTAAACTCTGGGTGCCCACCAATTTCCACACGGGCAGTCTAGAGTCAGGTTATCATGTCATTCTGGATTCAAGAGATGCTGTGGAGCTCAGTGGCGAGCTGGATGGCGAGACGTATCACTTGCATATGATATTATTTATTCCGCTATGTATTCTGTATGAGGACAAGTTTATATAACTGTCCAGTTGTGTTGTATATTGTTGTTGTAAACTCTGATGCTGATGTAATGTGAAAATGATATAGTTCTTTGATTTAAAGATTATTCATTTATCTATTATATGTTGTTCCGCTGCGAATGTGAGATTCTAATATTGTTTCGGTGTTTTTCTGTTGTTTCTTCTTCCTTTTTCTTCTGTCTTCTTCTACCTCTTCTTTTTCTCCATAACAATTGGGTTTTCCAACATTCGATTGCTTGGCAGTTGATACAGTGGACGTATTAATGTCGATTTTCGGAAGTCAAGATTAGGTGTAATGCCCCTGAATTTTGATTAACATTATTCAGAATATTTAATTGGATAAATTAAATAGAATAATGTGAATAATTAGGGAGATGAGATTAATAAATCCAATGACCGTGTCTTAATGAATGAACTAAAATAAGACAACTAAATTTAGAAGGAGGAATTTTCCTAAGGGGTAAACTTGGAAATGGGGCTACGTTTCTTAGTATATATCTGTTCCTCCACCTTAATAAACTTTTATTTTCTCATTTATAACTCCTCACCAACTTTCGGTCGGCTATTAAAAGCTCCAGGAAGAATATAAATTGAAGATAAAAGCTAAGGAATTAAAGCTAGGAAATTATCTCATTCTCCAATCAACTAATCAAGGTGAATAATCATGTTTATCATCTCATTTTTCTCTGTTTGGATCGGCTATGGGTTATACCCAATTCATGTTTTTGTTTTCGTTAGGCTATAACCATTTAAAACCTTTGTTTGGATAAGACATAGGTCTTTTTTAACGTTAATGGGCTAATTAACACATTTTATTCGGTTTTGGTTAAATTCTGAATTGTTTTGATCTTCATATACTTTGAAATTTTAATATGTTGAAGAGAATATATTAATTGATTTTCTGGAATTTTTCATAATGTTTTAATAGTTATATAAAATTGTTTAAGGAATGGGACTTAAATGTTTTGTATAATTATAAAGGAGAAAGGGGCTTTTTCAAATTTATCCGAATTTCCAAAGAAGGAAAGTCGGCAATAATTTTTGAATATAAAATTCTGGCAACCAATCAGATTTAGACAAACAAGGCAGGAGGAGAACAAAAGAACTGTTTAAAGTACAATTTTACGATTTCAACTCTTTCGGCAAGAGCTTCGGCCTCCATTCGAAACTTTTCGACAAGGTCGAAAGGTATCAAACCTTTCGACTTGGTCAAAAATCAATGCACATGGTATCAGGCGACCGATACGTAGTGAATTGAAAGGGGCCGAAAGGTTTAAGGACGAAAGATTAGAGCTTTCGAAGGAGACGAAACTTTGTTTTGGTTTTAAAGAAAATACACCGGCTAGCTTTCGACAAAGAGATTTCGACGTTGTCAAATGGTTTAAAAGAAAAAGGTTTTGATTGGTTTGCTTTCTTGTTTTAAATGAAACCTTTCGAAAAAGTCGAAAGGTTAGCTTTCGACAGGGTCAGAAGCATAGTTGCCGCTTCCAAACCTTTCGACACAGATGAAGTCAAGGGTTATTTTTGTTTTCTAAAACTTGTCTCCTCGCTCCATTATTTTTGAAGGGTCGGTTCAAACACCAACACTTCATTGTTTTTGAATGGTTTCGAAAGGTTTTAGGTTTTGAAGGGGTTACCTTCAATGTCTTCGAAAGGCTTTAAGATCGAAAGGTAAGATTTTATGATGCCTTCAAAAGGAAGGCTTCCGAAGGGGCTAACTTCGGATGTTTATTTGCTTTCGAATGGGGCTTCATTTCGAAGGGGTTCAAAGGGTTGTTTTTAGACATTTTCCTTAAGTAAAGTTAAAGGGGGTACTTCGAAGGGTTATAGCATAAAATACTTATCTTGGTTTGAATATGTGAGGAGGGTCCTTATATAAATTGGATGTTATTAAACCTTAGGGACATCGGGGTGGGTTTAATTTTTTGGTACATAGTTTGGGGTTACAAACAGAAATATGCTTTTGAAAATAAACATTGGGGCTATCAATGTGTTTTTATTTAATTTAACCAAATTGGGGGCACCAATGAGGATAGGTTAAACATGTGGGATATATGGGAAAAATAAATATTCATGGGGATCATGAATTTTAATGAATAATCATGGGGATCATGATATTTTAATTGGCCAAGTGTTGGGTTCTTGGTTAACCTAGGAAAACCATGGAATGTGTGGTGGATAGCCCACATCAAATTTCTAAAGTAAAGAATGTTTTGCCAGAGGTGGTTAGCCTCGGCATTTGGCACCCAAGGGTTCATAGTCATCCTAGAAAAACTATGGAGTGTGCGGTGGATAGCCCACACCAACTTTTATAAAACAATGTACGATGGATAATCTGTATTTATTTTGATGAATTTGGGACGGATTGTCCTATTTAAGTTTTGATGGATAGTCATTTTAAAGATTTTAGTGGGGAACACTAATAAATGGATTAGATGGGAAATCTAATAAATTGCTTTTAGATGGGATATCTAATGAATGAGTGGATGGGATATCATATATATATATGGTTTTATTTCATATTATGTTAAGACTAATCATTTTGGGTGCAGGAGCATAGTAAATGATTTGCATGTTTTGTTTTGGATACTAGTGAGGGGAAAAACCGTTCCGCCAAGCGGCATGTCTCACTAGATTTCTATTTATGATAAGAGATGATAGGGGATTATTCATACCAGACTTATTGTCTAACTTGAAGTTTGTGTTTCTCCACAAACTCTCGGGTACTCAAAATTAATTTGAGTAGTCTGCTAGTGGGTGACTTTCAGGTTTTTGGATGAATAAGCTTCCGGAGACATGTAGGAGGCAGTGTTAGCTATATAGGAGCTATTTTGTGTTTTCTGCTGTGACGTACTAAGAACAGTAAAGTTCATATTTATTAGTTCTCTGATCATCACAAAGGGACATCTTCATATGTCGCTCTTATCGTATTTTGTACATGTATATGTGATATGAACATGTTTAACGTCTGGGATTATGTAATTAAATCTTAAATTAAAATTCATAAGAAATGAGAAATTCTATTTTGTTGAAGTTTAAAATTTTCCATATTCTTGTGTTTCTGTGTTGCCAATAGTTTCAAGATTCCAATTTCGGTCACTTAGAAAAAACACCTATGGATGACTGCAGCATCCGTAGCAGTTAGTTTTGAGCCTCCAGAAGCGGGATGTTACAAGTTGGTATCAGAGCATGGTTTATGTACGTAAAAGGAATTTAAACCTTAAAATATTTTAAAAGCATAATCTAATGAATCTAAAATATATTTGGGCTTGGGTAAGCATTATAGTAACGTATGTGTACTTTGCTAGAAATACCTAAGTCTGTATTCCCCACTTTCTTAGACCGTTCTTCTGTATCTTACAAAATTTGATTTCAGGTAGTAGGGAAGTAAGATATGGAGGTAGGAAAAGGAAGAGTGAATCAAGGTGGAAGACGCGTCGCAACCAGTGGAAATGTTCGACCCAATACTAGGAGGTACTAGGGTCGGCAGGCAAATGCAAACCCAGATGCAAATGTTAATGTTGGTGTTGAGATCCCGCCGGTTGATATTGGGATAATGTATCAATTCTTCGTGAATATGATGAAAGCTGGAGCAGCTGCGGGAGTGGCTGTAGGGAATGCTGGAGGAGCTAATCCGATGGGCCCAGTTGGCAATAAATATGCCAAGCTGAGAAGGATTACGCTAGTCTTGGAGGAAAGCCTTTTCTGGGAACCGAGGATGCAGTAAGAGTGGAGAACTGGCTATTGCATTGTGAAACGATATTTGCAGATCTCGGCTTGACGGATATGTAGTGGAGAATACTTGCTTCAATGCAATTGCAGGGAGCAGCATTGTTTTGGTGGAACATAGTTACCGTGGGAGAGCCAGAGGAAGACCTGACTTGGGCTGAATTTTGAAGGTGTTTCGAAGAAAGATTTCTATCAACGGTTGCCAAGTCAGCATTGCTCAGTAAATTTTCAAATTTAGTCCAAAGGGATAGATCGGTGATTGAGTATGCTATGGAGTTTGATGAACTGTCCCGTTACGGATATGCTACTATGGATACAGTCATTCGGAGGAATGATAAGTTTATCAGGGGGTTGAATCCTGAGATTGCCAGAGCAACCATGCCAAACCTCCGGGATCTGTGTCATATTGTTGTTGAGATGGCTATTCGGAATGAAGAGATACTTTCTACTTTTGGAAAAGGGAAACCAACTGAGGTTCAGAATTTTCAGGGTAAGAAGCGGAAGTTCTTCAAGAAGAAAGGAACCCAGCCATGGGCAGCAGCCAAGAAGAGCAAGGCTGATATTGTTTGTTACAAGTGTGACAAGATGGGGCACTATGCTAATGAGTGTCGCTCAGGTGATGGAAGAGCAGTTTTAGTGAGGCCGAATGTGAAGTGCTACAACTGTGGCCAGATGGGGCATTATAAGGACAAGTGTCCCGAGGCTGCTAAGGCTGGAAAGGGAAAGGTCTTTGTTTTGGAACCATCATCCTCTAGACCAACGGCTGCTGAGAAAGGAAAAGCTGTGATGGAAGGTATGCTTATGAATCATAGTAATCCAATTAGGATACTATTTGATACCGGTGCATCGCACTCATTTATATCTCAGTATTTGGTAGATTGCTTATGTCTGGAACCTTTATACCTTATTACTCCTTTAAGGGTTGCGAATCCTATAGGAGGGTATGCAACTCTGGGAATGAGATATGACCAGTTAGAACATAATTTGTTAGGTCATATGTTTGCATGCAGTTAATATGTTTTTGATTTCGTGGGTTTTGGGATCGTATTGGATATCGATTGGTTAGATAAATATGATGCTAGGATATTTTGCCAAGAGGGGGAAATATCATTGAAGCACCCTAATAACCGAGTTATTTACCCAGTAAGGAGTTCGGACGAAAATGCTTATGTGTTATTGGGTGCCATGGGAATGGAAGCAGTGTTGAAGCATGTTTATGTTGCAAGAGAGTTTGCGGATGTGTTTGAACCAGTTTCGGGCTTGCCGACGAAAAGAGCAATTGAGTTTCGGATAGATCTCGTACCGGGAGCTGAACCCGTAAGTAGACCACCTAACAGGATGTCACCAACCGAGATGGAGGAATTGAAGGTGAGGCTAGTGGAATTGGAAGGAAAGAATTTCATCCGGCCAAGTAGTTCGCCTTAGGGAACGGCCGCGGTATTTGTAAAGAAGCCAGATGGGTCGTTAAGGATGTGTATCGATTATCGTATGTTGAACGATAGGACGATCAAGAATAGGTATCCTTTGCTGAGAATCGATGACTTATTCGATCAGTTAAGTGGAGCCTAAGTGTTTTCCCAACTGGATTTGGCGACAGGTTTCCAATAGCTAAGAGTGGTAGAGGACAGTATTCCTTTGACGACGTTTAGGACTAGATACGGGTCTTACGAATGGTTGGTTATTCCATTCGGGCTTACTAATGCGCTAGCTTTCTTCATTGATTTGATGAACTGGGTTTTCCGAGAGCACTTGGATAGGTTCGTGTCAGTTTTTATTAATGACATTTTAGTATATTCTAAGAATGAGAAGGATCATGCAAATCATCTTACAATAGTGTTGGAGATGCTAAGGCAACATCAGCTGAAAGCGAAGTTCTCTAAGTGTCATTTCTGGAAGATTCCGAGGAAGGTTTAGCAGTTGATCCAAATAAGATCGAAGCTGTTAACAATTGGAAGAGACTAGAGACAGTAAGTGAGATTAGAAGTTTTCTTGGACTTGCAGGATACTACCGAAGGTTCATTAAGGATTTCTCACGGATAGTGGCATCCTTGACTATGCTAACCAGGAAGGACATGAAGTTTGTTTGGTCTGACAAATGTGAGGAGGCATTCCTTAAGTTGAAACATTTGTTAACCAATGCGCCCGTGTTAGTAGTTCCAGATGGGAATCAGGGATTGGTAGTTTACGCCGATGCATGTGGTACTGGGTTACGTGTTGTGCTAATGCAGAATGGAGAGGTTATTGCCTATGCTTCTAAACAACTTAGACCGCATGAAGTGAGATACCCTACTCTTGATTTAGAGTTGGCAACGGTAATCTTCGCATTGAAGGTGTGGAGGCATTATCTTTTGGGAGAAAGGTTTGAGGTATTTACGGATCATAAGTCTCTGCGGTATTTATTCTCTCAGAAGGAGCTGAACATGAGACAACAGAGATGGGTGGAATTTGTTGCAGCTTATGATTTTAGCATCGAGTACACACCAGGAAAAGGAAATAAGGTGGCGGATGCGCTTAGTAGAAAACATCAGAATGTGGTGTTAGCTATGTTGGCTGAATGGAAAGACTTGGAAGCACTGGCTGCTTGTAGTGTGCAGTTGAGGTCGACTGTTGGATCTAGTCGGAATATCGCCATGATGTCTTGTTTGGATGTTCGACCAGTTCTGATCGAACGGATTGCTTCTAGGCAGAGAGAGGATCCATTGTTAGCCGAGAGGATTAAAATTTTAGAAGTTGGAACCGAGATTGATGATTTGAAGGATTTTATTCTTGACCATAGGGGTTGGTTGAGAAAGAAGGAATAGTTATGTGTTCCGGATGTTGGAGACCTTAGGAAGGAAGTTCTTAAGGAATGTCATCGGTCGAAGTTTATGATTCATCCTGGGGGAACCAAGATGTATTAAGATATGAAGAGAAGTTTATTCTGGGAAGAAATGAAGAAGGATGTTTTCTTATGGGTAAAACGGTGTTTGAACTGTCAGCAAGTAAAAGCCGAACATCAGAAGCCAAGTGGTTTGCTTCAGCCTTTGGATATTCCAGTTTGGAAGTGGGACTCGATATCCATGGATTTTATTGACGGATTGCCAAGGTCAAACCGGTGTAATGAAAGTATATGGGTCATAGTGGACAGATTGACCAAGAGTGCCCATTTCATTCCGGTAAGGTCAACCAGGACGACACCTGTTTTGGCTAAGTTGTTCATGAAGAACATCGTTAGACTGCATGGAATTCCTAGTAGTATCGTCAGTGATAGAGATGCCTTGTTTACTAGCGAGTTCTATAAGAGCCTGTAGAGTGTGCTAGGCACTAAGCTCAAGATGAGTACCGCATATCATCCTCAGACGGATGGGTAGACAGAGAGAGTCAACAAGGTATTGGAAGAACTGTTGAGAGCTTGTGTGCTGGATTTTAGTGGTTCTTGAGAAGATCACCTGCACTTAGTGGAGTTTTCCTATAATAATAGTTATCAGACTACTATAGGAATGGCGCCTTTCGAAGCTTTGTATGGAAGGCCATGCAAATCACCAGTATGTTGGTTAGAGACCGGAGACAGATTGGTCCTTGGTCTATATTTGGTGAGAGGCGACGGAAAAGATCGAGTTGATACGGGAAAGAATGAAGGAAGCTCAGTCTATGTAGAAGAGTTATGCAGACAAAAGGCGTAGGGACCTAGAGTTCTCAGTTGGAGATAGAGCGTTCATCAAGGTATCGACGATGAAAGGTGTGGTTCGGTTCGGGAAGACCGGGAAGCTAGCACCGAAATATGTTGGACCACTTCCTATATCAGAGAGGATTGGGAGACTTGCATACCAAGTAGATTTACCGAGCAGTTTGGTCGGGATCCACAATGTGTTTCATGTTTCTCATCTTAGGAAGTATGTTCATGATCTAGAAACTACTATATCTCCGACGACACTAGAGGACTTAGTGGTGGAACCGGATATGACTTTTGTGAGACAACCAGTTCGTGTTGTGGAAAAATATGAGAAGAGGCTAAGGAACAAGACAGTCAGGTTGGTGAAAGTTCAGTGGAGCGACAACGTGAAGGACTGTACTTGGGAGATAAAAGGCAGGATTATGGCTACTTTTTCTGGGCTGTTTTAGATGGTACGTTCTATATAGGGTTTATATAGAATTTGGCTGGTAGGTTATACTAGCTTTGCTTGCATGAGCTATATGCTTGTTGTTGTGTCCTTACTGAAATTTTTGGGACAAAATTCTTTAAGGGTGAGTCTGTAATGCCCCTGAATTTTAATTAACATTATTCGAGATATTTAATTGGATAAATTAAATAGAATAATGTGAATAATTAGGGAGATGAGATTGATAAATCCAATGGCCGTGTCTTAATGAATGAACTAAAATAAAACTTAACTAAATTTAAAAGGAGGAATATTCCTAAGGGGTAAACTTGGAAATAGGGCTACGTTTCTTAGTATATATCTCTTCCTCCACCTTAATAAACTTTTACTTTCTCATTTTTAACTCCTCACTAACTTTCGGCCGGCAATTAAAAGCTCCAGGAAGAATATAAATTGAAGATAAAAGCTAAGGAATTAAAGCTAGGAAATTATCTCATTCTCCAATCAACTAATCAAGGTGAATAATCATGTTTATCATCTCATTTTTCCCTGTTTGGATCGGCTATGGGTTATACCTAATCATGTTTGTGTTTTGGTTAGGCTATAACCATTTAAAACCTTTGTTTGGATAAGACATAGGTGTTTTTTTAACGTTAATGGGCTAATTAACATGTTTTATTCGGTTTTGGTTAAATTTCGAATTGTTTTGATCTTCATATACTTTGAAATTTTAATATGTTGAAGAGAACATATTAATTGATTTTATGGATTTTTTCCGGAATTTTTCATAAAGTTTTAATAGTTATATAAAATTGTTTAAGGAATGGGACTTAAATGTTTTGTAATTATAAAGGAGAAAGGGGCTTTTTCAAATTTATCCAAATTTCCAAAAAAAGAAAGTCGGCAGCAATTTTTGAATATAAAATTCTGGCAACCAATCAGATTTAGACAAATAAAGCAGGTGGGGTACAAAAGAACTGTTTAAAGTATAATTTTCATTATTTCAACTCTTTCGGCAAGAGCTTCGGCCTCCATTCGAAACCTACCGACAAGGTCGAAAGGTATCAAACCTTTCGACTAGGTCAAAAATCAATGCACATGGTTTCAGGCGACTAGTACGTAGTGAATTGGAAGGGATCGAAATGTTTAGGGATGAAAGGTTAGAGCTTTCGAAGGAGATGAAACTTTGTTTTGGTTTTAAAGAAAATACACCTACTAGCTTTCGACAAAGAGCTTTCAACGTTGTCAAATGGTTTAAAAGAAAAAGGTTTCGATTGGTTTGCTTTCTTGTTTTAAATGAAACCTTTCGACAAAGTTGAAAGGTTAGCTTTCGACAAGGTCGGAAGCATAGTTGCCGCTTCCAAACCTTTCGACACAGATGGAGTCAAGGGTTATTTTTATTTTCTAAAACTTGTCGCCTCTCTCTATTGTTTTCAAAGGGTTGGTTTAAAACATTAACACTTCATTGTTTTTTAATGGTTTCTAAAGGTTTTAGGTTTTGAAAGGATTACCTTCAATGTCTTCAAAAGGTTTTAAGATCGAAAGGTATGATTTTATGATGCTTTCAAAAGGAAGGCTTCCGAAGGGGAAAATTTCGGATGTTTATTTGCTTTAGAATAGGGCTTCATTCGAAGGAGTTCAAAGGGCTGTTTTTAGCCATTTTTCTTAAGTAAAGTTTTGCTAATTTGAAAGGGGTACTTTGAAGGGTTATAGCATTAAATACTTATCTTGGTTTAAATATGTAAGGGGGATCCTTATATAAATTGGATGTTATTAAACCTTGGGGACACCGGGGTGGGTTTAATGTATTCGGTACATAGTTTGGGGTTACAAATACAAATATGCTTTCGAAAATAAACATTGGGGCTATCAATGTATTTTTATTTAATTTAACCTAATTGGGGCTACCAATGGGAATAGGTTAAACATGTGGGATACATGTTTAAAAAAATATATTCATTCATATCATGAATTTTAATGAATAATCATGGGGATCATGATATTTTAATTGGCCAAGTGTTGGGTTCTTGGTTAACCTAGGAAAACCATGGAATGTGCGGTGGATAGCCCACATCAAATTTCTAAAGTAAAGAATGTTTTGCCAGAGGTAGTTAGCCTCGGCATTTGGCACCCAAGGGTTCATAGTCATCCTAGGAAAATTATGGAGTGTGCGGTGGATAGCCCACACCAACATTTATAAAACAATGTACGATGGATAATCTGCATTTATTTTGATGAATTTGGGACGGATTGTCCTATTTAAGTTTTGACGGATGGTCATTTTAAAGATTTTAGAGGGGAACTCTAATAAATGGATTTTAGATGGGAAATCTAATAAATTGCTTTTAGATGGGATATCTAATGAATAGGTGGATAAGATATCCAATATATATATGATTTATGGTTTTATTTAATATTATGTTAAGACTAATCATTTTGGGTGCAGGAGCAGAGTAAATTATTTGCATGTTTTGTTTTGGATACTAGTGAGGAGAAACCCGTTCCGCTAAGCAGGGTGGTCTCACTAGATATCTATTTATGATAAGAGATGATAGGGGATTATTCATACCAGACTTTTTGTATGTCTCAAAGTTTGTGTTTTTCCACAAACTCTCGGGTACTCAAAATTAATTTGAGTAGTCTAAGAGTGGGAGACTTTCAGGGTTTTGGACGAATAAGCTTCCGAAGACGTGTAGGAGGTAGTGTTAGCTATATTGGAGCTATTTTGTGTTTTCCATTGTAATGTATTAAGAACTGTAAAGTTTATATTTATTAGTTCTCTAATCAGCATAAGGGGACATCTTCATATGTCCCTCTTATCGTATTTTGTACATGTATATGTGATCCGAACGTGGTTGACGTCTGGGATTATGTAATTAAATCTTAAATTGAAATTCATAAGAAATGAGAAGTTCTGTTTTGTTGAAGTTTAAATTTTTTTCATATTCTTGTGTTTCTGTGTTGCCAATAGTTTCAAGATTCCTATTTCGGTCACTCAGAAATAACACCTATGGATGACTGCAGCATCCGTAGCAGTTAGTTTTGAGCCTCCAGAAATGGGATGTTACATTAGGGTTTTACAGTTTCAATAGTAATTTTCCAATTAGATGAATTAGATCTATAGGTTGACTAATATAAATTTTAAATTAATAGTTTAATATAGTTGTTTAACAATCTAATCAACTTGAAAATAAATTTAAAACTAATTGATTTAACCACTAAACCAGATCTATGTCTACTCACCTCTGTCCTTGGCTCTAGATCTGGTTCCAACTCTGTTTGGTTCCCCTAGATCAGCATAGCCTCCCTTCCTATTGCTTGATCTCTCCTTTTATTCTAGTTTAGATTGAGATTTGTGTTTGATTTGAGGATTAGGAATTGATCGGGGAATTGAGGTTTTAGTTTTTATTTTGGCGGAGCTTCGCTGCAATGGTGGAAACTAGCGTTTTAGGTTAACCATAGCTGTTTATTTATAGGGGAAGCTCACCACTCTCAGCCATCAGATCAAAACCCTATTCAGTCCAGCCCATACACTCAGAACTTGGCTACCAAGCAACTAATCTCGACCATAAAACGAATCGGCACAGGATCTCACCCGTCACGATCAACGTAAGGTCGGGTCGATCGCCTTAGGTCATGGTCGACTGCCCATGGTCGACCTAGACCTAACGAGGGTCGACCAAGCCCCTTGTTTTTTTTTCTATTTTTTAATTTTCATTCAATATTCTGATACTCATTATTCTCTCATACTAACTTGGATTATGATAAGTTATATAGTAAAATTGTCCAGAAAATTGCTATGGACACGATAATGCAAGTCCCGTAACCAAATTCATTCGTTTTTGAAAATTTTACTTTTAAATTAATTCTTAACTTTTATTCATATTTTCTTATTTATTCTGGAAATTTCTGGGGTGTGACAGTCTTCCCACTTAAAGGATTTAATCCCCGAAATCTCTAAGAACAAAAAAATGCAACTAACAACCATCAACCAAAGTCTACATCCATCTACTCATCCATTATCCACAGCAACAATAGTACTTGATAATTCTAATAATGCAATTATGCATGTTTGCAATGTGTAATGCATAAGAACCTAAACTAATCAAAAGAGTAGTCGATCTACTTATTCAGTCGACCTCATGTTCATGCAAGTATGCTAAAGCTATGCAACCAAATATATGTAAGATCCTAATGATAGGCTGATAATTCTACATGTGTGCTTGACCGTACAACCATATACGACATCCATATGCATAACATCCATATATAAAAACAAATTAAGAACAATATGCATATGATATGAGTGTATGTACCTATATGGTCGATCATTCTAACGTGCGCCTAATGGACTCAATATCCTAGTGCATAGAAATGAAACCATTCGCTTCCATGAACATCCATATACATCCATTAGCATCCATCACCCATAACTTTTCCTACCGATACGTTTACAAACATGCCTATCATCCAAAGGTCTCTACCTACGGTAATCTACCCTCCCCCTCAAGTTCTACATAAGGGTTCTAACAAGAGAAAGATTGAAATTTAAGACATACCAGAAAAGAGTTGTGGGTGAGAAGCTCGAATCTTCTCCTCGGGCTCCCAATGCTCTCTGGTGGGTCATCTCCCCAATGAACCTTAATTAATCTAATCTCCTTATTGTGGAGTCGCTTTATGCCATGCTCTAAGATACGGGTAGGTGCATGGTGAATGAGTGACTCACACTCCACCTCAACCTCCTCCAATAGACTAGGCACAACCACAATAGTTGAATCATCATGCACTTCCGCAAGTGTGAATCATGGAAAACATCATGCATTCCAGCTAACTTCTCTGGATGCTCCACCCTATATGCCAATTTCCTAATCTTAGATAAAATCGGGAAGGGCCCAACAAACCTTGGTGCTAACTTCCTCATCCTACCAAACCTCATCACATGGCTCAGGGGTGAAAGTTTCACAAACACCATGTTCGTACTTCAAACTCTAAATCTAAGCGCCTCCTATCGACATACGACTTATGTCTATCCTAGGCAGTCTTTATCCTCCTGCGAATCAAATCCACCTTCTATAGCATCTCCCTAACCCTATTGGGTCCAAAAATAATCCTATCCATTTGTCCTACCAACACAATGGTGATTTACAAGGTCTACCGTACAAAGCCTCAAATGGTGCCATCCCTATGCTAGCTTGGTAACAATTATTGCAGGTAAACTCTATCGCTGGTAAGTGATCCTCCCAAGAACCTCCAAAGTCGATAATACACATCCTAAGAAAATCCTCCAAAACCCGATTTACTCTCTCTCTCTGTCCGTCTATGATTGGTATGATGTACTCAAATTTAGCTCAGTCCCTAAAGCCTCCTATAGACTCCTCCAAAACTCACTAGTAAAGAGCTGGTCTCTGTCAATTACTATACTTGTAGAAACTCCTTGAAGTCTAACAACCTCTCTCATATACAAAACCATCAATGATGTCGATGTCCTAATGCTCCTCACTGGTATGAAATTAGCGCACTTGGTTATCTGTCTACGATGATGTAACGACCCGATATTTTGGACCATTCAAATCGACAATAATCCACACATGTCTGACTTGAATAGTTCAAAATATCAGATTGTTAATTTAAAATTTGGCAAAACTCAGCATATACAGTAAATAAATCAATCACAGAATCACAGACACAGAGTAATACAATAATACGCAGCGGAATAGATAAAATAGTAGTTCATGAAGCTACTATATAAACATCAGAGTTAAAAATAAAATACAACAGAATATCTCAAATACAGTGAAGTCTTCAGTACGAGTAGATAACCTCTCTGAACAAATCAACTGGAAAAGCTGAAAGCTGAATCGATAGTTAGATCTCCAAATGAAGCTCCAAACTCCAAAGGTGAGTCTCAAATGCTGTATCACTCGGTCTGACCCGAGCGTAAAGTAAAACACAAAACACTCGAGTCAGGATTAACATTCTTATATCAATAAATCCAACTCAAGTGAAATATCAACTGAAATACAATTAACTTAGAGAATGTTTGGGATAACCATCCTCTAAGGATCTGCGGAACTATCTACAAGGTGGAAATATACATTATAACACCGTGGTCATTTCAATTTAATTTATACTTCAAAACCCAAATATCATTTCATTTCAAATATAACTATTTTCCAAGATAGTATATATATTAATTAATTTATAAAGTAAAGTATTTAAAATTTTCTCAAGTCTCGCAAATCGATTCAAATCAACTTCAAATTCCAAATTCAACTTTATTCAAGCTCAATTCATCAATTCAATTCAGTTCTAAATATACCATTTAAATTTTCAATATATTTCAAAGCTTTAATATTCAACATTTTTGAAGTTAAATTTAACAGTTTCATATAGCTCTTGATTTAACTTCATTATTATTTAATCAGAGAATATTCACTTAATAAATTCAATATCATTTAACTAGCCTTAAATTTCATTTTTACTAAATATTTCCTTAAATTTATTTAAATAAGAAATATTCACTAAATTATTTAAATTAAACCTAAGTTATAAATCATATCTTAAATCTCAATTTCAATAAGTTTTAAATCGGTTTAATTAAATAAATTCTTTACTAAATTCAAATTATCTTCCCAACCTTGACTTATTCAAATTATTACTGAAATCTATTTTGAAACATAAATTTAAATACTTAACCATATTATATGTATTAAATCTATCTTAATTAAATTAAATATCATTATTAAATCTACATATATCATTACCATTTATATATAATAATTTAAGAATCAACTTTTATTAAAACCATATATTTCTTTCCAAACCATAGAATTTATTTTCAAAATATTTATATATGGACCAACGGTGTCTATATATAATTTCCTATTTATGGTCAAGTGATATGGATATTTATCATTTTAATCCGTAAATTTAAATACATACGGGTAGATATCATTTCGACCCGTAATCCCAAATTCAAATCAATTGAAAATCGCTTGGGTCTATCATTTCAACCCATAACGATTTTCTCCTATTCTAAAGTCCGTTCGGGTATGTATCATTTCAACCCATAGTGAATTCTATACTAATAGGGAACTTGCAGAGTGATAACAGATAATATAAAATATAACAACAGACATATATCATCAGTAACAATATAATATAAACAACATGATATGGTGTCATATCCCACAGGTGAACAATTACAAATAATAGCATATATAACAATGTAAAGAACTATCAGCAGTATATTTCAATTGTCGTTTCAATTGAAATCAAATTTTATAAATATAAGAACGTCAATCGTGAGTGATGCTCACCTTTAGAGGCTAGAGAGGATAGACAATGAGATGGATTTCGGATCCAAGCACGGATTTCGCAGCAAAGCACGATGGACACGAGTTGGATGGACAAAGCTGATATATAGGATTAACGAAATCAAATCAGAACGGCATCGATGAAGATAAATGGTATGAATGAACTTATATGTATAACTATATACATACTATTTACAAAAAATCATATTTTTTTTTTATTTCAAACACATATTAAATTAAATATATATATATATATATATAAATGAAAATACTTAGATTATATTTTACCCCTTTCAAAATGTCCTATATATATTTCAAAATAATGACATATATTATAAAAAAAACTGTTATTTCACACATACATATCCAGTACACAAATATCTCTATATAATTGATGTATAAAAACAGAACTCAGGTGCATATATAGGAACTACTATATATATAATAATAAATTCCTCTAACCAAATTTTTCTAAAACATAAAATATACTTTTTCAGATCAGTATTCTTAGTTAAGCACCTATATACCAAATCAAAGTATATATATAGTTTTCACCAAAATATGCAAATAACTTTTCAATTGGAAGCAGCCTCAAAATCTATATTCTGCTACTTTAACAGTAAGTGAAACTTAAAATATAAATATAAATATAATATAATTTATACTAACAGGTAATAGAAAATACTGGTAAATGCTAACATACATAACAATATCATATACAGTTTATAAAACTTACATACTTTTACTAATACTATTTACACAAATCAATAATTGATAGACGGCTATAAAATCCCACAGATGAACAGTAATTATCTCAACCTAAAATTTATACGAAAATATACATGTATGCGAAATCATTTGTTTTCAAACTATCAAGTGCACGATATAATATATGTGAGTGATATAAACAGCGAATGAATAGCTATGTGCAGACTTTACATATATACATACATATAATGCAGACAACCCATACTCTTGTATAAATAAGCAAATGTATACTTACAGAATACCAATATGTTTATCACTCTTATACACTTATGAATATAAACTATAGAACATAACTGACTAATATATATATATATACTTAAAAAATTTTATAACTAACAGACTTATCTACATGGTAGACTTATAAAATAGATATGTATATATATAGTGACAAAATAACTTACAAAAGACTTAACCGATCACATCTCTATAGGTTAATATATATATATACAATATCTCATATATATATATAATACTATTACAGTAGATAAAAATTTAGAAGATATATATATATGTAAATACTCTAGACATAAAATGTCTATACCTTCGAATATGAATACTTTAGGAAAGAAGAAGGCTGCTGCAAAATAAGACGAGCCAAGTTGGATGGTACAGAGACGAGTGAGGGGAAGGTGGTTTCGACGAAAGTCGGCTGGAGGGTTCTCGGCTTTGGGCAGGCGGTGGTGGGAAATGAAAGAAGGTCGGAGATGAACAGGGGTTGTCCGGTGATGGTCAAAGGCTGTCTCGGCAAGGGTTGCTTCGGCCGAAGTGGCGATGGCCGGTTGCGTGGAGGTGGAAGATGATGGCATGGAGGAGCTCGTGAATGGCTGCAGACGAGGCGTTGGCGTGGTCGAGTGGCTACTTGGGTGGCGTTGCTGGCGTTGTCGTCTGCTGTCACTTGGTGGGCCTGGGTTGTCTACGGCGGTGGATGGTTGTCGGTGCAATGGGTTACAGTGGGTTGCTGGGCTTGGTGATAGGAGGAGAAGGTGTTGCCTTATTGGGTCTTGCGTGGGCAGGTAGAGGAACGGAGAAAAATGAACGCCTAAGGATTGCAAATGCATAGAAAAAATGAAGGAGCCATAGAGAAATTGAAGGTGAGGGAATAGTAAAATGAGAGGTTGGGTTTCAGAAGCAAACGAAGCAGCAAAATGAATATATATTATTGAAAGAATAAATGTACGTTTCCTACGAAAATTATTAAAGCGAACCGTTTCAAAACAATCAATAGCCCTTTTCAGAGAAATAGCAACGGTCAAATGCTTTGATTTGATGAGCAATTGAAGCAAATTATTATTGTGGTCGGCTGTACGTTTCAAATTTTCGAAACCAAGGGAAGGTGTGAAGTCAAAATTTACGGTACCGGTACGGTTACCGCTTTTTCGCGGATTCCGCTGTGAACCGGACTACAAAACATAGAAATAAATACACCGCTGAGATCAGCACGACGAGACGATCAAAACGGTATACAGATATCAGTGGTACGATCATCCGATCAAAAGTCGATATTCGGTACCAGAAAATGCTGCTATTTGGCCTGAAATAAGATAAACGGAGCAATAGAAGTCCAAATTTGGAAAAACGAAAGATGACGACTTACTCAAAAGAGGATTTAGAAATTTTCTATAGAAAAATATTAACGTTTTGAAATAAATTTATTATCATCAATTTTAACCGATTTAAATTGAAATGGAATTATACAATAAAATAAACTTCCGTAATTTCTGATGAAAATTTACCGATTGCTATGTTTTTAAATACGTATTCCAAATATAAAAAATTTATTTCAAAATTCAATTATTAAAAATTTCACAAAATTCAGTTAAATACGTTATTAAAACCAATCAAAATTTATGGGTCGTTACAGATGACCCAAATGCTCTCATTGAGTCTCCTAGATCTAGTTAATCCATCAATAAAATCCATAGAGATTCTCTCTCATTTCCACTGAGGAATATCCAAATGCTGCAATAACCCTCTAGGCTTCTTCTGCTCCACCATCACACTCTGACAAGTCATACACTTAGCTATTTACTCTGCCACTTGCTTCTTCATTCTAGCCTAAAAGAAAACTCTTCTCATATCATGATACATCTTATCTCCACCGGGATGAATAGTCATCCTAGAATGGTGAACCCGTAAGTAGACCACCTAGCAGGATGTCACCAACCGAGATGGAGGAATTGAAGGTGCGGCTAGTGGAATTGGAAGGAAAGAATTTCATCCGGCCAAGTAGTTCGCCTTAGGGAACGGCCGCGGTATTCGTAAAGAAGCCAGATGGGTCGTTAAGGATGTGTATCGACTATCGTATGTTGAACGATAGGACGATCAAGAATAGGTATCCTTTGCTGAGAATCGACGACTTATTCGATCAGTTAAGTGGAGCCTAAGTGTTTTCCCAGCTGGATTTGGCGACAGGTTTCCAACAGCTAAGAGTGGCAGAGGACAGTATTCCTTTGACGGCGTTTAGGACTAGATACGGGTCTTACGAATGGTTGGTTATGCCATTCGGGCTTACTAATGCGCTAGCGTTCTTCATTGATTTGATGAACTGGGTTTTCCGAGAGCACTTGGATAGGTTCGTGTCAGTTTTTATTGATGACATTTTAGTATCACTACGCCATAAATGGCCTTCTGCAACATTTTTGCAAGGTGTTGCCAGGTAAAATGTTGCGATAGCTATACAATTTTGGTCCTACTGCAACGTTGAATTTTTGATGTTGCCTTAGCCATAAAAATGTGTTGCTCTAGCTAAATAAGTGTAATTGATGCAACATTTTTTTATAGTGTTGCTATAGCAGACCTTTGCATATCTTTCGCACCGATCCGCGCCAATCTACCAAGGCAAATCCTACGTTGGAGAACGTGACACCTCAGCAATCCGAACACCACTCCTTGATCTTTTAGAGCCGCGAAGAAAAAAAGTCCCTGCAAATAACTTATTATTTTCATTCTTCTCTGTCTTCTTACAAAGTTTCAAGCGATTTCGGTTCGATTAGGGCTTCGATTTGGGGGTTCAAGCTTTGTTCAGTGATTTCGCTTCGATTTGGGGGTTCAAGCATTGTTCACATCACTTTAGGGCTTCAATTTTGATTTTGAGGTATAACACTCTCTCCCATCACTTTAGGGTTTCGATTTAAACTACTTATAAATTCTTAATTCGGCCGGAATTAACAATTCGACTTGTCTAGGTTTCCTCTTGTTGGACACACACACAAATTTTATCTTTTTATGTTAAAATACTCATATTCATAATTGTAGTGATGGACAGCGAAAACATTTGGATAGAACTTCCAAAGTTTAGTGAAGGATATATTAGCGGGATAAGAGCCTTTATACAAAACGGTTTTTCTAAATTCGCCGTAGGCGATGAAATGACGTGCCCATGCAAGAATTGTAAAAATAGCAAGTGGCGTCATCCAGATATAATTTATGATCATCTCATCTGCAATGGTCCATCTCCATTGTATGTGAAATGGATTTGTGAGGTTTCTCACCCAAATTTTGGAAGCAGTGATAAAGATATAGACTGTGATGCTGGTGATTTTGGAGATAATCTAGGTGAAATGTTGCACCGTACTCGTGGAAATATGCAGAACTGTGAAGATGAGAATTCTGATGCACCAAATGCCGATGCTAAAAGATTTTATCGCCTTGTCGAAGATGGAAAGCAGCCATTATATCCTGGCTGTCGAAGATGGAAAGCAGCCATCATTCCGCCTAGCATAGAGGAAACTTCCTCTTGATTTCTATGTAGCAATATCAAGTGACTTCTATTTATGTATTAGTTCTTAATTAAGGGACGACTTCTGTATCTATTGATTTTCATAATTAATTTACTGCTTTTTAATTACTTGACTGCTTGTAAGTTATTCTGATTTTATGTGTTCCCTTGTTGTTTCTAGTGCTTTATATACCTGCATACACATATGTACTTAATATACCTACCCATTTTATTATTTCATATCTTGCTTCCAATGTAAACTCACCATTCTGTATCCATTTTGTATAGGATGGGGGAACTCATGCAGCTCACATTTCATCACAAGGGTGCATTTCAGAAGGCACAATATGTTGGTGGAACCGATACTGTGGTAAAGAGGGTTGATCCTGACTACTTCTCGTACACAGTGCTCATGGAGTTTGTGAAGGATGAACTTCAATACACCGAAATAGGAGGAATTTATATGAGAAATGGTGAGAAGGGTGGGTGGAAGTTAGTGACGAATGATGCGGACCTCTACGAATTAGTCAAAGGAGTTAACACTGGTGGCAACTTGGATTTTTATATCGACAACGTTGTCGATACTGCAATTGAGCCATTGAAGCAAATGCAGCCGCATGTAATCATGCGGCCAAGGCAGAATCTGGTTACAGGTATATATAAATGGATAGTTAATATCATTTACAGATTGTGATATTTTGATATAGCAAAAAAAAAATTTATTGTGATATTTTGATTATAACATTTAAAGATTATGATTATAATATCATTGTATTGTTGCAGCTACAAAACCAGTGAAACGACAGTACGTGACGGCTCATCAACTAAAACAGAACCAAAAAAACAAGAAGTTAGCTGAAGTCAATAGTCCTCGGAAGTCAGCACGGCTGAATAGTAATGCAACTGTGAATCTAAAGTTAGGTGAGGTGAACAGTCCTCGGCAGTCGACACGGCTGATTAATCCAGAACCCAACGATGCAACCGTGAATCTAAAGTTAGCTGAGGTGAAAAGTCCTCGGAAGTCGGCACGGCTGAATAATCCAGAACCCAGCAATGCAACCGAGAATCTAAAGTTAGCTGATCAGGTAAATCCTCAGAAGATGACACAGAAAAAAAAACCAAAAATCAGCGATTCAACAGTGAATCTGAACTCATCAAGTGTTAAGAGGAAGTTGGAATCACGTTTACCAACATCGGAAGAAGAAGATATGGATGAAAATGGCATGCAGGTTTGAAGAATTCTTATTATGATGATCTTATTGTAATTTGAATATTTTGTACCACTCTTGCAGCATACTTACTATGATGTTCCTGTTTATTATATACTTGCAGGATGTTCATCTACCACCTCCACCACCTCCAAATGAGTATTCTACACCTCCACTATCTCTACAAGATTATGAAGTACAGAGAGCTGCTAAGTTGATGGTGAACCTAAAAGATTATGAAATACATAGAGCTGTTAATGTGATGAGGAACAACGAAGTTCTTGCTTCTCTAGGTGTGCCTGCAATTTCAGCTGAACTGAGAAATGTAAACCAAAAAAAAGTTAAAGGAAAAGAAAAGATGCAAGAGGATGTGGATAGTGATCAGGAATATAATCCGGACCATGAGGAGCATAGTAAAAATGATACTTTACAAAGTCCAAGAAAGGTGTGTGATAGCTACATATCTTATTTTTTCTGCTTATGAAGATAATAACTATAAAATCCAATCTTATTTCCTACTTATATATACAATTTAGAGAACTAAAAAAGTTGAGAAGCCCAAGCCTGTTAGTGGACCACAAACTCGTTCAGCTAGTGGTATCGCAAAGGAAAAGGAAAAGTTGAGAAGCGCAAGCCCAAGCCCAAGCCTGGTAGTAAGTTCAACTGAGAAGGATGCTGAAGGAAAAGGAACAATGGCTGATTATTTGGCTCTGCGGGAACGACAAAAGAAAAATGCTGCAAAAGCTAGTGCAAGTGGTATGGCAAATAAGTATGTTGCGGAGAATGTCTTGCCAGACATTGAAAATGAAGAAGTTGAAGTAGGTACTGAATTGATGTGATAATAATATTTAATATTACAGTAGGATTAATATTTAAGTACCGAATTTACATTATGATTTATGTTATTATTTGACGGGACTTTTCATTTTAATTAAAGGTAAAGTTCCTAAAAGACTCAGAGGTCACACAAAGATGTTTAATGTTCATACAAGGGCGAATGACAAAAGAGTTGTAATTATGATGAACCAGTGGTTCCAACCTATTTCAGATGATGACAAAGTAATATCTGAACTGAGCAACTTTTTAGGAACATTGAAAAGGTCCGTGCCACTTACGTATAAATCTTGGTCGGATGTTCCTGAAAAGTTGAAGAAATCTCTATGGGATTATGTTAAGGTAATCTATTATTAACTATAATGTTGCTGAATTTTACTTTAATAAGTAATATTGATCTATTAACTATAATGTAGCTGAATTTTGATTTATTTATTCTTTTTTATATTTGATTTATATTTAAGCAACGGTATATTATTCCGGATGAATGTGAAAACTGGGTGTTGAAGTCTATTCGTGACTGTTGGAGGGGGTACAAGAGTCGCATAAAAACTGCTCATTATAAACCTTATAAGACTGATGAGGAGAGGCTAGAAAACAAGCCAGACAACATCCCAGTGGAGGATTTTAAAGTGCTCTTGAGGTATTGGGCAGATGATGAGATTCAGGTATACGTACATATTATTTATTTCGCAAGATAAACGAGTACTTTTTTTTGTGAGATAAACAAGTACTTTGTTTTTTGTGTATTTTTTAGCAAAAAGCACTGAAAAATTCTGATAGTCGTAAGTCGTATCAAGACACACACACCGCTGGTCCAAAGTCGTTCGCCCAGCTTCGTCATAAGATGGTATGTGATACTTTACATTTTTGACTGAAGAGAGTGTATGCTAAACTATCTATTGAACTTGTATCAGGAGACACCATCCGATGCAGCACTTTTTCTTAAAAGTCGTAAGAGAACAGATGGGCGTGAGTACGTGTCTAATCCTCAAGTAATGAAGTACAAACTTGTAAGTAATAATTCTGTTTTGTAATAATTTTGTTCTGTTTTGCACATGCTGCACATTGTTTATGTCTTGCTCATGTGCATGTATGCTCATGTCCTTGAAACTGTCCTTGAAACACTTGTTGAACCAGAGTTTCGCAAACGTACTAATGGCATAGATGTTTGCTTTGGAAATTGTAATTGAGTATATTGTGAGATTAAGAATTTTGAACCCTCAGCCATTTTTTCCCTTTTCTAGTCGAATGAAGAGGACTTGCTTTTGCGTTTGGCTAGAAATGACACAAAAACTGGAAACGAAGAAATGAATTTGGTTAAAGGGATTACTAACTTGGTTTATATAAAAATATATGTCTATAGTAATACACATATGTGCATAAATAAAATGAATGGTCGTTTGAAGCCTCAGAATCCAGATGACGAAGCCATAGCTGGCTGTCGACGGAATTGTTTTCCAGTTTTTACTAGTATATATGTTACAAATTGTTTTCTAATTACATGCACATAAACAAATTGTTTTCCAAAATGTGGCTTTCTCTGCATTTGCTGTACACAATCCATATATAAGCATTTGCTGCATTCTCTGCATTTACTGTAGGGTAATTTTGATGTGGTTTTATTTTGTAGGACTTAGTTCAAAAGGCAATGGCCGGTGGAGAAGGAGGAAATACTGTCGAAGCAGTAATTTCGAATGGAAAATCACAGGGTCGTCCTTTGCTTATAGGGAGGCGTGCAAAGTGTGCAAAACAATCAACCGAGGCTCTAACAAATGCTTACGTACATGACTTAAGGCAAAGGCTTGTCGAAGAAATTGAAGCACAGCTAGAATCCAAGGTAAATCAGAAGGTACAAGAGAATTTGGCTAGGGTGCTTAAGAAATTAGGTGATGCCAACCCAGAGATGAACATCAATGTAGAGGATCTAACTTCCGCAATCATGTCCAGTGAGACTGATAATCTGACTGGAGGCACCAGCTCTTAAGTCTCATTTATGAATTGTTATGTGTACTGGATATTTTGGGGTAGCTTTGTAGTATTTTGGGGTAGCTTTGTAGTATTTTGGGGTAACTGACATGAATTGTGATGTGTACTGCTGTATGAATTGTTATCTGTACTGTGTATTATGCTGTGTATTATGCAAGTGTTTTATGTGATATTGTACTGTGTATTATGCAAGTGTTCTATGTGATATTGTACTGTTCTATGAGCTCTTAGTGTCTCTTCAGTATAGTGTTGCAGTAGCTTCAGTATAGTGTTGCAGTAGCTTCAGAATAGTGTTGTAGTAGGCTTCTGAATAGTGTTGCAGTAGCTTCATAATAGTGTTGCAGTAGCTTCATAATAGTGTTGCCACAGGGTTATAAATGTTGCTTAAAATAATGTTGCAATAGTCATTCAAGGTGTTGCCATAGGGATGGACCCAGTTGGGTCGTGGGACCCACATTGTGGGCCCCACAATATGCGGGCCCCACAACTTCAGAAATTTAATACCCTATAGCAACATTTTTGGAATGTTGCTACAGATACCTATGGGTGTTGCCATAGACCCAAATAGGGTTCTATTGCAACAATATTACTTATGTTGCCTTAGATAGTCAAAATGTTGCCTTTGAGGTCTAAGGCAACGGCAAAAATTGCATCACCCTAAAAGTGTTGCCATAGACCTATGGCAACATTTTTCGGTCCTGAGCCAACATTTTTTTTGTGTTGCAGAAGGCCATTTATGGCGTAGTGTATATTCTAAGAATGAGAAGGATCATGCAAATCATCTTACAATAGTGTTGGAGATGCTAAGGCAACATCAGCTGAAAGCGAAGTTCTCTAAGTGTCATTTCTGGAAGATTCCGAGGAAGGTTTAGCAGTTGATCCAGATAAGATCGAAGCTGTTAACAATTGGAAGAGACCAGAGACAGTAAGTGAGATTAGAAGTTTTGTTGGACTTGCAGGATACTACCGAAGGTTCATTAAGGATTTCTCACGGATAGCGGCATCCTTGACTATGCTAACCAGAAAGGACGTGAAGTTTGTTTGGTCTGATAAATGTGAGGAGGCATTCCTTAAGTTGAAACATTTGTTAACCAATGCGCCCGTGTTAGTAGTTCCAGATGGGAATCAGGGATTGGTAGTTTACACCGATGCATGTGGTATTGGGTTACGTGTTGTGCTAATGCAGAATGGAGAGGTTATTGCCTATGCTTCTAAACAGCTTAGACCGCATGAAGTGAGATACCCTACTCTTGATTTAGAGTTGGCAATGGTAATCTTCGCATTCAAGGTGTGGAGGCATTATCTTTTGGGAGAAAGGTTTGAGGTATTTACGGATCATAAGTATTTGTGGTATTTATTCTCTCAGAAGGAGCTGAACATGAGACAACAGAGATGGGTGGAATTTGTTGCAGCTTATGATTTTAGCATCGAGTATACACCAGGAAAAGGAAATAAGGTGGCGGATGCGCTTAGTAGAAAACATCAGAATGTGGTGTTAGCTATGTTGGCGGAATGGAAAGACTTGGAAGCACTGGCTGCTTGTAGTGTGCAGTTGAGGTCGACTGTTGGATCTAGTCGGAATATCGCCATGATGTCTTGTTTGGAAGTTCGACCAGTTCTGATCGAACGGATTATTTCTAGGCAGAGAGAGGATCCATTGTTAGCCGAGAGGATTAAAAGTTTAGAAGTTGGAACCGAGATTGATGATTTGAAGGATTTTATTCTTGACCATAGGGGTTGGTTGAGAAAGAAAGAATAGTTATGTGTTCCGGATGTTGGAGACCTTAGGAAGGAAGTTCTTAAGGAATGTCATCGATCGAAGTTTACGATTCATCCTGGGGGAACCAAGATGTATTAAGATATGAAGAGAAGTTTATTCTGGGAAGAAATGAAGAGGGATGTTTGCTTATGGGTAAAACGGTGTTTGAACTGTCAGCAAGTAAAAGCCGAACATCAGAAGCCAAGTGGTTTGCTTCAGCCTTTGGATATTCCAGTTTGGAAGTGGGACTCGATATACATGGATTTTATTGACGGATTGCCAAGGTCAAACCGGTGTAATGAAAGTATATGGGTCATAGTGGACAGATTGACCAAGAGTGCCCATTTCATTCCGGTAAGGTCAACCAGGACGACACCTGTTTTGGCTAAGTTGTTCATGAAGAACATCGTTAGACTGCATGGAATTCCTAGTAGTATCGTCAGTGATAGAGATGCCTTGTTTACTAGCGAGTTCTATAAGAGCTTGTAGAGTGTGCTAGGCACTAAGCTCAAGATGAGTACTGCATATCATCCTCAGACGGATGGGTAGACAGAGAGAGTCAACAAGGTATTGGAAGAACTGTTGAGAGCTTGTGTGCTGGATTTTAGTGGTTCTTGGGAAGATCACTTGCACTTAGTGGAGTTTTCCTATAATAATAGTTATTAGACTACTATAGGAATGGCGCCTTTCGAAGCTTTGTATGGAAGGCCATGCAAATCACCAGTATGTTGGTTAGAGACCGGAGACAGATTAGTCCTTGGTCTATATTTGGTGAGAGGCGACGGAAAAGATCGAGTTGATACGGGAAAGAATGAAGGAAGCTCAGTCTATGCAGAAGAGTTATGCAGACAAAAGGCGTAAGGACCTAGAGTTCTCAGTTGGAGATAGAGCGTTCATCAAGGTATCGCCGATGAAAGGTGTGGTTCGGTTCGGGAAGACCGGGAAGCTAGCACCGAAATATGTTGGACCACTTCCTATATCAGAGATGATTGGGAGACTTGCATACCAAGTAGATTTACCGAGCAGTTTGGTCAGGATCCACAATGTGTTTCATGTTTCTCATCTTAGGAAGTATGTTCATGATCTAGAAACTACTATATCTCCGACGACACTAGAGAACTTAGTGGTGGAACCGGATATGACTTTTGTGAGGCAACCAGTTCGTGTTGTGGAAAAATATGAGAAGAGGCTAAGGAACAAGACAGTCAGGTTGGTGAAAGTTCAGTGGAGCGACAACGTGAAGGACTGTACTTGGGAGATAAAAGGCAGGATTATGGCTACTTTTTCTGGGCTGTTTTAGATGGTACGTTCTATATAGGGTTTATATAGAATTTGGCTGGTAGGTTATACTAGCTTTGCTTGCATGAGCTATATGCTTGTTGTTGTGTCCTTACTGAAATTTTTGGGACAAAATTCTTTAAGGGTGAGTCTGTAATGCCCCTGAATTTTAATTAACATTATTCGAGATATTCAATTGGATAAATTAAATAGAATAATGTGAATAATTAGGGAGATGAGATTGATAAATCCAATGGCCGTGTCTTAATGAATGAACTAAAATAAAACTTAACTAAATTTAAAAGGAGGAATATTCCTAAGGGGTAAACTTGGAAATAGGGCTACGTTTCTTAGTATATATCTCTTCCTCCACCTTAATAAACTTTTACTTTCTCATTTATAACTCCTCACCAACTTTCGGCCGGCTATTAAAAGCTCCAGGAAGAATATAAATTGAAGATAAAAGCTAAGGAATTAAAGCTAGGAAATTATCTCATTCTCCAATCAACTAATCAAGGTGAATAATCATGTTTATCATCTCATTTTTCCCTGTTTGGATCGGCTATGGGTTATACCTAATCATGTTTGTGTTTTGGTTAGGCTATAACCATTTAAAACCTTTGTTTGGATAAGACATAGGTGTTTTTTTAACGTTAATGGGCTAATTAACATGTTTTATTCGGTTTTGGTTAAATTTTGAATTGTTTTGATCTTCATATACTTTGAAATTTTAATATGTTGAAGAGAACATATTAATTGATTTTATGGAATTTTTCCGGAATTTTTCATAATGTTTTAATAGTTATATAAAATTGTTTAAGGAATGGGACTTAAATGTTTTGTATAATTATAAAGGAGAAAGGGGCTTTTTCAAATTTATCCAAATTTCCAAAAAAAGAAAGTCGGCAGCAATTTTTGAATATAAAATTCTGGCAACCAATCAGATTTAGACAAACAAAGCAGGTGGGGTACAAAAGAACTATTTAAAGTATAATTTTCACTATTTCAACTCTTTCGGCAAGAGCTTCGGCCTCCATTCGAAACCTACCGACAAGGTCGAAAGGTATCAAACCTTTCGACTAGGTCAAAAATCAATGCACATGGTATCAGGCGACTAGTATGTAGTGAATTGGAAGGGGTCGAAATGTTTAGGGATGAAAGGTTAGAGCTTTCGAAGGAGATGAAACTTTGTTTTGGTTTTAAAGAAAATACACCTGCTAGCTTTCGACAAAGAGCTTTCAACGTTGTCAAATGGTTTAAAAGAAAAAGGTTTCGATTGGTTTGCTTTCTTGTTTTAAATGAAACATTTCGACAAAGTTGAAAGGTTAGCTTTCGACAAGGTCGGAAGCATAGTTGCCGCTTCCAAACCTTTCGACACAGATGGAGTCAAGGGTTATTTTTATTTTCTAAAACTTGTCGCCTCTCTCTATTGTTTTCAAAGGGTTGGTTTAAAACATTAACACTTCATTGTTTTTTAATGGTTTCTAAAGGTTTTAGGTTTTGAAAGGATTACCTTCAATGTCTTCGAAAGGTTTTAAGATCGAAAGGTATGATTTTATGATGCTTTCAAAAGGAAGGCTTCCGAAGGGGCAAATTTCGGATGTTTATTTGCTTTCGAATAGGGCTTCATTCGAAGGAGTTCAAAGGGCTGTTTTTAGCCATTTTTCTTAAGTAAAGTTTTGCTAATTTGAAGGGGGTACTTTGAAGGGTTATAGCATTAAATACTTATCTTGGTTTAAATATGTAAGGGGGATCCTTATATAAATTGGATGTTATTAAACCTTGGGGACACCCGGGTGGGTTTAATGTATTCGGTACCTAGTTTGGGGTTACAAATACAAATATGCTTTCGAAAATAAACATTGGGGCTATCAATGTATTTTTATTTAATTTAACCTAATTGGGGCTACCAATGGGAATAGGTTAAACATGTGGGATACATGTTTAAAAAAATATATTCATTCATATCATGAATTTTAATGAATAATCATGGGGATCATGATATTTTAATTGGCCAAGTGTTGGGTTCTTGGTTAACCTAGGAAAACCATGGAATGTGCGGTGGATAGCCCACATCAAATTTCTAAAGTAAAGAATGTTTTGCCAGAGGTGGTTAGCCTCGGCATTTGGCACCCAAGGGTTCATAGTCATCCTAGGAAAATTATGGAGTGTGCAGTGGATAGCCCACACCAACATTTATAAAACAATGTACGATGGATAATCTGCATTTATTTTGATGAATTTGGGACGGATTGTCCTATTTAAGTTTTGACGGATGGTCATTTTAAAGATTTTAGAGGGGAACTCTAATAAATGGATTTTAGATGGGAAATCTAATAAATTGCTTTTAGATGGGATATCTAATGAATGGGTGGATGAGATATCCAATATATATATGATTTATGGTTTTATTTAATATTATGTTAAGACTAATCATTTTGGGTGCAGGAGCAGAGTAAATTATTTGCATGTTTTGTTTTGGATACTAGTGAGGAGAAACCCGTTCCGCTAAGCAGCGTGGTCTCATTAGATATCTATTTATGATAAGAGATGATAGGGGATTATTCATACCAGACTTATTGTCTGTTTCAAAGTTTGTGTTTCTCCACAAACTCTCGGGTACTCAAAATTAATTTGAGTAGTCTAAGAGTGGGAGACTTTTAGGGTTTTGGACAAATAAGCTTCCAAAGACGTGTAGGAGGTAGTGTTAGCTATATAGGTGTTATTTTGTGTTTTCCATTGTAATGTATTAAGAACTGTAAAGTTTATATTTATTAGTTCTCTAATCATCGTAAGGGGACATCTTCATATGTCCCTCTTATCGTATTTTGTACATGTATATGTGATCCGAACGTGGTTGACGTCTGGGATTATGTAATTAAATCTTAAATTGAAATTCATAAGAAATGAGAAGTTCTGTTTTGTTGAAGTTTAAATTTTTCATATTCTTGTGTTTCTGTGTTGCCAATAGTTTCAAGATTCCTATTTCGGTCACTCAGAAATAACACCTATGAATGACTGCAGCATCTGTAGCAGTTAGTTTTGAGCCTCCAGAAATGGGATGTTACATTAGGGTTTTACAGTTTCAACAGTAATTTTCCAATTAGATGAATTAGATCTATAGGTTGACTAATATAAATTTTAAATTAATAGTTTAATATAGTTGTTTAACAATCTAATCAACTTGAAAATAAATTTAAAACTAATTGATTTAACCACTAAACCAGATCTATGTCTACTCACCTCTGTCCTTGGCTCTAGATCTGGTTCCAACTCTGTTTGGTTCGCATTGCCTCCCTTCCTATTGCTTGATCTCTCCTTTTATTCTAGTTTAGATTGAGATTTGTATTTGATTTGAGGATTAGGAATTGATCGGGGAATTGAGGTTTTAGTTTTTATTTTGGCGGAGCTTCGCTGCAATGGTGGAAAACTAGCGTTTTAGGTTAACCATAGCTGTTTATTTATAGGGGAAGCTCACCACTCTCAGCCATCAGATCAAAACCCTATTCAGTCCAGCCCATACACTCAGAACTTGGCCACCAAGCAACTAATCTCGACCATAAAACGAATCGACACAGGATCTCACCCGTCACGATCAACGTAAGGTCGGGTCGATCGCCTTAGGTCATGGTCGACTGCCCATGGTCGACCTAGACCTAGCAAGGATCGACCAAGCCCCTTGTTTTTTTCTATTTTTAAATTTTCATTCAATATTCCGACACTCATTATTCTCTCATACTAACTTGGATTATGATAAGTTATATAGTAAAATTGTCCAGAAAATTGCTATGGACACGATAATGCAAGTCCCGTAACCAAATTCATTCGTTTTTGAAAATTTTACTTTTAAATTCATTCTTAACTTTTATTCATATTTTCTTATTTATTCTGGAAATTTCTGGGGTGTGACAGTCTTCCCACTTAAAGGATTTAATCCCCGAAATCTCTAAGAACAAAAAAATGCAACTAACAACCATCAACCAAAATCTACATCCATCTACTCATCCATTATCCACAGCAACAATAGTACTTGATAATTCTAATAATGCAATTATGCATGTTTGCAATGTGTAATGCATAAGAACCTAAACTAATCAAAAGAGTAGTCGATCTACTTATTCAGTCGACCTCATGTTCATGCAAGTATGCTTATGCTATGCATCCAAATATATGCAAGATCCTAATGATAGGCTGATAATTCTACATGTGTGCTCGACCGTACAACCATATACGACATCCATATGCATAACATCCATATATAAAAACAAATTAAGAACAATATGCATATGATGTGAGTGTATGTACCTATATGGTCGATCATTCTAACGTGCGCCTAATGGACTCAATATCCTAGTGCATAGAAATGCAACCATTCGCGTCCATGAACATCCATATACATCCATTACATCCATCACTCATAACTTTTCCTACCGATATGTTTACAAACATGCCTATCATCCAAAGGTCTCTGCCTACGGTAATCTACCCTCCCCCTCAAGTTCTACATAAGTGTTCTAACAAGAGAAAGATTGAAATTTAAGACATACCAGAACAGAGTTGTGGGTGGGAAGCTCGAATCTTCTCCTCGGGCTCCCAATGCTCTCTGGTGGGTCATCTCCCCAATGAACCTTAATTAATCTAATCTCCTTAGTGTGGAGTCGCTTTATGCCATGCTCTAAGATACGGGTAGGTGCATGGTGAATGAGTGACTCACACTCCACCTCAACCTCCTCCAATAGACTAGGCACAACCACAATAGTTGAATCATCATGCACTTCCGCAAGTGTGAATCATGGAAAACATCATGCATTCCAGCTAACTTCTCTGGATGCTCCACCCTATATGCCAATTTCCTAATCTTAGCTAAAATCGGGAAGGGCCCAACAAACCTTGGTGCTAACTTCCTCATCCTACCAAACCTCATCACATGGCTCGGGGGTGAAAGTTTCACAAACACCATGTTCATACTTCAAACTCTAAATCTAAGCGCCTCCTTTCGACATACGACTTATGTCTATCCTAGGCAGTCTTTATCCTCCTGCGAATCAAATCCACCTTCTCTAGCATCTCCCTAACCCTATTGGGTCCAAAAATAATCCTATCCATTTGTCCTACCAACACAATGGTGATCTACAAGGTTTGCCGTACAAAGCCTCAAATGGTGCCATCCCTATGCTAGCTTGGTAACAATTATTGCAGGTAAACTCTATCGCAGGTAAGTGATCCTCCCAAGAACCTCCAAAGTCGATGATACACATCCTAAGAAAATCCTCCAAAACCCGATTTACTCTCTCTCTCTCTGTCCGTCTATGATTGGTATGATGTACTCAAATTTAGCTCAGTCCCTAAAGCCTCCTATAGACTCCTCCAAAACTCACTAGTAAAGAGCTGGTCTCTGTCAATTACTATACTTGTAGAAACTCCATGAAGTCTAACAACCTCTCTCATATACAAAACCATCAATGATGTCGATGTCCTAATGCTCCTCACTGGTATGAAATTAGCGCACTTGGTTATCTGTCTACGATGATGTAACGACCCGATATTTTGGACCATTCAAATCGACAATAATCCACACATGTCTGACTTGAATAGTTCAAAATATCAGATTGTTAATTTAAAATTTGGCAAAACTCAGCATATACAGTAAATAAATCAATCACAGAATCACAGACACAGATTAATACAATAATACGCAGCGGAATAGATAAAATAGTAGTTCATGAAGCTACTATATAAACATCAGAGTTAAAAATAAAATACAACAGAATATCTCAAATACAGTGAAGTCTTCAGTACGAGTAGATAACCTCTCTGAACAAATCAACTGGAAAAGCTGAAAGCTGAATCGATAGTTAGATCTCCAATTGAAGCTCCAAACTCCAAAGGTGAGTCTCAAATGCTGTATCACTCGGTCTGACCCGAGCGTAAAGTAAAACACAAAACACTCGAGTCAGGATTAACATTCTTATATCAATAAATCCAACTCAAGTGAAATATCAACTGAAATACAATTAACTTAGAGAATGTTTGGGATAACCATCCTCTAAGGATCTGCGGAACTATCTACAAGGTGGAAATATACATTATAACACCGTGGTCATTTCAATTTAATTTATACTTCAAAACCCAAATATCATTTCATTTCAAATATAACTATTTTCCAAGATAGTATATATATTAATTAATTTATAAAGTAAAGTATTTAAAATTTTCTCAAGTCTCGCAAATCGATTCAAATCAACTTCAAATTCCAAATTCAACTTTATTCAAGCTCAATTCATCAATTCAATTCAGTTCTAAATATACCATTTAAATTTTCAATATGTTTCAAAGCTTTAATATTCAACATTTTCGAAGTTAAATTTAACAGTTTCATATAGCTCTTGATTTAACTTCATTATTATTTAATCAGAGAATATTCACTTAATAAATTCAATATCATTTAACTAGCCTTAAATTTCATTTTTACTAATTATTTCCTTAAATTTATTTAAATAAGAAATATTCACTAAATTATTTAAATTAAACCTAAGTTATAAATCATATCTTAAATCTCAATTTCAATAAGTTTTAAATCGGTTTAATTAAATAAATTCTTTACTAAATTCAAATTATCTTCCCAACCTTGACTTATTCAAATTATTACTGAAATCTATTTTGAAACATAAATTTAAATACTTAACCATATTATATGTATTAAATCTATCTTAATTAAATTAAATATCATTATTAAATCTACATATATCATTACCATTTATATATAATAATTTAAGAATCAACTTTTATTAAAACCATATATTTCTTTCCAAACCATAGAATTTATTTTCAAAATATTTATATATGGACCAACGGTGTCTATATATAATTTCCTATTTATGGTCAAGTGATACGGATATTTATCATTTCAATCCGTAAATTTAAATACATACGGGTAGATATCATTTCGACCCGTAATCCCAAATTCAAATCAATTGAAAATCGCTTGGGTCTATCATTTCAACCCATAACGATTTTCTCCTATTCTAAAGTCCGTTCGGGTATGTATCATTTCAACCCATAGTGAATTATATACTAACAGGGAACTTGCAGAGTGATAATAGATAATATAAAATATAACAACAGACATATATCATCGGTAACAATATAATATAAACAACATGATATGGTTTCATATCCCACAGGTGAACAATTACAAATAATAGCATATATAACAATGTAAAGAACTATCAGCAGTATATTTCAATTGTCGTTTCAATTGAAATCAAATTTTATAAATATAAGAACGTCAATCGTGAGTGATGCTCACCTTTAGAAGCTAGAGAGGATAGACAATGAGATGGATTTCGGATCCAAGCACGGATTTCGCAGCAAAGCACGATGGACATGAGTTGGATGGACAAAGCTGATATATAGGATTAACGAAATCAAATCAGAACGGCATCGATGAAGCTAAATGGTATGAATGAACTTATATGTATAATTATATACATACTATTTACAAAAATCATATATTTTTTTATTTCAAACACATATTAAATTAAATATATATATATATAAATGAAAATACTTAGATTATATTTTACCCCTTTCAAAATGTCCTATATATATTTCAAAATAATGACATATATTATAAAAAAAACTGTTATTTCACACATACATATCCAGTACACAAATATCTCTATATAATTGATGTATAAAAACAGAACTCAGGTGCATATATAGGAACTACTATATATATAATAATAAATTCCTCTAACCAAATTTTTCTAAAACATAAAATATACTTTTTCAGATCAGTATTCTTAGTTAAGCACCTATATACCAAATCAAAGTATATATATAGTTTTCACCAAAATATGCAAATAACTTTTCAATTGGAAGCAGCCTCAAAATCTATATTCTGCTACTTTAACAGTAAGTGAAACTTAAAATATAAATATAAATATAATATAATTTATACTAACAGGTAATAGAAAATACTGGTAAATGCTAACATACATAACAATATCATATACAGTTTATAAAACTTACATACTTTTACTAATACTATATACACAAATCAATAATTGATAGACGGCTATAAAATCCCACAGATGAACAGTAATTATCTCAACCTAAAATTTATACGAAAATATACATGTATGCGAAATCATTTGTTTTCAAACTATCAAGTGCACGATATAATATATGTGAGTGATATAAACAGCGAATGAATAGCTATGTGCAGACTTTACATATATACATACATATAATATAGACAACCCATACTCTTGTATAAATAAGCAAATGTATACTTACAAAATACCAATATGTTTATCACTCTTATACACTTATGAATATAAACTATAGAACATAACTGACTAATATATATATACTTAAAAATTTGTATAACTAACAGACTTATCTACATGGTAGACTTATAAAATAGATATGTATATATATAGTGAAAAAATAACTTACAAAATACTTAACTGATCACATCTCTATAGGTTAATATATATATATACAATATCTCATATATATATATAATACTATTACAGTAGATAAAAATTTAGAAGATATATATATGTAAATACTCTAGACATAAAATGTCTATACCTTCGAATATGAATACTTTAGGAAAGAAGAAGGCTGCTGCAAAATAAGACGAGCCAAGTTGGATGGTACAGAGACGAGTGAGGGGAAGGTGGTTTCGGCGAAAGTCGGCTGGAGGGTTCTCGGCTTTGGGCAGGCGGTGGTGGGAAATGAAAGAAGGTCGGAGATGAACAGGGGTTGTCCGGTGATGGTCAAAGGCTGTCTCGGCAAGGGTTGCTTCGGCCGAAGTGGCGATGGCCGGTTGCGTGGAGGTGGAAGACGATGGCATGGAGGAGCTTGTGAATGGCTGCAGACGAGGCGTTGGCGTGGTCGAGTGGCTGCTTGGGTGGCATTGCTGGCGGTGTCGTCTGCTGTCACTTGGTGGGCCTGGGTTGTCTACGGCGGTGGATGGTTGTCGGTGCAATGGGTTACAATGGGTTGCTGGGCTTGGTGATGGGAGGAGAAGGTGTTGCCTTATTGGGTCTTGCGTGGGTAGGTAGAGGAACGGAGAAAAATGAACGCCTCAGGATTGCAAATGCAGAGAAAAAATGAAGGAGCCATAGAGAAATTGAAGGTGAGGGAATAGTAAAATGAGAGGTTGGGTTTCAGAAGCAAACGAAGCAGCAAAATGAATATATATTATTGAAAGAATAAATGTACGTTTCTTACGAAAATTATTAAAGCGAACCGTTTCAAAACAATCAATAGCCCTTTTCAGAGAAATAGCAACGGTCAAATGCTTTGATTTGATGAGCAATTAAAGCAAATTATTATTGTGGTCGGCTGTACGTTTCAAATTTTCGAAACCAGGGGAAGGTGTGAAGTCAAAATTTACGGTACCGGTACGGTTACCGCTTTTTCGCGGATTCCGCTGTGAACCGGACTACAAAACATAGAAATAAATACACCGCTGAGATCAGCACGACGAGACGATCAAAACGGTATACAGATATCAGTGGTACGATCATCCGATCAAAAGTCGATATTCGGTACCAGAAAATGCTGCTATTTGGCCAGAAATAAGATAAACGGAGCAATAGAAGTCCAAATTTGGAAAAACGAAAGATGATGACTTACTCAAAAGAGGATTTAGAAATTTTCTATAGAAAAATATTAACGTTTTGAAATAAATTTATTATCATCAATTTTAACCGATTTAAATTGAAATGGAATTATACAATAAAATAAACTTCCGTATTTTCTGATGAAAATTTACCGATTGCTATGTTTTTAAATACGTATTCCAAATATAAAAATTTTATTTCAAAATTCAATTATTAAAAATTTCACAAAATTCAGTTAAATACGTTATTAAAACCAATCAAAATTTATGGGTCGTTATAGATGACCCAAATGCTCTCATTAAGTCTCCTAGATCTAGTTAATCCATCAATAAAATCCATAGAGAATCTCTCTCATTTCCACTGAGGAATATCCAAATGCTGCAATAACCCTCTAGGCTTCTTCTGCTCCACCATCACACTCTGACAAGTCATACACTTAGCTATTTACTCTGCCACTTGCTTCTTCATTCTAGCCTAAAAGAAAACTCTTCTCATATCATGATACATCTTATCTCCACCGGGATGAATAGTCATCCTAGAATGGTGAGACTCTGCGTGTACCGCATCTACCAACATAACTGACTGTCACGGATTATAGGAAACCTCTAGGCTACGCCCACTGCAAGTGCCTAACCTAACAACCCTCCTATCACAATCCAATATAGCCACATATGTAGCTAACCCGTCCATACCAAATATCAACCCAAATGCAGAAAATTCCAGTACATTGGCATCACAATCAAACTTGACCCTTAATATCATCAATTTTCAACCCTAACACATCATAGACAAATAGGCTGATCCTCCTATTGGGTTTGACACAACTATAGGGTCTGTCATTATACCAGTGTCTGTGTAAATCCTCAACAAGTCTACTAGAGATAAAACAAGAGAAGCCCTCGAATCAAATAAAGTACGAATAGAAAGATCGAAACGAGAAAACACACCTTTTATAACCACCTTCTTTCCTTTATCCAATGCTAGTTGCACATTGGAAGTAGGGACCACCTCAAGAGCATAAGTTTGAACCACCTGAGTCGAAGAATGAGAAGAAGCTCTGGGTGGTGTTGGCCAAGCTCACTTCCTATGCCCGAATTGATTACGATTAACGCACTTAATTCTCGAAAGTTCTGCCTTGCAATCCTTGGAAAAATGACTAGGTTTGCCGCACCTATTGCACTTCAGATCCTTCTTCTGAATCTTTCCTTTCAGCCCAAATCCTTCCTTCTTCTTACCCATTTGAAAATCCTTCACTTCAGCCTTTGGAGCCTCCTCCTTCACCTCTTTCTACCAACAGAAGTAAGCAAAGCCATCTCAACCAGTCCCTTAAAAGTAGCTCCTATTCAGAATATGACTCACTGCTAAGTCCTGTAGTGGTTGATTAAACCCTTTAGCAAACTTAAGCGTCTTTTTGTGTGGAGTACTAATCAATTTCATTTCAAATCTTGCAAGCTCATTGAATTGATTGACATATTTTTTAACAAACAAATCACCCAACTTAATATTAATAAACTTCTTCAACATAGCCCCATCTTCAGCCTGCGACAAGAACTTCTTCTCAAATCTCCTATGAAACTCTTCCCAAGTAATAGAACCTCCATTAAACTCTGCCACAAGAACCTCCCACCGGCACAAAGCCTCGCTCTGCAGCTACTAGGTAGCAAGCTACTTTCTAACTCAATCTTCCAAATCCTTAAGACCAAATACCCTCTCACAAGAACAGATCCATGCTCTCGACTCTACATAGGACACCATCCCCAAATAAGGCTTGCCTCCCAAATTAGAAAAGTTCTTACATAGCTTTGCAAAGTCAAGAGCGACGGGTGGGGGGCAAGAACCCCACTAGTCGCTACATCCGCAGCCTCTTTAATGTGTGGCTGCTCAACTTGTCCCTTAGTGTGTAAGTAATGATGGAACCAAGCGGGCATGTTCAAGCCTAGAATCTCATGGAAATCGGCAGAGCCTAACCCTACGGGATCAGCCATCTCTGTTTGTGGATAGTAAAGATTCGGTTAGCTACTTCTCAGATGGCTCAAACAAGATTGAGATAAGAGAAAAAAAAGACAAGAGTTGAAATAAGTATAGGCATGAATTTTGAGGGATTTCTTTCTTTCATAGAATTTTTTATAATACTTATATATACATATGTATACACTTTGAAAATCCATTTTGAAACTATTTCCAAAAATAATTTTCCTTTTTACAAAATCATATGTGTGTGTGTGTTTGAACCAAAAATGGAAAAACACCTAAAAATATTGTGTAGAGAATAAAAAGTGAAGAAATTAAATGAAAATAATCAAAAAAATAACACATTGCATTTATAGTAGTTCGGCTAATCTTGGCCTATGTCCACTTAGTGATTTTATTGATGACATCACTTGGTTATAGGCAGTGGTTCTTACGAATTAGTATAAATCCGTAGGTCATTACCGGAAAATAGAGTAAGGGAAAGTAAGAGCCAAAAGTTCCTTTGAAATGAGCCCTACCGCTCTATTTATAGATGTAGAAAGCCTAAAATCTCGCCTCCATAATCTTACCTCATTGTCTATGCCAAGACCAAGTACCCTGGAGAAAATAGTGACCACCATCAATTTCCCTAGATCGGTACTGATCCAAGGGGCTAGATCGATACTGATCCATAAACTTAGTATATGGATCTTCGTAGACTCCTTTTCCTAGCTTGATTTGTTTTTAGCTTTGTGATTCCATAGTTGTTTGCACCATTATTAGCTTGTTTCTTAATCCAAATGATGAATCGGTGCAAAAGCAGAGTTGTTGATTCAAGAGCTCATGGAGATCGACAGAAAATCACATGGGATCAACAAAATAACACTTGGAATAGGCTTCTAAGATCATGTAGAGTAGATAGGAGTAGCTAGGGCACATTTGGAGAAAGAGAGTTGGATCGGTACCGATCCACCACTTTGGTGGATCTGGTCTTCTGGTCTCTTGTTTTGGTTTTGGTTTATCCCGTGGCTTTTCTTGCACTTAATTTTTGGAATCTTGGGTTATCTCTTTAGGCTTCCTACCTTGATAACTCCAAGTTTGACTATCCATCCTGTCCAAATATTGGCTGGTCAAAAGGCTGGATAATATTTGCCCCTCCCCCAAAGTACATCTTGTTTCAAACAAGATGTGCTTTGAATCGAGACAAGTTGGAATCACTATGAAGGACTCCACTTTGTGTTTCGAATGGTCCTTATCCTTCCCGCAAATTGCTTCTATGAAGAGTTATGTCCATAGTTATTCGTCGCGATGCTTTGCCAGCATTTGGAACTATAACTTTGGAATATGTTTTCATGATCTGTCATTCTAAACTCAACAGTTTTGAACTTGTTCTTCGCATGGATTTTCCAAGTTCGAATACAATTTTTCTTGACTCTAGTTGTCCAGATTGGATTTGTACATGCTCAGTATACACGTGCACGTTCTTGGATAATTTTTCGATATGCATACACACATATATACATGGATTATCATCATCACAGTTTTTCATTTTTTACCTTGGACCGGCATTGATCCAAGTCCATGGATCGGCACCGATCCAGGACTTGGAAGAAGTCCACGTTTTTGCTGCCTTGAGAATCGGGTTAGGGTTATATAACCCAATCTATTTCATTTCCTTACTTTTATTTTCTTTGAGTTACCGATACAAGCTTAAGCACCACCATTAAAAAACCTTGCCTTCCCAATCAAACTCCGCCTCCTTTAGATCCAACATCCGTTGTCGCCTGTCATTTGCTGGACCTCTACACTCTTCGCCTTGCATTGCCGTGCTTTAACTCGTGTCGTCGATTCAAACCCACACCTTTGGCTTGCAAACAAACTAAATTCAAGGCCAAACTTCAAACTAGGTAAGTGTTGGCTTGGAAGCATGTGCGATTGGAGTTGGATATGGGAGTTAATGGAATCATCGTTGATGGTCATGCCTTGGAGTCGAGGAGAAGAGGTGGCGTTTGGGAGTTGGGAAGAAAAAATCTACCTAAGTTTTGGATCGGTATAAACCCGACACTTGGTTGGATTTTCATTTTTCAAATTCACTTTCATTTGGGCTTTGTCAACAAGCACTCCCATTTGCCAAACGTTTCCTCTTGAGTTACGAAGCATATCCAATCCATAGCTATTGACGTGAAGTCTGATGAGACGGTCAGAAATGATGGTCACTCCGAGCGACATCTAAATTTTAGAATAAACTGTTGTATAATATTGAAAATCTAAACTACATGACACTGCATTAGGTTTTATTGTAGCAAGGGGGAACAACTTATAATTAATCTAATATTTATTATCCGTCGAGCTTTTTATAAACGGATCTAAGATGTTTTAAGCATCTCGCCACTCAAGTCACAGGTCCATCTGCCTCCAAATACATTGAATTTGGTGCTGAATCAAGTTCAACTATGACTCCTGCATGACACGAACCAGTACAGCCGGCACATCAACAAGAAAATCCTAAGTTGAACAATAGGTTCCGGAAAATCCAATAGAGCCCGCAGAAGGGCCTGTAGTTGAACTTGCTCCTGACACTCCCAAAGATGATGTTCTTTTAGACGATCCCGTCGATTCCATTGCTTCAAAAATAGAAGAAGGATCGCTTCATAGAATCTATGGTAAGCACGGAATTCCATTTGAGGATGTACTAGTCCCTTCTCACCGTCAGAGAGCTCATAATCCTCTAGAAAGCTACACTGCTTACAATAGATATATGTGCTGGGCAGGATGTGTTTCACTATTCAACCAATTTATTCATCGAGTCCTGAACTTCATAAGGTTATCTCCAACGCAAACGGAACGTATATTGTCTTTGATCAATATCTACATCGAGTGCCCAATGACGAGGAGATTCGGTATATTTATAGCTTCAAGAACTGAAAAGGAAGCCTTTCTCTGACATATCTGGAGTGGGCAAAGAGCAGCATAGTCATCACTGGCACATGGAACAAACTCAGCTATTTCAAGAACGAATGATTTTATGTCCGCTGTCCACCCAGGTTTGCATGAAGAAGGCTATCTGGACGTAAGTTATATGTTTGCTGTGAATTTTCCTTGTGAATTTGCAAGCTTAACTCATATTCTTTCTATCATTCAGATGTTCTGGCGAGACCCGGTGGTGCGGCTCTTGCGGATGTCGTCCGAGTTCTTATGGCACTTCCGAAGGGGGATAGAGATATTGGAGTCCTTCTCTCCAATGAGAATCTCCTAGCTCATAATTTGCTAGAAGTAGGTTGTAGCACTGATCTAATCCAAGTGGCTTCTAACGATGATAGTGTTGACAATGACGATAATAACTCGCCTATAGATAGCGATGTGAATCCTGACGTGCCTGCAATTCCAATTCCAAAGGTCGAAGTTGAAAGAGAGCAAGAACACACTGAAGAAGGCAAAATCATAGGTGAAGGTGGTGAAGCTGGCCATGATGATGTTAATGTAGGCCACGAGCCTTCGGATGAGCAGTCCAAGGACGACCAATAATTTGCTTTGAATAAGAGGCTAGTTGTGTAGATTACCAAAGTGCATTATTAAAAGAAGCCATTTTAAAAAAAATCAAATTTTTAAAACAAAAATTGGTTCTTGTTCCTAGCTCTGATACCACTTGTAGGATCGTTTTCACCCTAGAGGGGGGTGAATAGGGTGTACTAATAAAAATTAATGCGGAAATAAAAACAGAAAGTAATGCAGTAGATATCACACATAGATTTACCCAGCTTCGGCAAAAACCTGCCTATGTGCTGCCCCCAAGGTTTCTACTAGAAATTAAGTAGTCAGACGCTTACAAACACACGTAAACTTGCGACACCCGCTAACTTGACTAACCTAATTCTATGCTCAATACCCTGCCACAACTCTGCCATTGAGTTGCGAATTCTCCAAACTACGCCACATAGTTCGTAACCTAGTTAAACAACTAGAAGACTACATAATTCAAAAGGAAATTACAAAATTAAAACTAAAACTAACAAAACCCTATATCTTATATATGAAGCCCAGTATAATTAATAAAACCGGCCCATAAAAAATAGAAGACAAGTTTCCCCTTTTTATATTTCTTCTGGCTCATCCATGCCTTCTCGTTCCTTTTTCAATCTGAAATTAGGGTTTAGTAATTGAAGCCGCCGCCTTGATATCAATCGATTGAAGTGATGAATTCAACTCTGGTTTGCTTCGTTAATCGATCCCTAGCTTGAGTGCATGCGGTTGCTTCAATTGTCGAGTTTGAATCAATAATACTGGTATGTAATTTTCCCTTTTTGATTTGCGATTATGCTCGACATAATTTGCTTTCAAACCCTTGCTTGCCGATGATGAAACTGGGTTCAATTTATAGGAAACGAAACCCTATAAAATCGTTTCGTATATTTGAATTTGAATTTGTCAACTTTCTGTGCTCGGTGTTGATTTGTACTTGAACGATGCTGATGATTTCTGACTTGTTCTTAGTTTACACGTTACTCCATATATCACTGATGAATTTGAACTTGCTTGAATTGCTTAAGTCAGTTCTGTTCTTTTTGCTCTTACGACTTTGACATTTGAATTTTTTGAGTTAAACTGGGCTTGTTCACTGATTCCATTCTTTGCTGACATTCAATTTTCGAATTTATGAATAAAGGTGTTTGTTCATTTATTTTTTACTGCTCCTTGACTTGTATTACCCACGGCTAGTAATAATTACCCACGGCTTGATTTTCTTCATATCTATGCTTATAAACATGTAAACTGCTTGTGTTCGAACTGCTACTAATAGTTTCTTTGAACATATTATGTTCACAAAAATAATTGTCACCATGTATACACACACATATGTTGTGATGCCTATGCTCTGTCCACTGTGCTAGTTGCTTCGAGTTCCATTTGTATTCTCTGTTGCACGTGAATTTTTGGTCTTGTTATCCTTGCATTGTTTTCATGCTTCGAGTTCAACTGAGTTATGATAGTCTGGTTCCATTCATGAACTGCTGTCATGTTTATTTGACCTGAGCATGTTTGTAGCTTTCCTTGTGTATGTTCTGGTCTAGTTGAGCTTTGTACATGTAGAGTCTGCACTTCATTTTTTTAGAGACTGGTGCACTTTTTTCCATGGTTTGTTTAGACTTGTTGTTGTTGTGAGCATTGTTGTTTTGTACTAGTTCATATGTCCTCTGTTGCATACATATTATTGTCTGGTTCAATTTGTTTCCATTGCATTTCTACGAGTTCCATTTCTAGTTGCTTCGATTCATGTGATGACTCTCTTGCATTTTTGGAGTCTGGTCTGGTTGCTTGTTTAAATGTCTTGTCTTTTGAACTCCTGGCTTCATGTGATGTTTGATCTGGGTCTTCATGTTAACCCATTTGTTGTACATGTTGAATCTGAGTGATTGCATATCCATTGTGCTTTGCACTTGAAGTCTGGTGTGTATGTTGAAGTCTTTTTTTGTTTGAGTCATACTTTAATGTCTGGTGCTAAAACTTTGTACATGCCTCTGAACTGGTCTGGTCTGGTACCTTTGTTGTTGCCTCTGTTTCATGTGCACTGCCATGGTGCCATATGTATTGTCATGCCTTGTGCATTTTTCATGTTGCATTGTTATTGTGCCTTGGTTTGTATATTTCTGGTTCATCATGTTACACTTGAGTTGAATCCAACCTTGGCTCGGGTTTGACCTTGTGCTCACATATCCCTGCAGTTTTAACAAGCAAGTATATATTGGTGTGCACGGCCTTGTGGCATATACAGTGATATACTGTGCATGTGAAAAGTTGTTTGTGTAAGATAAAAAATGATGATGAACAACCCAAATAACTGAGGCAAATAATATTTTTAAAACACACTTTATTGTGCACTGCAAAATAATTTCTTTTTCAATTTTATTGCGTCGGTGTTTATTTTGCAGATAGTTCAGATGCTGGATACAGGCTAGAACAAAGTTGAAGATCAAATACATGTGAGAGTGAATATGAAATGAGGTGAAAATTGTAAATTGAAAATTGTATTGTAATTGAAAATGTATTGTAATTGAAAATGTGTATATGTAGTGAGAGCTCAAATTTGTACTATTTGAATTTGTAATAAAATATTTGTGTGAATAAAATATTTGTTTAAATATGAATTCTGATTTATTCATTTTATTCAACAAATATTCATTTAATTATGTGAAAAAATAAAATAGTACAATAACAAATGCATCTAAACAAATATATATATATATATATGTTTATTATCACCAAAGAAAAATCATAGACTGTGGTATTCTACAGTCTCCCCCTTTTGATGATAAGAAACATATATTAAGATTTTGATTCTATCAAATGTATTTAGTTTTGATGAATTCCATGAGCTCCCCTATTTGAATACTCCTCCTATAAAAAAGCTCCCCCTTCACATATGCATAAATAAATAATAAAAAATGCAATGAACCTAGATTGGAATATGCAAATATAAATTTTGAACTATTTTGCCAAAATCTTAACTTCTCTCCACCTTTTGTTATCAGCAAAAGTGTAATAGTATTAGAAAATAGAGATAAAGTGATAGACATTAATACAACATTAATACCTAATCGAGTATAAATATTAAATTTCAATAAAAAATCAAACAAAAATCATAAATACTTTGTTAGGCGTATATTCCATTTTAGAGTGATGGGGGTGATGTCGGTATAGGAAACCATATAGTCGTGTCCATTTGTGGTATATTTATGATAGAAATTTGAATACTTACTAACCATGCATAACCGTTAGGACTTTTAAATGAGATTAGTAGTATTCTTAATTTTTTTTTAAAAAAATGAATTTCGAGCATCTTCTAACCACGCATAACCGCGAGGACTTTTAAATGGGGTTAGAATCAACTTGCCTATTTAATAATCAATTTTGATATGTGTTCCATACATGCATAACCGTGAGGACTTTTAAATGAGCATGAAAGCACATAATCAAAGATTCCAAGTAGTTTCCCCATGCATAACCGTGAGGACTTTTAAATGAGAGTGAGAACTTTTGGATGATTTTATTGCTATTTAATTAAAAAAATGAATAGTTTCTTGTTTAAATATCACATTTTGACATACTATATTGGAATTTGATGAATGATGGTCGTTAGAAATATGATAGAAATAGAGATGGTCATGGAATTTTTACCAATCAAAGTTATTACAAATTTTGTTTAAATTTTTAAAGAAATTTACTACATATACTGTCTCAAGTCATAATGTATGATCAAGATCAACAATCATCACCTTTTTTTCAGTCACTATTTATATTTTTGATAATCAGTATGGAGTCAGATTAGTTAACATAGGCATTTAAAACCAAATCCAAAAATCAAATTTCTAAAATACCTAAACTGAGATGAAGTCGGTAGAAAATATTTTCTGGAACGGTTTTGTAAAAATGTATGCTAATTGAAAATCAGTTTAAATGAAAATTATGCAGATATTTTCTTTGGAAATGTGATGCAACTAATGAATGTCCCAACATAAAACACGTTCCACTAGTACTTTTTCTATCAACTAGACTACCAACATAATCTGCATCTGAATACCTCTTTAACTCAAAGTTATGATAAGTTAGATACCGTAAGACCAAACCGTGGGGTGTGCAACATATACCTTATAATCTTTTTACAGCTTTTAAATGAGATCCCTTTGGATTTGACTGAAACTGTGCACATAAACAAACAGAGAAAATAATGCCTAGTCTAGAAGGAGTAAGATAAAGAAATATACCCATGTGTCTAGAGTAATCATCAACCAATACAAAACAATATATCTTACCATCTAAACTTGTAATATCGTTAGGTCCGAATAGATCCATATGAACGGACTCTAGAATTACTTACACTGGCTGATTGAAATCAGATTATGGTGCAGATTTTCAACATATAATACATCGTTGTTGCCCATTGTGACTCTGCCACCTTTGTATTTCTCTAGGCTAAGGAACTTTGATTTGTCGCCCATCATGTGCCTGGAACAGCCAGAATCCAGGTACCACTCTTTCTGTTCCTTAGCCTGCAAACACACCTACACGAGGAAAGATTTTTGTGAACTATTTGTTTTATAGGTCCATGATTGTTAGTGACAAAAGATTTTGAAAAACAAGTTTGCGTAGAACCTAGACAGTCTATGTTTGTTCCTTTTGGCACCCAGATTTTTTTGATTCTAAGGGATTTTACATTCATGCCTTGCGGAACCCAAATTGGTATGGTTTTCACGTGTTTGGGTCTATACCAGCAATTGTTGTGATTGTGTCCAATTTTTCTACAAATCGTGCACTTAGAGTTTACATGATTAGTTTCACTTCTAACTCTTTCAGATTGAGTATACCCAAGTCCTTGTCTAACAGTATTAATGGTTTGTTTCCCTAATAGCATATTTAGTGATTTTTCTCTTTTGGAGAATTTTCCTAAAGTTGTAGACAATTGTTGGACTTGTGTTTTGAGAGATTCATTTTCATTCAATAACAAAGTGCACTTTTTAATAGAATTTTCTCTCCTGGTGTTTTCACTTTCTTCCAAGATTAGAATTTCATTTTCAAGCGACTTAATTTTAATTTTTGATTTTTTTTATTTCCTCTTTAGTGATGGACAGTTATCACACTTAAGGCACTTATTTCTATAGTTTTGTACCGTTTGATCAAGCTGCATATTTAGTTCTATCGACTATCTTTTTGTGATTCAATTTTCGCGTACTTCTCCTTAAATCTTTCAAAACAACCATTTATTTCATGAAAATATATAAGTAATTAAGAGTGGGTAAGTTTTGATACCTTGCTTGGCTCGTCATCATCGTTGTCACTTGTTTCTCCTGAAAAACACAGATTTGCTCTTTCACTCTCACTGCCAGTGTTTTTATCATCTTCTTACTTTTATCCCAAGTAGCTGCAAAACTTCTCCTTTTCGGTTTCTTCCCTTTGCTGAATTGATTTTGAGGACAATTTGGCTTGATATGACCAGGTTTATTGTATTTGTGACAAATGATCTCCTACACTTCTGAGTTGTCTAGAACTTTGACGATTCTGTTCATCGATTGTTGATTTAGGGCAGGATTTCCATATTTGCGGTTCCACCTTTTGAATCTCTTTATTATTAGTGCCAATTGAGCTACTCCATCATCATCATCATCTTCACTTTTCGTTGTTCCTTTGAGAGCTATTGATTTCTTTCGTGTATCACCTCCTTCACGTTCTTCCTTGAATTTGATTTCTAGCTCATAAGTAGTGAGATTTCCGATGAGTTCTTCAACTTTAATTTGTTTCAGATCCTTTGATTCTTGAATAGCAGTCACTTTTGCTTCAAAATTTCGTGGAATAATTTTGAGGATTTTTCGAACTATTTCCATTTTAGCGTATGGTTTTCTTAGAGATTTTGATTTGTATACAAGATTAGAAAGTCGTCCATACATTTCTTTGACACTTTCATCCTTTGTCATTGTGAAGTTCTCATACTCGCTACTAAGCATGGCAAGGCGAGATTCTTTAACTTGGGAGGTTCCTTCATGAGTCACTTCAAGTGTGTGCCAGATTTCATGCGCAGTTAGACAATGTGAGACACGGTTAAATTCAATTTGATCTAATGAGCAAATAATAGAATTCATAGCTTTAACGCATTTTGCAGTTTATTTTCAAGATCTGTCCATTGATCCATAGGTTTTTCAACTTCTTGATTATCTACCATTATGGTTGGTGTCCTATATCCCGTTTCAACAATATTCCCTACATCTATGGTTTTCAAAAAAAATTTCATTCTATTTTTCCAATAAACATATTCACCATTGAACATGGGTGGTCTTACTATGGACTGACCTTCAGCAAAAGCATTATTAAAAGAAGCCATTTAAAAAAAATCAAATTTTTAAAACAAAAATTGGTTCTTGTTCCTAGCTCTGATACCACTTGTAGGATCGTTTTCACCCTAGAGGGGGGTGAATAGGGTGTACTAATAAAAATTAATGCGGAAATAAAAACAGAAAGTAATGCAGTAGATATCACACATAGATTTACCCAACTTCGGCAAAAACCTGTCTACGTGCTGCCCCTAAGGTTTCTACTAGAAATTAAGTAGTCAGACACTTACAAACACACGTAAACTTGCGACACCCGCTAAATTGACTAACTTAATTCTAAGCTCAATACCCTGCCACAACTCAGCCACCGTGTTGCGAATTTTCCAAACTACGCCACGTAGTTCGTAACCTAGTTAAACAACTATAAGTCTACACAATTTAAAAGGAAATTACAAAATAAAAACTAAAACTAACAAAACCCTATATCTTATATATGAAGCCCAATATAATTAATAAAACCGGCCCATAAAAAATAAAAGACAAGTTTCCCCTTTTATATTTCTTCTAGCTCGTCCATGCCTTCTCGTTCCTTTTTCAACTTGAAATTAGGGTTTAGTAATTGAAGTCGCCGCCTTGATATCAATCGATTGAAGTGATGAATTCAACTCTGGTTTGCTTCGTCAATTGATCCCTAGCTTAAGTGCATGCGGTTGCTTCAATTGTCGAGTTCGAATCAATAATACTGGTATGTCATTTTCCCCTTTTGATTTGTGATTATGCTCGACTTAATTTTCTTTCAAACTCTTTCTTGCCGATGATGAAACTGGGTTCAATTTATAGGAAACGAAACCCTATAAAATCGTTTCGTATATTTGAATTTGAATTTGTCAACTTTCTATGCTCGGTGTTGATTTGTACTTGAACAATGGTGATGATTTCTGACTTGTTCTTAGTTTACACGTTACTCCATATGTCACTGATGAATTTGAACTTGCTTGAATTGCTTAAGTCGGTTCCAATCTTTTTGCTCCTACAACTTTGACATTTGAATTTTTTGAGTTAATCTGGACTTGTTCACTGATTCCATTCTTTGCTGACATTCAATTTGCGAATTTTTGAATAAAGGTGTTTGTTCATTTCTTTTTGACTGCTCCTTGACTTGTATTACCCACGGCTACTGATAATTACCCACGGCTTGATTTTCTTCATTTCTATGCTTATATACATGTAAACTGCTTGTGTTCGAACTGCTACTGATAGTTTCTTTTATCATATCATGTTCACAAAAATAATTATCACCATGTATATACATATGTATATGTGTATATATGTGTTGTGATGCCTATGCTTTGTCCACTGTGCTAGTTGCTTCGAGTTCCATTTGTATTCTCTGTTGCACGTGAAGTTTTGGTCTTGTTATCCTTGCATTGTTTTCATGCTTCGAGTTCAACTGAGTTATGATAGTCTGATTCCATTCGTGAACTTCTGTCATGTTTATTTCACCTGAGCATGTTTGTAGCTTTCCTTGTGTATGTTTTGGTCTAGTTGAGCTTTGTACATGTAGAGTCTGCACTTGATTTTGTTGGAGACTGGTGCACTTTTGTCCATGGTTTGTTTAGACTTGTTGTTGTTGTGAGCATTGTTGTTTTGTACTAGTTGATGTGTCCTCTGTTGCATACATATCACTGTCTGGTTCAATTTGTTTCCATTGCATTTCTTCGAGTTCCATTTCTAGTTGCTTCGATTCATGTGATGGCTCTATTGCATTTTTGGAGTCTGGTCTGGTTGCTTGTTTAAATGTCTTGTCTTTTGAACTCCTGGTTTCATGTGATGTTTGATCTGGGTCTTCATGTTAACCCATTTGTTGTACATGTTGAATCTGAGTGATTGCATATCCATTGTGCTTTGTACTTGATGTCTGGTGTGCATGTTGAAGTCTTTTTTTGTTTGAGTCATACTTTAATGTCTGGTGCTAAAGCTTTGTACATGCCTCTGAACTGGTCTGGTCTGGTCTGGTACCTTTGTTGTTGCCTCTGTTTCATGTGCACTGCCCTAGTGCCATATGTATTGTCATGCCTTGTGCATTTTCATGTTGCATTGTTATTGTGCCTTGGTTTGTATATTTCTAGTTCATCATGTTACACTTGAGTTGAATCCAGCCTTGGCTCGAGTTTGACCTGGTGCTCACCTGTCCCTGTAGTTTTAACAAGCAAGTATATATCGGTGTGAACGGCCTTGTGGCATGTACAGTGATACACTGTGCATGTCACAAGTTGTTCGTGTAAGATAAAAGAATGATGACGAACAACCCAAATAACTGAGGCAAATAATATTTTTAAAATACACACTTTATTGTGCACTACAAAATAATTTCTTTTTCAATTTTACTGCGTCATTGTTTATTTTGCAGATAGTTCAGATGCTGGATACAGGCTGGAACAGAGTTGAAGATCAAATACGAGTGAGAGTGAATATGTAGTTAGGTGAAAATTGTAAATTGAAAATTGTATTGTAATTGAAAATGTATTGTAATTGAAAATGTGTAAATGTAGTGAGAGCTCAAATTTGTACTATTTGAATTTGTAATAAAATATTTGTTTGAATAAAATATTTTTTTAAATATGAATTATAAGTTATTCATTTTATTCAACAAATATTCATTTAATTATGTGAAAACATAAAATAGTACAATAACAAATACATTTAAACAAAATATATATGTTTATTATCATCAAACAAAAATCATAGGCTATTGTGTTCTACAACTTCTATACAGCCTCCACGGGTCACAACCATGGAGAAAACTCCTTCCATTCCTTCAACAGATACATTTGCTAACTTATGACTAATTCCTACCGAGTTTGACTCCTTTGGTATCTGGAACATGAGCCTAGAGGGTCTCGATTCTCCCCTTCACTTTGATGATGACATTATTCATACTAGCGTGGGAGAGATCACTCCTATGAGCAAAGCTCCATAGCATGGTCTGTTGGGGAGGACACTAGGACACTCGCACACACATGCACTACATTGCACTTGACTTGCATCCCCTCTAGTCAAAACTAATTCGTTCTTGTTTCATTTGCAGGATCCATGGAGAGAAAGAAGTATATATTTCAATCTCTTGAGGAAACACGTCTTAACCACATAGGCATCGTCCAATACATACCATTAAGGCAGTGGTCGAGATTCTGAATCCGGTTACCGGTCTAGCCATGATAGAGGCAGTCACGACAGAGGTTTTTATGACAGAGACTATCCGTCGTGGGATTCTGCTTCTAAACACCATTCCAGGTCTAGATCACCTTCACCCAGAGGCTCGGATAAACATTCTGACCACCGCGATGACTTTCAATCGGTCAATATTTCTCGTGCACTCCCTCCAGCTTTCATTCATGTATAGCATTTGGCATCATCCCATTCCAGTCAATCTTTTGACCGCAGGCATCATAAGAGGAGCTCCGAGACTTCCCATCACAAGGCTGGCAAGAAGCCGATTGAAGCTTCGGTCATCACAACGGAGCAACATATTAATGTCGATGTTCGAATGGTTGAATTAAGGGAACAATTCCCAGGTGTATGCTTTAATGAACATATGTGTGTGCCCAATCTAAAGGACATTCCATCCGGGTTAAAAGAAATGACGGTCGCTTATGTATCTGATGCTTATGATCAATATAGTAAATGGAAGCAGGTAGCCGTGAAGATCTCTATAGTCTTGCGGGAAAGAAAACTTAAGATCGATAATACCCTTAGAGGCACAAGATAAGAGGATCATCGACCCAAAGTTGAGAATCTAAGAAAATCATAAGCCAAAGTCGAGAAAAAGGCTAAGGATGCTACCAAGGCATTGGAAAATGAGAGGACCAAGCATCGCGATGAGATGGAGACTGCACACCATCGGAATCATGACTTAGTGCTAGAAAGGGAAGCCTCAGACAAGAAGGTGATCGAGTTGTCATCCAAGCTTGAGAGCAAAAAAAAGAGAAGAACGAAGCTCTTCAACAAGGTCAAGATTACTGTGAAGAGCTGATCGCTGCCAGTGATGAAAGGGATAAGGCGGTCCCACATGCTAAAGACATGGATGCGCTTGTCAAAAAGTAGGTCAAAGCCATAGAAAAGTGGATGATGGAGAAGTTTGAACCAATGCTCAACAAATACAATGCCAACGTACTTAAATTCTGCAATTTAGAATGGTTCGATTGTGATTACCCCAGAGTTCTTGCCCTTGCTTAGGAACAAGTCAATAAGGAAGAAAGGCAATTCCTGAAACATGGTGAGGTGGATTTGTCATAGCTTGAAAAGTAAATCTTAGTAGGAGATGAGCCCAAGGTGCTAAAAGAGGGCCAGCTTATTCTCCATCCGGAGCTAGCCGATACAGTGCAGAAAGACTTAGGTGAAGGGTTCGGATCATTGCCCTAAGATGCCGCTACTGATGACACCTCCGAACCCAAAACTGCTCATGATTCATCTTTGATCCCGGGATATAATCTAGATAAAGCCCAAATGCAAAAGTCCGCCATCCTTTCTCTAATCTTGGAAGGGAATTTCGACAGCACACTAAATCCCAAACTGAAGGAGGTATCTTTTTGACCTTACCTGTATTTCAAAGAGTCCATATATCATCGATTGACATCACTAATCTCTCTTTATATATCTCTCTAGTTTTAGGTCAGCCACAAGTCATCCCACTTCCTGACAAAGATCTCTAATCGGGATAACAAGCGACCGTAATGGAATCGGTGACTACTTCGGTGATGGTGCCAACTATCCCGATTAGTGAGACTCCTAAGCCTGGCGAGCATATGATAGATGCTTTACACGATGAAGGGCTTGTTGAGCTCTAGCGAGCTCAGACTAATATTGATGTTGTTATCACTGGTGCTTCTAAGCCTCTGTCGGGTCACACTATAAGCTCGATTGAGAAGGAGCTTGTTCTAGCCAAGTAGGTCAAGCTAGAGAAGTTAGATAACTTTCCTCCTACCATGTCCATAGCTCTTCCTGGTCAAACTATCTTTGCCTCAGTCTCTATTTCTCCACTAGGAGCACTCAAAGGACACCTACAAGGTCATCATAGAGCACTCCGTCCAAGGGATCAGGGAGAGGCTGGAAAAACAAAGATGGGGATAAACCTTCCTCCACAAAGAACAAATCCAAAAGACAGAAGCATAAGAAGTAAATGCCTGCTTATTTTGTGTAGATAGACTTGCATTTTGGTTTGCAGTCGTAGGAGTCTGTTATTGCTTTTCGGCCGGGTGTTGTGCGGATTCGGCCTCCACTTTTGATTTGCACTTAGACGTAAATAAAACTTGTACTTTTCTTCCCAAGTTTCATGTGTGAATAATAAAGACTTTTGTTTGTTCAATCTTTGTTTGAATTTGTTTAAGTATTTAAGAAATGCGCTTTCCATTCGATGTACTTTTGATCCATTCCTTTCCTTAGTTATTAATGGACCAAGTCACTAGCCTATTTCATGGTTTACCGACCTTTTGTCATTCTCGTGAATGTAAAGCAACCGTTGGAGTACCAATCTTTGGGCATTTACATATAATCATAACGGATCCTGGAATCCGATCGAAATTCAATCACCTAAAAAGGTAATTTAAGCATTCATTTTCAAGGAATTTTAAATGTGTTCGCGCCCATCCTTGGGCATCGATCGAGGTTCGGATGCGATCTCGCCTAACAACAGGCGATGATCTCCGGCCTCCCCATCCTCTAGGCAAGACATTAACGCTTTGCCAAACTCCGGGCAAGAGCTAATGGATGGACGGTCTTGTCACGACCTTTTTGGGCTTATACTCATGCCACCATTGCAAAGGCAAGGGTTAGTGGATGGATGGTCAAATCACGTCCATATAGGTTTATACTCCTGTCCTCAATCCAAGGACGAGAGTTGAGTGATAGACGGTCGAATTGCATCCTTTTCAGGTTTATACTTCTATCTTAAATTCAAGGACAAGAGTTAATGGATGAACGGTCATATTACATTCATTTCGATTTGTACTCTTGCCCCTATATCAAGGTGAGAGTTAGCAAATGGACGGTCGTATCACGTTTGTTTCGAGGTTATACTCCTATCCTCACGTCAGGAGCAAGAGTTAGCTGGTATCAATCTCGGACACAGAGATTGATTGAACTTCAAGGGTCCGATCATGGACCGTAGAAGTTTGGTTGGCACCTAATTCTAGGTACCTACATATTTGCACTATACACATGTAGATTCATTAGAGTCGGACATATTTCGTAACTCTTAAGGTATGTAAAGACAGAAACATAGATCTGGAAAGCCATTTTTTATTGAAGACGGGAAACGAGAGGTTATGTCTTATTACATGGCTCTGTTCAATTATGTGCAAATTTATTTCTCCACGCCCTCTAGAGTGAGATCCCATCAACCGTTGTAAGCCTAAAAGTGCTATCTCCAAGCTTTTGCTCTATCATGTACGGAGCTTCCCAGGTCGGACCCAAGTTTCCAGGGCTTGGGAAGATTCGTTTGAGAACCAAGTCACCAACCTCAAAGTTTTAGTTCCTAACCTTGGCATTGTAATATCGGGCGACTCGATTTCGGTATGCAGTTGCTCTCAAGTCAGCTTTGTCTCGCTTCTCATCGACCGTATCAAGAGACTCCATCAAGAGTTGCTCATTCGACTATGGATTGTAGTGAATTTCTTGATGATAAGGTACATCCTGTTCAATCGGAATCATAGCCTCCGATCCAAAGGATAGCGCGAATGGAGAATGGCCAGCGCCGACTTATAGATCGTCCGATAAGCCCAAAGTACCGGTGGAAGTTCATCGACCTACTTGCCCTTAGCCGTTTCCATTTGCTTCTTAGGAATGGACTTGATAATCTTGTTTACATCTTCGACCTATCCATTAGCCTGGGGGTGTGCCACCAAAGCAAATCTCTTCTCTATGCGATGTTGGCGGAAGAAATTCGTAAACTCGATGTTGTCGAATTGGGTTCAATTGTCAGTAACGATCGCCTATGGAATTCCAAAACAACAGTTAGTTTCCAAAATACAAAGTTGATCGCTTTCTTCATGGTATTTGTAGGTAATGGCTCCGCCTCAACCCATTTGATGAAGTAATCAACTGCAACGATGGCGTACTTCGCACCACCTTTAGATATCGGCAACATGTTGATAATATCAATTCCCCAAGTTGTAAACGGCCAAGGACATACCATTTGAGTAATCTCCATCGGCAGGGCTCTAGCAATCTTGGCAAACCTCTGGCACTTGTCATACTTTCTGGTGTAATTAGCTGCGTCTCGGTTAACGGTTGGCCAGAAGTACCCATAAGGGAGAATCTTCTTCACTAGGGTTTTCCCTCGCCCAGTATGGCCGCCACATGCCCCTTCGTGCACTTCTCTCATGACTTGTTTGGTCTCATCGTGAGTGACACACCAAGGCATAGGGACAGAGAAACCCTTCCTGTAAAGTACTTCTTCCAATATTGTAATACACCAAAATTTTGTGGAAAATCATTTTTGTAAAATGATTTAATTTTTGAAATATTTAGCTTTAAATATGGTGAAATTTCTGGAATAAATAGTGTGCAAGTAAATGTGTGCATGTGCACACTGAAATGGCACAAGGAAGAACTCCAGATTTTTTGGATTTAAAACAAGAATTAAAAAGCAATACAAACATGATTTTGCAACATGGATATTTGATTTCTAGAATTATATGGATCATCTTAGAAAATAAGAAAAGTAAGTTTTACTTTAAATCAGTAAACAGATTTCATTTAAAACCCAGTAAAGAAAATTTTACATATATATGTGTTATAAGATTTGAAAACTTGTATACATATAGGTGCATATGTTTCTGAAATTAAAAGAGGAATTAAATAAGCCTAGATAAGATATGTATACAAATATACATTTTTTTAGTACAGAAAAGTATATATATATATATAAGCAAGTGAAACTATAACATTAAAATGACATGAAATGTGGTATAAGTCAATATGCTTGTATAGGCAAAAATAGCAAAGGGGATTCTCAGAAATAATTAAAAAAAAAAATAGGATAGTCACACTTTTAACATGACTAGGTGAGTGGCCATTTTCTGAAAAGTAAAAGAAAGAAAATGCAGCCTTTAAATTGGTTAATATGGCCGGGGTATTATGAATGAAAAATGCATGATGCTAGCCAGGACAGAAATGGAATTCTGTTTTAACAAAACCCTAGTGGAAAAATGCATATAAATAGGCAGTTTAGCCAGTAGAATTATTTTTACCCTGAGCTGCACAAAAATAAGAAAGGAAGAAAAATATTGGAAGGAAGAAGAAGACACTCATACAAGGATTTTCTGGATTAATAAGAAGAAATATTTAGGTGAGTAATCTCACTGAGTTCATGGCATTAAGACCTGAGATGAGGCAGCCACTTTTTATTGCCATTATATATATATATATTTCTGGTTTTGATGTATATGATTTCATCAATGCTTTTTGGATGTCTTATTTTAAATCTGATATGATTTGATATGGATGTTTTGGTGATCTCTGTTTTGTTGAGACATTTGTCTTTGAATGTGTATCATTACTGTTTTATTTTTACTCATAAATGTTAAAGTCTAGGATCTTAAAATTATATAGAGAATACTCTCAACTGTTATAGATCTATGGCATGGAAACTTTATAAAAATATTGGGAGCAGCATTATACTTGGTATAAGTGCTGAGGCTTAAGAAGAAAAATGTTAAGGGTGCAATAGAAATTTTCTATGTGCTGAGCCCTTAATCAAATCAAAAAAAAAAACTCACAAGCTAAAATTATGATTGAACCAGATCCTGAATCTAAATCAATCATAAAGGCTTGCAGATCAATATAATAAGAACATGCCATGCCTCTTTTTACAGTTGAAAATATTCTTATATTTTACTAAGATCAAGACATATTGACCCCATGTAGGAAATAACTGTTTGCTTATTTCTGAGGAGAATTATGCTAGGAAAAATTATGGATGTTTCCATGTTTGCAGTGACATGTTCACTTAGCATATTTGATGATAGGACTTAAGACAATACACTAGTAAATAAACTAGGGAAGGGAAGGCCAAGAAAGCTGCTGGAATGCTTGTCATATTTGAAGTATGCAAGTTGGCACATGGTTTGCTTAAGCCCTGAGATCTTTGTGCAATGATGTGAATTAGTTCATTGCAATGTGTCCCAGTGATTCCTTAATAGCAGATGAGGCAGGGATTTAAATTGAATTATACAACCTGTAAATGAAGAAATAGGAATATGGATATTTCTTAGGTTGAATGGTATGGAACCAAGATGGTTCCAGTGAATGCAAATGTTGCAGATAGATAATTATGTTTGCATGATTATGTATGCAAGTGAAGAATGATAGATGAATATATCATCCCTGAATCAACTTATTTATACCATGTTAAAGTAATTGATTGCAGAAGTTTGCTTAAATAACAAGTTAGTACTCTTATATTCTCTATTGCTTAATATCATGAATGTATTGATGTTACTCATACCAGATCATAGATCTGACCCTTGTTTGCTCATGGCATATGGGGTGTCTCATTTTAAAATGAGGCAGCCACTCATGCTCTTTCAGGTAACCCAGGCACTAAGTAAAAATGAAGTTATGGCTATTATGGAGGAGTGAATGAACATGCTAGCTAGTTTCAATAAGAGCTTAAATTGATTATATCTGCATGTATTCGGGAAAAATTTTATGTTTCTAAGATTTCCAGTCATGTAATGAATTCTATTATGGTTAGATGGACTAGTTGTATCATGTCAAATATATTGTTATGCACTAAGGTTTAAAATCTAAAAGAAATATCTGAGTGGGGAACAAGGAAATGATTTTTAAGTATTGATATGGATGCTTGGAAAAGAAATTTGCATATGTAGGTGAGCTACAGTTTTGCATAATTTATATTATGTATTAGTAAATCTTGAGACATAATGGAGCACAGAGTTTTAGAATAAAATCTGGATTTAGCTAGAAGTAAACTTATAAGGATTTTAGTTTTCTTTTTACTGAAATGCTTTGTAAACAAGTTTGAATTCATTTCTGAATTGTATTGAGAAAAGTAAAATGTTTTTAAAGGCTTCAGACAGAATGCAAAGAATGATATCTCCATTGCTTTGAACTAGTGTGTAGCAGATACAGGATTCATGAGTTATCCAGCTTCAAATAAATGAAGTATTGGTTGATCATGATAGATTGTATCTTGAAAATAAAAATGCATTTCAAAAGCTTAGTACATTTAGCACTTGTTTCACCCAGTTTTCTGGAAAATGAGCAAAAATATTGACATGTACTTGTATATCTGTGTACATGTTGATATTTGGGCAAAAATATAAACATAAATTCCTAGAACAATTGTAGGAAAGGGTTTTAAAAATAATAAAGCAAGAAATTTTGTTTTGTATGTTAGATGGTAGGATGAAATTAAGTATATATGTGCAGATATAGGTAGATATCAGATTTCAAAACCATACAGGAGAAACAAAAAGAAAAACAAAAATTGTGTTTGAACCGACCAGCATAGTACTCGAACTCGTGACCTCTCATGTATAAGTTAGGCGCGTTTCCATTACGCCTAGATGTTGCTTGTGTTCTCTTAGGATCCACTTTCTTTTAACCTGAGTTTGATACTATCCAGACTTTAAGACAATCATCTATATTATAAGCTTGTTTGCCACTGATTATTACTTGATCATTTCTTAATTAGAATAACAGACTAAAGTGCATGTTTCCAGTTGATTCTATGGTCAAAAAATCAGGATACAATAATTAATCTGAATTACTAAAATCTAAATCAAACAGAATGTTCTTGTACAACAAAAAAAAATAAAGTATATACTCTGAATTTAAACAAGAAGAACACATACATCTTCATATGTATGTGTATGTTATTAGATATACACTGATATATTTATATTGGTAAGTTATTTTGATCCTGGATGTATTTTGTTTATTGGAGAAAGAAAATGACCTTGGAAAAAAAATATTTGTAATGAATGATATATCTATATATCATCCCTTAAAAAAAATCCTTATGAAATTAGGGTGGAAATAGGAGGGTCATTTCAGTTGGTATCAGAGCACTTGGTTGCATTGATTGTTAAGTATTATAGAAATGTATTATGTCTGTTTGTTTTGGATGAAATAATTTAGATAAGAAAATAAAAATTATAGAAGTACTCATAATATACTAATACCATTTGCCCAGAATTTAGTTAGCAGACCATGGTAGGAAGAGGATCTCATCACAATGCAGGACCCAGTGCACCCCAAATGCTTGATATGCAAGAATTTGTGAGGGTTTTAAGAGATGGGATTGGGCATAGGCCTGAGAACCCACATGAAGAGCTTTCAAAACTACTGAAGACTTATTCCAATTTGGGAGGCAAGAGTTTTGAAGGAACTGAGAGTGTGATGGAAATTCAAGCATGGTTGAGAACACTTGATAGGATTTTCAATGACATGCAGTTGGATGACCAAAGGAAGAGGCAAGTAGCTTCTAGACAACTGAAAGGGGTAGCTTTAAGCTGGTGGGAGGTGATCATAGCTGGAAGAAATGAAAATGAAATCACTTGGAATCAGTTCAAGGAGATGTTGGAGGCAAGATTTGTACCAGCATCAGCGAAGACCATTTTGCTTGAAGAATTTATCAAACTTAGGCAGGGAACTTTGAATGTCACTGAATACACTCAAAAGTTTGAGGGGCTATCCAATTATGGAGCAATGCTAGTGGCAGATGAAGCATCCAAAAATGATAGGTATATAAAAGGACTGAACCCAAGACTTAGCAGAGCTATGCTACCATATGCAGATAGAACATTTGATCAAGTAATTGATCTGGCCTTAAAACTGGAACAACATGACAAAGAAAGAGAGAAATATAGGAATTTTAAGAGCAACAACAAGAAGGATAAGGGAAGATATCACCCTCATGATAAAAAGTAGGAGGAGGCAGACAACAGGAAGAGTAAAGACACAAAAGCCAATGATACTAAGAAGAAATTGGTTTGCCATCATTGTGGAAAAGAAGGACACATCAAACCAAGGTGCCCAGAGTTAAAAGGAGGAGCCTTCAAATGCTACCTATGTGGGAAAGAGGGGCATATGAAGAGGAACTGTCCTGAGAATAGACAGCAAGGGAAATTGGCAACTTTGGAAGGAAAAGGCAAATCTGCAGTGAAAATTGATGCTGAAAATCATGGCCAAGTGGAAGGTACATTACTCATTTGTGCCATACCCATACCAGTAGTATATGATACTGGAGCAACACACTCTTTGATTTCCTATGAATTAGTTAAAGTGTTAAAATTAAACTGCATATTGGTTGAAACCCCATTGCTTGTACAAAGTCCCCTAGGGAGTTCTAGTGTTTTGAACATGAATTGTGTGGATGTGGAGTTAAACATAGGAGGAAATATTTTTATTTCCAATTTATATGTTTTAAATTACCCAAATATAGGAGTTATATTGGGGGTAGATTGGTTAAGGCAATTTAAGGCCATAATTAATTTAGACTCATCCACCATATCATTGCAAAATTCTAGAGGCCAGAGAATCACAGTTCTATGTGAAATAGCTAAGGAAGGGAAATCATATCATTTAGTTGACTTAGAAAAAGATCTGAGTGAACTAACCATTGAAGAAATTCCCATAGTTAATGAATACTTGGATGTGTTTGGGGAAGTTAAGGGTGTTCCACACCACAGACCAGTTGAGTTCCAAATTAATCTCATTCCAGGAGCAAGTCCAATAATCAAGAAACCTTATAGAATGGGGCCAAGTGAACTGAAAGAATTGAAAAATCAGTTGGAAGAATTAGAAGGCAAGGGATTTATAAGGCCAAGCAATTCCTGCTGGGGTTCTCCAGTAGTGTTTGTAAGAAAACATGATGGTACCTTGAGAATGTGCATAGATTACAGAGAACTAAATAAAGTAACCATCAAGAATAAATACCCATTGCCTAGAATAGATGATCTCTTTGACCAACTCAGTGAAGCTAAAATATTTTCTAGGCTAGACTTAGCATCAGGATTCCATCAAATGAAGGTTGAAGACTCAAGTGTTAAGTATACTGCATTTAACACAAGATATGGCTTATATGAATTTTTGGTTATGCCATTTGGTTTGACAAATGCTCCTTCATATTTTGTTGATTTGATGAATAGAATATTTAGAGATTATTTAGACAAGTTTGTATTGATTTTTATTGATGACATTTTGATTTATTCCAAGACAGTGGAAGAGCATAAAAATCATTTGCATTTAGTTTTGTCAAGGCTAAGGGAAAATGATTTAAAGGCAAAATTTTCAAAATGTGCATTTTGGAAAGAAGAAGTGCATTTTCTTGGGCATGTTATCTCTGCCAAAGGAATATCAGTAAACCCTAATAAGGTAGTGGCAATCCAAGCATGGAAAAGGCCTAGTACCATCAGTGAGATTAGGTCATTTATGGGGATGGCAGGATATTATAGGAGATTTATAAAAGATTTCTCAAAAATATCATCACCACTTACCAATTTAACTAGAAAGAACCAAGCCTTTGTATGGACAGAAAAATGTGAGCAAGCTTTTATCAAAATAAAGGAAGCTCTGATTAATGCACCAGTATTGAGAGTGCCAGAAGGAAATGAAAATTTGGTTGTGTACACTGATGCAAGTGGCTCTGGGTTAGGGGCTGTGTTGATGCAGCAAGACCAGGTGGTAGCCTATGCATCTAGGCAATTAAAGCCACATGAAACCAGATATGCAACCCATGATCTTGAACTAGCAGCAGTTGTGTATGCTTTGAAACTTTGGAGACATTATTTGTTAGGTGCCAAATTCATTTTGTACACTGATCATAAGGCACTGAAATATTTATTTTCACAAAAAGATTTGAATATGAGGCAACATAGATGGGTAGAGTTCCTAGCTGCCTATGATCTAGATATACTGTATACACCAGGCAAGGCAAATAAAGTTGCAGATGCCTTGAGTAGACAACATGCCAAAGTAGCCATGTTGATGATGGAAGAGTTTAGGGATTTGTCTATACTTACTGATTTGGAAATTGAGGAAAACAGTGGGGTACAAATGATGTCCATTGAAGAAGGTGAAGGTAAAGGGAAATTAAGCATGATATCTCTGCAATCAGATTTACTTCTTAAGATTGGGAAAATGCAGGAACAAGACCTAAACATGGTGGAAAAGAAAATGCTCATATCAAAAGGGGAGGAAGTAATAAATTATCAAGTTGATAAAAATGGTTATTTAAGGAATAAAAATAGGATATGTGTTCCAGAAAATATAGAATTGAAGGAGGAAATATTAAATGAGTACCATAGGAATAAGTACTCCATACACCCAGGTAGCACCAAGATGTATCAAAATTTGAAAAGAAATCTTTGGTGGAAGGGGATGAAGTCAGATGTGGCCAGATATGTTGCAAGGTGCATGACTTGCCAACAAGTCAAGGCAGAGACACAAAGTCCATCAGGACTATTGCAACCCCTTAGTATACCACAGTGGAAGTGGGAGGATATATCTATGGATTTCATAGATGGTCTTCCTAGATCTAAGAAGGGAAACACAAGTATATGGGTAATAGTGGATAGGCTAACTAAGGTAGCACATTTTATCCCAGTTAAAACAGAAAGAAATGCTCCAAAATTGGCTCAAATATTCATGAAAGAGGTAGTAAGGTTGCATGGCATACCCAAAACCATTGTGAGTGATAGGGATACCATCTTCACCTCAAGGTTTTGGAAAAGTTTTCAAGAGGCTATGGGGAGTGAATTGTGCTTAAGCACTGCCTACCATCCACAATCAGATGGTCAAACTGAGGTGGTAAACAAAGTCTTAGAGGATTTGTTGAGAGCATGTACACTGGATTTTGGAGGCAACTGGGAAGACCACCTCCATCTAGCTGAATTCACATACAATAACAGTTACCAAAGCACCATAGGGATGGCACCATTTGAAGCCTTATATGGCAAGCCATGTTTATCACCTATATGCTGGGTAGAGACTGGAGAAAGGGCTGTTCTTGGACCTGAATATGTTAAAGAAACTACAGAGAAAATTGGGTTAATAAGAAAAAGAATAGCAGCAGCTCAAGATAGGCAAAAGAAATTTGCAGATAGGAAGAGAAAGCAAGTGGAATATGAAGTGGGAGACTTTGTTTTCATCAAGATTTCACCTATGAAGAAAGTCATGAGATTTGGCAAGCAAGGTAAGCTTACACCAAGGTATGTTGGACCCTATAAAATTCTGGAAAGAATTGGTTCATTGGCTTACAAATTAGAACTACCAAAGGAAATGAAAGCAATGCATAATGTTTTTCATGTGTCCCAACTTAGAAGATGGGTACATGATAAAGAAGACATTTTGGAAGAGCCTACCAAAATTCAAATAAATCCTGACTTGGTTTATGAAAAAGAACCAGTGGGGATTGTAGCCAAGGAAGAAAAGAAATTAAGGAGCAAAACCTTGAAACTAGTTAAGATCCAGTGGAGTAGTGATCCTAATGACTGCACATGGGAGTTAGAGGATAAGATTAGAATGGATTATCCTAAGCTTTTTGCAAATTAAAAGGTAATTTTTTTTTCTCTCTGGAAAATTTTGTTATGCATGGTTGATATGGTTGAATTTGTTTGCTTATGCATATGTTTGATAAGTTTTTAGAAAAGAAAATAATGCTTGTTATAAATGTTAGAAAAATTGTGAGGACACAATTCCTAAAAGGAGGGGTGAATGTAATACCCCAAAATTTTGTGGAAAATCATTTTTGTAAAATGATTTAATTTTTGAAATATTTAGCTTTAAATATGGTGAAATTTCTGGAATAAATAGTGTGCAAGTATATGTGTGCACGTGCACACTGAAATGGCACAAGGAAGAACTCCAGATTTCTTGGATTTAAAACAAGAATTAAAAAGCAATACAAACATGATTTTGCAACATGGATATTTGATTTCTGGAATTATATGGATCATCTTAGAAAATAAGAAAAGTAAGTTTTACTTTAAATCAGTAAACAGATTTCATTTAAAACCCAGAAAAGAAAATTTTACATATATATGTGTTATAAGGATTTGAAAACTTGTATACATATAGGTGCATATGTTTCTGAAATTAAAAGAGGAAATAAATAAGCCTAGATAAGATATGTATACAAATATACATTTTTTTTAGTACAGAAAAGTATATATATATATATATAAGCAAGTGAAACTATAACATTAAAATGACATGAAATGTGGTATAAGTCAATATGCTTGTATAGGCAAAAATAGCAAAGGGGATTCTCAGAAATAATTAAAAATAAAATAAAATAGGATAGTCACACTTTTAACATGACTAGGTGAGTGGCCATTTTCTGAAAAGTAAAAGAAAGAAAATGCAGCCTTTAAATTGGTTAATATGGCCGGGGTATTATGAATGAAAAATGCATGATGCTAGCCAGGACAGAAATGGAATTCTGTTTTAACAAAACCCTAGTGGAAAAATGCATATAAATAGGCAGTTTAGCCAGTAGAATTATTTTTACCCTGAGCTGCACAAAAATAAGAAAGGAAGAAAAATATTGGAAGGAAGAAGAAGACACTCATACAAGGATTTTCTGGATTAATAAGAAGAAATATTTAGGTGAGTAATCTCACTGAGTTCATGGCATTAAGACCTGAGATGAGGCAGCCACTTTTTATTGCCATTATATATATATATATATTTCTGGTTTTGATGTATATGATTTCATCAATGCTTTTTGGATGTCTTATTTTAAATCTGATATGATTTGATATGGATGTTTTGGTGATCTCTGTTTTGTTGAGACATTTGTCTTTGAATGTGTATCATTACTGTTTTATTTTTACTCATAAATGTTAAAGTCTAGGATCTTAAAATTATATAGAGAATACTCTCAACTGTTATAGATCTATGGCATGGAAACTTTATAAAAATATTGGGAGCAGCATTATACTTGGTATAAGTGCTGAGGCTTGAGAAGAAAAATGTTAAGGGTGCAATAGAAATTTTCTATGTGCTGAGCCCTTAATCAAATCAAAAAAAAAAACTCACAAGCTAAAATTATGATTGAACCAGATCCTGAATCTAAATCAATCATAAAGGCTTGCAGATCAATATAATAAGAACATGCCATGCCTCTTTTTACAGTTGAAAATATTCTTATATTTTACTAAGATCAAGACATATTGACCCCATGTAGGAAATAACTGTTTGCTTATTTCTGAGGAGAATTATGCTAGGAAAAATTATGGATGTTTCCATGTTTGCAGTGACATGTTCACTTAGCATATTTGATGATAGGACTTAAGACAATACACTAGTAAATAAACTAGGGAAGGGAAGGCCAAGAAAGCTGCTGGAATGCTTGTCATATTTGAAGTATGCAAGTTGGCACATGGTTTGCTTAAGCCCTGAGATCTTTGTGCAATGATGTGAATTAGTTCATTGCAATGTGTCCCAGTGATTCCTTAATAGCAGATGAGGCAGGGATTTAAATTGAATTATACAACCTGTAAATGAAGAAATAGGAATATGGATATTTCTTAGGTTGAATGGTATGGAACCAAGATGGTTCCAGTGAATGCAAATGTTGCAGATAGATAATTATGTTTGCATGATTATGTATGCAAGTGAAGAATGATAGATGAATATATCATCCCTGAATCAACTTATTTATACCATGTTAAAGTAATTGATTGCAGAAGTTTGCTTAAATAACAAGTTAGTACTCTTATATTCTCTATTGCTTAATATCATGAATGTATTGATGTTACTCATACCAGATCATAGATCTGACCCTTGTTTGCTCATGGCATATGGGGTGTCTCATTTTAAAATGAGGCAGCCACTCATGCTCTTTCAGGTAACCCAGGCAGTAAGTAAAAATGAAGTTATGGCTATTATGGAGGAGTGAATGAACATGCTAGCTAGTTTCAATAAGAGCTTAAATTGATTATATCTGCATGTATTCGGGAAAAATTTTATGTTTCTAAGATTTCCAGTCATGTAATGAATTCTATTATGGTTAGATGGACTAGTTGTATCATGTCAAATATATTGTTATGCACTAAGGTTTAAAATCTAAAAGAAATATCTGAGTGGGGAACAAGGAAATGATTTTTAAGTATTGATATGGATGCTTGGAAAAGAAATTTGCATATGTAGGTGAGCTACAGTTTTGCATAATTTATATTATGTATTAGTAAATCTTGAGACATAATGGAGCACAGAGTTTTAGAATAAAATCTGGATTTAGCTAGAAGTAAACTTATAAGGATTTTAGTTTTCTTTTTACTGAAATGCTTTGTAAACAAGTTTGAATTCATTTCTGAATTGTATTGAGAAAAGTAAAATGTTTTTAAAGGCTTCAGACAGAATGCAAAGAATGATATCTCCATTGCTTTGAACTAGTGTGTAGCAGATACAGGATTCATGAGTTATCCAGCTTCAAATAAATGAAGTATTGGTTGATCATGATAGATTGTATCTTGAAAATAAAAATGCATTGCAAAAGCTTAGTACATTTAGCACTTGTTTCACCCAGTTTTCTGGAAAATGAGCAAAAATATTGACATGTACTTGTATATCTGTGTACATGTTGATATTTGGGCAAAAATATAAACATAAATTCCTAGAACAATTGTAGGAAAGGGTTTTAAAAATAATAAAGCAAGAAATTTTGTTTTGTATGTTAGATGGTAGGATGAAATTAAGTATATATGTGCAGATATAGGTAGATATCAGATTTCAAAACCATACAGGAGAAAAAAAAGAAAAACAAAAATTGTGTTTGAACCGACCAGCATAGTACTCGAACTCGTGACCTCTCATGTATAAGTTAGGCGCGTTTCCATTACGCCTAGATGTTGCTTGTGTTCTCTTAGGATCCACTTTCTTTTAACCTGAGTTTGATACTATCCAGACTTTAAGACAATCATCTATATTATAAGCTTGTTTACCACTGATTATTACTTGATCATTTCTTAATTAGAATAACAGACTAAAGTGCATGTTTCCAGTTGATTCTATGGTCAAAAAATCAGGATACAATAATTAATCTGAATTACTAAAATCTAAATCAAACACAATGTTCTTGTACAACAAAAAATAAAAATAAAGTATATACTCTGAATTTAAACAAGAAGAACACATACATCTTCATATGTATGTGTATGTTATTAGATATACACTGATATATTTATATTGGTAAGTTATTTTGATCCTGGATGTATTTTGTTTATTGGAGAAAGAAAATGACCTTGGAAAAAAAATATTTGTAATGAATGATATATCTATATATCATCCCTTAAAAAAAAATCCTTATGAAATTAGGGTGGAAATAGGAGGGTCATTTCAGTTGGTATCAGAGCACTTGGTTGCATTGATTGTTAAGTATTATAGAAATGTATTATGTCTGTTTGTTTTGGATGAAATAATTTAGATAAGAAAATAAAAATTATAGAAGTACTCATAATATACTAATACCATTTGCCCAGAATTTAGTTAGCAGACCATGGTAGGAAGAGGATCTCATCACAATGCAGGACCCAGTGCACCCCAAATGCTTGATATGCAAGAATTTGTGAGGGTTTTAAGAGATGGGATTGGGCATAGGCCTGAGAACCCACATGAAGAGCTTTCAAAACTACTGAAGACTTATTCCAATTTGGGAGGCAAGAGTTTTGAAGGAACTGAGAGTGTGATGGAAATTCAAGCATGGTTGAGAACACTTGATAGGATTTTCAATGACATGCAGTTGGATGACCAAAGGAAGAGGCAAGTAGCTTCTAGACAACTGAAAGGGGTAGCTTTAAGCTGGTGGGAGGTGATCATAGCTGGAAGAAATGAAAATGAAATCACTTGGAATCAGTTCAAGGAGATGTTGGAGGCAAGATTTGTACCAGCATCAGCCAAGACCATTTTGCTTGAAGAATTTATCAAACTTAGGCAGGGAACTTTGAATGTCACTGAATACACTCAAAAGTTTGAGGGGCTATCCAATTATGGAGCAATGCTAGTGGCAGATGAAGCATCCAAAAATGATAGGTATATAAAAGGACTGAACCCAAGACTTAGCAGAGCTATGCTACCATATGCAGATAGAACATTTGATCAAGTAATTGATCTGGCCTTAAAACTGGAACAACATGACAAAGAAAGAGAGAAATATAGGAATTTTAAGAGCAACAACAAGAAGGATAAGGGAAGATATCACCCTCATGATAAAAAGTAGGAGGAGGCAGACAACAGGAAGAGTAAAGACACAAAAGCCAATGATACTAAGAAGAAATTGGTTTGCCATCATTGTGGAAAAGAAGGACACATCAAACCAAGGTGCCCAGAGTTAAAAGGAGGAGCCTTCAAATGCTACCTATGTGGGAAAGAGGGGCATATGAAGAGGAACTGTCCTGAGAATAGACAGCAAGGGAAATTGGCAACTTTGGAAGGAAAAGGCAAATCTGCAGTGAAAATTGATGCTGAAAATCATGGCCAAGTGGAAGGTACATTACTCATTTGTGCCATACCCATACCAGTAGTATATGATACTGGAGCAACACACTCTTTGATTTCCTATGAATTAGTTAAAGTGTTAAAATTAAACTGCATATTGGTTGAAACCCCATTGCTTGTACAAAGTCCCCTAGGGAGTTCTAGTGTTTTGAACATGAATTGTGTGGATGTGGAGTTAAACATAGGAGGAAATATTTTTATTTCCAATTTATATGTTTTAAATTACCCAAATATAGGAGTTATATTGGGGGTAGATTGGTTAAGGCAATTTAAGGCCATAATTAATTTAGACTCATCCACCATATCATTGCAAAATTCTAGAGGCCAGAGAATCACAGTTCTATGTGAAATAGCTAAGGAAGGGAAATCATATCATTTAGTTGACTTAGAAAAAGATCTGAGTGAACTAACCATTGAAGAAATTCCCATAGTTAATGAATACTTGGATGTGTTTGGGGAAGTTAAGGGTGTTCCACACCACAGACCAGTTGAGTTCCAAATTAATCTCATTCCAGGAGCAAGTCCAATAATCAAGAAACCTTATAGAATGGGGCCAAGTGAACTGAAAGAATTGAAAAATCAGTTGGAAGAATTAGAAGGCAAGGGATTTATAAGGCCAAGCAATTCCTGCTGGGGTTCTCCAGTAGTGTTTGTAAGAAAACATGATGGTACCTTGAGAATGTGCATAGATTACAGAGAACTAAATAAAGTAACCATCAAGAATAAATACCCATTGCCTAGAATAGATGATCTCTTTGACCAACTCAGTGAAGCTAAAATATTTTCTAGGCTAGACTTAGCATCAGGATTCCATCAAATGAAGGTTGAAGACTCAAGTGTTAAGTATACTGCATTTAACACAAGATATGGCTTATATGAATTTTTGGTTATGCCATTTGGTTTGACAAATGCTCCTTCATATTTTGTTGATTTGATGAATAGAATATTTAGAGATTATTTAGACAAGTTTGTATTGATTTTTATTGATGACATTTTGATTTATTCCAAGACAGTGGAAGAGCATAAAAATCATTTGCATTTAGTTTTGTCAAGGCTAAGGGAAAATGATTTAAAGGCAAAATTTTCAAAATGTGCATTTTGGAAAGAAGAAGTGCATTTTCTTGGGCATGTTATCTCTGCCAAAGGAATATCAGTAAACCCTAATAAGGTAGTGGCAATCCAAGCATGGAAAAGGCCTAGTACCATCAGTGAGATTAGGTCATTTATGGGGATGGCAGGATATTATAGGAGATTTATAAAAGATTTCTCAAAAATATCATCACCACTTACCAATTTAACTAGAAAGAACCAAGCCTTTGTATGGACAGAAAAATGTGAGCAAGCTTTTATCAAAATAAAGGAAGCTCTGATTAATGCACCAGTATTGAGAGTGCCAGAAGGAAATGAAAATTTGGTTGTGTACACTGATGCAAGTGGCTCTGGGTTAGGGGCTGTGTTGATGCAGCAAGACCAGGTGGTAGCCTATGCATCTAGGCAATTAAAGCCACATGAAACCAGATATGCAACCCATGATCTTGAACTAGCAGCAGTTGTGTATGCTTTGAAACTTTGGAGACATTATTTGTTAGGTGCCAAATTCATTTTGTACACTGATCATAAGGCACTGAAATATTTATTTTCACAAAAAGATTTGAATATGAGGCAACATAGATGGGTAGAGTTCCTAGCTGCCTATGATCTAGATATACTGTATACACCAGGCAAGGCAAATAAAGTTGCAGATGCCTTGAGTAGACAACATGCCAAAGTAGCCATGTTGATGATGGAAGAGTTTAGGGATTTGTCTATACTTACTGATTTGGAAATTGAGGAAAACAGTGGGGTACAAATGATGTCCATTGAAGAAGGTGAAGGTAAAGGGAAATTAAGCATGATATCTCTGCAATCAGATTTACTTCTTAAGATTGGGAAAATGCAGGAACAAGACCTAAACATGGTGGAAAAGAAAATGCTCATATCAAAAGGGGAGGAAGTAATAAATTATCAAGTTGATAAAAATGGTTATTTAAGGAATAAAAATAGGATATGTGTTCCAGAAAATATAGAATTGAAGGAGGAAATATTAAATGAGTACCATAGGAATAAGTACTCCATACACCCAGGTAGCACCAAGATGTATCAAAATTTGAAAAGAAATCTTTGGTGGAAGGGGATGAAGTCAGATGTGGCCAGATATGTTGCAAGGTGCATGACTTGCCAACAAGTCAAGGCAGAGACACAAAGGCCATCAGGACTATTGCAACCCCTTAGTATACCACAGTGGAAGTGGGAGGATATATCTATGGATTTCATAGATGGTCTTCCTAGATCTAAGAAGGGAAACACAAGTATATGGGTAATAGTGGATAGGCTAACTAAGGTAGCACATTTTATCCCAGTTAAAACAGAAAGAAATGCTCCAAAATTGGCTCAAATATTCATGAAAGAGGTAGTAAGGTTGCATGGCATACCCAAAACCATTGTGAGTGATAGGGATACCATCTTCACCTCAAGGTTTTGGAAAAGTTTTCAAGAGGCTATGGGGAGTGAATTGTGCTTAAGCACTGCCTACCATCCACAATCAGATGGTCAAACTGAGGTGGTAAACAAAGTCTTAGAGGATTTGTTGAGAGCATGTACACTGGATTTTGGAGGCAACTGGGAAGACCACCTCCATCTAGCTGAATTCACATACAATAACAGTTACCAAAGCACCATAGGGATGGCACCATTTGAAGCCTTATATGGCAAGCCATGTTTATCACCTATATGCTGGGTAGAGACTGGAGAAAGGGCTGTTCTTGGACCTGAATATGTTAAAGAAACTACAGAGAAAATTGGGTTAATAAGAAAAAGAATAGCAGCAGCTCAAGATAGGCAAAAGAAATTTGCAGATAGGAAGAGAAAGCAAGTGGAATATGAAGTGGGAGACTTTGTTTTCATCAAGATTTCACCTATGAAGAAAGTCATGAGATTTGGCAAGCAAGGTAAGCTTACACCAAGGTATGTTGGACCCTATAAAATTCTGGAAAGAATTGGTTCATTGGCTTACAAATTAGAACTACCAAAGGAAATGAAAGCAATGCATAATGTTTTTCATGTGTCCCAACTTAGAAGATGGGTACATGATAAAGAAGACATTTTGGAAGAGCCTACCAAAATTCAAATAAATCCTGACTTGGTTTATGAAAAAGAACCAGTGGGGATTGTAGCCAAGGAAGAAAAGAAATTAAGGAGCAAAACCTTGAAACTAGTTAAGATCCAGTGGAGTAGTGATCCTAATGACTGCACATGGGAGTTAGAGGATAAGATTAGAATGGATTATCCTAAGCTTTTTGCAAATTAAAAGGTAATTTTTTTTTTCTCTCTGGAAAATTTTGTTATGCATGGTTGATATGGTTGAATTTGTTTGCTTATGCATATGTTTGATAAGTTTTCAGAAAAGAAAATAATGCTTGTTGTAAATGTTAGAAAAATTGTGAGGACACAATTCCTAAAAGGAGGGGTGAATGTAATACCCCAAAATTTTGTGGAAAATCATTTTTGTAAAATGATTTAATTTTTGAAATATTTAGCTTTAAATATGGTGAAATTTCTGGAATAAATAGTGTGCAAGTATATGTGTGCACCTGCACACTGAAATGGCACAAGGAAGAACTCCAGATTTCTTGGATTTAAAACAAGAATTAAAAAGCAATACAAACATGATTTTGCAACATGGATATTTGATTTCTGGAATTATATGGATCATCTTAGAAAATAAGAAAAGTAAGTTTTACTTTAAATCAGTAAACAGATTTCATTTAAAACCCAGAAAAGAAAATTTTACATATATATGTGTTATAAGGATTTGAAAACTTGTATACATATAGGTGCATATGTTTCTGAAATTAAAAGAGGAAATAAATAAGCCTAGATAAGATATGTATACAAATATACATTTTTTTTAGTACAGAAAAGTATATATATATATAAGCAAGTGAAACTATAACATTAAAATGACATGAAATGTGGTATAAGTCAATATGCTTGTATAGGCAAAAATAGCAAAGGGGATTCTCAGAAATAATTAAAAATAAAATAAAATAGGATAGTCACACTTTTAACATGACTAGGTGAGTGGCCATTTTCTGAAAAGTAAAAGAAAGAAAATGCAGCCTTTAAATTGGTTAATATGGCCGGGGTATTATGAATGAAAAATGCATGATGCTAGCCAGGACAGAAATGGAATTCTGTTTTAACAAAACCCTAGTGGAAAAATGCATATAAATAGGCAGTTTAGCCAGTAGAATTATTTTTACCCTGAGCTGCACAAAAATAAGAAAGGAAGAAAAATATTGGAAGGAAGAAGAAGACACTCATACAAGGATTTTCTGGATTAATAAGAAGAAATATTTAGGTGAGTAATCTCACTGAGTTCATGGCATTAAGACCTGAGCCACTTTTTATTGCCATTATATATATATATATATTTCTGGTTTTGATGTATATGATTTCATCAATGCTTTTTGGATGTCTTATTTTAAATCTGATATGATTTGATATGGATGTTTTGGTGATCTCTGTTTTGTTGAGACATTTGTCTTTGAATGTGTATCATTACTGTTTTATTTTTACTCATAAATGTTAAAGTCTAGGATCTTAAAATTATATAGAGAATACTCTCAACTGTTATAGATCTATGGCATGGAAACTTTATAAAAATATTGGGAGCTGCATTATACTTGGTATAAGTGCTGAGGCTTGAGAAGAAAAATGTTAAGGGTGCAATAGAAATTTTCTATGTGCTGAGCCCTTAATCAAATCAAAAAAAAAAACTCACAAGCTAAAATTATGATTGAACCAGATCCTGAATCTGAATCAATCATAAAGGCTTGCAGATCAATATAATAAGAACATGCCATGCCTCTTTTTACAGTTGAAAATATTCTTATATTTTACTAAGATCAAGACATATTGACCCCATGTAGGAAATAACTGTTTGCTTATTTCTGAGGAGAATTATGCTAGGAAAAATTATGGATGTTTCCATGTTTGCAGTGACATGTTCACTTAGCATATTTGATGATAGGACTTAAGACAATACACTAGTAAATAAACTAGGGAAGGGAAGGCCAAGAAAGCTGCTGGAATGCTTGTCATATTTGAAGTATGCAAGTTGGCACATGGTTTGCTTAAGCCCTGAGATCTTTGTGCAATGATGTGAATTAGTTCATTGCAATGTGTCCCAGTGATTCCTTAATAGCAGATGAGGCAGGGATTTAAATTGAATTATACAACCTGTAAATGAAGAAATAGGAATATGGATATTTCTTAGGTTGAATGGTATGGAACCAAGATGGTTCCAGTGAATGCAAATGTTGCAGATAGATAATTATGTTTGCATGATTATGTATGCAAGTGAAGAATGATAGATGAATATATCATCCCTGAATCAACTTATTTATACCATGTTAAAGTAATTGATTGCAGAAGTTTGCTTAAATAACAAGTTAGTACTCTTATATTCTCTATTGCTTAATATCATGAATGTATTGATGTTACTCATACCAGATCATAGATCTGACCCTTGTTTGCTCATGGCATATGGGGTGTCTCATTTTAAAATGAGGCAGCCACTCATGCTCTTTCAGGTAACCCAGGCACTAAGTAAAAATGAAGTTATGGCTATTATGGAGGAGTGAATGAACATGCTAGCTAGTTTCAATAAGAGCTTAAATTGATTATATCTGCATGTATTCGGGAAAATTTTTATGTTTCTAAGATTTCCAGTCATGTAATGAATTCTATTATGGTTAGATGGACTAGTTGTATCATGTCAAATATATTGTTATGCACTAAGGTTTAAAATCTAAAAGAAATATCTGAGTGGGGAACAAGGAAATGATTTTTAAGTATTGATATGGATGCTTGGAAAAGAAATTTGCATATGTAGGTGAGCTACAGTTTTGCATAATTTATATTATGTATTAGTAAATCTTGAGACATAATGGAGCACAGAGTTTTAGAATAAAATCTGGATTTAGCTAGAAGTAAACTTATAAGGATTTTAGTTTTCTTTTTACTGAAATGCTTTGTAAACAAGTTTGAATTCATTTCTGAATTGTATTGAGAAAAGTAAAATGTTTTTAAAGGCTTCAGACAGAATGCAAAGAATGATATCTCCATTGCTTTGAACTAGTGTGTAGCAGATACAGGATTCATGAGTTATCCAGCTTCAAATAAATGAAGTATTGGTTGATCATGATAGATTGTATCTTGAAAATAAAAATGCATTTCAAAAGCTTAGTACATTTAGCACTTGTTTCACCCAGTTTTCTGGAAAATGAGCAAAAATATTGACATGTACTTGTATATCTGTGTACATGTTGATATTTGGGCAAAAATATAAACATAAATTCCTAGAACAATTGTAGGAAAGGGTTTTAAAAATAATAAAGCAAGAAATTTTGTTTTGTATGTTAGATGGTAGGATGAAATTAAGTATATATGTGCAGATATAGGTAGATATCAGATTTCAAAACCATACAGGAGAAAAAAAAAGAAAAACAAAAATTGTGTTTGAACCGACCAGCATAGTACTCGAACTCGTGACCTCTCATGTATAAGTTAGGCGCGTTTCCATTACGCCTAGATGTTGCTTATGTTCTCTTAGGATCCACTTTCTTTTAACCTGAGTTTGATACTATCCAGACTTTAAGACAATCATCTATATTATAAGCTTGTTTACCACTGATTATTACTTGATCATTTCTTAATTAGAATAACAGACTAAAGTGCATGTTTCCAGTTGATTCTATGGTCAAAAAATCAGGATACAATAATTAATCTGAATTACTAAAATCTAAATCAAACAGAATGTTCTTGTACAACAAAAAAAAATAAAGTATATACTCTGAATTTAAACAAGAAGAACACATACATCTTCATATGTATGTGTATGTTATTAGATATACACTGATATATTTATATTGGTAAGTTATTTTGATCCTGGATGTATTTTGTTTATTGGAGAAAGAAAATGACCTTGGAAAAAAAAATATTTGTAATGAATCATATATCTATATATCATCCCTTAAAAAAAATCCTTATGAAATTAGGGTGGAAATAGGAGGGTCATTTCAGTTGGTATCAGAGCACTTGGTTGCATTGATTGTTAAGTATTATAGAAATGTATTATGTCTGTTTGTTTTGGATGAAATAATTTAGATAAGAAAATAAAAATTATAGAAGTACTCATAATATACTAATACCATTTGCCCAGAATTTAGTTAGCAGACCATGGTAGGAAGAGGATCTCATCACAATGCAGGACCCAGTGCACCCCAAATGCTTGATATGCAAGAATTTGTGAGGGTTTTAAGAGATGGGATTGGGCATAGGCCTGAGAACCCACATGAAGAGCTTTCAAAACTACTGAAGACTTATTCCAATTTGGGAGGCAAGAGTTTTGAAGGAACTGAGAGTGTGATGGAAATTCAAGCATGGTTGAGAACACTTGATAGGATTTTCAATGACATGCAGTTGGATGACCAAAGGAAGAGGCAAGTAGCTTCTAGACAACTGAAAGGGGTAGCTTTAAGCTGGTGGGAGGTGATCATAGCTGGAAGAATTGAAAATGAAATCACTTGGAATCAGTTCAAGGAGATGTTGGAGGCAAGATTTGTACCAGCATCAGCCAAGACCATTTTGCTTGAAGAATTTATCAAACTTAGGCAGGGAACTTGGAATGTCACTGAATACACTCAAAAGTTTGAGGGGCTATCCAATTATGGAGCAATGCTAGTGGCAGATGAAGCATCCAAAAATGATAGGTATATAAAAGGACTGAACCCAGGACTTAGCAGAGCTATGCTACCATATGCAGATAGAACATTTGATCAAGTAATTGATCTGGCCTTAAAACTGGAACAACATGACAAAGAAAGAGAGAAATATAGGAATTTTAAGAGCAACAACAAGAAGGATAAGGGAAGATATCACCCTCATGATAAAAAGAAGGAGGAGGCAGACAACAGGAAGAGTAAAGACACAAAAGCCAATGATACTAAGAAGAAATTGGTTTGCCATCATTGTGGAAAAGAAGGACACATCAAACCAAGGTGCCCAGAGTTAAAAGGAGGAGCCTTCAAATGCTACCTATGTGGGAAAGAGGGGCATATGAAGAGGAACTGTCCTGAGAATAGACAGCAAGGGAAATTGGCAACTTTGGAAGGAAAAGGCAAATCTGCAGTGAAAATTGATGCTGAAAATCATGGCCAAGTGGAAGGTACATTACTCATTTGTGCCATACCCATACCAGTAGTATATGATACTGGAGCAACACACTCTTTGATTTCCTATGAATTAGTTAAAGTGTTAAAATTAAACTGCATATTGGTTGAAACCCCATTGCTTGTACAAAGTCCCCTAGGGAGTTCTAGTGTTTTGAACATGAATTGTGTGGATGTGGAGTTAAACATAGGAGGAAATATTTTTATTTCCAATTTATATGTTTTAAATTACCCAAATATAGGAGTTATATTGGGGGTAGATTGGTTAAGGCAATTTAAGGCCATAATTAATTTAGACTCATCCACCATATCATTGCAAAATTCTAGAGGCCAGAGAATCACAGTTCTATGTGAAATAGCTAAGGAAGGGAAATCTATCATTTAGTTGACTTAGAAAAAGATCTGAGTGAACTAACCATTGAAGAAATTCCCATATTTAATGAATACTTGGATGTGTTTGGGGAAGTTAAGGGTGTTCCACACCACAGACCAGTTGAGTTCCAAATTAATCTCATTCCAGGAGCAAGTCCAATAATCAAGAAACCTTATAGAATGGGGCCAAGTGAACTGAAAGAATTGAAAAATCAGTTGGAAGAATTAGAAGGCAAGGGATTTATAAGGCCAAGCAATTCCTGCTGGGGTTCTCCAGTAGTGTTTGTAAGAAAACATGATGGTACCTTGAGAATGTGCATAGATTACAGAGAACTAAATAAAGTAACCATCAAGAATAAATACCCATTGCCTAGAATAGATGATCTCTTTGACCAACTCAGTGAAGCTAAAATATTTTCTAGGCTAGACTTAGCATCAGGATTCCATCAAATGAAGGTTGAAGACTCAAGTGTTAAGTATACTGCATTTAACACAAGATATGGCTTATATGAATTTTTGGTTATGCCATTTGGTTTGACAAATGCTCCTTCATATTTTGTTGATTTGATGAATAGAATATTTAGAGATTATTTAGACAAGTTTGTATTGATTTTTATTGATGACATTTTGATTTATTCCAAGACAGTGGAAGAGCATAAAAATCATTTGCATTTAGTTTTGTCAAGGCTAAGGGAAAATGATTTAAAGGCAAAATTTTCAAAATGTGCATTTTGGAAAGAAGAAGTGCATTTTCTTGGGCATGTTATCTCTGCCAAAGGAATATCAGTAAACCCTAATAAGGTAGTGGCAATCCAAGCATGGAAAAGGCCTAGTACCATCAGTGAGATTAGGTCATTTATGGGGATGGCAGGATATTATAGGAGATTTATAAAAGATTTCTCAAAAATATCATCACCACTTACCAATTTAACTAGAAAGAACCAAGCCTTTGTATGGACAGAAAAATGTGAGCAAGCTTTTATCAAAATAAAGGAAGCTCTGATTAATGCACCAGTATTGAGAGTGCCAGAAGGAAATGAAAATTTGGTTGTGTACACTGATGCAAGTGGCTCTGGGTTAGGGGCTGTGTTGATGCAGCAAGACCAGGTGGTAGCCTATGCATCTAGGCAATTAAAGCCACATGAAACCAGATATGCAACCCATGATCTTGAACTAGCAGCAGTTGTGTATGCTTTGAAACTTTGGAGACATTATTTGTTAGGTGCCAAATTCATTTTGTACACTGATCATAAGGCACTGAAATATTTATTTTCACAAAAAGATTTGAATATGAGGCAACATAGATGGGTAGAGTTCCTAGCTGCCTATGATCTAGATATACTGTATACACCAGGCAAGGCAAATAAAGTTGCAGATGCCTTGAGTAGACAACATGCCAAAGTAGCCATGTTGATGATGGAAGAGTTTAGGGATTTGTCTATACTTACTGATTTGGAAATTGAGGAAAACAGTGGGGTACAAATGATGTCCATTGAAGAAGGTGAAGGTAAAGGGAAATTAAGCATGATATCTCTGCAATCAGATTTACTTCTTAAGATTGGGAAAATGCAGGAACAAGACCTAAACATGGTGGAAAAGAAAATGCTCATATCAAAAGGGGAGGAAGTAATAAATTATCAAGTTGATAAAAATGGTTATTTAAGGAATAAAAATAGGATATGTGTTCCAGAAAATATAGAATTGAAGGAGGAAATATTAAATGAGTACCATAGGAATAAGTACTCCATACACCCAGGTAGCACCAAGATGTATCAAAATTTGAAAAGAAATCTTTGGTGGAAGGGGATGAAGTCAGATGTGGCCAGATATGTTGCAAGGTGCATGACTTGCCAACAAGTCAAGGCAGAGACACAAAGGCCATCAGGACTATTGCAACCCCTTAGTATACCACAGTGGAAGTGGGAGGATATATCTATGGATTTCATAGATGGTCTTCCTAGATCTAAGAAGGGAAACACAAGTATATGGGTAATAGTGGATAGGCTAACTAAGGTAGCACATTTTATCCCAGTTAAAACAGAAAGAAATGCTCCAAAATTGGCTCAAATATTCATGAAAGAGGTAGTAAGGTTGCATGGCATACCCAAAACCATTGTGAGTGATAGGGATACCATCTTCACCTCAAGGTTTTGGAAAAGTTTTCAAGAGGCTATGGGGAGTGAATTGTGCTTAAGCACTGCCTACCATCCACAATCAGATGGTCAAACTGAGGTGGTAAACAAAGTCTTAGAGGATTTGTTGAGAGCATGTACACTGGATTTTGGAGGCAACTGGGAAGACCACCTCCATCTAGCTGAATTCACATACAATAACAGTTACCAAAGCACCATAGGGATGGCACCATTTGAAGCCTTATATGGCAAGCCATGTTTATCACCTATATGCTGGGTAGAGACTGGAGAAAGGGCTGTTCTTGGACCTGAATATGTTAAAGAAACTACAGAGAAAATTGGGTTAATAAGAAAAAGAATAGCAGCAGCTCAAGATAGGCAAAAGAAATTTGCAGATAGGAAGAGAAAGCAAGTGGAATATGAAGTGGGAGACTTTGTTTTCATCAAGATTTCACCTATGAAGAAAGTCATGAGATTTGGCAAGCAAGGTAAGCTTACACCAAGGTATGTTGGACCCTATAAAATTCTGGAAAGAATTGGTTCATTGGCTTACAAATTAGAACTACCAAAGGAAATGAAAGCAATGCATAATGTTTTTCATGTGTCCCAACTTAGAAGATGGGTACATGATAAAGAAGACATTTTGGAAGAGCCTACCAAAATTCAAATAAATCCTGACTTGGTTTATGAAAAAGAACCAGTGGGGATTGTAGCCAAGGAAGAAAAGAAATTAAGGAGCAAAACCTTGAAACTAGTTAAGATCCAGTGGAGTAGTGATCCTAATGACTGCACATGGGAGTTAGAGGATAAGATTAGAATGGATTATCCTAAGCTTTTTGCAAATTAAAAGGTAATTTTTTTTTTCTCTCTGGAAAATTTTGTTATGCATGGTTGATATGGTTGAATTTGTTTGCTTATGCATATGTTTGATAAGTTTTCAGAAAAGAAAATAATGCTTGTTGTAAATGTTAGAAAAATTGTGAGGATACAATTCCTAAAAGGAGGGGTGAATGTAATACCCCAAAATTTTGTGGAAAATCATTTTTGTAAAATGATTTAATTTTTGAAATATTTAGCTTTAAATATGGTTAAATTTCTGGAATAAATAGTGTGCAAGTATATGTGTGCACGTGCACACTGAAATGGCACAAGGAAGAACTCCAGATTTCTTGGATTTAAAACAAGAATTAAAAAGCAATACAAACATGATTTTGCAACATGGATATTTGATTTCTGGAATTATATGGATCATCTTAGAAAATAAGAAAAGTAAGTTTTACTTTAAATCAGTAAACAGATTTCATTTAAAACCCAGAAAAGAAAATTTTACATATATATGTGTTATAAGGATTTGAAAACTTGTATACATATAGGTGCATATGTTTCTGAAATTAAAAGAGGAATTAAATAAGCCTAGATAAGATATGTATACAAATATACATTTTTTTAGTACAGAAAAGTATATATATATATATATATAAGCAAGTGAAACTATAACATTAAAATGACATGAAATGTGGTATAAGTCAATATGCTTGTATAGGCAAAAATAGCAAAGGGGATTCTCAGAAATAATTAAAAATAAAATAAAATAGGATAGTCACACTTTTAACATGACTAGGTGAGTGGCCATTTTCTGAAAAGTAAAAGAAAGAAAATGCAGCCTTTAAATTGGTTAATATGGCCGGGGTATTATGAATGAAAAATGCATGATGCTAGCCAGGACAGAAATGGAATTCTGTTTTAACAAAACCCTAGTGGAAAAATGCATATAAATAGGCAGTTTAGCCAGTAGAATTATTTTTACCCTGAGCTGCACAAAAATAAGAAAGGAAGAAAAATATTGGAAGGAAGAAGAAGACACTCATACAAGGATTTTCTGGATTAATAAGAAGAAATATTTAGGTGAGTAATCTCACTGAGTTCATGGCATTAAGACCTGAGCCACTTTTTATTGCCATTATATATATATATATATTTCTGGTTTTGATGTATATGATTTCATCAATGCTTTTTGGATGTCTTATTTTAAATCTGATATGATTTGATATGGATGTTTTGGTGATCTCTGTTTTGTTGAGACATTTGTCTTTGAATGTGTATCATTACTGTTTTATTTTTACTCATAAATGTTAAAGTCTAGGATCTTAAAATTATATAGAGAATACTCTCAACTGTTATAGATCTATGGCATGGAAACTTTATAAAAATATTGGGAGCTGCATTATACTTGGTATAAGTGCTGAGGCTTGAGAAGAAAAATGTTAAGGGTGCAATAGAAATTTTCTATGTGCTGAGCCCTTAATCAAATCAAAAAAAAAACTCACAAGCTAAAATTATGATTGAACCAGATCCTGAATCTGAATCAATCATAAAGGCTTGCAGATCAATATAATAAGAACATGCCATGCCTCTTTTTACAGTTGAAAATATTCTTATATTTTACTAAGATCAAGACATATTGACCCCATGTAGGAAATAACTGTTTGCTTATTTCTGAGGAGAATTATGCTAGGAAAAATTATGGATGTTTCCATGTTTGCAGTGACATGTTCACTTAGCATATTTGATGATAGGACTTAAGACAATACACTAGTAAATAAACTAGGGAAGGGAAGGCCAAGAAAGCTGCTGGAATGCTTGTCATATTTGAAGTATGCAAGTTGGCACATGGTTTGCTTAAGCCCTGAGATCTTTGTGCAATGATGTGAATTAGTTCATTGCAATGTGTCCCAGTGATTCCTTAATAGCAGATGAGGCAGGGATTTAAATTGAATTATACAACCTGTAAATGAAGAAATAGGAATATGGATATTTCTTAGGTTGAATGGTATGGAACCAAGATGGTTCCAGTGAATGCAAATGTTGCAGATAGATAATTATGTTTGCATGATTATGTATGCAAGTGAAGAATGATAGATGAATATATCATCCCTGAATCAACTTATTTATACCATGTTAAAGTAATTGATTGCAGAAGTTTGCTTAAATAACAAGTTAGTACTCTTATATTCTCTATTGCTTAATATCATGAATGTATTGATGTTACTCATACCAGATCATAGATCTGACCCTTGTTTGCTCATGGCATATGGGGTGTCTCATTTTAAAATGAGGCAGCCACTCATGCTCTTTCAGGTAACCCAGGCACTAAGTAAAAATGAAGTTATGGCTATTATGGAGGAGTGAATGAACATGCTAGCTAGTTTCAATAAGAGCTTAAATTGATTATATCTGCATGTATTTGGGAAAAATTTTATGTTTCTAAGATTTCCAGTCATGTAATGAATTCTATTATGGTTAGATGGACTAGTTGTATCATGTCAAATATATTGTTATGCACTAAGGTTTAAAATCTAAAAGAAATATCTGAGTGGGGAACAAGGAAATGATTTTTAAGTATTGATATGGATGCTTGGAAAAGAAATTTGCATATGTAGGTGAGCTACAGTTTTGCATAATTTATATTATGTATTAGTAAATCTTGAGACATAATGGAGCACAGAGTTTTAGAATAAAATCTGGATTTAGCTAGAAGTAAACTTATAAGGATTTTAGTTTTCTTTTTACTGAAATGCTTTGTAAACAAGTTTGAATTCATTTCTGAATTGTATTGAGAAAAGTAAAATGTTTTTAAAGGCTTCAGACAGAATGCAAAGAATGATATCTCCATTGCTTTGAACTAGTGTGTAGCAGATACAGGATTCATGAGTTATCCAGCTTCAAATAAATGAAGTATTGGTTGATCATGATAGATTGTATCTTGAAAATAAAAATGCATTTCAAAAGCTTAGTACATTTAGCACTTGTTTCACCCAGTTTTCTGGAAAATGAGCAAAAATATTGACATGTACTTGTATATCTGTGTACATGTTGATATTTGGGCAAAAATATAAACATAAATTCCTAGAACAATTGTAGGAAAGGGTTTTAAAAATAATAAAGCAAGAAATTTTGTTTTGTATGTTAGATGGTAGGATGAAATTAAGTATATATGTGCAGATATAGGTAGATATCAGATTTCAAAACCATACAGGAGAAAAAAAAGAAAAACAAAAATTGTGTTTGAACCGACCAGCATAGTACTCGAACTCGTGACCTCTCATGTATAAGTTAGGCGCGTTTCCATTACGCCTAGATGTTGCTTGTGTTCTCTTAGGATCCACTTTCTTTTAACCTGAGTTTGATACTATCCAGACTTTAAGACAATCATCTATATTATAAGCTTGTTTACCACTGATTATTACTTGATCATTTCTTAATTAGAATAACAGACTAAAGTGCATGTTTCCAGTTGATTCTATGGTCAAAAAATCAGGATACAATAATTAATCTGAATTACTAAAATCTAAATCAAACAGAATGTTCTTGTACAACAAAAAATAAAATAAAGTATATACTCTGAATTTAAACAAGAAGAACACATACATCTTCATATGTATGTGTATGTTATTAGATATACACTGATATATTTATATTGGTAAGTTATTTTGATCCTGGATGTATTTTGTTTATTGGAGAAAGAAAATGACCTTGGAAAAAAAATATTTGTAATGAATGATATATCTATATATCATCCCTTAAAAAAAATCCTTATGAAATTAGGGTGGAAATAGGAGGGTCATTTCATATATGATATATCTTGAAGCTATCCAGTCGACATCCATCTGTTTGATGCTCGGAGCTGACAATATTTCCATCGGAACCAAGCCCATGAGCTGTGCATCTCCAAAATTGGCCAGCTTAGCCAGTGAGTCAGCCTTCACGTTTTCCTCTCTAGGAATATGTGTTACCGTATAATATTCGATGTTAATATTCAATCTCACTAAGCAGCTCAAGGACTCGATTTAGATAAGGGGCTAGCCTTGCTCCTTTTACTTGAAACTTTTTTCGCACTTGACGCACCACTAGCTGGGAATCACAAAAATTATGTGAAGTTTTATCCCTGGTTCCTTGGCAAACTTGACTCCTACAATCAAGGCTTCGTATTCCACTTCATTGTTCATCATAGGAAAGTCGAGTTTCAAGGCGTAACAGATCGGATGTTCCTCTAGAGTGAAAAGTACAACTCCAGCACTGGAACACCGTTCATTAGGTGCACCATCCATATACATTTTCCATCTAGCGTTTTGCTCACCGTTGCTCTTCGAAATATCATCATACATAGTGAACTCAACTATAAATCCACCAAAGCTTGACCCTGGATAGCCCTTCAAGGGTGAAAGGTTATATCGTATTGGTTCAATTCAATGTTCCATTGCAATAGCCTTCTAGAAGTCTTATGACGTTGGAAGATTTGTCGCAAAGGCTGGTCAGTAAGAATATTGATCGGATGAGCCTGAAAGTAAGGGCGGAGCTTCCTTGAAGTGATCAATAGGAAGTATGCAAGATTTTCTAGCTTTGGGTAATTTGTTTCTTCTCTTGTCAATTGTTTACTGATATGATACACCGGTCGTTGGATGCAGGCTTCCTCACATACAAGTGCTGCGCTCAAGGAATGACCTAACACTGCCAGATATATAAACTAGTCCTTGCCATTCACCAGCTTCGTGAGGATGGGGGTCTCTCCAAATGATCCACCAGTGCTTGGAATGCTTCTACACACTCCCACGTCCAAGCAAAGTTTCTTTTTCCCTTTGAACTTTCTCCCTTCTTAATTACGTCAAAGAAACAGATGCATTTGTTAGTGGCTCTGGAGATGAACTGACTCAAGGCGGTGACCTTTCCGTTTAAGCTCTTGACCTATTTAACTGTCTTCGAGGCCCCCATGTCCTTTAACACCTTTATCCTTTTCGAATTGGCTTCAATCCCACAGGAGTTCACAATGAAGCCCAATAATTTCACTGAAGCAATGCCAAAAGAGCATTTTAAAGGGTTGAGCTTCATCCCGTATTTTCGAAGAATGCCAAATATTTCTGCCAAATCGTCAATGTAGTTTCCCGACTGTCGTGAATTCACGAGCATGTCATCCACACAGACTTCCATTGAATGCCCAATTTAATCTTTGAACATCCTATTCACTAGCCTTTGATAAGTTGCTCCAGCATTCTTTAGTCCGAGTGGCATGACCAGGTAGCAATACAGTCCCAGGTCTGTTATAAAGCTAGTATGCTCTTGGTATGGGATGTTTATTGGAATCTGATTATATCCAGAGTATGCATTCGTAAATGAAAGCAATTCGTATCTAGTTGTTTAGTCCACCAACTAATCAATCCTTGGAAGTGGGAAACTGTCTTTCTAGCACACCTTATTCAAGTCATAATAATTGACACACGTCCTCCATTTCCCATTTGACATTTTCACCAAGACTGGATTTGACACCCATTCTAGGTACAAGGCATCGCGGATGAAGCTGTTATCCTTTAGCTAATCCGCCTTTTCCTTGAGTGCAGCGTATCTCTCCGGACCCAGGCTGCGATGCTTCTGTTTCACAAGAACACATTTGTGATTTATGTTTAATGCATGGCTTGCTATCTCTGATGAGATCCCACACATATTAGAGTGCATCCAGGCGAATGTATCTAGGTTTGCCCAAAGAAAACTAACCAACTCCTTCATCATTCTCACACCAAGCTGTGATCCAACCTTCAGACCCATGTCGTGTCATCCTGACTAACTGGAACATTGATCGTTAACTCGAAAGGAGCTGCTCTTCCACCATTCGACTCTTTCTGCGGATCCGTATCCTTATGGAACTGACTATGCTGCCTGAGCTAGGGCTCAAGCATTGGTTGCTATGCATCCAAAGCCTTGATGCAGAGAGTCCCCTTTACACCTTTTCCTTTTTCTCTTCGCCTCACCTCCTTTATCTCAACGACATAACATTCATGACCAAGCCCTTGATCTTCATGCACTACTCCAATACTGTTATCTGCTGGAAATTTAAGCATCAAGCACCAGGGAACTATAGCCGCTCTAAATTCAGCCATAACCGGTCTGCCCAAAAGTTCATTGTAAGTAGAGTAAATATCCAACACTACAAAAGGCACGATACGCACTCACCTACGGTTGCCTTCTCCTGGTACCACCGATAGTTCTACATATCCAACTGGCTCCATAGCTATCCCGTTAAATCCCTGAATCCGAGATTTACATGGTTTCAAGTCCTTGTCCTCTAGAAGCATTTGGTCGTAGGCTATTTAGAAAAGAATGTTGATCGAGCTCTCATAGCTAACCAACACCTTTCGTACAATAGCAGGGCCAATCGTGGCTGTTATAACCAATGGGTCAATCATCGGAGCTCCCACCCCATCAGCATCTTTGTTTCGAAAAACAAGGTCATCTTTCATGGTTCTGAATTGTTTCATCGGAGTTCCATCCTCTATTGCCAAACGGCTCTCATTCTCGGCATGCTTCAAAGCATTAGCATACCTATCCATCTCATTCAAACTCCTATCGGCTAGATGTGGTCCATCGATGATTGTATTTATCACAAAACATTTTTCAAGCCGCCTAGGCTCCATACCACCGGACCAGCTTGCCCCCGTTGGGAAGACGACCCAAGGGGATTAAAATTTCCTTGCCCGACATCCTACGGAGCTTTCATAAACCATTGCAATTTCTACTTTCGAATTAGCTCCTCAATCATATTATGCAAGTGTCTCCATTCATTAGTATTATGACCGTAGGTCTCATGAAACCTGCAAAACTTGCCAGATCACCTCTTTCTCATTCGACTCCCTTGAAGCTAGCTTCCTGTATTGCTCGGTACCTTAAGTTGTCAGATAGATATTCTCGATTGAGTTATTCAACTCAATATAACTATCATACTTAGGAATCTTGAGCAATTCCTATTATCAGGCTTTCGCTTTCTGGCTCCATTGTCATTCTGTTTCTGACCACCGTTCTTATTGCCAATGTTTACATCCACATTCCCAGAACTTCCTTCAGACTGTTTTACAGCAATGTTTCTCTGTATCACTTCAGTTGAACTTCCAGCCTCACCTCTTCGGGAACGATTGTGTCCCTCCTCTAAATGCAGGAATTGATTAGCTTTCCTGTAGAAAATATCCATCGTCGATGAGGGTTTCATTTCCAACCATTTCTTGAAGTCAATCTCAGGATGAATCCTTCTAATTAATGCCATCAACACTATATCATCATTGGGATTTGTTACTTCCATCACAGTTGTATGGAGCTAGTTTAAGGAATCCTTTAATGACTCTCCCATTCCCTGGAAGAGGTTTGATAATGACATCACATCTTTCGAATGTGAAGTGTGTAAATGGAATTACTCCAGAAATTTTCGTGATAACTCGATGAAAGACGATATGGATCTCGGTAGGAGCCAAGTGAACCACATCGTCGCTACCCCTTCTAGAAAAATTGGAAAACAATGACATCTCATGGAATCATATGCTCTGGTAGAGTCCATATGTCATTCGTACTTCATTAAGTGCTGCCTTGGATCTGTCTTTCCACCGTACAGCGCCATTGTTGGCATTACAAACCTCCATGGATACTTCACACGTAGAATGTTCTCAGTAAACAGATTCTGACTAGGAGAAGTAACCAATTCATCGTTGCTTTTAAATTGGTTTTCACTTACAAGTCTCTTGATCATATCTTTCAAGTACTCTTGGTCTACAGGTTCGACTGAACGATGGTAATCGGGGTCCGCCCCGAGTGTTTTGGCCGACGAACGCTCTTGGGTAGGCTCTAGATACCTAAGTCTCCAGACTCCGGGAGATCCATTCATCCAGTAGTCCCCCGTTTTTGTTTCCTGGGCGAAAAATCGTCAGCAGCAACTTGATATTCCACATTCTGATCATCTGCAGCACGACTAGAGGTCAAGTCCATGCCATCCTCCAAAGGTCGATCCTCGGAGCCAAAATTAGCTGGATCGATACTGTACCTTCCTCTTAGATCGATATCGATCCACAAAGCCGAGCTATGGGTTTGTTTCATCCCTTGATTTGAGGTCCTAGCCATGTTTTGAGTCTTCTTCTGCTTCGTATCCCTCTGTCTTTGCTCGGATGATGAGGAACTTTTAGATTTTGAACTTGAATGGTCTAAGTTTCTCCTGCTCCTTCCACGGCTGTTGTGAGTTAGTTCATTCAGCAACCTCAAGCTCTGCTACATCTGCTGGTTCATCTTATCGTGAGTCCCCTGGAATCCATCCTCTATATGCTTCATCATACGATCCATCTCCTTCTGGTCATGACTTCAGTTGGATTTTGGATCTCAGCATGTTCTGGTTGGGCAACTCTATCCACACGTTGAGTGCCTTGGTTTTCAGCACCATTAGTAGCTCTGGAAGTTGTAGCACATTCTCTCCTTGATGGGGCCATGATGAATAACTTCTCTTAGATTATTGAAAATATGAATAGTGGAATTGTAAGGTTGGAAAATTGTATCTACCTCTCGGATATAAGAAATCCAATTGTAGATGATGGATCCAAGTAGCCTGAGAATATCTTCTTAGTGAAAGCACCAAAATGTCTGAACCAAAAATGACACAAACACCCAAAAAGATTGTGTAGAGAATAAAAAGTGAAGAAATTAAATGAAAGTGAGCAAGAAAAGAACACACAGCATTTACGGTGGTTCAACTAATCCTGACCTACGTCCATTTAGTGATTTTATTGATGATATCACTTGATTACAGGCAGTTGTTCTTACGGATTAGTATAAATCAGTGGGTGATTACTAGAAATTAGAGTAAGGGAAAGCAAGAGCCAAAATATCCTTAGAAATGAGCCCTATCCCTCTATTTATAGACGTAGGAAGCTTAAAATCTCCCTTCCACGATCTCACCTCGTTATCTATGCCAAGACCAAGTCCTTTGGAGAAAATGGCGGTCACGTCATCAATTTACCTGGATCGGTACCAATCCAAGGTGCTGGATTGGTACCGATCCATAAATTTAGTGTATGGATCTTCGTGAGCTTATTTTCCTAGCTTGATTTGTTTTTAGCTTTGTGATTCCATAGTTATTTGCACCATTATTAGCTTGTTTCTGAGTCTAAAAGATGGATCGATGGAGAAGAAGAGTCGCTAATTCAAAAGCCCATGGAGATCAACAGGGAATTGCATTTGATCAATAAAATAACACTTGGAATAGGCTTCTAAGATCATGTAGAGTAGATAGTAAGAGCCGGGGCACATTCGAAGGAAGAGAGTTGGATCGGTACTGATCCAAGATGTTGGATCAATACCGATCCACCACTTTGGTGGATCCGGTCTTCTGGTCTCTTTTTTTGGTTTTGGTTTGTCATGTGCTTTGCTTGCACTTGGTTTCTGGACTCTTGGGCTATCTTTCTGGGCTTCCTACCTTGATAACTCCAAGTTCGACCTGTCCAGCCTGTCTAAGTATAGTCTGGTCAAAAGGCTGGATATATATATATATATCCATAGGGGTCAAATACGCTCCTACTCCTAGGAATATTGAAACCTAGGCTTCGATACCAAATATGACGACCTGCATCTCTTGACATGCCTAAAATCAGTCACATCGAGAAATGTGGACCATCAGTTATAAGTAAAATAGTATCTCAGAGACTAAGATATCAATATGAGAGATAAACCATCTAATCCAAATGTCATCACAGCGAAAACAAAATATCAGATGTATGTAAATAGATAATCTCAGAAAAAACAATAATAACAATCTCTAAGCATAATAATATCATAATCTCATAAAATATCAGTACATAATCCCAAAATTAGAGTATGTCATAAAAGTAATTCCTTAGAAGCAAAATACTGAAATAAATGTATTGATAGAGAATACATGATAAAGGGATAAGATGAAAAGGTAGGCTCCAAGCACGATAATCTGAAAGCAACGATGGGCTTGTCACCTACTGCCCTGTCTACCTTTGGTAGGAAAAAATGGGAAATGGGGAATGGTTCAGACATACATCTTATGAATGAAAACAAGACTGATAAAATGATTAAATGCAATTAATTCAAAATACACTCTAAGTGTCACAGAGTGTAAACAGTATGTCAGTGCATTCCTAAGTGTTAGTCCATAGGATAGTGGTTTTGATGACAACAACTATAGAAGTGTTATAAAATATATATGTGCAGGAAATCTATATGCAGGTATCAACAAAAGAAGACTGTACAGTAAAGAAAACAAAATTGATGAAGACAAAGATCAAGAGTTCAAGATTGAAGACTCATGAGATTCAAGATATTCAAGAGTTCAAGACAAATAATATAGTTAGGTTAGATATTTGTTAAAACTCCTTGAAAGCACTATCATTCTTTTTTATCCAATTTACTCGTGGAATGGAATCCACTTCGTTCTTGTTAAAGGGATGGAACCCTAGTGAGATGGAACTCACAAAATATCTAGTGGAACGGATAGTAGCCCTATTTTGTTATCCACTAATTTTGATTCAAAATGATTTTCAAAATTATCTCTTGTTTTATAAAATGATTTTCAAATATTCCTTTTCAAAAGAAAAACCTTCGTTCACATTTCCAAAAATGTTTTAGCCTCAAAATCATATTTATCATTTTGTTATATTTTGATTTCAAAATTGTCCTTGATATTTTAGCCTCAAAATCTATTTTAATATTATATTTACTTTAGTTTATTTACTTTGATTTTAAATATATTTTAGTATATATACATATATACATTCATAAGTATTTCTACTTCTAAATACCTTCTACAAATACATAGAGTCCATTTGAATAAAGTTGCATATGTTTTAAATCATCATTTTCAAAGTAAAGCAAATCATCACTTTTTACTAGACCATGTCGACATCCTATTTACCTGTCATGTCGACATGCTTCCCGTTACAGCAAAGGTTGTTTTCAAAAGAAGTGTCTATTCGTTTAAACCTCTTCGAATGGACACATCCATTCATTCTCTATAAATAGAGACTGTTATGGACGTTTTCAAAAAACTACTTATTCATTTTTCTCTCCTCTTTACTCTCTTATCTTATTTTCTAATCATCCTATCCATATTCTGCCGAAATCTTAAGTGAATCATACCAGAATATCTCTAGTTTGATTCTCTGCCACTCTCTTCAAAGAATCTCAGTGCTTATCAGAGTTATATATACATTTGTACTCAAAGAAACTTGTGTGGGGTTATAAAGGTGTGATCGTGTCCTTGGAAATCGATCGGGTGAACTTGTGTCCTGTGAATCAAGTGGTTCTACCCAGAGACCTGAGAATCTGGAGGGTGTACCTCGTTGCCTTGGAATCGAGGGATTGTAATCTAGATTATTGTTGAATAGAAAGCCGTACGGGTTGTGCGGGACTGGATGTAGGGTAACACCGAACCAGTATAAAATTCCTGGTGTGTTCTTTCCTTTACTTGCTTTTTATTTATATTTGCATTTGTTTGTGATTCTGTGATTTGATCTGTGATTGTGTATTTGCATTAAGTTAGTTAAATCAATTTAAATCAAAGAAGTTTTAAAGAAATTCTTAAAACACTATTCACCCCCCCTCTAGTGTTAAATAGCCTTAAGATCATCTTCCGCGTCCCTTTCACTAAGGTCATATACCTAAGGTTAGATATCTAACTCACTGGGTCAGATCTACAGGTCAAAACCTCCCACTATCGATCGGCCAAACCGAGATCTACTATCCTTTATCTACTCCACTATGCCTAGAGAGGGAGAACACAAAATTCACTCTAGCATAGTGACGTCTAATACACCTGCACTCATCTCTCAATCGTAATGGCAAACTACCTCTTATTGCCCAATCTGGTGTTCACCACGTGCGAATCTCCGCCAGGACCGGGCTCCCACCTAGTATCGCAATGTTTCTGGTGGCCACTTATTATCCAGCTCTAGCATCCAACGGTACCATGTTGCGCAAGAAAACCTGCCGTACCTGAATCTCTTGTTAGGACTGGGCCTTCCTCAGGAAGTGTTCCCGCCAGTGCTACGACCACCCATATGTAACACTCCCTGGAACTAACGCGAATAAATCACCCTCATCTTATTAAATCCAGTTTCTACTTCCACCTAACGGATCACCCAATTGCCTACGTCTACGGATCTTCGGGATACTATCTATTTAGCAAAGTAAATTCGCCCTACAACTTAGCATTATCAATTCATTCATTAATTGGGCCTAAAGCCCAAAATCCCAAAATAGTCCAATTATAAGCTAGACAGTCAACCTGGAAGCACCATAGGTCGGCCGCCCACGGTCGACCATTCCAGTTGTTTTTCTTAGGGTTCAGATTTTTCCTTTTTTTTGTTTACTGTGTGCATGCGATTAATTTACTCATTAAGTTAATTTGATTTAATTAATCTTAGTGTCATTAGCAATAGTAATTAGCCCAATTTCTAATTCTAGCCTAATCCATATTTAATTATTTCAATTTGGGTCTAGATTAGGATTTTACAGTTTCAATGGTAATTTTGTAATTAGATTAATTAGATCTTTAGGTTAACTGATATAAAATTTAAATTAATAGTTTAATATAGGTGTTTAACAGTATAATCATCTTGAAAATAAATTTAAAACTAATTGATTTAACCACTTAATCAGATATGTGCCCACTCACCCATGTTCTTAGCCTAGATCTAATCCAACTCTATTTGTTTTTCCCTTGATCTACGTAGCCTCCCTTCCAATTGCATGAGCTCTCCTTCTATTTTAGTATAGATTAAGATTTGTATTTGATTTAGGGATTAGGAATTGATTAGGGAATTGGGGTTTAATTTTTATTTTGGTAGAGCTTTGCTACAGTGGTGGAAAACTAGTGTTTTAGGTTAACCCTAGCTATTTATTTATAGGGGAAGCTCACCACTCTCAGCCATCAGATCAAAACCCTACTCAATCCAGCCTATACGCTCAAAACTTGGCCGCCATGCAACTAATCTCGACCGTAAAATAAATTGACACAGGATCACACCACTCACGATCAACGTAAGGTCAGGTCGACCGCCCTAGGTCATGGTCAGCCGCCTATGGTCAACCTAGACCTAGTGAAGGTCGACTTAGCCCCTTGTTTTTTTCTATTTTTAGATTTTCATTTAATATTTTGACACTCATAGTTCTGTCATGCTAACTCAGATTATGACAAGTTATATATGAAAATTGTCCAGGAAATTGCTACGGACACAATTGTGCAAGTCCCATAGCCAAATTCAGACATTTGCGGAAATTTTACTTTTAAATTCATTATTAACTTTTATTCATATTTTCTTATTTATTCCAGTAATTTTCTGGGTTGTTAAAGTTGGATAATGTCACAGTAATAAACCCAGGTGGTTTAGTTAATTTAAACGTAAGTAAGGATAACAAGCAGATCTGTTCTCTGAGCTAAAGCATGCACAAAGTAATAATTCGATAGTAAGGTCAGAAGAGCAAAAAATTAAAGTCAAGCGTGATGTGCATGTAAATGTGCATATTTTTACATCTATATTTAATTTATTTTTATTTAAATAAATGCCATAATTGGGTTTTTTTACATGTTTAAAACCAAATTTCAAGTATGCTTTCAAGTCATCATTCATACATCAATGTGGGTAAAATATTAATTTTGTGCATGAATTAATTTGTAAAATATTTATTTGCACATTTTCTTTTTAATTATAGGAATTTTTGGATGGAAATATAAAGAGCTTTTCATGGAAAATATGCATGCACAAGAGGAAACAATGGAATGAAAATGGAAATAATTCAAACCATGTATCATGGAGGACCCCACCTACCCACTTACCTTGATGTATAATTAGGAGCTAATGCACATGCTAATGAAGATTAAAGCTACATGCACATTTAAGTGGAGGATTAATCCATGCTAATGATAACTTGGTGGCCACACTTCCTCAAGGGCAATTTGAGTAGTTCCCAAAATTATGATTAGGGTTTCCAAACATGTATAAATACCCTATATGTTCATGTAATTAATCTCTTAGCCTCCTTAGCCTTCATTTTAGTTAGTTTAGTTAAGGCTCAAAAATAAACAAAGCTCTCTTTTCTCTTCCATTGCTACTTAGCCATTTTTCTTTTATGTAATTTTCTTTTAATGCAATTTTAATTCAATCTCTTTTCTATTTACATGCTCTCTTTCTTTTCATGTAAGTAGTGTAGATCTTTTTATTTATGCAAGTAGATTAGTTTTTATTTTATTTTAATTAGCTCTCTTGCTACTTTGCTCTCATTTTCTTCTTGTTTTTGTTTCATGTTGAATGCTACATTTGTTGAAATGATAACAAAAATGAGAGGCTAAACCCCTTCAGTTTAGGGGTAATGAAGCTCTCTAATTATGTAGATTCAACATTTTGATAACTTATGTTCTCCTTTTGTGCTTAATGACAATGTTTGATTTGGTTAAAATTTGTTGTTTTAGCTTTGAATTTGATAGCATGTGTTGTTGACACCAAATAGGCCATGTTTAAACAAACACAAATTACCTTTTCATCTACATATGGTTATAGTAATGAAGTGATTTTAAAATCAAAATTTGATGGTCTATATTTCTAATCAATAGTTAATAGATCATGCTTATAATAGATTTTATTTTTAATTTCATTGCAATTTTCATGAGAGTTAAGAAGTAGTTTAATGGGTGTGTTATAGTTTGATGGTTTATATTGGGCTAATTAATAGCACAAATGATCCATAATTATGTTAAACACATCAATTAAACCCGCTAATGACCAAAAAAAGAGATCATAATTTCATGTTGTGTTGATTTATGTGATCAAGAGAGTGGATTTATCTCTAAATTGCCTCCTACTCTCATATTTTTATCCATTCTAGCTTTTGTTAGTTTTTACAATTTTTTTAACACTCTCAAATCTTAGTTTAATTTGGTTGAATAGAAATTTAAAAATCTAAACAATTCCCTGCGGATTGACCCATACTCACCACGTACAAACATTGTACGTTGTGCGCTTGCGGTTATTTTAATTTAAATTTGATCAGCTATTTTCTAAACCGATAGAGAATTAGCCGTCAAACAAGTTTTTGGCACCGTTGCCGGAGAATTTATTTGATTTTAATTTTCTATTCTTCGAATTATTTTTCGTTTGCATTTAAAAAAAATTGTGTGTATGTTTGTTGTGTGATTTTGTTTGTGTGCATCTTTTGTTTTCAATTTGCATTTGCATTTGCAAATATATAAAAAAAATCCACAATTTCATTTCAAATTTTTTTTTATTCATTTTCATTTGCTTTTGCGTTTACAACTTTTCTTTTTTTTAAAAAAAACAAAAACACTACATTCTGCACTGTGCACTACCTTGCTTCAACATTTCTGTGCACACTGTCCCATCATTCCATTGCCACTGACAGTAACAATCCTCCATTTACCACTGCCTGTCACAACAACCCACTACTACAAGTCATTTTCGAATTCACTGCCATATACAACATTCCCCCATCAATGCATCCAACTGCACCAAAACAGTGCATATCACTTGCATCAAAACAGTGCATATCACTGTGCACAGTCAGCCTCTTTATACAACATACTGCCTTGCTCCTCCTTCAAACATTCTCTGACCACTCAACACCACTTGCTTCAACCAGCAACAACGCATACATACAACTCCTACTGTGCACTTCTACCAATACTTCACAACCTTGCAACCTGACAGTAACTTCATCCATACTTCCACTTACTGCCGATCACCATAGCACTACACACCCTCTCCTCTGCCAACAGTCCACACCTGACAAGCCTGCCATAACCAATTCCATCATCCTCAACCTCCAACCACATGCTTCATCATCACTACCATTAATCACATACTTCATATACAACTACAGCCTCACCATCCCTACCAGTGACCATCTAGCCATCACAAACAACTAGCCATATCGCATACACCGTGCCTCTCTCAACATCCCTGACCTCTGCTTCTCCCTAACCGCTATTGTGCAACTCTTAACTTCAACATCATTACATACTACCACATTACATTACTGCCTTCATCTCAGTTCTACTGTCTAACCACATTACTTCCACATCACACAATTCACCATCCATCAAACTCCAAACTGTTCCACCTTTGTTAACAATCACATTCTCATTCATTTCATCTCAGAGCACAACCCGAAGCCATCCTTTTTCCTAAAACAACCACAACCCATCACCGTACAAACCCCACAGTCCACCATTCTCCATCACTACCACAACCTTTCAAAACCTTGTCCACTGCCCTATAATACTTCAACCAATTCCAACCAACAACCTTACCATATCTCATCACAAACACCAACCTCCACATTTTTGTAACAACCATATATTCCTTATCTCAAATAGTTCATCAACCATATCCTTGCACTTCATTAACCAACTTGCCCATCAATATTGCTGCTCCTCCTCCTCGAAAAACTACCCATACATACACATCATTTACATACCAACTCCTCAACAAAAATACTGCCATAACTTCACCTACCAACTGCTAACTCCTTCACAACATCACTTCCACCTCACCTTATTTCATCACCATACCACCAGCCAACCACCACACAAACCCACATTGTACAAGCACAACTGCACATCAACCATAAGCACGGCAACCAGTCCTCTTCAATACATTCACTACCCTACCACTGCTCACTTCTCTCTTCATTGACTACCCACTTCCTGCTTAAACCATTCACATAACAACTCCACTTTCACATCTCATTGCAATAGCCACACAACTTCACCCCATCAGCAACACCTCATTGCTTGCTTGCATCTTCATCTTACTACCTCAAACAAATACTGCCATGTTACTGGTTCCATCACACTGTCATCAACTATAAGCCTACCACTACACTACAACATATTCTGCACTTACTCAACTCTTCTCCCACCATCACAAAACCAACCACACAACCATCTACCCATAACAACTACACTGCCTTCTAACTACATCACATACTTCCTTCAGTCATACACCCTGCTATACTGCCTACACCAACCTCTGACCATCACCCTACCATCCAAGCATTGGTTACTTCTCCGACCAGCCATTATCCACCAACAACATACCACTGTTAAAACATCTCTGTGCACGCTACAGTAACACAACTGTCCACCACATTCTCTGCCTGTCAACTAAACTTCCATAGTAATCATTAGGAGGAGTGATAGGCTTATCAAAGCTTTTGTTGAAGCATCTACTAGAGCATCTAATGAATCTAGCTAATGTATGTTTGATATATTAGGAGGTATATACTCATATATTGTCTTAATTAAGCTATCTACTAGCACTATGTATGACTTAGTTTGGAAAATAGGTTTTGATCATGATGTCGATCAAGTGATGTAGAATACATTAGGAATAAAGAATTAGAAAGGGTTAGAACATTTAACATATGAAATTTATTAGTCAAAATGTGAGGGGTTTAAGTAATTTAGACAAATACATTAAAATATGGGCTTTTTCAAAGATAACAACTAGTATAGTATTATTACAGGAAACAAAAAATGAATGTCCAAATAACCAATTTTATAGATATTTAGGAGGGTATTATTTAAGAAACTAGGTTAGCCTCCCAATTAGGGGTAGCTCGAGTGGCTTACTGATAAACTAGAGAGAGAATTATGTTTAAACCATTACAATCAGTAGTAAACATACATTTTATGCACCTTATTTTCATTGACTTGAGTAATGACTTGATATTTAGAGTTACTAATATTTATGGGCCTAACTATAAGATTGATAGAATGGTTATTTGGAGTGAGTGTTTAGAGCTTAGAACACTTGCTTTTGAACCATGGTTTGGGGGGAGAGAGGACTTCAATGTTGCTAGGTATTTAGGGGAACACTTTCCCAAAGAATGTGGCTTTTCTGCTATGAAAGAGTTTGATCAATATATCATTAGTGGTAATTTAATCGAATTCCCATTAAGTAATAGGAAATTCACTTAGTCAAATTCTTCAATGATGCTATTAGATAGATTTTTCATTACAGAAAAACTCAAAAATATATTTCCTATAACTATAATTAGTGGACTTTCGAGTATTTATTTAGATCATTGTCCAATTATCCTCACATACAAAAATCAATAAATAATACATAAAATATTTTGATTTGAAAAAATATGGATGTTAGAAAATATTTATAAACTTAGTTTCCAATAAATGGCTTTCAATGAGTAGATTGCTAATGTACTTTTAATTTTTTTTCACTGCAACAATATATGTATTTGTTTTCACAAAATTAATTTTTTTGTAATAATGAATTTGATGCTCAAATATTTAAATCTCATATAAGCATTTTTATGTTATTCGATATAGTAAAACAATTTTGAATTAGAACATTTGGTTAAGTTAATCTTATTTTTAAACTTATATATTTAATGTTTTATTGTTCAATCAAATATATATTTGAAATTTAAATTTTAAATTATGCACACACATACACATACATATATATGGAATGTTTTAATTGATTGAATCATGTTGCTAAAGCAATATTAATTATGACAATACTTTAAAGTGATTTTGTTTACACATGCGCATGCACATCCCCGCACACACACACACATATATATACATATATATATATATGTATGTATGTATGTATGTATGTATGTATGTATATGGTATTTCAAATCTAAAATTTTAACGCTACGATAATTTAGGTTATGGGTAACTATGAATTCACTTTTCTTTTCATATAGAGATTATATATGGAGTTAATTGGGAGTCTAAAAAAGAGGAAGGTGGAATCAGTTAAAGATATCGCTTTTTTGTTTCTTTCTTCTTTGGATTCAAATTTGATTAGATCTTGATCTAATATACATGTTTATTCCCATTTTCTCTTAAACACGAAGCATTCACCTATATTTGAAGGTACCTAATTTCACCATATAGGTTTTTTTATACACAGACAAATATAAGTGGCAATATATATAAATCATGTATGTGTGTGTGTCTAATATATATATATATATATATGGTATTTTAAATATCTATATGCAAACAATATACACATATTACAGCATACTTAAACATATACTTAGGCATTTATATTCTCAATATTCATATGCATATGTAAGTATAATGTATATGTATATGCAATATATATAAATCGCAATATCAGTACGTACACACAGATGTGTGTGCGCACACGCGTGTCCCCCCCCCCCCCCCCCCCGCCCCACACACGCATATATATCATGTCATGTTATGAATATATGAGATATATTCAAAATAAACCTTGAATAAATTTAATTAATAAGATCAACTAATAAATACAAAACACTTTAAAATAAGATCATATTTTATTTTAATAAGTAGATCAGATATAATGTTAGTTAATAGACCTCTTAGGCCCATTAAGATCCAAATAGAGAATTATTTTTTTGAAATTTACCTATTTCACCCCGGCTAAAATGGGACGGGACCACCAATTATGGCTTAGTCCATAATTCCAAAATAATTTTAGAAAATTTTAGATACTTATGTATTTTATACAGTTAATACATCGCTATTTCTATGAAAACAAATACTGTTATTATAATTTATTTATTTTATAGTGAAATTCATAATATTCAAATTAAAATAAAATTATATCCATTTTATGTTAATCCTGAAAATAGTTATTATTTCATAAATAAAATTTGGTATATATACGAAAGTAATCTTTTGTAACTATGTGCATATACTAATAGGCATCATATGGTACACTTTCATTATTTTCACTATTACAATAACAATACATGATACGAATCTCCATTCAACTACTTGATATAAGCATTTTATTTCATCAACTATAACTAGTATACAGTCGAGAGTTTCACATCAATATTGGTCATCTGAATTATCATATATCCAAGCGCACTAGGAGTATGAGAGATGCTTATTGTTTGATGGTTGTTATGGTTGTCTATGTGATGTAGGTACTATTGAGCCTAAAACCCCGACACCCTAGTTGGACTTAGATGGAGTAGTACACCCTTTACTGATGATAGTAGATTATCATATATTGTGTATATGTGCTGACTTGTCGGATGCAGAAGCAAGTCAAGTATGACTTTTCATACTTTATTTCTCTACTATGATAATCCGTTTATATATATATATATTAGGTTTATGGACCGCTTATACCAGGTTGTTGTATGACCTGAGGTTATTTACATTACTTCTTATATTCTCATGTACTCTTAAATGAGTAGATTGAGGGACAGATATGGTGATAGCATGGAGATGTGTGGAGGACAAGCAGGAGGCTTACAATACTCTTGTATTTTCTTTTTTATGGAGCTATAGCCGCTTATTCTATTATGTAGTGCTATGGAGATATTAGCACTTTATCTTATGTATATAGAGATAGTTTTATTATGCGGTTTATATGATGTGCTGTAGATGTGTAAGCTCTCATGTTTTGCTATGTATAATTTGATGAATTTATGTTGCATTGTGATGATGATGCCTTAGTTTATTTAATTATGCTACAGTCTCGTCTGTTTTATATCTATGTTTGGAATTATTTTTTGTTTATGCGCTATGAGATATATATAGCGGCGTGGAAATTCGAACACTTCGTCTTCAAATATCAAAACATTTTGAAATATAATTAAGTGTTACAAATATGATTTTATAATCGTATTTGACATTATTTAATTAATGAATAATGATAATAAACTTGTTTTTGAAAATGGTTTACAAAAATATATTCTTCGAAGAAAAATCGATAATGTGACTGAAAATCGGTTTATTGATAAACTGCTTTTCAATCAATATAAGTTGTTCAAACTCTTGTGCACTTATCTAATTATCAAATGAATACATTAGCAACTAATTAACACACTCTCCTCTTTATAAAGCATGGAAGGTTCTAGAAGCTTCCATTAGGATAAGAGGTATTTTCACGAGAAGGGTATAAGTGTAATTAGCATAAAGGAGAAGTGATGGGAGGTGATTCTTCCATGGCATCGTGGGGAGTGAAGGCAAGCTCAGTCAACAACAAATGGAGCAAATGGGGCATGCCATTATGAATAAATCACAAATTCACAAAGTAAATATAAGCTTCTTTAATGGCCTCTTCTTCTTTTTCATCTCTAAATTCCTAAAGCAGATCAATTGCAAATCAAATCCAAATCAACTCAAATTTGGAGTGAAGTCTTGGGAGAACATTATAACACCTTCCACCTAGTTAGAAGTTGAAGAAAAAAACACAACTAACCTACCAAGAAATGGCCGTGAGCATTGATGGTGTTTGGAGTGCCTAAAACCAAGTGGAAGCAAGGAAAGGAAGGAAGAAAAAGGTGTTGCAAGGTGGAGGTTGGACTTAGTTAGCTTAGATCTTGGTTTTTTGTGAGGTTAAAGGTGAGTTAACACACCTCTTTGAATGGAAAATATAACATATATATGTTGTGTTTTGATTGTATTTAAGTTGTTGAATTGTTATTAACATTGTTGAAAGCATTGGTTTGATTCTTGTTCTGAAAACAAGAAACATATGTGATCCATGTCTATGGACTTAGAATGAATTCAAATGGATTTGTGAGAAGACCTTGAAACAAAGCACATAGGTTATATATGGACTTTGATTTAGATCGAACTCCCATTTGAAAGTGCACATATAGCGATAGTCGATATGGATGCTGTAACAACCCGCATATTTTACGATTGAATATTTAAATATTTTATTTAAATATAGAATCGTTGATCGGATTGAAGTCCGAAAAGCTACTTTTTGCAAACAGTCGAATTAGGACTCGAGACCACTTCCATTGAGTTCAAAATGCCATTTGCGACCTTTTTGAGTATAAACTTTGATATGTTTGGAGTTAGTAGAATTTTGCTACTTTTTCACTTAGGGCTTTGGGTTGGGTTTCAGCCCATTAACCCCACTTATCAACCTAGTTCCAACCCTCTTCTCTTCATTCCTTCATAATTTCCTAATACATTCAAGCTTCATCAAAAATGGGGGAAGAGAAAATGAATTAGGAAATCCTAAGCCCTAGTTTCCATTTGCAAATCAAGTTCTAGCTCCAAATTCATAGCGAAGCCATTGGTAAGTATCCTCTTCTTCTTCTCCAACTCATTCTCTTATCAATTTCAGAAATTCCTAAACCTAAATTAGTAAATGTTTCTCTTTTAAGCTTAGATTCAAGCTTGTTGGGTTGGAATTGAAGAGCGATTGTCCTTGCCATTGCTCTATAGCTTCTTCTTCATTGATTTTGTGAAAAGGTGAGATTTTTATCTCACATCTATGTCTATACTATCTTTGATTATTAGGTATGAATTCCTAACACCTTTACATGTTCATTTGATTTTGATTTGGATTGATTTGGTGAATATTCCAATTTTTGGTATTAAAGTCCAATTTTGGGGAAAATCCTTTTATGGATGTTTGAACATGTTTTCGGTGAAGCATCGAAGAACCTATAGGGCTGGGTTGCCGATTGGCGTAAACCCTTAGCGCCCGTTGCTCGTCCAATCGCCGTTTGATTGGAATTTGCCCCAAAGGGGACTAGACTGAAAATGCTTTTGGAGCAGGTTCGGTCGACTGAACCAGGGGTTCAGTCGACCGAACAGAAAATCAGAATCTCTCGGAAGCAGGTTCGGTCGACTGAACCAGTGGTTCAGTCGACCGAACCAGACCCAGGAAATTACCTGGGTCTATATCGGTCGACTGACCACCTGGTCCAGTCGACCGACCTGCTCATCTCAACCTACCTAATTATTTTGTTTTGATTTCCAGCCTTTATCGATTCAAGGTTATCCGATTTGTTGTTATCTTTTATTATCTACCGTGATGACTTCTTTTTTGGGATTTTTGTGGTTATCCATTTTTGATGGATTTGGTATCGATTTCGTTGGAATTGATTCACGTCTTCGCATGTGAATTTTTGATGATTGATTGTTTCTATAATCATTTCTGTGTTTTGTCACTTTAAAATATAAAGGTTTTCTATACTAGTAGTAAATATCAAAACCCTTTCATCAAAACGATTTCAACACTATTTTATTACAAAGCTCGTTTCTTAAACTGTTTTCCAATCTATTGGTATATACAAACCTTTACCTCATTCGTATGAGAAAATCTAATTAAACGGCTTAGAAAAACAAGTGGTATGAAACGCTTGCGTTTACTTCGTCGGTTAATTTATAGACTTGTTCGATTGAAACTGTTGTGACAATTTTGAGTGGAAATCTACAATTCGTTCGTAAATATTTAAGTTAAGCTAGTGGTCATGGGACATGAAGCTAAACTCATATATTTACTAGCTTAGTGTAATTTACACTTGTGGGTCTGCGAAGATCCTTTTTGTGGAGCTTCGGCTCAATTTTTGTGGGGTAACGACTCATGGTCTTCGGGCCGTTTTTGTGGAGCTTCGGCTCATGGTCTTCGGGCCGTTTTTGTGGAGCTTCGGCTCATGGTCTTCGGGCCGTTTTTGTGGAGCTTCGGTTCAAAATTGATGGTTAGCGACCATGAGATAGCGTCTCATCTTGTGATACACGTGTTGGTGAGCTTTAATGCTCCCGTTTTAGTGATATGCCTCTTTCCCTTTTTGTGATTTTTCTGGATTTCTAATTGACGATTTCTAGAATTTGTGTTTTCACCAATTTTGTGATTTTTATTGGTAAGCTCTATCAATTTTTGTGTTTGGTGAATAAATTAAAGAATGTGATTCTTTTGGGTGCTTTGAGATTCTTGAGGTATTGTATGATTTTGTCATTGTTAAATGTATACTTTTCATAGTATGACATCTTTTCGTTATCATACAATTTTATCATATCTCTTATTCTTATATCTCATTTTATTTGATAATTATAGCTAGACTGATCCATTTATTATTTTCTTATTAAATAATACTCGGGTCAGACTGAGATATTACAGTTGCTTCCTCTTGTCTTCCTATCTGGAACCATCATCTGACTTTTGGTTAACTACTTAGCTTGTAGTTTTTGTTGTATACATTTGAGATTCAGACTCCTTGATGTATAATTATTCTTCTGTCTAGCACTTGTACCTATTCTTTGTGATGTAGTGGATCTTGTTTGACCACTACTTTGATGTACACTTTCATGTGTTATATTCATATCTATTTCCGCCTTTGTGATATGAATATCTATGCCTGATTTGTGTTATATTTATTTCTACGTTTGTTTCCGAGGTCCACTTAGCCACTGTGTGGTAGCTTTGAGTTTGTATCGGTATGTTGGATTTCCTCTTGAGATGAAATGCATGTTATACTATCGGACATACCGGTGCTCGCACAAAGCAATTGCACAGATGGTCGCTCCTCAACAGCCTTATTCTTAGCGCTAGTCGACGTCATTACCCCGTAGTGTCCTTGGCTAGCGTGGGTATAGAGGTGGGGCGTCACAACATGGTATCAGAGCCAAACTTCGGAACAATGTAGTATAATCTAACAAGGATCATTGTCCTAAGTCTTTCTTAGGAGTCGTACCTTAGTATTTTATTCGAGTCAATTGGACCGGTTCTATCCTATTTTCTTTTATGATTCCTTGTTTTATCAATCAAGTTTGATTGAAATTCATTCTGTGAATAACTTTTTCTTCTTCTTTCTTTCTTTCTTAAAGAAGAAGAAATGGTTGGATCTGGCAGTCCTAGCGCTGGTCAATCTAGTAGTCCTTCACTGGATGGCGTATTCACGTCTGCTCAACAACTTTTGGATCTTGTAAAGAATCAAAGGTTTATCTGTGCTTTGTGTAAGAACCCCGAAATGGTTTTACCTCTAAAACTTGAAGTTCCCTTCAATCAGCTTGTGGATATCACTCTTCGACTTGAAGAGGCCGATAAAGGAAGTGATAGTGATGTTGGAGGTTCCAAAAAGAGCCTCAATAACAACAAGAAGAGGCATATTAAGTTCAAAGGCTCCAATCCCGACAAGAAAGGGAAGCAAGAAACTTCTGTAGCAAAGACTCCTACCACTAGTCGTGGACGATGCTATAATTGTGATTCTATGGACCACTATGCTAATAGATGTCCGAAACCTCTCTTTTGTCGTTATTGCAAAGGTCTGAGTCATCATATATCTGCGTGTCCCATACTTCAAGCAAGAAGGAGGGAAAGCTAAAGGTTGTGCAAGCCTCTACTAGAACTTCTCTTAGTCAAGGTATCCATTCTATCCTTGATGACATTTATTTTGTGATTATCTTATTCGAGTTCTTTTTGATATGGGTTTCATCTCTTTATTTTTATATCAAAAGAACTTGTGATTCTTTTTCTTTAAACATTTCTGGGCTTGATGACTTCTTTGAGGATTGCGAATCCGGATTGGTGGATCCACAACACTCAATTTGCTTTTTATTGATTTCGAAATTATTTTATGTGATTTATCTTTCCGAGCCGATTTTTTTTACTTATGCTTCGGAATTGACTTTTGTAAGGATTGGCTTAATTATTATGAAGCCATATCCTTTGTCCCGTGTGGGCTATTTATCTTCGACATTTTCAATCTGTTAAGCAGATTTCTGTATTTCCTTTGTGATTTTGATTCCAATTTGATGGCATCATTTTATTCTTTAAAGCTCACATGATGAGGAAAGTGTTATTTCTCTCATTCATGTAGTTTGAGAATTTTCTGGTATTTTTGAGTTTGTCTTAGGATTATCACCTAAGCAATCTTTTGAGCGGTGTTAAGGTCTTTTTAGCTCGACCTTGCCACTGATTTTCATTTGCTATGAGTTGCGGGAGTTAGCATTCCATTTACTGCATTCTGCACTCGTTATGAAACTTATGAATGACTTATTATGTCATTCAGTTTGTCCAGCATGTTTCATCCATTTTATGAATCGATTATTCTACGATCTCGATGACTCCATTCTTGTATATATTGATTTTGGATGAAAACAGCAATTTAAAATTTTGCAAATCTTTTTCATAAGATTTATTTATAAGTATAATTGGATTTTTTTGTTCTTAAAACGAACAAAGAATATTCTTAAGAGTTTTTTTTTGAGACATTTTTATCATAAAGAAGATGATTTTGTAATTGTATTGCCCGTTGAGTGCTTTAAGAATTCTGGTCGGTGCGCTTGATCAACATTATCGATAGGAATTTCCTAAACGCTTTGATGAGACAATCAGACACATTAAATTGACTTATAAAATGTAAATTTTTCTGAAAAGATAATTTCATAAAGATAATTTAATTTTGAAAGTTTTAGATTTTCGGGAAAGAAGATTATCTAAAAGAACTTTTTTCCGATACTTCTATTCTTGTGATTCCCGAGGGGAACCAAGACTTTATCTTTTGTACCGATGCTAATAGTATTGGTTTGGATGCCGTTCTCTTGCAAAAGAGAACGTGCTATCATTTGTGCTTCTAAATCATTAAAGCCGATCGAGACTAGGTATGCCACTCATGATCTAGTGCTCGCGGCTATTGTTTTTGCTTTTAGAGTTTGGCATCATCATTTTTGGGGGAGAAATTTGTTCTCCACCTTGATCATAAATCTTTGGAATATTTATTTTCTCATAAGAAACTTAATTGGTGTCAACAATGTTGGCTTGAGTTCCTTGCATCTTATGATCTTGATATTCTTTGTTTACTCCCGGATGGGAGAATCGTGTTGCCGATGCCCTTAGTCTTAAGCAACAAGTGGTTATTTCTTTGATGATATCCGAATGGAATGATCTCGAGATTTCCTCCACTTGTGAGATTCGAGATCGTGAATTCCAATTCATGTTCATCTCTTGTTTTATGTAACCTTGAGGCTCATCCTTCTCTTTTGACCGCATCCTTGAAGCTCAAAAGCTAGATCCCGAATTGGCTCTTCATAGCCGAAATTTTAGGGATAAAATTGATATTGAAGGTATGAAAGACTTTGATATTGATTCTCGTGGCGGTATTCGAAAATTTGGTAGACTTGTCGTGCCAAATATTAGTGATCTTCGCAAAGACATATTAGAAGATTCCCATCGTTCTAAATTCACCATTCATCCCAGTAGTAGAAAAATGTACGCGGATATGAAGCGACTTTATTATTGGGAGGGAATGAAATTTGATATCGCTAACTTTGTTAAGCGTTGCTTGACTTGCCAACTCATTAAGGCCGAGCATCAAAGGCCCGGTGGGTTATTGCAACCTTTAGACATCCCAATGTGGAAGTGGGATCAAATTTCTATGGATTTTATTGTCGACCTTTCCCGTTCTCGTTCGGGTCATGATAGCTTGTGGGTGATAGTTGATAGGGTTACTAAATCCGCCCATTTTATTCCCGTTCGGTCTAATCGGACCGTTCCTCTTTTGGCCAAACTCTTTATTAAAGAAATTGTTAAATTTCATGGAGTTCCTACTTCTATTGTTAGTGATCGTGATCCATTGTTTATTAGTGGATTTTGGAAGAGTCTTCAAAAAGCTTTGGGAACAAAGCTTAATTCTTAGCACTGCTTATCGCCCTCAATCCGATGGACAAATAGAGCGTGTGAATCAACTCTTGAAGATCTCTTTCGTTCATGTGTTCTTGATATTGGTGGAAGTTGGGAAAATTATATTTCTCTTGTTGAGTTTTCTTCCAATAATAACTTCCAACCTTGTATTGGTATGGCACCTTTCGAGGCACTCTACGGAAGGCTATGCCGATTTTCTTCGTGTTGGCTTAAAGCCGGTGAGAACTGGTTTTAGGTTCAGATCTTATTGGTGTTCATTCATGTTTCACCTATGATGGGTGTTGTGCGTTTCAGTCGATCGGGAAAGTTAGCACCTCGATACGATGACCCATTTCCCATTACCGAACGCATTGGTTCTGTGGCTTATCGCCTTTTATTACCGGCTCAATCTTTTACTATTTATGACGTTTTCCATGTCTTTCTACTACGGAAATACCTTAGGGATTCCGATTTTATTCTTGAGCCCGGTGTTGTTGAAGAAATTGAAATTTCACTAGATTTGACTTATGAGCAACATCCTATTCGCATCATTGCTTCGGAGGTTGAGCGCCTTCGAAATAAAGATGTCCTTCTTGTGAAAGTTCAATGGTTCTCGAATCATAGGCATTTCTCTTGGGAATCCAGAGAACTCATCGAGCAAACACGTTCGGACTAACTCTTTCGTGCTCTTTATGGTGAACTTCTTATTTCAAATTTTCTTTTGTGTTGATATGCTTTTATGGTTGTTACTTTTATTTTCCTCTTAATTATTGCGAGGACGCAATTTCTTTAAGGAGGGGAGCCTGTAACAACCCGCATATTTTACGATTGAATATTTAAATATTTTATTTAAATATAGAATCGTTGATCGGATTGAAGTCCGAAAAGCTACTTTTTGCAAATAGTCGAATTAGGACTCGAGACCACTTCCATTGAGTTCAAAATGCCGTTTGCGACCTTTTTGAGTATAAACTTCGATATGTTTGAAGTTAGTAGAATTTTGCTACTTTTTCACTTAGGGCTTTGGGTTGGGTTTCAGCCCATTAACCCCACTTATCAACCTAGTTCCAACCCTCTTCTCTTCATTCCTTCATAATTTCCTAATACATTCAAGCTTCATCAAAAATGGGGGAAGAGAAAATGAATTAGGAAATCCTAAGCCCTAGTTTCCATTTGCAAATCAAGTTCTAGCTCCAAATTCATAGCGAAGCCATTGGTAAGCATCCTCTTCTTCTTCTCCAACTCATTCTCTTATCAATTTTAGAAATTCCTAAACCTAACTTAGGAAATGTTTCTCTTTTAAGCTTAGATTCAAGCTTGTTGGGTTGGAATTGAAGAGCGATTGTCCTTGCCATTGCTCTATAGCTTCTTCTTCATTGATTTTGTGAAAAGGTGAGATTTTTATCTCACATCTATGTCTATACTATCTTTGATTGTTAGGTATGAATTCCTAACACCTTTACATGTTCATTTGATTTTGATTTGGATTGATTTGGTGAATATTCCAATTTTTGGTTTTAAAGTCCAATTTTGGGGAAAATCCTTTTATGGATGTTTGAACATGTTTTCGGTGAAGCATCGAAGAACCTATAGGGCTGGGTTGCCGATTGGCGTAAACTCTTAGCGCCCGTTGCTCATCCGATCGCCATTTGATTGGAATTTGCCCCAAAGGGGACTAGACTGAAAATGCTTCTGGAGCAGGTTCGGTCGACTGAACCAGGGGTTTCAACCGACCGAACAGAAAATCAGAATCTCTCGGAAGCAGGTTCGGTCGACTGAACCAGTGGTTCAGTCGACCGAACCAGACCCAGCAAATTGCCTGGGTCTGTATCGGTCGACTGACCACCTGGTCCAGTCGACCCACCTGCTCATCTCAACCTACCTAATTATTTTGTTTTGATTTCCATCCTATATCGATTCAAGGTTATCCGATTTGTTGTTATCTTTTATTGTCTACCGTGATGACTTCTTTTTAGGGATTTTTGTGGTTATCCATTTTTGATGGATTTGGTATCGATTTCGTTGGAATTGATTCACGTCTTCGGATGTGAATTTTTGATGATTGATTGTTTCTACAATCATTTCTGTGTTTTGTCACTTTAAAATATAAAGGTTTCTATACTAGTAGTAAATATCAAAACCCTTTCATCAAAACGATTTCAACACTATTTTATTACAAAGCTCGTTTCTTAAACTGTTTTCCAATCTATTAGTATATACAAACCTTTACCTCATTCGTATGAGAAAATCTAATTAAATGGCTTAGCAAAACAAGTGGTATGAAACGCTTGCGTTTACTTCGTCGGTTAATTTATGGACTTGTTCGATTGAAACTCTTTGACAATTTTGAGTGGAAATCTACAATTCGTTCGTAAATATTTAAGTTAAGCTAGTGGTTATGGGACATGAAGCTAAACTCATATATTTACTAGCTTAGTGTAATTTACACTTGTGGGTCTGCGAAGATCCTTTTTGTGGAGCTTCGGCTCAATTTTTGTGGGGTAGCGACTCATGGTCTTCGGGCCGTTTTTGTGGAGCTTCGGCTCATGGTCTTCGGGCCGTTTTTGTGGAGCTTCGGCTCATGGTCTTCTGGCCGTTTTTGTGGAGCTTCGATTCAAAATTGATGGTTAACGACCATGAGATAGCGTCTCATCTTATGATACACGTGTTGGTGAGCTTTAATGCTCCCGTTTTAGTGATAGGCCTCTTTCCCTTTTTGTGATTTTTCTGGATTTCTAATTGACGATTTCTAGAATTTGTGTTTTCACCAATTTTGTGATTTTTATTGGTAAGCTTTATCAATTTTTGTGTTTGGTGAATAAATTAAAGAATGTGATTCTTTTGGGTGCTTTGAGATTCTTGAGGTATTGTATGATTTTGTCATTGTTAAATGTATACTTTTCATAGTATGACATCTTTTCGTTATCATACATTTTTATCATATCTCTTATTCTTATATCTCATTTTATCTGATAATTATAGCTAGACTGATCCGTTTATTATTTTCTTATTAAATAATACTTGGGTCAGACTGAGATATTACAGGTGCTTCCTCTTGTCTTCCTATTTGGAACCATCATCTGACTTTTGGTTAACTACATAGCTTGTAGTTTTTGTTGTATACATTTGAGATTCAGACTCCTTGATGTATAATTATTCTTCTGTCTAGCACTTGTACCTGTTCTTTGTGATGTAGTGGATCTTGTTTGACCACTACTTTGATGTACACTTTCATGTGTTATATTCATATCTATTTCCGCCTTTGTGATATGAATATCTATGCCTGATTTGTGTTATATTTATTTCTACGTTTGTTTCCGAGGTCCACTTAGCCACTGTGTGGTAGCTTTGAGTTTGTATCGGTATGTCGGATTTCCTCTTGAGATGAAATGCATGTTATACTATCGGACATACCGGTGCTCGCACAAAGCAATTGCATGGATGGTCGCTCCTCAACAGCCTTTTTCTTAACGCTAGTCGACGTCATTACCCCGTAGTGTCCTTGGCTAGCGTGGGTATAGAGGTGGGGAGTCACAGATGGATGCACTTAGGAATTGTCTAGTATTCAACGATTTCTATGGAACTTTGTAAAGAGATCCTTAGGGGTTTCTTGCCATATTTATGATTTTTGTATACTTATTTTGGCTATTAAAAGCTTGGAAGATAAAAGGTTAAGTAACATCTCAAAAAGTGGCCAAAACTTCGCTGGTGCAAAACTGCCCCATTTAGCATTGATTTTTGGACTTTAAAGGTTTGAAAAGATATATAAATTTAAGTATTTTGTTTCATTCTTTTTACAAGTGTTTAATAACTCATATTAGAGTATTTCAAAAGTGGTTTGAGATATTTATGAACTTTTTAGAATTAATTGTGAATTTTTAAAAAAGAGGATTTTATAATAAAAACTTGTTTTTTCCAAGTTTTTAAGGAAATTGCAAAGTTGTTATTTTCATGTAATATTTTGAGAAAATGTTTTAAAACCTATTATAAGTATTATAAAGTATTTTAAAAGCATTTTTAAGTTTATATAGTTTTTAGAAAATATGTTGTTATTTTATATCTTATGTAATAAATATCTTCTAAAAATAGTTTATTTAATATCTAGTTTTATAAATAAATTACTATACATACATACATATATATATTTATATATCATTTTAAAAAGGGTTTTAAAAGTATAAACAATAGTTTTAGAAAGGGTTTATAATCACTTAGTTGTCAAATGTTTAATTATTTAGTTGCTTGTTTGAAAAGTAATTAACCATGCTTAACACTAAAAGTCGACGAAGTAAGGCTTATCTATTTGTGAGAGTTAAGATTAATGTTCGAGTAGGGATGGAGCAATAGAGTTCTAACCTATTGGCTTCCCTCTTGATGGAGGATTAGTAAGTCGAAAAATGTCGGAAACGTGTTGATTATGTTTTTACTTACTTGTTTATGGAAATCATTAAAACTATACTTAACACTAAAAGACGACAAGGTTGACTTATCTATTTGTGAGATTCAAGAATGAAGTGTCTGGGCAAGGCTTAGACGCAAACAATGCTCTAACTTACATGCCTTCACTCTTGGGTGAGGAATAGTTAAGTTGGAATGTCGAAAAAAAGTTAAGTGTACGAATATTGATATGTATAAGCAATTGCTTTGACTAGATAATCGATTAGTCAATTACTGAACTTGACCAAAATGACTTAAGAAGTTACCGAAAGGCTTCGCGATTTCATACCAATAAGAACCCCCAGAGGGGAGTATTGGTACAAAACATCACTTGCTTTCGCTTACTTTCGAGAAAACCAGAATTGAGTTAACCAAGAATTCATCGATTGGTTTTGGAGAGTTCGGTAAACAGAAAGAGTGTACTTATATGAGATAACTTGGACCTGTAATTACTTCAAAACCATATATGTGATATATGTTCTGGAAGTAGTTGTGAAATGAAATGTTATAGATTTGAACTATCTAACCTAAGGTTAAGTCCAAGGGAGAGGTCAACGTTAACATTTCAAACGATGCTATCATGTGGGATTGTCTATCTTGAGGAGTATTCCAAGAGAAAGGATAGTGTTAGTATTCATCGGTGGACTTATATGGGGAACCTATGTGGAGGTTTGAGATCTGTTCGAGATGCTCAAATCCATGTAGTGATTCATGATCTGTTCGAGATGAAGGAATCCGATTGGGGATTCGTGTGTTGCTCAAGTGATGAAGCCTCGTGTGAAAGATGCGGAACGTAGCCTCAACATCGAAAAGACTAAAACCAGAGTAAGATGCACAATCTCGGGTTTAGCTTACCATGAGGGTATATCAACTCAGATCTAGAGTATGATTATCGATATGTTACGCGTGGGATTTTTTTATACTTGGTGTCACGCAGTTCATGGTTGGGCTAGTTGTGTTTAGAGTATATCCTACCTAGAGATATACGATGCTCAGAAGGAAGTTTTTGATCTTGGTCATAGAGTTTGGATTTGGCTTGATCTGAGGAGTGCTCCATGGAAAATCCTTACACATATGCGAACGTGCCTTAGTGGTATTGACTATAAACCTATTATTGTTGTGGCATTCGCACAATAGCTATTTGATGTGATTTATGTGTTGCATGCTAGACATTAACTATCATATCACTATATGTTAAACTTAATGAATGGTTAGTTTCATTTGAGGGGAAAACCGTTATGGTAATTCGTACAGTCTCAAAAAGGTGATATTATATGTCACTCTTATTTCTTGAGTTTCTCATGCTAGTTTACCAGACTGATCTGGGTGTTATTTTCTTAAAATGCTCAGGTCAGCCTCGTGTATATTTACAGATTTAGCTATGGACGCTCTGGAGCTTATGAAGAGGAGCTGTTGTTTACTTACAATATATTCTTATTTCCACTGCATTACTGTATTGTATATATCAGCATTGTGAGGATAGGTAGTTATAACTGTCTATGTTGATGGTAGTACTTAGGCTTTGATAACATTGGAATTTCCATGTTTGGAGTAACATTTTGCACTGTTCCTTTGATATTTTATATTGTCATTGTGAGATTCTGATGTTGTGTTCTTCTTTCTTGTTCCATTCTTTTTTTTATTTTACCTTAACTTTCTGTCTTTCCGGCACTTGGGTGTTCGGCACACGAATATTGTGGATGTGTTTAGTGTTGACATTCAAGGGTCGAAAATTCGGGTCATTACATTTAGTATCCGAGTTCAAGGTTGAGTGAGCACCATGGCTATGGTTGGGTATAGCTCATTAGAGATAAGGTAATCGACACCCTAGAATAAGTCGGTGTATTATACATATGAGAGCGTGTTCATATTTTGAAAACTAGACTTTTAAATTATTCCTTAGAAATATCTCTTTCTTTGAAACCCTCTCTTTGAAGAAACTCTATCCTTTAGTTCCCTAAATCTATTTCGCTTTGATTTGTGGTAAGAACTATGGGTACTAGGGCTTCCAATGCTGAGGGAAATATAGGAGAAGAAGTGGTGCAGGTTCGAACATGGAAAGAGTTTGCTTTAATATTGCACGAGTTTGAGGTATTGGACAGAAAGAGGTTCAACAGCATTGACACTATCATCAAAGTCCAGGCTTGGACTAGTTTGTACAACATGGTATGTAAAGACATGACAGATCATATCCAGGGAGAATTCAAGGATATTATAAGTATGGCTTTTCGGTTTGAGGGTTCGGCCCCCTAGCCATCTGTATCTGCACCGACCGGAGGAAACAACCGGAAGTTTCAGCCTCCGAGAGATATTTCTAGTGTAGTTTGCCATAAGTATAGGCAGAAGGGACACTTTTCTTAGAGTTATAAGTTGAGGAAAGAAGGTCAGGTAGCTAGAGCGTAGACAGTGCAAGCATTGATTCAAAAGTTTTTGAAGCTTGAGGCCCAGTCTGCACCGAAAGGTTGTTACGGTTGCCATTGGCCTGGCTATTTTGTTAGAGATTGTCTTGTGCTCAAGAAAGGGGAGCAACCTAGAGTTTTGCTATTTCTTCAACACCTTCCACTTCTGCAGCTGTGAAGGGAAAGTAGATACTTGAAGGTATACTATTGTTCATGATTTACCAATTTGTGTTTGTTTGACTCTAGCGCTTCTCATAGTTTAATATCATGTAACCTTGATTGTTTAGTCATGCTCAACATGTTAGGAACATTGAGTATTGTTTGTTATTGATTTGTGCTCAACCAGTTTATGAGTAGCTTTACCTTTTTTCATCATGGGATGGGTAGACAGTAATTGTAGAGACATTGGACGAACCTTGTGAATTAAGTTTCATAGTTTGACTATAAGAAGTTCAGTGACAATGTTAGTTAAAAGTTATAATTTAGTTAAAGATGTTTATTATAAACAAAAGGAAAGATAGAATATTTTAAAATTAAACATTTGTTAAAGATTTGCAAGAAAGTGATTTTATATAAGTAGTTTATAAAATATGGTTTACCAACGAAAAAGGATTAAAATAGAGAATTCAAGGACTTAAATCCCGGTGTCTTTCAAAATGTTTTTCAAGATTTTGAAGAAAATAATATTAATATGATTTGAAAGTAAATATTTGGGAAATTGGTTTAGGAGATTGAGGTCATGATACTTAGTATTATTATATGAAGTATTTGATACTGTTTTAAAATAATTTTGGTTAAATACCAAAAGTATGGTTTGGATGCACTGAACTCACTTCTATTTCTTGAAAATAATTTCAGTGATGATTATAGCATCATCGGCGTTCATTTTTGGGTTTCTAAGTGTGGGATGCTATAAAGTTGTTTTGATAAAATGGATTTTGATCTAAATTCTGAAATTATGATTTAGTATACAAAAGATATATGTATATATTATTTCAAAATGATTCTAAAGTTCTCTTATTAAGTTATTTCATGGACACATGTAGCCTATGCATTTGGAAAGTATGGTACGTGCATCATAATATGATATGTTGTTTGATAGTTTTCATTTGTTAAAATGAAATGGAATTTTCTACGATTTTAGATAGTCGGAAACTTCCAGATTATTATAGAACTTGAAAATAAATGTTTTGGAAAATATAAAGTTGAGTTTATATAACACTTGAATTGGGAAGGTAGTAAGTTAAAATAAGTTTAAATTATAGATCATCGTTGTTAAGTAAAACAAATTTGATATTTATATACACTCTTAGGATGTAATGGAGTATTATACGAGTATGAACTTAAGTTATAAAATGTCGATAAACTTGAAGTTAGGCTTTTATGAAATGATTTATAAATGGTTTTAGTATTGAATGACATACTAATTGTATAAATGGATGTGATTAAAAGTGAAGTGGTGAAATTAAGAAACCAATAGGATAAATATGTAAGTCGTACGTAGGCCGTTCTCTTCGCATAATTGTTCTTAATTCGGTATTCGAGTACATGTTTTCGAGGTGGTTTACACTAGTCTGAACAAGGATTTTTCACTTGATTCTTAATGGAAAACACTTGATACGAATTCATAATACAATCTCGATGTTTTCTATCATAGTATATGGCTATGCAAGGAGAATAGAGATTTCTAATCAGGGAACCAAATTGGAGTCTGCGCTAAAGAGGTCAAGTGATCTATACTAGTTTGGAAGTGAAATTTATATGACTGAGTAAGTGATCATATCAGATATTTTCTACGGATGGTCCATGTGCATCGTGCGGGCTTTAGTACATTTGTATACTACATTCGTTAGCTTATGAAGAGTTTAGGGAATGAATCTTTGATTTATTATGAGGTAGCATGAATAATCATCTAAGTAATGAACTGAGGCTGTTGAGCATAAGGTATGCATAGTAGATTGTTTATCGTCCTTAAATGATAGGAGAGTTTTGAACCTGAGCAAACCATAAGCATTGGTTGGTAGTAATTGTGAATACTATTTGAGAATTTATGTACTTGTTCCTTTGTTAAGTTAGAAGTGCCATGGAGCAAGGATGCTCGAGGTGGTGCAAGAAGATGGAGGACAGCTTGAAGGAGATCCATCCAGGGTTGCTTATAGACTAGGATTCCTTCTTATCTTAGTATCATATATCTTTTGTAATGTACTCACCGCTTGAGGTGGAGTCTCTTAGTATGCATTTTAGTTTGTAGTTTAGTTTGTATATAGTTTCAGCAGTATGCTATATGTATATATATATACACATATATATATCTTGTTCTTCCATCTCCTTTGATTATAGTTCTTGTTTGAATTTTGAGGATGAAAGGTTCAAAGTGGGAGAGAATGTAGTGACCTAGAAATTCGAGCACTTCTTCTTCGAATATCAAAACGTCTTGAAATATAATTAAGTGTTATAAATATGATTTTATAACCTTGCTAGACTTTATTTAATTAATGAATAGTGATAAGAAACTTGTTTTTGAAAATGGTTTATAGAAATACTTCGAACAAAAATAGATAATGTGACCGAAAATCGGTTTAATCGATAAACAGCTTTTCAGTCGATATAAGTTGTTTGAACTCTTGTGCACCTATCCAATGATCAGATAAACACATTAGTAACAAATTAACACACTCTTATCTTCATAAAGCATGGAAGGTTCTAGAAGTTTCCATTAGGATAAGAGATATTATCATGAAAAGGGTATAAGTGTAATTAGCATAAAGGAGAAGTATTGTAAAGGAGAAGTGATGAGAGTTGAGTCTTGCGTGGCATGGTAAGGTGGTGAATGTAAGCTTGGGAAAACCAAATTGAGCCATATAAGGAGGGGCATACTCTTAGTAATAAATCACAAATTCATAAAGCAAATAAAAGCTTCTTTAATGGCTTCTTCATCATCATCACTAAATTCCTAAAACAAATTAGTTGCAAATCAAATCCAAACCCACTCAGATTTGGAGTGAAGCCTTGGAAGAACATTATAACACCTTCCACCTAGTTAGAAGTTGAAAAAATAAAGCACAACTCACCCACAAAGCAATGGTCGTGAGCACTGAGGGTGATTGGAGTGCCTAAAACCAAGTGTAAGCAAGGAAAGGAAGAAGAAGGCATTGCAAGGTGGAGGTTGGACTTGGTTAGCTTCGATCTTGGTTGTTTGTGAGGTTAAAGGTGAGATAACGTACCTTTTTGAATGGAAAATATAACATACATATGTTGTGTTTTGATTGTGTTTAAGTTGTTGAATTGTTATTGACACTGTTGAAAATATTGGTTTGATTCTTGTTTTGAAAATAAGAAACATATGTGATCCATGTCTATGGACTTGGAATAGACTCGAATGGACTTGTATGACTTGTGATAATACCTTGAAACAAAGAACATAGGTTATGGATGGACTTTGGTTTAGATCGGACTCGAATTTGAAAGTGCACTTATAGCAATAGTCGCTATGGATGCACTTAAGAATTGTCTAGTATTCGACGATTTCTGTAAAACTTTGTAGAGAGATCCTTAGGGATTTGTCACCATATTTATGATTTTTTATATATTTATTTATTTCTATAGAAATCTTGGATAGTAAAAAGTTAAGTAACATCGCGAATAGTTGCCAAAACTTCAATTGTGCAAAACAGCCCCATTTAGCGTTGATTTTTGGAATTTAAAGGTTTGAAAATATATTTGAATTTAGATATTTTGTTTCATTCTTTTTGCAAGTCTTTACTAACTCATATAAGAGTATTTCGAAAGTTTTTTCAGATATTTATGAATTTTTAATAATTAGTTGTGAATTTTAAAAGAAGATGATTTATAATAAAACTAGTTTTTCCAAGTTTTTAAGGAAATTGTAAAATTGTTATTTTCAAGTAATATTTTGAGAAAATGTTTTAAAACCTATTATAAGTATTACAAAATATTTTAATAGCATTTTTAAGTATATATAGGTTTTAGAAAATATGTTTCTATTTATAACTTATATAATAAATATCTTCTAAAAATGGTTTATTTAATATGTAGCTTTATAAATAAATTACTATATATATCATTTTAAAAAGGGTTTTAAAAGTATAAACAAAAGGTTTAGAAAGGGTTTAGAATCGCTTAATGGCCAAATGTTTAATTTTTTAGTTGCTGGTTTGAAAAGTAATTAACCATGCTTAACACTAAAAGCCGACGAAGTAAGACTTATCTATTTGTGAGAGTTAAGACTAACGTTCGAGTAGGTATGGAGCAATAAAGCTCTAACCTATCGGCTTCCCTCTTGACCGAGGATTGGTGGGTCGAAAAATGTCGAAAATGTGTTAATCTTGTTGATTTTTCTTACTTGTTTATGGAAATCTTTTATACTATACTTAACACTAAAAACCTACGAGGTAGACTTATCTATTTGTGAGATTCCAGAATGAAGTATCTGGGTAAGGTTTTGATGCAACCAATGCTCTAACTTACCTAGCTTCACACTCTTGGGGGAGGAATACTTAAGTTGGAATGTCAAGAAACGAGTTAAGTATACGAATATGTATAAGCAATTGCTTCGACTTGATAATTGATTAGTCAATTATTGAACTTAACCAAAATGACTTAAGAAGTTATCGATAGGTTTCGCAATTTCATACCAATGAGAACCCCTGGGGAGGCATATTGATACGAAACATCTCTAGCTTTTGCTTACTTCTGATAGAACCGAAATTGAGTAAACCGAAAATTCATCAATTGGTTTTGGGTTGTCTGGTAAGCAGGAAGAGTGTGCTTATATGAGATGACTCAAACCCGTAATCACTTCAAACCCATATACGCGATCTATTTTCTAGAAGCAGTTATGGAGTGAAATGTTATAGATTTGAATTGTCTATCCTAAGGTTAAGTCCAAGGGAGAGGTTAGCATTAACATTTCAAACAATGCTATCACATGGGACTGTCTATCATGAGGAGTATTCCAAGAGAGAGGACAGTGTTAGCATTCATCGGAGAACTTATGCGGGGAACCAATGTTGAGGTTCGAGATCTGTTCAACATGCTCGAATTCATGTAGTGATTCGTGATCTGTTCGAGATGAAGGAATCCAATTGGGGATTCGTGTGTTGCTCGAATGATGAAGACTTGTATGAAAGATGTTGAACATATACTCGCCATCAGAAATGAATAAAACCAGAGTAAGATGCACGATCTCGCGTTTAGCTTACCTATGAGGGTATATCAACTCCAGATCTAGAGTATGCTTATCGATATGTTGCGTGTGGGAGTTATGGATTTAAGATCAATCATTTTAAATTTGAGATCAATCATTAGTTTTATTTTTTATTTACAGATTTTGAGTATAAAATTGATTTTTTTAAAAGTAGTAGAAAATCTTCCCATACAAACTATATATAGTGATAGTTATGTGAGAAAAATTTAATGGTAATTTTTTTAAAATAAAAGATGCAACAAAAACATGGAATAAGAGTGTGGGTTGCAGAATTATGGGTCTTAAGGTTAGTTTAACACTAGGGGTGTGAATAGTGTTTTCTAACTTATGTAAATCCTTTTTATTTTCTTTCAAGATTATTATTAAATCACAGATTATCAACACAGAATTGTACTAATAGTCAGTCACAGATGCAATCATAGATAAATATAAAAGCAGTAAAGTAAAGAGTTAAAGAGATGACAATAGAGATTTAATACTAGTTCAAATTTGTTCTACATCCAGTTCTGTACAATTGCTTGTACAGATTTCTTTTCAAATGCCAATCTTTAACTGGACAAAAGGCAAATCCAAATACAATCTTGATTTTAAGGCTACGAGACAAACCCTCCTAAATTTCTGAGCTTAGGGTAGACTCACTTGATTTGACTAGGCTACAAGCAAACCTACTACATTTCCAAGCTATTAAGTACATCCACTTGATTTGAACAAGCTACAAGCACACCCAAGCAAATACAAATAGAGTTAATGGTTTTAGATAAATTCTTGTACTTTGGATACAATAGATCCTATAGCCTCTTAGATAGCACTATGATCTTTGAATTGACATAGAGATGTTTGCAAAACAGTAAGAAAGTAGTATTGAATCAATACAATGAAGTATGAATTGATTCTATGTGATTTTGAAAAGAATAGAGTATATTTTTCATTGGAGTTTTCAAGAGAATAAGATAAGGGAAGAAAATAAGTAATTAGTTATCAAAAAATTCGTTTGCACTCCCCTTTATATAGCAAATGAATAGATGTGTCCACTCATGAAGAGTTGTGTAACATCCTAGGATTTTATAATTTTGATTTTGAATATTTAATTAATTTTAAATATTTAATAATTATCTTTTAAAGTATAATAACTTGAAATCAAATATAGGTATTATTTAAATATTTGAATTGTGAATTAAATATTAATTTAATGGATTTAATAGCAATTATTTAATTCCTTTTAATTACTAAACAATAATTGTGAACTCATTTTGTAAATTTATTTACAATGATAAATTGTACAAATAAATAATAAGAAATTTATTATGACTATAAAATGACTTGATTTTTATTATAGTATTTTTTAATTTTATTTATAGAATTTATCCATAATTTTTAATTTGGAAAATATTCAAATTTGTCATTTGACGATTTTTCGGCAAATGATGATATTTTTTAGACTTCCCATAATAAGATAACCAGTCTATTTTATTGTTGTTTTATGATTGTGTCACATTATTGTGTGCAATAGTATTTTTATTTATGTCGTTCGCGGTCCATATAGGAATGTGATATTGTGTACCGTCGTACCACAAAATTATTTATTTAAAAAACAAATATAAGTACATCATGTGCCCACAAACATTTTCCCCTATTTTCTTGCATTGTCTCCTCTGCTTTATCCTTGTTCTAGTAAAAGAAATCAAAGAAACAATAATGGACGCACCAATAAAATTCGAAATAAAATCATTCACTCCACCTAAAATTGTGAAACTAGTTTCTCTTAGATTCTCCGGGCTAACCTTCAAATCCCTAGTATTGTCTTTGAGTGCGATCGAGTTTGGCTCTGCTCAAATCGTACAGTTGTGAACTAAGGTTTGGGGTTGATGACGATGGAGATAGTTTTAGGCATAGGTGAGGGTTGCGTTGAGTTGCTGGCGTGTAGTGTTATCGTTTTGAGGTAGTCAGAGGTGATGCAGCGACCTTGGTGAAATCGCGACCGTGCTTTGTCCTATTTGGGACCATCAGGTCGGAATTGGATGGGTGGACGCAGAGGTGTAGTGAAGGTGTCGGGGAGGAAGCTCTCGTGAAGAGAGATGCATGAGCTAAAGCGGTTCGAAATTTCATTGACGGATGAAGGAGAAATCATCGTTTGAACTTGTATGCATTTCGGTGTCCCTGTACATGGCTGTATCAAGCGGCTTGTGATTATTTTTAGGGAAGATAAAATTTTAATTAATAAGGGTAATTAAAAGTTGATTATGTTATTAATTAATTTAATTAATTTGAATTTTTATGAAACCAATATTTAATTCGTACGAGGTCAGATTCGGACGCGGTCAGTTGTGTTGGACTCGTAGGAACATAAGCTACGCGATGGAATTGGTTTGGTTGAATTCAGTGCAAGTGGAATTTTGGATTAAAATAGAACGTCGACCAAACTAGAACGCAAATGCATCAACTGGAATTTCGGTGAGTTTACTCACCTTGAAATTAACTATATAATATCCGTGATGCTATAGATTTTTTTTGAATGCTTGAATGATAGTTTATATTGTTGTTTGATTGATTGTTTGGATTGGATTTCCATTTTGAAAAGTCGATGACATATTACCTGATTTATAGGGAATTCATATAGCTATATATTATTATTTGTTCCCACCTAGTAGCGGATGGTAGAAATAACTCTTTAGTAGCAAGGGACAAAAGGGAAGAGTCGGAGTGTTTTCATAGTGAATAGGTCGCTACGGAACACTTCGAAAAATACACATACATATGTGTGATTTACAGGGGACATTGTAGAGAGACCCAAAGGGGTTTCTCGCCATTGTTTATTTACTTTTATATGCATCTTATTTATATTCTCTTATTGCTTATATTAATGTTTAGTTGAAATGATTGTGATAGTCTATTTGAATTGTTTAAGCGTCATTATAGCAATTTTTTGCTATATTCACTTATTGAATATCATCTCCCTAAACCTTTGTGTGTTAAACCTGAACTTGTATTTTCACAAATAGATGTTTAAAATTCATTGACCATTTATTTAATGATATTTGAATTTAGTTAATCATTTTAGTTAATGATGTTGGAATCTAATTAATCATTTTTAATAATGATATTTAAATTTAGTTAATCATCTTAATTAATGATATTTGGATTTAATTAATAATTTTAATAAATGATATTTGAATTTAATTAATCCATTTAGTTAATGATATTTGGATTAATCAATAATTTTAATTAATGGTGTTTTAAAAGTTAATTAATTGATTAAATAAAAGAGTTTAAAGTTATTAATTGATTTAATAAAAGTGTTTTAAAGTTAATTAACCGATTTAATAAAGATGTTTAAAGTTGATTAATCATTTTGACAAAGGTGTTTAAAGATAATTAATTGGTTTATTAAAAGAAGATTATAGATTTGATTTATTATCCGTTGGGATAAATAATGTTATTTAATTTTATTGAAAGATTTTAAATTTGATTTATTTTCTTTGGGGAAAATTAACATGGTTTTACAGTTATAAAAGGATTTTATAAATTATTCTTCAAGATGTTAACATTTGATTTAAAATTTTAAAAATAATAATTTAAATTGATTTATTATCTTCCAAGATAATAAATGTTGTTTTGAATTTATAAATGATAGTTTATAAATGAGAAAATCATTTAAAAGGAATTGTTTAAGAATAAAACTAAGTGTAAACTATGTTGGGTTTATAGTAAGCAATGTTTTAATGGCATTTTTTTACCCTTGTTTTAATACACTTAGTACTTTAATTTTCCCTTTTAAAAATATTATTTCAAAGAGTATGTTTAAAGTGTTTTACGATATTTGGAATGCGAAAATCAAGCCCAAGTGTGAATCAAATTTTTTGAAAGTTTGATTCATTTATTAGTGGTAAGTGTATGTGATTTAGTTTTCTATGCACAAATCACTTTGTTTGCAACGACCTCGTATTTCGTGCCATTCGCATCCACATATGTCGGACTTGAATTGCTCAAAATATCATATTGTTAATTTATATTTGGCAAAACACAGCATATACAGTAAATAAATAAATTCACAGAATCACAGACACAGAGTAAAACAACAATAAGCAGCAGAATAGATAAATAGTAGTTCATGAAGCTACTATAAAACAACAGAGTTTGGAATAAAATACAACAAAATATCTCAAACATAATATGGTCTCGATTACAAACAGATGACAAGCTTGAACAAACCAACTGGATAGATGAAAGCTGAATAGATATAGATGGATCTCCAAGCGAAGCTCCAACTCCAAAGGTGAGTCTATAATGTTGTGACACTCGGTCTGACCCGAGCGTAAAGCAAAAACACAAAACAGTCGAGTCAGGATTAACATTCTTATATCAATAAATCCAACTCAAGTGAAATGTCAACTGAAATACAAGTACCTTAAAGGATGTTTGGGATTTCCATCCTCTAAGGATCCGTGGAACTATCTACTATGTAGTAATATACGCTATTATAATATGTCTATAGTAAAGTAAAAGTATTAAAATAGCATTAAGGTGTTACCCATATCCCCTTAACACATTTTATATATTCCCGTAGTCTATACAATGTCGTACACTCCTCCGTAAACTGGAGGTTTACCCAGAGGACATCACATAGGTACGTTATAAAACAAACTCGTAGAAGGCGCGATAGGGCATGCGACAAGGCACTCGAGGCAATGCCAGGGTAGATATACCGTTTGTGGATCCGGACTGGTGGTAACGCATAGCAGCTACTACCGCCCACCTCGTGACACACTCCCAAATCAAAGGGTGCACCCAATCAAATCACAAAAGCAATAGAATGGTATCGAAGAAATGTGCCCGATCGAAGGAATGACCTCACCTGGCCTAGCATGGCACCTGTTTTAGCCGCATCAAGCTGACTCACGGGAGTCAGGGCTACGTAAATACCATATAGAATCGTCACCAAACAATCCAACTTCATTCTGGAATCTCCACCACATACATAGTTGTTAAAGTGGTTTTCGGTATTGGCAGAGAGCATGACAATATCCGATCCCGGTCTCTTTAACAACCAACCGTTATTATAACACCGCGGTCATTTCATTTCAAATCATATTTCAAAACCAAAATATCATATCTATTTCAAATCCATATCAATACGATATCATTTTTCACTTAAAGTAATATTCATTTCCAAAATCATAACACTTTCCAAAATTATAACACTTCTGAAATTATAACGTTTTGAAACCATAACACTTAGGAAAGCATAACACATGGAAATCATAACACTTTGAAATCATAATACTATCTACTCAAACAGTTTAGATATAGAAAATAGTATATGTAATAAAATAGATTATAAAATAAAAATAGTTTATATAATAAAATAGTTTATATAATAAAATAGTTGTATATTAAAATAGTTATAAATTAAAAATAGTTTATATTAAAATAATTAGTATATTAAAATAGTGTTATATTAAAAATAGTTTATATTAAAAATAATTCATAAAGTAAAATATTTTTATATATTAAAATACTTTATATAAAATAAAAATAGTTTCCTCAGATTTCACAAATCGATTAAGATCAACTAGAATTCCAAAATTCAATTTAATTTAATCTCACTTCACCAATTTCAATTCAGTTCAAAACCATTTAAAATTTTATATCGATTTCAAATACATATATAAACTACAATTTAAACCATTTCAATTTCAATAGATTTCAAAGCTTAATGTAACAACCCGGAAATTTCTTACCCGAAAATTCCAGATAGTTAGAAGAAAAGAAAAGAGATAGAAGAAAGAAACAGAACAAGACACAGATTCTCACACTCGCAGCGGATCAAAATACAATATCAAATAATAATATCAGTATACATAGAAAACTATATCTATCAATTTACATTTATAATACATCAGAGTTACTTTCATACACAACACTGAGCATATACAAATCAAATATATCTCAGATAAACAGAAATAATAGTCACAGCGGAACACTCCATACGTCCTGCCATCCAGCTCACCATCCCTGAACTCCAGAACGTCCTTACCTGAAAATCTGTAATACTCGGTCTGACCCGAGCATTACATCAAAGTAACACCCGGGTCAGGCTGGAAACCAGCGTGAGTAAACCCATCTAACATGGAATACAACAGCATAAACTTCATAAAACCCGGGTAACTCGTATCAATTTACAAATTCACAATTTGCTATAGACATCACTTATTTTACACATCAATTCCTAAGTACGGAAACTTAGATTAAATGGTCCAATACACTTAAATCATTCCATACCAGTCTATTGATGTCACATAAAAAGAATTATTGAAAAATTTCTAATCGAAGTGGTTTCGGGTATATACAAATACCCGACTCCGGTCTCTTCGAATCCATGTCATCTTAACCCAAGTTATTCAATGAAATACGATTCAAATTTTAAATATAGGGTGTCACTGTTTTGACCTAACATATCATATCACGTAGCATCACACATCACATACCAAAGATATTAACTAATCTAAGGTACACAATACCATTCAATCATTCATAAACAAGGTAAATTAACCATACCATCCCTAATTAATTTAATTAACCACCTTGAATTTAAATCAATTACAGTAATTTCTTTTAAATCCTGCTTATTAATTAATTACATCTCAATTAATTTATCTTCCAATAACCATCCACCTTAATTAATCCCCCTTGGTTAATCACAATTAGTAATTAATTACTTTTTAATTAATCACAACACTTATTTATTTTCAAATATCTTTATTCATTAATTCTTAAAGTAATTACCTTAGTAATTAATTATTAATTACTTCCTTTTAGAAATCATTCATCTTTATTAGCTACACCAAGCAATTTAACCCAAGATTACTTAAATCTTCAATTTATTACATCCTGTAATTACCATCACTAATTACTTCACTAAGTAAATATACATTAAGTAATTATACTTAACCCTTCTTACCATGATTATTCTAGGTTAATTTAACAAATTAATTAACTTGAACTAATCACATTAATTTAATTCGTGGCATTGAATAATTAATTCCTCTAATTACTCCATTATGAAGATTTTACCTAAACAATTTTCCCAATGATTATCCTTAATTAATATAATTAATTATCTTAAATTTATTACATTAATTTATCATTTATACTTTTTAGTTAATGATCTTCATCTAGATTTAAACTTAGTTTCAATTTCTGTTGCACATTTTTAACTCAGGCTAAAAATTTCAACTTACAGGCTTTAAACCCTGTAAACAAAATCTACCTGAGCCCTAAGCAAAAACACTTCGAGACAAAACACCCCCTACTTCGAGCCAGATACTCGAACTACTCGAGTAAAATTCGAACACCCCCCTCTGCTTCCCAAAACCAACATCACCAGACAAAAATTTCACCGTGCATATGCACGGTGACTCCGGCCAACATTGATCTTCCACGATGATCGCACCACATTGGAAAGTGACCCGACACCCCTCCACGATCATCCAAAATCATCATAGCAACTCGAATCGAAATCGAGCTTAATATCCAAACCTGGAAACAAAAAGAACAGGTACTCCCCAATTCTGTCAACGTCTTGCTCTCGACGCCTCGTCCACTTGCAGCCACACAACACCGGCCACAAACCCCTCGACACTTCCTCTTCCATCACCCAAAATCGCTTCGCACTCGATCGATCATAGGTGGCGTACGAATCGAAAAACCTGACCCCCCCTAAAACTAGGTTAACACAAAAGAAAGCATCGTCGTCGCCACTACGTCCAACTGCACCACCTCTCACCATTTTTCTCGCGACCCCCGATCGCTTCTCTACCATCAAGAACAACCACGGACCTTCCGATCAACTTGATCGCCAGAGGCGACTCAAAACTCTAGATTCGATCAAACATAAACTGCTCCTTGACTCCCAAACTAAAAATCATGATTTCTATCTTAAAAATCGTATTTTGTAAAGAGGATTCAGACTATATATGTGAATTAACAAATCAATGTACTTGATTTTTAACAAAAACTAAAGTTCCTCTGTTCTTTATATTTTTCCAGACAATATTTTTGTTTATTAAACTTAAAAATAGTTTTAAATCTTAGTTTAACCTTAAACAAACATAATTTGTTTAAATACCCTAGCCTAACAAAGATTGGAATAAGAGGAATTGAAATTTTCCTTAGTTTAGTACTCTGTACTTTTTAAATAGGGATGAACTTTTATATATCAGCACATGCACACAGAAAATCCACTCTTATACATCCACACAATATATAACTATTACAGAGATTATCATGCAACAGATATCCATACTTAAGATTTTCTTTTTTTTTTCAAAAAAAAAAGAGTCACTCACTGTTTATAATATGTTTGAACAGAGGCTTGAGAACTGTTATATAACAGAGGCATAAATATTTGTATATAAACAGATGTGTACATATCCTTTTACTTAATACTCATTAACATACAAATTTATCCATGCAAACCTATATTCCCACATCACACAAAAGACTATGCATCAGATCAAACATTAAAGGAGGAAGTTTACTCACTGTGATTTTAGAAACAGAGAAAAAGAACACTACAGGCTTGTTTCATTTGCTCTTGAATTCTTTTTGCTTTTGTTGAATTAAAATCTGAAGTTGATCTCAGGTTGCTAGTTGATTGGTCTCCTTGCCTGATCTCAGGTTGTATTAGATGATTTAAAACTGATGTTGCATTTGCCCTTTGATTCCTTGTCTCGGATTTAAATTTCCAGGTTTCATTTTCTTTTCTTTTGGTTTGTATTTTAGTTGAATATGAAGAGAAGATGGATTTTTAGCTGAAACGTAAAAACAGATTCCTTCTTCATATTTTTTTTTTTCAAATGTTTAAATTTTAATTATCAAAGAATAACAAATAAAGCCACTTGTCCTTGCATTGATTATTTAGCTTACACATATACACTCCAATTCACAAATGTCCTAAACATACATTATGATGTTTACAAGTGTTAACTCTTCTTTTATTAAAATTTTAAGTCATATATATGTATTTATATAGATTATTTATTTTATATTTACATATGCCTTGTGTACTTTAAATTTTATACTTAGTTTTAAAAGATATACACATATCAAAGCTTTATATTAATTTACTAACTATATCTATTTCCAAGTATATAAAAGAAACGGTATTATTAAATCTCACCTTACATATTTACAAACCAATCTTACACATACAAATGTATAGAATTTTCAAAAATTTGTTTAAAGTTGATTATATATATATTTTATATTAGTTTTGAAAAGTTAATTTTTACCAAATAAATATTTATAAAAGAAGATCATTAAACAAATATTATCAAATGAATATTTATCTAGATATTTATAAGTCAGTATTTATTATAGTTCAAATTTATCTATATATATCCAGATATATTCTAATTACCAGAATTTCATTTAATAATCCAAATAAAATCAGTATTTCTATTAATTAACCCAGTTAATTATCAATTAACAGATTTTTCAAAATCCGGGTTATCACATTCCTCCCCCCTTAGAATCTTTTCGTCCTCGAAAAGGAACGAAGCCAAAATTTATTATTTACTTATTATCAGATAAATTTCTTGTTGAACATTTTAATCTATAAACTTCTTTTATATTAAATTTTAAAAATACTTTAAAATCTATATAATATTACAAAAATAGTTTTTATAAAAATACTTTAATAACTCGATGTTTCAACAAGTCCATCCTTGTTCTTATAGAAATTTAGTCATACGTTGATCAGACGTAAGACTGAAAATCTATAAGTACTTGGTAAACCCGTTTTCAACACCTAGTGAAAATACCTGGAAAATAATTTTTATTGAAAATATAGAAAACAGTTTTGAAAATAGAGGAAATATCTTTGGTGAGAATGCTCTGGAAATCATCACCCCCATCCATGGTCACAGTTACATCACGGGTTACGTTGCCATCGCAGCAAAAGTCCATGTAACTGATGACAGCATGGAACCCACAACAGATCGCAGTTACATTCCAGGGTTACGTTGCCATCGCAGCAAAAGTCCATGTAACTGTTGGCTCTCAGCGGCATACACGATTTCGCTGTCAAAATGAAACTTCTCCCACATAGGTCGCAGTCTACCGATATAAAATCAAACGTAGACAGTTGGCTCTCAGCGGCACAAACGACTTTCGCTATGTTACCATAGTGTCACAGTCTACCGATATAAAATCAAACGTAGACAGTTGGCTCTCAGCGGCACACATGACTTTCGCTATGGTCTGCAGTAGATCGCAGTGACATTGAGTTACACTGTCGTCACAGTATAACCCAAATGCCTCTGTGGGCACCAGCCCCTCGACTTTCGCTACACAAATAATCCTCAGGAACTAGTTTATTCCGGACTCCTCACAGGATTAACTTTAGAATCCCCCCTTGGGGTTCAAGGCAGTACCACCCAGTGGCACTCCTGAGAAGTTCATTTCAAGGAAGCGCCTTTTTCCCCAGAGCTATTCACAAAACACTTTATACTATATACTTATAGTATCTTCAAATCATATCCTTTATGATTTATATCAAAATCTCCTTTACACAAAATCGATATCCAAAATCGATAGTTCCAAACTTGGCTTTCCAAATTCCCAAAACTGATTTTTCTCAAAGATCAAAAGCCATTTCCAAATTCATAGGTTCTCAAAACCTTTTCCAAAATCATTCTCATAATATCCTTTATATATATATATAGATATATATGACTTTAAAAATCTTTGGATCACCTCAACTTGTATAAAACCTCTTTTATACTTCAAATACTTCCAAAATCCCTTTTTATTCTGGCTAGATTCAATAAAGGAATATTCATCTTATATAACAAAGATATATAACTTTGTTTTATTCCAAATCAAATATTCAAATTTGATAAATATTTTATACAGTTATTAACCATATCACCTTTCTATAAAATGAGTTCTAATCACAGAAATATTTAACTCCCATTTTATTTCATCATTTATTTTCAAAATATACCCTTCTATTTCAAAACCATTTTACAATTTTATCCACAAATTTCCAATATCAATTTCATTCAAACCCGTACGATGTACTCATATCATTCGTACGCAATATCAATCTGATCGCTCTTCGATCACACAATTTCTCTTCCGAACTAGTATCGTCCACCCGACTCCCTAGTGCGGACTAAGATCTGATTTCTTGACCAGAATCCGTCATTCTCCTTGCATAGTCGTAGCTATGATAGAGAATATCCAGAACCAATCAAAAATCCATATCCAGGTTCGCCGTCGAAAATCGAGCGAAAAATCCTAACTCGGATCGATAATACTATCTCGAAATTCTGTGTTCGAATCTGGATCAAATCACTATGCGAATAGAATAATATACGTATATCCTACGTATTTATCATTATTGATTTTTTTAGCTAAATCAATTATCTTTTCTATTCATATTTCCTTTAATTCCATTCACTTATTCTCAATTGCTTGCATTTCCAATTGAGTTATTACTTCAATTACAAACAGTTTGAACTCTGACCCATTTAAATTTAAAAATAGCTTGAAAAAGTTTTAAAATAGATAAGTAGTTGAAAAATAGTTATTAGTTTATAAAATAGCTGTAAAATAGTTAAGTAGGTACAAAATAGTTAGATAATTGCAAAATAGTTTTTTTTTTTTAAAAAAATAGTGATTAGATATAAGTAACTGAGAAATAGTAATTAGTTTATAAGACAGTTTCAAAATAGTTAAATAGTTCCAAAATAATTGCAAAATAAGTATAAGATAGTTTTACGTTTAAAAAGAAAGATTGTATAGTAAATAGTTTGGAAAAATATATTTGTATTAAAACAATTTATTTTGAAAATAATCCAGAGCCAAACTGTTTAATTTCCCAATCTCCATTTCCAATTAATTTCCCATCAATTCAATTTAAATTTCACTTTCATTTAAATTGACTCAATTCCAATTTAAATAACTTCAATTTCCATTGAAATTGATTTAACCCCAATTCAAGTTGAATTAATCTTAATTCCTTTCCAAATTTCAAATCAAATTCCATTTGATTTTAAACATATTCATTTTAATTACAATTTCAAATTATTCAAACTAATTTCAAATTGAATCCACTTAAATTTCAAATCATTTCAAGTTCTATATGAATTAATCCCAACTCCCATTTATTCAAATCAAATTCAGTTTGAACTAATTCAATTTAAATCTCAATTTTAAACTATCTCGAATTATATAAATTCGAGTTAAAATTTTTAAATATTGATTTAATTCCTTAAATCACAATTCCTTTATTTTTAAATTAATTCAACCTTTATTTTATTTTTTTTATTTTTTTTAACAAATTAAATCTTTAAACCATTTAATTCTGAATTCAAATTTCAAAATTCCATTTTAAAAATTATATTTACTTAACTTATTTCAAATTTCAAATAAGAATTCAAAAACAATTTAATCTTCAGATTCTAATTTATTATCCATTTTCAATTTCCAGATCTCAAACCTATTTTGAGATCACTCATAACTCCCATTTAAATTAACCATTTAACTATCCAAGTTAAATTTAAATTTCATCTTGAAATTTCCAATTCAAGTTATTTATTCAAACTTATTTAACTTCCTTCAAGTTAAATTTACTTAATCCGGTCAACTTTTCACAATTTGAATTCCCATTCAAATTTTAAACTTCAGATTAATAGTCTTTCCCCTTTTAAGTTTAAAAACTTACTTTACTTTGGGTTTTAATTTCAAAACAAACTTCTTTAAAACAATTTCAAGTTTTCTGGATTTAGATTTAAAATTTCACAATTTAAAATTATCTTCAATTCAAATTTATAAATCATACTTACCTAAAAGTTTATTTCCCTAAAACATTTCATTTTGCTTAATTATTAACAACATTCATTATTAAACACAACTACCATTTATGATAATAACCAAGATTATCATATCTGGAAACCAATTTATTATTATCTTTATTCTGATAACACTTCTACAATTCAAGATTTTAATTTTAGTTTGGATCCATTTCAAACTTATCTTCATTCAATTTCAATTTGGTTGTATTACTATTACCACTTAATTCTCATTATTTTATTTAATTTTAATGATTCAACAACCAATTTCTTTAATATTTATAAAAATATTGCTTTATATATCAAATATAATCTTATATAAAAATCATTTGAAATCTTTATATATGAAAATAACAAATACGCTCTCATATATATATGTATATATATACACGCAACTCATTCTAGGGTACCATTGACCCTATTCTTTAATGAGTAATCCCAACAGAGCCAAGGTTCTCGCTTAACCTTCAGCTCTGATACCAAGTGTAACAACCCGGAAATTTCTTACCCGAAAATTCCAGATAGTTAGAAGAAAAGAAAAGAGATAGAAGAAAGAAACAGAACAAGACACAGATTCTCACACTCGCAGCGGATCAAAATACAATATCAAATAATAATATCAGTATACATAGAAAACTATATCTGTCAATTTACATTTATAATACATCAGAGTTACTTTCATACACAACACTGAGCATATACAAATCAAATATATCTCAGATAAACAGAAATAATAGTCACAGCGGAACACTCCATACGTCCTGCCATCCAGCTCACCATCCCTGAACTCCAGAACGTCCTTACCTGAAAATCTGTAATACTCGGTCTGACCCGAGCATTACATCAAAGTAACACCCGGGTCAGGCTGGAAACCAGCGTGAGTAAACCCATCTAACATGGAATACAACAGCATAAACTTCATAAAACCCGGGTAACTCGTATCAATTTACAAATTCACAATTTGCTATAGACATCACTTATTTTACACATCAATTCCTAAGTACGGAAACTTAGATTAAATGGTCCAATACACTTAAATCATTCCATACCAGTCTATTGATGTCACATAAAAAGAATTATTGAAAAATTTCTAATCGAAGTGGTTTCGGGTATATACAAATACCCGACTCCGGTCTCTTCGAATCCATGTCATCTTAACCCAAGTTATTCAATGAAATACGATTCAAATTTTAAATATAAGGTGTCACTGTTTTGACCTAACATATCATATCACGTAGCATCACACATCACATACCAAAGATATTAACTAATCTAAGGTACACAATACCATTCAATCATTCATAAACAAGGTAAATTAACCATACCATCCCTAATTAATTTAATTAACCACCTTGAATTTAAATCAATTACAGTAATTTCTTTTAAATCCTGCTTATTAATTAATTACATCTCAATTAATTTATCTTCCAATAACCATCCACCTTAATTAATCCCCCTTGGTTAATCACAATTAGTAATTAATTACTTTTTAATTAATCACAACACTTATTTATTTTCAAATATCTTTATTCATTAATTCTTAAAGTAATTACCTTAGTAATTAATTATTAATTACTTCCTTTTAGAAATCATTCATCTTTATTAGCTACACCAAGCAATTTAACCCAAGATTACTTAAATCTTCAATTTATTACATCCTGTAATTACCATCACTAATTACTTCACTAAGTAAATATACATTAAGTAATTATACTTAACCCTTCTTACCATGATTATTCTAGGTTAATTTAACAAATTAATTAACTTGAACTAATCACATTAATTTAATTCGTGGCATTGAATAATTAATTCCTCTAATTACTCCATTATGAAGATTTTACCTAAACAATTTTCCCAATGATTATCCTTAATTAATATAATTAATTATCTTAAATTTATTACATTAATTTATCATTTATACTTTTTAGTTAATGATCTTCATCTAGATTTAAACTTAGTTTCAATTTCTGTTGCACATTTTTAACTCAGGCTAAAAATTTCAACTTACAGGCTTTAAACCCTGTAAACAAAATCTACCCGAGCCCTAAGCAAAAACACTTCGAGACAAAACACCCCCTACTTCGAGCCAGATACTCGAACTACTCGAGTAAAATTCGAACACCCCCCTTTGCTTCCCAAAACCAACATCACCAGACAAAAATTTCACCGTGCATATGCACGGTGACTCCGGCCAACATTGATCTTCCACGATGATCGCACCACATTGGAAAGTGACCCGACACCCCTCCACGATCATCCAAAATCATCATAGCAACTCGAATCGAAATCGAGCTTAATATCCAAACCTGGAAACAAAAAGAACAGGTACTCCCCAATTCTGTCAACGTCTTGCTCTCGACGCCTCGTCCACTTGCAGCCACACAACACCGGCCACAAACCCCTCGACACTTCCTCTTCCATCACCCAAAATCGCTTCGCACTCGATCGACCATAGGTGGCGTACGAATCGAAAAACCTGACCCCCCCTAAAACTAGGTTAACACAAAAGAAAGCATCGTCGTCGCCACTACGTCCAACTGCACCACCTCTCACCATTTTTCTCGCGACCCCCGATCGCTTCTCTACCATCAAGAACAACCACGGACCTTCCGATCAACTTGATCGCCAGAGGCGACTCAAAACTCTAGATTCGATCAAACATAAACTGCTCCTTGACTCCCAAACTAAAAATCATGATTTCTATCTTAAAAATCGTATTTTGTAAAGAGGATTCAGACTATATATGTGAATTAACAAATCAATGTACTTGATTTTTAACAAAAACTAAAGTTCCTCTGTTCTTTATATTTTTCCAGACAATATTTTTGTTTATTAAACTTAAAAATAGTTTTAAATCTTAGTTTAACCTTAAACAAACATAATTTGTTTAAATACCCTAGCCTAACAAAGATTGGAATAAGAGGAATTGAAATTTTCCTTAGTTTAGTACTCTGTACTTTTTAAATAGGGATGAACTTTTATATATCAGCACATGCACACAGAAAATCCACTCTTATACATCCACACAATATATAACTATTACAGAGATTATCATGCAACAGATATCCATACTTAAGATTTTCTTTTTTTTTTCAAAAAAAAAAGAGTCACTCATTGTTTATAATATGTTTGAACAGAGGCTTGAGAACTGTTATATAACAGAGGCATAAATATTTGTATATAAACAGATGTGTACATATCCTTTTACTTAATACTCATTAACATACAAATTTATCCATGCAAACCTATATTCCCACATCACACAAAAGACTATGCATCAGATCAAACATTAAAGGAGGAAGTTTACTCACTGTGATTTTAGAAACAGAGAAAAAGAACACTACAGGCTTGTTTCATTTGCTCTTGAATTCTTTTTGCTTTTGTTGAATAAAAATCTGAAGTTGATCTCAGGTTGCTAGTTGATTGGTCTCCTTGCCTGATCTCAGGTTGTATTAGATGATTTAAAACTGATGTTGCATTTGCCCTTTGATTCCTTGTCTCGGATTTAAATTTCCAGGTTTCATTTTCTTTTCTTTTGGTTTGTATTTTAGTTGAATATGAAGAGAAGATGGATTTTTAGCTGAAACGTAAAAACAGATTCCTTCTTCATATATTTTTTTTTTCAAATGTTTAAATTTTAATTATCAAAGAATAACAAATAAAGCCACTTGTCCTTGCATTGATTATTTAGCTTACACATATACACTCCAATTCACAAATGTCCTAAACATACATTATGATGTTTACAAGTGTTAACTCTTCTTTTATTAAAATTTTAAGTCATATATATGTATTTATATAGATTATTTATTTTATATTTACATATGCCTTGTGTACTTTAAATTTTATACTTAGTTTTAAAAGATATACACATATCAAAGCTTTATATTAATTTACTAACTATATCTATTTCCAAGTATATAAAAGAAACGGTATTATTAAATCTCACCTTACATATTTACAAACCAATCTTACACATACAAATGTATAGAATTTTCAAAAATTTGTTTAAAGTTGATTATATATATATATTTTATATTAGTTTTGAAAAGTTAATTTTTACCAAATAAATATTTATAAAAGAAGATCATTAAACAAATATTATCAAATGAATATTTATCTAGATATTTATAAGTCAGTATTTATTATAGTTCAAATTTATCTATATATATCCAGATATATTCTAATTACCAGAATTTCATTTAATAATCCAAATAAAATCAGTATTTCTATTAATTAACCCAGTTAATTATCAATTAACAGATTTTTCAAAATCCGTGTTATCACACTTAAATTCATTTATATTTCAAATTCAACTTTACCATTATTTAATATTGAAAAATCCACTTACTCAATCCAATATCATTTAAATAAAACCTTAAATTACAATTTATATAAACTAAATATTCCCTTCAATTTATTGACTTGAAATATTCATTTAATCCCGTTAAATCAAAAATCAAGTTATAAATCATATCTTTAAAATCTCCAATTTAATAAGTTTCAAATCGGTTTTATTTAAGTAGAGTTCAAATAGATTTCAAATTAATTTCTATTTCTCTTTCCAACTTAATTTACTAAAATTATTATAAAATCTATATTAAAAACATAATATCTTAAAATCAATATTTATTAAAACCACATATATTTCTTTTCAAAACCTTGGAAATCATTTTCAAAATATATATATATAGACCAACGGTGTTTGTATATAATTTTCTATCCTATGGTCAAGTGATACGGATATTTATCATTTCAATCCGCAATTTAAATATCTACGGGTATATATCTTTTCAACCCGCAATCCCAAATTCAAAGTCAATGAAAATCGCTTGGGTTTATCATTTCAACCCATAATGATTTTCTCCTATTCTACCCGATCGTTCGGGTATGTATCATTTCAACCCATAGGGAAATCTATACTAACAGGGAACTTGCAGAGTGAGAACATATATAATAAAAAACAGCATATAACAACAGGCATATATCATTAGTAATAAATTTAATATAAACAACAGGATATGGTGTCATATATCACAGGTGAACAGATATAGATAACGGCATATATAAATGGCAAATAATTAACAGCATCATATTTCAATTGTCATTTCAATTAAAATCAAATCTAATAAATATAAGAACATTAACCGTGAGTGATTGCTCACCTTTCAAGTTTAGAGAGATTTGACAAGGAAATGTGCTACGAATTCCAAAGCAACACTAGATGGACACGATTCGACGAACAAAGCTGATAGATAAGGAATCGATGAAACAATTAGAACAATTTGATAGAACATAAAATATATTATATATTATTATTATTTCCCTAAAACCAATATTCAATTAAAATACATATTTAAAATCTATATATATAAATATTACATCCAATAAACCCCTGCTTTATCTTCAAAAATCAAACCGATATGTATATACAAACTATATAACTATATATATACGGCCACTTTATATAACTTATATACATTAAACAACTTTATATATATATAACATACCCTTTATACAAAATGTTGTAACTTATAAATACGGTTATATAAACCTACATATATCACAACCAGATCATATACAACTTTAAATATATCACAGCAATATAATACAGTAACCTATATAATACTTATATATATTTCAGAACCCAGAGTATAACATATGTATAACAACGTATTATATAAATCCTATACAAACTTTACATATAAACCGATTATATATATAAAGTACAAATCTGGATATACAAACTCATATTGTGAACATACTGTAAACATAAAATATAGGCCTATATATATATGTATGTATGTATATATGTATAAACCATAAATATATACACTATATATATAGATCTATATAAACTGTATAAAAGTAAAAATAATAAAAACCAAATCATAAATCTTATATATATACTGTAAACATAAACTACAAATAAACAAAGCTATATAAACAACTTTATAATATGATATATAATACAACTTGCTTTATATTTGTAGCTCACGATACCACAGTATATACTTCGTATACAAATTTTATTATATAAAATATACAACACTAAATCACTATATACTTACATAAATAAACAATCTATATTATATATATATAACTTACTAGACTTATACATCAACAGGTCCTATAACTAATAAAAGCTTATATACGAACAAGCTTGCTTCATATATGTATACAACTTACATAGAAATATATATACTTTATCATATATTATATATATATATATTGCCGTGACATAAGATATGAAACAATAGAATGTAACTCTTATATACAATATATATAGACAAATGTGCAGACTCTATTAATATATACAACAATATATATATATATAATATAGATATTACCTTGTATAAAAGAATTGAAAAGGCTGCTGAGGAGAGGAGAAAAAATGGTGTTCGGCTGATGTTTGCCTGGGAGGAGATGTTGGCCGTGTTCGGTAGGGGAAAGCGGTAGGAAAGGAGGAGCGGCTCTTCGGCTATGTGGTGCTTGCGACGGAGCAATTGATGGTGGGGCCGAGAGTCAGTGGCGGATCTAGGGAACATTGTCGAAGAGGATGAGCAAGGCTTTGGGTCAGTTAGGTGGTCGGGACCTACGGCCTGGGCTACTGCACAGGAGTGGCACGGCGGAGGTGGAATCATGCAAATATGGAAAAGGAACAGCGGGACTTCGTAAAAAGGAAGATGAGCAAATCTGAGTAGAAAAGCTACAGGAATGTATGCTTTCACCCTTTTTTTGTTAGAACGGAAGAGAAGCAGATAGAAAAATGAAGAAGGCCAGCCGTAAGCAATATAAATATAAACTTATATTATGGTATACGTTTTTCTCAAGAGAAACGTGCAGAACCCAACTGAAAAGCCGAGAAATGTATGTGAAAGGACAAGTCATAAATTTTATATTGAATATAGAGAATATTAAAGGATAGGGGCTGAAAAGACAGATGGAAATCAAAAGGTTTTTAAAACTAGTACCGATACGAAATCGTTTTCGCGGATTCCGCTGCGTATCGGACTTCAAACCACAGAATTGCATACACCGCAGAGATCAGCACGACGAGATGATCAAAACGGTATATAGATATCAATGATAGATCAACCTCTCAAAAGTCGATATTCAGTATCGAAAATGCTGCTAATTTGCCAGAAATAAGATAAACGGAGCAATAGTAGTTCAAATTTGAAGAACCGAAATATGACGTCTCACTCAGAAGATGATTTACAAATTTATTACATAAAAATATTCAGGTTTGGAAAACATTTTATTATCATCAAATATTAACTGATTTAAAATAAATAAAATTACATAATAAAATAAACTTCCATATTATCAGATGAAAATTTACCATTTGCTATGTTAAAGTAGACGTATTTTGAAATATCAAATTTCTATTTTCAAATTCAATATATAAAATTTCAAAAAGAATTCAGTTAATTACGTTATTAAAGCCATTAAAATTTATGGGTCGTTACACTCTCCCCCACTCAAAACTTTTCGTCTCCGAAAAGGAACGAGGTAGGAGGATAGAAACAACCAGAAAGAAAAATAGATTATAAATATAAAACAATTAATTTAAAACCATATAAATTTCAATTATTTTAAAAATTGGTTTATATTCCATTAATTGATTCCTATTCATTTTATTTAATCAATCAAATATATTGTGTACACATTTGGTTGGTTTCATTTCCATATATTTTATTCAATTGATTTGTTTCCCATTTATTAACATTTATTACAAAACTTTCCCAACAAAATTTTGTTTTATTTTACTCATTTATCCAATCTATTTGATCAACCATAGTTAATTCCACCTCAACATTCAACTTCAACTAGTCAAAACCATATAGATTTCAATTTTAGACAAATTAATATTCAACAATTTGGTTTAATCCATTTTATTCAACTAATAAATAGTCATTCAATTTAAAATTGTTAGTTCAAACTGTTAATTCAAGCCATATAAATTTCATTTATTTTTAAATTGATTTCTATTCGGTTAATTTGGTTTTAATCCATTTTATCTAATCAATAATATTCATTTATATTCATATTTATCTGCTTAAATGGACTTCTCTTTTATTTATTTTATTTATTCCACTTAACCTATTTTGCAACATATATTAGGTGTATACATTTGATAACCATATATTATTCAACAAATAAAATTTCCTTTTTATTGTCCAATTTATTATCTGTAAATTCCCTTAGCAAAACACCATCTTTTGATATCCTATTGTTTATATCATAGTGTATACTATCCAATTACATTCTAATTACATTTAAACTTTCTAGGTAAGTTATATAAATGTTTATGAGTGGAATTAAACACTATACAAATTTTTCTCTTATTTACAACATTTATGTTAAGCCAGATTTTGGTCTGAACAATTTATTACTTAAGTTTTCTTCCTACACAAACATTTTAACTTTTTGAATATTTTAGGCAAGTTATATATATTAGAATGCAATTTAGTATTATACAAATAAGTTTTTATTCAAGTTCAACTATTTCAAGTTGGTTAAATTTCATTTACCATTTTAGATATTCCACTTATTCAAAAATTGCACTCTATTTCAATAATTTAAACCATTTCTTAATATAAAACTTAAGATTCAAATTTCCGGTTTCACTTCAACTATTTTGAAATAATTATATACATATATATTTTATAAATCAATTTATACATAAGAATTCAAACAAAATTCATTGTCCAAAACAAAAGTGTAGCAAAGTTGTTATGTGGTCTCTCCACTTCGAGACTTGAAAATGAATGTCGATGATGCAGCAGTCATCACCGAAATTATTTTCCAGTGACAAATGAAGAGAGTACTGACTTACTTCTTTTAAAAATTATTTGAAAACAATTTCCATTCGAAAATACTTTCAATTGATATATTTTTTTAAACTTTGAAAACCAAAATTTGAAAAGTACCGGAAATTAAATTCTCAAATCCATAATTTAAATTTATTGCATTTTCAAATCAAATAAACCCTGTTTATAAAATTTGAACACCTTATAACATATAACAATAGACAAAATATAAATGAAAATCTAGTATTATCATTCCTAACAACCAATTCCTTTAATTATCAAATTTCAGAAAACTATACCTTTATAGAAAAAATACAATCATACAAATTTACAAATTTTGGAAACAATATTGTGTCAATTTGCTCTATTCAAGTGTTTTGGAATTCCTATCGATAGCGTTAGCTAGACGAATCGATTGAAACCCAAAATTCAAACTTAACAACTCAAACAACACAATATAAAACATTTTATATAAATACAAATACACTCCCTCACTCGATGATACAAGAATGGGTCATAGAACAAAGATAGAGATTCAAATTTAGAGGAATCCTAATCAAAAGAATTCTAACCAAGATGATATGCTCAAAAGGATGATAATATAGTTAAATTATAAAAGAGGAAAGGTGGATAGATTTAATTAATCGCGGGCGACCTTAACCGGGTCAACCGTGACATCAAGAATAAAATCGATGCAGAATTCTGAGGCAAATCGACATTCGATCTCAAGAGATAGAATTTGGGTATAGCAAGAGATGGCAGCATCTAAATCGAGGATACAGAAATCTCCAGTGAATCAATGCCTGATGTAAAAGAGTTTTACCCTTTTACAAATCATACAGTGGAGCTATGGGGTGCTCCAGAATCAAGAAAATACGAATAGGGAGAGTAAAGAATGGATTTTGGAACCGAGGGGAACGTTCCAAATTCAAAGGAAACCGCGTCAAAGAGGAAGAGATCCAAGCTAGAACGAAGGTGATTCTGTAATTAAATCTACTCTGTATGCTGAGTTTTGCCTAAAACCAAAGCTCTGATACCAACTGTAACGATCCGGTATGTCGTGCCATTCGCATCCACACATGTCGGACATGAATTGCTCAAAATATCATATTGTTAATTTATATTTGGCAAAATACATCATATACAGTAAATAAATAAATTCATAGAATCACAGACACAAAGTAATATAACAATAAGCAGCGGAATAGATAAATAGTAGTTCATTAAGCTACTATAAAATAGCAGAGTTTGGAATAAAATATAATAGAATATCTCAAATATAATATAGTCTCGAATACAAACAGATGACAAGTCTGAACATACCAACTGGATAGCTGAAAGTTGAATAGATATAGATGGATATCCAAGCGAAGCTCCAACTCCAAAGGTGAGTCTATAATGCTGTGACACTCAGTCTGACGCGAGCGTAAAGCAAAAACACAAAACAGTCGAGTCAGGATTAACATTCTTATATCAATAAATCCAACTCAAGTGAAATGTCAACTGAAATACAAGTACCTTAAAGGATGTTTGGGATTTCCATCCTCTAAGGATCCGTGGAACTATCTACTATGTAGTAATATACGCTATTATAATATGTCTATAGTAAAGTAAAAGTATTAAAATAGCATTAAGGTGTTACCCATATCCCCTTAACACATTTTATATATTCCCGTAGTCTATACAATGTCGTACACTCCTCCGTAAACTGGAGGTTTACCCAGAGGACATCTCATAGGTACGTTATAAAACAAACTCGTAGAAGGCGCGATAGGGCATGCGACAAGGCACTCGAGGCAATGCCAGGGTAGATATACCGTTTGTGGATCCGGACTGGTGGTAACGCATAGCAGCTACTACCGCCCACCTCGTGACACACTCCCAAATCAAAGGGTGCACCCAATCAAATCACAAAAGCAATAGAATGGTATCGAAGAAATGTGCCCGATCGAAGGAATGACCTCACCTGGCCCGGCATGGCACCTGTTTTAGCCGCATCAAGCTGACTCACGGGAGTCAGGGCTACGTAAATACCATATAGAATCGTCACCAAACAATCCAACTTCATTCTGGAATCTCCACCACATACATAGTTGTTAAAGTGGTTTTTGGTATTGGCAGAGAGTATGACAATATCCGATCCCGGTCTCTTTAACAACCAACCGTTATTATAACACCGCGGTCATTTCATTTCAAATCATATTTCAAAACCAAAATATCATATCTATTTCAAATCCATATCAATACGATATCATTTTTCACTTAAAGTAATATTCATTTCCAAAATCATAACACTTTCCAAAATTATAACACTTCTGAAATTATAACGTTTTGAAACCATAACACTTAGAAAAGCATAACACATGGAAATCATAACACTTTGAAATCATAATACTTTCTACTCAAACAGTTTAGATATAGAAAATAGTATTTCGTGCCATTCGCATCCACATATGTCGGACTTGAATTGCTCAAAATATCATATTGTTAATTTATATTTGGCAAAACACAGCATATACAGTAAATAAATAAATTCACAGAATCACAGACACAGAGTAAAACAACAATAAGCAGCGGAATAGATAAATAGTAGTTCATGAAGCTACTATAAAACAACAGAGTTTGGAATAAAATACAACAAAATATCTCAAACATAATATGGTCTCGATTACAAACAGATGACAAGCTTGAACAAACCAACTGGATAGATGAAAGCTGAATAGATATAGATGGATCTCCAAGCGAAGCTCCAACTCCAAAGGTGAGTCTATAATGTTGTGACACTCGGTCTGACCCGAGCGTAAAGCAAAAACACAAAACAGTCGAGTCAGGATTAACATTCTTATATCAATAAATCCAACTCAAGTGAAATGTCAACTGAAATACAAGTACCTTAAAGGATGTTTGGGATTTCCATCCTCTAAGGATCCGTGGAACTATCTACTATGTAGTAATATACGCTATTATAATATGTTTATAGTAAAGTAAAAGTACTAAAATAGCGTTAAGGCGTTACCCATATCCCCCTTAACACATTTATATATTCCCGTAGTCTATACAATGTCGTACGCTCCTCCGTAAACTGGAGGTTTACCCAGAGGACATCACATAGGTACGGTATAAAACAAACTCGTAGAAGGCGCGATAGGGCATGCGACAAGGCACTCGAGGCAATGCCAGGGTAGATATACACTTTGCGGATCCGGACTAGTGGTAACGCATAGCAGCTACTACCGCCCACCTCGTGACACACTCTGAAATCAAAGGGTGCACCCAATCAAATCACAAAAGCAATAGAATGGTATCGAAGAAATGTGCCCGATCGGAGGAATGAACTCACCTGGCCCGGCATGGCTCCTGTTTTAGTCGCATCAAGCTGAATCACGAGAGTCAGGGCTACGTAAATACCATATAGAATCATCACCAAACCATCCTACTTCATTCTGGAATCTCCACCACGTACACAGTTGTTAAAGTGGTTTTTGATATTGGTAGAGAGTTTGACAATATCTGATCCTGGTCTCTTTAACAACCAACCGTTATTATAACACCGCGGTCATTTCATTTCAAATCATATTTCAAAACCAAAATATCATATCTATTTCAAAACCATATCAATACGATATCATTTTTCACTTAAAGTAATATTCATTTCCAAAAGCATAACACTTTCCAAAACTATAACACTTCTGAAATTATAACGTTTTGAAACCATAACACTTAGGAAATCATAACACTTGGAAATCATACACTTTGAAATCATAACACTTTGAAATCATAATACTTTCTACTCAAACAGTTTAGATATAGAAAATAGTATATTTAATAAAATAGATTATAAAATAAAAATAGTTTATATAATAAAATAGTTTATATAATAAAATAGTTGTATATTAAAATAGTTATAAATTAAAAATAGTTTATATTAAAATAAGTAGTATATTAAAATAGTTTTATATTAAAAATAGTTTATATTAAAAATAATTCATAAAGTAAAATATTTTATATATTAAAATACTTTATATAAAATAAAAATAGTTTCCTCAGATTTCACAAATCGATTAAGATCAACTAGAATTCCAAAATTCAATTTAATTTAATCTCACTTCAACAATTTCAATTCAGTTCAAAACCATTTAAAATTTTATATCGATTTCAAATACATATATAAACTACAATTTAAACTATTTCAATTTCAATAGATTTCAAAGCTTAAATTCATTTATATTTCAAATTCAACTTTACCATTATTTAATATTGAAAAATCCACTTAGTCAATCCAATATCATTTAAATAAAACCTTAAATTACAATTTATATAAACTAAATATTCCCTTCAATTTATTGACTTGAAATATTCATTTAATCCCGTTAAATCAAAAATCAAGTTATAAATCATATCTTTAAAATCTCCAATTTAATAAGTTTCAAATCGGTTTTATTTAAGTAGAGTTCAAATAGATTTCAAATTAATTTCTATTTCTCTTTCCAACTTAATTTACTAAAATTATTATAAAATCTATATTAAAAACATAATATCTTAAATTCAATATTTATTAAAACCACATATATTTCTTTTCAAAACCTTGGAAATCATTTTTAATATATATATATATATATAGACCAACAGTGTTTGTATATAATTTTCTATCCTATGGTCAAGTGATACGGATATTTATCATTTTAATCCGCAATTTAAATATCTACGGGTATATATCTTTTCAACCCGCAATCCCAAATTCAAAGTCAATGAAAATCGCTTGGGTTTATCATTTCAACCCATAATGATTTTCTCTTATTCTACCAGATCGTTCGGGTATGTATCATTTCAACCCATAGGGAAATCTATACTAATAGGGAACTTGCAGAGTGAGAACATATATAATAAAAATATAGCATATAACAATGATGTAGCGCGAGCTACGAATTCACAAGGCTTAGGTCGTTCACGACCTAGTGAAGAAGTCTTAGGTCGCTCACGACCTAACAAGGGGAAGCCTAAAGCATCCAAGCGACCTATCAAGTTAACTCGTGTACGACCTAACAAACCAAAACTGGAAAATAAGTTGATAAAAGTTGAAGTCTTAAGTCGTTCACGACCTAATGGGTTCTTAGGTCGCTCACGACCTATGGAAGGTAGGCTACGAGCTAACGGAACCAACACTCAGGAATGCGAACGACCTAACAAAGGATGCGCGTGGAGTTGTTCAGAGGAAGGAGATTTAGGTCGCTCACGACCTAAGTTAAAACGTTCTACGACCTACGACCTAGTTAGGTCGCGTGAAGATGTTATGTCCTTAGGTCGCGAGGGTGAGTATCAACCTGCTGTATGTTGCGAAGATATAAGTCGACCTATGTTAGGTCGCTGGAAGATGAGACGTGTGAAGTTAGGTCGCGAGAACGACCTACGACCTAAGATAGGTCGCGAGAAACTTTAAGTCGTGGAGACTTTCTGAAGCCACTTCTATTAGGTCGCTAATGAAGGGATGCCGTTCATTCTTAGGTCGTGGAGCTCCAGATGCCGTTCATTTGTTAAGTCGTATGTCGTCTGTCTTTTGAGTGTGTACTTAGGTCGTGTACGACCTATGTAAGACATTGTAAGGTGTTGTATTTTCTTATGTTGTAATACTTTAGGTCGCTGCCGACCTATACTAAGTCGTGTCTGTTAAGCCGCATGTATAATGGGTCTTGTGATGTAACTATGTTAAGTCGCATAAGTTTTTAGGTCGCGTGAGCTTAGGTCGTAGGTCGCTCACGACCTAAGAGTTGTCATTTTCCTGTTGTAATTGTTGTAGCCTATAAATAGGCAAGTGGAGTCATTTTGTAAAGGTTGTTGAATATTGAATAAAATTCTCTTTTGTTAGCTTTGTGCTCTCAAATTCAATTGGTAGTCGAGTGTATCTCCTATTTCCACTTACGTCATTCGAGTGCGCTCGAATCATCGTTTGTTGAAGCCGATTCACGGTATCTTGTGCGCAAGATCAACGTCGAAGAATCGTAGATCTCTTTCCCGGTATCTTCGGATCAACGAGTCAAAGATAGCTAGAATTCGGTATCTTCGGATCAACGAATTTGGGCATTTCAGTATCCTCCAATCCACCGATTACTACTTTCACCGATTGAAGATCGTTTTGATTAATCCGCTGCGTCAGTTTTGGTATCAGAGCTTGTTTTAACCAATCATAGTTAGATCGAGACTTGGAGCCTAATCATTTTGAAGTTGAAGTTGTTTGGCCGAGAAGTTTGAAGTTTGAGCCGTGGCCGAGAGGAAGGAGTGTTCATCATTGTTTGAAGTTGTTTGTTCGGATTTGACTTGGAGGCCGAAACTTTGTCCATCGTGTTCATCGCGATTTGCTACAAAGTGGAAGTTTTCGATCCATTTCATTTTGGATCAAAGTCCGAAAAGTGTTTGAATTTTGAAGTGTTGAAGAGTTTGTAAAGTTTTCAAGTATGCCGCCAAGGAGAGCTAATCGTCACCAAAACGTAGAAGCTTTGTATCGAAGAGAAGAAACTGATGAGATGGAGCAAAGAATCAATGAAAACTTTAGTGAAAAGCTTAACGAAGGAATTGGCCGGTTAGAGAAGCTTATGACGGAGATGAATCAAAATCGGAGAAGGGTTTCACCTGAATCTAACCATGGGGGAAGTAGAGTCTCGCCACATTCCAATCAAGACAGAAGTGTTGAAAATGATCAAGGGCATGGGAGGAACGTGAATGATCGTGAACGGAGGAATGTAGATAGAAGGGATGATGGTGGTAGGCGTGATGGTAGTAGAGATGTGGGTGGACGAGATAGACAACGATATACATCTGATTTTGAAGAGGAGTATGATGGTGGTAGTGTTCGAGGACAAGGACGAGGACAAGGAAGAAATTACTCTGAGTATGATCACAAGTGGGAGATGGGGATGAAGACTGAAATTCCCGAATTCAAAGGTGGTATGCAAGCGGAGGAGTTTCTAGATTGGATGGCTAATGTTGAGGAGATTTTTGACTTTAAAGAAGTTCCAGAACATCGTAGAATGAAGTTGGTTGCTACGAGGCTGAGGGGTAGAGCTTTGGCATGGTGGCAGCAGACCAAACTTACACGTGATCGGATGGGAAAGTCAAAAGTTGAATCTTGGGAGAAGATGAAGAAATTGATGAAAGCAACGTTCTTACCTTACAATTATCAATCTTTGATGTATCAACGTTTGCAGAATTTGAGACAAGGAACGAAATCTGTGAATGACTATGCTGACGAATTCTATCAACTTATTGCAAGGAATGATATTATGGAAACGGAAGAGCAGCTAACATCTAGATTCATTGGAGGATTGCGAATGCAGATTCAGGATATGGTTAATATGTTCGATCCTAGATCTGTAGCGGAAGCACATCAGAAAGCGTTGGCTTGGGAGAAGCAGGGTAGACGAGGAGGAGGTGTGTATACTAATTCTAACAATCAAGTGAAGGGTGTTGGTGGGAGTTCTAATGTTTCTAAACCTATCAGTAGACCGGTAGTGAAGGAGGTTGAGAAGACAAGAGTTAACAATGGTTTCAAATGTTACAATTGTCAGGAATTGGGTCATAAAAGCAGCGAGTGTCCAAAGCCAAAGAAGAGAACCATGATTGCAGAAATTAAGGATGAGAATGAAGAAGCTGAATGTTCCAATTCACCACCTGATGAGGAGGAAGAAGAAGTGTCGGGAGACGAAGGTTATAATCTCATGATGAAGAGGTCCTGTTTAACGCCAAAGCAAGAGGAGGATTGTAGTTGGTTGAGGAGCAATATTTTTCAGTCAACATGTACCATTTTGGGGAAAGTTTGCAAATTTGTTATTGATGCTGGAAGCTGTGATAATATAATTTCGTCAGAAGCTGTGTGGAAGTTGGCTTTGAAGACTGAGAAACATCCGAAACCGTACAAGCTAGCTTGGTTGAGGAAAGGCGGGGAGGTGAAGGTTGGACGAAGGGCTCGTGTGAAGTTTTCCATTGGGAAGAAATATAAAGACGAAATCTGGTGCGATGTTGTGGACATGGACGTTTGTCATTTGTTGCTGGGGAGACCGTGGCAGTATGATAGGGCGGTGCAACATGATGGGCGTACCAACAGTTACAGTTTCATGTTTGAAGGCACGAAGATTACTCTCGTTCCCAAGAAGCGTCAACAAGAAGAAAACAAGTTGGAAGAAATTGAAGAGCTGAAGACTTTATTGACTTTAAAGGAGTTTGTTAAAGAAGTTGAAGAAGAGCCGGAAGTATTCTTGTTAATTGGGCATGAGAGCAGTGAAGAAGTTGAAATTCCAGAAGAAGTTAAACCAGTATTGAAAGAATTTGAGGATGTATTTCCAGAGGAGTTGCCAACGGAGTTACCACCGTTGAGGGACATTCAACATCAAATTGATCTAGTTCCAGGAGCTGTGTTACCTCACAGACCACACTACAGAATGAGTCCAAAAGAGCATGAGGAGTTGCGAAGGCAGGTGGAAGAATTGCTTGAACAGGGGCGTGTGCAGGAGAGTTTAAGTCCTTGTGCTGTACCAGCTTTATTGGTACCCAAAAAGGATGGAACGTGGAGGATGTGCACTGACAGTCGAGCATTGAATAAGATTACTGTGAGATATAGATTTCCAATGCCGAGGTTGGATGACTTGTTAGATCAAATAAGCGGAGCTACTATATTTTCGAAGATTGATTTGAAGAGCGGATATCATCAAATTCGTATCAGACCAGGCGATGAGTGGAAGACTGCTTTTAAAACCAGGGAAGGTCTATACGATTGGTTGGTTATGCCATTTGGCTTATCAAATGCACCGAGTACTTTCATGAGGGTGATGAATCAAATTTTTCGACCATTCATTGGGAAGTTTGTGGTGGTGTACTTCGATGATATTCTGATATATAGTGGAAGTCCGGAGGAACATTTGAATCATCTGAGAGAAGTGCTAATGGTACTGCGACAAGAACAATTTTATGCTGCAACGAAGAAATGCGTGTTCATGACGCATAGTGTTTTATTTCTGGGGTATGTTGTATCGGAAGAAGGAATACAGGTTGACCAAAGTAAAGTCGAAGCGATTAGAGATTGGCCACAGCCCAAGACGATAACGGAAGTCCGTAGTTTTCACGGGTTGGCTTCATTTTATCGGAGGTTTATTCCACACTTTAGTAGTGTGATGGCACCTGTTACGGATTGCATGAAGGGTAAACAGTTTGCATGGACTGAGGAAGCCGGGGTTGCTTTTGAGCGAATCAAAGAACTCTTGACGTCTGCACCAATTCTAATATTACCAGATTTTCAGTTAGTGTTTGAACTACATACTGATGCATCCAAGGTTGGAATTGGAGGAGTGTTAAGTCAAAGGGGTCATCCAATTGCATATTTCAGTGAGAAGTTGTCAGGAGCGAAGATGAGGTACAGTACGTATGATGTGGAATTCTATGCTGTTGTACAATCTATTAAACACTGGAGACACTATCTATTTCAGAAGGAGTTTGTTCTGTATACTGATCATGAAGCATTGAAGCATTTGCAAGGGCAAGACAAGATTTCAGCGAGACATGCGTCGTGGATTGCATATCTGCAACAGTTTACTTTCGTTGTTAAACACAAGTCAGGGGTGACGAATCGAGTGGCTGATGCTTTAAGTAGGAGGAATCATTTGTTGACGACAATGAAAGTTGAAGTGACTGGTTTTGAGTTATTGCCGGAGCAGATTGCAGAAGACTCTTATTTTAAGAAATTTGTTGAAAGGAATAATGAAGGGAAGACTGATGAGTTTATGATGGTTGATGGTTTTCTTTTTAAAGGAAATCGATTGTGCATACTGGAGGGTAATCTGAGAATGAAGATTATCAAGGAGTTACACGAAGAGGGACATGTTGGGAGAGACCGTACCTTACAGTTGATTTCACAGTCCTACTTTTGGCCATCAATGAGGAAAGAGGTGGAAAGGTTTGTGGAGCGTTGTCATATTTGTCAGGTTTCGAAAGGAACTGCGACTAATGCTGGTTTATACATGCCATTACCTGTACCAATTAAACCATGGGTTGATGTGAGTATGGACTTTGTGTTGGGGTTGCCGAGAACACAGCGTGGTAATGATTCCATTTATGTGGTGGTTGACCGATTTTCGAAAATGGCACATTTTATTGCTTGTAAGAAGACGGCGGATGCTGTTCATGTTGCTCAATTGTTTTTCAAGGAGATCTATCGACTTCATGGATTGCCAGAATCTATTGTGTCGGATAGAGATACTCGATTTCTGAGTCACTTTTGGTTAAGTTTGTGGAAAATGGTGGGAACGAAGCTGAAATTTAGTAGTGCTTATCATCCGCAGACGGATGGACAGACCGAGGTGGTGAACAGATCATTGGGGAATTTGTTGAGGTGTCTTGTCCAAGATAATCTGAAGAGTTGGGATGTGAATTTATGCCAGGCAGAATTTGCCCATAATCATGCTGTGAATCGAAGTACTGGGTTCAGTCCATTCCAGATTGTTTATTCGAGCTTACCGAAGGGACCGTTGGATTTAACGGTAGTGCCACAATCAAAGAAGACTGTTAAGAAAGCTGCTGATTTTGTTGAAGGGTTGACGGAATGTCACAAAATCGTTCAGGAACGATTGGAGAAAGCAAATGAGAAGTATAAACAATCTGCAGATTTGAAACGAAGAAATGTTGAGTTTAATGAAGGAGATATGGTTTATGCAGTGTAAACAAAAGATCGTTTTCCAGTAGGCGCTTATAACAAATTGAAAGCCAGGAAAATTGGTCCGGTGGAAGTTGTGAAACGAATCAATGAAAATGCTTATAAATTGAAGCTGCCAGATGTGTGTATACGTCTGACGTGTTCAATGTTAAACATCTCGTACCATATCATGGGGATGAACGAGCTGGGGTGGAAGAATTTACAAATTCGAGGACGAATTTTTCTCAACCTGGGGAGGATGATGCAGCGCGAGCTACGAATTCACAAGGCTTAGGTCGTTCACGACCTAGTGAAGAAGTCTTAGGTCGCTCACGACCTAACAAGGGGAAGCCTAAAGCATCCAAGCGACCTATCAAGTTAACTCGTGTACGACCTAACAAACCAAAACTGGAAAATAAGTTGATAAAAGTTGAAGTCTTAAGTCGCTCACGACCTAATGGGTTCTTAGGTCGCTCACGACCTATGGAAGGTAGGCTACGAGCTAACGGAACCAACACTCAGGAATGCGAACGACCTAACAAAGGATGCGCGTGGAGTTGTTCAGAGGAAGGAGATTTAGGTCGCTCACGACCTAAGTTAAAACGTTCTACGACCTACGACGTAGTTAGGTCGCGTGAAGATGTTATGTCCTTAGGTCGCGAGGGTGAGTATCAACCTGCTGTATGTTGCGAAGATATAAGTCGACCTATGTTAGGTCGCTGGAAGATGAGACGTGTGAAGTTAGGTCGCGAGAACGACCTACGACCTAAGATAGGTCGCGAGAAACTTTAAGTCGCGGAGACTTTCTGAAGCCACTTCTGTTAGGTCGCTAATGAAGGGATGCCGTTCATTCTTAGGTCGCGGAGCTCCAGATGCCGTTCATTTGTTAAGTCGTATGTCGTCTGTCTTTTGAGTGTGTACTTAGGTCGTGTACGACCTATGTAAGACGTTGTAAGGTGTTGTATTTTCTTATGTTGTAATACTTTAGGTCGCTGCCGACCTATACTAAGTCGTGTCTGTTAAGCCGCATGTATAATGGGTCTTGTGATGTAACTATGTTAAGTCGCATAAGTTTTTAGGTCGCGTGAGCTTAGGTCGTAGGTCGCTCACGACCTAAGAGTTGTCATTTTCCTGTTGTAATTGTTGTAGCCTATAAATAGGCAAGTGGAGTCATTTTGTAAAGGTTGTTGAATATTGAATAAAATTCTCTTTTGTTAGCTTTGTGCTCTCAAATTCAATTGGTAGTCGAGTGTATCTCCTATCTCCACTTACGTCATTCGAGTGCGCTCGAATCATCGTTTGTTGAAGCCGATTCACGGTATCTTGTGCGCAAGATCAACGTCGAAGAATCGTAGATCTCTTTCCCGGTATCTTCGGATCAACGAGTCAGAGATAGCTAGAATTCGGTATCTTCGGATCAACGAATTTGGGCATTTCAGTATCCTCCAATCCACCGATTACTACTTTCACCGATTGAAGATCGTTTTGATTAATCTGCTGCGTCAGTTTTGGTATCAGAGCTTGTTCTAACCAATCATAGTTAGATCGAGACTTGGAGCCTAATCATTTTGAAGTTGAAGTTGTTTGGCCGAGAAGTTTGAAGTTTGAGCCGTGGCCGAGAGGAAGGAGTGTTCATCATTGTTTGAAGTTGTTTGTTCGGATTTGACTTGGAGGCCGAAACTTTGTCCATCGTGTTCATCGCGATTTGCTACAAAGTGGAAGTTTTCGATCCATTTCATTTTGGATCAAAGTCCGAAAAGTGTTTGAATTTTGAAGTGTTGAAGAGTTTGTAAAGTTTTCAAGTATGCCGCCAAGGAGAGCTAATCGTCACCAAAACGTAGAAGCTTTGTATCGAAGAGAAGAAGCTGATGAGATGGAGCAAAGAATCAATGAAAACTTTAGTGAAAAGCTTAACGAAGAAATTGGCCGGTTAGAGAAGCTTATGACGGAGATGAATCAAAATCGGAGAAGGGTTTCACCTGAATCTAACCATGGGGGAAGTGGAGTCTCGCCACATTCCAATCAAGACAGAAGTGTTGAAAATGATCAAGGGCATGGGAGGAACGTGAATGATCGTGAACGGAGGAATGTAGATAGAAGGGATGATGGTGGTAGGCGTGATGGTAGTAGAGATGTGGGTGGACGAGATAGACAACGATATACATCTGATTTTGAAGAGGAGTATGATGGTGGTAGTGTTCGAGGACAAGGACGAGGACAAGGAAGAAATTACTCTGAGTATGATCACAAGTGGGAGATGGGGATGAAGACTGAAATTCCCGAATTCAAAGGTGGTATGCAAGCGGAGGAGTTTCTAGATTGGATGGCTAATGTTGAGGAGATTTTTGACTTTAAAGAAGTTCCAGAACATCGTAGAATGAAGTTGGTTGCTACGAGGCTGAGGGGTAGAGCTTTGGCATGGTGGCAGCAGACCAAACTTACACGTGATCGGATGGGAAAGTCAAAAGTTGAATCTTGGGAGAAGATGAAGAAATTGATGAAAGCAACGTTCTTACCTTACAATTATCAATCTTTGATGTATCAACGTTTGCAGAATTTGAGACAAGGAACGAAATCTGTGAATGACTATGCTGACGAATTCTATCAACTTATTGCAAGGAATGATATTATGGAAACGGAAGAGCAGCTAACATCTAGATTCATTGGAGGATTGCGAATGCAGATTCAGGATATGGTTAATATGTTCGATCCTAGATCTGTAGCGGAAGCACATCAGAAAGCGTTGGCTTGGGAGAAGCAGGGTAGACGAGGAGGAGGTGTGTATACTAATTCTAACAATCAAGTGAAGGGTGTTGGTGGGAGTTCTAATGTTTCTAAACCTATCAGTAGACCGGTAGTGAAGGAGGTTGAGAAGACAAGAGTTAACAATGGTTTCAAATGTTACAATTGTCAGGAATTGGGTCATAAAAGCAGCGAGTGTCCAAAGCCAAAGAAGAGAACCATGATTGCAGAAATTGAGGATGAGAATGAAGAATCTGAATGTTCCAATTCACCACCTGATGAGGAGGAAGAAGAAGTGTCGGGAGACGAAGGTTATAATCTCATGATGAAGAGGTCCTATTTAACGCCAAAGCAAGAGGAGGATTGTAGTTGGTTGAGGAGCAATATTTTTCAGTCAACATGTACCATTTTGGGGAAAGTTTGCAAATTTGTTATTGATGCTGGAAGCTGTGATAATATAATTTCGTCAGAAGCTGTGAGGAAGTTGGCTTTGAAGACTGAGAAACATCCGAAACCGTACAAGCTAGCTTGGTTGAGGAAAGGCGGGGAGGTGAAGGTTGGACGAAGGGCTCGTGTGAAGTTTTCCATTGGGAAGAAATATAAAGACGAAATCTGGTGCGATGTTGTGGGCATGGACGTTTGTCATTTGTTGCTGGGGAGACCGTGGCAGTATGATAGGGCGGTGCAACATAATGGGCGTACCAACAGTTACAGTTTCATGTTTGAAGGCACGAAGATTACTCTCGTTCCCAAGAAGCGTCAACAAGAAGAAAACAAGTTGGAAGAAATTGAAGAGCTGAAGACTTTATTGACTTTAAAGGAGTTTGTTAAAGAAGTTGAAGAAGAGCCGGAAGTATTCTTGTTAATTGGGCGTGAGAGCAGTGAAGAAGTCAATGAAAATCGCTTGGGTTTATCATTTCAACCCATAATGATTTTCTCCTATTCTACCCGATCGTTCGGGTATGTATCATTTCAACCCATAGGGAAATCTATACTAACAGGGAACTTGCAGAGTGAGAACATATATAATAAAAATACAGCATATAACAACAGGCATATATCATTAGTAATAAATTTAATATAAACAACAGGATATGGTGTCATATATCACAGGTGAACAGATATAGATAACGGCATATATAAATGGCAAATAATTAACAGCATCATATTTCAATTATCATTTCAATTAAAATCAAATCTAATAAATATAAGAACATTAACCGTAAGTGATTGCTCACCTTTCAAGTTTAGAGAGATTTGACAAGGAAATGAGCTACGAATTCCAAAGCAACACTAGATGGACACGATTCGACGAACAAAGCTGATAGATAAGGAATCGATGAAACAATTAGAACAATTTGGTAGAACATCAAATATATTATATATTATTGTTATTAATTTCCCTAAAACTAATATTCAATTAAAATACATATTTAAAATCTATATATATAAATATAACATCAAATAAACCCCTGCTTTATCTTCAAAAATCAAACTGATATGTATATACAAACTATATAACTATATATATACGGCCACTTTATATAACTTATATACATTAAACAACTTTATATATATATATAACATACCCTTTATACAAAATGCTGTAACTTATAAATACGGCTATATAAACCTACATATATCACAACCAAATCATATACAACTTTAAATATATCACAGCAATATAATACAGTAACCCATATAATACTTATATATATTTCAGAACCTAGAGTATAACATATGTATAACAACATATTATATAAATCCTATACAAACTTTACATATAAACCGATTATATATTTAAAGTACAAATCTGGATATACAAACTCATATTGTGAACATACTGTAAACATAAAATATAGGCATATATATATATGTGCGTGTGTGTATGTATAAACCATAAATATATACACTATATATATAAATCTATATAAACTGTATAAAAGAAAAAAATATAAAAACCAAATCATAACTCTTATATATATACTGTAAACACAAACTGCAAATAAACAAAGCTATATAAACAACTTTATAATATGATATATAATACAACTTGCTTTATATTTGTAGCTCATGATACCACAGTATATACTTCGTATACAAATTTTCTTATATTAAATATACAACAGTAAATCACTATATACTTACACAAATAAACGGACTATATATATATTTTATATATATATAACTTACTAGACTTATACATCAACAGGTCCTATAACTAATAAATGCTTATATACGAACAAGCTTGCTTCATATATGTATACAACTTACATAGAAATATATATACTTTATCATATATATATATTGTCGTGACACAAGGTATGAAACAATAGAATGTAACTCTTATATACAATATATAGACAAATGTGCAGACTCTATTAATATATACAACAATATATATAATATAGATATTATCTTGTATAAAAGAATTGAAAAGGCTACTGAGGGGAGGAGAAAAAATGGTGTTCGGCCGATGCTTGCCTGGGAGGAGATGGTGGCCGTGTTCGGCAGGGGAAAGCGATAGGAAAGGAGGAGCGGCTCTTCAGCCACGTGGTGCTTACGATGGAGCAATTGATGGTGGGGACAAGAGTCAATGGAGGATCAAGGGAACGTCGTCGAAGAGGGTGAGCAAGGCTTTGGGTAAGTTAGGTGGTCGGGACCTACGGCCTGGGCTGCTACACAGGGGTGGCACGGCGGAGGTGGAATCATACAAATATGGAAAAGGAACAATAGGACTTCATAAAAAGGAAGATGAGCATATCTGAGTAGAAAAGCTATAGGAATGTATGCTTTCACCCTTTTTTTTGTTAGAACGGAAGAGAAGCAGATAGAAAAATAAAGAAAGCCAACTGTAAGCAATATAAATATAAACTTATATTATGATATACGTTTTTCTCAAGAGAAACGTGCAGAACCCAACTGAAAAGCCGAGCAATGTATGTGAAAGGACAAGTCATAAATTTTATATTGAATACAGAGAATATTAAAGGACAGAGGCTGAAAAGACAGATGGAAATCAAAAGGTTTTTAAAACTGGTACCGATATGAAATCGTTTTCGCGGATTCCACTGCGTATCGGACTTCAAAACACAGAATTGAATACATCGCAGAGATCAGCACGACGAGACGATCAAAACGGTATACAGATATCAGTGATTGGATCATCCTCTCAAAAGTCGATATTCGGTATCGAAAATGCTGCTAATTTTCCAGAAATAAGATAAACGGAGCAATAGCAGTTCAAATTTGAAGAACCGAAATATGACGTCTCACTCAGAAGATGATTTACAAATTTATTACATAAAAATATTCAGGTTTGGAAAACATTTTATTATCATCAAATATTAACTGATTTAAAATAAATAAAATTACATAATAAAATAAACTTCCATATTATCAGATGAAAATTTACCATTTGCTATGTTAAAGTAGACGTATTTCAAATATCAAATTTCTATTTTCAAATTCAATATATAAAATTTCAAAAAGAATTCAGTTAATTACGTTATTAAAACCATTAAAATTTATAGGTCGTTACACTGTTATTCCTGATAGTTGATTTATCTACTATTGATTTCGACTCTATTATCTTCTTTGTATTTCGTCACTCTAAGATGATGTGTTGCTCTTTTGAGCTTTGATATCCTTTATCGAATATGACTAAAACCAAAGGGTGGGTAAGGGGGTACACCCTCCTAGTCATTGTTGTACTTCGTCATTCTAAGACGATTTGTTGATCATTCTGAGCGTTGATAATATCGTGGAAACTAAAACCAAAGAGCGAGTGGGAGCCAAGCCATAAGTGTCACACCCATTAGGATATATTCACATTTATCTAAAAAGTTGTTGATAGCATGCATGCGTTGATGTGAGTATATTCAAATGCCTTTGGATTTAATTGGGTCCAGTTTGGAAGTTCCCAAGAGTGTTGCGTGTTTTGCATTGGCTCTAAAGTATATTTTATCTAGAGGTATATTTTCAGTGTAGGGTGGAGCACCCTCCTAATTATGTTGGATAAATTCAGATTCCTTTTTCTATTCAAACTTTGGGATTAATCTTTTCATCTTTTGTCTTTCGTCAATCCAAGATGATTAGTTGCTCATTTGAGCATTGATATCCTTTGTTGGAAATGACAAACAAAAGAGCAAGTGGGGGCCAAGTTATGTGGGCTTATTTCTATTAGAGTATCCTCACATCTACTCTAGATTGGATTCGGTTGCATGCTTTGGAGATGTGAAATACTCGGATTCTTAGTAACCGTTGGCGGTGTCCAGCTTGGAGGTTTTCGAGAGCCATCAGAGTTCTCAAATATATTTCTAGAGGTAAACTTTCGGTAAGGAGGGCGCACCCTCCTAGTCATTTGTTGTAAAAAATTCCTTTCCTTATTTGATTAAAATCATTGAATCGTTTTTCTAATTTGCATCGAGAAGTGTCTGAAGCTCTTCTCGGTGTTTAATAATTTTTGTCCATTCTTTAAGTTTGGATTTTGATCTTGTTTGTGCACGTCCTTTCTTACTTGGATTGTTATTCCGATTGTTTTCCATTTCTACATATATGGATTTTGTTCTTGTGAGAAAAAACCCATTCCGTGTTTAGCGGCGTGGTCTCATAGAATAATTATATGTTTCTCATATTACTTGAGTTTTCTCATGCTGATTTTCCAAACTGATCTGGGTGTTATTTTATTATAATACTTGGGTCATATCGAGTATTTTTCTAAGTTGTTATTGGCGGGACATAGAGCTCATGGAGTAGAGCTGGATGTTCACATGTCATAGTATTTTATTTTTCGTGTATTATATTACCTATCAACAATTGTAAGGTTAGGAAATTTATAACTGTCCACCTAGTAAGGTTTTGTTTTTGACTCTAATGTATCTTGTATGTCGGAGCGACAGTTTATATTGACTTTATTATATTATATGTTATCACTTCCGCAGTGAGATTCTGTTTTCCCTGTACTTTTCTGTATTGTTCTTTTTATTTACCTTAACGACATGCCTTTTCGACGATTGGATGTTCGGCATTTGAATACCATGGATGTAATTGGTGTTAGCTTTCGAAGGTCGAAAAGAGGGTCGTTACAAGTTGCAACAAATAGACACTTCATTTTAAAATTTAAAAAACTAATTTGCGGCAGGTATGTCAACATATCCAAGGCATGTATGTCGACATATGCTTGTGTATTTTGAAAACTTATTTCTTTTAAAATGTTTTGAAAATCCAATACTTTATAAAATAATTTGATACTTTGTAAAATAGTTTGAACATAGTTTCATAAACATTTTGAACTTTGAAAAACTTTTATAAAAAATTTTGAAAATTATTTTGGTTAAAAATATAAAAAATAAGAAAATTGGAGACAGAGATCAAAGATTATTATCAAGAACTTTAAAAATATATACTACAGGTGACGACCCACCTTTCTAACCCCTAGGAACGACACTTAACACATCCTAGGTCTTCATGTGTCGTTGCCCAAGCATCCGAAAGATAAGTTGTCATGGGGAAAAGTAAATAAAAGAATAGAAAAACCTCACAACGGAATGGTTACATATAATACGAAATGATATAGAACAAAAGGTTACTCCTTACATGGAGTTATCAGAGTTATACAAAAGTACTACACCTAACAGACTAGAAGTTATACGTTCCGACTTTACATTTTTCAAATACCAAATATACCAACTTAATCATACAATGGAAGTAAATAACTAAATAACTAAGGAGCCACCTTCTCATCCGTCATCTTCAAAGAGCTCCAAAGAAAAACCTACTATTCTCGGACTACTCAAATATAATTGAGTACCCGAGAGTTTAAGGAAAATAAACAACTCAGGTCAGACAATATATCTGGTATGAGTAAAACTCTGAAATAAAAGAGAGTGTATTTAACAATAATATGTGGGACCACGCCGGTAATGCGGAATGGGTTTTCTCACACATAAACAACAATCAAACATAAGAATGGAAAAAAACAATAGGAAACAAATCCAAACATAGATGATGGGCAAAAATAGTATAAAGATCCAGACTTGGAAGAATGGAAATAGTCTGAACAAAATACAAACTGGGAAGAATAGATAAATCAAGATAACAGTCTAAATTTGATAGAATGGAAAAAACCTATAATTGAACATTGTGAAGAATGGTTGACTCTTCACGTTGCAATTATAGAAAAACAATTCGAAGGTTCGAATCAAATAAGAAAAGGAAAATTTTCCAACAATGACTAGGAGGGTGCACCCCCCTTGAAGTATACCTCTACTAATATACTTCTAAGAAGCTGATTTACTCTGTGAAACTTCTCGGAAACCTACAAGCCGGCCCCGCCAAACCTTACCAAGAATCCAAATATTTCACATCTAAATCATAACCGTTTTTAAAGTAACAGTATACCAAAATCTAGATGAGATGTGAAAATATCCTAATGGGAGCAACCCCACATAGCTTGGCCCCCTCTCACGCTTTTGATTTAGTCATTTTCTGGAAAAGGAGATCAAAGCTCAATGGAGCAACAAATCATCTTAGAATGATAATAATAAAGAAGTTGAAGTAACCGATAGCCGAGAAACCAACTATCGAGGATATAAAACGATCGTATATGGAAATTAAGTCTTGTATACTTATCACCACTCGTTGAATTCAAACTTGTATTATTCCTGGGTTAACAATAATGCCAGACAAGTCAAGGTAGTGTTACCTCAAAGTCATGTCGCATGACCATTCTTAACTTTTGGAATAGTGTCAAGTCTACGTCTTTGACGTTTAGTGTTAAGCATACAAATAAATCATTTTCAAATAAGTGATATCGCTTTACGGAAATTAATTCATTTCCATAAACGAATCAAACCTTTTCTTTTAAAAACCAAATTCATGCTTGGCTTCACATTACAAGTATTAGCTTTAAAACAGTTTGTTAAAAGAGTTCACCAACTTTAAAACATCATTATAAAAAGGATTTAATAACTTAAAATCATCCTTATTATATTGATTAATTAACTTTAGAAGTTCATTAATTCAGTTGATGGATTTACTTCATTAGCCTTTGATCCAAAAGAAGTTAATCATTTTTAAACACCATTAATTTAATTAAAAATAATTATAATCAATTAAATTAAATAAATAATTTATTATCATTAATTAAAATGAATAATAAAGTCAAAGCATCCTTTTTCCTTTGATAAATTCACTTTGAAACTTCATTCATTAAGCTAATAAATTAACTTCAAATACCTTTAATTGAAAAGGATAAATTACCATTAAAACATCATTAATTCAATTAATTATTAATATTTGGATATAATTAATTAATAAATAAATAAATATCATTATTTAAAAATGATTTTTTAATTATAAACATCGTTAAAGGGAAGATTAATTAAAGTTAAAACAAGTTGATTAACTTGAAAAGTCGTTAATTAAAAAGATTAATTAATTTAAAAACGGCATTAATTCATTGATTAATTAACTTTAATCCATAATTATTAAAAAATTAATTATCCTTAAACATCATTAAATAAAATGATTAACTAATTTAAATAATCATTAACCAAGTAATCAGTTAAATTTAAAACACATCATTAACTAAGTAATTAGTTAACCTTAATCCTTGTTAATTAAATAATTAATTAATTAAATTAAATAATCATTATTAAAATAATCAATTATTTTTGAATACATCATTAATCAAAACTTGTTTAACCTGTAAAATAATTCCAAGCATGAAAATGAAACCAAATAGTTTCGATAAAGTGAACTTTTCCGTAAGTGCTGATATAGCGACTATCGCTATACGGGCAGTTCGAAAATCAAGTATATGTCATTGCAATACATCCAAACATCACGTAGCAAGGGTATGAAAATATATACATGGTGATTTACAATAATACAACATATATTAAACATTTTCTAACAATATAACTAACTTTAGCCACTAACTTTTCATATCGCTTACTACATACAAACTAACTTCCAAATGCAACAACTTTTTGCAACATGAACCAAACCAACTACCAAACAATCACTACACATATACAATAAGCATTCATAGGTCAATAATATGAGCATTAAAACAGTTTCAAAACTTTGGTTATAAGGGTGGAGTTTTACTCATCGAAATGCTTGCAAACTTAACCGAAATTGCACTATCTTTCCGAATATGACTAGAACCCGGCTTTGCTTTGTCAACGACTTGGATTTTTGGGTCTTGGTGGGCTGTTTTGGTTCGGCCTAGATAAGAGTGGGCTCGGCCATGGTGCAATGGAGTGGTGATGGAGCTAGTTTTTAAGAGGATGGCTTAAGGAAGTGAAGAAAGGTGCTTAAATTTAGAATTTTTGAATATATAAACTAGTTCTGAATTATGTAAAAAAAATTGGAAGCCATGTTTGATATATGTTATCCGGGTTTTTAACCCAGCAGAATCCAGAGGAAGAGAGAACTCCATTGAGTCAGAATAGCTCAAAAGCCAATCGAAGGGACTAGAACAAGGAGCCAAACGCAACCAACAACAAGATCATCATCAAAACAAAGCGGCATGCAACGAGACTACACGAACAACGTTGATACAAAGCAACAAAAGCATGCCAGACATCAAAGTCCAGAAAAAGTATAAGTTCATGGATCGCTAGAGATCCACACACTGTGGATCGCCAGCGATCCATACTTCATCACCGGGTCACTAAGGCACATGGGAAGCGAAGAAAGCCAAAATATGCTAAGTGTATGGATCGCCAACAATCCATACTTATTCATGGATTCTTGGCGAGCTAACTAGGCAAAGAAGGGAAGGGAGAGCAAAGTGATTGGCTCGCACGTGAGCTAAATCTATGGATCGCTAGTGATCTATGGTTTTGGCTTGGGTCGCGAGCTGAGCTTCGTTGCATCTTCCTGAGTCCATCTATAAGCAATCAGTGAACAAACCTGGCCCAGAAACTCTCCAATCTCTATAAATACCAACCTACCTGCAACACAAAGGGGATCTTCTCTGGACTGGTTGTTGAAGCTCTGTTGGAAACTTTCTTCACTCTTCATCCCCTCACAACAATCTCCAAGGGGATTCACTGTGATTCTCCAGTGGATTCCAACTCTGGAGATTCAATCTACCTAAGGATAATCAAAAGCCTTGTAATCAAGCACTACTTGTAATAGCAATCATTCATAATAAAACTATAAAGTGGACGTAGGCATTGTTAACAGCTGAACCACTATAAAAATCTTCTTGTCTTCTTTCTTTTACTGTCTTTTTATATACCTATATTCTGTATTATTGCTCTGTGAGTACAGGGCTGGTGCTTTCACGCTCAAACCAGGGTGTTGATCCATTTTTTGGGTTAACAGGTTCGGCCTAGATAAGAGTAGGCTCGGCCATGGTGCAATGGTGTGGTGATGGAGCTAGTTTTTAAGAGGATGGCTTAAGGAAGTGAAGAAAGGTGCTTAAATTTAGAATTTTTGAAAATATAAACTAGTTTTGAATTATGTAAAAAAAATTGGAAGCCATGAATGGATATGAAAACATGGAAGAGTTTATAAATGAGAAAGAAGAATGTAATGTGAAGAAATGTGTTAGGGTGGGGGTATTTATAGCCATGGAGAGAAGGTAAATTACTTAAATACCTTTTACATTAAAATATGATAAAGTTATGATGAAATCAAGGTAGCTCCATACCTCTTCCACCCTTCTTGCACACAGTGACCCCTTAGGCCACTCCCTTAACATGTTTTTGTATACTTAAGGTGCTTAAGGTGATGGTTATGTACTTTCTTAGGTTTATTTAGGTTTTTATATGCATATTTAGTCAAATCATGTTTTATTTTAAACTAAGCATGGTTATTAACTTTAACACTGTAATTAACTTATCACATGACATAGGTACATGTGTGTGCATGTGTATACGAGTTATAAAAAATGTGCACAATGTTCTCAACGACTTTTCGATGTCGAAAAGTCAAAATTTCGGAAAACATTTTTCGATCATATTTTCTATTTTTATTTGAACTAACTATTTAAGTAAACATATTTTGGAAACGATTTTAACATCATTAATTATTATTTAAAATATGTTTATTTGGTTATCAAAATCCATTATTTAAATATTGAAAATGTTTTAAATAATCAAATACCAAGCGAATAATTTACGGGTCGTTACACTCTCCCCCCTTAAAAGAATTTCATCCTCGAAATTATTACGGAGTGGAAGAAGTAATGAACAACCTAAGAAAAATCAATTTACCTACTTGGGTTTCAATAAATCTAATTGGTTATATTTTCCTTAGTTATATTATCTCTATCATAAACACATGCAATATAAACTTTATAACCACCATATGCAATCAAGTAAAATGATGCAACCAAAAGTAATGTAACAAACATATGTAACAAAATAAAGAGAATATTCTACAATAAATGTTATGCATCCAATATTTTTCAAAATACTTCCAAAATTTAGAACTAAATTCCCGATTTTATATTCAAATATTTTCAAATTTTATTTTTGAATTCCTCAAAAAGGGAAGTAAATCAAAAATCATAATAAAAAATGTCAAGGAGGGGTCCTCCTAATAAAGCATGTAAAATTCTAGAATTAAAACAACATGGAACACTCAGCGGTATTCCGGTTCCTCCAAATACAACAACTAGAGTCTATTATTTTTTCTTCCCCAAAAATTTCCAAAATCACATTTCCAAAAGCATCGGGATTTAAGTCCTAATAAACAACAATTCAAAAACCTTTGTTTAAAAAATTTAACTTTAAACTATGGTATATAAGATCACACAATCAATTAATCAAATTACGTAAAGGAATAAACTAAAACTATCGGTCAATCAAATTCCATAAAGGAAAAATCTAACACTTAGCATTATTAAAAATGTTAGATGACTAATAAACATATCTTAACTTCAGTTCAAAACTTTCTTGATTGTCTAAGAATATAAATAATTTTCTAAGTGTGTCATTTTGCTCACCAACCTTTGTTTATTGCTTAGAGGATTACCTATGATCCTTTAGACAAAATTGAAAGTCACTTTCTAAATTTATTGTTTCTTAATTATACCAATAATTCTAGATCATTTAAATTTTCGTTTAGTATTTTATTTAATACCTAAATTGTTTATGAATTATTTCATAAATTTTCACCTAAGTTTAAAAATATTTTATAAAGTCATTTCTTTATAAAACACCAAATAATAACTTATTCCACCTTATTTACTTGTATAATACTCTTCTATATCCTAAGAGTGCATACAAATACAAATTTTATTTTACTTTTCCACAATTTAGCTGTAGATCTAATTAAAATTTGGGTCTTTAAAATCGAGTCAACCTTTCAACCTCTTTAACTTAGAGTGTTAAAATGGATGATGTTTATGGGTCGATCCAAAACAACAAATACTTTACACCACTTACATGTTTTAAACAAAAGCTATGGTTTTAATAAAACAATGTCTATTAAAACCTTCCTACCCTTTTTACCTTAAGGTGTTATAATGGATGATGTTTATGGACTGGCCCAATAACACCAATTAGTTTACACTGCTTAGATACTTAAAAAATATCTATGGTTTTGATAAAATAATGTTATCAAAACTTTCCTATCCAATCTAACCTAATTAAGTTAGTGTTAAATTATCCCTTATCCTCTTTAAGGGTAAAAATTCATTTATCCAAAGCAATCTTTTATAAAAAAAATATGTATTTGGAAATCAATTCCCTTTGAGGGAACTTAAAAACTAGTTAAACATACTAAATATATTCTTTTATGAAATAACTTCAAACAATTTTATTTACCAAAACTCACTTTGGGTTTGTTCGGATTTGGATTATTTCAATCACACAATGATAAAGAGAATAATTTACTAAGTATTCTACAACGTTCACCAAAGCAAAAATCTGATCATCACTTAGAAGATTATTCAGATTACCACAAAACTAATTGAAATGTTTTCCTTGAATTATCCTAAAAAAATGCATTCCAATTAAAATTTCTTTTCCAAAATATTTATTTTAGAAATATTTTCAAATAATACCACTATTTCTTTTCTCAAAATCTTTTGAAATCATTTCAAACAATTCCGAGATTTAAATTTTCCAAAAACTCTTTAGAATGTTATTTTGAAAGACAAATTTATAATATTAAGTGTATTAAAACAAGGGTAAAAAACAAATGTCATTTTAAACATCGTTTACTAAAATCCCAAAACAATTTACACTTAGCTTTATTTATAAACAATTCTATTTGAAAGTTCTTATTAAAAAACCATCATTTATTTCTTTAAAACAATATTTATTATCTCAAAGGATAATAAAACAATTTATATACCTTTTCTAAATTTAAATAATATTAATCGTCCCAGGGGATGATTTTACAATTCTCTTTTTAAGACTTTAAAACCACATTAATTTTCCCCAAAGAAAATAAACCAAATTTTAAAATCTTTTTTTAAATTTTAAAACAACATTAATATCCCAGAAGATTATTAATCAAATTTATAATTTTCTTTTAATAAAAAATCAATTATGTATAAAATAGTTAATTATTCTCAAAACACTTTCATCAAATCGGTAAATTAACTTTAAAACACTAAATCAATCGTTTAACTTTAAAACATTTTTATCAAATCAGTTAATTTACTTTAAACTCATTTATTAAATCAATTAATTAACTTAAAATATTATTTATTAAAAGATTTATTAAATCTAAGGTTTATTAAATCTTAATAATCATTAATTAAAAAGAATGATTACTTTTAAATATCATTAATTAAGATGATTATTAATTTTCAAATATCATTAATTAAAATAATTAATTAAATTCAAATATCATTACTTAAAATGATTAATTAAATCCAAATCTCATTAATAAAAAAGATTAATTAATTTTAAAAATCATTAGTTAAAATGATTGATGTAACGATTGCGATTTTTCGTCGCTCGAAAATCGACATTAATACGACCACAGTATCAACTGCCGAGTAATCGAATGCCGGAAAACCGAATTTTTATAGAGAAAAAGAAGAGGTGGAAGAAGACAGAAGGAAAAGAAAGAAGAAACAACAGAAAAACACAGAAATAGAAACAATATCAGAATCTCACATTCGCAGCGGAACAACATATAATAGATAAATGAATAATCTTTAAATCAAAGAACTATATCATTTTTATACATTACATCTGTGACGACCGCCCATGACCCCTGCACCGAATCTAGAGATAGAGCGCTGTAAAGTGTGCCAGGCGACCATGGACGATTGTCAAGGTAAGATTTAAAACAACAGAATCTATCGTATTACTCACAGCGCATGGACAAAATACAATAGAACATATGTATAGTGAAGCTTTACAGAACAAAATGACATCATATAAAACTCCATAATAGTTGAATACAAGCATCCACATAGTCAATACATCCAGCCTCACTACATATCTCTCAGAGAATACAAAACAGCGGAATATCCAGTACATATAAGAAGAAAATATGCAACCCTCTAGCTCGTCTTCGATATCAGCATCGTGAGAAGAGAACAGCACCTGTCACCTGCTACCTAGTCTGCCCGTCCCAAAATGGACGAACAGCCCAAGGCAATAAGAATTAAAACATAAAGCCTTGAGTCAGACAACAGTCTTAGTGAGCAGTAAATTAACTAACAACATACCAAAAGAGCATAAGGGAAAAAGGAATAGGAATACAACCCTCCCACTCCAACCTCATTCTACAGTGATAGCCTCCAGACACATACTAAGCAGAAGCAAACATAGCAGAGCATACAATTTAACGTAAAGCTACTATCACTCGAGTCAAGGGCGATGTTTTCCAAGTACCAAGGCCTAAATCAGATAAGCACCCAGAAAATACCGCTCTTGAGTCCGAAATGACGTTACAACCAAACATCCATGACTCTGGCTATCACTGTTATCATTGCTTCGATATCACCGTTAATTGAATGACCGGCACATTCTTTCAGCCGTCCGTCAAGGGCTAATGGAAACCCCGGTTCTAGACATAACTCCCGCACGTCGTCGCAGCCCGTTCCTAGGACTATCGAATCTGCCCAGAGTACTCGACCATCAACAGTTAGCCGTTGGGACTATCGAATCTGCCCAAACGTACTCTTGCTTAGAGCATGCTAGAACCTTCAACAATGATGCTATCCAAGCCTCCTAGTCATCCTCCTCGACGACTATTCTCGTATCCATTCATTATCCTCAACTCGAATCATATCACCGAGTTATCAACATGCTTGGAATGATCCCGTCTGGATTAGACCAAGTCTTCATCACATGATTGCCTCGCTTCATTACATCCTCGCAAAGCCTCATCTCAACATCACTTCATCGAATCTATGCATAAGAGCTTCATCATTCCGCTACATATGCCACGAGCAGCTTTTCCAATTCAAGAGCCTTTCCCTTAGCTTTTGAATCGTCTTCGGTCTAAATCTAATCATCAATCATCTAGTTCATAACAATCAATCAAATCAAACATCAATCCAAACAATCAAGCATTCAAATATGATCTAAGTAGACAATTATAACAATAATGGCATTTTCGTAATTAAAGAGTTGAAAGTCCAATAAGCATGAAAACATGGATTATATCTCTACAAACTTGATGAATGAACTTGCATAGGTTAACATATGATAAAATGGATGTAACATCATCATGAACAATGGATCTATATGGATCTACACTTTGGATGAAGAAAATGCATGGAAATCTCTATTTTAACATCAAATCGAGCCAACAATCCGATATACTCCTTTGGATCCGTGTGAGAGATAATCACCACTCACCAAATCACCTAAACAACCCCAAATCAACACGCTTCAGATCTGGACAGCAAAGGATCAAGCTTGATCTATCACAAATCCGCTTCAAATGAAGAAATCTCTCTTGAAAAGATGAAGATCTTCAATCTAAGCTCTTGAATCTTCAATCTTGATCTTCGATTTGGATGGATGGAAGCACTAGATTAGAGTGGAGAAAAGAAGTGAAGAAGTGTAGAAGTCGAGCTCTCAAAATGGCAGCACTTCGTCGCTTCAAAATCCGGATCCCAAAAATGAAGAGAAGCTCTCCTATTTATAGCAGAAAATACCCTAAGTCGTAACTCGGCTATCTTCTTAAGTCGCTGCCGACTTAACACTATGCCGACCTACGACCTAATGCTTTGCCATCCTACGACTTAACCAGAAGCATCTGCGACCTAACAACTGCTATCTCCTAAGTCGGTCACGACTTATAGCATGCGCGCCTACGACTTAAGACTCATGCGCCTCTAGCGACTTACCACTAGTCACGACTTATAACTCGGCAGAAGATACGACTTAACAGATCTGTGCTTCTACGACTTAACAAACAACTGGGTTACGACTCAACCCCTAAGTCGTCTACAACTTAACACATAGGCTCTCTTAAGGTCGCCAACACGTACTCCTTAGGTCGCTAACCCACCCAGTCGACTTAACTTGGTAACAACTTAACCCTTAGGTCGCTTACGACCTAACCAACCAAGCTACCAGACGACCTAACACATAGCGACCTATCCCTTAACTCGGTCACTACGACCTAACTCTAACCTTAAGTCGTCTACTATCATAAGTCGGTCAACCCACTAACTCGTCCAACCGACCTAACTTCTATACGCTCTAAGTCGTTGCCGACCTAACCACACTAACCCAGTAACCACTAGGTCGCTTACTCCACTAGGTCTGCCTACCCTTGAGTCGCCATATCCTTAAGTCGGTCAGTTCTTTAGGTCGTTAACTCGCCCTGCCGACCTAATACTTAACCAAATCCTAGGTTGCATAATTCTATAGGTCGCTCCAACTAACCCACGACCTAACACTAACCCGCCGAATTCCTTAACTCGGTCACGACTTAGCTCTTAGGTCGTTCACGACCTAGGACTTAGATAAATCTGCCTAAAAATCTGAAATGACTTAAAAATGCTAAAATTCCAGATTTTGACGAACTTGTCGATCCGTAAAAATACGGGTCGTTACATTCTCTCCCCCTTAGGAATTTCGCCCCCGAAATTCCAAGCAATCAAAAACTATTCTGTACGCCTACCATCCATAGCAATCAACAAACCATGCATCCAATTCTAACTTAGCGTACAGAATTCTAAAATTAGAACAAGTTACAATATCGCGAGAGGACACGACACCTTAGGGCCATACCTTGAAGAGTTCAGGATGAGCTGCCTTCATCCTCTCTTCCACCTCCCACGTACAGTCGTTATCATCATCACTCCATTGTATCTTGAGCAACTTAACTACCTTCCTCCTGAGCTGTTTCGTGTCAGTTTCAACAACACGAAGCGGCTTACGAGGTCTTCTATCGACTGGATCAACTTCGAAATCTTCACAGCTATCAGCAGAAACCACCGTACTCGAGTCGTGTACATACTTCCGTAGATATGATACATGAAAAACATTGTGCACACTCGACATCTTCTCTGGTAACTCCAATCTGTAAGCGAGCTTTCCAATTCGCTCGATAATCGGGAATGGTCCAACAAATCTCGGAGTCAATTTTCCTTTCTTCCTGAATCGAATAACATTCTTCAATGGAGAAATCTTCACAAAAACCATATCTCCTACGTCGAATTCCAAATCCTTTCGACGCTTATCGGCATAACTCTTCTGACGGTCTTGGGCTGCCTTCATTCGTTGCCGAATGATCTCTATGCAATCCGAAGTCTGTCGAATCATCTCTGGCCCAAGCATCAGCTTTTCTCCAGTTTCCAACCAACATGTCGGAGAGTTACACGACCTTCCATACAATGCCTCATACGGTGCCATACCAATGCTTGACTGGTAACTGTTGTTGTATGCAAACTCCACCAAATGAAGCTGATCTTCCCATGATCCTCTGAAATCCAAAACACAAGCTCTGAGGAGATCTTCCAAAACTCGGTTGACTCTCTCGGTCTGACCATCTGTTTGAGGGTGATAAGCTGTACTCAAACACAACTCGGTTCCCAAAACTTCCTGGAAGCTCTTCCAAAATCCACTAGTGAACAATGGATCTCGATCGCTCACTATACTCTTCGGAATACCATGGAATCGAACTATCCACTTAACATACAACTCAGCCAACTTTGATGCCGTTCTAGTCGATCGAACAGGAATGAATCGTGCACTCTTAGTCAGACGATCCACAATGACCCAAATCCCTTCATTTCCCGTTCTGGTTCTAGGCAATCCATCAATAAAATCCATCGACACTTGTTCCCACTTCCATGTAGGAACTTCTAAGGGCTGAAGCAATCCACTTGGCTTCTTCTGTTCAGCCTTTACCAACTAGCAGTTCATACACTTGGAAATGAAATCTCCAACATCCTTCTTCATGCCTTCCCCGTAGTAGGTTCTCTTCATATCCCGATACATCTTATTTCCACCTGGATGAATTGTCAACTTCGAGTGATGACTTTCCTTCAGAACTTCACTCCTCAATTCATCTATATCGGGAACAACTAGTCGTCCTTGCTTTCGAAGCCAACCTTCTCTATCGACCTCGAATCCTTTATCCTTTTCTGGCTCCAATCCAGATTCCAAATCACGGATAATCTTGACAAGCTTATCATCTCGCTTTTGGCTCTCGCCAATTCTTTCCACAAGAGAAGGTCTTATCGATAAGTTTGCCAACATCTCAGGTTCCAATTCACATCTAGGCCTGAAGTCAAATCCAGCTAAATACTCGAGATTCTTCCATTCTGAAAACATGACCCCCAATCCTGCATGTCTTCGACTTAACGCATCTGCCACTGCGTTACCTTTTCCCGGAGTATAAGCTATACCAAAATCATATGATGCTAAAAACTCTAGCCAACGTTGCTGCCGAAGATTCAAATCCTTTTGGGAGAAAAGATACTTCAATGACTTGTGATCCGTGAACAACTCAAATCGAACTCCCAACAGATAATGTCTCCACATCTTCAGAGCAAATACAATCGCCGCTAACTCCAAATCATGAGTCGGGTAATTCCTTTCATGCGGCTTCAATTGTCGACTGGCATACGCAACAACTTTATCCTTCTACATCAGCACTGCTCCAAGTCCAGTACCACATGCGTCGGTGTAAACCACCATCTCATCATTCCCACTAGGAATAGTCAAAACAGGAGCACTCGTCAATCTCTCTTTCAGGATTCCAAAAGCTTGCTCACACTTAGCATCCCAACTGAACACTTGGTTCTTTTTCGTCAATCCTGTTAACGGTGCAGCTACCTTGGAGAAGTCTTTGATAAACCGTCGATAATATCCTGCTAATCCAAGAAAACTTCTCATATCAGATGCATTCTTAGGTCTAACCCAATCCTGGATTGCTGCCACCTTAACGGGATCAACCGCTATTCCACTTCCAGAAATCACATGGCCTAAGAACCTCACTTCACTCTTCCAGAAGTGACACTTCGAAAACTTAGCCTTCAGCTGATGTTTGCGTAAGATTTCCAAAACAATACGCAAGTGCGTCTTGTGCTCTTCTTCAGTTCTGGAATAAATCAGAATATCATCCACGAACACAAGTACGAACTTGTTCAACTGATCTCTGAACACTCTATTCATAAGATCCACAAAATATGCTGGCGCGTTAGTCAATCCAAACGGCATTACCAGCCACTCAAAGAAACCGGATGGTGTCCTAAAAGCAGTCTTCGGCACACTATCCTTTGCTACCCTCAACTGGTGAAATCCCGTTGCCAAATCCATCTGAGAAAACACCTTAGCTTCGTGAAGCTGATCAAACAAGTCATCTATCCTTGGCAATGGATACTTGTTCTTCTTAGTCACCTTATTCAGCTCACGATAATCCACACACAATCTCAACGACCCATCTGCCTTGGTTGCAAACACAACTGGTGCACCCCACTCGGACACACTACGCCGAATGAATCCTTTCTGTAAAAGGTCATCAACTTGCACCCTCAACTCCTGCTGTTCCCTAGGCGCCATCCGCCTAAGAGGCATCACAACAGGTCTGGCCCCTTCAACAAGATCTATCTGAAACTCGATCTCTCTATGCGGCGGCAACCCTTTGACTTCGTCAAAGACATCCTCGAATCCGTTTGCGATTGGCACTAAAGACAGTCCATCCCGTGGAACAACTAGCGAATACATGAAGCTCATGAAGACGCCTTCCTCATGCTTACATCGTATCACAACCTTTCGCCCCTCCACATTCTCGACTGTCACCTCCAGCCTCTCACAATCAACCTTAGCCGCATACTTCCTAAGCCAGTCCATACCCAAAATAATTCCGAACCCCGCAAAGTTCAGAACAAAGCAATCACAAACAAAAGAGCAACCATGACTCGATACAACTAGACCACGGCATAACATACACAAACAAGACGAACCCCCAACTGGATTAGTCACAACCAATGGCCTATCAACAATATCCGGTTCCAAACCTAACCGGCCTACGAGTTCATTACAAACAAACGAATGCGACGCTCCAGTATCAAACAAAACTCTAACTGGAACACCACATAGGAAAAGAGTACCTTGAACAACCACACTCTTTCCTTTCTCTTCAGCAGTAGGAGCTTTTGAAGATGATGGAACAGCTCCCAAAGCATAAGCTTGCACAATCTGCTTATCTCTTCTCGGTTCTGGACAATTCTTCCTGAAATGTCCCGGCTTGTCACAGTTGTGACACTTCATCGGTGCCTTCGGATTCTTACAATCCTTAGAGAAATGGCCCTTCTGCTGACAATTGTAGCAAGTCACCTCGCCTTTCGGCTTCTTCTGGCCATCCTTACCCTTCTGCTGCTGCTGCTTCCTCTTCTGGTTTCCACCCTGCTGTGGTTTAGATTCTCCCTTGGTCACAGCAACAACAGATCCTTCCTTAGGAAACAGACTCTCATGCCTAAGAGCTTTCTCTACAAGCTTCTCAAATGAATCGTCCAAATGATCCACCAACTGTCTCCCAAGATAACTATCCAAGCCGGTCACAAACTTCTCATTCTTCTGATAAGCAGACTCAATATATGACCGGGCATATTTGGACAAAGCTTCAAACTCAGAAACATACTCAAGAATAGATCTTCCGCCTTGCTTGAGCTCCACAAACTTCTTGAACAGAACAGACTTCTGAGCTGTAGAAATGAACTTAGCTTCAAATCTGACTTGGAATTGCTCCCAAGTAATCTCCTCCTCCGCAGTATTGATGGTAATAGAGTTCCACCAATCAGAGGCTCTCCCTTGAAGCTGCCTTGATGCCAACTTCCTCTTAGTTGCATCATCAATTCCCAAATCACCAAAGATCCTTCTACAAGCATCTATCCATCTCTGGACTTCGATAGTTGATTCTGTTCCTAAGAAAACCTTTCCTCCAAGAGCAGTATAGTCTTTACACAACTTAGCAAAATCCACCGGTTTTGGAGTTTGAACTTGAACTCCAACATCAACTGCCGCCCCCGGAACTGGTATCCTCCTCATGATCGAAGTCATCATAGCTTCGAACATGGCTGCATAATCAGCAGTCTCTTCAGTAGCACGGCCTTCCCTAGCAGCTGGTCTCCCTCTTCGACTCATTCTCAATATCTATAAAAAGGAATGATTAGAACATCTAGAGAAACAACTGCATAAAGGACTGACTTACTGCTAAACTACTATATTATATATAGTAATCATCCATCAAAATACAATTACGTCTCTCATACGTAGTTACGACAGCGAGCGTTGGGTAAAATCGATTAACCAATGCTCTGATACCAAATGTGACGACCGCCCATGACCCCTGCACCGAATCTAGAGATAGAGCGCTGTAAAGTGTGCCAGGCGACCATGGACGATTGTCAAGGTAAGATTTAAAACAACAGAATCTATCGTATTACTCACAGCGCATGGACAAAATACAATAGAACATATGTATAGTGAAGCTTTACAGAACAAAATGACATCATATAAAACTCCATAATAGTTGAATACAAGCATCCACATAGTCAATACATCCAGCCTCACTACATATCTCTCAGAGAATACAAAACAGCGGAATATCCAGTACATATAAGAAGAAAATATGCAACCCTCTAGCTCGTCTTCGATATCAGCATCGTGAGAAGAGAACAGCACCTGTCACCTGCTACCTAGTCTGCCCGTCCCAAAATGGACGAACAGCCCAAGGCAATAAGAATTAAAACATAAAGCCTTGAGTCAGACAACAGTCTTAGTGAGCAGTAAATTAACTAACAACATACCAAAAGAGCATAAGGGAAAAAGGAATAGGAATACAACCCTCCCACTCCAACCTCATTCTACAGTGATAGCCTCCAGACACATACTAAGCAGAAGCAAACATAGCAGAGCATACAATTTAACGTAAAGCTACTATCACTCGAGTCAAGGGCGATGTTTTCCAAGTACCATGGCCTAAATCAGATAAGCACCCAGAAAATACCGCTCTTGAGTCCGAAATGACGTTACAACCAAACATCCATGACTCTGGCTATCACTGTTATCATTGCTTCGATATCACCGTTAATTGAATGACCGGCACATTCTTTCAGCCGTCCGTCAAGGGCTAATGGAAACCCCGGTTCTAGACATAACTCCCGCACGTCGTCGCAGCCCGTGCCTAGGACTATCGAATCTGCCCAGAGTACTCGACCATCAACAGTTAGCTGTTGGGACTATCGAATCTGCCCAAACGTACTCTTGCTTAGAGCATGCTAGAACCTTCAACAACGATGCTATCCAAGCCTCCTAGTCATCCTCCTCGACGACTATTCTCATATCCATTCATTATCCTCAACTCGAATCATATCACCGAGTTATCAACATGCTTGGAATGATCCCGTCTGGATTAGACCAAGTCTTCATCACATGATTGCCTCGCTTCATTACATCCTCGCAAAGCCTCATCTCAACATCACTTCATCGAATCTATGCATAAGAGCTTCATCATTCCGCTACATATGCCACGAGCAGCTTTTCCAATTCAAGAGCCTTTCCCTTAGCTTTTGAATCGTCTTCGGTCTAAATCTAATCATCTAGTTCATAACAATCAATCAAATCAAACATCAATCCAAACAATCAAGCATTCAAATATGATCTAAGTAGACAATTATAACAATAATGGCATTTTCGTAATTAAAGAGTTGAAAGTCCAATAAGCATGAAAACATGGATTATATCTCTACAAACTTGATGAATGAACTTGCATAGGTTAACATATGATAAAATGGATGTAACATCATCATGAACAATGGATCTATATGGATCTACACTTTGGATGAAGAAAATGCATGGAAATCTCTATTTTAACATCAAATCGAGCCAACAATCCGATATACTCCTTTGGATCCGTGTGAGAGATAATCACCACTCACCAAATCACCTAAACAACCCCAAATCAACACGCTTCAGATCTGGACAGCAAAGGATCAAGCTTGATCTATCACAAATCCGCTTCAAATGAAGAAATCTCTCTTGAAAAGATGAAGATCTTCAATCTAAGCTCTTGAATCTTCAATCTTGATCTTCGATTTGGATGGATGGAAGCACTAGATTAGAGTGGAGAAAAGAAGTGAAGAAGTGTAGAAGTCGAGCTCTCAAAATGGCAGCACTTCGTCGCTTCAAAATCCGGATCCCAAAAATGAAGAGAAGCTCTCCTATTTATAGCAGAAAATACCCTAAGTCGTAACTCGGCTATCTTCTTAAGTCGCTGCCGACTTAACACTATGCCGACCTACGACCTAACGCTTTGCCATCCTACGACTTAACCAGAAGCATCTGCGACCTAACAACTGCTATCTCCTAAGTCGGTCACGACTTATAGCATGCGCGCCTACGACTTAAGACTCATGCGCCTCTAGCGACTTACCACTAGTCACGACTTATAACTCGGCAGAAGATACGAATTAACAGATCTGTGCTTCTACGACTTAATAAACAACTGGGTTACGACTCAACCCCTAAGTCGTCTACGACTTAACACATAGGCTCTCTTAAGGTCGCCAACACGTACTCCTTAGGTCGCTAACCCACCCAGTCGACTTAACTTGGTAACAACTTAACCCTTAGGTCGCTTACGACCTAACCAACCAAGCTACCAGACGACCTAACACATAGCGACCTATCCCTTAACTCGGTCACTACGACCTAACTCTAACCTTAAGTCGTCTACAATCATAAGTCGGTCAACCCACTAACTCGTCCAACCGACCTAACTTCTATACGCTCTAAGTCGTTGCCGACCTAACCACACTAACCCAGTAACCACTAGGTCGCTTACTCCACTAGGTCTGCCTACCCTTGAGTCGCCATATCCTTAAGTCGGTCAGTTCTTTAGGTCGTTAACTCGCCCTGCCGACCTAATACTTAACCAAATCCTAGGTTGCATAATTCTATAGGTCGCTCCAACTAACCCACGACCTAACACTAACCCGTCGAATTCCTTAACTCGGTCACGACTTAGCTCTTAGGTCGTTCACGACCTAGGACTTAGATAAATCTGCCTAAAAATCTGAAATGACTTAAAAATGCTAAAATTCCAGATTTTGACGAACTTGTCGATCCGTAAAAATACGGGTCGTTACAACATCATCATCAGAGTTTACAACAATGATATACAACACAACTGGACAGTTATACAAACTTGTCCATATACAGAATACACAGCGGAATAATACATAGTATAGGTGATACGTCTCGCCATCCAGCTCGCCAATGAGCTCCACAGCACTCCAAAATCCAGAATAACCTAATAACCTAACTCTAGACTGCCCGTGTTGAAATTGGTGGGCACCCAGAGTTTAGGAAGGGAACAATAAACTCTGAGTCAGTCATGGTGACTGGTGTGAGAACTTAAAACAGTTATTTATCTTTAGAAACAAACAACAATAGAATTTTAACATTGAAACCCGCAATGCTTTTGGAAAATGAAACTACCATAAGACCTCCCGCCACACACACAATGCAAACGCAGAATTGGAGGAGATTTCTTCTTATGATAGTCAAATATGCTTACTACGCAAATCATTTGATTATTATTACTAGTGCATAGTGCAGAAAACATTTTGAAAGTATAATATTAATCTTAGCCAGCATAGGCATTTCACGTTATGCCTACTATAGCTACTATGTTCAATAGCAGGTTACCGCCACATTCCATAGCAGGTTATACAATTGCAATCGTAAAGGTTCGTATTGTTTCTTTGGATTTCCAACAAATGGTCAGGCTAAGGAACTTCCTTTCCTACTGCCGAATGGGATCGCCTCTGGCTGGACGTCCCGAGAGACAAACTGCTCTCTGCCAACAAAGCCGGGTTACCCCTGTAACTAGGTAACTCATGAATATGTCATCACCCGGTCCTTTGGGACCTTTATCCGAGCGCTCGGTAGCAACATCACACATAATAAATAAAGTGTGTCTACATGAGTAAGTATCTGGGCTCCATACCATGATACCACCCCTTTCCAGAAGGAAATGACATACCCTAAAGGGCGCGACCCTCATAACCTTGCCGCAACATTCTTGTTTCGACCATTTCCGGGTTGTGAGGCCCTGACGAAGTCTCGTCCACAAAGCTACGCTTTATACAAAAGCTATGCTTTGGGTCAAACAAATGATCAAAGTAATGATCACAAAGATAAATGATCAAATAAATGATCATATCACAAATGATCAAACAATGATCATTTCACAGCAACACTCAGCATGTCATATTACCAAATTGGGAATATATCGCTGATAAATTTCAACTACATAACCTCTGAGCTCATACGTCTCAGAGAAGGGTGTTAAGCTAAGAGAATAAATTCTCCGCCACCAACAGAAATGTATTTGAAAGAAATCAGCTTTATATCTCAAAACGTAATGTCAGACAAGTAACCATACAAGTCTGTTCCGGGTTCGAACAGAACCGAAGGCACTTCCAAAGAAGCCCTTGCAATCCTGATATTCACAATCCCGATAAAACTTCCCATCACAAAGGAAATCTCTATACCGTAGCTAACGGTGTAGACACAATCGATAGGTCATCCTATCGTTTTCACAAATACCCGGTCTTCACCACCGGTCTTCAATACGATCCATATCGTCGTATCACTAATTCGGAATGGGTTATACGACCTAAAGGTCCTTTCCCGGCTAACCCGAATAGTGAGCGCTTATTCAAAAACAAGTGTGGTATTCAAATTCAAGTAAATCACAACAAATACCCATTCAAGGTAATTATTGATAGTCGGTTATTTAACTATCAATAGGCATGCACAACATCATCAGATTCCAAATAATTTTCCAAATTATTTATCTTCCAAAAATATCTTTATGAGATATATAATTTCCACACTTCAACTATTTGAAAACAATTTCAAATCAATTTTCACATTTCAATTTATCTTTGAAGATAAATCTCAAAACATTTCACTTCATATTGGAAAAGCATTTCCATACTTATTTAATAATAAGTAATCCTCAAATCTTATTTATTTTTGACATTCGAAAATATTCGATATACTTAAGTCCAGTTAAGTATATATTTATTCTTTAAGGAAACATTCTCTTAAACATTTATTTGAGTCAAAACGAATGTTACGTAAAACATTGTTACGACAACTCAAAATGACTAGTATAGGGATTCGAAATTTAGATAGATATATACATCCCAATACTATATAAAATATTTCCTTTCGGAAACCATTTACTATAACAACAGTGTTATAGTCCACCATTTCCTTATTCCTCGAAACGTCTATTTCAACAATAACTGTTGAAATCTATGTTTTCGATACTTAACACATTTCAAAACATCTTTAAATCGTTTTCATTTCTATTTAAAATATCACTTTCCCAAAACATCTCTGTTTTATTTAATAATACATTCACTGTCCAAAATCGTGAATATAATTCGTTATCCAAATTCAACATTGCTACATATTTTATTTAAAGGATTATCCACTGTCCAAAATCGTGAATATACTTCCTTTAACAAGCTATAATAATTCACTTATCAAAATAAGTCAAATTTCGGATTTATAAAACAACGTTTATAAATTCCATTTATATTTTATAACAACTTCAAGTTATAAAATCACTTTATTAACAAATTCTGTCCATATCCCCTTTAGAAGCCAAAATCCAAATTATAAGCAAATTACTTATAATTCTCTATTTACAAATTCATTCATTTTATAACTTCCCAAATCATAGATTCTATCCTTTTATAAATCCATTTATATTATCGTTTTAAAACGTCTTTAAAACTCCTTTATAATTTCATCACTTAGATTTATAAAAATTAAATTTTGGTTTCATACCACAAAATTCTTAATTTTTTTATACCATTAAAATTATAACATTTATTTATTTAAAATGAATCAATTCCAAAATTTAATAAAACGTATATTTTCCAAAAATCACTTAAAAATCCATTTAAAATCAAAATCGTTATTTTTAAACTTAAAAAATGAATCCGATGACGCAACAGCACCAAATAATCAATCACGGCTTCCAAACATCATATATCGATATGATAACAGAATATATCACAATATCTGTAAATAAATCAATACGGTGAGGAATCCAGTCGGATCCCTCCAACCTGTTTCCCTGCATCCACAGATGTTAGCACAATACCAATTTCACGTCAATGTGAAATTATCGCGGTATATGGGATTTATAAATATTATCCGCTATTATGCGGCGCAATAGGGTCTCATCCGCTGTACAATGCGGGAAATCAACTCCAATATATACATATTCCAATATATATATTGCTATATACATATATAATACCAATTCCACTAAACATTGGAATATTCGCGGTATATGTTTTTAATAAATAACCTCCGCTTAATAACGGCGTATAATGTCTATTTCAACACAACAGATATCAATTTAACATCCAATCACACAATCAACAATTTTAAATCTAACTATTTAAAATTTAAATCGAAACAAAACATTCGATTGAGTGAGGAGTTCTCACCTTGCTTTCCATTCCGTTCCAGCTTTTATTTTGAATAAAATTAAACGGATGTTTAATTTTACCCGAAATTTTCACTGACTCCAATCACTTCTAATTCAGTTCCATCGTGTAGTGCTCGTCAATACGATTCCAACGCAACTGGTTTCATGCGTTTTCGACCTCGTAACAAAAGGTTATGCTATTTTAAAATTTGAACGAATTATAATATATATAAATTTACAAATTCTTTTTAATTTCAAACCCCACATCAGATCTGGACCGTTGATTCTGCTTTGATCAGATCTGGGCTGTGACCCTATGCTTCTTCTCCAACGTGAATATCACGTTCACAACCAACCCATAGCCTCCACCAAACCCTAATTGCTCCGGCCTCCTCGATGCACGAAACCACATCACTTCACCACCAAATCGAAGCCAACACTTGACTCCACCCTCACCCCAAATAGCACCAAGCTCGGCCTCATCTAGGCTTGGGAATTCGTGCCCAAAGGCAGCCCAAACACGACCCCCTAGCAGCCTCCCCGTTGCTCCAATTCCGATCATGACCGTTGATCTCGTAGATCTCGTCGTGCTCTACGACTTTGTAGTTGAGAGTTTTTGCTAATTGTTGATGGATTGAGAGATTTGGAGGGAAGAAGATGAACGTTTTCTGGCTATTAAAACGTTTCGGGCGGCTAGGGTTAAGAGAATTAGGGTTTTGAGCTGAAACGCGCGTATATATATACGTATAATCTATTATTTTAATATTAAATTCATTTTAAAACGACTTTTTCAAACGATCTCCAAATCACACGTGCCGCCTGGCATTCGTAAGGTTTACCCGCGTTCCGAACACAATGGAACGTGTTTCGGAGGCTAATTCGATCATATGTGAGAGTTACAGAAATAAACAGTCAAATTTAAATTAAACCGATTTCGATGCGTTTTCGCTTGCCCCGGACAAATGGTACATCCGATTGACACGAAATTTGAAACCATACAATAATATCACATTACGGATCCGATGAAACTGGTTTCGTCGAAATCCGAGACTTTTTGAAAAATGACTATTTTAACTCGCCAAATTAATATTAAAACAATTTCGATGCGTTTCGAGCTGCTACGGTCAAACGACAACTCTGATTGCTACGAAAATTGAAATCCGATAATAACATACTATTACGGATCCAATGGAACTAGTTTCGTCCAATTCTGAGACTGTCCCAAAAATGGCTAATTTCACTAGTCGATTAAATATTAAAATATTCAATTTCCACATATTAACTCTAAATTCGATTTTAAAAGTTCTATAACATCATTCTAACTTCAATATGATTTAATATAACTTTATAACTTTTCAATCACATTAAACCCAATTTCAATTATTTCTGGAATTTCAAACATTAATTTATCGATTAAATTATCCAATTAAATCCAATTATTCGAATTTTAAATTATTCGACTTAATTAATTCCACTTGTTAATATTTAAAATTAATTAAATATTCGAATTTCAAATGTCAGAAATTCTGGGTCGTTACAAACTTCCCCCCTTAAAAGAATTTCGTCCTCGAAATTACCAAGTAAGAAAAATTCACAAAATCCATTAACTTTCCAGAAATCCATTTAGTGAAAATTTTATATTCACCTTTTTCAAAACCTTTAACTTCAATCAAAACAATGGTTTCCATTTTCTAGTTCAATTCCTACATTTTCATTTCAATTTGGAAATTGACTTTTCATTAACAAAAATTTCCAAAATTTCCCGAAAATTTTCTAACGCCCTAAATTTCCAGAAAAATTCGCCAGCGTCTCCTTTGCGCGGTTCGATCGTAGTAGGATCACAATAGACATAAATATGTATACATCGACCCACCCGGTCGGAAAAGAAGAAAAACAGTTCATATTTCCTATTTTTATTGCGTAGGCGTACCTTTTTAGCATTTTTAAGCAAAGCAGTTATTTATTAGCATATTTGCGCAACCATACCAACCGATCGGTAGCCACCGCACCTGTACCTACTCAATTTAAACATGTAAGTGACATATATATAAGGTTATTAACAATTTATTATTTTAAACAACTACAACACTTGCATATCAAAGAAATGCATACTAAACAAGGTTTATAAGCAACTTATAAAATCTCAACATCACTTGTAATTGTTTACAACCAATTCGTATACAATGACATTCAATTATTCGTTTTCAATTAGTTTACATTCACTAATTTACATTCAAGATGGTTCACTTTCAATTCAAATCAATTTCTATTTAAATTTACTTCACTTTCAATTTAAATCCAATTACATAACTTTCAATTTTTTTTTCAATTCAATTTCATTAATACTTAATGAATCAAATACAAGCAACTAACAACCATCTAACAACCAATGTCATTACCAACACAACCAAATAAATTCAATTTACTTTACATTCAATTTGGTTCGACATTTTTAATTCCAATTGGTTTAATATTAAATTGACTTCCATTCAATTATTCAACTTCTAACTTATTAGCTTTTAATGAATTAATACTTACATCCATTATTCATTTTCAATTATTCACATTAAATTGATTAACATTCAATCCATCTGTTAATTCAATTGCTAATTCATTTTACAAATAAAGTTGAATTTCATTTATATAGCTCAAGTTCACATTCATTTAATAAATTCACTTGATTATTTTACTTCGATACCAGAATCAACTTCATTCAACATCACTTAAATTATATTCCATTTCAAACATCATTTGTTCAAATTAACTTAAGTTTCCACTTATTAATCAAATTCAGATTCCAATTCTATTTAACTTTTACCAAAGTCAAAATTTATTATCTCATATTATAAGTTCAAAACTGGATTACTTATATTTAACAATTACAGCTTGGATTTATTTGATTCACTTATACTTACTTTAATTTAACTCCATCCTTTAAGTTAAATCTATTATATCAACAATTCAAATTATATAAGTATCAACTCATTATCATTCCCATAAATATTTCAAATAGGATTCCAGAGTCTTTTCAACCTTTCAAAACCATTTTTGAAATCAATTCAATTTATCCTTTGAATTTCCAAAACCAAATCCAAATTTTCCAAACAATTTTCATTTAAAATAATTTGGCAGCAATTCCGCTTTTGGAAACCCGAAAATGAACACCAATGATGTCGCGATCATCATCGGAATTATTTTCCAACGACCTCAAAAGAGTTTAGAGCTTTCATCTCTCCAAAACAGTTTTCCAAAATATCAAATCCTTTCAAAAACATTTCTCTAGAATTTTATTTCAGATTATAAATCACATTCACAAATCTTTTACTTAAAAAAATTTCACTTCTATATATAAGATTTTTTTTACCATTGTAAATCATTTTAATTATAATTTCATACTTATAATTCATTCGCTTATACAATTCATTCTTTTACAATCGTTGTTTTATTTAACTTATTCAAACAACTTTTATTAACTTATATATATATATATATATATTCAACAATCAAACAATTCAATCATACACACTTTAATAATTTCAGAAAATTATGTCCTTTATATACAAAATATAATTGAGGTAAAATTATTTCATTTACCCAATTTCTTTTAAAACAATATCGTGCCGAATTGTTCTGAACAAGTGTTTAGAGATCCCTATCGATAGAGTTGTAAAGACTATATCGACCATAATCCATATACCACTCAACAAATCAATCATCACAATATAAAAAAAAATTATATTCACTAACAAATACGCGCTCGTATCTATTATTACACTCAACTCATTCTAGAGTACTACTGACTCTATCTCTAATGAGTAACACCCAACAGAGCCATGGTTGTCGCTTAACCATATGCTCTAATACCAAATGTAACGATTGCGATTTTTCGTCGCTCGAAAATCGACATTAATACGACCACAGTATCAACTGCCGAGTAATCGAATGTCGGAAAACCGAATTGTTATAGAGAAAAAGAAGAGGTAGAAGAAGACAGAAGGAAAAGAAAGAAGAAACAATAGAAAAACATAGAAACAGAAACAATATCAGAGTCTCACATTCACAGCGGAACAACATATAATAGATAAATGAATAATCTTTAAATCAAAGAACTATATCATTTTTATACATTACATCATCATCAGAGTTTACAACACAACTGGACAGTTATACAAACTTGTCCATATACAGAATACACAGCGGAATAATACATAGTATAGGTGATACGTCTCGCCATCCAGCTCGCCAATGAGCTCCACAGCACTCCAAAATCCAGAATAACCTAATAACTTAACTCTAGACTGCCCGTGTTGAAATTGGTGGGCACCCAGAGTTTAGGAAGGGAACAATAAACTCCGAGTCAGTCATGGTGACTGGTGTGAGAACTTAAAACAGTTATTTATCTTTAGAAACAAACAACAATAGAATTTTAACATTGAAACCCGCAATGCTTTTGGAAAATGAAACTACCATAAGACCTCCCGCCACACACACAATGCAAACGCAGAATTGGAGGAGATTTCTTCTTATGATAGTCAAATATGCTTACTACGCAAATCATTTGATTATTATTACTAGTGCATAGTGCAGAAAACATTTTGAAAGTATAATATTAATCTTAGCCAGCATAGGCATTTCACGTTATGCCTACTATAGCTACTATGTTCAATAGCAGGTTACCGCCACATTCCATAGCAGGTTATACAATTGCAATCGTAAAGGTTCGTATTGTTTCTTTGGATTTCCAACAAATGGTCAGGCTAAGGAACTTCCTTTCCTACTGCCGAATGGGATCGCCTCTGGCTGGACGTCCTGAGAGACAAACTGCTCTCTTCCAACAAAGCCGGGTTACCCCTGTAACTAGGTAACTCATGAATATGTCATCACCCGGTCCTTTGGGACCTTTATCCGAGCGCTCGGTAGCAACATCACACATAATAAATAAAGTGTGTCCACATGAGTAAGTATCTGGGCTCCATACCATGATACCACCCCTTTCTAGAAGGAAATGACATACCCTAAAGGGCGCGACCCTCATAACTTTGCCGCAACATTCCTGTTTCGACCATTTCCGGGTTGTGTGGCCCTGGCGAAGTCTCGTCCACAAAGCTACGCTTTATACAAAAGCTATGCTTTGGGTCAAACAAATGATCAAAGTAATGATCACAAAGATAAATGATCAAATAAATGATCATATCACAAATGATCAAACAATGATCATTTCACAGCAACACTCAGCATGTCACATTACCAAATTGGGAATATATCGCTGATAAATTTCAACTACATAACCTCTGAGCTCATACGTCTCAGAGAAGGGTGTTAAGCTAAGAGAATAAATTCTCCGCCACCAACAGAAATGTATTTGAAAGAAATCAGCTTTATATCTTAAAACGTAATGTCAGACACGTAACCATACAAGTCTGTTCCGGGTTCGAACAGAACCGAAGGCACTTCCAAAGAAGCCCTTGCAATCCGGATATTCACAATCCCGATAAAACTTCCCATCACAAAGGAAATCTCTATACCGTAGCTAACGGTGTAGAGACAATCGATAGGTCATCCTATCGTTTTCACAAATACCCGGTCTTCACCACCGGTCTTCAATACGATCCATATCGTCGTATCACTAATTCGGAATGGGTTATACGACCCAAAGGTCCTTTCCCGGCTAACCCGAATAGTGAGCGATTATTCAAAAATAAGTGTGGTATTCAAATTCAAGCAAATCACAACAAATACCCATTCAAGGTAATTATTGATAGTCGGTTATTTAACTATCAATAGGCCTGCACAGCATCATCAAATTCCAAATAATTTTCCAAATTATTTATCTTCCAAAAATATCTTTACGAGATATATAATTTCCACACTTCAACTATTTGAAAACAATTTCAAATCAATTTTCACATTTCAATTTATCTTTGAAGATAAATCTCAAAACATTTCACTTCATATTGGAAAAGCATTTCCATACTTATTTAATAATAATTAATCCTCAAATCTTATTTATTTTCGACATTCGAAAATATTCGATATACTTAAATCCAGTTAAGTATATATTTATTCTTTAAGGAAACATTCTCTTAAACATTTATTTGAGTCAAAACGAATGTTACGTAAAACATTGTTACGACAACTCAAAATCACTAGTATTGGGATTCGAAATTTAGATAGATATATACATCCCAATACTATATAAAATATTTCCTTTCGGAAACCATTTACTATAACAACAATGTTATAGTCCACCATTTCCTTATTCCTCGAAACGTCTATTTCAACAATAACTGTTGAAATCTATGTTTTCGATACTTAACACATTTTAAAACATCTTTAAATCGTTTTCATTTCTATTTAAAATATCACTTTCCCAAAACATCTCCGTTTTATTTAATAATACATTCACTGTCCAAAATCGTGAATATAATTCGTTATCCAAATTCAACATCGCTACACATTTTATTTAAAGGATTATCCACTGTCCAAAATCGTGAATATACTTCCTTTAACAAGCTATAATAATTCACTTATCAAAATAAGTCAAATTTCAGATTTATAAAACAACGTTTATAAATTCCATTTATATTTTATAACAACTTCAAGTTATAAAATCACTTTATTAACAAATTCTGTCCATATCCCCTTAACAAGCCAAAATCCAAATTATAAGCAAATTACTTATAATTCTCTATTAACAAATTCATTCATTTTATAACTTCCCAAATCGTAGATTCTATCCTTTTATAAATCCATTTATATTATCGTTTTAAAACGTCTTTAAAACTCCTTTATAATTTCATCACTTAGATTTATAAAAAATAAATTTTGGTTTCATACCACAAAATTCTTTATTTTTTTATAACATAAAAATTATAACATTTATTTATTTAAAATGAATCAATTCTAAAATTTAATAAAACGTATATTTTCCAAAAATCACTTAAAATTCCATTTAAAATCAAAATCGTTATTTTTAAACTTCAAAAATGAATCCGATGACGCAACAGCACCAAATAATCAATCACGGCATCCAAACATCATATATCGATATGATAACAGAATATATCACAATATCTGTAAATAAATCAATACGGTGAGGAATCCAGTCGGATCCCTCCAACCTGTTTCCCTGCATCCACAGATGTTAGCACAATACCAATTTCACGTCAATGTGAAATTATCGTGGTATATGGGATTTATAAATATTATCCGTTATTATGCGGCGCAATAGGGTTTCATCTGCTGTACAATGTGGGAAATCAACTCCAATATATACATACTCCAATATATATATATGTTGCTATATACATATATAATACCAGTTCCACTAAACATTGGAATATTCGCGGTATATGTTTTTAATAAATAACCTCCGCTTAATAACGGCGTATAATGTCTATTTCAACACAACAGATATCAATTTAACATCCAATCAAACAATCAACAATTTTAAATCTAACTATTTAAAATTTAAATCGAAACAAAACATTCGATTGAGTGAGGAGTTCTCACCTTGCTTTCCATTCCGTTCCAGCTTTTATTTCGAATAAAATTAAACGGATGTTTAATTTTACCCGAAATTTTCACTGACTCCAATCACTTCTAATTCAGTTCCATCGCGTAGTGCTCGTCAATACGATTCCAACGCAACTGGTTTCGTGCATTTTCGACCTCGTAACAAAAGGTTATGCTATTTTAAAATTTGAACGAATTATAATATATATAAATTTACAAATTCTTTTTAATTTCAAACCCCACATCAGATCTGGACCGTTGATTCTGCTTTGATCAGATCTGGGCCGTGACCCTATGCTTCTTCTCCAACGTGAATATCACGTTCACAACCAACCCATAGCCTCCACCAAACCCTAATTGCTCCGGCCTCCTCGATGCACGAAACCACATCACTTCACCACCAAATCGAAGCCAACACTTGACTCCACCCTCACCCCAAATAGCACCAAGCCGGCCTCATCTAGGCCTGGGAATTCGTGCCCAAAGGCAGCCCAAACACGACCCCCTAGCAGCCTCCCCGTTGCTCCAATTCCGATCATGACCGTTGATCTCGTAGATCTCGTCGTGCTCTACGACTTTGTAGTCGAGAGTTTTTGCTAATTGTTGATGGATTGAGAGATTTGAAGGGAATAAGATGAACGTTTTTTGGCCATTAAAACGTTTCTGGTGGCTAGGGTTAAGAGAATTAGGGTTTTGAGCTGAAAGCGCGTATATATATACGTATAATCTATTATTTTAATATTAAATTCATTTTAAAACGACTTTTTCAAACGATCTCCAAATCACACGTGCCGCCTGGCGTCCGTAAGGTTTACCCCATGTTCCGAACACAATGGAACGTGTTTCGGAGGCTAATTCGATCATATGTGAGAGTTACAGAAATAAACAGTCAAATTTAAATTAAACCGATTTAAACCGATTTCGATGCGTTTTCGCTTGCCCCGGACAAATGGTACATCCGATTGACACGAAATTTGAAACCATACAATAATATCACATTACGGATCCGATGAAACTAGTTTCGTCGAAATCCAAGACTTTTTGAAAAATGACTATTTTAACTCGCCAAATTAATATTAAAACAATTTCGATGCGTTTCGAGCTGCCACGGTCAAACGACAACTCCGATTGCTACGAAAATTGAAATCCGATAATAAAAAACTATTACGGATCTAATGGAACTAGTTTCGTCCAATTCTGAGATTGTCCCAAAAATGGCTAATTTCAATAGTCGATTAAATATTAAAATATTCAATTTCCACAGATTAACTCTAAATTCGATTTTAAAAGTTCTATAACATCATTCTAACTTCAATATGATTTAATATAACTTTATAAATCATTTTCAATCACATTAAACCCAATTTCAATTATTTCTGGAATTTCAAACATTAATTTATCGATTAAATTATCCAATTAAATCCAATTATTCGAATTTTAAATTATTCGACTTAATTAATTCCACTTGTTAATATTTAAAATTAATTAAATATTCGAATTTCAAATGTCATAAATTCTGGGTCGTTACAAATGATTAATTTAAAATATCATTAATCAAAATGATTAATGAATTTTAAACATATACTTTTTTGAAAACACAAGCTCAAATTCAAACACACATACAAGGGTTTAGGGGTTGAAACTCAATAAATGACGATATAGCGGAAATTGCTATAACGACACTTAAACAGTTTAAATGGAATATCACGATTAATTTCTATTAAAAATCCATTTTCCAAACGGAAATCCAACCAAACAATCAATCAAACAAATATAACTATTATCAAAGAAATCAATAATAGTTTATGAAAGAAAGTGCGGATTAAGGATCTTAAGGCTAATTTAACACTAGAGGGGGGGTGAATAGTGTTTAATGGATTCTAAGACTTATATAGACTAAATTAAAATTATGACACAAACAAATGCAGAACTTAATCACAGAACAATCACAGAATCAAACACACATGCAAAAAAAAAGCAGTAAAAGAAAAGAACAAACCGGAATTTATACTGGTTCGAAGCTACCCTATGTCCAGTCCTGCACCAAGGCAAACACCTCGTACAGATTTTTATTATACCAATGTCGAGATTACAATCCTCAATTCCTAAAGGCCTTGAGGTACCCTCCTGTCTTCGAGTCCGGGGCAAACTCTCTTGATTTATGGGATACAAGATCACCCAATTGATTTCCAGGCACAACCACACCTTATAGAGAGACTCGATAAACTTTTGATTACAAATTGATCCTATAACTCTAAATAGTACTTTGATCTTCGAGAGAGGGCAGAGAATCAAACAAGAATGAGATTCTAATTTGATTCACTTGAGAATTCGGTAGAATTTCGGCACGATCTTAAAAATATGAAAATTTTAGAATATGGATTTATGGAGAAGAAGGAGTGAAGAAAATAAGAAATAGTTAGTTAAAAATTCGTTTGTGAAGGCTATTTATAGACCAGTAACGGTCATAACCATTCGTGAAGAGATTTAAACAAATAGACACTTCTTTTGAAAATTGAAACTTTTGAATTTAATGGCCACCATGTCGACATGGGGTATCCCATAATGTCGACATCCCTTAGTTAAAAACAATGTAAAATTTGTTTTGAAAATGGTATTGAAAGGAAAACAAGATGAAATAATTTTGGAGTAAAATAAATTAATTTTCCTATGTTTTAAAATAAAGAAGAGTAGAAAAATATATTTTTAGAATGTATATATAAATTTGATTTTAAATCTCAAGTCTATATATATTATAAAAGAATATTTAAAAATCATAAGATAGTTTTAAAAACAAACGAAGTTTAAAACAAGAGTTTATTTAGAAACAAAAACAAAGAATATTTTAAGGCTAAAACATCTTTTTGAAAATCATTTGAAAAGATAATTTTTAAGGCTAAAACATTTTGAAAAGCAGTTTTGAAAATCATTTTGAAAAACCATTTTGAAGTAGTTTTGCAAGCTTCTTCCTATAGAATATCTCATCACATCAGGACTCGAGAACTTGTACAAAACCAGGATGTTCGTGGGTTTGTAAGCCACTTGTCGTAGGTTTGTAAGCTACTTGTCGTAGGTTTGTAAGCCACTAGGAAGATAGAAATGGGTTCCATCCCAAATGAAATTTGGAATGAAGATTTTCGTGCTATTATGAAGTTTTAACAAAAACTAGACGCTTATCTTGAAATCTTGATCTTGATACTCTAGAGTCTTCAATCTTGATATCTCCATTCTGAATCTTGAGTCTTTATACTGATCAGTCTTCAGTAATCAATACATACATATATATATATATATATCCTGCATAGTTCCTGCATATACATATCTATCTAGACAATAGTGTTAGTATATATTTTTTAATAAGATAAGTTAAAAAGTTTGTTGTCATCAAAACCAACATCTCAGTTCCTAAGAATCTCCCGCTTTTTTATGATGACAACCTGTATTTATAAAATATACTTACCATACCATAACTCCTATCATAACTCCCTCTTACTCCATGACTCCCCCTTACTCCAATCATAACCCTCCTTACTCCAAGCCAACTACTATTTTATAACTTCTCCCCTTTTGTCATCAACAAAAACTTCTTACTAATAAATTCCCTGAACTTGATATAAGATAATCAACCATAATACAATAGAGTAATCCATATATAAGTGTAATAAGTGCTAAGTGTGATCATAAGTATGAAATGTGATCATAAATATGAAATGTGATCATGAGTGTGATCATAAGTGTAATCCAGAAGTAAATCAATCATCATCCAATCATATTTACAGTAATTATTCAATCCAATCATATATACAAACCACACCAAATGTTTTAAATAAGTCAAGTCAATCAAGTTTAAAACACACCAATCAAATCAAACAAATAACATACAGAATGACTAGACATTCCTTGGTACTTCCACCCATCCATCTTCTCCAAAGATAGGGTCTGCTTTGATGGCATCCCATTCTTCTTTATCTTTGTCGAGAGTGACTAGTGGATTTCCTTCGAGATCATCCTTGTTAAGGGCTGAGATCATCCAATGAAGGGCGTCGAAATGCCTCTCTTGCTCCTTGATCATATGCATTTGACTCAATTCTAAGTGGTGCTGATTACGAAGTATGAATGTAAGGATATTCTTGAAGGAAGTGAGAGTTTCCTCAAGATTATCACTTAGATTCTTAATCGGAGAAGCCATAATTCAAGAAATAGGAAGAAATATGAAAGGGAGTGATTAGAAATGAAGTTTGATAATTTATTCTGGAAGAAACAGGTACAAATAGGGGTAGAAAGTCGTTTAAAATGAATAGACACAAGTTAGTTACATGAAATTAAGATTTGAAAGTGTAACTACTTTTTGCCTGTTGCATGTCGACATTGGGGGATGAGGGATGTCGACATGCCTCTGCCTAAAGTGACAATTTGCTTTGTTTTGAATATTATGAACAAATCTATGCAACTAAAATTTGTATAATATAAAAACAAGCAATTACAAAGACAAGTGAAGTTGAATAACATGAAATAAAAGATTTCATTAATGATTCTAGTCAACATTACATAAAATAATATAATATTAACTAAAATAAAGGAAAATACATGGATAGAACTTGAAGCAAACAAGATAACATGAACACTAATTAGATGAAGATGAAGAAGATGATAGTCCAAGCTTTCTACTAACTTTCCCGAAGAACTTGTTGATTTTAGTGGAAATCTTATCCATTTTCTTACTCATTGATCTTTTGAGTGTCTTTTGATTTTCCACTATAATTCTTTGATTATTGAGAATGGTCTTATTGGATGGATTAGCGGGATTAGTAGGATATTCAATACTCTCTAAGAAAGTTTCTTGATCTTCCTCTTCCTCCTCTTCAATTTCCATTCCTTCCTCTTCCTCTTCTTCTTCTTCTTCCTCCATTTCTTCCATCTCTTCGTGAGCAAGCCTTTCTTCCTTTTCCGTAAGTGTTTCATATGGTTGAAATACTAATGGAATTTTCATAAGGGAAATGTTTCCATGGTTGAACACTTTTCTAGTAATAAATTCTTCCCTTTTGAAATCAACTCCAAAGTAATTAAAAATCCGAGTGAGATAAACTCCATGATATAATGTGTTTTCACCCATAGTAAAATTCTTGGGCCTTAGCTCATCCAAAATAACTTGAGCCCAATTGATATCATAATTTCCAAAAATTGCAAAAAGAGCTTTGCAAACTTTCAAAGTTGGGTTGTTGTAGTTTCCCAATCTTGGTATAAGGGTGTGTTGAATAAGAGGTTAATAATTCTTGCTTTTGGACGAAAATAACGATTTTTGAATTCAAAATTGTCATCCCCTTCAAAGATGTGATGAAATGTCTCTCGATCATTTTCATTTATTTGAAATTCCGAGAGATTCATTCTGGTATACTTGCATCCCAAAATATTTCCTAAAATTTCATAATCCAAAACTATTTGTGTTCCTTTAACACTACTCCAAATTTGTCCATCTTGCCCATCATAAAAACCACGATTCAAATTCGCATAAAATCTTAACAATATTTGGATAACATACAAAATCATTTAGTTTGTTATCTACTACACTAAGAATAGAACATTGTTGAAAAAGATTTTCAATTTCATAAGAAAGAAAATCTTCAAAAATAACAAATTTCCCCGTATGAATTTTACCAAAGTTTACATAGTTGATGTAAGCTTTAATAGCTTCCAGGTCATTAAAAAGAAAGTTTTTGATAGCTTTTGGAAGCCTAATGGTGTTAGGAGTGCTTGAAGAGGCCATTGAAGAAGTTTGAAAGGAGTTGAAGATAAATTTGAAATTTGAAATAAAAGTGAAAAGTGATGATAAGGAGAGTGGATTAAATAGAGATTCTATAGACATCCTCTCTGTTCAAGAGGCATCTTTCTAGAGCATTGAAGTTGGTGAAAAGGTGGAGGGAAATTCAAAAGTTTGAATTCAAATTTTGAAATCAAATTTCCGAGGGGCATGTCGACATGGGGTATCCAGGTATGTCGACATGTGCCTATTGAATCAAAGGACAAGTGTCTATTCCTAATTTCTAATAAATGTATATATTATATCCTATATTCTACTTATATAATTCCTATGATAACATTAAATATAATAATACTTAAATATTAATAATTTAATATTTAAAATATTATTAAAATAATATTATTTTTGAATTTAAAATTTAAATTTCAAGGGATAAATTTGAAATTTAAAATTCAAGGAATTTAAAAAAAATCAAGCAAACAACAAGCATCCATTCAAACAAGAAAAATTAAAAATAATGTAAATGTGTACCTATTTTTAGATCCATACTCTCATCGTCGTCTGATTCATGAATAGCAGTGAAACACAGATTTGAATTATCCGTCTTCTTTTCATCGTCACTGGATGATGAGTCTGAGTCATCAAGAGTTGCTGTGTATGCTCTTTCTTTTCCTTGATGAATCATTATTTGGAGGGAACAACTGTTTACTTGGATACGGACAATCTTTCCTATGATGCCTGACTTTATTGCAATTATAGCATCTATCATTGTTGACGTTCTCCGTATTATTTCTGGAATTCCTTTGATCATTTCTTTTGTAATTATTCATTTTACTATATTTTAGGAATTTCCGGAAGTTTCTTATCATGAAAGTAATCTCCTCATCACTGTCTGGTTTCGAATCTTCAGTCGTTGCATTGAATGCTAATGACTTCTTTTCTGTAGCCTTGTTTTCTCTTCTTCCTTGCAGTTGAACTTCATAAGACATCAGATTCCCAATCAATTCTTCTATTTTCATTAGACTGCCATCATTTGCTTCTTCGATTGCAAGTGTCTTTTGATCCCATTCTGGAGTGAGCGAATTTAGAATTTTTCTGACTTGGTCTTCCTCCGAAAAGCTTTTTCCCAGTGCAATTAGTGAATGAACAATATCTTGAAATCGACAATACATGTCGTAAATGGGCTCATTTGCATGCATTTTAAACAATTGAAACTGATTAGTTAATATGGAAATTTTAGTCTGTTTAACTTTGCTTGTTCCTCCATGAGTAACTTACAAAGTTTTCCAGATTTCAAATGCAGACTTATAAACAGACACTCTATTAAACTCATTCCTATCTAGTGAACAAAATAATATATTCATGGCCTTTGAGTTATTTTGTGCAACACCCTTTTGCTCGGCAGTCCACTGGGAAAAATCGGTAGTTGGTTCAACATACTCAGTTTTTGTGATATTCCAAGTGTCTGATCCTACTGATTGTAAATAAATTTTTATTCTACAAGCCCAATATGCATAATTACTGCCATTGAAAAATGGTGGTCTGACAGTAGACTGACCTTCTACAAATGAACTAGTGTTAGTGTTAACAGAACTAGTGCCAGAGTTGACATTACCAGTGTTGGTAGCCATTAAAACAATTTTCAAGTTTCAGATTATGAAAACTATGAAAACCAATGCTCTGATACCAATTGAAAGGGAGTGTGGATTAAGGATCTTAAGGCTAATTTAACACTATAGGGGGGTGAATAGTGTTTAATGGATTCTAAGACTTATATGGACTAAATTAAAATTATGACACAAACAAATGCAGAACTTAATCACAGAACAATCACAGAATCAAACACAGATGCAGAAAGTAAATAAAAAGCAGTAAAAGGAAAGAACACACCAGATTTTATACCAGTTCGGAGTTACCCTACGTCCAGTCCTGCACCAAGGCAAACACCTCGTACAGATTTTTATTATACCAATGTTGACATTACAATCCTCAATTTCTAAAGGCCTTGAGCTACCCTCCTGTCTTCGAGTCCGTGGCAAACTCTCTTGATTTACGGGATACAAGATCACCCAATTGATTTCCAGGCACAACCACACCTTATAGAGAGACTCGATAAACTTTTGATTACAAATTGATCCTATAACTCTGAATGGCACTTTGATCTTTGAGAGAGGGCAGAGAAACAAACAAGAATGAGATTCTAATTTGATTCACTTAAGAATTCGGCAGAATTTCGGCACGATCTTAAAAATATGAAAATTTTAGAATATGGATTTGTGGAGAAGAAGGAGTGAAGAAAATAAGAAAATAGTTAGTTAAAAAATTCGTTTGTGAAGGCTATTTATATCCCAGTAACGGTCATAACCATTCGTGAAGAGATTTAAACGAATAGACACTTCTTTTGAAAATTGAAACTTTTGAATTTAACGGCCACCATGTCGACATGTGGTATCCCTTGATGTCGACATCCCTTAGTTAAAAACAATGTAAAATTTGTTTTGAAAATGGTATTGAAAGGAAAACAAGATGAAATGATTCTGGAATAAAATAAACTAATTTTCCTATGTTTTAAAATAAAGAAGAGTAGAAAAATATATTTTTAGAATGTATATATAAATTTGATTTTAAATCTCAAGTATATATATATTATAAAAGAGTATTTAAATATCAGAAGATAGTTTTAAAAACAAACGAAGTTTAAAACAAGAGTTTATTTAGAAACAAAAACAAAGAATATTTTAAGGCTAAAACATCTTTTTGAAAATCATTTGAAAAGATAATTTTTAAGGCTAAAACATTTTGAAAAGCAGTTTTGAAAATCATTTTGAAAAACCATTTTGAAGTAGTTTTGCAAGCTTCTTCCTATAGAATATCTCATCACATCAGGACTCGAGAACTTGTACAAAACCAGGATGTTCGTGGGTTTGTAAGCCACTTGTCGTAGGTTTGTAAGCTACTTGTCATGGGTTTGTAAGCCACTAAGAAGATAGAAATGGGTTCCATCCCAAATGAAATTTTGAATGAAGATTTCCATGCTATTATGAAGTTTTAACAAAAACTAGACACTTATCTTGAAATCTTGATCTTGATACTCTAGAGTCTTCAATCTTGATATCTCCATTCTGAATCTTGAGTCTTGAGTCTTTATACTGATCAGTCTTCAGTAATCAATACCTGCATATATATATATATAATATATATATATATCCTGCATAGTTCCTGCATATACATATCTATCTAGACAATAGTGTTAGTATATATTTTTTAATAAGATAAGTTAAAAAGGTTGTTGTCATCAAAACCAACATCTCAGTTCCTAACAGTTTATAGCATCACATATATGATATAGTAAATTTAGGTGTGAGTTAAACTCATATTTAAATATTTCTCCTTTATTATAACTAAATTTTCTTATATATTTATCCTCTAAATGTATTATCCTACCATTCAGATTATGTTAAACAACTTTTTATTAAAAGTTTGCTTTCAGCTTAACACTGTTAAAAGATAACTTTTAACTTAACCCTTTCACTGAACACCTTATAGTCAACTGTGAAACGGAATTCACAAAGGGTTCATTCTCAAGGTTCCCTAATTCATATTTACCTAACTTATAACTTACTAAGAAAAATTTCTTATGAACTAATTCAATAATAGTTAATGCTCAAATTGGACAAGCATAACTAAACAAATCCTAAATGATAATAATAAAATATTATCACTCCTAATGATCAACTCATCAATATACTATATTAATCTTTTTTGAAAATCATTCTTGTATATATAAAATATATTCCTAGGTAAAATTATTTCATTTACCATTTTAAAACAATACTATATTAGTAGGTTTGTTCAAGTGTTTAGGAATCTCTATCGAGAATGCTGATCAGACGCATCGACCAGAATTCATATACCACTCAATGGATCAAACAACATAATATAAAACATTTTTATAACACTAACAAATACGCACTCAATATATATATATATACACTCTCAAACTTATCCTAGGACATTACTAATCATATCCTTACAGAGTTTACCCCCACTAGGGCTTAGGGGTTCGCTAAACCTAAGCTCTGATACCAACTGTGACGACCTACCTTTCTGACCCCTGGGAACACCACTTAACACATTCTCGGTGTTCGTGTATCGTTGCCCAAGCATCTAAAAGATAAGTTGTAGTGGGGAAAAGTAAATAAAATAATAGAAATACCTCACAACAGAATGGTTACATATAATACAAAATGATATAGTACAAAAGGTTACTCCTTACATGAAGCTATTAGGGTTATACAAAAGTACTACACCTAATAGACTGGCAGTTATAAATTCTGACTTTACATTTTTCAAATACCAAATACACCAACTTAGATCATACAGCGGAAATAAATAACTAGATAACTAAGGAGTAGCCTACTCATCCGTCGTCTTCAAAGAGCTCCAAAGAAAAATCTACTATTCTCGGATTACTCAAGTATAATTGAGTACCCGAGAGTTCAGGGAGAATAAATAACTTGGGTTAGACAATATGTCTGGTATGAGTAAAACTCTGAAATAAAAGGGAGTGTATTTAACAATAATATGTGGGACCACGCCGCTAACGCGGGTTTTCTCCCACATAAACAACAACCAAATATAAGAATGGAAAAGAACAATATGAAACAAAACCAAACATAGACGATGTGCAAAAATAGTATAAAGATCCAGACTTGGAAGAAAGGAAATAGTCTGAACAAAAGCCAAACTGGACAGAATGGATAAATCAAGTTAACAGTCCAAACTTGATAGAATGAACAAAACCTATAATTGAACATCATAAAGAGTGGTTGACACTTCCCGTTGCAATTATGGAAAAACAATTCGAAGGTTCAAATCAAATAAGGAAAGGAAAATTTTCCAGCAATGACTAGGAGGGTGCACCCTCCTTGAAGTATACCTCTAGTAATATACTTCGGAGAAGCTGATTTACTCTGTAAAACTTCTCAGAAAACCTCCAAGCCGAACCCTGCCAAATCTTACCGAGAATCCGAATATTTCACATCTAAATCATAACCGTTTTTAAATTGACGGTACATCATAATCTAGATGAGATGTGAAAATACCCTACTGAAAGCAACCCAACATAGCTTGGCCCCCTCTCGCGCTTTGGATTAAGTCATTTTTCTACAAAGTATATCAAAGCTTAATGGAGCAACGAGCAACAAATCGTCTTAGAATGACGATTAAAATGAAGCTGAAGTACCCGATAGCCGAGAAACCAACTATTGAGGATATAAAGCAATCGTATATGGAAATTAAGTCTTGTATACTAATCACCACTCATTGAATTCAAACTTGTACTATTCCTGGGTTAACAGTAATGCCAGATAAGTCAAGGTAGTGTTACCTCAAAGTCATGTCACACGACCCTTCTTAACTTTTGGAATAGTGCCAAGTCTAAGTCTTCGACGTTTAGTGTTAAGCATACAAATAAATCGTTTCCATATAAGTGATATTGCTTTAAGAAAATTAATTCATTTTCATAAACGAATCAAACTTTTACTTTTAAAAACTGAATTCATGTCTGGCTTCACATAACAAGTATTAGCTTTAAAACACTTCGTTAAAAGAGTCCACTAACTTTAAAACATCATTATAAAAAGGATTTAATAACTTAAACACATCCTTATTATATTGATTAATTAACTTTAAAAGTTTATTAATTCAGTTGATGAATTTACTTCAATAGCCTTTAATCCAAAAGAAGTTAATCATTTTTAAACACCATTAATTCAATTAAAAATTAATTATAATCAATTAAATTAAATAAATAAATAGTTTATTATCATTAATTAAAATGAATATTATAGAATACAATAGCCTATGATTTTTGCTTGATAATAATAAACATATATATATTCGTTTAACTGTATTTGTTATTGTACTAATTTATTTTTCCATATAATTAAATAAATATTTATTGAATAAAATAAATAACTCGAAATTCATATTTAAAAAAATATTTTATTCAAATAAATATTTTAATACAAATTCAAATAGTACAAATTTGAGCTCTTACTACATTTACACATTTTCAATTACAATACAATTTCAATTACAACACAATTTTCACATTACAATTTTCACTTCACTACATATATTCACTCATCACTCGTATTTGATCTTCAACTCTGTTCCAGCCTGTATTCAACATCTGAACTATCTGCAAAGTAAACACTGACGCAGTAAAATTGAAAAAAAAAATTGCAGTGCACAATGAAGTGTGTGTTTGAAAATATTATTTGCCTCGGTTATTTAGGTTGTTCGTCATCATTTTGTTAATTCATCTTACATGAACAACTTGTGACATGCACAGTGTATCCCTGTACATGCCACAAGGTCGTGCACACCGATATACACTTGCTTGTTAAAATTGCAGGGACAGGTGAGCACAAGGTCAAACCCAAGCCGAGACTGGATTCAACATAGGTGCAATGCAAAAACAAAATCACACAAACAAGGTCAAACTGAATGCAAGCATTTCAAAAATGTACACATGGTCAACCCAGATCTAAACATATAACAGAAGTGACTTTAAAATGAAAACCACATGAAGGCATGAACACACTTGAACCAGACATGTATACATATATATCAGTTCAGGTCCAACCAACACCAAAACAACCTCAACCAGCATGAAACCATGGAACAAAAAGCAAATGAACAGTGCAGACTCAAGTGAACACACAACATTGAAGACATGCAACCAGGAGTTCAAAAGACAAGCAGATTTCAAAAGGCACAGGAATAACATTCAAGTTAAATTCAGTAAACATGAAGTGCACAAGTTTAACTCGAAGTAACCTGACAAGTGTGGATGTAGTGCAAAATTAACCAAGAAGCAAGAACCAGACATGAACACAGAATCATAGTGCAGACCAGAACAGTGCACCAGACAAAATCAACATAACCAGACTCCAAATGAACTCAACAAGCCAGTGCAACAAGAGCAGACCAAACATGCTCATGAAACCACAAAGCAGTTGTGAACACAAGGGATGCAACATAGACCAGATCAATGAAAGTGGAACAAGACCTCAAAATAAACCAGAGTAGACTTCAAATGAAATAAGATCATGATAACAAATCAAGGCAACAAAACAGCAGCTCAAATGTAAATATGAAGACCAGACTCCAAAATGCAACAGCAAGTTACAATGCAACATGAAGACTTAAATGAACATGCAACCAGACTTCAAGTGCATCAGACATAGAAAATGCAATGTACACATCAGAATGCAAGCACAGCAAGTCAAACAAGCAGGTGGACAATCTTTGAAAACCATATAACAGAGCATTCAAAATATGAACAAATTAATGCAAAGATAAATGCAAGTAATGAACAATCACATATATGTATACATGTTTGTACACACATGTATACATATATAGTGGCAAACGGGGGTAGCTTAACACGAAACAAAGTCTCAGAGCTTCAAACATGCTCACATGTACGGAGGATTAAGAAAATCAACATGACAACTCTAGCACAGTGGATAAAACATATAAAAGAAGAAAATCGAACATGATCAGTAGTAGTTCGAACAAGTCAAGGAGCAGTTTCAAAGAGTAATGGGAAATCAAAAATTATCAGTTGAAGCCGTGGGTCATAATTCAAAAAGAAATGGTCAATCAAAACACTGTTGAAGTGTTCAACAATTGTTAGTAGCAGTTTGAATAATGTCATAAAGAATGGAACTAGTGAACAAGTCAGATTTTATCAAGTAAAGTTTATCTCAAACTGTAAGCAACCGATGAACAGGTTATAGGAGTAAAGAACGGAGCATATTCAAATATATCAGAAATATAATCGAAGATCAAGTTAGAGTGATCAAGTCAGAAACAACAAGTTCAATTCAATCTAAGCAAATTCGAATATATCAACCGATAGTCAGAGATGAACAAGTCAAAAAATCACACAACCATTCAATTACAAATCAATGCAGGAACTAAAGCAACTGAAAAATTCAAACCAAAATATATGAACGAAATAATAGGGTTTCGATCCCTATAAATTGAACTTGATTCATCATCGGCAATCATCGAGTTCAAGTTCAAGCAAATCAACAGAGAAATAAAGTAAAAAATCACATACCGATTTTATTCCATTCGAACTCGATCTTGAAGTGACCATAAAGCAAATCGAAGAACACAACAGTAATCAACTTGAGGAACAAAAGCATCAAGGCAAGCGATTCGAGTTTCCAGCGGCAGCTTCAATTCGACACGTAACCCTAATTTTTGAAGAGCAAAAGGAACGGCCGAACAAATTACTCAAACGAAAAAGGAAGGAAGACAGTCTTATATTATTTGTTTAATTGGGTCGGTCATTATTTATTTATATTGGGCTTAAATTTTAAAATAGGGTTTTGTTTTAGTTTTATTTTGATTTTTAATTTTCTCTTTTAAAATAGTGTAATTTTCTAGCTGTGTAACTAGGTACAAACAACGGGGCGTAGTTTGAGAATTCGCAACTCAGTGGCAGGGTTTTGAGCTTAGAGTTAGGTTAATCGAGTTAGCGGGTGTCGCGAGTTCATGTGTTTTTGTAAGCGTCTGATTACCTAATTTCTAGTAGAAACCTTCGGGGCAGCACGTAGGCAGTTTTTGCCGAAGCTGGGTAAAGCTGTGTGTGATCTCTACTGCATTACTTTCTATTTTTATTTTTATTTTCGCATTAATTTTTAGTATCACCCTATTCACCCCCCCCCCTCTAGGGTGAAAACGATCCTACAAATAATAAAGTCAAAACAACCTTGTTGCTTTGATAAATTCACTTTGAAACTTCATTAATTAAGCTGATAGATTAACTTCAAATGCCTTTAATTGAAAAGGATAAATTACCTTTAAAACATCATAAATTCAATTAATTAGTAATATTTGGATATAATTAATTAAATTAATTAATATATAATTAAATCTCATTACTTAAAAATGATTTATTAATTATAAACATCATTAAAGGGAAGATTAATTAAAGTTATAACAAGTTGATTAACTTGAAAAGTCGTTAATTAAAAAGATTAATTAATTTAAAAACAACATTAATTCATTGATTAATTAACTTTAATCCATCATTATTAAAAGATTAATTATCCTTAAACATCATTAAATAAAATGATTAATTAATTTAAACAATCATTAACCAAGTAATTAGTTAAATTTAAAACACATCATTAACTAAGTAATTAGTTAACCTTAATCCTTATTAATTAATTAATTAATTAATTAATTAATTAAATAATCATTAATAAAACAATTAATTATTTTTGAAAACATCATTAATCAAAACTTGCTTAACCTGTAAAATAATTCCAAGCACAATAATGAAACCAAATAGTTTCGATAAAGTGAACTTTTCCGTAAGTGCCGATATAGCGACTATCGCTATACGGGCAGTTCGGAAATCAAGTATATGTCATTGCAATGTATACAAACATTGCATAGCAAGGGTATGAACATATATTCATGGTGATTTACAATAATACAACATATATCAAACATTTGCTAACAATATAATTAAATTTAGCCACTAACTTTTCATATCGCTTACTACATGCAAACTAACTTCCAAATGCGACAACTTTTTGCAACATGAACCAAACCAAGTACCAAAAAAACACTATACATATACAACAAGAATTCATAAGTTAATAATATGATCATTAAAATAGTTTAGAAACTTTGGTTCTAAGAGTGGAGTTTTACTCATCGAAATGCTTGCAAACTTAACCGGAATTGCACTATCTTTGCGAATACGACTAGAACCAAGCTTTACTTATCAACGACTTGGATTTTTGGGTCTTGGTGGGCTGTTTTGGTTCATCCTAGATAAGAGTGGGCTCAGCCATGGTGCAATGGAGTGGAGATGGAGCTAGTTTTGAAGAGGATGGCTTAAGGAATTGAAGAAAGGTGTTTAAACTTAAAATTTTTGAATATATAAACTAGTTTTGAATTATGTAAAAAAATTTAGAAGCCATGAATGGATATGAAAAAATGGAAGAGTTTAGTAATGAGAAATAAGAACGTAAAATGAAGAAATGTGTTAGGGTGGGGGTATTTATAGCCATGGAGAGAAGGTAAATTACTTAAATACCTTTTACATTAAAATATGATAAAGTTATCATAAAATCCAGGTAGATCCATACCTCCTCCACCTCTCTTTCACACGTTGACCCCCTAGGCCACTCCCTTAACATGTTTTTGTGTACTTACCTAGGTGCTTAAGGTGATGGTTGTGTGCTTCCTTAGGTTTATTTACGTTTTTATATGCATATTTAGTCAAATCATGTTTTATTTTAAACTAAGCATGTTATTAACTTTAACACTATAATTAACTTATCACATGACATATATACATGTGTGTGCATGTGTATATGAGTTATAAAAAAATGTGCACAACGTTTTCAATGAATTTCCAATGCTGAAAAGTCGAAATTTCAGAAAACTTTTTTCGATCATATTTTCTATTTTTGTTTGAACTGACTATTTTAGTAAGCATATTTTGAAAACAATTTTAACATCATTAATTATTATTTAAAAGATGTTTATTTGGTTATTAAAATTCATTATTTAAATATTAAAAATGTTTTAAATATTCAAATACTAAGCGATTAATTTACGGGTCGTTACACTATGACTCTATATACTATATTATAATTTTGAGATCTTCATATCTTAGTCTTTGAACTCGAGAGTCTTCATGTCTATCTCTTGAGTTTTATACTATACAGTCTTCAATTCAACACCTGTGTAATATTCTGCACTATATACTATATACCTTGGCAAAACAGTAATACCTTTATTATATATGTTTGTATTGTTTGTTGTCATCAAAATCAATATCTGAGGTATCAACAATCTCTCCCTTTTGATGATGACATCAAATACATATTCCTATATATAAAATATAATATAACACCCACCCACCCCCCTCCCCGCCCCCGCCCCCCGAGTTAGATAACTCCCTCCGAATATATACATGTATATATTTTATATTTTTCTCCTCCTTTGTCATTAACAAAAATAGGTGAAAAATAAAAACTCCCCATAAATGAAATACTTAGAAACCATAGAGTCAAAGTCAATAATTTTAGACTAAAGTATAGTAATATGTAATATGATATGATGATTAATGCATTGAGACTTTAAATAAGATAAGGTTTTATTAAGGGAAAGTCTATTAGGACACAAAATGGTGACACAACGAATCACAACCATTGGTTTTCCCTTTGATTTCAACCCCATGGTTGAATACCATGAGATCCAATGGTCCAGATCTATTATGTTACCAATTATGTTTAATTTTGTGTCCAAATAGCCGACTCATTTTATTTATTCAAACAAACTATACAATCTGAATACACATATTTAAATAAACCAAGACAATTCACAACCTAATAATATTATTAATCCAAATCAAATCATAACCTAATATTACTAACCATCTAAACCTAGACAAGCCAAACTCAAACGTATGAATTAACATGTCTTTTTTATAAGGGGGACTTATGGATGGGGCCAAAGGGATAGTAGAGACAAAGGTTTCCTTTTTGTTCCACAAGATTTCCATCACGATCGAAGCAAACTTCTTCTACACATTTGACTTCGTCGTCATCTTCAACAACATCTTCCTCCTCTTCCACTTTTCCTCTTCTTCCTCTTCATCATTCATGGGGTTATGAATAACAAGATTAGGAGTTTGTTCTTCGATTACTATTATATTGGATGCATTATCCAATAGATGCTTCTATAGATTTCGAAGAATGCGCCCTTGCTTTTCTTGTTCCTTTAAGAGGTACATTTGGATGACTTCTATTTTTGAAAGCATGTTGCAGACATACTTCAGATCATCTTCTACTTTGATGGTTTGGCCATGGTAGTGGTTTGGAACGGGCCTAGAGTGGAGGTTTCGAAGGTAAAGGGGGCGATCTCTTCTCTTGGTCGCTTGGAACTTGAGGAATCCATTATTTTTATTTGATTGCACAAAAAATGGATAAACACCTCAAAGTCATATGATTTAATAGTTCTTATGTTGTTCTTAGTGATTTTGGAGGTTTATGCAGATATATGAAAAGCAGGGGCTAAATTGTAAAAAGATACGCAAGTTTATAGTGGTTCAGCCAGAATGTGCATACGTCCACTTTATATGTTATTTCTCTTCTCTTGTTTTGATTACAAGTACAAAGCTTTGATACAAGTAAAAGAATGTTGTTTGAAAGTTCTATCCATGCTTGAGCTCTCAAAACTTGTCCCCCATTGTTGTACCCCTGCCCCTCTTTTTATAGAGTGAGGCTGGGGGTAGGGGTCTTCGAAGTATATAGCTGTTGATGGGCCTGGGCTGACATGATCTGGCCTGGTGATGTTGGTTCGGTAGTGGATGGAGAAGTGGATTGGTCCGGTAGTGGGTGGTTTGGTAGAGGTTGAACCGGTGGAGGTTGATTCGGTAGTGGATGGTTCGGCGATTGGTTGGTCCGGTAGGGATACCTTGGGTTTGGTTCGGCAGGTAGTGGAGTGGCTGGTCCGGTAAGCAAGTGGTCCGGTAGGCAATGGAGTTGGACCGGAAGCAAGTGGTCCGGTAGGCAATGGAGTTGGACCGGAAGCAAGTGGTCCAGTAGGCAATGGAGTTGGACCGGAAGCAAGTGGTCCGGTAGGCAATGGAGTTGGACCGGAAGTAAGTGGTCCGGTAGGAGCGTGGAGAAGCATGGTTCGGTGGTTGGTGTATTTCGTCCGGTGCCTCCTTTCTCACTCTGATTCGGTGGTGGTATGAACGTACCTAACACTTGCTCCCCAAAGTAGGGCATATGCTCAGTATATGTCGTGCTTTGTTTTAGTTTGGACGACCATATTCGGCCAGAGAAACGAACCAGATGGTCCGGCATATCCAACCTTCCTCTATAAGTAGGAGACACATCCCTTCGTTATTCCTTACCGAACGAAATAGCTGAGTTAGCTCCTGAACTGCCGAGTCAATTATTGTGTCGAAACAACCTTAACTGCCGGACCAGGTAAATCCTCCTCTGCCGAACGAGTTTTCATAGTTGATTCTCTTTATTTTACCGAATGATCCTAAGGGCTTTCGATGCCGAACGAACTTGATAATGAGCATGCTGAATGGGCCTTTGGGTAACGAGAATGCCTAATGGGCCTTTGAGTAATCTGAATGCCGAATGGGCTTGAGTAATGTGAATGCCGAATGGGCTTGAGTAATGTGAATGCCGAATGGGCTTGAGTAATGTGAATGCCGAATGGGCCTTTGTGTAATGGGAATGCTTAATTTTTTCACTTTTTATATCACGAACGAAATTCCGGGCTATATGTACTTGCGTGTTTGTATTCTCTGTTTTAACAACATGTTTTTTCGACGTTGCAGATAATGTCTCGCAAAGCAGAAACTCGATCGGATAAAAAGAAGTCCCAGGGCGAAGGAGAATCTTCCGCAGTGCCCCCTGCTCAGCCAGGACCGGAATGTCACGGATCTACCCCGAGATCACTAGTGGACGGGTACGGTCCTCAGGAGCTTCTGAACTCCCCGCCTGATTGCTTTCCCAGCTCCCTTAAGGAAGAGCAGCTTGATGTCGTCTCCCGTTCTTTCGGAATTGATAGGGCGCGCATGTTGTTGCCAGGGAGAGAAGTGATGCCATATGACCCTCCCGAAGGGTAGTTCCCTACAGCAGATACCACTGTATGTGTGGTGCCATCCCGCCTCTTAATGCTTGGGTAGCCAGCTTCCTTACATATCTAAAGTTGGCCCCATTCCAGCTTCAACCCAACTCCTATGCTATACTGGTGAGCCTCTTCGTCATCTTCCAGAGGAAGTATGGGCGTGCTCCTTCCAACCGGGAGATCCGGTACTTATATAATCTGAGGGGCTATAAGAAGGGGTCCCCATATATCAGCTTGGAGTCAGCTGTAACCTTCAAGCCGGTCTTGGATCTGTATTCTAAGTTCAGCATGTTCAAGAAGGAGTGGTTCTTTGTCAGGGACGACTCTGTTTCTATTCGGCGTTTCACCTCTGGATGTAAGTCGACGCTTTATTCATAATTTCCATTCTGGTTGCGGTGCTTCTTCTCATACGTTTTCATTTTTCCTAGCGATAGGTGGCTTTGCGGTTGTGGAGACTGATCGCCTGGTTCAGACGGCGGCTGAGATAGAAGCTATCCCCGGGAGAGATAGATCAGCTGCCTACCTGATCAGAAATGCGACCCTTCTGGAGTATAACTTGATCCTTCCACAGTAGTCAGTAGTCAAGCTAAGGGAAACGGCGGAGGAGAGGGCGGCTGCTCAGGCTAAGGGTGGTGTCACGGTAGAGAGTGGCAAGAGGAAACCTTTTACGAAACCTCCAGCTGTCGGAGGTAAGAAGCTTAAGAAGTCGGACGGTCCTTCCCCCAGCAATTGTCCACTTACCCAGGGGGAGGAAGACGTGGAGGAGAAACGAGGTGAGGGTGGAGATGGTCGGGAAGGTGATGATGGTGGCGATGGCATCGGGGCCTTGCTTCCTGGGCAGGCAGGCGAGATTCAGGAGTGGACGGATGATGCATTTCGTCAGGCTTTCGAGGGGCTGGACGGGGAAATGGCTTTGGTAGAGAAATCCGGGAAAGCTGACAAGGCTGAGACTGGTGCAAGCGAGTCTTCTCAGACCATTCCAGCCAAGGTGGCTCCGACGACTCAAGGTGAACTTTTGACTCCTGCAGGCTTCATTAATGATAGGGACTTAGGAATATTTTATGATCCGCTCCCATCCTGGAATGAAATCCAGGACTCATTGCAGTATCCTACTTCTCCCCAGGGTTTGTATAACAGACGTGTTTTCTTTCTTCTTTTAGCTTTTAATTTACCGCGTTTCTCGAATTATGTATCGATGTAAGCTTGTGACACTTGTTCTTCATATCAGGAGCAGGTAAAACGGCCAAGGCCTCAGATCTTCGGCACAGGCTTGAACAATACAAGCTTTCCAAAGCTTCCGCCAAGTCGAAGCCTTCGACCCACCGTTCTGAGGATGTAGTCGGCTACCGTCCTCTTCTCGGGGTTATTGAAGAGGGTATTCAAAAGAGAAAGAGGAGTCATCCCTCATCCGAACCTTCACTTGGTCCTCAGCCCCCAGTTCAGCCTCTTCATGATATCACGGAGGAGGATAGCGAGTTTGCACTCTCTCCGCACCCGTCCGAAAATCCTACCGTTACGCAGATTGATCGTCCTAGTTTGGCTCGTAATCCATTTGCGGGTCACCCTGATCTGGATCCAGGTTCTCATGATATTACCTTTGACGAGGTTACCGATGAGCACCTTCTTCCCCGCAATCCAATGGTACGGGTGCTTGATGAGGCTAAGTCCTTAGATCTCGATTTACTTACCACTCGGGTAATTACCATGGGAGACGAGGCCAAGGCTAATATTGATCGGGTGGCGGAGGAGACTAGGAAGCTGATGGGGCATCATGCCCGGCTGGTTAAGGCTGGAGAGGAGATTGGGAGTGCCAACATCTGACTACGATTGATGGTTTCGGATCAGGCCAAGCAGCTTGCTGATCAGGCCATTCAGATTTCTCAGCATGAGGCTGCCTCCGGACGGTTAAGGAAGACTATGGAGGAGGCTAGTAAGGCGGAATTGCAGAAGATGGAGGCTGCTTGCAAGGAGCAGATAAATTTGGCCATCTCGACAGTGGACGAGGTTCGGAGGGCGGATCTTGAGCAGGTAGAGGAGCTGTTGGGGAAGCTTGAAGCCGCAGAGCTTACTCAGGTCAGGCTAAAGGAGGAGATGGAGGTGATGAGGAGGTCCCTTCAGGCTGACTGCTCGCGATACCGACTGGAAAGGGATGCTGCCATTGCAAGGCTATCGGTTTCTGAGGCCCGTATGAGGGAGTTTGAGGAAAATGAGGGGATGATGGACGATATGCTGCAGGACATGTACTTTCGCACTTGGAAGCAAGGCAGCTTATCTTGGATGGACGACTACCCCCGGGTTATGGCTAGGATTTACCTCAGGGCTCTAGAGGAGGCCAAGGCTGAGGCGGATAAGGAGGGTGGAGCGGCTTTTAGGATGGATGTGGTCACCGCTCAGTTTACCAAGGAGGAGAAGACAGCGGTGAAAGAGGGGATGCGGTTGTTCGCTGTTGAGGAGGCAGGTGTGGAAGTAGGGGATGATGACCAAGACGATCAAGGGGAAGTTGCTGGTAATCTCTACTTCATTAGTTTCTTCTTTTGTTAACTCTGTTGCTTATCACTAATGATTTCTTTTTCTGACCGGACAGGTGGGCAACAGGACAAGGACAAACTCCAACGCAGTCGGCTCCCTGATTAGACCTGGAGAATTCTTTTTGTGGATTTGACATGGCAGTATATGTTAGTCTTAAAACAGTAGAGTAACTTTTAGGTTGTAATTCTTGCTACTTGTAATAAATAGCTTTATTCTTGATGTGCAATCCTTTAACTTAAGCTGATTTTGTCGTCTTCTGAATGTTTGTTGCTATTTTGACATGCCGTATGAGAAATATAGCTATGCATATTCTTGTAATCAAATTGTGTTTGATGTCAGGTTCTTGATTAAAACATGATTTCATGACTTGCAATGTTAGCGCGAGGTGTGAATAAATTATAGTCATGTGTTTATATATGAAAGAAGAAAATACCGCCTTTCATGTTCTAATTGTAGATGGCAGTTTTGAATATCTTGTATGACCGAGCATGGAACGCAGTTGAACGCCCTGTCATCCAATTGTGAGTCCCTACACCCATTGGCGAGTATTTCCTACTCTGTATCATGTACTTTAGGGATTGTTATAGTGGATAGGAGGAAAGCTTTTTAAGTAAAATTGAAATATGTAAAAAAGTAGAACTTCCAATCATGGAAGGCCTTCGATGTGCTTAAGTTCGTGGCAAACGGGTTTTGTAGTCACTTTCCCTAGCTGTGGGTCTTGGAGACATTTGTCACCCATCTTACGCCTCCGCGGGGAGTTAATTCTTTTTTACCACAGCCGCACCTAAGACACATCGGAGCCGAGATCGCGCACAGTAACTACCCGGGCCATTAAGGCCCGTAATCGTGGGTATTATTCGATTTACTGTGGCCGGCTAGCATGGGTGCCGATCGTCAACTGTGAACTGCCCCTGGCTGGCCACACCTTATGTTGGGGCTTATAGTCGGTTCACAGTTGCCGGCGAGCCTAACGCCATAATGAGCTGCCTCGGCTATAGTCGGCCTTCTCGGTGGCTTATAATCGGCTCATTACAGTTGGCTTTAAGGGCCGTCGCGAGCAATGAGTTAACCCGCAGCAGAGGGATGCTGGAGCAAAAGTGTCTCATTGGCGAGGGCATAGATTCGCATAGTACCTGTTAGGTTTTGCCCAGGTGAAGTTGCGCCGTGGAGTGCTTTGAGTGGAAATGCTATACGCATAGGATTTTGTTCAACAGAAAAGGATAAAGTTAACAAGTAGCCAAGATATAAAGGAACAAGTTAAAAAAGAGACAAGGTTTTTTAAAGTGGTTCGGCATGAAAAGGCCTACGTCCACTGATTCTCTTTGTTAATTCACTTCATATGGGCAGTACAAGTTAAGAAAAGTATCGACGGAGGTGCTGGATGTTCCCTGCCCTCTGGAACACCTCTCCGTCCACTGTTGACAAAATATAAGCTCCATTGTGGAGATCTTTATGAATTACATATGGTCCATCCCAGATTGGGTCTAGTGCTCCGGGGCGAGGGAAGATTCGCTTGAGGACAAGATCCCCTTCTTGTAAGGTACGATGCTTGACTTTGGAGTTGTATTGTGCTGCCACTTTCTGCTTGTGGGCTGCTGCTTTAAGGACTGCATCATTTCTTCTCTCCTCAACTAGATCCAAAGACATGTGGAGGAGTTCTTCATTCTCTTATGGGTTATAGTGGATCCTACGGTGGGAAGGCACAATGGTTTCAACTGGGAGCATAGCCTCCGATCCGTATGCCAAAGAGAAAGGAGTGTGCCCCGTTGATGTTCTGAAAGATGTGCGGTAGGCCCACAGTGTCGTAGGGAGTTCATCCACCCAAGCGCCCTTTGACTTTTCGAGCTTCTTTTTGATCAGAGTTTTCAGAATTTTGTTGACTGCTTCGACTTGTCCGTTTGCCTGGGGATATGCTACGGATGAGAAGCTTTTATGAATTCCATGCTCTCGGCACCAGTTGGCGAATTCCTCGCTGTCAAACTGAAGTCCATTGTCTGATATGATTTTGAGTGGGACTCCGTACCTGCACAGAACATTTTTGATCAAGAAGTTAATAACTTTGGCTGAAGATACTTTATTCAGAGGTTCCGCTTCCACCCATTTGGTGAAATAGTCAACTGCCACTATAGCATATTTGGCCCCGCCTCGGCCCATTGGTAGCTCGCCGATTAAGTCAATTCCCCATATCGCGAAGGGCCAAGGGCTGGTCATTTGAGTAATCTCAGTTGTTGGTAGCCGCGGAATCTTAGCAAACTTCTAGCATCTATCACACTTTTTGACGAAATCTAAGGCGTCCTTGCTTAAGGTGGGCCAGAAATATCCATATCGGAGTATCTTTTTTGCTAATGTTTGCCCTCCGGTGTGATCTCTGCAGCTTCCCTGACGGATGTTGGATAAGATTTCCTTGGCTTCCCTCCCAGCGACACACCTTAATAACGGGTTAGAGAATCCGCGTCGATAGAGGATGTCTTCTTGTATTGTGTAGCGGGATGCTTTCCTCAAGATTTTCTTGACTTCGTTACGCCCGTTGGGTAGTGTGCCACTTTGTAGGTAGTCTCGGATGGGAGTCATCCAAGTTGCTTCCTCGGTTGCAGCTATCAGATTCACTTGCTCAAAACTTGGGGCCATTTGCTTTGAGATGGTTACTGCCCCGAAGATGGTGATGTCTCTCACACTTGCTTGCTTCGCCAATTCGTCGGCCTCATGGTTCTCTTCCCGAGGGATATGTTTGACTAAGTAGTGGTCCAATCGGCTGAGAAGTAACTTGGTCTTCTTTAAATATGCTATGAGTCGTTCTTCTCGAGCTTGGAATTCTCCTAGTATTTGATTAACAATAAGTTGAGAATCGCTGTGAAGACACAAAGAATTGGCTCCGATTTCTATGGCAATTTCTAGTCCGGCTATCACTGCTTCATACTCTGCATCGTTGTTGGTGGCAGCAAACTCCAACCTTATAGCATAGTGCAGTTTGTTTCCCCTGGGAGTGATTATTACCACACCTGCCCCCGAGCCTTGTTCGTTCGATGCACCATCCACAAAGAGATTCCACTTGATATCTTCTGTTATTTCCAATTGCTCCTTATCTTCGTTGGTAGTGAATTCTACAATGAAATCAGCCATGGCTTGTCCCTTGATGGCGGTGCGAGGGTGATAGGTGATATCATACTGACTTAGTTCAATGCACCATTTAAGTAGTCGCCCAGAAGTGTCGGGACGATGGAGTACCTGCCTCAGTGGTTGATCGGTCAGAACTTTAATGGAATGGGACTGGAAGTAGTGACGCAGTTTCCGTGATGTGATTAGTAAACAGTATGCTAGCTTCTCAAGTTTAGGATATCTGACTTCTGCCCCAGTAAACCTTTTGCTGACGAAGTAAACTGGCCGTTGCATGCGGTTGTCTTCCCTTACCAAGGCAGCGCTTAGGGCGTGAGATGACACAGCAAGGTATAGGTATAATTCTTCGCCTTCGCTTGGAGTCGAGACTCGAGAGTACCGGTGGTTTCTGGAGGTGTTCGATTAGGTTAAGGAAAGCGGTTAAGCATTCGTCAGTCCATTCGAACTTTCCTTTGTCTTTCTTTAGAGCTTCGAAAAAGGGGACGCACTTGTCCGTTGCCTTGGAGATGAATCGACTTAGGGCGGCCACTTTTCCATTTAGGCTTTGCATTTCCTTTCGGGTGGAAGGTATCTTGATATCCCTTAGCGCTCGGACTTGTTCAGGGTTCGCTTCAATCCCCCTGGCATGAACGATGAATCCTAAGAACTTTCCTGATGACACTCCAAAGGAGCATTTTAGAGGATTCAACTTCATTCCATACTGGCGGAGTACTTGAAACAATTTGCCTAGGTGGTTTACGTGATCTTTGGCTTTCCTTGACTTCACCAACATGTCATCCACATATACTTCCATAGTCTGTCCTATTAGCCCTGCAAACATCTTGTTGACGAGGCGCTGGTAGGTGGCTCCTGCATTTTTAAGTCCGAAAGGCATTACCTTATAGCAGTATAAACCCCGGTCAGTGATGAAACTAGTGTGGTCTTGGTCGGGAGCATGCATAGGAATTTGGTTATATCCTGAGTATGCATCCATAAATGATAGGAGCTCGTGCCCGGCTGTGCTGTCTACAAGTTGGTCGATTCTAGGAAGTGGGAAGCAATCCTTTGGGCAGGCGTCGTTTAGGTTGGAAAAGTCAATGCAGGTTCGCCACTTCCCATTAGCCTTCTTTACCAGCACCGGGTTGGCGATCCATTCCGGGTAGATAGCTTCTCGTATGAAGTCATTGGCGAGTAGATTCTTTACTTCTTCATCAAGGGCTGCTGATCGCTCTGCCCCCATACTTCTCTTTCTTTGTTTTACAGGCGCCTTGGTAGGATCAATTTTTAATACGTGGTAGGCTATGTCGGGGGAGATTCCGGTCATGTCAGCGTGTGACCATGCGAATACATCCAAGTTGTGGCGGAGAAAATCGATGAGTTGTTCCTTCAATTCGGCTTTTAGTTGGGACCCAATTTTCAATAGTCTACTTGAGTCGTGCTTGTCTACAGATATAAACTCCATAGCCTATGCAGGCTCGGCGGTGGCCTCCTCCTCTTTTTCCCTAGGGTCTAATTCATTGAAAGGGTCGCTGGTATATCGAAGAGGAGGGGCTTTCTTTAGTTGCTATGCTTCTAGACTTTTTGTGCAGAGGGCAATCTCTACACCCTTCCCTTTATCCTTCCTGTGGTTGTTGCGAAGTTCAGTCACATAGCAGTCTCGAGCAACGTCCTGGTCTCCTTCCACTTCCCCTACTCCATTGTCTGTTGGAAATTTCATCTTTAGGCACCATGGGGCTAGGACAATTTGGAAGTCAGACAAGGCTGGCCTTCCTAAGAAGGCGTTGTAGGCCGAATGGTTTTCTATTAGCACAAACGTCTGTTTCCGTACAGCGGAGCGGGGATGGCTTCCAATCTCAACAAAGAGGTCCAGTTGCCCGAGGGGCATCTTCGCATCTCCAGTGAAACCGTGTAGTGGTTTATCGCAGGGAGATACATCCTTTATTAACAGCTTCATTTTGTCGAATGCGTGTTTGAATAGGATGTTTACTGAGCTTCCAGTGTCTACCAGGATTTGGTAAACTTCGGCGGGACCGAGTCGGGCAGAGATAACCATGGGATCCATGTGAGGGTACTGCCTTCCTTCTAGGTCACGCTTACCGAATGTGATGTCATCACTTTCTTTCCGCTTTGGGTGGCGCTCTTCTATAACCGAATTGACACAGTCTTTATTGTCTCTAAGCGACTTTCCATACCTTTCCATCTCTTTCCAGCTTCTGTCCGCGATGTGCGGTCCTCCTGAGATGGTATGGACCACTATTTTCTCTTGACTAGAGCTGCTAGCGTTGCGGTTTCCTCTGCCGGTGTCCGGTGAGGGTAGCCTTGGGTTTTCATTGGCAGGAGCTGGAGTCCTGTCCTGACTTTTTACATAACGTTCCAGTTTCTTCCTTCTGATGTGTTCCTCAATCAGATCCCGGAGATGATGGCATTCATTGGTATCATGCCCGTAAGATTCGTGGAAGCGGCAGAACTTTCCAGATTTCTGCGCGTTATCTGATTCCTTTTTGTATGGTGGGTCTCGTTCAAAGGAGTGTAAGTGTCGAATCTTGGCCCAGGCCGATATAGGCGCTTTTCTCCCTTCTTGCCCCCAGCATTGTCTCTAGAATCATTTCTTCTAACGTCCCTTGCCACAGCGGGGGCGTTGTTGTGAGTTGCCTTATTTTGTTGTCCTGACTGCCCCTCAACGGCAGCATCCTCAAGCCTCATGTATTTCCTGGCTTCATGGAAGAAATCGGATAAAGTAGCTGGTTTTTTCTTTCGTCAACCTTCTAGCAAATTTAGTGTCCGAATGCACACCACTACAGAGGGCCATTAGGATAAGCTTCTCATCGGCATCTTGGACTGCGGCTGCTGCGGCATTGAATTGGGTTAGGTATTGCTGCAGTTTTTCTCCAGGTTTCTGTTTGACGCTGGATAAGGAATAAGCGTCCTTAGGTTGTTCCACATGGATGCGGAACTGACTGATAAACTTTTCTTTCAACATTTCCCACGAGCTGATGGATCCCTGGGGTAGATGACAGAACCAGGAGGTAGCGAGATCTGCTAAGAAGAGCGGAAAGCATTTGCATAGTACTCCCTCTGTTGCTCCACTCATGAGCATATGTTGCGTGTACCTCTGTAAGTGTACAACGGGGTCGGAGGTTCCTTTGTAAGGTTCCATTGTCGGCATCTTCCATTCTCGGGGGGTGATAGCAATTTCGATATTGTGGGCGAAAGGGCTGGTTACCCTAGCGCCTATCCCTCGATCTCTTTGCTCCCGTTGGACACACTCTCTGAATAAGCATGCCATCCTTTCATCAGAATTTGGAGCAGATAGAAATGAGTTTGGTTCTGTTCTATGGGATTGATTCCGTCCAGATGACCTGTAGGGATGGTATCGTCTATCGTTCCTCATATTTTCCAGCGGCTGCCTTTGATCTTCTGGGAGCATGCTAGGGTCAGCTACAGTTGGCCCTTGCCTTGATCTTCCCCTGCTGGGTTCTAATCTAAGCACTTCCTCAGGTCCAACTTCGGGCTGGACTCTAGCTCGGCCCCGTTCACCGGCGTTTCCGTGGTTAGGTAGTATGACAGGCTCAGCTACAGTTGACCTCCGTCCAGTACCTCCCCCGTTGGGTTCGGTACCAAACGTTTCCTCAGGCCTAACTTCGGGCTGTGCTCGGTCTCGGCTCCTACCATAGCTACTTCTGCCGTTAGCTCCTTCGAAGAAGGAAGATCTTTGTTGTCTCTGAGATCCTCCAGACTGGGACTCGCCCCATGTTTCAGTGTTGCGGTTGGATTCTTCAGCATCCCTTAAGCGTGACATGAGATGGTCCACCAAGGCTTTCTGCTGGGACGTGAAGCGGTTAGTTACTTCAACCACAACTCTGTCCAAATCTGCCCTAGTAATTGCTGCAGGCTGTTCTGTGGCAGGAGTGGTTGGGTTAGCCTGTCCTTCATTTGTTACTGTTGCTGGAGGAGGACGATTTACTTGATTCGTGACAGCTGGATCTGGAAGACTGCTGGATGCGATGTTTTATCCTTTGTTAACATCCTTTCTCTGTTTGGGAGGCATGTTTTCCAAGTGGCGGACGATGCTGTTAGGAAAACTTGTTAAGTGGATGAAGCTGAAGCTTCGAGCTTCTAGCTCTCAGTGAAAGCACCAAAAATGTTTGCACAAAAAATGGACAAACACCTCAAAGTCGTATGATTCAATAGTTCTTATGTTGTTCTTAGTGATTTTGGAGGTTTATGCAGATATATGAAAAGCAGGGGCTAAATTGTAAAAAGACACGCAAATTTATAGTGGTTCAGCCAGAATGTGCCTACGTCCACTTTATTTGTTATTTCTCTTCTCTTGTTTTGATTACAAGTACAAAGCTTTGATACAAGTAAAAGAATGTTGTTTGAAAGTTCTATCCGTGCTTGAGCTCTCAAAACTTGTCACCCATTGTTGTACCCCTGCCCCTCTATTTATAGAGTGAGGCTGGGGGTAGGGGTCTTCGAAGTATATAGCTGTTGATGGGCCTGGGCTGACATGATCTGGCCTGGTGATGTTGGTTCGGTAGTGGATGGAGAAGTGGATTGGTCCGGTAGTGGGTGGTTTGGTAGAGGTTAAACCGGTGGAGGTTGATTCGGTAATGGATGGTTCGGCGATTGGTTGGTCCAGTAGGGATACCTTGGGTTTGGTTCGGCAGGTAGTGGAGTGGCTGGTCCGGTAAGCAAGTGGTCCGGTAGGCAATGGAGTTGGACCGGAAGCAAGTGGTCCGGTAGGCAATGGAGTTGGACCGGAAGCAAGTGGTCCGGTAGGCAATGGAGTTGGACCAGAAGCAAGTGGTCCGGTAGGAGCGTGGAGAAGCATGGTTCGGTGGTTGGTGTATTTCGTCTGATGCCTCCTTTCTCACTCTGATTCGGTGGTGGTACGAACGTACCTAACATTATTTTATTTGGAATTTACAAAAAGGAGAAGATAGGGAAATGAGAAAGATTTTGAAATTCGATGTTATATAGTTATATTTAAAATTTTGAATTTAAGAGGGAAAACAATTTTAAAAAATCTACAGTATATGTCGACATATAGGCAGATAGTATGTCGACATATGTAGGTTAATTTTGACATTTTATTTTCTTTTTAAATTTATAATTTATGAATTATTATATTTATATTTCAGAGAAAAAACATATTTCTAACTCTCTTCTAAGTTTAATAAAAGATGCTTGAATTAACGGTTTTGTTAATATATCGGCTATCTGATTTTCCGTATTTATGAATTCGAGTGAAATGACTCCTTTATTTATGTTATCTCTCATAAAATGATGTCTTATGTCTATATGTTTGGTCCAAGCATGATGTGTTGGGTTTTTAGATAGATTTATTACACTAGTATTATCATCGTATATTGGTGATTTGGAGAAATTTAAACCAAAATCTTTTAAATGTTGTTGCATATAGATAACCTATAAACAAGCTAATGCAGTAGAGATATACTCTGCTTCATTGTAGATAGAGATATGGAATTTTGTTTTTTGCTAAACCAGAAAATAACAGAGTGTCCTAAAAAAGTGACAAGTTCCAATTGTACTTTTTCAATCTGATTTGCATCCAGCATAGTCAGCATCACTATATGAAATTAAATCGAAGGTATCTTCTTTTGGATAAAAGAGTCCATAATCTAGTGTGCTGTTTACATATCTTAATATTCATTTTACGAATTTTAGGTGAGTTTCCTTAGGTTGAGATTGATATATTGCATAGAGACAAACGCTATGCATTATATCAAGTCAACTAGCGGCTATATAAAGTGAGGAACCTATCATACATCTATACAGTTTTTGATTTACATCTTTTTAGTTTTATTCCTTATTTAATTCTTCATTAGTTGCCATGAGGGTTGGTTTACCACTAGTATTTGACATACCAAATTCCTTTAATTAGATCTTTAGCATATTTTTCTTGGCTTATAAAAATACCGTTACTTAATTGTGTTATTTGTCATCCTAAAAAGAAAGTTAGTTCTCCCATATGACTCATTCAAATTTTTTTTAATCATTATATTAGAAAATTCTTTATTTAGTTATTCAATTGTTGATACAAAAATAATATCATCTACATATATTTGTATAAGTTGAATATCATTATTATTTCTTTTAATAAATAGAGTACTACCCACTTTTCATATTTCGAAGTTAGATTGTAATAAATAAGATTTAAGTCTATTATACCATGCTCTAGGAGCTTGTTTTAGGCCATATAAGGCTTTCTTTAATTTGTAAACGTGATTTGAAAGTTTTTCGTTTTCAAAAAGAGGGGGTTATTCTACATAAACATCTTTTTTAATAAAACCGTTTAAAAAGGCACTTATGACATCCATTTGAAATAATTTAAAATCATTATGATTTGCAAAGAGTGGAATTCTAATAGATTCTAATCTAGCTACAGGAGCAAAGGTTTCAACAATCTCTATACTTCTACCTAACTATAACCTCGAGCAACTAAACGAGCTTTATTTCTAATGACTTCTCCTTGTTTGTTCATTTTATTTCTATAGACCCACTTAGTCCCTATTACAGATTTATTTTCAAGTCTTGGGACTAACTCCCAAACACCATTTCGGGTGAATTGATTCAATTCTTCTTGCATAGAAAGAATCCATGAATCATTTAATGATGTTTTCTTTAGATTTTTAGGTTCATTAATTGAGATAAAGGCTACATTACTCATTTTATTTAATTGATTTCTTGTTTTTACAACTAACTCTATATTTCCTAGAATATTTTCTATAGGATGATCTTTTAAAATTTAGTTATTTTATTTGGATATGGATTATCAGAATTACCATTATTTTCATCATTAGTGATTTCATTATTTGCAATTTCATTATTAATATCTTCTTCTTCATCGAAATTGGTACTATTGATTTTAAAATTCTCATCGAATGAAACATGTAACGTCTCTTGAATGGTGTTAAAAACTACAGAAACTTTACTTCTATTTAAATACCCAATAAAATAAATTTATCCAATTTAGCATCAAATTTATCTAAATTTTCTTTTTTTATAAAACATTTACTGCCAAAAACTCTAAAGCACGACACCTTAGGTTTTTTATTATAAAATAATTCAAAAGGGGTTTTCTTTGTCAAAGGTCTTATTAAAACTCTATTTAAGATATAACATGCTATAGCAACTGCTTCAACTCAAAAACTTTTAGGTAAATCAGTATCATTTAACATCGTTCTAGAACATTCTTGTATACACTACACCATACTGCCCATTTTGCCACACCCCAAAACAGAAATTTTGCCACGGTCTTGAGCCATGGTAATTTTTCCACGATTTTAAGCCATTGCAAAGTATATGGCAACGGCTTTGGGTTGTGGCAACAACAGCTCTAGACCATGGCAAAATAACTCTATTTTTTTAAAACTCCTTACGTACAGTATGCTCTCGAATCCAGTATGCCCGTTCCATAAAATATATTATGCTAAACAAAAGCAACTGCACCCATTCTCAAACCTAAATTTCGCGCGTCCTCTCTCTCTCTGTCGCTCTGCCGTCGTTTCGCCCCCCCCCCCCCTCCGAGCATCTTAGACACATGTGATTTCGAATGTGGAAAAGGGAGAATTGGTTAATGCGATCTCGAGTTCCAATTATTCGAGAAATGGCAATGGCTCGGAAGAAGATGATAAGGGGGTAAGGAAGAAAGCGGTCGATATTATGTGAATCAAAGAGAACGAGGCAAAATGTACTACTAGATCTACTCTCCAGATCTCATGTTTGCTATTTGTTGCTTATTGATTTTTTTAGGGTTTTTACTGAATTTATTGTTATTGAAAGATAATCGTTTATCTTTTGCTGAAATGTTTCTTAGAATTATAATCATTCAAATGTAAACTTACCGAAGTTCACAATTCGCTACATTGTTTCTAACTGTGAGAAAAATGTACAAGATCAACAAGCCAACTCTCCATTACTTAATAGGGCAGCTACAATGAAAATGATTCAATCTGAAGATGAACATGAATACACATCAAAATTACTTCGTCCTTTCAAACTTTGGAAGAAATCAAGTGTTCTTCTTCCATATTCACATCAGTTAGTTATAAACTGTTCTCCAATATAAGAGAGTTTAGTTTTCCAGGTTTGATAAAGTGACTATTCAGATTAATTGCTTTGTATACGAGCGTGAACCCATGCTACGCATATAGGGTTCGGTATATAATTTGGTCAATGGTGAGTTTTTTGGATTTTATAGTATGTGAAGATGAAAGCACATATTTATAGGATGTAAATTTTTAGATTATCTTTTTCATGAATACTACCAACAAAAATGTGTTGATAAATCCACTTAAATAATCTCGAAGCATATAGAGTATAACTAATATTTTAGAGTACAATGACTATACAATAAATGTTACATCAGCTACCAATTGTTTCTAACTTGGTAAGCACAACAATACTAAGCATGTCATTTAATTAATTTTCAAATGTAATTCACATTAATTTAACATAGTTTTATCCTATGCTTAACATATAAATTTAAATATGTGCACAATTTTGTTTGATAGTGATACCAATTGAAACTAAAATAATAAAAAACTATATGAGATTTTTCCCAACTTGGTTTTTGTATATACTTATATTTCAAAATAAAAAAAGACCAACTTTACCTCTTGTGTATTACAAAAGTTTAAGATTATTTTATATCTATATGTTATTAAGCCAATTATTCCCTACGAAATGAATGAAGGAAATGAAAATCATAATTGTACTGAATGAATACAAATAAGATGAACATCGATGTAAATAGAAAACTTAAGAATAGAAAATAGTCAAGCTTTATGTATTATAGATTTTACAAAATAACCAAAGATTATATGATATCTATGTATTAATAAATCCAATAACCTTTTAAAGGAAACCATATTCATATTCATAAAAATTATAACAAAAATAGGAAGAAAACAATTTTTGGATACAAAATTTAAAGTAAAGATCTAAAATCATATATTTAGAGCTAAAACAAAAAATCCAACCAATGAAAATAAAGATAATAAAATAAAAATCAAACCACTAAATCCAGCTTGATAGATCAGTAAGCTAAGGTTTTTTTTTGGGCCTTTTAGACAATCTTTCCATGAAAACTATAACATTGAAAGCAATAGTTAGAAACACAATCTCTGCAAAGCATAATTAAAATGATAATTTTTTAAATGAATAGAAATTAAGGAACTAAAGATGAATTCAATAAGATGATACATATGAATCTTTAAGTTGATTTAGATTGGAAACAGATTTTTTAATTTTTTATTGAGTCATAGCATATATATGACACTGAAATAGGAGAAGAGATAACATGATAAAAATAATTTAATGGGAGAGATGTAAAATAATGATAGAAAATAAATGAGGAATGAAAAAATTGCAATGATAACATGGAGAAGAGGAAGATATCTCCGTTGGATTGCAAAGAAATAATGATTATGAGTTTATTAAAAGAAATAGATGTACATAAGAGTTTTTTCTCAAATGGAATAATGATAACATTAATTGCTATGTTAATGATGGTTATTTTGTGAAATATTGAAAACTTTTAGAGGGTTTAAAAGGAAATTATACCAGAAATTAAGGAGAATGCACTATTCAGTCTAAGAGTGAATGAGAGATAAAAATACTAAGAGTTATATATCCTCTTACTTATATAATAGATATAATAGATTTTATTAACAGAAATAGATGTACATAAGAGTATTTTATCAAATGGAATAACATTAATTGCTATGTTAATGATAGATGTTTTGTGAAATATTGAAATTTTTTAGAGGGCCTAAAAGGAAAATATACCAGAAATTAAGAAGAATGCACTATTCAGTCTGAGAGTGAATGAGAGAAAAGAATACTAAGAGTTATATATTCTTTTTCTTATCTAATAGAATAGATGTCTAGAATATAGTTAAAAACATAGTAAGATTCAATGATCAAGTGGCCTTCAGCAAATTGACCAGCCTTGATGATACCGGTTTTAGTAAAGAAAGCAATGATGTTAGTAAGCCACATAAATAACTAATAAAACACTTGTGGCTATATAGGAAGATATAGTTGTATGGCTACATGTCTGCATCACTCCTAATTTGAGTAATAAAATAAAATTAAACATTGCCCGTAAACTTTCTGTGGATCTCAACCATGTGTTTGTAATATCGTAGGTCCATATATAGTTAATCCTTTTCAAGTTTTACTATCAATATACATATAACACCCCTACTTTTGTGTGCATGTAACACCCTTGATTTTCAATGAGACTTCTTTATTTAACAAACAAAAGCATATAAAGAGTCACAAAACCACAAAGAACAAAATGCAAATAGTTTTGATGCAATGCAACTTGCAGAGAGTGATGCTTGCATTTTCTTCTTACGTGATGCTCTCTGTCAGTATTTTTCATTCCCTTCCCTTTTTGTGTGCAGCCTATACTTTTACATTATCTCGTAATTATTTTTACCCGGTTAGAAAATAATACCGGTATAATATTTATGGTCAAGGTATATGGGTAATTATATGGGTAACTATAAGTTGTTTATTTCTGGTGTTAAACGCATGTAATTTTAGAGAATTCAGTACCTGACTATCTCCTAATCTTACAGACTCATGTTTTACTGCCATCTAACTACATTGGAAAGAAGCATGTAATCGTTTTCCTTTATCTGTTGGATTTCACATTTGTTTGTCACAACGGTAAGTATCATGTTTATTTTTCAATTTCTTGTAAGTTGGTGAAATGTCTACGCTAGATTACTTGCATTCCATTTGCAGTAGAAATTACTACTTTCGGTGATAGATATTCTAAATTTGAGAAGATAAACACAGAAGTTTTAGGTGTTTCGGTCGATAGTGTGGTACGTATCTCACTCTTTCAATGCAATATGTTATTTATCTTAAGATATATGCATAGTTTATATAGTTTTGTTAGCCTGCAAACATTTATATGAACATGCATACATGTGAACTTAGGTGCACATAAATGGATGTTTTTTTCTTTTTGTTTATTTGTATTGCTTTTGCGATATATGTTCTTACAAATATATTCTTAACAAACATATTTTATTTTTTCATATTACTGTAATGTAGTTAATGTAAAGGACATGAATTATTTTTATTGGGAACCAAAACTATACATTAATCATGACTTGGGCACTTGCTAATTTAATAGCATTTGATTATTTGATCATGTACACACATAGCTTGTGTGTATTCTTAATTGCCAATGTTTATATCTACAATTAAGATGGATACAATTTCAACTATCTTTAGGTTAAGTTTAATGATTGTACTTTCCTTATTTTTATACTATATCTACAATTCAGATGGATATAATTTCAACTATCTTTAGGTTAATTTTAATGATTGTACTTTCCTTATTTTTATACTAGCATTTGGTGAAATAATGGAAAATTTATGAGAATTTTGTTTTTTAATTAATTTGATATGCAATCAGTATGTAGTATTTAATAAGTGCTTCTGTAATTTGCTCTCAATTATTAAAAAAGAAAAAGTATTCAACTAATAATCAGATAATGGTCTCTAAGTCATTTCCATAACGTCCTCTTACTACCATTTATTTGATTATAACTTATTATGTCAGGCTCAATAAATTAGTGTTTTCACATAAATATGGTCAGTAGACTAGCTTCTGGTTATGACGTGCATTATAAAATTCTAAAATACTCTGACGACCATTTATTTGATTATAACTTATTTGTTCATCAAAGTATTTTTAGATCAAAGTATATGCAGTTGTAGTAGATAATTAGTTATTAATTCTAGGGACCAATTTAATCAAGTGGACAACACACAACAATCACTATCACTTACCATTCAAATACTTAATAGCTGGTTCTTATATTTAAAATAAATATTATAGACATGTTGTTAAATAAACATCCTTGTTGAATATCAGAGGCAGTTCATATTAACTGTATGAATTAAAGTATTATGTATCTTTGATTTCTAAGAAGTAGCATAACATATAATCTTCGTTTCTATTTTTTTCGTGTTAAAGAATATTCATTACCCTCTATTGTAAATAATTTTGTAGTACAAATGACAGAATAAGTACATTTTCATAGACACAGAACTATGAGCAGGAAGTTCTAGAATGAGGTAAACATCTAACTAATTAAATGAAAGGATGAAAAATTAGTTTAAGTACAAATATAATTAAAAAAATAAACTGATAACAAATTGCTAAAATGAGTATATGGATAGTTGGATGGTTATTGAACATATGACATTAACTTTTTCATCTTCTCCTGTTGCGTTGTTTGTCCCGATTCTTTGTATCGTTTGCTTTGGAGTTGTCCACTTCTTCATGAATATCCTATTAGTAGTACTATGATGTAAGCCTAATAGGTTTATGTATACTAATTGCAAGCTTTTTTGTCAGCTATTGAGGCAAGATATTCAATAAGAAGCATCACCATATTCAATATTCATACCAATAACATAAGTGAAATCTTTTGTTATCATTGATTCCTTTTTTCATTTTACATAATTCATGTTTAAATTGGACAATCATATATGACCAATACTAATGATACTACCTTTTATTTTCGACTATAGTCTCTAAGTCGTTTCCATAAAGTCCTCTGGTTATAGTTTCATGAATATGTTTGCTGCTTTTGTTATTTGATTTAACATTTCCGAGCAACCAATTTTTTTGAATCTTGTCCTGAATGTCTTGCTTACTTTTAGGACCACTTGGAGGAATGGCAAATGCAACAGAGTGGTCATGTGGAGTTGGATGGAAATCTGGACTAGGTGTAATGTAGTAGAGTTTTGGTTACTTTTTTGGACCAAGGGTTATTATAATTATTTCAATTTGTAATGTTACCTGAATTACCGGTATTCTCCACCATTGGTTCATCAAATGCTAAGTTGCAGTCTGTACCTAATGTAACTTGATCTTGTAAAGGATGTGAACTAGTAACATGATCTGAATTAGAGGCAGGATTATTATTATTGTTATGTATATGTGCGTCATCTACCATATAATTTTTTTATAGAAAAAAGCAAATTAAATTAGCCACGGCTCTAAACCATGGCTAAATATAAATTAGTCACGGCTAGAAGTCATGGCTAATCTATATTTATCCAAGGCTTATTGGCTAATTTATATTTAGCCATGGCTTAGAGCCGTAGCTAAATATTAGCCACTGGCCATTTCGCCATTGCTCTGGACCGTGGCGAAATGGCTTTTCTGGAACAGTGAGAGTTCTATTTTTACGTTCTACTACTCCATTTTGTTGAGATGTTCTTGGAAATGAAAAGTTATGTGTAATTCTTTTCTTATTACAAAAGTTTTAGAATTTTCATTTTCGAATTTTTCTCCATAATCGCTCTTAATCGTTTTTAATTTTAGTTGACATTTGATTCGGAATTTTTTTAGTAAAAATTTTAAATATTTCAAAAGCTTCACTTTTAAGTTTTAAGAAAATTGTCCATGTAAATTTGGAAAAAAATCATCTACAATTACAAAGACATATCTATTATGATTTATTGATTGTATTTACGAAGGTTCGAAAAGATCTAGGTGAAGAAGTTCAAGAGGATGAGAATTAAAAATCATATCTTTTGATTTAAAAGAACTTCACGAAGTTTTCCTAGTTGATAGACATCACATAAGTTGTTGACACTGAAACTCATTTTAGGGAGACCCCTAACAAGTTCATATCTAGCAACTCAGATAAGTGTTTAACATTCAAATGACCAAATCTTTTGTGTCAAATCCAAGGGCCCCTAGATTCAGCCAAAAACACATATTGTCATTAAACACTTCCATACTTAAAATATAAATGTTACGTTTTCTAATACCTTCAAATATAATGTCTAACTTATTATCTTCGATGTGTCAATTATCTTTTTCAAACTTAATTTTAAAACCCTTATCACATAATTGACTAATACTAAGTAAGTTGTGTTTCATATTCCTAACTAGCAAACCATTAAAATAGTAGCAGTTTTAGAGTTACCGACATTACCAATGCCAATCATATATCCTTTTGAGTTGTCTCTGAAGTTGACCGATCCACCACTTTGTAAACAATATCTTTCAAGATTTTCGAATGTCTAGTCATGTGTCTTGAGCATCCATTGTCCAGTATACATTTGTCCTTGATTCATGATGAATGAATTCAAGTGTTTATTCACCATTAGCCATATAACATTTTTGTTCCTACAATACAACATTATACCTTTCCAACATATGAAGTGACTTTTCAAAATAATTAGTTTCTAATTTACTTGAAAGTAATATTTAGCTTCACAAAATTGTTTTTACATAAAAGTGTTAAAAGAAGTAGTGACAAATTTATTACTAGCCATTTATATTATTCAAAAATCAAATTATGAGTTCTCGAAAACCTCGCTCTAATACCAAATGTGGGTTATAGAATTATGGGTCTTAAGGCTAATTTAATGCTAGAGGGGGAGTGAATAGTGTTTTCTAACTTATGTAAATTATTTTATTTTCTTCCAAGGTTATTATTAAATTACTGATTATCAACATAGAATTATACTAACAATCAGTCACAGATGCAATCACAGATAAATATAAAAGCAGTAAAGTAAAGTAAAGAGTTAAAGAGATGACAACAAAGATTTAATACTAGTTTAGATTTCTCCTACATCCAGTCCAGTACAATTGCGTGTGTAGATTTATTTTCAAATGCCAACCTTTGACTGGGCAGAAGGCAAACCCAAATACAATCTCAATTTCAAGGCTATAAGACACCCTCCTAAATTTCCGAGCTTAGGTAGACTCACTTGATTTGACCGGGCTACAAGCACACCCACTAGATTTCCGGGCTACTAAGCACAGCCACTTGATTTGAATGAGCTACAAGCACACCTAAGCAAATACAAATAGAGTTTATGGTTTTTCCAAAGTTACATTCTTGTACTTTGGATACAATGGATCCTATAGCCTCTTGGATAGTACTTTGATCCTTCAATTGAGAGAGAGATGTTTGCAAAACAGTAAGTAGTATTGAATCAATAAAATGAAGTATGAATTGATTCTATGTGACTTTGAAAAGAATAGAGTATATTTTTCAATGGAGTTTTCAAGAGAGTAAGAGGAAGGAACAAAATAAGTAATTAGTTATCGAAAAATTCATTTGTACTCCCCTTTATATAGCAAATGAACAGATGTGCCCGTTCGTGAAGAGTTGCGACGAACAGACACTTCATTTCAAATTTTAAAAAACCAATTGGCAGCATGTATGTCGCCATATCCAAGGCATGTATGTCGACATATGCTTGTGTATTTTGAAAACTTATTTCTTTTAAAATGTTTGAAAATCCTATACTTTGTAAAATAATTTGATACTTTGTAAAATGTTTGAACATAGTTTTATAAACATTTTGAAATTTGAAAAACTTTATAAAATATTTTTGAAACTTATTTTGGTTAAAAACATAAAATATTAAAAAATTGGAGATAGAGATCAAAGATTGCTATCAAGGACTTTAACAATATATGTTATGTTTCTATACATTAATTATAATCTTGAGATCTTCATATCTTCGTCTTTTAGCTCATGAGTCATCATGTCTATCTCTTGATTCTTTATACTGTATAGTCTTCGATTCAACACCTGTGTAATATTCTGCAATATATACTATATAACTTGGCAAAACATTAGTATCTTTATTTTTTATATATTTGTATACGGTTGTTGTTGTAACGACCTGACTTTTCGACTCTCGAATGTCGATACTAAATACATCCACGGTATTCATGTGCCGAGCATCCAAGTGTCGAAAAGATAGAAAGTTAGGGTAAATTAAAAAGAAGAAGAAAATAGGACAAGAAAAGAAGAACACAACATCAGAATCTCACAATAGAATGATAATATATAATATCAAAGGAACATTACAATTGGTTACTCTGAATACAAAAATATCATAGTACTAAAACCTAAGTACTATCATCAGCTTGGACAATAATAACTGCCTTTCCTTAAAATGCTGATATATTCAATACAAAAATGCAGTGGAAATAACAATACTATGGAAGGTATCGTCTAGCTCTTCTTCATAAGCTCCAAAGCGACCGTAGCTAAACCTAAAAATATACACGGGGCTAACTCGAGCATTATAAGAAAATAACACCCGGATTACTTTAGTAAACCAGCATGAGAAAACTTATGAAATGAAACATGTAACAGTAACCATTGAGACCATACGGATTCCCATAACAGTTTTCCCCTCAAAAGAAACCAACCATTTATTAAGTTTAATATAATGATATGATCGATAATGTCTAGAGTTTATAATATAAATGTTATAACATAGTTGGAATGGTTACATTCATTGCATTCAACAGCATATTAGACTACAATAAAGTTCGATAAGAAACGTTCACATAATGGGTTTTCCCCTGGAGATCTCTCCGGTGGAGCCAGATCCAATCTCCTGCACACAAGGGTCGGAAAGTACCTCCGAGCAATGTATATCTCTAGATAAAATATACCTTTAGGTAAATACAAGCGGCCCAACATCCGAACATAAACATAAACAATGTGAACCAAATATTGTCAACTCCCGCTGGTCAACAATCGATAAGTATCTTTAGAAATGAAGTTGACAACACCTTTCCATGGGTTACTAACCCCAGGTTTGCATCCTACTCCATTTTTAGTCATTTCCGATGTCGAGGTTACGTTTAGCATCTTCAACAGGAGTCTTCAGCACTCTAACATAACACAAACCCCTGAATGGGTTCTCACATCTCAAATAGATCACGAATCACTACATGGATTTGAGCATCTCAAACAGATCTCGAACCTCCACATAGGTTTTCGGCATAAGTCCTCCGACGAATACTAACGTTGTCCTCTCTCTGGGAATACTCCTCAAGATAGACAGTCCCACACGATAGCATCGTTTGGAATGTTAACCATGACCTCGTTCTTGCACTTATTCTTAGGACTGACAGTTCAACTCTATAACATTTCATTTCACAACCGCTTCCAAAACATAGGACTCATATACTAGTTTTGAAGTGGTATTCAATAAGTAAAACACTTATAGATCCTAGTCTCTTCAAAACTAATTCGATGAATTTTCGGTAAACTAAATTCTGCTTCTTTCAAAAGTAAATGAAAGCTAGAGACATTTCGTACCAATGCTTCTCCTCGGGGGTTCTCATTAGTATAAAATCACGAAGCCTTTCGATTGCTTTATAATTCAATATTAGGTCAAGTTCGATAATCGACTAATCGATTATCTAGCCAAAACAATTGCTTACAAATCACGATTTGTACGCTTGACTTGTTTTCGACATTCCAACTTTACTATTCCTCGTCCAAGATTGAATCCAGGTAAGTTTGAGCACCGGTTGCATCAAGCCTTACCTAGACACTTCATTCTTGAATCTCACAAATAGATAAGTCTACCTCGTCGGCTTTTAGTGTTAAGTATAGTATTAATGATTTCCATAAACAATAAGAAATCAACACGATTAACACGTTTTCGACATTTTCCAACTTACTATTCCTCGGTCAAGAGGGAAGCCTGGTAGGTTAGAGCTCTATTGCTCCGTCCCTACTCAATATCAATCTTAACCCTAACAAATATATAAGACTTACTTTGTCAACTTTTAGTGTGAAGCATAGTTAATTACTTTTCAAACAAGTAATCAAACAATCAACCATTTGGCCATTTAGCAATTCTAACTTCTTTCCGAACCTTTTGTTTATACTTTTAAACTACTTGAAAATACTTATAATAGGTTTTAAAATATTTATCCAAAAAGTTACTTGAAAATAACAACTTTACAATTTTTCTCAAACTTGAAAACGACATGTTTTCAACAAAATATCTCTTCTTTAAAAATTCACAACTAATTCTTCAAAATTCATTAATATCTCAAACCATTTTTGAAATACCCTAATAATAGTTAGTAAACACTTGTAAAAAGAATGAAACAAAATACTTAAATATCTTCTCAAATATTTTAAAGTCCAAGGTTAAACGGAGCAGTTTTGCACTAGTGCTGTTTTGACCATTTTCGAGATGTTAATTAACTTTTAACCATTCAAGATTTTAATAGCAACAAATATACATATAAAACACTATAAATATAGCACGAAACTCCTAAGGATCTCTCTACAAAGCTTCATAGCAATCGCCAAAAACAAGGCAATTCACAACTGCATCTTTAACAACTATCGCTATAAGTGCACTTTTAAATCGGAGTCCGGTCTAAACCAAAGTTCATCTATAACCTATGTGCTTAAGGTCTAATCACAAGTCATGCAAGTCCATTCCAAGTTTTTTCAAGTCCATAAACATGGATCACATATGTCACTTACTTTTAAAGTATGAATCCAATCAATGTTTTAACATAAGTTAACAATTCAAACAACATAAACACAATCAGATTCTAACATATATATGTTATATTTTCATTCAAAGTGAGGTGTTAACTCACATTTATCCACACAAACAACCAAGCCAAACCCCTTCCTTGCAACACCTTTGCTTCCTCCTTTCCTTGCTTTTAGCACTTGCTTTTGCCTCCATTGCACCTAAGGTGCTCATAGCCTATGCTTGCATGGGGAGAATGGCTTTGCTTCTTCAACTTTTGGCATGGTGGAAGGTTTTATAATATTATACTAGGCCTTGTGGAAAAGTTTGAAGTTATTTGGAGTTGATTTGCAACTCTTTCATTTTAGAACATAAGAGAGGAAGAAGAAGAGAAACCATTAGAAAAGCTTGGATTTGTTTTGTGAATTTGTGAATGATACTAAGGGTATACCCTATATTATATAGGCTTGTCTAGGGGTCATTACCACCTTCTACCTTACATGCAAGGTCACAAAGGAGCCACCTTCTCACATGCACCTTTATGTCACTTCTCCTTTATACTAATTACCATTATACCCTCACCATGATGATATCTCTTATCCATATGAAAGCTTCTAGAACATTCCAAGCTTTATGAAGAGGGGTGTGTGTGTTAATTAGTTGCTAATGTGTTTAATTGATCATTAGACAAGTGCCAAATAGTTTGAACAACTTATATCGATCGAAAAGCTGTTTAAACCGATTTTTGGTCACATTATCGATTTTTCTTCGAGGGAATATATTTTTGTAAACAATTTTCAAAAAAAAGTTTCTTATCATTATTCATTAATTAAATAAAGTCTAACAAGGTTATAAAATCATAGTTATAACACTAAGTTATATTTCAAAACGTTTCAATATTGTTCGAATTTCTGAGTCGCTACAATTGTCATCAAAATCAACATATGAGGTATTAACAAAGAGAATGAAAAAAATATCCTTCACATCATATCCTTAATTAGAGGGTTTATTTCAATAAACTGAAAACCTTCATTTGAAGGTATTCCTATATAGATATATAATTTATACACATACACATCACTTTCATTTCCAATTACTTTATGGGCCACCATGTAATAAGCCCAAATTGATAATCCAATTTCTTAACCCCTTTATTAGTTTTCTATAAGCCACAATGCCAAGTCCCACTTTCTTTTCTTTGTTTTGCAAAATTTGACCTGGCCTTCGAGCCTTTTTTATGGATGTAACTACTCAAGAAAGGGAAATGAAAGGGGGCTTAGTTATAATTATGAGTGATACTATTTATATTCACTCAAACACCTTCTCTCACTCGTTTATCCTCTCATCCAATCTAATACTTTGTCCACCCATATACACCCACCTTTTCATAATTTAAAAAAAAATCAAAATCATAACTTAAATTTTGCCCCCCTCTCTCTGTCGAGCAACAGAATCAAAATTTCTCCATCAATTTTTTACTAAAGCCCAATCTTTTTTATAGGAAAATCTTATTTAGACACAAGAATTTGCCGAGTTATCCCCTAATTTTTTAAAATTCTAGGATGAAATCACCCTTATTAGATTTACATATCCAACTACCTTCTTTCTCTGTTCCTTATCACATTCTACTTAAAATCTCATAACCAATAAACACTTCTATCCAAATTTTAGCTAAAATCTCAAATATTTGGATTGACTTGATGGATCTTGACGATAATAATGTGAATCGACATGAATCATAATTAGTAAACTTAAAATTTAATGTTTTTTGTAATTTTTAGTTTGAAATTCCTTAGGTCGTAGAAGAATGGGTGAGAGATTAATAGTATAATCACATAGTGATAGTATGTGATTTATACACCAACCAAATATGATCAATGTGAGACTAGCTTTGTTACCTTGCAATTCCACTACGAGGTAGAGTACACTTCCACATGCACTGACTATGTGATTGAACAAACAATCATTCACACCCCCTTTCTCTATAGTAATGTAATCGCATGCTGAATTATATTGATATGATCTGATTTAGTGGTAAGGTTTTTGGAACGATGAATTTTTTTTACCAAATAGTTTTTTTACTAGGTAAGGGTATTTTGAAAAAAAATTACAATATGATGGGTAAACTCAGCAAAAATAGGGGTATAGTGGTTTTTTATTTTGTGGGGGACTATTCAGCAAATATACGTGTTTAAATAGAATTAGCCTTTTTTACCTTAGGCTTCATTAATACATATGAATCCAACTAATTTAGTTGTGATTAAATTACCATTGACTTTAAATCTAAGTTGAATTTTAATTTTTTTTATAAATTGTGTAATCTAAACTAAAACTAACATAGTAAATAATAATTGGCATCTCAAATTTTGTGCTATGATGGAACATAGTAAAGAACATCAGTTACAATTTCGATCAAAAATATGCAATCATTATTACCTTTTCGTATTTGTTGTTTTAGTAACAAAAAAAAGACAACAAATTGTAATAGAAAACAATATCCTTTAATTAATTATCATTATCCTTTCTTTAGAAAATTGAAAGGAAGATATTAATTTAAATGCATATAAATATATTAACTCATTAGCTCCTAATTTGACATTGTAAAATATTTTTAGTTACACTATTCATATCATTTTAAGGTGCTTTTTAGAAGTAGCTTTTATGATTTAGGTACTTTTTGCCACTAGGAAATGCCACATTATTGTTCCCGACGCGTCGGACGCGTCCGACGTCGCATGGTCCATTTCCCTGAAATGAACCGTTGTACCAAAAAGGGGTTTATATACGTTAGCGTCGGATGCATCCTGCCGTTTGCCCCCCTCCCCCAAATGACTCATTCTTCTTATTCTTCTCTTCACCTATTTATTCCCTCAATTCTCACCTCTAACTTCACACCTCCAATTCGAAAATTCAAGAATTTATGCACGTCAATCCCATTATCTTTTCAGGTATATTTTTACATGTTTGGTATATTTTATTCGTATCTATAACATATACTTTTTTGGGTATTTTTTGCTATATTTTGTAATTTACAATTTTCAAAATGTCGTAGGATAGTCTACTTCTTCTTTCTCTCAGCCTATCGCCTTATGGACGCCTTAAAAACTTTTAACTTCCATAGACTTGTGCATGGAATTTTTACCTAAAAGAAAGAATTCTATCAGCTTGTATTATGTATCGACGACAAGCGCTTTCCACGATAGAATAGATCTTAAATGGTCGGAGACACAAATCAAAAACAAATAAGACAATCTGAAGCATACATGGGTTGACTGGGATAGACTACTACAGTTGGAAGGAGGGGTTTGAGATCCGGAGAATAATTACATCGACGGTCCAGAAGAGTGCTGGAATACGACTAAGATACAAAGAATCAGAAAACAGTCCATATTCAGATTCAGACAGTTGGATGACCCTTTTGAGGGCTGCATATGTAAGGAGACTTGTACATATCTGATAGCTCCTAACCCACCCGTTCAGCCTTTTACTGCTACCAATATGGAATATTACTTGGTTAGCCAGTGACATCGACCCTCCTTCAGTTACTCAGCTGGCTAGATGCAATAAGCATGCCGAACAGGGCAGTTCGAGTAGGCATGACGTAGGAACGTCGATTGTGAATACATATCGTTTCAACAAGCCATGCAGGGTTTTATGGTTTACTAGCTCCTATTATACATGTTCAGCGGTGGAAGCTTACGCTAATTTTTTGCAATGAAACTACCAACTTGAATATCATGGAAAAATTGAGTGATGAAGAAGCAACATGATTTATAATGTATGAGTTGGATTTCTTGCATGGTTGTCGTCATTATTTTTTGTTTGTTTTTTGCATGTTTTTTATATTTCCTTTATGTATTCAAATTGAAAATGTTTTAGTTTATTTTAATGAAATTATGCAGTTTATTTCTTGTTATCTGCAATTATTAAACGCGTATTACATAATAAAAATAAATAAATAATTAGATATAAATCAATTAAATTAAAAATCATATTTTAAATACTCCACTTAAATACTAAGTTTAAATACCCCTTTCGCATCATTAAACACATTCCCCTTTCAACAAACTTTTCCAATCAAATGCTCCCTCAAATACCCCTCCCACTTCCCAAAGAACAGCCAATTTTATTATATTTTTAAGTAAAATTATTTTGGGTGTTACAACATCTTTATTAAAGTTGGCTTCGAAGCGCTTGGTCCAACCGCGAACTTCCAAAATTGCCCTTTATATGAGACATGTAAAAAATATATGTTAATGTATAATTAATTTAAATATATATCATATCTGGAGATTTATGAATTTCAAAATTATGCATTAAACTATGAATAAATGATACAAATATGTAATAGAAATAGTTTTACAATGTTGGAAATAATTTAATTAATTGATTATGATTAATTAATTAAAAAAATGAATATATCTTGATTTATTGTATATCATATCTAGAAATTTATGAATTTCAAGGTTATGCATTAAACTATGAATAAATAATACAAATATCAAAACGTATATGTATGAGAAACTTAATGAGTGCAAAAATAGATTTAAGGGAAGAGGAATAAAATGTTGGAAAGTGGAATTAATAAGCATTAATTTAATAATGCCATTATTATATCAATTTACTGCACCATCAAGCAAGTGGCTGATATAACGTTATACAATCATGAGAATAAACGCACAAAAAAATTAAGGGCATCAACCATATAATGTTATACAATTATGTTTATAAACTGAAAAATATAACATGTATTGCAGTGATATCGCTCCATTAACTTTTCAATAAAAAAACCTATTAGAGTATTTATGAACATTAGATATTACTCGGTAGCATATACCATGTATAACGTTACATAACATTTGACCATATCAGTCAGTTCAGATTTCTATAGATTGTAATTTTTTTCCTATCCTGATCCGAAAATTTCTAAATCAATGAATGAGTTAAGATACCCAGATGAGTTAAAATAGATGTGGTATGCATATCCATAATCTCTCATCTGTCCAACATAGAAATATTCAAACTTCATAACACAAATATAACATTCTAAAAATGTACCGACCTGGAATTTCACTACTTTGATTTGCAATATTTAATTTATTTTAAATATTCAAATAATAAATTTATAATGAAAATAAAATTCTTTTAAATAATAAATAATGATGGTGAAATAGTTTTTTCGAATTTATTTATAAAAATATTTAGTTCGAAGAAAGATTGAAAATGTGCGTGGAATCCATTTTTCGAATTTTTGACTTTTTGTCGACTAAAAGTTGTCAAAAAGGTTGTAATCAAAATAACATAAGTATATGCACCTTCATTTAGAAATCAATTAGGATATGTATGTATTCATGTATGCACTAGTTAAGTGTATGTATGTATTCATGTATGCACTAGTTAAGTGTATGTATGTATGTATGTATGGATACATACATATACACACACACAGAGAGATATATATATATATACTTAAGATACTATAATATAAAATTTATATAAAAGTAAACATCACATCATGGAAACATGTTTAAACATTAAGTACATGCATTTATGGCATGCTGGTTTTGAGAAGGAAGGGGAGGAAGCTATGATGGCATGAGTACAAGGGGAGGGAGGTTTGGTGATGAGGTGGAAGCATATGAATGGAGGGCAAAGGACAAGGGTATAGTGGTAATTTTCTTTACGCATTTTATATAAAAGCTTTTTTCCATTTTCTTTTTCCTTATTCTTTTCACCTTTTCCATTTTTCCAAAGTCTTCATCTTCCTAAAAGCTTTTCCAAAACCTTTTAATGGCTTCCCTTTGTATTTCTAAAATTTTAAAAATAAAAAAAATAAATCTTTTAAAATGATTTCAAACTTATTTGATCTCCTCCTTTTCATTAAAAAAAACTTCTCCATTTTCCTCCCACTTCATTCGACCATAACTTCCTCTACAATACTCCAAATCAAGGTTTTCTTTTTCTAAACCATATAGAATTCTAGTGGCTACAACTTTCATTTGAAGCACCTTTTCAAATTTTGTATATTTTTAGATCAAAAATACATTTCTTTCTGACCCATTTTCGGACCCATATTATCAAGCTCGAAAATAGCACTCCTTCTTTTGACCATTTCTTCCTCAAAACAAATCCAAATTAAGTGATTCTTTTTTTAAAATGATACAGAAAATAACTTTCAAGAACTTTTTTTATTTGATTACTTTTTAAAATTCTTGGAGTAACATATCTAAAAATCAAGGAGAAGACGACCCATTTTTGAGTGATTTTTGTGTGGTTTTCCAAGCTTTACAAGTTCTAAAGCATTTCAAGTTTCCAAAGATTTTAGGTGAGTAAACTTCTAATTTTCGGAAAGATGTTTCCTTTGTTTATATGATGGTATTTATATATGATGTTAATGTTTGGATTATGATATGGTTTAGATGTATATGTATGCGATAGTTCGAGTTTAGGCATTAGACTTGAATCGATGGATTAAAGTGATGTGTTTGGTTTTAAACTTGTGATCTTGTTTATGTGGTAGTCGTAAAAATGGTGTGTGTTATAAATACCTTTATATGGTGTATGCTAGCAACATCTTGTTTGAAAAAGTGATATGGAATTTCTTATGGAAACTATAGTAAATAGTTTGAAATCAAAAGCTTAAGTTTTCAAACTTTGTTTTTCTTATATTTGAAAAAAAAAGTTAGTAAACTTTAAGGTGAAGTTTCAAAAGGAAAGATAAAAACAAGTTAAGATTACGAGTATCCATAGCGATAGTCGCTATGGATGTAGTTTTGCTTGAAAATCCGATTTTTGCAAAATTTGATTTTATTATTTGAAATTATTTTATAACTTAATAATGATGTTTTATAAAGTTAATTAAGTTTTAATTTTTTATCAATTAAGTTTAAATAATTAATTCAGATTAAACAGGGTTTATTAGTTATTAGTTAATTATCTTTTAAAGATAAGATTAATTTTAATTAATTATTAATTAAGTAAGATTAATTTTTAATTAAATATAATTTAAGTATATATTTTTAATTAATTATTAATTATGTATAAGGTTAATTATTTAAATTATTTTTAATTAATTAAGGCTTTAATTTAAAGTAAATTATTTATTTAAGGTTTAGTTTATTATTTAAGCTTAATTAAAGATTATTTAATTAATTAGTGAGATTAATTAATATTTAATTACTAACGAAGGTTTTAATTATTATTTAATAATTAATAAAGGATAAATTAGGGTTTATATTATTTATATATTAGTTAATTATTGTTTAATTAGTTATTAAAGGTTTAATTATTTCTTAATTTATAATTAAATTAAGTTAAGAATTAATTAAGATTGATTATGATTTAAATAAGGGTTTAACTTGTAAATAATTATTTTAAAAAGAAGTTTTAAGTTTTAAATCCTTTGTTTTCCAAGAATCAAATTGTTTTTAAGATACTTCTTTTTTAAAGATGGTTTGAACACAAGGGATTCAAATATCGGTACCATTAAGTAGAAAAACAACTATGAATGAACTACAATGTGATTGGTTGTATTGTGTGGACATCTAATAGCAGAATAAATCCCTGCTCTGCTATAATATAATTGATTTGATTGTTGTGGATATAGGTTAGCAGAATAAATCCCCATTCTACTATAGATTGGTTGTTTGATTATATGGACATATGTATTAGCAGAATAAATCCTCGTTCTATTATAAGTTAATTATTTGATTGTTGGACATTTATTTAGCAGGACAAATCACCATCCTGCTATTGTGTTATTTGGACATGTATATGCCAGTTAGTTTATATTGACATGTTATTTCCTGATATGGATATGAAGTGTATTTACATATATGTCGAGTTATGTAAACAAATTGTTGAATGACTTGAAAATGGAAATGAAATTAAATGGTAACTTTAACTGGTACCATTGGGATTGCTAAATCTCCTTTTGAATTTATAAAGTATGATTTTGAATTAACTTCAATCCTTTAATCAATTTTGGGGTTTAAAGTTTATAAATGATTTTCAAGTTGTATAATTATGTAATAAAGGTATTTATAAATAATAACTTGTTTATAAAAGGGGGCTTTTCTGAATAAAAGGGTTTATTTAAAGTGATTTTCAAAAATGTTTTGGAAATGATGTTTGTAAAATATTTTTCCTTAAGAAGGTTTATTAAAAGCATTTTAAAAATAGGAAAATGATGTGTAAATGATTTTTTAGATTGTAAGGCATTTTTAATTATGAAGTGAACTTTTGAAAAAGGAGATTTTTTTGTAGAGGATAAGTGAGTTGGTTTAATAGGAAGAAATGATTTTAAACGAATTTTGTTTGGCCATTTAATATGGAATGTGAAGAGAGGAAATCTCTTATAAAGTTGGGTAATATACTTATATCATTAAGATAAGTATATAAATGTTTTCTAAGTATAAAAGGGATGTAAGGAGTTTTGGGAATAGTGTTTTGTAAAAGACCTTTTGATCGAATGTTTATAAATTGATTTTAATTAATGAAAGATTAATTAATAAAGGCTTAGTGGATGAAATGTGGAATTAAATCAATGTTGAATGATTGTTTGATAGTTAAATAACCGATTATCAAATTTGGACCAAAACGCAACTTTGGAAATATCTAGGAGAAACACGTGAGTTATATGACACAGTCATCCCAAATGATGTTGAACTGTGCGTATAAATCTCGTTTCGTTCTTCTAAGATAGATGATAAGGAAATTCGTCCACAAACGGTTAGGAGATGAACTCCGCTCTTATTTTTATCAGCTTATTTCCTAAAGAACCGAGGTTGAGTTTACCGGAAATTATCGAAAGTTGTTTTAAAGAGACCGGAACTAGATATGTTATCCGAAAACCACTTTGATCCAACTCAAGCGTTTCAAAATGAAGACATCTTGAAAAGTATGGAACCGAAGACAGAGCCATTAAAGTGCAAGGGCTACTTGCTTTTAATATGAGGATTATTCCAAAATGGATGTAGTAGAACTAGTGCCTTCGATTTGTCCTTACCATCGACAACTCGTATGGATGAATGTTGGCACTGCATTGCTGCCTGAAAGGCGGTATTAACATTCCAAGTGGGATTGCTATTCTAAAAGGTAAAGACGTAGCCTCAGGACTCATCAACCGGGAATGACCAAAACATAGGAGATGCAGCAGGGCCATGTAGGTCGCACCCATTAGGATATGTCACCACCAAATCTAGAATCGATATTTGACCCATTTTTGTATGCTTCGGTACGGTTGCTGATCCCAACCGTGGTGGTGATGTATTCGGTACTATCCAGCAAGGGGCAGGCCAGTCCTGTGTTAGCGGATAATCTAGGTGAGGTTCTCAGTGTGTTTATCTAGAGATGCGCTATGGCGGACGGTACCCAGTAGCCCAATCATTGTATGGAATCCATTCCCCAGTAAGTGTCGTACATTTTTAGTTGTGTCCAAATATGTTAGAATGTGAGATGCAATGAAACACCCCACACCCCTTAATATACCTAAAAGGACACAATTAAAAGGCATGGTGCATTGTAGGTATAACCGAAACTAACAGAGACTAAGATTCACAAGACAAAAATAGGTAAAAACAGCGGAAACTAATAATAACTTATTCAAAACAAAAACTTCATAATTGCTTCATAAACCAAATAAGTCAAAATCCAAATACAACATACATGTCTCAAAACCTAACATGTCTCATGAAATAAAAACTCGCAGTCTCAACAAAAATTAGAGTATAAATATCCCTCTCAAGTGCTAGTACAAAGAAAGAAAAATGGAAATAAAAGTAGGAAAATACATAGCAAAATCTTCTCCAAGAAACCTCCGAGCAACTGCAATCTACTACCCTCTCCCTTGATTGCCTAAGGGGGGAAAAAGAGAAAATAGAGGAATGGGTCAGACTAAAAGTCTGGTGAATGATAGTAATTACTAGAAACTTTAAGTAAAGTAAAATAATAGACTTTGCAACAGTTCTAGTATATAAAAGGAAACAAAGGAGATAGAAAAGAGAGAAACTGAAAATAAATATGAATAAACTATTGCTCAATTAGTAAGATAGGTTAACTTTGATTGTTTGCACTTGTCCTTGATAGCTGCTTTGATTAGGTTGAACTCCTAATCCTATTTTAATTAGGCTGAAATCCTAATTCTACCTTTTTATCGGCCTACTACTCCATAGACCTTACTGCGGACTAGATGCTACATAGCTCCCTATACAGAAGGCAATGGTATCTACGAAAGACACACATACTAAGCGCTTGGAACTCAATAGCGACTTATCTCCCCTAATCGATGCCGCACGCTCAGTCACCGCTGGTTCGCACTATCTATTGCTCCCTCTTTTGACCTTTTATTTACCCTAGACAGCATAAGCGTGTCCCAGGGGAAATGCTGTCGGTACGGATCTTATCTTTTAACTATTGACAACCTATCTACCCTAAACAGCATAAGGAAAATGCTGTCGGTACAGATCTTTTCTTTTAACTATTGACTACTTATCTACCCTAAACAACATATGGGAAATGCTGCCGGTACGGATCTTTTCTTTGAACTATTGACCACTTATCTACCCTAAACAGCACAAGGGAAATGCTACCGGTATGGATCTTTTCTTTTAACTATTGACCACTTATCTACCCTAAACAACATAAGGGAAATGATACCGGTACGGATCGTACTTTCATCTTTGCTTATTAACTTAGATAAATTATTTTAAATAAGCCTTTGTTATTATTCTTACTATCTGTGCTTATTAATTTATCCTAAGTCTTAAAATAAGCCTCATTCTATTATGTTTTCTTATTATAACCTACGTTATAATCATGCTTATTACTTAACCCAAGGTTTAAGTGTGAAAATAAGCTTCTTTCATTTTTTACTCTTTTTAGTTATAATTCTAAGTTATAACTAGGCCAATTATCTTTAATTAGTCCAATTCTAACATCAATATCACAATTAAGCTCAATTTCAGTGTTAATTCCATTTTTTTATTACAGTCCTTACCATTTACATCTTATCTTCCGTTGTTTCAATATTCTTATAATTTAATCCAAATTCTCGTTTAATCTATTCTATTCCATACGCGAAGAAGAAGGAGAAATGAAAAAAATGAAAATAGAACAAAATCCAAATCGTAGGAAAAAAATGTAAATAACGCATAAATAATAGTAAATAAATTAAAATACTGTAAATAAACTGTAAATAAATGGAAAAGCTATAATTAACAGAAATAAACTAAAATTAACTGAAAATAATAGCTAAAAGAAATAGACTGAAAATAATTCTAAAAACTGTAAACAAACTACTAAAAAGGTTATTCCAAAAATCATAGTAAAACTACAACTATTGGAAACCTTATTATTTTAAATTACTTAAAGAAATCTAAAATAATTACAATCACTCACCTGTGGTCCTAAGCTCTTCCCTTTTGGTCTTCCCGGATCCACTTGAGGGTATTAAAATATTTTTATTAAAAAGATTCTCTCCTTGGAAAATTATTCCTTTTAGGGTCCTTCCTGAAAAGGTGAACCCAAGCGGAGAAAATCTAGAATGAGAAAAAGTGTTAGGTTTGCGGGTCTATTTATAGGGGTAGAAGTGGATCTTAGACCGTTGGATTTGGAAATTGAATAGGATGCAACAACGTCATAGGCTGAATATGAGCCATCGGATGCAAGAATGGAAGGACCAGATTGAGTTAAAGAATGCAAAACACATAGAAAATAGGCTAACTAACGTTATTGGACGAAGGAATTTTCCTTCGTCCAATTTCTAAGGCGGGTCGACCGCCCGCCCCTATACCCAGGTCGACCGGCCGGTCGACCTAGGGTGAGGTTAGGTCGACTTTGTGGTCGACCTAGCCTCTCCCTCTATATATATATATATATATATATATATATATATATATATATTCTTGACTTTTGTTTAATTCATAACTTGGCCATATTAATTCGGATTCTGACGTTCCATATATGGAAATTAACCAGAAAATTACCACGGACTCAATGGTGCAACCCTCATGGCTTGATTCTGATAATTTCACAAAGTTATTTTATCATTTAATTAATTAACGAATTAATTATTATGGGTTAAATTTCGGGTTGTTACATTCTCCTCTCCTTAAGGGATTTCGTCCCTGAAATCTCTAAGGATAAAAGAATGTAATAAATATTTTCATCTAAGTTCTACAACCAACTACTCAAACATCGACCATTCATCCATTGTCCTTAAGTTTTTCTAATGCAATTTATGATACTTATGCAATTAGTGTAGTGTTAATGTCCCTAACTAATGCAAAAGATTAGACAGTCCACTGATTCAATTGACCTCCTTTTATGCAATCATGTCTGTGCCATGTATCCAAATGAATGCGAAAATTTCCTAATGATAACTGATAATTCTATATGTGTGCTACAAACATCATCCAAATGCAACAACCATGTGAAAATCATCCATTTATAACAACTATGGAAAATAAAATAAAATGCACACACATCCATATGCATATGCTCTAGTGTCCTAGTTAGGCCGATCCCTAAAGAATAATAGTGCCTAGTGTACCTATATGCGTCCATTAGCATCCACTAGCAAACACTTGCAATCACTAGCATACATCATTCATAACATGTTCTATTAACATGTTTACATCAAATCCAACCGTCCATAGGTTAAATCCTAAGTTTTACCCTCCTAAAGAATAATAAAGGAAAGAACCTATTCAAAACTAGAGATGGAAAATACGAAATTTGAAAACTTATTATCAAAGGAATGTGGATACGAAATACGAATTTTCTCCCAAGTTTCTTCAAAATAAAAAACATATGTCCTCAACCATGTGTGCCTTACAATTTTAATTATTTCACTCTACTGTTCTTCTTTAGTCTGCACACATGAATCAACATTTCCTAGGTCCTTACTAGTGTCCTATACACTTCACGGAAACTTTTATCATTACTTCCAAAAGTAATCACTATTATCCCCTACATGGTCTTGCACTTTTTCCGTTACACCTAGGAAATGACTCCTATCCACTTCTCACTTAAGAGCTTGGTTTGGTATTTATCACTTTATTCTAAAAACTAAGATTTCTAAATTTTTAAAGCATCAAATCCCAAAATCTTTGTCTTTAAAAGTGTTATTTTTAAGTTTCTATTAAATTCAAAAATACTTGGTTACTTAACATTATTTCCCAACTTAGAGGGGAAAACTTTCAAATTCTAAGTCTAAAACTTGTTCCTCGTTTTCTTTTAAAGACCTTTTCAGTTTTTTATAAAAATTTGAATTTTCAAATTCTACTTATATTAAGTGTTTCATTTTAAAAAACTTATTTACTTTTTCACCAAACCATTTTCTTTTAAAATATCTTCAAACTGTTTTTATGTGTTTCTAAAACATCTTCTTATTATACTTTACGGTCTCATACCTTAATATATTGGAACTACTTTCTCAAATGAGAAATTATTAACGCTAAAATCTTCTATGAGCCTTTAAAAGGGAATTTCATGTTTATGTGAAATTACAAGGAACTTATTTTATATTTTTCGAAATAGGCTATACAAAATATGGTGCTTTTCATACCTTGTATATCTCTTTCATGTATTCCTGGTAACTTGCACAAAACATTTTTATTGGTTTCATAGAAAATTATACCATTATTCTTTTCATTCCAATAGATTAAAGTATGTTTAATTTATATTCTTCCATGATAAATATTATTTTATTTTTACATCTAACTTACACATTTTACTTTTGGAAAATTCACCTTCAAAACTGTTTTAATATTCCCATAACTGCAAAAACATTTCCTTATACTTATTAAAAATAACAAATGTATTTTACAAACCATTTTGTTTCTATACTTAGAAATTATCTTTTAAAATACATTTTTATTTGGGTTAAAACAGATGTTGCGTAAAACACCGTTACTACAACCCAAAAAATACTAGTGTATGGATTCAATTAAATAAATACCAATAAATATCATATACCTATGTAAAAATATTTCTCTTGGGAGTCACTTACTATAACAATAGTGTTATAGCCTATGCTCCTCTTATTTTTCACGTAAACATTTATTACAGCAATAAAAGTTATAATCTACGTTTTCGATACTTGATACACTCTAGGTTTTTAAAATCTTTGTTTACTTACAAAGAAACTAGTGAGTTATATACATATACTCCATAATTCTTCAAAAAGAATTCCAATTTTTCATTGTATAAAAACCAATTTAAATTTCATACCATTCTTCAAAAACCCTATATTTATTTTCTACGAGAAAATATTAACAATGAAAATTTTCAATTCTAACCATTACATTTTTTTCAACTTTTTAAATTTCAAAAATTTCATTTTATTGGGCTTGTCATAAAGTGGATTTTATTCTTACTCGCCTAGGAGTACTTTTCCTAAATCTTGGAAATCTCATTTCTTTACACCAAAAGTGACACTTTAAAAACTTTGCTTGCAACTGATGAACACGAAGTGTACGAAGAACCTCCTCAAAATGTCTGAAACATCTTTGATGACTAGAATAGAATTTAGCTTTCCTAGTGATGGATCAAAGGAATAAAGGAAGCTCAACATGACTGACCCCCGTGGGTCACAAGCAACCTCGAGAGTCCTACCTCTGCATGTTTCTAGTCTAACAACCCTCCTCTTGCAGTCTAATATAGCTCCCTATGTGGATAGCTAATCCATCCCCAAGATCATCCCATACCCCGAAAATCCCAAAACATAGGCGTCGCAGTCAAATTCTACGCCTAGGATAAAAAAATTCAAACCCCTACAAACCATAGACAAGTGTGTTGATCCTCCTATGGGGTTTGAAACAACAATGGGGTCTACTATTAAAGAAATGTCTAAGTGCAAACAATCTATAATAGAACTAGAGATAAAAGAGTGTGATGCTCGAGAATCGAATAGAGTCCGAATGAGAAAATCAGAAATAGAAATTAAACCTTCAACTGTGACTTTCCTACCTCTATCCGGTCCATTCCTAGAAGGCACTACATCAAAGCTTGTATCTGTGTTGTAGGTGCGCTTGCTCCCTGCCTCGTCTTCTGAGGATAAGCTTTACTAAAGTGACCAAGCTGTCCATAATTCAAACACTTCCCTTTCATTGCCGCCTTCTTACAATCCTTTGCGTAATGACCAACCATCCCACAACTCTTGCACTTCTCATTTTTCTTGATATGCTTTTGAGGTCCTCCTCCTTTCTTTTTATCCTCGTCCTTCTTATCTTTCCCCACTTCTTAGAACTTTCCGACTTAGGAGCCTCCTTAAACTCTCCCTTCTTAGCTGCATCAGACATAAGGCCCATCTCTACTAAAGACTCATAAGTAGCTCCCATCGGCACGTGAGTCAACAACAATCCCTAAAGGGGCTGATTCAATCCCTTCACAAACTTTATAGCTTTCTTGTGCAGCGTATTCATCAACTCAATTCTGAACCGTGACAATTCATTGAATTGATTGATGTACTCCTTCACCGACGAACTCCCTTGTTTCAAATTGATAAATCGCTCTAACTGAACACTCTCCTCTGCTTGAGACAAAAACTTCCTATCTAATCGCTCCCGGAATCCATTCCATGTCATCTCTCTTCCTTCTAACTTAATGACCTCCCACCAATACAAAGCCTCCTCTTTCAGCTGCCAAGATGCTAGCTGAACTCGCTGCTGATCATCCAATCCCAATAGTCTGAATATCCTCTCTATATCTCTAAGCTAAGCTCTTGCCTCCACAAAAGTCTCCTTACCAGAAAAAGTCTTTCCACCCAAACTCGCAAAATCCTTATAAAGCTTAGAGAAATTGGCGGCGGCAGGTGGGTTGATGGGATTCCCACCCACTGGTGTTGGGTTGGGCGCTTGCCCGTGCACCTCTGGAGTCGTGGCTTGTAGATACCTACGAAACCAGGCTGGGACTGGAATGCCCTCGGGAAGGTTCGGGGCATCCGCCATTCTACGAAAAAAAAAAGATAGGAAAGAGTCGAAGGGGGATTGAACTGGACTTTTGAGGGGACTTTTATAAAAACTCTTTTATACTTAAAAACTATTTCTTAAGAGTTCTTTTCTGAAAACTACGTTTAAAACAAGATATTTTGGAAAAATACTGTACTTTTAAACACTACAACAAAACAGTCTTTTTACAACGGGCAATGCCCATTGTAATATGGTTTTCACAACGGGCATGTGCCCGTTGTAATAGGCCTCGTTGTAATAGATCCACCACATTTTACAACGAGCAAAGCACGTTGTAAAAACCGCAGTATACTTTTTTACAACGGCCATAACCCGTTGTAAAATTCTTATATAACAACATGCAATGACCGTTGTAAGAAGCTCATATAACAACGCACATTGCCCGTTGCAAAATAAATGCAAATTTTAAAAAAAAAATACAGCAGCATCCATGCAATACATCCATACTAATACTAAATATTGTCGTAAAATAATTAAAATCACATACGAAAAGACTAAAAGCTAGAATCATAGAATTCTAACACTCCAAAAAGTTAGATAAGTTTACATGCCAAATACATAAAGCATTAACACATTATATTTACATTTTGTATTGTCAATCTCTAGTTCAACTCCTCCATTTCAACCTCTACAACCCCCTGTACACACTCCTCTGTGCCTCTATGCTTCTGTGTACTTTAGCCATATCTGCAATTCAACAAAATAGTCATCAACCCACACATCTTACATATTTCATCAACACATAGTGCTTCAAATAGCCATTGTCACGTATCTTAACCACCTCCAGTTCATTACATTTCTACTGCTGCCTGTCCTTGCAACTGCAGTGCAACATCACACACCTTACTTTCTACCTCTTACTTGAACCATCAACTTCATTACAGTGCACAGCAAATCAGTTGTATCACCCTACATCAACAGACAGCTCAACTACTCCACTTCTCAACCAGACTACCACCAGTCTTCACTGCTAATGAATGCTACAACAGTTCAACACCTCTTCCACACTTACTGCCTCACACAATTTCCACTACCATAAACACTTTCTACTGCTTTATCCAAAACCATCATCAATAATTTTAAAAGCTATCAATACACAAGCGAACAAAACATGATGAAAATGACCAGTAAATTCCAAAGTGCTCCAGACCCTACTCCATTATCCAGCACACTTTACACCAACACTTTTCACCATCCACAAGAAAACCTGCATTCCTTTGTTTTGCTTACATAAACAGCCCTACATGTACAGCTAATCCTACAAGCAAGCAATGCCTTCGAATATTTCTCTAATACTGCATTTCTTCTCTGGACTCAACTTAGTAGGAAACACAATCTTGAACTTGATTCGAAGATCTCCTCCTTTTCCCTTCTCGTTGGCTATCGGCATGCCTTGTCCTTCAAATATCTTCGTAACCAGGGTATATGATAACATCTTCGAACGAACACGTCATTTTTTCTCCAGTCAAGGTACAAAATGAGAACTTCCAGCCGGTCAATGCGTTTACTAGTGGGATTTCGACTTTAAGCACCAAGTCGTTTCTAACTCTTTTGAAGACAGGATGTTCTTTTTCTGAAATCAAGAAGACGGCATCAGAAGGCAGATAGCCTGGCCGCTCGTCGCCCATTCCTTCAAATGTTATCTTTGTTCCTTTTCTCCATCTCGGCTTTATTCTGATTATCTCCGACTCTTGCTTCTCCATTTTTTCCCTGTAGTTTCATGTAAAAGAATATTCATATTATCACCAGTTTTCATTAAGAAAGCATATGACAACAAAGAGGGCCCATAGTTTGCTTCTATACAAAGGTTTTTTTAGGACCATCTCATTGTTTATTAGATTTTATATTAATAATGTATGAGGTAAGATGGAAAAAAATATAAACAGATGATGGACCTATTGGTGGTTGGTATGATCATTTGATGGCAACGTTATTTTAGAATAAGACCGAATGATGATATAGTTAGTAACAAGAACATGGTGATTGTGCAAACACATGTATATTTTCATGATATAAGAAGGAAAAAATTAGTAAGCTGCAAGTGATTTAATAACTGAATTGAGTATGAATTGGATGCTAGTAATGTGAAAGCTAGAAGAAAATAAGTGGATTGATACCATCCTCTGTTATGAGTTAACAAGTAAGTTCTTAACATGTTCATAAGTTGCTTTCGTTTGTGGTCACAGCCTCCATAATAATGTATCTAACCTGATAATTTTTAGGACCACTACATAGATAAGTCAAAAATGGTAGGTATACAACATGAAAATTGAGAGCTATATTAGGATTGTTCTTAGGACATGCCTTGTCAAAAACAAGTTCATGTTGTGTTTAGTTAAACTTGTGAGACGGCATTAGTGGTCTCAACAAATTCTATCAATAAGGATATCAAAACGTAACATACGGATAATGTTTGAATATTTTTCAAGTAGGGAGTGTCGTTTTCATATATATCAAGGATGTCTCCATAATGTTTAATATGAACAAGCTCTTCTTTTAAATTACTTTAAAGGGACTATATTTTGTTGTACAGAAAAGCAAAAATATATATACACGAATAACATTGCTTCTGGAAATTTAATAATCCATCTGTAAACCCCAAACATAATGAAAATAGTGTTATGTAGATAACCAGTATTTCCCATGGACTAACATAACTAACAGTATGCATGCGAAATAAATATTTCAACTGATCATAGGTCCAACATTTTCCATACTATAGCATGTGAAATAAATTTAAAATGCTCACTATATTCTGGAACATCTGAAATGAATTCAAATGCTAGCATTCTTCTACCTCATAGACAGGTGTTCACTTTTGTTCAGTAAGAACTTCACTTTATTATCATCATACTTCATAACAAAAAAAAAGATTAACTTAGTTTTCTCTGCCATTCATAGCATCACAGTTGAATAAGGTTGCAAATAAAGATGCAGTAAACCAGCAAATGCAAATGATAAAAGCCCTTATTTCTACAAAAATGCAGTAAACCGGCAAAATACCGAACAAATAAAAAATGTAATTTTGAAAAAAAAACTACGTAAAATAGTAGAAAACCCATAATCTTTTACCTTACTTATTAAGCCTTGGTGGATTTTGCAAAATGAATTTGACAAGCAATGATAGTCATTGCATAAGTAGACTGACAAGCAATGTTGATTCATACTAATATCAAAGTGGAATGTTGGAAATAAAATGTCTAAGTGTTAAAATTAGTACGAAAGCAGTGAAGGGAAGGAATGAATCAGTTGTCAGAGGACATTAACTTGAAAATAGGTGGGTAAACATAATTTTTGTACCACATGAATCCACAATATCACCACCCAGTTCAACGCCCAAGAAAGATGGTACTGTAGTCAAAATGACAACATCAATATTGTTGGAGGATTATAATGCCCAATTCTCAAAATATAAATTGTAATCGTCAGTTGGGAAAACAATGTAACAATCATGTTTTTTTCAGGTATAAGTAGGTACCAAGTCTGTCCAGTATGTCCAAAGTAAACAAAAATACTGAGACAAACATTACATCATACAGTATGGCTACATACAGTGTTCAATTTTATCAAATTAACTTGCATAACTATTTCACTTCCAATAAAATTATTAGTTGAAACAACAGACAACGTGGTTTCTCCATTAATTCAATATTAGATGAGAATAAGTACAAAGCTGAAAAGAAAATTATGCGATGTAATGTTAAAACATCATTCCAAAAATGAACTAATATGTTATAATCCAAGTAAAGACAATTACTAAATTGAGGCCAGAAGTAATAAACGGTAACACAACAGGCATAGTAATAAACGATACCTTTAACCATCGGTGGCGGCGACTCAGAGTTTGTCAACATCGACGACAATGTTAGGTCAATCAGCTCCATCGCCTCACATACATCGTTCGCCAACACGATCCTGTCTGGAGCTTTGAATCGAATCGAGAAAGGCCATCGAGGGCAATTAGGAGGTTTGTTTGTTGATAGGGCTTCAGATCTAGGCACGGGTAGTATTGTGGTATTTTGGTGGAGAAAGGAAATGATTTTGTTTTGGGATTCAGTGGGTATTTGGAAATTAGATTAAGGAAAAATGGGGCAAGCAAAGCGGGAAATGAAATTTAGCCGGAAACAAGGCGCAAAAAACTTTTACAACAGGTGCCATGACCGTGGTAAAATTGGCATCTTTTACAACTGGCACTTTGTGTCAGTTGTAAAATTGACATCTATTACAACGGACATTTTGTGAACGTTGTAAAATTAGCATCTATTACAACGGACATGAAAGGACCGTTGTAATAGAAGTCTATTACAATGGACAGTTATTGCTCGTTGTAAAAATGGCGTTGTATAGGGCATCTATTACAACGGGCTTGAATGGTCCGTTGTAATAGCCTTCTATTACAACGGGCAACCAATGCCCGTTGTAAAAAAGGCGTTGTAATAGTTTACTTTTGTTGTAGTGAAAAATAAATTTTTAGGAATCCTGTAACCTTAGGCTCTTATACCAAGTGAAACACCCCCACACCCCTTAATATACCCAAAAGGACACATTAAAATGCGTGGTGCGTTGTAGGTATAACTGAAACTAACAGAGACTAAGATTCACAAGACAAAAATAGGTAAAAACAGCGAAAACTAAAATAATAACTTATTCAAAAAAAAACTTCATAATTGCTTCATAAACCAAATAAGTCAAAATCCAAATACAACATACATGTCTCAAAACCCAACATGTCTCATGAAATAAAAACTCGTAGTCTCAACAAAAATCAGAGTATAAATATCCCTCTCGAGTGCCAGTACAAAGAAAGAAAAACGGAAATAAAAGTAGGGAAATACATAGCAGAATCTTCTCCAAGAAACCTCCGAGCAACTGCAATCTATTTCCCTCTCCCTTGATTGCCTATGGGGGGAAAAATGGGAAAATAGAGGAGTGGGTCAGACTAAAAGTCTGGTGAATGATAGTAATTACTAGAATCTTTAAGCAAAGTAAAAGTAGTAGACTTTGCAATAGTTCTAGTATATAAAAGGAAACAAAGGAAATAGAAAAAAGAGAAACTAGAAATAAATATGAATAAAATATTGCTCAATTAGTAAGATAGGTTAACTTTGATTGTTTGCACTTATCCTTGATAGCTTCTTTGATTAGGCTGAACTCCTAATCCTATTTTAATTAGGCTGAAATCCTAATTCCACCCTTTGATCGGCCTGCTACTCCATAGACCTTACTGCGGACTAGATGCTATATAGCTCCCTACACAGAAGGCAATGGTGTCTACCAAAGACACACATACTAAGCGCTTGGAATTCAATAGCGACTTATCTCCCGTAATCGATGCCGCACGCTCGGTCACCGCTGGTTTGCACTATCTATTGCTCCCTCTTTTGACCTTCTATTCAACCTAGACAGCATAAGTGTGCCCTCGTCTCACTTCAGGCTATTGTGAGACACTGTCTCCATAGAAAATAGGGAATGCTGTTGGTACTGCTTCCTGTCAAATAAAATCTAGTTGCGTCTCTTGTCCAAATCCCCATGATTTAGTCTTTTAATTATTGACCTCTTATCTACCCTAAACAGCATAAGCGTGTCCCAAGGGAAATGCTGTTGGTACGGATATTTTCTTTTAACTATTGACCACCTATCTATCCTAAACAACATAAGGGAAATGCTGTCGGTACGGATCTTTTCTTTTAACCATTGACTACTTATCTACCTTGAACAGCATAAGGGAAATGTTGCCGGTACAAATCCTACTTTCATCTTTGCTTATTAACTTAGATAAATTATTTTAAATAAGCCTTTGTTATTATTCTTACTATCTGTGCTTATTAATTTATCCTAAGTCTTAAAATAAGCCTCATTCTATTCTGTTTTCTTATTAAAACCTACGTTATAATCATGCTTATTACTTAACCTAAATCTAAGTGTGAAAATAAACTTTTTTCGTCTTTTACTCTTTTTAGTTATAATTCTAAGTTATAACTAGGCCAATTATGTTTAATTAGTCCAATTCTAACATCAATATCATAATTAAGCTCAATTTCAGTCTTAATTCCATTTTTTTATTACAGTCCTTACAATTTACATCTTATCTTCCGTTGTTTCAGTATTCTTATAATTTAATCTAAATTCACATTTAATCTATTCTAATCCATATGCAAAGAAGAAGGAGAAATAAAAGAAAATTGAAAATAGCATAAAATCCAAAGCGTAGGAAAAAGATGTAAATAACGCATAAATAACAGTAAATAAATTAAAATACTGTAAATAAATGGAAAAGCTATAATTAACAGAAATAAACTAAAATTAACTGAAAATAATAGCTAAAAGAAATAGACTAAAAATAATTCTAAAAACTGTAAATAAACTACTAAAAAGGTTATTTCAAAAATCATAGTAAAACTACAACTATTGGAAACCCTATTATTTTAAATTACTTAAAGAAATCTAAAATAATTACAATCTGCACTAATAATAATATCAAAAAGAATTTGATTTTTTATTAGTGCATAGTGGAAAACATTTCGAAAGTAGAATATAAATCTTAGCCAGCATAGGTACCATTATATTATGCCTGCTATAGCTGCCTCCTGAGGAGACAGGTTATACAATTGAAATCGTAAAGGCTCGTATTGTTTCTTTGGATTTCCAACAAATGGTCAGGCTAAGGAACTTCCTTTTCCACGATGGGTACGTCCCTGGAATAGACGACCCGAGAACCTAACCGGATCTCTGCCAACACAAGGCCGGGTTATATAATATATTCACTGTCCAAAATCGTGAATATACTTCACTTAACCAATTTAAATCTATTTCTACACATTTATTTCAAAGATAATTCGCTATCCAAAATCGCGGATATATCTTCTTTAGAAATCATCTATATTAAATTTATCCAATTCAAACTATTTCGAATTTATAAACACGGTTGTAAATTCTATTTCTATTTTAATAACAATCTCGACTTATAAATCTTCTTTTTATCGACTTCTATATTTTTACTTATCAAAATAAGTGATTTCGGATTTATAAACGACTTTTATAAATTCCAATTCTATTTATAAAAAAAAACTTCAATCCCAAATCAATTTCGATATTGATTTCAAAATTTAGTTTCAACTTTGAATAAAATTTCCATACTGATTTCTCAAAAATTCATTTCCAAATATTAAATCAATTACAGATTGATTTCTAATTTTATTTATCTCTACTAAAATAAATTCCTTTATCTTTTTTCAAATTATTCAATATCCTATTTTTAAATGGATTCTTTAAATTGAAATCATTTTACATTGATTTCCCAGATCATTTCAATTTACCAAGTAAATTTCTAATTGGATTTCCATCTTATCTCTTTTTAAATAAATTCCTTTTAAAGAAAATAAATTTCTTTGTCTCTTTCAATCTATTTAAAAATCCAAGTTTAAATTGAATTCTTCAATTTAAAATCACTGTTTTATGAAATCCATTTATTTAGCATTTTCACTTTATTCTGGAAATAATTCAATAAGATTATAAAAATCAGCTTTTATACTTTTAAATTCTTTTCTTCGAATTTATTCAACTTCTAAAAATTTATTTACTTAAAAATTCCTATTTTGATTTCAAAAATTCAATTTCATTTATTTTTGGAATCCAATGATATCAAACATCCATTCGGCTAAATTTTAGCTTCAAACCATTTCCAGATATCAATATGATTAATAACATCAATATAATCATTCATAGATTTATATCACAGTATAAATAAAATGGATTATTTATTGTTGAAGAAGTGATATTAAAAATGAAGTTAAACATTTTAAAGATGTTTAAAATGTATTATGAGTCGAAAGCATAGATTTCAACAGTACTTGTTGAAATAGACGTTTTCGAGAAATTTAAGGAAATGGTGGACTATAACATTGTTGTTATAGTAAATGATTTCTGGAAGAAAATGTTTTATATAGTATTGGGATTTATACATCTATCTTAACTCTGAATCCCTATACTAGTGATTTTGAGTCGTCGTAACGATGTTTTACGTAACATTCGTTTTGACTCAAATAAAGGTGTTAAAAGAATATTTTCCTTAAAGAATGAAATTATACTTAATTTGATTTAAGTATATCGAATATTTTCAAATGTTGAAAATAAATAGATTTGTGAAAATACTTATTTTTAAAAAAAGTATGGAATTGCTTTTCCAATATGAAATGAACGTTTTGAGAATTTATCCTTGTAAAGATAAATTGAAATTGAATATTGAAAACGATTTGAAAATCGAATATCAGTAGATATTCGAAAGTATAAATTCGATACGGAATTTATAGTCGTACCGTAATTTTAAAAATCTGAACTTGAGTTAATAAGATAGAACTGCTCTGTAAAAACACTTAAGAACAGTCAATGGTTAATATAAGTGAAATTTCAAACATTTTAAAATATCAATTCAAGTTTATAATTTGAATTCTTATCTGTAATTAGGAATTTTAAAAAGAAAATCATGATTTTTAGTGTAGTATTGGAGATGCTTTTCGAGGTTGACCGGAAATTAGTTTATGAGTGTTTTCTGATGATCTAAGCGATCTGAGTGGTCTGGGTTTTTGTCAAGGCTAGGGTGGTGATCGGAGTGTTTGGCAAAAATGGAGGTAGTGGCGGCTGATCGCCGTGGCACCGGGTATTAGTCGATTTGGGTTTTAAACCCTAGAATGGGTCGAGGCTGGAAATGTGATTGCGGCGACGTCATCGTGGCACCGAGTATGACGTGGCTTTGGGGAATGATAGAAGGCATAGCGACGAGGTCGTGGCCGAAGTCTCGCATTTTCTGGTGGTTGGAGGGGTGAAAACGAGATGATGACAGGAGTGGGTGGTGATGGGGCTAGTTGTTCCAGGTTTCGTTTTGTGACTCGATTTCGATTTCGAGTCTACGGCAAAGTTCGAATGGTTGGAGTTTGATCTGGGAAGAAGTGGCGACTTGCTCGACGAAGTGGTAGTGCCGGAACATCGCCAGCGGCGATGTACACGTGCACAGGGATATATCGGCAGAGACGAATTTGAGAAGGAGCTGAACTCGAAGTCGTTTTCTTGAATTCTCGTGAGTGACTCGTGGTAACGTAGATTGGGCTCGAGTATTTTACTAGGCTTGAATTGTTTGATAGCGAAACAGGTTTTAAAAAAAAAGGGTAAAAACAAAATTTAGTTTTAAAGAAAAATTAGAAGAAGAAAAAGTTGCGTACCTGGGATTGTGCCTCGGGTAAATTGGACGAGCAACTCGAAGCAACACTCGAGATTTTGAAGGGGATGACTCGAAGCAGTGAGGGTTGTCTCGAGCATATGGTTTGTTCCAGACTTGTAAAACCTGGTAGCAAGAATTTTGTTATAAACAAATTCAAATGAAAACTTAGATTTGCATACCAGATTTAAATCAATGTTTAAATAATAAATTCAAGTTTGTCTTAAAACTTAGTTTGTGAATAGATCAAGTTTTAGAGTTTTAAATTGCGTTAATAATTACAAGCGTTAAGGAATTTGAATTTAAATTGGAGTTTGAAATGTAAAGAAACGATTTAAACAAAGTTAAATCGTAGTGGTAATCTGATTCAAATCTAAATTTGAATCTTAGTTTTGAAATAAATTTAAGTTCATAAGTTTAAAAGTTTTAACAATTTTGAATGTTAAAATAGAAATTTAAATGTTTTAAACTTATATTTGAAAAGGGTTTATTTTAAATAAAACTTAATTAAGTAATTAAGAAGTTGATTAAATGTTTTAATGTGTTAACTTAAAAGTTAAGTAAATTTTATATTGATGAATGATTTAAAATTAACTAAAGGTCAATTAATTATAAATTTAAAGCTAATTAATTTATAAGAAAGGATAATTAATTAAATGGTAATAAATTAAAGGTTAATTTATTAATTGAAGATAATCAATTAATTGGTGAAGTTTATAATTAAAGATTAATTAATTAAAATAAAATTTGAATTAGTAAATGTTAATTAACCAGGATTAGTGACTAATCAAATTTAATTTAATCAGATATAAATTGACCTTACTTATGAATGTTTGGATTCTGTTGAATGATATGAATTGTTTGATATCCCTGATATATGATGCTTTGTGATACGTCCTGATTTATGTCGTGATCTGTGATATTTCTGTTTCTGTGATATATTACTATGCATATATGTGAAAACCCTTGGCCCGTAAAACGGCACTTGAACTTCGATGCAACAGGGAGTCGGATTCCAGTTGGTTATCCGAAACCCACATTGAATTGTAATAGTGAATCTTTGTGACTGATAAATTTATTTTATCTATGAATCTGTGAATGAAGATAAGCGTTATCGATTATACCGCTTATCGATATATCTGTGATGATTGATGTTGCACTATTGTGTGTGAAACCCCTGGACTACACTTTTACACACACAAATATGGATTTCACGTGGAAATCGGTTAAGTCACAGATAATTTAAATCTGCTGTTTTTGAAATTGAAATTTTTATTTCAATTGATTTTGAAATCTGAAATTTGGGTTTAAAAGTGAAAAGCTTTTGAAATGGAATTTCGAATCTAAAAGTTATTTTGAATAACTTAATCGAGTTTTGAAAATTTAAATAATTTGATTTAAATTTGAATTTAAGTTGAAATTGAATCCCATGATTTGAAATTATGGTTAAAGATGATATAAATGTGTTTGTATGAATTTAAACCATTTTAAAAGTATTGTTTGAGAATTTGGATTTAACCCAAGAACTTTAACTCGTATAAATGAATCAGATTTCCAAAATGAAAACTGTTTGTTTTAAAGGAATAAAAGCTTTCAGATAGAAAATGAAATTCCAGTTTAGTTAAAGGAATTTCAAGTTTGAATTGAAAATGGTTTTCCAAGTTATGAATAAATTCTTTTTGAAAGTTATGAATTGAATCTGTTATCTTTAACAGATTTAAAATGACGATTTATTTAAACCCTTCGAAATGAAATTGTTTTGAAAGCTATAAGTTAAATCTTTGTTTTAAAGATTTAACGAGTTAATCAAATTGAAATGAGAATTAATTTGGAAAATCTGTGAATGAATCTTTTATTTAAAAGATTAAAATGTGGAAAGTGTTTAAACCGTTGAAGGTTGTTTAAAATGAATCTTTTTGTTTAAAGATTTGAAATGGTAATTGGTTAAACCATTTGAAGAGAGATTTTGGGTAATAAGTTGTGACTTAATTGAAATCTCATATCCATATGTTTTAAATATTTCGCTCACTATTTGGGTTAGCCGGGAAAGGACCTTTGGGTCGTATAACCCATTCCGAATAGTGATACGTCGTATATGGATAGCATTTGAAGACCGGTGATGAAGACCGGATATTTTCAAAAACGAAAGGACAACTCATCGAATGTCTCTGCATCGACTGGTCCCCGGTATAGAGATTTATATCACTCTTTTTGTGATGGGAAGTCCGGACGTGATTGGAAATTATCCGGATTTGCAAGGGCTTCGTGAGAAGTGCCTTCGGTTCTGTTCGAACCCGGAACAGACTTGTATGGTTACGTGTCTGACATTACACTTTGAGATATAAAGCCGATTTCTTTCAAATACATTTCTGTTGGTGGCGGAGAATTTATTCTCTTAGCTTAACACCCTTCTCTGAGACATACGAGCTCAGAGGTTATGTAGTTGAAGTTATCAGCGATATATCCCAATTTGGTAATGTGGCATGCTGAGTGTTGCTGTGTGATGATCAATGTTTGATCATTTGTGATATGATCTTTTGTTTGATCATTTATCTTTGTGATCATAGGTTGATCATCTGTTGACCCAAAGCGTGGCTTTTTGAAAAAGCGTAGCTTTGTGGACGAGACTTCGTCGAGCCTCACAACCCGGTAATGGTCGAAACAGGAATCGTGCGGCAAGGTTTTCAGGGGTAGCTCCCCTAGGGTATGACCATTCCTTCTGGAAAAGGGTAGTATCATGGTATGGAGCCCAGATACTTACTCATGTGGATACACTTTCTTTATGATGTGTGATGTTGGTTATCGAGCGCTCGGTTAAAGGTCCCAAAGGACCGGGGGTGGCATATCTGAGGTTTCTTTTATCCCTTGGGAAAAGGGGTTGCCGGCCTTGTTTGGCAGAGAACAGTTGGTTCTCGGAACGTCCCGCCAGAGGCGTTTCTTTCGTGGAATAGGAAGTTCCTTAGCCTGACCATTTGTTGGAAATCCAAACAAAACAATACGAGCCCTATACGGTTTTAGTTGTATTACCTGCCATGGAATGTGGTGGTAACCTGCTATTGAACATGGTAGCTATAGTAGGCATAAGTGCGAAATGTCTATGCTGGCTAAGATTTATATTCTACTTTCGAAATGTTTTCTGCACTATGCACTAATAATAATATCAAAAATGATTTGATTTTGCGTAGTAAGCATCTTTGACTATCATAAGAAGAAATCTCCTCCAATTATGCGTTTGCATTGTGTGTGTGGTGGGAGGTCTTATGGTAGTTTCATTTTCCAAAAGCATTGCGAATTGACTTTAAAATTCTCTACTAGTTGTTTTTAAAGATAAACTGTTTTTGTTGCTCACACCAGTCCCATGACTGATCCGGAGTTTATTGTTTCTTTCCTAAACTCTGGATGCTCAAAAATTTTCTACACGAGCAGTCTAGAGTTTGGTTTTTCAGATAGTCAGATTAGTAGGTTATCTGGAGCTAGTTCAGTCTTTGGATCGGACTGCACTTGCTTATCTTGGTGTATCGTTATTGGGAGTTCAAGCTATTTTTGGATTAGTGCTTTGAAGATGGAGATTATCCGCTGCTGATGTTATCGTTTTCTTTTCCGCTGCTATTTGTTGTATCATATCTCTGATGTATATTGATATTCATTGTATCATTCTGTTGTATCAGATATTGTATATCAATGTATTATTCATTTCTTCCGCTGTGTTATTTACTTAACTGTGTTATAAGCTCCGGCGACTCGGATTTGAACGATCGAATCTGCGGCATTCGAGTACGATGTAAAGTATGGATGTCGATTTTCGAGCGCGAAAATCTGGGACGTTACATTTGGTATCAGAGCTAAGGTTGAACTTTAGCTTAGGAGTATAACACGTTAAGTAGCTCATTAGAGATAGAGTGAAGTAAACTCTAGAATGAGTATATCCTTAAGATATCCGTCTGAATGTCTCGGTAAATTCTCTTACTATCCACTGATAGTGAGTATGAGTGCAAGAAGAGAACGAGATAGAGGACAAGGGAATACGACTATAAATGGTCAATACCCTATAACAGTGGAAATAAATTTCTTATCAATATTCTTTGATTCGATTCCAAAATTCTTTTCATTGTTTCGTATCAGCTACAAGAAGAAGTTTCGGTGTGATGATGGCTCTACGAATCGTTGTAGAAAATTTTTACTTCGTATCTTCATCGGTTTCTTATCAGCTTTTTGATTAAACCTTATTGAATTTGAAATTGGAAATTTTAAATTGAATTAAATTGATTAATAGAATATGAAGGCTAAATTGAATTGAATCAATAAAACGATATGGTTTGAACCCAAATTTGAAATTTTATTCAAATTTCTTTTGAATACCAAAGTCCGAAGAGGGACAAATTGGTATGTATTCTGAGATATTCCGACTTGAATTCGGAATCCGTATCTTGAGTTTGAGGAATTATAGGAGATCGAATCTGTCTATCTCTGTCTTTGTTTCGTGCCTGCGAATTTCGAGGACGAAATTCTTTTAAGGGGGGAAATTTGTAACGACCCTAGATTTTTATGTTAATTTAAATTAATAATTTATTGAATTTCTGAATTAAAATTGTAAGATTAATTTTTAATTTCAAGCGAGTTTCCCCGATTGTAATAAATTTGATATAAATCATTTTAATTTAAATATATTGTAAATATTGTATATATATATATGTATTTGAGCATATATGAAGAAAATTTGAGATTTATGAATAATAAAAATAATTAGTATTAAATTTAGAAATAAATATAAAAATAATATAAAACAATATATAGCATATGTAAGTAAAACAAATAAATGCAGCTACCAAAACAGAGCTATCAGCCAAGCAAAACAAAGACCTGGAGGAAGAACAAAAGCATGGAATACAAAGCATGTCAAATATATATATATGGGATGTACTAAATAAATACATAAAATCTAGGGAAAATATTTGTAAACGTGGGAAGGACCGAGGCATTAAATGCCAGCAGCTCTAGCATGGTCGAAGTCATCTCAGCTATGCTTATTAAACAAAGATAACACCCTATTGTATAAATAAAATAAAAGATAGCCTGCAAACTTGCTTTCTTTTATACCTCAACTTCTCATTTTTTTTATCTCAGTTTCTTCCATTCAAAACAAAAGTAAATAAAAACTAAAGTAACATCATCCTCAACTTAACAAAGCTACAACTGGAAACAATTAAATCAACAACTTCAAAGCTTGAGAGAAGAATCAACTTGATTCGAACCTGCAAACCAACAAAAATACAACAAAGCAGACCATCAAAGCAAGAACAAACACTTCCAGTTTGAAAATTTCCAGGCCTTCTTGTCTCTGCTCTTTCAAAAGTCAAGTGAGCAAACTCTCTGTTTTCAAATTTCCAAGTGAGTAACTTTAATTCAAACTTGCTTAAGTATATTCATAAAGTTGCTTATGTCTGAAATGACGATGTTTATGTATATATATATATATATATATATGTATGCAATTCAGTGATGCCTGCATGTTGTTCATCAGTAATACCTCTGTAACTAGATTTCTAACTCTGGATTGATTCAAAAATCATCTCTTCTTAATCCATTGATTGATAGGATTTAGTATCTAGACAAGATAGGTTTGTTTGATCATAAAACAATTTTAAAAATCTGAACTTGAGTTAATAAGATAGAACTGCTCTGTAAAAACACTTAAGAACAGTCAATGGTTAATATAAGTGAAATTTCAAACATTTTAAAATATCAATTCAAGTTTATAATTTGAATTCTTATCTGTAATTAGGAATTTTAAAAAGAAAATCATGATTTTTAGTGTAGTATTGGAGATGCTTTTCGAGGTTGACCGGAAATTAGTTTATGAGTGTTTTCTGATGATCTAAGCGATCTGAGTGGTCTGGGTTTTTGTCAAGGCTAGGGTGGTGATCGGAGTGTTTGGCAAAAATGGAGGTAGTGGCGGCTGATCGCCGTGGCACCGGGTATTAGTCGATTTGGGTTTTAAACCCTAGAATGGGTCGAGGCTGGAAATGTGATTGCGGCGACGTCATCGTGGCACCGAGTATGACGTGGCTTTGGGGAATGATAGAAGGCATAGCGACGAGGTCGTGGCCGAAGTCTCGCATTTTCTGGTGGTTGGAGGGGTGAAAACGAGATGATGACAGGAGTGGGTGGTGATGGGGCTAGTTGTTCCAGGTTTCGTTTTGTGACTCGATTTCGATTTCGAGTCTACGGCAAAGTTCGAATGGTTGGAGTTTGATCTGGGGAGAAGTGGCGACTTGCTCGACGAAGTGGTAGTGCCGGAACATCGCCAGCGGCGATGTACACGTGCACAGGGATATATCGGCAGAGACGAATTTGAGAAGGAGCTGAACTCGAAGTCGTTTTCTTGAATTCTCGTGAGTGACTCGTGGAAACGTAGATTGGGCTCGAGTATTTTACTAGGCTTGAATTGTTTGATAGCGAAACAGGTTTTAAAAAAAAGGGTAAAAACAAAATTTAGTTTTAAAGAAAAATTAGAAGAAGAAAAAGTTGCGTACCTGGGATTGTGCCTCGGGTAAATTGGACGAGCAACTCGAAGCAACACTCGAGATTTTGAAGGGGATGACTCGAAGCGGTGAGGGTTGTCTCGAGCATATGGATTTCCATAAGAAGAAATCTCCTCCAATTCTGCGTTTTCATTGTGTGTGTGGTGGGAGGTCTTATGGTAGTTTCATTTTCCAAAAGCATTTCGATTTGACTTTAAATTCTCTTGCTATTTGTTTTAAAGATAAATTGTTTTTGTTGCTCACACCAGTCCCATGACTGATCCGGAGTTTATTGTTTCTTTCCTAAACTCTGGGTGCTCATAATTTTCTACACGAGCAGTCTAGAGTTTGGTTTTTCAGATATTCAGATTTAGTAGATTATCTGGAGCTAGTTCAGTCTTTGGATCAGACTGCACTTGCTTATCTTTGTGCCTCGTTATTGGGAGTTCGAGCTATTTATGGATTGGCGCTTTGAAGATGGAGATTATCCGCTGCTGATGTTATCATTTTCTTTTCCACTGCAATTTATTATATCATATCTCTGATGTATATAGATATTCATTGTATCATCATTGTATCTGGATATTGTATCAGATGTTGTATATCTATATTCTTTTTATTCCGCTGTGATATTTACTTAACTGTGTTATAAGCTCCGGCGACTCGGATTTGAACGCTCGAATCTACGACATTCGATTACGATGTAAAGTATGGATGTCGATTTTCGAACGTGAAAATCTGGGACATTACATTTGATACCAAATGTAACGTCCCAGATTTTCGCGTTCGAAAATCGACATCCATACTTTACATCGTACTCGAATGTCGTAGATTCGAGCATTCAAATCCGAGTCGCCGGAGCTTATAACACAGTTAAGTAAATAACACAGCGGAATAAATGAATAATACATTGATATACAATATCTGATACAACAGAGTGATACAAAAAATATCAATATACATCAGAGATATGATACAACAAATAGCAGTGGAAAAGAAAACGATAGATAACATCAGCAGCGGATAATCTCCATCTTCAAAGCACCAATCCAGATATAGCTCGAACTCCCAATAATGATGCACAAAGATAAGCAAGTGCAGTCTGATCCAAAGACTGAACCCACTCCAGAAAATCTACTAAACCTGAATATCTGAAAACCCCAACTCTAGACTGCTCGTGTAGGAAATTATGAGCACCCAGAGTTTAGGAAAGAAACAATAAACTCCGGATCAGTCATGGGACTGGTGTGAGCAACAAAACAGTTTATCTTTAAAACAAATAGCAGAGAATTTTAAAGTCAATTCGCAATGCTTTTGGAAAATGAAACTACCATAAGACCTCCCACCACACACACAATGCAAATGCAGAATTGGAGGAGATTTCTTCTTATGATAGTCAAAGATGCTTACTACGCAAAATCAAATCATTTTTGATATTATTATTAGTGCATAGTGTAGAAAAAATTTCGAAAGTAGAATATAAATCTTAGCCAGCATAGACATTTCGCACTTATGCCTACTATAGCTACCATGTTCAATAGCAGGTTACCACCACATTCCATGGCAGGTAATACAACTAAAACCGTACAGGGCTCGTATTGTTTTGTTTGGATTTCCAACAAATGGTCAGGCTAAGAAACTTCCTATTCCACGAAAGAAACGCCTCTGGCGGGACGTTCCGAGAACCAACCGTTCTCTGCCAAACAAGGCCGGCAACCCCTTTTCCCAAGGGATAAAAGAAACCTCAGATATGCCACCCCCGGTCCTTTGGGACCTTTATCCGAGCGCTCGATAACCAACATCACACATCATAAAGAAAGTGTATCCACATGAGTAAGTATCTGGGCTCCATACCATGATACTACCCTTTTCCAGAAGGAATGGTCATACCCTAGGGGAGCTACCCCTGAAAACCTTGCCGCACGATTCCTGTTTCGACCATTACCGGGTTGTGAGGCTCGACGAAGTCTCGTCCATAAAGCTACGCTTTTTCAAAAAGCCACGCTTTGGGTCAACAGATGATCAACCTATGATCACAAAGATAAATGATCAAACAAAAGATCATATCACAAATGATCAAACATTGATCATCACACAGCAACACTCAGCATGCCACATTACCAAATTGGGATATATCGCTGATAAATTTCAACTACATAACCTCTGAGCTCGTACGTCTCAGAGAAGGGTGTTAAGCTAAGAGAATAAATTCTCTGCCACCAAACAGAAATGTATTTGAAAGAAATCGGCTTTATATCTCAAAGTGTAATGTCAGACATGTATCCATATAAGTCTGTTCCGGGTTCGAACAGAACCGAAGGCACTTCTCACGAAGTCCTTGCAAATCCGGATAATTTTCAATCACGTCCGGACTTCCCGTCACAAAAAGAGTGATATAAATCTCTATACCGGAGCAACTCAGTGCAGAGACATTCGACAGGTTGTCCTTTCATTTTCGAAAATATCCGGTCTTCATCACCGGTCTTCAAATGCCATCCATATACGATGTATCACTATTCGGAATGGGTTATACGACCCAAAGGTCCTTTCCCGGCTAACCCGAATAGTGATCGCAATATTCAAAATCACTAGTATAGGGATTCGGATTTAAGATAGATATATAAATCCCAATACTACATTAAAAACATTTCTTTTTGGAAATCATTTACTATAACAACAGTGTTATAGTCCACCATTTCCTTATTTTTCGAAAACGTCTATTTCAACAATAAATGTTGAAATCTATGATTTCGATAGTTCACATGTTTTAAAACATCTTTAAAATGTTTAACTTCATTTCAAATATCACTTTCCCAAAACCATATCTATTCTACTTAACAACATATTCACTGTCCAAAATCGTGAATATAATTTACTTAACCCAATTTCAATCATTTCTACACATTTTTATTTCAATAAAAATTCGCTATCCAAAATCGCGAATATATCTTCTTTAATAATCTTCTATATTTAATTTATCAAATTCAATCGATTTCGAATTTATAAACACGGTTATAAATTCTATTTCTATTTTAATAACAACCTCGACTTATAAATCTTCTTTTTTTGTCATCTTCTACAATTTTACTTATCAAATAAGTGATTTCATATTTATAACAGCATTTGTAAATTCCAATTTTATTTATAAGAACTTCAATATCAAATCAATTTCAATATTGATTTCTAAATTTATTTTTCAACTTTAAATAAAGTTTCCATGCTGATTTCTCAAAATTTCCTTTCCAAAATATTAAATCAATTTCAGATTGATTTCTAATTTTATTTATCACTACGAAATAAGTTCCTTATTTTTCCTCAAATTATTCAATATTCTGCTTCTAAATGGATTCTTCAATTTGAAATCATTCTACATGGATTTCCCAAATTATCTCAATCTACCAATTTGATTTCTAGTTGGATTTCCAACTTATCTCCTTTTAATAAGTTCCTTTTATAAGAAAAGAGATTTCAATCGTTTCTTTCAATCTATTTAAAAATCCAAATTCTTAAATTAAATTCTTCAAATTTTAATCACTATTTTACGAAATCCATTTATTTAGCATTTTCACTTTATTCTGGAATTAATTCGATAAGATTATAAAAATTAACTTTTTATACTTTAAAAATTCCTTTCTTCAAAATTTATTCAATTTCTAAAATTAATTCACTTAGAAATTTCTATTTTGATTTCAAAAATTCAATTTCGTTTATTTTTGGAATCCAATGATATCAAACATCCATTCAGCTAAATTTTTAGCTTTCAATCAATTTCCAGACATCGATATGATCAATAACATCAATATAATCATTCACAGATTCATATCACAGTATAAATAAAATCAATCAATGTGAGGGGTCCAGTTGGATCCCTCCAACCTGTTTCCCTGCATCCAAAGATGTTAGCACAATACCAATTCCGCTCCAGTATGGAATTATCGCGGTATATGGGTTTTATAAAAATCCGCTTACTAACGGCGCAATAGGGTCTCATCCGCTATACGAGGCGGGAAATCATCAATCCAATATATACATATGCCAATATGTATATATTGCTATATATATAGATATATCCTATCATATCTAATAGCACATCAAATAGCAATCAAATCAATCAATAAATAACTGAAAATTCCACTTTTCAATTTTTGAGTGAGAAGATCTCACCTTAGCTTTTTAATTTGCCATCCATTTTTATCCCAGATTGTTTTCTCCAAATTTTGGACCTTGTATGAACAATTATACAATTTATCAAATTTTGAATAATTCGAATTACCAATTATCGTTTAATAGATCTAATTAACAAATTGTTTAGTTTAAACCAATTTGTCTTTAATGAATTTATTAAATTAACTGAATTCCCTTTTTAAAATATCTTTAGTATCAAAAATAAGTTTAAATTAGTAATCAGTATATTTATTTCTTTCTCACTTGTTAATAAAAAAATATTTTCCATTCTGTAAATCACAAAAATCAGAAATTTGTAAACTTCTCTGTCTTTATATATATTTACTTTAAAAATTTATATTTCCCTCTACTTCACAAGTATATGTATATATATTTACATTTTATTTACTTTCAACTGCACATAAATTAAACATATGTATAAATAAAATTTATGTACCCTTTTCGACTCCTAATCATTCAATTTTTAAACTGAAATGCAAATTGAAGTTAATAAGTTGAAAATTTATACCGTGATGGAGGAAACACACTCAGGAAATCCACCTCGACATCACCATCGCGACATCGCGCCGCCGCTCCCATTCACGCTCAACCACTGCCGGCTTCTTCCCTTGGCATCTCGACTCCGACGAACTCCATCTCGCGACCTTGAAATTTTCGAAACGCTGCAGCCCTAAATCTCGCTAGCGTCGCCCATCGCGACTTCGTCGCCTGCAGCGCCGCTCGAACGCGTGCCTGCCTCGTTGACTTCGGCCTCCGCATCAATGCCTTGAACGAACTCGCGAATTCTATTTTTTTTTTCTCTGGGAGGCCTCGACTCGAATGAGGAAGAACAAGATCGATCCCCTTTATTTTGAAAGGATTGAGACTTTGGTCTGAAATGAAGGAGAGGAGAACATTTTTGAGGAAGTAGGATGTAACGACCCGTAAATTTAACCGGTTTTAAGAACGTTATTAATTGAAATTTTAGAAAATTTTCAACGATAAAATTTTGAAATAAAATTTAATATTTGGAATACGTCTAATTAAACATAGCAACTGGTAAATTTTCGTTCGAAAATACGAAAGTTTATTTCGCGCGTAAATTCACTTCAATTTAATCAGTTAAAAAGCGTTGAAAATAAAACATTTTTGAGACTCACCTTTGGAGTTGGAGCTTCGCTTGGAGATCCAGCTATCTATCCAGCTTTCAGATATTCGATGATTCCAGTGATGTATTCTGATTTGTATCTGTTACTCTTCCGTTGTATTTAGTTTAACTCTGATGTATCGTATTACTCTTTTGTTGTAAACTCTGATATATCTTATATATTCATATAGTAGCTTCATGAACTACTATCTCTTTTATTTCCGCTGCACTTATTACTCTGTGTCTGTGTTCTGTGATTATTTATTTACTGTATATGTTCAGTTTTGCCAAATTTAAATTAACAACGCGATATTTTGAGCAATTCAACTCCGGCATGAGTGTCTACCTATACACTTATAATGGACGCGAATAGTCCAAAATTCCGGGTTGTTACAGTTGGTATCAGAGCTTTGGTAGCTCTAGGCAAAACTTAACATATAGGGTAAATGTATTTACAGAATCACTCTCATTCGAGTTTCAATCTCTTCCTTTGACTCAATTCCTTTGAATTTTGGAACGTTCCCCTCGGTTCCGAAATTTCATTCGTGTCCCTCACTATTCGTCTTCTTTCTATTCTGGAGCATCACATAACTCCACTTCAAATGATATCTATAATAGATCGGCGGTCTCGCCAATCTTCGAATGATTCGTAAAGGAGCAAAACTCCTTTATAATAGGCATTGATTCACCGGAGATTTCTGTATCCTCGGTTTACGATGCTATCTATTCCCTGCTATACCTGAATTCCATCTCTTGAGATCGAGTGTTGATTTACCTCGGAATTCAGCAATCGATCTTACTCTTGAAGTTACGGACGACCTGGTTAAGGTTGCCCGTGAATTAAATAAACTTATCCATCTTCCTATTTCGTTATTTAATCATCTTATCCTTGTTTCGAACCTATCTTCGAATCAAAATTCTCTTTGATTTGAGTCATCAAATTTGAATCTATACCCTTGCTTTGAAATCCATTCTTGTATCATCAAGCGAGGAAGTGTATTTGTAAATCTATATAAAAATATTTTATATATTGTGTTGTTTGAGTTGCTGATGTTGATTTGGGTTTTCGATCGATTCGTCTGATCAACGCTATCGATAGAATTTCCAAAACACTTGAGCAGAGCAAACGGACACAATATTGTTTTCAAATTTGTTTGATTATATTGTAAAAATATAAGTAAATTTTCTGGAATTTAATAAGTAAAATTTTCTGGAATTTAATAGGTTAATTAAATTGTTTGTTTGAAATGATAATATTTGATTATCATTTATTGTTCTAAATAAATTTATAACTACAGTTTATAAATTGATTTGGAATTTGAAATGAATTTAATTCGGGAATTTGAGAATTTATTAGTTTCCGGTGATTTCGAACTTTGGTTTTTAAAATTTTAAAGTAAATATTATTGAAAGTATTTTCGAATAGAAATCGTTTTCAAAGAATTTTAAATGTTGAAATCAGTGCTCTCCTCTTTGTCGTTGGAAAATAATTTCGGTGATGGCGGCCGCATCATCGACATTCATTTTCGAGTTTCGAAGTGGAGATACCATTCTGTAGCTTTGCTACGGTTTTGTTTTGAAAAAAATATTTTGATTTACATATATATATATATAGGTATCTTATTTTAAAATTTAATTTGATTTGATATAAATATATTGTATATATCCCTAAATTGTTTAAAGTTAATCGGAAATCTAATTCTTAAATTTTTTTTTTAGGATGATTTTAATTATAAATAAAACCAAAATTTGTAATAAATATTTAAACTTGAATAATTGAATTGGGAAAATTTTATTTGTATATTGTTCAACTGCATTCTAATACAACTTACCTAAATCATTCAGAAGTTGAATATGTAATTGGATAATATATAATATAAATTGAATTTATAAATAAAATTTGAGTGTTTATAATAAATGTTATACACTAAATTTGATTATAAAAATGTTAATAGAGTTAGATAGGATAATAAGTAAACTCAGTTAATAATGAGATAAATTTGTTTTGAAAGAATTAATAAATTGAAATTTGATCAACTTATGAAAATACCTTGAATTTAAAAGAAATTAATAGATGTAAATTAATTTAAATCGAAACTTTTATGGTTTAAATTAATTTATATGGTTTAATATATGTGATAAAATATATTAAGTAGAATAAACTTAACAATAATTTCAAAATAAAGAAGAATTTAAATTGTTGAAGAAAATATGATTATAATAAAAGACTATTCAAATTTATGGTTTTATAAATTGTAAATTGAAGAAATGGGATAATAAGATAATGAATTTAGAAATAGTTGAGATTGATTTTAGCGAAATCAAATGGATTAAATCAATTATTGAATATCAATTAATTTACATTTGAATTTATATGGTTTAAATTAATTGTTATTTTGTATTTAAAAATCTGTTTTTCTTTCTGGTTGTTTCTATTCTCCTACCTCGTTCCTTTTCGGGGACGAAAAGTTTTGAGTGGGGGAGAATGTAACGACCCGTAAATTTAACCGGTTTTAAGAACGTTATTAATTGAAATTTTAGAAAATTTTCAACGATAAAATTTTGAAATAAAATTTAATATTTGGAATACGTCTAATTAAACATAGCAACTGGTAAATTTTCGTTCGAAAATACGAAAGTTTATTTCGCGCGTAAATTCACTTCAATTTAATCAGTTAAAAAGCGTTGAAAATAAAACATTTTCGAGACTCACCTTTGGAGTTGGAGCTTCGCTTGGAGATCCAGCTATCTATCCAGCTTTCAGATATTCGATGATTCCAGTGATGTATTCTGATTTGTATCTGTTACTCTTCCGTTGTATTTAGTTTAACTCTGATGTATCGTATTACTCTTCTGTTGTAAACTCTGATATATCTTATATATTCATATAGTAGCTTCATGAACTACTATCTCTTTTATTTCCGCTGCACTTATTACTCTGTGTCTGTGTTCTGTGATTATTTATTTACTGTATATGTTCAGTTTTGCCAAATTTAAATTAACAACACGATATTTTGAGCAATTCAACTCCGGCATGAGTGTCTACCTATACACTTATAATGGACGCGAATAGTCCAAAATTCCGGGTTGTTACATAGGAGAACGAAGAAAATGTTTTCATTCGATTTGAATTTCTCAGAGACGAGTGGCCATTGTTTTTTTATTTTTCTTTGATTTCGTTTATATCTTTTTTTTATCTGAAGAGGGAGAGGAGGCTCGGCATAAAAAATGGAAAACGACGTGATTTTTTTCGTGATGCTCGGCGCGTTTAAAGGCTGAAACAAAGGGGAGACAATGTGCTGAGTTGACCAGATTTTAAATTTTAAATTTAAATCGAATTTGATTTTATTTTAATGCGTTTGCGAGTCGTATTCTCACACAACAATTCCGATTAACACGAAATTTGAAACCCGGTAATAATACAACGTTACGGACCCAATGGAACTGGTTTCGTCGAATTCCGAGACTGTTTGAAAAATGACTAATTTATAAATATCGGTTCGAACGATTTATTTCAAACTGAACGAAACAGTTTAAAATTCAATTCTGAAGTTTCTATTATCTTCAGTATTATCAATACGAATTTTAAAAGCTCTCAAAAATATTTTTCTTCAGCTTAAAAATGAAGATTCATATTTTTATTCAGCATTCAGTAGATTAAATTTTATAATTTAATCGCCAAATTCAAAGTTATATTCGGGATTCAAATTAAATCATCGTTCAAATATTTAAAATTAATTAAATATTCTCAATTAAATTTGTTCGAAATTCAGGGTCGTTACAGACTTCCCCCCTTAAAAGAATTTCGTCCTCGAAATTACAAGTTAGGAAAAGTGGTCCTTAGCTCGTCTACTATTTTTCACAATCAATAGTATTATCATAAGAAGAAATCTCCTCCAATTCTGCGTTTGCATTGTGTGTGTGGTGGGAGGTCTTATGGTAGTTTCATTTTCCAAAAGCATTGCGAATTGACTTTAAAATTCTTTGCTGTTTGTTTAAAGATAAACTGTTTTTGTTGCTCACACCAGTCCCATGACTGATCCGGAGTTTATTGTTTCTTTCCTAAACTCTGGGTGCTCATAATTTTCTACACGAGCAGTCTAGAGTTGGGTTTTTCAGATATTCAGATTAGTAGGTTATCTGGAGCTAGTTCAGTCTTTGGATCGGACTGCACTTGCTTATCTTTGTGCCTCGTTATTGGGAGTTCGAGCTATTTCTGGATCGTGCTTTGGAGATGAAGATTATCCGCTGCTGATGTTATCTATTTTTTCTTTCCGTTGAAATTTATTGTATCATATCTCTGATGTGTATAGATATTCATTGTATCATCATTGTATCTGGATATTGTATCAGATGGTGTATATCTATATTCTTTTTATTCCGCTGTGATATTTACTTAATTGTGTTATAAGCTCCCGAGAACCAGATTCGGCATTTGAATCTACGGCATTTTGAGTACAAGGGAAGTACGGGTGCCGATTTTCGAAGGTCGACTTTTGGGTCTTGACAAGTGGTATCAGAGCTAAGGTTGAACTTTAGCTCAGGAGTATAACACATTAAGTAGCTCATTAGAGATAGAGTGAAGTAAACTCTAGAATGAGTATAATCCTTAAGATATCCGTTTGAATGTCTCAGTAAATTCTCTTACTATCCACTGATAGTGAGTATGAGTGCAAGAAGAAGATGAGATAGGGGACAAGGGAATGCGACTATAAATGGTCAATACCCTACGACAGTGGAAACAACTTTCTTATCAATTTCCTTTGATTCGTTTCCAAATTCTTTTGATTGCTTCGTACCAGCTCCAGAAGAAGTTTCAGTATGATGGCCCTACGAATCATTGTAGGAAAATCCTTACTTCGTATCTTCATCGGTTTCTTATCTGCTTTTTGATTTAAACCTTAATAAATTTGAAACTGGAAATTTTAAATTGAGATAAATTGATTAATAGAATATGAAGTTAAATTGAATTAAATTGATAAAATGATTTCGTTTGAAACCGAATTTGAAATTCTATTGTAATTTCTTTTGAATACCGAAGTCCGAAGAGGGACAAATTGGTATGTATTCTGAGATATTCCGACTTGAGTTTGGAATTCATATCTTAAGTTTGAGAAATTATAGGAGATCGAATCTGTCTATCTCTTTGCTATTTCGTGCCTGCGAATTTCGAGGACGAAATTCTTTTAAGGGGGGAAATTTGTAACGACCCTGGATTTTAATTTATTTAAATTAATGGTTTAATGAATTTTTGAATAAAAATAGTAAAATAAATTGATAATTAAATTAAGATTAATTCATTGATTTAAAAATAACTAAGAAGTGATAAATTTAAAGTTTGAAATCAATTGATTAAATAAATTAATGATTGATTACAGATTAATTAAAGGTTAATCAATTAATGAAAGTGATAAAGGAATGATAATTAATTGGGAATAATTCATTAAAGTAATTAATTAAAGATAATTAATTAAAAGATAATTAAATAGTTAAAAGTTAATTATTTAATGAGTAAAGGTTGATAATAATAATTTAACGTTAATTAATTTATTATTAATGGTTAATTAATGAATGATAAAAAAATAATTAATCAAAATGATTTGTAAATTATTGATGTTAATTAACCAGAATTAGAAATTCATAAGATTAATCTGATTTGAATTAACCAGACAATTAATTGACCTTACTTATGAATGTTTGAATTCTATTAAATGTGTGTTGTTTGATATCCCTGATATATGATGCTTTGTGATACGTCCTGATTTATGTCGTGATCTGTGATTTCTGTTTTCTGTGATATATTACTATGTGAATATGGAAACCCCTGACCCGTAAACGACATTTGAATTTCGATGCGACAGGGAGTCGGATTCCAGTTGGTTATCCGAAACCCACATCGAATTGTAATAGTGAATCTTTGTGACTGATAAATTTATTTTATCTATGAATCTGTGAATGAAGATAAGCGTTATCGATTATACCGCTTATCGATATATCTGTGATGATTGATGTTGCACTATTGTGTGTGAAACCCCTGGACTACACTTTTACACACACAAATATGGATTTCACGTGGAAATCGGTTAAGTCACAGATAATTTAAATTTGATGTTTTGAAATTGAAATTTTAATTTCAATTGATTTTGAAATTTGAAATTTGGGTTTAAAATAAAAAGTGAAAAGCTTTTGAAATGGAATTTCAAATATAAAAGTTATTTTGAATAACTTAATCGAGTTTTTGAAAATTTAAATAATTTGATTTAAATTTGAATCCAAGTTTGAAATTAAATCGATGACTTGGAAACTAGGGATAAAAGATGATATAAATGTGTTTATATGAATTAAACCATTTTAAAGTATTAATTTGGGAATTTGAATTTAAACCAAGGATTTCAACTCGTATGAATGAATCAGATTTCCAAATTGAAAACTGTTGTTTTCAAATGATAAAAGCTTTTAGATAAGAAAAGAAATTCCAGTTTAAATTAAAGGAATTTCAAGTGAATTGAAAAATGGATTTTCCAAGTTATGAATGAATTCTTTTTGAAAGCTATGAATCAAAGCTGTTTATTTTTAACAGATTTAAAATGATGATTTATTTAACCCATTCGAAATGAAATTGTTTTGAAAACTATGAGTTAAATCTTTGATTTAAAGATTTAACGAATTAATCAAATTGAAAGGGAAATTGATTTGGAAAATCTGTGAATAAATCTTTGTGAAATTAAGTGAACTTTGTGAATTGAATCTTTTTGTTTAAAAAGATTAAAATGGTAATTTGTTAAACCATTTGAAAAGAAAGTTTGGGTTTAAGTTGTGACTTAATTGAAATCCCAATATCCATATGTTTTTAAATATTTCGCTCACTATTCGGGTTAGCCGGGAAAGGACCTTTGGGTCGTATAACTCATTCCGAATAGTGATACGTCGTATATGGATAGCATTTGAAGACCGGTGTTGAAGACCGGATATTTTTCGAAAATGAAAGGACAACCTGTCGAATGTCTCTGCACTGAGTCGCGCCGGTATAGAGATTTATATCACTCTTTTTGTGACGGGAAGTCCGGACGTGATTGAAAGTTATCCGGAATTGCAAGGGCTTCGTGAGAAGTGCCTTCGGTTCTGTTCGATCCCGGAACAGACTTGTATGGATACATGTCTGACATTACACTTTGAGATATAAAGCCGATTTCTTTCAAATACATATCTGTTGGTGGCGGAGAATTTATTCTCTTAGCTTAACACCCTTCTCTGAGACATACGAGCTCAGAGGTTATGTAGTTGAAGTTATCAGCGATATATCCCAATTTGGTAATGTGGCATGCTGAGTGTTGCTGTGTGATGATCAGTGTTTGATCATTTGTGATATGATCATTTGTTTGATCATTTATCTTTGTGATCATAGGTTGATCATCTGTTGACCCAAAGCGTGGCTTTTTTTGAAAAAGCGTAAGCTTTGTGGACGAGACTTCGTCGAGCCTCACAACCCGGTAATGGTCGAAACAGGAATCGTGCGGCAAGGTTTACAGGGGTAGCTCCCCTAGGGTATGACCATTCCTTCTGGAAAAGGGTAGTATCATGGTATGGAGCCCAGATACTTACTCATGTGGACACACTTTATTTATGACGTGTGATGTTGGATTCGAGGCGCCTCGGTTAAAGGTCCCAAAGGACCGGGGGTGGCATATCTGAGGTTTCTTTTATCCCTTGGGAAAAGGGGTTGCCGGCCTTGTTTGGCAGAGAACAGTTGGTTCTCGGAACGCCCCGCCAGAGGCGTTTCTTTCATGGAATAGGAAGTTCCTTAGCCTGACCATTTGTTGGAAATCCAAACAAAACAATACGAGCCCTGTACGGTTTTAGTTGTATTACCTGCCATGGAATGTGGTGGTAACCTGCTATTGAACATGGTAGCTATAGTAGGCATAAGTGCGAAATGTCTATGCTGGCTAAGATTTATATTCTACTTTCGAAATGTTTTCTGCACTATGCACTAGTAATAATATCAAATGATTTGATTTTGCGTAGTAAGCATCTTTGACTATCATAAGAAGAAATCTCCTCCAAGTCTGCGTTTGCATTGTGTGTGTGGTGGGAGGTCTTATGGTAGTTTCATTTTCCAAAAGCATTGCGGATTTCAATGTTTTAAACCTTTTGTGTTTGTTTAAAGATAAACTGTTTTTGTTGCTCACACCAGTCCCATGACTGATCCGGAGTTTATTGTTTCTTTCCTAAACTCTGGGTGCTCATAATTTTCTACACGAGCAGTCTAGAGTTGGGTTTTTCAGATATTCAGATTCAGTAGATTATCTGGAGCTAGTTCAGTCTTTGGATCGGACTGCACTTGCTTATCTTTGTGCCTCGTTATTGGGAGTTCGAGCTATTTCTGGATCGTGCTTTGGAGATGAAGATTATCCGCTGCTGATGTTATCTATTTTTTCTTTCCGTTGAAATTTATTGTATCATATCTCTGATGTGTATAGATATTCATTGTATCATCATTGTATCTGGATATTGTATCAGATGTTGTATATCTATATTCTTTTTATTCCGCTGTGATATTTACTTAATTGTGTTATAAGCTCCCGAGAACCAGATTCGGCATTTGAATCTACGGCATTTTGAGTACAAGGGAAGTACGGGTGCCGATTTTCGAAGGTCGACTTTTGGGTCTTGACAAGTTCTTGTTATGTTTTTGTATGTTATTTTACAAATGTATTTATATGTTATTTTCCTATTTTTATTTGTTCTTGCCTGCATATTTGAACGATGATTTAATTTGAATCCCCGATATAATGTTGAAATCTGCGACTAAACTTTAAAATTTAATCGATTTAAAAGTTGAATAAGAATTTAAATCTTCAATTTACAGTTGAAGAAAAATATTTCAAAAGCTTTTAAAATTCGTAGTGATAATACTGAAGATAATAGAAGCTTCAGAAATTAATTTGGAAACAATCTGTTCAGTTTTGAAATTTTATCGTTCGAATCGATATTTAAAAATAGTCATTTTTCAAACAGTCTCGGGATTCGACGAAACCAGTTCCATTGGGTCCGGAATATTGGATTATTACCGGGTTTCAATTTTCGTATTTTTCGGAGTCAATACGTGATCGTACGGCGTGTAAACGCATTAAAAATCTTTATCGAATTAAATTTGAATTTAAATTTAAAATTAGTCAACACATCAGCTACTTTCCCCCTTTTAACACGCCTTCGAACATGCCCCGTTGTTCACGCCTAAAATCGCGATGAAAAAAATCGTGCAACCCATATCTTCGTTCCTAGTTAAAAGAATTGCCGAACTCTCCCTCTCCAGTTTTCAAATCAAAGAAAACGAAAAATAAAAATGGCCGCTCACATATATTTCTTTCGTTCTCCCCTCTCTAATCGAATTTGAGCTGTTCAAATAAATTCGAAACCCAATAGCCATCCTGTTCGAAATTCATTCCTCCTCTAACTTCAGCCCTCCAACAAATTCAAATGAAATCGCGTATGAAATTCGTGGTCGCGAGCGGATGACCAAGTCGAGGCATAAGGGTGACGCGCGCGTTCGTCAGAGAAAGGGGTGCACGCGCGTGGTGGGTGAGGGTGTCTTGGCGATTCGTGGACACTGGCGACTGGGTCGCGTGTTCCAAAGCAAGCGGCGAGCACTCGAGCGACGACGCGAGGGCAACGGCGGTCTGGCGATCGGATAGCGATAGAAGCGTGGGGTCGACACTGATCTGGGCGAAGCATTCTAGGGTTCGACTGTTTGATGGGGTCGATGGTGTTCGAGCGTTCTGTTATAGGTGATAACTGTTGTCAGTAAGTTATTAGCAGTGCTGTTTTTAAATTAGCAGTTTAATTTAATGTTAAGTAAAACTTTAATTTGATTTGTGTTTTTTTTTAAATGTTAAAAAGAAAATAATTTACAGTAAGGAAAATTGTTTAAAACTAAATTCATTAGTTGAATTAAAAATTTAGTTTCAAATGGAAAATATTTATTTAAAAGGAGGTTTGTTAGAAAATTTATTTACTGGAAACTATATAGAGTTAGGTTTTTAAAGTGTATAGATTATCTTCCTAGTTTATGCAGTTTCAAAGGAAGACAGGTTAAATAATATAAATTGTAAAGATAAACTAATTTTATTTATCTAATAGGAAATAAATTATTAGATTTGTTCAAATTAAAAGTGTTGATTTATTTAATCTATTGAAAAGAAATTAAAATATTCGTCTGTTCAAATATTAATAATTTGTATAAAATTGTTATACAAGGTCGAATACAATGAAGAAATGATCAAAATGGAAATGGATGGCAAAATTAAAGCTAAGGTGAGATTTTTCTCACTCAAAAAAATGAAAGTGGAATTTTCAGTTATTTATTGATGATTGCTATTGGATGTGATATTAGATATGATAGGATATATCTATATATATAGCAATATATACATATTGGCATATGTATATATTGAATTGATGATTTCCCGCCTCGTATAGCGGATGAGACCCTATTGCGCCGTTAGTAAGCGGATTTTTATAAAAACCCATATACCGCGATAATTCCGTACTGGAGCGGAATTGGTATTGTGCTAACATCTTTGGATGCAGGGAAACAGGTTGGAGGGATCCAACTGGACCCCTCACATTGATTGTATTTATTTCTATTGTGATATGAATCTGTGAATGATTATAGTGATGCTATTAATCATATTGATATCTGGAAATTGTTTGAAAGCTAAAATTTAGCTGAATGGATGTTTGATATCATTGGATTCCGAAAATAAACGAAATTGAATTTTTGAAATCAAAATAGAAATTTCTAAGTGAATTAATTTTAGAAATTGAATAAATTTGGAAGAAAGGAATTTTTAAGGTATAAAAAGTTAATTTTTATAATCTTATCGAATTAATTCCAGAATCAAGTGAAAATGTTAATTAAATGGATTTCGTAAAATAGTGATTATAATTTGAAGAATTTAATTTAAGAATTTGGATTTTTAAATAGATTGAAAGAAACGATTGAAATGTATTTCCTTAAAAAAGGAATTTATTAAAAGAAGATAAGTTGGAAATCCAACTGGAAATTTAATCGGTGAATTGAAATAAATTGGGAAATCAATGTAAAATGATTTCAATTTGAAGAATCCATTTTAAAACAGAATGTTGAATCATTTGAGAAAAAAATGAGGAATTTACTTAGCAGTGATAAATAAATTTTTAAATTAATATCGAAATTGATTTGGGATTGAGGTTTTTATAAATAGAATTGGAATTTATAAAAGTTGTTTATAAATCCAAAATCACTTATTTCGATAAGTAAAAAAATATAGAAGTTGATAAAAAGAAGATTTATAAGTCGAAGTTGTTATTAAAATAGAGATAGAATTTATAAACGTGTTTATAAATTCAAAATCAGTTGAATTTGAGAAATTAAATATAGAAGATTTTTAAAGAAGATATATTCGCGATTTTGGATAGCGAATTTTTATTGAGATAAAAATGTGTAGAAAAGATTGAAATTGGGTCAAGTGAATTATATTCACAATTTTGGACAGTGAATATATTTTTAAGTAAAATGGATACGTTTTGAAGAAGTGACATTAAAAATGAAGTAAACATTTTAAAGATGTTTTTAAAATGTGGGAAATAACGAAACCATAGATTTCAACATTCATTGTTGAAATAGACGTTTTCGAGAAATAAGGAAATGATGGACTATAACACGGTTGTTATAGTAAATGATTTTCGAAAGAAAATGTTTTATGTAGTATTGGGATTTATATATCTATCTTAAATCCGAATCCCTATACTAGTGATTTTGAGTCGTCGTAACGATGTTTTACGCAACATTCGTTTTGACTCAAATAGATGTTAAAATTAATGATTTCCTTAAAGAATGAATATATACTTAATATTGATTTAAGTATATTGAATATTTTCAAATGTTGAAAATAAATAGATTTGCGAAATAATTATTTTTGAATAAGTATGGAAATACTTTTCCAGAATGAAATGAAACGTTTTGAGATTTTATCTTCTTAAAGATAAATGGAAAATGAATATTGGAATCGATTTGAAAAATCGTATATCAGTAGATGTTTTTGAAATATAAATTCACTATGGGATTTATAAAAGAAAAGGGAGACTGTTTAAAAATAAATATCGATTTATTTTAGAAGTGTGGAAATTTTATATCTAGTAAAAGATATTTTGGAAAAGAAATAATTTGGAAAATTATTTGGGATCTGATGATGTTGCGCATCTTTATTGATAGTTAAATAACCGACTATCAATAATTACCTTGAGTAGGTATTTGTTGTGAATTGGATGAATTTGAATGCCACACTTATTTTTGAATGAGCGCTCACTATTCGGGTTAGCCGGGAAAGGACCATGGGGTCGTATAACCCATTCCGAATATGTGATACGTCGTTATGAATCGCATTTGAAGACCGGTGTTGAAGACCGGATATTTTTGAAAACGGAAAGATTACCGTCGAGTTACTCTACATCGACTGATCTTCGATTTAGAGGTTTTATCACCCTTAGTGACGGGAAGTCCTGACGTGATTGAAAATTATCCGGATATGCAAGGGCTTCGTGAGAAGTGCCTTCGGTTCTGTTCGATCCCGGAACAGACTTGTATGGATTGTGTGTCTAACGTTACAATTTGAGATATAAAGCTGATTTCTTTCAAATACATTTCTGTTGGTGGCGGAGAATTTATTCTCTTAGCTTAACACCCTTCTCTGAGACGTACGAGCTCAGAGGTTATGTAGTTGAAATTTATCAGCGATATATCCCAATTTGGTAACGTGGCATACTGAGTGTTGCTGTGAAATGATCGGTGTTTGATCATTTGCGATATGATCATTTGTTTGATCTTATATCTTTGTGATCATAGGTTGATCATTTTGTTTGACCCGAAGCAGGGCTTTTTGAGAAAGCGTAGCTTTGTGGACGAGACTTCGTCGAGCCTCACACCCCGGAAATGGTCGAAACAGGAAGGATGCGGCAAGGTTCTAGGGAGTAGCGCCCCTTAGTGTATGTCATTCCTTCTGGATAAAGGTGGTATCATGGTATGGAGCCCAGATACTTAACCTCTGTGGTTACTGCATTATTTTTACTATGTGGTTTGTTGCGAATCGGGGATCCTCGGGAAGATCGGTGACGATCGGGGGATGGCATACGCGTGTCAGTAGTTACCTATTTTTGCAGAGGTAACCCGGCCTTGTGTTGGCAGAGATCCGGTTAGGTTCTCGGGTCGTCTATTCCAGGGACGTACCCATCGTGGAAAAGGAAGTTCCTTAGCCTGACCATTTGTTGGAAATCCAAAGAAACAATACGAGCCTTTACGATTTCAATTGTATAACCTGTCTCCTCAGGAGGCAGCTATAGCAGGCATAATATAATGGTACCTATGCTGGCTAAGATTTATATTCTACTTTCGAAATGTTTTCCACTATGCACTAATAATAATATCAAAAAGAATTTGATTTTTGCGTAGTAAGCATCTTTGACTAACATAAGAAGAAATCTCCTCCAAGTCTGCGTTTGCATTGTGTGTGTGGTGGGAGGTCTTATGGTAGTTTCATTTTCCAAAAGCATTGCGAATTGACATTAAAGTTTTCCTGTTGTTTATTTTAAAGATAAACTGTTTTACGATCTCACACCAGTCACCATGACTGACTCGGAGTTTATTGTTTTCCTTCTAAACTCTGGGTGCCCACCAATTTCCACACGGGCAGCCTAGAGTTATATTATCAGGATATTCTGGAGCTTTGGAAGCAAGCTGGATGACGAGACGTAGTATTTGTATCTGATATTATTTATTCCGCTGTGTATTCTGTATGAGGACAAGTTATATAACTGTCCATTGTTGTATATTGACTCTGATGATTGATGTATGTATAAAATGATATAGTCTTTGTTTTAGAGATTGTTCATTTATCTATTATATATTGTTCCGCTGCGATGTGTAAGATTCTGATATTGTTTTCTATTCTGAGAAAGGACTATATCATTTTATACATTATTCTTTAAAACAAAGGACTTTATCAAACACCGATCATTTCACAGCAACACTCAGTATGCCACGTTACCAAATTGGGATATATCGCTGATAAATTTCAACTACATAACCTCTGAGCTCGTACGTCTCAGAGAAGGGTGTTAAGCTAAGAGAATAAATTCTCCGCCACCAACAGAAATGTTTTTGAAAAGAATCAGCTTTATATCTCAAATTGTAACGTCAGACATACAATCCATACAAGTCTGTTCCGGGATCGAACAGAACCGAAGGCACTTCTCACGAAGCCCTTGCATATCCGGATAAATTTCTAATCACGTCCGGACTTCCCGTCACTAAGGGTGATAAAACCTCTAAATCGGAGATCAGCCGATGTAGAGTAACTCGACGGTAATCCTTCCGTTTTCAAAAATATCCGGTCTTCAACACCGGTCTTCGAATGCAATTCATAACGACGTATCACATATTCGGAATGGGTTATACGACCCCATGGTCCTTTCCCGGCTAACCCGAATAGTGAGCGCTTATTTAAAAATAAGTGTGGCATTCAAATTCATCCAATTCACAACAAATATCATTCAAGGTAATTATTGATAGTCGGTTATTTAACTATCAATAAAGATGCGCAACATCATCAGATTCCAAATAATTTTCCAAATTATTTCATCTTCAAAAATATCTTTACTAGATATAAAATTTCCACACTTCAAAAATAAATCAATATTTATTTTTCTAAACAGTTTCCATTCCTTTTATAAATTCCATATTGAATTTACATTTTTCGAATATCTACTAATATTCGATTTTCAATCGTTTTCAAATATTCATTTTCGATTTATCTTTAAGAAGATAAAATCTCAAAACGTTCATTTCATATTGGAAAAGCATTTCCCTACTTATTTAATAATAAGTATTTCACAAATCTATTTATTTTCAACACTTGGAAAATATTCGATATACTTAAATCAAATTAAGTATAATTTCATTCTTTAAGGAAAATATTCTTTTAACACATTTATTTGGGTCAAAACGAATGTTACGTAAAACATCGTTACGACGACCCAAAATCGCTAGTATAGGGATTCAAAAATTTAGATAGATAGGTAAATCCCAATACTGTATAAAACATTTCCTTCCGGAAATCATTTACTATAACAACAGTGTTATAGTCCACCATTTCCTTATTTCTCGAAAACGTCTATTTCAACAATGAATGTTGAAATCTATGATTTCGATTCATAATACATTTTAAAACATCTTTAAAATGTTTAACTTCATTTTTAATATCACTTTTTCAAAAATGAATCCATTTTATTTAATAATATATTCACTGTCCAAAATCGTGAATATAATTCACTTAACCCAATTTTCAATAATCTCTACACATTTTTATTTCAATAAAAATTCGCTATCCAAAATCGCGAATATATCTTCTTTGATAATCTTCTATATTTAATTTATCAAATTCAATTGATTTTGAATTTATAAAAACCACGTTTATAAATTCTCTTTGTATTCATTTTCAATATTAACAAAATTCCTTTAAAATTTCATAACTTTGATTTCTACAAAATCAAATTTTATAAATCTTCTATATAATGCTTTTATTTCACAATGGTCCATTTAAACCAATTAAATAAATCCTTATCGATTTATTCAAATCTTTATTCCAAATTCGTAAATCTATTTCCACAATTTAAAAATAAATCAATATTTATTTTTACACAAATTTCCCTTATTTCAATTTAATTCATTTTCCAATTCTTCACTTTAACCCCAAAATCAGATTCCCCTTAAAGAAAATAAATCTCTTTATCTTTTTCAAACTATTTAGAAATCCAAATTTTAATTAAATTCTTCAATTTAAAATCACTATTATACGAAATTCATTTACCTAACATTACACTTGATTCTGGAATTAATTCAATAAGATTTTAAAAATCAACCTTTATTCTTTTAAATACTTTTCTTCAGATTTATTCAATTTCTAAAAATTTATTTACTTAAAAAATTTCTATTTTGATTTCAAAAATCCAATTTCGTTTAGTTTTGGAATCCAATGATATCAAACATCCATTCAGCTAAATTTTAGCTTTCAATCAATTTCCAGACATCGATATGATCAATAACATCAATATAATCATTCACAGATTCATATCACGGTATAAATAAAATCAATCAATGTGAGGGGTCCAGTTGGATCCCTCCAACCTGTTTCCCTACATCCAAAGATGTTAGCACAATACCAATTCCGCTCCAGTACGGAATTATCGCGGTATATGGGTTTTATAAAAATCCGCTTACTAACGGCGCAATAGGGTCTTATCCGCTATACGAGGCGGGAAATCATCAATCCAATATATACATATGCCAATATGTATATATTGCTATATATATATAGATATATCCTATTATATCTAATATCACACATCAATAGCAATCAATAACTGCAATAATTCCACTTTTAAATCGAGTGAGAAAATCTCACCTTAGCATTTATTTCCGTTTGCCATTCACTTTAATCCTGATTTGGTTTTCCCGGTTTGACCTTGTATAAATAATTGTACAATTTATTAATATGGAACTAATCGAAAAATAAATTTTCCATTTAATAAATTTACTTAACTAGCTTTTTAATTTTAAACTAATAATTTCCCTAAAAAAAATCTTTTAGTAACTAAAACAATTAAATAAGTTAATTAAACAAGTTAATCACCTTAATAAATTATTTTTAGAATAAACTAGTAAATTAAAATGTGTATATGTATATTTATTTTATATTTTTCACCTTGAAAATAAACTATGGATTTCCAAAAATCTATTTCTATATAACTTCCAAATATTTTAAAATTCCATATATACATATATATTCATACTTGATTTTATTTCTGTATTTAAACGTATATATCACAAACACATATATTTTTAAATTAGTATGTAATATGATTTCCAGTAAAAATAAAAATTTACTCTACTGTAAATTTATTTTCATTTACCCTTATATTCTAGTTTTCTATCAACTACCCATATATATTTTTATTAGATCAAAACTAACAGAAAGAAAAATTCGAACCTCTCTGCTGGCTCGAGAGCCACATCGCCAGACCATCGATCGACCTTGAACCCATAATGATCTCGACCATGCCTTGCAACTAAAACCCTAGCTAAAGACTGCAGATTGACCACGACTATCACCTCTACGAACACGCCGCATCGACCAACACGACATCGCACGCGAGAACGACTCGAAACCACAGCCATTGCCTGCCGCGACGCTCGCCACTAACCACTAATCCACTCGATCGATCGAAGCCATCGCACGCTGCTGCCTCGCCGAACCCAAGCACTGTCGCCTCCTTTAGCCTCGCGAACGCCTCCCAGTCGCCTCGATCTTCGCCATCACATGCTCGCAGGCAATACTCCAGTTGCCACGTGAATCCTTCTCGCGAGCCTCCCCTGTTATCTCGCACGCTTGGAGTTGCGACGATTCAATGGAAAACGAGGCCGGCTTGATTTCTCGGGGACGAGATTTTGGATGAGGGATTTTCGTTTTCGTTTGAATTTTATTTGGACTGGGACGAACAGATAAAGGAAGAGAGAAGAGGGGTATTTGAAACTGAAAGAGGTATTGATCACGTGATGGGTTGCACGTTTAGTCTCGTGATTACAGGCGCGATTTTAGGGGAAGAACATGCTGCCGGTTGACCCATTTAAAAATTTAAAATTTTTAAATTAAATTCGTTTTAAAACTTTAACGCGTTGATCTACCGTGTGCTCTCATAACAACCCCGATTAATACGAAATTTGAAAACCGGTAATAATTCAATATTACGGACCCAATGGAACTAGTTTCGTCGAATTCCGAAACTGTGCTTCGGACGGCTATTTTTAAATATCGGCTGAACGATAAAATTTTCAAAACTGAACAAATAACTGTAAACTTCAATTCTGAAGCTTCTATTATCTTCAGTGTTATCAATACGAATTTTAAAAGCTTTCGAAATATTTTTCTTCGGCTTAAAATCGAAGATACAAATTTTTATTCAGTATTCAATCGATTAAATTTTAAAGTTTAATCGCCAAATTCCAAGTTATATTCGGAATTCAAATTAAATCATCGTTCAAATATTTAAAATTAATCAAATATTTTCAATTTAATTCGTTCAAAATTCTGGGTCGTTACAAAATTTATCACATTCAATCTATTTCGAATTTATAAACACGTTTACAAATTCTATTTCTATTTCAATAACAATCTCGACTTATAAATCTTCTTTTTATCAACTTCTATATTTTTACTTTGTCAGAATAATGTAACATCCCGAAAATTTTCGACTTTCGAAAATTCAACATCGATACTCACTTTATCGACTGCTGAGCCATCGAATGCCGGAAACCCGAAAGGTTATGGTTTTAGGAAAGAAGAAAAAAAGTAGAAGAAGAAGATAGAAGGAAAAGAAAGAAGAACAACAACACAACATCAGATACAGAAGCAGAAAACAATATCAGAATCTCACATATCGCAGCGGAACAACATATAATAGATAAATGAATATCATTTAAAAACAAAGAATTATATCTGTTATTACATTACATCACATCATATCATCAGAGTCAATAAACAACAATGGACAGTTATATAAACTTGTCCTCATACAGAATACACAGCGGAATAAATACTATCAGATACAAATACTACGTCTCGCCATCCAGCTTATCTCCAAAGCTCCAGAATATCCAGAATATCCTGATAATCTAACTCTAGACTGCCCGTGTGGAAATTTGTGGGCACCCAGAGTTTAGAAGGGAACAATAAACTCCGAGTCAGTCATGGTGACTGGTGTGAGATCGTAAAACAGTTATTTTTTACAAAGAAAATAAAACAAATTCGCAATGCTTTTGGAAAATGAAACTACCATAAGACCTCCCACCACACACACAATGCAAACGCAGACTTGGAGGAGATTTCTTCTTATGATAGTCAAAGATGCTTACTACGCAAAAATCAAATTCTTTTTGATATTATTATTAGTGCATAGTGGAAAACATTTCGAAAGTAGAATATAAATCTTAGCCAGCATAGGTACCATTATATTATGCCTGCTATAGCTGCCTCCTGAGGAGACAAGTTATACAATTGAAATCGTAAAGGCTCGTATTGTTTCTTTGGATTTCCAACAAATGGTCAGGCTAAGGAACTTCCTATCCATGATGGGTACGTCCCTGGAATAAACGACCCGAGAACCTAACTGGATCTCTGCCAACACAAGGCCGGGTTACCTCTGCAAAAATAGGTAACTACTGACACGCGTATGTCATCCCCCGATCGTCACCGATCTTCCCGAGGATCCCCGATTCCAACAAACCACATAGAAAAAATAATGCAGTAACCACAGAGGTTAAGTATCTGGGCTCCATACCATGATACCACCTTTATCCAGAAGGAATGACATACACTAAGGGGCGCTACTCCCTAGAACCTTGCCGCATTCTTCCTGTTTCGACCATTTCCGGGGTGTGAGGCTCGACGAAGTCTCGTCCACAAAGCTACGCTTTCTCAAAAAGCCCTGCTTCGGGTCAAACAAAATGATCAACCTATGATCACAAAGATATAAGATCAAACAAATGATCATATCATAAATGATCAAACACTGATCATTTCACAGCAACACTCAGTATGCCACGTTACCAAATTGGGAGTATATCGCTGATAAATTTCAATTACATAACCTCTGAGCTCGTACGTCTCAGAGAAGGGTGTTAAGCTAAGAGAATAAATTCTCCGCCACCAACAGAGATGTATTTGAAAGAAATCAGCTTTATATCTCAAATTGTAACGTCAGACACACAATCCATATAAGTCTGTTCCGGGATCGAACAGAACCGAAGGCACTTCTCACGAAGCCCTTTCACATCCGGATAATTTTCAATCACGTCAGGACTTCCCGTCACTAAGGGTGATAAAACCTCTAAATCAAAGGTCAGCCGATGTAGAGTAACTCGACGGTAATCCTTCCGTTTTCAAAAATATCCGGTCTTCAACACCGGTCTTCGAATGCAATTCATAACGACGTATCACATATTCGGAATGGGTTATACGACCCCATGGTCCTTTCCCGGCTAAACCGAATAGTGAGCGCTTATTTTAAAATAAGTGTGGCATTCAAATTCATCCAATTCACAACAAATACCTATTCAAGGTAATTATTGATAGTCGGTTATTTAACTATCAATAAAGATGCGCAACATCATCAGATTCCAAATAATTTTCCAAATTATTCTTATCTTCCAAAATATCTTTTACTAGATATATAATTTCCACATTTCAAAAATAAATCAATATTTATTTTTAAACGAATTCCCATTTCTTTTTATAAATTCCATCTTGAATTTACATTTTTCGAATATCTACTAATATTCGATTTACAATCGTTTTCAAATATTCATTTTCGATTTATCTTTAAGAAGATAAAATCTCAAAACGTTTCATTTCATATTGGAAAAGCATTTCCCTACTTATTTAATAATAAGTATTTCACAAATCATTTATTTTCAACACCTGGAAAATATTCGATATACTTAAATCAATATTAAGTATATATTCATTCTTTAAGGAAATCATAAATTTTAACATCTATTTGAGTCAAAAACGAATGTTGCGTAAAACATCGTTACGACGACTCAAAATCACTAGTATAGGGATTCAAAAATTTAGATAGATATATAAATCCCAATACTATATAAAACATTTCCTTTCGGAAATCATTTACTATAACAACAGTGTTATAGTCCACCATTTCCTTCTTCCTCGAAAACGTCTATTTCAACAATAAATGTTGAAATCTATGATTTCGATAGTTCACACGTTTTAAAACATCTTTTAAAACAATTAACTTCATTTATAATGTCGCTTTCCCAAACAATATCCATTTTACTTAACAATATATTCACTGTCCAAAATCGTGAATATACTTCACTAATCACATTTCACTATTTAATTCATCAAATTCAATTTATTTCGAATTTATAAAACAACGCTTATAAATTCCATTTCTGTTTTATAACAACTTCGGTTTATAAATCTCCTTTTATTAATTTCTATAATACACTTATTAAAATAAGTGATTTCAGATTTACAAAACAACGTTTATAAATTCAACCTTATATTTCACAATAACTTTGATTTATAAATCCCCTTTATTAACAAGTTCGATCAATACTCCCTTTAAAGGCAAAAATCCAGTTTTATAAGTTAATTTCTAATAAATCTTCCATTCTACAATTTCATTCATTTTAACTTCACAATTTATAAATCTATAAATTTCATTCTTTTTAACTTTACAATTTATACATCTATAAATTTCATATCGATTTTCCAAATTCGTTTCAATTTGCCAATTAAATTTCTAATTGGACTTCCCACTTATTTCTTTTTAAATAAATTCCTTTTAAAGAAAATAAATTCCTTTATCTTTTTCAAACTATTTAGAAATCCAATTTTAATTAAATTCTTCAATTTAAAAATCACTATTATACGAAATTCATTTATTTAACATTTTCACTTGATTCTGGAAATAAATTCGATAAGATTATAAAAATTAACTTTTTATACTTTAAAATTCCTTTCTTCGAATTTATTCAATTTCTAAAAATTTATTTACTTAAAAATTTCTGCTTGAATTTCAAAAATTCAATTTCGTTAATTTTTGGAATCCAATGATATCAAACATCCATTCAGCTAAATTTTAGCTTTCAAAACAATTTCCATACATCAATTCAATAACATCAATAATCATTCATAGATTATCACATCACAGTAGAAATAAATTCAATCAATGTGAGGGGTCCAATTGGATCCCTCCAACCTGTTTCCCTGCATCCAAAGAAGTTAGCACAATACCAATTCCGCTCCAGTACGGAATTATCGCGGTATATGGGTTTTATAAAAATCCGCTTACTAACGGCGCAATAGGGTCTCATCCGCTATACGAGGCGGGAAAATCAATCAATCCAATATATACATATGCCAATATGTATATACCGCTATATATATAGATATATCCTATCATATCTAATAGCACATTCAAACAAATCAATCAATAACTGCAATTCAATTATAAATCTGAGTGAGAAGATCTCACCTTAGCTTTTTAATTTGCCATCCATTTTTATCCCAGATTGTTTTCTCCAAATTTTGGACCTTGTATGAACAATTATACAATTTATCAAATTTCGAATAATTCGAATTACCAATTATCGTTTAATAGATCTAATTAACAAATTGTTTAGTTTAAACCAATTTGTCTTTAATGAATTTATTAAATTAACTGAATTCCCTTTTTAAAATATCTTTAGTATCAAAAATAAGTTTAAATTAGAAATCAGTATATTTATTTCTTTCTCACTTGTTAATAAAAAATATTTTCCATTCTGTAAATCACAAAAATCAGAAATTTGTAAACTTCTCTGTCTTTATATATATTTACTGTAAAAATTTATATTTCCCTCTACTTCACAATTATATGTATATATATTTACATTTTATTTACTTTCAACTGCACATAAATTAAACATATGTATAAATAAAATTTATGTACCCTTTTCGACTCCTAATCATTCAATTTTTAAACTGAAATGCAAATTGAAGTTAATAAGTTGAAAATTTATACCGTGATGGAGGAAACACACTCAGGAAATCCACCTCGACATCACCATCGCGACATCGCGCCGCCGCTCCCATTCACGCTCAACCACTGCCGGCTTCTTCCCTTGGCATCTCGACTCTGACGAACTCCATCTCGCGACCTTGAAATTTTCGAAACGCTGCAGCCCTAAATCTCGCTAGCGTCGCCCATCGCGACTTCGTCGCCTGCAGCGCCGCTCGAACGCGTGCCTGCCTCGTTGACTTTGGCCTCCACATCAATGCCTTGAACGAACTCGCGAATTCTATTTTTTTTTTCTCTGGGAGGCCTCGACTCGAATGAGGAAGAACAAGATCGATCCCCTTTATTTTGAAAGGATTGAGACTTTGGTCTGAAATGAAGGAGAGGAGAACATTTTTGAGGAAGTAGGAGAACGAAGAAAATGTTTTCATTCGATTTGAATTTCTCAGAGACGAGTGGCCATTGTTTTTTTTATTTTTCTTTGATTTCGTTTATATCTTTTTTTTTATCTAAAGAGGGAGAGGAGGCTCGGCATAAAAAATGGAAAACGACGTGATTTTTTTCGTGATGCTCGGCGCGTTTAAAGGCTGAAACAAAGGGGAGACAATGTGCTGAGTTGACCAGATTTTAAATTTTAAATTTAAATCGAATTTGATTTTATTTTAATGCGTTTGCGAGTCGTATTCTCACACAACAATTCCGATTAACACGAAATTTGAAATCCGGTAATAATACAACATTACGGACCCAATGGAACTGGTTTCGTCGAATTCCGAGACTGCGCCTCGAACGGCTATTTTTAAATTCGATGTAAACGATTAAATTTCAAAACTGAACAAACCATTTTCAAATTCGATTCTGAAGCTTCTGTTATCTTCAGTATTATCAATATAAATTTTACAAGCTTTCGAAATATTTTTCTTCAGCTTAAAATTGAAGATTCAAATTTTTATTCAACTCACAATAGATTAAATTTCACAATTTAATTGTCAGTTTCAAAGTTATATCCGGGATTCGAATTAAATTACCGTTCAAATATTTAAAATAAATTAAATATTCTCAATTTAATTCGTTCAAAATCCCGGGTCGTTACACATGTGGTCCTAAGCTCTTCCCTTTTGGTCTTCCCGGATCCACTTGAGGGTATTAAAATATTTTTATTAAAAAGTTTCTCTCCTTGGAAAATTATTTCTTTTAGGGTCCTTCCTAAAAAGGTGAACCCAAGCGGAGAAAATCTAGAATGAGAAAAATTGTTAGGTCTACGGGTCTGTTTATAGGGGTAGAAGTGGATCTCAGACCGTTGGATTTGGGAATTAAATAGGATGCAACTACGTCATAGGCTGAATAGGAGCCATCGGATGCAAGAATGGAAGGACCAGATTGAGTTAAATAATGCAGAACACGTAGAAAATAGTCTAACTAATGTTACCAGACGAAGGAATTTTCCTTTGTCCAATTTCTAAGGCGGGTCGACCGCCAGGTCTACCGCCCCTATACCCAGGTCGACCTAGGGTGAGGTTAGGTCGACCTAGTGGTCGACCTAGCCTATATATATATATATACTTGACTTTTTTTAATTCATAACTTGGCCATATTAACTCAGATTCTGACGTTCTATATATGGAAATTGACTAGAAAATTACCACGGACTCAATGGTACAACCCCCGTGGCTTAATTCTGATAATTTCACAAAGTTATTTAATCATTTAATTAATTAACGAATTAATTATTATGGGTTAAATTTCAGGTTGTTACATGCAAGCATTTTAGCTATTTTATATATTTACTTTGAACCTTTAGACATTATCATAATATCACTGGATTTTTTATAAAAAGTGTTTTGGTTATCGTAAGGTAAAAACCCATCTGTGTTTATGTGCGGCATGGCCTTAAGTGATATCTTTGATTTTAAAAGGGTTTTAAGCATAATAATTCAGTTGTTTGAGTTTACTCACACTAGACCCATGTCCGACCCGGAGTTTTATGTTATTTTCCTAAAACTCTTAGGTGCTCAAATTTTTATGGATAGCCAAGTAGTTCATGTTTTCCCACGGATGCATTTTGGAGGAGCTTGGAGCATGAGGCTTCATCGATAGCTAGTTATTATCTTTTTTCCGCTATATTATATGTATCTTGTTTCAATTAGGTAGGGACATGCTGTTATAACTGTCCAAGGGTAGAATTGTATTAGTATGACTCTGAAGTATCATTTTTGAAATGACTTTGTAAAGTATTATATTGATTAATCTATATTATTCTGTTGCGTTGTGGGATTCTGTAATTGTTTTTGTTTCTTATATCTTCTATCTCCTTTCTTTCCCCTAACAATCTGTCTTTTCGGCACTTAGTTGTTCGACACATGAATACCATGGATGTATTAGTGTCAACTTCTGGAGTTCGAAAAGGCGGGTCGTTACAAAAAATATCTACCAAATCCTATAAATGTCATTCACTCTATCCATCCATGTTCACATCTCTTTTCATCCCTATTCCTTTTCCACTTCTCTCTGCTATCATCCCCATTCAGATCTCTCGGCATCACTGTTTCCTTTTGGACACGCTTTATTGAGTTTGAGTTGCTCACCATTGTTAATCTCTGATATCACAGCTTTAGGTTAGTGTAATTATACCATTGAAACTGTGCTTTACACTATAGTCCTATCTTTCATTTTTATATCTCAATCTTATTCTACAGGAAAACGAAATCATTTCCATGACTGCAACTTCTATACTTGCATAAAGGTTAAGCTTTGTAACGACCTAGATATTTTAACAATTTTTATAACGTAATTAACTGAAATTTTGTGAAATTTTATATATTTGAATTTGGAAATAAAATTTTGATATTTGGAATACGCCTATTTAAACATAGCAAATGGTAAAACTTCATCAGATAATATGGAAGTTTATTTTATTGTGTAATTTTATTTCAATTTAAATCAGTTAATATTTGATGATAATAAAATATTTTCCAAATCTGAATATTTTTATACAATAAATTTATAAACCATCTTCTGAGTGAGATGTCATATTTCATTTCTTCAAATTTTGACTACTATTGCTCCGTTTATCTTATTTTCGACAGATTTGCAGCATTTTTCGTTACCGATTATCGACTTTTGATAGGATAATCGTACCACTGATATCTGTATACCGTTTTGATCGTCTCGTCGGGTTGATCTCCATAGTATATTCGGTTGTGTGTTTTGAAGTTCGCTACTCAACGAAATCGATAAAACGATTAATCGTACAGGTACCCAATTCTAACTTTTGGTTTCTTTATGCCTTTTCATTTTCAACCGTACAAACCCAACAGTTACTAGCATTTATATTTCTGGAAAATACAAACCGTGACTTTTATTATTCCTATTCATTCAATGTTTCTCGTTCGTTTCAATTCTATTTGTCCTGTTCCAATTCTATTTTCACATTCCAATATTTCTTCTTTTCATCCTGATGCATCTCTAGAAAAAAAACCTTTGTATAAAATAAAGTGGTTGCCTGTGACTCACGCCCCTCCTCTCCCTGCTCTCTGTTTTCAGAATATACTTGCCTTCTTTTTTTTTGTGCTTGCTGTTAGTTCCACCACGCAAGCTTGTTTACATCCGCCCATGGCCTTCTCGTTCCACCTTCACACGCCCATGCAAATCGACCATCTGTGCATCCTATATTTTCCTAGTGAGGTATTGATATATACATATGTTATGTTCTATATAAAAGTTTATAAGTTTAGTATATTACATATTATATTTATACGTGTATAATAAAGTTCATATATATTGTTGTGAAGAATTTTTTTTTATAAACTTCTCTGGTTCTCTTCCAGTTTTAAATGCAGAGAGCGCATCTTCTCCTCTGCTTTGTAACAACCCGCGGTTTTGTGATTACCTGTTAATAAATTAAAATGTGATTTTAATTAAACTAGTGGTTAATTAGGAAAAGAGGATAAACTAATCGGAAAAAAATGATCTAATCTTTTTATTAGACTAAGTAAAGAGGTGGCATAGAGTTTTAATTCTTTGTATTAAAACTTGAGTTTGGGCTTAATAAAATTTGGCCCATTTGTGAAAATAAAGGAGAATTCTTATCTCCTTTGTATTGGAAAATGAATGGTATATTCATTTTAACTAGGCACAAAGTAAAAACTAGGTTTTTCAAAACTAAGAAACTCATAAACCTAGATCCTTGGAAAATCACTAGAAATCAAGAAAAAAATCTAGAAAGTAAAAGAAGATATGGGTAAGTCTCTAAATCCTCTTCTCTATCCGAATCTAGCATTTAATTTCAGTTTTATTTGATTTCTAATTTCTGAAATTTTTGGATGAGAGGGCTTTTGGATGATTCTTGTGGCATGTATAGCATAGGAGTTGTAGAAGAAGAGGAGTGCACATATGTTGATCTAGACATTGCATCTTTGTCAAATTGGAGTAAAATGTGAGTTAATCACTCATACTACTACCTTTAATTTATGAGAATAATTTTTAGTTGATATTTGAATTGAATTGGATGGTTTGTTAATTGAATTGCTTTCAAATTGGTTGTGAATTGGTTGCTTGAATTTGAATGATTGTTTGGTTGTAGTTTGCTGAAAATTGTTTGTAAAAATATTGCTGCAGTAAAATAATGATATCTTAGTGCAATTTTTTCCAAATTAGCTCAATCTTTATGCAGTTGAAAGAACTTTCTATTAGCTACAAATTCTCTTTTAATCACTTTAAGAAATTCTATGGTTTAGAGGGTCAAAATTGAGTTTGAAACTGATGTATACAGCTCTGCTCTATGCAATATTTTTGTTGAAACCTGATATTAAAATCACCATAACTTTTAAATGGTAAATCAAAATTGAGTGTGGTTTTTTTCAGTTGGAAGGTATTTTTATAAGGAACAACTTTTATGTTCATTGATTTTTGTATTTAAGCAGTTTACTAAGAGTAATTTGGGTTTGAAGAAGATGTAACCTTTCTGTCATGTGTTTTAAACTTAGCTTTGAAACACAGAAATTGTTTTAGGCATATCTTTCTCATTTCTTATCAGATTTAGATGATTTTTAATGTTACGGAAAGCATAAAAAGAGTGTGACAACTTTCATGTTAAACACTTTCATAAACACTGAGCATAGTAGGTCAAAAAACCTGATGTAAACTTGCTGCCATGTCACTGTAAAACCGTAATTTTCTGTGCTAAATGTCATTGGTAATTTGAGCATATCTTTCTCGTTTGATGTCCAAATTTGAAGATTCTTGATGTTATGAAAATCATAGATTGTCTACTATAACATTTGTGTTTTGGGTTTTGTTAAATTTTGAAGTTTACATGGTCAAAAGTTCATTCTAGTGTCACTGTCCCGAGACTAAAATGACAGCCGTAGTGAACTTCAGATCTGAAAATTGTTTTGGTCATAACTTTTTCATTTCTTATCAGAATTCAGTAATTTTTGATGTTCTGGAAAGCTTATTATATCCTCTATAAGTTTTATGTTTCGTGCTTTCTCAAATTTTGGGTTGAATAGGGGCGAACTGGCTAAACAAACCGCTGGCCTTTGTTTTTCCTATGTATTCACTTCCTGGCATGAGTCCGACTTTGAGATGTCGCAGTTTCTTCGTCTCTTATTGGAACCCAGCGATTTTTTTTTAGTTTAAAGTACAAATGTTGAAATTTATTTCTACAAATTTTTAGGTCATTCCGACCATGTTAACTTGTATATATCTGCTGTCGAACTTGAACCCGCAGCATGCTAGAATTCAACGATTTAACCTTGTTTTAGTCCAATTTTGGAAACGACGCAGATTCTTCGTTTCAAATCGGATTTGAATGATTCTTTTTGAAAATTGAATTAGGAATGTTGAAGTACATTCCTACAGAATTTCAAGTCATTTTGACACTGTTAACTTGTTCAAACCTGCTGTCGAATATTGAGTCGCAGCTTGTTTTAAACGGATAATACATAGTATAATTTACGTTATTTCGATGTTCTCTTGATATTTCTTTATGGATTTCATACATGGGGTTTATAATGTATTTTAAAAATGTTTTCAAATAAATGGGCTTTTGAAATTATTATTATATATTATTATTTTTTAAGTATAAAAATTGTATACTCTATAATAAGAGAATTTCAAAGGCAATTTCTAAAGCGATTTCGAAGCGTTCCTAAAACTCATTTTCTTCAACTTAATTTCTATATAAAACACATAATTTTACACTTCGAGCGAAGAGGGAGGAGAATTAAATGATTAGATAAAACGCGTGCTATGAACACATGCGTTTATCTTTTCAGTTAATTCATAATCTATTCGTTTGATCGTTTTGGCCTACGGGTCTAGTTTACCGATGATATGAGGTGAACCTTTTACTGCTTTGAGTGTGAAATTTTCTAGCGGTTAGTAAACTGTTTAGTGAGAACGGGTGGTATGGGACACACGTTAACACTTTTCGGGTTCCTTTCCGAGAGTTTGTGACACATATTGCCAGTTAGTGGCGTCCAGTACTGGGCCTCCGGACCTTCGCCACTATGGTTTGTTGCCTTCGGGTTTGTGCCTTCGGGTTTATTGCCTTCAGGTTTGTGCCTTCGGGTTTGTTGCCTTCGGGTTTGTTGCCCTATAGTATCGCTTTTGGAGTTGGTCCTTCGTCACCGCTCGAGAGATACTTGGGTTTGTCGCCTTCGGGCTTGTGGATCCTTGTTTATACAGTACTGAGCACGTGCATCTTTTGTTTCATTGATATTTATATTTCCCTAGAGTATCGCCTTTCGGAGTCGGTCCTTTGAACCACTCGATACATAGCGATTACCTTGTGGAAACTTGTGATGCCTTCATTGGCATTTGTGTTTGCCTTTTTGGCTTGATTTGGGATATTTATATCCTTTGTATATTTTGAGTTGCCGATGATATGAGGCTTGTTATTTGAGTTTATTGGATCTTGAGTTATCTATTTTAGAGATTTTATTGTTACTATGAGATGTATTCTCTTTTATGATATCCATATAGACTCTCTTTGTTTACTTCTCATTTGAGAAGCATTGTTGTCTTGTCTGTACTCATATCATCATCTTGTCTCACTCTAACTGATATGTTTTAGTTAGACTGACCCGTGTATTTTATACTCGGGTCAGACCGAGGTGTTTCAGGTTAGGTACATTTGGACTTAGCCTATTCTGCTTCCGCATGGACTATTCTGCTAGCTCTTTTTGTTATAGCTTTTTGTGTAGTCCTTTTTGTTGGCACTCTGATGTATATTCTTTTGACCCATGTTTGGGTTGTGGTCGTCATACCACTTTGATGTATCATTTTGGATTGTACTAGTGATTGTATCTGTACTTATGCATATGTATGCATTTCTGCTGTTCTGTGATGTTATTTACATTTGAGTTGTTATGTTTTGTTCTGATAGATCCGTTAGCCATTATGGTTTTGTATTAAATATTTATTGGATACGTCGATCCACTTGAGAAGAAAAAAAATAGATAGCACTTATCGACGTATTCAGTAGATAGTTAAGACAAGGCTATAGATGGCCGCTCCTATCCAGCTCTATTCTCCGTATTAGCAGACGGTATTACCTTGTAATACTCTTTATTAATATGGGTCTCAGAGTGGGGCATCACATGCTTTCTATGTATATATATTTTAGTTGCATTCATATTTTCTTTCACTAGGTTGCAAGCTGGCATGTATATTTTGGGTTATGGCATTTGGTATATAGTTTTGTTGTATATATATATATATATTCACATAAGGTTATATATATAGTCATATATATTACTCTGCACATTTATTTTGAAGCATAAATATGTGAAGATAATTGGCATATAGGTTATATATATATATAAATATTTGACTACTGTATATATTGTTTTATAGTAAAAGGGGCTGTTCGTATATATATTGCTGATACCCTATTTTATAGTGTATATAATAATATATATTGTTTATTTGTTTATATAAGTTATGTTAATGACTGGATGTCTTATCTGTTGGGTGTTCATACATGCTATACAGATTCATTTGATTGTTTAAAGTTTAGATACAGAGTTTATTAAATTTTGCATAGTTTATATATATTCTATAGCCTGCATATATGTGTATATGGTCTGCACACATTTTTTTTGTTTACCTATTTTGTTTTGCTTTATGATCTACATCTATATACATCATTCGACTGCACATGTATTTGTTTATATATTTTATGTGTAGGTCTGTGTATAAAGTGTTATATATATATATATAATTGTTCAATGTATATAAGTTATATAAGTGGTTGTATATATATAGTTATATAGTTTGTGTATATATATCAGTTTGATTTTTGAAGATAAAGCAGGGGTTTATTTGACGTTACATTTATATATATAGTTTTTAAATAGGGGCATTTCACCAGAAGGACAAACTATGCAGTCCAATTAGTTTCTAGGACACACATTCAAAGAAATTACTTTCAAGGCCAAAATCAGCAAAATAATTACTTTCAAGGACAAAGTTAGCAGTCTAATTACTTTCAAGAACATAATTCCATAGGTTTTTAGGCCCTAGAAACTAATTATTTTACATTTTGTCCTTAAAAGTAATTATTTCAGTTGTGTGTTCTAGAAACTAATTCCACTTGCTAAAGAGGCCCTTGTGGCTAATTTCCACTTTTAAATATGTATTTTTAAATTGAATATTGGTTTTAGGGAAATTTATAATATATATTTTTTTGAATTTGTTCAGGGGGGAAATCGACCGGAGTCGTAAAACCCCCCCTAGTGCACCTAGCCTGGTCCGCGAGCACCACATAAGTGGCTGATCTGAGCGTATGCACATGGTAAGCTCTGGTAGTAGGGCAGTTCGGGAATCGAACCTGCGACCTCATTAACAGGAGGCAGGTGTCTCAACCACTGGGCCGTACTGCGGACAAATTTATAATATATATATATATATATATATTGGTTGTTCCTATCAAATTGCTCTAATTGTTTCATCGATTCCTTATCTATCAGCTTTATTCGTTGATTCGTACCAATCTGCCTTCGGTTTGGAAGTTGTGCTTGCATCTCGTAACTCAATTTCATTGCCTGTCTCTAGCCTCGAAAGGTGAGCAATCACTCACGATTAACGTTCTTATATTTATTAATTTGATTTCAATTGAAACGACAATTGAAATATACTGCTAAATTGAACTATTAATTATTTAAATTGTTATATATGTTATGCATCTATATGTAATTGTTCACCGGTGGGATATGACACCATATCCTGTTGTTTATATTATATTGTTATTGATGATATATGCCTGTTATATTATTATCATATCTGTTATCACTCTGCAAGTTCCCTGTTAGTATAGAATTCACTGTGGGTTGAAATGGTACATACCCGAACGATCTTGTAGAATAGGAGAAAATCGTTATGGGTTGAAATGATAAGCCCAAGCAATTTTCATTAAATTGAATTTGGGATTGCGGGTTGAAAAGATATATACCCGTAGATATTTAAATTATGGATTGAAATGATAAATATATGTATCACTTGACCATATGATAGAAAATTTATACGGACACTGTTGGTCTATATATAAATATTTTAAAATGATTTCAATGAATTTTGAAAGGAAATATATATGGTTTTATTTAAATTTGAAAATATTATGTATATGAATAAGTTTTAATACAAAATAGATTTAATAATAAGCTTTAAATTTAGTCAAGTTTGATTTAAGCAAAATACAATAGGTTTAAGTATTTATTTAAAAAAATTATTTAAAAAAAATAGATTTTATAATGCTTCTATAAGTTAAGGTTGGAAAGATAAATTTGAATCTATTCGAAATTGTATTTAATTAAGAATTTTGTTTAATTAAATCGATTTGAAACTTGTTGAATTTGAGGGTTTTAAGATATGATTTTATAACTAGATTTTGATTTAAAGTGATTTAATGGACATTTCAAGTTTCAAATAAATCGAAGGAAATATTTTGTTTAATGTAATTTAAGGTTATTTAACTGATAATGGATTTTGTAACAACCCGCATATTTATCGGTTGTATATTTAAATATTTTATTTAAATATAATGTCGTTTGTCGGATTATAGTCCGAAAAGCTACTTTTTGCAAACAGTCGAATTGAGACTCGAAACCACTTCCATTGAGTTCAAAAATGTCATTTGCGATCTTTTTGAGTATAAGCTTCGATATGTTTGGAGTATGTCGAAATCTGCTACTTTTTCTAGTTGGGTTTTGGGTTGGGTTCAGCCCACTAGCTAACTAAACCCACTTAACCCCCCGTAACTCAGCTCCTTCTCTTCATTCCATCTTCATTTCATTTCATTCCTCAAGCTAAAACTGAAATGGGGAAAGGGAAGAGGAAATAGAAATTAGCAAGCCCTAGTTCTTCTTGCATCTTGAATCCTTGCTCCAAAATCAAATAGAAGCCATTAGTAAGCCTCCTCTTCATCTTCTCCAACTCTTTCTCCTTCAATTCCAGAAAGTTTCCTAACCCTAACTTAGGAAATACTTGTTTTGATCTTAGATTGAAGCTTGTTGAGTTGAAGTAGTGAGTGGTTGATCTTCTCTTTGCAATTGAGCCTCTTCTTCTTTGTTTTGGGTAAAAAGATGAGATTTTTATCTCACATCTATGTGTATATCTATCATTGATGTTGGGTATGAATTCCTAACAAATATTCATGTGCTATTGCTTTTGGTTTGGAAAGAATTGGAATTCACTTGATAGGGCAAGAAGTGCTGGAAAACAGGCTCCGGCCGACCGAACGCAGGGTCCGGTCGACCGACCTGCTACCTGAGCACTTCCCTGCCTCTGTTTTGGGAGTGCAGGAATCTGGGCTCCGGCTGACCGACCCAGGAAGTCCGGTCAACCGACCTGCTTCCCGAGAATTTTTCAGAACAGTGTCCGGTCGACCGAGCCCTGTAGCCGACCGACCGACCTGCTCCTGTTTTCCCTGTTTTGCCTATTTTGTTCGTTTTGATCGGTTTTCCAAATCTTATCGATGCAAGTTGGTTTTTAATGTTTGTTATTGCATCTTTGGCTTTGATAACATACTTTTGACTTCATTCACGAGTTTTATAAATAATCCCTCTAAATCGTATTAAAAGCTCCCTTCTCCGCTTTATAAATTTCTATTTAAACACACATGATTTTGCACTTCGAACAAAGTGGAAAGGAGATTAAATGGTTAGGTAAAACACGTACCATGAATCCGCACGTTCACCTTTCCGATTAGTCCCCGACCTATTCGATTGATCATTTTGACCTTTGTGTCTGGTTTACCGATGACATGAGGTAAACTTTGTAATGCTTTGAGTGTGAAATTGGCTAATGGATAGTAAACCGTTTAGTGCAAACGAGTGGTTATGGGACATACGTTAACACTTTTCGGGTTCATTTTCGAGAGTTATGACACATTCCGTCAGTTAGTGGTGTCCAGTACTGGGCCTCCGGACCTTCACCACTACGGTTTGTTGCCTTTGGGATAGTGTCTTCGGACAGTCTCCCTAGGTTTGTTGCCTTCGGGTATGTGCCTTCGGGTTTGTTGCCCTATAGTATCGCTTCCGATGTTGGTCTTTTTGAGCCGCATGGGTGATATTGGGTTTGGAGCCTTCGGGCTTATGGATCCTTGTTTATACAGTACTGAGCTCGAGCAATCTTTTGTTGTTTTGATTGATATTTATATTCCCTAGTGCATCGCCTTTCGGTGTTGGTCTTTTTGAGCCGCATGATATGTAGCGATCATCTAGTGGAACTTGTGTACCTTCATTGGTATTTGTTATTTGCCTTTTGGCTTGATTTGGGATATGATGTCCTTTGCTTGTTGAGATGCCGATGATACGAGGCTTGTTTTGTTATGTTCATCTTTTGTTAGATGAGTGTGTTATCTCATATAGAGATATTTGTTATACCATATGATCTTGTAGGTTTATTGTTGTTCAGTTTATCTAACTGATTTGTTATCTAGATTGACCCGTGTATTTTATACTCGGGTCAGACCGAGATGTTTCAGGTTAGGTGCTTTTGGACTTAGCCTCTTTTGCTTCCGCATGGACTATTCCGCTAGCTTCTTTTTGTCTTAGCTTTTTGTGTAGTCCTTATCTATTGTAACTCTGATATGTATTCCTGTGAACTCGTCTGTATATTGTGGTTTGCTATACCACTTGACATGTATCATTTTGTATACTCTACTTTGTATCAGTATATGTGTTTATGATGATCCGCTGTTCTGTGATGTATATTACATTGAGTTGTTACATTTTGTTCTGATAGATCCTATAGCCATTGTAGTTTTGCTTTAAGTATTTATTGAACTTGTCGAACCACATGAGATGATAAAAACCACTTTTCGGCGTGTTCAGTAGATAGTTAAAGTAAGACTACACATAGTCGCTTCCATTATACTCTATTGTCCGCATTAGCAGACGGTATTATCCATATAATACTCTTTGTTAATGAGGCTCTCGGAGTGGGGCGTTACAGATTTATTAAGTGAATATTTCAAAACTAAATAATAATGAAGTTAAAATAAGATATATATGAAATTATCAATTTAGTTTGAAAGTACTATAATTTGGAAATATATATATTTGAAATGGAAATGATATTTTGGTTTTGAAGTATAAATTATTTTGAAATGACCATGGTGTTATAATGACGTTTGGTTGTTAATAGCGTATATTTCTACATAATAGATAGTTCCACGGATCCTTAGAGGATGGTTATCCCAAACATCCTTTAAGTTACTTGTATTTCAGTTGATATTTCACTTGAGTTGGATTTATTGATATAAGAATGTTAATCCTGACTCGAGTGTTTTGTGTTTTGCTTTACGCTCGGGTCAGACTGAGTGATACAGAATTTGAGACTCACCTTTGAAGTTTGGAGCTTCGCTTGGAGATCCAACTATCGATTCAGCCTTCAGCTTTTCCAGTTGATTTGTTCAGAGATGTCATCAGTTTGTATTTGAGATACTCTGTTGTATTTTATTTCAAACTCTGTTGTTTATATAGTAGCTTCATGAACTACTATTTATCTATTCCGCTGCAATATTGTTATATTACTCTGTGTCTGTGATTCTGTGATTTATTTATTTACTGTATATGCTGGGTTTTGCCAAATATAAATTAACAATCTGATATTTTGAGCAATTCAAGTCCGGCATGTGCGGATGCGAATGGTTGAAAATATCCGGTCGTTACAAGCTTCTTATAAAAAATGTTCAAAAATACATGTCAGTCATCACGTTATTATTACTTCACTCTATATATTAAAAAATTAATTTCAGCATACAAAAAAAATTATCAGCCAACCAATGGATACTAAACACTATGATAGGCAAAGGTCGACTCAAAAAGATGATATATCTCCAAAAGCATCTTCAATGAAAGATAATGTACATGTCCAGAAATCAACAAATGACGATAAAAAAATCCCCCTCAAAAGATGATTATGGCTGGGATGATAAATTTACTTCTGAAGTGGTAAGTGATATATCATTCAAAAATATGAAAAATAATATAATTAAATTTTATTATATTTTCGGTTCTCTCTTCTTGTTTCTGCAAGTAAAATTTATGGAGAAAAATGGATGGTGATGATTATGGATGGTGATATATCATATATGTTTTCGCTCGTTATTAATTAATAACAGAAACAAAAAATTCAACCTAAGAAAAAATTAAACGATCCAACTTAGATGTGAAATTCAAACTGATTACACATGATTCCAATGCAAAAACATAGCTACATATTTAAGATGTTAAACACATATAATTTGTAAAAAAAATCAATTTACTCACGTAGCATGTACTATCGTCATGTGCGAAACGCGACCGGTAACACTCGTGCTCATAATCCATTTGTGTAGGATTATAAGACAAAGAACCATAGAAGGATTTACACATATCTGCTAGAGCACAACCAATAATCTGAATCATAAAGTTACAATTACATAGTAGAAGCATTCTTTCTAAAACGAAAAAAGTAAAAACAAGCAATGACAAACTTATCCTTCTACCCACCTGCCCATTTACAATATATTTAAAAAAAACAAAAATATAAACTGAAGGAAGCAAAACCCGTAAATATTTATATCAAGTGTTGGGCTCTGCTTTTGCCATTGCTGATCATTCTTGAAGTTGGTCTCGCATAATCGGCTCAACGAAAGCCACAGCCAGAACTTTTGTCCTTCTTCAAACCGTACTGGAAAATAATAACAACAACTGCTCACTAGGAGAATGACATGTACAAAATGAAAACTTCATTCTCGATTGTCAGCAGGCGGGTCGAATCAGAACTAAGTGAATCTGAAGAAGTCGTGCTACAGAAGATGGTCGAATCGACGAAACAAACCGCAGAGGAAGGAAGTGGCATCAGCAGCCTCGGCAGCAACAGGAAAGACTTTCTGGTCAACCCGACCCCCTCTTTCTCTGGCTTGATAAGAAACTATGGCTGCACGGTTCCAAATCGAGCTTCTCTGGGCTACACCTTCAAAGAAAGCTTAGCCCGAACCCTCCGCAGAATCTATAGGTGGGGCGTTACAGATCCGCCAGTCGGTTGGATCTAAGTTAATCAAATAAGATGAAAGAATGCACATATACGTAATACATATATAATTTAATATGATAATGAATTTCATTAACAATATTAATATATAATACAATGATTCCTTTGAAAGAAATCAATTTACTCACCACGCATGTGTTATACTTGTAAGTGTATTTAAAAAGAAAATTTTAATTCATGTGCTATTGTCCGTGTCGTTATACTTAATTAATAATTATAACCACTGCAATCTAGTGACCGAAGGCAATATTTCGTCTGTTTCGCAGATATTCAATCTCAAATAGCAGTTCCCAAAGATATCTATGGCGAGAGACAGCTGCTTGACTCGAATTGCTGCCGGAGCTGCTATCGGTGGCGCTGTTGGTGGCGCTGTTGGTACTTTCTGTTTTCTCTCTCTAAAACCCTTTGCCCTGATTTCTTAAATTTATTTTCACGAAGAACCTGAGAAAGGATTTTCAGCATATGCACGGTTTTAATATGACATCATCATCCTATTTTTATCTTCTCTTGTGAAGACTTATCGAGATTTGGGTATCGAACCCACTGAATAGTTGGGTGTGTTGAGAATCAGGCCTCTTTAGATCACTGAGATATAGGGTTTAAAATTTAATCGTGATATTTTTAAATTGGTTTTAGACCGTTCAAAGTTAGTTTGATTCAGGGTTGGAAGTTTGCGATTGGAAAATGTTATTTGATTTTAAATTCCCAATATCATCTTGGAGTTTTTATTTTATGCTATAGGTCAATTTTCTTCCTTTTTAAGCTGGATATGCTTGATATTTAATTACTTAACCTTGTTTTTATTGATTCGTGCGATAATATTTCCTCCAATTCCCCAGAAAATTCATATTATAAAACAGAAAAACACTGAAAAAGTAAAAAGTGACGATCTCCTCTTCTTATATGCTGCAAAGCATGCAAATAGATACTGAGCTGGTAGAGTAGATAGGTACCATATTTGGTCTGCTTTAGTTGCGCTTTTTCTCTGGTTCAGCCAAAATTTCAGTAGCTAAAAACTGATGTTAAAACCGACTTTTTGACAATTACAATTGCATATACATGCAATTTTGAGAATAAAACATCATAGATTCATCCCAGACCAAAATTAGAAATCAAAAAGTCATTCAACTTCAGTCTAAAACAACCAAATACGCAAAAATTACAACCCATTTATACAAATAGAGTTTAAAACTTTCCAAGTCTCAAGCATTCGTATCATCATCAACATCAAAGCTATCATCCTCCAAACCATACTCATAATCCTCATCCCTTTCAAATTATAATCCAAATCCTCTCTATCATCAAAAGTTGCATCTACTTCATTTTTAACATATGTAGATCTCACGGTAGAAGTTGAACTTAGAAACTTTTCTTTCTTTTTGTCTTGACATGCTGTCTAGTCATGTGTGCTTTTTCCCTAGCTCCATACGCTCGTTGTACAACATTCCATGTCAATATATCATCTTCAAAAACCAAGTCATTTTTGACATCTGAATTATCTTCCTCAAGCCCAATCATCCACTTATTTGAATCATCTATATCTTCCAAAGAAATACGATCAATTAACCTTTCATTTGAAGCGGTTCTTCATATTCTGGTTGTATTTAATAAACACAATTGTTTGCAACATTTCATACTCAATGTATTCTGTTTCTTGCTATGAACCTAGTTCATAAGAAATAGCTTCTTATACCACTTTAATTTTTGATATGGATTTTGTAGCGAACATAAATATATATTCTGAACAATTTTTACATGCTCAAAGACACTTCAATTTCTCTCACAACCTGAAGCACGACAAGTGCGACTCAAAATTTTAACCGCAAACTTATGCAATGTTGGATCTAAATTATCTTATAATTCCACCACTCGATTGGCGAAAATTGTACAAAAGCAATAAATCGATCATTTTGAAACATCAATAAATTTGAACTTTGAAGACCTTAATAGTTAACATATTTAGAATAATTTAATAATTTACTTATTATTAACGAAACATATGGCTTATCGAGGATTTTGTCTCTTAAGTCTTGACTTGATCGCCAAGTTAATTCCAAATTGACCCTCCCTTTTTGTATACAAAAATAATTCACCCATAGCTTTTATTTGATCATCTTCCGAAAGAAGCATTTCAACACATTTGTATAATCCACATGTAACTTCTTCATCAAGCTCAATGACATAGTCTCTGTAGAAGAATTGCAAATTCAAAAAATGCTCGGATGCATGTGATGGATGATGAAATTGGCATTCCCATCTTTCACCAATTATAGCAAAAATGTCATTGTACCTCTCTTCTTTTCCATAAAATAACCTTTCAATAGCTTGTTTTGCTCTACTTATTGCCTCATATATATATATATATATATATATATATATATATATATATATCAGAGCAGGCCTTTTATCACCATTAACAAGTCGAAGGACTGGAAAAAGTGGATTCATCACTCTAAATATGTAGGAGACATTATTTTAAAACTGTGCCGTCAAAACAGTTTCACAACTTTTTTCTCTTTTGTTTCCCTTGACCACCTACTTCTTACTTCTCTGATGTGAACATGGTTCGAAAATATCTTTTTTTGCTTCTGCAAACTTTGCAAGGATAGAAAATTAGTTGCAAATTGGATTGCACCAAATTGAACAAGCTTCTTGTTTTGATTGAACCTGTTCATCATGTTCAAAACACCAGTATGACTGTAAATAAATCCAGTAAGAGCTACTTCTTTAAATTGTGCTTCCAACTTACCTTAATTTTCCATTTCTTCAATCATAAGATCAATGCAATGAGCGACACAATAAATACAATATATAGATTTTCTTTTTGTCGTAAGCAACTCCCTTATGTATAAGGGAAAAAATTAATCAGCGGATGACCCTATAAAAATTAGGTTATGTTTTATGGAAGTTAACTAAATTTATATTAAAAAAACTTATTAAGAAAGTTAACAAAGTTTTTATTAAAATTTGAAAACTAAGTTTTATAAAAATTATAACTAAGTTTTATTATTATTTTCAACTAGGTTTAAGTTTTATAAATATTAAGTAAGCTTTTATTTTATAAAAAATAAGATTATGTTTATAAAAAGTAACCAAGTTTTACAAAAGAAGTTTACTAAGCTTTATGTCAATGACTACTAATTTAAGTGGTAAGTGGTAGAATGCGTTAGACTGAGGTTTTAGGGATCATAGATCCGAACCTTCAAGATATTAAAAATAAGTGATCTACTTAAATAAAATACAATTCTTATAAAACAATAAGTTAACAAAGTTTATGTTGTATAAACATTAAGTAGTTTTATCAAAACATACCAAGTTGATAAAAAAAATTAACGATTGTTATGTTTTATAAACTCAAGTACACATTTTTTACAGATCAAGGTAGCGTTTGGTTAGAAAATGAGTTTTGTATTTTGCGTTTTCAACGTGTATTTCTAAAATGCATGAAAGAGGGGAATAAGGGTGGAAAATGATCGATTTGAAAAATGGTTTTAATTAATAAAATTAAAAATGATTTGGAAAATGGTTATCTTGATTAGTAGCTGTCCGGTTGACATTCTCGCTAGTGGTACCAACCTTAGCCTTCGATTTCGAAGGCATGCTAAGAAGGTTCTCAGTGGAAGCACAAAAATATTTGCACAGAAAATGGACAAACATCTCCAATCAATTTATAGTAGCAAAGAACTGGAAATGAAAATAAAGTAAAATACACACAGATTTATAGCGGTTTGTCCCGAACGTGCCTACATCCATTGTTCATTTTTATTTCGTTATATATATATCAGCTTTACAATGGTTTGAATGCAAAATACAATGATTTGAATGAAATATGGCTTCCCAATAGTATGTTCGGTAGTTTCTGTTCGACAGTCCTTGGCAGGGCCAAAAGTTGTCTCCATTGCTGTGGGAAGCTTGGATATTTATAGGAGTGAAAAGATAAGAAGGTCAGACCGATAAATCATGTAGTTTCCTTGTATAACATGTTTGACTCGGTTATTTTCATATACAGAAGATACGTTCCAGAACTTTCATATGTTCCAGATTTCCTTTCCTTAAATATACTGTGTCCAGTTCAGTGGTAAATGGTTCGCTCGGTGGGTGGACCAAGACATCTTTTTGGCTATGTTCTATTCCCACATCTCCTTGGCTCGGCAACTCCCCATATATCGGTCAAGAAATCTTGTCTTGTGGTTTCCTTACTGGACAAGAAATCATGTTCGGTGTTCCTGCTATCAAACATGATTTCCTTACTGGACAAGATATGATCGAGGAAAATTGTACAAAAGCAATAAATCATGTTCGGTTGTCCAGACAAGTTGCACCCCTTGTTGCACACGCATCTCAACTATTCTTGTTTTGGTTTAACTAATTTACATCTATCACTTCCTGGGTGGAAACACCCACAACACATTTGTATGCTAAAACTCCTTGTTCAACAAGAGAGCTCTCAATTCATTATAACTAAGGGGTTTCAAATTAGGTTCATGCCTACCAATTACCTTGATCATATCTTTAAATGCATCCTTACGAGCCACATTAAATGCAATTCCAGCTTGATGAAAAAATAATCAATGTATTGATCAGTTCTAGCTCTCATTTTCTTATCACAATCATCATTTATACTTGTTTGTCTTATAGTAGATACACATTCACCGCTTTGATCGTTGATCTTGTAATTGCTCATATATAAATGCAGTGGATCTTTTGGATTATGTCTTGGATTTTTTATTGTTTTCCCCCACATTCCTTCCAATTCCACTAATGTTCACTCTCTTGTTAGTTAATGCAAGTGCAAAAAATTCATTATTATTATCGTCTCTCAAACTATAATTTGTTAAGTCATTATTCGCATTAACTTCAAAAGCTTCCGCCTTTTTAGCTTCCGTCTCATTCATTGCCTTTTCTAACTCAATCTCCTGGCTTCGTTGGACCTTTGGGACAGTGATTTGCATTTCAAACCCCCTATTTGATGTTGTTTTGCTCTATATATACCTCCCGTTGTCACTTTGGGGCAAAACATACTAACCACGTGCTTCACTTTATTTTCGTCCATTAAAAAAAGTTATATTTCCAACCAAATATCTACTTTACGAATTCTATTTCCAACCACCATCGAAGAAGGATTCCCTACATTAACATTAGGTTGATTTTATCCATGACCTGAAATGGGGAAAAAAGAAGAAGAAGAGAGAATGGATTAATTTATAACTCATAAGTTGGTACAAGTATACATGTTTAAAATTTAAAACTTCAAACTTATACATCAAAATCCAATATAGTTCAAGCAGTTTATAAAGATTACAATTTAAATTAGAAATTACTTATAATTTATGTAATAAATAAAAATAAAAATTTAAAGTTTGATGATCAAACATACTTAAATCAGTATATAAATTTTAAATTTGAACTGTTTTGAAAGTAATCTAAAACTAAACCTATTTTGAAGCTTAATTAAATCAGTATATAAACTTTATATATTATTTAAACTTCATGTATATATAAACTTCAAATTTGTATTATATAGTAAAAGCATCAACCAATCTCACAATTAAATGTAAATTGGAATGCATTTTGACTGTTTAAACGGGTTGTGGATTCCCTGAATAATAAATCAACATAATTGTTATATAAAAGAATCTTCAAAATACTTGCCTATCATAACCACATGAAATATGCAAAAGCAATATACAATCTTATTAAAGTCGAAGTAGTTTCACGTTCAACAATTTTTGACATGCTGTAATTTTTATTGTGAAATAGAAATGTAGACTTCAATGGCTTCATTAAAGAATAACATTTCATTAAAAACATATATAATAGTAAACATATTTTAGGAAGCAGGCACGTCCCCTTTAATGTTGAACTCTGCCAAAGGCTAGGCTCCAAATGTTTCCACAAAACTAAAAAATTCAAAAACCAACCTGGTAGGCAAAACATGAAAAACTGTTATATAAAACTGAACAATAAAATAAACCCGATCAATTTGATGGAGTAATGCTTGGTTTGAGAGGATCTTGAAAGCTCCGAGCTGCTGCAAGAAAAAACATTGACCTTAATTTAAGACGTAATCAACAGCTAGGTCATAGAATTCATATGATATGAAAATAATAGTATAGTTAGGGTAAATTATTTTGCAAGGATAAAGTCCTAGAATTTTAAGTTAAAATTCTCATTGCAATGCTATAAGCTGGTAAGATGAAGAGAATCAATTATGTGAGAATATCAACAATATTGACTTTGCACACTTGAAAGAGCTTTATACCAATTTCAAAGCTTTATTTATTGATAAGACAGAAAATCGATATATAGAAATACATAAAAGCCGCAATATTAAGTACTAAACAACATGCTAACAAACTATTGGAGAAAGTATGAAAATTTAAATGCACGGTAACCATGTGGCTAATACCATACAGGGTTCAAAAAGTTTACAAAACTGATTTTATTGCCTTATATATTTAACTCAGGCCTTACTCTGAAATGAATGGCAGTGATGGAGTTTAAAACTATAAAGGCCTACCTATAAGCTTACATAAATTAATATTTTGTAATAATAAACATACAATTGTAAAAAATATGATACAACCTATTGTGTTAACGGTAAAAAGTGAACGCTAACACCCTGTGTGTGTAATAGAATCGTGAAAGCACCACCCGTTGGTACGGGAACAGAATATGAGCTGAGAATAGCAGAAAAGTAGTAAATGAACAACAGATTTATAGTGGTTCGGCCCGTAATTGAGCCTACATCCACTTTATAGTCTTTTATTGCTGATTTGATTACAATTCGATACAATATCCCTCTAAACACAATACAATTTGATCATGAAATCATTCTTGACTACTAGCTCGATCTTTAATGATGAAACTCGACGAATCCGCGTTGGATGTTAGGAGCTCTTCTCGAAGATCGTTGTAGTGTCTCGAATGCTTGAAGATCTTTGATTGCTGAATGAGAGGAGGCTTCGACAGCGTAACGGCGCTTGGAGAAATGAATGGCCAAAAGTCTTCTCCATGTTGGAAGTAATGGGGTATTTATAGGAGCTGATCTGGACTCAGGAAATTTCTCTAAGTCTTTAGGTCGTAGCCGACTTAGGGTAGGTCGGTGACGAGTTAAGGAATAGGGTTAAGGCGTAGCAGAGTTAACTCGCAATCTTAAGTCGACCATTTGTTAAGTCCTAGGTCGCGTACGACCTAAGCTAGGTCTTAGGTCGCGAGCGACCTAAGATAAGTCGTAGTCTATTCGCGACTTACCAAATGCAGCGATGAAGTACGTGGTTTTTTCTAAGTGATAAGTCGGTGACGACTCAAGAGATCATGCGCGACTTAGTATAAGTCGTAGGTCTTCCACAGCTGTCTTAAGTCAATCCCTTATCTTATAGATCCTTAACTCGCGGCACTTCTTAACTCGGAGCACTGCATAACTCGGAGAGCTTTTAGGTCGCAACATTGTTAGATCGCAATGTTCCTTAGGTCGCAGAGCCTCTTAGGTCGCGGACTTCTTTAGGTCGCGACTTCCTTAGGTCGCGACTTCCTTAGGTCGCAACTTCCTTAGGTCGCGACTTCCTTAAGGCGTAGGTTGCTGGATCACTTCAACGAGTTAGGTTGTGACATTCTTAGGTCGCAGCTTTTCATAGCTCAGCATCCTTCTTAACTCGGCAGCTCTTCTCAGTAGTTAAATCGGCAACTGTTGGGTCAGAGCTTTCCTTAGGTCGGAGCCTGTTGAGTTGTAGGTCATCTAACTGTTAACTCGTTAAGTCTGCAAGTTCCCATAGGTCGGCAATCTGTTAACTCGGCAGGCCTTGCTAACTCACAATTTGCTAGGTCGGTAGGCTTCTTTAAGTCGGCAAGCACCTTAAGTCAGCCAGCATCCTAAGTCGGCATACTTCTTAAGTCGGCAAGCACCCTAACTCGGCTCCTGCTAGGTCGTGAGTCGAAAAGGGGGTTAACATTTGCCCCTCGAAGTATATGCCTAAACCATAGGTCGTATGCTTCGATTCTCTTAACTCGCTTCTTGGTAAGTGTGTTAGATCGCGACCGACTTAAGATGAGTCGTAGGTCGGACATGTCGATTCGAATTCATGAAATTCCTAGCTCTGATGCAGAAACGTCGGCTGCTTCGGGTTCTCAAGCAGAGGCGTCAAATGCCCCAGTTTCTGCGGAAGAAGCTGCATCAAAAACACTTGTCATGGATGCTGCTTTGATAAAGTGTTCTGGATCCACTGATGTTGTAGGGTTAGCTGGCAAGTCGGCACTTCCCCCAATTATTGAGGAAGAAGAGAATCTTCGAGCTTCTGAAAAATCAACTGATGTGGAAGTTGAGAAGGAGAAATCTGCCGAACACTTGGGCGATGACACCTTTGATGGCTTGAGTGACATTATGATTACTTCTCAAGAGTTTTTCAAGGATAATATTCCAAAGGCAAACTCTCCCGTCATTGAAGCGACTTCCTCTTTGAAACAGATCTCGACGCCTTCGACACCTGTCGTCTCCGTTCCTGCACTGAAGCGTGGTTTGTAGTTTGACGCGCGTAGTTCGCACGCCGCACACACTTAGGATTTTTCTGCACTTATAAGCATTTACTTTTTCTTTCTGGAAATTTCTAAACTTTACTTCTTTTCTGTTTTCAGATTCTCCGATGGGACGCTCCGGCTCATATTATGACTCATTTCAGCGCCATGGAGGCCGTGGATCCTATGACTTCAGGAAATATCTTGGTGACCAGAGAGAGACAGATGAGGAACGGGCCCAAAGGAAGGCTCAAGAAAAATGGGATTATGCGCAGCGGCAGAGAAGAAGAGATGCTGATCGATACGATTCTTCTTACAAAACTTACGATTTTCATAAGCGAAAATCTTATGATGACAAAGGGAAGACTCAAATTACTGATGAATCGAGCAAACGGTCTAAGCCAAGTGACGCGTCTGCTATTTCTGAAAAGACCAACGCTCCCATTTCTTCTGACATTCCGGCCGGTTCTCCTCCTCTAAAGGAAACTGACATTCAAACCATCATTAACAGGCCACAATATCAAGTTAAAGACGGCCCTCCAACGCTTCAGAGCCGATTTCCGAATTGGTGTCTAAGAGGAGTCCGCTTTGACTTAGATTTGGTTCCCATTGATAAGCAGGCAATGCTGAGAAATGTCGACGCTGTCAAGCTTGATATTGAAAGAATGTCTGGATGGCAGAAGTTGGTTGATGAACTTCAAAGGGTCAACCATCTTAACCTTGAGGCGATGATGACGATGGAGAATGATAAAGCAGAATGGGACAAATGGCGTAAGCAGCATGACACAGAAATGACGAGTATTGCAGATGACAATGCAAAGCTTGCGTCTGAAGTTAAGCAGCTTAAGGAAAATCTCGCTTCTTCTTCTGCATCATATACTCAAAAAGAAGAAGTCTTTCAGAAGCAAGTGCGGGACGCACACGCTGCACAAAGAGATGTAGAAATAAAGCTTGCCGCCGAACAGCACGTTAATGAGAAGTACCGCACAGAAAACACCGAACTGCGGGAAAAGGTCACCTTCCAGAACACAGAGATTGAGTTACTAAAGTCTCGACTTGCTAAAGCTGAGACGGCTCGTGATGAGGTTATTACTGGTAGGGTCGCTGCCGTTGCCGACAAAGAAGCGGCTGAGCAATCACATGAGGCAACGAAAGCAAACATCAGTTCTACCTTATTCGACTTTTATTTACACTGCGTTCTGGGTCGTGGGAGCCTTGCTCTTCTGGGTCCAGATTATGAAATCACTCTGGCTGAAGTGTGGGAAGCCGCGCTTGATATGTTTAAAGGTGCCGGCTATGATGAAGCAAAATTTGAGGAAGCAAAATTTGAGGCTCGCTATCTTGATGATGAGGCTCGCGCCGCTCTGGTTAGTGGGAAGGAGCAGCTTGCTAGGGCACGGGCTGAATCATTGGGAGAAGAACTCTCAAAAGAGGAAGCTCTTTTAACTGCCCCTGTTCATGCTTCCACTTCGGCTGATGCAAACATTATGGATTCCAGCTCTCATCCTTCACCTCCAGTTGTGACCACTCCTACAGAAGAGGAGGCAATGAAGGACTTTCAGGCTCGGGAATTTGAGATTGATCTTGCCAAACCGGCTTCTCCAGGTAACTTTGACGATTCACGGTCTTCTTTTTTCTCGAGGAATACTAATTTTGATTTCTTTTATTATGCAGTAGTCGCGCCGGAAACTGCACCAATTCTTCCTTCTTCAGCTGCCATTCCTTCTTCTCAAGTTACTCCTCTTCCAGCTTCTCAACCAGGTTCATAGGAAGAACCGATAGCAGCCCTTCAAGGTTTGGACGAACCATCTGCTTCCGAGGAACAGGAAGCAGAAGATCTGGAAGATAGCGAGAAGACCCCGGAGCGGTCTTTCGATTACGACACAAAGCTTTCTACATTTCTTGCTCCGGGGAGTGAGTCTTCTTCCAAGAAGAAGGGGAAGCGTGTGGTTTCAAAGAAAGGAAAGAGGAGTTCTTCTGCTGCTGGAGATGAGGCAGAGATTGATCCGGCTGAGTCTCTTTCTCCTTCTTCTCCGACGCGGCCTACGAAGCTAATTACCAGGCCGGGTAAAAGTTCCAAGGGTGGGAAAAAGGGGAAATGAGTTTGATTTTGCATTTTCTGCTTTTTGTATTGACCGGGGATTGTGCGGATTCCGGTCTCCGCTTCTTTTTGTAACCTTCCTTTGGCTGCTTCCATGTCTGCCTGCTCATGTTGTACCATCATCCGCCAATCTGCGATCCTTTATCATCATTTCCAAGCGCGTGTTTCTTTCTTTTGCAAGTAAATTTCTTTATCCGAAGAAGTAGACTTCACTGTTGAATGACTCCACAGAGTAAACGCAAGTTATTTGGTTGGATGCCTTTTTATATCAACGATCGCAACCAGTTAACGAGGGCTTGACACAGTGGAGCCGTCAACTTTTTATGTGAAGTTCCTCTTGTATGGGATTTGAGTTTGAAATTTTTTGTTGCTTGGAATTTGCTTTAATAAATGATTTGCAAGGCTCGCTTAGCTTTGCGATGGGTGAGCTTTGCTTTAATGACCTGCAGTATTAAATCGATATTTTAGCAATACATTTAGAGTATTTACTCATCGAAATATAACAGGCATTTTATAATAGAAAACACAATGCATGGTTTTTTATTATTGAATCACGCTGATTTCTCAGCGGTTTACAATGCAGAAGTTACACATCCATCATTATCTTTACAAATTTAAGCAATGCTGTTAAGTAAAAATGAATGCTAGTTATTGCTGTTTCAGAATCTCCAAGCTGGATTTCCATTTGTGCTTGATTCATAGCTTTTGGATTTTTATGCCAGAGAAAGTGAGAGATGCCCCAGTCGCAGTTTTGTGGGTAATTAGTAGTCATCCCAACTTCTGCTTGCTGGGTATGGTCCCCCTGTGATAGCATTAATGACAAGCTTTTCTGAATCTTGCACTGCAGTGTTGTTGTGAGAATCGGATTGATAGGTAGGGTGTTGTTGATCCCGAGTGGATGAGGTTGGATCGACCCCGCTTCTCTTAACGTATTGTTGGAGTTTACCCTGCTCTAGCAATTCTTCAATCACCATCTTTAATTGGCGACATTGGTCAGTGTCATGGCCAGGTTGATTGTGAAATTGGCAGAATTTTCCATTACGCTTTGCCCCTCTTGTCATCTCAGGTGGCTTAGGATACCTGACAACGTCTTTTGTTGCAAAAAAGATATTTCTAGGTGTATCAGTTAAAGGAGTAAAGTCCGAAGGATTAAAGCGGCGAGGTTTCTTTTCATTTCTCTGGCTTTTTCCTCCTTCATTCTCCCTTTTCTGACTTTCAGATTCTCTTTTCTTAGGTGGGACATTGTCATTATCAGTCTGGGCAATAACCACTTTCGATGTTGCAGAAAGGCTCTCAAGGCGAATGAACTCATCGGCCTTTTTATAAAATTTATCAAGTGAGTTTGGTTCTTTCATCTTTAGCCATATCCCAAATTTACTCGATTTATCAATGACTCTCATCAAATAAGTCAGGATCATGCGTGGTTCTGCATTTTCTACTTCGGCTAAAGCTATATTGAAACGGCTCAGGAAAGATTTGATTGATTCTCCGGGCGTTAAGTCGGAGAATTTATCTACAGACCGAACTGGAAGCTTTGTGAACCAAAGTAAAGCCACACCTTCTAGGTATACCGGAAAGTATCGACACTTGATCTCGCCTGATGCCCTTGCACCCGTCATATGCCAATCGTACTTGTAGAGGAAATGATTAGGGTCACTGGTTCCCCTATAGGCTTGGATAGTAGGAGGTGCAAATTTCCTTGGAAACTCCGCTCTTAGGATCCTTTCAGTAAACGGAGTTCTGCTTGGCGCAAATCCCCAGTCAGCCTCATCCTCTTCCCTTTGCATGCTCTCTTTCATGATGCGGCCAACCATTTCAGACAGGTACTCCTTATTGTTCAAAGACACCTCCGGGCAAGTATTAGTTCTTCCCTCAGAATTTTGCCCGGGCATCTGCTCATGACAAGTTGGTTGCGGCATAGAACCATCAGCTTGGAAAGGTGGCATTTCAGGAAGAGTAGTTCGACGGTTTTCTGGTTGACGATTTGCCCCGAGCAGAGCAGTTAATCTATCCATCATCAAAGCGTTTTGAGTTTCAATTTGTTGGTATAATCCAGAAACTGCGTCATCCAATTCAGCCCTGGTGACCCCAACGGTTGGAGTTGCTTGGTCTGTTATTGGGGAAGCGGAAGTTCCTTCGTGAGCGTTTCCGGATCTGATAGGTCTACCTCTTCTTCCAGGAGCCATTATTTCAGATCTGGTTTTTAAAGAGAGGTTCTTTTTATGAATCTTTGCGAAGCAACGGTGGATGATCGCCTGAGTTCAATTCTCAGTGAAAGCACCAAAATGTTAACGGTAAAAAGTGAACGCTAACACCCTGTGTGTGTAATAGAATCGTGAAAGCACCACCCGTTGGTACGGGAACAGAATATGAGCTGAGAATTGCAGAAAAGTAGTAAATGAACAACAGATTTATAGTGGTTCGGCCCGTAATTGAGCCTACATCCACTTTATAGTCTTTTATTGCTGATTTGATTACAATTCGATACAATATCCCTCTAAACACAATACAATTTGATCATGAAATCATTCTTGACTACTAGCTCGATCTTTAATGATGAAACTCGACGAATCCGCGTTGGATGTTAGGAGCTCTTCTCGAAGATCGTTGTAGTGTCTCGAATGCTTGAAAATCTTTGATTGCTGAATGAGAGGAGGCTTCGACAGCATAACGGCGCTTGGAGAAATGAATGGCCAAAAGTCTTCTCCATGTTGGAAGTAATGGGGTATTTATAGGAGCTGATCTGGACTCAGGAAATTTCTCTAAGTCTTTAGGTCGTAGCCGACTTAGGGTAGGTCGGTGACGAGTTAAGGAATAGGGTTAGGGCGTAGCAGAGTTAACTCGCAATCTTAAGTCGACTATTTGTTAAGTCCTAGGTCGCGTACGACCTAAGCTAGGTCTTAGGTCGCGAGCGACCTAAGATAAGTCGTAGTCTATTCGCGACTTACCAAATGCAGCGATGAAGTACGTGGTTTTTTCTAAGTGATAAGTCGGTGACGACTCAAGAGATCATGCGCGACTTAGTATAAGTCGTAGGTCTTCCACAGCTGTCTTAAGTCAATCCCTTATCTTATAGATCCTTAACTCGCGGCACTTCTTAACTCGGAGCACTGCATAACTCGGAGAGCTTTTAGGTCGCAACATTGTTAGATCGCAATGTTCCTTAGGTCGCAGAGCCTCTTAGGTCGCGGACTTCTTTAGGTCGCGACTTCCTTAGGTCGCGACTTCCTTAGGTCGCAACTTCCTTAGGTCGCGACTTCCTTAAGGCGTAGGTTGCTGGATCACTTCAACGAGTTAGGTTGTGACATTCTTAGGTCGCAGCTTTTCATAGCTCGGCATCCTTCTTAACTCGGCAGCTCTTCTCAGTAGTTAAATCGGCAACTGTTGGGTCAGAGCTTTCCTTAGGTCGGAGCCTGTTGAGTTGTAGGTCATCTAACTGTTAACTCGTTAAGTCTGCAAGTTCCCATAGATCGGCAATCTGTTAACTCGGCAGGCCTTGCTAACTCACAATTTGCTAGGTCGGTAGGCTTCTTTAAGTTAGCAAGCACCTTAAGTCAGCCAGCATCCTAAGTCGACATACTTCTTAAGTCGGCAAGCACCCTAACTCGGCTCCTGCTAGGTCGTGAGTCGAAAAGGGGGTTAACATATTGTATGTTAATTAGTAAATATCTCAACATAGTTATATAATTGTTTAATAATAAACATGCTAACCTATGCTAAATGGCAAACAAATGTCAATTCTTGTTGATATATGTTAGGAGACGTTGATGAGTTTAACCGAATTGTTCGAATTTATGTTAAAAAGGATTAAAATTTAGTTCCAAGTTAATATAAAAATTTTATCCCCTTAAATTAAATGGTATAATATGGGTTTGAGATATGCTCATGCTCCTTGATGAAATTCAGGTAATTTTTTTTCATCTTAAGCAACTTGAGGGTAAATAAACACATAAAACTCTACATTAAATATTGATAGTTAGGGCCAAAAAGTAGCTTCAAGTAGGCAAATGAGATATGTAAGTAAGAAATAAATAATACTTTGCATCATTAATTCTCCTAGTAGTTGTTTCCATTAGAAGTACATAAGGATCCATCTATAATACAAATTAAATCTACCAATTGAGATTTATTTTAATTTTCTTAACTATAATTGAGTCAAATAAGTACATAACAACATAGAACAACCAAGTTGGAACTAAATAAATAGTTCGATAAACAAAATAATCCAACTTTTGAAAATTTTAAATATAGGTAGACATGTGGTACATACAAAGAAGTATAGAAGCTACCTTGAAAAATTCAAGGATGCCGGGTACTTTATCCCACCTTCTATACATCAATAGCCTTGATAGCATCTTCATATCTTTGATTGGTAGGAGCCACAACATGGATGCTCATTGGCATGAAATATAGTAAACCACTGATTCAGTTAAATGATCAACATTAGATATTCTCATGATTATATATTAAAAATAATTTTTTTGGCCCTAACTTGGAATGTGAGTTTTAGTGGCAATGAAATGGCTTTAGCATATAAGTATACTAAATTCAAGTTTATATGCGCACACTTTCATAGGAAAGAAAATTAGTAAATGGAAAAAGATCAGTGCAAGTGCTGAATTATAATTTAGTTAATGAATTACACTATATAATAATGCATAGAGTTAAGGAATCACACTATACTATAATGATAACAACAACAATGTATTTGCCACATGGTTATGATTTAGTTAATGAAAATCTCTTAATTCGCTGATTGTAACAACTAAGCAAATTTAATGCAAGCATTGAATTAATAGCTATAATAATTTGACACTGATAATATATATAGACCGTCTTAGTTTCATAAATCATGTGGCTATATGTTTTCCTTTATGAGCTAAATTCTTATTGTTTATACTAAGCTTGCCTTAGGCTACACATGTTGCACTCTGCAAACTATAAACATGTTTTCTTTTAAAAAATAATATGACCACACACTATTATTAATGCAAAGAGTGAGGAATAAAAAATTATTCATGCCAAAGCAGATCATAAAATCTTAGCTTAGAATGAATTTTAATCCTTTTCATGTGAAATTTGAACAATTGAACCAAATTTCATTTATGTGTCCTAACTTATATAAGCAAGAGTTAACATCTTCCCACCAATTAGCAAAAGGGGATAACCGTATTATCTTAACTCATAAATTAAAATTTATCTCACCATTTATACATCATGTGATAATGTTTTTAACTTACCTAATAAATTAGCATTTACTCAAAATTAAAGAGATAATTTTGATGACTAAATATTGAACTTGGTAATCTTAGAAAAAAACTACAAGTATCAGATAGACGTGAAAAATACCTTTACTCCGTCCTAGCCAAATCCACGGTGGTGGTATTCACAATCGCTCCAAACTTACTCCCACACCGTGCCATAAAATTGCTATTCATTGTAAGCAAATTGTCACTCTTCTCCTCCCTATATGTGAAAATCGTTGTTAAATCACATCCACACAGTTATAGTAGAATGGTTTTAAAAGTCAAATATAATATAGAGAATTAGAATAGTACAATATATAACTGACCAATATGATGGAAGAAACAACTTTGTAGTTAGGTAAGGAAAATGTTAAGAACGAAACGAGAGAGCAATGCGTAGCTTTGGTTTAGAGAGTAGAGATCGAATGGAAGAAGTTAATATCGACTTGTGATTTTTGAAATTGGTGGCCGGAACAGTTTGAAAATAAATCGAACAAACGAACGTGGAAATGATTTTGCAGACATGTGTATGTACTGTTAAGTAGAATTTTGTAGCAATCAGAACACTCTTCGATATCTTTTTCAGTAATTAATCGTCGCTCTTTATCTTTTGTGATTTGCGCCAATCGGCATCAAAATCAAATTTTAATTTTTTATTATAGATAAATGACATAGTCAGTATATATATGGCACAGTAAGTATAAAATTAATATAATCAAATTCTCGAAGATACACTAAATCTCTAATCCTAATATGAGTCAATCTAATATATAACTAAAGATGAAATAAGTTTACCTATTTGGGGGGTGTAAGGTCAAGCAATTCGCTGCCATTCCAGTAGCTAATCAATCAGTAGGTTGGAATACATTAAAAAGTATCAGTATTTAGGAAATTAAGATTAAGATTGAAATTACAACATGAACCATGGTGAAAGCATACATCGCAAATAATATTTTACAGCGGTGCCTTAATTCAGATAATCTCTTACGATACAATTATTGTAAGCACCACATAGTTACACATAAAAATATCACGTAGACAAAAATCAATAAAACACAACCATATCTCTATAGAGCATTAAGCAATATGACAGTGGACTTAATCATGGGTATGTATTTAAAATGTTTCACCATCTATTAAGGAATCAAAATTGATTTAATGTTTTTTATTAGTGGCAAATTCTAAGTTTGCTTATGCAAAATCCACACTTAGTGTCAAAAATGTTTACAAAGAGTAATTTGCAGAAATAGGTAAAGCGGTATGTATTAAAGTTTAAATGAAATTAAATTGATAAAAATAGAGCAGGTAATCAATAGTGATATTATTTACTCCATATTAACTTCATCCCAATGTTCACATCAAAATAAAAAATGTACAAAGTTGCAGCGTTAAAAGTATATTCAATTTTTCTGCAGATCTATTCCACAGAACTTGTATCGTCCATTAAGAACTGGCAATCAATAAAACCATTAATGAACACGAAGAATAATAAAATGAATAGATAATAAATACTTTGATTTGACATAGGTCTAAGCAAATTATTCAGTATGATGTAAATTGGAAAAAATTACCTTGGATTGAATATAAAATTAGCGGAGGGGATCAACAGTTTCTACTGCAGTCGGCAAGAAAGATATTTAGGGTTTTAGCAAGGAAGAGAAAGCGAACACGGTTGGAAGAACTAGTGGCCATAGTGGCATGCGATTGAGTAGGAAATGGAACATTTCCGAAATGGCTATTAGATTTGATGGGAAGAAAAAGGAAAGATGTGACTGGATTAATTGCAGTTTGGCTGATGACCTTTTTTGCAAGACGTGGAAGTTCCCATATATTCTACTAACCTGTCAAACCAAATACCCATTAGATATATACCGCAATTAAATCCTAGCTATTCTTTGTCTTTTTATACTTTGTCTTAGTTAGCACAGATGCATTTTATTATATAGATAAATTAATATCTTAAATACCGATCAGCTTAAACTTTGATGTTATGATTTTTCAACTAAATTAGAAATTAGTTGCAGACTCTCAACTAAATTAAAAAAACGGGTAAAAGTTTAAATTTTAATTTTGAGATTAAATCAAATTAAATTATTAAATCTAAAAATAAACTAATAGCTAAAAATATTTAAATAGAAAAAAATTTAAATTTTACCAATAGTAAATGCTGCAGCTGAGTTAGAACTGAAGTATCAGCAGAGACCGGAGAGTGGTAGTTTTGAAGAAGAGATTGGCAGCTGTGGAGTGTTGGGCAAGTCGGCTCGAGCAGCAAGAGTAGATCGAGTTTATCGAGGTTTTTTTCTTAATTTAATGCATTTTTCTGCTTCAAACGAAGGATTTTGGTGAATAGATCGGGTTTGGAAAACCCAAAATATTTAACCCAACCGCAACAGGTAATAAAAGGGTACTTATTTTGCGCTTTGTGCTTTTTGAGTGCGTTGGCCATCAAGTGCGCCTCGACGCTATAAAAAGTGCCTTAAACAGCGCATAACCTGCGCTTGGTGCTTTTTTGCGCTTAGGCGTGCCACCTAGTTGCGGGTCTTCATTACCTTGAGTCACTTGCTAATTATCTATTCTAATGCAAACTCGTGCTACACACACGGGGTTCATCATATAATTTATCAGATAGTGCACTTTTATATTTTTCTTTATTATTATATATATGAATATGAGAGCGTATGTTCATGGATTGTAAATTTTTATTACTTTTTTCTTGAACACTATTGATAAACTTTTATTGGCAAGTCTGCTTTAATAATCTCGAAGCGCACAAAACATAATTCATAGCTTTGGAGAAAAATGATTTTGTACTAAGATAAAAAACCCCATCTATCAGTTATTTCTAATATGGTAAGCAGGACATTACTAAGCATGCCTATTAATTTTCAAACGTAAATGATGTAAGTTGAATATGAGTTATTGCATATTTAATATATGAATTTAAACATGCATGTAGTTTGCTATGCTAATAGCGTTATAAACCTGCTAGAGAAGCTGTGTTCAAAGTGAAAGAGTGTTTTAAATTTGGTTCAAATAAAAAACACTCCACCGTTTGCATTATCACATTTTATGACATCACATAATACTAACTAAATTACTAAGACATTGTAGAAACTTTGAAACACCATGTTCTTTTGATATATATAGTGTAATATTACATGCAAGTTATACATAATACACATTATGAAGTCAAAACTTTGAAACAATTTTTTTCCCATCAATTCAAATGTTCATGTAAACATAAAATTAAATAATTAGCAATATGCATAATTCAAAGTAAACTAATATCAATATAACACAAAATACTTATTGATACACATACTTTGGATGATATTTCATTGAAGATAACAATTAGACCAAAAGGTGTAAGAAAACACAACAACAATGTGAACTATTGAAATTTATTATCATTGTCATTAGAATAAATTGTTATAAATGGTTATATTACAATGTAGAATAAAGTATTTTTTAAATAGACACCTATATATATGTAAAGAAACAACAAATATTAAAATGAAAGTAGGAGCGGTCTATTGAAAAATAACGATTTTATTAAATGCAAGAAATAATTAAAGTTAACTTGTTCTATTGTAAACTAAAACCTATAGAAACAATAATTTACCCAAAGATAAAATTTACCCTTTTCCACAAAAACAAAGACATAAATTGCATTTCAATTTGTACATCAATACCTTCATTGTTTTTTGGAAAATTCTTTACAATACTCAATTGAGTAGAAACATTAGGTATACCTCTCCCCCTTCAATATGCTGATGCCACTTGTCCTAACTTTACATTCACATATTTCAATTTTGAAGTCGACTTTTAGATCGATAATTTTTCACTTTCAGTTTGTTTCTTTTATGTAATCAAACTTTACTTATGTTCTTCACATAATATCATGACTTCTAATATTGATCATGAGAATCAGACATTGGACATAACCTTTCCTCGAGTATCAATCCAACATCAGTACGAATGCATCTATTTTTTCTTTATACATTAAAACGTCGACACAATATAGTATTTATAATCTACTAATTGTCATACATGGAAGATAAATTATAATCATGGTCCATAATATATGAAATATATAATGTTGTCCTTCAAGCTTAAACAGACATGTGAATCATGATATTGCCTTTCTCGAGTATCAATCTAACATCAGGATGAATGCTTCTATTTTTTCTTTATACATTAAAACGTCAACACAATAGTATTTATAATCCACTGATTGTCATACATGCAGGATGAAAATTATAATCATGTTCCAAATATATAAAATATATAATGTTGTCCTTCAAGCTTAAACAAACATGTGAAACATGATATTGTCTCTAAAAGCATAAAATATATTTACCCCAATATATTTCAGCTATTTTTGTTGAAGCCGATCATCTACAAATATTTTTTCCTCATTTATTTTATCCTTTTGCTAAATTTGTTAAAAAAAAAGAAAAGTAGTTGTTAAGAACATGTTATGAGTTCCTACTTTAATATTTCTCAATAGTAAAGATGCATTTGTTAAAGTTACGAAACAGTACACACTACATACTCTAGTATAGAGTTAAAACTTATAATGCTTTTGAAAAATTTCTAACAAGTTAAGTACTAATTCTTTAATGGATTAGCTTTAAAGAGAATTAATATGTATCCGGTTCTTCAACTAAATTTAATTTCAATTAAAGATAACTAATTTAATTAATATCTAATTAGTTTAAAATGAAGTTAAAGGAACTGCTATCAATTAATCTATTTTATCAGTTGCATAATAATAATATTCGATGTGATCCTTCCTATTGAGGTTTGTTTACTTATAAAAATTGTTAATGTCTAGGCATATTCGTTGTACGCCTATACATAAACATAAACAACAAATTATTTTATTATATATATTATTTGACATATATGTTCACCAACAATACTTATACACGAGTATTGAAAGATAATGAGAAAACTATTTGTACACACATTACTATAATAATCTTTTGCTAACCATATATAGTGTTCAAATCGTCAAGAAAGTAATTCTGGCAAGGTTCATATTTATGTCCAAATTTGTAACATAAAATTCGAAGTATGTCATCATCCTATAATATCAGCTATCAACCAAACTCATATTAAGTAAACCATGTATATTCTCTAATAAATTCACAAAAATAAAAAAAACTAAACTAAACATATATTTTGATAGTTTAAAAATAATTTTAAAATATGAAAGATTATCATTCATATATTGGTGCACTGTTAGAAAGAAGCATATCTTACGTAAAATCTTTTTTAGTTTATAAATATTTACGTATCAAAACTTATGATGACTAAAGTGTTTAAAAAAAACTTCCCTTGTTATTCCAATATATATAAATATACTAACATATGTCGTTTAAGAATAAAAATATATTTATTTTCATATGGTACTTAGAGTGAAAGTAAATTATGATAAAGACCTATACTAATTTAAATCTTAATTTGAATTCAAGTTAATTTGAATTCTTTACGTCATACATGTTCTATATTTGTATTATTCATTTATGTTCAGTTCACTTCCCTTTTAATTTCAAGTACATATAACAATTTTCATATTTCGACAAAATGTAATTTGGATTTTTTATTCAGTGTTTCGATTGCTTTAGATATCATTTTGTATTAATGTCCTATTTTAATTTGTGACAGTAAACTTGTTTAAAAAAAACTTCCCTTGTTATTCCAATATATATAAATATACTAACATATGTCGTTTAAGAATAAAAATATATTTATTTTCATATGGTACTTAGAGTGAAAGTAAATTATGATAAAGACCTATACTAATTTAAATCTTAATTTGAATTCAAGTTAATTTGAATTCTTTACGTCATACATGTTCTATATTTGTATTATTCATTTATGTTCAGTTCACTTCCCTTTTAATTTCAAGTACATATAACAATTTTCATATTTCGACAAAATGTAATTTGGATTTTTTATTCAGTGTTTCGATTGCTTTAGATATCATTTTGTATTAATGTCCTATTTTAATTTGTGACAGTAAACTATGAGACAATTGTGCTCGCTTGAAGTGTGATATAAGTGGATATACGTGAGAATATGTTTCAGTATTCAGTAATAGAGAACTTATGCTTAAGTCTATATATTATTGTATGTTAGATATTGTTTTATTAAAGTAATATATCATATCTACTTTATTATATATAAATTCATTCTTCGACCATTTTTATTCATATCAGGAATTGTTAAAGGAAAAGTGAATTGGATAAACGGGTGGAAAAAATGTATTCTTTAATTTGATTAAAAAAATCGAGCATTTTTTCAATTAGATATTTTAATAATGAAATAATCTAATCATTAGTTCTTCCCTTACAAAATTAATGTAATATCAAATTAACGGATTGACTGTTTCATGATTATACTTCTTCTCACATCTTTCATGTATATTTGTACTCCCCTAGTACTGTTTTTTTTTCATCCTCAAAATACTGAAACTCTAATTCCCTTATTTAAGTATTTACTAAAAGTTAAGATTATAAAGGAGTCTACGTATTAATTTCAATATCCGTTATCTTAATCTTCATCAAAATCTTCATCCCCTTCCATTTAAGATTTTAATATTATTGTTGTATTTAGTGAAATTTGAAGTAAAAGGATATTATGATAATTGCTATTTGAGTACTATTCAGAATTTTAGAATGTGAATTTAATGTTATTTTTTGTTCCGAATTAAATTATAGAATCAATTACATGCTGTTTTTTGAATCAATTCCCTGTAATAGTTAATTTGAACTTTACATGTTTACTTTTTAATTTAATTGATTATCAATATTATTAAAAGGTTTCAAACTAACATTCAACGATGAATGGATACTACCATATTTTTCCATCTTTAATATTCAATTAATTACTTTAATTGAATTCTCAAATAAATGTTAATTAATACTTTTTACACATGTTCTTTAATAAAATTACAATTCAGAAAAAATATGACATTAATTTGTAGTATTTTTAAAATCGATTGAAGTTAAAAATAATAGTTTTAGAAACTTAAAATATAGAAAGAACCAAACCATGGTGTAAGGTTCCGGCCGGAACCACGAGATTCCGACCATCTCGGATCGGTTCCGGCCGGAGGCGGGACGGGATTAGGTCAAAATCCCGTCCCGCGTAAAAAAAAATTGCAATCGCTGCAGTAAAAGGAAGAGGAGACATGCGACAGCAAAAAATACAACTTACCACATCCACGTTCAGCAAATCGCTTCCAAATTCGAATGCTGGTTATAAATTCGAGCATCGCCGAGGAGAAATTGAGCAAATTCGAGCATCTAAGCTTAAACCAAAATCGCGCTGAGAAGTTTCGACCAAAATCGAGCAAGCATCGACCAAATTCGATCATCGTAGGTTGATTTTTTTTTCTTTTCGCTTTTTTCCGTTTTTAGATCTGATGTCGTTTTTTTACTTGTTTCTTTGTTTCGTAGTAATGGACAGAAGTAAAACTAGGGTTAACAAATATGTGAGCTGGATAATTTTAAATGGGCCAGAGATTAATTAAAGTCGAAATTGCAGGCTACTTCTTTGCCAATGCATTTCCAATTGAAGTAATTATGCAATTATGACTTCTACACTTAATTATTGTCGTGGGCTGCATCTTTTTGTAGACTATAATTTTTATATGGATTTGCAACTTTTATAATTACTTTTTCCATTAAAAATACAATAATCCTATATCACGACCGAAACCGAAATAAAAACGAAACCTCCGAAATTGACCGAAACCAATAAAATTTCAAATGACCGAAACCGAGACTGAAACCGAGTTCTCGAACCTTGAACCAAACATAACATTATCATTAAAAGCAATGCATATATTGTATTGCAATAAATTTAGTCTGCACGACGATTACAAAAGAAAAAAATAAACGACATAAGATTAATTTTAGCTTATAGATAATTAAATATTATATAAAAGTTTTATCCACAAATAAATATAAAAGTATAGACCATGAATGTATATTTACTTTTACATGCAACTAAAAATGGAAGTTAATTATGATTGATATATTCATTATTTCATGTTTTAGTTCAAACCAAGTAAAGAATTGATCATAGTTAATTCTAGTTAGTTCTAGTTAATTTCAAATTATTTCTCTTTGATTCCTTTCCGACTTCTAAATTAGATAATAATTCATGTATTAATTCTCAAATTAGCTCTCTTTGATGTCAATTAAATGAATTAATGACCATTAATAGACATATTCATATAATTACAATCAAATAACATGAATACTAAAGACATGAAAATACATCATATTTGTATATAAAGTTAACAACTAAACAAAAATAGATATGTAACCAAATTAACTAAGTCTGCATTTAATCTAGTGAATTAAAAAACACCCTTTTAAGCTAAGTATTTATTTTTAAAACTAAAAATATAAAAGACCCAAATTTATCGTTATTTCTTCAAACTGACATAGATGTGTATTAAGATTTTCACCATTTGACCATTTAACTTTTGTATCTAGTATATCATTTAAGTTTATAGATTATGTAATAAGTTATATAACTAATAATTATAATTATATATATAGTACTCATTGCATCATTTGTACTATATTGGCTTTTCAGAAATCTTAACTCGTCAACCAGGCACTTTCATTTGAACATGATCCTAATTTATCAAAAGTTGTGCAAACAATGTGAATAAAAACTACATAACGCTATCTAGTAATGTTACACTTCGAAATTTTGAGATTAAGTTAAACTTAAAAGTGATTTTAATTCATCATAGAATCATACTTTATGTTGAATTAATAATGACTCTAATTGATCGGTATTAAAGAGAATTATTATAAAATCAATTTTCTCATTAAATTGAATTTCAATAAGGAGGGTCTTGCAGTCAAGCTCCCTTATGCCTTTGCACTCGAGGGCCAATCTTCGTCCGGTCCGAGGAATTAACCGTAGTCCTAATTAGTTTGAATTCAAATTATATGAAATTTATACCAGCTAATTCCTTTTATTAGTTGATATTATTTAATATGATCCTTTCTAGTTAAAGTTAATTTACTTATAAATATTATGAATATTCATGTCTTCAATCTATAATTGTCTATAAACATATCCAAATTACAAAGAGAAAAAAACAAAACAACTTAGTTTCAAACCAACTTTATGAAAAATCATTGATAATTAATTCACTACTCAGTCAGATTCCCAAGAAATCAATGGTAACCATGCATCAATTGAAAAATGCATGTTGCTTATGAATATTTCATGAGCGATTAAACAACACTGTTGAAAAATGTATTAAAGTCCGGATTTGATAAAAACGACTAATATAAGATTTTACAAAAAATAATAAGTTTAGGTTGTGTAACAAAATATAAAACATTTAATAAAAAGGATTTTAAAAACACTTATTCAGAATTAAACTTCTAACAAAATTCAAAGTTGCCCACTAATAGCTATATCAAAAGTGCTACTTTTTTTCTGTAATACACTGTATAAAATTTATTATTTTGATATTCTTTTACTTCATTTGTAATGTTTTGTCCAAAAAATTTCTTATATAATTATAGGGGTTAGAATTAGAAAAGAATGAACGTTACCTCTATTAAATTATTCAAGCCAGAGTTGATATCTATGTAGCATACTCTATTATGTGTATCAACTCATTTAATTGGTAGGAAAGCGCTTGCTGCAAAATATGAATAAAATTATAAATAATTCAAGATGAATGTGAAGTGAAAAACTATTGACGAATTCAATCAAATTCTAATTAGATTAATTTTTTTTTAAAGAGATTGACTAAAAATTGTTTGGAAAGAAATTTTAATTTAATTTAGATTGGAAATAGAACTTTTTTTGAATCGTAGCATACATATGAAACTGGAAAAGAGAAATAGACAATATTACGAGAAAGTGAAATGAAAGTGAGAGAATTAGAAGATGATAAAAGTCTGAGATGTACATAAATAATGAAATAATGAATGCATGACTGTTGAACATGGAAATAAGAATAGATACAGTCTAGACTGAACTTTTATATAATTATATAACATAATATAATAGATGTATTGAACGTTCGGACATTAATGATATCATTGCTTATTCTATAGACGTTAATGATATCATTAGTATTTGGAACGTATGAAAATAGAATCATAAATAAGTTTGGGTGGTGTAACACAATATATTTAAATAGAAAACGGTTTATAAAACACTTATTTAGAATTAAACTTCTAACAAAATTTCAAAGGTACATACTATAGTTAGACCAAAACTGTTATATATTTTTTTATCAAAATACTATACAAATTTTTTTATCTTAATATTCTTTTACTTCATATATACCGTTTTTGCCTAAATTTATTTTCTTATATAATTAGATAGGTTATAATTAGAAAATGATGAACGTTGTGTCTAATAGATTATTCAACACCGGAGTTGATACCTATGTTGTAATGAACCAATTATTCCATACAAAATAGATGAATTAAACAAATGCAAAATCATACCAAAAAAGTTAAATAAAATCAATTATTATACGAAACATGAGAAATAAAATAAAATTTTCAGCTTTACCTGTAATAGATTTTACTAATCAAATAGGAGATTCTTTAGTATCTACATATTGATAAAATCAACAACTTTCTGCAAGACAAATGAAAAGAACTATATTCATAATCTTACAAACTGAAAATTCAACCTAAAATAAAAAATTTGAAACTAGAAATTAAAACAAAACTACAAATTCAACGTCAAATTAAATAAAAAACAAATAATAAAAAAAGTCCAACCTTTTAACCAAGCTTGATCGAACCAGTAGCCTAAGCTTTTTTTTGAGGTCTTCATATTATATTTTCATAAAAACTAAACATTGAAAGCAATTGGTAGGAAAACAATTGCTGCAAAATATAAATAAAATCATTAATAATTCAAGATAAATACCAAGTGAAAAACTATTGACCAACCATCAAATTCTAGTTAGATTAAAAAAATAATCAAAGAGTGACTAAAAATAGTTTGGAAATAATTCTTAATTTGATATAGATTGAGAGTAGAATTGTTTTTGAATCATAGCAAACATATGAAACTGGAAAAGGTGAAGAGACAATATTGTGAGAAAATGAAATAGAGGTGAGAATCATAAGATGATAAGAATCTTGAGATGTATGTTGGTATTTTTTTGAAGGTGTATAATGAGAAAATAATTTATAATACATTAACGAGTCCATTGGTATTTCATTTATGAACTAATGGTGATAAGAAAAAGTAATGAAACAGTATCAAACAATTAAATTGCTCGGACACATGGCAACACATTAGATTTTTGAGAAAATCGCAAACGAAGGGGCATCTAGATTTTAACCCGGCTTTCATATATATATATATATATATATATATATAATAGTAATAATAGATAGATAGATATATAGATTAGTACTTCTGGACACACATCTTCGTCGTTTGTTAATTTTTTTCTTTAATAAAGTACTGTTCTTCATTTTATTTTTTTGCCTTTTTCAGTATCGATTTTCCATGGAAAGTTAACTTTGCACTTCGACCAATGACATTCCCTGCTTAAAGCAAATAGCGTAGTTATTGCTTTTTAATTATGCATGTGCTGTACTTCAGTGATGTATCCTTTGGTCATGAGAATCATAATGTGTTGTCGCTTCAGCTGAGCGGAAGTTATGATTAGTACGAAATATACTCTTTCAGGAAACTTAGAAGAATCAGACAAGCAAGATACTGTTAGGACTAAGAGTCCATGGTGATGTTATGATTCCTAAAGATTCTCATAACAGTTCCAACCTATAATATCATATACTTTATAGTTTATATCGAATTGACTATGTGAAGTAGAGGCTTAACTAAGTGAAATAAAGTGTTCCTCCTAACATGTATCAACTTTACCTTTGGATCTAAACATCATTGGTTCCTTATTTCCTGTGGACGTCTATATTAACTCCTTTAGCTCCCATTGAACATTGTTAATTGATGTATTATCTATGTTCTTTTTGGCACCTACCCACGGATTACGAACAAAACATAATGTGCATGTGTGTTTATGTTGCTTGTTATGATTGATTGCCATTCAAAAGTGATGTCTGAACAATTTGGTTAGAACTAGTTTTGGCCACTTTCAGAATTTTCATTTGTTTACTTGGTAATCATAATTATCTTTTTCTTCTTCTTTGACAATGTAATTATGCTTTGAATATGTAAGAGATAAAATTGTTTGCATTAGTTGAATAAAGCAATTATTCTTTTTTATTCCTGTCAATCAAATCACATTAAGAAAGCTAAATATTACGCAATCGGCATTTAATTGTCAGCATTTATGATTTTTGTAGCCGTAATTTTATGAGATAACATTTTGATATATAAATTACTAATTTTATCATAGAGTAAATTTGAGTTGAAGTTAATATGTGTCATGACTTTTGACAGGTGCTGTTTATGGAACTTATGAAGCTATCAGATACAAGGTGAGTTAGCAACGCCTTTGGGTCAACTTTATTCACCACAATAGTATTTATGCAATTGCCTATTCATTTTCGACCAAACTTCGACAGTAACATGGGATTTAAATGAGCCATTTCTATGTAACTTAAAATTGCTTTTGGATTTCTAGTAAAAATGTTGACAGATTTGATTTGGGTTTGAAAGATTTTGATAAAAATATATCAGAGAAAGAGCATGTCTAATAAAATTAATATATTACAGATTAGTTTAATATCTCAATTGAACCCATGTGGCATCTAATAGTTTTAGGTTATCCCGGGATTAAGATCTTTTATGGTTCCACATTTTTGGTTCAAGTTTGTTGTCTGGTCAAGAGTGCAATCCATGCAGTTAAAGCGCTTAGCTGTTTTAACGGTTGAGGTGCAAAAAACTATAGCGAGGATAAAACGGGGATATATCGGAAAATAATAGAGGTGTAATAATACTTATTGGAGATAAATCAAATCTCCAAAGTTGATTTATTATTATTTCCACGTCATTTGTGTAAAAAGCTGAAACATTGTTCTGCTCCTATATATCAAAACCAAAAAAATATCATGATCTATGCAGTTCAGACTTGGTGGATAGAATATAGTTCTAATTTATGTTGAGCATTTAGGACTTGAACTTGGATCTATATTCTAAATTTGTTGATTTGATTTATAAGAGAACTGGTGAAATTAACCATTATATACTAAAGTTGCTAAAGCGGATGCTGAAAACGCATGATTTAGTGGGCGTAGCAGAAAATAACCGGGTTTAAGCAGATCTATTGTTTAATAGCGTTAAACTGAAAAGAACGTAGCGGTGAAATGTGCTAAGCGCTTTAGCATAGTATTAGCAAGGCTTTAGCGATGCTTTAATTGCATAGAGTGCAATACAATACTGTTTTACCTTTTTGATAAGCTATCAAGGGTTTCTCTTTGATATGTTATCTTGTCTGGACTTCCAATTTTTGGGTAAGATGCATTGCTTTCGTCCATTTGGTAGCGTGTAGGAGGCAATGCATGCCACATCATCTTGATCCTTCTATCAGTGGGATGCTCTTTGTGGACGCTTGATATAGTCTTACTTACAACACTTTGCATGTCATGTCGCTTTTAAATTTTAACCCTCATCACAATCTTGACTGAAAACACTCTTTGTATGGAGTTATCTTATTTTTTTGTTCAAACTTTGTTTGGTTTGTAGTAAAAGTGCTTGGTAGTCAACCGAGTAGTTAATGTACTGGACATTATGTAAATATATTGAAAATGATCATTTTAACAAACGGTTGGCTGCGATCAAAATTTCTGTATATATCTAAACTGTTGTTTACATCCTAATGCATGCATGCCTTCTCAAGTTTACCCGTGTGGATGACAGAATAAATATTTCTTCGTTGGCCAAAACTTCGTAGGTGAAAAACTGCAGGAAATGTGTAATATGGAAGGTAAAATTACTTAATCACACGTTTTAGAAGTGGGTAATAAATACACCTAACTTCTGTCATCTCTCATAACTCATTCTTTGCTTTTACACCAAAATATTAATGAAACAATAGAGAGACGAGTGGTGAAGCAAAATGAGTATTTATAATACACCTATTGCGATTGCAAGTGAAGAAGATGCTATCCTCTAAAGTTAGTTGACTGTATATGGTTCATCAGTGTTCATTGTTTTGACCGTTGCCGAAGTTACATAAATATTTTTTCTGATTTTCATATTCTATCACATAGATGCATCATTTGCATGTATGCACATATCGTGTGTTACGTGCATAGTGACACAAGTATACTATAAAAACCAAATGGAATCAGGAACAAGAAAATGACATCGTGATTTAAATCTCGACGAAACAATACATCAATGAAAGGTTAATTAAATAAGTTCAGTAAATTCTTTTTTTTTAGGGAAGGGGTAACTTTCTTTTTTTAATTCTTTTTTTAATGGAAGAAAAAACCTCTTCATTAGAAAAAAAAGAATCTCTTAAAAAAAAAAGAGGATTGGAATCGACACATTGATTCTTTATTTTTGCAATTTGTATTTATATTTTAATATTAGAGGGTATTTGGTCAATGATAGATTTAAGGTTTTGTTTATCAAGTTGTGGACCATCCAGATGACCAGAATCACTAAACTTTTTTGTTTAATATGATATAATTATTGATTAACCAATTTGCTTTGTCCAAAGAGTTTGATTTTATGTTGATTACCAATTACGGTAATACCAACCTTCTATTCGAAGGAGACGAATACTCTTTTGAATAGTATTTCATTTCTAGTGGTTTAACTTATACCCAACTATGGCCACGACCAATGACCGTAATCAAAGTATAGTTTAGATATTTAAGATTCACAGTATTCTCAGATCAAGACTATTATTGTACATCATCACTTCAGATCTTCTATTTGACTCTTAACTCTTGGTGAATCATTTTGTAATTGTTCCAAACTACACGTACACAACCCCTTGATGATTCCAATGGTCATGAATAATTCATCGTTTATCATATGGAGAGTGTTATGTACACTAGTCTTAACGGATATATTGATACCTCATTCTCGATACATCTTTACCAAGAACATTTAGTGACAAATTCAATACTCATGTTTACAAACACATTCGTAACTGCTATCGATTAAATATTTCTCCAAGGATTTTTTACTTGTATGTATTTAATGTATTTATATTCCTATATAACAATATATAAAATAGAAAATAAAACAAAAAACTCACTTTATTTCCAACAAAATTCGCTATAATAGTTAAGTTATATAATCAAATTACACAATTGTTTATAGGGCACACCCTTAACTCTGTCAACTTTACCCTATTCCTGCATTGCATCACAACAGTGGAAGTTGGCCGGGTCCTTGAAGAATTACATGAGGGCTTCTGCGGAGACCATGTTGAGGGCAAAGCCTAACCAAGAAAGCTGCCCGGTAGGGGTACTATTGTCCAACCATGATAAAAGACTCCATGGACTATGCTAAGAAATGCAACCATTGCAAATGGTTCACGAAGATCCCTAGAGCTTTCCCCAACCCGCTAACCTTGATGACCTCCCTATGGTCCAGTTATTGAAAATCAAAAGCAGGAATTGCACTGCCTTTAGTTGATAATAAAACCTTAAAGATAAATCAAGGGGATGACTAGGTCAGAAAGTTGTGAAAACCTAGTTTTTTTTACTTGGAAACTGCGTGGATTGTAAATGTCCACAATTGAAGTAAGATTTAAAGGAATATTTCGTAATCATAGTCCTGATTTGTTGATTGGCAGAATTGTTTGTTCTCTCACTAGTGAGCTTCCTTGAAGATTTTGTTCCACGGCTATTTTTTTAAAATTTGTGATCTGCGTACTTTAGAGATTGGGTTGTGGTTTTTAATTTGTCATGAAGATTAAACTTATTAATACAGGTCGAAGAGATGAATTATTTGTAAGCGGTAACTTGAATCCCGCTTTTATTTAAACAAAAAATTTTTTTTGATGTAGATGCCTGAATTCTGCCATGGGTAGTAAATGATTAAACGAAAAGTTTTAATAGATAAAATTAAAACAAACGAGTTTTATTTTATAATACGCTTGGTGGAATTCAGTGGATGTTGTATCAAAACTTTGATACAAATGTTTGTATCAAAGTTGAGGTTCATGAAATCAAAATTCTTGTTGGGAAATGAATAAATATATTGATCCATGATTATTTCTTTTTGGTGCTACAAAGCTAGAAAAGCTTCAGTTTTCAATATTTTCCAGCTTTTATGGTATTCAAATTTAAGGATGTATATCTTGCAAATTTCAGGTTCCTGGGTTGTTAAAGATTAGACACATTGGACAAACTACCATTGGAAGTGCAGCAGTTTTTGGACTCTTTTTAGGCGCAGGAAGTTTGATACACTGCGGAAAATCTTATTGAACAGGCAGCAAAATTGTTTTCTTCTTCTGTAAGAGTGTTTTTAATCGCAGAATAATCATTATCATTTAGCTTCTTACTTTCTTAGTGTTTTTTTTTAGTGCATTATCATGTGGTGGTGTCTGTAATTTTTTGTTTTTGAAACACTAATTTATGTTTCTAGGCTTCATGACTGGCAATATGCCTGAGTTACTTTATATCTCAAGGCAAGGAATATGAGGATGAAGCACTTTGTGCAAGTAAGTTTGTCACTAGAACCTAGTACTTTATGCCACCTTGTATTTCCGAATTTAACAACTGCTCCAGCAGTAATGGAATTTGGTATAAATGCTGTGTTGATGAACTTGTCTTTTTAGTATATATGCTGAAAGACGATGGTCGACATTGCTTTAAATTGATTCTCCACAAACGGTTCTGCTTGTTACTTATTTTTATATCAGAAAATCATTGGAGCATGTGCATACCAGGTTTAATAACGTGAGCTCACCTTTTGCAAATTTAATTTTTTTTTCTTTCATAATGTCGTTTGGACATTTTGAGATCTCCTACTGCAGACTGAAGGAGTGGAGAATGCAAAGGATGCTTAGAAACAGAATTTAGAAGTATGTTGTACCTATTTATACCCCATAATACTTAAATACTCAGTAGCACGCACGTATTCCATGCTCTTGAGGATGACCTAGGATCCCCATGTCTATACCAGTGAGGAGCAAATGATGTAGCTTCATTTTGCTGGGCTAAATAGTCCCATGCTAAGCCGGAGATGATTTCGAAACAGATTACAGAGACCATCATACGGGTGTATTGAGGATACATTGACAAACCGAAGATTATAAATATCGAGAAATTTCACCTTTTTTTGTGAACGAGTTTCTCTCTTTGACCCACTGATCTACACGTGAAGTTTTTGGATTAGATTATGCAAATTGAAACAAGTCTTTCGATTTCGACCTAAAGGGAGAAAAATTTGATGGGACGGATTCTTTTGTCTCACTTTCGGGTGACATTGTCGATTTTAATTCAGGTGAAGTAGCAAATTGGGAATATTTTGGTCGGATGGTTAGCAAAAACGGTGGCTAGTTTAATTTGCGTGGTGTAATGGATGTTTTTTCTTTTCTATTTAATGTTTATATATTTTTGAATTTGTTTTAGTTGCAATATATTAATATTTTTTTCATGCACGTTAATTTTAGATTAATATCATTTTTATTTCAAATCATCTAAAAGAAAATTCTATTGGAGGCACAAGTTGATACAATTATAAACACAATAGATTTTCGTCATTGAATTGTCTACTGATTTCAATATCAATATGGAAATTCAATAAGATCCAACAATCAATATCAATTATGTCACCGATTGTGTTTTATTTTATATCCAAATAGTTACACCTTTATCTAAATGAGTTTAATAGTAGGAGTAATAATAATAATAATAATAATATATGGTAGCTCCAATTGAAAAAAAAAAGCAAAATAACTAATATCATTTACTTCTTCCATAACACAAAAGCACAACTTTCACATGTCCAATTTTCTCTTCCCTAGCTTCTTTCAAATATATCTTTTAGGAAACTTTTATTTTCATCCCAAAAGCACCCTAAAGTTTCGTTAGAACATTTGTAAACATGTATGTATACAAAGGATATTATTTTACAAAATACGCAGTGAACTCAATCATGTTTAATTCTTGAATTTTGTTTTCCATATAATTTCAGAATAATAACAAGCATGAATTCACGTTTAGATTTTCAATCGGGACTCGGGAGGTAGTTGCTAGTTTAATATTAAATGGTGATTTTGTTGAAACTTAAAAATCCCAAAATGTGGTCCAATTTTGTAACTTATGGAAAACTCAACATATTTTGACTGCGCTTGTAAATGAACGAGTTCAATCCGTATAGCTTCAGACTAAAATTCAAGTTTTCAGCCTATAACCATATCCTGAGTTTGTTAGGTATTCTAAACATTTTACCCAATCCCGTTCCATAGGTAATGAACCATAAATGATACACCTGACCTGGAATATTGATATTAAAACTATTATTTTAGCTTTTAATTTTTGGAATATGTTACAAGTAATGTATACAAGTATCACGGTTCGACTCATGGTTTGATTATAAAAACTATGATTTAAACCATGCATATTAAAACTAATTTTTTTTAATATATAATTGCTTTTAGGGAATTTTATCATATTTTATGCACAAACATTTTTATTAATATGTCGAAGGTAAGGTTTAAAGAGAAAAAAAGAATTTAATAGGACTCTAAGAGTTCAACAGATTGAAACTTGGATCTTGCACAGTTGCGGTTTGATGCACCGTTAGATCTTGATAACCATGGTATATAGCCAAGTAAACCTTACTTTTTATTTATTTACCTCTACCTACAAACCGATTCGATAAAACAGGGAAAAGTTCGGATCAATCCTCGGAAATACTTCAAAATAGTTAGAACATCACTCTTAATAGAACCATTTTAAGTGCTCCTCATTTTTCAAAACTAGCATAAATAAAAAGAACGTCAAAAATCAACACACAATGCCATCTTTTCCTCGATACCTTCGTGTGTGTGTTTCAGCTTAAAAAAAAGCGTGCACAAATTTTCACTAGAAATTTAGACATTTGCAGTTTCAACTAAAAAGAATGTGGGAGAAAGAATCAATGTGATACATGGATTTTTGCAGTATTAGAGCAAATTATGGTAAAATAATTCAGGTATTTTTGTCAATTTTTACATGGAAATGATAGAAAGTAAAAGGAAAAAAAACAAAAAGAAAAATTACAGTTTTGGAAAGAAGGCTATAAAAAAAAAAAAAAAAAAAACTCAAAATGGGTAGTTTAAAACGCTTTATTGGAAGAAGGATAGGAAGAAAACTATTCATATAGATACAAGAAAGGAAGTAGTAGACAGAGATGCATAGGTGCAGAACCAACATTGCATGTTCGGACCCACTTTTCCTCTGTAACCTGGCTCATGTTCGGACCACTTCAGGCTAAAAGGCCGTTTACCTTTCTTCATCAGTACGATACGATTAGCATAACAAATAACATCCAAAGGTGTTGCTATACCGAACTGAATTCCTTTTATGATAATCGTAATCCATGAACATGGAATCGATTAATAATTGGAAATAAATGGAGGAGATGCATAGGGAACAGAACAGAAGCGAAACGTGGTTTACGCTGTTAAAGCAGGTAAAGCTACGCATTCATGCAGTGTAAAGGATACGCGGAAGGAAAAACAGACTGCGGAGAAAAAGAGCAGAACAGCGACTCTGCTCGGGATCGAACCCAGAATCTCTGGTTTCGTAGACCAGCGCCTTATCCATTGGGCCACAGAGTCCTTCCATTTCCTTAATGAATTTCCTTGCCCTTACCAATCATTTACGAAAAGTCATTGTTCAAAAATACAATGGAAAGAGAATGACAATGACGTGTTTAAATAAAAGTGGTATACATACAAAGGAATGAAAACTAATAGACATACACCAACCATATGCCAATTGCACTATGGCTGGTATCACATAAAGTGAAGTAGGACCGATAGATAGATTTAGTGCTATTATTAATTAGTGCAAAACCAAAAGAATTATAAAACCAGGGGCCTCCTGACCACTTTAACCATTTGCAAACACATGGAGTTTTGACCATGACCTACTAAATTATTGTCCTTGCAAATTATAATGGCATCATTCAATCAGTTTACCCAAATATAGACTTTAAACCCTTACCTCCTGTGAGAGTTAATGTAATTTTTGTCTTTATTGAACTTGTCCTTTTCTTTAATTAACGTATCCACTACTTAAACACTATACGTTATTTTCCCGTTTTCTACAAAAATGACGTCGTTCAAACATATTTTGTCACTGTAAAATAAAACATTACCTTAACGAAGGATAAATAAGAAATTGCAATCTATGACCGCGCTTTATTTAATACCCAGATAAATGATTCGATTGCAGTTAGGAGTAAAACTAATTTTAATCTTTTATACTGCGACTATGTATAGAATTGCATTTATTTTGCTTAGATTTTGTGTCAGAGCAAACCCCACTTAATTGATTCATATTCAAAATGCTTTATTATAAAGTGATGATGATGACAACACATTAGAAGATCGTTTTCGTTTGGAGGCCTCGTAACTCCACTTGCATGTGATACTTTCATTTGGAACGCTCACCTGCACGGAAACTTCTCAATTTTGAGTTCATTAAAATTATTGTTGCATATAGATGTAAAGTTCTTGCTACAAATACAGTCCAGAGTTCGTCATCATAATAAAGGTTTGGGCTCAAGACAGGAGTAGAAGAAGGCGTCACCTTTAACGACGACTAAAAAGGTGATCAACGGGAAGACCAGTTCGCTAGAGCCGCACTCGGGGATTAACATAGAAATGGAAGGGCGATCGATCGGATGAGCACTTTAACGTGCTTTGCCTAGAATTTTTTAGTCTGTTGTCAGATTTTGACTCTCGATAGAAAAGAAAACTATTCAACAACAACATTTTATCCTCCTGCCACCTCTCTGATGCAAGCATACCTTGGCACAGTCCAACTGGCCTTCATCCAGGTCATTTACTTCATCTAGCATCCTAACTGATCCACATTTGGACCGCACATCACCATCAACGGCAATGAGGACTTCCAAGGTTCCACGCAACAATCTGAACCGTTTGAATCAAATCTCAGTAGCTATACATATAGCTTTGTAGGCACTTGTACAAGGATCGAATTTTGATTTTCTGCAAACATTATTTCCTCATATAATTCAAGGTCTTTATTTGCCCAAGATTTGAGCAAACACCCCAATTCAAGGACACAGGAAAATTAAAGCATAAGAATAGAAATCAAAAAGAAGAAACATAGATTTTTAAGTGGTTGGGCTTCAATCTTAAGCTTACGTCCACTTTCAACTTCATCACTAATTACTTTTGCGATTACAATAGAGTTACAACAATCTTATCATTCAAACCGCTCGACTATGAATTGGACAAAGTATTTATGCAAAAATCAGTAAGCAATCAAAAGCCCTTCTCCTAGTTGCAATAGGCTTGGTATTTATAGGCAAAATCACCAAATATCATTGGAGTCGGTCTGAACAAGTTCATTCCTTAAGACCTGAAGATTTAGCAAGGAGAATCGACCAGGAAGCAAACTATCAACATTAAAATGGTTTAGTACCAATCGTTATAGCTCGATACCGACTCATTCTTTTGCTCTAGTTCATAGTTCTCTTCAACCTTGCACTTAACTTCAACATTATAAAGGTGGGCCCTAGTATGACTTGGCTCTTGAAAAGACTAAGCATATCAACTCTCCATATGGTTCGGTGTGATCCATATGGATCATTACCAATCCGTTCGATCTTTTACCCACTTAGTCATTTCACCTGTATCCTTCATCCTTGATATCTCTAGCCTTACTTGATTCATTTCTTGATCATCTAATTGTCTAGGTCCATCGAGATATCCTTGGGTTCAAAATGTAAGATCACACTTGCCCTTCAAAGTATGCTTGTAACGACCCATCTTCTTGACCATCGAAAGTAGACACCGAATACTACCACCGTGTTCAAATGTCGTGCATCCAATCGACAGAAGGCATATTGTTAGAGTAAATAAAAAAAGAACAGAGAACAGAGAAAATCAGAATCTCACAGCGGAATTGACAACATATAATATAACAAGAACATTAAAAACTATCACTCCAAAAATACAAGGTATATCAGAGTTAAAAACAAACTTTATCAGCTGGACAGTTATAAATTCCCGACCTTATAATTGCTGGTATGGATACTATATAGTACAGCGGAAAATAAAATACTACGATAGATGAACCTCCAGCTCCTCTCCAAGATCTCCTTAACACCAAAATCAACTTGGGAAAATACTCGGCCTGACCCGAGCATTATAATAAAATAACATTCGGATTAGTCTAGAAATATAAGTGTGAGAAAACTCAAATAATGGAAAACAAATAAAAGTTCCATGAGACCATGCCGCTAAAGCGGAACGGGTTTTACCTTACAAGAATAACATCCATATAGGAAAGAGTAGAGATAAATAACAGGGAACAAATCCAAATAAGAATGTGCATAAATAGTTTTAAAAACCCGACTTGAAAGAATGAAAATAGTCTGAAAAATCCAAACTAGACGGAATGGAAAACACAAGGTAACAGTCCAAACTTGATAGAATGGACATCACCGCGAAGAGTGGTTGACCTTTCCGGTTGCAATTAAAGAAAAACAGATTCAAAGGTTCGAATCAAATAAGGAAAGGAAAATTTTCAACAAATGACTAGGAGGGTGCACCCCAAACTTGAAGTATACCTCTAGCAATATACTTTTGAGAAGCTCATTTACTCTATGACCCTTCTCGAAAACCTCCAAGCCAGACCCCACCAAACCTTACAGAGAATCTGAATATTTCACATCTAAATCATAACCGTTTTAAGGTGACGGTACACCAGAATCTACATGAGATGTGAAAATACCCTAAGGTAGCAACCCCACATAGCTTGGCCCCCTCTTGCGCTTTGGTGACGATACACCATGAAGAAAGATGACTTCGATAATTAATAAATCAACTATCGAGGATAATTAAAATGATCTATATGGAAATTAAATATCATATATTTAACACTACTCGTCGATTTCAAACAAGTGTGATCTCTCGGTTGAAAATGAAGTCAGGAAAACTGAGATAGTGTTACCTCTAGGCATCGCCTTAACGACATTATTAACCTTTGAGATAGAAACGAGTCCAAGTCTCATCGTTTAGCGTTAAAAGTATGACTAAATCCTTTCCATATAAGCGATATCTTTTATGGAATTACTTTTCCATAAATGAATCGAACTTTACTTTTTAAAACTGAACTTGTGCTTAATTTCCATATATTACAGTATTGGTGAAACACTTTTAGAAATACCTTTTAAATGGTTCTTTTACAAGACAAACTTATAATACTAAGTGTAATAAAACAAGGGTAAAAAATAAATGTTGTTAAAACATTGTTTACTATAAACCCAAAACAATTTACACTTAACTTTATTTATAAATAATTCCTTTTAAAGGATTTTCTCATTTATAAATTTAAAACAATGTTTATTATCCCAAAAGATAATAGAACAATTTAAATAGAACAATATTAATTATCCTGAAAGATTATTAATCCCATTTATAATCTTTTTTAAATAAACAAATCAATTATTTTGAATAAAATAGTTAATTGACAAGCACCATTGCCCCAGTAGTTAAGTGATTTGGCTTTGGTGCGAGAGGTCACAAGTTGGAAACTTGCGTAGCGTGATTCGAACGTTTATTGACATGTGATATGTTGTCACAGTGATTTGTTGTATACAAAGTACCATTTCAAAAAAAAATAGTTAATTATTTCACTACGCCATAGATGGCCTATTGCAACGAAAATACAAGATGTTGCTAGCTACAATGTAACGATAGCTATGCTGATTTTTGTCTATTACAACATTAGCTTTAGGATGTTAGCATAGATATCAACACTATGTTGCAGTAGCTATAGACTTATAAAAATATTATAAAAAATGTGTGCGGGCTGAAAAAAAAGCGGGCTGAAATAATTTTTAACGCGGGAAGCAAAAACAAAGCAGCAAAAGTTAACAAAATATTCAAGGGTTTCATTCAAACACTTAAAAAAATACGTACTCCGCCGCTCAACCTCTCAAACACTCAAACACTCTGTGATTTCAATTAGGGCTAAAAGTTCTAAGTTTACAAGCTTAATTGGGGTTCGATTAGGGCAAGTTCGAGTTCAATTTCAATTAGGGCTTCGGTGTTTCAATTAGGTCTTCAATTGGGGTTCGTTTGGGTTTCGAATTTCAGTTAGGGCTTCGATTTAATCTGCTGCTTAAGGTATCACTCTATGTATATTTCAAGTTTTTCCTGATTTGATTGTTGTGTTGCCTAATTTACTGATTTACTTGTGAGTTCAGATGTAATCATATTCCTGATTTTATTATTGTGTTTGTCTTTGTATGTTATTTGTGTGTAAATTAGTGATGAACGACGAGGAAAAAATATGGGCAGAACTTCCTAAGTTCAGTGAAGGATATATCAGTGGAGTGAAACGTTTTATTCAAAATACTTTTTCTAGATTCGCGATAGGTGATGAAATTACAGGCCCTTGCAAAAAGTGTCATAATCGCAAGTGGTATCGTCAAGAGGTAGTCTACGACCATCTGATTTGGAATGGTTCATCTGAATTGTACGTGAAATGGATTTGTGAGGTTTCCTGTCTAGATCCTGAAAGGAGCGATAACGATATGGATCGTAAAGCGGGAATAAATTTTGGAGATAATCTCGATGAGATGTTGCATCGTACTTGTGGAAATATGCAGAACAATGAAGGTGGATCTTCTGATGGAGCAAATGGAGTAGATGTCGATGCTATAAAATTTCATCATCGTGTTGAAGAGGGAAAGTAGCCATTATATCCCAGGTGTACTAAATTTTTGCGATTAAGTTTCATCGTCAGGCTTTATTCTTTAAAATGCCTACATGGAATCACCGAGTCTTCATTTACCGATTTATTAGAGTTGCTAAAAGAAGCTTTTCCACAAGCCCACATCCCTTTATCTTTCAATGCTACCAAAAATATCATTAAAGATTTAGGCCTCGATTACCAAAGAATACATGCATGTCCAAATGACTGCATGCTATATTGGGCAGAAAATGAAAAGGAAAATAACTGCAAAACTTGTGGTTTTTCAAGGTGGGCTATACCGGAAAAGAAAGCGGGTGTTGACAATGATCCGGAGCAGCGGATTCACAAAGTACCAGCAAAAGTGATACGTTATTTTCCACTAAAACCAAGGCTGCAAAGGATGTTCATGTCCAAGGAGTATGCAGAACTTATGATATGGCATGCAGTGGGATGAAAAAATGATGGCAGACTTCGACATCCAGCTGATGGTGAGGTTTGGAAGACGATGTATGCCAAATATCCTCAATTTTCATCTGAAAACAAAAATATCAGGTTAGGAGTAGCAGCTGATGGATTCAGTCCTTTTCGTACAATGACTACAGCTCACAGCACATGGCCAATCATATTGGTAAATTATAACCTTCCACCTTGGTCATGCATGAAGCCAGAAAATTTGATACTTTCAACCCTTATCCCTGGTCCACAGTCTCCTAAGAATAGCATTGATGTCTACATGCAGCCTCTTATCGCAGAATTGAAAGAATTATGGGGTCTTGGCATACAAACTTATGATGCCTTAACTGGTGCTAATTTCACGTTACGTGCAAGCGTGTTATGGACGATCAGCGACTTTCCGGGCTATGCAGTGTTATCCGGTTGGAGCACAAAGGGTTATTTAGCTTGTCCCATATGCCATTTCGAGACTTCTTCAACTTACTTGAAACATAGTAAAAAAAATGTGCTACATGAATCATAGGAAATTTTTAGGTCCGGAACACAAGTGGAGGTTTGATAAGAAAAGGTTCAATGGTGAAATTGAAATGGGAACATCTCCGGGAATTTTATCCGGGACAGACATTGAAGAATTGTTGGCTGGTTATGAAAATATTTTTGGGCTGAAAGAGGTCAACAAGCATAAAAATGAATCCCCTTTTAAAAAGAAGTCAATATTTTTTAATTTACCATATTGGAGTCACAATGTATGTCGACATAACCTTGATGTTATGCACATAGAGAAAAAAATTTGTGATAACATACTTGGTACTTTACTAAATATTGATGGGAAGTCGAAAGACCATTTAAGTGCTCGGTATGATTTACAAGAGATAGGCATCAGGGAGGTCCTTCATCCGGTTCTATCAGCTGATGGGAATTACCTTAAGATCATTGCTACCATATTTGCAATGACGAACAAGGAGAAAGAAATATTTTGCTCGGTGTTGGAGAATGCTAAACTGCCTTATGGTTGTGCAACTAATATCAGCCGGTATGTAAACAAGAAAGAGAGGAAAATTGCAGGGTATAAGAGCCACGATGCTCATTTTCTTCTCCACTACTTGCTGCAATTTGCTGTGAAGAAATCTGTAAAACCTGAAGTTGCATTACCTATGATAAGATTAGGTGCATTTCTAAGAAGTCTTTGGAGTAAAATTATCAATTTGGCTAATCTCAAGAGGCTACAAAAGGAAATTGTGGATTTTCTTTGTAAATTTGAGATGATATTCCCAAATGCTTTCTTCGATATAATGGTGCACTTGCTAGTTCATTTATGCAAGGAAATTGAATATGGTGGACCTGCACATCTTCGTTGTATGTTTCCTATTGAGCGTTATCTTTGTAAACTGAAATCATATGTTCGCAACAAAAGTAAACCTGAGGCGTCCATTGCTGAAGGTTATCTTGCAGAAGAATGTTTGATATTTTTCAGTTCAAGGTTCTTAGGTGGCGATGGAGCAGGAAAAATGAAATTTGAAACCTGTCCACAAAATCTGGAATATCCTATTGGCACGAGATAAAATAAAGATGGAAAAGGTATTCATCTTAAAGATTCTCAATGGACGGCATGTCACCGTTACATTCTATTCAATTGTGGTAATAAGGAAATAGAGAGTTCACTTGAGTAGGTTTTTAAGTTTTATTTTTATTTTTGTAATTATGGAAGAATTAGAAAATTTGTTTCTATCTTTTATTAACCAGGTCTTTATTCTAGGGAACATCAAGCTTTAATTGATGGTCATGCATTAACAAAAAAATATAAAAGAGAGAGAGAACACAGTGAAGAATTTTGGAAGTGGTTAAAGGAAGAGGTTGGGAAAAAGGAGGACATTTCAAAAGAAGTACAACTGCTTGCAATGGGCCCTCTTCCAACAGCTAAGAGGTTTACTGGATATGTTATCAATGGATACAGATTTTATACAAGGTTCAGAGGTGCCAAATGTACAACACAAAACAGTGGTGTATTTTTGACAGCCTTGACTACTAGCTTTGCAAGTTCGAAAGATCAAAATCCATTGGTTGGTGAAGTTAATTACTATGGATCAATTGAGGAAATATTAGAACTAGATTATTGGGGAGAATTTAGTGTGGTTTTATTTAAGTGTTGTTGGTACCAAGAAGAGAAAGATTTATATGGGCTGACTCGTGCCAATTTTAATCGATTGTGCCAGAAATCTGATCCTTATGTTATGGCTTCACAAGTACAACAGGTGTTTTATATAGAAGATCCAATTGATAAGATGTGCCACAATGTTATCAAGAAATTGCCGAGAGACTGGTGTGAAATCGAAAGCGAAGATGCAAATGAAGATTTGAATGATATCCAGCCTGCTTATGGAATGGGAAATCAAGATTTTGATGTTCGTTGGTGTAGAGATGATGTCCCAATAAGACGAATCCGCCTTCCACCTAGCAGAGTGAAAGAAAATGCTTCTTAATTTCTGTGTATCACTATCATATTTAATTAAGTAACTAATGTACCAATTTTAAGTAAGAAAATGTTGTTTCTGCCTTGATTAAATGTTGTAACTGATGTATCATATTTGTGGCTTTTTTTTGTCTCTTTTTTAGTGTTTCTGCCTTTATTACATTTTAGTGAAGTGACTGTTTTATTTTATAATGCAGTTGGTTTATTTTAATTTGTAATTATGTCATTCTAATGTTAATTCCTTCATTTTGTGTAGGATGGAGGCAAATCTTAAATTCCATCACAAGGGAAAATTTGAGAAGAATGGATATGTTGGTGGAGAAGAGACTTCTGTCATGGGTATTGATCTGGATATGTTTTCTTACACATTACTGATGGAGTATGTCAGGGATGAGCTTAAGTACACTAAAATTGGAGGAGTATATTCATGGAAAGATCCAATGAGTGGGTGGAAATTGGTGACCAGTGATGTAGATCTGTAGGAATTGATGCAAATAAAAAATAATGGTGATTACATTGATTTCTATGTCGAAACCGTGGTCGATCATAAAATTGAGCCAATGAAACAAATGCAGCCACATGTCATCGTACGCCCAAGGAAGAATCTGCTGTCTCCAGGTATAAAAATATCTTCTCATTTGTACTATTTTGATGAATTTGGTCATAAGAAAACTAACGATGAAACAACCTATTTATGATTACTTTCAAATGAATTTAAACCAAGATCCAATTTTGAGCATCCGGTTCGAAAATTCATAAATAAATCATACAGAAGCTCGTCCAAAGTAAGTGATAAAAACTGTAAATAGTTAGCTTTTTGACTGGAAGAAGATAAAAATATCTTCTCATTTGTACTATTTTGATGAATTTGGTTCTCGCATGGCTAAATTTGTTTTTCATTTTGCTGCTTTTAGTGTACATAAATTTTTTGTGCATTTTTGTTTGAATATTAGGACTTGTTTGATTTTTAGTGCACTTAGTAGAATAATAAAGGAACTGGAATATTAGTGTACATGATTAAGTCTTAATTTCTTTAATTAAGTTTAAATAATTATGTTTATGACGTGATAAACTTGACTTTTATGTCGTTGTATGTTTGCAGCCGCGAAATCACAGAAACGACAATTTGTCACCACTCACCATCTGCAACAGGCAGCAAAAAACAAGAAGCAGACTGAAGTCTTTACTCCAATTTGAAAGTCGGCACGGCTAAACAATCCACTTACCGACGAGACGCAGACTGATCAAGTCTTTAGTCCTAGAAAGTCGGCATGGCTAAACAATCCACTTACCAATGAGACGCAGACTGATCAAGTCTTTAGTCCTAGAAAGTTGGCACGGCAAAACAATCCACAAGTGAGCAAAGCTGCTGTGAGTCCACGCATGGACAGGAAAAAGGTGATCAGCAAGAAGTCAACTGGAGTCGGTAGGTCTACGAAGTTACCAGAGAAAAATCCAACTGAAGTCAGTAGTTCTACGAAGACACCAGAGAATAAAAATCCAACTGAAGTCAGCGATGCAACTTTGAATATCAACTCAGCAAGTGTCAAAAGTAAATTGGATTTCTATAATCCTCCAGATGAAGAGGAAAATATGGATGAAAATGAGATTCTAGTAAGAAGACTACAATCTGATCTTCTACGTATTTTTCTTATATTTACAATAAGTCTTGTTAAATTACTTTCAGGATGATGATCTACCACCTCCGCCACCTCCACCGCTTACAGAATATGAAAGAGAGAGAGCTAAACATGTGTCGTAGAAGAATAGTGTTTTTGAAGCTCTTGGGATGCCTACATTAGTTACTGGACTGATAAATGAATTTGAAAAAAATAAAGGTAGATGCCAGCTGAAAGCGAAGATTATGCTCCAGAACAAGAGGAACCTAGTGAAGATGATACTTCAAAAAATCCAGTAAAGGTGCGTTATAGCTGAAGATTTAATTTTATGTTGGTAATTATAGACTAGCTTCCTTATTTTTTTATTTTATTGTTTTTGTGTGCGTATTTTAGAGAACCAAAAAGGTTACGATTACAAAGCCTCAGTCTGGACCAACAACTCGTTCACGGGCCATTGTTGAATCTGCAACTGATAAGAATGCAACTCCGAAGGCAGGGGAAAATACAGTTCCTACACAAACTGTTGATCCACCATGTAGCGTTGAGTTACCACACAATGAAGGAATATGAACAATGGCTGCTTATTTGGCTATGCGAGAACGCTAGAAGAATAACAGTAGTGGAAGTGGAAGTGCAAGGAAGAAGGCTGTTGTCGGAAATGTCTCGACAAATATTGAAAATGAAGAAGATGAAGTAGAAGAAGCTGAAGGTATTATCTAATTGAGTTCTGATTTTAATAGTTTAAGTTCTCATTTATGTTATGTCTAGCCTTCTCATTACTATTGTATGTACTTTGTAACAGTAGTGGGAGCTCCCAGAAGGTTCAGGGGAAAAACAAAGATGGATAAAGTTCATTCAAGGTCATATGACAAAAGTGTTCTAATCCAAATGAATCATCGGGGCCAACCTGTTTCAGACGATGACCAAGTAATGTCTGAACTGAGTGCTTTTTTAGGAACACTGAAGAGGAGTGTTCCACTTACTTACAAGTCTTGGTTTGATGTTCCTTCAAGTTTGAAAGGCACGTTGTGGAACTATGTCAAGGTAATTTGCAAACTTAGCTGAATTTTACTTAAATATATGAAACTTGTCACAAAAGTAGCATGACTGTTCTTTTTAATGTTTGATTTGTATTTAAGCAATGGTATATTATTCCGGATGAATGAGAATATTGGGTTTTGAAGTCAATTCGTGACTCTTGGAGGGGGTACAAGAGTCGTATTAAAAAGGCACATATACGGCTTATGAAACTGATGAAGAGAGGCTTGAAAATAGGCCGGACGAAATTCCACTTGCGGATTTCAGAGTACTCTTGATGTATTGGGGAGAGGAAAAAATTCAGGTATAATTTTAAGTTTTATCACAAATGTTTTTTCCGTTTTTATTCATTCAAATCAGGCAGATAAACATCTTTATTTCATGTTTTTGTAGTCCAAGGCCCTTACAAATTGTGCAAGTCGGAAATCGTATACAGACACACACACACTGCTGGTCCAAAACCTTTTTTCCCAAATTCGGCATAAGATGGTATGTATTTTGCTTATTTTTATGGTTGGCTGGAGGTATGCATTTTATTTTATTTGAAATTCCTCTCCTTATTTAGCAAAGCGATATATGTTCCAAAATAAAAATTAAAATAACTACATATATGTTCCAAAATAAAATATCACCTCACTCAAACAAATAAGCAAAATAAATATTAGTGATATATGTTCTGTTTATGATATAGAAGTTTGTAACTAAAAGAATAACAAGCAGGCTATATAATCTGATCTGTCACATTAATCATCCAGCAAATGTTTTTATTTCAATTTTAATGTATTAATTTTTATTGTATCTGTTTATTATTTTTGCATTTTCACATTAATTTACGACTCAATAGCTATTAATAACATTTGCTAAAAAAGTACAAAAAATATATAAAAATATAAATGAGCTTTCTTTTCCCCCTTTGGCATAGAAAACTCAATTCTTCTTTTCCAAACCAGTGTCCGTCATGCTCATGCATTTGTACGCATTTGGTCAATATACGTCTGAAAGTTAGATGCATATTAAACATTAAATATGAGTCCAATCCATCTCTGTGGAAATTAAGTAATTTGTAAACTATTGGATACACTCTTAACTCTTAAGCATATGGATGTCAAGTTGATGCCTGTCTTTTGTCTGCTGTATGTTGATGACTTTACTGCCTTGCTAAGCTTAAATCGTTTTAGTATTATATATATGTTCATGGCTCATGGGTTAATCACGGGGTAATCTTAGTTTTGCATCAGAATCTAAGATGAATCAAGGGATATTTGTTATCTCTGTGCTTACAGTTAATAATCTGAAAGCATAGACATATGGGATATTTACTATGCAAATTTTCCTTAGCTCAGCCTTGAATTTTGCAAAATTGATACATCACTTGATACTATGCTTGAAAAAGCTCTGATATTGTTGCTACATATGTTGTGATTTTATACTTGTTGTTTCTTTATTTTTGCACTTGTAAGCTGCTTGAGAACTTACTGTTGCTCCATTTTTGCATCTGTGAGTTGCTCGAGACTTTTAGCTTGTGTGCACTTATGGTTTCTGTTCTTCATTTGAACCGAGATTTGTTTTTATGTAAAGGCGATCATATTTACCTTAGTTTTGCTTTGACTTTGAGTATAATTTCTGGATTGATTAGTGATATATGTTCTGGAAAAATTGGTTTGATATCCTTTTGCTGTCTAACTTTTTTCATTTAATTTGTATCAGTCCAACGAATCAGATGGAGAACTTTTTGTTAAAACTTGCAAACGGAAAGAAGGAAAGGTGTACAAGACTGATACTTCAGTAATGAAGTACAGAATTGTAAGGATTTTATTTTCTCTTCAGTCAGATGTCAAAAAAATACTTCATTTTGCGCATCGACATTTTTGTAGAATTAGATCCTGTTTTGTTGAAACCTATAGCAGGATATTTTCTGAATCCATTTTAAAACTGTTAATAGATATTGAAAAACAATTCTTGTTTAAGAAACTTGTTTCAGAATTGTTAATTTTATTTAATGTCACATTTTGAAACTACTTTATTTTGCAGGAAAAGATTGAAAAAGCAATAGGTGAAGGAGGAAGTGATGGAGTTGTTTAAGAAATGATTTCTGATGGAAAGTTGCACGGTCCATCTTGGCTTATAGGATGGCACACAAAGTCTGCAGAAGTTTCAAAATATGCCCTCAATAACAAGCACATACATACATGAGCTGGCAGCGAAGATAAGGGAAAATATAGCTGACGAAGTCAAAGCAAAGGTGAACAAGAAGGTCCAAAATGAATTTGATGCAAAGGTGAACCAAAAAGTTCGGGAGAACTTGACATGGGTGCTTAAGAAATTAGGCGAAGCAAACCCTGACATGCAAATTGATGTTGGGGATCTTTGTGCGACCGTCTACAATGATGGCACTGGAGACAATGGAGGCACTAGAGGCACTGATGGCACTGGACGCTCGCAAATATGAATGTACTATTAATAAGTAGAATTTAGTATGTACTGGCTGTAACTATGAATACACTGGCTATGTTTTTAAGTATGTTTGTTATTTTGTACTTGACTAAGTAAAACTTGTGTTGCTAATTATTCTGAAATGAAAAGTTCTTTGTTGCAGTGTAGTGTTGCCATTAGATATGATATAATGTTGCAGTATAATGTTGCCATAGATATGATATAATGTTGCAGTAGTATAATGTTGCAGTACATTTCCAATTTAAATTGCAAAAGGTGTTGCCATAGATATGTTATAATGTTGCAGTATGTGATGTTAAATGTGGTAATAAACTGGCAAAGTGTTGCCATTGGATGGTAAAAGTGTTACCATAGATTAATGAATATGGGCCCCGCAACAGGGTTCCGTAAAGGTGGGCCATAGAATTAGTGGGCCCCACAATGTGGGCCCACATGTTGGGGCCCAGATTGTGGGGACCACTTTTTAGTAAATTTGGTACCTGTGGCAACAACAGAACCGATGTTGCCCTAGGGCCGCAAAGATGTTGTCTTTGACTCTAGGGCAACGCGGCAAAATGCATCACCGAGAAAGTGTTGCCTTTGCCCTTTTTTAGCGTACAACAACATTTTTTGGCACTTCCTGCATCACTTCTTGGTGTTGCAGTATGCAATCTATGGCGTAGTGAATTTCCAGAACACTATTAACTTTAAAAATCTTTATTAGATCGATTTATTAATTTGAAAACACAAAATCAGTTGATTAACTTTTAAACACTTTCAATATATTAGTTAATTTACTTTAATCACTTTTATTAAATTAATTAATTAACTTTAAATATCATTAATTAAAATAATTTATTAAATTCAAAGAATCATTAATTAAGATGAACAATTTAGTCACAAACATCATTAATTAAAATGATTAATAAATTTTAAATGTCGTTAATTAAAACAATTAATTAAGTTCAAATAATCATTAATTAATTGGATAAATTAAATTTAAACATCATTAATTAAAATGATAAATTAAAACATCATTTGTTAAAATGATTAATTAACTATAAAACACCATTAATTAAAATGATTAACTAAATTTCAAATATCAGTAATTAAAACAATCAATTAAATTTAAAACAATCATCAATTAAAATGATTAATTAAAGTTTAAAATCATGAATTAAAATGATTTAATTAAATTCAAATCTCATTAATCAAATAGATTAATAAATTTCAAAACATCATTAATTAAAGTAATTAATTAATTTCAAAATTATTAGTTAACATGATTAGTTAACTTCGAACATCATTAGTTAAAACAGTTAATTAGATTTAAACAATCATTAATTAAAATTATTAATAAAACTCAGTTATCATTAATTAAAATAATTAATTAAACTCAAATAATCATTAGTTAAAACGATTAATTAAGTATATAACACCATTAGCAAAAATGATTAATTAAATCTAAAGATAAATCAATTTTAAACATCACTAATTAAATTGGTTAATTAATTTTAAAATCATTAGTTAAAATTATTAATTAATTTAAATTATCATCAATCATAATGACTAATGAAATTTTAAAAATTCTATTTAGTGAAAACACAAGCTCAAGTTTAAAACACACACAACATGATTTTGGGGATGGTAATTAATAAATGACGGTATAGCGAAATCGCTATAACGACGTTTAAACAGTTTAAATGGAATATCAAGATTTATTTCAATTAAATATCAATATAACAACATAAGGATGTAAATAAATAATTATTGGTGAGAAAACCCTCAAGGTCTCTCTACAAATTCTCCCTGGAAAACAATAGTTAAGGACATTATATATAATCATATTAGTTCATAACAATCAAGTTAATATGTCATCCATTTTCCAAACGAAAACCAAATAATCAATCAAACAATTTAACTAACATCCAAGAAAATCAATAATAATTATAGCATCATAGATGTGACATAGTTAAATTTAATGTGAGTTAAACTCATATTGATTTTAGTTTTCGCCGAAGCATTCCGGTTTGAACTAAAACCGAACGAACTTTCGATTTTAGCCAAAAACTCTACTAACTTCAAATGCAACCAAACCAACACCATTGCCTAGCCATTATCGCTATGAATCCAACATAAAAGACGACGTTCGAATCCGACCTCGTATGAGAAAGTTATTCGATTTATAAGTTTTCGGATTTAAATAATATAATTTAGGGTAAGTTTGGCTCACATCCCTAATAAGTTTCAAAATAAACAAAACATCCTTCACATACAAAACTTACATTTCCGCCCCCTATTTTCAAATTCGCGCAGGCAAAAATACACAAATACCCTTTACGTTTTTAACATTTCAAACGCGTATAACTTTATGTACAAAAACCGGATCAACAAACCGTTTTCACCAAAAAATCACAAATTTTATGATCTTTGAAATGAGATCTATTGTTGATACCAAAAATTCATATTTGTAGTAAATGTGCAATTATTTCAAATATTTGCAGACAATTCAGCAACTTTTAAACTTTTTTGATTTTTTTTCAAATTTACAAAATTTACAAATAATTGCAGATATTTCTGTAGCTATATGGTATAGTTGCATAAATGTCTGCAACTATTGAGTATAGTTGCAGAAATTTATGCAACTATACGGTATAGTTGCAGAAATATCTGCAACTATTGCATATAGTTGCAGACATTTCTGCAACTATTGCATATAGTTGCAGAAATGCATCTATTGCAAATAGTTGCAGAAATATCTGCAACTATTGCACATAGTTGCACACATTTCTGCAACTATTGCATATAGTTGCAGAAATGCAACTATTGCAAATAGTTGCAGAAATGTCTGCAACTATTGCGTATAGTTGCAGAAACATCTGCAACTATTGCATATAGTTGCAGAAATGCAACTATTGCTAATAGTTGCAGAAGTGTCTACAACTATTGCGTATAGTTGCAGAAATTACTGCAACTATTGCTTAGAGTTGCAGACATTTCTACAACTAATGCTTATAGTTGCAGAAATGTCTGCAACTATTGCGTATAGTTGCAGAAATTTCTGCAACTATTGCACATATGTTTGCAGAAATTTGTTGCGATTATTCATAACTGTAAATATTAAGAATATCATATTTCATAAAAAAAAATTGATTCATCTTTAATATAATTGCAGTTTACCATTAAATCGAAAAATAAGAAGAAGATTCAGCTCCACAGCGAAACGCAAGGGTAATTTGGGAAAAAAATGGCGGAAAACAGAAACAGGGATGTAGAAAATATATATTTTATGACAGGGACCCGCTTTGAATTTAAGTTCCGTTTTAAGGATGTGTGGCTAATTTTCACTATAATTTAACACTAATTACATTCCTTAATAACCCTTACGCTCTAAAATATTTCTTCCCCAACCTCTAAACTACCTGTACCATTATATGAACAAACAACCCACCATGGCCGTGCACGTTCAAGCCATGATATGGAGCTAAGCTCCGCTAAACGACGAACCGACTTTGCTGAACAACTCCACGACCAAATCTCTACCTCCCCGTCACCTCAAATCAACGCCCGCACCTCCCAAACAAAACATGACCCGTGCCTCCCCTCCTCGACCACCATCATGTTGCACGAGCAATCCTGACGCTGACCTCCCAAAAACTTTGAGTCTGGGTGCTAAACTACTCCACGAGTTTGAATCCAAGCTCCGTTCGTCAAATCGTCGACCACAATATCCAAAATTTCCAACCTTTGCTCCACTGCCCCAAATTAGCAACCACCCAAACGATGACGCAACAAATTCCGAGCACATAGGGGATAAGCCCTCGACCACACGAAGCTAACGAATCAAAAATCATGATTTTTAGTTAACTATACATTTTGATTTTGATTTTTAAAGTTTTTAAAACTTGCATTCTCATAACAAGGTAAGTATTTATAAAGGAAAGGGAGTAAGCTAAGTATGCAAGGAGGTACGAACAGGGATACAGGGGAGTATGGTTATGAATGAACGGGCATGAGCTATAAAATAGAGTATATATTTATTTTATTCGAAATTATTCAACATAACTTACCCAAAAATCTCGAACTCCAATCGAAGCGTGCCGACCGGCGTTCTATACTAAATACCCCTATTCTGAACTCAATGGAACTAGTTTTGAGACCAAATTCCAAAGTATACGGAAGTTAGCTTTTTAAATTAAATTATTTTTTTAAAATTAATCGCTGGGCGTTTCGAGCTCGCATGACCACACAGTAAGTCTGATTATTACGAAACTCGACGACGTACAATAATTTATTATTTCGGATCTAATGGTGCTAGTTTTGTCAAAATCCAAGATAGTGCCCCGAATGTTAATTTCACATATTTAAATATCGTTTTATATTTTCGATCCAATTATCGATATTTAACCGATCTATTTATATTTGTAAATAAATTTACAAATTTAATTTACCAATAGTATTTAGAGAGAATTTGGGAAAAGGGAAAGTTTGAAAAAAAATTAGGCTGAAGGACATGAAGTTTTATTTTTAGGCTGAAGGACAAATGCTAGTTATATTTAGCATTATATTCAACTTTTACACTATATAAAATGCTAGTTATAACTAGAATTACATTCATTTACATTATACAAAATGCTAGTTATAACTAGCATTGTCCTTCAGCCAAAAAATAAACTTGTTGTCCTTCAACCTAATTTTTTTTCTAAGTTTGTCCTTGTGCATATTTTCTTGTATTATTTATTAATTAAAAGGAGTTAAATAATATTATTAAATCCATTTAATTAATATTTAATTTACAATTCAAATATTTAAAATGATCACCATATTCGAATTCAATTTATTAAATTCCAAAATCCATTTATTTAAATATTTGAAATTAATTAAACATTTAAAATTAAATGATCAAAATTCTGGGTTGTTACATTGCTCTTGTGACCACAAAGCATGCTTTGGATCAAGATAAGAAAATGTGACAAGCCACGCCTCCTGACACATCGATCCATACCCGAGGTGACTTTCAAACTCACATCAATGCCATGAAATATGAGCTGTTGGGGTTTTTAAAAAATTGCATGGACTAAGAATATATGGATAAAATGTAAGGCATTCTATACTTTCAGATCTCACAGCGGAAGGAATACAAATATAAGTATCGAAAAATAGACATTTAAGGAAAAACAATCTTCAAAATACTTAATTAATATACACTGTTTCCAAGGTACAATATAAGTTTGATGTACATTTAATACAATAAACAACTACTAGAGCAACAATGAAAAATAGTGGAACTCCAACGGTTGGCTCCTTTCTCCATGTATCATGTCAAATCAACTGCTATCCTGTCATCTTGTCGTGGGGAAAAAATGAATGGAGTGGATCAGACAAAAGTTTGGTGAATGGATACATCATTAATATATTGTGATCATATGTAGTTGACTTTAATAATACTCTATGTGACTTAGGGTTTTCTACAAGTGTCCATGAATTACTAGATTTCTTTACTTAAAAAGGTTTTAACTTAATACATACCTATACTAATGGCTTATGCAGGCTCATATGAGGATCGAACAACTAATCGAACCTCAATCAACTAATGATCAACTAATAGCTACCAGAGCATCTCCAACGTAGGATTATCTTATAATTTCTTCTATGGGACTACATCTCTCACATTATGATTACACATAACTGTTTCACATAGGTTTCCCTACAATTTCCATATAGAACTAAATTTCCCTCAAGTATGACTATATGTACCATAACTACGCATTGAGGAGGAGCCAACAATGCCGACTCAATAAAATGCCTCACCGTCTACATCCATGTCCACCTCTCAATGGTAGCATACACCTCTTATTGCATACATTGGGATCCAAAAAAAATACAACATCGCATCGCGTCTTCCGTGAATACCAAGGAAATCCAACTGTGCCAGGCCACACACTTTATCAGGCATCCATTAGTGTTGTGCGTCTACCGTAGAACCTCATATGAGTGCCATTTGTGATTGAATCGCCCCCAGTTGAATATCGACCCCTACTGAATAAATAGCATTTACCCAGCCCCATAACATCTTAGCATCGCCTCATAGGGAACTAGCTTCCTTACTTATACTAACATTCACACGCACACACACAAATTATATATATATATATATAAACACACACACACACACACATATATATAAACGATTTATATATGCTATATTTTATTTGTATCTTGGGCAAGTTTATACTGCACTATGCCAACCGGTTGACCGCCTGCTCCTGGACGGGTCTATCGCTACAGTAAATATGGTCGATCGATCACGATGAATTTTTTAGGATAATTTGTTTGATTTTTGTTAATTTCTATTTAATCGTGTTCGATCTCAAACCTCAACAGCGTGTCTACAGTATTCATGTTGTAATAGTTTCTATGAACCCTAAATTTGTGAAATTAAAATAGAATTTATCCAAACTCGTAATCAGTTTAATCTAGGGTTTACCATCAACGTTAACTAGTTATACGAAATCAATATTAACATGTTATATTAACATATTATAGGAATTTCTACTTGATTAGAAATGAGGTTTAACTTAGATACATTCCTATTTAGTAGGTTTACATCAGTTTAATTTATTATTCAACATCAGATCCAAAAAATATGATTTCCAATTTAGTTTCTAACAACCTAAATCAGATATGGTATATTAAAATTAACAACATATAAATCATCTTATTAATATATATATACACTCAGGTTAGATCCAAGCTTTTCCCTTTGAACCCTGTTTGGAATTTTTCTTCCATTTGTTAGCTCTTCGCTTGGTTCGTCTTTCTTAATCTCTCTACCTTTGTTTTAATTTTATTTTGAAGAATTTTAGGTTTGAAAAGGAAAGAACTTGATAGAGTTTCAGGGAAGCGGGCTAATTTTTATGAATCAGGGTTTACATTAGCATGTATTTATAGGGGTTTTAGATTAGTATTGACTATTGATCAGACCTTGAAGAATCTTTGTTTACATCCTATACGTTAAGTATTTATTTTGCTCTTAAGTAAACTATACCAACCAAATCTAGGTCATTTAACGCTCAAAATCTTTGCCCTGACACTTCAATCGGTCGACTGCTATATATAGCGACGGTCGACCGGTGGAGCTATTTATTTTACAATATTTTAATTTCCTTATTTGCTTATTTATTTAATTTCATTTTCAAAATATAAAACGTTTGTAACATCTTTGTACTAGCTCCAGTTTCAAAAAATCATCCAGAAAATCGCTACGAACGCAATACTGCAAGTTTCGTACCCGAATTAAAATATTTGTAAGAATTCCATTTTTTCCCTTGTTATATTCAAATTAAATTCTATTATTACATTTTCAAGGTGTTACATTCTCCCTCTTAAAAGGATTTCGTCCTCGAAATCAACAAGGATGGAAAAATGTAACTCATGTGTTTAAAAACCAATAACTACAATCATCTACTCATCCATCATTTGCTGAAAACCATCGTCCTTAGTAAAACTTCTAATTGAATATGTACATGCAAGCGTGGAATGCGTATGAACCTATATTAGTGCAAAGAGTAGGCGGTCTTCTGATATAGTCAGCCTTCTTCGATGCAAGTGCTTATGCCATGTATCCAAAATGTATGCAACATCCTATGTAAATATACTTGCAATTCTATATAAATGCACAACTATTCAATCTACATGCACAACCATATGTATATAACTCAACAAAATAGCATAAGTGATGAGGTAAGTGTATACTAACTAGAGAATATATTTGCCTAAGTGTGCAAAGACTAATTCAATAAATATATCCATTAGCATCCATCATCCAAAACATGTCCTAATGACATGCTCGCAACCATTCCTAATATCTAGTTGTCTCTATCTATGGGGTATACTAAGTTAGAACCTAGAAACAAAAGTGACATATACTTAATTATCTAAAATGAAAATGTACTAGAAAAGAGTTTGTATGGGTAGCTCGAATCTTCTTCTCAGGCTTCCATGTACTATCAACTGGGTCGTCTCTTTAACATCCCGTAAAATTAATGATAATTAATAAATAATCAATACGACTCCAAAAATGGAATTTGAGCAAACATTGGAATTTGGCCATGACACTTGCACCATTGTGTTCATGATGATTTTCTGAGTAACTTTTATATTTGGAGTTCTACGATCGGAGTTAAAATGAAAAAGTTATCAACGTTTGAAGTTTTTGAAGCAAAAATAATTAAAACCAAAAAAGGAAATAAATAACATTAAATACGGGACTCCATTGGTTGATCCCCTACATGGGCTGATTGATCGCTAGCAGTCGAGGGCTATAGGGGAGCGGTCGATCGGTTTGATCATGGCGGCAAGGGTTTGAACCTCGGCCAATGGTTTGGTTTAATAATTTTAATATAACGGTTACGATTGATTCATGCGCCTATAAATAAAGGCTTAACCCATCACTTCTCTTCTCATATTTTCTTATCCAAGAAGAAAAACTCTACCATTTTCTCTTCTCTGCTACTTTTAAAAATTATAAAATATTATATATAAATATATAATAGGAGAAGGGTAGAAAATAAAAGAGAAGAAGAGAATGAGTGAATCAATGCTAGGGAAAAAGGTAATTTTTATAATTATAAATTTATATTCCTCTAAAACCCAAATCTATTATTAGATCTATAATTATAATAATATGTATACATCTTGTTATACATATTCTTTTAGATTAGAAAGGAAAATGAGTCAAGCAAAGGAATTGAGTCAGTTTGGAGATTTGGAAAGCTTTAAAAGACGAGTGAGAAATTATATAATTTATTTATAATATTGAAATTTATATCATTGGATTTTATCTAACTATTATGCCTAAATAATATATGATGAATTGTAGGCTTAAAACAAATGTATAGAAATATTTCCTAGATATTCAATAAAATATGTAACTGGAATAAAATAGGATGTACAACCTAATCTGGAAATTTGAATTCACTCCCAAATATTTATTATTGTAGAATGTTTGTTTATTCTAGATCTATATTTGGGATGTAAATTAGGTTGCCCTAGTTGACCTGGAATTTGAATTTATATATTTTGATTTATTTGGAGCGAGTTCCATGTAATTTTCATAAATTATCCAATTCCAAAATATGTATAAAAGCGCATTGTTTGAATTAACAAGGGATATACCAAAAAGTGAAAGAGATGTGTAAGATATGGATATTCATTTTCGTAGTTTACACTGTCTATTTGAATAAAGGAAAGAAATAATTCCTTGTAATTTCAAACGAAGCAAAGAACTTACTTTTAATTAATTTATGGAAAGTTATAATGGAAATGAAAAGGCAACTCTGATAAAAAAGAACATGGAATTAAATTCGAGTTTAGAAATTAATAGTTAGAATTATAAATAAATAAATAAACAAAGAAATACTTATAACCACACTTAACGTTCAAAAATAAAAAATATATATAAATAGCGTAATTTTCGACGATATTCGTATTAGTTATTGACAACGTAGTAATTATAGAACTAGGATTTATGGACATTAATTACGGATATAATGGACAATAAATTCATAATTAGTTGAGAGTTAAAAAGGAAATAAATAAGGACTGATTAGATAATTTAATATGGCATTTATGGAAAAACCAAATAGGCAAAATAGATGGATTTGGAAATTGGTAAATAGATTAAATGAATTAAATGAGGATTGATAAGTGATTGTCCAGTTTTGACATAAATAACCAATTATTATTAGTAATAGACATTTATTAGACATTAGAAGGAAACCAAAGCCTAAACGTATAAATTAGGAATAACTACATAGTGAACAAGTAAGTATTAATACTATTAAATATACATAGAAGACAATATAATTTTCGTGGAAGGAAATTATATAGCTTTAATTATACTTTTAGGACAAGCGTGAATTAGTGGGCCTAGCCCAACATAGGCTTTTGGTGATAGGTTTGGTTTAGTGGGTTGAGATGCAAGGTCAGTAGAGTTACATAACAGAAGTCTGTCCTTCACTTAGAGGCTACCAATAGTCGTGTACGCTTACTAGTGATTTGGGACATTTCCAACCATAGGACCCATGGGGAAGGGATATGCCTTGCAAATAGGTAGGGGAAAATTTACAGAGGGTTTGCCTCGAATTTAAAGTATCAAATGACCTAGTACTTTTAAGGAAATGGGTTTTATTCATATCCAATAAGAGGTAGTAAGTAATTGAAAATGGCATTTTCCTTGACTTACTTAGGTTAGTCTAAAAGGGATGTCAGTAGTGGAAGATATACGGGCTATGTCAGTATTTTAGTATCAGTATTTAGTTATAGGTCTAGCATATAGGCTATGACCACCAGCAATCTCGAGCGAGCAGTATCAAAGACTTGGGTCACCCCTTAATAAATTTCGCTTTCTACTAGTATAGAATCCATATAGGAGATGCACAAACCTAGAGGTGGATGATTAGGTGAAAAATTAGTTTATCGGGGGTAGGCTAATTAACCCTTAGATGAGTCTTTGAGTTGCATTAGTAGTATGGCAATTAAATTATATATTATATTATAGAGCCATATATTGAAGTCATTGATCTTTGTAGCTAGTACCGATTGACTAGCGTTGACGTCGCAGAGGGCCTACTTCGAGGAATTGAGGTAGTAAATGGTCATGGGTATGTCTCCTCCCTATTTAAGAAGTATTTAGTGTTCGAGTTTATGGGTAGTGGAACGATCAGACATATATGTGGATAGACATATACTTATATAGTTATACCTTGGAGAAGGTTAGGTTAGACATATCGTGCGTGCACATAAGATTTAACGGATTAGCCGTAAATAATAGACATAACATTTAATTGGAAACCAATCGACATAAATTAATGGGATAGGTAAAGTATGTTGTTTTCCAATCACCAATACATTGTTCTAACCTTTTCCTCATAATAACCCTTAGGTTAGATTTAGAAGGACTGGATATTGGAGCAAGATGGAAACTGCAAGTGGTGAAGTCTTCTTAATCATACTCGGAGCTGATAAGACAAATAACTATCCAAGAATGATATTCCAAGGTAGTAGGCTCCACTATGAGTTTATATTGATTGTACTCTGATATACTTGTGTTTATTATAGGTTACTAAAACCAATTACCCATGCCCTAATCGGCTTGGGTTTCGATTTAGTCGAAATTCAGGCCCATCAAGGTGTGGGCTGTTACATTTGGTATCAAAGCTTAGGTTAGTCGATCATAGAAATTAGGATGCGTTGAGAGAACATATTTTTATTTTAACTTATAATTATACATAAATTACACGCCTAGCTTTATAAACTCCGACTATAGAAGTAGTTGTGATAATATTCCGAAAGGATGGACGATGCGACTATGAGTTGGAAAAATAAATAAAGTTAAATTTATACTTCTACCTTGATTACCACACAAGGAAGAGGTCATAACGTAAGGATTGGGTCAAGTAGAGCATGAGCATGACATAAAGAAGAACCCTGGAGGCTGGATGATATTTGACTCCTTTGTTGGGTGTAGACTACCTTATGATTATGGGTTTTGGTGGATTGCCGATTAAAGGTGCACATTTCATCCAAACAAATGGGAAGTAAGAACCTATATATTGCAAGCATCATGAAGTAAGGTATGAAGAAGGAGTGGAGAAAGTTCCTGCAAGGAGGTATACACTAGTCACCACACGAACATAAACTAGATTTTCGATGGAGATGAGTTAAGGATGGGTAGGGAAGAAGGAGTGTTCTAAGGATATGGCAATAATAGTCCATTTCTAAGTCCTACCCCATGTGAAAGAATTTGATAAAAAGGTTTTTAAGAATTTCTCGAAATGTTTTGAATGAGTTTTTCAAAGGATTTATTGGGAGGTTATTGCTTTGAAAAAGTAAGAAAATTTTGAAATTCGTAATTTGAAACTTAGTTGAGTCAAAAGTTTATGATTTTAATGTTTTTAGTAAAATGGTTTTTCATTTTTAAAATTCTTAGTTTAAAATTGGTTGAGTAAAAAAGTTTTCGATTTAAAGGTTTTTAAAAGGATATTTCATTTTTAAAATATATGTAAAATAGAACGTAGATTGGGTTCAACGATTTTTCCTATTGTGTAAATTGGAATGTCCATTTCAAAATTCTGTTCAAGGGGTAGATAAGTAAAAATGGTACTTGATTCAAATGGAGTATATAGAATAGAACGGTAAGAACACTCGACAATTTAGACAGAAATAACATTAGGAACACACACACACACAGAGGATTATTAATCTAATTATAGATAATATAGTAGAAAAATAATAGGCATATGATAGGAAGAATGGATAAATTCTATGGATATATAGGAATTGCGCATATAATTTAGATAGACGCTTAGATAGATGTTGCAATTGCACATATCTTTTGGAAGTCCCCCTCTTGTTCTATGAAAATCTTCGTTTAGGGTGGAAGCGGAGATAGCATGAGTAATAGGAAAATAATAGGGTGAAAGTTATCCATATATACTCCACTTTTCATGGTTTAAAGTTATGGAAGATGTTTTTGAAAAAAATGGTTTTGTATGATAATTGAATTTTTGAATGTTTTGAGTTAAAATCCTATTTTTGAAAGAAGTAAATATCTGTTGTAGAAAGTCCTTAAAATGGTAAAATCGGTTAGAAAAGGGAAAATTTTCATGGTTCCTTTTTGGAACCAAGTAATTTTTGAATTTGATAAAAATGTTTCTAAGTTTATATTTATGAAGATAAAGGTTTTGGATTAGGTACTTCATGATCGTGAAGTTTGTTTTATAAAGAATGGCAAAAACCAAACCAAGATTTTAATATGGAGTAGATAGGTATCACTACTTAGATAAGACAGGTAAAGGTTTTAGGCCATGGCTAAAATAGCTATGAATGCTTGTAGGATAGCAACAAGAAATCCCCGTTGAATATAAGGAATGTTGGTATGAAACTAAGAATATTTATTAGAGATGTGTGGAAGTCATGAGAAGAACCTTCAAAGAAATGGTGAAGGGTATCAAAGCACAATTTTGTGAGCCCCATGGTATACTTGCAAGAAGGATCAGGGATGTAGAGGAAGTAAATAACAAAGTTTGAGGATACTGTCAAGAGATTTTGATTTAGGGAAGATAGTAATATGGTTAGAGAAGAGAGTAGCGAGATGACAAACACACATGAAGGACGTTGGTTGACTCAAAGCTGAAGAAGGCAAGATCAGTGGTTGGGAAGTTATTCCACCAAACAAATTTTCGGATGAGTTATTATAAATATGCATAGTTCATATTTCTTACTCATTATGGTGTGGGGATGCACAATTTATCTCATAATCGGGTATAATAATTGAAGTAATGGATGGATCGCATTTATTTAAAGCCAAGAAGGAGAGTTAAGGAAGGTGGGTGATAGTGAAATGGCATAGTAGGAAGGTCAATCTTAATTTAGTAAGGAGTGTTAGGGCCACAACATTATTAACACCAATTGATGATGAAATGGCAGCTTCCGGCAAAAATTTCTTTTTTGGTTTTTGGGTTATAATCGCTAGTTGTCTCCCTTGGGTTATTAGAAAAGCATACGATATGGTATGAGATATGCTCCTATTTTATCACTATGTTGACTTGATGAATGGGATAAGACTGCTATATAAATATATTGAAAAATAGTGTAAATAAGGAAATCTTATAAGGACACTTAACTGGCGATAAAATTGTAGGTAAGAATGGAAGTTTGTAAAATAAATTAGAAAATTAAGTTAGCAAATAAAAATTAGAAATAAATTTTTGTAAGAAAATTAAATTTTAACAAGCGAAGGATATGGAAAGGTTTTTACGAAGTTACAGGTCACTGTCCCTATGCCTTAAAAACTAAAATTTATAAATAGGCTTGTAGGTAGTTTGTTGTTTTAGAGTAAAAGAAAAGGAAAGGTTCCCTAAATCTAGGATTAACTGCACAATACTAAGGTCAATCATACACATTTGCTCATAGATCGAGTCCCAATTACGTTAAGACGTTGCCTGATTGTTTTAAGGATGGAGTGGCAAATGTTTTGAAAAATTGTGTTCCGGTGCTTTTGGAAATTTTTGTTTATGCACTTTTGAGAAGTTGGGTTCAAATGTTTTCAGAATATTTCAGCCAAGTGCTTTTGAAAAAAAAATATATAACAAAATATAATAATAATAATAAAATGGTATTTAAATGCTTTTGGGAATTTGATTTTTCAAACCATTTTGCAAATTTGATTGGAACAGGGGAATTTTTTTTGATGAAAAATGAAATATTTTCAATTTTCTAGGGTCACATGCTTAACATAGGACGAGTAGACATGTTATTGAATATGAATTTTACTGTCCGACAAGGGCGACATTATAATAAATATAGATACTACCAAGGGAAAAAACTATTTTAACTTTGAAATTTCTATTTCCATACTTTGTTAATAGTAAACAAACTTGTGCTTAGGATAATTGCATTTTAGCATCCAAAAATAAACCTCCTTATGTGTATTGTACTTGGAAAAATTGAGAAAGTTTTAGGGGTAGTATTGAAGGTTCCATGGTACAATGGAATAGGTATCCAAAAGAAGGATGGAATTGTAAAAAAATTCATCCAAATACCTTTTTTGGCATAGGAGCATGGATTCGGAATAACTGGATTTTCAAAAAATTTGGATGTTAAAAATTATGTGCTAGATTTTCGATCATAGGGATTGGATGCAAAATTGGTTGAACCGCACATTCACTCGAGGGAGTGTGGAAATTTTTGTGTAAAAAATGATTTTTGAAAACTTGCATACATACAGAACTGCCAGTATATCTAGGTTGTTTGTAGCATATTTTTGAAATATTTTTTTAAAATAGAATGCATGTATATTGGAGGCTTCGATTTAGAGTCATTCTACATACATGTTTATATTTGTGATACACCATGCACTTCTACACGTTTGGCTGCAAAACGGTTGTATTTCCTTAATTATTTCCAATTTCAAAACTTCAAACGTCAAAACTTTTTCGTTTGACCTTCGGTCCAAAAAGTTTATATATGAAAATCGAACAGATAATCGCCACGAACCCAACGGTGTAACTTTCATGGCCAAATTTTAATGTTTATAAAAATTCTATTTTGCGGAATTATCACTTATTAATTAATTTTTTTAGAATTAATTATCGTACAAATTACGGGGTATTACATGAGCCATATGTCTCAAAGGCATCACCATAAGCCTAGCGGCTTTCTCAAGGTCAATTCTAAACTTAATTCCTCTTTGGGGCGGAATTTTTAGAAACTTTAGGGAATATGTCTGAAAACCTTTAACTACGAAAATAAATGCTAACTCATCATGTGGTAGGTCTAATGAATACAAATACGACTTCATAATGGAAATGTTAGGCTCATACAAAACTATCAAATCATGTTTCCGGTGACTACTCAAACGAACAACCCTCTTATCTTAATCCAAAACTACTCCATACCGTGTCACCAAATCCACTCCTAAGATCAATATGTATCCCACAAATCTAAGCAAATATGCATCATAATTTAACTTCAGACCGTTTACGACCAACTTAAGATCATGGAAAATAGTAGACAAATGCGTTAATCCCTTGATATGATTCGATACAGTAACGATCTCGTGCACAAAGTCAAGGGTTATTCCTAATCTTTCCACTAATGCATTAGCTATAAATGAATGCGATGCACCAATATCAAACAAAAATTAGGTAGGTAAATCAAATAGTAATAACAAACCTTCCATAACCGACTTCCCTTTCTTCTGGGTCATTGGTGCAATGCTGGCGAGGGTACAACTTCCAATAACAATCTGACTCTCCTTCTATAATGCTGGGTAGTCCCTCTTATAGAATCTTACCACATTGATAACATTTTGTTCCCTTTTGGAGGTTCATCCTATATATCATGGCTATGTGCCATGTCTTATTACACCTCCTATATATAGTAACCGTTGATGCCAAAAATAGCACAATGCCTAAAAACCTGTATAAATATCGAGATATAGCATAAAATAAATGTAAAGTAGTAAGAACACCAAGTTTTTTTATAGTGGTTTGGTAATCTATGGCCTACGTCCACTTTATATTTTATTTATTAGAGATTTTAGAGAGGTTGAAATCATAAGTACAAGAATTGACGGATTCTAAAGCTTAAAACTGTCAACAATGTCTGCCTTCATGACTATTGTGAAGAGGGATAGGGGATGAAGAAGGAGAAGTGCTCAAATGTCTTAAAAGATCCTCATTTGGTTGCCATATGGTTGATATTTATAGGAGAAACTGCTATGCATATCCATAGACTAGAGTTGTACAAGGTCTAAATGCAAGCCCATGAGTGGAGGATAAAGCACGTCAGCCCATTTCCCAATATGGGCCTCTTGGTACCAAGAGGTTTATGTTGGTGAAAACCGCTCCTTCTCATTTTCTTTTCTCTCCCATCTTTAATTCGATGTATTCCAAACTCTTTTCCATAAAGGTTGAGCCATTCCAGATGATTTCCTTGATTCCGCTTACCTCGTCTTGTTTTCTTTTCTTTCTTCTTATAGATCCTTAAAGTTGTTCATCTATTCATCGAGAGAAACACTTCACCACGATTGCTAGAGGTTGAGCATCAAGTATCAGAAGTTTGCGCTGCCAAGTGGAGGAAAATCCTCTCGGTGCCAAGAGGTTCCTCTCGATACTGAGAGCTCCACTTAGCCCTATTTTTCTTCAAACTTGTAAAATTCCATCTTTCGATCCTTCTAAGTGTGTCACCAAGTTCTTGAATCTTTTTGCCTTCATCTTGACATTCAAATTCTAGTTTCAAATATGCTTGGTCAAAAAGCTGGTTAACACTAACCTTTTTCTTATTCTGCCCACCTTACGGGCCTTCATTCTTATTTTTGTTCTAATATCCAACCGACAATTTCTCCTTATTAAAATCTCCACTCATAGCATTCAACAAAGCCGCCTCAACTAACCACTTAAAAGTTGCTCTAAATGGTACTTAACTCAGGGTCAACTCCCTCTGCAGTGAATTCAATTCCTTTGCAAATCTCATAGCTTTTGTCTCTTGGGTATTTATCAATTCAAAATCCAAACTTCGCTAACTTATTAAGTTGATTCACATACTCCTTTATAGTCATGTCCCCATGCTTAAGTTGAATAAACTCCTCCAACAAAAATCCCCTCTAAGTCCCAAAAAAGAATTTCGTCTCAAACTTCCTATTCAAAATCTCCTAAGTAATGGTATTCTCATCTGTCTCAGCCATGACAATCTCCCACCAATTAGCGGCCTCTTCCTATAGATGCCAAACAGTTTGTTGCCCCTTAGACTCATCATTTAATCCCAATAAGCCAAATATCTTCTCACAGATCGTTAGTCGTATCTTGGTTGCTGCGTATGATTCTGTCCGAACATATGACTTTCCATCTAAGTTGGCAAAATCTTGTTCGATGGTGGAACAACAACCACAGCTTCGATCGTAGCAATTGATTCGGTGGAGGTAGTAGTGGTACTAGTCTAAGCAGTTGCTTGGAGATACCTGCAGAACTAAAGGGGCTTATTCATGCCAGGAATCTCAAGGACATCCACTCGGATACTCGCGCCTGCCCTAGCATTAACTCAACCAACGGTTGTCTCTGTTCCAGTTTCATCTAAATTATTCATACTTCAGTTATCTATGAATGAGATTCATTAGCAACTCCTTATTAGATAATCAGAAACTGGAACAGAATACGGTGTACTCATATATATATATATATATTCAATTCGAATCTTATATACCATTTTATATATTTTATAAAATATACAACTACGCTCCCTTAGTATGTCCCAAATCCTGTAACGTATGCTCTTATACCAAATGTAGCAACCCACCATTTTAGAACCCCGTAATTACACAATAAAGTCTCGAACTGATGAGTCATTGGGTGATGATACATATTGATATATAGAGAGAGTATAAAACAAAAACTATATTGATTGATAACTTTTAGAGTCTCATAATGAATGATCACACAAAATATCATATTTCACAAATATATTTATTCAGATAGATAATATTACTACATCAATTTATACAAATCAAACCAATGGGATCCACAAACACTGTCACATCATGTCCTTAATATGCAATTTGTTTTACAACATTTATAACAATATTTACAAGTCCACACCTCCTAGTCCATCATGTCTCCAAACTCCATCAACCTTTATGATATGGAAAAAAGAAAATATAAAAGTGGGTCAGACATACGTCTGAATGAGAGAAGCCAAACTAATACACATATATTACTGTGACAGTGGTATAACATGATTTAAGCCTAAAGTATAGTACCTTCTGGTCATGCCCTATGCACTACATAATAATATTATACTATCTAAAAATGATCCAGTCCCGAACACCTACTATAATGGATCCCCTATACGTAATCCAGTCTTGCTACCTATGGTAAAGGATTAAATGTCTACAGCTACTATCCGATCTCACCACCTGCAGCAAAGGATAGTAATATGTATTAGACTCATGCCTGGTCCTATCATATGCGATATAGGTTGACTTTTGTCCACATCAAAACTCTTTGACCAACCTCGTTGCTCTACAGGAGAACGTACGTCAACACCATGAGTCACGGACCTACAGCATGTGCTACATGATTCAAGTATTCGTTTATCGTCCTAATCTATAAATATATTAATCATTCCAAACCCGTATGCACTATACCCCTATATCTTCATTATCATTAAAATTCACATTCAAACAATAGACATATATTGCAAGATATCACCATAGAGCTGTCAGAGAACACCATGCAGAAAGTCAGGTCGTCATATGTTGATTCGGGCGCTCAAAACCCAAGTACCCAAAACTGATTTGTACATCGGTGAACCGGTGTGCACCTACTGGTGCACCGATGGACATTCCAGTTAAGGGATTTCTTCCTGTTTTGTATACTTTTAATTCCAGATTTTAATTATTTACTTCATTCTTCGTTTTGGTGACTTTATCATATATACACAATATCTACTATGTTTCTAGGGTTCTAACATGTTCATATACATCAAATTATGGTTTCTATGATGTTTTGATTCGAATTGGTGTTGAAATTAGGTTTTTATCAATTTCTTACATACAGAGTACGTACATTTATTTTCATAGATTCAGATTTCATTATTGAAATGACCCTGCCAATTTTGCCTTAAGTTTTAATGAATTTTTTTTACATTCCTATAATTAATATTCTCAGAGTCATTTTCTTTTCAAACAATTTGTCCAAGATTTAAAATTCCTTTTTAATATAAGTATATTAATTTAATCATAGAAATATACATAGACATATGATGATGTATATGTCCCTCTTGTTTAAATCAGAGTATACATATATTTAAATTTTGTAAACAAGAGCATATTCTGTTTGATTCGAATTGAATTTGAATTTCTCATCCCATTATTAATTCTCATGTCTTTGATACTTATAATATATGAATAGATCCTGCTCATATTTTTTTTAGTGATAACTTTAATTATTCAAATTAAGATTTATCAATAATTTATCTTGACAAGATAATTTCTGAATACTTGAGATTATATTATTATTTTTGTACAGTTCAGATGTTTGATATCCGATTAAGACCAGAAAATGATATTTACATATATCATTTTCGGCCCATGATTTTTTTTTGAGATTTTTTTTGTTTTTAACTTATCCCATAAATCAACCAATGTTTTGTTCTCATGCATATTGGTTTCTAGATTTTTTTCTGAAAGTGTTTGTATATGGTGCAATCCCTGGATTTTTGGTGAGCCAGGTTTTGATTGTAGAGTGCTCTCTGGTTTGACAGTGCAAACCAGTTCCAAAATGCACATATGTGTATAGCATTTGAAAGGAAGTTTTGGTTTGAACACTTGTTAAATGGACAAGAGGTTTTATAATGCATTTCACTATTGAATTGCAGACCAATATGATCAACCAGACAAACATCAACCATGTCTCTTAAAATGTGATTCATATGCAAACTACTTGATGCCTTATTTAAGATATACATTTCACAAAACAGCTCACAATGGACTTGAATTCTTTTACAAAATTTTCCAATAAAAAGGTAACAAAATACTTGAAAGATTACCCCGAGTTAAACCATATTTTATCCCAAACTTAATGCTTTTTAAATAACACCAGATTGACTAATGCAAATTATAGAATAGGTTAGTTAACTGCTCAAATATATATTTTTTCTTTCAGATTTTGGTAAATAATACTCTAAACTTGTTCTCTTGTTCATAACTCAAATAATCATTAAATTCTCAAATCTTAATACACAACAAAATGTAACTATAAACATCCAGTTCAGACCAACATAGCAAATTCATTACATAACAAGAAGTTTAAAAAAAACATAAGTTTTCATGATTACATGCAGATAAATCATCCTATGCTCTTAAAGCATGCTTTTCCATTTTTCTCATTAGCCATAATCTTCTTTCCTACTTATGTCTTGCATCCCCTGAAAAAGCATTAGTGCCTGCCTCAGTTTGAATTGAGACAATCCCATATGCCATGAGCAAATAAGGGTCAGATCAATGATCTGGTATGGGCACCATCAATATATTCTTGGTATTAAGCAAATAAATGTTACATAAGCATTAACCAGTTGCTTAAACAATTTCTTAAATCAACTATGTTACTATATTTCAGATAAACTGTTATGCGAATGCAATGACTTCATAAATTAACCATTAGCACAAACATGATTATGCAAACATTCACATTAATCTGCAGCAATCAGATACCCTGGAACACTCATGGTTCCAAATCAACAATCCAAGAAATACTCATTTTCTTATTTTATAACTTTTGCATTGCCTTTGCAAATACCATTTTAATCCTAACCTCATCTGCTATCAAGGAATCACAGGGACACATTGCAATGAACTAATTCACATCATTGCACAAAGATCTCAGGGTTTAAACAAACCATGTGCCAAACTTGCATACCTCAAATATGACAAGCATTCCAGCAGCCTTCTTGGCTCACAATTCTTAGTTCATTTACCAAATTTATATTTATTTAATCCTGTTATCAGATAGGTAAGTGAACATGTCACTGTGTTCATTGAAACACCCCTGTAATTCTACAAGCATATTTTTCCAAACAGATAATTATTTCCAAGGATACTGCTAACATATATCTTATCTCTGAATTAAGTACAAGAATATTTATACTGAGAATAGAAACATGGCATAATGAATTTTTTTATTATCTACAAATAACTATGATTAAACCAGATTCAAGATCTAGCTGAATCATAATTTTTGTCTTGTAGATTTTTGCTATTTGATCAGGGATTCAGCACATAGAAATTTCTATTGCATACCTAATATCTTTTCTAAAGCCTCAGCACTTATACAATGTATATTGCAGCTTATTTTCATTTTCTTTGTTGAGATTTACTTGCCATGATTCTATATCAGATATAAGTATTCTTCCCCTGATTCCAAGATCTGATGTCTTAGCTTTTAAAAATAAAACAGTAGCTTGCACATCCATAATAAAACATCTTATTAGATCAAGGCCATCCAAAGAGCATCCATAACAAAACATTACATCAAATCAAAATCATTCAAAGAGTATTAATAAAACTGTTTTTTAACAGAAACTAGAAAAATATCAATAGCAACATAAAGGTTTGGCTGCCTCTTATCAGGTCTTAATGCCATGAATCTAGTGATATTACTCACCTAAATTCTTCCTGCCTTTGCTAAAAAATCCCAATATGTTTCTCCCTCTTCTTTTCTTCTTTTTATTTTTATTTTTAAGCAACTCGGGTAAAATGATTTTCTGGTTATAACTACCTATTTATAAGCATTTCCACTAGGGTTTTACCAAGATAAAATTCCATTTCTGTCCTGTCTAGTATCATGCATTTTGTATTCACATTTCCATCCTTAATACCCTGGCCATACTTGTTAATTAGGATCAGTACTTTCTTCCTTTTGCTTTTCCAGAAAATTGCTATTTTTGAATACTTGCTCAAGTCATGTTAAATGTGTGACTTCACTATATTTTATATTTTATTCATTTCTGAAAATCCTCTTTACTATTTTTACCTACACATGCTTACTTACTTATTATTATATCTCCTACCATTTTAATGTTGCTTTTCTTACTCAGTTCCAATATATTCCAGCTTCAAAGAAAATGTATCTGGGTATAAGCATTTGTATACATATATCTATTTAATTCTTCCTTACTTCCTGAAAAATATTCACATCATATATTTCATATTTTTAATCTCAATATACTAATATATTTTTAATTTCAGCATGTATGCATATCCAATTTTATAAAGAGTATTTAATTTTAATGTACACAGAAAAATGTATTTTAATTGGTTTAATAATTCATATTTCAAAATCATATTTGAAATGCTTCCTTTCTTTGTTTATTTATTTTATTATCATTTTTTTTCCAGAGATCTTAAACCTTTTTCCTTATGCCATTTCCAGTGTGCACGTGCACACATACTCTTGCACATCATTTCATCAAGAAATCCTTCAACATTTTATCTAAATATTTTTAGAACTGAATTATTTTATTAAAATAATTTTCCTCAAAATTTTGTGGCATTACATTCACCCCTCCTTTTAGGAATTGTGTCCTCACAATTTCTTTAATACTTATAACAAGCATTTAATGATTCTAAGGAATCCATCAAACATATGCATAAGCAAACAAATTAAATCATAACAACCATATATATTAGATTATTTTTTTCAAAATTTTTAAAATTACCTTTAATCTGCAAAAAGCTTAGGATAATCTATCCTAATTTTGTCTTCTAGCTCCCACGTACAGTCATTAGGATTAAGACTCCACTCGATCTTGACCAGTTTCAAAGTTTTACTTCTTAATTTCTTTTCTTCTTTAGCTAAAATCCCCACTGGTTCTTTCTCATAAACCAAATTAGGATTTATTTGAATTTGGGTAAGCTTTTACAGAATTTCTTCTTTATCATGTACCCACCTTCTAAGTTGTGACACATGAAACACATTGTGCATTGCTTTCATTTCCTCTGGCAGTTCTAATTTGTATGCTAAAGAGCCTATTCTTTCCAGAATCTTATAGGGTCCAACATACCTTGGTGTGAGTTTTCCCTACTTGCCAAACCTCAGAACCTTTTTCATGGGTGAAACTTTTATGAAAACAAAGTCTCCCACTCCATATTCCACTTGCTTTCTCTTCATGTTTGCAAATTTCTTTTGCCTATCTTGAGCTGCTGCCATCCTTCTTCTTATTAGCCCAATTTTCTCTGTAGTTTCTTTTACATATTCAGGGCCTAAAACAGCCCTCTCTCCTGTCTCTACCCAACATACAGGTGATAAACATGGCTTTCCATATAAGGCTTCAAATGGAGCCATCCCTATGGTGCTTTGATAACTATTATTGTATGTAAACTCAGCTAGATGGAGATGATCCTCCCAGTTGCCTCCAAAATCCAATGCACATGCTCTCAATAAGTCTTCCAGAGTTTTGTTCACCACCTCAGTTTGTCCATCTAATTGTGGATGGTAGGCAGTGCTTAAACATAACTCACTCCCCATGGCCTCTTGAAAACTTTTCCAGAATCTTGAGGTGAAGATGGTATCCCTATCACTCACAATGGTTTTGGGAATGCCATGTAATCTCACCACCTCTTTCATGAATATCTGAGCCAGTTTTGGTGCATTTCTTTCTGATTTTACTGGGATAAAATGTGCTACTTTAGTTAGCCTATCCACTATTACCCAAATGCTTGTGTTTCCTCTTTTAGATCTAGGCAGGCCATCTATGAAATCCATAGATATATCCTCCCATTTCCACTATGGTATGCTTAGAGGTTGCAACAGTCCTGATGGTCTTTGTGTCTCTGCTTTAACTTGTTGGCAAGTCATACATTTTGCAACATGCTTGGCCACATCTGATTTCATTCCCTTCCACCAAAAATTCCTTTTCAAATTTTGATACATTTTTGTACTGCCTGGGTGTATGGAGTACTTACTCCTATGATATTCATTTAAAATTTCCTCCTTCAATTCTGTGTTTTCTGGAACACATATCCTATTCTTGTTTCTCAAATAACCATTTTTATCAATGTGATAATTTGTCACTTCTTCTCCTTTTGATATGAGAGTTTTCTTCTCAACTATATTAGAGTCTTGGTCTTGCATTTCACTTACCTTCAAAATTAATTCAGATTGAAGTGTCATCAAACTCAATTTCCCTCTATTTTCTTGTGCACCATGCACATGCACATCCATGTGCACACAGCCATTCTCCCCAATTTCTAACTCAGTAAGCAAAGACAAGTCCTTAAAATCTTCTATCATCATCATAGCTAACTTAGCATGTTGTCTACTTAGAGCATCGGCAACTTTGTTTGCTTTTCCTGGTGTATAGAGTATATCTAAGTCATAGGCAGCTAGAAACTCCACCCACCTATGTTGCCTCATGTTTAAATCTTTCTGTGAGAATAAATATTTTAGTGCCTTATGATCAGTGTACAAAATAAATTTGGCACCTAATAAGTAATGTCTCCAAAGCTTCAAGGCATACACTACTGCTGCTAGTTCAAGATCATGGGTTGCATACCTAGTTTCATGTGGCTTTAATTGCCTAGATGAATAGGCTATTACTTGGTCTTGTTGCATTAACACAGCCCCTAGCCCAGAGCCACTTGCATCAGTATACACAATTAAGTTTTCATTACCTTCTGGCACTCTCAGTACTGGTGCATTAACCAAAGCTTCTTTTATTTTGATAAAAGCTTGCTCACATTTTTCAGTCCATACAAACACTTGATTCTTTCTAGTTAAATTTGTAAGTGGTGATGACATTTTAGAAAAATCTTTTATAAACCTCATATAATATCCTGCCATCCCCATAAATGATCTAATCTCACTCACTGTACTTGGTCTTTTCCAGGCTTGAATTGCTACAACCTTATTGGGGTCCACTGAAATTCCTTTTGCAAAATAACATGGCCAAGGAAATGTACTTCTTCTTTCCAAAATGCACATTTTGAAAATTTTGCTTTTAAATCTTTTTCTCTCAATCTAGACAAAACCAGATGCAAATGATTTTTATGCTCTTCTACTGTTTTGGAATAAACCAAAATATCATCAATAAAAATTAGCACAAACTTGTCTAAATAATCTCTGAATATTCTATTCATTAAATCTACAAAATATGAAGGAGCATTTGTCAACCCAAATGGCATAACTAGAAACTCATACAAACCATATCTGGTGTTAAATGTAGTGTACTTAACACTTGAGTCCTCAACCTTCATCTGATGGAACCCAGATGCCAAGTCTAACCTAGAAAATATTTTAGCTCCACTTAGTTGATCAAAGAGATCATCAATTCTAGGCAATGGGTATTTATTTTTAATAGTAACTTTATTTAGCCCTCTGTAATCTATACACATTCTCAAAGTACCATCATGTTTTCTTACAAACACTACTGGAGCACCCCAGCATGAATTACTTGGCCTTATAAATCCTTTGCTTTCTAATTCTTCTAACTGATTTTTCAATTCTTTCAGTTCACTTGGCCCCATTCTATAGGGTTTCTTTATTATTGGGCTTGCTCCGGGAATAAGATTGATCTGAAACTCTACTGGTCTATGGTGTGGAACACCCTTAACCTCCCCAAACACATCCAAGTATTCATCGACTATGGGAATTTCTTCAATAGTAAGTTCACTGGAATCTTTTTCCAAATCAATTAAATGATATAATTTTCTTTCTTTGGCTACTTCACATAAAATTGTGATTCTCTGGCTCCTAAGATTTTGCAATGATATGGTGGATGATTCTAAGTTAATTATGGCTTTAAATTGCCTTAACCAGTCTACCCCCAATATAACACCTATATTTGGGTAGTTTAAAACATACAAATTGGAAATGAAAATGTTTCCACCTATGTTTAATTCCACATCCACACAAATCATATCTAGAACACTAGAACTCCCCAGTGGACTTTGTATAAACAATGGAGTTTCAACCAATATGCAATTTAATTTTAGCATTTTAACTAGTTCATAAGAAATCAAAGAGTGAGTTGCCCCAGTGTCATATACTACTGCTCTGGGTATGGTACAAATAAGTAATATACCTTCCACTTGGCTATGATTCTCAGCATTAATTTCTATTGTAGATTTTCTTTTGCCCTCCAGATTTGCTAACTTCCCTTGCTGCTTATACTCAGGACAGTTCCTCTTCATATGCCCCTCTTTCCCACATAGGTAGCATTTGAAGGCTCCTCCTTTTAAATTTAGGCACCTTGGTTTTATGTGTCCTTCCTTTCCACAATGATGGCAGACCAATTTCTTCTTAGCATCATTAGCCTTGGTGTCATTGGCCTTCTTGTTGTCTGTCTCCTCCTTCTTTTTATCATAAGGGTGATATCTCCCCTTATTCTTCTTGTTATTTTGGTTCTTAAAATTCCTGTACTTCTCTCTTTCCTTGTCATGTCGTTCCAATTTTAAAGCTAGATCTATTACTTGATCAAAAGTCCTATCTGCATATGGTAGCATGGCTCTGCTGAGTCCTGGGTTCAAACCCCTAATGTACCTATCATTTTTGGATGCTTCATCTGCCACTAGCATTGCTCCATATTTGGATAATCCCTTAAAATTTTGAGTATACTCAGTGACGTTCAAAGTTCCTTGCCTGAGTCTAATAAATTCTTCAAGTAATGTGGTCTTAGCTAATGCTGGTACAAATCTTGCCTCCAACATTTCCTTGAATTGATTCCAAGTGATTTCATTTTCATTTCTCCCAGCTATGATCACCTCCCACTAGCCTAAAGCTACTACTTTCAGCTGTCTTGAAGCTGCTTGCCTCTTCCTCTGATTATCAAGCTGCATGTCATTGAAAATTCTATCTAGTGTTCTCAACCATGCTTGAATTTCCATCACAGTCTCAGTCCCTTCAAAACTTTAACCTCCCAAGTTTGTATAGGCCTTTAATAGTTTTGAAAGTTCCTCATGTGGGTTCTCAGGCCTATGCCCAATTCCATCCCTTAAAACCCTTACAAATTCTTGCATATCAAGCATTTGTGGTGCACTTGTTCCTGCATGATGTGATCCCCTTCCTACCTTGGTTTGCTAACCAAATTATGGGCAAATAGTATTAGTGTACTGTGAGTATTTTCTATGGTTAATATTTTCCTATTTAAATTATTTCATCCAAAACAAACAAATATAATACATTTCTAAGTATTCAGCAATCAATGCAACCATTTGCTTTGATACCAACTGAAATGACCCTGCCAATTTTGCCTTAAGTTTTAATGATTTTTTTTACATTCCTATAATTAATATTCTCAGAGTCATTTTCTTTTCAAACAATTTGTCCAGGATTTAAAATTCCTTTTTAATATAAGTATATTAATTTAATCATAGAAAATACATATACATATGATGATGTATATGTCCCTCTTGTTTAAATAAGAGTATACATATATTTAAATTTTGTAAACAAGAGCATATTCTGTTTGATTTGAATTGAATTTGAATTTCTCATCCCATTATTAATTCTCATGTCTTTGATACTTATAATATATGAATAGATCCTGCTCATAATTTTTTTAGTGATAACTTTAATTATTCAAATTAAGTTTTATCAATAATTTATCTTGACAAGATAATTTCTGAATACTTGAGATTATATTATTATTTTGTACAGTTCAGATGTTTGATATCTGATTAAGACCAGAAAATGATATTTACGTATATCATTTTCGGCCCATGATTTTTCTTTGAGATTTTTTTTGTTTTTAACTTATCCCATAAATCAACCCATGTTTTGTTCTCATGCATATTGGTTTCTAGATTTTTTTCTGAAAGTGTTTGTAAATGGTGCAATCCCTGGATTTTTGGTGAGCCAGGTTTTGATTGCAGAGTGCTCTCTGGTTTGACAGTGCAAACCAGTTCCAAAATGCACATATGTGTATAGCATTTGAAAGGAAGTTTTTGTTTGAACACTTGTTAAATGGACAAGAGGTTTTATAATGCATTTCACTACTGAATTGCAGACCAATATGATCAACCAGACAAACATCAACCATGTCTCTTAAAATTTTATTCATATGCAAACTACTTGATGCCTTATTTAAGATATATACAATTCACAAAACAGCTCACAATGGACTTGAATTCTTTTACAAAATTTTCCAATAAAAAGGTAATAAAATACTTGAAAGATTACCCCGAGTTAAACCATATTTTATCCCAAACTCAATGTTTTTTAAATATCACCAGATTGACTAATGCAAATTATAGAATAGGTTAGTTAACTGCTCAAATATATATTTTTTCTTTCAGATTTTGGTAAATAATACTCTAAACTTGTTCTCTTGTTCATAACTCGAATAATCTTTAAATTCTCAAATCTTAATACATAACAAAATGTAACAGAAAACATCCAGTTCAGACCAACATAGCAAATTCATTACATAACAAGAAGTTTAAAAAAACATAAGTTTTCATGAATACATGCAGATAAATCATCCTATGCTCTTATTAAAACTAACAAGCATGCTTTTCCATTTTTCTCATTAGCCATAATCTTCTTTCCTGCTTATGTCTTGCATCCCCTAAAAAAGCATTAGTGGCTGCCTCAGTTTGAATTGAGAGACCCCCATATGCCATGAGCAAATAAGGGTCAGATCAATGATCTGGTATGGGCAACATCAATATATTCATGGTATTAAGCAAATAAATGTTACATAAGCATTAACCAGTTGCTTAAACAATTTCTTAAATCAACTATGTTACTATATTTCAGATAAACTGTTATGCGAATGCAATGACTTCATAAATTAACCATTAGCACAAACATGATTATGCAAACATTCACATTAATCTGCAGCAATCAGATGCCCTGGAACACTCATGGTTCCAAATCAACAATCCAAGAAATACTCATTTTCTTATTTCATAACTTTTTCATAGCCTTTACAAATACCATTTTAATCCTAGTCTCATCTGCTATCAAGGAATCACAGGAACACATTGCAATGAACTAATTCACATCATTGCACAAAGATCTCAGGGCTTAAACAAACCATGTGCCAAACTTGCATACTTCAAATATGACAAGCATTCCAGCAGCCTTCTTGGCTCACAATTCTTAGTTCATTTACCAAATTTATATTTATTTAATCCTGTTATCAGATAGGTAAGTGAACATGTCACTATGTTCATTGAAACACCCTTGTAATTCTGCAAGCATATTTTTCCAAACAGATAATTATTTCCAAGGATACTGCTAACATATATCTTGTCTCTGAATTAATTACAAGAATATTTATACTGAGAATTGAAACATGGCATAATGAATTTTTTTTGATCTACAAATAACTATGATTAAACCAGATTCAAGATCTAGCTGAATCATAATTTTTGTCTTGTAGATTTTTGCTATTTGATCAGGGATTCAGCACATAGAAATTTCTATTGCATACCTAATATCTTTTCTAAAGCCTCAGCACTTATACAATGTATATTGCAGCTTATTTTCATTTTCTTTGTTGAGATTTACTTGCCATGATTCTATATCAGATATAAGTATTCTTCCCCTGATTCCAAGATCTGATGTCTTAGCTTTTAAAAATAAAACAGTAGCTTGCACATCCATAATAAAACATCTTATTAGATCCAGGCCATCCAAAGAGCATCCATAACAAAACATTACATCAAATCAAAATCATTCAAAGAGTATTAATAAAACTGTTTTTAACAAAAACCAAAAAAATATCAATAGCAACATAAAGGTTTGGCTGCCTCTTATCAGGTCTTAATGCCATGAATCTAGTGAGATTACTCACCTAAATTCTTTCTGCCTTTGCTAAAAAATCCCAATATTTTTCTCCCTCTTCTTTTCTTCTTTTTATTTTTATTTTTAAGCAACTCGGGTAAAATGATTTTCTGGTTATAACTACCTATTTATAAGCATTTCCACTAGGGTTTTACCAAGATAAAATTCCATTTCTATCCTGTCTAGTATCATGCATTTTGTATTCACATTTCCATCCTTAATACCCCGGCCATACTTGTTAATTAGGGTCAGTACTTTCTTCCTTTTGCTTTTCCAGAAATTTGCTATTTTTGAATACTTGCTCAAGTCATGTTAAATGTGTGACTTCACTATATTTTATATTTTATTCATTTCTGAAAATCCTCTTTACTATTTTTACCTACACATGCTTACTTACTTATTATTATATCTCCTACCATTTTAATGTTGCTTTTTTTACTCAGTTCCAATATATTCCAGCTTTAAAGAAAATGTATGTGGGTATAAGCATTTGTATACATATATCTATTTAATTCTTCCTTACTTCCTGAAAAATATTCACATCATATATTTCATATTTTTAATCTCAATATACTAATATATTTTTAATTTCAGCATGTATGCATATCCAATTTTATAAAGAGTATTTAATTTTAATGTACACAGAAAAATGTATTTTAATTGGTTTAATATTTCATATTTCAAAATCATATTTGAAATGCTTCCTTTCTTTGTTTATTTATTTTATTATCATTATTTTTTTTTCAGGGATCTTAAACCTTTTTCCTTGTGCCATTTCCAGTGTGCATGTGCACACATACTCTTGCACATCATTTCATCAAGAAATCCTTCAACATTTTATCTAAATATTTTTAGAACTGAATTATTTTATTAAAATAATTTTCCTCAAAATTTTAGGGCATTACAATTTGTTCAGATATTTATACATCATAACTAAATTCTAAAATAGCCTTAAAGCATCTTTCACCATTATCAAAGCAATATATCATGATCGGAGAGGATTCACTCACCACTTTCAAGCTAAAAGAGCCCGAATTCTCCCACTTTCCAGAAATTCCAAAAAATGAAACTTTGCAATAGCCTACAATATTTACTCCTAAAGATAGAGAATCTCGCCAAGATTCAAATTCACTTCGTCTCGATGATTTTCGTTGAGAAATGAAGGTTTGGTGTTAAGATGAATGGAGGAGGAAGAAGGGTTCGGTAGTTTTTCCAGAAATGAGAAAAAAAAAGTCAACTTATATACTTTTAAATTATGCTTTAGGAGGAAACACTGAAACGTTAATTAGTTTTTAATTTGAATTACAAACCCAGCCCAATTCAGCCTAGCCTGACCTGCTGCACGCACACAATTCCAACCCAGTTTATTAATCAATGATATCTCACTCAAACGACATCCGATTTAAACAAATAAGTACTCTATCTTGAAAAGAAAAATGAGAGCTACGCAATAGTGCAACTCCCATCAACTAATGCAACTCTTTGTAAAAATTATCATTTTGCCTCTTTATTTGAAATTTACCAAAATACGCTCCAATTAAATTTCAAATTTATTTATAATAATAATTATTTAAGTTATATATATAATTTTGGAGTAGTACGGTAATGACATGCATCGAATGTGATACTACCTTGTAGGTGAAATATACCTAAACTGGAGAACATTAATCTAAGGGTATAAGGTCCCTAACAAGGATAAGGAAAACTATTTCCTAGAAATTGCAGCAAGCTATAAAAGGACGTCGACTGTACATTCAGTGTTTTGCAAGCAAGGTTTAAGATCTTACAAAATCCTGTCCGATTTCGTGATGCGTGAATTCTTTTTGAGATTGTATATTTGTGGCAGGTATAATTAAGAATCAAAGAAACAAGTATCCATACATGTTCAAGGGTTTAAATACTAGACCCTAAAGAAACATAAACTCGACGGAAGAATATATTTCAATAGTAAAGCGTATCAAGGATCAAGCATGAAATTTTGAATTACGTAACCAACTAGTCAACCACCTATGGGTGCATAATGGAAGGAATGTTAGGACTACTCGGTAATACATGTCTAAGTAGTTGGCTTGCTAACTGTTTGTTGAGTTATGTGTGAAGTTGTTTGAGTCTAACTAATATGTGTCTAAATAGTTTGCTTACTAAATTGTTTAGAAGTGTTTGTTGACTTCTTTGTGAAGTTTGTGTCTAAGTAATATGTGTCTAAGTAGTTTGTTTGCTAAGTTGTTTATGGAAGTGATTGTTGAGTTTTTTTTGTGAAGTTGTTTGTGACTTTCTTTGTTCGGTTGTTTGTTGCATTTATTGAGTAATTCACTATTGAATAGCATGTTTTTAAATGTATAATGCTTTACAAGTAGCAGTATATGGAGTTGTATATTTATTTTTTATTAATAGAGCAAATTTTAGCAGACAAAGATACATAGTTTGAAATAAAAACCATACATTACAAATGTGTACATAATCGATTCAAATACATTAATCATACAAATACACCACCGAAAAAACAAACACTATATATCCATAACTTATAGGCCAATTCTATTCGCACTCTAATAACCTCTTAGCGTACAACAAACTAATACACTAAAAATTACTACACATAGATCATTTTTTATATACAAAACTAGCCTTGTTTTCATCTTCATCATTTTCCCTCTTTAAAATTTAAAATACATTTATACAAATGTAGAAATTCCTAGCAATAAATTAAGTTAAAATTCAACAAAATGAACTTTGATTTTTTTTACACTAATATTGTGACCTCTTTAATTTAAAATTAAAAGATTCTTGATTTCAACAAACTTAACTCTAATTTTAAGGAGAAAAAATAAGTACTTTGAATTGAAACACATATTTGTGAAAGTTGTCTTAATTGATATTTCAAGTTTCATGGTAAAAAAATCCATTACTTCATCAAAAATTTCTAGATTTGATAAAATATAACTAATTTTAATGTTCTAATTTGATGGTTTATAAGAAAAGGACTAAAAATGCAACTAAGAGATATGGTAATTTAGTAATGGACTTTTTTCAGCAAAATAATAGTGTGTGTTGGGCGATTTTTGGTGTATGAATAGAATTTGACTAACTTATATTCAATATCCATCTCTAGAAGTGTCACTATCACTTCCCCTCTCTCTTCTATATGATTCTAATTCTTCGATGACCAATTATTGTTGCAGAGGAGAAAGCTTGCTAAAATCGCAAGTGATAAGTTTAATCATGTTATTCTCTCTGTACCTAGCTTCCTTCATGCTTCGGCTTCTTGCTTCAACCCATAATCTTGCGTAAGCATTTGTTGAAACTCAGTATTTGATTGCATTCATAGTTCTTTAAATTTTACCTACTATCTCTTGTTTTAAAAACAAATTTTTCTTGGGCCTCCAAGAATCTCGCAAACTATGCATTTCGTGTTCCAATTGAATTGACTTGTTTCTTCCAAGTGGACGACCATCGGTGTTTCCAAATAATGGTGATATTTCTTGAGAACTAAGGTCGCTACCAGGACTAGAATCACAGTAGCTCATTCTCCTTGTCTTGCTCTATTGCGCATACATGAAGTTGTTTGGGTTCTTTCCTTATGGTAGAGACAAATGAAGTTCGAAGCATTCTCGGAATTTGAATCGGTGGCTTTACTGATTTTAGTAAGCCTTGTGAGCTTCTTCTATCTGTTATAGAACCAAAAATGCATGAATAAACTATGCACTCTTAAAACTGTATAAGAAAATTGAAACCAAACGTATAACGTCATAAGTAATAGTGTCGTTTTGTTGTCTATTTTCAAGCCTGGTTAGTATTGCTACATAGTTTTGGCAAGCAGGGTTCATTACCGATAACCCCCTCTCAATAAAGTGCAAGTCTTTTTTACTGGCTCTCGCATATTGTAGAAATCGGTAACTTTTTGTCAAAACTTCTCATCTTTCATGTTATTTCTCATGACACTATAGTTTGAAAATCTAAACCAAGATCTAGTAAGTGATACATACTATTGTAAAGCAAATTTAACTTGCTTTTTCCTTTACTCATTTGCTTCTACTTTATCTTCACCAGATTAAAATTCTCCGGTATCTTCAATTCCAACTAAAGTTGAACCCCTACGAAGTTCTTCTAACATACTGCTCAAAGATTTCCACTTCCTTTTCTTCTTGTTGAATTCCAGCTTTGAGGAACTTGCGTTTCTTTAACACCTTCATTATTGCCTTCGTTAACATTTTCTACGTCTGATTCTGCATCTTCTTTTTCTTTCAAATTGCTAACTTCAACATCAACATTTGCGGTGGTGTTACGACCGTAAGAAACTGTCTTGCTAGGTTCCGCATAACATCTCGGTCACGAGAATCTAGTTGTTATGCACTAAGATTATGTTGTTGTTTATCATCTTGCATTGTCAACGTTATGAAAAATGAATGATCTTTATACATGCCATGTTGATGAGTAATAGACCAGTGGGGTAGTAGGATTGTGGTGTGGTAGAATGATGGTAAGGTTATATGGTGAGGGATGCTAGGTGAAATGTGGGGAAGGTAAAGTTGAGTGTAGTGCATGTTTTGATATGACATATAACCATACTAGTAGAGGATTTGTTGTTGGTTGCGAGGACAGACATTGCAATACCTAGTAGGAGATTATAATAGGTTCAATGGTTGATTTTGAGGAGTGGTATTGGTTTTTTGGTTTTTTTTGGCTTGCTGTTTTTTTACCAAAAGAATACATGTATTATCATCAAAAATCACTTCAATATTGTCGAAGCCTATTGTCGAAGCCTGAAAGAATACAAAAGAAGGTTTCTTGAAGAACGATGGTGACGGCAAGACCTTTCGAAAGAGTTGAAGGGATGCTTCTGCAAATATTAGATGAACTAAGAGCTTTCGAAGAGGTTGAAAGGGGATAAGGCAACCCTTCCGCTTCAATTGATCCTTTCGAAACAATCGGTTCTGCATGCATAAAGGGGTTTTGCATATGTTAAAAAATGCTTTTCGAAGGAATCAAAAGAAAGGTTCCGCATTAATCAAACGGATTGCTTTCGAAGGCTTCCTTCCACAATCATCTTCTATCCACCAAGAAGCTTCCTTTGTTACAATTGACCTTTTGCAATGATCCATCCACAACATTAATCCTTTCGTAACTATCCCAATGCCCTTCCTCACTCATTTAAGTAGCAACATATTGAGTTGAAACTAGATCTTAACAACTATGAAGAAGCCCAGTAAGCCTTCTACTATGCTACAAACCTTTTGAAACCAAGTAAATACCCTTTCAACAATGTCGAAAGCTTCCAAAGATGCATATAAGTGGAGTGCAAACCGATTTGACACCCAATGATGGAAGGAAGATCCAAGTGTTTTGAATGCTCTAACTTATATAGCATTGCCACCTTTCGCAAGCCTTGGATGAGTACCTTTCAAACACATTTGGACGTCCTTTCCACTCACTCAACATATCGATAAAAAGATGAGGGTCGTTCCTAAACCTTCCGATGAAGTCGAGAGCGCCAAGTTCCATTCGAAAGTAGTGTTAAAGAGGCACCCTGAATTCAATTGTGATGGAAGGTCATCAAGACACCCTTTCGACCAAGTCAAAAGGACTGGTGCAAAAGGGTCCAACCTACGCCTATAAATAAGACCCTAGGGGTGCTGTTGAGGGGATCCGAATTCATGCAATCTATACTTATTCATTTCTTGAGTCTGTAAACCCTAACTACTAAATAAAATTGGAAATTTCACTTTTTTGTAATACTTAAATCCTTGTATTCGTGAAAATTGTCAATAAAGCAAACATGTGGTACTTTCAAATATATAGATTCTAATTCACTGCTTATATATGATTTCAACAATGGAGTGTATGTATCAATGCATATCAAAGAGGTGCCTTTCAAAAGAGTATGATCCTTCCGACTCAATTAAAACCCATCAGATCCCTTTAGGTCACAACCTTAGATTACCTCAACCTATTGGAAAGGTGGTTTCAAAGGAGCCTTAGATTACTTCAACCAATTCGAAAGATGGTTTCAAAGGGTCTTAGATTACTTTCCACTGATTCGAAAGGTGTTATCGAAGGGGTCAATCTCACCTCTAGTTTCACTTTGGGGTGTTGACAAGATTTTTTGCTAACATTTTTAGCATTAGAAGGAGGGTCTGAACCTCTGACTTTGTTGAATTCTTTACATTACTTTCCTCTATCCCTATTCCATTCCAAGCTAACCTTAGACCTTACACCATAATGCTTAGCGAAATCAAAAAGTCCGAGCAAGGATCTTCAGAACCACACTTGGTTGGATTCTCTCATGAAACCGTTGAAGATTCTAAGCTACATGAAGAACAAATGTTAAGATTTGAAGCTTTAAGAGTCATGAAAAAGATGAGAGATGAATTTTATGATCCAAACAATTAGAGCCTAAACCCATTCCACATTGGCCCTACACCCATCTTTTCTTTAAGAGGAACAAGATGTAAATGCGATAATTTTTTTGTTCAAATGAAGAAGGCTATCAGTTGTTATGCAAAAGGGACTACTTTTGAAGAAGGAATGATGGCAGATTATTACACCTTTGCTCAAAAATGGCAATTAAGCAATAAGTGGATCATTACCTACATATGAGCTTCGAAAGGTTTTAAAAAGGAAGTTGGTCATTAAGAATGAATTTCCCAAATGGAGCAACAAAAAAGCTAGAAATCAACCTCAAAAGACAAGCTTCAAATCAAGACTCCTTAAAGAGTGCAACTTGACTATATCAATCGATAACATCTACATATTAACAAGGGAGGAACTCAATTATTGGCCATCCAAAAAGAAAGAGCCCAAGTATGAAAGAAATTTAGGAGGATCTTACTGCCATTACCATTTGATGAACAGGCACAAAACCAGTCAATGTAGAGCTCTTGAAGGAATGGTTATCAACTTTTTCAGACAAGGCAAAATGAATAGACTTGTAAAGCAATCCTAGTCGAATTCAATAACACGCCTCTTTTCTAAGAAAAATCTACATGGTCGGGAGTAGAGTTCTCCTAAAACTTGGAAACTACCTTAAACGGTCATAAGCCTTTGTCCTCCCCGAGTTGGCTAGGTCAAAGTGCCTCTTGGAGGGTGGCTAGAGTAAACCTTTATCCGTGCCATGCTATGGCCGGGTTAAAATATCTATAAGCCCTTTATTGCACCATGCTATGGCTAGATCAGGTGCCCCCTGGAGGAAGGACGGAGTAAGCCATTGAATGCACCATGCTATGGCCAGGTCAAGGCACCGACTAGCCTTCAGTCCCACCTATAAGGCCTGGCTGAAGCACCTCTTAGAGCGAGGATAGAGCAAGCCCTTGATCCCACCACGCTATGGCCTGGTCAAAGCACCGAACAAGCCTTTAGTCCCGCCTATTAGGCTTGGCTGGAGCACCTCCTGGAGGGAGGTCGGGTAAGCCCTTGGGTTCTGCTTGTGGATAAGCTAACTAAGTGCATCAAACAACAACGGACTAAGACGTTCAAGCCTAAGAAGTGGCACGCAAAGCATTAACAATATACGAAGCCTAAAGGATGGCACACATCAGAAGGGTCAAGTACATGGAATCGAAGAGGTGGCACAAAGCAAAAGAATCAAATAACCAAAGCCCTAAAGAGTGGAGTAGATTTATGGTTTTCTATTATTTCCAAATGATAATTTCCGGACTACTTTCATTATTTATGGTTTTCGGCTAATTTTCAGAAGATCATTCCTGGACTTCTTTTATCAATACCCAAATCTTGGTTTCAGGTCTTCTATTATAAATTCGTGGTCTTCCACTATATCTAAAAGATGACTTCTAGGTCTTGAGTCTCCTACTATTAATTTCTAGATTACACTTAACAATACCCAAACCTGGGTTGTAGGTTTTCTATATTTTCAGATGATGATCTCTAAGCTTTCATTATTACCAGACAATTGTTCTCGATCTTCTATCAGTTATTTCTAGAAGAGGATTTTTATTAATAAAGCCAGACTTGAATTTCTGGTCCATTGTTATTAATTCCATTTCTAGTCTTCTCTCATTACCAAAATTGGATCTTAGAACTTCTATTATTGTCAGATGAGAATTTCTAGTCTATAATCGTTCCCAATTGTGGACTGCTCATCACTTACTATCTTCGGATTACGATCTGTTGACTCCCATTACTCCTAGTTTTAGATTTTTGTAATTTTATTATCAGGAATTCTAGTACTATCGTCGATAATATGGACGAATTACCAAACATATTCTTACATAGATTTTAGATTAACAGTAAGAAATATTGTCTACCTTATGCTTTGCAGAAGTACAAGATTGATAAGGACGGCCAAATGATTCAATACAAGAAACTATAGCCAAAGTTATCAAAAAGCAGGTTCAGAAACAACATTACAAGTACAGGGAAGGGAAACAAACCAGGTGATATTAACATAATTTATATAATTTACAAAATTAATTATAAGTCATATTATACAATATAAGTGTGTGCCTCAAAGATCTTGTACAACCTTGTCTTAATTCTCAGCAATTAGAGGATCAACAATGTAGCGAATCGCTATACAAAGAATTTCTTTAAGTTTCTTTTCCTTCTTCTTAACTTCATCAGCATTATTAATAGATTCAATATGAGTCTTCAAAGCACGATTGAAAGCATTGTTTGCACCTTTAAGAGTCATGTTTTATCTTTCTAAATCGACAATATGCTTTTGGAGAAAATATTTTTCATGTTCAAGCTTTTGAATTCTGGCTGCATACTCGTTGATACGTTGTGAGTATCTTTCTTTTTGTTGATTGTCAAAGTATCTCATCATTTCAAATTTGACCTTTCTGCACCATTCGCCCACCACTTTTTCGTCTAAAGCCAGAGGTGGGTTTGTTGTAGCAGGGAATTTTTGAATAGCTAAGGAAGAAGACCTTGTCCATTTCACAATATATGGGGTGATTGGAGAAGTTGTTATATTGATATTCGGAATATCATCCCCCATGATAAATTCCAAGAATTTACACTGAGCTTGACTATCTTTTAATTTTATCTTTAAATCACTTACCTGTTGGAAAAGCTTAGAAATCTTATGATCAAAGTCGATTGAAGGGTTTGATTTAATTTGTCACTTCAATTGAGAAACTGTATCATCTTTATTCTTGATATCTGCTTCGAGACTAGTGATTTGATCATTAAGGTCTCTAATGATCGCCTTTTGGAGAAAAAATTTCCTACGCCATTCCAACGCTTAAGTGTTACCTTGAAGTCTGGCAGACAAAATATCTTTAGATAGGCTTTTCTTTTCGAGATCCATAATTAACCTATCTCTATTCTGGTGAAATGAGATAAATGATCTGATAAGAGTGGCACGATAACTAACTGTAATTCCTATTCTAACAAATGAAACAAAAATTAATACTCAAATAACAAATTTCTTTTATTATAATGGTAGAGGTTACAACGCAAGAAGAAATAAAACACAATGTACAATCTCATTGATATAATCAAGCACTTGGTTTATCGCACTTAAAATCTGGAAAAAACATTTTTAACTTTATTCAAAAAGTTAGCCGAAAGAGTAATTGTCAATTCAAAATGGGTATTGAATCCTTTTGGGTTAATAATTGGAGGACATTTTCTATAATCCCATTCTCCGGCTGGAGGACTATCACGACCACAAATCAATTTTGTATGATATGTTAGAATTTCCTTAAGGAGCTTTTCCTTTTCTTCGCCTAGAAAATCAAACTCAAGACGGGGATGTTGCATATAAAGCCTTTGTAGATCTCTAAGAAAGCATTATTTATCCAATCTTGAGGATTTCAAGAGCGAGGCCTTCTCTAATTAATCTCTTCTTAATCTGACATATTTTCCTAAATAATCCCTAGTAACTTGGCTGCTTGAGAGATATTTACTCTGTAATAACGTAATAAAGTAAAACTAAGTATAAAGGAACTAATACAAAAGATCCATAAATCAATATAATTACATATTACAATTTTTCATCTGGTTCGTACAAGATTGATTTTTTGAATAACTCAGAAAAGAACTTATCCTTATAATATTTAAGTTTTCCTGGAAGGTAATGTGTGAGGATTTGAGTTGACTCTTGGTAAATTCCAGCAAGCCCAGTGAGGATCAGACCCGAATTCGTCTAAGTACCTCTTACGTAGATATCTAAGTAGACCTCCACTAAAATCACCTAAGTATGAAAAATCTACAGTCAGATGTCTACAATAAGCTTTATATAGGAAGTCTACCAAGATGTCTCTGTCCTCAATCAATATCCAAAAGAGTGTCATCAATTCTCTATTCTCTTCCAGGAGCTTGTCATAACGAAGACATGCCCTTTTAAGTCGAGGGACCGCGTCTTGATCTTTAAAGGACGCAAATGCTGTAGCACTTTTATTAGCTTATAATACTTGTCAGAGAGTGCATTATGTTCTTTTAATTGTTTATCTAACTCCCTATAATGGCTATTTATTTCCTCCTATTTTTCTTTCAAGCTTTGTTTTATAAAGGTGAATGGATTTCTTCCTTATTTAAAATAGAAAGATATCAGCCAGTGTTATCTTGAAAGTGAGAGCCATTTTGACGTACCTGAGAAACCATAATTAAAGTTTGTAGGGCTTGCTTCTTCCCCTTTTGCTCTCTAGCATCAATATCGACATCTTCTCTTGGGGATCGGAGGAATCATGGACTACAGTTTAGCCCTCCTCGTGGGCGGTGGGATCAGGGTTGACATCATTCGGAGCCCTAGAAATGTCTCTATCACCCCCTCCATGAGAATCATCGTGATCACCCTCATTGTTGCCAGCCCTCTAACTTTGGTCACCATCATCGGGATTATCGTTGTCGTTATCATCGTCGTTGTCGCCTTCATCAACAACAACTTCGTCGCCCTCTCCGTCTTACTCCTCGTCTGAATCAGAGTCTTCTTCCACGAGAGGGACTTCAAAAGATGGTAGCTTAGCGGCATCAATTTCTTCTCTATCAGGGACCTCAATCCCTTGCTCCATTTCCTTAGTTTTGGCCATAAATCTTTTGACCAGTACATGGTCGAGAGAGGGAAAGCTTAAATCTGGACACTTCTCTATGTTATCGAAATAAGCCAACATGAGTGCATCTTCATAAGAATTTACGATGACATCATTCAGAGAAGTGCTAAGAAATTAAGACACCTTTTGTTTAGCCTCAGAAATGGTTTTGATGGCTTTGGATAAAGAATCCTTTTTCTCCTTCAACTTCTTTTTAAATGAGGTACACTTCTTCTTGGTAGAAACATGTTTAGCGTTAACCTTGGCCTTTTTGTCCTTAGACTCTTTTAGAGTCATTTTCAAAGCCAAGACTTCGTTGGATAAGATCTATCTAGCCTTCCTCTCCTCAGAAATTGAAGATTCTGCTTGAGCAAGAGAAGCGCTCAATCTTTCTCGTTCCCTCGCTGCGTTATCCCTTGCAGTAGTTAGGGAAGTGATCTGGCTATTTAGGGTTGAGACTTCTTCTTTGAGCTTTAATGTCTCGGTAGAGGACTTAGAAACATTTTCTTAAAGAGAGTACCGGCTTTTAGAGATTTGAAAGGAAAAGTAAAACATGAGCCAGGATTCAATATAAAATAGTAATAATAAACTCAAGTAGTATGGAATGTGCCAGAAGTTGTTGTTCAATGAGAGATCGACAATGATTCGACGGATCAGGTATAGAGGTAGGCGGCTGAATAGAAGAAAATGATGAAGAGCTCATAATTGATTGTACAACATCCTCAAAATCATTAAGAGGCACTGGTGATGCGGGGAGGGATTCAACTCCTGGGGAGGAGTTGAAGTGCCAAGATCTGTCTGCATTTGATCAATGACATTAAGAGAATCAGATATGACGATACAGGATATAAAGTCATCCTTTGAGGGAACTACTTTAGCCTGATCGGAAGTTGCGGAGGGTAGGTCATCTACAAAAGAAGTGAGACCAAGAATAGGACCCTCGGAAGCTGTGCCTACGCTAACGAATTCACCCTCTTCGGGGGGTAAGAGAGGGCTGCACGTCAGCAATTTTGGCTTTCTTGAGAACGGGTCCCGTAGCAGCCACTCCGTTTAATTTTCTTTTAGCAATCATTCTTGACCTAACAATGGCTTGGGCCAAAGCTAGAGCGTAAGGTTCTGAAGATGGAGGGAGTGGATCCCTTGTAGTTAATTCAGCCCGAGGAGCAGCTATTAAAACCAAAAAAGAATAGATTAGCAAAAACAATCTAAAGAATAACACGACAACAAGTTATAAACGATACACTTAAGTTTACCCGGTTGATCGGGACAAATTGGAGACAATGGTGAAAAATTCATGGGGTCGCCTAGAGATAGGAAGCGTTTGTTTTTTGAGGTATGATGGATAAGAGGAGGTTGTCCAAGAATCCTCCAGCCTTCGGTAGAAGGGAAGGTCTTTGGAGGTTGCCGGGAGTTAGTAAAGTAAGTCTATTTCCAATGTGGCTTGAGGCAGTAGTCAGCAACTTTACAATTCTTTTACTTCATCATCAAGATCCTTAGGAGCAAAGCCTAATAAGAAGACATTAATCAGCAAAAGAAAACAAGTTAATAGAAATAATGGTAATGGTCAACTTACGAGGAGAAGAAAATGCTCCATTAATATTTGGGAAGCATTTGACGTAGAAAAACTGCGTTTCCCAATCCTTGAATTTATTTATTCCCTCTAAAACCAACTTCTTGAGGGGTTAACTCGGAAAATCTGGCTATTTAAATTACTAAGTTTGACGAGGCGTACAACGTAATTAAGAACTTCAGTATTTAGAGAAGGAATCCCCGACTCTAAGGTCATGAGCTCCAAGGAGATAAGGTATGTATATATGTTGGGTTATAATTGAATATGAGCTATGCCAAGGTGACTTAGAAATCCCAGCAAGAACTCGGGGAATGGAATAAAACCCCCATGTCAAATATGGATAGAGCTGTAAGAAAAATATCATTCATGAGGATTTTGCATAGTGTCATTATCGCCAGGAGGAATAGCTTTAACTCCTGTAATTCCAAAGTCATTGAGGAGTGTGCCTATTTCGTCCTGAGAGGTTATAAGAGAACACCTTGTAACAACATCGACTTTCTTTGGGGAAGATTCTAATGCTAAAACTATATCCTTTTCAAATCTCTTAGAAGTCCTTTTTAAACCCATGATTCTGCCAGTTGATATAGTTTCATCAAAGTTATGATTTATTCAGCAAATAACACCTATCGAAGATGTTGGAAGCCTATTACAACTGTACAAGTACCTACCATAGCACTTGGTTCCATGCCTTCGAAATTGTCAAAATTAATTAAAATTGCATGAACCATTGAACTTTCGACAGTGTCGAAACCATTAACAACGTTCCCCAATCAAATTAAATATACCTTTCGACAATGTCAAAACCCATAGATTTTATTCTACTTAAAAATATATACATTGCTGAAACGCCATACTCTCATTAGGTCGAAAGACTCGAAACAAAGTGACTTCAATAGCAACGAAAGGACCTCAAGAGGTTCAACAATGTTTATGTCGAGAAAATGATAGTTACATTCCTATTAACTATTATGGGTTTCGAATGAGTTGAAAAGGTAAGATAGTATTTCGAAAGCGTGCAAACGGCTAGGCTTGTCTCAATTTTTGGGTTTCGACTAAGTCGAAAGGTTGGTTAAGGGTTTCGACGGTAATAAAAGTATATTTTTCTTAATTCAATTCATAGTGAGGGACATTAATTTTTAACCTAAAGTATCCTCCGAGACAAATTAAAATCAGGCATAATAGGATTCAAGTTTGAATTTGCATCTAACAGCAGCAAAAAACCCCAAATTTGGAAAATTCAAGCTTGAACCCTAATTGATGCCATAGATTAGTCGAAATCGGCATAAAATTTGGTTTAGAGTCATCTTAAGTGGATGAAAAACTGGAATCGAATTCGAAATTTAAAACAATAACATGAACTCAAACCCTAAGAATTTGAAATCAAAATTGAACATGAAAAATCGATTTTTAATATAGAACAACGAATACTCACCTTAAACTTGAACTTATGTCTCCTAAAATGATGAATTTAGTGAGAAATTGAAATATTTGATTCTTGCTCCAAAGTTTTTAATCGCGGTAAATGGAAAGAGAGAAGAAGGAAGCGTAATTTATAAGCAAAGCAAATGCAAGGAAAGCCATTCGATCAGATATAAATAAACGACCAAGATTCATTCGGGAATATCAAAAGGCAGGACAACTTTGTGCTGAAATAATGATGAGTGTCGAAGCAGTTGACTTGAAAAGTCAAGAGCACCCTTCGGGGGGGGGGGGCAAATGTTATCATCAAAAATCACTTCAACCTTGTCGAAGCCTAAAAGAATACAAAAGAAGGTTTCTTGAAGAACGATGGCAATAACAAGATCTTTCGTAAGAGTCGAAGGGATGCTTCTGAAAATATTAGATGAACTAAGGGTTTTCGAAGAGGTCGAAATGGGACAAGGCTACCCTTGTGCTTCAGTTGATCCCTTTGAAACAGTCGATTTCGCATGCATAAGGGGGTTTCGCATATGTTAAAAATGCCTTTCGAAGGCATCAAAAGAAAGGTTCCACATCAATCAAAGGGATTGCTTTCGAAAGCTACCTTCCGCAATCATCTTCTGTCCACCAAGAAGCTTCCTTTGTTACAATTGACTTTTCGCAATGATCCATCCCCACCATTAAATCCTTTCGAACTATCCAAATGCCCTTCCTCACTCATTCAAGTAGCAACATATCGAGTTGACACCGGATCTTAACAATAATGAAGAAGCCCAGAAAGCCTTCTACCATGCTACAAACCTTTTGAAACCAAGTAAATACCCTTCCAACCGCGTTGAAAGCTTCCAAAGATGCATACAAGTGGAGTCCAAACTGATTCGACACCCAATGATGGAAGGAAGATCCAAGTGTTTCGAAAGCTCTAACATAGAAAGCATCACCACCTTTCGCAAGCCTTGGATAAGTAGCTTTCAAAAACATTTGAACATCTTTTCTGCTCACTCAACACATCAACAATAAGGTGAGGGTCATTTCTATACCTTCCAATGAAGTCGAGAGCGCCCAAGTTCCATTCGAAAGCAGTGTTAAAGAGGCGCTCTGAATTCAATTGCGACGGAAGGTTATCAAGTCACCATTTCGACCAAGTCGAAAGGGCTGGTGTGAAAGGGTCCAACATGCGCCTATGAATAAGATCCTAGGGGTGCTGTTGAGGGTATCCGAATTCATGCAATCTATACTTATTCGTTTATTGAGTCTGTAAACCCTAATTGCTAAATTAAATTGGGGATTTCACTTTCTTGCAATACTCAAACCTTGTATTCGTGAAATTGTCAATAAAGCAAACATGTGGTACTTTCGAATATATAGACTCTGATTCACTGCTTATATATGATTTCGACAATGGAGTGTATGTATCAATGCATATCAAAGAGGTGCCTTTCGAAGGGGTAGGACCCTTCTGACTCAATTAAAACCCATCAGATCCCTTTAGGTCACAACCTTATATTACCTCAACCTATTTGAAAGGTGGTTTCGAAGGGACCTTAGATTACTTCAACCAATTCGAAAGGTGGTTTCGAAGGGGTCTTAGATTACTTTCAACTGATTCGAAAGGTGGTATCGAAGGGGTCGATCTCACCTCTAGTTTCACTTTGGAGTGTTGACAAGATTTCTTGTTAACAACATGATTGTGTGCTAGAGAGGAAGGATGTGAAGAATTTTGATGTGGGGGATAAAGGAAGGAATGTATGGTATATATGTGGTAGGAGAAGAAATATGACTATTGGAAACTAGCTGTTGAGTTGAACGTTGAGGGGGGGGGGGGGGGGTGTTAAAACGACAAAGACTTCACCTTTTAAATTTAGAACGTGAAATCTTTGCTGTTTTATCTGAAATGGCAATGTCTTCGTCATTTTATGCTTAAAACAGCAAAGTCTTTGACGTTTTAATCACCCGTACCATATTCAGTTAACCGGCCACGAAAACCAATAAAACTAGCCATGGCTCAGCGAACAAGTCAAACTTGTTTGCTTGGTGGCTAGTTCGGTTTACTTTTTCACTGAATAAGCCATTGCTGGTTGTGCTCTAACACTTCAATTGTCATTTGATGGTTGGGCCATACTTGTCATTTTTTGTGCACGTAGAAAGATAATGTTTAAACCACCTAAATGGAGTGTTAGGTCATTCATCATAGTTGTTTTGTTCACTTCACACATTTCGTACCAGAAAATTTGAACAAAACAACATCTACACCAAGAAACACATTAAATAATTATAAAACAAATTTTTTTAGATAACTTATTGTGCATTAAAATAACAATAAGTAAATTAACATGCATTAAAACGGAAATCGCTTCGTTGTTTAAGTGCACTATGCAACAAAACGACTAAGTGACTGTCCCCGTAATACATATTGCATTAAAACGGGCATTCACTTTGGTAATTAATCCTCCACACCAATTCACTAGCCACGCAGGGAGCTTAAGGCTTATTTTCGAAAATAGCCACATTTGATTGCATCATGACTTGCTCGATGTATTTTTTTAGCAGAACAAGTCACTGATGGGTATGCACTTATGTATTGTTTTGTATCATAAGTGAATTTTATTTGTGTTTAACGCTATCAAATGCATTTAAGTATTGTTTGATAAGGTTCTGTTGTTGTGTTAGGATGAAAAACATCGTCAACACATACCCTATCTTTATCTTTATGTCATTTGCATGCATATCCATTTAATTGTTAGAATAATACAGCCTAGCTTGAGGCTTGCTTCTCCCCTAAAGTTGAAGCGATTATCCATATAGTAGCGTTAAGCTTTATACTTTTGGGAAAATATAAATAAAATAAGTGATGTTATACTTTATTAATACCATTTCCAAAATATGCTATAGAAATTACAACTATTCACTTTCTAATGCTAAATCATTGAGGCTACCAAATACCAATGCCTGGGGCTACATATTGTTGAACGGTCTTTTATTGCTGTAGAAACTTATTCCCCATGGTAATCGTCGCACGATGCATTTTTGATCCACCTATAGTTCATTTATGCGTCTTATCTAACGATAATTTCATGATTGAGTGAAGAAACAAAAATTGTAGTATTTATATAAATAAAAATTAATCCAATTTTATTAAAAAAAAAAGTATGGTATTAGGTTGAAGAAATAGTGACGCTCTCGGTATTATACTAAAATAAAAATAAAATGCGTGATGGTTTAAGGAGACTGTGAGGGAGCAACACTCCAGTCGATATAAAACTATGAAACTCTAATTAAGACCAATAAGCTTTGTATCTCCATCCTTTTGTCCGAATGCAACTTATTTCCATTTGAATTCCCACTAGCAGAGTTTATTTTTACAAAAAAGAAATAATTTTGAATTAAAAAAAAACTTCTTTAGGATTAACTCTTAACTATTTTACTACTACTTTTATAGCAAATTCAGAAGAAATATATTTAATGATAATAATTTAATGATCGAAGCTTTAATCGTTATTAATTAAACAGTGACATCCTTAACATTTGGTATATCTGGTGCATGTTAATTGGGCTAAAGACCTACTAACCAAACATGTGGGCTGTTGATAACTAAAAGGATTAATAGTAATCAAATATTATTTTGTTAATAGATCTATAAATGAAATATGAGTTAATATTTGTACCAGCTGAAAACATAGGCTTCTGTTATTGGTTATTTTTTTATAGTATATTTGTACAAATCAACATTTTTGTTTTTGTTTATTTGGTAGCATATATGTAGCTAAGCACTGTCTACAGTTAATTGCATATACTACTTTTGTTATCAAAAGTACATTTTTCAATGCAATTTTTTTAACATCCAAACAAAACCTGTTGCAAGCTTTTCAAAGAGTAAACATTTGAGTTTGTAGAAAATGGAAACCAAGATCTTTAATTACGTAATCGAACATCTTACCAGAAATAATTAAGACGCTGACCACTTCAACAAATTTAGGTTATAAACAAACAAACACATAAATAAATAAAAATAAAGTGATGCTAATCTATAGATAAAAGAAGTGCGTTTTTAGTAGAAGCATGCAAAATGAAGTGACGTAGAGCATTGCAAAGTGTAGACGTCAATTTCGAGATGAAATTATGTTTATCACCTTATTTTCACAATATATACATTTTCACACACACACATTACTTTTACTTGAGACGTCAATTGCACGTTTATGTGATAACGACTTTTCTTTTGAATGCAAATATTTACACATTTTACTGTAAATGTTTGCATTTTAAAGTGCAAATATTTCAAGTTTAAATTGAAAACATTTAAAGTTTCTAAAAGCGCAAATATCGTTGGTGAAATTAAAATCATGATTGTTTTTTAAACTTTGTTTTGAAGAAGGAACAAAGGTGCAGTTTAAAACCTAAAGAGTTCCGTACACATATTTTGCCTCACTCTTTAATGCGGGATCTATTTCAACCTTAACCAATAAAACCCATTGTATATAATTTAATATATACCACTAAAGTTATTTGAACCTTAAGCAATAAAATTAATTAATGAGTGCAGTATATCTACTGTGAGCTCGTTTGAAAAAATATTATATATATCATGTTCAACTATTCAAGTGTTGCTTTCACATTGCTATCATTATTATTGCTATCTGATGTACATATCGCTTTCAGCATTCTGGAATCAATCACAAAACGTTGGCAAATAAAAGTTATGTAGACAGGGACATCTTATTGTAGTTGGCTACTTGCTATGGGTATCGGAATTTTTTTGGAAAATCTATTTACATGTTCATACTTAATTATATGCTCAAAAATCTCTTTAACCAAAATATATGTACATAGAAGGATAATATTTATTTTTTCTGAAATTTAGATGTTTGTAGACAATATTCTTGTTTTGCTGAAATTTACATGTATGCCGATAATATTCAAAGTGGATCAAATATATATAATGATTTGGAATATAAACTATCTGGTTACATAGATTCCAGACGTCCAAAGAAGATCAAACTTAAAACGCGTACAATCAAACATGATTGGTTATTTTTACTGCATATTTCTTCTGTGCTCTGAATAGCAATAATAGTATGTATCTCTTTATGATGAATGTCAAACAGATCTCCCTTCAGTAAAATAATTAGTGCTACTTATCAAAAGTTTACTATGAGCAACAAGTCATACTTTAATTTCAGTTTTCTTAAATAGTAGTCTCCAGCTGCAGCACATATCCATGTGAATTAGTACTATTACGAACAATACGGGGAAATTAAGATCCATAGCTAGACTGCTGTTTTCTTCATCAATATCCGATCAAGTTATATTATATTATATTATTAATTAGTAATTGTTGTGTACTTGAAATTTGAAACACGTATTGAACATGAAATATGAAAAATGGAATTCTAGGCCGATGTAGCAGCATGTCATAGGTAAGTGCATTTAAATAATTGATTCTAGTAACATGGCAAGGGAAAGTACGTACATTTGATCAATATTTGATTTGATTTAATTTAGATAAATGAATGGTTGTGTCACTTCGTTTGTCTCCCTCTTATGTTTGGCCTCTTTGTCCTTTCTCTCTCTCTTCCTCTTTTTCCATTTTTATTTTTTAATTTCTTCTTTATTTGTACGTTTGATTTGACAATAGATCTTTCTATCGCAAGTTTGCACATCCCTCCAGCATGATCTATTTTTGTGCTTCTGCCTTACTTTTGTATGTACTTCAAAATTATTTTGTATTAAAGTATATATTTATGTCGCAAAGTTGTCTTTGCACGGTTATTTCCAACTGTTTTCTTGAAATTAATATAACCAAGTTGAAGGTTCTCCCTGAAATTACTCTAATTTTTGGATACATCAAGAACATAGGGTTTTATGAATTGTGGTCAAGTAAACTTGAGTTCTTTAGCATTTTGAACGGTAGGGTTTGAATTTTAGTTTCTATTGTTTATTTCATTACTTCAATTGCTTATTGTAAGTAAATTTTAGTCATAAACAACCGTCAATTTTTAACTCGGAAGTTATAAGTGTCATGGATTGAAACGGACACACACAGTTTAATTTCACTCAGGAGTTTAATTACCGGTCTCCCAAGTCCTCCTAAGCATATTCAAATAATAATAATAATAATAATAATAATAATAATAATACCTGTTAATTTTTTGGACACAAGGTTGTGTAGCAAGATGCTGCACATCAACATCATAGATTAATATAAAAGGTAGGAGTTCAAAATACATATACATCGACCAACACGCTTGGGCACTAGCCAAAAATAAGCATCAAGTCCCATAAACATGTACATACATAGCATAGTAGTTTACACTCAATACGCAACAAAAGCCCAACTAGAAAAAACCTAGCCATTATTACCCGTTGATTCTCGACTATCAACCTGCTCATTTGTTGTGATGTCGAGCTGGACTGCTCCAAATTCTGAACCTGTCCATGAATTAAAAAGAGAGCGATGTAGTTATTTATGGTGAATCGTTTTTTCTTGTAGTTAAAACATCTTTTATTTCATTCGATCCATACAACACAAAGGCCTACCATATTCCCAGTAGTTGACAAAATCGATGCTAAGAGCATCTCCAACAGATTGCAAATTCTCAGATCCGCACCCGAAATCATCCCCAACAGAGTGCGAGAATTTGCAATAGTGCAGAAAGGAGGGCCTTCGGGGTGAGAAATTAGAATAGAGTGAGGCGCTTGTTCAACAGGCGCCTGTTGAACAGGCGCCTCATTGCCAGGCGCCTGTTCAACAGGCGCCTGACAACCAATAGGGGTCCGCAACAGGGCCCTAATAAACACGGGCGCCTGTTGAACAGGCGCCTGATGCCCAGGAGCCTGTTCAACAGGCGCCTGCCCTCATTTCTGTTGTAGAAATGAGGGCTCCAACATTTTGGAGTGCGGAAAATCGAATTTCCGCACTCCAAACTGTTGGAGATGCTCTAAGGAAGGATGTGTTAGTAAAAACATTGGAAGCACACACATTATCCAAATTTGAAAAGAGATATCGCAGTCGAAAAAATATGTTGTATACTACCTTCACCCGTGCCACACATGTAGCGGGTGTGATGGACTTTGTTAGGCTAAAAACTAGGCTTTGTATAAAGTCAAATGTTCAAGTCTATAATTAGAGATGGAGAAAGTCTCGTTATTCAAGTACCCAATTATAAAAGTAGTTAGGATTATCAATATGCTGGTTAAGATTACTAGTCCTCTTTGTTCAGTAAGTAATCACAAACTCATACATACAAGGTAAAGTTCCACATGAAGGTAATTATGCAAATTGTCATTGGTCCAAGTCGTTAATTACAAAGTCCAGATTTCAATTTGATCTAATAGTCATGAAAATTCCAATTACTGGCTTATCTTTATACACTCAAGGAAACTGAAAAATGGGGAAGAAGGACTATTCAGAATTCGGCCCATTTCTAGTAGGGGTACATGCCTATTTATAGAAAATTTGGACCGTTAGATTTATGACATGTGTCATTTGTTAGGAATGAACGGTGACGATTTGCTGACGTGACACATATTCGCAGTGACATGTGGCACAATTTCCTCTTGATGTCATGATGACGTGGCACTGCTGACTCAATTAGATTTTCCCATGTGGAAGGCAGAATGTTGATTCCATGTGGATTAGCCAACATGCAATAGTACAAGAGTATTAACAATCGATAACTTGCCTTACCAACATGCAATGGTTTAGTAGAGTTATCTTTCTATAACTTATCAAATCATTATGTAATTAGCATCGACCCTTGATAACCCAATTGACCACCATATGATAGCCTTAGAATATCACCTCTCGATAGCTCTTTTGATCTCCAAGCGATAGCTTTAAGGTGCCATCCTATGATAGCTTCATCGACCATCATGTGAAATCTTTGTGATCACCATCCTTCAATGGCTTATCTAGTCAACTTGCGATAGCTTCCTAATCACCAAACTTCGATGGATTATCTAGTCAACTTGCGATGGCTTTGTAATCACCATCCTTCAATGGCTTATCTAGTCAACCTGCGATAACTTCATAATCACCAACCTTTGATAGCTTTTTTTATCATCATGCGACAGCCTGGAATCATCAACCTTCAATGACCTATTTTGTGTCTTCATTTCTCTATAGCTTCCTTCCAACCTGTGAAGGCTCATCTCCAACCTGCTATAGCTACTACACCTTGGGTATAACATTTGCGCCCCCCTTTTATAATAACCATTTATACTTTAGTATAAACTCTTCATATTTTTGAGATCCTTTATTTTGACCGTCTGTTTTTTATTTTCATGATCCTATGGCTAATTCATTTTACCTTTTTTCTTATAAACAGCTTTCTCCTTCTTCTTCCCCTCTTTTGCTGATTTCTAAAAGAAAACCCAATTTTTAAATCATCATTAATTCCCAATAAACCCCGACTCCCTGAAGAATTTCCTTTGGTAATGACTTTTATATGGTTGTTAGATTGATTATGTTGTCGAGTCACTATTTTTATTTGATTCTACATTATCTTCATTAGTTTTAGATTTTAGTTATTTTGCCAATATCGTGGTTTTTACAGTTTTCGTTTAGGTTCTTTTTTAAATTTTGTTTTGTTCCATTATTAATTTATTTAAGCTGCTATTTCTATTAGTGGGTCTTGGGTTTTTCTAACCCAATATCAATCCAATATGTCTGTTGTTTCATTGTGCGACAATTCACTATGTGGTAGTCAATTTTATTCACTTTATTACTAGCATGCGATAACCCAACACTCATAGTTCATTTTACTTGTTTTTATTATCGACAAGTGATAATCAACACGTGAAAGCTTATTTTTCTTATTTTATTTTTTTTTTTTGCAAGGCAATTTTTCTTATTTTATTTAACTTGTAGTATATCCACATGCGACAGGTTATCCCATTTATTTTATTATCAACACACGATAGCTCAATATGCGACAACGCACTTTATTTAGTTTATTCAATTTGCGAAGGGTCAACACGCGATAGCTTATCCTTTTCAATATACGACAAGTCGTTTTGTTTTCTTTAACTCACCCCACGATAGCTGGGTACATAATAACATACCTTGCCATCTTTTCTCAACCTTCCATAGTTCATCTCTTTTTCCTTGTTCATTCCATGATGGCCCAACACTTGACAACTCGTTTATTTATTTCATTCGGTGCACGATAAATCTGTACACGATAGCTTACTTATTGATTTAATGATAAACCAACATGCGACGACCCACTTTATTTGCTTTTTTCTTAACTTATAGTTGCCCAATATGAGATCATTTATGCTACCATCATGCGACAACTTGAATTATCAACACTTAATTTATGGCAGTTAAGACTTATATTATTTTGTACATTTAAGCATTTAACAATATCCACCAATTCTATAAAATAATTTATAATTTCTTATATATTATTATGTTGATCTACTAAAATTTCATTAGTTAATTGAAAAGTGATTTATCATTAAAATTCCATACTCTACGCTTGAATTAAGTGATTATATTTTTGTATCATATGTATATGAATGTACACACACATATATGCACACATGCGCGCGCGCACACACTTATATATATATCTGTGTGTGATTTTTGTGTGTGTCTAATTAAATGACGTAGGTATCATGGCTAAAACCAAATGGGAACCTTCAAATTATCACCTAGTTCTTCTAAGCACAAGGAACCATCCGAATAAAAGCTTAACATTAACTGTTAGTTGTAATTTTGAAAACAAGAGAACATCGATTTTTTACTAAGACACTTTGGAATCTTCAGAACTAAGGCTAGGGTACCTGGCCCTTCTGATAGAATTAATACTCCTCCTGAAGGATTCTTTGCTTTTACTCTAATACACATTTGGCACTCTTGCTATCCGCCCTTTAATGACTTTATCACTTGGGTTCTAACTTTCCTCGGGATCGCTCCAAATCCGCTCACACCAAACTCCTATAGTTATAACCATTCTTTTTTCATCTTGTTTATAGAGCTCGAGATAGAAAACTGACCCCCGTTATCCTATGCCCGCTTGCTACTCTTTAGAAAGCCAAATATCAACATAAGGGATAGAAGATTAACCCCTGTTATCCGGTTCAATTAACAAGACAAGAGATTGGAGTCGTTAATTTTTCTTCATAAGATGCTTTTCTCCAGAGATTTCTGGGAGATTTTCTCTTTCCAGTGTGTTTTCTAGCGCTCTACTTTCTTATTTTTTATCATTGTCTTGTACAAACCTACTTGTTTTTTCATTCGTTATTTTCATTAGATTCGGCCTCAAAAGACATAAGGTTTTGCCAAGATCGATCTGCTTAGTGGCGCCACTAAATATTCAAGAAGTCGATTGAGGCTTCTTACTAAAGAAAAATTAAGAATATACTTTTTAATCCTACCACCTCACAGAATTTTTGGTGAACCACCCCCACATAAAGAGACATAAATATGGCTCCCTAACTCTGGTCGCTGTTAACTGGAGATTTTCTTTGTAAATTCACCGGTCCTACGCACAATAACCGATAGTCCTGGATACTCTCCATGTATAATTCGTTTTGCTCTTATATTTTGAAATAACCAATATTTTATCTTTTAATATTGTTTATTTTTTCCTATATTTCAGATGTGCACTTGGTCGACTCAACTTCCTTATCTTTAAATAAGTGTCCCTTAAATGTTTTATATATTTATAAAAGGAGAAGGGCCATTTTGTAAACATTTTAAATTATTTCTGAAATATCGGCAGCACTTTTAGAAAAGAATTTAGAAAAGAAATTAGCAACCAATCATATGTTGACAAACAAAGCAAGTTAGTTGAAAAGGAATTGCCTTTTAAAGTTAAAAATCATTTTTACCATGTTTTTCTTGTTTTGCCACTTTCGGCACCAACCTTTTGACCAGGTACTTCCGCCTCCATTTCCATCAAAACCAATGTGCATGGTATCAAAGACTTGGTACGCGGTGAATTTGACATAGGCGAAAGGTATATAGTCGAAACAGGATGTTCTGAAGGGGTTGAAGCCTTATTTTGCTTTCAAAAGGAAACGCGCCTACTTTGCTTTCGAAAGAATGCTTTCGACTTAGATAGCTTTCGACTTAGTCAAATGGTTTCAAAGAATGGTTTCTAAAGAGGTCGTGCCTTTTGTTCTATAAAGAAGCTTTCTAAGGGGTCAAAACCCCTTGCTGCCGCATCCTACCTTTCGAAGCAATGCCTTCGAAAGGGTTTCTTTGTTTTAAAACCTAAGCCACTTCTCCAATGCTTTCAAAGAGATTGGTTTCGATACCGTCCACTTCTTTTACTTAGAAAATTGCTTTTGAAAGAGTGCTTTCGACTTAGTTGTTTTAAGACCCATTGTTCTATTGAAAGTTAAACCCAAAGGTTTCGAAAAGAATGGTTTTAAATGCTTTCGAAAGGTTTGATTTATGTAAAGAACTTAATGCTTTCGAAAGGTATAAGTTAAAGGTTTCGAAGGGGTAGTTCCCCAATGTTTTTGAAAGGTTTTAAATGGAAGGTTTCCAATGGTTTCGAAAGGCATGTTTAAAGTGTTTTGGGAGGACGTCTAAGGTTTTATAAAGCTTTCGAAAGAAATGATTTCAATGTTTTTGAAGGTTTAATGTAAATGATTTCGAAAGGGGTACTTTCAAAGGTTTCAAATGTTTTCGTCAACAATGTTTTATGTGAAGTATATATATAACATGGCAAAGTGATTTGAGTAAAGCATAGAATATATTTTCCTTGTTCAAGAATGATTTAAAAGGTTAAATCAATTTGAAAGAAATGTTTTCAAGGAAAATTTTAAGGGTAGATGACCCTAAGTAAAGTGACTCAGATATTAGAATACCAGATGAGACTGGTATGGGGTCACGCCCTATACTTTAGCTAGTAGCCCCTAGCTAATATAAGTCCAAAATTCCAGTGTGTAGGGCTTTGTCACAGGTAAGACTAAAATAATGTTACACATAGAAAGGAATATACATAGTAGAGATAGGTTATTGGTGAGCCTGCAAAACCATTAGGATCAGTTGACCCTAAGAGAAGTAAGTTAGGGACAGACCGTCCGGAAGAGGTCCAGAAGAGGATATCTAACAGAAGTTAGATTATTTGTTCATTTTGTCTGGTAGGCCCGAGTCAGCCAAAGGTTAGTAGTTAGACAAACAAAACTATAGTGTTCAGACAAACAGTCCATTGACTACCTGATTTGTATGCATACATGATATTGGTAATATTGTTTTAACTAGTTTGGTTGCATAATTTTGATTTGCAAAAGATATGTTTTAAAAAGGATATTAGTGAGGGGAAACCCATTTCGCTAAGCGGCGTAGTCGCACTTAATATCAGTAAACCGAGATGTATAGTATTGTTCACACCGGGCTTTATGTCTGACTCGAAGTTTATATTTTTCCCCTTAAACTCTCAGGTGCTCAAAATTGATTTAAGTAGGTTGAGATTGAGGTTTACAGGTTTTAATAGGTGGACGAATAAAGCTTCTGGAGACGAGCTGGAGGCTGATGCTATCTATATGTAGGAGTTGTTTTGTTTTATTTCCGCTGTGTTGTATTAAGTTTGATATGACTATTTAGTACTCTGGTCATCCAAGGGGGCATCTTCATATGTCGCTCTTGGCGTATTTTGTAATAATTATATTTGATCAATGCCTGAGAAACGACTAGGATTATGTAATTGGATATGAAACATGTTTTGTGAAATGTAATCAGAAAAGTTATTTTTGAATCTGTGATTTTGTTTTATATTCATGTGCTTCTGATATTATGGATACCATTAGCATTACCGTATTTTATCGCTGAAAGTTAATACTATAGATGACTGCAGCATCTGTAACGCTTAGCTTTGGGCCTCAAGATAGGAGATGCTACTACTACTTAACTAAATGGGTCGAATCAGAACCTTTAGCCACGATCACGATAAAGAAAGCAATCGACTTCATCGTCTGGAACATCATATGTCGTTTTGGTCTTCCACGAACTATTGTAATTGATAATGGGACTCAATTTGATAGTGTGGAATTCAAAGGATTCTACCGTTGGCATCATATTGAAAAGAGATTTGCGGCAGCTGCTCACTCTCAAGCAAATGGACAAGTTGAAGCTATGAAAAAGTTCATTCTGAAGAAGCATTTGGAAAAGGCTAGAAGCAAGTAGGTGGATGAACTTCTGACAGCACTACGGGCTTATAGGACCACCCATAAGTCCGCGATTGGACATACTCCATTTACTCTTGCTTATGGCTCTAAAGCCGTAATTCCCGTTGAAACTCAAAGTCTCTTCTCATCTAGTAACCTACTACAATCGCAGAATTAACAAGGATCTCCTCTTGGAATCTATAAATTTTGTAGATGAGAAGCGCGAGGAAGCTGGTTTGAGAGCAGCTGCACACCGGCACTGAGTTGCCCGATACTACAACACTAAAGTCCGACCTAGGACCTTTAAAATCGACGATCTTGTCTTGAAATGAGTTTTTCCTGCCCGGTCGCATATGAATCCTACTTAGGAAGGACCGTATGTCATTGAACAGAGGCTTAGAGAGGGAACTTTCAAGTTAGCGACTGTTGATGGTGTCACACTCCCAAGGGAACCTAATAGTGAGCATTTACGATGCTATTTCACTTAGTTTGTTCTTTTTCATTTAGTTATATTCAATTTCCGAATAAGCTTTAGCATTTTATTTTCCAGATATGTAATAAGGCAGATTATGTCATTTCTTTTCGTTTGTCAAATAAAGTTCGAAACTTCCTTCATACTTGCGATTGCTGTAACATTACATATTAGTTACGATACCCGATTAACTAATATTGATATGTTCGAGTAGGTTCCCAGAGTTTGGAGCTAGCCGATCACATAAGCTCACGAATGAACTAAACGAAATGAGAATGGTCCGATCGTTCATTCGATGATTCTCGCTTACAACCCGATGGATGGAATACCTAACGGGGGATGGATGTGACTCGACCATCCAATAACCAAATTAATCCTATCAAATGTTGGGACAAATATGAATCAAAATCGATCGTGATACGATTGATCGTTCACTAAGTTAAACCCTGAACTTAGGGGCAAATCAATCAATTAAGGAAAGTACAGTTCGACTATTTTCCAAAATAACTCTAAGTCCCCAGAGCATAGACTGGAGTATAAACATGAACGAGTGTGATCCGACTACCCACCAACTAATTCTTATCCCCAAAGTGTGGATAAGTATAAAAAAATAGATGAGTGCTGTTCAACCACTCACTATTTCATGAACTCTGGCCTGAAACTTACAGAAAGAGTATAAACTCGTTAAGGATGAAATTCGACCATCCGCTATCTAACTTCGCTAAACCGAGACTGGGGGCAGGAGTATAATCGCTCAAATTGCAGAATTCTATAGCATAAAATTAGAGCTCGAGCCCTGTGTTTGGTGCGATCCAGGGCCACGGCCGTATGGAGGCCTTGGGATAGAATTAACAGATTATCATCCAAATCAACGAGCAATGAATTACAAGTACATTGAATGGAAAAGTAATAACTCGACTACTTAGACAAATTTCAACCAAAAGTTCAACAGAAAACAAAGAACTTTATTTGCACGCTAAATATAAAAATTGTGATACAAGCTTATTCAAAAAAATGGGGGCCGCACCCACATATTCATGGCCCACAAAAGAGAAAAACAGCTATGTAAACTATATACAAACCAAGCCAGGGTGATGACTATTTCTTCTACCTTCTCTCCTTTCTGGATTTCTTAGGAGTGCTACTACCCGAACTTCCACCTTTCCTTTTCCTTGATCCTTTTCCGCCTCTAGCATGTGAGCTATCAGAGGTAGGAGGGAGTTCTATGGGAGTTAACCTGCCGGGTGGAATGATTTGTAGAGGGACGAGATTCAGATCATCGATGTCCACATCAATGGGTTCAGCCTAACCTTTTTTCTTTAGCAACTCCTCTCTCTCGATGGCTCTTTTAAGCTCAGCTCATCGGTATGTTTGGTGGCACCCCTAATCACAACGTCATCCGATTCATCTGGCAATGGCTGGTCTTCAGCCTTATCATCATTAAGTAATCCAAAAACTTGAGCGTCGGGCCCTGGATTGTTGGAGGCCGCCAGAATCTCAATAGATGTTGATTATTGCTCCACGGTGGTACCACTTCTTGGAGTTTGGCTGGGACCTAAGAGACCTGCAGATTCGTAGAAACAAGAGAATAAGCCCATGACTATTGGGAATAAACAACGAAATCTCTCGAAAAGTGGAGAATAAAGGGGAATACCTACGTCCGACTGACTCTCAGTTGTCGTCGGAGTGCTTCCCTATAGGATAGAAGTCAGCACCTTAGGTTGATAACCGAGTCTATTCGGATAATAGCTTAGATCCTGTCCCGGGCGAAGAGAAACTGACACTTATGCTGTTTGAGAAGAGGAGGGGCCCTTGGAATCAAACTCCAAAGACTCAACAGTGTTTTTCCCTTTGCTGGAGGGTGCTAGGATGTCAAAGTATCGAAGTCTTGTAGCAGCAAGGTCTAAAGGTTCATCCCCACGAAGAATCTCCAATACGAGCTTCTCTTTGTCTAAATCGACTTCATCGAGGGTTTTCTTTTTCATTTCGACAATGTATTCCCAGGCTTCGACGAGCGACTTGAGGTAGCCCTCTCCAAGTAAACTCAAATCGCGATGGATAAGGACTTTAGCGTTATATTCAATGATCAGGGGATCGAACATGTCCTTAATTTCATTTCGACCGACTTCCATGGCATCTTCTAACTGGGCCTCGATCTGTTTTCTAATCTCATTGCGGCCGCTTCTCTTGCCTCTTACTTCGATTTTAGTGAGTTGCTCGTCAACCTTAATTTTTATTCCCCGGGCTTCAACAACCTCTTCACAATATCTTTGCGACTTATCCTGAGCTTCGATTTTATCTTCAATCTCTTTTTTAAGGATTTCTTCAAGCTCCTCAACACGGCGGATCAAAATATTTTTCTCCTTTTGCAAGGTATTTTTTCCAAGGTGAGCACACTGCTACAGCTGAGGGCAGCATCCGGTTCTTTTTTATGGGCAGCTTCTAGGCGACTCACCATCTCAGATGTTTCCTTGGCACTTTTCTCTGCCTCAGTTAGTTTCACTGTCAACTCCAAGATCTCATTATCATAATGTTTGATTATATCTTTATCATGGATCGCCTCAAGCTTGAGACGATTGATTTCATGTTGTCTCTCGATAGACTTCTCGGAGATCTTTTCGGCTAAGTGTTGGAACAACTCGTGTTGCACAAAAAAATTGTTGACTCATGCGAGGGAACTCGCTTTAGCAGTCCTTGGGATTGTATGAATGGAGGGAAGGAACTTAAGCCCATCGAAGCAAACCTTTAGGAAATTGACCTTATGTTCGGCCGATTTTTCCACCGTGGAAGCCTTAGGAGCTGCAGTGGGCAAAGATAGATCAGAAGCAATGATTGGGCATTTGCTCGAACTTCGATCATGGGACTGTTTGGAGCTAGATGAGCTAGAATATTGCTCAGGCGGTACAACAACTTGAGGACCATGAAAAGAAGTGTGATTGCCATTGTGTACAGGAAAATTAGGCCGAACTTTCTGATGAGATGACTGAGACTGGGACTTATGTTTGGAATTTCAAGATTCCCTCAAACGGTGGCTTCTTTCCCGGCCATCATTTCTCTCTCTGCGCCTACCCGATTCTGAACATCGGCTGGATCTATACTGCATCGAGGAACCCCTCAAACGATCGAAAGCATGGGATTGAGACATCGCATCTGCAAACCAAAAAAAAGTATATGAGTGACCATTGAACAATCGATAGATGAAAATCAGGTGGTGAAGTGCGCGAGATTATGAGTGTCCAATTGTCCCCTTGACGGACCAGTTGTTGCAGCCTTGTTCATTAGAGTTTTCTCCCCTTTACCAGTGGGAAGAATATTGTCGCCACTTCTGGTGGGAGAATTGAACCCTCCAATACTGATGTTAGGGAATTCATAAGTCATGATGTCACCAGGGATTGAAAGGTTCGAGAACCCTTCCATTGAACTTTCTAAATGTCGAGAGGAAGACTATTCGTCGATGGAAGTGATAATAAACTTAGGCTCTTTAGCCATTTTTCTCCTATAGAGTTTACATGCAAGCTTTTTTTCCTCCTTGTTGGTATGTGAAGTTGTGCACCTTTTAATGGTTCGACCACGGGTGCACTGCCCGGACCTACGTCAGCATCGCTAGGCTTGTTGACTTTGGCACCCTTGGTTTCATCCTCATCGATGTCATCCTGAGTCCCCTCGATAGGGGGCATGACAGGGTATTGGCATTGTTTTCTTATTCTACAACATTTGTTAGTGATGTAGTGCTTTCTGGAAGCCTAATGCTACGGCCTTCTTCCAGCAGCTCAAACAGAGATAGCCATTCATCGGTTATAAGGAATCTAATGTCCTTGTCTTCAATCGGGTGGCTCGAACTGCAGAAATTGCCCTTGGGAAACTATCGCCCTTTGGATATGTATGGATGCCTATAAATTTTCAGCATATTAGTTAGTTCAGGATATGAATTGGACTAAGGAATTTGAGAGTAAAGTGAACACGACACTTACGTTGTTCCAACCATCGCCTTGCAAAGCCAGGCGGGCATCGGACATAGAACAATTCATGTTTAAAGAGTCTGAGTTTGTACGAAGCACCAATTAAGACTTGACAGTTGGGAAAAGGCTCGAGGAAAGTGTAGGATAGGCTTCTTGTCCGTCGTTTGAAGTTATAAATGAACCTTATATCCTCAGGAGATGGCGGGCGGAATAGAACATTCATGAATAGCAAGAAGGTGCCATGAAGAAAGGTATAGCTGTTGGGTGTAGTTGAGCGGGAGCTATTCTAAGGTATTTTAGCATCTCTCGGATAAAAGAATTGAAGGGTGGCATGCATCCGTCCTAGCACATGAACTTATTACATGCTGTGTACCCCTTTAGGGGCAAATGAGCCCTGTCATTCACTGAAGGAACCAGAACATCTCCAAACGGAATCCCATGTGTAGAGCATAGTCTGCAAAGAATGGCTTCGCCAATCCTGGAGGCTTGGGAGTCCGTTGGATTATCTAAAAATATAGCACCTCTACAGCATCCGGGCCAGGACTTATATCTCCTGTCGGAAAATGGGAACATCATAGAAAAGGTCAGTTGACTGGCCGAAAACCTCCGGTTGTTCAGTTTGACGATCAGGGGAAAGTCTGCAAAATACAGTTGCTAAACTAGATTCAGCTCGGTTGCCATGTTGTGAAGTTGGTCCGAAGGACATTGCAGCTAGACGCTCTAAATGTCTGGGGTCCATATCAACTAAACTCAATAGATAATCGAGATTAGAAAATTTTACCCATCCCTTCGTGTTAAGTGTAAGCTAGTGTGGCGCAGTGTCGTGCAGTGAATAGATAAGCAGTTCAAAATTAAAAGCAAAAGTAAATGACGAGACTTTTGATTCTGACCATAATTACCATCATCGCTGACCGTCTCAACTTGCAATTAGATTAATCGGTTGTGTAAGCTTTGGGATCAAACATCGGCCTGTCAAAGTACGAAGTCCATTATTATAGTCTGTATGTTAAATTTTAGTTCATGTCCTAAGTCCTGGGAGTTTGGTCATTCAATTTCGAGTTCATTATTGGATATGCAAATCCTATTGATCATTATCGTCATATATCCAAGTTTATTGGGATAAGACTGGTTCTAATTGTTTAAACAAATGAATATGGATTAGTTTTCAAGTTCAATTCGAAGTTTAAGATTGGTCAAGTACAAATAAACGATCCCTATAACAACTGACCCCTATTAAAGGCCTATAGCCGATCCCTATTCCAAAGCAAAACTACCGATCCCTCCGTCCACAACACTCCAATACCGATTCCTGTACTTGGCCACATTCATAACTCTCCAACATTTCAACCGATCCCTCTTCTACTTAGCAAAATCGCCGATCCCTCAACTCAACCATCCTACCGATCCCTCCACACAAGCCACCGAACCCTTTTCTCTAATGTTTTCATGCTTTCCCTCAAGTACTCTGACCGGTCCCTATGTTTCCTTTATCTACCCTCCTTTCGTCCTCCTTTAATTTGTCCTACTTTGCTAAACCATACTCCATTATACATCTCGCCTCCCCCAAATAACTTCGACCATCACCTCTTCATTATGACAAACTCCAACCCATCCACATACATAATAGATACCATTGTCTCGTCATAAAATTAAAGGTTAAAGGCGAGCGAACCTACCTAAATATATGGAGAGTGGGCTGTTCGAGGAGAAGTACTAGATTACAACTCAAATTTAAGATGAAATGATTATCTAAGGCAAAATAGGAAGGCGAGTTTATGGATGGAGACGGTGTTTGATTCGAAAGGCAGGGGTCGAGTTTTCATATTAATAGGGGGGTTTGGGACCAAGCATTGAGGAAGATGGAAAGTAAAAAGTAAATGGGGAGAAGATGAATAAGTGAGAGTTATAGGAAAAGTGCTAGCTTATATATGGGTACAAGGGTTCGGCCCACGTCTTCGTTCTCTATGAAGTCAGTGCAAAGGAGGGAGGGATCGGCTAAGAGAATGCCAATCCCTTAAGTGCAAAAAAAGAAAAAAAGAGAAGGAAGGAGGGGTCGGCAAGGAGAACGCCAATCCCTATATGTGAATAAAAAAGGGGGAAGAAAAGAAGGGGTCGGCTATAGGTTTTTGTGCATGTAAACATGGATATGAAAATTATGTAAAGCACATATATATATATATATACAAAATGCAATTAATTTTCATTTAAATCAATAACGAATGACCCATGAGTGTACGAATGCATCCAGGAGCCAATGACTGGAACGTGTACTTGAACGTGCACGTGTATATTCTAAAAGTTTAATTTTTGAAACCAACGGAAATTGAATTCAGACCTGAAGCTTTCAAGTTCGAGACTGGATCAGATAGCTAAAGTTTACTAGTCTCATAGAACCGGACATAGATATTAGCTGACAGAATATACTCCTGCTTTATGCTATTGGAAATCAACCAAACGTTAAGACGATCAAAGAGAGATACAACGCTTTGAGAAAATAATTCGACGGACGGATAGCGCATGTTCAGAAAACTAGATGGATTTCTTGCCGATGGCTCTAACCTGTTTCGATTCAAAGCACGTCATGTTTAGCACAAGACGTACTTTGGGGGGCAACTGTTATCTGGCATTTTGACCCACCTATATTCGAACTGATTGGACAAGTTAGATTCAACTGACGTCAAAGCCAGTAAGTCCAGGGCGATAATTGTGGGGTCCAGAGGTCAAGTACAGATGGTAATATGAAGCTGTGATCGAATGGAATTGAAGATATGCAATGAAGAATGTTCAAAGTATGGAATATTGTTCAACATATAGGAGGGATCGGCTATAATCAACCTCCAACATAGGGATTAGTATGTTTCAAGAAGCAAGTGCAGTTCAATAGAAAACGATTAATATCTCAATATCCATAAGTCCAATGCTTATAAAATTTTGTGAGCAAGATATGGGGACCCTAAGGAGTCTACCATAGGGATCGCACCTTAAAAGGATACGATAAGAGGGATCGTCCCTCTTCCCTCAATAGGGATCGACAAAAATCAGAAGGCAATCCATATTGATGTAAAGATCGAGCAATAACTCAAGATCTACTAATCCAGTTGGATTGAAATCTGGAGGCTAAGCATGTTTCGACATAAGGAAGCTACCTTAGGGATCGCATCCCCAAATTCCACCAAAAGAGGGATCTATACCGACCCTTATTATTTGGGATTTGGGCCATGCAATCCCTCTTACGGGTCAATATAGTTTTGGAGATCCTTCTGTCGAATTTTCAGGAAGATATTTCGTCACCTTCGTCTATAAATACAGGCTTGGTTGTTCATTTTTGGGACTTTTACGCTGCTAATTTCTTTGTGCTCTATTATAACTAAGAATTTTCATCTGATTCCTATTGTACTCGGTTTACAAAGTGATTAATAAAGCAATCTATTCAAAGTAGACGTTGGCAAAACACGCTGAACCACTATAAATCGCTATATTTGGTTTCTTGCTTTGATTTTCTTCTATTAAATTATTTAATTCCTCTATTTTCATTTTATATTCTTCATATATTTCTCTTCAAAACTTCTATTGAGTGTTTGTGCCAACTTTTGGTGGAAACAGAGGATTTATTCTGCTAACAAATGTCAAAGTTAAGTGTACCCTATTCACATTTGTATGGTTACTTAATGACATTGACAATAGAATCCCTTGTGTTCAAAACTATTCTTTGTAAAAGAAAGTTGCCTTTAAACAAATTGATCATTGGAAATAACGTAATTAAGAACTTAAACCTCTTTTTAAATAATTAATTACAAGTTAAATCCTTTTTAAAAACATAATTAAATCTTAACTTAACTTAATTATTAATTAAGAAATAATTAACCTTTAAAAAATAATTTATTTATAAATTAAACCCTTATTGTTTTGTAACTAGAATAATTAAACACTTGCTTAATAATTAATTAATGATTATCCCTATACTTAATTAATAGTTAATTAAACATAATCATATACTTAATTCTTAATTAATTAAAAATAAATCTTACTTAATCAAAGATTAATTAAAACTAATCTCAATTTTAAAAGATATTTAATTAGTAATTAATCTCCACTTAATTATAATTAATAAACCTTATTTAATACTTAATTAATTATTAATTTCCATACTTAATAAATAAAATAATTAATTAATAAATCTTTAACTAACTTCTTAATCATTATTAATTAAGTTTTATGAAACATTTTCGAAGTGTTTTAAGTATAAAAACTTAATTCGCAAAAAGTGGACTTTTAGCGAAACCGCATCCATAGTGACTATTGCTATATGGACTATAATCTAAAAACTTATCTTTACCTTTCCTTTTTGAAACTTAACTCATGGAAGCTTACTAACTTTTTCAAACATAAAGTGAGAGTTTTGTAAAAATAAAAAAAGTTTGAAACTTGAAAAATCTTTTGATTTTTGTAGGCCTATCAACGGATACTTTCGGATGCGGATAGTACCATGTCCGCATCCGCATCCCAAACCATTTTCGTATATCGGATATCCGCACCGTGGATACAGACGAATATTGAATAATTATCCTATCCACTAACGACCGATAAATCAAGATATATAAACAGAATTTTTTTGTTTAACATAAATTATTTCAATTCCATTAATTATAGAAGTGTTAAAAACAAGCAAATATGATGATAATAAATAGTTTGAGCCGTTAATATGCATTAAATGCATATAATATAAACTACTACATTAATAAATGATAAATATATTTCCTTTATTGTACTAAAATATACCTAATTTAAACTATAATCTTGGTAAAAACTAGACAGATAATTTTCGGATGCGGATGTCTTCGTACCCGCATCCGCATCCATTTTTTTCAGATATTGGATATTTATCCACTTTTTGGATACGGATGCGGACGAATTTTGGATTTTTCGAATATCCATTGACAGACCTAAATTTTTGAAAACAAATAATCAAATTGTTGATACAAAGATTCCAAATCACCAAACCATACAAAGGTGCTAACTTTTCTTAGCATACTACTACATACACTTATCCATAGCATATAAAATCATATCCCAACCACAAACACATGTAAAGATCTAAACTTTACAACCATAATAACACTTTTAGACTTTATTTCAAGTCTAAGGAAAATTCATATACAAACGCATAAAATTAAAACCAAACCATACAACTAAATCAAGCAATTACACTTATAAATACTAACATAAAGTAAATATACAATTTTTACCAAAAAGATGTGAGTTTTACTCACCAAAATCTTTTCAAATATTTTTCAAAATTTGAAATAGCCTAGAACTTTGAAAAACTTTTAGCAAAATTTGATTTTTGGACCTAAACAAAGAAAAGTGGGCTCGACCATGATGCTATGGGCTTGACCTAGTGTAAATAGGGCATGGCCAATGGTGGAGGAGGTGATGTATGCTTGATTTTGAAGCAGGAAGGTGTAAGGAAAAGAAATGAGTGATTTTTAAGTGATTTTAGGAATTAAAAGGAAGAAAAGAAATGATTTTAAAACTTTAGAAATATTTTGGAAGGCATTAAAGAGGGTTAAGAGCTTAAAAGAAGAAGGTAAACTTTTGAAAATAAAATAGAAAATGAAATGGAAGAAGAGAGAGAGATGAGCTTTTTTTTATATAAATTTAGAATAACAAATTACTAAAATACCTTTAGTACACTACCCTCCACTAAAAGTTTACCACATCATCACACACTCCTTAAACCAACATGCATTTAATGCATTTGTACTTATAATGTATGATGAAAGTGACATGTCATGATTTTTCTTTTATTTTAATTGTTAAACTTGAAAATTGTCACATCACTTTCTTTTCACTTAAGTAAACATATATTTACATTTTTACACACTTAATTAAGTACTCATTATTTATACAAGTGTGTGTTTTAAGATTATTAAGGAATTTACAACCCTTTTATCAACTTTAAAATAGTCAAAAATTGAATTTTCGGAAAAAGCTTTCCGATCACATTTTTCTAATTTTCTTTGAACTATATACATTTGTAAACAAAATTAAAAAAATGAATTTTCTATCATTAGTTATAAATTAAAGAGGGTTATTTAATTATTAAAACCATTAATTAAATATTCATAAATCAAAGCGATAAAATTCCGAGTCGTTACGTTCTTCCCTCCTTAAAAAAAATTTGTCCTCGAAGTTTCACCACATGGACACACAATACTATTTGTAAGTCTGCATGATGTTCATAGATCATCCATATGAAAAATCTAGTTCGACCTCCACTCAATTATATTACTTCACTTCCAAGCTAGTATCGCTTACCGATTCACTAGTGCGGACTACGATCGGGCTTCTTGACTAGAAACCTCCATTCTCCTTACATAGCCATATAGTACGATAGAAAACTTTCGCTACCTATCAAGAACCCTCATCAAGTGCTCGTCATCTAAATTAAGTGATAAATCCTTGTCCGAAATGGTGTAAAACACCTCCAGTCATTTACTCGAAACTTGGACCGAGAACTATATGAGAAAGGAAAATGATCTAAGTACAACCTACGTACTCATCTAAAGGATCTTATTTTTATCCACCCACAAATATTTACGAAATCATTTCATAAAAATTCCAACTTAGGTTCAAGCATTTTTAAATGATACAACTTATTTATGAAACCTTTCATAAAATCATCTAAATTTATTAACTTGGATAATACCCTCTTACTTCCTAAGAGAGAGAGTGTGTGTATAACATCTGATTTTTAATTCTATTCACCTTTAACTATTCAGATGTAGGTACAAAATAATTTTGGATCTTTAATACCAAGTCGACCAATTCAACCTCTTTAGCCATTCGGCCTGGCAAGTAGCTAAAAGAGTAGGATATTGGTATCCAAACTCAGTCCTAGAGTCTACTTTTTCTTAACACCTCTAAGGTAACGGTGTTTATTAGCCAGTCCAATAACATTAAATACTATTTAACCTACTAAGTGTTAAAATCCAAAAGATACTGTTTAATAAAACCAAGTTGATTAAACCTTCTTATTAAATTAATTCATTTTAAAACTTCTTTTATCAACCATTTTATATCAATATACCTTTACATCCTGAGAAGCTTAGGAGCCAAATACCTGGGTTTTATTTCAAAAATCTTTTGAAACAATACTATGTATTTTATTCATAGATTATACACATATAGCTCGAGTAACCCTAAAATGATACTAAGGAACTGGGTAATACCAAATAGTATCATACATTCCCTTACCTACGAGGGTAATACTCAAGAGAAGTGTTTACCATCCGAACACATTTCTTTCCCATTTTATTTTATTTTCAAGCGACTCGAACTAATTAACTTAAGAATACTTCTTCTATTTCAAAATCCTCCTTTTTGAAATAATTCATTACGTATTTCCAACAAAATATTTGTTACCAACTTGCTTAAGGGTTTTTTGGATTTGAACTTGTTTCGATCGCACAATGATAAAAAGAATAATTTACTAAGCGCACTACAATGTTCGCTTAAGCAAACATGTCACTTAGAAGATTATTCAGATCATCACAAAATGAATCGAAACTCATTACCTTAACCAATACAAGGAAAATACATCCTACTTAAAATACCCATACCCAAAAAATTCTCTTTTCTTAACAAAAATACTTCCAAATAATACTATCATTACTTTTCAAAACCTTGAAAACCATTTTTCAAAAATACCGAGATTTAAGTCCATAAGTTTCCTACTTAAATCGTTTTATTCTAAAGACCTATTCTTATAAATCCATTTTATAAAATCATTTCTAATATTATAACTTTCCTTTTAATAAACATCCTTTATTAAATCAAATTTTAATCCAACTTTAACACCGAACGCCTTATAATCAAATTGTTAAACTTAATGCACAGGGTGTTCATTTCATTGTTTCCTGATTTTCTATTTACTCAACCCATGTTTAAAAAAAGGAAACTACCTATAACATTCAACAACAGTCAATGCTCAAACTGGACAAGCATAACTAAACCAAAACGTAAATGATAATAATAAAGTATTATCATTTCCTATTCAACAAGCATCTTAAGGGTACTATACTATTTTTTAAAATCATTTTGTATATATAAAATATATTCCTAGATAAAATTATTTCATTTAACAATTTTAAAACAATATCATGTCGGTTTGTTTAAGTGTTTAAGAACCGCTATCGATAACGTTGACCAGACGCATCAACCAGAATTCATAAGCCACTTAACAGACAATTAACACAACATAAAACATTTTTATATCACAAACAAATACGCGCTCTCATATGATAAACTCAAACTCTTTTTAGGGTGTGACTTATCCTATCTCTAATGAGATTACCCCACCAAAGCCAAGGTTCTTGCTTAACCTTCAGCTCTGATATCAAATGTAATGATCTGGCCTTTAGACCCTTAGAAGTCGACGCTAATACATCCACAGTACTCGCGTGCTGAACAACCAAGTGCCGGAAAGACAAATGTTTAGGGGAAAGAAGAAGCAAGAAGACAAGAAGAAACTAAATAACACAGCATCTCACATCCCAATGAATAATCTACAAAAAAAACTTTTATATACATACATCCATCAGAATACTAGCCTTTCATCTACCTGGATAATTATAATACCTATTTTTACAATTTCTGATAAATACAATGAAGCCATGTAGCGGAACATAGAGAAATACGTAAATAATTCTTGGCCTCTAGCTCGTCTCCTGAGCTCCAATGCATCCAAAGGTAATCTGGAAAATATGCTCGATCTGATCCGAGCATTATAAGAAAACAACTTTTGGGTTGTCTGGTAAAACCGACATGAGAAACTCAAATCACAGGGAATTTTATTTATTATAACTTGTAAATCCTTTTAAAATCAAACGTATCTCGTAAGACCACACCACACATAAACATAGATGGGTTTTTTACCTTATGATAACCAAAACATTTTATATGAAAATCCAGTGATATTATCGTAATGTCTAAGGTTTGAAGTATTTAATAACCAAGTAGTTGTAATGTGTGTACATGAGAACAATAATAGGTATAAAATCAAAAATCGAAGGAATTTATTGAAGAATGGATTTCCAACAATGGCAAGCTAAGGGACTACCTTCCAAAGTCTTTCTACCTCTAGATAAAATGTACAGTAAGGTCGAAAACCTTTCGACCTCTGCCAACACATAACCGGCATACCCCTTACTAGATAGTACCGAATATGTTCACCTCTTAGCTGTGATCAACAACCAAAAATGGGCCCCGAAGCATACATAGAGGTATTGACACTAGATCTTGGGATGATCATACCTTAATGGGTGCGAACCATATAGCCGTACCGCATCTACCTTGTTTTAACCATTATCGGGATGTGAAGTTTGAGTGGCTATGCTCTTAACATTTAGCAATCCATCTTCGAATGCTAACACTACCCTCCAAGTAGAATCTGTAATTATAACTTTTCCTTTTAATCTTGCAAAAAGAAACTTTTGATTCCTACTATATTCAAACTTGGTTCAAGGTGCATTTTTTTTCAATCGACTTAAGGATAAAAGAGGGGGATTTTTGGTTTTATAATTAGGGTTTCAAGAATCGGGTAGTTACAAATTGTTTGGGTTTGATTAGCGATTACATGCCTTATGATTTAGGAATTTTTGTTTTTGGCTTCGAATGCCATTTGCACTACATACCCCTAACTATTAAAAAAAACTTGACAAATTGTGGATTTTTTTGGTTACCACAAACTCGATAATTTCCTAAAGGCTCGACACTCAATTGGGTTTCGATAGTTGTCAAGGACTCGACATCTATTTAGAGACTCGATAGCCTGCTAAAGGTTTGCTAATTAGTTATAAGCTCACTAACTGGTTATAAATTCAGCAATTGGTTTGAGAGTCGACAACTTGTTTAAGACTCGATAACCAGTTACGGCTCTCCAACCAGTTGTAAATTCGGCAACTAGCTAGTGACTCGATAACTAGTTATGAATCCTACAACTACTTAGTGAATCGTTAACTAGTTACAAACTAGACAACCCGATAGGGAGTTGTTAACTAGTTACAAATTCGATATATTTTATAAGTTCGTTATCTGGTCATGAAAAGGAATCTTGAACTAATTACAAACTCACTAGCTTTTTATGGGTTCAACATCCTGTTATAAGCCTAATAACTAGTTACAAGTTCAATATCTTGTTATAAACTCGACAATTGATTAAAGAATCTTCAATTAGTTATGAACTTACTAACTATTTATGAGTTTGACACCTTGTCATGAACTCGATAACTAGTTATGAATTTGGCATCCTGTTATAGACTCAATAACTAGTTAATGAGTCTCTATTTAATTATGAACTTGCTAACCATTTACGAGTTCGACATCTTGTTATAAACTAGATAGCCGGATAAAGGATCTTTAGTTAGTTACAAACTCACTAACTATTTATGGGTTCGACACTTTATCATGAACTCGATAACTAAATATGAATTCGGTATCTTGTTATAAAGTTATTAACTAATTAAGGATTCTTCCACTAGATATGAACTCACAAACTACTTACGGGTTCGACTTCTGGTTACCTATTTATTTAGATCTTTACTTAAAGAATTAAATTTTACTTAACATTTTCTGAAATACTTTGTACTTTCATAAAATATACGATTCTTCCATGATTTCTACATGATATTGCTTGATAGGATAATGGCTGGCAAAAAGAGCTCTAAATCCACTCCTGCTTTTGAGAAAGGAGACTACAGTCTCATCAATGTTCCATAGCTATTCAGGATGAGGTTGACATTATCCTTTAGCAGTTTGGGATTACAAATGTAGAATCTAATGTAGTAGGCCCATTCGAAAGGATATGTAATCCTCTAGAAGGTTTCTTTGCTTTCACTTCAATTCATATTTGGCATTCGGGATACCTCCCCCTCTTAGAATTCTTCACTCGACTCTTGGATTATTTAGGGATTTCTCCAATACAGTTGCTGCTTAACTCTTATCCATATCTAAGCTACCTTGTGATACTAGCAAGGGAAGCTATCCTCCCCTCACACCATGCTAAAACTCTTCATTCATCGGTAAATATTGTTGTGGGAAGGCAACTAATGGGTACTATATATCACCTTTTTCCTCAATCAAAGAGCTTAATCATTAATTTGATCAAGAGAGCTATGGACTGGAAAATCCAGTTCTTTCTTATTAAGAGCCATAACCATAGAGTCAAGGGGACTTTCTCTATTCCTAGTAAGACTTGTTGCTTTCTCTCTATTATTTATACTATATTATACAATTTTCTTATAGTAGTTATTCTTTTTCAGAATCTGCTTCTAAAGGAACAAATTCTTCTATTCCCAGTATAATCAGTGCTTTGGAATTGGCTGAAAGAATATATGATCTTTATATAATGCAATCTTACATATGTAAGTGTGAGAGTGTATGTTACAAATTAGACTAACTAGAGAATAATAACTGAATATAAAGAAGGTAAATAATAAAAGTGATCACACCAGATATTTTATACTGATTCAAACCTCTCGTCCTACATCTAGTCCCGAAGATCCCCTTCGATATTTCCTTTAACCAAATAACCCTCGATTCGCCCGGAGGAATAGGCTAATACAAAAAGTATTTCTCTAACAACCTTGTGTTCCAAATAACATGAATTTTGACTAATAGTACAATTCTTCCTATGATCACCGTTAAGTATGTGAATGTGAGTACTTTAAGTTGTAGGAAGTGATTTAATCAAAATAATATTTTGGTCATGATAGATTGAGAATATGTAAGCAATGTATGTGAAAATATGTAAATAGAGTAATAAGAAATCAAGAGAATAGATTAGAATTATATATTTTCTCCAATTCTCAATCCTTGAAGTATATATAGGTTTGAGTAGATGTATATGAGGAGTTGTTACTGTTTAAAATAAAATCGTTTTGTTTTAATGGCTGCAACCGTTGAAGAAGGGATGCCATTATTCAATATGAAATGAAGCATCCTTTTAGAATGCGGCAGTTGCTATAGACAGACATCTTGGCTTCAGGAATTAAATTCTCGAAAATATTTACAAACGTCTGTGGCTTTCCCACAAACATCTATAGATGGCAAAATTTGAATATCATAGTTTTTTGTATGCCAATGTTGAAGTATGAATTTGTGTGTGCCTATATATACTCAAGGAGACCTTACAAGTTTTTCCTAAGACTCTTAATACAGTATTATAACCTTACCAATCATAACATGGTCCATAAGTCTTTGTTCGTCTTTGAGTCTTGATATCTTTTAGCATGACGATCTCTTGTAATATATACCTGTAATCTTGATAAAATATAATATATGTGATTGTATAGTTGTTGTCACCGAAACCATAGATTGGAGGTTATAACATTACCCCCCTTTTGATGACGACAACTGTACAATCGTCAGTTATAATAATAACTTATGCTGAGTTTTATCTCCCCCTATGTATATGCATATATTCCTCCCCCTTTGTCATTATCAAAACCAAAGCAAATTATGGAGACATCAAATAGGTATATAATCATAGATGTGAACAGAAAAATTAGACCATAAAATAAAGATATATCAAGTGACATTCAAAATGAAATTAAAAATGTAAATAACATAGGTTATAAAAGAATATAGATGATTAAGTAAACGATGCTAATTATAATTGTTAGAAGAATAGGAAAATCCACCATAATTTTCGTTATACTCCCAGTAGGCTGAAGGATCTAGCTCGTATGCTGTTGGCCAATTAGTTTGATTGTTATACTCCTCATTTTCTTGAATGGAAAATTTTAAGAAAACTAGGTAAGGTTGATGTTGAAATTGGTGAGGGTCGGATAAGTATATATCATCACTATCTTCCTCCTCCTCTGCATGTTGTTCTTGCTCAATAGTTTTCCCTTTGTCTTAAGAGGTTCCTTCATGAGAAGTATGAGCATGGTAAATTCGTGTTTGAGTTCAAGGAGGTGGTGTAGGTGACAGAGAAGATGGTGATCGAGAGGATGATCTGCCACGTACCTTTCTCATTACTTTTCCTAAGGTGGAGATGACTTTTTCCAAAGTTTTTTTCCATCTTAGTCATTCATGTTGAAAAAGATCGCTCCAAGTCAGTCGTTTTACTATTCAAAGCCCGCTGGTTGGTCGTGATTAACTTTTTATTTTTAAGTGTTAAATCACGGATTGATTTGTTTTGCATTGGTTCAATATGAGCTTCTTGAATCACCGAATTGGAATAATATTCGGTAGTATGACTTGAGGAGGCAGGTTGCTGGGAAGGATGAGGTAAGTGGGTTTGTTCTTGAGGAGCAGGCGGTTGTTGAGGACCTAGATACATTTGTTGTTGTTGTTGAAAGGTCCATTGGGCCAATGAGACAATTGGTGGTGGTCATTGGGGAAGGTGCATTAAAGATGAAAATATTATACCACTCTCCTTGATAGAGATTTCTTCAAAATGAGAGATAGAAGAAGGTACCCCGAGGCCATTCAAGAGACGCATAACATATGGTGCATTTATAATTGTGCATCGGTGACGAGACCAAATGCTTTTTATTTCATCATGAATAAACTTAGCCCAATTTATTTGTATTCCACCAAATATAGCATATAGGACGTTGTGGTCATTTTCATAAATTTGTTCATGACTTCCTAAGTGGGGAATTATTATATTGATTATTATTCGATTTAATAACCGAGCCTATAGTCGTAAGTAAATTGATTTCCACTGTGGTATTCTATATTCTCAAATTTGATGTGTGATTTCATCATGAGGCAAATTTCTCTAGTCCGGAATTTTTCTAAATCGAGGCCAGACGAAGAACAATCTAATATACGACCAATTGTATTTACGCTTATTTTCAAAATTCGACCACAAACACTTGTCCATAACCAACTTTCGTCATTTTCAGGGGTCCAGATATCATTGCTACACAAGTTGGCATAAAAAAGAAAAATTGCAAGTTGATCGATTTGTACCTCGTGTTCGTCAAAATTGATCAAATCTCGATACCCGGAGGCGATGGTTAATTCTTGAAGTCCAAATTCACCAAACATGCATAATCTGTAAAAAGGGCCGGAATGCTTCTTTTGTTTTAGCTCTTCAAATCTTTTAGTAGCAATCATGCTATTTTGAAGCCACTCTTGGATGTGGGCATCAGTGACTAGGGGTGATTGAGAAGATGTAGATTTACCTTTCTTAGATCTTTTGTTAATGGGAGTCTTGTGAGCCGTTTTTTGAGTAACTGGAGCTTTTAGAAACTAGGGTTTTAGTGTAGATTGGATATAGGTTGGTGAATAGTAGAAAGGGAGCAAAGAAATGATTATATAGGGCTGTTGTAAATGGAACCCAAGAGCAGTGAAAGACGTCTGTAGGGGTGCCACAGACGTCTATGGTTTCACGAAATTTTTTCCTAAACCAGTGACAGACGTCTGTGGGTTTTCACAAACATCTGTGGTTTTAGGAAATAATTTCCCGAAACCTATGATAGACGTCTGTGGTGTATTATAGTTTTGTGGTTTCAGAATTTTATTTTCCTGAAATCATTGACAGACGTCTGTAGTATTGTCACAAACGTCCGTTGTCCATGTTTTCATAATTTATTTCTTTAAATGAAAAAATGTTAAACTTTTTATTTAAATTTCAAGAGACCTTTTTACAGACAACAATATAAAAAACACAATATTAGGAAAATATTCTAGAAGAGATGCTATCATAATTTTATTTTTTATTAGAGGGGTCGAATTTTTGAATTTGCTGTACGTCCCATGAATTCGGTTCAACCTTTGTGTCATCGATTAGCGGCTTTGGTGGAGACCAACTTAGGCGAGCTAGAGTGTCAATCCAGTCTTGGTTTGATGGTCCAGGCTTGCATAAATGTCTTAGAGTAATGTGATACGCTTTTACAAGAGTTTCTTGTAAATGAGGAGATTTTTGATGTATGCAAATTTTTGTCGGTGAATGACCACAAATTGCTAGAATACATTTTTCGAGAAAGTTTAGATCAGATTATTGACGTCGTTGCTCATAATACATTTCTCGTTGAACTCCTATCATCTCTTGTTGATAGTGATATATTTCATCAACTTTGCTATTGAGAGATGTTGATTCTAGATCCATTGATCGTTTGGCTTTCTTTTCCTTAGGAGAAAAACCAATGTGATATGTAGGTGATGTAGTATTGTTTAGAGAGGCTGATCGATTTGATGGAGGTATGGATTTAGTTGGTGATAGGTAGGTGCTATTTGATGAGGGTGAGCTATAGTCGATAGTGAAATAAGTAGAGTTGTGATCGGAGGACATTTTGAATAGAAATTGTGTATTTAGTTTATAGAGAAAGTTGATTTATATAAAAATTGTTTTTACTATATATAGAAGTTTGGAATAACAAATTTTGACCATAGAATTTTAACAAAAGTTAGAAATGGTGTCATTGATTTTACAAATTTTTTTCCAGTGCAATCTTTTTTTTAAAAAACTTCATCTTAATTTACTAATTCATCATACAAACATATTCCTAGGTCTCGTCTTAATTTTATAAAAGTTAGTTCGATTAGTGGTTTGGTAAAAATATCTGCAATTTGATTTTTGGTATTTACAAATTCAAGTGATATAATTCCTTTTTCAACATTATCTCTTAAGAAATGGCAACCAATATCAATGTGTTTTGTTCGAGAATGGTTAATAGGATTTTTTGACAAATTTATAGCACTAGTATTATCACATATATAGGAGAATTTATTATGATTTTACCAAAATATTGAAGAGTTTGTTTCATGTATATTACTTGTGCACAGGCTAAGGCTGCTGATATATACTCGGCTTCACATGGTGAGAGAGATACGCAATTTTGCTTTTTGGTAAACCATGAAATCAGAGATTGACCGATGAAATGACATGTGCCGCTCGTTCCTTTTCTATCTGTTTTACAACCCTCGAAATTAGCATCGCTATATGATACGAGTTCGAACGAGCTGCCTTTCTGGTAGAAAATACAGTAATCTTTAGGGATGGTTAAATATCTTAAAATTTGTTTAACCACTTGATGATGTGATTCCATTGGTTGTGCTTGAAACCGTGCATATAAGTATATGCTCATTATAATATCAGGTCTACTAGCTGTTAAGTATAACAGAGAACCTATCATACTTCGGTATAATTTTTGATCGAAATCTTTCCCATTTTCATCTTTATCTAAATGTAGAGTAGTACTCAACAGAGTCGGTTTACTTGAGATATTTTCCATTCTGAAGCAATTTAATAATTTTTGACAGTAATTTTCTTGATTTATAAAAATTCCATTTTCTAGTTGTCTTATTTGCAAACCCAAAAATAGTTTAATTCATCCATATGTGACATTTCAAATTCATTTTTCATAATGTCAGAAAATTTATTGCATGATTTTTCGTTAGTTGAACCAAAAATAATGTCATCAACATATATTTGTACCGCTAATATGTCGTTGTTTTTTCATTTTATAAATAAAGCAGAGTCTACTTTACCAATTTGAAAATTGAAATTTGTAAATGAGTTTTAAAATTTTCATACCAAGCACGGGGTGCTTGTTTTAATCAGTATAGAGCCTTTTTAAGTTTAAATACATGATCGGGATATTGTTCATGAACGAATAGCGGAGGTTGTTCAACATAACCTTATCTTTTATAAAGCCATTTAGAAAAGAATTTTTTACATCCATTTGAAAAAGTTCAAAATTATGATGACATGCGAAAGCAAGTAATGTTCCTATTGCTTTGTGACGTGCAACTAGAGCAAATGTCTCTTCATAATCAATTACTTCTTCTTGATTATATCCTTGAGGTACTAATCTTGATTTATTTCAAATAATGTTTCCATTTTCATCTGATTTATTTTTAAAACCCATTTTGTTCTAATTACAGATTGATCATTTAGTCTGGTACAAGTTCCCATACATTATTTCTTTCAAATTGATTAAGTTCTTCTTGCATTGCAATAATCCAAAAATCATCTTGATGCTTCTTTATAATTTTTAGGTTCAAAATTTGATATAAATGCAACTTGACTCATTTGATTTAACTGTTTTTTGGTTGATACTTTTGAATTTAAATCACCGATAATATTATTAATTGGATGGTCCTTCAATATCCTAGGTGGTAAAGTTATCACATTATCATTATTTATATTTTTTTTCACGTATAGGTATATTAGTTTTATTTATACTTCTTCATCATCATCATTTTTATTAGATGTAATGTTTTCATCAAATGCTACATGCATACTTTCTTCTATAATGTTCGTTCGTTTATTAAAAATTCTATATGCTTTACTTCAATCCGAATAGCCAACAAAAATTCCTTTATCAGCTTTAGAATCGAATTTTCCTAGATAATCTTTTGTGTTAAGATAAAATTTTTGATTCAAACACTTGAAAATACGATACTTTAGGTTTCTTTTTGAAAAATATTTCATAAAATGTGATTTTAGTCATTGGTTTAAGTGTTACACGATTCAATACATAACATGCGGTAGCAACCACTTCAGCTAAAAACATTTTTGGTAGGTTACTACTATTTAGTAAGGTTCGTGCACATTCTTTAAAGTTTGATTTTTCCTTTCTATAACACCATTTTGTTGAGGTGTTCGTGGAAATGAAAAATTATGACTAATTTCCTTTTTGTTGTAAAAATTTGTAAATACTCATTTTCAAATTCGCCTCAATGATCGCTTCGTATACTTTTAATTTTTATGTTCATCAAATTTGTAATTCGTTAAGCAAAAATTTCGAACATTTCAAAAGTGTCACTTTTATGTTTTAAAAATAATGTCCAAGTATATCTTGAAAAATCATCAACAATTAAAAAACATATTTGTTATGATTTATTGAGCATACTTGAGTTGGTCCGAATAAATCTAGACGAAGTAGTTTGAGAGATTGCTTTGTGGAGATTTCCCTTTTAGATTTAAAAGAACTTCTCATTAATTTACCAAATTGACAAGCGTCAAACAAATTTTTAACTTTGTAGTTGATCTTAGGTAATCCTCCAACTAATTCATTTTTAGCTAGTTTGTTGATATTCTTAAAATTTATTTAACAAAAATGTTATGCCATAACCATGGATCATCATGTTTTCCGACTAAACATAAATTAGTGTTGTTTTTAACATTCATGTTTAAAACATATATGTTTCGATTTCTAAATCCTTCAAAAATTAGATTTTTATCTTGGTCAAAGATAGTGCATTTGTCTTTCTCGAAATTAATTTTAAATCCTTTATCACATAATTGACTTATACTTAATAAGTTATGTTTCAAATTTTCTACCAATAATACATTAGGAATAATAGGAGAATTAGAAATACCAATATTGATGACTTCTCCAATGTCGATGACAAATCCTTTTGAATTATCCCCGAATGTCACAATGCCACCATCGATATATGTTATATGGATAACATATGAGCATTTCCAGTCATGTGCTTGGAGCAATCACTATCAAGTATCCATTTCTCTTCACTTTTTATTTTAATTTTGGGTACCTGCAAAATAAGAAAAATTTAATTGGTATCCATATTCTTTGTTTTGGGTCCTACGTGTTGGTGAAAGAAGGTAGCCATATCCATAAGGATTTGGTTCCTTTAGAAATATAATAGTTGTTATGTACCACTTTCTTTAAATATTCATCAATATACTTTTGTCTAATTAGTTTATTATTTGTTTTAGGAATCTATATTTTGATCATACTTGTGTATGAATTCTTAGTCTTTGCTTCTAACCTTGGATTTTAAATTTGGTGTATAATGTGCTATACTTCTTTGACTTTTGTTTGCTTTTAAAACCCAATCCATTTTGGTTTCCAGATGGTTTAGATATTTTAATCAAATTTTCTAAATTATGTTTTCCTTTGTTGAATTTTTCCACATTATTTGTTATTTTATCTAACTTACTTTTTAGATCACAAATTTCAATTTTGCTAGAATGTGATAACCCGGATTTTTAGACGTCTGTTAATTGGTACTTAACTGGAAAAATCATTAGAAATACTGATTTACAAGTCGAACAAATAAAATTCTGGTAGTTAAAAATATCTGGATATATAAATGGATTTGAAACTATAATAATGTTGAAAATTTTAAGTGTATACATATACAAGTATATAAGTGTGTATATATACATACATGCATACATATACATATATATGCCATGAGAAGTAGAATATATGGAAGTTTGTAAAAGTGTGAATATATATATATATATCAAAAATTCACATAAGATAAATATTTATTAATTTAAAATATAATAGTTTAAGTTTAAAGTAGGATTTAATAAAAGGTTAATTTACTTTCTTTTAAAACTATACATGAAATAGATATAGTTTGTAAATATATAAATATAAAACATAAGCATAAATAAATAAAGATTTGGACATTTGTAAGTTAGAGTGTCATGCAAAAATACAAGTGGCATGGTTTTCTTTTAATTTGAAATATAAATGAAATGTATGAGGAAACCAGGCTGTGTATATTATTTCTCAATCTCAATTTTATTTCATCTTCTTCTAAATAAAATAAAAAGAAAAGCAATCAAACTCTTTCAAGTTTCAACTATACAAAGCAAGATTCAACTTAATAAAATAGATTCAAGCTTCCAATTTCAGATCAAAAGGAAAAGCCTGTTCTCTGTTCTAAAGTTAAACAGTGAGTAAACTTGTATCTTAAAAGTTTAATCTGTCTATATGTGTGATTGCATAAGATAATCCTGGAAATTATGATAAGTAGCTTGTTTTTCATGTTTGTTTTGACATGATTATATATATGAATGTGAATATGGATCTGCATGTCTCTGTATATAGTTATTATCTCTGTTCTTAGTTACAGACAAAAACTAAATCAAAGAAAATCAATACCACCCTATATAAATACTTTTATGTTATGATCTTTGAAGGAAATTTGTTAGTAATTGTCAGATTTGATTTTTTACAATAGTTTCAAGTATACACATGAAGTAATTATGTCAAAAATTAAAGTGTACAGTGGTAAATCGATTTAAATCAAAAATCAAAGTAGATAAATCTCAAGTTTAACTTATATGATATGAATCGATTTTGGAAACGATGATTTTTAAGAGTAAAAGCAAGATTTTTAAACATGTATTGATTGAGTAATTTAGGGTAGAACGGGAATTGAGATTTCACCGATTTCTGGCGATTGGCGAACCTGGGGTGTTCGAGGTCGTGCCTGAAGGTGGCTGGAAGGGAGGAGGTCACGTGAAAAATGGTTGGAGTGTCCAACGATCATCGCGGCGGCGATACATGGGCGTTGTAGGGTTTAATGTTCTAATGGGTTAGTCGATGTTCTCGTGACATTTGCGGTGACGAGGTAGCATCGGACTTGATTGGTCGTAGGGAAAATGAAGTAGGGGTCATCGGCGAGGCTGTGGACAAAAAGACGTGAACTTCGGTGATCGGAATTGGGTGGCGCCAGGAGGAATTGGTGATCGAGTTTTGCCTGATGGGTTCGAGTGTGTCCGAATTTGATTTCAGAGTGGATCGTGGGTTCTGGGTGATGGAATGCTTGGAGAAGGTCACCGGCGACTTGCGAGTGCTCTCCGCGACGATCAGTGGTGATCGACGTGGCCGTGCATATGCACACATGCACGAACGTGTCAGGTTTGGTTAAGGATATGATGCAGCGCAGAATGTTAAAGGCATAGGTCGCTCACGACCTAAGGAGTTTGTAGGTCGCTCACGACCCAAGGAGTTAGAGGAGGGAGCGAGTGATGCTGGGAAGAGTGATTTAGCGACCTAAGATAAGTCGCTAAACGAGCTAAAGAGCGGCACAGTCCAAGTTGGTGAAGTGTTAGGTCGCATATGACCTAACGAGACCTTTAGGTCGCTCCAACGACCTACCGAAGATTTGCAAGCTAACAAGATACTGGAACGACCTAACATGTTTTTAACTCGTATACGACTTAGAAGATAGATCGCAAGAAGGACTTACCAAGTTAACTCGTGTACGACTTAACGAGTTGGAAAATAGGTCGCTGGAACGAGCTAACAAAGTGCTACGACCTAACAAATCACGACCTATGCTAGGTAGCAGGAAACCTTCACGACTTAAGATAAGTCGCTGGGTGATCTGGGAAGTTAAGTCGCAAAGACTTAGGTCGCAAGGCTTAGGTCGCAAAGTTGTTTCTGGAACCGCTTATCTTTTAGGTCGCGAAGCTCTGGATGCCGTTGAATCTTATGCCGAGTTAATCTAAACCATTGATTTCCTTAATTCATTGATCTGGGATACCGCCAGTTGTTAAGTCGCGGAAGCTTGGAGCCGAAGATCTTGATGCCGCGTTAATCTGAACCGTTGATGTTAAGTCGTGTGTACTTTAGGTCGTATACGACCTATGTAAGTCGTTGTAATGTGTTGTATAATTTCTTAAGTCGTGAGCTATTTGTTTTTAGGTCGCTGTGTTGTACATAAGTCGTCGCCGACCTTAGATAGGTCGTAAGTCGTCATCTATAGGTCGTTTCCGACCTAAATACTTGTAATTTTTGAAGTTTTTGTGTGTTGAGTTGTAACTACTATAAATAGTGCGTGAGTCTCATTTGTAAAAGGTTGTTGATTTTTGAATAAAATTCTCTTTTGAACGTTGTGTGCTTTCATCTAAATTGGTAGTTGAGTGTAATCTCCTATCTCCTCTTTCGGTTAATCGAGTGCGCTCGATTCAACGATTGTAGAAGCCGATTCGTGGAATCAAGTGCGCTTGATCAACGCTTGAAGAATTGAAGATCTTTGAACCCGGTATCGTGCGCGATCAACGAGTTCGGGATAGCTAGAATTCGGTATCTTCGGACAACGAATTTGGGCATTTCAGTATCTTCCAATCCACCGATTACTACTTTCAACGATTGAAGATTGTTTTGTTTAATCCGCTGCGTCAGGATAGGAGGGGAAGTTTCAGCTCGGGTCCGTGCTCGTGTAATGCTAGGGTAGGCTCGAAGTTAAGAACGTGAAGAGAAGCGTGGGATTGGCTCGGGATTTTTTATTTGTTTGGACCGGGGTTTTTATAAAGATGTAGTAACCGGATTAAGATTTGAAAATATATTAAGTTTCAAGCAATTTTACTTAGCCAAGTTTTTAAAGTATACTTGAGTGATTAAGTTTGAAAATATTTTGAAATAAATAAGGTTTCAAAGAAATATGAACCAAGTTTTCACAGATTTGATTTTAAAAGTTAAAAATATGTTTAAAATTGTTTTGGGTTTTGAATAATTATATTGGAATGATTATTAAAAATATTCTTAAGTGTTTCAAAAAGAATTTGATGGTGTGATTAAGTATGTGATTAAGATAAGTGGTTTACCTTAACCAAATTAAGGCCTTGAGTAATTTAGAGATAATTACTTATTGTAAGTAATTTAAGGATAATTAAGTAATTAATTAAGATAAATGGTTTATCTTAAAATAAATTATGTTCTTGGATAATTAATGATTAATTAAATTAATGTAGTAATTAAAAGGAAATTAATTAATTAATGATAAATGGTTAATTAATAATTAAGGGCTATAAATTAATTAGAGATTAATTAATTGGAATTAGGGATTAATTAATGCAAGTAATTAGAGATTAATTACTTAAATGATAATTACTTAATTAAAGGATTATTTTGTTAAGGGTTAATTAATTTAATTAATAATTAAAGGTTAATTAATTGAGGATAATTAACCAATGGGATAATCACTTAATGAAAGTAATTATGGATAACTAATTTAGATAGATAATTAAAGGATGATTAATTAATGGTTGTAATTAATTAATGTTAAGTAAGCAGGGTTTAAAAGCAATTAAATTAATTAGGAATGGTACAATTAATTTATCTTGCTTATAGATGATTGAGATATATTGAATGACTTAGATTATTTGATATATCTGATATGTGATTTGTGATAGGAGATTCTTGGTTGAACTGTGATATTGTGGGTTATCTATCTAAGATGAATTGTTGTGTGGATATAAAATCCTGAATATAAATCATATTGTTTAAACTTAAACAATTTGACTTAAAGAATAATATTGGATTCGAAGAGACCAGGGTCGAGTATCAGCAATACCCGGAACCACTTCGATTAGTGATGTGTTGAGGCAGAGGGGGTGTTTGGCTTGGTGAACAGAGCAGAGGAGGAAGGTGAAATGAATGCAGTGTGCCGTGGATTCGGTGTTGAATGAAGTATGGTAGCAAGGACGGCCAGGTAGTTTGCAGTGGGGAAGTTTGCAGTGAATGTTGATGAGGAGGTGGGTGAATGACAGGGGGATGTTGAGAAGGTGTAACTGGATCTGTTGGTTGAAATGTGGTAAGTCGTAGTTGAACTGTTTGTTTGATATTGGACGAAATGGTCAGTAGGAATGTATTGTGGTGATGAAGTGAACTGATGGTTGTGTGGATGTTCTATGGTTTTGGTCAGAGATGTATGTTGATTGGTTTGAGATGATAAGAGTAGAGATGTACTGCAAATTTGTCGAGAATGCAGTGATTTGATATCGAGGAGTAGTGAAGCGGTTGTTGCTGTCGACAAAGGAAGGCACTATCTGACTGTTGAAGGCACTGTCTGCAAGTGGAGTATGATTGTGGTATGGGATTGGATATGCTAGTGGAGTGTGAGGAATGGCGGCAGTGGGTAGTGGCTGAGAAAATGCAACGAGTTGTGGTTTGTAGATGAGCAATGAAACAAGATTTGTAGATGAGTTGTATGTGCACTGTTGAAACTGTGCACAAAGATGTAAATATGCACAGAAATGTCAGGTAGTGACAAAGTTTTGAAATGCTTGTGGTTATTGAAACTGAAGTTGAAACTTCTGTGTAAAACTTGAACTATTGTAAATGAAACAGTGTTTTTTTTAGAATGAAAATAGAGAATGCAAAATTGTAAATAGAAAATGAAACTGCAAAAAGAAAATTGTAAATGCATAACGAAATGGAATATGAAACATGTACTCTTTTTCTTTATATATATATATATATATAATGCAAATGCAAAATAGAAAGCTACAAACACACAAACAAGTGCAAGCACAAATCAAACACACACAACAAAATATTTATAAAAAAAACAAAATACAAACAAACACAAAAAATAATTCGAAGAATAGAAAACTAAAATCAAGACAAATTCCCCGGCAACGTCGCCAAAAACTTGTTAGTCGACAAAAGTTCTATCGGATTAGAAATTTGCCGAAAATTTTTCAAATTAAAATAACCGCAAGCGCACGGCGTACACTTGTAGTACGTGGCAAATACGGGTCGATCCGCAGGGAATTGATAATTTTAAAAATCTATTCAATCAAATTATACCAAAGTCGAGAGATTGTTAAGCTAGAAAAATGAGAAAACTAACAAACTAGCAAAAGAAAATAGATAAAAATATGAGAGTGTAGAGGCAATTTAGAGGTAATTTCCACTCTCTAGATCATAGAAATCAACAAAATGAAGTTATGATCTCTCTTTTCTTGTCATTAGTGTAATTAGTTGATGTGCTTATCATAAGTATGGTATATTTGTGCTATTAATTAGCACAATATAAACCATCAAACTATAACACAACCACTAATACACATTTAACTCTCATGAAATATGACAACAAAGTTGAAAGCAAAATCTATTTTAAGCATGGCCTATTAACTATTAATTAGAAATATAAGCCATCAAATTTTAATTTCAACATTCACTTCTTTGCCATAATCATATGTAGATGAAGAGACAATTTGTGTTTTGTTTATTTAAGTATAGCCTATTTGTTATGAACAATATAGACTATCAAATTCAAAGCTAAACAACATCATTAAACCACTTCAATCATTCTCATTAAGCACAAAAAGAGAGCATAAACATCAAATTAAGTTGAAGCTACATGAATAGAGAGCTTCATTACCCCTAAATTGAAGGGGTTTAGCCTCTCATATTTGTTATCATATGAACAAATGTAGCATGCAACATGAAAGAAAAAGAAAAGGAAAAAGAAAGTGAAGTAAAGAAAAACTATTCTACTTGCATGAAAAATAAATCTACACTACTAACATGAAAGTAAATAAGCATGAAAAGGAAAAGAACATGTATTAAAGTTGCATAAAAAAAATTACATAAAGAGAAATGACTAAGTAGCCATGAAAAGAAAGAGAGAACTTGATTTTATTTTCTAAGCTAGACTAAACTAAAAGAGACTAAGGAAGAGTAGGGTTACATGAAGATATGGGGTATTTAAACAAGTTAGAAACCCTAATCCATATTTTTGGGGAGTGCCCAAAATGCCCTTGTAGGAAGTGTGGTGGCCAAGTTATCATTAGCTTCAATAATCCCTCACTTAAATGTACATGAAGCCATTAATTCCATAAGCATGTGCATTAGCCTCTAATTTGTACATTAAGGTAGGTGGGTAGGTGGGGTCCTCTATTATCTTCACTTTGAATTATTTCCATCTTCATTTGTTCTCTTCACTCTTGTGCATGCATATATCATCATGTAACCACTTGTATATGAAGCCAAATTCCTATAAAAAATATAGAAATTTCTAATTAAATTTTCTCAAATTAATATATGCACAAAAATGACCATTTTGCCCCTGTATGAAGATGAATATGTGACAATTTCAAATAATTTGAATTTTGGTTTAAACAAGTTAAAATACCCAATATGATCATTTATTTAATTTAAATAGATTAAATATGGTGGTAAAAATATGCACATTTACGTCCACATCAATTAGTAATCTAAATTCCTTATAAATTGGATATGTGAGATTAATCAGGCTGGAATGGAATAAGTTAAGTAACCTGGACATTTAACCTGAGAACTGTTGTGTGTGAAAATTATTGACTATAACAAGTAAGAACTCGTAGAAGGTACGAGTTACCCTGGTTTGCAAATAAGTTATATAGCTTGGTATTTCATATTATATGGGTTTACTCACGCTGGTTTCCAGCCTGACTCGGGTGTTACTTTATTGTAATGCTCGGGTCAGACCGAGTATTACAGATTTTCAGGTTAGGACGTTCTGGAGTTCATGAGACGAGCTGGATTGCTGGAACGTATGGAGTATATTCCGCTGTGTATTAGAACTTGTATTGATAGTAGTCAGGGACAAGTTGTTATAACTGTCCAGTTTATTTGTGAATGGTTGTACTCTGATATATTGTATGTAAATAGACAGTTACAGCTTTTCTTGTGTAAATGCTGTTATTTAATATTATATTTTGTTCCACTGCGATTGTGAGATTCTGTGCTGTTGTTTTCAGTTTCTTCTTCTACCTCTTTTTCTTCTTTACCCTAACAATCTGGAATTTCCAGCGTTCGATTGCTCGGCATTTCTACAGTGAACGTATTAATGTCGAATTTTCGGGGTCGAAAATTTCGGGTCGTTACGTAGAATCAAAATTTGCTTGTAATTCTAGTTTTTCTTTTTCAAGATTAACTTTTTCTAACTTATAGTTTTCTAAATCATGTAATGAGATGTCATTTTAAGATAATAACGTTGCGTAATTTTTTGAGTAATTTCTAATTCTTCTTCTAAGATTATTTTTTCATCTTTTAATAATCCAGTTTCTAATACTGCTCAAGTTAACTTTCCTACATATTCCTTACTGAATTTTTTTTATTCTCTATATTTATCATCTAATTCAATGCTAATTTCCATTATTTCATCATAAGTAAGTTCAGGACGTACCTCATCAGTGTTAGCCATAAAACACACATTTGCTTGTTCCGAGTCGCTTTCATTATCACTGTCAGATGAAAGGATGAATCCGAATCGTCCCATGTTACTTGAAAAACTCTTTTCTTTTTTTGAATTTCTCAAACTTGTTTTTCTTTTTATCATTATTGATAGTGGACAATCCTTCTTCATGTGGCCAAAATGTTCACACTCATAACATTTAATCAATGTTTGATTTGAGGAGTTTAGTTTTCCACCATTTTGAAATCTAGTTATCTTCTTGAACTTCTTGAATTTTTTGTAGTTTTTGGCAATAAAAACAATCTCATCTTCATCTAAGTCAGAATCTTCATTACTTACTTGGAATGCTATGTTTTTCTTTTCATGATTTTGATCCTTCCTAACCTGCAAGTTAGCTTCATACGACATCAGATTTCCTATTAGCTCCTCGGCTTTGAGTTGAGAAAGATCATTAGCTTCTTCGATGGCTAAAACTTTTCTTTCCCATTCATTTGTCAAAGAGTTTAAAATTCGTGCGACTAGATCAAAATCTGTGAATTTTACTCCAAGTGCCATGAATCATGATGAATGGTTTGAAATCTAGCATAAATATCAATAATTGATTCATTTGCTTTCGTTTTGAAAGAAGAAAATTGGTTTTGTAAAATCCAGATTTTAGGTAGCTTGAATTTAGTTGTTCCTTCATGTGTGACTTGTAAAGTGCGCTATATATCATATGCAGTAGTGCAAAGCATGAAACGTGAAAACTCATTTTTGTCAAGTGAGCAAAATAGTACAATCATAGCTTTGGCATTGTTAAATGCCGCTGCTTTCTGTGCATCTTTCCAAGTGCTAATGTCGGTGTTAGGTGCTTCATATTTGTTTTGAGTAGCTAGCCATATTTCTAACCTATTTTCTTCTAAAAAGATCCTCATATGAGTTGACTAGTAAGCATAGTTAGGACCAGCAAGTAGTGGAGGTCGTGTAGTTGATTGACTTTCTTGAAAGGTACTTGCCATATTAATGATTTTTCAACTACGTGTTACTGTAGATTGAAATGACCGCCCTCCAATACCAATTGAAAGAATATAGGATCTTTATATAATTCAATCTTATATATGTAAATGTAAGAGTGTATGTTACAAATTACACTAACTAGAGAATAATAACCGAATATAAAGATGGTGAATAATAAAAGCGACTCACACCAGATATTTTATACTAGTTCGGACCTCCCGTCCTACGTCTAGTTGTAACGCCCCCTATCTTGAGGCCCGAGGCTAAGCGCTACAAATGCTGCAGTCATCCACAGTATTAACTTCCGGTGACAAAGTACGGTAATGTTAATGGTATCCATAATATAAGAAGCGCTTGAATAAGAAATAAAATCAACACAGATCAAAACAACTTCTTGATTATATTTCAAATCAGTATTTCATATTTAGATTCATAATCCAAAAACGATTCTTAGGTTTTGATCAAATATAATTATTACAAAATGCGCCAAGAGCGACATATGAAGATGCCCCATTAGATGATCATAGTACTAAATAGACATAGCAGTCTTAATACATCACAGCGGAAAAAAAACTAAATAGCTCCTACATGGCTAGCTTTGCCTCCTGCATGTCTGCAGAAGCTTGACGCAGCGGATTAAACAAAACAATCTTCAATCGGTGAAAGTAGTAATCGGTGGATTGGAAGATACTGAAATGCCCAAATTCATTGATCCGAAGATACCGAATTCTAGCTATCCCGAACTCGTTGATCGCGCACGATACCGGGTTCAAAGATCTTCAATTCTTCAAGCATTGATCAAGCGCACTTGATTCCGCGAATCGGCTTCTACAATCGTTGAATCGAGCGCACTCGATTAACCGAAAGAGGAGATAGGAGATTACACTCAACTACCAATTTAGATGAAAGCACACAGCAATCAAAAGAGAATTTTATTCAAAAATCAACAACCTTACAAAATGTCACCACTCGCCTATTTATAGGCTACAACTCACGCATTACAAAATATTCCCAACTCCTAAGTCGGCTCCGACTTATAACCCTTTCCGACTTACGACTTAAGATTCCTTCCGACCTATGACTCAGAAACACACGACTTACAAGTGGCAGACGACTTAAAACAAAGGCGACTCCACATACATGTATATTACAAATGACTCACGACTTATAAAAGTTGCGACCTAACAACAAAACAGTTACACCACATTAACTTGATACGACTTACGACTCAACAAATAACGGCAGGGATTAACTCGGTAGAAGAATCAACGGCAACAGCATCAGCGACTTAAGAACATGCGGCATCCCAGACTAGCGATGGAGATTAACTCGGCAGAAGAATTAACGGTCTTCAGGCTTCGCCGACATAAGATGGTACGACTTATCATCTGCCTTAAGTCGTATCTGACTCAACACTTGTGCATTCTTCATTCAAGCTGTTCCTCCTGTACCCTTCTTCTTGAGTCGTTGAAGACTTATCTCCTCGCCTTCGTTAAGTCGTAGACGACTCGTGCGACTCATGTCTGTTTCCTTAAGTCGGTCACGACTTAGGCCTTCTCCCCAGTTGAGTCGGTCCCGACTCATGCCTGTTTCTATAAGTCGGTTACGACTTATATTTCCCTCGTTAGCTTTAACTCGTGGACGACTCACAACATTGCCCTTAAGTCGTATACGACTTATATCTTCCGTGTTAGCTTTAGCTCGTGGACGACTTAGGACTTCATCTCTAGGCTTAGCTGCATCATCCTTCCCAGGTTGAGAAAAATTCGTCCTCGAATTTGTAAATTCTTCCTCATCAGTTCGTTCATCCCCATGATATGGTACAAGATGTTTAACATTGAATACATCCGATGTATACACATCATCTGGCAACTTCAATTTATAAGCATTTTCATTGATTCTCTTTAAAATTTCCACTGGACCAATCTTTCGTGCTTTTAATTTATTGTACATTCCCACCGGAAAGCGATCTTTTGTTAACACTGCATAAACCAAATCACCTTCATGAAATTCAACATTCCTTCATTTCGAGTCTGCAGCTCGTTTGTACTTCTCATTCGCTTTCTGCAATCGTTCCTGAACGATTTTATGACATTCTGTCATCCCGTCTACAAAATCAGCAGCTTTCTTAACTGTCCCCCTTGAATGTGGCATTACCGTTAAGTCCAACGGTCCTTTTGGCATACTAGAATATACAATCTAGAATGGACTGAACCCAGTACTTCGATTTACAGCATGATTATGGGCAAACTCTGCCTGGCATAACTTCACATCCCAACTCTTCAGATTATCTTGTACAAGACACCTCAGCAAATTCCCCAATGATTTGTTAACAACTTCGGTCTGTCCATCCGTTTGCGGATGATAAGCACTACTAAACTTCAGCTTCGTTCCCACCATTTTCCACAAACTCAACCAAAAGTGACTCAGAAATCGAGTATCTCTATCCGACACAATAGATTATGGCAATCCATGAAGTCGATAGATCTCCTTGAAAAACAATTGTGCAACATGAACAACATCCGCCGTTTTCTTACAAGCAATAAAATGTGCCATTTTCGAAAATCGATCAACCACCACATAAATGGAATCATTACCACGCTGTGTCCTTGGCAACCCCAACACAAAATCCATACTCACATCAACCCGCGGTTTAGTTGGTACAGGTAACGGCATATATAAACCAACATTAGTCGCAGTTCCTTTCGAAACCTGACAGATATGGCATCGTTCCACAAACCTCTCCACTTCTTTCCTCATCGATGGCCAAAAATAAGATTGTGAGATCAACTGTAATGTACAGTCTCTACCCACGTGTCCTTCTTCATGTAGCTCTTTTACGATCTTCATTCTCAAACTACCCTCCGGTATGCACAATCGATTTCCTTTGAACAGAAAACCATCTATCATTATAAACTCATCAGTCTCCCCATCCTTGACTTTATCAACAAACTTTGCAAAATAAGGATCATCGGTAAATAATTCTGGTAACATTTCAAACCCCGTCACTTCAACCTTTAGTGTAGTCAACAAATGACTCCTCCTACTCAAAGCATCAGCCACACGATTCGTCACTCCCGATTTGTGTTTCACAACAAAAGTAAACTGTTGCAGATATGCAATCCACGATGCATGTCTTGCTGAAATCTTGTCTTGCCCTTGCAAATGCTTCAAGGCCTCATGATCAGTGTAAAGAACAAACTCCTTCTGAAATAGATAGTGTCTCCAGTGTTTAATAGATTGCACAACAGCATAAAACTCCACATCATATGTACTGTATCGCATCTTTGCTCCTAACAACTTCTCACTGAAATAGGCAATAGGACGCCCCCTCTGACTCAACACTCCTCCAATCCCAACCTTGGATGCATCAGTATGTAGTTCAAACACTCGCTGAAAATCTGGTAATATTAGAATTGGTGCAGACGTCAAGAGTTCCTTGATCCGATCAAAAGCAACTCCGGCTTCCTTCGTCCATGCAAACTGTTTACCCTTCATGCAATCCGTAACAGGCGCCATCACACTACTAAAGTGTGGAATAAACCTTCGATAAAATGAAGCCAACCCGTGAAAACTACGAACTTCCGTTATTGTATTGGGCTGTGGCCAATCTCTAATTGCTTCGACTTTACTTTGGTCAACCTGTATTCCTTCTTCCGATACAACATATCCCAGAAATAAAACACTATGCGTCATGAACACACATTTCTTCGTTGCAGCATAAAACTGTTCTTGTTGCAGTACCATTAGTACTTCTCTTAGATGATTCAAATGTTTCTCTGGACTCCCACTGTAAATCAGAATATCATCGAAATACACCACCACAAACTTCCCAATGAATGGTCGAAAAATCTGATTCATCACCCTCATAAAAGTACTCGGTGCATTTGACAAACCAAATGGTATAACCAACCATTCGTATAGACCCTCCCTGGTTTTAAAAGCAGTCTTCCACTCATCTCCTGGTCTGATACGAATTTGATGATATCCGCTCTTCAAATCAATCTTCGAAAAGATAGTAGCTCCGCTTATTTGATCTAACAAGTCATCCAACCTTGGCATTGGAAATCTATATCTCACAGTAATCTTATTCAATGCTCGACTGTCAGTGCACATCCTCCACGTTCCATCCTTTTTGGGTACCAATAAAGCTGGTACAACACAAGGACTTAAACTCTCCTGCACACGCCCCTGTTCAAGCAATTCTTCCACTTGGCTTCGCAACTCTTCATGTTCCTTCGGACTCATTCGATTATGTGGTCTGTGTGGCAACACAGCACCTGGAACAAGATCTATCTGATGTTGTATATCCCTCAACTGTGGCAATTCCGTTGGTAACTCCTCTGGAAATACATCGTCAAATTCTTTCAAAACTGGTTTAACTTCTTCACTGCTCTCTCGTCCAATCAACAAGAATACTTCCGGCTCTTCCTCAACCACCTTAACAAACTCCTTCAAAGATAACAAAGTTTTGAGCTCTTCAATCTCCTCCAACTTGTTTTCCTCTTGTTGTCGCTTCTTGGGAACTAGAGTAATCTTTTTGCCTTCAAACATGAAATTGTAACTGTTGGTACGCCCATCATGTTGCACCGCCCTATCATACTGCCACGGTCTCCCAAGCAACAAATGACAAACGTCCATATCTACCACATCGCACCAGATTTCATCTTTATATTTCTTCCCAATTGAAAACTTCACACAAGCCCTTCGTCCAACCTTCACCTCCCCGCCTTTCCTCAACCAAGCTAGCTTGTACGGTTTCAGATGTTTCTCAGTCTTCAATGCCAACTTCCTCACAGCTTCTGACGAAATTATATTATCACAGCTTCCAGCATCAATAACAAATTTGCAAACCTTCCCTAGAATGGTACATGTTGACTGAAAAATATTTCTCCTTAACCAACTACAATCATCCTCTTGCTTTGGTGTTAAACAGGACCTCTTCATCATGAGATTATAACCTTCGTCTCCCGACACTTCTTCTTCCTCCTCATCAGGTGGTGAATTGGAACATTCAGCTTCTTCATCCTCATCCTCAACCTCTGCTATCATAGCTCTCTTCTTCGGTTTTGGACATTCGCTACTTTTGTGACCAAATTCCTGACAATTGTAACATTTGAAACCATTATTGACTTTCGCCTTCCCAACCTCATTCACAACTGGTTTCGCAACAGCTTTTGAAACATTAGAACTCCCACTAACTCCCTTCACTAGATTGTTGGAATTTGTAAACACACCTCCTCCTCGTCTTCCCTGTTTCTCCCAAGCCAACGCTTTCTGGTGTGCTTCCGCTACAGATCTGGGATCAAACATATTAACCATATCCTAGATCTGCATTCGCAACCCTCCAACAAATCTGGCTGTTAACTGTTCTTCTGTCTCCATAATATCATTCCTTGCAATCAGTTGATAAAATTCGTCAGCATAGTCATTAACAGATTTCGTTCCTTGTCTCAAGTTTTGCAACCTCTGATACATAAGCGATTGATAATTATAAGGTAAGAATGTCGCTTTCATCAATTTCTTCATCTTCTCCCAAGATTCAATTTTCGACTTCCCCATCCGTTCACGTGTAAGTTTGGTTTGCTGCCACCATGCCAAAGCTCTACCCCTCAAACTTGTAGCAACCAACTTCACTCTACGATGTTCTGGAACTTCTTTGAAGTCAAAAATCTCCTCAACATTAGCTACCCAATCTAGAAACTCCTCCGCTTGCATACCACCTTTGAATTCAGGAATTTCAGTCTTCATCCCCGACTCCCACTTGTGATCATACTCAGAGTAATTTCTTCCTTGTCCTCGTCCTTGTCCTCGAACACTACCACCATCATACTCCTCTTCAAAATCAGATGTATATCGTTGTCTATCTCGTCCACCCACATCTCTACTACCATTACGTCTTCCACCATCATCCCTACTATCTACATTCCTCCGTTCACGATCATTCATGTTCCTCCCACGCCCTTGATCATTTTCAACACTTCTGTCTCGATTGGAATGTGGCGAGACTCTACTACCCCCATGATTAGATTCAGGTGAAACCCTTCTCCGATTTTGATTCATCTCCGTCATAAGCTTCTCTAACCGGCCAATTCCTTCGTTAAGCTTTTCACTAAAGTTTTCATTGATTCTTTGCTCCATCTCATCAGCCTCTTCTCTTCGATACAAAGCTTCAACGTTTTGATGTCGATTGGCTCTCCTGGGCGGCATACTTGAAACTTCACAAAATTCTTCAACACTTCAAATTCAAACACTTTTCGGACTTTGATCCAAAATGAAACGGATCGAAAACTTCCACTTTGTTGCAAATTGCGAAGAATACGATGAACAAAATTCTCGAAACAAGATAGATCCGAACTTCAATCTTCAAAGTGATGCACGACCCAATGCTTCAAACTCTCGGCCGTGTTCAAATCTACGCTTCAAACTTCAAATTCCAAATTGATTAGGCTCCAAGTCTCGATCTAGCTATGATTGGCTAGAACAAGCTCTGATACCAAAACTGACGCAGCGGATTAAACAAAACAATCTTCAATCGGTGAAAGTAGTAATCGGTGGATTGGAAGATACTGAAATGCCCAAATTTGTTGATCCGAAGATACCGAATTCTAGCTATCCCGAACTCGTTGATCGCGCACGATACCGGGTTCAAAGATCTTCAATTCTTCAAGCGTTGATCAAGCGCACTTGATTCCGCGAATCGGCTTCTACAATCGTTGAATCGAGCGCACTCGATTAACCGAAAGAGGAGATAGGAGATTACACTCAACTATCAATTTAGATGAAAGCACACAGCAATCAAAAGAGAATTTTATTCAAAAATCAACAACCTTACAAAATGTCACCACTCGCCTATTTATAGGCTACAACTCACGCATTATAAAATATTCCCAACTCCTAAGTCGGCTCCGACTTATAACCCTTTCCGACTTACGACTTAAGATTCCTTCCGACCTATGACTCAGAAACACACGACTTACAAGCGGCAGACGACTTAAAACAAAGGCGACTCCACATACATGTATATTACAAATGACTCACGACTTATAAAAGTTGCGACCTAACAACAAAACAGTTACACCACATTAACTTGATACGACTTACGACTCAACAAATAACGGCAGGGATTAACTCGGTAGAAGAATCAACGGCAACAGCATCAGCGACTTAAGAACATGCGGCATCCCAGACTAGCGATGGAGATTAACTTGGTAGAAGAATTAACGGTCTTCAGGCTTCGCCGACATAAGATGGTACGACTTATCATCTGCCTTAAGTCGTATCTGACTTAACACTTGTGCATTCTTCATTCGAGCTGTTCCTCCTGTACCCTTCTTCTTGAGTCGTTGAAGACTTATCTCCTCGCCTTCGTTAAGTCGTAGACGACTCGTGCGACTCATGTCTGTTTCCTTAAGTCGGTCACGACTTAGGCCTTCTCCCCAGTTGAGTCGGTCCCGACTCATGCCTGTTTCTATAAGTCGGTTACGACTTATATTTCCCTCGTTAGCTTTAACTCGTGGACGACTCACAACATTGCCCTTAAGTCGTATACGACTTATATCTTCCGTGTTAGCTTTAGCTCGTGGACGACTTAGGACTTCATCTCTGGGCTTAGCTGCATCAAAGCTTTATTCGTCCAACCTACTAAACATGAAAAACCTTAACTCTCAATCTACTCAAGTTAATTTTGAGCACCCGAGAGTTTATGGGGAAACATAAACTTCAAGTCAGACATAAAGCCTGGTGCGAATAATACTATTACATCACGGTTTACTGATATTAAGTGAGACCACGCGACTTAGTGGAACGGGTTTCCCCTCACTAATATCCCTTTAAAACATATATTTTTACAAATAAGATACCTGCAATCAAGCCGATTAAAACAATAATAGCAATATCATATATGCTCATTAATCAGGTAATAAATAGACTATCTGTCCGAGCAATATAGTTTTGTTTGGCTAACTACTAACCATTGGCTGATCGGGCCTACGAGACAAAACAAATAATCTAACATCTGTTAGACGAACTTCTAGACGGTCTGTCCTTAACTTATTTCTCCCAGGGTCAACTGATCCAAATGGTTTTGCGGGCTCACAAATAACATATCTTCCTTCTCTGCATATATTCCTTTGTGTGTAACATCATTTAAGTCTTACTTGTGAATAAGCCCTACACACGGAAATTTTGGACTAAATTAGCTAGAGGCTATAGCTAATGTATAGGGCACGACCCTATACCAATCCCATATGGTATTCAAATATCTGAGTCATTTACTTAGAGTAAACTACCCATTAAATTTTCCTTGAAAAACTTTCAATTGATTTAACCCTTTAAATCATACTTAGACAAGGAAAACATACTATTTGCTTTAACCAAATCTCTTTGCCATGATATATGCTTTGCTTAAAACACTGTTGATGAAAACATTCGAAACCTTTGTTTAAATCCTTTAAATAGTCTCTTTCGATACCTTTGAAAGTACCCTTTCGAAACCAGTTAACTACTTTACCTTGAACTCTAGACCGAAAGGCCAAAACATACCTTTCGAAACCATTTATAATAGACCTTTCGAAACCATTGAAAGTTTCCTTTTGAAAGCTTTATAAAATCTTTGACATCCTCTTTTAAAACACTTCAGATTTCGTTTCGAAAACATTGGAAACCCTCCATTCAAATACTAAAGGTAAACCTTTCAAAAACATTGGGGAGTCACCTCTTTGAAATCTTTGTCATATACAATAAGTAACAGTCAAACACAAATATGTGTATAAGAGTAGATTTGATATACTCTAATTTATGTAGATATTAAATTAAAGTAAAACTTTATAAACGAAATTAAATTAAAAATCAATTTTATTTAAAAGAAAATTAGAAAAGTTCTAAATGAATTTAGACTCCATAGGCCCATTAATTTTTTTGAAATTTACTCTTTAATTCCACTGTAGGCTGGCCTAGTCCTTCAAAAGGTGTGTAAGTGATGAATTCAAACAAACTGTCAAACGCTAGCTAAGGTGATGTGTGAACAATAATATTCAAATTATTCCATATTAATCGCTGACAGAATTTACACCCTTGAATCGTATAACCGTAATGATGAATTTTCCAAAAAACCACATGATTCAATCAATTTACAAATGTTCTAAATAAGATAAATTAAATAATATTTTGAGAAAAATTATTTAATTTTTTAAAGTTTTGGAGTTGTTTTCAATTATTTTAATGCATTTGTAAAAGTTATATTTGCACACATCGATATCGTTGTAATTTTAAATGGGTTTAAATAAAAGATAATTGCATGAAGGAATTTATGCCAATTTTTCATTTAATGCCAAATATTTTCAACTAAACATGTGAAGATAAGGGAGTAGGGAGAGACCGAAGTAAGAGAACTGATTAGAGAAGTTTTAATTAAAAGAATGAGAAATGTTTCGTTCTTTCAACAAAAATAAATCCACTAATTCATTTTCTGTACACATTCATTTTCATTATTTTTTCTCTTCTCTCCTCCTAACCTTACATAACAGAAAATTAAATTAACATTTCCAAAAATTATTAACTTCAAATAAAACGTAAACATCAAATACAATCAAATAAGTGGTTCATCATTCCCTTGCAAAGTTGAGTGTGGATCTTGGAGATCCGAGGAGAAATGTTCATTCCAGGTGCAAACCATAGGCTACCTCTTTAGGTAATCTTTTAATTTTATTATCATTTATATTCACGTCATTTTATCAGGTAGATTAGATTTTATATATGTTATAACGAATTTATAGATGCTTATGTTGTCTTATTCAATTTATCTATTCAAATTGTTTAAATTAAAAAAGGAAACATGAAGGCAATGTCTTTTATAATACCCATTGAATTTCTGTTGAAGATTCGAAACATAACACAATTTTCTAATATCAAATGAATTTTTTTAAATGTATTCATTTAAAACAATGGTTACAAAATTGAAGTTTTAAGGTTTAATTTATTAACAAGTTATATAAAGTTTAAACAATTTTCGTAGATAAATGTATTGATTCTAATTTAAAATAGATCTATGGAAACATCTTTATAATAACAATTGAATTTATTTTAAAGGTGTTCATTTAAAACAATGATTACAAAGGTTAAAGGTTAAAAATAAAAATTTCTAAAACGTTTAAACAATTTCTTTAAACTAGTGTTTAATTCAGAATTTGATTTTGTTTAAAAACATAGATCTAATTTTGAATTCTTCTATATTTCAAAATGTTGATTTTAAATTTCACAACACATAAAATTAGTCATAATTAATTTTAATATGTATAAAGGATTAAGTGTTCAAATATTGATTTAAAATAGCATTGAATGATTGAGTAAAGAAGGAGAAAAGTGCTCCATCTTTTCCACTTCTTAAATGCCTACTTAAAATCATTAATTGTCATATTATAAATACAAGTAAAATACTGTCAATTAGTACAAAAATATTTTATAACATATTATATATAAGTATAATTAAACCATATATATATATATATATATTACTTTATATGTTTTCAATATAAAATAATACATAATAAAGGCATATATAAAGGATGAATGTGTCCATTGCGGTGTAAATTACAACATCTATAAATGCAGACATTGACCATGTACACTGTTTTAAAACAAAATCAACAAAGTTAGGGTAAATGCCGTATTTTAAGGTATAAGTATTCAATATAAGTTAGAATTTAGGAAGGCATAAGCATTCAAAATGGCGACAGACAACTACAATTTCTTTACCGTTGGCAACTACGTCTCCACTGCCGTTCTCTACAGGCACCACCTTGAACAACCACCCCCTTCTCTTCCCTCTTAAATCAATGCCAATGGATCCAATCTTTCCTTCATAAGCCCAAACCACCAGATCTGGTTAAACAATCCTACCCACTTCATCAAATTCGAACCCCCCATTCTCTCTTCCCAACATTCCGAACTTCATCGGATCTGAACTCCATCAGATCTAGGCATAAAAATATCCATAGATGATCTCCCATCATTCTATTTTCCCACATACCCTAGATTCTATGCTGAGTACTCAAAACTCCCACCTTCGTTCGTCCACTGACTAGATCCGCCCAGATCCAAAATGCTCCGATCAGATCCACCCACAATTCAACCCATCCACTCGTGACTTCATGTCCCATCCAATGACATCCCTGAATTCTACAAGCCAATCGTAACTAAAAAATGATGTGCTTTCATTATGGAGATAAAAGCCACCGTGTCGTAGAGTGATGATATCCAATTAGATGCTTCTACTGTGGGAGATTTGGACACAAGCAAAATATGTGCGCACTTTGTCAAGTTATCCAACACCTCTCTATCACTAGAACCCTCTGCTGCCACCAACTTCACAGTCAATTAGTTATTCCTGAATCTTGCTCGCCTTCACCAGATGCCCTCGGCCACAAATTTGAGTTCAATATAAGCTTCATGGAATTTAGAAACTAGATTCGGAGATCCACTGTAGGAAATGATTGCAACAAGCTTCTGCGACATTCTAACAAGCACCTGGTAGCCGTCGAAACCATGCTTGCCAACATAAAGTCGTTGACCGCTGTTAAGTGCTCACCGGTAATTAATGTCTCGAATCAGCATCACACCGCTAGCAGCACCAACACTACTCCGATCAACTCTCTTGACAGATCCAACATTTTTATTTCTGCCACTCAACACACCGCTAAGGTCATGGAATGTATGTTGGATCCAATGCTTCTGGACTAAGATACTCATCATTATTACAGAACATGTCTGAATGCTTGCCCTAATGATAGCAATGGCAGCTGTCTTGAGGAGGAGGATGCCACATCTGATCCTATCACGTTTAATGAAATGTCTGTAATTCCATCTGATCTATTGGTCAACGTGCCTTCAGCATACTTTGACTCAGCAGTTGATATTTATGGTAGCAGCAAAAATTTGGATATATCAGTCAATGCCAATGTTTGCTACTACTTATGTGTTCATCCATAACCTAGTGCACACATTGTTGGTACATTTGTTTCTGCCTCTTCAGCATTCATAGACAATGCAAAAGAAAATGGTATTGGTTATTTAGCGGTGCAGGAAGTGTGTGCCCCCTTCACCTATAGCTACCTTACTGATTGATGGAGATCTTAACCCCCCCTTGTGCACCTGAGTCCACCCTCGACTCTAGAAGATCTTCTGGCCCCAGGCATAAATGCAAAAGTAGGAGCAAACCCAGTGAGCTCATATGTAGGAATGTGAGGCATCTCCGAATTGATCCAGCTTTAGACTCGTCAGTTTCAAATGAGCACGTTCTTTTAGTAAGTGCCTTTACACCTATAGTATTAAACTTGCACTACGCCATAAATGGCCTTCTGCAACACAAAAAAATTGTTGGGTCAGGCCCAAAAAATATGGCAACACTTTTCGGGTGATGCAATTTTTGCCGTTGCCTTAGACCTCAAAGGCAACATTTTGACTATCTAAGGCAACATAAGTAATATTGTTGCAATAGAACCCTATTTGGGTCTATAGCAACACCCATAGGTGCCTGTAGCAACATTCAAAAATGTTGCTATAGATATTAATTTTCTGAATTTGTGGGGCCCACAATGTAGAGCATATTTGATTTTTTAATAGAAATATTTATTTAATAAAATGCTATTGCACAGAATTTGATATTCAAACAGTATTTTATTTCAACATTTGAAATAGTACAAATTCCTGACTCCACTATTTTACAATTCAATGATTTATAACTCTGATATTCACATATACAGATATTCCTCACTACATCACTCAGTTCACTCATTACATATACAGTTTCATTTACAGACACATACTGACTCATACACTGAATCTTCAACTACTTCCATATCTGTCCAGCCATCTGTACACCTGTCAAATATAGAAACACACACACACAGTAAACTGGAACAAAAATAGATTTAAATTCAAGCAAATATTAGATATTTACATTAACTCTGTCAACTGAGGATGTTGATAAGTTTGACATGTTAATTGGAAGCTACAAACTTCTTTAGATATATGACCGTTTTCAACAAATTTAAACTAATGCAAGGCAAATATTCAAGTATATGACACGAGAAACACTACATCATATGATTCGTGGAAGAGAAGCATACTTAGGGAGAGCAAATGATATTTACATTACCTGTCAGGCGAACATTTTCCCACTACATCATGTAATGGACTCTTTCATCTAAACAAAATTCATCATTTTTTAAAGAATATGCAACTGAATTAGACCTATAATAAATAAAAATATAAAATAGCTTAGCATAAATACAAAGAAACAAATGTTGAATTTGGCAATACAAAGAAACAAGACAAAACGCTAACGATTAAACCCACATCCAGCTGAAGGCAGACCTGAACCAAGGCAAGGCAGATTAGGATAGAGCAAAACAATGCATCTTATGAACATCACTATAAAAGCTAAGTTAGGTTATCTCATATAAATACTTTAGAAATTATATGACGACGACTAGTAACAGCATAACTTTCTTACAGGGATTTAAAGAACCAAGCAAAACTACTTCCAAGCCCGTCTATTGTTATAGATCCTCTTTACTTGTAAAAATCTGTACTCAATTTGTGTAAATAAAATAAAAAAGTAAGTAAAACAGATAAAAGATCAAACCTCGCCACCAAGGAAGATTGAGCGGACGGAATAATACACTGATACTGCACCCCCCAATGCACTACTCTTACAATCACAATCTCTTTTATTCACCAGCCTACCCAAACCAGCCCAATTCCTAAACATAAAACATATAAACCTATAATAAAATAGTATGTCACAGACATACTAGTTTGAATTAGCAGTCAAAACTCAGCCATTGTCATGTGACTCCAACGCTTGACCATAATTTTGCACTAAGAAATGCCTCACGTGCTTTCCTTCTTCTCTAACCAACTTCTCATGTGTCCACGATTGCACGTAATTGCATCGCATCTCAAGGAGTATTCCATCGTCGTTGGAAGTTCTCCACCACTGTATCGTTGCTTCTAGATGATTGGCTCCAAATTTAATATGCCATCACGTATCCTTCTCACCACAAGAATTTCCATCTTGGCACTTGAGGACAATAGTTGATGATGCCTTATCTGATTGGAAACCGCCTTTAATTTTCGGTTCTGCTTGCAATTAAACAACAGAGTCATGAAGAATGTTCCACCCTTTACCGAAACAATCATGGATACAAATTTCTGGCTTCATCGCATATATTACGAACCAAAAACATGCCATATTCCAAAATAGACTTGGAAATCAGAAATCGCTAGGCACTAAAAAATAAAAACGCTGTTGTGCCAACCAAAATCACATCCGCCCAAATTTAGATCTGAATCTTTATGGGCATAAATAATCACCAAATTCAAAAGTCAATCTTTTCAGGAATAGCTTACACTTGTTTTGAAAATAAACAACATAAGATTTGAAGTGAAATCACGGAATTGCCTTAAACTTGTAAATGTAAGGATACGAAAGATCTTTATTTTATTTGCTGATCCTTTGAATTGTTGAGGAATCTTACTCAATTCATGTATTAGACCGAAACAGTCTTCAAATTAGCATACCGCCACTCATACATGCCTTGATTACCAGATCGCTTAGAGATCCAATCAAAATCGGTTGCAGAAATATACGGTGCGTTTGATTTCCTGTAGAACCCCAGTTTCGCCACTTAAGTCTGCCAATGCACTGATGATTAAGTTGTCGTCGTCGCGTTAATTCCTCACCGTGGAACCGAGTTGAGCACGATAATCTATCTCACGTAGCAGAACCCATGTATTGAATGTAAACATCATCTCTTGTATCATAGATCGAATCTATCGGAGGGACCTTTAATCAACATAGAGCTAGGGCACAAAATAGGTCAGGCTAGAGCAAAAACGAATTTGGGGGAGAAGCCCTAATTTTTTGTTTGTGCGATTTGGGGAGAACAAAATGAAAAGGAAGCGCGTGAATGAAAATGTTAGTGGGAAATAGAGGAAGCGTAGTAGATAGTGGATGAATGGTTGAGATTTTGTTTTAACTAATGGTGTGGATCGCCGAGGTGTAATTTTTTTAATTAGAATATATCTATAGTAACACTATATAAAAATGTTGCATCGTGTTACACTTGTTTAGCTAGAGCAACACATTTTTATGGCTAAGGTAACACAAAAAATACAACGTTGCAGTAGGACCAAAATTTTATAGCTGTCGCAACATTTTAGCTGGCAACACCTTGCAAAAATGTTGCAGAAGGTCATCTATGGCGTAGTGGATCTTAAAACAACTGGGACGAAAGCAACTCTTTCGAAAGCATTTTCCTAAATAAAAGAAGTGGATGGTGTAGAAACCAACCCCTTTCAAAAGCATTGAAGAAGCGACTAAGGGTTTAAAGCGAAAGAACCCTTTCGAAGGCATTGCTTCAAAAGGTAACATGCGACAGCGGGGTTTCGACCGCTTCGAAATCATATTCTTAAAACAATGGCAATAACCCCTTTTGAAAGCTCTTTTCCTCAAAACACTTGACCAAGTTGAAAGTTATCTCATTCGAAAGCAAAGCTAGCTCATTTCCTTTAAAAGAAAAACAAGGTCTCGACCCCTTTGAAGGCACGTTTCGACTCTATACCTTTTGCCTATCTCCAATCCACTACGTACCAAGTCTTTGATACCATGTGTATTGGTTTCAACTAGGATGAAGGCGGAAGTATGGTGTCGAAAGGTACCGGCCGAAAGTGGCGAAACAACAAAACCTTGTAAAACTGGTTTTTAATTTTATGAAGTAATTTCTTTCTAACTAACTTGCTTTATTTGTCAACATATGATTGGTTGCCAATACTTTTCCAAAATCTTTTTTGAAAATGCTACCAAATTTTAGAGATTAACAATTTAAAGCATTTACAAATTGCCCCTTCTCCATTTATAAACATATAAAACATTTAAATTCCATACCTTAAATAATTTTAAATACTTATTAAAACATTTAGGAAAATTCTCCCAAAATTCCCATAAATCGCTTTAAATATGTTTTCTAACATATATAAATTTCTGACCCAAAACTAACATATAATAGCCGAAATTAATTTAAATCCAATTTAACCATTTTCTTCACTAGAAAATTTATAATAAATCCACAATAATTTAGAAAATTATGAAACTTGAAACCCATCTCTAAAATATTATTTCGGACCATATATCAAAACCGCAAGGCATTTGGATGTCATCTGTTAGGTTTTCCAAGTTAATCGTTATCATTAAATCTATATGAAATAGCATAAATCATCAACATCCATATATCTCCATTAAACAATCAAAACATGGCTAATCATTTGAAAAATAAATTCGGATCTCAACTAGAAACCGAAAATCACAAAAATGAGATGTAATCTATTATTCACCTTGGCTTGTTGTTAAGGAGTTGAGATTTGCTGTTGAATTAGATTGATTAAGCTTCTTCCTCTTGATTTTCGCTTATCTTCCTCTTTGCTTTCTTCTAATGGTGGTCGGCCTTACTTGATTTAGTTATTATTTGTGAATGTGTAAAATGAGAGCGCTTGAGGGTTTAGGGTAAAGGATTGTAACTTATTCCTATTTTGCTCTTATCCTATTACCCTTATCTATTTCATTTTATTTTCCACTTAGTTCATTAATTAATTAGGCACGACTATCCCATATTATTCAAGTCTCAATCCATTAACCATGTACTTTATTTCATTTAATTTACCTAATTAAATGTCCTAAATAATGTTAATCAATATTAGGGTCGTTATAGACTCCCCTCCTTAAAGAATTACGATAAGGTACTCACCAAAATCAATCATAAAGGCAAAACATATCATGAAACAAGTCAGGATAAGTATCTCGAATCCTGTCCTCGGTTTCCCAAGTATAGTCTCTCTTGTCGTCACTCCACTGGACTTTGACTAATCTTACTGTCTTGCTCCTTAGCCTCTTCTCATCCCTCGCGACTATACGAACTGGTATTCTTACTATAGTCAAATTTGGCTCCGCTACTAAGTCATCTAACACAGTCGGTGCCATAGTAGTCTCTGGATCTCGAATACATTTCCTTAGATGAGAAATATGAAAAACATTGTTGACTCCTGCCAAACTACTTGGTAACTCCATTCTATATGCGAGTTTCCCAATCCTTTCTATAATAGGAAATGGTTCAATGAATCTCGGTGCCAATTTCCCTGATTTCCCAAATCCGACTACACCCTTCATCGGCGATATCTTGACGAAAACATGATCTTTAACTAAGAACTCTTAAATCTTTCCGTCTTCTATTTGCATAACTCTTCTGCCTAGACTGAGCTTCCTTCATTCTAACTCGATTTAACTCAATCTTTTCTGCAACTTCCCTAACCAAATCTGGACCAAGAACTAACCTATCCCCACTCTCTAACCAACAAACAGGAGATTTGCATGGCCTTCCATACAAAGCTTCAAACGTTGCCATCCCTATACTAGCCTGATAAATGTTGTTATACGAAAACTCGACTAAGTGTAGATGGTCTACCCATGATCCTCCAAAATCTACCATACAAGCTCGTGACAAATCTTCTAAAACTTTGTTAACTCTTTCCTATTGCCCATTTGTCTGCGGATGGTAAGCGATACTCACCTTGAGCTTGGTACCCAAATTCTCCTGTAGACTCTTCCGGAACTCGCTAGTGATTAAGGATTCTCTATCGCTTACTATACTACTAGGAATTCCATAAAGTCTAACTATATTCTTCATGAATAACTTAGCCAAAACATGTGCCGTCCCGCTTGACTTAACTGGAATGAAATGGGGAATCTTGGTCAACCTGTCCACTATAACCCATATACTTTCATTTCCTCTATTTGACCTTGGCAACCTGTCTATAAAATCCATTGAGATAGAATCCCACTTCCATACTAGAACATCTAAAGGCTGAAGTAACCCACTTGGTTTTTGATGTTCGGCTTTTACCAGTTGACTGTTCAAACGTTGTTTCACCCACAAGCCTAGACCTCTCTTCATACCTTCCCAGAAGAAACTTCTTTTCATATCCTGATACATTTTAGTTCCTCCTAGATGAATAGTGAACTTCGAACGATGGCATTCTTCTAGCACTTCCTTCCTAATGTTTCGTACATTTGCAACACATAGTCTTCTTATCTTCCTTAACCACCCATTCTGGTCAAGACATAAATCTTTCAAGTCATCGCTCTCTGTTCAATCCCTTAACTTTCTGATCCATTCAACTAACAATGGATCCTCTCCTTGCTTAGAAGCATTCCTTTCGATCATCACTGGTCGAACTTCTAAACATGACAACATTGCGGTCCCTGTACTAGAACTACTCTTAGACCTCCATTGTACTCTGCATGTGGTCAACGCCTCTAAATCTTTCCACTCAACTATCAATGCCAATACTGCATTCTGATGTTTTTTGCTAAGTGCATCTGTAACCTTGTTACGTTTTCCTGGTGTGTACTCAATACCAAAGTCATAAGCGGCTAAAATCTCTAACCACCTCTGATGTCTCATAGTCAACCCCTTCTGAGAGAAAAAAATACCTCAGAGACTTATGATCCATATATAACTTGAATCTTTCTCCCAACAGGTAATGTCTCCAAACCTACAACGCAAAAATTACTACAGCTAATTCCAAATCATGCGTTGGATATCTAATCTCATGCGATCTAAGCTGCCGAAAAGCATAGGCAATCACTTTACCTCTTTGCATTAACATAGCTTCTAACCCTGTTCCACATGCATCCGTGTACAACACTAAGTCCTGATTCCCCTCTGAAGCAACCAACACTAGTGCAATCGTCAATAAGTGTTTCAGCTTTTGGAATGCCTCCTCACATTTATCGGTCTAAACAAACTTCATATCCTTTTGCGTTAGCTTGGTCATCTGTGTCGCTATCCATGAAAAATCCATAATGAATATCCGATAATACCCAACTAATCCAAGAAAACTGTTTATCTCAGTCACTGTCTCGGGTCTCTTCCAATTATTCACCACTTCGATCTTAGTCGGATCTACAAACAACCCTTTCTCTGAGACCACATGACCAAGAAACTTCATTTCTTTTTTCTAGAAATGACACTTCGAAAATTTCACCTTCAGTTGATGCTGCCTCAACGTCTTAAGCACTACTCTAAGATGAACTTCATGCTCTCTTTAATCCTTAGAGTATATCAGGATATCATCTATCAATACCAACACGAACCTATTCAAGTATTCTAGAAAAATTCGGTTCATCAAATTTACAAAGAATGCTGCCGCATTAGTTAGTCCGAATGGCATTACTAACCATTCGTACGATCCATATCTAGTCCTAAACGCCGTCAAAGGAATACTATCCTCTACCACTCTAAGCTGATGGAACCCAGTTGCTAAATCCAGCTGGGAAAATACTTTGGCACCACTCAACTGGTCGAACAAATCATCAATTCTAGGTAACAGATATCGATTCTTTATTGCCTTCTCATTCAACTTACGATCATCGATACATAACCTCAACGATCCACCCGACTTCTTTGCAAACACTGCAGCTACTCCCTAAGGTGAACTACTTGGTCTGGTAAAATTCTTGCCTTCCAAATCCACCAACTGCACCTTTAAGTCCCTTAAATCGGTAGGTGTCATTCTACTTGGCAGTCTACTCATCGATTTTGCTCTTGGTACTAAATCTTTCCGAAACTCAATAGCTCATTTCGGTGGTAGTCCTACTACAGGTTCAAAGACATTTGCGAATTCTCTAACAACGGAAACTCGATTCAATTCATCTTCTACCTCCACAACTCCAAACGAAGCATTAACCTCAAAACTAGGGATTTCTACGGTGCATACAATCCGACCACTTCAGTCAGGGTGTATAAGTGATATTTTCCTATCATGGCAAAATATTCTAGCATCGTATTTACTTAACTAATCCATACCTAAAGAAATTCCAAACCCTACAACATCAATTACATGCAAACCACAAACAAATGTATGACCTTACAATTCGAACTCTAAGTGGTCACATCTTATCCCGAGAGTCGCATAACCTCCTATCGGATTTGCAACCCTTAAGGAAGTAAGTAAGTATGAGGGTTCTAGGTTAAGCTTATCTACCAAACAATGAGATATAAAAGAATGCGATGCACTAGTATCAAATAGAACTCTAACTGATACACCATGAATCAAAATCATACCTCATAACACTGTTTTTCCTTTCTCCTCTACCGTTGGTCTCGAGCTAGCTAGTTCCAATGCAAACATCTTTCCTTTCCCATCCTTGGCTGGCTCCTTGCACTGGTTCTTATAATGTCCAATCTGATCATAATTGAGACACCTTACTCCGTTCTTCTCAACAGCTTTCTTTCCTTTGCCTGTTTGGCATTCATGAGCATTGTGTCCTTTCTTATCACACTTATAACATACAACTTCTGCCTTTCCCTTCTTAGCAGCTCTACCTTCTAAGCTAATTTCTTATTGAAAAACTTCCTCTTCTAGTTCTTCCCTGCTAGAGCCTTCTTTGCCTTGTTTCCTTCAAGATAAGCAAGCATCTCTTCCTGCCTCAGAGCCATTTCAACAACTACATAGCATGGGTCTCTAATGTTCGATAACATGGCCTTAGCAAGCTCAGGTTTCAACCCACGAATGAACTTTTCATTCCTCTTAATAACAGTATTAACTGTAGCATATCCATATCTTGCTAGCTCCTCAAACATGGTTGTATACTCAAGCACTGTCATATCTCTCTGCTCCAACTCGGTGAACTTCCCGAGTAGAGTAGAATTAGCAATCTCCAACATAAATCTTTCCTCAACCCTCCTCCTGAACTCAGCCAAAGTCATAGTCTCCTCATTGACTCCAACAGTAAAACTGTTCCACCAAAACAGTGCTGCCCCTGTAGCTGCCTAGAAGCTAGACTCATTTTCTGCTCATTATTAAGCCCAAAATCATCAAAAATCCTCTTGCAATGAAGTAACCAATTCTCCATTTCGATTGCATCTTCAGTACCAATAAACAACTTTCCTCCCAACCGAACATAATCTCTACTCAAAGCAGCATATTTATTAACCACTGGAGCTCTTGATTTCCTCCTTCAGCATTTCCTCCAGCTAATCCCGCAGCAACTCTTGCTTGCATCATGTTACCGAAAAACTAATACACTGCTCCCATATCAACTTCCGGGACTCCAGCACCCACATTTGCAGTTGGTGCCTGACCTGGGTTCCTCCTGGTATTTGGTCTAGCATTTCCATTGGTTGTGGTGCTTCCCCCACCAATGTTAACTCTTCCACTTCTAGTATCCACATCTTACGCCCGTAAAATTTGCATTCGAGCCTTTGTAAGATATAGAATAATAGCCTAAGAGAGATAAGAGAATAGAGATAAAGCGTATACTTATATATAACAAATACAAGTATGTTACTATAGCGTATCCCATACCCTAATCTTTTCTCTAATTCCTTAGGATTATGTTTTCAAAATCAATTTAAGTTTAAAATTTCTTTTAAGTTTTTTCATAAACCTACGCTTTGATATCAAGTTGTAACATCCCCTATCTTGAGGCCCGAAGTTAAGGGCTACAGATGCTGCAGTCATCCATAGTATTAACTTTCGGTGACAAAATATGGTAATGTTAATGGTGTACATAATATCAGAAGCACATGAATATGAAATAAAATCAATACAGATAAAACAACTTTTCTGATTATATTTCAAATCAATATTTTATATTCTGATACATGATCCCAAAAACGATTCCCAGGTTTTGATCAAATATAATTATTACAAAATAAGCCAAGAGCAACAATATGAAGATGCCCCCTTGGATGATCAGAGTACTAAATAGACATAACAGTTTTAATACATCACAGCGGAAATAAAAATAAATAGCTCCTACATAGCAAGCTTTGCCTCCTGCACGTCTAAGAAGCTTTATTCATCCAACCTACTAAACCTGAAAAACCTTAACTCTCAATCTACTCAAATTGATTTTGAGCACCCGAGAGTTTAATGGGAAAACATAAACTTTGAATCAGACATAAAGAGTGGTGTGAATAATACTATTACATCTCGGTTTACTGATATTAAGTGAGACCACACACTTAGTGGAATGGGTTTCCACTCACTAATATCCCTTTAAAACATATCTTTTTGCAAATCAGAATCCTGCAATCAAGCTGATTAAAATAATAATAGCAATATCATATATGTTCATAAATCAGGTACTAGATGGACTATCTGTTCGAACAATGTAGTTTTGTTTGGCTAACTACTAACCATAGGCTAACTCGGGCCTACTAGACAAAATAAATAATCTAACATCTGTTAGACAAACTTCTGGATGGTCTGTCCTTAACTTACTTCTCCCAGAGTTACCTGATCCTAATGGTTTTGTGGGCTCACCAATAACCTATCTTCCTTATTTATATATATTCATTTCTATGTGTAACATCATTTAAGTCTTACTTGTGACTAAGCCCTACACACTGAAATTTTGGATTAAATTAGCTAGGGGCTATAGCTAATGTATAGGGCACGACCCTATACCAGTCCCATCTAGTATTCAAATATCTGAGTCATTTACTTAGGGTTAACTACCCATCAAATTTTCCTTGAAAACCTTTCAAATTGATTTAACCCTTTAAATCGTACTTAAACAAGGAAAATATACTATTTTCTTTACTCAAATATCTTTGCTATGATATATGCTTTACTCAAAACATTGTTGATGAAAACATTCGAAACCTTTGTTTAAAACCTTTGAACAATCTCTTTCGAAACCTTTGAAAGTACCCCTTTCAAAACCAGTTAACTACTTTACCTTGAACTCTAGGCCGAAAGGCCAAAACATTCCTTTCGAAACCATTTATAATAGACCTTTCAAAACCATTGAAAGTGTTCTTTCCAAAGCTTTATAAAACCTTAGACATCCTCTTTTAAAACACTTCAAATTTGCATTTCGAGAACATTGGAAACCCTCCATTCAAATACTAAAGGTAAACCTTTCAAAAACATTGGGGTGTCACCCTTCGAAACCTTTATCATATACCTTTCGAAAGTATTAAAGTCCTTTACTTAAAACAAACCTTTCGAAAGCATTAGGTTAAAGTATAAGTTTGTGGAACATACTTTCAAAACCTTTAAAACCATTTCTTTCAAAACCTTTGGGTTTAACTTTCAAAATATAAAAAGGGTCTTAAAACAACTGGGATGAAAGCACATCTTTCGAAAGCATTTTCCTAAATAAAAGAAGTGGATGGTGTAGAAACCAACCCCTTCGAAAGCATTGGAGAAGCGGCTCAGGGTTTAAAGTGAAAGAACCCTTTCGAAGGCATTGCTTCAATAGGTAACATGCGGTAGCGGGGTTTCGACCCCTTCGAATGCATATTCTTAAAACAAAGGCAGCAACCCCTTTTGAAAGCTCTTTTCTTCAAAACACTTGACCAAGTCGAAAGCTATCACATTCGAAAGCAAAGCAAGCGCATTTCCTTTAAAAGCAAAACAAAGTCTTGACCCCTTTGAAGGCACGTTTCGACTCTATACCTTTCGCCTATCTCCAATCCACTACGTACCAAGACTTTGATACCATGTGATTGGTTTCGACTAGGATGGAGGCGGAAGCATGGTGTCGAAAGGTAGCCGCCAAGTGGCGAAACATCAAAACCTTGTAAAACTGGTTTTTAGCTTTATAAAGTAATTTCCACTACAACAAACTGGAAATTTAACAGCGTTTAAAAAATGGTATAAAAGGTTTTAACAGCGTTTTTAACTACGCTGTGTAACGACATGCCATTATAGGTTAGAAACATACCATAGCATTGGATAAAACGCTATAAAAAGTGTTTTTTAATAGTGTTTTCTAGATGTAATTAATACAGTTTATAGCGTTTATGCTGATGAGCTAAAACCTTTTTTAGCGTTCGATTAATGCTATCAAAGTTATTTCACAGCGGTAAATTCTTGCTATGATAATTATTTACAGCATTTTCATGTGTTGCTATGAATGTTCAACTTTGCTGAAACTCAACTCTTTTACGACATTGCTAAAACGCTGTTGAAAATTACCACAACAGTTTTAAAACGCTATTGATAGTTTACACAGCACTTTGAAAATGCTATCGTTTAGAATTTCTACATTTCCATACACTGATTCCATTTCTATATGCATCGATCCTAATTTATATGCCAACATAGTTAAAATAACACGCACGTTTAAAAATCAACATATTATATCAATCACACATTTCATAATCAACATTTAATATTAATCGCACATCTCCTAAACAACATGCATTTAACATTGGATAATCAAAATACGCAACATTCTTACATCAACGCATATATAATACATCCATAATATTTCATAAACAATGTAGAACAAGGAGCTGCTAGTGAGCAAAAGTAGTAATACATACAAACTTACAATCCAAAATGTAGTTCTAGCAGTAAAAATAACTTTGAATCCATATAACTTGTTGCGGCATTTTTTTCCATCAAAGATATCAATCTACCTGTAAAGTAAAAGTTAACAAAGTAGCAAAATTAGAATACATGAAATGCAACATATATTACAAATAACCAAATTAAAATACAATATCTTTAAAAGTAGTAATACATAAAATTAGAATACATGAAAGAACAATATGCACAGTCATATTATGGCGAAAGCCAGCTGCACATTGAGGTAAGAGGTAAATATACTAAATTCAAATTAACAAATGGCTACAAACTTTAATTTTTCAAGTAATTCAAACCTACCATACATATGTTAACTCTTGAATCCTATAAAAGCTGACAAATGTGCTTCCAATAATATATAATCAATTTGACATTTTTCTTAAGCCATTTTCCGTCAAGGCTTTAAGAGCTAAAATCATAAAATTAGATAAAAGTGTCAAAAGTAGAGTTGTTGCCTATTGTGTTAACTTGCCAAAACATCTTTCAGATAGCAAAAATACGGATTACAACTCAATTTAGGGTGAATTTTATAAATGCATATATAGCAGATTTTAAAATGAAAACGCAAGCCCACTTAACAAATCAACGTTTTTAGCCTAGAAAACGATGAAATTTGACAAAATGATTAAAATAAAAGTTGTTTCTTAGGTTCTTATTTTTCTGGAAAGGGAACCGAAATCGGATAACCCGTTTAGAAGTTATGACTAAATGAATAAGGTGCAAATGCACAGCTTGAAATGACATATTTTTCATTTTGCAATGATATGCTTAATCTATATCATCACAATAGTACAAGACATTGAAATATAGGAATCGATGGGTTAAGGAGTGTAGTTTCTGAAATACAATCAAAGGTATAAGATTTAGAGCAAGAACATGTATAAACCTTTTAAAAAATTAGGTAGTTGAGAAAACATAACCTACTAAACCTCACCGCTGGTCTCCGCAACTTCGTCACTCGCCCTGGATAACCAACCCAGGAGACACGTGGCTCCATCTGAGCCACAAAATCTCACCTGCCGCAAGATCCCCTCCTCCGCCGACACATCCAGAATTTCTTACTCTCATCGTCCTCGGCCAGCCAACCCTTATAGCGATATCCCGTTTTGGCAACAAAACCGGTTCCTACTCCTCATGGTCATGTCTGTCTCTCTTTGCACCCGCTATTTTTTTTATTTTTTAGTATTGAAGAGATCCCTGATGCCTCCGCTGCCTCCAACGCTGGAACTTCCACCTCCGTCGGCTATGGAGTTTAGATAACTTATGGGAGTGTGATAAAGATGATGCATGAGAAGACAAAGTTTAGATTTCATTCCCATGAAGTGCCATATGGATCTGGAAGTGGGAAACAGTCGGTGATTGGATTCCCGAATGTAGATGGCGCTAACAGTTATTGGATTGTGAGGCCACAACTAGGTAGCTCGGCTAAACAAGGTGATGTTATTCAGAGTGGGTTTATAATTCGATTGCAGCATATTAGGACAAGGAAATGGCTCCATAGTCATTTTTATGCTTCCCCGATTTATGGAAATTTGGAGGTGAGCTGTTTTGGAGGTGACAGTTAGTTAGATACCGTTGATTACTGGAGACTTGAGATCGAAGACAGTTGAAAAACATGGAAGCAAGACCAAAAAGTTAGACTTAAACACGTTGATACAAGCGGTTACCTACATAGCCATGATTATAAATACAATCGAATAGCAGGTGGATAACAAGAGGTATGTGGAGTATGAGAGAAGCGCCCTGATAATATATGGGTTGCAGCAGAAAGAGTCTACCTTCTAGGTAATGAAAACAAATCAAATCGATGACTGATAAATGCAGGAACTGTAAACATAATGCAAGTATGTAGTATATATTGTTTTGCGCTGTCTGAAAGCTGAAACGGAGCAGTACTAATTTATCAGCCGGTCTCATTACGTTTTTCTAATGAATCTGTTAATTCTACTTCTACGGGGAGGATAACTAAAGACTGGAAAGTACTTGATTATTCAGATTGAGAAAAGTGAAACAATTTTTGGTCAAAAAAAAATCAGACAGTTCACATTAACATATGAACCATGAATATATATTGAAGTGGTGGTTCCCGCTCGAGAGAGTAATGGCCCCTGTTTAGTCTTCACTCTTTTGCACCACCTATGAAGCAAGTCCCTCACACTTTCCGCTATTAGAGTTTTCTTGAACTTCGATCCCATCTATAGTCAGGGCCAAAAGTGTCAGATATATACTTCTAGGGATTAGATGAACCATTGCATTGTCCATGAAGTTTTCCCAAAGGTACAAATAACTTTTTTTAGGGAATTTTTGTAAAACACTCGCGTTTTCAAAATACACAATCGTTCCTTCTTAAAAAGTAGGTTTTAGAAAACATCTATGCTTTTAGTTTTAGCCGAACTGCAAAATTTGTAAAACTGCAAACATTTGCACTTTTTCAAACCAAATAAAAAAAGGTATTGGTTATAGAAAATGGAACTAAGTAAAAATTTGATTTATGAAAAAAAATCAAAAACATTTTTGGGGACTTAATTTAAAAAATGTTTTTGATGAGTAGTTTTTATTTTTTTGGAACTTGGTCCGGTTCGCACAAAGATTAAACCTTTAACCTAACATGTGAACGTCGTTTGTTCTAATCAAATGCTCTACTCCTACGGTTATTTTAATGAAGGTTTTTCGTGTACTAAACTTAAAAATAAAGGACGGATTCAAATTTTCACTTTATTTTATTTCATCAAAATAAAGTGGAGTGACATAATAATAAAATAAAGTTTCTTGCTATTGTGAAACAAAAAATAAACATTTTACATGAGAAATAAAGGAACATTATTATAATTTTGAGATAACCAGTATTCTACATAAGTTTTAGGCTTTTAGCAGTAAATGTCACAAGCATCAATACCAATTTTCTAATCCTGCGACTTATAGTAGAATACTCACGAATTTTGCATATGTTTACAGAATGAAAAAATAAACACACACAAAGTACATAAAGTCTCATGCACTAAATTAGTTGCTACGAACAAATAAACAGAGCAATTTATGGACGTAAAGTGAACCTGAGTAATAATTACGTTGAGAGGCAACGTGTTATAACTACACCAAAATTGAACTACCACCCTGCAATTACCATGATAAACCCACGAGAATATGCTGGCCTAAAAGGCATTAAAAATATATGTACATAGCTAACATACTACATAATGTATGTATAGATGTAAAAGTATATTACAAACTCAAAACATCAATTCTTATGATATGTTACTATGTCAAGTCAATGTGAAACTAAAAAACAATCAATATAAAACAATGTGAAACTAAATTCAAATTAGCATTAAACTCAAAACACAGATGCGAGCAAATCATACCTGGAAATTAAGCGCACATCGATCATACAGTAGTTCTTTATGAAGCAAGAATGCGCCTTCAACTCCCACTACAAAATTTGTTAAACTCAACTGTTTTACGGACCTAATCAGGAGCTTAACAAAAAAAAGGCCAACAAAATTTTTGACATTAATAGCTTTGGTCTAGTAATAATACTTTAATCAGCCTTAATGTGTTGGAAAGAATGTGTCAAGTTATATTGCAAACTTATGTTCCTCAAAATACTGTAATGCTGGTTGAACAGTCAATAAAGTTGTTGCCATCTATATACCAAAAGACTGTGTCAAATCCTATTCCCCTCTTGTCGGTCTCCATAGATCACATAGATCTTAACTATTCATTTTGTATGATCAGTCATTCATCAAATACGATAAGTCTCACTAATTTATCAATTTGTTGTGATGGATGACTAAGATTCTTTGTAGTACAGGGGAACACGTAATGAGTGGACAGAGGAACCCCTTTAGTTAGCACATTACGACTACCACCCTCAAAAACAAGAGAATACCGATCTCTTGTTGGCTGGTTTATATAAAAAGAACCCATCTAGATTTCGCGCTAGAAAGGCTATAATTTTAATCATGACAATTTGTCAAGATATAAACATATTTACAAGCGCTAATGATATAGTAGTTATATGAACTATTCAACAACAATATATGTATGTAAGCATGCGATTCTGTTTCATAAAAAAAACCTGAACTTTTTGATAAAGCAAAAGTATTATTTCAGCCTCGATAATTTAATATAAGTTTAGTCACTAGTCTAAGGTGATTATAGAGCATACATTTATTATAGCCAATTCAAGCACATACTATTATTAACGACATCAGAATCAAACCCAAGAAAATTGAGGCTTTTCTCTTGAATATAACAGAAAATTGGTAAGCTGCTTACCCAAAATGTGATGCCATTTGTGGTCTCTCTTTATCCAATAGATGAAGTCAAATATTCTGACCACTTACCTAATCATGGGAAAAAATATACTAAGTTGTGTAAGTCACACACTCTTACAATATCGATTACTCAAAAGTTCATATGCAATTTGTGGATGATATTGCAAGAACCACATAACTAATTATGATCTATATTCATGGAAATGTGAAAGTAAAGACAAGAGAGTATACAACAAGCTAAACTTTGAATAAAATGGGATGAAGGGTTACTTAATATAGCAGAAATAAATATAATCATGAAGCACATTATACTAAAGAACTAGTAAAAGGTACTGTACGATTATACTAAATTGAGTTCAAATTGATGGGAAACTAATTTTCAATTATTACGGTATGCAATGTCTATCGAGTATGATATATGTTTCCAATATTTGACCATCATTTTTTGTTGATGGTTTTCTACAAAAATCAAAACCTCACATATCCAAATTAGATTTAACCAGTGAACATTTTCAGAATTCATGGACTAGAGATAAGTTTTGTTAGAGTTGGATTCTTTTATTTTTCATACATATTGATAAATATGAAGTGAATTTTCATACATATAATTCTTTAATACACAATATATTGATAATCCTTTCATAAGGCAAAAATAATTTTTCTTACATACTCTGCTATGACTTTCAGAGAATACCTTTCATAAGCCAAAATAATAATAATAATAAAGATAAATAAATTAATTAAATCATACCAAATTTCAGCAAATTTGTGTTAATCAAATACAAGTAGCCTCTACTATTGCATGTTGTGCTAGATTTTAATTTGTTGTTGATTTGTTAAGGCTAGCAACATGTTAAGAACATTTAATCATAACCAATGAAAAATTGTGTGGATTATATTTTTCCTACAAGATGAATATAAAACATATAATGAACCATGTTTAAAAAGGGAAGTGGGTGCACATAGCAAGAAGTAAACGATGTTACACCAACAGTAATCGGCAAATAAGTTTATGGCAGTAATGTCACAGATTATCTTTCACATGGCAAAATAACACTTAAAAATTTCACTCAGTAAACTACTATTGGCCGAAAGGAGTAATATAAAAGAGCAGCAAGGCTCTTACAACACTTTATTCAGATTAAAACATCAACCCAAACACTGGTTATTTAGCTCACTATTTCTACTACTTATGATGTACTGACTCCTTTTCTATTCAACATCGCCTTAAAATTTAAAAAATATTGTTTTTACACTTCTTACTATGTCATATTGCTAATAAAAGCTTTACGACACAAAGAACAATAAAGCACATGACACATCCTCACAAATGCTAAATCAATTGGAAATTTGCATTATATTACTGGCTAAAAAATATTATCCGGCTTTTCGAGAAACTTTTTTTGGGACCAAAAATGAATTCTGGAAGTTATTGTTAACTATTTTTGTAAGATGAGATTAATCATATATCTTTTTTTATGGGTTTATGTTTTGATATATAGCTTAGGTGATTAGTTAAAGCAGTGATAGTATTGTTTCAGTTTCATGTATAAACCTTTTATGCGCTAAAAAGAGGATAGTTATGTCACTACAATTTCAATTCTATTTTGCTGCAATATGGTTTCATTTTATTCTTATGTTAATTATATGATATAACTTCATTTCTTCTTATGTATAATTAGACAGTGACCATAATTTCAGTAACTAAGCATTATTTCAAAATCATGTTTTTATTATTATTTTAGTTTCATCAAGCAAGTATTAATTTAAATTCTAGTTTAAAATTTAAACAAGGTTCGATTTGTGATAAAAAGTAAGTATTAGTTTCAACAAGTAAGCAAGTTTAAAAGCACGTGTTAGTCAATATGGTTTCATCTCTGCTTCATGTGAAATTTTTGCTCTATGTTGTAATTCAACTAGCAATGTCAATCTAGTTTCAATAAGCAATTTTTTTTGTTTAAAATCAATTATTATACAGATATTACACATCTTAATTAACTTAACCAAGGCTTATAATTAACTTTTTTTGGAACATCCAAATGTGTTGGTTATTATGTCCTAAGGAGCATTTCAGGAAGCTTATTTTACATTGTTCCAATGCCAAAATATAAAAAAAGTGAAGCATTGTTGCTTCCCAAACATCCATCTAGATTCATACTATCAAAATTAAAATTCGAAATCATAATAGAAGATAAGCACAAAAAATGGAACTGAAATCAAAATCAACAATTTAAGTTCAAAATTGAAATAAAGCCACATCAATCAACAACATGAAATCAAGCAACGATTGTTAACTAACATGAAATTTTCAAAAAAAAATACTTTCGATTATAATGTAAAATGGATAAAATTGAACAAGAGGAAGTATTGTATCAAGCATTTAACCATAGTTCACCTAAAAATGGAAGCTTCTTTTTTTAGTGATCTCGATGAAAGGGGATTTATAAGCTCGAGTCGTGAGTTTTCGAAGTCTGATTTTTTCTTAGGTTTTGCAGAGATGGCACGAAGAGTTTGGTTACTGCATTGCTCGTTCTTCTCCTTTGATTTGTAAGCTCGAGCTGTGAGTTTTCGAAGTTTAATCCTCCTCCATCGACGAGCCAGTCGACTGCAGCAGAAACTAGGTTAATGGTGGTTAAGGTCGGCGATTCGTTTGCACCGACGAGCCTAAAACGGGGATGACTACAAATGACGATGAAGGCTACTAGCAAAGCAATTTTATTTCGAAGGAGGAAGATTCTGTGATGAAATTTGGATTTGGGAACTGAAATTTTGGGGAAGTTCTTTTTATTAGGTATACGTAGAAATCGGGGGAAAGGAAAGAAATTTAATAGACATCGCGCATAGAACCTTGACTTTACTAATTTACCGCCTAATCGCTATCTTTGACGGCAACCCATTTGATAATGCTGTTAGCTTATGCTAATAAAACAAACTTTTCTTGTAGTGTTCTTTCTAACTAACTTGCTTTGTTTGTCAACATATGATTGGTTGCCAATACTTTTCCAAAATCTTTTCTAAAAAAGCTGCCGAATTTCAGAGATTAACAATTTAAAGCATTTACAAATTGCCCCTTCGCCTTTTATAAACATATAAAACATTTAAGTCCCATACCTTAAATAATTTTATATACTTATTAAACATTTAGGAAAATTCTCCAAAAATTCCCAAAAATAACTTTTAACATGTTTTCTAACATATATAAATTTCTGACCCAAAGCTAACATATAATAGCTGAAACTAATTTTACACCCAATTTAACCATTTTCTTCACTAGAAAATTTATAATAAATCCACAATAATTCCAAAAATTATGAAACTTGAAAACCATCTCTAAAATATTATTTCTGACCGTATATCAAAATCGCAAGGCATTTGGATGTCATTTAATAGGTTTTCCAAGTTAATCCTTATCATTAAATCTATATGAAATAACATAAATCATCAACAAGCATATATATCCATTAAACAATCACAACATGGCTAATCATTTGCAAAATAAATTAGAATCTCAACTAGAAACCAAAAATCACAAAAATGAGATGTAATCTATTATTCACTTTGGCTTGTTGTTAAGGAGTTGAGATTTTCTCTTGAATTAGATTGATTAAGCTTCTTCCTCTTGATTTTAGCTTACCTTCCTCTTTTCTTTCTTCTAATGGTGGTCGGCCTTACTTGATTTAGTTTTTATTTATGAACATGTAAAATGAGAGTGAAAGGGTTTAGGGTATAAGAATATAACTTATTCCTATTTTGCCCTTATTATATTACCCTTATCTATTTCATTTTATTTTCCCCTTAGTTCATTAGTTAATTAAGCACGGCTACCCCATATTATTTAAATCTCAATCCCTTAACCATTTACGTTATTTAATTTAATTTACTTAATTAAATGACCTAAATAATGTTAATTAGAATTAGATTCGTTACACCAGTCCCGGAGCTCCCCTTCGATATTTCCTTTAACCAAATAAACTTCGCTTCGCCCGGAGGAATAGACTAATACAAAAAGTATTTCTCTGACAACCTTGTGCTCCAAATAACACGGATTTTAACTAATAGTACAATTCTTCCTATGGTCTCCTTTGAGTATGTAAACGTGAGTACTTTGAGTTGTAGGAAGTGATTTAACCAAAATAATATTTTGGTTATGATAGATTGAGAATATGTAAGCAATGTATGCACAAATATGTTAATAGAGTAATAAGAAATCAAGAGAATAACTTAAAATTATATATTTTCTCCAATTCTCAATTTTTGATGTGTATATAGGTTTGAGTAGATGCATATGAGGAGTTGTTACTGTTTAAAATAAAATCTATTTGTTTTAATGGCTGCAACCGTTGAAGAAGGGATGCTATTATTCAATATGAAATGAAGTATCCTTTTAGAATGGAGTAGTTGCTATATGACAGACGTCTGTGGGAAAACCTCAGATGTTTGTGGCTTCAGGAGTTAAATTATCGAAAATATTCACCGACGTCTGTAGCTTTCCCACAGACGTCTGTGAATAGCCAAATTTAAATATCACAGTTATTTTGCATGCCAATGTTGAATTATGTATTTGTGTGTGCATATATATACACACACACACTCAAGGAGACCTTACAAGTTTTCCTAAAACTCTTAATACAGTATTATAGCCTTGCTAATCATAGCATGGTCCATAAGTCTTTGTTTATCTTTGAGTCTTGTTATCTTTGAGCATGACGATCTCTTGTAATATATACCCGTAATATTTATAAGATATAATATGTGTGGTTGTATAGTTGTTGTCATTGAAACCATAGATTGGAGGTTCAAACACTAGCTTCTAAAAATATGGGAGATAGGCTTAAGCTCTGGACTGAAGCCAACCTCCGAAAGTACTCCTTGATCATTGAAAGCCACCAAGTGCTCGGGGAGCCCTAATGGTCAAGAAAGATGCTCACGAGAAACATGCTTTGGTTTTTGGTAACCAAAATTCTTTTTCTCCTTCTTTTCCCATTCGACATGATTATTCCGGTAATCTCTTACTACGATTTCATGAAGTTTCTTATGTCGTCATCTTATGATTCTTTCTTTGACTTAGGTCTGACACTTACCATCTCGGCTACTAAGCCCAAGGAAGTTAAAACTTCTACTTCCTCCTCAGCCGTGACTACTAAAGCTACCCCCATTGTGGGTTCTATTGCTGATGCCCTTAGGGCTACTAAAGATCGCAAAAGGAAGAAGGATTTTGGCGATCTGGCAGGTGCTTCAATTACTCCTTCAGGTAAAAAGGCCAAACTTGGAGAAGATCAAACTTTTCCTACTATTGCGGATGAATCGAGCGCAGCTACGGCCGTAATTAACCAAGACTCTATTTTTATTGATTTAAGTTTACCAGACCAGGATCCTCAGAACCAAACAGACCCTGCTTAGACCCTGAGCCGTGCTATATATATCAGTCCCTTATCTGCAATGGCCATACAATGTTTGTATCGAGAGTTAGGCCTGACTCCTCCTTCCCTTGAGAAGCTCCGGCTTAACCCATCCTTTCAGGTTTAAATGATTTTGTTTGTTCAATCATCCAATCCCCATATGTGGCCTCTCTACTGCCACTGCAGCCTTTTGCTTTTTCAAGGGACTATCTCCACATTCTCTTTTAGCAGCTTCTTATGGTACATTTATTTATGTGTCTGGCAGATTCAAACTTTGGCTTCAAATATCTTTGTTTATCGTATATTTTATATTGTTTTGGTGGACAAGCACATGTTCCCCCTTCAACAAGCCTCTCACAAATCTGTTAGCCAAGTCCCAGATTTCAAAGAGTAGATTTCATTATTAACAGATAAATTCAGGTCCCTTGAGGGCCAAATCTTTGAAGTTGCAGCGAAAAGAGATGAAGTTATTTCTGAAAAGAATATTCTTCCCTCCGACTTGGATGAAGAAACAAAAAGGAGTCTAGCGGTTGAAGAAAGAGTGAAATTGTTGGAAAAAGAACTTGAGCAAGCCAGAATTAAAAATGCCGAAGCAGATGCTCAAGTTACAACTTTAAAGGAAAGTAGGAAAGTGAAGAGGTTGAACTAGCCTACATAAACAATGTCATTAAGGATGCTAAAGAGAAAGTTTCCTTCTTTCTAGACCAAGCTCTTCCTCAAATAAGGGAGCAGTGCTATGAGGAAGCCCACTTCATCATGTATTTCGATAATATTGACCACTATCTAGAGTTGGACTTCCCTTCACTACTAACATTAAAGAGCAAGTTCAAAAGGAAGTATGACCTTAAACTGGGGAGAGTTTTAAGGTCATTACAAGATGAATTCCTAGAAGAGGAAGCCATCAATCTTTAGGAATTACTATCATATGATGATCCACTGCTTGATAAAGACATGATGATGATGATGGAGGGGACCGTGATGAGGATGACAACAATGGAAATGAAGATTAAGATGATGACGATAATGACTTCGGGAAAGATGGGTGTGGTGGTAGCAAAGACCCTGATGGACCAGGAAGTGGCGATAATGGGTCAGGTGGTGATGACTTGGGCCCGTCTCCTCATAATATAAACTTTCCCAACCTTCCCGAGTTCCAAAATGCTCCTCAGGGAGATATTTCATCAATGGATATCCATGTCCCCGACCATAATGATAAAGAGAAAATTCAGGCCTCTGCCTCACAAGCTCCCGCGGTATAGGGTTTAAAGTTTATCCTCTTTAAATGATTACAATTAACTTTTAGCTTTAGTTAATAAGTTTACTATTTATAGTTAAGGAAAAGAAACAAATATCATTTGAGATTTTGCATGAGAATAATGAGAAGGATGTGCTGCGAATAAAACTTATTGAGCATCACAAAAGTTTATCTAAAAGTATAAGCATCTTCTCAATTATGCCAAACGATTATAAGATTTTCAAGAAAAAGGGGTAGCTTCGCTCTTCAAAAGATCCTTCCTTCATCGGGAAAGAGTTTTAAAAGAGAAGGCGGAGTTAACCACATTCTTTTGGATGCTTATTGAAGACAAGGACACTTTAGTGGACTTCCTTTATAAAATTTATACTATGAATCTTTTTACCGACTTTTCCATCCCAGGGAAGGAGAGTGGGGGTTGTAACATCCCCTATCTTGAGGCCCGAAGCTAAGGGCTACAGATGCTGCAGTCATCCATAGTATTAACTACCAGTGACAAAATACGGTAATCTTAATAGCATCCATAATATCAGAAGCACATGAATATGAAAAAAAATCGTTACATATTAAAACAACTTTTCTAATTACATTTCAAAGCAACATTTCATATTCAATTTACATAATCCCATAATCGATTCCCAGGTTCCGATCAAATATAATTATTACAAAATACGCAAAGAGCGACATATGAAGATGCCCTCTTGGATGACCAGAGTGCTAAATAGACATATAAGTCATAATACATCACCGCGGAAATAAAACTAAATACTCCTAAATAGCTAACTTTGCCTCCTACACGTCTTCGGAAGCTTTATTTGCCCACCTACTAAACCAGAAAAACCTTAAATCTCAATCTACTCAAATTAATTTTGAGCTTTCGAGAGTTTAAGGGGAAAACATAAACTTCGAGTCAAGACATAAAACCTGGTGTGAATAATACTATTACATCTCGGTTTGCTGATATTAAGTGAGACTACGCCACTTAGTGGAACGGGTTTCCCCTCACTAATATCCCTTTAAACTATATCTTTTTGCAAATCAGAATTCTACAATCAAACTGATTATAACAATAATAGCAATGTCATATATGCATATAAATAGGTAACAAATTGACCACCTGTCCGAAAAATATTGTTTTATTTGGCTAACTACTAACCGTTGGCTGACTCTGGCATACCAGACAAAATAAACAAATAATCTAACAATTTTTAGACAAAATTCTGGGCGGTCTGTACTTAACTTACTTCTCCAAGGGTTACCTGATCCTAATGGTTTTGCGGGCTCACCAATAACCTACCTTCCTTCTCTTTATATATTCATTTCTGTGTGTAACATCATTTAAGTCTTATCTGTGACTAAGCCCTACACACTGGAATTTTGGACTAAATTAGCTAGGGGATATAGCTAATGTATAGGGTGCAACCCTATACCAGTCCCATCTGGTATTCAAATATCCGAGTCATTTATTTAGGGTTAACTACCCTTTAAATTTTCCTTGAAAACCTTTTCAAATTGTTTTAACTCTTTTAATCGTTCTTAAACGAGGAAAACCTACTTTTGCTTTACTCAAAGCTATTTTCCATGTTATATATACTTTACTCAAAACAATGTTGATGAAAACATCTAAATCCTTTGTTTAAACCTTTAAACAATTTCTTTTGAAACCTTTGAAAGTACCCCCTTCAAAACCATTGAAAGTACCCCTTTCGATACAAGTAAACTTCTTTACTTTACAACCATAGGCCAAAAGGCCAAAGCATACTTTTTGAAACCATTTACAATAGACCTTTCGAAAACAATTGGAAGTGTCCTTTCAAAAGCTTTATAAAACCTTAGACATCTTCTTTTCAAAACACCTTAAACATGCCTTTCGTAAAGATTGGAAACCCTCCATTTAACACTAAGGTAAACCTTTCAAAAACATTTAGGAACCACCCCTTCGAAACCTTTATCGTATACTTTTCGAAAGCATTAAGGTCTTCTACTAAAACAAACTTTCGAAAGCGTTGGGTTCAAGTAAAAACATGTGGAACAACCTTTCGAAACCGTTCAAAACTATTCCTTTCGAAACCTTTGGGTTTAACTTTCAAAATCTAAAAAGGGTCTTAAAAGAACTAAGTCGAAAGCAACCCTTTCAAAAGCAATTTCCTAATAAAAAGAAGTGGATTGTATTGAAACCAATCCCTTCAAAAGCATTGGAGAAGTGGCTCTAATTTCTAAAACAAAGGAACACTTTTGAAGTCACTGCTTCGAAAGGTAAAAGGAGGCAGGTTGGGGTTTTGATCCCTTCGAAAGCAATTTCTTAGAACTAAGGCCCAACCTCTTTCGAAAGCTCTTTCTTTTAAAACTATTTGACCAAGTCGAAAGCTATCTTATTCGAAAGCATTCTTTTCGAAAGCAAAGCAAGCGCATTTTCTTTTGAAAGCAAAACAAAGGTCTCAACCCCTTCGAAAGTCCTATTTCGACTCTATACCTTTCGTCTATGCCTAATTCACCACCTACCAAGTCTTTGATACCATGTGTATTGGTTTTGACCTAGATGGAGGTGGAAGTATGTAGTCGAAAGGTGTAGCTGAAAGTGGCGAAACAACAAAACCTTCTAAAAACTGATTTTAACTTAAAAAGGTAATTTCTTTTGAACTAACTTGCTTTGTTTGTCAACATATGATTGGTTGCCAATTTCTTTTCCAATTTCTTTTCTAAAAGTGCTGCGAATTTCAGAAATAACAATTTAAAACATTTGCAAATTGCCCCTTCTCCTTTTATAAACGTATAAAACATTTAAGTCCCATACCTGAAATAATTTTATATACTTATTAAAACACTTAGGAAAATGCTCCTAAAATTCCCATAAATCACTTTTAATATGTTTTCCAACATATATAAATTTCTGATCCAAAGCTAATATAAAATAGCCGTAATTAATTTTAAACCCAATTAACCATTTTCTTCACTAGAAAATTAATAATAAATCCTCATTAATTCAAAAAATTATGAAACTTGAAACCCATCCCTAAAATATTATTTCTGACCATATATTAAAATCGCAGGGCATTTGGATGTCATTTGATAGGATTTTCAAATTAAAACTTACCACAAAATCTATATGAACAAACATAATTCATCAACAAGCATATATAACTGCTTATCATTCAAAACATGGCAATAAACTTTGCAAATACATACGGATCTAATCTAGAACCGAAATCATCAAAATATGAGATGTAAACTATTATTCACCTTTAGCTTTGTTGTTAAGGATTTGAGATTTGATCTTGAATGAATTTGATTAAGCTTTTCCTCTTGGTTCTTGCTTATCTTCCCCTTACTTCTTCTTAATGGTGGCCGACCTCTTCTTTGGTTTGTTTTAGTTTGTGAACATGTAAAATGAATATGGCTTAAGGGTTTAGGGTATTAGAATGTAACTCCTTCCTATTTTTCCCTTATCTATCTCCCTTACTTATTTCATTTTAATCCCCTTAGTTCATTAGTTTAAATTGGCACGGCTACCCTCCATTAACACAAATCTCAATCCCTTAACCATTTACATTATTTCATTCAATTTAACTAATTAAATGTGCTTTATAATGTTGCATTAAATGAGGGTCATTACAGACTCCCCTACTTAAAGAATTTCGTCCTCGAAATTATGATAAGGCGCTCATCAAAATCAATCATAAATGTAAAACATACCATGGAACAAGTCAGGATAAGTATCTCGAATCCTGCTCTCAGTTTCCCAAGTACAGTCTCTCTCGTTGTCACTCCACTGGAATCTGACTAATCTAACTATTTTTTTCCTTAGCCTCTTCTCATCTCTGGCGACTCTACGAACAGGGTTTCTAACTATAGTCAAATTCAGCTCCAATACTAAGTCAACTAACATAATCAGTGCTATAGTAGTCTCTGGATCTCGAATACACTTCCTTATATGAGAAATATGAAAAACATCATGGACTCCTACCAAAATGTTCGGTAACTCTACTCTATATGCGAATTTCCCGATCCATTCTATAATAGGAAATGGTTCAACGAATCTCGGTGCCAATTTCCCTGATTTCCCGAATCGAATCACACCTTTCATCAGTGATACCTTGACGAATACATGATCTCCAACTGAGAACTCTAAGTTTTTCCATCTCCTATCTGCATAGCTATTCTTCCTAGATCGAGCTTCCTTCATTCTAGCTCGAATTAACTCAATCTTTTCTACAGCTTCTCTATCCATATATGGACCAAGAACCAACCTATCCTCGGTCTCTAACCAACAAACTAGAGATCTGCATGGCCTTCCATACAAAGCTTCAAACGGTGCCATCCCTATACTAGCCTGATAACTGTTGTTATATGAAAATTCGACTAAGTGTAGATGGTCTTCCCACGATCCTCCGAAATCTAGTACACAAGCTCGTAACAAATCTTCTAAGATTTTGTTAACTCTTTTCGTTTGCCCATCCGTCTGCGGATGGTAAGCGGTACTCATCTTGAGCTTAGTACCTAAAGTCTCTTATAGACTCTTCCAGAACTTGCCAGTGAATAAGGAATCTCTATCACTTACTATGCTACTAGGAATTCCGTGAAGTCTTACTATATTCTTCATAAATAGCTTAGCTAAAACTGGTGCTATCCTGGTTGACTTAACTAGAACGAAATGGACACTCTTGGTCAACCTGTCCACTATGACCCATATACTTTCATTTCCTCTATTTGACCTTGGCAACCCGTTTATAAAATCCATCGAGATAGAATCCCATTTCCACACTGGAATATCTAATCGCTGAAGTAAACCACTTGGTTTCTGATGTTTGGCTTTTACCTATTGGCAGTTCAAACGCCGCTTCACCCATAAGCCTACATCTCTCTTCATACCTTCCAGAAGAAACTCCTCTTCATATCCCGAGACATCTTAGTTTTTTTCAGATGAATAGTGAACTTCGAACGATGACATTCTTCTAAAACTTCCTTCCTAATGTCTCCCACATTCGGAACACACAATATTCCTTTCTTTCTCAACCACACGTTCTGGTCAAGACTGAAATACTTCAAGTCATCGCTCTCTATTCCATCCCTTAACTTCCTGAACCGCTCAGCTAATATTGGATCCTCTTCTTGCTTTCGATCATCACTGGTCGAACTTCTAAACATGACAACATAGCAGTTTCTATACTAGAACTACTCTAAGATCTCCACTGCACTCTACATGTAGTCAATGCTTCCAAACCTTTTCACTCAGCTATCATCGCCAATAATGCATTCTAATGTTTTCTGCTAAGTGCATCTGCAACCTTGTTGCCTTTTCCGGGAGTGTACTCAATACCAAAATCATAAGCGGCTAAAAACTCTAACCACCTCCGCTGTCTCATATTCAACTCCTTCTGGAGAATAAATACTTCAGCAACTTATGATCCATATACAACTCGAATCTTTCTCTCATAAGGTAATGTCTCCACACCTTCAATGCAAAAATTACCGCAGCTAATTCCAAATCATGCGTTGGATATCTAACCTCATGCGGTCTAAGCTGTCGAGATGCATAGGCAATCACTTTACCTCTCTGCATTAACACAGCTCCTAACCATGTTCCACATGCATCCGTGTACACCACTAAGTCGTGATTCCCCTCTGGAACAACTAAAACAAGTGCATTAGTTTATAAGCGTTTCAGCTTCTGGAATGCCTCCTCACACTTTCGGTCCAAATGAACTTCACATCCTTTCGTGTTAGCTTGGTCATCGGTGTCGCTATCTATGAAAATCCTTAATGAATACATGATAATACCCAGCTAATCCAAGAAAACTCTTTATCTCAATCACTGTCTCGGGTCTCTTCCAATTATTCACTGCCTCGATCTTAGTCAGATGTACAGACAACACTTTCTCCGAGGCCACATGACCAATAAACTTCACTTCCTTCTTTCAGAAATGACACTTCGAAAATTTCGCTTTTAGTTGATGCTGCCTCAGCATCTCAAGCACCACTCTAAGATGAAATTCATGCCCTCTCTCATCCTTAGAGTATAACAAAATATCATCTATGAATACTAACACGAATCTATCCAGGTGCTCTTGGAAAATTCTGTTCATCAAATCTACAAAGAATGCTGGTGCATTAGTTAGTCCGAAAGACATTACTAACCATTCGTACGATCCATATCTGGTCCTAAACACCATCAAAGGAATACTATCCTCCGCCACTCTAAGCTGATGGAACCCTTTTGCCAAATCCAACTAGGAAAATACTCTGGCCTCATTCAACTGGTCGAACAAATCGTCAATTCTAGGCAATGGATATCGATTCTTTATCGTCTTCTCATTCAACTTACGATAATCGATACGTAACCTTAATGATCCGTCCGACTTCTTAGCAAACACTACGGCTGCTCCCCAAGGTGAACTATTTGGTCTAATAAAATTCTTGCCTTCCAAATCCACCAACTGCGCCTTTAACTCCTTCATCTCGGTAGGTGTCATCGGCTTGGCGGTCTACTCACCGGTTCTTCTCCTAGTACCAAATCTATTCGAAATTCAATACTTGTTTCGACAGCAATCCTAATACTGGTTCAAAGACATCTGCGAATTCTCTAACAACGAAAACTCGACCCAACTCGTCTCCTACCTCCATAACACTCAACAAAGTATTAGCCTCAAAACTAGGGTTTTCTACGGTATACACAATCCAATCACTACATTCAGGGCGTCTAAGTGATATTTTCCTATCATGGCAAAATATCCTAGCATCATATTTACTTAACTAATTCATACTCAAAATAATTCCGAACCCTACGAAATCAAACACATGCAAACTGCAAACAAAGGTATGACCTTACAATTCAAACTCTAGGTGGTCACACTTCAACCCTAGTGTCGCATACCCTCCTATCAGATTTGCAACCCTTAAGGAAGTAACTAGGTGTAAGGGTTCTAGGATAAGCTTATCTACCAAACAATGAGATATAAAAGAATGCGATGCACCAGTATCAAATAGAACTCTAACTGATACACCACAAATCAAAAGCATACCTCCCAACACAGCTTTTCCTTTCTCCTCTACCGTTGGTCTCGAGGTAGCTGGCTCCAATGTAAACACATTGCCCTTCCAATCCCTTGCTGGCTCCTTGCACTGGTTCTTATAGTGCCTAATTTGATCACAGTTGAAACACTTTATTCCTTTCTTCTCAGCAGCTTCCTTTCCCTTGCCCGTCCGGCACTCATGGGCATAGTGTCCTTTCTTGTCACACTTTTAACATACCACTTCCGCCTTTTCCTTCTTAGCATCTCCACCCTTCTTAGCTCCTTTCTTATGGAAAAATTACTTTTTCTGACTCTGCCTTTCTTGAGCTTCCTTTGCCTTGTTTCCATCAAGATAAACAAGCATCTCCTCATGCCTCAAGGCCATCTCAACAACAACATCACATGGATTTCTAATGTGCGATAACATGGGCTTAGCAAGCTCAGGCTTCAACCCACGAATAAACTTTTCATTCCTCTTAATAACAGTATCAACCGTAGCATAGCCATATCTCACTAGCTTCTCAAACCTTGTTGCATACTCAAGTATAGTCATATCCCCCTGCTCTAACTCAGCAAACTTTCCGAGCAGAGTGGACTTAACAATTTCTAACATAAACCTCTCCTCAAACCTCCTCCTGAACTCAACCCATGTCATATTCTCCTCGTTGACTCTAATAGTAACACTATTCCACCAATACAGTGCTGCTCCTTGTAGCTATCTAGAAGTAAGCCTTCTCTTCTTCTCATCATTGATCCCTAAGTCAGCAAAAATCCTCTTGCAATGAAATAACCAATTCTCCACTGCGATTGCGCCTTCAGTACCAATAAGCGGCTTTCCTCCCAGCCGAGCATAATCTCTACTCAAAATAGTATAGTTATTGATCATTGGAGCTTCCTGATTTCCTCCTCCAGCATTTCCTCCAACTACTCCAGTAGCAATTCCTGCTTGCATCATGTTTACGAAGAACTAATATCCCATATCAACTTGCGGGACTCTAGCACCCACATTTGCGCTTGTGCCTGACCTTGATTTCTCCTAGTATTTAGTCTAGCATTTTTGTTAACCCAAAAAATGGATCAACACCCTGGTTTGAGTTTGAAAGCACCAGCCCTGTTCTGACAGAGCAATATCACAGATAACAAATATAGAAAAAGAATAGTAAAAGAAAGAAGACAGGGAATTTTTATAGTGGTTCAGCTGTTAATGAAGCCTACTTCCACTTTACAGTTTTATTATAGACTAATTGCTATTACAAGTAGTGTTTGATTACAAGCCTTTGATTATCCTTAAGTAGATTGAATCCCTAGGGTTGGAATCCATTGGAGAACCACAGTTAATTCCTTTGGAGATTGTTGTGATGGAGGTAGAGAGTGAAGAATGTTTCCAGCAGAGCTTCAGCAACCAGTTCGGAGAAGATAATCTTTATGTTGCAGGCAGGATGGTATTTATAGAGATCAGAGAGCTTTTGGGCCATGCCACTTCGTTAATTGCTCGCAGATGGGTACAGAACGACCCAAAGAAGTTTTGCTCACGATCCGAACCAAAACCAGGGATCGCTAGCGATCCATAGATTTGGCTTGCTTGCGAGCTAATGACTTAGTTGTTCTCTCCATCACTTCAATATGCTAGGTCGCATCGAATCAAAGCTCCATACGGATCGCTGGCGATCCATCGTGTATGGATCACTAGCGATCCATACACTTAGTATTTCTTTGTTTCTGCCTTCTTGGCTTCTTTGCTCCCACATGCAATAGCTACTTAGCGACCCACTGGTGAAGTTTATGGATCATTGGCGATCCATGGTGTATGGATCGTTGTCAATCCATACACTTGGTTTATTTCTGAACTTTTGGTATCTGGCATTCTCTTATCACCTTTTATTGATGTTATTTGCATAGTCCCATTGCATGTTGCTTTGTTTCGATGACTATCTACTTGCCAATTGCATTTGGCTGCTGATTGGACTGGACGGATGTTCGTTTCTTAGTTTGGTTAGACTTAGTCATTGCTTTGGTAATTTGGCTTAGTTTTCTTTAACCTGTTGCTTATTCCTTCTCGGTCAACTTCTGTGTCGTTATGATGTCGTAAAACTGCTCTGGTTTCTATTGGATCCTGACGAGTCAAAAACCCGGATAACATTTGCCCCCCAAAGTACGTCTTCGTTGGAAACAAGGCATGCTCTGGAAGTTATTGCTTTTAATAATTGTTCGACGAATTCCAAGTAATCGTATTAAGGTTTTGCAGATACATAGTAGGTTACGCCGCTGATCACTTGGTTTTGGTCTTGACTGCATTGCTTGGCATAATGACCCAAATTCCTCTTCATGACTTCACGGTGTGCTTTGAAATGATGGGCAGATGTCGAAACACGATTTTGAGAAGAAGTTGCCTCCAACCTCATGGGTCACTAGCGATCCATCATACATGGATTGCCAGCGACCTAACTACTTGTAAAAAAAGTTTGCTTTTGAAAAGATGGGTCGCTAGCGATCCATCATGGATCGCAGACATCCCAATGACTTAGTGAAATTTTTGCTTCGTCATTTCTGTCTGCCTATATACGTGTTCAAGCCGAGCTAACCATTCATTCGACCTGAGCCATTCTATTCCTTCACGCGATCTAGTCTTCGTGCGACCCAATTCCAGGCGATTCAACAGCTTCCCAGTGTTTCGATCCATCGATCTTCGGTGATTCCATCCTTCCACCATGATCTTCTCATGCGCCACCATCTTTGGAGCATCTCCACTGACTTTGATCCAAACCCTAGTTTGATATTCTAACTCGCCATCGCCTTGAGTCGCCACCAATCCATCCCTTAGCTCTCCACCGGTCCATTCATAGTTTGTTGATTCTAAGTCTTTGATCATTCATATGCTCTAGAATTCAGCCTAAGGTGGGTTTGCTAATTACGATGTTCGTGTAACGATTTGATGACGAGTTTGCACTTGTAGTGTTCATCGTGATAACAGATGCTATATCAAAGGCTTGCATTCCATAGCAACTTATTAGACTCGGCAACCCTGCTATCTTTAGACTCGGCAACATTTGTGTTGTAAAAGGTCGAAATCTCTTATTCCTCCAAGTTTGTTATAGCTTGATATCTCTAAGTATTTACTGATTCGACATCTTCATCCTCTTATAGGCTGGATGCCTTTCTTTATTACTAATGTTCTACATCACCTTCTACTTATTAAATGCTCGACATCACTTGCCGTTGTAGAGACTTATTACCCCTTAGAGATTAAGCACCTCTTCATTACTAGTTAATCACTTGGACGTTGGACATATTTATTATTCTAGAGGCTCGACACCGCTTTGCTATTCGATATTCGACATCTTCTTTCTATTGTTATAGGCTCATTATCCTTTTCTAAATATTGAATGCTTGATGACCTTACTTTCTTCAGGCTCATCCTCCCTTGTTGTTTCGTAGCTTAACATGTTCTTTCAAGGTGTTCGATACCCATATTTGTAGAAATAGAAGAATTGAACAAATTCATAAAAAATTGTGAGGCTTCTTTAGCTTTTCATTTGAGCCGACCAAGTTACCCTGATCATCTACTGTCAGAGCGTTTGTTGTTTTTGTTCTTGATTCCTTAAAATTGGAGTGGAAAAATTGTGAATTTCTATCTCCATAATTGAGCCATTTTAGCTTTGATCATTGGATGTTTTTATCGCTTGTCTATGTGATGAATTTGAAAGCCGATCAACTTTTGGCTTGTACAAGTTGCATATTTGAGGATTATTAGGTTGTATATTTAAATTTGAATAAATCATATCTAACTCATGTCTAATTAGCTCCACATTTTTATTTACTATTTTGATCTTTGTTCCAAAGGCGGAGGTGTTCCTTGATTTTTTAGTTTTACGATAAAGTAAAAAAAGTGGATTACCCACACATAGCTCTCCCAAGCAAATTGTATTATGTCAAGATAATCAGTTCTATACTACCACGAGTTATTGTATTTGAAAGGTGTGCCTTTTCTAAAGGGTAAATAGATAGAAAAATTAAAAACTATTGGGGTATGGTGATGCAGCGCGATTTGCTTACTTTTCAGATTTGAGTCGTTCCAGGATTTTAGGTCGCTCATGACCTAGTGAAGGTCGCTCACGACCTAGTGAAGGTCGCTCACGACCTAGCAAAGATCGCACGCGAGTTACCGGAATTAGTGTTAAGGCGTAAAGACCAGCGCACATTTCATTAGGTCGCTCCGACCTTTCAAGAGTCGACTTTGACAAGTTACGACCTAAGTTAGGTCGCTGGAAGATAGGTCGCAGGAAGATATGTCGCGGGATGTTAGGTCGCTGGAAGATAGGTCACAGGAAGATATGTTGTGGGATGTTAGGTCACGGGAAGTTAGGTCGCTCGACCATATGACACGGGAAGTTAGGTCACTCACTTTAGGTGGCTCGAAGATTCCTAAAGCCGCTTCTTTAGGTCGCTCAAGATGGATCGCTGCCGTGTATCTTTAGGTCGCTCGACCTTGTGTAATGTTGTACTTTGTTATGTGTACTGTCTTTGGTCGTTAACGACCTATGTTAGGTCGTAGGTCACAGGTCTGTTTTAGGTCGGATGTTTTGTGATGTAAGCGTGAGTTGTAAACTTGTTTGTATTTGTTAAGTCGCATGGCTTTGTTTTTAGGTCGCGTTTTGTTAGGTCGTTGCCGACCTAAGTGTTGTCCAGAATTAAGTCGTGTTGAGTTGTAACTTCTATAAATAGCGGAGTGTTGGTCATTTGTAAAGTTAGTTGATTTTGAATAAAACTTTTGTTTGAGAGCTTTGTGCCTCTTCTTCAATTGGTAGTTGAGTGTGATCTCCTATCTCCACTTTCGGTAATCGAGTGCGCTCGATTCAACGACTGCTGAAGCCGATTCATGGTATCTAGTGCGCTAGATCAACGTACGAAGAATCGTAGATCTTTAAATACAGTATCGTGCGCGATCAACGTGTTTGGGATAGCTAGAATCCGGTATCGTTTGATCAATGGATTTGGGCCATTCGGTATCTTCTATTCCATCGATTGCTACTTTCACCGCATCATTCATTTTCGTTATCCGCTGCTGCATCATTTGGTATCAGAGCTAGACTTAGTCAATCATAGCTAAGCCGAGTCTTGGAGCCAATTCTTATTGAAGAAGTTTGAGGAGTTAGTGAAGCCGAGCTACATCAAGCAAAGCCGAGCTAAGTGAAGTATTTGGACTTAGAGCCGAGAGCAAGTGAATGCCGTGCATCATATTTGTTCACACCGAGAGTTGAAGTTTGTTTCATTTAACAATGCCGCCGAGGAGAGCTAATCGACATCAAAATATTGAAGATTTGTACAAGAGGGAAGATGCCGAGCAAATGGAACAACGCATAAGTAACAAATTCAATGAGAAGTTAGATGAAGGTATTGGAAGGTTAGAGAAATTGATGAATGATATGAACCAAGGTCAAAGAAGGAGGTCGCCAATCTCAAACCATGGAGGAAATAGAGTTTCGCCATCGGTTACGGAAGCGAGAAGGGTATCGCCACAATCTGATCGAGGAAGAAGTGAATCATCAGTTTTGATGAGAAGAGATCACCATGAGTATCGAGATGAAGAAAGAAGAACTCAACGTGAGTTTGAGTATGAGCCATATCATGATGAAGAACGACATAGTAGAAGAGACATGCGTGATCGAAGAGATGTTAATGGTCGAGATCGATATCGAAGTACACGTGAGTATGATGAAGAGAGTGATAGAAGTAATATCCATTATCGAGATCGAGACCAAGGACAGAATGCATATCGGGATGTTGAAGATGATCGTAGATGGGAGTCGGGAATGAAGACTGAAATTCCAGAATTCAAGGGAAGTATGCAAGCTGAAGAATTCCTTGATTGGTTGTCTAATGTTGAGGAGATTTTTGACTCTAAGGAGGTTCCTGAGCATCGTAGAGTGAAGTTAGTTGCTACTCGTTTGAAAGGGAGAGCTATGGCATGGTGGCAACAAACTAAATTGACACGGGAGAGAATGGGGAAGTCAAAGATTGAATCATGGGAGAAGATGAAGAAATTGATGAAAGCTACATTCTTACCTTACAATTATCAATCTCTTATGTATCAACGTTTACAGAACTTGAGACAGGGAACAAAGACTGTTAATGATTATGCTGATGAATTCTATCAATTGATTGCGAGGAATGATATCATGGAGACAGAGGAACAGTTAACAGCTAGATTTGTTGGAGGGTTGAGAATGCAGATTCAAGATATGGTGAATATGTTTGATCCCAGATCTGTCGCTGAAGCACATCAGAAAGCTCTAGCTTGGGAGAAGCAAGGAAGGAGAGGTGGTGGTGTGTTTACAAATTCTAACAATCCAACGAATGGGGCTATTAGCAATGTGAATGTTTCAAAGGCTGTTGCAAAACCGGTCGTTAATGAAGTTGCTAAGACCAGAATCAATAGTGGTATCAAATGTTTCAATTGTCAGGAGATTGGTCACAAAAGTAATGAATGTCCAAAGCCAAAGAAGCGAACGATGATTGCTGAGGTTGAAGATGAGGATGCAGAAGCTGAATGTTCTAATTCACTACATGATGAGGAGGAAGAAAATGTGTCGGGAGACGAAGGGTATTCATTGCTGATGAAGAGATCTTGTTTAACACCAAAGCAGGAGGAAGAGACTAGCTGGTTGAGGAGTAACATCTTTCAGTCAACATGTACTATCTTGGGAAGGGTTTGCAAGTTTGTCATCGATGCGGGAAGCTGTGATAATATTATATCTACAGAAGCTGTGAAGAAGTTAGCATGGAAGACTGAGAAGCATCCGAAACCTTACAAGTTAGCTTGGTTGAGGATTGGTGGGGAGGTGAAAGTTGGACGAAGAGCTTGTGTTAATTTTTCAATTGGGAAGAAATATAAAGATGAAATTTGGTGTGACGTTGTAGACATGGATGTATGCCATCTGTTGTTGGGGAGACCATGGCAGTATGATAGGGCTGTGCATCATGATGGACGTGCTAACAGTTACAGTTTCATGTTTGAGGGTACAAAGATTACTTTAATTCCTAAGAAGCGACAACACGAAGAAAGCAAGTTGGAGGAGATTGAAGAGTTGAAAACTTTGTTATCATTGAAGGAGTTTGTTAAGGAAGTAGAAGAGGAGCCTGAAGTATTCTTGTTGATTGGACGTGAGAGTCACGACGTGGCTGAGATTCCCGAAGAAGTAAAGCCAGTGCTGGAAGAATTTGACGATGTATTTCCTGAAGAATTGCCAACAGAGTTACCACCGTTGAGGGACATACAACACCAAATTGATCTTGTTCCAGGAGCTGTGTTACCCCATAGACCACATTACAGAATGAGTCAAAAGGAACACGAGGAGTTGAGAAGGTAGGTGAAAGAGTTGCTTGAACAGGGGCGTGTGTAGGAAAGTTTAAGTCCATGTGCTGTACCAGCATTGTTAGTACCAAAGAAGGATGGGACGTGGAGGATGTGCACTGATAGTCGGGCACTGAATAAGATTACAGTGAGATACAGATTTCCGATGCCGAGACTTGATGATTTGTTGGATCAGTTGAGCGGGGCTACTATCTTTTCGAAGATTGATTTGAAAAGGGGTTATCATCAAATTCGTATAAGACCAGGGGATGAATGGAAGACATCATTCAAGACGAGAGAAGGATTATATGAATGGCTGGTCATGCCGTTTGGTCTTTCGAATGCACCGAGTACATTTATGTGGGTGATGAATCAAATCTTTAGATCATTCATTGGGAAGTTCATGGTGGTGTATTTTGATGATATATTGATATATAGTAGAAGCTCAGAAGAACACTTGAATCATATGAGAGAAGTGTTGATGATACTGCGACAGGAACAATTTTATGCTGCAACGAAGAAATGCGTGTTCATGACGCATAGTGTTTTATTTTTGGGATATGTTATTTCGGATGGAGGTATACAGGTGGATCAGAATAAAGTTGAAGCAATCAGAAATTGGCCACAACCCAGGACAATAACGGAGGTTAGAAGCTTTCATGGTTTAGCATCATTCTACCGAAGATTTATTCCACACTTCAGTAGCGTGATGGCTCCAGTTACTGATTGTATGAAAGGGAAGCAATTTTCATGGTCGGAGGAAGCAGGATTTGCTTTTGAGAGAATCAAAGAACTTTTGACGACACCACCAATTCTAGTGTTGCCGGATTTTCAGTTGTTGTTTGAATTACATACTGATGCATCGAAGGTTGGAATTGGAGGGGTGTTGAGTCAGAAAGGACGTCCTATTGCATATTTCAGTGAGAAGTTATCAGGAGCAAAGATGAGATATAATACTTACGATGTGGAATTTTATGCTATTGTGCAAGCTGTGAAACATTGGAGGCATTATTTGTTTCATAAAGAATTTGTTTTATATACTGATCATGAGGCGTTGAAGCATATGCAGGGACAGGATAAGATTGCGGCAAGGCATGCTTCGTGGATTGCATACTTACAACAATTTACATTTGTGGTGAAGCATAAGTCGGGAATTATGAATCGAGTGGCGGATGCATTAAGTCGAAGGAATCATGTGTTGACTACAATGAAGGTAGAGGTGACAGGGTTTGACGTGTTGCCAGATTTGTTTGTTGATGATCCTTACTTTGCTAAGATCATGGATGAAGTCAATGAAGGAAAGACTGATGAGTATGTGTTAGTGGATGGTTTTATATTCAAGGGTAACAGGTTATGTATACCAGAGGGCAGTTTACGAATGAAGATTGTGAAAGAGTTACATGAGGAAGGTCATGTGAGGAGAGACCGTACATTACAGTTGATTTCGCAATCATATTTTTGGCCTACTATAAGAAAGGAAGTTGAACGATTTGTGGAGAGATGTCATATTTGTCAAGTGTCTAAAGGGACAGCGACGAATGCGGGATTGTATATGTCATTACCTGTGCCTATTAGACCGTGGGTTGATATCAACATGGATTTTGTTTTGGTTTTGCCTAGAACTCAACGAGGAAATGATTCTATATTTGTTGTGGTGGATAGATTTTCCAAAATGACACATTTTATCGCTTGTAAGAAGACAGCTGATGCCGTCCGTGTTGCTCAGTTATTCTTTAAAGAGGTGTATCGATTACATGGGCTACCTGAATCTATCGTTTCAGATCGGGATACTAGATTTCTAAGCCATTTTTGATTAAGTTTGTGGAAGATGGTTGGAACGAAGCCGAATTTTAGTAGCGCTTATCATCCGCAAACAGATGGGCAAACGGAAGTGGTAAACAGATCATTGGGAAATTTGTTGCGATGTCTTGTGCAGGATAACTTGAAGAGTTGGGATATGAAATTATGTCAGGCAGAGTTTGCACATAATCACGCTGTTAACCGTAGTACGGGTTTCAGTCCGTTTCAAGTTGTATACTCAGCAAGTCCGAAGGGTCCATTGGATTTGACGACAGTACCATATCAGAAGGGAGTTGTTAAGCGGGCTAGTGATTTTGTGACTGAGTTGCAGGAATGCCACAAAACTGTTCATGAACGATTGCTTGCATCAAATGAGAAGTATAAACAACTGGCAGATAAAAAGCGAAGATGTGTGAATTTCAGAGAAGGTGACTTGGTTTACGCCGTGTTGACAAAAGATCGTTTTTCAGTGGGAAAGCACAATAAGTTTAAAGCTCGAAAAATCGGTCCAGTGGAAATTTTGAAGAAAATCAATGAGAATGCATATCAGTTGAGATTGTCGGATGATGTTCATACTTCTGATGTTTTCAATGTCAAATATTTGATTCCGTATCATGGAGATGAGATTGTTGTGGAAGAGGAAGGTGCAAATTCGAGGTCGAATTTTTGTCAACAGGGGGAGGATAATGTAGCGCGATCTGCCAAATTTTCATATTTGAGTCGTTCCAGGATTTTAGGTCGCTCACGACCTAGCAAAGATCGCACGCGAGTTACTGGAATCAGTGTTAAGGCGTACAGACCAACGCGCATTTCATTAGGTCGCTCCGACCTTTCAAGAGTCGACTTTGACGAGTTACGACCTAAGTTAGGTCGCTGGAAGATAGGTCGCAGGAAGATATGTCGCGGGATGTTAGGTCGCTGGAAGATAGGTCGCAGGAAGATATGTCGCGGGATGTTAGGTCACTGGAAGATAGGTCACAGGAAGATATGTCGCGGGATGTTAGGTCACGGGAAGTTAGGTCGCTTGACCATATGACACGGGAAGTTAGGTCGCTCAAAGATTCCTAAAGCCGCTTCTTTAGGTCACTCAAGATGGATCACTGCCGTGTATCTTTAGGTCGCTCGACCTTGTGTAATGTTGTACTTTGTTATGTGTACTGTCTTAGGTCGTTAACGACCTATGTTAGGTCGTAGGTCGCAGGTATGTTTTAGGTCGGATGTTTTGTGATGTAAGCGTGAGTTGTAAACTTGTTTGTATTTGTTAAGTCGCATGGCTTTGTTTTTAGGTCGCGTTTTGTTAGGTCGTTGCCGACCTAAGTGTTGTCCAGAATTAAGTCGCGTTGAGTTGTAACTTCTATAAATAGCGGAGTGTTGGTCATTTGTAAAGTTAGTTTATTTTGAATAAAACTTTTGTTTGAGAGCTTTGTGCCTCTTCTCCAATTGGTAGTTGAGTGTGATCTCCTATCTCCACTTTCGGTAATCGAGTGCTCTCGATTCAACGACTACTGAAGCCGATTCATGGTATCTAGTGCGCTAGATCAACGTACGAAGAATCATAGATCTTTAAACACGGTATCGTGCGCGATCAACGTGTTTGGGATAGCTAGAATCCGGTATCGTTTGATCAACGGATTTGGGCCATTCGGTATCTTCTATTCCATCGATTGCTACTTTCACCGCATCATTCATTTTCGTTATCCGCTGCTGCATCATATGGTCACTGGTTGAGTGATTCACAAAGAACACTGAAAGTTTAGGAAATTTGTTCCAATATTCCTTATAGATGAATAATCTATCAATTTTACTATGAACTGACATGTTATCGTCACCCCACCAAGTATAATAAACTTGGTGGTTCTAATAGGTTCGATGTCCCTATGCATTCAACAATGTCTGAATCAGGATTTAGATAGTAATTACCATGTAAATTTGATCTTGTCCGTGTAGAATAGCATTAAAGTAACCAACTACTACCCAAGGAATATTAAAAGATCTTGCTTGTAATTTAATGTAGTCCATAGCTCACTTCTCTCATCTATTTGATTGTATGCGTAAACTACCATATAGTAGAATGCCAAGCCCACTTTATTCCGAACTAGGCGCGTAATAAATTGCTCATTTTATTGAATAACCATGATTGACCATATGTTGGCGTCCCAAAATAACGAAATTCTACTTTTATTATTATGATCCAAGTTAAAAGTAAAATCCCATCCCAAATTAAAATGCCTGACAATATCATTAATTTTATTCTCTAGGAATTTATTCTCTAATAGTCATAGGGATGTTCGTCTTTGTCTACTGGTACTAATTACATCTAGTTGCTTAGAAGGGGAATTAAGGCCCCTTACATTCCAAATAATCAAGTTCATTGGGTAGTTTCAGAATATATGCTCCTTGGTTTCAATTGAGGAGGGGCACTTATATTAGTCTTTGATCATTTCCTTTTTTTACCTTTTGTTTTTAAACGAGTGATAATATTTTTCCATGTAGGATTGTCTATCACATTGGGAGATTAGGTTACTAAAAATTCAAACGTTGCCTTCTCTCGTCTCTGTTTCGTGGAATATTTGGATCCGGTGCGAATGCCAATATTATCTTCTAACAGACAACATTTTCATATATTGGAAGCATCATCTTTTTACACCACTTTAGGAGAGCTCAATTCCTGGTCGATATCATCTATAGGTGTAACTTTCTTCTGTTTTCTCTAAGTAGTTGGGCTTTGATTAGTTGTGTACTTTGTATCTGATTCATTTGACTTTTTGTAACGTAAATTGGGACAGTGATCAAAAGGTGTATTATTAAGACCTTTTTTTTGTATTGTTGATGATGTGTAGAATTATATTCCCGTTTTTCATTATCTGAATGGGTAATTGTCTCTAAACATGCTAAGTCCATGTCTTGTGAATTATGATATTCCTCCTACTTAGAATTTGCTGCTTTGGTGAGTCGTTATCATGGTTTTGTGCTGGAACTTGTTGTTGAGTTGAGTAACTGGAATTTTCTAGTCTGAATTCAGCTGTGTGTCTTACTAATGATTTTGACAATGTGAATTTTCTGTACTTCTTCATTGAGTGCTGATGTAGGAGTTCGTAGCACCGTTTTGAGTTGAATTATTATTTTTGGCTATCCAAACTATTGCAAATGAACAAACATCAAAGGGCGTCCAAAATAATTACAGTTCGAATATATAGTGGGTTTCGATTTATATTCTACTGATTGAACAAACATTTCATTTTTTCGTTCATAATCACAACTTCAGTCGGGAATTTGCAATCATTATTGCTTTCAACTAGAACCATGGCAATTTTTTTTTAATCATACCTTTAGTGAATTGATCCCATTTTAGTGGATTTCTTATTGTTGAAGCAATCCTACTAATTCCTTCTTCAGACCAGAATTCCAGTCTTAGCCCCGGAAAGCGCACCCACACCGGAACAGATTACAACATTTCCTTTGATAAACCGAGTTCCGATGTCTCTCTTCATCATCATCAACCTACTGTCATAGAAATTGGGACCCGGCTAAAATTTTATCGCAGCCCATTTTATCTACGAATTTAATAACGCAGAATTCATTTTTTAGTGTGAATAAAAAATTCTCCTTTGCTAAACCCTTTCTACATAAAGCAAAAGTACTAGTAGTACAGGCGTGAGCCAACCACATATACCAGTATACCACAATAGAGTTATCCCAGTATCTCTGTGCTGAATCAACTTTTGATTTAGTCATTCGAACACGTCTTTTGGAGAAATTCTATAGTACTAGAGAATTTTAAGCGTGTGAAAATCAGATTATGCTCCTCTATAATAATTTCTTTCCATGTTCTAGACCGTGGTTTCTCCATATTTGTGTTGGTGGGCTTTGAAGGATTTTCATTACTAAATTAATCGGTAGAATTTCTGACATGTTTGATCTGAGAAGTGAGTGGGAAAACCTTGTATCTGTGAATTTGTTGACCGCGTTTGTATGGAATATGAATGAAGTGGCGTTGAATTTTCTTAGGAATCACATTTGAGGAATTTCCAACCTGATGCGAATGAATTTTTTTAACATTCCACCTAGAAATCACATTGCTAAAGCCATCGTTATCTACAAGAAATAAATTCTTAGGTATGTGGAGGTCAGGGAGGGATGAAAGGCAGAGGCTGACAGGTCGGGGGAGTGCTGGAGTTCTCCACTGCTGCCATTTGAGGCTGAAACCCTAATTCTTATTTTTTCTGTAAAGGTTTTTTCAATGAGTTAAAGATATTTGATCATGACTCTCGATTGTAAACTAGTTACGGTCTAAGTAGTTAATATCAGTATTGGGTATGTATCAGTCGAGTACCGATATGAGATATTTTAAAATATCTTGACAATGTTGAATAATATAAGTAATATATTAGGCATGTTTATAATAAGCAATAAATGATATTGTACTATGTTATAATGGTTATAATGGTGTAATTACGTTAAGTTTTAAGAATTTTGATATATATTGCCAAATTACTACTTTATTTTACAATCTGTCTATTTGAATATTTTATTAAATACATTTCATAAATATGCATGTAAAACAAACAAATATACTATGTTTAATTTTTAATTTTATTTTAATAATATATTCTTTCGTTCTTCATTCATCTAAACTCTCTGTAATTTTTAAAGTCCATATCCATAGTTTCTTTGTTTTCAATTTCAATCAAGGTATCAAATAAGTATTGTAGATTAACAATGTCAAGAAACGCATCAAACGATAGATATTCTTCGTTGTTTGAAAGCATATCCATCGGTCGTTAAATTCGACGCCGTCTCATTGCACATCAGACCATATATATGCCCCATCCTCTAATATGCACTAACACAACAGAGAAAAATATATATCATATTTTGGCTGTTGTTATAATACCATTCCCAGAATTACCTATTTAACAATATATAAATATTGACTAACATGAATACCAATTACACTTATATGTTGATCACAGAACGAAATAAATATTTGCAGAATGAAATAAATGAATCACAATTTTATTTAAACAAATATTTTATTTCAGTTCAAATTCAAATAGTACACATTCGGCTTCTACTATATTTACATTTGCAAACACGATACAACTTTAATCATACACTATTTTACACTCTCATATACAACATTTTCACTCTCACTCGAATTTGTTTTTGATATCTTCTTGCTCCAGTCTATGTCCAGTCGTCCGCTACACCTGTCAAATAAAAAACGTAGTAAAATGGAAAAAGAAACAAACAGAAATGAAAAAAATAAAATTATAATTGTGATTTAATACTGCCTCAGTTATTTGGTCTGTTCGTTGTTATATTTTAGACAGGGACAAAAATTAACTGTGCACCAACAACATATGTTATGCATAGTGTCTGTATCACTGTGAATATCATAAGGCCGAGTATTGATTTTTTCTCAGGGACAAATGCAAAGGTCAAGCCTGAAGGCTCAACATAGTGCAAGTGTGCACAAGGTCAAGTCAAACCGGGCCAAGGCTTAACTCAGTTGCAACACATATCAGTTTTAAAAAGCATGAACGAGGTTGAAGTGCACAGGTTTGAGCACATGATCAACACAGTGCATACATGCATCTATAAATTTTAGGGGGAACTGCAAAGGTCAAGCCCAAAGGCGCAACACAGTGCAAGTGTGCACAAGGTTAAGCGCAAGCAAGTTCAGACTTAACTCAAGTGCAACAAGCAGTGTACATACGAGCAACCATGTTTCGGACTCAACCCTTGGAGGAAAAAGAGACAGCAAAGTATATATGCACAAGGAATAGAAGTGCACAACTAATACGTGCATACAAGTGAAACCAGAATGTATACCACATATACAACCGTAACATCCTCCATTTTGAGGCTCGAAACTAGGTGCTACGGATGCTGCAGGCATCCATAGTTATTAATTTCCATTGACAAAATGCGGCTATGTTAATCATTTTGATAATACCAGTAAAATATGAATTTGAAAATTTTGAACATCATTCAAAATAAAATTTCTCATTTCATTTCACAATAAGATTTCAATCTTATTACATATTCCCAATTCGTGAACCACATTTAGAGAAAATATAATTATTACAACATATTCCAAGAGCGACATATGAAGATGTCCCATTGGATGATCTGAGTCAAATATTTAGCGCTTAATACAACTTGCCATTACAATACAAAAGAAAAATCAAAACATAGCGGAAAATAGATATATAGCTCCTACTAGCTAGATTGTCTCCTGCACGTCTCCGGAAGCATATTCGTCTAAAGAGAAACTGAAGGAACCTTACTGTCGATCTACTCAAATGAGCACCCGAGAGTTTAAGGGGAAAGACAAAAATTTTGGGTCAAACAAAAAGTCTGGTTGAATAATAACTTACCATCTGGGACCAATTAGAAGTCTAGTGAGACCACGCCGCTAAGCGGAACGAGCTTTCCCCTCACTAGTATCTTAACGATAATATAATAACCATATACTGTGCACCAACATCCGCAATGGTTAAAACATAACATAATACGATGATATTCAAAGCTACAATATGCCTTGAATTTCCTATTACAATTTATCTGACTATCTGTCTTAGTTTTGCAGTTTCTAGGGTTACTATTAACCTATTAATTTTTATGGGCTGACTACCAATCATAGTTTAAATGGGATCACTATGAACATATTGGATTCTACAATAACATCTTTCAAATCATAGTTTTCATGGGCTAACTATGAACCTATTGATCTCTATCAATAACATGTTACAAACATAGTTTTCATGGGATCACTAAGAACCTATTGGCCCTTGACAATAATATTTCTCATAACGCAGTTTTCATGGGCTAACTAAGAACCTGTCTAACTCAATAATCATTTGATCTGTTCTGAGCATCCTATATTCTGCTTTACCTAACCTCCTGGATGAAAATCTACTCACTGGGAGTTGAGTAAATTTATATTTACTACTAGATCAACCTAGCTAGTTATCCTGCTCTTAACACCCCAAAATGCAGTTATGGGTCATAAACGAAGTGAATATGATAACAATAGCATACATAAGAACGGATCAAGTAAAACATGAACATCCATAATTAAAGTCCTTGTAATCATTTTCTTAATGATGTATGGTTAATACCCTTAACCCATAATTTAAACAAGGAAATCATCTCTTTGTATTTTCAAAGTCTAACACCATTTGTAAAACCCTTTTTATATTGCCATGTACATGATTGAAAGTGATATAAGTTTTGTCACTTTTAAACATTTTAATTTGATCAACGTCGACAATCTCATGTCGACGTTGCTACTTAAGGCTCCCTACCTCTATTTAAAAGCCTTTAAAACCAAAAACGTGCAGCATTATACTCCTCGTCGATAATGACATCATCGAGCTCCAAGAACATAAGCTATCCGCCTACTTTCTTGCTTGCATCGACATCATCGACTTCAGTGACATGATAATGCGGCAACTCGATAAGGCGGTAAATCGATAATGTGGCATCATATTAATGCGACATTATGATAATGCAACATTATGAAGCATGTCGACGCTATCAAATACTCGACGACTCCTCTCCCTTATGTTTCTAAACTTATGGCATGGTATATGAATGCTGCCGCCTTTTTGACCTCGGCGGGTTCAAAAACGCCCCACACTACCGTATTAGTGCCTTATAGTTTCATCTTGTCAACGTCAAAGATTATAGGCGCGACGATGTCATAAAGGAGAGTGGTATCATCGTAAATATTAGTAAAACTGCATTTTTAGTTAATAAAGTATGCTCTTTTTACTAAATCTTCTCTATTTGTCGAAACATGATTGGGTATTACAATTTTTTTCAATTTCTTTTCAGTATTGCTGCCACACTTACATTCCCAATGTTCACAAATACGTTAACAAATTAATTTCACAAAATTAATTAATTAATTAACCATTTAAATGACATTCTCGCATTTTAAATTCATATCTCTTCCAAAATAATGGGAAAAATCCAAATACTCATATAAATTTCAAATGATGATTTCTTCATCATATAAAAATTTCAGCTCTAAAATCAATATTTAATTACCTAATTAAATTTAAAATCTGAATTTACCTATTTCCTTTATACAAAAATTCATAATATATTCTCCATGCATCAGAAAATTATGAAAAGTAAAACTCATCTCCAAAATAAGGTTTTACAATACATTCAAATCATGATATTTGGAAATCATTTACTATGGTTTTACCCTTAAAACCGAATTAATCCACTTTGTAAAATCCTTATAACTTTATCACATTAATCAAAACATGTCAAATATCAATCATTGCATATCACCCATATCCATACATTTGGTTTTATTACTAAACCAAATTAAATCAACCAATATAAACAAAATGAGATTTTATAGATCATTATTCATCTTGGTTTGATAATGGATTGAGATTTGAATATTGCTTAATCTTTCTTGCTTTCCTCCTTGAATATCTACTTGAATTCGTAACTTTAGTTGTGGTTAATGGCCGGCCTTGCTTGAACTCTTTGATTGTTTTGATTTAAGAAAAAAAGAATAGAATGGAATAAGGGCTTAGGGGTTATAAGATCCATCTATTCCTATTTTACTTTTTCCCTATTCAAATATGCGTTTAAGTTATAAAACAAGCTTATAGATTTATTTGGTTAAGGCACGAACTTAATTATATTCAAATCTCAATTCCCTTACCACTCTCATCATCACATTATTCTATTTAATTTATCTAATTAAATCTTCGGAATAATGTTAATTAAAATTAGGGGTGTTATAGGCTCCCCTGCTTAAAGAATTTCGCCCTCAAAATTTAGTAAAGATTACATAATAAGCATAATAAACATGCAACCAAAGCTAGTATATCCTACTGGCCATAAAATCTATATGCAATAAATATAGATCATACCCTCGCGATAGCTCAGGCTAAGTATCCCTAATCATGTCCTTTGTCTTTCAAGTATAGTCTTTCTCATTGTCGCTCCACTGAACTTTTACCAACTTGACTGTCTTGTTCCTTAACTTCTTCTCATCTCTTGCTACAACCCGCATTGGTTGCTTAACAAAAATCAGATTCAGTTCTCCTACTAAATCTTTCAATGCAGTCGGGGTGATAGTAGTCTTTGGATCATGTGCATACTTTCGAAGATGAGAAACATGAAAACGTTATGGACACCTACTAAATTGCTTGGTAACTCTACTCGATATGCGAGTGTTCTGATCCTCTCTATAACTGGGAACGGTACAACATATCTCAATGCCAGTTTCCATGACTTTCCAAAACATACCACACTCTTCATCAGTGATACTTCAATGAAAACCTTATCTCTAACTAAGAACGCTAGATCCTTACACCTTCTGTTCACATAACTTTTCTGTCTAAATTGAGTTTCTCTCATCCTCCTTTGGATTGACTCAATTTTCTCTGCTGCTTCTCTCACAAGATCTGGAATTAAGTATAACATGTCTTCGGTTTCCAAGCAACATATTGGTGACTTGCATGGCCTTCCATACAAAACTTCGAAAGGCGCCATTCCTATAGTAGCTTGATGACTATTATCATAGGAAAACTCAGCCAAGTGTAGGTGGTCTTCCCATGATCCACCAAATTCTAGTACGTAGGCTTTCAACAAATCCTCAAGTACCTTATTTACTCTCTCTGTCTGCCCATCTGTCTGAGGGTGATAAGTGGTACTCGTCTTAAGCTTGGCACCTAACACTTCCTGTAGACTCTTCCAGAACTCATTAGTAAACAATGTATCCATGTCATTGACTATACTACTAGGAATCACATGCAATCTAACTAAGTTCTTCATAAATAACCTGGCCAAAACAAATGCGGTCCGGGTTGACTTAACGGGAATGAAATGGGTGCTCTTGGTCAATCTATCCATTATGACCCATAAGCTCTCATTTCCTCAATTCGACCTTTGAAACCCATTAATAAAGTCCATGGATATCGAATGTCGTCTGGTATATCTAAAGGCTAAAGCAACCCACTCGGCTTCTGATGTTCAGCTTTTACTTGCTGGCAATTTGAACATTGCTTTACCCATAAGCCAACATCCCTCTTCATACCTTCCCAGAAGAAACTTCTCTTCATATCTTGATACATCTTGGTTCCTCCAGGATGAATCATATACTTCGATCGATGACATTCCCTAAGAACTTCTTTCCTTAGGGTCCCAACATTCGGAACACACAATCGTCTCTTCTTTCTCAACCATCCCCTCTAGTCAAGGTTAAAATCTCTCAAATCAACAATCTCAGTTCCATTCTCAAGTCTTATAATCTTCTCGGCCAACAATGGATCATATTTCTGCTTAGAAGCAATCCTTTAGATCAAAACTGGCTGAAGTTCCAAATAGGATATCATGGCAGTACTCTGACTAGAACTAGTAGTCCATCTTAACTGCACACTACACATAGTCAATGCCTTAAGATCCTTCCATTCTGCCAGCATAACTACCACCATATTTTGATGTTTTCTTCTTAGAGCATCTGCTACTTTATTACCTTTCCTTAGCGTATACTTTATACCGAAACCATAACCTGCTAAAACTCCAGCTACCTCTGCTATCGCATATTCAAATATTCTGAGATAATAAATACCTTAACGACTTATAATCCATTGTACAACTTATATCTTTCTCCTAAAAGATAACGTCTCCACACTTTAAATGCGAAGATCGCTGCTGCCGACTCTAAATCATGGGTCGGATATCTTACTTCATGCGGTCTGAGCTGTCGATAGACATAGGCAATTACCTTACCCATCTGCATCAATACAGTTCCTAATCCGATCCCACATGCATCTGTATACACTACTAATCATTGATTACCATCTGACACAACTAACATAGGCACATTGGCCAACATATGCTTTAACTTAAAGGAATGCTTCCTCACATCTGTCGGACCAAACAAACTTAATATCCTTTCTAGTTAGCATAGTCAGGAGTGCTGCTATTTGCGAAAATCCTCGATAAATCTCCGATAATATCTAGAAAATCCAAGAAAACATCTTGTCCCAGTAACTATCTCGGGTCTCTTCCAACTATTAACTGCTTCAATCTTAGCAGGATCAACTGACAACCCTTCTTCTGAGACTACATAGCCAAGAAAATTGACTTCTTTCTTTTAGAATTGACACTTCGAAAACTTCACTTTCATCTGATGTTGTCTCAGTGTCTTTAATACTATTCTAAGATGAACCTCTTGCTCTCTTTCATCCCTAGAATATATCAAAAAGTCGTCTATGAACACCAATACAAACCTATCCAAGTGCTCTTAGAAAATATGGTTCATCAAATCTATGAAGAAAGCTAGCACATTCATTAGCTCGAATGGCATTACTAACCACTCGTATGAACCATATCTTGTTCGAAACACCATCAACGGAATAATGTCCTCCACCACTCTTAGCTGATGGAACCCTGTAGCCAAATCCAATTGGGAGAACACCTTGGCTCCACCCAACGAATCGAATAAGTTATCGATTCTCTGCAAAGGATACCTAATATTAATTGTCTTCTCATTCAACTTACGATAGTCGATACACAACCTTAACGACCCTTCCGATCTTCACAAACACCATGGTCCCTCGCCAAGGTGAACTGCTTAGTTTGATAAAGCTCCTTCCTTCTAAGTCCACTAGCTGCATCTTCAAATCCTTCATCTCGGTAGGTGTCATTATGGTAGGTGGTCTACTTATGGGTTCTGCTCCTAGCACAAGATCTATTCTAAACTCGATAACTCATTTCGGTGTAAGTCCCGTGACCTGCTCAAAAACATCTGCAAATTCTCTTGCTACAAAGACACGATTCAACTCTTGTCCTGCTTCCATAGCATTTAGCATAGAAAAAATTCCTGGACTCGAATTCTCGACCGAGTATACTATTCGGCTACTACTACTAGGATGTCTCAATGATATTTCGCTATCCTAGCAAAATATCCTAACATCAACCTATCCAACCAATCCATACCCAATATGATTTCGAAGCCTATGAAATGAAAGATATACAAATTGCATGCAAACTTATGTCCTAACAAATCAAGTTCTAACCTGTCACATCCCATCCCCAGAGTTGCATACCCTCCTATTGGATTCGCAACCCTTAAGGAAGTAACTAGGTAGTAACTAGGTATGAAGGTTCTACGCATAACTTATCTGCCAAACACCGAGATATAAATGAATGCGATACACCACTATAAAATAGTATCCTAACTGGTATGCTACGGATCAAAAGCATACCTTCCATCATAGGTTTTCCCTTCTCAGTCGCGGTTGGTCTAGAGGATGATGGTTCTAAAGCATAGACTTTACCTTGTTCACTCTGACTGGTTTTCGACATTGATTCTTGTAGTGCCCCATTTGGTCACAGTTGAAGCATTTCACTCTTTTCTTATCAGCAACGTTTTCCCCTTTTTTAGACCAGCACTCATGAGCAAAATGTCCCTTCGTATCACACTTGTAGCAAACCAGATCAGCCTTCCTTTTCTTGGAAGCCCCTTATTTCTGAGCTCCTATCTTCTTAAAGAACTTTCTCTTCTTACCCTGAGAATCCTGAGTTTCACCCTGCTTCTCTTTTCAAAAAGTAGAAAGCGTCTCTTCATTCTATATTACTATCTCCACTACAACATTGGTCGGGTCTCAGAGAAGTGGCATGATCGCCCTAGCAATCCTGGCTTCAATCCTTGAATAAACTTTTCATTCCTCTTAATGGCAGTGTCCGCAGTGGCATATCCATACCTGGATAGCTCATCAAACGTCATAGAATACTCTAACACCGACATCTCCCCCTGCTCCCAATCCATAAATTTCCTGAGTAAAGCAGACTTAGCTACCTCAGACAAAAATCTCTACTCGAATCTCCCTCGAAATTCTACCCAAGTTAGCTCTTCCTCTAGTACACCCACGGTAACTCCATTCCACCAGAACAATGCTACACGTTGCAATTGGCTTAAAGCCAATCTTCTCTTTTGCTCATCGTCCAAATAAAGATCAACAAAAATTCTCTAACAATGCAAGAGCCAATTTTCCACTTCCACAGCATCTTCAGTCCCTAGAAAAGGCTTACCACCCAAACTGGTATAATCTCGACTCAGCTTGGCATAGTTATTGCCAACTGGTGCCACAGGATTTGCTCCTCCCACATTCACAGCATTTCATCCAGCTACTCCTACAGCTACTCCATCTTGCTTCTAGTTAATGAAGAATAGATACATATCCCCATATCCAATGTGGGGTTCCATCACTTACGTTGGCATTTGTGTTTTGATTATCATTTGCCTGTCGGCCCAAGTTTCTCTTGGTATTGGGTCGAGCATTTCTGTTAGTTGTGATGCTTCCTCCAGTTGGATTCACTCTTCTGTTTCCCGCTTCCATACCTTTCTTTCTCGTAAATCTGCATACGAGCCTTAGTAAGATGCAGAAAAACGGTCTAAGAGAGAGAGGAACGCATACCTATATAAAGCAAAATACAAGTACGTTATTATTGCATTATCCCAACCATAATCTTATTTTTAGATTCTTTGGTTTATGTTTTCAAAATCTTTTAGGTTTAAATTCCTTTTAAGTTTACATAAACCTATGATCTGATACCAAACTGTAACATCCCCCATTTTAAGGGTCAAAACTAAGTGCTACGGATGCTGCAGTCATCCATAGTTATTAATTTTCGATGACAAAATGCGGCTATGTTAATCATTTTGATAATACAAGTAACACATGAATATGAAAAATTTGAACATCATTTAAAATAAGATTTCTCATTTCATTTCACAATAAGATATCAATCTCATTACATAGTCCCATTTCGCGAACCACCTTTAGAGAAAATATAATTATTACAACATATTCCAAGAGTGACATATGAAAATGCCCACTTGGATTATCACAGTTAAATATTTGGCATTTAATACAACTTGCTATTACAACACAAAAGCAGAATCAAAACACGGTGGAGAATAGATATATAGCTCCTACTAGCTAGACTGCTTCCACACGTCTCTGAAAGCATATTCGTCTAAAAAGAACCTAAAAACCCTAACTCTCGATCTACTCAAACGAGCATCCGAGTGTTTAAGGGGAAAGACAAAAACTTCGGGTCAGACAAAAAGTCTGGTATGAATAATAATATACCATCTTAGATTGTTAGCACCAAAATTGGTCACTAACCTCGTAGAGAAAGATTGTGTAGAGATATAAGTGATGAAGATAAATTAAACAGAGAAGACAATGCTAATTTAAATGTAGAAAGTAAGAACACCAAATTTATAGTGGTTCAGCGTAATTGCCTACGTCCACTTTGAGATTAAACTTTATTGATCTTCCTTATTGTTGATTACAAATACAATTCGTGAATCAAATGCTTGAATGAAGTTGTTAAGTAGAGAAGACGAGTCTCAAAAATGGCAGAGTCTCCCCGGTGTTCTCTCCAAAAAAGGATCCTCTTCACTGTGACCCTGCCCCTCTATTTATAGACAAAGATGGGCTGGACTTCCCAAGTGGGCTTGGTAGCCGAACGCTCTAGCCCAGGTGTAGTGTTCGCTGCATGCCGAACCAGGTATGCCGAACGGTCCCTTCCATGCCGAACGGTCCTCTTTGTGCCGAACGGTCCCTTCCATGCCGAACAGTCCTCTCTGTGCTGGATGGTTCGTTCGATTGTGTGGGAAGTGCAGGATGGTTGCAACTGAAGCCGATCGCAACTCTATCTGAAGCTTTTGGTCGAATGATGCATGCTGGCCGAACGATAGTGTCATGTTGAATAGTAATGTACACCGAACGTCTCCTGGATGCCGAGTATGCCCGTTGCCGAGTACTCCTACTGCTGAGTTCTGCTTTATGCCGAACAACCCTGTCGCCGAGTATTCCTATCGCCGAGTTCTATTGATGCCGAACGCTAGCTGACGCTGAGCATTGGTTGACGCCGAGTGCCAGTTGACGCCGAGTAGTTTTATATGCCGAGTACTACTGATGCCGAGTATTACGCCGAACGCCGAACACTACTTGACGCCGAGTCTTCTGGATGCCGAGCACTACGGATGCCGAGCACTATGGATGCCGAGTACTAGTTGCCTGGTCAAATCTCCAGGAAACACTTGCCCCCCAAAGTGTATCGCGTGGCCGAACGTGATGCGCTTTGAATCTAGTTCAACTTTCCTTGGTGATGCTGAGAATGCCTATGACGGAGGTGTGTGACGAGCGTGGCCTGGACGCCAAACGATATGTTCGAAGCCGAACAATCCTCATGTGCCGAACGACACTTTGCTCTGATGCCGAACACTGCGGTATTGACTGGTTCTACCGGCTATAGCCCCTTCGACTTCCACCTCCCTTCTCTATAAAACCAGGTCTTTTCCTTCTTCTCCCCTTTACTTTTTTACCTCTGCCGTTCCTCGAAGACTTTCAATTTTATTCAGTCGTCCGGATTTAAAACTTAACTACTCCATCCCAATCTCTAATCTGCAAACTAGGTATCTTTTCTCGTACGATTCAAGTAGATTTCAAACGAGATGGCCGAGTGTGTCACGTAGAAGGCCTTTGAGTAGGTCGTCTTTACCGCGTCTACACTGCCGAACGATGATGCGAGGAGGAATGATCAGGTTCACCTATGGGCTTAGCTTCCTCGTGTCAAACCAAAGTTAAAGGGAAGAAAAAAGAAAGAAGGTGTTGGAGGAGGTAAAGGTGTTGTTCGGCTTAGCGCTGCTCCGACGTATGTCGTCATGCGTCGGACGGTGGAATGGGAAGTTGCCGAGTACTACCTTGGCCGAACGAACCCAGGCCTAGCGCTTATTAAAATGCCAAACTATGACTTAGCCGAACGAACTAAGGCCAAACAACACTCAAATGCCGAACAGTATATGTGCCGAACAACTGACATGCCGAAAAAACCCACAAGCCGAATAGAACTTAGCCCGAACAGTACAATCGCCGAACAGACGCACATGCCGAATAGAACTTAGACCGAACGATACAATTGTCGAATACCACTTAAATGCCGAACAGTATTCGTTTTGAACAACTGACCTGCCGAACGACCATACATGCCGAATACTATTTTTAGGCCGAACAGTCCAAATGCCGAACAAAACTTAACCAAACCATATCAAGGCCGAGCAATGCAGATGCCGGTCAATTATAGATGCCGAACAATGATAAATGTTGAACCATACTTAGGCCGAACACCGTAAATGTCGAACGAACAATTGCCTTGCCTAATCTACACAAGGTCAAAAGATCTAAGCACACCATCATATGACACTGACCCGGATCATTAACTCCCTAGCTTTAGTAGACTTAAATATGGGTTTGATTAACACTCGTTTTCTGAATTTGAAACCGTAATCACCTCAAGGCGGGCTTTTTGAGACGGTCAGCGATGACGGTCTTCGAAGGCGATGACTCGAAGCTCATTTTTATATCTTTGAAATCTTTAGATTGTTATTGCTTGTACACAATTACTTGCACTAGTTCACACACCACGTGGGGGGAAAACTCGTGTTCCTAACTCTAACGTTCAACATTTTTTGAGTATAGCTTTCTCAAGCACTTTGCCAGGTTCGTTATTTATTGAGGATGTCAAGAAAGTCTAGCTCCGCCACTATATCCGACAGGCCTGGGCCATCATCAAAGCCAGAAGCTACTGATACTTCTAATCCATCGACTTCTCCTGCTCACAACTTAGCACCTGATGCCCTGGAGGCAGCAATTCTTCTAGACAATCCGATCGATTCACAAGCTTCGAAGATCAACGAAGCCGCTCTCCGACGGATATGCTCCATTCATGGGATCCCTTTCGCCGACGTGTTGGTCCCTTCGCGACACGATCGTCCTCATCTGCCCCCAGTCAGGTATACCGCCTATAACAAGTTCATGTGTTGGATGGGCAGCGTGCCTCTGTTCAACTTATTTCTACGGGATGTATTGCAGTATATTGACATAGCTCCATCGCAGCTGCACCCGAACGGCCATGCGTTTCTATACGGGACCTACTTACTTTTCATGGCCGTCTTCTCTAGACCTCCAACCGCTGGCGATATCAGATACATTTATATGATCAAGAGACGAAAAGACAGTCCTTCCTTTATGTTCCTCGAGCTGTACCACAAATGCCAAATTTTGACAGGGGCATGCAGTAAATTCGCCCTGTACAAACAGGAATGGTTTTATGTGCGCTGCCCTCCTGGTTTTGCGAGGAGATGGGTTGAAGGCAGTGAGTCTCTCTGCCGAGTCACTATTCGCATTTAACCGGAGTCATGCCTTTCCTAACTCTTTGTTTCATCTTTTTAGGTATCAACCCGCGTCCGGAAGGCCGAGGATATTCTGAGGCTGTTGAAGCCATTAGAGCTCTTCCTGCCAAGGAACGTGACATCCGGACTATCATTTCAAATGAATCACTGTCGGGGTTTGGCTTGCTAGCCCCTGGTCGTCGGATCAGCCTTCCAGAAGGTGTCATCATTCCCAAACCTTCTTCCGGTAAAGGGAAAAAACAGGTCGGGTCGTCGTCGCGCCGCACTCCCGATACGCACGAAGAAGGCGAGCATAAAGAAGACGAAGCTCTTGAGACCCAAGGCGAGAATGTGGGTCCCGCTTGGAAACCAGCAGTCGAAGTTCAAGATATTGAGACGTCATCCTCCCCTTCGAAGGGAAAGAGGAAGTTAAAATATAAAGTTCAGAAGGAGAAAGTTGGTGGCACTTCAAAAGTCATGCCTATCCCGCCTGAGAAAGAGGCTTCCTCGCAGCACCTGGAAAGTTCCCTGAGGAGCCTGTCGAACCTGTCTATTCCCGATGATATTCTCAATTACGGGTTCGACGATCCTGAAGCCCTCAAGTTTTCTTCGCCCGTTAAAGGCAATGCGGGAGTTCAACTCCCGGTCCAAGGAGACAACACTCCGATTAGTAAAGATAAAAGAACGGGTTCGTCGGGGGGAACACTAGGACACGCACGCACATACGCATTCCATCATACACTTCATCATTTTCTTTATTTCCCGGATTTTTCATAACTCGTTGTTATCTCCATTCTTTGCAGGTGACATGGGACGCTCTCACGGACTCGATCGCCTTCATGGCTCTTCCATATTTCATCACTCCGGACGGGACTCAGGTTCAGGCAGACGCCGGGACAGAAATGATTATGAAGATAGAGACAATCGTCCCCGCGAGTCGTCTCACCGTAAGAAGGCATATTCTCAATTTTCACAGTCCCGTGATCCTCTTCCTCCAACTGAGCCGGATACTGAGAAATTTTCACAGAAGGGTTACCAATCTGATGCTCCTCGAGAACAACATTCCGGTTCATCGAGCACGAGGCAAGTCCGGGAACAACGAAAAAGGGCAGAACTTCCAAAGCCTCCTCCCCCTACTCCCGCGGTCGATCCAACTGTCACGGAAAAGATGGTCGATCTTAGGGCCAAGTTTCCAAAAATTTGCTTTGACGGTTTGAAGTTCCTCCCAGCTATTCACCATATTCCTGGGCAGGTGAAGCAGAGTGCCATTGCCTGTAATAACGACGTCTATGTTCAACATGACGCGTTTGTGCACTTGGTGGAGAAGATCTCGGAGGTGTCCGTTGAGCGTCAACATGAGATTGATTGCCTGAAATTGGAGGCTGGCTACGACAAAAACATCATCGAGCACCAAGACGTAGAGCTCGCTTCGTACAAGTCGAAGCTGGAAGCCGCTGAACAAAGTGCAAAAGATACTGCTGAAGCAGTTACTCGCTTAGAGATGGCTCACAAGAAGGAGCTTGATGAGGCAGTCCATCGCAGCGGTGCCCTCGCCCTAGAAAAAGACTCTGTCCAAAAAGAGAGGGACGCGCTCGTTGTGCAAGTCAGAGAGCTGAAAGAGTTACTCTCCAAGGAGAAGGAGGACAAGGTAGCTGCTCAAGAAGAATCACAGCGATACTGTGATGAAATCGTTGCTACTCGTCTCCTGAAAATGAAGCTCGATGACGAACTTGCCGGGGTTGAGAAGATGAAGGATGAGGCCCGTGAGGAGGGCAAAAGAGAGGCTGTGGAGGAGATTGATTCTCGCCTCGAGGCGGCCGCAGAAGTCGGCAGGGAAGAGGTCAAATGCATGTTTGACCCGTTGATTGCTGAATATGGAGCCCACGTCCTTATGCATCGCGACTTAACGTTCTTGGGCGGCGGCTATCTCGAATCCCTAGCTGAGGCATGGGAAACTTTGATAAGGATCAGGAAGATCGAGTCGGGCTCCGAAGAGGTCGATGAGGATGCTTTGGTGAAGGAGTTCCTTAGGGGGAATGAGCCAGCGGATTTATCCGCAGCATTGACGCTTTATAGCAAAGGCTCTCCCCTTCCAAAAGAGAAAAATGATGAAGCTAGCCCGTCTGGGGCTGAGACTATGGCTCCTCACACTGCTGCTCCTCCCGCTGCTCAACCGGCCGGTCGGCCGACACTTGACCCGTTCGAGCAGCACGCCGGCTACGACCCTGAAGATCCCGGGCTTGGTGTTCATGTGCTATTTCCTATTCTGGAGGGTGAAACCCCCCGCGCAACCGATAGCCAACCAGAACCCAGTAGGAAACTCTTCTTTTCTAGAAGTTAAAAGATCCTGTCATTTTTCAGCGGTGGTTATTCGTTCTAACGCTCATTCCTTATGTTTTCATGTAGGCTGTTCTGACGCCGAGCCGACTCCAAGGAGCGATGATGCCAAGGAGGAGGCAGAGAAAACTAGCGACGCTGTCCATGCGGGAGTAATTCCTGGTCCCGATGCTCAAGCGATTGGGGTGCTAGATGATGATAAGCTTGACACTTCATCTCCTGCCGAAGGTAGTGATGAAATTGAAATCACTGGCGCCTCTGAGCATACTTCACAGATGAGCATGAAGGACCGCCTCGCCGCAGAGGAGAAGAAAAAGGCCGAGGTCAAAGTTGAACCTGGAATCCTGGAACTTACCGACCCGTGGAACAGACCTTTGAAAATCATTCTCCCGGGCAGGTCCAAACCACTAGATGTTCCGTCTCCTACTCCTGACTCCGCTTCTTTAGCAAGCAAGAAATCCAAGAAAATCGTGAAGGAGAGGAGTCGTCGGAAAAAACAAAGGAAGACAAGAAGAAGAAATCGAAGAAATAATTAACACAATCGTTCAACGAGCTTCTTGCTTAAGTCCTGTAGCTTGTATAGATAAGTTCTCAACTCTGAGTTTTGTAGGAGTAACCGTGTAACCCCTTTTGAACTATTTGAATGAATTTAGTTTCTTTTTTGTTTGAATGATTCTCTTGCTTTTCTTTTGTTTGATGATTAACTGTAGTCGTAGCTCATGTTCTTATGAGTCGCATCATCTCCCGGTCCATTTTCGTGATGTTCGAACATCTCCAAACGTGGCATATTTCTTGTTCTACATCTCTCGAGTACTTGGACTTTTCCCTAAATCTGCGCTCCGGGGATTTAGAGTAAGTTGATCCGCGTTCAGGGGATTCGGAGATTTGAAATCGTTTATACTCTAGTCCGCGCTCTGGGGACTTAGAGTACTCCGCTCCGCGCTTTGGGGATTCAGAGATTTGAAATCGTTTATACTCTAGTTCGCGCTCTGGGGACTTCGAGTACTCCGCTCCGCGCTCTGGGGATTCAGAGATTTAAAATCATTTATACTCTAGTCCGCGCTCCGGGGACTTAGAGTACTCCGCTCCGCGCTCTGGGGATTCGGAGATTTAAAATCGTTTATACTCTAGTCCGCGCTCCGGGGACTTAGAGTACTCTGATCCGCGCTCTGGGGATTCGGAGGTTTGAAATCGTTTATACTCTAGTCCGCGCTCTGGGGACTTAGAGTACTCCACTCCGCGCTCTGGGGATTCAGAGATTTGAAATCGTTTATACTCTAGTTCGCGCTCTGCGGACTTAGAGTACTCCGCTCCGCGCTCTGGGGATTCGGAGATTTGAAATCGTTTATACGAGTCCGTACGTTGTACAAGATAATGTAGTTCGTCATTCAATTATGAGATATAGAAACGTTAGTGATTCATGGGAAATACGGCTTCAAGCCTTTATTAATGAAAATCAACTAAACTGCTCGATTACAACTTTAAAAAGAAACTAAGTTATGACTGAATGGAAGCATGCAGGAAATAACAGTGCCTAAGACAAGAAAAAAAACATGCTAAATGTAATAGTGCCGCAGATGTTCACTATTCCATGCTCGGGGGAGTGTCGTGCCATCTACGGTTGCTAGCTTGAATGTTCCCTCTCCAAGCTTCCGTTCAATGGCATACGGACCTTCCCAGCTGGGATTCATGCGTGATGGTACCGGGAAGACTCGTTTCAGAACGAGATCACCCACATCAAAGATCCTTTGGTGGACTCTACCGTCGTAGTAACGCTTGACTCGATGTCTATGCGCTGCCGCCCTTAATTCAGCTTCTTCACGCTTTTCGTCGATGCAGTCCAGTGATTCCAACAAGAGATTCTGGTTCGTCTTGGGATCATAGTATGTTACCCGGTGTGATGGAACTTCAAGTTCCACGGGTATAACAGCTTCGTAGCCGTATGCCAAGGCGAATGGAGTGTGGCCGATCGCGGACTTGTGGGTAGTTCTATATGCCCATAATGCTGTCGGGAGTTCATCTACCCACTTGCCTCCAACCTTCTCCAGACGCTTCTTCAGTATGGACTTGATTATTTTGTTGACGGCCTCGACTTGCCCGTTAGCTTTCGGGTGTGCCACGGCGGCGAACTTCTTCTCGATGCCATACTTTAAACAGAACTATTTGAACTCTCTGCTTTCAAATTGCATCCCGTTGTCCGTAATGATGGTGCGCGGAAGGTCAAAGCGGCATATAATGTTTCGTACAACGAAGTTAATGACCTTCTTAGAGGTGATTGTGGCCAAAGGTTCTGCCTCATCCCATTTTGTGAAATAGTCGACTGCAACTACCGCATATTTCGCGCCACCTTTGGATATAGGCAAAGAGCCGATTATGTCGATTCCCCAGATCGCAAATGGCCAGGGACTAATCATTTGTGTGAGTTCCGTTGATGGAGCCCTCGGGATTTTCGCATATCTTTGACACTTGTCACATTTTCTTGCGTAGTCCGCGGCGTCCCGGTTTACGGTGGGCCAGTAATATCCATAGCGGAGGATCTTCTTTGCTAGCGTTTGCCCTCCAGTATGGTCACCACATTCCCCTTCATGAAATTCTCTTTAGACCCGCTTTGTCTCATCATGAGCGATGCATCGTACTAATGGGACAGAGAATCCTTTTCGATACATTGACCCATCCTGCATTACGTATCGCGCGGCCTTTCGAAGGATTTGCCGTCTTTCGCTTCTTTTTTCTAGTAAGGCTCTGATCGTTAGGTACAGTTTGAATGGGGTTATCCACGATTCCTTCTCGATCTCCGGTTACAACACACGATCGACTTTCATCTCGTCTATGCTCGGGGCATGCAAGGCTTCAACGGCATACAATCCCATTTGCTGCGCATCGCCGGTACTCGCAAACTTAGCCAACAAGTCGGCTTCTTTGTTCAGTTCACGCGGGACATGTGAAATGTCATAATGCTCGAGATTCGAGAGTAGTTCTTGGACCTGAACAAGGTACGGGGCGAGCTTTCGTCCCTTTGCTTGGTAGTCTCCCCGTACTTGGTAAACCACCAACTGTGAGTCACAAAGGATTTCGACTGATTTGATCCCGAGTTCCCTGATGAGCTTCAAGCCAGCGATTAGTGCTTCATATTCTGCTTCGTTATTTGTAGCTGGGAAATCAAGCTTCAGGGCATAACAGATTGATCGGTTTTCCGGATTTATAAGAACTATGCCCGCGCCGGAGCAACGGTCGTTTGATGCACCGTCAGTGTATAATTTCCATCGAACGGGGGGAATGATGTCGTGATCATCCGGTTTGACGGGTATGGTAAACTCAGCAATGAAATCTGCTAATGCTTGCCCTCGGATGGCTCTCCATGGTAAGTAGGCGATATCGAATTGGCTCAACTTGATGTTCCATTTCAGCAACCTTTCAGAAGTTTCCGGCCGTTGGAGTACTTGCCTCAGGGGTTGATCGGTATAAACACCGATTGAATGCGCTTGAAAGTTTGGACGCAGCTTACGTGATGCAATCACCAACAAATAAGCCAATTTCTCGATCTTAGGGTAATTCCTCTCTGCCCCCGTTAAACGCTTGCTAACATAATACACCGGCCTCTGGACTCGATCCTCCTCATGAACCAAAGCCACACTTATCGCATGCGGGGATACGGCCAAGTATACGTATAACATCTCGTGGTCAACTGGTTTTGACAGCATTGGTGGACTCTCCAGATGCCTCACCAGATTCCGGAATGCTTCCTCACAACTAGACGTCCATTCAAAATTTCTCTTCCCCTTCTTTATTATATCAAAGAATGGGATGCACTTGTCAGTTGCCCTGGATATAAATCGACTTAGCGCAGCTACTTTTCCATTCAAACTCTACACTTGCTTTATAGTCCTGGGCGCTTGCACATCTCGAATAGCTTGGATATTCTCTGGGTTGGCTTCAATTCCTTTAGCATTGACGATGAAACCCAAAAACTTCCCCGATGCCACGCCGAAGGAACACTTCAAAGGGTTGATCTTAATCCCGTAAAACCTGAGTATGTCGAACATTTCAGCCAAGTCTCGAATGTGGTCGTTTGACCGTCGTGACTTCACGAGCATGTCATCCCCATAGACTTCCATCGTCTTGCCCAGCTGGTCCTTGAACATCCGATTCACTAAATGATGGTAAGTTGCCCCTGCGTTCTTCAATCCAAAGGGCATTACTACATAGCAATACAGTCCGACATTTGTCATGAAGCTGGTGTGTTCTTGGTCCGAAATATGCATCGGGATTCGGCTGTACCCTGAGTACGCATCCATAAATGACAACAGCTCGTGTCCTGCGGTGGAGTCTACCAACTGATCGATCCTAGGCAACGGGAAACTGTCCTTCGGGCATGCTTTGTTCAAGTCGGAATAATCTACACAAGTCCTCCATTTCCCATTTGCCTTTTTCACCAGCACGGGGTTGGATACCCATTCAGGGTAGAGGGCATCACGGACGAACCCATTTGCTTTGAGTTTGTCCACCTCCTCTCCGAGAGCGGCGGACCTCTTCGGATCCATTCCTCTCCTTTTTTGTTTAACCAGAAAGTATCTCGGGTCTATGTTCAACATATGACTCGTGATGGCGGGGGAAATCCCACACATATCAGAATGCGACCAGGCGAAAACATCAAGATTCGCCCGGAGGAAGTCGCTAAGGTCTTCAGCCATCGCGGGGCCAAGCTGTGATCCGATCTTCAGTATTCGCGAAGGGTCGTCACGGCTAACTGAAATGTCAACTATTAACTCAGCCGGCGCCGCCTTCTCTTCCCTGGGTTTCTCATCGTCGTCTCTCGGATCTATATCTCCGAAGATCCGAGAACTATGCCCGAGCCAGGGCTCGGGCACTACTTGTCAATTATCCGTACTAAGGACGCGGACGAGATTGTCTGCAACCTTTCCCTTCTCCCTCCGATGGGCCTCTCGGAGCTCAGCCACATAGCAGGAACGACCAGCTGCTTGGTCGCCATGAACAATACCTACTCCTTTGTCAGTCGGGAACTTCAAAGTTAAACACCACGGGGCTATCGCTGCCCTAAACTCAGCCAGGGCCGGCCGGCCCAAGAAAACGTTATATGGAGAATCCACATCCAGAACTACGAAGGGTAGAATTCGCACCCTCCGACGCTCGCCTTGTCCCAGTTCAACTAGTAACTCGACATACCCCACTGCATCGGTCGCAACGTCGTTAAAGCCATGAATACGAGCTTTGGATGGTTTCAAGTCTTTCGTTTCCATTTTCATTTGGTCGTAAGCCTTTTTGAAGATTATGATGACATAACTTCCGCAATCAATCAGAATTCTTTTTACATATGCTGGTCCGATCGTCGCAGATATGACCATCGGGTCGATGGTCGGAGCCTCTACATGATCAGCGTCTCTGTTTCTGAACACTATATCGTCTGTCATTACGCGCTGCTGCTTAGCAGGGGTCCCATCCTCTACGTTCGAACAGCACTCAAAATCGGCATGCTTCAGGGAACTTGCATATCGCTCCATCACTTGCCAATTCTTATCTGCGGGGTGAGGTCCGCTGATAATTGTATTTATGACTAGTCTGCCTACGGTTCGGGCAGGCTCCTCGGGATGACGCGGAGCTAGTGCACGACCTGGGTTGGACGTTCCCTGACCTCCTTCCTGTGGATCCTTAAAAAATTCTTGCAACTTCTTTTGCCTGATCAACTTCTCGATAGCGTCGTGCAGGTGTCTGCACTCTTCCGTATTGTGCCCATAAGTCTCATGGAAGCGACAATATTTCCCGGTCTGCTTCTGTTCCTCGGTTGATTCTTTTGGACGTGGCTTTCTGTATTGAAAAGTATTGCAGGTGGATAGGTAAATGTTCTCAAGCGGTGCGTTCAGCGGAGTATACTCGCTGTAGCTTGGAATTCTCGACTTCCACTTCCCCGCTTCTCTCTTCTTCCCTTGATTTCTTCCTCCGGACTCCTTAGACTGCCCAGGCTTATTCTGGACATTGACTTGGACCTTTCCCGAGCTGTCTTGGGACTGCTTCATAGCAATGTTGCTCTTCATAGATTCTTGGACAGGTCCTGGTGCCTTATCTCGTCGTACCCACCTAGCTTCCTCTCTTCTTATGAATTGGTGTGCCTTTGAGTAGAAACGCTCTAGCGTAGTCGGAGGTTTTCCTGCCAACCAGTCTCCGAACTCAGAATCTGGATCCACACCTCTCATTACAGCCATCAGAATTGCATGGTCATTGGGGTTACTGACTTCGGTTGCCGCAACGTGGAATCTCTGTAAATATTCCTTCAATGACTCCCCGGGATTTTGGATTACACTTGACAGAGACATTACGTCTTTTGGGCGTGTAGTGTGTATTCTGAACTGCTCAGTAAACTTCCTTGCCAACTCTTCGAAATTTGATACAGACCGCGGAGGAAGTCGGGTGAACCACATAGTAGCGATCCTAGAGAGAGTAATCGGAAAGCATCTACACTTGGTGGCATCATTTGCTCTAGCTGAATCCATCATCCATTCGTACCTCATGACATGCTGTCTGGGGTCAGTCTTTCCTTCATACGTAGGGATAGTAGGCATACTAAACTTCCTGGGGTACGCCGCCTGCAACACAACATCCGTGAATGGAGTATGACTTCTTGACACTCCCCAGTCATCATTCGATAAGCCCTGATTTTCTTTCATCAATTGACTGATCATGGCTGTCAGAACTGGTGTCTGTATGGAAGGCGGGAGGTTAAGGTCTGTTCTACGTGCCTGTCCATGCTGATGCCTCCTCTCCTGGTGATCTGCCAGTCGCGCGTCTTGGGGTTCGACATCGTTAGCGTTTTGATGGCCTGGGCCTCCATCCTCCGTTTGCACTCCGGTCCTGAAGTTTCCAGCTCTTGCTTGGTTACAGTCTCCAGCTGTTTGAACATCAGCTTCTGCTCGTGCAGCTTCAGTCTTACGTCGTCTGCGCCTGGGAGGTTCATCAAAGGAAGTTGAGCTGTCAGATGAAGAGTAAGGAGCGGGATTGCCCCTAGCATTCTGTTGCTGCTGTTGAGTGAGTTGTGCCATCAGGTTGGCGTTAGCTTGCATCTACTCTCCTAGTTGTCTCCTGCTTTCCCTAAGTTCTCTCATCAAGTCATTGAACTCTACTCTGGTGACAACTGGAGTCTGTTCTTGAGCGGCAATTCCTGCACTCGGAATCGCTGGTTGATTGCTAGGTCCTGCTTGTTGCACGCTAGCAGTCTCGCGGGCATCCGCATTATGAGAAGCTGACCTAGTACGTGGTCCTGCCATTGTAGAGTTATTGGTATGAACTCTGAGTAGAATCAATGGATGTCCTATCAGTGAGTCAGATCTTATTTGGGGGATTTGTTCAATCCAGTAACTTCAAAGCAGATCCTTGAGGTCTGAGAATACAATTCTCAGTGAAAGCACCAAAGTGTTAGCACCAAAATTGGTCACTAACCTCGTAGAGAAAGATTGTGTAGAGATATAAGTGATGAAGATAAATTAAACAGAGAAGACAATGCTAATTTAAATGCAGAAAGTAAGAACACCAAATTTATATTGGTTCAGCGTAATTGCCTACGTCCACTTTGAGATTAAACTTTATTGATCTTCCTTATTGTTGATTACAAATACAATTCGTGAATCAAATGCTTGAATGAAGTTGTTAAGTAGAGAAGACGAGTCTCAAAAATGGCAGAGTCTCCCCGGTGTTCTCTCCAAAAAAGGATCCTCTTCACTATGACCCTGCCCCTCTATTTATAGACAAAGATGGGCTGGACTTCCCAAGTGGGCTTGGTAGCCGAACGCTCTAGCCCAGGTGTAGTGTTCGCTGCATGCCGAACCAGGTATGCCGAACGGTCCCTTCCATGCCGAACAGTCCTCTTTGTGCCGAACGGTCCCTTCCATGCCGAACAGTCCTCTCTGTGCTGGATGGTTCGTTCGATTGTGTGGGAAGTGCAGGATGGTTGCAACTGAAGCCGATCGCAACTCTATCTGAAGCTTTTGGTCGAATGATGCATGCTGGCCGAACGATAGTGTCATGTTGAATAGTAATGTACACCGAACGTCTCCTGGATGCCGAGTATGCCCGTTGCCGAGTACTCCTGCTGCTGAGTTCTGCTTTATGCCGAACAACCCTGTCGCCGAGTATTCCTATCGCCGAGTTCTATTGATGCCGAACGCTAGCTGACGCTGAGCATTGGTTGACGCCGAGTGCCAGTTGACGCCGAGTAGTTTTATATGCCGAGTACTACTGATGCCGAGTATTACGCCGAACGCCGAACACTACTTGACGCCGAGTCTTCTGGATGCCGAGCACTACGGATGCCGAGCACTATGGATGCCGAGTACTAGTTGCCTGGTCAAATCTCCAGGAAACACTTGCCCCCCAAAGTGTATCGCGTGGCCGAACGTGATGCGCTTTGAATCTAGTTCAACTTTCCTTGGTGATGCTGAGAATGCCTATGACGGAGGTGTGTGACGAGCGTGGCCTGGACGCCAAACGATATGTTCGAAGCCGAACAATCCTCATGTGCCGAACGACACTTTGCTCTGATGCCGAACACTGCGGTATTGACTGGTTCTACCGGCTATAGCCCCTTCGACTTCCACCTCCCTTCTCTATAAAACCAGGTCTTTTCCTTCTTCTCCCCTTTACTTTTTTACCTCTGCCGTTCCTCGAAGACTTTCAATTTTATTCAGTCGTCCGGATTTAAAACTTAACTACTCCATCCCAATCTCTAATCTGCAAACTAGGTATCTTTTCTCGTACGATTCAAGTAGATTTCAAACGAGATGGCCGAGTGTGTCACGTAGAAGGCCTTTGAGTAGGTCGTCTTTACCGCGTCTACACTGCCGAACGATGATGCGAGGAGGAATGATCAGGTTCACCTATGGGCTTAGCTTCCTCGTGTCAAACCAAAGTTAAAGGGAAGAAAAAAGAAAGAAGGTGTTGGAGGAGGTAAAGGTGTTGTTCGGCTTAGCGCTGCTCCGACGTATGTCGTCATGCGTCGGACGGTGGAATGGGAAGTTGCCGAGTACTACCTTGGCCGAACGAACCCAGGCCTAGCGCTTATTAAAATGCCAAACTATGACTTAGCCGAACGAACTAAGGCCAAACAACACTCAAATGCCGAACAGTATATGTGCCGAACAACTGACATGCCGAAAAAACCCACAAGCCGAATAGAACTTAGCCCGAACAGTACAATCGCCGAACAGACGCACATGCCGAATAGAACTTAGACCGAACGATACAATTGTCGAATACCACTTAAATGCCGAACAGTATTCGTTTTGAACAACTGACCTGCCGAACGACCATACATGCCGAATACTATTTTTAGGCCGAACAGTCCAAATGCCGAACAAAACTTAACCAAACCATATCAAGGCCGAGCAATGCAGATGCCGGTCAATTATAGATGCCGAACAATGATAAATGTTGAACCATACTTAGGCCGAACACCGTAAATGTCGAACGAACAATTGCCTTGCCTAATCTACACAAGGTCAAAAGATCTAAGCACACCATCATATGACACTGACCCGGATCATTAACTCCCTAGCTTTAGTAGACTTAAATATGGGTTTGATTAACACTCGTTTTCTGAATTTGAAACCGTAATCACCTCAAGGCGGGCTTTTTGAGACGGTCAGCGATGACGGTCTTCGAAGGCGATGACTCGAAGCTCATTTTTATATCTTTGAAATCTTTAGATTGTTATTGCTTGTACACAATTACTTGCACTAGTTCACACACCACGTGGGGGGAAAACTCGTGTTCCTAACTCTAACGTTCAACATTTTTTGAGTATAGCTTTCTCAAGCACTTTGCCAGGTTCGTTATTTATTGAGGATGTCAAGAAAGTCTAGCTCCGCCACTATATCCGACAGGCCTGGGCCATCATCAAAGCCAGAAGCTACTGATACTTCTAATCCATCGACTTCTCCTGCTCACAACTTAGCACCTGATGCCCTGGAGGCAGCAATTCTTCTAGACAATCCGATCGATTCACAAGCTTCGAAGATCAACGAAGCCGCTCTCCGACGGATATGCTCCATTCAAGGGATCCCTTTCGCCGACGTGTTGGTCCCTTCGCGACACGATCGTCCTCATCTGCCCCCAGTCGGGTATACCGCCTATAACAAGTTCATGTGTTGGATGGGCAGCGTGCCTCTGTTCAACTTATTTCTACGGGATGTATTGCAGTATATTGACATAGCTCCATCGCAGCTGCACCCGAACGGCCATGCGTTTCTATACGGGACCTACTTACTTTTCATGGCCGTCTTCTCTAGACCTCCAACCGCTGGCGATATCAGATACATTTATATGATCAAGAGACGAAAAGACAGTCCTTCCTTTATGTTCCTCGAGCTGTACCTTTATCTCAACCATCCCCTCTAGTCAAGGTTAAAATCTCTCAAATCAACAATCTCAGTTCCATTCTCAAGTCTTATAATCTTCTCGGCCAACAATGGATCATATTTCTGCTTAGAAGCAATCCTTTAGATCAAAACTGGCCGAAGTTCCAAATAGGATATCATGGCAGTACTCTGACTAGAACTAGTAGTCCATCTTAACTGCACACTACACATAGTCAATGCCTTAAGATCCTTCCATTCTGCCAGCATAACTACCACCATATTTTGATGTTTTCTTCTTAGAGCATCTGCTACTTTATTACCTTTCCTTAGCGTATACTTTATACCGAAACCATAACCTGCTAAAACTCCAGCTACCTCTGCTATCGCATATTCAAATATTCTGAGATAATAAATACCTTAAAGACTTATAATCCATTGTACAACTTATATCTTTCTCCTAAAAGATAACGTCTCCACACTTTAAATGCGAAGATCGCTGCTGCCGACTCTAAATCATGGGTCGGATATCTTACTTCATGCGGTCTGAGCTGTCGATAGACATAGGCAATTACCTTACCCATCTGCATCAATACAGTTCCTAATCCGATCCCACATGCATCTGTATACACTACTAATCATTGATTACCATCTGACACAACTAACATAGGCACATTGGCCAACATATGCTTTAACTTAAAGGAATGCTTCCTCACATCTGTCGGACCAAACAAACTTAATATCCTTTCTAGTTAGCATAGTCAGGAGTGCTGCTATTTGCGAAAATCCTCGATAAATCTCCGATAATATCTAGAAAATCCAAGAAAACATCTTGTCCCAGTAACTATCTCGGGTCTCTTCCAACTATTAACTGCTTCAATCTTAGCAGGATCAACTGACAACCCTTCTTCTGAGACTACATAGCCAAGAAAATTGACTTCTTTCTTTTAGAATTGACACTTCGAAAACTTCACTTTCATCTGATGTTGTCTCAGTGTCTTTAATACTATTCTAAGATGAACCTCTTGCTCTCTTTCATCCCTAGAATATATCAAAAAGTCGTCTATGAACACCAATACAAACCTATCCAAGTGCTCTTAGAAAATATGGTTCATCAAATCTATGAAGAAAGCTAGCACATTCATTAGCTCGAATGGCATTACTAACCACTCGTATGAACCATATCTTGTTCGAAAAACCATCAACGGAATAATGTCCTCCACCACTCTTAGCTGATGGAACCCTGTAGCCAAATCCAATTGGGAGAACACCTTGGCTCCACCCAACGAATCGAATAAGTTATCGATTCTCTGCAAAGGATACCTAATATTAATTGTCTTCTCATTCAACTTACGATAGTCGATACACAACCTTAACGACCCTTCCGATCTTCACAAACACCATGGTCCCTCGCCAAGGTGAACTGCTTAGTTTGATAAAGCTCCTTCCTTCTAAGTCCACTAGCTGCATCTTCAAATCCTTCATCTCGGTAGGTGTCATTATGGTAGGTGGTCTACTTATGGGTTCTGCTCCTAGCACAAGATCTATTCTAAACTCGATAACTCATTTCGGTGTAAGTCCCGTGACCTGCTCAAAAACATCTGCAAATTCTCTTGCTACAAAGACACGATTCAACTCTTGTCCTGCTTCCATAGCATTTAGCATAGAAAAAATTCCTGGACTCGAATTCTCGACCGAGTATACTATTCGGCTACTACTACTAGGATGTCTCAATGATATTTCGCTATCCTAGCAAAATATCCTAACATCAACCTATCCAACCAATCCATACCCAATATGATTTCGAAGCCTATGAAATGAAAGATATACAAATTGCATGCAAACTTATGTCCTAACAAATCAAGTTCTAACCTGTCACATCCCATCCCCAGAGTTGCATACCCTCCTATTGGATTCGCAACCCTTAAGGAAGTAACTAGGTAGTAACTAGGTATGAAGGTTCTACGCATAACTTATCTGCCAAACACCGAGATATAAATGAATGCGATACACCACTATAAAATAGTATCCTAACTGGTATGCTACGGATCAAAAGCATACCTTCCATCATAGGTTTTCCCTTCTCAGTCGCGGTTGGTCTAGAGGATGATGGTTCTAAAGCATAGACTTTACCTTGTTCACTCTGACTGGTTTTCGACATTGATTCTTGTAGTGCCCCATTTGGTCACAGTTGAAGCATTTCACTCTTTTCTTATCAGCAACGTTTTCCCCTTTTTTAGACCAGCACTCATGAGCAAAATGTCCCTTCGTATCACACTTGTAGCAAACCAGATCAGCCTTCCTTTTCTTGGAAGCCCCTTATTTCTGAGCTCCTATCTTCTTAAAGAACTTTCTCTTCTTACCCTGAGAATCCTGAGTTTCACCCTGCTTCTCTTTTCAAAAAGTAGAAAGCGTCTCTTCATTCTATATTACTATCTCCACTACAACATTGGTCGGGTCTCAGAGAAGTGGCATGATCGCCCTAGCAATCCTGGCTTCAATCCTTGAATAAACTTTTCATTCCTCTTAATGGCAGTGTCCGCAGTGGCATATCCATACCTGGATAGCTCATCAAACGTCATAGAATACTCTAACACCGACATCTCCCCCTGCTCCCAATCCATAAATTTCCTGAGTAAAGCAGACTTAGCTACCTCAGACAAAAATCTCTACTCGAATCTCCCTCGAAATTCTACCCAAGTTAGCTCTTCCTCTAGTACACCCACGGTAACTCCATTCCACCAGAACAATGCTACACGTTGCAATTGGCTTAAAGCCAATCTTCTCTTTTGCTCATCGTCCAAATAAAGATCAACAAAAATTCTCTAACAATGCAAGAGCCAATTTTCCACTTCCACAGCATCTTCAGTCCCTAGAAAAGGCTTACCACCCAAACTGGTATAATCTCGACTCAGCTTGGCATAGTTATTGCCAACTGGTGCCACAGGATTTGCTCCTCCCACATTCACAGCATTTCATCCAGCTACTCCTACAGCTACTCCATCTTGCTTCTAGTTAATGAAGAATAGATACATATCCCCATATCCAATGTGGGGTTCCATCACTTACGTTGGCATTTGTGTTTTGATTATCATTTGCCTGTCGGCCCAAGTTTCTCTTGGTATTGGGTCGAGCATTTCTGTTAGTTGTGATGCTTCCTCCAGTTGGATTCACTCTTCTGTTTCCCGCTTCCATACCTTTCTTTCTCGTAAATCTGCATACGAGCCTTAGTAAGATGCAGAAAAACGGTCTAAGAGAGAGAGGAACGCATACCTATATAAAGCAAAATACAAGTACGTTATTATTGCATTATCCCAACCATAATCTTATTTTTAGATTCTTTGGTTTATGTTTTCAAAATCTTTTAGGTTTAAATTCCTTTTAAGTTTACATAAACCTATGATCTGATACCAAACTGTAACATCCCCCATTTTAAGGGTCAAAACTAAGTGCTACGGATGCTGCAGTCATCCATAGTTATTAATTTTCGATGACAAAATGCGGCTATGTTAATCATTTTGATAATACAAGTAACACATGAATATGAAAAATTTGAACATCATTTAAAATAAGATTTCTCATTTCATTTCACAATAAGATATCAATCTCATTACATAGTCCCATTTCGCGAACCACCTTTAGAGAAAATATAATTATTACAACATATTCCAAGAGTGACATATGAAAATGCCCACTTGGATTATCACAGTTAAATATTTGGCATTTAATACAACTTGCTATTACAACACAAAAGCAGAATCAAAACACGGTGGAGAATAGATATATAGCTCCTACTAGCTAGACTGCTTCCACACGTCTCTGAAAGCATATTCGTCTAAAAAGAACCTAAAAACCCTAACTCTCGATCTACTCAAACGAGCATCCGAGTGTTTAAGGGGAAAGACAAAAACTTCGGGTCAGACAAAAAGTCTGGTATGAATAATAATATACCATCTTAGATTGTTAGCACCAAAATTGGTCACTAACCTCGTAGAGAAAGATTGTGTAGAGATATAAGTGATGAAGATAAATTAAACAGAGAAGACAATGCTAATTTAAATGTAGAAAGTAAGAACACCAAATTTATAGTGGTTCAGCGTAATTGCCTACGTCCACTTTGAGATTGAACTTTATTGATCTTCCTTATTGTTGATTACAAATACAATTCGTGAATCAAATGCTTGAATGAAGTTGTTAAGTAGAGAAGACGAGTCTCAAAAATGGCAGAGTCTCCCCGGTGTTCTCTCCAAAAAAGGATCCTCTTCACTGTGACCCTGCCCCTCTATTTATAGACAAAGATGGGCTGGACTTCCCAAGTGGGCTTGGTAGCCGAACGCTCTAGCCCAGGTGTAGTGTTCGCTGCATGCCGAACCAGGTATGCCGAACGGTCCCTTCCATGCCGAACGGTCCTCTTTGTGCCGAACGGTCCCTTCCATGCCGAACAGTCCTCTCTGTGCTGGATGGTTCGTTCGATTGTGTGGGAAGTGCAGGATGGTTGCAACTGAAGCCGATCGCAACTCTATCTGAAGCTTTTGGTCGAATGATGCATGCTGGCCGAACGATAGTGTCATGTTGAATAGTAATGTACACCGAACGTCTCCTGGATGCCGAGTATGCCCGTTGCCGAGTACTCCTGCTGCTGAGTTCTGCTTTATGCCGAACAACCCTGTCGCCGAGTATTCCTATCGCCGAGTTCTATTGATGCCGAACGCTAGCTGACGTTGAGCATTGGTTGACGCCGAGTGCCAGTTGACGCCGAGTAGTTTTGTATGCCGAGTACTACTGATGCCGAGTATTACGCCGAACGCCGAACACTACTTGACGCCGAGTCTTCTGGATGCCGAGCACTACGGATGCCGAGCACTATGGATGCCGAGTATTACGCCGAACGCCGAACACTACTTGACGCCGAGTCTGCTGGATGCCGAGCACTACGGATGCCGAGCACTATGGATGTCGAGTACTAGTTGCCTGGTCAAATCTCCAGGAAACATAGATCAACTAGAGGTCTAGTGAGACTACGTCGCTAAGTGGAACAGGTTTTCCCCTCACTACTACCTTAACCATAATATAATAACCATATATTATGCACCTGCATCCACAATGGTTAAAAAATAACGTAATAGGATGATATTCAAAACTGCAATATGCCCTAGATTTCCCATCCCAATTTATCCAACTATTTGTCTTAGTTTATAGCTTATATAACCTATTAGTTTTTATGGGCTAACTAATAATCTGTTCCAATCTTATGGACTATCTATCTAATTTCCTAGTTTTTATGTGATCACTAAGAACCTATTGGTTTTTACCAATAACTTTATCTAATTGTAGTTTTCATAGGATCACCGTGAACCTATTGGATTCTCCAATAACATCTTTTAAATCATAGTTTTCATGGGCTAACTATAAACCTATTGATCTCTATGAAAAATATATTCCAGACATAGTTTTCATGGGATCACTAAGATCCTATTGGCCCCTATAAATAACATTTCTCATAACATAGTTTTCATGGGCTTACTAAGAACTTGTTTAACTCAATAATCTTTTGATCTGTTCTTGGCATACTATATTTTTGTCTACAAAACCTCTTGGATGCAAATCTACTAAAATAGGGGTTAAGTAAATTTATATTCACTATTGGGTCAACATAGCTGGTTATCCTACCCTTAACACCCCAAAATGCAATTATGGGTCAAAAACAAAGTGAATATGATAACAATAACTAATCAAGTAAACCCAAAACATAAACATCCATAATTAAAGTCCTTGTAATCATTTTCTTAATGATGTATGGTTAATACCCTTAACCCATAATTTTAAAAAGGAAATCATCCCTTTGTATTTTCGAAGTCTAACGCCATTTGTAAAACCCTTTTCATATTGCAATGTACATGATTGAAAATGATATAAGGTTTATCACTTTTAAAACATTTAAATTTGACCAACTTCGACATCATCTCATGTCGATGTTGCTACTTAAGGCTACCTGCATATATTTAATAGCCTTTAAAACTAAAGTCGTGCAGCATTATGGGCCTCGTCGGCAATGACAACGTCGAGCTCCGAGAAGATAATCTATCCACCTACTTTCTTGCTTGCATCAACATCATCGAATTCGGCGACATGATAATGCCGCAACTCGATTAGGCGGCAACTCGATAATGTGGCATCATGATAATGCAGCATCGTGATGCATGTCGACACCATCCAATGCTCGACGACTCCTCTCCCCTATGCTTCTAAACTTTTTTGATAAAAATGCGTGATCCTCTAAGGATAGGGGAGAGCACACATGAGAATATATATATCACGTCCATAAAGAGCTGCCAACATGCCTGGCAGGTAACAAAAACAAAAACAAAATAGAATACATCAAAACTCAGGTACTTCTAAGATGAGTTCCGGCAAAGCCACCACCCATCACACCCCAAAATCGAGCTCCGGCATGGCCACCGCCCAATATTGAGGTGCAAGAAGTGCCTAAAAAAGCTAAAAAAAAAACTAAAGGAAGATAAAACTACTGGAAGACGACATAACTGATGAGGAAGCTCCAGAACATCTAAATCGGAAGGCAACTGCTCTGACATGGATCTGCTGAGAAGAGAGACCACTCTGAAGACTCTGGTCAAGTGGAAGAAGTGCGGATCCTCCTGAATAGAAATACTCTGTAATGAAGATAGCAGCATCCTATAGCTAAGGAGATAGCTGCTAGGGGTCCTGGATGAAGAAAACTCTGCTCTGGTGACCTCTCTGCAGTCTGATATCCATCTATCCAAATACAAGTGGGCCTGCAAAATGAACCTGAAATCCTATCTCCACTACCTGTATCTATAACATGACTAAGAAGAAAAAAAAATAGAATGATACATATATATGTATATTTATATAGTAAATATACATATATATGTATTAATAAGGAAAAAAATACCTAAAAAGACTAACTGGACCCAAAACAGATACTAGAGCAGAAATTAAGACATAACCAATTTAAGAATCTTTAATCAAAAGTAAGTTATGATTAGAACTGAAATCATCATGTAAATTTGAGGAAAAATTAATAATACTATTATTACTATTATTGAAATAATTATTGTTATGCTTAAATAAATTAATATTATGATTAACTTTATTAAGATACTGTTTGAAATGGATAATTTTAGCTAATTTATATTTGGGGTTAGAAATCCAATTAAAACAAAATAAAGAAATTGAAAAAACCAATTTGTTTAAATGGCTATTATTATTGTTAAAGATTCTTTGATTTCTTTCAAACCAAATAAACCAACTGATGATAATGAATAAAGTGTCAAGTAAAAATCTAAAATTCTTTTTGAATTTAAATCTAGAATTATTCCAGTAGGATTCACAATCCGAGATTTTGGTAATTATATTAAAATTAAAAATTTTGAGAGTATTAATTAGGATATAATTAGAATCTAAACAATCATAATATAAATGATTAATATTCTCTAGATGCAGATTACAAAAATAACATTTATTATTATTATGAATGTTTTTTCTTTTTAAAAATTCAATTGTATTAAGTTTACCATGAAGAATTAACCACATATGAATTATGGACTTAGGAGGAGCATTAGATTTCCACAAATATTTAAAAGAATTATTTATAGTACCCGAAAAATTAATAAATTTGTAGAAAGAATTTGAGGTATACTTCTTACTCTTATCCCATTCCCAACTAATAAAATCATTATCATTATCTATGCTTCTAAACTTGCGGCATGGTATATGAATGTTGCCGCCTTTTTGACCTTGACGAGTTCGAAAACACTCTGCACTATCGTAATAGTGCCTTGTGTTTTCGTCTCGTCGACGTCGAAGATTATAGGTGCGACAATGTCATAAAGGGGAGTGGCATCATCATAAATATCAGTAAAACTACATTTTTAATTAACAAAGTATGCTATTTTTACCAAATCTTCTTTACTTGTCAAAACATGATTGGGTATGACAATTTTTTTCCATTTTCTTTTCAGTATTGCTACTGCAATTACATTCCCAAAGTTCACAAATATGTTAACAAATTAATTTCACAAAATTATTTAATTAATTAACCATTTAAATGACATTCTTGCATTTTAAATTCACATCTCTTCAAAAATAATGGGAAAAATCCAAAAAAATTCATATAAATTTCAAAATGATGATTTCTTTATAATATAAAAAGTTCAACTTGAAAATCAATATTTAATTACCTAATTAAATTTAAAACCTGAATTTATCCATTTTCCTTTATATAAAAATTCACCATATATTCTCCATGCATCGAAAAATTATGAAAATGAAAACCAACCTCCAAAATAAGGTTTTGCACAACAAATTCAAAAATCATGATGTTTGGAAATCATTTACTATGGTTTTACCCTCAAAAATGAATTAATCCACTTCGTAAAATCCTTATAACTTTATCACTTAAATCAAAAAATGGAAAACATCAATCATTGCATATCATCCACATCTTTAAATTCAGTTTTAATTCTAAACCAAATTAAATCAATTAATAAAAAACAAAATGAGATGTTAAAGATCATTATTCATCTTGGTTTGATAATGGATTAAGATTTGAATATTTCTTAATCTTCCTAGCTTTCCTCCTTGAATCTCCACTTGAATTCGTGACTTAGGTTGTGATTAATGGCTGACCTTGCTTGAGCTCTTTGATTGTTTTGATTTATGAAAACACGAATAGAATGGATTAAGGGTTTATGGGTTATAAGATCTATCTATTCTTATTTTACCCTTTTCCTATTCAAATATGTGTTTAAGTTATAAAACAAGCTTATAGATTTATTTGGTTAAGGCATGACCTTAATTATTTTCAAATCTCAATTACCTTATCACTCTAATCATCACATTATTCTATTTAATTTATCTATTAAAAATCTTGAGTAATGTTAATTAAAATTAGGGCTATTACAACAACTTAGAGAAACCACCCAGTGTAGATGCCTAAAACAAGTATACCCCAGGAAAGGAAAGGTAAAAACAAGTTCAGATAGATGCACTCATGCACATACTAATAATCAAGATTAGACCAGAAATGAAGTGCACATGCACTACAAGAAGAATGAACTAAACAATAAATCACAACAGCCTCTTGTTAAGTATATATCATAGTAGCAATGGACATAAGTGCAGACAAGCACACATCAACAACTCAAGGAAGTTAAAGTTCTCACAAGATTAGAGCAAAAAGGTAGTAAACACACTAATATACATGTACACACACATTGTAAAGTGAATCGTTGAATGATGAAGTAATTGAATCAATGAATGAATCGGTGAAGCAATCGGTTCAAGTGAAACACATTGGTCTAGACAAGAAATACATAAGGATACAAGTCTCAAAAAACACAAGCAGGTGGAGCATTACAAAACAATGGAGACAACTAGGTCTTGTGCACAAGGAAACACATGCACAATTTGAAACTAGATGCCGTAGGGTGTAAACACAGCAAGGATACAAAGTGAAACAACTTAAGAGATCAGTGCCCACACATCACTCATGTACACAGGCGACTAGAACAACATGAACACACAAGTACATGTTAACACATTACAAAAGGACTATGCAGCGATTCAGACAAGGCAGCGAATCATTCATCCAAGGGAGCGATTCAAACAAGTATAACACATAGACAAAAAGGCAAACAGAGAGAAGACAGGCATGGGAAACAACTCGAATGTAGAGATAACAAGGTTAATAATAACTTAACCGAAATAATTTTGAAATAGTCAAGACTGAAGTCAAAATCATTCAACCAAAGCAAATATATTCAAATATATATCAACATTGAACAAGTAATTAGTCATATAATCATACGATTAGAAATCAAACGTAGAAAGAAAGTAGTTGAAAAATTCAAAGCCAAAAGTATATCTGAAATTTAGGGATTCAATCCCTATAAAAACCCGTTTCATCATCAACATTGAAACAAGTCAAGAATGATAAAAAATCGAAACGAACAAAAATCGTACCAATCAATTACCATCAGAAGTCGTCGAAAGCAACTACATCAATTTGTCGCAAGTAGCTGTGTGCTTTTTGCCTAGATTAGTGTTCCACCGTCAAAATCGATAAAAGGACGCTGGCGATTTCATTATCAATCGACACATCGATTGGGAAACCCTAATTCTAGAAGAATACTCGAAGACAAATGGAAGTCGAGTTTAGGGTTATGTTGATTTGGTTTTGAGAGTGAGAGAGTATCGGAAGAGAGAGATGAAGAAAAAATTTAATGGAAAGAAAGAGAAGAGGGAAATATTTAAGGAATATGCGACCACGAAAATATTGAGAGGGAAACCAAAATACTGATACGGAGCCAATACTAAATTTTTTGATAACTTCAATCAAACAACAGATAAATATTGTTTGAAAATAAATGTTGGCTGATTACAGTTGTGGAATCTTAATAAGGTGACTTATGAATTAGAAATAGCTATAAGTGTTCACGCATAATAAAACAATTGAAATAATAAAATAAGTAGAGCTTTCTTACTAATGAGTAGATATAAACATTATAGTTAAAGTTGAAAATTATAGCATTTAGATTTCAAATATGGTCTACATATTGTTATTCACCACATACTAAAATAAAACATTAAGAATGTAAGGATATTTAATTGTCATTTGATTCTCACCAACATTCATAATAATAGCTGATTTTCATTAAAAATATCGGGTATTGCACACCGAATACTAGAGTGATACATTAGCAATATCAGGTGATATATCATTAACGATATTTAAGTGATATTTCAAAAAAAATATCGACTAAAGAGCGATATGAGATATATCGGCTATATGTCAGCAATATTATCCAATATTAATAACTTAGGTTACATTAAAAGAAATAAATAGCCCATAATAAGTAATTAATTGAAGCTTCATATTTCATATGTTATTATAGTAATGGAGGAAATAGTGGGATCATGCCATATAATACTTATTAGCGGATGTATCAAGATACGAAATATTGTTTTCATAAATATTCCAAATATTATGTATGAAATAATAACCGTTTTCAGTATTGACTAAAAGTAAATATAATTTTATTTTGTTATAAATATTTTCAATATTATTTATGAATAAATCTATTAAAAAAACAATATTTCCTGCATTAGCTACATAATATAGAAGTATTTAAATTAAATTGTTAGGAATGTTCCAAAATGATATACATGGACACTATATTAAATTGTTTAATATGAAGCATGTAAGATGGGCTTCTTATGCATAGGCAATAGGAATTATCATACATGTTATAATATCAAATCCGCATTATGATTATTAAATGAAAATTTAGATTGTTCTCGAGTGTCTGCTAAATACTAGACAACTTTTTATAGAAATAATTAACTCCTCATGAAAGAGTGTAAAGATTTGAACTTCATAAGTGATATTGAGTATAGTGTGTCAATCCTAAGTTTATGTTCAGTCTTTTATTAAAAACTTTAAGCGAGAAATGATCCAAACAATAATTAGTTGCTGATTCAACTTATGGCTAAGTGCATCGCCTTTAAGTGCTGCAATGTTATAAGTGTAAACAAATGCACAAATTTACATATGACATGGGGTGATTATAAATGTTGAGAATTACGTGTCATTGTTATAGGATAAGCGACCCATGATATAGATCATGAAACAACCTAGAGCTCATTAGAAGTTAAGAAGCATACTCCGAAAAGTTCCGCATGATAAAGAAGGTTTATCAGTGTCAGAGAGAGTTCATTGACTAAGTGGATAATTAAAACAAAAATAGCATACCTATTCAGTAAGGGCCTGTCCCGATTAGTTTTTGAAAAAACCAATCAAAGGAGTTGGAAAAAGATACCATAACCGACCCCAAGTGCAAGTGGGAAATTGATGGAGTTAGAGGAATGCCCTAGGGGAAATTATGTAATTTTTTATATATATCTAACTCGATAACCAATCTTATTCAAATTAAAAGATGTTTTATATTATTATATATTTACTATTTGGTGAAATAATTAAATAAGTAATTAGTATAAAGTACGTTGAATAGAAAATCCTTAAATGATACGATATGTGATAGTAATTCCAATTTGTTGCAATCATGAGAATTTATCGCTTTAAAAATAACATATTAATTTAAATATTCATACTCAAGATGTTTCAAGATGGTACATCCATTTAGATTAGATTACGTAATGCTCTCCAAATGTTGAGCATTGTATTACTCATGGCTGCAGAGGGAACCATGGGATACGTACTAATAGTTATTGGATAACTATGGAATGACTCACTTGAAAATATTCTGTTGGTTAATATAACTAAGGTCAAACGAAGAATCTCGAATTGATGATATTATATATTTTCCCCAACTTTAGAATACTTTGGAACTTCAATATGAACACTCCACTTTGATTATAGTTGAATCGTGGCATGGCATCCATCAAACAAGTATAGTTGGGCCTTAGTTGAAGCATTGAAAGTAAAATATTATTTAGTAGAGAATTTATCTCCTCAGTTAGTATAGTTAGTATCATGGTCTGTTGTACTCAACTTAAAATCAAAGACTTTGGCCGAAGAAGTATGGTTAATAATAATAATAATTGTTCAACCAAGCTCTTTGTTTTTGGACTATTCAAGTTGAATATGGATGATGTCATAATTTTGAATAAATTAAACACCATAACCCCAAAAGTGATATATTGTTGATAAAGAAAATTGGTGTAAATATTCAACGCTATGGGGTACTGTTTATTATAGTAAAATTGGATTTTACTGAAAAGATGTATGAATGATAAATTTGGTCAAAATGTCATACCACTAGCTAAGCTAACGTGTGAAAATTAGTATTCAAATTATTCGATGTTAATCGCTGATTGAATTTACACGTTTGAGTCGTGCAACCATAATAATGAATACTTTAGAAAACCACACGATTTAATTAATTTATGATTGTTGTCAATTAATTAAATTAATTAATATTTATGAAATTTTAATTACTAAAATTTATTTTATTTATTAGTGTTTAATAAAGTGTGTATATAAAAGTTATATGTTGCGATTTACAATATCATTAGTGTTAGCCATAAAATCCACTTAAGAGAAGAAGTACGAAAGAAGGTTAATGAGAGTATTAGGTTTCAATGAAGTTACAGGCATGGGTTTCGACAAAGGTCACAAGAAGACATTTCGAAGGCATTAAGAAGCTTTCGAAGGAGTCAGAGGCACCAGCTGCCCTTACCAGTAATAAACAGTGTGAAGGCTTTCGATTCAGATGGAAACAGGACTGCCCTTCCGCCACTTTCAACCTTTCGACACAGATGAATAAGCAAAGACAGCTTTAGACCCCCTTTCGAAGGCAATGAATGATAATCTCCCACTTCCGCCCCAAACCTTTCGGAACCAAAGGTTTCGCCTTCGTAACAACCCTTTCGAAAGCATATCCAAGCCTTTCGAACTGGTCAAGGCCAATGACATCAGAAGAAGGTTTCGCGTCGATCAACGGATAAGCATTTGGAAGCTACCAACAATGTCGAAACCATTAGTGCTTTAATATCTTCGAAGCCCCTATGAAAAGCCTTCAATAGAGTCGAAAGGCTCCCATCATTACTTCCGACGACAACACGACAACATGAAGAGAAAGGCGCATTTGAAGACCTTCCGACAACGTCGAAATCAGTTCTGGAGAAGTAAGAGAAAAGGAATACTAAAGACCCAACCAAGGAGAAAGGTTGATAGAAGACCCTTTCGACCTTTCGAAAGTCTGGAGGGAAATAAGAAAAGTTCAGCGGTAAGCCAAAGGATTCGAAAGAGACACCTTGCGACCGCGTCGAAGGTAGATGAGGCATTTTGACTTAGTCAAAAGGCATGAGGCAACATATAAAAAGAGGCCTTTCGACTGGGTCGAAGGCATAAGCACTGAAGGGGGGCCGATCTGCATCTATAAATAAGACCCAAGGGGTCTAGTTTTGGGGACCGAATTTTGGGGATCCTAAATTCATTTCTCTTACTCCAACTTCTCAGCTGCAAAAAAATCTTCTGTAAACCCTAAATCAATTTGGGGATAAAGCTTCTATAATTGTAACTTATTTTGAATCATTAATAAAGAGAAGATGGCGGATTCATTAAGGATTTTGATGATGAGGACGATCATTTTGATCATTAGCTTGTCTAATGATCCATTGCACATGATTCTATCTTATTCTCTTAACTTCTTTTTGGCTATGCAATGCATAAGATCGACTTAGGTATATACAATCGAAATGCATCACCATCGAAACCAATATAAAATAATGAAAATAAGAATGGTGATGGGGTTTCTACATTAGTGAACTTATGAAACTGGGGGATATTCAGGTTGATCTTATACAGGAAAAACAAAGCGGAGCTTAGGCAATTATCAACTGGACCTGTTTCGAAAGAGTGGAACCCTTGGCGACCTGATCTAAAGGATGGTTCCGAAGGGGTTTCGGTTTATAATTGGCTAACCCTTGATTAGAGAGGAATTCATTTGAAAGGGGTTCATCCCCTGCTACATCTGTAACCCTTTCAAAGGGGTTCCTCTACAAAAGCAGCGAAACCACCAGGGTCGAGAGCAGTTATCTCATATTAGTAAAACGTGCATACCTTTCGACATTGTCGAAAGGACCAGAACAAACCTTTCAACGTGATCGAAAGGAATGGAAAGCTAAAATGAATAGTTGCTTCCGACCAATTCACAAGAAAGGTTATGAATGAGATGCTGCTTCCTTAGCCTTTATTTTCAAGCCAACTCCTTAATTCCTTTTGACTAAGTCAACCTGGTCAAAAGGTATGTTTCAACGGAAGAGGTCTTCTCAACAATTTGGTTTTATTTGAACTCGATTACCTTCCATATAGCTTTGGGGATGTTGACAAGTTTTCTTGTTAACATTTTTGGCGCTAGAAGGAGGGCTTGAACCTCCGACCTTATCACTATATTATAGACTAATTTTGGTTCATTCGACTTTCGTAGGAAAATGAGATCTAAACGATTAAGCGGAATTGAGGAAGGAGTTATCCACACCACCAATCTTGAGGAGAACATAGCTCCGCCCTTTAATCTGGAAGGGGATGTTCAAGGATAGTCTTTGTCACTAGCTCAGCAAGATGAGAATACTGCAAAGATCAAACACTTGGAGCAATAGGGGCAAGAGATGTAAGAGCTCCTTAAAATGGCATTATCCCAGAAATCTTCAAAGACAGCAAAACCAACTCAGGGGGACAAGGTGGTTTCCCCTAAAAGGAACTTGAAAGCCCACTCCAATGAAAACAAAAGCAAAATAGATCTAACGTCCTCCAAGAAGAAAGAGCGCCATTAATCTAAAGCCAATCACCAAGGGAGAGTTCTCAATAAGTTAGTTGAACAATCTGGAAGCTCAACATCAAAGGAATATTTTTCAGACCATAAAAATTATTGTAATGTTGATGATTATCTAAAGGATGCAGCTGAAAAGGCAATAAAGGATGCAATGAATATGAAAGGGAAGAGGACAGTGGATGAAAATGCCAATGATAATGAATGAGTACCGCCCTTTACTGATGAGATCATAGCAATGGTCATCCCGCCTTATGTGAAGATCCCAACAATGAAATATCATGGAGTTACAGATCCAGATGATCATCTAATGGCTTCGATAGCCAAATGGATTTGTACAATGCTTCGGGACCTATCAGATGCCGATTATTCCCTGTCACTCTCCGAGGAGCTGCGGCAAAGTGGTACAAATGATATCGAGATAAAACCATCTATTAATGGAAACAGTTCTCTTACGAGTTCCTTGCCCACTTCTGCATTTGCAAAGATCCCACTATAGATTATATATTTTGGCCAACATAAAGCAAAGATTGGGAGAGTCCTTGGGAGACTATCTGAGGAGGTTCAACGCTGAAACTCTAAAAGCAAAATATATGAATGACCGAGACAAAATGATTGTAGTACATTCCGGCTTGATAGAAAACACCCCTTCTGGAAGCAGCTCTTCGTTAACGGTTGTAAAGATTTACAAGATTTCCACTTTCGGGCTGCCAAGTTCATTCAGATGGATGAGCTTTATTATGCTAAGAGGAAAGCAATCGCCAAGAAAGAAGGGGGAGGATTTGGCTTAGACCAAGGACATGAAAGAATAGGATGGAAAGAGCCAATCGCTAACACAGTCGCTTTAAACAAGCCACAGTCTTACATTTATGCTGTGGCCAAGGAAAGAGTCAACTTTCCAACCTCCTATAAGGCCAAGAATAACCCTGATCAAAGGAAGGGAGGTGATTACTGTGCATATCATAAGGTAAACGACCACAAAACTGATGATTGCAGGGTTTTGGCTGGAATCATCCAAAAACTGATCCACGAGGGTCATTTGAAGGAATTTGTTCAGAAGCAACATAAACCTCAAGGGACAAGGGATGGTCCACAGAAACACCCTGGTAATGCCGTGAATATACCGAAAGATGAAGACCCCCTGAGATTAAGCCCACCTATAAACAGAATTGATGTAATTCATGGAGGGCCGCAACCGGCGGGGAACAGTAAAGGGGCCCGAAATAGATACATCAAGAAAGCTAAAGAAGTTGTCTTTTCAGTCCAAGAGCCCCCATCGAAGAATCCACGACTCAGTGTTCAACTGTCGAATCTTGTTATCACCCCTCAAGAGATGAAAAAAGGGATTCACCATCCGCATAACAATCCGCTGATGATTACTGCTCAAATCGGGTTGTCCATCGTCACCAAAATTCTCGTAGATACCGGCAGTGGAGTTAATGTTATCTTCAAGCATGCCTTTGATCAAATGAATATCCTCGAGGAAAAACTGGAACCTAGCATGGAACCCATCTTCGGTTTTAATAACAAAGGGTCGACTCCGGTGGGGCAAGTGAAGCTGCTTGTGCAAATGGGGATGCTGCCAACTTGCAGAACTTTTGAGACTATTTTTGTGATCATCAATTGACCTTCTTACTACAATGCCTTCTTTGGCAGGCCAGCTCTTGACGAAATAGATAAATTCGTCTCCCCAAAATATTTCATGGTAAAATTCTTGACAAAAAGAGGATGGGGTACCGTCCGAAGGGAGCAGTTCAGCTCCCGAGTGATGTGTTTTGCTACCCTAGATCAAATATAAAAGGGAGTATTCCACTTACTTTGATTCTTCTGCTATTTTACAGCCTTCGGATGATGGATTTTCTCATCCACATTCGAAGCAAAGATTAAGATTAATAAATCTAATAAACGTATGTATGAAAGGTACATTCCTTCTGGAGGCAAGAGGAAGAGAGTTGATGCTGACTCAGCTGAAGAAAGCCCAATTGTCATAGAATTCGATTGCCGAGGGGAAACAAAAAGGATTAAACCTATAGAGGATCTTGAGGAAGCATGCCTAGATTTTGATGATGCTACAAAAGTGGCCAAAGTGGAAAAGATTTGAATGGTGACTTGAAGAAGGATTTGATCCAATTTCTCAAGGACAACAAGGATGTATTTGCCTGGTCACATTCTGATATGGTGAGGATTGATCCAATGGTTATGTGTCATGCACTTAACATCAATCTAGAAGCAACCCCCATTAGGCAGAAAAAGAGACAGTTAGACAAGGTACGGTCAAATGCTTTGAAAGAGAAAGTTAACAGACTCCTTGAGAATGGATTTATCCAGGAAATATACTACCCAAAGAGGTTAGCTAACCCAGTTCTGGTAAAGAAATCAAAGGGGAAATGGAGTACTTGCATTGACTATACGGACTTGAACAAAGCATGCCCGAAATATTGTTTCCCGTTAGCGCGAATAGATCAGTTAGTAGATGCAACAAGCGGGCACAAATTGTTGTCACTCACGGATGCCTATTCAGGGTACAACCAAATACCAATGTTCAAACCAGATGAGGAACATACAAGCTTCATAATTGAGTGGGGAATGTATTGCTACAAGGCAATGCCATTTGGATTAAAAAATGCAGGGGCAACATAACAATGACTGGTCAACAGTATGTTTAAGGAGCTAATTGGCCGAAACATGGAAGTTTATGTGGACGGTATGCTAGTAAAGTATGGCGAAGCTAAGAATCATCTTAAAGAATTAGAAGAGATGTTCAGGATATTATGGAAATATCAAATGAAACTGAACCCACAAAAGTGCTCTATTGGAGTCCATTCTGGAAAATTTTTAGGCTACCTTGTAAGTGCCCAAGGGATTGAAGCCAGTCCCGACCAAGTTCAAGCCATTAAGGACATGGCTGAACTGAAAACCAGCAAGGAGATGATGAGTTTAATAGGAAGGGTGGTTGCCCTAAGTAGGTTCATATCCAAGGCTACAGATGAGTGTATTCCCTTCTTTGATGTAATCAAGAAAAAGAACTTTGAATGGGGAGAAGAATTTAGAAAAGCTTTTCAAGAATTAAAAAGCCACATGGAAAAGCCACCGAAGTCTCAGAACACGCGGTTAGTTCAGTATTGATTAAAGAAGGGAGTGGGGCACAACTTCCAGTATATTATGTGAGAAGACGGTTGAAGGATGTAGAAGTCCAATACCCAATGATAGAAAAGTTACCCTATTGCTTGATTCTCATAGCTTGAAAGCTTAGAGCATATTTTCAAGCACATCCGATCAGGGTATTGACCAATTTCTCCCTAAAGCAATTTTTTAGTAAACCAGAAACTTCAGGAAGGTTGGTAGAATGCGGAATCGAGCTCAGCTAATATGATATAGAATTTCAGCCGCGAGCCGCAATCAAGGGGTAGGCATTAGCAAATTTCATTAATGAATGCACTAACTTTATCAAAGAGCAATCCGAAAAGAAAAGGGATTCGAAGCCTATGTGGCAATTGTTCGTTGACGGTGCGTCAAATGAACAGGGAGCTAGCGTGGGATATGTGATAATAATGCCAGACGGGCATCACCTACATTATGCCATGAAATTAGGGTTCCTTGCAACGAACAATGTGGCAGAATATGAGTCTATGGTAGCAGGGTTAACCTTGGCATTGGAACTCAAGATTCCACGAATTCAAATCTTTAGTGATTCCCAACTAATGGTAAATCAAATGAAGCATATATATATATATCAAACAAAGTACTCCAAGCTATCTTTATATATGAAGAAGATACTTAAAATGTTTGCCTTGTTTGAAGACTTTTCAATACATCAAATCCTAAGAGCGGAAAACTCATAAGCAGATTAACTAGGAAAACTAGCCAGCACAAGGGGAGCTCTGGAAACACGAATTGTACTAATAAGATATCAAGAAATCTTGAGCATTGAAGAGGAAACAACTGAACATGGAAAGGAATTATTAGTTCTAACAAGGTCCCAAGCTATGCAACAAGGGAAAATGAGGAAAGAAATTGAGAGAGAAATATCAAATGAGAAGGATCACCAATCGACAACAAGTAACCTATACGATAACACTTGGATGTCACCCATCATTGAATACCTTACTAAAGGAATGCTCCCCACTGACAAGGGTGAAGCAATAAAAATCCAACGACAAGCACCAACTTTTACAACAATGGATGGGATCCTTTATAAGAAGGGGTATGCACTTCCCTATTTAAGATGCATAATTCAAAATGATGGAGTAAAATTGGTGGTGAAGCACACGAGGGATTCTGTGGAGATCGTTCATATGGAACAAAATTGGTAAAGAAAATAATGAGGCAATGATTTTATTAGCCTCGTATGGTAAGTCAAGATATCGAGTATGTAAGAAGATGCGAAAAATGTCAGAAATACTCGAGGATTCCCAAATTACCCTCAAGTCCGTTGACTCCAATTGCAAGCCTACGGCCCTTTGACGTATGGGGAATAGACTTAATCGACCCATTGCCAATCTCAAAAGGAGGAGCAAAGTACGCAGTAGTCGCCATATAGCATTTCAATAAATGGGTTGAAGCAGAACAGCTTTCAAAGATTACTTCTGGGAAGGTTTTCACTAAATGGGTTGAAGTGGAACCGCTTTCGAAGATTACTTCTGGGAAGGTACTCAGGTTCTTTATCAAAAATATCATAACCAGATTTGGAATTCCCCAAAAGATAATTTCCGACAATGGGAAACAATTTGAGAGTGAAGAATTCTCTCGCTTTTGCCACAAGAATGGAATCATTAAAAGCTTTTCATCTGTCGCACATTCAAAAGCGAATGGGGCAGTTAAGGCTACAAACAAAACCGTAAAGACAAATTTGAAAAAGCGGTTAAACAAAGCAAAAGGAAATTGGGTAGAAGAACTTCCACTTGTGTTATGGGCTTATCGAACATCCACCAAAACGACGGACATACTCCCTACTCTTTGACATATGGGTGTGAAGCGATGTTACCAATCGAGATTGAAATACCCTCACACCGAAGAATCGCCTATGCATTCGATATGAATTAAGAGCTGAAAAGAGAGTCCTTAGATTTGATACATGAATTAAGAGATAAAGCAGCAGTAAGAACCGCTGAGTATCAAAGAAGAATCTCAAGGTACTACAACTCGAAAGTGAGAACTCGGTCATTTCACAAAGGAGATTTGGTACTCCGAAGAGTGATGGCGAATACCAAAAACCCCACAGATGGACCCCTGTGGCCAAATTGGGAAGGACCATTAATCATTTGCAAAGCAATCCCCCCAAGAGCTTACAAATTATGCCGACTAAACGGCAATATGGTTCCAAGAACATTGAATGTTGAACATTTGAGGCCATATTTTCCAAAGATGAATGAATAAAGCATCTCTTTCTTCGAAAAGGAAATCTACATGGTTAGGAGTGAAATACTCCTTATATTTGGATACTACCGAAGATGGTAGAATGCCTCTGTCCACGCCAAGATGGCCAGGGAAGAGCACCTCCTGAAGGGAGGGCGGAGTAAGCCTTTAACCGTGCCATAAGATGGCCAGGTTAAAGCACCGGACAAGCCTTTGGTCGCGCCTCTGGTTAGGTCAGGGCACCTCTTAGAGGGAGGATGGAGTAAGCCTTTATCCATGCCATAAGATGGCTAGGTAAAGAACAGAACAAGTCCCTGTCCACGCCACGCTATGACCAGGGCAGGGTGCCTCCTGGAGGGAGGTCGGAGTAAGCCTTTATCCGCACCACGCTATGGCTAGGTTAAAGCACCGGATAAGCCCTTGACTGCATCTCTGGGTAGGTCAAGGTGCCTCCTAAAGGGAGGTCGGGTAAGTCCTTGGTCCCCGCCTCTAAGATGAGCAAACCAAGAGCATCAAACAACAATGGACAAAGTTGTCCAAGCCCAAGAAGAGGCTCATTCAACAATGGAGTAAGATGTCCAAGCCCAAGAAGAGGCTTATCAAACAATGGAGTAAGATGTCCAAGCCCAAGAAAAGGCTCTTTAAATCATGGACTAAGATGTCCACACTCGAGAAGTGGTATATCTCCAATGGACTAAAACGTCCAAGCCCGAGAGGCAATTGATCGAATTGCAACTATATACAAGACTTGAAGAGTTCATACATGTCAAAGAGGAAAAAATCTAAGGAGTAGGGCCGAACTCCATCACTTAAATACCCGAATCTGGGTTTCGGGTTTCTCATTTCAGGATTTCATCTATTAATAACCAAATCTGGGTTTGGGTCATTATCAATCACTTATAATCTTTATTATACCCGAATCTGTGTTTCAGGACTTTCATTTCTGGACTTCATGTATTAATACCCAAATCTGGGTCTCGGGTCTTTATCAATCACTAATTATCTTTATCATACCCGAATCTGGGTTTCAGGATTATTACTTAATACCCTAATCTTGGCCTGCTGTTTTTTTAAAATAGCTACCAGGGACTTCTGGCTATCCAACATATGCCTTAATCTGGGCCTCATGACAAACAATTATCGTGGATTTATACTCATCCAACAAATGCCCTAAACTGGGCCAGAGGTTCTTCTTACAAAGATAATTGTTAATAATTTCTAATTATTGGACATATGCCCTGATCCGGGCTCAAGATTTTTTTGACATGAAGACAATTATTACGGATTTCTGGTTAATCCACCATAAATACCCGAATTTGGGTTTAGAAATTCCACTCAGAGGACTATTTTTAGATATTGCTATCTAGATTTTGGGTATCTCATTATTAACTTATAAACTTCACAAGTTAATACCCTAATTTGGGTTAAATCTCACTGATTCCTAATCCTTATCGAATCCCAAACCTGGGGTATGAAGTAGTAGAGTTGAAGTTTCTCCAGGCAACTAGAAATTTCAAACTGGTCTTTGTTAGCACCAAAATTGGTCACTAACCTCGTAGAGAAAGATTGTGTAGAGATATAAGTGATGAAATCAAATTAAACAGAGAAGACAATGCTAATTTAAATGCTGAAAGTAAGAACACCAAATTTATAGTGGTTCAGCGTAATTGCCTACGTCCACTTTAACTTTTATTGATCCTCTTAGTTGATGATTACAAATACAATTCGTGAATCAAACGCTTGAATGAAGTTGTTAAGTAGAGGAGATGAGTCTCAAAAATGGCAGAGTTTCCCCGACGTTCTCTCCTCAAAAAAGGATCCTCTTCACTGTGACCTGCCCCTCTATTTATAGACAAAGATGGGCTGGACTTCCCAAGTGGGCTTGGTAGCCGAACGCTCTAGCCCAGGTGTAGTGTTCGCTGCATGTCGAACCAGGTATGCCGAATGCTTTGACGCCAAACAGTCCTTTCCATGCCGAACGGTCCCTTCCATGTCGAACAGTCCTTTCTAAGCTGAATGGTTCGTTTGATGTGTGGGAAGTGCAGGATGGTTGCAGTTGAAGCCGATCGTAACTCTATCTGAAGCTCTTGATCGAATGATGCATGCTGGCTGAACGATAGTGTCATGTTGAGTAGTTATGTCCACCGAATGTCTTCTGGATGCCGAGCACTCTTGTTGCCGAGTTCTATCGATGCCGAGCGCTAGCTGACGCCGAGCATTGGTTGACGCCGAGTGCTAGTTGATGCCGAGTAGCCTGATATGCCGAGTACTTCGCTGAGTACTATCCGATGCCAAGTGTCATGGATGCCGGGTACGCTGGATGCCGAGTACTTCGCCGAGTACTCCTAGATGCCGAACACTCTCTAACGCCGAGTCCCTCTGGATGCCGAGTACTTCGCTGAGTACTATCTGATGCCAAGTGTCATGGATGCCGGGTACGTTGGATGCCGAGTACTTTGCCAAGTACTCCTAGATGCCGAACACTCTCCGACGCCGAGTCCCTCTGGATGCCGAGTACTTCGCCGATCACTCCTAGATGTCGAACACTCTCTGACGCCGAGTCCCTCTGGATGCCGAGTACTTCGCCGATCACTCCTAGATGCCGAACACTCTCTGACGCCGAGTGCTACCTGATGCCGAGCCCTAGTTGCCTGGTCAAATCTCCAGGAAACACTTGCCCCCCAAAGTGTATTATGTGACCGAACGTGATGCGCTTTGAATCTAGTTCAGCTTACCTTGGAGGTGCCTTCTCGAGAATGTTATTGAAGGAGGTGTGAGACGAGCATGGTTTGGACGCCGAACGATGCGTTCGAAGCCGAACAATCCTCATGTGCCGAGCGACACTTCGCTTTGAAGCCGAACGCTACGACTTTGACCGGTTCTACCGGATATAGCCTTTTCAACTTCCATCTTCTCCCTATAAAACCAGGCGTCCTTCCACTATTTTCCTTTTACACCTTCATATCTGTCACTCCCAAGAGACTTGCAATTCTCGCCAGCCAATCAGATATAAAGCCTAATTGATCTTTCCTCAAGTTCGATCTTCGAACTAGGTATCGCTCCTTCCACGATTAAATTACTTCAACACGAGGTTTAGGTTCATCACGTGGAAAACGGGACATTTCTACGGTTGCATAATGTGTGGCGAGTAGAAATGGCTCGCACGTTTGGAGTCGTCGAATGGTGCATGGTAGTTGGGCCTAGCTCCTTCGCGCCGAACAAGACTGGGAGAAAAAGAAAGATGGGGTGTCGAACGGCGTAATCTTCACCGAGCGACCTGTTCCTGTCGTTCGGCATAGATGGAGAAGGAGTAGGGTGGAATTGTAATCGAGGGTGGAGCGCTACTTTAGCCGAACAATACTAAGGCTGAACACTACCCAAATGCCGAACAGTATATGCGCCGAACAGCTGACATGCCGAACAGACACACACGCCGAACAGAATTTAGACCGAACAACATAATTGCCGAACAACTGACATGTCGAACAGTATACGTTTTTAACAACTGACCTGCCGAACAAACATACATGTCGAATACTATATTTAGGCCGAACAGTCCAAATGCCGAACAGTCCAAATGCCGAACAAAACTTAACCAAACCATATCAAGGCCGAGCAATGCAAATGCCGGACAATTATAAATGCCGACCAATGATAAATGTTGAACCATACTTAGGCCGAACACCGTAAATGCCGAACGAACAATTGCCTTGCCTAATCTACACAAGGTCAAAAGATCTAAGCACACCATCATATGACACTGACCCGGATCATCAACTCCCTAGCTTTAGTAGACTTAAATCTGGGTTTGATTAACACTCGTTTTATGAATTTGAAACTGTAATCACCTCAAGGCGGGCTTTTTGAGATGGTCAGTGATGACGGTCTTCGAAGGCGACGACTCGAAGCTCATTTTTATATCTTTGAAATCTTTAGATTCTTATTGCTTGTACACAATTGCTTGCACTAGTTCACACACCACGTGGGGGGAAAACTCGTGTTGCTAACTCTAACGTTCAACGTTTTTTGAGTATAGCTTTCTCAAGCAATTTGCCAGGTTCGTTATTTATTGAGGATGTCAAGAAAGTCTAGCTCCGCCACTATATCCGACAGGCCTGGGCCGTCATAAAGGCCAGAAGCTGCTGATACTTCTAATCCGTCGACTTCTCCTGCTCACAACTTAGCACCTGATGCCTTGGAGGCAGCAATTCTTCTAGACAATCTGATCGATTCACAAGCTTCGAAGATCAACGAAGCCGCTCTCCGACGGATATGCTCCATTCATGGGATCCCTTTCGCCGACGTGTTGGTCCCTTCGCGACACGATCGTCCTCATCTGCCCCCAGTCGGGTATACCGCCTGTAACAAGTTCATGTGTTGGATGGGCAGCGTGCCTCCGTTCAATTTATTTCTCCAGGATGTATTGCAGTATATTAGAGCTCTTCTTGCCGAGGAACGAGACATCCGGACTATCATTTCAAATGAATCACTGTCGGGGTTTGGCTTGCTAGCCCCTGGTCGTCGGATCAGCCTTCCAGAAGGTGTCATCATTCCCAAACCTTCGTCCGGTAAAGGGAAAAAACAGGCCGGATCGTCGTCGCGCCGCACTCCCGATACGCACGAAGAAGGTCAGCGCAAAGAAGACGAAGCTCTTGAGACTCAAGGCGAGAATGTGGGTCCCGCTTGGAATCCGGCAGTCGAAGTTCAAGATATTGAGACGTCATCCTCCCCTTCGAAGGGAAAGAGGAAGTTAAAATATAAAGTTCAGAAGGAGAAAGTTGGCGGCACTTCAAAAGTCATGCCTATCCCGCCTGAGAAAGAGGCTTCCTCGCAGCACCTGAAAAGTTCCCTGAGGGGCTTGTCGAACCTGTCTATTCCCGATGATATTCTCAATTACGGGTTTGACGATCCTGAAGCCCTCAAGTTTTCTTCGCCCGTTAAAGGCAATGCCGGAGTTCAACTCCCGGTCCAAGGAGACAACACTCCGATTAGTAAAGATAAACGAACGGGTCCGTCGGGGGGAACACTAGGACACGCACATACGCATTCCATCATACACTTCATCATTTTTTTTATTTCCCGGATTTTTCCTAACTCGTTGTTATCTCCATTCTTTGCAGGTGACATGGGACGCTCTCACGGACTCGATCGCCTTCATGGATCTTCCATATTTCATCATTCCGGACGGGACTCAGGCTCAGGCAGACGTAGGGACAGGGATGATTACGAAGATAGAGACAATCGTCCCCGCGATTCGTCTCACCGTAAGAAGGCATATTCTCAATCTTCACAGTCCCATGATCCTCTTCCTCCAACTGAGCTAGATAAAGAGAAGTCTTCACAGAAGGGTTACCAATCTGATGCTCCTTGAGAACAACACTCCGGTTCATCGAGTACAAGGTAAGTTCGGGAGCAACGAAAAAGAGCGAAACTTCCAAAGCCTCCTCCTCCTACTCCTGCGGTGGACCCAACTATTGTGGAAAAGATGGTCGATCTTAAGGCCAAGTTTCCGAAAATTTGCTTTGACGGTTTGAAGTTCCTCCCGGCTATTCACCATATTCCTGGGCACGTGAAGCAGAATGCCATTGCCTGCAATAACGACGTCTATGTTCAACATGACGCGTTTGTGCACTTGGTGGAGAAGATCTCGGAGGTGTCCGTTAAGCGTCAACATGAGATTGATCGCCTGAAACTGGAGGCTGGCTGCGACAAAAACATCATCGAGCACCAAGACGTAGAGCTCGCTTCTTATAAGTCGAAGCTGGAAGCCGCTGAACAAAGTGCAAAAGATACTGCTGAGGCAGTTACTCGCTTAGAGATGGCTCACAAGGAAGAGCTTGATGAAGCAGTCCAGCGTAGCGGTGCCCTCTCCCTAGAAAAAGACTCTGTCCAAAAAGAGAGGGACGCGCTCGTCGTGCAAGTCAGAGAGCTGAAAGAATTACTCTCCAAGGAGAAGGAGGACAAGGTAGCTGCTCAAGAAGAATCACAACGATACTGTGATGAAATCGTTGCTACTCGTCTCCTAAAAACGAAGCTCGATGACGAACTTGCTGGGGTTGAGAAAATGAAGGATGAGGCCCGTGAGGAGGGCAAAAGAAAGGCTGCGGAGGAGATTGACTCTTGTCTCGAGGCGTCCACAGAGGCCGGCAGGGAAGAAGTCAAATGCATGTTTGACCCGTTGATAGCTGAATATGGAGCCCGCATCCTTATGCATCGCGACTTAACATTCTTGGGCGACGGCTACCTCGAATCCCTAGCTGAGGCCTGGGAAACTTTGATAAAGATTAGGAAAATCGAGTCGGGCTCCGAAGAGGTCGATGAGGATGCTTTGGTGAAGGAGTTCCTTAGGGGGAATGAGCCAGCGGATTTATCCATAGCATTGACGCTTTATAGCAAAGGCTCTCCCCTTCCAAAAGAGAAAAATGATGAAGCTGGCCCGCCTGGGGCTGAGACTATGGCTCCTCACACTACTGCTCCTCCCGCTGCTCAACCGGCCGGTCGGCCGACACTTGACCCGTTCGAGCAGCACGCCGGCTACGACCCTGAAGATCCCGGGCTTGGTGTTCATGTGCTATCTCCTATTCTGGAAGGTGAAACCCCACGCGCAACCCATAGCCAACCAAAACCCGGTAGGAAACTCTTCTTTTCTAGAAGTTGAAAGATCCCGTCATTTTTCAGCAGTGGTTATTCGTTCTAACGCTCATTCTTTATGTTTTCATGTAGGCTGTTCTGACACCGAGCCGACTCCAAAGAGCGATGATGCCAAGGAGGAGGCAGAGAAAACTAGCGACGCTGTCCATGCGGGAGTAATTCCTGGTCCCGATGCTCAAGTGATTGGGGCGCTAGATGATGATAAGCTTGACACTTCATCTCATGCCGAAGGTAGTGATGAAATTGAAATCACTGGCGCCTCTGAGCATACTTCACAAATGAGCATGAAGGACCGCCTCACCGCAGAGGAGAAGAAAAAGGCCGAGGTCAAAGTTGAACCTGGAATCCTGGAACTTACCGACCCGCGGAACAGACCTTTGAAAATCATTCTCCCGGGCAGGTCCAAACCACAAGATGTTCCGTCTCCTACTCCTGACTCCGCTTCTTTAGCAAGCAAGAAATCCAAGAAAAAGCGTGAAGGAGAGGAGTTGTCGGAAAAAACAAAGGAAGACAAGAAGAAGAAACCGAAGAAATAATTAATACACTCGTTCAACGAGCTTCTTGCTTAAGTCCTGTAGCTTGTATAGATAAGTTCTCAACTCTGAGTTTTGTAGGAGTAACTGTGTAACCCCATTTTGAACTATTTGAATGAAGTTTAGTTTCTTTTTTGTTTGAATGATTCTCTTGCTTTTCTTTTGTTTGATGATTAACTGTAGTCGCATTATCTCCCAGTCCATCTTCGTGTTGTTCAAACATCTCCGGACGTGGCATATTTCTTGTTCTACATCTCTCGAGTACTTGGACTTTTTTCTAAATCTGTGCTCCGGGGATTTAGAGTAAGTTGATCCGCGTTCAGGGGATTCGGAGGTTCGCATCGTTATACTCTAGTCCGCATTCTAGGGACTTAGGGTACTGCGATCCGCGCTCTGGGGACTCGAAGATTTGCAATCGTTTATACTCTAGTCCGCGCTCCGGGGACTTGGAGTACTCCGATCCGCGCTCTGGGGATTCGGAGATTCGAAATCGTTTATACTCTAGTCCGCGCTCCGGGGACTTAGAGTACTCCGATCCGTGCTCTGGGGATTCGGAGATTTGAAATCGTTTATACTCTAGTCCGCGATCCGAGGACTTGGAGTACTCCGATCCGCGCTCTGGGGATTCGGAGATTTGAAACCGTTTATACTCTAGTCCGCGCTCCGGGGACTTAGAGTACTCCGATCCGCGCTCTGGGGGTTCGGAGATTTGAAATCATTTATACTCTAGTCCGTGCTCCGGGGACTTAGAGTACTCCGATCCGCGCTCTGGGGATTCGGAGATTCGATATCGTTTATACTCTAGTCCGCGCTCCGGTGACTTGGAGTACTCCGATCCGCGCTCTGGGGATTCGGAGATTCGAAATCGTTTATACTCTAGTCCGCGCTCCGGGGACTTAGAGTACTCCGATCCGCGCTCTGGGGATTCAGAGATTTGAAATCGTTTATACTCTAGTCCGCGCTCCGGGGACTTGGAGTACTCCGATCCGCGCTCTGGGGATTCGGAGATTCGAAATCGTTTATACTCTAGTCCGCGCTCCGGGGACTTAGAGTACTCCGATCCGCGCTCTGGGGATTCGGAGATTTGAAATCGTTTATACCCTAGTCCGTGCTCCGGGGACTTAGAGTACTCCGATCCGCGCTCTGGGGATTCAGAGATTTGAAATCGTTTACACGAGTCCGTACTCCGTATAGGATAATGTAATTCGTCATCTGGTCATGGGGTATAGAAATATTAGCGATCTGTGGAAAATACGGCTTCAAGCCTTTATTAATGAAAATCAACTAAACTGCTCGATTACAACTTTAAAAAGAAACTAAGTTATGACTGAACGGAAACATGTAGGAAATAAAAGTGCCTAAAACAAGAAAGAAAACATGCTAAATGTAATAGTGCCGCAGATGTTCACTGTTCCATGCTCGGGGGAGTGTCGTGCCATCAACGGTCGCTAGCTTGAATGTTTCCTCTCCAAGCTTCCGTTCAATGGCGTACGGACCTTCCCAGTTGGGATTCATACGTGATGGTACCGGGAAAACTCGTTTCAGAACGAAATCACCCACATCAAAGATCCTTGGGCGGACTCTGCCGTCGTAGTAGCGCTTGACTCGGTGCCTATGCGCTGCCGCCCTTAATTCGGCTTCTTCATGCTTTTCATCGATGCAGTCCAGTGATTCCAACAAGAGATTTTGGTTCGTCTTGGGATCATAGTTTGTCACTCGGTGTGATGGAACTTCAAGTTCCACGGGTATAACGGCTTCGGAGCCGTATGCCAAGGCGAATGGAGTGTGGCCGGTCACAGACTTGTGGGTAGTTCTATATGCCCATAATGCTGTCGGGAGTTAATCTACCCACTTGCCTCCAACCTTCTCCAGACGCTTCTTCAGTACGGACTTGATTATTTTGTTAACGGCCTCGACTTGTCCGTTAGCTTTCGGGTGTGCAACGGCGGCGAACTTTTTCTCGATGCCGTACTTTAAACAGAACTCTTTGAACTCTCTACTTTCAAATTGCGTCCCGTTGTCCGTAATGATGGTGCGAGGAAGGCCAAAGCGGCATATAATGTTTCGTACAACGAAGTTAATGACCTTCTTAGAGGTGATTGTGGCCAAAGGTTCTGCCTCCGCCCATTTTGTGAAATAGTCGACTGCAACTATCGCGTATCTCGCGCCACCTCTGGATATAGGCAAAGAGCCGATTATGTCGATTCCCCAGATTGCAAATGGCCAGGGACTAACCATTTGCGTGAGTTCCGTTGCTGGAGTCCTCGGTATTTTTGCATATCTTTGACACTTGTCACACTTTCTTGCATAGTCTGCGGCGTCCCGGTTTACGGTTGGCCAGTAATATCCATAGTGGAGGATCTTTTTTGCTAGCGTTTGCCCCCCAGTATGGTCGCCACATTCCCCTTCGTGAACCTCTCTTAAGACCCGCTTTATCTCATCATGAGCGATGCATCGTAATAATGGGACTGAGAATCCTTTTCGATACATTGATCCATCCTGCATTACGTATCGCGCGGCCTTTCGAAGGACCTGCCGTCTTTCGCTTCTTTTTTCTGGTAAAGCCCCGGTCGTCAGGTATAGTTTGAATGGGGTTATCCAAGATTCCTTCTCGATTTTTGTTTCCAACACGCAATCGACTTTCATCTCGTCTATGCTCGGGGCATGCAAGACTTCAACGGGATACAATCCCATTTGCTGTGCATCGCCGGTACTCGCAAACTTAGCCAATAAGTCGGCTTCTTTGTTCAGTTCGCGCGGGACATGCGAAATGTCATAACTCTCAAGATTTGATAGTAGTTCTTGGACCCGAACAAGGTACGGAGCAAGCTTTCGTCCCTTTGCTTGGTAGTCTCCCCGCACTTGATAAACCACCAACTGTGAGTCACAAAAGATTTCAACTGATTTAATCCCGAGTTCTCCAATGAGCCTCAAGCCCGCAATCAGTGCTTCATATTCTGCTTTGTTATTTGTAGCTGGGAAATCGAGCTTCAAAGCATAACAGATTGATCGGTTTTCCGGAGTTATAAGGACTACGCCTGCGCTAGAACAACGGTCGTTTGATGCCCCATCAGCGTATAATTTCCATCGGACGGGAGGAATGACGTCGTGATTATCCGGTTCGACGGGAAAGGTAAACTCAGCGATGAAATCTGCTAATGCTTGCCCTTGGATGGCTCTTCGTGGTAAGTAGGCGATATCGAATTGGCTCAATTCGATGTTCCATTTTAGCAATCTTCCAGAAGTTTCCGGCCGTTGGAATACCTGCCTCAGGGGTTGATCGGTATAAACACTGATTGAATGTGCTTGAAAGTATAGGCGCAGCTTACGTGATGCAATCACCAAGCAATAAGCCAATTTCTCGATTTTAGGGTAATTCCTCTCCGCCCTCGTTAAACGCTTGTTAACATAATACACCGGCCTCTGGACTCGATCCTCCTCATGAACTAAGGCCGCACTTATCGCATGCGGGGATACAGCCAAGTATACGTATAGCATCTCGTGGTTTACTGGTTTTGACAGCATTGGTGGACTCTCCAGATGCCTCACCAGATCCCGGAAGGCTTCCTCACAACTGGGCGTCCACTCAAAATTCCTCTTTCCTCTCTTTATTATGTCAAAGAATGGGATGCACTTGTCAGTTGCCCTGGATATGAATCGACTTAACGCAGCTACTTTTCCATTTAAGCTCTGCACCTGCTTTATAGTCCTGGGCACTTGCACATCTCGGATAGCTTGGATCTTTTCTGGGTTAGCTTCGATTCCTCTAGCATTGACGATGAATCCCAAAAACTTCCCCGATGCAACGCCGAAGGAACACTTCAGAGGGTTGATCTTCATCCCATAAAACCTGAGTATGTCGAACATTTCAGCCAAGTCTCGAATGTGGTCGTTTGACCGTCGTGACTTCACGAGCATGTCATCCACATAGACTTCCATCGTTCTACCCAGTTGGTCCTTGAACATTCGATTCACTAAACGCTGGTAAGTCGCTCCTGCGTTCTTCAATCCAAAGGGCATCACTACATAGCAATAAAGCCCGACATTCGTAACGAAGCTGGTGTGTTCTTGGTCTGGAATATGCATCGGGATTTGGTTGTACCTGGAGTATGCATCCATGAATGATAACAGCTCGTGTCCTGCGGTGGAGTCGACCAACTGATCGATCCTAGGCAACGGGAAACTATCCTTTGGACATGCTTTGTTCAAATCGGAATAATCTACGCAAGTCCTCCACTTCCCATTCGCCTTTTTTACCAGCACGGGGTCGGATACCCATTCAGGGTAGAGGGCGTCGCGGACGAACCCATTTGCTTTGAGTTTTTTCACCTCCTCTCCGAGAGCAGCGGACCTCTCCGGGTCCATTCCTCTCCTTTTTTGTTTAACCGGGACGTATTTCGGGTCTATGTTCAACATATGACTCGTGATGGCGGGAGAGATCCCACACATATCAGAATGCGTCCAGGCGAAAACATCAAGATTCGCCCGGAGGAAGTCGCTAAGGTCTTCAGTTATCGCGGGGCTAAGATGTGATCCGATCTTTAGTATTCGCGATGGGTCGTCACGACTAACTGAAATGTCAATTGTTAATTCAGCCGGCGCTGCCTTCTCTTCCCTGGGTTTCTCATCGTCGTCTCTCGGATCTATATCTCTGAAGATCCGAGAACTATGCCCGAGCCAGGGCTCGGGCACTACTTGTCAATCATCCGTATTAAGGATGCGGACGGGATTGTCCACAACCTTTCCCTTCTCCCTCCGATGGGCCTCTCGGAGCTCAGCCACATAACAGGAACGACCAGCTGCTTGGTCGCCATGAACAATACCTACTCCTTTGTCAGTTGGGAACTTCAAAGTTAAACACCATGGGGCTAACGCTGCCCTAAACTCAGCCAGGGCCGGCCGGCCCAAGAAAACATTGTATGGAGAATCCACATCCAAAACTACGAAGGGTAGAATTCGCACCCTCCGACGCTCGCCTTGTCCCAGTTCAACTGGTAACTCAACGTACCCCACGGCGTCGGTCGCTGCGCCGTTAAAGCCGTGTATACGAGCCTTGGACGGTTTCAGGTCTTTTGTTTCCAGTTTCATTTGGTCATAAGCCTTCTTGAAGATGATGTTGATTGAACTTCCGCAATCAATCAGAATTCTTTTCACATATGCTGGTCCGATCGTCGCAGATATGACCATCGGGTCGATGGTTGGGGCCTCTACTTGATCAGCATCTCTGTTTCTGAACACTATATCGTCCGTCATTACGCGCTGCTGCTTAGCAGGGGTCCCATCATCCACGTTCGAACAGCACTCAAAATCTGCATGCTTCAGGGAGCTTTCATACCGCTCCATCTCTTGCCAATTCTTATCTGCGGGGTGAGGTCCGCCGATAATTGTATTTATGACCAGTCTGCCTACGGTTCGGGCAGGCTCCTCAGGATGACGCGGAGCTGGTGCACGACCTGGGTTGGACGTTCCCTGTCCTCCTTCCTGTGGATCCTTCACAAATTCTTGCAACTTCTTTTGCCTGATCAACTTCTCGATAGCGTCGTGCAGGTGTCTGCATTCTTCCGTATTGTGCCCATAAGTCTCATGGAAGCGACAATATTTCCCGGTCCGCTTCTGTTCCTCGGTTGATTCTTTTGGACGTGGCTTTCTGTACTGAAAGGTATTTCAGGTGGATAGGTAGATGTTCTCAAGTGGCGCGTTCAGCGGAGTATATTCGTTGTAGCTTGGAATTCTCGACTTCCACTTCCCCGCTTCTCTCTTCTTCCCTTGATTTTTTCCTCCAGACTCCTTAGGCTGTCCAGGCTTGTTTTGGACATTGACTTGGACCTTTTCCGAGCTGTCTCCGGACTGCTTCACAGCAACGTTGCTCTTCATAGACTCTTGGACAGGTCCTGGTGCCTTATCTCGTCGTACCCTCCTAGCTTCCTCTCTTCTTATGAACTGGTGTGCCTTTGAGTAGAAACACTCTAGCGTGGTCGGAGGCTTTCCTGCCAACCAGTCTCCAAATTCAGACTCCGGATCCACACCTCTCATCACAGCCATTATAATTGCATGAACATTGGGATTACTGACTTCAGTTGCCGTGACATGGAACCTTTGTAAATATTCCTTCAATGACTCCTCGGGACTTTGGATTACACTTGACAGAGACATTACGTCCATCGGACGAGTAGTGTGTATCCTGAACTGCTCAATAAACTTCTTTGCCAACTCCTCGAAATTGGATACAGACCGCGGAGGAAGTCGGGTAAACCACATAGTAGCGATCCCAGATAGAGTAATTGGAAATCATCTACACTTGGTGGCATCATTTGCTCTAGCTGAATCCATCATCCATTCGTACCTCATGACATGTTGTCTGCGGTCAGTCTTTCCCTCGTACGCAGGGATAGTTGGCATACTAAACTTTCTTGGGTACGCCGCCTGTAACACAACATCCGTGAACGGAGTGTGACTTCTTGACACTCCCCAATCATCGTTTGATAAGCCCTGATTTTCTTTCATTAATTGCCTGATCATGGCTGTCAGATCTGGTGTCTGTATGGAAGGCGGAAGGTTAGAGTCTGTTCTACGCGCCTGTCCATGCTGATGCCTCCTCTCCTGGCGATCTACCAATCGTGCGTCTTGAGGTTTGACATCGTTAGCGTTTTGATGATCTGGGCCTCCATCCTCCATTTGTACTTCGGTCCTGAAGTTTCCAGCTCTTGCTTGGTCATGGTCTCCAGCTGTTTGAACAGCAGCTTCTGCTCGTGCAGCTTCAGTCTTGCGGCGTCTGCGCCTGGGAGGTTCATTAGAGGAAGTAGAGCTGTCAGATGAGGAATAAGGAGCGGGATTGCCCCCAGCATTCTGTTGCTGCTGTTGAGTGAGCTGTGCCATCAGGTTGGCGTTAGCTTGCATTTGCTCTCCTAGTTGTCTCCTGCTTTCCCTGAGCTCTCTCATCAAGTCGTTGAACTCTATTCTGGTGACAACTGGAGTTTGGTCCTGGGCGGCAATCCCTTCACCCGGAATTGCTGGTTGGTTGCTAGGTCCTGCTTGTTGCACGCTAGCAGTCTCGCGGGCATTCGTATTATGAGAAGCTGACCTGGTACGTGGTCCTGCCATTGTAGAGTTATTGGTATGAACTCTGAGTAGAATCAACGGATGTCCTATCAGTGAGTCGGAACTTCTTTGGGGGATTTGTTCAATCCAGTAGCTTCAAAGCAGATCCTTGAGGTCTGAGAATTCAATTCTCAGTGAAAGCACCAAAGTGTTAGCACCAAAATTGGTCACTAACCTCGTAGAGAAAGATTGTGTAGAGATATAAGTGATGAAATCAAATTAAACAGAGAAGACAATGCTAATTTAAATGCTGAAAGTAAGAACACCAAATTTATAGTGGTTCAGCGTAATTGCCTACGTCCACTTTAACTTTTATTGATCCTCTTAGTTGATGATTACAAATACAATTCGTGAATCAAACGCTTGAATGAAGTTGTTAAGTAGAGGAGATGAGTCTCAAAAATGGCAGAGTTTCCCCGGTGTTCTCTCCTCAAAAAAGGATCCTCTTCACTGTGACCCTGCCCCTCTATTTATAGACAAAGATGGGCTGGACTTCCCAAGTGGGCTTGGTAGCCGAACGCTCTAGCCCAGGTGTAGTGTTCGCTGCATGCCGAACCAGGTATGCCGAACGCTTTGACGCCGAACAGTCCTTTCCATGCCGAACGGTCCCTTCCATGCTGAACAGTCCTTTCTAAGCTGAATGGTTCGTTTGATGTGTGGGAAGTGCAGGATGGTTGCAGTTGAAGCCGATCGTAACTCTATCTGAAGCTCTTGATCGAATGATGCATGCTGGCCGAACGATAGTGTCATGTTGAGTAGTTATGTCCACCGAACGTCTTCTGGATGCCGAGCACTCCTGTTGCCGAGTTCTATCGATGCCGAGCGCTAGCTGACGCCGAGCATTGGTTGACGCCGAGTGCTAGTTGACGCCGAGTAGCCTGGTATGCCGAGTACTTCGCTGAGTACTATCTTATGCCAAGTGTCATGGATGCTGGGTACGCTGGATGCCGAGTACTTCGCCGAGTACTCCTAGATGCCGAACACTCTCTGATGCCGAGTCCCTCTAGATGCCGAGTACTTCGCTGAGTACTATCTGATGCCAAGTGTCATGGATGCCGGGTACGCTGGATGCCGAGTACTTCGCCGAGTACTCCTAGATGCCGAACACTCTCTGACGCCGAGTCCCTCTGGATGCCGAGTACTTCGCCGATCACTCCTAGATGCCGAACACTCTCTGACGCCGAGTCCCTCTGGATGCCGAGTACTTCGCCGATCACTCCTAGATGCCGAACACTCTCTGACGCCGAGTGCTACCTGATGCCGAGCCCTAGTTGCCTGGTCAAATCTCCAGGAAACAGTCTTCTTAATACCTAAATTAGAGTTAATGTTTCATGAATCTAAATGAGGCTCACCAACATCTAAATGAAGACTTTAGGATCATTCTAATCCCTGGGAAAATTTCCAAATACATATTAAAGTGGGTGGATCACAAAGGCCTAATTTCAGATAATAACTTGTAGCCCCCATTTACAGCTATTGGCTATTTCCCACAAGGAGTTCGTAGGTGACACTTATCATATGCATTAATGGCTATCGATTACAGGCCTCATACCTTTTGAATCAGAATTATGATTAACTAACTGACTAGATAACGATGTATTAATATGCTAATTTATCATGAAGCATACACATAAATATGATAATGATCTAACAATAGAAAATATGACTTACTTTGAATTTAGCAGGAAAAATAAAGTTATAAAGAGCGAGAAAGTTATGAAATTTTTGTCCTAAATAACAAAAGCTTCTTTCATACGGGTGGGGAGGGGAAAAATGTTAGCCATAAAATCCACTTTGGAGTAGAAGTATGAAAGAAGGTTAATGAGAGTATTAGGTTTCGATGAAGTTACATGCATGGATTTTGACAAAAGGTCACAAGAAGACGTTTCGAAGGAATTAAGAAGGGTTTGAAGGAGTCAGAGGCACCAGCTGCCCTTACCAGTAATAAACAGTGTGAAGGCTTTCGATTCAGATGGAAGTAGGACTGCCCTTCGCCACTTTCAATCTTTCGACACAAATGAATAAGCAAAGACAGCTTCGGACCCCCTTTCGAAGGCAATGAATTATAATCTCCCACTTCCGCCCCCAAACCTTTCGAAGCCAAAGGTTTTGCCTTCATAACAACCCTTTCGAAAGCATATCCAAGCCTTTCTAACTGGTAAAGGCCAATGACATCAGGAGAAGGTTCTGTGTCGATCAACAAATAAACATTTGGAAGCTACCAACAATGTCGAAACCATTAGTGCTTAAATATTTTTGAAGCCCCTATGAAAAGCCTTCGACAAAGTCGAAAGGCTCCCATCATTAATTCCAATGACAACATGGCAACATGAAGAGAAAGGCGCATTTGAAGACCTTCCGACAATGTCAAAAGCAGTTCTGGAGAAGGCGAAGAAAAGGAATACTAAAGACCCAACAAAGGGAAAAGGTTGAAAAAAGACCCTTTCGATCTTTCGAAAGTCTAGAGGGAAATAAGAAAAGTTCAGGGTGAGCCAAAGTATTCGAAAGAGACACCTTTCGACAGCGTCAAAGGCAAACGAGGCCTTCCGACCAAGTCGAAAGGCATGAGGTGGCATATAAAAAGAGGCCTTTCGACCAGGTCGAAGGCATAAGCGTGGAAGGGGGGCCGATCTGCATCTATAAATAAGACCCAAGAGGTCCAGTTTTTGGGATCGAATTTTGGGAATCCTAAATTATTTCTCTTACTCTAATTTCTTAGCTGCAACAAAAATCTTCGTAAAACCTAAATCAATTTGGGGATAAAGCTTCTAAAATTGTAACTTATTTTCAATCATTAATAAAGAGGAGATGGCGGATTCATTAAGGATTTCGATGATGAGGAAGATCATATTGATCATTAGCTTGTCTAATGATCCATTGCACATGATTCTATCTTCTTCTCTTAACTTTCTTTTGACTATGCAATGCATAGGATCGACTTGGGCATATACAGTCGAAACGCATCACCATCGAAACCAATATAAAAGAATGAAAATAAGAATGGTGATGGGGTTTCAACATTGGTGAATTTATGAAATTGGGGATATTCAGGTCGATCTTATACAGGAAAAACAAAGTGGAGCTTAGGCAATTATTAGCTAGACCTGTTTCGAATGAGTGGAACCCCTCGCGACCTGATCGAAAGGATGGTTCTGAAGGAGTTCCGGTTTATAATTGGCTAATGCTTGATTAGAGAGGTATTCTTTCGAAAGGGGTTCATATCCAGCTACATATTTAACTCTTTTAAAGGGGTTCCTCTATAAAAGAAGCGTAACCGCCAGGGTCGAGAGCAGTTATCTCATATTAGTAAAACGTGCATCCCTTTCGACATTGTCGAAAAGACCAGAACATACCTTTTGACATGATCGAAAGGAATGGAAAGCTAAAATGAATAGTTGCTTCCGACCCATTCACAAGAAAGGTTTCGAATGAGATGCTACTTCGTTAGCCTGTATTTTTGAGCTAACTCCTTAATCCTTTTCGACTAAGTCAACCCGGTCGAAAGGTTGGTTTCGAAGGAAGAGGTCTTCTCAACAATTTGGTTTCATTTGAACTCTATTACCTTCCATATAGCTTTGGTGATGTTGACAAGTTTTCTTGTTAACAATTAGAATATTGAAATTAGATTTAAATGAATTAATTGCTAAGTGATTTTAAGAAATTTTGAAGCCCACATGCCTCATTTATTGCCAACCACGTATGATGAAAGGATGAAAGGTTTCGAATGTGATTTGAAAATCCAAAGGAACAAATTAAAGGAAGGAAATAAATTTCTATCCTTTATTCTTCTTTGCGACTCACTTTAAAACACATTAATGGAATGATTTTTATCCTTTTCTCTTAATTTTATTTAATGATAAAACTATAAGATGGGAGTGAGGATCTGATGTGAATTATTGAGGAATTTAATATGGAAGGTTTTAAATGAGGGAATTGAAAGAGTTTAATGTTTCGTTTAAAACAAATTCTCTTTTATTCATTCTTGAATTTCTCCTGAAAATTTATTTTTCTTCCTCCCTTCTCTTCATCCTTCCATGGCCGAAATATCATGGCATCAATGAAGAAAAAATCCTAAAATCCAAAATCCAAACTAAATCAAAATAAATGGTACTTGTTATCTCTAATGGTTCTTGCAAAATCTATAGGTCGATTCAGCTATTTATTTATCATTCAAGGTGCAATTTTTTGGCTACATCTTAACGTAATTTTCAATTTTATTTATTCAAATATTTGATCATGTTCACATAATTTGAATCCTTCACATGCTTCATACCATATGTTTATATATATTCATATTGTAATATAATTTAGTTCCCCTTTTTCCACACCACAATTAATTCATATTGTTTGTACAGTTTGATTCTTAACCTTTTGTAATGAATTTATGTGTGCCTAAGTTGTCCAATTCATTTTGTTGTAGTTTTGGAATAATTTTTGACTGAATAGATTTAATTAAATATATATGTGTTATATGTTTATTTAAAAAAATTTGATTGAAAGCAATTTTGATTAATTTTGATTGAAAATAATTTTTGATTGAAAACAACATAAATTACACTTTTAAAATGAATACATGTGTTACATGGTTGTTGTTTGAACATATTTTGTTTGGTTATAGATGTATAGAAGTTAATTCGACTTAAAAATCCATCTGTGTACTTTATGTAAATCTTAAATAATTTTTCCTTCATAAGTTGAAAGTTGGATTGTTAACTTTAATTTTATATATGGAATATTTGACTGTAATATTTACATGTATGTGTTGTTTTAAATATTAAAATATGGTTTGCAATTATTTAAATATGGATGTGTGTTTATGTATGTTATTTTAACAAATTTTTTATAAAATGGACAATTGTGTAAAACTATAAAATTCAAATTTAATTTCCTTAACTATATATCCATCATTATATATGCATATATTTTAGATATAAACTACGAACAATAAAGGCATATATAAAAGGAGAAATGAGTCCATACTTTAGATATAAACTGCGATCACATTGGCTTGTACACTTCATATATGTAGCACTTGAACTTTATACAAATAGTTTATTTGATAGACTTATAAAAGAACTTTTCTAAAAAAATAGATAAAATAAAGAATTTATTTAAAATATTTTAGATTGGATCTAATTCCACTTTGAACTTTAGATTGGGACGGTTCCTTCATACTGGGCGATCTACAATATTTTAGATTGGATCTAAAATTTACTTTAGATTGGATATAAAATCCAATAGATCCAAACTAGGAAAATCTTTTGAAATCTACCTATTTCATCCGCTTTCGACTGGCTTAGTTCCTTCATGCTAGGCGATCAGCATTTGTTAAAAGCAACAACTAAAATAGGGTGAGATCAAATCTACTCTAAGCTCAAGGAGATGCGAGTTCCTAATAAAATTTAATCTAAGAATAGGACAAGGAGTTAAGATGTGAGATTCATTTGTAAAATGTGAGTTTCAGATAGTAATTCGAGGACTTGTGTAACGATCCACAAATTTCCATATCAATGGATAGTAAAATTATTATTTTCACTACCAGATGAACTTATGATGGAATACAACTTTAGATGATGTGGTAATTTGACCCATAAAATAAGTTATGGATGTTTTCGATCTATAAAAAATATAATGGCCATAACTTTTATAGGAGCATATTTAGCCTGACACCTATTCAAATGAATTATATTATGGTTTCCCGTTCGATATAGTGGTCATAATAGAAATTTAGCCAAGCGATATAAGAGATATGCAATTTTGGATTTTTCCTGTTTTAGATAGATTTAGACGTGATTGGGCTTAAACCCGTAATTAGGCCCAGCTAATAATTTTGGTATTTTGGTAGTTATAGAAATTTGAGCAGTCTTATATCATTTCTTCTTCTTTCAAAAATAGATCAAATCCTTCATAAACTCCATCACTGCCTTTAGCATCACTAAATTATTCAATTTTTAGTTAAAACAAGAGATTAAGGCATGATAGACTTGAGATCCGTAAGAAATTAATAAAACATTTTGGGAGGGAATTTCATGATTTTGCTGTATTAATTCGAATTTCATTAATTTTGGCTTAAATTTATCGATCGATGGTCTATGATTGCTTGCTTACCATATATGCTTGCTTATAATATATGTTTATATATGTTTAGAAATGCTTTGGATCGATTTTCAAATAAAACACCTGAATTTTAAATCTGATTTGACAGTTTAAATAGTTTTCGACATGAATTGACATGATTTGGATATGCATATGATTGTCCGGACTTGTTAATGGTTGATGCTTGAATTACCATGATATGATGCTTTTACATTTGTTCTTTTGTTGTCGTCATGACTTATTGATGGTTGAAATACTCATGCGGTGAATTGGGGTTGGATCATTCTATTGGTGAAGATCATCAAGTGTAGACGAATCCTGTACGATGATATCTTTGATTCGATTATATAAAGTATGGAAGATCTATAGTCATAGTACGAGCTTCGTTGAATAAACTCTAGAGCATTCGGAGCTGGATCGCTACAAAGAGGATTACATATTGATCGAAGAAATAAAAGAGTTAGATCAATGTAGAAATTCGGCCAAGGCAAAAGACACAGTTATTTTTAACTAAGTGATGGATCGGCACCAACCCATATGGATCGTCACTGATCCATGCAAAAAGTGGAAGGTTGCATTTTTGAGAGCTTTGGACTTATAAGAATTGAAGGCAAGTGAAGTTAAAGGAATTTGGCTAGTATATGGATTGGAACCAGCCCATATGAATATATGTCGATCTGTCAAGGAGTGTATACTTGGCATTGTTTGAATTTGGACAGCAACTAGAGTGATATCTAGCTATATACATAAATTGTAATAATCCATTATGGATCGGTACTAATCCATGCTTCAGTGTCGAATGATTGTGAGTTATATTGTGGAGTTACCAGGAGCATCTAGTTATCGTCTAAGCAAGCAAGTTCAATATTATAATAGCTTATGCAGTGGACAGTGTTTCTACTATCGATATGTGTGCTATGGGATCATAGATAACTCGAAGGTTTTGATGTATGCTTGAAAACATGGAGTAGGTAGGGACGCTCACTATGGATTGTACGATGTGATCTGTACCTTTGGACCTTATGACATTGGTCTAGTTCCCAGTTGTCTGAGTAGGTAAGGATTCGACCATTGATGGTTGTAACAACCCACATTTCCTAACACACCGATCCAAAGTTCAGAGTGACTTTCGTACTCACGTCCTGCCAAGAAATACGAGCTGTTAGGTTTTTAAACAATACAGAGCATGATTATAAAGCAAAAAATTTAAGATATTCTAAACTTTCAGATCTCATAGTGGAAGGAATTAAAAATATCAGTGCTAAAAAATAGACATCTCAAGAAAACAATCTCCAAAATGCATAATTTCCATATACATGTTTCCGAGGTGCAATAAAAATTTTACAAACTTTTATTACAATAAGAAACTACATGATGATCAATAAAGAATATGACAACTCCAACGTGAAGCTCCTTTCTCCACGTACTATGCCCCATCAATTGCTAACCTGTCATCCTATGGTGGGGGAAAATGGAAGAAAAAATGATGAGTCAGACCGAAGTTTAGTGAATTAGTACAAATTTACAATATGTTGATCATGTGCAGTTAACTTTATTTCTACTCTAGATGACGTAGGGTGTACTACAAGTGTCCGTGAATTCCTAAAGTCCGTTACTTAAGGGTTCCTGTCTAATACAAACCTATACTACAACTTATGTAGGCTACTACAAGGATCAAACTACATGTCGAACCTTGCAACCAACGATCGACCACCACTCCAGGAGCTACTCAATATGTAAAATACTGCCACTAGTTTTCTGTGGGAATACGTTCCCACTACCATCACGACCACTAGGCTACCATTGAAATAAATTTCCGCATATATCACCACAGAATGCTAATGTGGAAACTACTCCACACTTATATAACCTTCACTAGGCTACTAGGGAACCGATATTTCCCCTAACTACGACCACTACATATAACCCAACTACGCACTAAGGGGGAAACCGCAATGTGAATTCATCGAAGTGTCTCATCGTCCGCATCCGTATCTACCTCTCGATTGTAGCATTGGCTTCTTGTTGCACACCCCAGGATCCTCCATTGGATCTGTTATCATCAAAAACCACTATTGATTGAAACCTTAAAGAATACAAAAGGAGGATCCATAAAGACTGATAGTAATAGCAAGACCTTTCGAAAGAGTTGAAGGGATGCTTCTGCAAAAATTTAGATAACCAATGCACTTTCAAAGATGTCGAAAGGGGACAGAGACACCCTTTCGCTTCAATTAATCTCTTTTGAAATGGTTGCTTCCGCATGCATAAAGGTGTTTCAAATGTTTTAAAGGAACTTTTTGAAGGCAATAGATTACAAGCTTCCGCATGAGCGCCAAAGCTTTCGAAATAGTGGATTTTGCCATCATTTACCTTTTGTAGAAGAACATTTCGCCAAAGCTACCCCTTCGAAAGCATAGATTAGCCTCTCGAATCGGTTGAAACCATCCATAATTATAAAGGAAAGCTTACATGAGTACAATATGACTTCCTCAAACACCAAAGGATGGGGGTTTTGCATCAATCAACAAGTAGGCATTCGAAAGCCACCTTCCGCATTAAATCCTTCTACTGTGCTGCAACTCATTCGAAGCCCTAAAGATACACCTTTCGACAGTCTCGAAAGCCCGCATCCTTATTTTCTTGCAATAGCACATCAACAACAAAGTGGAGGGCGCATCTATACTTTTTGATGAAGTCAAAAGCACTCAAGTTCTATTCAAAAGCAAAGTTAGAAGGACGCCCTGAATTTAGCAGCATCAAAAGATCTTCAAGGCACCCTTTCGACTAGGTCGAAAGGACTGATTTGTAAAGGTCCAACCCGCACCTATAAATAAGACCATAGGAGTATTGTTTTGAGGATTCAATTTCATTCACTCAATACTTGTTCTTTCTTAAGTTTGTAAACCCTAATTCTAAAATCAAGTTGGGAATTTTACCTTTTTGTAATATTTAAGCTCCTTGTATTCAGGAAAATTATTATTGAAGCATGTAGAAGGCATTTTCGAATAAATTGATTGATCTTCTGCTTCTATATGGTTTTGGTTATGGATTACAAGTATCAATTTCAATCGAAAGGTTACCTTTCAAAGGAGTAGAAACCTTTTGATTCAATTAAAACCCTTAGATCCATTAGGACCTAACCTTTAATCACATAATCACTTCGGAAGAATCTTAAGCTAATTCAACTAATTCAAAAGGTAATTTTGAAGGAATTCCAATTGTATCGACCATTTTGAAAGTTTATATATAAGGAGTCCCAATTGCCTCGACCTTTTCGAAAGGTGGAGATATAAAACACCTAGATTGTTTGGAAAAAGGGATTCGAAAGGTTCAAACTTTCTTAGTCTGTTCGAAAGGTGGTTTCGAAAGGAACACTTACACTTTGAACTTTGCTTTGGGGTGTTGACAAGTTTTCTTGTTAACATTTTTGGCGCTAGAAGGAGGGGTCGAACCTCCATCTTTGTTGAATTCCCAACTTTATTTTCCTTTAACCCTATTTTATTCCAAGCTTACCTTAGACCTTGCACCACCATGCTTAGAAAAATTAGAAAGTCCGAGCAAGGATCCTCGGAGCCACGCTTAATTGGATTCTCTCATGGAACGATTAAAGGTGCTAAGCCATATGAAGAGAAAATGCTAAGATTACAGGCTATGAGAATCATTAAGAAAAAGAAGGCTGAATCTTATGATCTGGACAAGTGGAGCTTAAACCCCTTCCACATTGGTCCTACAGCCATCTTTGTTTAGCGGGAACAAAGGATGAGAGTGATAACTTGTTTGATCAAATGAAGAAGACAATTCAATTCTATACCGAAGGCACTATCTTTGAAGAGGGGATGATGGCTGATTTTTACACCTTTGTACAAAAATGGCATCAAGCAACAAGCGGAACATTACCTACATGTGAGTTTCAAAAGATTTTGAAAAGGAAATTGGTCATTGAGGGTGAAGCTTCTGAATCAAGCAATAAAAAATCTAGAAATCTTCCTCAAAAGACAAGCATCAAATCAAGAGTCCCTAAGGAATGCAATCTGACTACATCGATTGAGAACATGTATTTAATAACTAGGGAGGAACTCAACTACTGGCCATCCTAGAAGAAAAAGCCCAAATACGAAAGGAATCGGGGAGGATCCTATTGTCACTAGCACATGATGAATGGGCACGAAACGAATCAATGTAGAGCACTTAAAGGAATGGTGGTTAACTTTTTCAAACATGGCAAAATCAATAGATATGTAAAGCAATCTTAATCGAAATCAATAAAGCACCACTTTTCTAAAAAAAATCTACATGGTCGGGAATAGAATTCTACTAAAAATTGGAAATTACCTTAAACGGTCATAAACCTTTGTCCATGCCTAATTGGCCAGGTAAAAGTGCCACCTGGAGGGAGGTTAGAGTAAACCTTTATTCACGCCACGCTATGGCCAGGTTAAAAAATCAACAAGCCTTTGATCGTGCCACGCTATAGCTAGATCAAGGTGCCCCCTGGAGGAGGGAAGGAGTAAGCCCTTGGTCCTGCCACGCTATGGCCTGGCGAAGGCACCAAATAAGCCTTCAGTCCCGCCACACTATGGCCTGGCTGGAGCACCTCCTGGAGGGAGGACAGGGTAAGCCCTTGGTCCCGCCAAGCTATGGCTTGACCAAGGCACCAAACAAGCCATCAGTCCCGCCTAGAAGGCCTGCTGAAGCGCCTCCTTGAGGGAGGTTGGGTAAGTCCTTGGGTCCTGCTTGTGGATAAGTTAACCAAGCGCACCGGACAACAACGGACTAAGACGCCCAAGCCCGAGAAGCGGCACACCAAAAAATGACAACATACAGAGCCTAAAACATGGCACATGTCAAAAGGATCAAAACCCAAAGAGTGGCGCAAAACAAAAGGATCAAATACGAATCTACACGCTTCAATTAATTACAAAAAGAGGATTTTTGGACTTCATTTATGCCCGGATCTGGGTTTCGAGTCTCTCACCATTGATTTTTGGACTTCACTGACTAATGCCCGAATTTGGGCTTCGGGACCTCTGTTATTGAAGACCTCTATTATGGATTTCTGGTTTTCTACTAATTCCTGGATCTGTCTTACTAACACCCAAATCTGGTTTTCGGATCTTCTATTATTTCCAGATAAGGATCTCTGGACGTTTATTATTAAACGATTATTCTTGATCTTCTATCGGTTATTTTTAAAAGAGGATTTCTAAACTTCTATTATTAATGCTAGATTTGGATTTCAGGCCTTCCATTTTTAATTCCATAAATAGTCAGATTTATGGTCTTCTCTTATCATTACCAAAGCTGGATCTCAAGACTTCTGCTCGTTTCTAATTGTGGATTTTCTTCTCACTTATTATTTTCACATTATGATATGTTAAACTTCCATTACTTATATTTTTGGAATTAACAAGATTCCTTATACTATTGCCAATAGGATAAAGAACCACTAAATATATTCTTGCATATATTTTGAATTAAGGATAAGAAATGTTGTCTACTTTGTACTTTTCAGGAAAACTAGATCAATAAGGAAGACTGGATGGGTTGACAAATACAAAAACCATAGTCAAAGTTATCAGGAAGCAAATTCAGAAACGACATCGTATAAACAAGCAAAGGTTACATACCAGGTGATATTTACATAATTTACATAATTCATAAAATTATATACAAGTATATAACATAAGTGTATGTTTCATAGATCTTGAACAACCTTATCTAGATTCTCAGTGATTAAACGATCGACAATATGGAGAATCACTATATAAAGAATTTCTTTCAGCTTCCTTTCCTTCTTCGTAATTTCATCAGCATCATCAATGGATTCAATACAAGTCTTCAAAGCATGGTTGAATGCTTTGTTGGCACCTTTAAGGGTCTTTTTTATCCTTTCTAAATGGGTAATGTGCTTTCGAAGAAGACATTTTTCATGTTCAAGTTTTTGAATTCTAGCTGCATACTCATTACTGCGCCGTGAATATCTTACTTTCTGTTGGTCGTCAAAATACCTCATCATTTCAAATTTGACCTTCCTGCACCATTCACCCACTGCCTTCTCAATTAAACCTGGGGGAGGGTTAACCGTAGTTGGAAATTTTGAATAGCTAGAGATGAAGACCTTGTCGATTTCACAATAGACGAGGCGATTAGAGAAGTTGGTAAATTAATATTTTGAATGTCACCCCTATGATAAATTCTAGGGATTTGCATTGGGCTTGACTATCTTTTAATTTTATCTCCAAATTGCTTATCTGTTTGAGAAGCTTAGACATTTCTTGATCAACGTCAATCGAGGGGTTTGATTTAATTTGACGTTTTAATTGAGAAATTATTTCATCTTTATTCTGCATATCCGCTTTTAGACTAGTGAGATGATCATTGATGTCCCTAACAATTTCCCTTTGAAGCAAAAATTTCCTACGCTATTCCAACGCTTTAGTGTTGCCTTGAAGACGAGCAAACAGAGAATCTTTATGGAGGCTCCTCTTTTCAACATCCGCTACCAACCTATCTCTGATGCTGGTGAAATGACATAATGAATCTAATGAGAGCGGCGTGGTAGATAACTGTAACCCCTATTTAAACGAACAAAAAGAGGTTAATACTTATATTACAAATTTCTTTTATTACAATAATAGAGGTTACAACTCATGAAAGAAAAATAAAACAAAAAGTACAATCTTATTATTATAATCAAATACTTGTTTTATTACACTTAAAGTCGGGAAGAATTTTTAACTTTAATCAAAGAATTTGTTGAAAAAGTAACCTTTGAATCAAAAGGGGCATTAAACCCTTCTGAGGTAATAAATGGAGGATATTTGCTATAATCCCATTCTCCGGCAGGAGGACTATCACGACCGCATATTGATTTGGTATGATATGTTCGAATTTCCTTAAGAAGCCTTCCCTTTTCTTCACCACGAAAATCAAAATGAAGGTGGGGATGTTGCATATAAAGCCTCTATAGATCTCTGAGAAAGCAATACCTAGCTAATTTTGAGAATTTCAAGAGCGAGGCCTTTTCTAAATAATTTCGTCTTAATTTGACATATTTTCTTAAATAATCTCTATTAAAAGGACTGCTTGAGAGACGTTTACTCTATAATAATGTAACAAAATATTACTAAGTATAAAAGAAAACCAATCCGGAAAATTTACAGATTAATATAATTACATAATCAAGAATTTTCATCTGGTTCGTGCAAAATTGATTTTTTGAATAATTCGAAAATGAATTTATCCTTATAATATTTAAGTATTTCTGGTGGCAATTTGTGTGAGATTGAGTTGACTCATAGTAGGTTCCAATAAGCCGTTGGATGAGGATCAGTTCCAAATTCGTTCAAGTATCTCCTATGTAGATGTCTAAGTAGATCCCCGCTAAAATTACCCAAGTATGAAAAATCTACGGTTGGGTGTCTGCAATAAGCTTCGTATAGGAAGTCTACTAGGACATCCCTATCTTTAATCAATGTCCAAAAGAGTGTTATTAATTCACCGTTCTCTTCTAAGAGCTTGTTATATCGATGGCGCTCACTTTTCAGTCGAGGGGGCAACTTCCTGATATTTAAAGGATGCTAACACAACGGTGCTCTTATTAAGCTTATAATATTTGTCAGAGAGTGCATTATGTTCTTTTAGTTATTTATCTAACTCGCTATACAAGCTTTTTATTTCCGCTTGTTTTCTTTCAAGCTTTGGTTTATAAAGTTGATTAGATTTCTTCTTTATCAAAAATAGAAAGATATCAGCTACTGTTATCCGGGAAGTGAAAGCCATTTAGACAAAGAATTCCATACCCGAGAAACAGAAATTGAAGTTTGTAGGGTCTGTTTTTCCTTCTTATTCTCCAATATCAATATGAGCGTCTTTTCCGAGGAGATCAGAAGGCCCAGGAAGCTCAGTTTGACTTGCTTCATAACCACTAGGGTCGAGGATGACTTTCTCTAAAGCCTCGAGAATATCATTTCCATCCCCTCCATGAGAACCATCATAATCTCCTCCGCTGCTGCCATAACCCTGACCTCTATCCTTATTGTCAGGGTTATCATAATCATTATCATCGTCGTTGGCGCCTTCCTCAACGACTTCATCATCCTCATCATCTTCTTCCTCGTTAGAGTCAGAATTTGCTTCTATAGAAGGGACTTCAAAAGATAAGAGTTTTGCGGCATCAATTTCTTCTCTCTTAGGAACTTCGATCCCTTGCTCCACTTTTTTGATTTTATCCATGAATCTTTTGACCAGCATAGGATCGAGTGAGGGGAACCTTAAGTCTGGACACTTTTTGATATTGTCGGAATAAGCCAACATAAGAGCGTCCTCATAAGAATTCACAACGATGTCATTAAGAGAAGTACTCAAAAATTGCGACACCTATTGTTTGGCCTCAGAAATGGTTTTGATAGCCATAGTTAAAGAATTTTTCTTCTTCCCCAACTTCTTCTTGAAAAGAGTGCATTTCTTCTTGAGAGAAGATTGTTTAGCAATCATCCGGGCCTTTTCTTTCTCCAACCCTTGTAGAATCATTTTTAAAGAAAAATTCTCATCAGCTAAGAATTGCTTCGCCTTCCTATCCTCGAAAATGATGGATTTCGATTGAGCAAGAAAAGCACTTAACCTTTCTTGTTCCCTCATCGTGTTATCTTTAGCAGCAGAGAGGGAAGTAATCTGGTTATTTAGAGTTGAGACTTCTTCTTGAAGTTTAGACATCTCAGTGGAAGACCTTGAAGCGTTTTCATTGAGGGAGTACTAGCTTTTAGAAATCTAAAAGGAAAAATACGATATGAGTCAAAATTCGGTAAGAAATAGTAATAAGAAGGTCAAGTAGTATGAAACGTACCAGGAGTTGTTGTTCAATTATAGATCGATAATGTTTTGTCGGGTCAGGTACAGATGAAGGTGGATGAATAGAGGTAAATGAGGGAGAATTCATAATTGATTTTACCATCATCTCAAAATTATTTGGAGAAATCAGTAATGGTAGAGGGGTTCAACTCCTGAGAAGGAGTTGAAGTGCCCATATCCTTATACATCTGCTCGATGACACTGGGAGAATCAGACACAACAATGTGGGACATGAAGTCATCCTTTGAAAGGGTTATTTTGGGTTGGTCAATAAAAGCTTCAAGAGTAGGACCCTATAGAGTTTTGCCCACATCAACAGATTCAACCTCTTTTGAAGGAAGAGAAGATTAGACATTAGCAAGTTTAATTTTATTGATAGAAGAACCCCTCGCAGTCATTCCACTCAATTTTCTTTTAGCCATCATTCTTGACCTAGCAATGGCCTGGGTCAGAGCTGAAGAGCTAGATTCAAAAGTTGGAGGGAGTGGATCTTTTGTGGTTAATTTAGCAGAGGGATCAACCGCTAGAATACAAAACACATAGGTTAGAAAAGCAATCTAAAGAATAACACGATGGCAAGTTATAAACAATACATATAAGTTTACCAAGCCAATCAAGATAAATCGGAGACAACGGTGAAAAATATGTGGGGTTACCCAAAAATAGGAAGCGCTTGCCCTTGGAAGTGTGTTGGACAAGAGGAGGTTGTCCGAGAATCCTCTGGCCTATTGGGAGGAAAGAATGTTTTTGAGGATTGCTTGGGGTTAATAATTTAAGTCTATTCCCAATGCTACCAAAAGCACCAGTTAACGACTTCACGATTCTCTTCCCTTCCTCATCAGATCTTTAGGAGTAGGGCCTAATAAGAAAACTAACTCAACAAAAGAGAATAATTTAATGAAAAATGAAAATAACGATCAACTTACGAGGAGAAGAAAAGGCTCCGCTAATATTTGGAAAACATTTGACATAAAAGAATTGTGTTTCCCAATCTCTAAACTAGTTTACTCCCTCAGAGATTAACTTTTTATGGTGGTTGTCCCTAAAAATCTGGCTATTTAAATTACCGAGCTTAACAAGATGCATCAAATAATTTAGAACTTCAGCACTTAGAAAAGGAAGGCCTGACTCTAAGGTAATGATCTCTTAGGAGACAAGATATGTATAAACATTTGGTGATAGCTAAATTAGAGCTATGCCAAGGTGACCCAAGAATCTTGAGAAGAAATTGGGAATGCAATAAAACCGCCATGCCAGATGTGGATGGCAGTGTAAGTAAATATCCTTTAGGAGGACTCTAGATAGTGTCATTATAACCAGGTGGAATGGCTTCAACTCCCGTAATTCTAAAATCGTTAAGGATCGCTTCAACTTCATCTTGAGTGGTTATAAGAGAATGCCTCCTAACTGCTTCGGCCTTCTTTGGAGAAGACTCTAATTCTGAAGCTACATCCCTTTCAAGTTTCTTAGATGTCCTTTTCAAACCCATGATCCTACCAGGTGAAATCGTTTTATTAAAGTTATACTTTGTTTCATTATTAACACCTTTCGAAGATGTCGAAAACCTATTGCAATTATTCAGATATCCACCAAGGAATATAGTTCAATACCTTCGAAAGGGTGTTAAAGTTAATGAGAATCACGAGATTCATCGAGCTTTCGATAGTGACGAAAAGAAAGACCAAAACACACCATTCGACAATGTCGAAAGCCCGGAAATTTTTCACTAGTGATAGGTGCAACTATCCCCGCAATACTAATTTGAATATATACAGTGTTGAAACTATTAACAACGTATCCCAATCAGGTCAAATAAACCTTTTGAAAACTTCGAAACCCATGGATTTTATTTTACTTAAAAAATATGAATATTGTCGAAATGCTATACTCTCATTAAGTCAAAAGACTTGGAGCAAAGTGATTTTAATACAAATGAAAAGGTCTTAGGACGTTTTGACAATGTTTATAATGAGAAAATGACATTTATATTTCTGTTAACTATAACGGGTCTCAAACAAGTCGAAAGGGCAAGGTGGAGTTTGAAAGCATGCAAATGACTAGACTTGTCTCAATTTTGGGGGTTCAATCAAGTCAAAAGGATAGATAAGGTTTTTGACTGTAATAAAGATGTATTATTCTCAATCCAATTGATGGTAGGAGATATGAATTTCTAACTTTTAACATCTTCTAGAGTAAATTAAAATTGAACTTGGTTTACCCAAAATAAAGTTCAATAGCAAATCAAATTCACTTTTTATATACATTGAGTTTTGTATTCTTCCGAATAGAATTGGGCCTTCGAAGAGATCACTGTGTAGCCACTAAATTGAACTCTTCATGATGACTTCTTCGAATGGTGTCAGAACACATCAGAACATTTTTAGCTTTCGAAGAAGTTCATCTCATGACAGTAACATCAACCCCTTTGAAATGATCCATTTAAGGTGGATACTTGACTTCCTTTCAACCCCTTCGAAATGGGTTAGAAAATGAAGTAGAGTTAGTCACATTAATCCCTTTCGAAAGGGTTGGAAAATTAAGTTGTAATATTGGATTATTGCTTTACATGACTTAGCCTTCTCTTCGAAGTTACCAGAAAGGAATTCCATCCTGATTCACTTTCAACCCAATGCTTCTTAGATGTTGACAACAATATCGATTCGAGTTTAAATTCGCATCTAACAACAACGGAAACCCTAACTTTAGCAAATTCAAGCTCGGACCGTATTTGTCTTTGTAGATTAATCAAAATCGAAAAAAGACCTCTCAAACTAATTAAAATTAAGCATAATAGAATTTGAGCCTGAATTCGCGTACAACAATAGCAAATAACCCCAAATTTGACAAATTCAATTTCAAACCCAAAACTGATACCATAAATTAATCTAAATCACCATAAAAAAATGAATCTGAAGATCATTTATATGAACAATAAACTTGAATCATTCTCAAAAATTGAAACAGTGACACAAATTCGAACCTTGAGAATTGGAAACTGGGATTAAATGTGATAAATCGGTTAATATTATAAAACAATGAATGCGTACCTCGAATCCAAACTTGCGTCTATTGAAATTAGGAATTTAATAAGAAATTGAAATTTCTGATTCTTGCTTTGAGTTTTTAATTGCAGGTACATGCAAAAGAGGGAGAAGGAAGCTTGATTTTTAAGAGAATCAAATGCAAAGGACAAACCATTCGATCAAATTTAATTGAACGACCAAGATCCATGTGAGTATATGAAAAGGCAGGAATTTTTATGCTGAAAAAAGGTGTCAAAACAGTTGACATGAAAAGTCAAGAGCATCCCTTCGCTTGGGGGTGGGGGTGGGGGAAAGTGTTATCATCAAAAACAACTCTAACTTGATCGAAACCTTAAAGAATACAGAAGGAGGATCCATAAAGATTGATAGTAATAGCAAGACCTTTCAAAAGAGTCGAAGGGATGCTTCTGCAAAAAGTCAGATGAGCAATGCAATTTTGAAGATGTCGAAAGGGGACAAAGACACACTTTTGCTTCAATTAATCTCTTTCGAAATGGTTGCTTCCGAATGCATAAAGGTGTTTTGAATGTGTTAAAGGAACCTTTTGAAGGCAACAGATTACAAGTTTCCACATGTGCACCAAACCTCTCGAAACAATGGGTTTCGCCATCATTTACCTTCTGCAAAAGAACATTTGGCCAAAGCTACCCCTTCAAAAGCATAGATTAGCCCGTCGAATAGGCTGAAACCATCCACAATTATAAAGGAAAGCTTTCATGAGTTCAATATGAACTCCTCAAACACCAGAGGATGGGGTGTTCCACATCAATCAACAAGAAGGCATTCGAAAGCCACCTTCTGCATTAAAGCCTTCTACTACTCATTCGAAGCCCCAAAGATACACCTTTCGATAGTATCGAAAGCCCGCATCCTTTCCTACTTGCAACAACACATCAACAACAAACTGGAGGGCGCATCTATACCTTTCGATGAAGTCGAAAGCACTCAAGTTCTTTTCAGAAGATAAGTAAGAAGGACACCCTTAATTTAGCAGCATCAAAAGGTCTTCAAGGTACCCTTTCGACTAGTTCGAAGTGGTCCAACCCGTGCCTATAAATAAGACCCTAGGTGTATTATTTTGAAGATCCGATTTCATTCACTCAATACTTGTTCTTTCTTAAGTTTCTAAACCCTAAGTCTAAAATCAAGTTGGGAATTTTACTTCTTTGTAATACTTAAGCTTCTTGTATTCAAGAAAATTATTATTAAAGCAACTATATGGCATTTCTAAATATAGTGATTGATCTGCTACTTCTATATGGTTCTGATTACAGATTACAAGTATCAATGTCAATCGAAAGGTTACCTTTTGAAGGAGTAGAAACCCATTGATTCAATTAAAACCATTAGATCCATTAGGACCTAACCTTTAGTCACTTAATCACTTTGAAAGAATCTTAAGCCAATACAACTAATTTGAAAGGTAATTTTGAAGAAATTCCAATTGTATCGACCGTTTCGAAAGGTTGTATAGAAGGAGTTACAATTGCAACGACCTTTTCGAAAGGTGGTCTCAATGGAGATCTAAATCACCTAGATTGTTTGGAGAAAGGATTCAAAAGGTTTAAACTATCTTAATCTATTCGAAAGACGGTTTCGAAAGGAACACTTACACTTTAAACTTTGCTTTGGGGTGTTGACAAGTTTTCTTGTTAACAAGAACTATACCACTTCACATATGAAATTATGCATATTAGGATTCCTGTTATGTCAGGCCACACATCACGGCACATCCTCATCAGTGCTGCGCGTCCACCATGAAATTTTCTGTGAGTGCGATTTGTGATAAAAATCGCCCTTAGTCGAATAATTGACCCCCAAATTGGGTAAACTGCATTTACCCACCACTGCAACGACCTAGCGTCTGTTGATAGAGAACTCGCTTCCCCACTATCTCTAATCACTTAGCCCAAAATAGGTCCACAGAACAATGAGAAATCATATAAAAATTTATTATTATCTTGGGCCTTATGCCAAGGTTCAGATTCTATAATTTGCATGTTTATCGATCGACCACTAGCCCTAACTGGTTGATCGCTATTGGTCGACTGCTGGGGATCGGTTGTTGATTGCTCATAGGCTAAAATCTAGGGTTCATTATTTTTCTTATGTCAATTTTACTTCGATTAATTTCATTTCGATTGCAGTTTAAGGTGAACCTTAATCACTACTTTTGACTGGTCTATATTTCTCAATTTTAACTTCATTTCAATTTCAAATGTTCAATCAAGGGTTTGTTGATTTATTAATAAAAAGGCATACTGAGTTTATAGTTCTTAGATTTTACAGTTAAGTAATTAAAGGTTATGCTAGCATAAATATCAGATTTATCAAATTATAGTGAATTCAATTTCTACCCTAGTTATAGATTTCAATTTAGGGTTTTATAATTTCTATTTCAAATTACTAACACCCTAAATCAATCAGAACAAATTAAATTTGTTCCCACTTACCTCAAGCCTAAGCTCTTCATACTTGCTTTGCTTGAGAATCACACCTCTGTATGCTTGCTCTGCTTGCTCCGTCTAGATCCAATACATTATGTTCTTCTAGTTTTATCTTATTTTGATTTTTGATGAATTTCAGTGTTAGTGGAGAGGTTAGAATTGGATAGAGTTTCGATACAGTAAAATGTTATGCAGATTTTAGAGTTAAGTTAGGCTTGAATTTATAGGGGTTGGCAAATAGTTTAGGCCGTAGGATTTAGGCTGGTGAATCATTACAGTGGTCACGCATGTTTATCTAATACTTGGAAATGAAGTAACACATCACCACCGTTCAAACACGTCAAAAACCGTTCGATTTGATACAACTGCGACCAACAGCCTTGACCCTTGACTCAATGGCTACCGGTCGACCATCGACCTTCCTGGTCCCTTTATAAATTGGTGAATTTTTATTTTTAAGTTCTTATTCTACTCTAAATCCTTCCAATGCTCATAACTTTTCCATATTAACTCTAATTTCGAAACGTTATATATAAAAATCATCTAGAAAATCACTACGGACGCAAATGGTGCAAGTTTTGTAGCCAAGCTCCTACATCTGTGAAAATTTTCTTTTTTAGTCCTTGTTTTATTTAAATTTACATTCTCCCCCTTTAAAAGGATTTCACACCCAAAATCTCAAAGGCGGAAAAATGTAATTATACACACAACAACATATAACTACAACCATCTACTCATCTATCATCCATGGGCAATCATTGTCCTTAGAAATTTCCTAATGCAATATGTACATATATATGCAACCTGAAATGCACGTGAACCTATACTAATGCAAATTGTAGGTGGTCTATTGATCCAATTGACCTCTTTTCATGCAAATGCTCATGTCATGCATCCAAATGTATGTAATATACTAAGTGAATATACTTGCAATTCTATATGTATGCACAACTATTTCAACTCTTATGCAACATCCATATGCATAACATCCACTAGCATCACAGCAATCAAAAGGTAACATGATACAAACTATATATGTGTGTATATACCTAGAGGGTATACTGTCTTAAACATGTAAGAGATAACAGTCCCAACAATACATCCAAATACATCCATTTGCACCCATCATCCATAACATGTCCTATTGACATGTTTACGACCATTCCTACCATCCAATGGTCTCTACCTAGAGGGTATACCAACTTGGTCCTATACCTAAGTAATATATTCTAATAAGAATTAAATTGGAAATGTACCAGAGAAGAGTTCAGGATAGGTAGCTCGGAATTTCTCCTCAAGCTCCCATGTACTCCCAACTAGATCGTCTCACTACCAAACTCTAACCTGTTTAATTATTTCATTACAGAGTCAATTTTGTCCTATGCCCATAAATACAAATAGGTGCATGGTGAACATGATACCTACCTATCATTTTTAACTTTCCCTAACTTACACAACTTGTCCATGGTAACTGCATCACATAGATACTTCTGTAAGTACCTAATGATGGCTTTTTAATCATTTAGCCGTATTCTATCTTGGCTTGGGGATTTTCTACTGGTCTGTTTCCTTATTATGGACTCATCTCCATAGACTACCCCATATGTTCTTATTATACTTGCTTTTCTGCCTATCTTGTGCAGTCCTGTCCTTTATATGAAACAAATCTATCCATATTTTTCAACTGCACTTCTCATCCTTTACCACTGCCATAAACCTTTAACTGAATGTATGTGCAAAGGTAATTCTCTGTAATCCTTGCTACTAACTCATATGGTGTTGTCATGCACCACATTAAATAACTTAAGCATAAGTATGCTTCCACGAAACTGTAGCTCTATGAAATCCTTAATGCACAACATACTGCCTTAACTCATCAATGGATATACCTGATCACCTCAACTTCTAGATACCAAGTGAGCCAACTCAAATGTGGATGGTTTTTCCTTCCATGGTACTTCCTATTTGGTGCATTGCTATTTCTCCACTTTACCCAAGGGTATCTAAACTTGGTGATTTCTTAAAGTGTTGAAAATAGCAAAACTACTATTCCAATTTGATTTGACTTAAGCTATCTCATTTTACTTCTGAATGGCTTCTTCAGTCCTTCAAAAATCATGGTAGGTAGGTACCATGTTTATTATATATATATAGATCCAGTCTAAGTTCTACAAGTGAAAGTTTGGTCTATCCTCCCATTCAACCTTAATAATAAAAGTCCTAAAATTAATTGAAGTCATAATTAGAACCATTCTAGCATCAGTGATAATCACCTAAGTGGTACTTTGTTCACGTATGACTGCTATGCACACAACTATGTATTCTAAGTTAGTCTTCCATGAATTTCCTTAAGTAAATAGTCTTCTTCCAATCTAAGAAATGATTGAAAAGAATCATTTTTATCCCTTCCTCCAAATCTTAACAAAAATTTCCCAATCTAGTTTTCTATGAAAATCGTCTTGGCATTCCCAATGCGTGCAAATAACAATAACTTTTTCTTGGTTGAGACCCAAATCCTTGAATTAATCATGCATCGCAAGATCTTGACTACAACTTTATTTATGATACCTTTTGTGGTTTGAACTTCCAAAATTTTACCACTTTTTAATGTCCTCCCATAAATGAGACCGTTTTACCAAACATAACCTCTTATCATTTTATTCCAATTATTTCATGGTTGGGACAATTCAATATGGAATAATGCCTTGCCATTTTAATCCAATAAACATGATAACCAATACTTTGGTTTATACTTAGGGATTTCTATACTTTATCGCGTTGGAATTACTTCTCTCCCAAAGGAAAAGTTGACAGTGTAAATTTCTGTCTTATCCAAAGGAGAATATTTCTTACATTTGGAATTATGTGGAATTATCTTTTTCATAATTATTGAAATAGATAGTACAAAATACAGTAAATATCCCTATTTTAAACATCTATTTTTTTAGGCGTATTCCTTGCCATTTCAAACGATACACTTTTATTCAAAATTTTAACTTAATAACCCATAGCAACTTACACCGCAACCCTCTATATTCCAATGAATTAAAATACTACCTAAATTCCATTCCAATTTAAAACAACTTCTAATTATGTTTACTAACGTATATCAATTACTCAATAAAACCTGGAAATACCATACAATTTCTTTAATGAGGTTTCTCGTTAATTTAAGGACTACTTCCCCTTATTTTCCATATTTAAGTGTTTGTTATACTCAACCTTAAAATTCAAAGATTTACATAGGTATATATGAAACACATCTACAATGATAGATCCCAATAAAGAAACACCGCCCATAGGCTACCGTGGAAACCAATTTTCACTAATATCACCACATAATATTACCGTGGGAACTTCTCTCCCACTAATACGACTTCCCACTCACGTCGACCTGGTCTATCCGTAGCTTTCAGGGGAACAACACATTACCTGGACCGCCCGTAGCCTACATGTATCCTATCCTTACCTATGTCGTACAGGCCTTCCTGCTATACATCAAACCTACATTTACCATTCCAATTTAGATTGCCTGATGAAATCAAGGAATTTCTCCTTTATCACTTAACTCTATATAATAATTATAGCAGAACCTATTTGGTCCTTTATACTTAGGTAAAAAGATACAAGGTGGTGCTTACCCTTTACTACTACAGGAAATTTGACCTAGTACTTTATCCTTCCAACTCAACCATTGATTGAAATGGTCACTAAAATTTCATGTTATTTTTTATCTTTGTTCCGACCCTTTCAACGCTTCTAAATTCCATAGTCAATTATATCCTAGTGGATTATATAATTCTATTCATCTAACTCTAATCTATATCTTACCTTTTTAAGTTTAAGTGACAGTCTAAATATTTTCCCTTTACCTTTGGTTTTTAACACCATTTCCACAAAATTAGCAAGTTTTTAAAACTGTAAAACTCTCCATCATTTTCATTTTCTTTTTAACAAACATTTCATTCTAATTAAGATTATGACATTTCCTTTAATTAAATTATCAAAACAATTAAGCTTGACTTAGTAAAACATATATAAAGCACACATTTTTAAAAAAATTCTTACTTTTATAAATAAGGGATTTTAATACAAGCGTATTTTTAAAGAAAAGCGGGGGAGTGTGTGTATTTTAAACTTATTATAATTGTACTAAAATTTGAAAAAGACATTGATAAAAGATGTTCTCAAATACTAACAATTTCTTATTTATAAATGGAGTTCAAAAGTTAGATCTTACATACTTCTCATTCTTTATCTTTCAAAAGTTCTATCATTAAAAGAAAAGTGCACATTGAAGATATGTGTAACAATGTGCCTAAAATACAAAGCCAAAGTTTTATAATAGCTATTGATAATTGGTTTTCATTTATTTCTCTAGTATTTTCTTTTTAACAAATTCCATATAGTTTGTTTGATTATTTTATATAAAATCATAAACCAAATTTCTCTTTCTATTAAAAATATCAAACATCTACAGTTTCTAACATCTAGAATATATTTCATTGGTTTATTACTTAAATCGGAGTAGACAATTGCAACCTAATTACCTAAGCCCACTTATATCTAACAATTCCTTGAGCATAAAGTTTTCGTCTTCCTTTTCAAAGATGATTAACCCAAGTTTATTTTCCAATACAATGTCCAACTTTAATATAGAACTGCTCTAACCATACCTTTAAGTGAAAAGGAGCCTTTGCAACTACTACCAATATAAGAATAGGGTTTCTACTTTAACCGGGGAATCTTCCTTAAATTTGTATATTCCTCCTCATGTCCCCCTTACACTATCAACATCATATTCCTACTATATGGGTCTCATAGTACTAATTTTCTTCATCCACCCTTAAATCCATAATTTACTTGCTACTGCTAGTTGATATATAAAACCTCTACTAGCCTTTCTTTCTTTCTTTTTGGGGTAAACTACAATAATGTGAAAGTTATTTTTCACCTCAAGTGTTATAACCTTAACCTTTATTCTAACCCACAATTGTTTGCTTATATAAGGGATAAACCAACAACTACCATGTGAGTCAAAATATATAGGGTGTTGTGTATTAATACACATATCAGAAAATTATAATTACGCCCTTTAGTCGAGTAAAACTCATCTTGTCTCCCTGCTTTAGATACCGACGAAACTATATGGGGATGTTCATGCTTGAAAACTTAGTTACAATTCTAAAGCTATTTCTCTAAAACTTGTACTCATTCTCACTATCTATGATTGCGAATGATCTTCAACTTTCCCAAAGATAGTATAGATACGAATAAGAGAAATTATGATATATAGATAAAATCCTTGGAAAGCTTTTTGAAAACTTTTATCTATATATATGTATGTATATATTTTCAAAACCCATTTTTGAAAAATTTTCGGAAAATGTCTTGGAAAACCTTTTGAAAAACCACTTTTTTTGAAAACTTTTTAAGTGCGTTCTCTTAATACGTGCCTAAATCCTAGGGGATCTTAAACCTAAGCTCTGATAAAAAATGTAACAACCGGCACTCTCTGACACACTGATCCAAAGTTTAGAGTGACCTTCGAACTCGCGTCATGCCAAGAAATATAAGCTATTGAGTTTTCAAACATTATAGAGCATGATTAGAAAGGAAGAATTTTAAGACATTCTACACTTTTAGATCTCACAACAGAAGGAAATAAAAATATAAGTATTGAAAAATAGACATTTCAGAAAAACAATCCCCAAAATATTTAATTTCCATATACAATATTTCCTAGGTACAATAGAAGTTTGCAAACTTTTATTACAATAAGAAACTACATGATGAACAATAAAGAATATGAGAGCTCCAACATAAAGCTCCTTTCTCCACGTACTATTCCCCCATCAAATTCTAACCTGTCAACTTCTGGTGGGGGGAAATGGTAGGAAAAATGGCGGGTCAGACAAAAGTCTGGTTAATGAGTATAAGTTTAATATATGGTGATCTTGTACAATTAACTCTAATTCTACTCTAGATGACGTAGGGTGTACTACAAGTGTTCGTGAATTTCTAAGGTCCATTACCTAAGGGTTCTTGTCTAATCCATACCTATACAACAACTTGTGAAGGCTACTACAATGATCGAACTACGCGTCGAATCTCACAACTAATGATCAACCACCGCTCTTAGAACTACTTAATATGTAAAACACCGCCACTAGGCTATTGTGGGATTACGTTCCCACTACTATTGCCACCACTAGGCTACGGTAGAAATAAATTTCCACCTATATCACCACATAGTGCTACCATGTAGACTACTCCCCACTAATATCATTGCCATTAGGCTACTAGGGAACTGATATTTACGATGACTACACGTAACTCAAATATGCACCAAAGGGGAACCCGCAATGCCAAATCGCTGAAAGTATCTCATCGTCCGCATTTGTATCCAGCTCTCAATTATAGTGTTGGACTCTTATTGCATATGCCGGGACCCTTGATCAGAACTGTATCATATTGCTTCCAAAATCGTGCATACCAAGATTCCTGTTATGTTAGGCCACACTTCATCAGGCATTCTCGTCAGTGTTGCACGAACACCGTGGAACCTCTAGTGAGTTCGATTTGCGATAAAAAACGCCCTCAGTTGATTAATAAACCCCTAAATTAGGCAAACTACATTTACCCAAAACTGCAATAACCTAACATCCGTTGATAGGGAACTAGCTTCCCTACCATCTTCAATCACTTAGCCCAAAATAAGTCCATGGAACAATAAGCAATCATATAAATTTTTATTATTATCTTGGGCCTTAGGCCGAGGTTCAGATTTTTCAATTTACACGTTTACTGGTCGACCGCTAAACCTAACTAGTCGACCGCTACTAATCGACCGCTATTGGTCGACCGCTGGGGATCGGCGGTCGATCGGTCGTAAGCTAAAATTTGGGGTTCATTAATTTTCCAACGTCGATTTTACTCTAATTAATTTTGTTTTCATTGTAGTTTAAGGTGAACCTTAATCACTAATTTTGACTAGTCTATATTTCTCAATTTTAATTTCAATTCAGTTTCAATTGTTCGATCTAGGGTTTGTTGATTTATTAATTAAAAGGCATATTAAGTTAACAGATCTTAGAATTTACAGTTAAGTCATTAAAGGGTATGCTAGCATAAATATCAGATTTACCAAATTATACTGAATTCAATTTGAAACACCCCACAACCCTTAGTATACCCAAAAAGGGCACACTAAAGGATGTGGTGCGTTATAGGTATAGCTAAAGCATCACAGAGACTAAGATTCACAAGACAAATAAGTAAAAACAGCGGAAACATTTAAATAATAACTTGTCATTCAAAATTAAACTTTATTTCAAAATAAGTCATAAAAACATGTCTTATGAAACTACATCTCAGTCTCACATAATCAGAGTACAAAGATAACAATAATAATCATAATCCCTCTCACAAGTGCCAAATCCATCATAAGAAAGACGAAAAATATGAAAAGCAAAAGAATATATCTAAAACGAGAGAACTCCGGGAATGAATCTCCAAGCAACCTGAATCAACTCAACTCTGCTGGCCTATTGGGGGGAAAATGGGGAAATTGAGGAGTGGGTCAGACAATAAGTCTGGTGAGTGAAAGTAATTACTAGCATTTCTAAGCAAGATAAAGATAATAGACTAAGCAATAGCTCTAGCTTGAAAGGAAAATACAGAAAAGATAAAACTCGGATAAAATACTGTTTAACTGTTTGCTCGGATTGTTTCGATTGTTTGCACTTGTCTTAAACTACTGTTATTAGGCTGAAACCCTAATCCTATCTCAACTGCTATGTTGATTAGGCTGAAATCCTAATTATAACCTTTGATCAGCCTTCTATCTTTGTTGTGCCACTGTGAACCAATTCTATTGGTCACAACAAAAGACATCTCTTTAGCGCTTGGAACGCAGTAGTAAATTATTTACCCAAATCGATGTCGCATGCTCGGTCATCACCGGTACACACTAACTGTCGCCCCCTATTTGAGCTCTTATTTACCCTAATCAGGATAAGCGTGCCCAGCCTCACCTAACTGTTGTGAGACCATCAACCCTAGTCCTGAAAGGGAAAGCTGCCCAACCTCACCTAACTGTTGTGAGACCATCAGTCCTAGTCCTGAAAGGGAATGCTGCCGATACTGGTCCTAACAAACAATTTCTAATATTGCGCCCCTAGCCCAAATCCCCATATTTGAGTCTCTATCTATTGGCCATAAGCGTGTCCCAGCCTCACCTATTTGTTGTGAAACCATCAATCCTAGATCTGAAATGGAATGCTACCAGTACGGGCCACGACTTCTATATTTGCTTATTAACTTGATCTAGGTTTTAAAATAAGCCTCTCTTGTTATTTCTGCTATATTTGCTTATTAACTTAATCAAGATCTAAGTTTTAAAATAAGCTTCTTCTGCTATTTGTTTCTTTCTAATTATAACCTATGTTATAATTGTTACTCTTCTATTTTTAGTTATAACCACTTGTTATAATCATGCTTGCAAATATCTTAAATTTTCCTATTTCAGTCCATCTCTATTTTATTTCAGTTTTTCTTATTTTACATCCGATTTCTGTAAATTTAGTGTTTTTCTATTTTAATCCATATTAGCGAAATCTTCTCCTTTTAATTTATTCGTATAAAAAGGATTAAATATTTATAAAAAGACACTAACATTTACAGGCTAAATTCCAACTTAAAACAGATGTAAATAACTGTTAATAACTGTGAACAGTTGTAAATAACTGTAAATAACCGAATAAAATAGCTAAATAAAAATAGACTGAAAAGAACTTCTGAAATGTACTTAAAAAAGACTGTAAATAAACTTACATAAAAATTGTCTCTAAATTGTAGAAAACTACGACTATTGAAAACCCTATTATTTTAAATTACTTAAAAATATAAAATAATTACAAAACACTCACTTGTGGTCTTTAGCTCTAATCCTTGGCCTTCCTGGATCCAATTCTAGGGCGTAGAATATTTTTATTAAAAAGATCTCCTCTCAAGAAAAAATTTCTTTTTAGGGTTCAGCCTTAGGCAATGAACCCAATTGGGAGAAAATCTGAACGAGAAAAATAGTTAGGCCTAGGGTTCTGTTTATAGTGTGACTCATGGATCTTAGACCGTTTGATTTGAAGATTAAATCTGGTGCAATCACGTCATAGGCTCTCTAGGAACCGTTGGATGGAAGCACGAACGCACAGGATTGCTAAGAAATCAAAATATGACTTGTTCGCTTCGACTTGGACAAATCTACATCCATTAAAAGAGTTGGGTCGACCTAGGCATAGTGGGGGTCGACCCTAAGGTCGACCTGACCCAAGCTTGGGTCGACCTTGGCCTTAGTGTGTGTGTGTGTGTATTTTGTTTATATAATTCTGAATTCTTATTTCTCTCATAACTTCTCCATACTGACTCGGATTTCTACAAGTTATATATGGAAATTGATCAGAAAATCGTCACGGACCTAATGGTGCAACTCCCGTAGCTCGATTATGACAATTTCACAAACTTATTTTATTGTTTAGTTAATTCGTTAATTAATTATTATAGCTCAAATTTTGGGTTGTTACATTCTCCCCTCCTTAAAGGATTTCGTCCCCAAAATCTCCAAGGATAGAAGAATGAAATAAATATTTTCACCTAGATTCTACAACCACATATTCAACCATCATCCATTAGATCCATTGTCCTTAAGCGGTCTAATGCAATCTATGTTATATGCAATAGTGTAGTGTCAATGTCTCTAACTAATGCAAAAGATTAGGTGGTCCACTGATTCAGTCGACCTCCTTTTTATGCAATCATGTCCGTGCCATGTATCTAAATGAATGCAAGTTTCTTAATGATAACTGATAGTTCTATATGTGTGCTACAATCATCATCCAAATGCAATAATCATATGATAATCACTCGTTATAGCAACCATAAAAATAAAAATGCAAGTGCACACACATCCATATGCATATGCTTTAGTGACCTAGTTAGGCGATCCCTAAGAGATAATAGTGCGTAGTGTGTGTATATACGTCCATTAGCATCCACTAGCAAACACTTGCAACCACTAGCGTCCAACATACATAACATGTTCTAGTAACATGTTTACATTCGGTCCTACCATCCATAGGTTAAATCCTAAGATCTACCCTCTCAAAGGATACTAAAGGAAAGAACCTATTCAAAGCTACAGATGGAAATAGGAAATTCAAAACGTACCACCGAAGAGATGCGAATAGAGGTACGTATTTTCTCCTCAGCCTCCCATGTAGCGTCCTCAATACTATCTCACCACTGCACCTTAACCAAAGGGTCTTGTTCCTAAGCTTCTTGATATAATGCCCAACGATCTTGGTAGGAATACGACGAACCGATGCTTCCCTCTCCACTTCAACTTTTTCAAGTTAGCTAGGTTCCACAACCTCTGCTAAATATGTAAGCACTTCCTCAAGTGTGAAACATGAAAAACATCATGAACTCCTGCGAGCCTCTTTGGTAGCTTTATCTGATACGCCATCTTCCCTACCCTTTCCACAATGGGGAACGGTCCTACGAATTTGGGAGCAAGTTTCCCACTTGATCCAAACCTTACTACCTTTCTTAGCGGAGATACCTTAATGAAAACCAAGTCTCCTACCTTGAACTCAATATCCCTTCTCCACTTATCTGCATAGGATTTCTGCCTATCTTGGGCCATCTGCATTCTTCTTCTAATCAAATCAATCTTTTCTGAAGTCTCTCTAACCATGTCGTGACCAAGTAGCAATCTTTCTATAGGGCTTCAAAAGGAGCCATCCAAACGCTAGCTTGAAAACTATTGTTATAAGCGAATTCCACTAAAGGAAGGTGGTCCTCCCAAGTTTCTCCAAAATCAAGAATGCACATACTTAACAAATCCTCAATAACTCTATTAACTCTCTCCGTTTGGACATCTGTTTGAGGGTGATAGGCCGTACTCAATCTAAGATGTATTCCTAAAGCCTCTTGCAAGCTCCTCCAAAACTCGCTAGTAAAGATAGGGTCTTTGTCGCTCACTAAGCTAGAGGGAACTCCATGAAGTCGGACTATCTCACGAACGTATATGGATGACAAATAAGGTGCTGTCCTCTTACTCTTGACCGGAATGAAGTGGGCGCTCTTAGTCAAATGATCTACAATCACCCAAATACTGGTATTCCCCTTCCTAGATCAAGGTAAACTATCTATGAAGTCCATCGAAAGAATATTCCACTTCCATTCGGGTACATCCAACGGTTGAAGCAATCCACCAGGCCTCTGCTGCTCCACCTTAACTCTTTGGCACACAAGACACTTAGCCACAGACTTTGCTACATCCTTCTTCATGCCACTCCAATAAAACACTCTCTTCATGTCCCTATACATCTTATCTCCACCTAGATGAATAGTAATCCAAGAATGGTGTGCTTATGCTAGAACTGCACTCATCAAATCACCAGTGCGGAGTACACAAAGTCTTCCATCTCTCCTTAGCCATCCTTTACTATCGATAGAATAGCCTTGGAGATGTCGAGAGACCTCTCCTCTGCTAATCCTATCCAGACTATCCACAAGCTCTGAATCCTCTCACTACCTTGAGCCAATCTGATCTATGAGGGTGGGCTTAACCTCAAGTGCTGAAATCTTAGCAAAATCTCTGGTAAACTTCCTATAATAACTAGCTAAACCTAGGAAGCTTCTAACTTCGGTAGCGTTCTTGGGGGCCTTCCATTCCTGTACTGCTACTATTTTAGCGGGATCCATAGCTAAACCCTCTCTTGAGACAACATGCTGCAAGAAACACACCTCCTCACGCCAAAAGTGACAGTTCGGGAATTTTGCTTTCAACTGATGAACACGAAGTGTTCAAAGAACCTCCCCAAGATGAATAACATGCTCTTCCATACTCTTGGAAAACACAAGAATGTCGTCCAAAAACACTACAACGAACTTATTTAGGACATCTCCAAAAACACGACTCATGAGAGCTACAAAATAGGCTGGGGCATTGGTCAGCCCAAACGGCATAACCACTCAAAGAATCCATCGGGTGTCTTAAATGCTTTCTTATCGATGCTATCGTCAGCGACCCTAAGCTGATGAAATCCAGTGGCTAAGTCAAGCTGAGAAAATACCGAAGAGCCAACTAACTGATTGAAAAGATCGTCTTTCCTAGGAAGTGGGTAATGGTTCTTCTTCTTGAGCTTATTCAACTCTCTATAGTCTACACAAAGTCGAAGGGAACCATCCGCCATTGTAGCGAAGACGACTGGCGCTCCCCACTCAGATATGCTCTGTTTGATGAAGCCTTTCTCCAGTAGCTCACCAATCTGCTTACTTAACTCCTTCCCCTCCCTAGGAGCCATATGTCTCACGGGCAATGCCACTGGCTTAGCATTGTCATTCAGATAGATCCAAAAGTCAAACTCGCTCTTAGGGGGTAGCCCCTAACCTACTCAAAAACGTCTGGGAAATCTCTAACAATTGGAACTGAATCTAACTCTCCTAGTGATGAATCAAGGGAATAAAGGAAGCTCAACATGACTGACCCCTATGGGTTGCAAGAAACCTCGGGAGTCCTTCCGCTACATGTCTCTAGTCTAACGACTCTCCTCTCGCAATCTAATATCGCACCATAAGTGGATAACCAGTCCATCCCTAAAATCATCCCATATCCCTAAAATCTCAGTGCATAGGCATCACAATCAAACTCTACGCCTAGTATAAACATTTTCAAACCCCTACAAATCATGGATAAATGTTTCGATCCTCCTATGGGGTTTGAAACCACTATAGGGTCAACAACTAGAGAAATATCTAAGTGCAAACAATCAACCAAGGAACTAGAAATGAAAGAAAGCGATGCTCCAGAATCAAAAGGCGTCCGAATAGGAAAATCCGAAATAGAGATCAAACCTCTACAGATACTTTCCTACCTCGATCTGGTCCACTACTTGAAGGTGCTGCATCCAAAGTCTGTACTTGTGCCATAGATGTGCCTTCTCTCTGCCCCTCTTCTGAAGACAAGCTCTACTAAGGTGTCCATGCTGCCCACAGTTATAACACCTCCTCTTCATCGTGTCCTTTTTACAGTCCTTTGTGAAATGCCCAACCAATCCACAACTATGACATTTCTCGCCTTTCTTGATCTGTCCCTTTTGAGGTCCTCCTCCTTTCTTCTTGTCCTTCTTATTCTTCTACCACTGCTTCTTAGAATTTTCTGATTTAGGAACCTCCTTAACCTCTTCTTTCTTAGCCACATCTGACATGAGAGACATTTTCACAAGTGATTCATATGCCGCTCCCATAGGTACATGCGTCAATGCCAACCCTTGGAGGGGATGGTTCAAACCCTTAGCAAACTTGGTGGTCTTCTTATGCAGTGTATTAACAAGCTCCATCCCGAACCACGATAACTCATTAAACTGATTTATATACTCTTTCATCGAAAGACTCCCTTGCTTCAGACTAATGAACTACTCCAACTGCATGCTTTTGTCAACTTGCGACAAGAACTTTCTCTCAAACCTTTCCCAAAATCCAAACCAAGCAATGTCTCTACCCTCCATCTCTAAAATTTCCCACCAGTAAGAAGCTTCTCCCTTCAGCTGCCAAGATGCAAGCTGAACTCTCTGTCGGTCCTCCAATCCTTACAGCCTAAATATCTACTCCGTATTCCTCAACCAAGTTCGTGCCTCCACGAAATCATCCATGCCAGAAAACGTCTTACCTCCTAGACTAGCGAAGTCCTTACATAGCTTAGAAAAATTGGCTGATGTAGGTGGATTAACGGGATCTCCACCCACTGGTGCAGCATTAGGCGCTTGCCCTTGCAGCTCTGGTGTCGTAGCTTGGTGGTATCTACGGAACCAGGCAGTGGCTTGGACACCCACTGGAAGATTTGGGGCGTCCGCCACACTATGCAAAGGAAAGAAAATTTAGGCTCGAAAGAATCGAAAGATGGCTGAACTGGACTTTGAGGGGATTTTCATAAAAACTCTTTTATACTTGAAAACTATTTCTATAATAAGAGTTTCTTTCTGAAAAATACTTTTAGTTTGAAGATATGTTACCTTTGAAAAGTACTTTACTTTTAAAACAAATTTTTAGGAATCTTGTAACCTTAGGCTCTAATACCAAGCGAAACACCCCACACCCCTTAGTATACCCAAAAAGGGCACACTAAAGGATGTGGTGCATTATAGGTATAGCTAAATCATCACAGAAGCTAAGATTCACAAGACAAATAAGTAAAAACAGCGGAAACATTTAAATAATAACTTGTCATTCAAAATTAAACTTTATTTCAAAAAAAGTCATAAAAACATGTCTTATGAAAATACATCCCAGTCTCACATAATCAGAGTACAAAGATAACAATAATAATCATAATCCCTCTCACAAGTGCCAAATCCATCATAAGCAAGATGAAAAAGATGAAAAGCAGAAGAATATATCTAAAACGAGATAACTCCGGGAATGAATCTCCAAGCAACTTGAATCAACTCAACTCTACTGGCCTATTGGGAGGAAAATGGGGAAATAGAGAAGTGGGTCTGACAATAAGTCTGGTGAGTGAAAGTAATTACTTGCATTTCTAAGAAAGATAAAGATAATAGACTAAGCAATAGCTCTTGCTTGAAAGGAAAATACAGAAAAGATAAAGCTCAGATAAAATACTGTTTAACTGTTTGCTCGGATTGTTTCGATTGTTTGCACTTGTCTTAAACAACTATGATTAGGCTGAAACCCTAACCCTATCTCAACTTCTATCTCGATTAGGCTGAAATCCTAATTCTACCCTTTGATCGGCCTTCTATCTCTTTTGTGCCATTGTGAACCAATCCTGTTGGTCACAACAAAAGACACCTCTTTAGTGCTTGGAATGCAGTAGCGAATTATTTACCCTAATCGATTCCGCATTCTCGGTCATCGCCGGTGCACACTAACTGTTGCCCCCTATTTTGACCTCTTATTAACCTTAATCAGCACAAGCGTGCCCAACCTCAACTAACTATTGTGAGACCATCAGTCCTAGTCCTGAAAGGGAATGTTGCCTACCCTCACCTAACTGTTGTGAGACCATCAGTCCTAGTCCTGAAAGGGAATGCTGCCTAGCCTCACCTAACTGTTGTGAGAACATCAGTCCTAGTCCTGAAAGGGAATGCTGCCGGTACTGGTCCTAACAAACAATTTCTAATATTGCGCCCCTTGCCCAAATCTCCAGATTTGAGTCTCTATCTATTGGCCACTTATTTACCCTAATCAGCATAAGCATGTCCCAGCCTCGCCTATCTGTTGTGAAACCATCAGTCCTAGATCTAAAAGGGAATGTTGCCGGTATGGGCCACTACTTCTATATTTGCTTATTAACTTAATCTAAGTTTTAAAATAAGTCTCTTCTGTTATTTCTGCTATATTTGCTTATTAACTTAATCCAAGATCTAAGTTCTAAAATAAGCTTCTTCTGTTATTTGTTTCTTTCTAATTATAACCTATGTTATAATTGTTACTCTTCTATTTTTAGTTATAACCACTTGTTATAATAATGCTTGCAAATATCTTAAATTTTCCTATTTCAGTCCATCTCTATTTTATTTCAGTTTTTCTTATTTTACAATTTTAATCCATATTAGCGAATTCTTCTCTTTTTAATTTATTCGTGTAAAAATAGATTAAATCTTTATAAGAAGAAACAAACGTTTACAGGCTAAATTACAACTTAAAACAGATGTAAATAATTGTAAATAATAGTGAATAGCTGTAAATAACTGTAACCAACTGTCAATAACTGAATAAAATTGCTGAATAAAAATAGACTGAAAAGAACTTCTGAAATGTACGTAAAAATAGACTGTAAATAAACTTACATTAAAATTGTCTCAAAATTGTAGAAAAACTACAACTATTGAGAACCACATTATTTTAAATTACTTAAAAATCTAAAATAATTACAAAACACTCACCTGTGGTCCATAGCTCTAATCTTTGGCCTTCCCGGACCCACTTCTAGGGCGTAGAATATTTTTATTAAAAAGATCTCCGCCCAATTAGGAGAAAATCTAAATGAGAAAAATAGCTTGGCCTAGGGTTCTATTTATAGTATGACTTATGGATCTCAGACCGTTTGATTTGAAGATTAAACCTGGTGCAACCACGTCATAGGCTCTCTAAGAACCGTCGGATGGAAGCAAGAACGCATAGATCGCTCAGAAATCAAAATATGACGTGATTGCTTCGACCTGAACGAATCTACGTCCATTAAAAGAGGCGGGTCGACCTAGGCATAGTGGGGGCCGACCCTAAGGTCGACCTGACCCAAGCTTGGGTCGACCTAGGCATTAGTATATTTTTTTTGTTTATATAATTCTGAATTCTTATTTCTCTCATAACTTCTCCATACTGACTCGGATTTTGACAAGTTATATATGGAAATTAATCAGAAAATCATCACGGACCCAATGGTTCAACTCCTTTAGCTCGATTTTGACAATTTGACAAACTTATTTTATTGTTTAGTTAATTCGTTAATTAATTATTATAGCTTAAATTTTGGGTTGTTACATAATTTCTACCCTGGATTACATATTTCAATTTAGAGTTTTACAGTTTCTACCTTAAATTACTAACGCCCTAAATTAATTAGAATAGATTAAATGTAACTATAAATAGTCATGAATTTGTTCCCACTCGCCTCAAGCCTAAGTTCTTCCTACATGCTTTGCTTGAGAATCGCCCCTCCGTATGCTTGCTCCACTTGCTCTGTCTAGATCCAATTGATTATGTTCTACTATTTTGATTTTTGAAGAATTTCAAGGTTAGTGGAGAGTTTAGAATTGGACAGAGTTTTGGTATAGTAATTTGTTATGTGGATTTTAGGGTCAAGTTATGTAGGAGTTGACAAATAGTTTAGGTCGTTTTATTTAAGTTGGTGAATCTTTACAATGATCACGCATGCTCATCTAATACTTGGCAATGAAGTAATGCATCACAACCATTCAAACATATCACAAACCGCTCGATTTAACACATCTATGGTCAACCGCCTTAACCCTTGGGTCGACCGCTACTGATCGACCATCGACCTTCCTGGGTCCACCAATAACTTTGTAAATTGATGAATTTTTTATTTTAAAGTTCTTATTCTATTTTAAATTCTTCCAACGCCCATAACTTTTTCATATCAACTTTGATTTTGAAGTGTTAAATATGAAAATCGTGCAGAAAATCATTAAGAAAGCAATGGTGCAAGTTTCGATGCCAAATTCAGATGTCTGTGAAACTTTTCTTTTTTAGTCATTTTTCTATTTAAATTTAATTTTATTATTAAATTTCTGGGGTGTTACAATGGAGCCATGATGTTGAGTAGTCGGTGATTGTATGATGTGATCATTTGAGTTGTCATATATCCAACAAAACGAGTAAGAGAGATGCGAGATTGTGTGATGGTTGCTACTTTTGCATTGGTTGCCATGTTATGCAGTTATTACTGTGTGATGCAAGCTATGTTTGCAATGGTTGTTATGTTATGCAGTACATCCTTTGCTATATGATATGTAACAACCCGCATATTTGACGATTATGTATTTAAATATTTTATTTAAATATTTTAATCGTAAGTCAGATCTTAGTCTTAAAAGATACTTTTTGCATACGGTCAAATTAGGACTCGAGACCACCTTCATTGAGTTCAAAATGACGTTTGCGATCTTTTTAAGTATAAACTTTGATATGTTTGGAGTTAGTGGAATTTTCGCCACTTTTTCGCTTATGGCTTTGGTTTGGGCTGAACTTTTGCCCTTACTTGCTCAGCCCAACCCCTTCTCTTCATAACTTGATTCTATTTGTTAAACATTCAAGCTTCATCAAAAATGGAGGAGGGAATGGAAAACTAAAACTCCAAGCTCTAGTTCTCTTGCAAATCCATCATTTAACTCCAAATTCAAGAGAAGACATTGATTCAAGCTTGTGGTTGCTTCTCACTTTGCTTTCAAGCTTGGTTTCCATCAATTTACGTGAAAAGGTGAGATTTTTATCTCACATTCTTGTCTATGACTATCTATGATTATTGGGTATGAATCCCTATCACTATTATATGTGCATTTGCTTTTAGTGTGGATTGAATTGGTGGAAAACCCAAAATTTTCGAGTTGTTAGCATTTTCCTGCACTTAGGTCGTTCTACTATGATAGGTCGCTCGCGTGGAAACGTCTCGGCCTGCAAATAGCTCGTTCTGGGCTGAGGTTGTTCGCCTGCAAATAGCTCGTTTTGTGCTTAGGTCGCTCGACCTGCTTGCGATCCATTAGGTCGTTTACCCTTAGGTCGCTCGGCATTGAACTGCCATAGGTCGCGCCTCGTTAGCTCATTCCACACTAGGTCGCATGCCTAGCTCGTTAGCCTTTAAGTCGCTCGGCCTGTTTACCCTTAGGTCGTTCGCTCGGCAAAGAGCGTTCCACGTTAGGTCGCTCGGCAAGGAGCGTTCCACACTAGGTCGCGCCACGTGATAGGACGCTACATCTTGTGAAGGCTTAGGTCGTTGACTACTTAGGTCGTTTACCTCTAAGTCGCTCGGCCATTAGGTCGTTCCACTACTTAGGTCGCAACCTTTTAGGTCGGCCATGCTAGCTCGGCACTAGCTCGTTTCACCTAGGTCGCTCGGAATGCTATGCCTCTAGGTCGTTCGACCTGTTTCCAAGTTAGGACGCTCGACCCTTTTCCTTAGCTCGACCTTGTTAGGTCGCACCCCCTGTTGCTAGATCGACCGAGTTAGGTCGTTCACCCCCCTTAGCTCGTGGCACCGTGTTAGGTCGCGCCATCTTAGGTCGCGCCTACTTCCTGTGTTGAATTTTTGTTATGTCGCAGGGAAACTTCCACTTTGATGGTTTTGGAATTGATTTCTTTGGCTTTTATTCACGTCATCGAATGTGGACTTTTATGACCGATTGTTTCTACAATCATTTTTGTGAGTTGTCACTTTAAAAACATAAAGGTTTCAATACTAGTAGTAAATACCAAAACTCTTTCATCAAAACGATTTCAACTCTATTTTACTACAAAGCTCTTTTTACTCAACCGTTTCCAATCTATTAGTATATACAAGCCTTTATTTCACTCGGATGAGAAATCTACTTAAACGACTTAGTAAAAAAGGTGGTATAAAACGCTTGCGTTTACTTCGTCGGTTAATTCTTGGACTTGTTCGATTGAACCTCTTGTGACAATTTTCTAGTGAAGATCTACAGTTTGTTCGTAAATATTTAAGTTAAGCAAGTGGTTATGGGACATGAAGCTAAACTCATATATTTACTAGCTTGGTGTGATTGACACTTCTTGATGATCATGATGATCATTTTTGTGATTTATACTAGCGATCGAGCGATGTCTCTTTGTCTGCGAGGGAGACTAGACCCCGTTTGTGTGATGTTTCTACTCACATATGTGGGGGTAGCGCCCCATGGTCTTTAGGTCGTTCGTGTGTTCAAAAATTAATGGTTAGCTTCCATGAGATAGCATCTCGTTCGTGTGATACATATGTTGGTGAGCTTTCATGCTCCCGTTCGTGTGATAGGCCTCCCCCCTTTTTGTGATTTCTGGATTTCGTGTGTTGATTTCTGGAATTTGTGCTTCACCAATTTTCTTGATTTTCATTGATATGTTTTATCAATTTTTGTGCATTGGTGTATTCGTGTGTCATTACCCTTTTATGGATTTGGATCTTTGAGAAGATTCTTGTGATATTGATTAATCTCTTGTTGATTATAATTTACATACTTATAGTAGTATGCTATTATGGTTATTACATGTCTATGCCATATCTTTTATTCTATATCATGTCATCTGATATTTATAGCTAGACTGATCCGTTTATTATTTTCTTATAAATAATACTCGGGTCAGACCGAGATGTTACAGGTGCTTCTGCTTGACCTCTCCCCAGGGATTTACTACTCTGACTTTTGACTAACTACTTAGATTAGTAATTTTTGTTGTATACATTTGAGATATCGACTCATAGATGTATTCTTTTGTATAGCACATGTTGCTATTCTTTTGTATTATCATGGATCTTTCGGACCACTACTCTGATGTACACTTTCATGTGTTATATATATATATATTCATATCTTTTTCCGCCTTTGTGATATGGATGTCTGTGACTGATTTGTGTTATGTTAATTTCTATATTTGTTTCCGAGGATTTTATACAGCCACCGCGTGATAGCTTTGAGTTTGTATCGGTATGTCGGACTTCCTCTTATGCATGTTATTCTATCTGGCATATCGGTGCTCGCACAAAGCAATTACATGGATGGTCGCTCCTCAACAGCCTTATTCTCCGTGCTAGTTGACAGCATTACACCGTAGTGTTCTTGGCTAGCGTGGGTATAGAGGTAGGGCGTCACAGCTTGGTATCAGAGCCAAACTTCGGAACAATGTAGAATAACTTAACAAGGATCATCGTCCTAAGTCTAACTTAGGAGTCGTGCCTTAGGATTTAATTCGAGTCTTCATACCGATTCATCCTATTTCCTTTTATGTATCCTTGTTTTATCTATCAAGATTTGCTTGATATTTATTTGGAGAATAACTTTTCTTCTTCTCTCTTTCTTAAAGAAGAGAATGTCTAGACCAGGCCGTCCCAGAGCCGGACCATCTATACTCCCTAGGATGGAGTTTTTATGACCGCTCAACAGCTTCTTGATTTAGTAAAGAATGCTAAAGCAGCTAGTCCTAATCAGGAACCTACTCATCCTAAGTCTGGATTTGCACGTTGTGCAACGATTATACCAACTTGGGTGGGAAACCATTCAAAGGTTCCGAAACTATTATTGAGATCCAGGCTTGGTTAAGAACATGCGATCGAATCTTTTCTCGCATGAATCTTATCGATCTTCACCGTGTTTAGGTGGCTTCCAGTATGCTCCAAGAAAGAGCATTGGACTGGTACGAACTTCTTATTTCTGAAATTAATGAAGCGGAGCTCGGAGCAATTCCGGGAACGCTTCGAATTAAAATTCGTACCAGAAGCAAAGAAAGTGACATTGGCTCGACGTTTCATAGACCTTGTTCAAGGTGAATCCTCTATGACTGATTATGTCGCATCCTTCGAGTCACTGTCTAAATATGGGGTTGAATACATCAACACCCCATTGAAGAAGAACCAAAGGTTTGTCTATGGCTTAAACAAGAATCTCAAGAAGCCATTACTTCTAAAATTAGAAGTTTCTTTCGATCAACTCATTGATATCGCTCTTCGTCTTGAAGAGGCGGATAGGGAAAGTGATGTTGAAGTGGTGGGTTCCAAACCAAACTTCAACAATAGGAAAAGGCCAATCAAATCCAAAGGCCCTTATCCCAATAAGAAGGGGAAACAAGCAACTCCTACTGTAAATACTTTTTCCTCTAGTGATGGGAAATGCTACAATTGTGGTTCTAGGGACCATTTTGCGAACAAGTGTTCAAAGCCCCGTTCTTGTCGCTATTGTAAAAGTCCGGATCATTATATGCATCTATGCCCTATGCTTCAAGGCAAGAAGGAGGGAAAGTTAAACGTTGCTCAACCCCCTGGTAACACATCTCGTGGTCAAGGTATGTCTCACTCTGTCCTTGATGGCATTATTATATTTCATGATCAACCTATTAGAGTTCTCTTAGATACGGGTGCATCCCATTCTTTTATATCAAAGGAACTTGTCGATACTTTTTCCTTAAGTGTTGTTGTTTTAATGACTTCTCTGAGAATTGCGAATCCCGTTGGTCGATCCGCAACACTTAGTTTGCTTTGTAAAGATGTCGAGATTATTTTGTGTGATTTTCCTTTCCTAGCCGATTTGCATGTCATGCGTTATTTAGGCTTTGGAATGATTTTGGGTATGGATTGGCTTAACCGTTATGAAGCTCATATCCTATGTTCTGAGCAGAATATTTATCTCCGACATCCGCAATCTGTAAAGCAGATTTCTATTATTCTTAAAGATTCGGATTCCACTTTGGCTGCATCTTTATATTCTTTAAATCCTCGTGATGATGATAATGATGATGAGGAAGATGTCATTTCTCTTATTCACGTCGTTCGTGAATTTTCCGACATATTTGAGCCCGTTTTAGGATTACCACCTAAGCGAGCAATTGAGTTCAGAATTAATCTTTTTCCTGGAGCTCAACCTATTACTCATCCTCCTTATCGCATGTCCAATAAGGAGAATGAAGAGATGCGCAAACAATTATCTGAATTGGAGACAAAGCAATTTATTCGCTCTAGTTCCTCGCCTTGGGGAGCTTCAGCAATTTTCGTGAAGAAATATGATGGTACACTTAGGCTTTGCATCGACTACCGCAAGCTTAATGATCTTACTATTAAGAATAAATATCCTTTACCTCGGATTGATGATCTGTTTGATCAGCTTAGTGGTGCTAGAGTCTTTTCACAATTGGACTTGGCTACCGGTTTTCATCAGCTTCGTATTGCAGAGGATAGTATTCCTTTGACTTCGTTCCGTACTCGTTATGGATCTTATGAATGGCTAGTTATGCCATTTGGTTTAACGAATGCTCCAGCTTATTTCGTTGACCTTATGAATCGAGTTTTTAAAGATTTTCTCGATCGGTTTGTTCTCATCTTTATTGATGATATTCTTGTGTATTCTAAAACCGAGGATGAACATGAAAAGCATCTTCGGGTTGTATTGGAAACTCTTAGGAGTAATCAGTTAAAAGCAAAATTTTCTAAATGCCACTTTTGGCAACCTAGTGTGAAGTTTCTCGGTCATATTATTTCCGAATCCGGAATATTAGTGGATCCTTCAAAGATTGAAGCGATTCAAAATTGGAAGAGACCGGAGAGTGTCACGGAAATCCGTAGCTTCGTTGGATTGGCAGGTTATTACCGCCGTTTCATAAGAGACTTTTCTAAAATTGCCGTGGCTCTTACTGGCTTAACAAAGAAAGGTGTTAAATACATTTGGTCGGACAAATGTGAAACTTCATTTCAGAAATTAAAAGAACTCCTTTCTGATGCTCCTATTCTTGTTATTCCCGAAGGGAATCAAGATTTTGTTGTTTATACCGATGCTAGTCGCGTTGGTTTGGGTGCCGTTCTTATGCAAAAAGAACGTGTTATTGCTTATGCTTCTAGGCAATTGAAGCCGGATGAGACTAGATATGCCACACATGATTTAGAACTCGCGGATATTGTTTTCGCCCTTCAAATTTGGCGACATTATCTTTTGGGAAAGAAATTTATACTTTATACTGATCATAAGTCTTTGAAATATTTATTTTCTCAAAAGGAACTTAATTTGCGTCAATAGCGTTGGCTCAAATTCCTTGCCTCTTATGATCTTGATATTCTTTATACTCTCGAAAAGGGAAATCGAGTTGTCGATGCACTTAGTCGTAAGCAACAAGCGGTTGTTTCCATGATGATATCCGAATGGAATGATCTCGAGGTTTTATCCACTTGTGAAATTCGAGATCGTGTTACCGATTTATGTTCATCTCTTGTTTTATGTAGCCTTGAGGCTCATCCTTCTCTTTTAGACCGCATTCTTGAAGCTCAAAGGCTAGATCCTGAATTGGCTCTTCTTGGCCAAAATATTAAGGATAAAGTCGATATTGAAGGTTTGAAAGACTTTGATATTGATTCTCGTGGCGGCATTCGAAAATTTGGTAGACTTATCGTACCAAATATTAGTGATCTTCGTAAAGATATTCTAGAAGATTCTCATCGTTCCAAGTATTCCATTCATCCCGGTAGTAGTAAAATGTACGCGGATATGAAGCGACTTTATTATTGGGAGGGAATGAAATCTGATATTGCTAATTTTGTTAAGTGTTGCATGACTTGCCAACTTGTCAAGGCCGAACATCAAAGGCCCGGTGGGTTATTGCAACCATTGGAAATTCCAATTTGGAAGTGGGATCAAATTTCCATGGATTTTATAGATGGCCTTCCCCGTTCTCGTTCGGGTCATGATAGCTTATGGGTGATCGTTGATAGACTTACTAAATCCGCCCATTTTATTCCCGTTCGGTCTAATCGGACCATACCTCTTTTGGCCAAACTCTTCATTAAAGAAATTGTTAAATTGCATGGAGTTCCTACTTCTATTGTTAGTGATCGTGATCCATTGTTTACTAGTGGATTCTGGAAGAGTCTTCAAAAAGTTTTGGGAATGAAGATTAATTTTAGCACCGCTTATCACCCCCAGTCCGATGGACAAACTGAGCGTGTAAATCAAACTCTTGAAGATCTTCTTCGTTCTAGTATGCTTGATTTCGGTGGAAGTTGGGAAGATCATATTTCACTTGTTGAATTTTCCTATAATAACAGCTTCCAAGCTAGTATTGGTATGGCACCTTTCGAGGCACTCTATGGAAGGCCATGCTGATCTCCTTATTGTTGGCTTGAGGCCGGTGAGAAGCTGGTCTTAGGTCCAGATTTTATTCGAGATTCCACAGAAAAGATTGATCTTATTCGTCATACGATGAAAGAAGCCCAGAGTAGAAAAAAATCCTGTGCCGATAATCGAAGAAGGAAATTAGAATTTTCTGTTGGAGATCTTGTATTTATTCGTGTTTCCCCTATGAAGGGTGTTGTACGTTTCAGTCGATCGGGAAAGTTAGCGCCTCGATATATTGGGCCATTTCCTATCACCGAACGTATTGGTTCCATGGCTTATCGCCTTTCATTACCAGCTCAGTTTTCTACCATGCATGACGTGTTTCACGTTTCTCAATTACGGAAATGTCTTCGGGATTCCGAATCTATTCTTGAGCCCGGTGTTGTGGAAGAGATTGAAGTTTCACCTAATTTAACTTAAGAGCAACATCCTATTCGAATTATTGCTTCGGAGGTCAAACGACTTCGAAATAAAGAAGTTCCGCTTGTTAAAGTTCAATGGTCCTCAAATCCTAAGGATTGCTCTTGGGAATCTAGAGAATTCATCGAGCGTACACATCCAGACTTACTTTCTCATGCTCTTTGAGGTGAACTTCTTATTTCAAATTTCTTTTGTGTTAATATGCTTTTATGGTTGTTACTTTTTATTTCCATCTCATATATATATTGCGAGGACGCAATTTCTTTAAGGAGGGGAGTCTGTAATAACCCGCATATTTGACGATTATGTATTTAAATATTTTATTTAAATATTTTAATCGTAAGTCAGATCTTAGTCCGAAAAGCAACTTTTTGCATACGGTCAAATTAGGACTAGAGACCACCTTCATTGAGTTCAAAATGACGTTTGCGATCTTTTTAAGTATAAACTTTGATATGTTTGTAGTTAGTGGAATTTTCGCCACTTTTTCGCTTATGGCTTTGGTTTGGGCTGAACTTTTGCCCTTACTTGCTCAGCCCAACCCCTTCTCTTCATAACTTGATTCTATTTGCTTAAACATTCAAGCTTAATCAAAAATGGAGGAGGGAATGGGAAATTAAAACTCCAAGCTCTAGTTCTCTTGCAAATCCATCATTCAACTCCAAATTCAAGAGAAGACATTGATTCAAGCTTGTGGCTGCTTCTCACTTTGCTTTCAAGCTTGGTTTCCATCAATTTCCGTGAAAAGGTGAGATTTTTATCTCACATTCTTGTCTATGACTATCTATGATTGTTGGGTATGAATCCCTATCACTATTATATGTGCATTTGCTTTTGGTGTGGATTGAATTGGTGGAAAACCCAAAATTTTCGAGTAGTTAGCATTTTCCTGCACTTAGGTCGTTCTGCTATGATAGGTCGCTCGCGTGGAAACGTCTCGACCTGCAAATAGCTCGTTCTGGGCTTAGGTCGTTAACCTGCAAATAGCTCGTTCTGTACTTAGGTCGCTCGACCTGCTTGCGATCCGTTAGGTCGTTTACCCTTAGGTCGCTCGGAATTGAATTGCCATAGGTCGCGCCTCGTTAGCTCGTTCCACACTAGGTCGCATGCCTAGCTCGTTAGCCTTTAAGTCACTCGACCTATTTACCCTTAGGTCGTTCGCTCGGCAAAGAGCGTTCCACGTTAGGTCGCTCGGCAAGGAGCGTTCCACACTAGGTCGCGCCACGTGATAGGACGCTACATCTTGTGAAGGCTTAGGTCGTTGACTACTTAGGTCGTTTACCTCTAAGTCGCTCGGCCATTAGGTCGTTCCACTACTTAGGTCGCAACCTTTTAGGTCGGCCATGCTAGCTCGGCACTAGCTCGTTTCACCTAGGTCGCTCGGAATGCTATGCCTCTAGGTCGTTCGACCTGTTTCCAAGTTAGGACGCTCGACCCTTTTCCTTAGCTCGACCTTGTTAGGTCGCACCCCCTGTTGCTAGATCGACCGAGTTAGGTCGTTCACCCCCCTTAGCTCGTGGCACCGTGTTAGGTCGCGCCATCTTAGGTCGCGCCTACTTCCTGTGTTGAATTTTTGTTATGTCGCAGGGAAACTTCCACTTTGATGGTTTTGGAATTGATTTCTTTGGCTTTTATTCACGTCATCGAATGTGGACTTTTGTGACCGATTGTTTCTACAATCATTTTTGTGAGTTGTCACTTTAAAAACATAAAGGTTTCAATACTAGTAGTAAATACCAAAACTCTTTCATCAAAACGATTTCAACTCTATTTTACTACAAAGCTCTTTTTACTCAACCGTTTCCAATCTATTAGTATATACAAGCCTTTATTTCACTCGGATGAGAAATCTACTTAAACGACTTAGTAAAACAGGTGGTATGAAACGCTTGCATTTACTTCGTCGGTTAATTCTTGGACTTGTTCGATTGAACCTCTTGTGACAATTTTCTAGTGAAGATCTACAGTTTGTTCATAAATATTTAGGTTAAGCAAGTGGTTATGGGACATAAAGCTAAACTCATATATTTACTAGCTTGGTGTGATTGACACTTCTTGATGATCATGACGATCATTTTGTGATTTAGACTAGCGATTGAGCGATGTCTCTTTGTCTACGAGGGAGACTAGACCCCGTTTGTGTGATGTATCTACTCACATATGTGGGGTAGCACCCCATGGTCTTCGGGCCGTTCGTGTGTTCAAAAATTAATGGTTAGCTTACATGAGATAGCATCTCGTTCGTGTGATACATATGTTGGTGAGCTTTCATGCTCCCGTTCGTGTGATAGGCCTCCCCCCTTTTTGTGATTTCTGAATTTCATGTGTTGATTTCTGGAATTTGCGCTTCACCAATTTTCGTGATTTTCATTAATATGTTTTATCAATTTTTGTGCATTGGTGAATTCGTGTGTCATTGCCCTTTTGTGAATTTGGATCTTTGAGAAGATTCTTGTGATATTGATTAATCTCTTGTTGATTATCATTTACATACTTATAATAGTATGCTATTATGGTTATTACATGTCTATGCCATATCTTTTATTCTATATCATGTCATCTGATATTTATAGCTAGACTGATCCTTTTATTATTTTCTTAAAAATAATACTTGGGTCAAACCGAGATGTTACAGGTGCTTCTGCTTGACCTCTCCCCAGGGATTTACTACTCTGACTTTTGACTAACTACTTAGATGAGTAGTTTTTGTTGTATACATTTGAGATATCGACTCATAGATGTATTCTTTTGTATAGCACATGTTGCTATTCTTTTGTATTATCGTGGATCTTTCGGACCACTACTCTGATGTACACTTTCATGTGTTATATATATATTCATATCTTTTTACGCCTTTGTGATATGGATGTCTGTGACTGATTTGTGTTATGTTAATTTCTATATTTGTTTCCGAGGATTTTATACAGCCACCGCGTGATAGCTTTGAGTTTGTATCGGTATGTCGAACTTCCTCTTATGCATGTTATTCTATCTGACATATCGGTGCTCGCACAAAGCAATTACACGAATGGTTGCTCCTCAACATCCTTATTCTCCGTGCTAGTTGACAGCATTACACCGTAGTGTTCTTGGCTAGCGTGGGTATAGAGGTGGGACGTCACATGATACATCCTTTATCCCGACACCCAAGTTTGCAATGGTTGCTATGTTTGCAATGGTTGTCATGTTATGTGATCATAATACATCCTTTACTCTTGATAGCAGTTTAGCATATATTGTGTTTATGTGTTAACTTGTTGGTCGTAGGAGTAAGTTAGATATAACTTTCCATACCGTATGCTGTATTATGATAAATCGACTTTATACCTATTTTTGAGGTTTATATACCGCTCATACGAGATTACTGTTTGATATAAGGTTATTTGCATTGTTTCATATGTTCTCGAGTACTCTTACATAAGTAAAATTAGAGGTAGGTATGGTAATAGCACATAGAGCTATGCAGATGACGAGCATAAGGCTGATGCTTTCATTGATTTGTTATTTTATTAGAGCTGTTACTGTTGATTTCCGATGTGTAGTGCTATGAAGCTATTAACATTATTATTGTATATAGAGATAGTTATTATAGAGTTTATGATGTATGTAGATGAATAAACTCTTATTTTCTACATTGTATAATTTGATGATCCCATTATACACCCTTATATGATGTTTTGGTTCATTTTGATTATGCTAATGTCTCACCTATTATATATATGTCGATATTATATTTTTCTATGTGCCAGGAGATATACTACAGATTATCTCATTGACCAGCCATATTAACCCTTGACTTTTTACCTCTATCAATTGGGTACCATAATAGCGCACTATAGTGTTATATGGATATTGCACACTGGAGGTAGAGGAAGGTTGTTACAATTGGTATTGGTGATAGAGTTAGGGGTATACCCTAAAGGTAATTATAAGTTACATATATCTAACTCTATGACTAATCTTGTTCATAATAAAGGTATTTAGATTTAATTAAAAACTTTGGTATAGTGATATAATAATTAGTAATTAATTTAAAGTTTATAAATAAAAAAACCTTATATGAAATGTTGTGTGATTGTTGTTGCAAATAGTTGCAATTGTGATAATTAATCATAATTTAAAATTATATTTTTTGTCTAATATATTCTTCGTCAAGATGTTTCGAGAAAGGATATCGATACATCCATCGAGACCATGAGCAGCGTATTACTCATGGCTGCTAGGGGCACTAATGGGTTGTTTACAGATAGTTATTAGATCACTAAGGAATGACTCACTCTAGCATTTGTTGTTGTTTAATAGTAATTAAGGTCAAACATGAAATCTAAAAGTAACAGTATTACGCAACTCTCTCAACTTGAGAATACTATTGAAATTCAATGTGGATAATCCACTTTGATTATATTTAAATCATGGCTTAGAGATCCATTGAGCGACTATAGTTCGGTCATAGTTGAAGCATTGAAAGTGAAACACTATTCAATAAATAACTCATCTACTTAGTTATAGAAGGTTAGTACCACTATAAACTTTAGTCAACTCATGGTCAAAGCCTCTAGCTAAAGCAATATGGTTAACAATAATTGTAATTATTGAACCAAGGATTTTCTATTTTGACAAACAGAGTTGAATGTGGATGATATTTGAATTTGACGCAAAACAGATTCCGTAAGTATTAAAGTGATATAGTTTTGATGAAGAGAATTGATGTAAATAATCGTTAATACTATACACCACTAAAAATAGTATATTTGGATTTTATCAAAATGATGACGTGTGAAAGTTAATATTCAAATTGTTCGATATTAATCGCCGATTGAATTTACACTTACGAGTCACACAAACATAATAATGAATACTCTAAAATACCATACAATTTAATTTATTTATAATTATTGTAAATTAATTAAATTAATTAATATCTTTGAAATGTTAACCATTTATTATTTATTTTTATTTTTGATTTTTAAATGCTATTAGTGTTTAATAATGTGTATATATATAAGTATCGATATATGATATCAATACATAATTAAATTTGATTTAAACCGATTAGTTACTAAATGGGTTTTGATTTTATTGAAGGACTTCCTAAGGCACATATGTAGCCAGCCATATGGGTGCAATAGAGTTGAGTGTGGTGTTTAAAATAGTGTTTAAGTGTATTAAAAGAATCAGTGAAGGACGGAGAAAAGTCCTCCACCTTTTCCTCTTCTTAAGTGCATATTTAAACACAATAATTGTCATTGTTTTCCCTCTTCTACTTTACTTTATTTTGGATGAAGTTAACATTTCTAGATAGGGTAGTAGTTTTCAAAAACTATATGGAAATGTGATAATGTGAATGGATAATGAAAGGAGAAAAGTCCTCCACCAATTCCTTTTCTTAAATGCCCCCTTAAACACATTATTTATCATTATTTTTTGGCTCTCTTCTCTTCACTAGTACAAAAAGTGCATATTGCTTCGCCTCATTTGCATCGGTTGAAGTAAAAACTGATGCAAATAGAACTATTTGCATCAGTTCTATCTTAATAACCGATGCAATTGGTACGTGAAAAGTAATAGGTAATAAAAAAATCAAATTTGCATCAGTTCTCACCAACAACCGATGCAAATAGTTTTAGTCGCATCAGTTTTAATGTCAACCGATGCAACTACATGTTGATGGCAATATGAAATTTAGGTGGGAAATGATGAAAAATTGGCTCCAAAGTTAGTACTATGGACAAATGTGCTCCTTCCTCCTCAATAACCCAATCCAAAAAAATCTTTTACAGCTGTTGGATACATCACCTCGTCAAAGTCCAAATACATCAAACCGAAATCGCCAAATACAAATCCCCTTTGATAAAAATTTTGTATCTGTACTCCTCTGTCCTCTTTTCTTTCCATGTTCTCAAATTTGCTTCACAAAAAAATGCTCCTCCTTTTTATTTTAGAAATTTTCTATAGCCTTGCCTTGAAATTAGATTTCCCACCATCTAAAAATTGCCTTTTTATTTGAAATCGGGGTAAGTGAAGTTGAGTCTGAGGTTGGCCGAAGTGTGGTTGTAGTTCATGTAGTCTATCGGAAGTTGCATGTTAACCGCTGATCTATTTTTGCCTTCGCCTGGAGTTGATGCACTGTCGCCTATACATGGATCCTTGGTTTGAAGGTGAAACTCATTGTGTTAGGTTGGAGTTGCTGCCTCACTTAGCTACACCTATCCTACGTTTTGGGATTAGATCGAATGGCACCAGATCCAAATTATGAATCATCCTTTAGTGAGAGGCGTTTGCAGCCTCTTATTTCACAGCGTGACCCAGGTTTGTATGTATAAAAAATTCTGCTATTTTTACAACAGTGCTGAGAAGCTTGTTGCTGAACTTTGCACTGTACTGATGGGGTAAAGCCTAGAAAACTATGGTGTCAGTAGATATATCCAGTAAATGCCTTTACATGTTTGTTGAACTGGAAAAACTGATGCAAAAGTTTATGTACTTCTCCATAGTTTTTTGCTGTAGAAACAAGTCGTTCCTTAATCCAAAGGGGGAGCTTTTCAGTAGGGTGTGAAAAACCTTTGTTTGATAAGTTGCATGCATAGCGCGAGTCGACCAACAGAACGCAGCATAGTCATTTACATGCCTGATTGCTCGACCTGTAAAACAAGAAAATCAAATCAAATTGTGAAAAAAGACTAATTTGTCCACATTCAACATTAGTATATTTAAAACTAGCAGTTATCCAACTTTCTAACTCAGAAATTATAAACATTAAGACAAACTTTCTTTTAAGAGAAGTTGTTCACAATGGTTTTCATGTATACAGAAACTATATAATACTGTCAGTGCGCAAACGCAGATACCTATTGATTGGTTTACAGCCTTCATGTGATTGAGCATTGGTACTTCTTCATTTTATTTTCTTTTTAAAGAGTTGATGTATAGGTAGCAGATATTGTGAAGGTAGTGTAGATGTAAATTTTATTCAAACTAGCTTAGGACATTTTGTCAGACATAGCTAAAGTTAAAGAGAGAAGGTATAAAGATTTGGATTGCTAACATTATGATACAAAATTGTAAAATTCATTTGAATCTTATTTTGTTACAGCGCTGCTGGATTTGGTCTTCTCCTATAATTTGATTTATTTTGTCCGCTGCTAATGCTGAATATATATATATATATATATATATATATATATATATATATATATATTGCAATGCACAGAATCCAATCTATTCATTTCTTATGATATTATAATGATCAATGGATACTGAAAAATTATTTTCTTTACCACTTATGCAACTTTTGTAGTTTAAATCTGAAATATAAATGATATTATACTAAATATATTCTAGGAATGATTTGATTAGTAACATGCAAAGTCCAAGTCTTCCGATTTAGGAATTGTGCCTTCTTTATAGTTTCTGACCGATTCTTTTTTTTACTACATTTTTTGCCTTCACGGGAGCTAAAATGTTTTGCAGTTTCCAACTATATGCAGCTTCGATTTTTTCTCTCAGTGCATAATACGAACATCATTCACCCATATTGAATTAGACTTATCAAAATAATAATAAACAAATAAATCTAAATGTACCTAGATAGTATAATTACGTTAGTTCATTCTAATATTGATCTCAAATTATTATATATAAGAATATCATTTATCACACCTAATTTGAATCTAATCTCCCATCTAAATATTCAAGATAAATGGTCACTGATGCTAATTCAAACTAATACTGGAATCTACAAATAATGAAAACTGATTACGAAATTTGGATACATAATTAATTCATTAATGCATTTAACACTCTGTGGAGTACCCGTAAATAGGCATTCTAAGGGCATCAATTTTTCTTACTAAAATTATGGAAATATGGAAATATGCACTTGCTTCTTAGATTGTTTCAATTTTTACAGGTTTTGTAAGTGACTTTTGATAAAACAGTGGAAGTGCCTGTGGAAAATGGAGAATAGAGAAGAGGAGTGCTATGAGTAGAATACTGCACAGATTTCAGCATTGTTGTTAGCTGAGGTTAAAACTCGAGTGGTGAAGAATGAGCATATGTATGGTTTTTATATATAGAAACTATTAGCAAGGTATGGCATTTTTAATTTTGAATTTTCTTCTATCTTTATCATATCCTTTTTTTTTGTTCACATAAAATGGTGTGGTGAAGAATGAGCATGCTTTTTATTTTCTTTGTAACTTTGGTGTCGTACACTTTGAATAGTATTGGTCACATGGAAATATTAAATTTGTTTGCCTTTCCGTCGTATCATTCCATGGTTGGGTCATATGCAGTCGCAGATACGAAATATTAAAATTGGAGTACTTGTAATATCAAGGTTGAAGTTTTTTTTTACTGTGAGGGTTTTTCCATCCTTTCTAAATATAGATATAGATGCAAGATAACTTTAACAAAACTAAATGGCTTCGCTTATTACGACAGTACATAGACTATATGTTGAATGGATGATGTTGTGATATAAAAAGGGGTAATGACGTATCTAAATCATTTTTTGGAAATGTAACCATTACTTAACAAAATATAGGAGCAGCATAGAAAAATTTGCAGAACTGAGTACATCAACGAGCCAGTTATGGTTTGAAATTACTAAAGTAATTACTTAAAGGCTTTGACTGAGTTCAGTTTTCATCTCTTGCCTCCTTTGCATATTCATATCTTTTGCTTTTCATTCTCGCCAGCAACTTTTTCATCATGATCTTATGTTAAATCAAAACGTATTATACTATATACAGCTACTTTGATTAATAAACTCCCAGTTAAACTCTGTTGATCTGTATACATGACACCAAACTGTCTTAATTTCTCCAAGTTCATTCATTTCTCTATTATTGTATTTGCCAAATCCTCTTGTTTTCATAGAATGTTATGAGGATTTTCCTGATTCAATTGTTCGTTACAGGATGACACATTAATTAGTTATACTTTACTTTTTCCCTAACTAATTTATGCTAATGGGGTTACCTCTTTGTATTTTGGAGAGCCCTGATACCCTAATGTTCTTTTACGTAACTGTTTATTTCAAAATAATGACATTTGAATCTTATTTGTTTATTTGATCAGGTAGTTAATGTTCCAAAAAGAGGAGCAAGGAAGCATCTTCGTGGTGACAACATATAGGTAACAACCTCTCCAAGTTCCTGTATTCGTTTGGTTGTTAAAAATTTATGTGATTTTTCTTCTTCTTCTTCTTCTCATCATGATCATCTTCATGTATTCGTTCGGTTGGGTCATTGACAATAGAATAATATTATCTGTGGACATTATTGGTTTGGTTGTCAACTAATTCTAGTTTGTTTATTAACCTACTTTCTGATTTATATAATAAATTATTTATGTGTCCTATACATGATATATTACTTAAAGTGGTTCAAAGCAAGCCCCAATTCTTCTATTACCATCAGAGTTATCAAGTTACTATATAGATGTCCCACATACTCACTAAATACTTCAAACATAAACAATTTACGTAAAGTTGATTCCGATTGTTAATAAAATAAATATAGTGACAGAGCTGATGAGGTTCTGAAGCAGTTAGTTGCCAGTGATGTGGCTGTAGAGGAAGACATGTGAGTGTGGTGGTATGGTGATAGAGCTCTTGTGGGTTTGCGATTTGAATGAAACAGTAGATGGTTATGTGGTGAGTTGTTTTGTGATATTGAAGGAATGCAATAATGGAAGGTAGGGAACTAGTGTGACAGGCAGGGGGATGATGTTGTGGTTTGTTTGAGATAGTGGTTGTATGCAATTTGGAGCAGTAGGAGTTGATCGGACAAGGGTGTTGTGTGGGGGTTTATGGTGATCAGGTATGTGCAGTGAAATCTGCAGTGTGGTGTTGAACTGTAGGGTAGTAGTGGGAATGTTGGATTGTTGTTCTCTGGTGAAATGTGTTGCAGGTGTTGATAGTGCAGAAGGCAGGCAGAATTGAAGTGTTGACAGTGGGTTGTGGAACTGATGATGTAGAATGGATATTGATGGTGATGGCGTGCCTTGTAATCAGCTGATGATTGGTGGATGAAGTTGCTGTTCTGATAAAGGATGGTATTGGCAGAGACAATGAAATGTATTGGGTATATGCAGTGATATGAATTTGTTGAAAGTGGTTGTATGAACTTGCGATGTTTATTTTGGTATTATGTTATTCAGTTTGTATTTGCCTTCAAATTTAATTTTGAATGATTGTAATATTGCATGCAATAATTGTTTGTTATAATCAATAATATATATATATATATAGTCTATTTGAGTACTGCAATAATGGTTTTTGAGAATGACTTTTTTGCATTAGGTATAAACAGCTGATGCAATAGAGGGATTAGTTTGCATCGGTTGTTATAAAAAACCGATGCAACAAGTTCCTTTGTTGCATCGGTTTTCATTACAACCGATGCAACATGGGGGCTGTGTCCAAGCAACCAACCATGATATTTTGCATCAGCTGTTAGTAACAACCGATGCAAAAAAGACCTTTTTGCATCGGTTTCAGAACTGATGCAAAAGTGTTAAGCCTGTTGCATCGGTTGCATATGCATCGGTTGTTGAACTGATGCAAAAGGGGGGTAAACAACCGATGCAAATGGCCTGTTTTGTAGTAGTGCTTGTTATTTTTCAGACGAAATTCCATGGACCCAGGGTCATAAAATTCCTAAAAGAAAATCAAAACCAAATCAAATTAATACAAGGTTGTGTTCATCTCTAGATTGTAGCAAAATCCGAAAGCTGATTTGGTTAAATCTACGAGCTATTCAATTATCCAAGGTGTGAATCTTAGGCTACTTTTGTTAACCATATAACTCACTTAAGAATGAAGGCTTGAAAGAAGGCTCATAAAAGTGTTAAATTCGACAAGAATTGAAAACAAGGGTTTCACCATGATTCAAAGGCAATGTTTCGAAGGCATTAAGATAACTTTCAAAGAGGTCGGAGTGGAGTAGCAAGCACCTGATGCACCTATATGTGTCGAGTGAAACAAGATCTTTCGAAGGAGTAGAAAGGAAAGCAAGGTTACCCTTCCACCTTAGCTAAACCTTTCGATGCAATTGATTCAACATATATGAGAAAGCCTTGTCTAAGCTCGAAACACCTATTGAGGACATCGATAATAGGTTTGCGCACAAGAACCAAACCTATCAATAGAGATGGTTTTGACGTTGTCAATCTTTCACATAAATACATTTAATGTGAACCTTTCAAAAGCAAAGATAAGCTTTTCGAAACGATTGGACCCTTTTGCAAGCATAAAGTAAATTTCGCATGAGACAAAGCTACCTTTCGCAATGATCTTCTCGTCGCTTATTGATCCTTTCAAAACCATCCACACTCCTTTAAGTAATCACATATCATGATTGGCACCAGATCAAAAGAGCTAAGGAGAGGATTTGAAGGAGAAGAAAATGTTCGGAGCACTTTCGCTTACATCAAAACAACATGATAGGGAACCTTGATCCTTTCGCTACATACCTTCCAAACGCGTCGAAAGGTTTAAGAGGAATGCGAAAGCAGTATTGGGAAATTTCAGAACAACATATGTTGCTAGTAAACTGTTGATGAAGGCGAAAGGGTTAACCCAATCATAATAAGAGACCCAAGCAGCCGCCTTCAAACTATGGAAGCGAAAGGACGAGGGCGAAAGGATGAATGCGAAAGGCTGGGAGAAAAACCTTGAGACCACTTTGAAAGGATGAATGTGGAAGGGGGTCAATCTGCATTTATAAATACGACCCTAGGGGTCCAAGTTAGGGACCGAGTTTTGAATTTTGAAATCTCTTTCTTACTTCATAGCAAAATCAAACATTTGTAACCCTAGATCAATTTGGGGAAAATTCTCTTACTTGTAATCCAATTTAGATAAATGCAGAGGAGTGGATGCATGGACCCAAAATGGATTTTGGATATGCGAAAGATCATTTCGGCCATTAGCTTGACTAATGGCCAATTGCACATGATGCTCGCTTATTTTCTTAACCCCAATTTGACTTATGCAATGCTATGGAATCTACTTAGACATTTTTATTTCAAATCATATTATAATCATGTTTCAAGATATTAAATACTAAATTAACGTGACGATGATAATTCGATATTAACAAATCCATTGAATCTATACCATTTATCCAAGATATAATTCCATTGCATATTGAATCTAAATCTTATACATTGTATATTAAGTTCCTTTGAGAGAGTAAGATCCCCTCGACTCGCTCGAAATGGGTTTCGAAGGGGCTATTGCATGGTTATTAAAGTAATGTTTGCTGGAATGACTCCTTTGAAAGGAGCTTGGATATACCGAAACATATAACTGCTTACGAAGGAGTCTCAACCATGGCAGCAGAATCTATACTTTCAAAAGTGGATTCCATTCTAAAGGCATAATAACCCCTTTGACTTACTCGAAAGGGGTTATGACTGAACTGTCCCCTTCTTAATCCTTGCTTCGAAGTGTTGATTAGTTCTCTTATCAACAATTAACATCCTCGTAAGGTCACCTTTCGAAGACATGTAGTCTCTATTGACTTATTCGAAAGGGGTTTCGAAGTGGTTGGTCATATTTTAAGTATAGCTTTGAGATGTTAACAAAATTTCTTGTTGACAATTTTGCTTTGGAATGTTGACAAGTTTTCTTGTTAACAACTTTATAAGGTAATTATTTAATCTCATTTTTGTTCTATATATTACATCATGTTAATATAGTTTAGATCTCTTGTCTCATACAATAAGTTTATATAAGCCTGTGTTGTCTAATCTATTTTTTGATATTGTTTCAGAAATTAATGTTTAAAAAACATTCACGAAAATATTATATTCTAATTGTTTACAAAAAAATTTACATTTAAATACTTTGATTAGTTAAATCAATTTTATAAAGTATTATATATGTGTGTATATGTGTGTGTGTGTGTGTATAAACGAACTACATACGTTAATTATTTGAATTCATTTTATAAAATTGAATGTAAGTTTTATTTATGCATGTTATTTTTGAATATAAAATATACTTTGTTATTATTACGGGTATGTGTGTGTATATATTATTTAATACAATTTCATAATGAAACCATGGACAACAAATACATATATAAAGGTCGAATGTGTCAGTTGCGGTGTAAATCCTAACACATACGAACATCCAAATTAATCATGTACACTATCTATATATTACACTTGCACTACAAACACATGAGTATATTTAAAAAAACTAATAAACTTACCAAATACTAATGTAACAACCCGTGCCTTGATGGGCCCAATTTCGACTAAATCGAAACCCAAGTCCATTAAGATATAGATCGTTGGTTTTGGTAACTTGTAATGAACATAATTATATCAGAGAATCAACTCATAATGGAATAGTAAAATATAATAGAACATGTATACTGACTAAGGCCACTACGTTGGAATTAATATTATTCTTTTAGTGTTTGTTTGCCTCGCCAGCGTCGAGCATAAACGAGAAGACTTCTTCATCTAATGTTCCCATCTTGCACCAGTAGCTTGTCCCTCTAAATATATCACGTGGGTTGTAATGAGGAGCAACTTAAAAAAATATTCTAGTGACTGGTAAATTACATTCTTTTTCCATAACACTAATTTATGACGATTGATTTTGATTTAAGTGTTATGTCTATTATCCATGGAGATTCTTGAATTTCCGTCTATGTGTACGATATATTTAACCTACTTTGAGGTATAACTACATATATGCCTCTATATAAATGTTACTACCCAATATATATATATGTATGTATGTATGTATTACTACCTAAAAGAAAACCTCGACCACTTAATACTTCTTAAATAGGGAGGTGGCAGACCCAACTGCTAATTAATACCTTTACCCGAAAGCAGGCCCTCCATAACATAATCGCTGGTCAATCTGGCCCTAGCTACAGAGACCCATGACTCCTAAATATTACCATATAATCTAGTTTGATGTAGTCCTAATGCATCTTAAATACATGTCTAAGAGCTTACTAGCTCACCTCTGACAACCAAATAACTAACCAGTTAAACTTTGATGTCTTTGCGTATCCTATACAGATTCTACACTAGTAGGGCAAATTCCATCAGAGCATAACCTAAGTGTGTTCTAACAACCGCTGGTGGTCATTGCCTATATGCCAGCCCTACTACTAAATACTAGTTCAATAATGACACTGACACTGACATAGCCCGCTGACCTCCTATAGCCAAAATCTCATTTAGACTACCCTAATGTAAGTCAAGGAAAAATACCCATCCTAGTTACTTAATACTCGTAGGTTATATAAGTCTTCTTAAAAATGGAGAAGGCAGACCCAACGACCATTTAATACTTTCTAACCAGAGGTAAACCACTTAACATCCTGTATTGAGCCATTTAATACTTCAAATCGTAGGCAAACCCTTGGTATATTTTCCTATACCTATACGCAAACGCATACTCCTCGCCATGGGTCTAATGGTTAGAGATGTCTCACATCAGTGGTAAGTATACACAATTGCTAGTAGCCTTTAGTTTAAGGGTAGAATTCTTTTGTGTAACTCTACTGACCTCGCATCCCAACCCATTCTAAACCAAACAAATTATGCTAAGCCTAAATATTAGGCCAGGCCTACAAATTCATGCTCATCCTAAATGTATTATTGAAGCTATATAATTTCCTACTATAAAAATTATACTGTCTCCTATTATTTAATTCATATCATATGCTCTTATTACGTATATTCTTTATTTCCCTCTTACATCCCATAAATATCAATTGTCCCTAATAAATGATCATTATTATTCAAACTGGACAATCCCTAATGACATTTATTTATTTGTTATAATTCAACCTATTATGCCTATTTCATTTCCTTATAAATGTTATATTAAACTCTTTAATCGGTCCCATTAAATGCATTTATGTCCGCATTTAATTTCTGTAACTCCCTATTAACTGCACATTTATTGCTCTACTAATTTGGAGTTACTATCCCTTTTCCATTTTATTCTCTTAGTCCTATGATTTACCATGCCACTAATAACTAGTCGTCCTAAATAAAATTAAGACAAATATCATCGTTTATCACGGTATATGTATGTATATATATATATATAATCGGTAGGCGTGGTTATAAGTGTATATATGTATATATATCTATTACCATCTCTAACTCATTAATTCCTACGCTTGGGAATTTAAAAACATACATTTGTATGTACATTTTGTTAATTATATTTATTTCCACATTTTAATATATTAGAGCTATCCTTTCCAAAAGGATTACAGCTATAACTTTCCATAAATTACCCAAAAGTGAGACTTTTTCTCTGTTTAAAATTGCATGAATTATCTCTTTTCTTTTATTGTAATAAATAGTGCAAACTAAGGAGGAGAACATCCTACTTTACATATCTTATTCCTTTTTTGTATATTTCTTATTATTTCAAATGACGTACTTTTTATACATAGCTGAGGAATTAGATAATTTACGGACATTACATGGAAAATAATACAACAAAATTGTACCCATAATGCTTCCAATAAATTAAAACATAGAAATTCACATTCCAAGTAAAATGAGGGCAATCTTAAATTTATACTAACAATTTAAAATCAAATTATCATAAATTTGGAATAAATCTTGCAACCTTATCAATATTCTACTTTAACAAATTTAGGGACTGATTTTCAAATTTCCAAATTAGGGTGCAAATTCCTTTCCTATTCCAATTACCAAACTTAAAAATATGTAGGCGAGATTCAAATTGAATATGTTCTTCCTAAGCCTACAACTCAATAGATCTTGCATGGGCATAGTAATTAAATAAATTTTAAAGGTATAAATTTTAATGTTATATATAAATCATATAATTCCCACTCACCTTGTAGGCTTTCTAAACCTTCCAAATCGTAATTAATCCCTTTTGTATGTCTCCTTTTCCATTCTAGTTCAAAAGAATAATATAACATATTAGAATCACAGTCTGAGAAGAGATTTGAGGTTAAGGGGTATATAGATTTATAATTATGAAATTTACCTTTTTCTGTGGTATCGATTCGCTCCTTCTCTTCTTCTCTTTATTTACTGCCCTTATCTGATTACATAAATATATATAATATTTTGTAATCAATAGAAATGGCGGAGAAGAGAAAATGGTAGAGCCCCACTGCTTTGACCAGGAAATATGAGATGAAAAGTGAAGGGTTGGTTCTATATTTATATGTGCTCGAATCAATCGCATCTGTCGGATTTAAAATAATTAAATCTAAGCCATTCGACCAAGGTTTAACCGTAAACGCCATAAGCTTGACCCAAAGGATGTTGTAAGTCCAACGGTTATCCCTAATATAAATTCCAGAATGATTTTAGGCCTAGGTTAATTTTGAAAATTTATTTTGAAAATTTAAGTTATATTTTAAATTTAAAAGATAGGTTTAAAATGTAAATGAAATTTATTAAATGTTATAAAATATTTTCATAACTTATTTTTTTTAAAATTAATAAATTTTTATCCTAATTTTATTTTAATTATTTAATTAATTGAATTAATTAAATTAACAATTAATAAAAAGTTAGTGTTATACCGCCTTTTGACTGGGCAGTATATCATAAAAGTTGGCTAAATGGCTTCTGTGATCATCAAGGCAGGAAGCCCAGGGAGAGGGTTATCAGGCTTGGAAATAGATGATATTTGGAACTACGGACAATAGTTGGGCAGATTCGGACCGGGTCCAATCAAGGTGCAATCAATGTGAAGTGAAAAGGAAGGTCCCGTGAGGCCATATTTTAAATTTCAAGTCAATCGGAGTTTGTATGCTCGAGTTATGGGCAAAGGAAGTATTTATATGGATCGATCAGGAACGATCCATAAAACAGCGTAAATCAACGAAGATTGATCGATATCTCAAAATCTACAATGCAAATGCACTTGAAACCATCTGAGTGTCAATATATTGAAGAGTGGAGCCCATGAAAATGATCGCATGATAAAATTCCCAAACCTTGAAAAAGAGGCCGATCGTTATTGGAACGATCGTACAAATCAGCCAGAACGATCCATGGTTTCACGGAAAATGCGATATCTCACAAACAGTATGTCAAAATTGTACAAAATTTAGAGTGCAAGTATCATACATCATGTAGCACCCCCATAATCGATCACAGCTCAAAAGGATGAAATTTTCAAAAAGAGGTCAATCGTTATTGGAACGACCATAGAAATCAACATAACAATCCATAGTTTTACGAAAGATGCGATATCTCACAAACGGTACATTATAATTGCAAGAAATTTGGAGAGCAAGTATCCTACAACATGAATCACCACTATTATCAATTACAGCTCAGAAGGATGAAATCCTAGAAAAGTAGCCGATCATTATTGGAACGATCGCACAAATCAACATAATGGTCCATAGTTTTACGGAAAATGCGATATCTCTCAAACGATAGGTCAGAATTGCATGAGATTTGGAGAGCAAGTAGCTTACATCATGGAGCAACCCAATGATTGATTGCAGCTCAAAAGGATGAAATCTTGGAAAAAAGACCGATCGTTACTTGAACGATCATACAAATGAGCATAAAAATCCATAGTTATACGGAAAATCCGATATTTCACAAACGTTAGGTCGGAAATGCACGAAATTTGGAGAGCATGTCGAAAACATCATAAGGAACCAGAATGATCGATCATGGCTCAAAGAGATAAAGCATTGAATAATCACCTATGATCTAATTTTTAGTCAAAACAGGAAGATCAATCGATATCTCACAAACGGTAAGTCGAAATGGTGCGAAACTTTGGGAGCAAGGACTAGAGGCATGGAGGACCCCATAAAAACTATCACAGCCCAATTGGAGTTAGTGTGGAATAATCAGCCTAAATTATTTTTTGGTGTCCGATCGGTCCCAAATTTGGTGGGTCGGTTCGTAAGGGCCTGGAGGTTCTTCTATCGGAATTTCAGCCCAATCTATGCAATCTTCACCTATAAATACAGCGGACTTGGCTTATTGCAAGGGACGTTTCGGTTGGCGCTCCTTCGTCACTTCTTATATATTCCTCTATTATTTTTCTAAGGCAAAAAAACAACCGTACTTGTAATCTTATAGTATAAATAAAAGATTATTGGAGTGGACGTAAGCCGGAGTTTGCCGAACCGCTATAAAACTTGCATATTCATTTATCTTTCTACAATATATTCTATGATCTATGGATCTATATTTCTCAGTTTGGATCTAAATATTGGATATTGGTGCTTTCACGTAGAATAGAGTGTTGTTGATCAATTTTTGGCACAAAGATTTTTGGTGCTTTCACTAAGAAGGACTTGCACCCGTGGATTTGGAAGCTAGGATCTTGGATTTGGTAGCTAAGATACTTGGATCTAGGAAGCAATGGCTAGGCAATCAAAAAGGAGACCGTTAGCGGATAAGAGCCATCAAAGAGGGAGTCGGGAGGCTTCTTTTGGAGCTGGAGCAAATCAGACATCTATCTATATTACCAGAGATGAAATGAAAACAATGATGGATGCTATGCAGGAGAGGATGCTAAACTGACAGGAGGAGATGATGCAGGATCTACTATGATAGATTGGACAAGCTGGAGCGCAAAATGAAGGAAATTGAGTAGCAGGAAACAATGGAAATTTGGATCACAGAGTTGGAGCGGCATAAGCCGAGGAAAACCAGAATCAGGACTTAGAGCGAAAACTAGCTGGCTGGATATGGATTGGAACATACTAGGGGCAAACCCAAACCGAGGAAGATGGATCAACGTGCATATATTCACATGGATCGAAACTACTCCCCATGGAACTAGGGGCACAGATTTGGATGGGTTTGTATGAAAATGGATAGCGGTGATGGAATAGGAGCACCTATCATTTGCAACAAATTGGAGCGAACACGGCTTAAGGGCACATGTCGTCATCTCTTGATCGGGATGGCATGAAGTAAAAGAAACTCCATATTAAAATTACCAAGTCACTTACACATGTACGGAATCTTAGTCGGTCCCTAGGCATGCCCTGAGATGGCGATAGTCGCTATAACAAATGATTCTGGAACTCACTTTAATGTGGAAAACAAGTATTTCACCTCGAATGACACTCGGTCTCGAACAATCACATTTCGCCTCGAGTGGCACTCGATCTCGAACGATCACATTACGCCTCGAACAGGCACTCTATTTCGAACGATCACATTACCCCCAAACTGGCACTCGATCTCAAACGATCACATTACGCCTCAAATAGGCACTCGATCTCGAACGATCACATTTCGCCTCGAACAGGACCTCGATCTCAAACGATCATATTACGCCTCGGACATGCACTAGATCTCGAACGATCGCATTTCGCCTCACACAGACATTCGATCTCGAACAATAGCATTTCGTCACGAACAGACACTCAATCCTATGTGATCATTATTTGCTTGAGATGGCTATGAATTTGATTAACGGTCTCGAATGGCCATTACTAACAATCAGGCAAAATCATAGATTTGTTCACAGGACATCAACGGGTTTCGAACAATGCACTTAAGGCAATTCGAAACATGCCTTTCTACTGCAGGGCATGTTTGGGGGGAAACTATTATACCGGCCTTTGACCAGGCAGTATATCATAAATATTGACTAAATGGCTTCTGTGATCATCAAGGCATGAAGCCCGGAGAGACGGTTATCAGATTCAGAAATCGATGATATTTGGAACTATGGACAACAGTTGGGCAGATTCGGATCGGGTCCCAATCAAGGTGCGTTTAATATGAAGTCACAAGGATGGCCTTATGAGGCCACATTTCAAATTTCAAGTCAATCGGAGTTCGTATGCTCGAGTTATGGGCAAGGGAAATTTTTTATATAGATTAATAAGGAATGATCCATAAAACAGCGTAAATCAACCAAAATCGATCAATATCTCAAAATATACAAAGCCAATGCACTTGAAACTATCAGAGCATCAATATATTGAAGAGTGGAGCCCATAAAAACAATCGCATAAGTAAATTCCCAAATCTTAAAAAAGAGGCCATCGTTATTGGAACGATCGTACAAATCATCCAGAACGATCATAGTTTCACGGAAAATGTGATACATCACTGACGGTACGTTGAAATTGCATGAAATTTGGAGATCAAGTAAATTACATCATGGAGCACCCTCTGATTGATAAATCTTGGAAAAGAGGCCGATCGTTATTGGGACAATCACACAAATCAGCTTGACGATCCATAGTTTTATGGAAAATGCGATATCTCACAAACAACACGTCGAAATTCCACGAAATTTAGAGAGCAAGTAGCTAACTATAACATCCCCTTACTTGGAGGCCCAAAACTAATGGCTATGGATGCGGCAATAATCCATAGTTATTAATCTTTGACGACCAAATATGGCGGTGCTAGATACATCGAAACACAGATCATAGAAATATGGAATAATTTTAACAATTCAAAAACACATTTCCATATTCAAATAAAAACATTTCTTGTTCATTACAAAATCCCCAAATTATGTTGACCACGTTCAGCAAAATATAATTATTACAAATATGCCAAGAGCAACATATGAAAATGCTTCCTTGGTTGATCAGAGAATATAGTAAGGCTAATAAATCTGCCTTTACAGAAAAACACACGGCGGAAAGAAAAACTTTAAATAACTATCTGCCTCCGGCATGCCTCCGGAAGCTTTATTCGTTAGAGAAGAAAACCTGAGAAACTTAAATCTCAAACTACTCAAAATCGATTGAGTACCCAAGAGTTTAAGGGGAAAACAAAAATTTCGAGTCGGTCATAAAGCTTGGTATGAATAATAATCTAACATCTCAATCCTTTTTGATATCTAGTGAGACCACGACGCTTAGAGTAACGGGTTTTCCTCTCACTAGTATCTTAAAACCTTTATAAAACCAAATTCTGTGCTCCTGCATCCACAATGGTTAAACATACATTTCAAAACATTATGATGATATGCATACTTGAAAATAAATAAGGTTTTCCCATTCTCAGTTTAACCTGACGGCCTGTCATAATTATAGTTTCTGGGGTCACATTTAACCTTTTTAGTTTCATGGGTTTACTAATAACCTTGTTATAACTAATAGACACCCTGTCCTATTCATAGTTTTCATGGGATCACTAAGAATCTATAGGCTCCTGCCAGTTAACTTAATAAATTCATGGGTCGTCCTGGACCTATTAGTCATTCCAATTACTAATCACCTTATCCTAGTTTTCATGGGTTGACTAGGAACCTATGACTTATCTAGTAACTCACCGCACATCCTAGTTTTCATGAGTTGACTAGGAACCTACTGATACTTCCATTAACCACATTCTTATCCTAGTTTTCAAGGGTTGACAAGAAACCTATTGGCTGATGTCAATTCTTAATCCGGATATAGTTTTCATGGGTTTACTATAAACGACTTAGCCCTTGCTAACTTTCCTTATGCATAGTTTTCATGGGTTAACTACGAACCCTTTGGTATGCACCAATAACTACCTTTTCATAATTTTCATGGGTTTACTATGAACCTCTTGGTATACACCAATAACTACCTTATCATAGTTTTCATGGCTTTACTATGAACCTCTTAGTATGCACCAATAACTACCTTATCATTGTTTTCATGGGTTTACTATGAACCTCTGGGTTTACCCCCAATAACTACAAAGTTTAGGCATCCAATATTTTTGGGTCACCCTGACTCCCTGGATGCAATTCTACTCATTCAGGAGTTTAAGTAGTTTATATTCACTATTTGAGTTAACCTACTGATTCTTTTACCCCTTTTCCCCAAAATACAGTGATGGGTTATCATGTGAATATACTCATATTTGAAGAAGTAAAACATTAATTAACAATACCACTCCTGTGCGTTTAAGGTCCTTGAAATATATATCATAAAATATTATTAAACCCTTTAACTTATATTTTTATCAAGGCAATACTTCTTCAAAATTTTCTACTTAAAACCTTTACAAATCTCCTTTATATAAGCCATGGGTTTTCCTTTAAAAATTAGAGTATGGGGCTTCAAATTTTTAAAACCAAACCTTTCGACCTTGTAGAAAGGTTTTCAAAACAACCTTTCGAATTCAAAGCTTTCGAAAACATTGAAACTCAAACCTTTCAAAAGCGTTCAACTCTTAAAATATACACCTTTTGAATACTTACTGGGTTCAAGTTAAAATATGCGGATGGTCCTCTTTTAAAACCTTTCAACTACGATGGAAGCAACCTTTCGACCATGTTGGAAGGGCTGCTTCGAAAGCTTTAAAACATTTCATTTAAAACAATAGACCTCCACCTTTTTTAAGCAGCTCCTTCGAAAGCTTGGGTTCCATTTCAATTATAAAACAAACGAAAATCATCCAAGTCGAAGGCTTTGATACCTTTCGAAAGCAATGGGAGAAGCAGCTGGTTTTTAAAACAAGTAAACCATTCGTCTTTGTCAAAAGCAACGACTTCGATAGGTTAGAAAAGGCGGTTATAACCTTTCGACTGTGTCGGAAGGTTCAAAACAAAACAATTATAAGTGGCAGTATCCTTCCGACTGTGTTGAATGGTTCTAAAACAAAATAGTGGTAAAGCAGCAGTAACCTTTCGACCTTGTCGAAAGGTTAAAACCTTTCTTTTCAATCATTTGACCTGGTTGAAAGTAACCAAGTCGAAAGCTCTAATTCGAAAGCAAAGCAGGTGAAAGCTTTTGGTTTATAAAACAAACATACTCCAACCTCTTTGGCCATCAACCTTTTGACTAAGAACCCATCGACTCTGTCCAATTCATTATGTACCAAGTAACTTGATACCATATGCATTGGTTTGACCTTGTCGAAAGCTATAACCCTTCGACTTAGTCCGAAGGTCTTGGTCGGAAGGTTTACTACTGTAAAAGCTGAAACATGCTAAAAGTATGCTTTCTTTGTTTTTAACTTAAAAAGATAACTTTTCAACTAACCTGCCTTTGTTTGTCAAATTTTCATTGGTTAACAATTTCTTTTCAGAAAAATGCTCCCACTAATTTTTAGAAATAAATAATAATTTTATTTTATAAAATGCCCCTTCTCTTTAATTAAATATATAAAATATTTAAGTCCCATACCTTAAATAATTTTATATATTCATCAAAACACTTAGGAAAAATCCCAGAAAATCCATTTCAATATGTTTTCCAACATATAAAAATTTAAAACCCAAATAATCTTTATTTTAGCCGTAATTAATTTATAACCCAATAAATCATTTTCTTCACTAGAAAATCTATATAAAATCCATATAAACTTAGAAAATTATGAAAATTGAAAACCATCTCCAAAATCATTTTTATATAACATAAAATTTTCCCATTGCATTTAAAAATCATTTCATCTTGGTTTTGCCCTAAAACTATGTGTATCCCTTATTAAACAACCTTGTTTAAACACATATAAATCTTAAACAAGCATATCATCATTCAATATATCATAAAATAGATTTATCCTTAAATCCGAAACCATATGATGTAAAAATCAAAATAGAGATGTAGAAATTATTATTCACCTTAGATTGGATAAGGAAATTGAAGTATGATTGAGATTGATTCCTTTTAACTTGAATCCTAGCTTTTAGTTGATTTTCTCTTCTCCTCTTTCTAATGGCCGGCCTTGCTTGTTTCTTACATTTAAAATTTTGCTTGAGATAAAATGAACGTGTATGACTAAGGGGATAGTACAAGGGTGGGGAATATGGGCGGCTAATTACCCTAATGCCCTTATTTTTAATATCCTAACCATTTATATAAGTTCATTTGATTTAATTAAGTACGACCACCTAGTTTATTAATCAACCTCAATCTCCTTATTTACTATACTCTATTTAATTTATTATAATTAAATTTCCTGAATAATGTCAATAAAATTAAGGGTTTTATAGGCTCTCCTTCTTAAAGAGCGTCCTCGAAATTCAGTAAGGACTAACTAGAAAACATAGCAAACATCTGTAATGTCTCCTAACAACCAATCTATGTAAATCTACTATAGACATACCATCAAAACAGATCAGGATAAACCTCTCGAATCCTGTCCTCCATCTCCTAAGTACACTCTTTCTCGTTGTTGCTCCACTGAACCTTCACCAACTTGACCGCTTGGTCCTCAATTTCTTCTCATCTCTCGCTACAACCCGAACTGGTTGTCTAACAAAAGTCAAATCAGGCTCCACTATTTAGTCCTCTAACTCTGTCTATGGAATAGTAGCCTCTGGATCATGCACATACTTACGAAGATGAGACAGATGAAACACATTATGGACACCTGCCGAACTGCTCGACAATTCTACTCTGTAAGCGAGCTTTCCAATCCTTTTTACAATCTGAAATGGACCAACATACCTCAGGGCCAACTTTCCCGACTTTCCAAATCGTACCACACCCTTCATCGGTGATACTTTAATGAAAACCTTGTCTGCTACCGAGAACTCTAAGTCCTTACGCCTTTTATCTGCGTAACTCTTCTGCCTGGATTGAGCTTCCTTCATCCGTCATCGGATTAACTCAATCTTTTCCGACGCCTCTCTAACCAAATCTGGACCTAAAACCAATCCGTCTCCGGTCTCTAACCAACATGTTGGCGATCTGCATTGTCTTCCATACAAAGCTTCAAAAGGCGCCATTCCTATACTAGTTCGATAACTATTAATATATGAAAACTCAATCAGATATAGGTGATCTTCCAAAGGTCCACCAAAATCCAATTCACAAGCCCTTAACAAATCTTCGAGTACCTTGTTGACTCTCTCTGTCTGCCCATCCGTCTGTGGGTGATAAGCTGTACTCATCTTAATCTTGGTACCAAATACCTCTTGTAGACTCCTCCAATATTCGCTAGTGAACAATGCATCACTGTCACTGACTATGCTACTAGGAATCTCATGAAGTATAATTATGTTCTTCATGAACAACTTTGCTAAAACAGGTGCCATCTTGGTTGACTTTACCGTAATGAAATGGGCACTCTTGGTCAACCTGTCCACTATAACCCATATGCTTTCATTTCCTCTATTTGTCCTTGGCAACCCGTCTACAAAATCCTTCGATATCGAATCCCCTCTTCCAAACTGGAATATCTAAAGGCTGAAGTAACCCACTTGGCTTCTGATGTTCGGCTTTCACTTGTTGACAGTTAGTACATTGCCTAATCCACAAGCCAACATCCCTCTTCATGCCCTCCTAATAAAAGCTCCTCTTCATATCTTGATACATCTTGGTTCCTCCAGGATGAATCGTAAACTTCGATCGATGACACTCTTCTAGAACTTCTCTCCTTAAGTTCTCTACACCTGGAACACATAACCGTCCCTTCTTTCTCAACCATCCTCTTTGGTCAAGATTAAAATTACTTAGGTCATCAATCTCTAATCCGACCTCAAGCTTTCTAATCTTCTCAGCTAAAACTGGGTCTTCTCTCTGCTTAGAAGCTATCTTTTCAATCAGCACTGCTTGCACTTCTAAAAAGACAACATGGCGGTACCCTGACTAGAATTAGCAGTAGATCTTAGCTACACTCCACAACTGGCTAAAGCTTCAAGATCCTTCCATTCTACCTACATTTCTAACACCACATTTTGATGTTTTCTACTGAGAGCATCAGCTACCTTATTTCCTTTTCCCGGGGTATACTCTATACCGAAATTATATGCAGCCAAAAACTCCAGCCATCTCTGCTGCCTCATATTCAACTCCTTCTGAGAGAATAAATACTTTAATGACTTATGATCGGTATATAACTCAAATCTCTTTCCCAAAAGATAATGCCTCCAAATATTCAAGGCAAAGATCACTACAGCCAACTCCAAGTCATAAGTAGGATTTCTAACTTCGTGTGGTCTGAGCTACCTAGATGCGTAAGCAATAACTTTGCCCCTCTGCATCAACACTGCTCCCAATCCAGTACCACATGCATCAGTGTATACTACCAAACCTTGGTTACCATCCGAAACTACTAACACTGTAGCATTGGTTAACAAATGTTTTAACTTAAGGAATGCTTCCTCACATTTGTTGGACCAAACAAACTTCACTTCCTTCCTGGTCAACTTAGTCAAAGGTGCTGCTATCCATGAGAAATCCTTGATGAATCTCCGGTAATACCCAGCAAGTCCAAGAAAACTCCTTATCTCAGTTATCGTTTATGGTCTCTTTCAATTATCGACATCTTCGATCTTAACTGGGTTGACTGAAAATCCTTCTTTTGAAACTACATGACCAAGAAACTTAACTTCTCTCTTCCAGAAATGACACTCGGAAAACTTCGCCTTCAGCTGATTCTGCCTCAATGTCTCCAACACTACTCTGAGATGAATCTCATGCTCTCTTTCATCTTTAGAGTACACCAAAATATCATTTATGAACACCAACACAAACTTATCCATGTGCTCTCTGAAAACCCGGTTCATCAAATCAACAAAGAAAGCAGGCGCATTCATCAAATTGAATGGCAGTACTAACCACTCATACAAACCATACCTAGCATGAAATGCCATCAAAGAAATGCTATCCTCTGCTACTCCCAACTGATGGAACCCCGTCGCCAAGTCCAATTGGGAAAATACTCCGGCTCCACTCAACTGATCAAATAGATCATCTATCCTCAGTAGAGGGTACCTATTCTTGCTCGTCCTATCGTTCAACTTGCGATAGTCGATGCACATCTTTAACGACCCATCTGGTTTCTTCACAAACACCGCAGCTGCCCCCCAAGGTGAACTGCTTGGTCTAATAAAATTCTTTCCCTCAAGATCCACTAACCGCACCTTCAATTCCTTCATCTCTGTCGGTGTCATCCTGCTAAGTGGTCTACTTACAGGTTCAGCTCCCGGTATATGGTCTATCCGAAACTCTACAGCTCATTTCAAGGGTAATCCGGTGACCGACTCAAATACATCTGCAAACTCTCTAGCCACACGAACCTGACTAAGCTCATCTCCAATCTCCATGGCCCTTAGCAAAGCACAAACACTCTTACTACAATTCTCCACCGAGAAAATGATTCGGTTATGACTATTTGAGCACCTCAATGATATTTCTCGATCCTGACAAAATATCCTGGCCTTAGACTTACCCAACCAATCCATACCTAAGATGATTCCGAAATCTACGAAATCAAAAACATACAAACTGCAAGCAAACTTATGACCTAACAATCAAGCTCTAACTGGTCACATCTCATTCCAAGAGTTGCATACCCTCCCATTGGATTAGCAACCATTAATGAATTAACAAGGTATATGGGTTCAATACATAACCTATCAACCAAATACTGAGATATAAATGAATGGGATGTACCGATATCAAAAAGTACCCTAACTGATATATTCTGAATCTAAAGCGTACCTTCTATCATAGTTTTCCCTTTCTCCGCTGTAGTGGGTTTAGAATAAGATGGTGGTCCAATAGCAAACACCTTCCCTCTGTCTATCCTAACTCGCTCTAGACATTGGTTCTTATAATGCCTAACTTGGTCACAGTTGAAGCATTTCAATTTCTTCTTCTCCATAGCCTTCTTTCCTTTACCAGTTCTGCACTCGTGAGCATAATGGTCTTTTCACACTTATAACACACCAAATCAGTCCCTTCTTAGCGGCCTCCCCTTTCTAGCCTCCTTTCTTTTTAAAGAATTTCCTTTTTCTTCCCTGAAAACCCTGGGACTCAACTGGCTTCTCCCTAGCTGAAACAACAAGCATCTCCTCATGGGGAACGGTCATCTCCACCATCACATGATATGGCTCTCTAATATGAGCCATAGCCATCCCGCCTAGCTCTAGCCTCAAACCTTTAATGAATCTCTCATTCCTTCTGACATCAGTGTCAACCAAAGCATAACCATATCGAGATAGCTCATCAAACTTAGCAGCATACTCGATCACAGACATTTGTCCTTGGACAAGATCCATGAACTTCCTTATCAGTGTAGATTTGGCAACCTCAGACAAGAACCTCTGCTCAAACCTCCTCCTGAAGTCAGCCCAAGTCAACTCTTCCTCCGGCATTCCGGCCGTCACAATGTTCCACCAATGAAGCGCTAACCCTTGCAACTGTCCAGGGGCTAGCCTTCTCTTCTCTCCATCATTCAAGCCTAAATCTGTAAAGATCCTTTCACAGTTCAATAGCCAATTCTCTACTTCAACAGCATCTTCTGTTCCAGCAAACGACATTCCTCCTAGACTGACATAGTCTCTACTCAGCTTAGCATAGTTATATCCAACCAGAATTACAGGATTAGCTCCACCGACATTCCCAACAGCTCCCACTTGCAAAAGATTAGCCAACTGATACACCATCCCCGCATCTACTGGCAGATTTCCAGCACCTACATTGGCCTCAGCATTTTGGTTAGCATTAGACTACCAACCTTGGTTTCTCTGAGTATTAGGTCAAGCATTTCCATTGGTTGTGGTGCTTCCTTCACCCAGATTTCCTCTTCCATTTCCTGCCTCCATACCCTCTTTCCCGTATATCTGCATACGAGCCTTAGTAAGATACAGAAGAACGATCTAAGAGAGAGGGGAATACGTAATTAGATATATACCTACATATACCAAATACAAGTATGTTACTATAGCGTTAACCTAAACCCCGATCTTATTTTTAAATTTATTAGATTATGTTTAAAAAATGCTTTTAGGTTTAACTTTTCTTTTAAAGTTTCATAAACCTATGCTCTGATACCAACTAGTAACATCCCCCTACTTGGAGGCCCAAAACTAACGGCTATGGATGCTGCAATCATCCATAGTTAATCTTTGATGGCCAAATATGGCGGTGCTAGATACATTGAAACACAGATCATAGAAATATGGAATAATTTTAACAATTCAAAAACACATTTCCGTATTCAAATAAAAACATTTCTTGTTTATTACATAATCCTCAAATTACGTTGACCACGTTCAGCAAAATATAATTATTACAAATACGCCAAGAGCAACATATGAAGATGCCCCCTTGGTTAATCAGAGAATATAGTAAGCCTAATAAATCCGCCTTTACAAAAAACACACACCAGGAAAAAAACTCTAAATAACTATCTACCTCCAGCACGCCTCTGGAAGCTTTATTCGTCTGAGAAGAAAACTTGAGAACCTTAAATCTCAAACTACTCAAAATCAATTGAGTACCCGAGAGTTTAAGGGGAAAAAAAAACTTCGAGTCAGACATAAAGCCTGGTATGAATAATAATCTAACATCTCAATCCTTTTTGATATCTAATGAGACCACGCCACTTAGCGGAACGAGTTTTCCCCTTACTAGTACCCTAAAACCTCTATAAAACCAAATTCTGTGCTCCTGCATCCATAATGGTTAAAACATACATTTCAAAACATTAAGATGATATGCATACTTGAAAATAAATTAGATTTTCCCATTCCCAGTTTAATCTGACACCCTGTCATAATTATAGTTTCTAGGGTCACTATTAACCTTTTTAGTTTTCATGAGTTTACTAATAACCTTGTTATAACTAATAGAAACCCTATCTTATTCATAGTTTTCATGGGATCACTAAGTACCTATAGGTTCCTGCTAGTTAACTTAATAAATTCATGGGTCATCCCGAACCTATTAGTCATTCCAATTACTAATCACCTTATCCTAATTTTCATGGGTTGACTAGGAACTTATGGACTTATGAAGTAACTCACTGCACATCCTAGCTTTCATGGGTTGACTAGGAACTTAATGATACTTCCATTAACCACATTCTTATCCTAGTTTTCATGGGTTGACTAGGAACCTATTGACTGATGTCAATTCTTAATCCGGATATATTTTCCATGGGTTCACTATAAACCAATTTGCCCCTACTAACTATCCTTATGCATAGTTTTCATGGGTTAACTATGAACCTTTTGGTATACACCAATAACTACCTTATCATAGTTTTCATGGGTTTACTATGAACCTCTTGGTATGCACCAATCACTACCTTATCAAAGTTTTCATGGTTTACTATGAACCTCTTGTTTACGTCCAATAACTACAATGTTTAGGCATCCTATATTTTTGGGTCACCCTGACTCCCTGGATGCAATTCTACCCATTTAGGAGTTTAAGTAGTTTATATTCACTATTTGAGTTAACCTACTGGTTCTTCTATCTCTTTTTCCCCAAAATATAGTTATGGGTTATCATGTTAATATACTCATATTTGAAGAAGTAAACCATTAATTAACAATACCACTCTTGTGCGTTTAAGGTCCTTGAAATATATATCATAAAATATTATTAACCCCTTTAACTTATATTTTTATCAAGGCAATACTTCTTCCAAATTTCCTACTTAAAACCTTTACAAAACTCCATTGTATAAGCCGTGGGTTTTCCTTTAAAAATTAGAGTATGGGGTTTCAAATCTTTTAAAACCAAACCTTTCGACCTTGTCGAAAGGTTTTCAAAACAACCTTTCGAATTCAAACCTTTTGAAACCATTGAAACTCAAACCTTTCAAAAGCATTCAACTCTTAAAATATACACCTTTCGAATACTTACTAGGTTCAAGTTAAAATATGCGAAAGGTCCTCTTTTAAAACCTTTCGACTGCAATGGAAGCAGCCTTTCGACCTTGTCGGAAGGTCTGCTTCGAAAGCTTTAAAACATTTCATTTAAAACAATAGACCTCCGCTGTTTTAAAGCAGCTCCTTCGAAAGCTTGGGTTCCATTTTAATTATAAAACAAAGGAAAATCATCTAAGTCGAAGGCTTTGATACCTTTCGAAAGCAATGGGAGAAGCGGCTGGTTTTTAAGACAAGTAAACCTTTCGTCTTTGTTGAAAGCAACGACTTCGAAAGGTCGGAAAAAGTGGCTATAACCTTTCGACTTTGTCGGAAGGTTCAAAACAAAACAATGATAAGTGGCAGCAAACTTTCGACTGTGTCAAAAGGTTCCAAAACAAAATAGTGGTAAAGTAGCAGTAACCTTTCAACTTTGTCGAAAGGTTCAAAACCTTTCTTTTCAATCATTTGACCTGGTTGAAAGCAACCAAGTCAAAAGCTATAATTTGAAAGCAAAGCAGGTGAAAGCTTTTGGTTTATAAAACAAACATTCCCCAACCTCTTTGGCTATCAACCTTTTGACGAAGAACCCTTCGAATCTGTCCAATTTATTATGTACCAAGTAACTAGATATCATATGCATTGGTTTGACCTTGTCGAAAGCTATAACCCTTCGACTTAGTCGGAAGGTCTGGGTCGGAAGGTTTACTACTGTAAAAGCTGAAACATGCTAAAAGTATGGTTTCTTTGTTTTTAACTTAAAAAGATAACTTTTCAACTAACTTGCCTTTGTTTGTCAAATTTTCATTGGTTAAAATTTTCTTTTCAGAAAAATGCTGCAACTAATTTTCAGAAATAAATAATAATTTTATTTTATAAAATGTCCCTTCTCCTTAATTAAATATATAAAACATTTAAGTCCCATAATTTAAATAATTTTATATATTCATCAAAGCACTTACGAAATATCTGGAAAAATCCCAAAAAATCTATTTTAATTTGTTTTCCAACATATAAAAATTTCAAACCCAAATAATCTTTATTTTAGCCGTAATTAATTTATAACCCAATAAATCATTTTCTTCACTAGAAAATTTATATAAAATCCATATAAACTTAGAAATTTATGACAATTGAAACCCATCTCCAAAATCATGTTTTCTATAACATAAAATTTTCCCATGGCATTGAAAAATCATTTCATCTTGGTTTAGCCCTAAAACCGTGTATATCCCTTATTAAACAACCTTGTCTAAACACATATAAACATAAACAAGCATATCATCATTCAATATATCATAAAACAGATTAATCCTTAAATCTGAAACCATATGATGTAAAAATTAAAATAGAGATGTAAAAATTATTATTCATCTTAGATTGGATAAGGAAATTGAAGTATGATTGAGACTGATTCCTTCTAACTTGAATCCTAGCTTTTAGTTGATTTTCTCTTCTCCTTTATCTAATGGTCGGCCTTGCTTGCTTCTTACGTTTAAAATTTTGCTTGAGATATAATGAACGTGTATGACTAATGGGATAGTATAAGGGTGGGAAATATGGGCAGCTAATTACCCTAATGCCCTTATGTTTAATATCCTAACCATTTATATAAGTTCATTTGATTTAATTACGCACGACTACCTAGTTTATTAATCAACCTCTTTCTCCTTATCTACATTATTCTATTTAATTTATTCTAATTAAATTTCCTGAATAATGTCAATAAAATTAGTGGTGTTACACTAACATCATGTGGAACCCATATATTTGTTCACGGCTCAAAGGGATGAAGCATATAATGATCTCCTATGATCCAATTTCTAGTCAAAATAGTGAAGATCGATCGATATCTCACAAACGATAAGTCGGAATGGGGCGAAACTTTGGGAGCAAGGACTAGAGGCATTGAGGAGCCCTTAAAATTGATCGCAGCCCCATTGAAGTTAGTACCGAATGATCGGCATAAATAATATTTTGGTGTCCGGTCGATCCCAAATTTTGTGGGTCGGGTCGTATAGGCCACGAGGTTCTTCTGCCGAAATTTCAGCCCGATCCTTGCACGTCTTCACCTATAAATATAGTCTGATCCTTCACTACTTCTTATCCCTTCCTCCATTATTTTTCTAAGGCAAGAAAAACAACTGTACTTGTAATCTTACAATATATAAAAAAGATAATTGGAGTGGACATAGTCCGGAGTTTGCCGGACCACTATAAAACTTGCATGTTAATTTATCTTTCTACAATCTATTATGTGACATGTGGATATATATTTTTCTGTTTGGATCCAAATATTGGATATTAGTGCTTTCACGGATAACAGGGTGTTTGTGACCAATTATTGGTGCAAACATTTTTGGTGCTTTCAACGAGAAGGACTTCTACCCGCGTATTTGGAAGCTAAGATCTTGGATTTGGAAGCTTAGATACTTGGATCTAGTAAGCAATGGCTAGGCAATCAACAAGGAGACCAATAGCGGATATGAGCCATCATGGAGGGTGTGAAGTGGCTTCTTCTATAGCTGGAGCAAATGAAGCATCTATCTACATCACCAGAGATGAAACTGTAACAATAATGGATGCTATGCAGGAGAGGATGCTAAAGAGATAGGAGGAGATAATGCAGGATCTACTCCGACAGATTGGACAAGCTGGAGCGCAAAACCAAGGAAATGGAGTAGCACGAAACGCTGGAAATATGGATCGCAGAGTTGAAGCAACAGGAGCCGAAGAAAACTAGAATCAGGACTTGAAGAGGAAACTAGCTGGCTTGATATGGATTGGAACAAACTAAGGGCGAGCCCCGATCGAGGAAGATGGATCAGCATGCATCTATTCACAAGGATTGGCACTACTCACTATGGAACTGGGGGCATGAATATGGATGGCTTTGTAAGGAAATAGATAGCGATGATGGAATAGGAGCAGCCATCATCCGCCACAAATTGTAGTGAAGCCGGCTTAAGGGCATAGGTCACTATCTCTTTACCGGGATGACATCTAGTAAAAGAAACTCCATACTAAAATGGCTAAGTCACTTACACATATATGAGATCGAGGTCGGTCCCTAAGCATGCTCTGAGATGGCGATAAGCTGTCATAACAAATGGTTCCGGAACTCACTTGAATGTGAAAAACAAGTATTTCGCCCCGAACGACACACGATCTCAAATGATCACATTTCGACTCGAACGACCCTCGATCTCGATAATCACATTACTTCTCGAATAGGTACTCGAACTCAAACGATCACATTTCACCTCAAACAGGCACTCGATCTTAAACTATCACATTATGCCTCGATCTCGAACAGGCACTAGATCTAGAGCGATCACATTTCGCCCCGAACAGACACTCGATCTCGAAAAATCACATTACAATTCAGACAGGCACTCGATCTTGAATGATCACATTTCGCCCCGAATATGTACTTGATCTTAAACGATCACATTACACATCGGACAGGCACTCGATCTCAAACGATCGCATTTCACCCCGAACATGCACTCGATCTCGAGCGATCATATTACGCCTCGAACAGGCATTTAATCTCGAACGATCACATTTCGCCTAAAACAAACACTCGATCCCATGCGATCATCATTAGCCTGGGACTGCTATGAATTTGATTAACGATCCCGAACAGACGACACTAACAATCATGCAAGACCATTGATTTGTTCATAAGTCATCAGCGGGTTTCTAACATTGGACTTAAGGCAATTCAAAACACGCCTTCCTACTGCAAGTTATGTTTTGGGGGGCAAATGTTATACCGACCTTTGACCAGGCAATATATCATAAAAGTTGGCTCAATGGCTTATGTGGTCATCAAGGCAGGAAGCCCAGAGAGACGGTTATCAGGCTCGGAAATCGATGATATTCAAAACTATGGACAATAGTTGGGCAGATTTGGACCGGATCCCAATCAAGGTGCAATCAACGTAAAGTGACAAGGAAGGCCCGATGAGGCCACATTTCAATTTTTAAGTCAATCGGAGTTAGTATGCTCGAGTTATGGGCAAAGGAAAAATTTATATGGATCGAGCGGGAACGATCCATAAAACAGCATAAATCGATGAATATCGATCAATATCTCAAAATCAACAAGGCCAATGCACTTGAAACTTTCAGAGCATCAATATAATGGAAGTGGAGCCCACAAAAAAGATTGCATAGCAAAACTCAGAAATCTTAAAAAAGCGGTCGATCGTTATTGGAACGATCGTACAAATCAGCCAGAACGATCCACAATTTTACGGAAAATGCGATATCTCACAAACAGTACGTCGGAATTGCACCAAATTTGGAGAGCAAGTATCCTACATCACGGAGCACTTTGATGATCGATCACAGCTCAAAAAGTTGAAATCTTGGAAAAGAAGCTGATCGTTATTGGAACGATCGTACAAATCAGCATATCGATCCATAGTTTTACAAAAAATGCGATATCTCACATAAGGTATGTCAGAATTGCATGAAATTTGGAGTGCAAGTAGCTTATATCATGTAGAATCATAATGGACAATTGCGGCTCTAAAGGATGAAATCTTAGAAAGTAGGCCGATTGTTATTTGAACAATCGTACAAATCAGCATAACGATCCATAGTTTTACGGAAAATATGATATCTCAGAAACGGTACGTCGAAATTATACGAAATTTGGATAGCAAGTATCTTACATCATGGAGCACCCCCATGGTCAATCATAGCTCAAAAGTATGAAATCCTGGAAAAGAGGCCGATCGTCATTGGAACGATCATACAAATAACCATAACGATCCATAATTTTATGGAAAATGTGATATCTCATGTACGGTACATCGGAATTGCACGAAATTTAGAGAGCAAGTAGAAAACTTCATGGGTAACCTACTTAATCTATTACAGCTCCAAAAGATGAAGCATGGAATCATCTCCTTTGATCCAATTTCTAATCAAACAACGAAGATTGATTGATATCTCACAAACGGTAATTCAGAATGGTGTGAAAATTTGGGAGCAAGAATTAGAGGCATGGAGGACCCCATAAAACTGATCGCAGCCCTATTGGAGATAGTATGGAATGATCGGCCTAAATTATTTTTTGGTGCTCGATCGATCCCAAATTTTATGGGTCGGGTCGTATGGTCCTAGAGGTTCTTCTATCAAAATTTTAGCCTAATCCATGCACAGCTTCACCTAAAAATTCAGTGGACTTGGCTCATTGCACGAGACATTTTGGTTGGCTCTCCATCGTCACTTCTTATCTCTTCCTCCATTATTTTTCTAAGGAACAAAACAACTATACTTGTAATCTTACAGTATAAATAAAAAATTATTAGAGTGGATGTAGGCCGGAGTTTGCCGAACCACTATAAAACTTGTGTGTTCATTTATCTTTCTACAATCTATTATGTGATCTACTAATCTATATGTCAGATATAAATATTGGATATTGGTGCTTTCACGTACAACAGGGTATTTGTGACCAATTTTTGACGCAAACAGTTAGTTAAACATATTAAAACATATTGATATATGTGCTTTTTTATTAAAATGTTTAGGTAAATAACAATAAATTTTTGAAATTAATTAATTTTATTTCAATAAAAATTGTTTTAATTAATTATATTAGTTAAATGTTAATTAATATATAATAAACATACATAATGACATATGTATATATAAAATATTATAATTGCTATAGTCTGTATTCATTTTAAAATGGAAAGAATGAATAGAATTAAACTACTTAAAGTGCTAATTAAATTAATTAAATATGATTTAATTAATAAAATCTAAATTTAATTAAATATGCTTTAACTAAATATACCGTAACTATAAGAAATCCCATTTAGGTTTAAGGGATAAATACAAATGTATAGTATTTATACCGTAATTTCATATGTATTCGACACTCGAATCACGAGGGAATTCCATTAGAAATACATTATTCCACAATTTGATATAACTTAAATAAATATATTAAAGATTGTGAACCTTTAATATATATGTTGTCTTTTACCATTTATATAGTATTGAACTACTTGCATACTCTCTAGTTGTTGAGCAAATTCAAGCTAGAGAATTTATGTATAGTATTATTAATATATTGATAGACGTGGAAAGATACATGTATGTATTTGTTGAGCAAACTAAAGGAACAAACATTATACTTAGGCCTTCGTGAAATGGTAGGTGCAAGTGAATAATCACTTTTGATTTGTTAAGTAACTCTGGGTTAAGATGAGACGAAAGACAAAGACCAATGAGTAGGAGTTGTATATGATTCAATCAAAATATATGTTATCCATCACTTACGAGCCTATGATTTGTTGAATAAACTCAGGTTTAGTATCTCGAGGCAAGCGAATCCTAACATCCACTACATAAATTGAAAGATTTCTACATTTTCTCTTAGGATTTTTAGAAAAATAAAAATCTAGTCAGAGCCTTATTTGAAAAATAATATAGTAAAATTTAACCTTTTTAATATGGTATGAATATATGCCATACAAGTCTAAATAAGCTATTTCGATAAATTTATACAACCAATATAATTGACAAAATGTTTATCAATTAAATTATACAGTTGAACTGAATTAAGATTGGCAAAGAAATATAAAATATACTTACCAATAAATTTCTTGACATGTTATCACGTTCAGACTCAAGCAAGAGCAAATTTACAAACTACAAAACATTCATGCCTTGGTCCCTTAAGCATTTATTTGTCTAAGAAGGAATACCATGTTTATAAGTTTTAAACTCTTAAATAATAGAAGAAAATGGATATTTGATCCATATTTTGATCACATATAAATATTATATGGTGAATAGTCACAATTCATAAGTTCATTCGAAATAAGCAAGTAAATAATAATGCGAGGCCATGTATTCAATATGATTGATTACAAGAAGGACCATGTTAGTCAGATGTTGAACTAGACCAAGAGCTACAAGTTGGATCTAGGAGTTTGATCACTGAAATGTCAATTTATGTAAAGTGTAAATTATTCTTTATTCTTAAATGTTAAGGATAACCAAATGCATTGCTGTAAAGAGATCATTGATATCTTGTAGTAAGGATTTCCTTCGAAAGGTTCAACCATTTTGAAAAGGAAAACGAATGTAAAATGGATGTAACTTAGGCATAATTATGATGAAGAGAGTAAATAGTCACTTTTTATTTATGAAAATACATTAGAAACGAGAATTATATAAATACTAAAGGATATTTAATATGGAACGAGAAATGTGATTGCTATTACAAATTTATTTTGGTATAGAAACTGTTTTCTGCAAAAGTTTTTTCTCTGAGTTCAGGATAATTGATCTGAAACTCTTAACTATAAACCAATTATAGTGAATGAAATAGAACCTGTAATAATTATTTGAATGGAGGTTCATATTGTTTCGCTGTTATAGTAATGGTGGAAATAGTGGGAGCATGTCGTATAACACTTCTTAGTGGATGCATCAAACCATGAAAAATTGTTTTCATAAACATACCAAATATTATTTATGAAAATTATTGTTCGGTATTAACTGAAAACAGGCATAGTTTTATTTCAATATGAATATTATGAATATTCGTTATAAGATATAACCAAATAAAGGTTATTTGATATCATAACAAAATGATGCATTAGAAAATGTAAAACGATCTGAAAGTTCACAATTATTTTGGAATTATAGACTGAGGCATGGTTTTGAGAAATATTCCTTTAGTCATATGATTATGAATCTTGTGGCACTAGAGAATTGTTACTCAAACGATAAAAGGCAAAGCAACAATTTGGTAGGAGAAACATAAGAGTTGGTGAACTCATAAAATCGATACATATAGATGTATGCAATCATAGGTCCAATGATACCAAAGCTGTTCCACATACTTTGTCAAATTCACCGACGAATTATCACAAACATAAACATATGAAGTTGATACACATGTGGTAAGTCTCAAATAAATTCATAGAATATAAACGGAAGCTAGCAACATAACATGCAAGAGAAAACAAAACGATTTGATTTGATCAAATAGATGAGTGTATTGGAAATGAGTTCCAAATGTACTAAAAATAATATGATTTAATCTCCAAAGTAACTCTTTCCTATTTTACATAATGATGTATCGATAAGAAGTAATCATACTTTGTTACATAAAATATGATTAATGATGAGTAAAGTTGAGTTAACTTCTTTGTGTAAGGACATGTACTTAAGAGTAAGCACATAAGGTTAAATTTATTTTCATCTATATACAAGATAAGAGGTGATGTCACAACTCCTACATATCCTAGGTTAAGGAGTTAACAAGTAATGTGACTTGAGGGAATGCACATAATGCTTGCTCGTGAGGAATCTTGCCTGGAACACCCCAAATGGGTTTAGGACTGATCAATATTGATTGACCAATTTATGTTATGAACATGAGTTTCATAAACCTAAAAACCAAATCGGTTTTATGCACGCACACACAAAGACACACACACACACAAAAACAAACACACATGCGCGCGCGTGCACACACACACACACACAGAGATATATATATATATGTATATGTACATGTATATGTATATGTATATGTATATGTAAAAGAAATTCATAAAATGTTTTTGATACCTATTCCATTGCATTGAGAGACAATTGCTATTTCAAGACACCACAACTTCATAAAGAAGGAATATCCTTTAAAAATTATTATTTTTAAAATGGATTTGACTTGAACCAAAGTTGAAACTGATTATGAAGATAAAAAGTAATTAATCGAGCCAAAATAGGCACCACTCATTAGAATGTCTGATAAGAGTTATCGTATATTAAAAAGAAACCATAAGTTCTATGTCAATGTCGAGAAAAGAATTTCCTTAATCGTCAATTAGCCATTAAGAGTGTTGACTCTGCCATATGGCACATTGCACAAATCCAAAATTGATTCTAAATAGATTATCAAAATATGATTTGATAGTTGTACGAGAAGGGATATGATCCACCAGTTGAAATATATCTTTATGAAGAAGACTATTGAAGTTAGAACATAGTAAGCCATGTTGATAAGAATAATATCGTAAATTTCAATTATTGAATAAACATAACAGATTTGTCGATCAACGTGCTTAGGTTAATTAGGATTTTACATGCAAAATTATTTTCAATATGATTTTGGGCTTTGTGGCACTAATGTTGACACAAAATTTTAAATAATGACCTAAGTAGACTATTCGCACACAACATCCAAATTGTCTTAAAGGCGGTGGAAGCATACTGAGTTTGTTAGTTTTATATATGATTCAAGAATTGATACAAAAGTGTCATTCAATGAGCATCAGGATTGCGCAATATTTTGACAAAGAAATCAAACGATTTAATTTTTAGTTATGATGTAGAGGAACCAAGTGTTTTTAAGAAAGAACATTAATGGCAATAAAATATTTCTAAAACTACATATAAACAACAAACATTTGATTGTTAATAATTCACCCACGTTAAAATCATTTTATTTTGGTTGTTTAATTCTCGATATAGAATTTGAAAAGATATTTTATAATCATTACAAAAGGGCATTGGGAATGTCCCGAATGACATAAAGACACCATATTAAAATGTTTAATATGGAGCATGTAAAATGGGTTCCTTACGCATTGACAATAGGAATTATCATACATGTCGTATTGTCTGTAATATGGCATTTCACTTTTGTATTTGATACATAAAGAAAGTAGCAAATCAAAATTGAGATTACTAAATGGCAGTTGAATGTATTCTCGAGTATTTATTAAAGAATAGAGAATTGATTGTAAAAACAATGAACTCCTTAAGAAGGAGTGTTTGGAGCCAAACTTCGTAAGTGATTTCAGTATAATATGTCAATCCAAAATTCATTATCAATATTAGTAATGAACTTTAAGATTAAAATATTCCAAACAATAAGTAGTTGCTAATTCAACCAAAATCTAAGTACATCACCTTGATTAGCGCTGCAATATATGAAGTATGAATAAATGCACAAATTTATTACCGAGCTAGTGGTGATTTTAATGTTGAGAACCCGATGACATTGTTATATGATAACAACTAAGGTATAGTTCTTAAAAGAACCTAATGCTAACTAGAAGTTGAAAAACATACTCCTAAGGGTTTCACATGATAAAGGCAGTTTATCCGATTTAAAGAAGTGATAGAGTAGATAATTAAAAAATTGCATATTAATTCTCCAAGGGACTAGCCCAATTAGTTTTGGGAAAACCAATAGAAGGAACGGGAATAGTTTCCATAATTGATCCCAAGTGCAAGTGGAAGATTGATAGAGTTAGGTTTATGCCCTAGAGTCAATTGTGTAATTTATTACATATATCGCACTCTGTGACCAATCCTGTTTATTAAAAAGGTATTCGATTTCTATCATATACTTTGTTATATAGTGATATAATTAATTAAGTAATTAATTCGAAGTATATAAATATGAAAATCATTAAATGAAATTTTATGTGATTGTATTTGTAAACCATTATAATAGTGAGCCACTAATCACAAAATAAAATAACATTTTATTTTAAATAAACTTTGTCGAGATTTTTCGAGAAAGGATATCGGTGCCTACTTTGGGACTGAAGTTGGTAACACTCTCCAAATGTTGGGCAATACATTACTCATGGCAGTTGGATGCACCAATGGGTTATATACTGATTGTTATTGGATAACTATGAAATGACTCACTCAAGATTTTCCTACTAGTTAATAATAAAAGTCAAATAGGAAATATCGAAGTAATGATATTGCACACCTCTCTCTACTTGAGAATACTGTGGAATTGCAATATGCATACTCCATTTTGATTATAGCTAATCAGGGTATGTGATCCATCGAGCAACTATAGTTGGGTCCGAGCTGAAGCATTGGAAGTGAACCAAAGATTTTGTGTTTAGACTAACCGAGTTGAATGTGGACAACATTAGAATTTTAACCAAAACCAAATTTTAGAAGTACTAAAGTGATATAGCTTTGATGAAGAGAATTGGTGTAGATAATCGGGTTCCGCTTAAAATAATAAAATTGGAATTTTAGCAAAATGATTTGTAAGCTGTAAGTTCGTCAAACTGCCACACCACTAGCAAAAGTGACGTATGAACGTTAATATTAGAAATATTCATTATTAATCACTGACTGAATTTATACCAATGAGTCACATAACCGTAATGATGAATATTCCGGAATACCACATGATTTAATTAATTTCTAACTATTATAAACTATCAAATTAATTTATATTTATGAAATATTGCTTGTTATATTATATGATTTTTGAATGCCATTATTATTTAATAAAGCATGTGTATTAAAAGTTATTTATGTACGTATTGATATACGATATCGGTACAAATTTAAATTTGATTTAAATCAATTATTACTTAATGGATTTTAGGATTTTAAAGGCCTTTCTAAGTCATATGTATGGCGGCCATAAGGGCACAAAGGACGTGATTTTGGGTGTTCAAAATAGTTTTGAAATGGTAATAAACAAATGAGTAAAGGAAGGAGAAAAGCAGTCCACCATTTCCTCTTTTTAAATGCCTACTTTAATATATTAATTTTCATTGTTTTGCCTCTCCTACTCTGGTTTATTGCAGCCAAAAATAACATAGCTAGATGGGATTTAACGGTTCGGAAATTGTTTTGAAATGGTATTAAATAATGAGAAAAGGAAGGAGAAAAGTCCTCCACATCTTCCTTTTCTTAAAAGGACAATTGTTTAAAATCATAGATCCAGTATTGAATTCTTCCTAAGCCAAAGCTAGTTTTTAAATATTTAATTTCTAATTTCAAAACATAAAATTAGTCAAATTAATTTTAAGATCTATGTGTGTATATATATAATTTTTATTTTATATAATTTCATAATGAAACCATGGACAACAAGGGCATATATAAAAGTTGAATGTGTCCATCGCGGTGTAAATCCCAACACCTACAAACGTACACGTTAACCATATACATTGTTTGTTTGTTGCACTTGCGCTACATACACTTAAGTATATTTAAAATATACTCATAAACATACCAACTAGTAATTTTGTCAAATCAATAGCTGTAGCTGTAATTCCTAATTAATTGTGCATTCATGACGTTTATGACACATTAAATCATATCTCATAAGTAACAATTTGACTCTTCACCTACTAAAATAATAATATAAAACAAGTAATTGTTACACACATATACACACAAGAATATATTTGATATACTATATTTTATATAAATATCAAATTGATTAAAATAAATCAACTAGTTAAACTCATTTTAAATAATTTAAATAAAATAAGATTTTTTTTGAAACAAATTTTGGATTAGGTCTAAAATCAATTAGACTTCCTAGGCCAAATAGTGATCCATAATTGGTTTTTTTTTAAACTCACCCATTTAACCTGCTTCCAATGGGCTCGATTCCTTGAATCAAAGCCTAGATTGAGTGAACACCTAAGTCACTACTTATAGATCCATTAGTGTAAGGGGTAAGAGATATCGCTTAGAATGGATCAAATCGATATATAAGAAGCTTGCATGTTGTATTTTTGTTTTCAAAAACTATACACATATATATATAGCAAGATGCATAATATCCTTTATGAGAGACTTATCATTCTTATCAAATATGATAAGAATGAGCCGATAGACCAGGAACACGGCGAGGAACTCGATGTAAGAAGTTGAAGCTGGCACGGGCATCGGGGCAGCTGCCAATCCTGATATGCAGACAATATTCACATAAAAGATGATGGACATGATGTAGAATTCTCAAGGAGGAGCTCCTAGTGTTGTAGCTAGTGGTGGATCTCAAGTGTAGGCGCCCAATGAAGACTTTGCTAAGCTCAATAAGGACTACACTAGTCTCAGAGTAAAAGTATCCGCAGGGACGGAGTCTGCATGAAGGTGCAAGAACGGCTTTGTTTGCATCAAAAATGGCACAAACACCCAATGAAGTAATGAATATGAAAATTATCTAAGAAAACAAAGAAATAGCAGAGAAGAACACACAATTTTTATAGTGGTTCGACGAATACTCTGACCTACATCCAATTAAACTTTTATTTAATTTCTTTGACTTTTACAAAATATAATTTTATGGATTAGTGTTCTCAGATTGGTATTCTCAAATCGGTGACAATCCAAATGGGTACCATGGCAAGGTCTAGAAATTCTGAAAGAAAGAAGAGAAAAAAGTCCATTTTCAAGTGCATCTACCCTCTTATTTATAGACGAAAATCCTGTAATTATCTACGAAACATGCTCACCATATTCCCTACATTCACATGTTGCTCCACTAAAGTTTTAGGGTCAAATCGACCCTTGGCTTAATGGATCAGTACTGATCCATGACTTTTGGGTTGATAGTGAATTTACATAGAGCCCAACCTGTGAAATTTGAGTGTTTGCTTGAGGATTGACCTAGAGATTTTCTGAGATTTATATGCTTGAGTTTTCCTTAGCTTGGTTGGAGTTTGACCAAATATTTTTGTGTTTTCGACCCGAGTTTAATGGATCGATACTGATCCATGGAACATGGATCGGTACAAAACCGACTTCGTGTCATGCTTAAGGTTTTTGAATGGTTCGCTTTGGATCTTGCTTGGAGTTTTCCCATGGTTATTATGCTTCTGGTTTGCTTTGAGTATGACCCGAGGGTTTTGTGGGCTTTCTCCGAGTCAGCTCTTCCAAATACTTGGACTTCCAAATTTTCAATTTTTTTGCTTATTTTTTTATGTTCTCTTTCTTTCCTTTTAAAGATGTTTCCCAAGTCATTAGGTCATTTTTCATCGTTTAGTTATTTGATTCGATCGTAATAACCTCGATACTTGTTAGTGTATATTCGATGACTTGGAGTTAGAAGATGCTTAGATAAGGAAGTTAGCCTCATGATAACTTCAAGGAAGTGTGATGAGTCGGTGGAATGCTATCAAAGCAGCTACCCCTGAGGATCAGTTTACTTGAGGTCAGTTTAAGGCTGGCTTTGAGGAGAAGTTCATCCTAATGACTCAAAAATCAACTTTTTTCAGGAAGCTAGTTGTTGTTCCAAAATAAGAAGCTAATTTGCAAGTAGGCGAAGGTGCAAAGAGGAAGCAACCTGTAACATCCCGTATATGGAGGTCAAAAGCTAAGCATTATAGATGCTGCAGTCATCCACAGTATTAACTTCTGGTGATGGAATACAGCAATGTTAATATCAGAAGCACTTGAATATGAACAAAATAACATATTTCCAAAAACAATAGTTTTAGTGATTATATTTCAAAAATACCATATCCAAGTTACAAAAATCCCAAACGTAATGCCATGCATTGATCAAATATAGTTTACAACAATACGCCAAGAGCGACATACGAAGATGCGCCTTGCTTGTCTTAACACACAGCGGAAACAATTTTAAAAAAGAATCCCTAAATTAGATATCTGTCAGCCTTCTGCTTGTCTTCGGATGCTTTATTCGCCAAAATCTGCTAAAACCTGAAAACCTAAACCCTCAGCCTACTCAAATCAAATTTTGAGCACTTGAGAGTTTAAGGGGAAACAAAAACTTCGAGTTAGACTTTAAGCTTGGTATGAATCATGTATGTTACATCTCAGTTTACTGATAACTAGTGAGATCACGTCGCTTAGCGAAACGAGTTTCCTCTCACTAATATCTCTTTTCAAAACATATAATTTGCAAATCCTTTCCTGCAACCAAACTGGTTAATCAATTGAATATAATAATAATATAGCAATATCCATTATGCTAAAATAGGAAATGAAAGAGACTATCGGTCTAAACCTGAACTATTTGTCCTAAATTCTGAGCTATCTGCTCTTTTCTGGACTATCTGTCCTTATAGCAATATCTTTTATGCCAGATAATGGGCTATCTGCCCAAAACAGGTAAAAAGGGTGGACTAACTGTCCTTAAAAATTTAGCAAGATCCGTTATACTAATAAATGAACTATCTGTTCGTATCAAAGCTGACTGATCTTTCTGGACTAACTGTCCTCTGGGCTGACTGCCCTCAAAATGGACCAACTGTCCGAATTTAATACGAGCTGACTGCCCGAATTTTCTTTTGGGTTAACTACCCATTAAAATATATGAGCTAACTGCTCTACAATATCTGAGCTAACTGCTCTTTAAATTTTCCTTGAAACCTTTTCAAAATGATTTAGTCCGTCAAATCATATATATACAAGGAAAATATATCTTTAGCTTTACTATAAGTTATTTTTGCAATGTTATATATATATATATATACTTTACTCAAAATAATGTTGATGATGTTCAATAAGGATTTTCTATCCTTTAAAATAAGTTAAAGTCCTTTATAACTTAAAACACTTAGGCTACCTGCCTAATTCTTATATTCGAAACCTTTGTTTAAAACCCTTAAAAACCCTTTCGAAAACATAGAAGGTAACTCCTTCAAAATCATACATAAAACCCTTCGAAAGTATTGAAGGTAACACCTTCATATCCTTTAATAAACCTTTCGAAATCATTGACTCCTTCTAAACCTTCCAAAAGCTTTCTTTTTATAAGCTTTAAAACAAATGACATCCGCCTTTTAAATCCTTTAAACCTTAACCTTTCGAAAACATTGCAAAACCATACCTTTCGACCTTGTTGAAAGCCTGGGGTATCCCCCCTTATAAAACCATTTATAAACCTTTCGAAAGTATTCAAGATAAAAACCTTTCGCAATCATTGAAGATAACGCCTCCAAAACCTTTCGAAATCAAAACCATTCAAAATCAAAACTTTTCGAAATCAATGTAACTCAAAACCTTTTCGAAGACATTGGGTTCAATTTAAAACAGGTGGAAAACTTTTCGAAACCAATCAAGTTTACTACTTTGAAACCTTTAAAACGTTTCGACTTAAAACATTTGAATTATGCAAAGGGATCAGAAAAACATTGGAGTGGAAAGCAACTGCTTCTAAACCTTTATAAAACCTTTCGAAATCATTTGAAAACAATGAAGTGTTGGTATTAGAACCAACCCTTCGAAATTAATGGAGAGAGGTGGCAAGTTTTAGAAAACAAAAGATAACCTTTAACTCCAACTGCGTCGAAAGGTTTGGAAGCGGCAAATATGCTTTCGACCTGGCCGAAAGCTGTACCTTTCAACTTTGCCAAAAGGTTTCAATTAAAACAAGAAAGCAAACCAACCGAAACCATTTTCTTTTAAACCTTTTTGACAATTTGGAAAGCTCTTTGTCGAAAGCTAGCAGGTGTATTTTCCTTTAAAACCAAAATAAAAATTCATCTCCTCCGAAAGCTATAACCTTTCGTCCCTAAACCTTTCGACTCCATCCAGTCCACTACGTACCAGTTGCCTGATACCTTGTGCTATGGTATTTGACCTAGCCAAAAGGTTTGAAACCTTTTGACCTTGTCGGAAGGTCTGGAATGAAGGTGGCTCTGCCAAGGGGCTGAAATAGAAGAAAACTATTTATTTGTACTTTAAAACAGCTCTTTTGTACCCCACCTGCCTTGTTTGTCTAAATTTGATTGGTTGCTAGAATTTTATATTCAAAAATGCTGCTGACTTTCCTTATTTGGAAATTTGAATAATTTTGAAAAATGCCCATTTCTCTTTTATAAATATATAAACATTTAAGTCCCATTCCGTAAATAATTTTATGTAACATTTAAAACACCTTCAAAACTTCTGGAAAAATTCCAGAAAATCAAATAATATGTTCTCTTCAACATATAAAAATTTCAGATCCAAACAATAATTATTTTACTCGTAAATAATTTTATAATCCAAATTAACCTTTTCTTCCTTACAAAATTCGTAACAATTCCACAAAAATTCAGAAAATTTTGAAAATCAAAATCCATCTCTAAAATAACTTTTTAGATCATCATAAAAATTCGCAAGGCTAACGGATGTCATTTAATAGGGTTTTCCTCTTAAAACATGTCATAAAATCTATATGAACATACATAAATCATCAACGTGTATATATATATATTATTTCATCTTTCAAAAACATGGCAAACCTTTGCAAAATCATTCGGAATTAACCTCAAAACCAAAACCATAAAATTTAGAGATGTAAACATTATTCACCTTTTGCTTTAATGATTAAGGAGCTTGAGATTTGAATGATTTTAATTTGAATTTGCTTTGTTTAAGCTTCTCTTTTGTTTCCTCTTCTTCTTCCTTCGTTAATGGTGGCCGGCCAAGCCTTTAATTTTTTGAAAGGGAGAATGAACGTGTTTTGAAATACACAGCCTAACGAAGATGAAATTGGAATGGCCTCTTTCCCATAACACCCTTCCTCTATTCATTTTTTAAACGTTTGTTTTAATTTATTAATTAAAAGGCACAGCTACCTTAATTAAATAAAATCTCAATCCCCTTATCAACACATTATTTTATTTAGTTTATCTAACTAAATCTCCTAAATAATGTTATCAAAAATCTGGGGTGTTACAGACTCCCCTCCTTAAAGAATTTCGTCCTCGAAATTTCAATAAGGCTCAAAATAAACAAGAAGGTAAATCATACTATCAAAACAAGTCAGGATAAGTATCTCTAATCCTTCTCTCAACTTTCCAAGTACAGTCTCTGCCATCGTCACTCCATTGGACTTTGACTATTCCGATCGTCTTGGTTCTATGCCTCTTCTCATCTCTCGCAACAATGCGAACTGGCTTCCTCACTATGGTCAAGTCCAGTTCTACCTCTAAATCATCTAGCATTGTCGGTGCAATAGCAGTCTCCGGGTCTCTAACACACTTTCTGAGATGAGAAATATGAAAAACATCGTGGAAACCTGCCAAACTGCTCGGTAACTCAAGTCTATATGCGAGCTTCCCGATCCTCTCAAGAATAGGAAAAGGTCCTATGAACCTAGGATATAACTTCCCCGACTTCCCAAATCTAAACACACCCTTTATCGGTGATACTTTGACGAAAACCTAGTCTCTAACTGAAAACTCCAAATCTTTCCGTCTCTTATCTGCATAACTTTTCTGCCTAGACCGAGCCATCTTCATCCTATCTTGAATGACCTCAATCTTTTCTGTAGCTTCTCTGACCAAATCTGGACCAAGAATCAACCTATCCTCGGTCTCCAACCAACAAATAGGAGATTTGCCCGGCCTCCCATACAAAGCTTCAGATAGTGCCATCCCAATACTAGCCTGATAATTGTTGTTATACGAAAACTTGACTAGATGCAGATGGTCCTCCCACGGTCCCCCAATGTCTAGAACAAAAGCTCTCAATAGATCTTCCAAGATCTTGTTAACTTTTTCTGTTTGCCCATCTGTCTGCGGATGGTAAGCGGTACTCATCATAAGCTTGGTTCCCAAAACTTCCTGTAGACTTTTCCAAAACTCGCTAGTGAACAAGGAATCTATATCACTAACTATGCTGCTAGGAACTCCATGCAGTCTAATTACATTCTTCATGAACAACCTTGCTAAAACAGGTGCCGTCATGGTTGACTTAACTTGAATGAAATGAGCACTATTGGTCAATTTGTCCACTATAACCCATTTATTTTCATTTCCCTTGTTCGACCTTGGCAACCCGTCTATGAAGTCCATAGAAATAACATCCCACTTCCACACTAGAATATCTAACGGCTGAAGCAAACCACTCGGTTTCTGGTGTTCGGCCTTTGCTTGCTGGCAATTCAAGCACTTCCTAACACACAAATCAATATCCCGCTTCATTCCTTCCCTGAAGAAACTCCTCTTCATATCCTGATACATCTTGGTACCTCCGGGATGTATAGTGAACTTCGAACGATGGCATTCATCTAAGACTTCCTTTCTTATGTTTCCTATACTCGGAACACATAATCTTCCATTCTTTCTCAACCACCCATTCTGGTCAAGACTGAAATCTTTCAAATCATCGCTCTTGGTTCCTTCCTTTAGCTTACTGATCCGTTCAGCTAACACTGGATCCTCTATTTGCTTAGTAGCAATTCGTTCGATCTAAACTGGTCGAACTTCCAAACAATACAATACAACTGTATCACCACTAGACCCTGCCTCGGATCTCCACTGCACTTTGCAATCTGCTAATGCTTCTAAATCTTTCCACTCAGCCATCATTGCCAACACTGCATTCTGACGCTTCCTGCTAAGTGCATCTGCAACCTGGTTACCTTTCCCTGGTGTGTACTCAATCCCAAAATCATAAGCGGCTACGAACTCTAACCATCTCTGTTGTCTCATGTTCAGCTCCTTCCGAGAGAACAAATACTTCAGCGACTTATGATCTGTAAACAGCTCAAACCTTTCTCCCAAAAGGTAATGTCACCATACCTTCAAAGCAAAAATCACAGCAGCCAACTCTAAATCATGCGTTGGATATCTGACCTCATGCAGTCTAAGCTATCTAGAAGCATAGGCAACCACTTTACCTCTCTACATCAACACAGCTCCTAGTCCAGTTCCACATGCATCGGTATAGACTACCAAATCCTGATTCCATTCTGGAACAACCAAAATAGGTGCATGGATCAATAAGTGTTTCAAACTCTGGAGTGCTTCCTCACACTTATCGGTCCATACAAACTTCACATCCTTCCTCGTTAGCCTGGTCATCGGTGCTGCTATCCGTGAGAAATCCTTAATGAATCTTCGATAATAACCAGCCAACCCAAGGAACCTCTTAATCTCGGTTACTGTCTTGGGTCTCTTCCAACTATTCACTGCCTCGATCTTAGTCGGATCCACTGATAACCCTCTCCCTGAGACTACATGACCAAGAAACTTCACCTCCTTCTTCTAGAAGTGACACTTCAAAAACTTTGCTTTTAGCAGATGCTGCCTCAGCGTCTCAGGCACTACACTAAGACAAACTTCATGCTTACTTTCATACTTAGAGTAAATCAAGATATCATCTATGAAATCCAGCACGAACCTATCCAAGTGCTCTCGGAAAATCCGGTTCATCAAATCTACAAAGAAAGCTGGAGCATTCGTCAGTCCGAACGGCATAACTAACCATTCGTACGATCCATATCTAGTCCCGAATGCTGTCAAAGGTATACTATTATCTGCTACCCTGAGCTGATGGAAACCCGTTGCCAAATCCAACTGAGAAAATACCTTTGCTTCACTTAACTAGTCGAACAAACCGTCAATTATGGGCAATGGATATCGATTCTTTATCGTTCTCTCATTCAACTTACGATAATCAATACATAGCCTCAACAATCCATTCGGCTTCTTAGCAAACACTACCGCTGCACCCCACGGCGAACTACTCGGCCTGACAAAACTCTTGCCTTCCAGATCCACCAACTGCACCTTCAACTCCCTCATTTCTGTAGGGGTCATCCTGCTTGGTGGTCTACTCATCGATTCTACTCCCAGAACCAAATCTATCTGAAACTCAATGGCTCGTTTCGACGGCAATCCAACTATAGGTCAACCACATATGCGAATTATCTAACCACGAAAACTCGGCTCAACTCATCATCTATATCCAATGCACCCAACAAAGCATAAACTGCACCACTAGAACCTCATGCGGAGAAAACAATCCGATCGCTACAATCTCGGTGACTAAGAGATATCTTCCTACCCTGGAAAAATATCTTAGCATCGTACTCACTTAACCAATCCATACCTAGGATGATCCCAAACCCCACAAAATCAAACACATGCAAACTGCACTCAAAAGTATGACCTAACAGGTCAAACTCAAACTGGTCACACCTCAACCCTAGAGTTGCATACCCTCCTATTGAATTCACAACCCGTAAGAAAGTAACTAAATATGTGGGTTCAAGGTTAAGCTTATCTATCAAACATCTAGATATAAAAGAATGCGATGCACCAGTATCAAATAAAATGCTAACAGACATACCTTGAATCTGAAGCGTTCCCCCAAGAACTGACTTTCCCTTCTCCTAGGCTGTTGGCTTGGAAGTGGCAGGCTCCAATGCATACACGTTGCCCTTACCATCTCTAATGGGCTCCTTGCACTGGTTCTTATAATGGCATATTTGGTCATAGTTTAAACACATGACATTCTTCCCCTTAGCAACATCCTTCGATTTCCTTGAGCGACACTCATTAGCAAAGTGCCCTTTCCTGTTTCATTTATAGTAGACAACTTCAGACTTCGTTTTCTTGGCTGCTCCACCCTTCTAAGCACCTTTCTTAGGAAAGAACTTCCTCTTTTGGCTCTGCCCAACCTGGACCACTTTTGCCTTGCCCTTCTCTAGAGACTCAAGGACTTCTTCCTGCCTCAAAGCCATCTCTATAACAATATCAGAAGGATCTCTAAGATGAGACAAAGTAGCACTAGCCAATTCTGGCTTCAATCCTTTGATAAACTTCTCTTTCCGTTTCAACACGGTATCCACTGAAGCATACCCATACCGGGCCAACTCTTTGAACTTCCTGGCATACTCAGCAATAGACATCTCTCCCTACATCAGCTCAGCAAACTGCCTAATCAAAGCTAACTGTGCCATTACTGACATAAACCTCTCCTAAAATCTCCTCTTAAAATCCTCCCAGGTTACTGTCTCCTCATTAACCGTCGCTGTTACACTGTTCCACCTGAATAATGCGGTCCGCTGAAGTTTCCTGGATGCCAACCTCCTCTTCTGCTTATCATTGAACCCTAAATCTGCAAAAATCCTTTCGCGGTGCAACAACCAATTCTCCACTTCAATGGCATCCTCTGTTCCCTTAAATGGCTTCCCTCCCAGCTTCGCATAATCACCGCTCATCCTAGCGAAATGATTAACTACCGGGACTTCTGGAACCCCTGCTCCTACGACATTTCCTCATACAACTTCTGCTGCAACTCATGCATGCATCATATGCTTGAAAAACCAATACATGGCTTCCATTCCGACCTGCGGGACTTCAGCACCAACATTCTCCACCTGACCTTGGCCTCTCGCTGCATTAGGTCCGGTATTCCTTTCGGTGCTTCCCCCTACTTAGTTAACTCTGCTTCTTCTACCATCTATATCTGTATTCAAACCTCATGAGATATAGAAAGATAACCTAATCAAAGATAGATGAATGGAGATAAAGTGCATACTTATATATAACAAATACAAGCACGTTATTATAGCGTTAACCAAACCCCAAATCTTACTCCAATTTCCTCGGATTTTTGTTTTCAAAACCAATTTTTTAGTTAAAATTTTCATAAACCTATGCTCCGATACCAAGCCGTAACATCCCGTATCTGGAGGCCAAAAGCTAAGCGCTATGGATGTTGCAGTCATCCACAGTATTAACTTCTAGTGACGAAATATAGCAATGTTAATGGTATCCTTAATATTAGAAGCACTTGAATATGAACAAAATCACAGATTTCCAAAAACAATAGTTTAGTGATTATATTTCAAAAATATCATATTCAAGTTACAAAAATCCCAAACGTCATCCTAGGCATCGATCAAATATAATTTACAACAATACGCCAAGAGCGACATATATAGATGCCCTATTGGATGATCAAAGCAATATAGACGTAATTGTCTTAACACACAGCGGAAACAATTTTAAAACAGAATCCCTAAATTAGCTATTCGTCAGCCTCCTGCTCATCTTCGGATGCTTTATTTGCCAAAATCTGCTAAAACTAAAAACCTAAACCCTCAGCCTACTCAAATCAAATTTTGAGCACCCGAGAGTTTAAGGGGAAACAAAAACTTCAAGTCAGACTTAAAGCCTGGTATGAATAATATCTGTTACATCTCAGTTTACTGATAACTAGTGAGGCCACGCCACTTAGCAGAACGGGTTTCCTCTCACTAGTATCTCTTTTCAAAACATATATTTTGCTAATCCTTTCCTACAACAAAACTGGTTAATCATCTAACTATAATAATAATATAGCAATATCCAGTATGCTAAAATAGGAAATGAAAGAGACTATCTGTCTAAATCTGAACTATCTGTCCTAAATTCCGTGCTATCTGCTCTTTTCAGGACTATCTGTCCTAAAGTTGATTATAGCAATATCTTTTATGCTAGATAATGGGCTATCTGCCCAAAACAGGTAAAAAGGGTGGTCTAACTATCCTTAAAAATTTAGCAAGGTGCGTTATGCTAATAAATGAACTATCTGTTCATATCAGAGCCGACTGCTCTTTCTTGACTAATTGTCCTTTGGGTTGACTGCCCTCAAAATGGATTGACTGCCCGAATTTAAAATGAGCTTACTGCACGAATTTTCTTTTGGGTTAACTACCCTTCAAAATATCTAAGCTAACTGCTCTACAATATCTGAGCTAACTGCTCTTTAAATTTTCCTTGAAACCTTTTCAAAATGATTTAGTCCGTCAAATCATATATATACAAGGAAAATATACCTTTAGCTTTACTCTAAGCTATTTTCGCCATGTTATATATATACTTTACTCAAAACAATGTTGATGATGTTCGATAAGGATTGTCTATCCTTTAAAATATGTAACGACCCGTATTTTTAAACATTTAAAAGTAGTAAATTAAATAAGATTTTTTGAATAAAATTGTTAGGAATAAAAAAAAATTAAGATTTTATTTATACAAATTTGATTTTAATACAAATTATGAGCTTAATTAAAATTTCTATTAATGTCATATGTTTGCAACAATATAAGGATGATAAAAAATGTTAGTGTGTATTTTAATAATATTGGTTTGAATGATATTTGTAATTGTCTGAATGTAAATTTCCAATTGATTGGAATAATAAATGTTAATAAGAAATAATAAATGTTTCTTTATTAAAAAAAAGAATCATAAGTTTATTTATTTGAAATGTTTGGTAGCTGAAAGATTGATTGTAGAGATGAGAAACTATTATTTGGTAAGAAATGTATAATTTCTGTTTGTATCCAATAGTGCATAAATATGTTTCAATCACTGTTTGATAGGAAATAATTGTTTTATTTCTCAGTACCTTTATTTTTTCCATTTTGAAATTCACCCTTGTAAACAATTGAAAATAATGTAATTGAGTAATTTCAATTAATGATAGAGAGGACACCAAACTGTAAATTAATAGGTGTAATTAAACGTAGCTTATGTTTTGTGAAAATATATAAGGAAAGTCGGTTCAATGAAAAGAACATTTATATCAAATAAAATGGATGTTTCATTTGTGAATGTAGGTTTAATTTCATTAAAATAAAGAATAGGATGATTGATTTAAAGAAGTAAATATGTGTATTTGAACTGTGTTTTAGCATATAGATGGATTACAAGAGTAGAAAAATAATTTATTTAAGTAAGTTATTTATAGCTCTGCTGTATAAACAACAAATTTATAAACGTGTTTAAATGACTAAAGGAAACAATTATTCTATTTTTCATCCATTTTAGTTGACTGTTTTGAAATTTAACTTTATAAGTAATTGTAATTAATATAATTGAAATATTTCAATTAGAGGGGAAGAAAACGTTGATTGCAATTAATAGATTTAATAAAAGAAACGCACCTTTTGTGTTAAACAGAATTGATGTTTTAATGGAAATAAAAGATCATTTTGGGAAAAGCAAATTGAACGTTTTCATTTTATAGTAAGTAATTTAATTTATTATGCATAGATAAAAAAACTAAATGCATACAAATTTGAATATTATTTGAGTTAATGAAGTTAATTTGGTTACGTTTCACAAATTGAATTTCAAAAAGGTTCTGCAATGTACATGGTCCATTCATTTCTTTTGTTATTAATTGTTGCATGTTTTGAGACGTATAAAAAATAAACTTTCATTTTAAGCAAGAATGATTTTGGATTAAAAAAATTTGAATTTTAAAATAATATACACACACACACACATTAATATTCAAACTTTTAAATATATCAGAGGATTCATGGTTTTGTAAATATTGTGGAATCAATTAGAAATTACCTTTTATTAACAGTTGTACATTAATTACATAAGTTCATATATATTTTTTTTTACATTTTATATATGGTTAAAACTTGTAAATTGGTTGCATTAATGTGACCGTTATAGTCATTAGAAAAGTAAAGTAAATCATTTTTATAGTGCACAGATAGATATATATTCATTTAATAATGAAATTGATTTGAGTAATGTAAATAAATATATAGATTGATTGGTTGATTAATTGATTGATTGATTGTTAATTGATTGATTGTGTTAATGTAGTATGCAAATATATTGACATAAAACGAATGTTTTAATATGAAATTAAATTATGTAAATATGTGTATATTTAGGTTTATTGATATGAATTAATTGGAGTAAGTTTTGGAATTTGGACCCCAAAGGTTTGTTTATAGGTTATATGTGGTCTCTTCATTTGCTTTACATTATTATCACCTCACATTCTCTCTCTTCCGTTTTCAAGTTCTTAACGTAGTCTCCACTTGTGCATCCATTTAATTATTAGCCTACTCATTCGTTTCTTATTAATTAGTAATAACCTCATTTGATTTATTTCTAATTAATAATTGCCTCATTCTTTTCATTTGTTTCTCCTTTATTCGTTTGCTCTTTTCAAATGCTTTACCTGAAGTTTTTCTTTTCTTTTCTATTTTTCCGTTTTTAATGTGAACATCAAATTAATATTCATGTCATCTAATTAGCATTTACTATTCTCCGTTTCTGAAGTTTATTTTACTTATGCATCATTAGTTCTTGTAGCTTCCTTTCATTGGCAATTCTTTCTCCTAAAACTTCATATTTAAAATGGAAGATTTATTTTATCTTTATTGATATATTTATTCCTTTACTTCACCTCTTTCAATACTACCATTTTAAGACTATTCATATTTTTACTTTATTTCAATTCCTAGTTTGTTTATATATACTCTATTAGCTTTTCATTTGTTTCCATCATCATTTCTGTAGCCTCATTTCATTTTTCAAATCTCATCTTTTGTAGCTTCATTTCTCCAAACAAACTTCCATCTCATTTTTTTTCCTCTCTTCATTTTCTTCCTTCTTCATTTTTTTCTTCTTCTTCAAATCTCCTTCTTCTCTTTTTTTTCTTTCAAAGCTTTTTCTTATTCTTATTCTTCAAATCTTCTTCTTCTTTTAAAGCTTCTTTTTTTTAGCTTCGTTTTCTTTTTCAATTCTTCATCTTCCTTGAATTTTTTTTTCTTTTTTTCCAAACATTCTTCTTTTTCCAAATCCTTTTCTTCAAATTCAGACCTATACAAACTTCTCTGTCTCTTTCAAAAAATTTCTGTAAAGAAAGAAGAAGATTAAAATAGCAAGGAAATAAATCAATAGGAGGAAGTAGTAGCGGATCCAAACCCGACTAAGAAAGGGAAATCCTAAGGTGAGTGTTTAAACTCACTCATGAAATACTAAAATTTTATTGCAAGTTAAACCAGGTCATATAGTGATAAAGTTTTGATTGTTGGTTTGGAATTTTTATTGGTATTTAGTTTGAATAGCTAAATTCCAATATGTGATGACTAATAATTACTATGACATGTTATTGAATTGGTTGATTTGTTGAATTGGTTGATTAGTTGAATTGATTGATTTGAATGTTGATTGTATGATGTGATGGATGCTATTGTGATTGAATGTGTATTTGTTCATTTATTTTGATATATCCTTGTTATCACCCTATAGTTTATTGTAATCATATAAATTTTCATATTTATTATTTGAGCACTGAATAAAGATATAAAACGGATGAATTTCATGTATTTACATGAGAGGAAAAAAAACTAGTATGTTTAGACTTACCATTTGAACCATAAAAATGATTTTGGGAAATAAACTGTCGTTACCTTATTTGAAAGTTTCCAAAATTAAATTTTGAAACATTGGGAAGTTTCCATAAAATTGAATGTTGAAACTTTGAAACATTTTTATAAATCAAATCTCTTGAACTATGAAATTTAATTGGGAATTGTTCTGTAAATTTGTAAGTTACTAGAATGGATCTATTGTGAAATCTATTGTATTTTGAATATGGAAACAATAACATTTCCAGAAATTTGAACCTTCAAAATGTAGTTATTTGCATACCTTATTACATCAAATTTTGATTTAGTTTTCATAAGAATTTTAGTTCTGACTCGAGTGTTTTGTGTTTTCCTTTACGCTCGGGTCAGACCGAGCGATACAGTATTTGAGACTCTCCCTTGGAGTTTGGAGCTTCCTTTGGAGATCCAACTATCGCCTCAGCTTTCAGCTCTTCTAGTTGATTTGTTCAGAGAAGTCATCTGTTGTACTGGAGACTTCACTGCATTTGAGATATTCTGCTGTATTTTATTTCTAACTCTGATGTTTATATAGTAGCTTCATGAACTACTATTTTATCTATTCCGCTGCGTATTATTGTATTACTCTGTGTCTGTGATTCTGTGATTGATTTATTTACTGCATATGCTGAGTTTTGCCAAATTTAAATTAACAATCTGATATTTTGAATTATTCAAGTCAGACATGTGTGGATTTATTGTCGATTTGAATGGTTCAAAATAGCGGGATGTTACAGTTGGTATCAGAGCTTTGGCTCTAGGCAAAACCTAGCATATATAGTAAATTTGTTTACAGAATCACTTTCGTTCGAGTTTGAATTTCTTCCTTTTGACTCGATTTCCTTTGAACTTTGGAACGTTCCTTGCGGTTCCAAAATTCATTCTTGTCTCTCCCTATTTGTATTCTTTTGATTCTGGAGTATCCCATAACTCCACTTCGAATGATCTCTATAAGAATAGGCGATCCCGCCAATCTTTGGATGATTTGTAAAGGGGTGGAACTCCTTTACAATTGGCATTGATTCACCGGAGATTTATATATCTTTGGTTTAGATACCGCTATCTCTTGCGATCGAATGTTGGTTTTTCTTGGAATTCTGCATCGATCTTGTTCCTGAAGTCACGGTTGACCCGGTTAAGGTCGCCCGCGACTTGTATAAGTATATCCATCTCCTATTTTGTAAGTTAATTGTCTCATCTTCGTTCAAGCCTATCTTCGAATCAGAAATTTTATTTGATTAGAATTCCTCTAATTTGAATCTCTATCTTTGTTGAAATCCATTCTCAAATCATCCTTTGAAAATCGGGTTTTGTATTCTAGAAATTGTTTTCTAAACCGAAATTATTATTTTGATAAGTATGATTTTATTCTATATATAAAATTGAAATGTTTTCGATAAGGATTATATACTCTTTTAATAAGAATTTGAGGTTTTCGAAAGGATTTTGAAAAAAAAATTATATAAGAAATTTGATCTATCTAAAAATGATTTATAACTAAAGGATTTTAAATTTGAAATTCGAGAATTGAACTCCGGTATTTTGTAACTGGTTTTAAGATTTTGAAATATATAATAATAATATGATTTAAAAGTATTTTCCAAATAAGAAATGTTTCAAATGATTTTAATGAGTTTCGAATGATTTCGAAGAAATTTCAAAAAGAAGTTTGAGAAAATAGAAGTCCAGAACTCACTTATGTCGCTGGAAAATAATTTCGGTGATGAGTGCACGCATCATCGACATTGATTTTCGAGTTTCAGAGTGAGGGATAGGCCACTTTAGTAGCATCGCTACGCGAGTGATTTTGCGAAACCAATTTTGATTTCAAAATTTTGAAGTATGATTTGATATTCGAAAGATATATGTAAATGTATTTGAAACGATTTAAAATGAGCCGGTGTTCAGCCCTCGAGTTTTGGATTTGATATAACCCTATCTATTAAAATTGATTTACTAATTTGTTGCTGATTTCCAACTCTTGAATTTGAAAATGATTTCTTCAACTATTTTGAAGGTTCGAGCACTTCCAAATCAAGGTTAACTTTTCAAAAGCTAAGAATTTTGAAAAGTATAAAGTATATAAGTTGGTATGAATGTTAAAGTATGTAGTAATATGATTTAAATAAGTTGAAACTGTTTGTTAAGAAAATGAATAAGGCAATTTTAAATTTTTCTAATATGAAATTTAGATTTGAAATGTTTTGAAAATAATTTGGTCTTCAAAATATTTTGAATAAAATTTAGTTTAAATGCTTTAACTTAGTAACATCTTTATGGAACTATATATTTATCAAGTTGGAATAAATATATAAGTTGTACGTATGCTGTTTTATTTGCATAATTAATTTGATCCAAGTTTGAGTACACAAGTTCGAGGTGGATTACACCATTTCGTGTTAGGATTTTTCATTCGATTCTTGATGGCGAATATTTGATATGGATTTTGGGCTAAATTCTAGAATTCTCTATCATAGTATATGGCTATGCAAGGAGACTGATGGCTTCTAGTCGAGAAACCATATCGAAGTCCGCATTAGGGAAGTCGAATGGACAATACTAGTTCGAAAGCGAACTTGTGTGATCGAGCGAGCGATCAAATGTGATTTTGCGAAATGATGACGTATGTACATCGTATATTCTAATATCATTGATATATTTTGACGCTGAAATTGAAAGCTGTCGGGTTAGAATATCTTTGCTTACTAAAAGAAAACTTTAAATTTAAATTACAAAGATATATAACCCATAAAAGCAAAGATATTCAATTCCATATGGCTCTTCATACAACAAAATTTATTTTGAAAAAAAATTGATCCTTATATAACATGGACCTTATGTAAGTATAAGATGATTTTGAAAACATTTGATTTTGGAAATGAATTGGTTGACTTAAATTATATTGATTTGGAAATTGGATTTATTTTCTAAATCTATTATTTTGGAAACTTTGAAACTAAAGATATTTAATTTGAGAAGAAATAATTTGGTGAAATTATATATGATTTTGAAATTGAACTGATATTGAAACAAATTGAAATTTGAGAACCTTGTGCTACTAAATACTTGATTTGGGAGTAATCGAACTTATATAAAATTGATTTGTATGAGTATGAAATTGATTCGAAAACTATGGATTTGAAAAGGGTACTCAATTTGAAAAGTGAAATCTTATATAATTAAAGTCTATATAAGTATGATTTGATATACTTTTGATTTTGGAAAAGTATTTGATCTAAAAATTAAATCTTATATATAATGGATTTTATATAAGTACGATATTTGAAAGTGATTTGAAAAGGTACTATATGATACATATTTTCGAAGTAAAGATATGGAAAGTGCCTTCTGCTTGATATCCGATTTGTGGCCACATCTTGGATTCATTCTATCGATATTATTCTCTCTGAATTTTGGTTTTCCGGATATGATACTCGAGTGTCCTTCGAATTCCATGGCGTTACCCATGGTCTTACGAACTCGACTGCATAGCGTAATTCACAAGGCAGTGATTGCTTAAAAGGTACGGATGTTTCCTGGGGGATCCAGGCGTAACCATTGTGTATCTGCGATCTATGGTCGTGTTAGTGGCGTAATCCGCAAGGCAGAGATTGCTTAAGGGGTATGGATGTTTCCTGGGGGATCCAGGCGTAACCATTTTTATGTATCCTACGGTCCACCGTTTTGTTATCATGGCGAAATTCGCAAGGCAGTGAATGCTTAAAAGGTACGGATGTTTCCTGGGGGACCCAGGCGTAACCATTGTGTATCTGCGATCCATGATTTGTTTGTTTGTTTTTGTTTGGATTGTACTTTCCATATCTGTTTTTAAAAGTTTTCCAGTATTTTCACTGGGTGTTGAAACAAGTCTACTAAGTACCTGGAGAATTCTAGTTTTGCGCCTGATCAACGCACTACCAGAGTCTGCAGGAACGAGGATAAACTTGTTGAAACATCGAGTTATAAAAGTATTTTATTATAACAGTATTTTATTTTAAAAGTATTTCCAACAAAGAAATTTTGATTAATATTTGAAGTTGAAATTCTTATGGTTTGAATTAATTATTCGTGCCCGATACTATTCTTTTGAATCTACCTTATCTGCTCAGCTTTATTTATTCACTTATATTCTGTTTTTCCAAATCCTCCTTCTTTTCCTTGTTAACTATATCTTTTTTTAATGATTATTGATTTATTAAAGATGTTTGAAGAGTATTTTGAGATTTAAAACTAATAAATTTATAAATAATGGATTTAAGGTTTTCAAAGACTTTTAAATGGTATTTATAAAGGAAGCAAGAAATTTCATTGATGAATCTTTGTAAAGTGTTAAAGATGATTGATTTGCAAATGAAGATTCAAATAAATATTTTAAGTAAAGTTATATGTATTTCTTTGAATGTATAATTTTAAGGATATTAAATGATTTGGGAAATTTATTTTAGTAATATGCTTGAAAAATAAATTGGAATTGCTATTTGGAAGTCATGTTCTGGAATATTTACTTGATTACGAAGTACTAATAGTTGTATGTGATATATTTGTTTCATAGGAAGTGGAATTTTATAAATATTGATTGCAAAATAGTATTTATAAATAAAATGAATTTAATTGGAAATTTGAGAACTCAAGTTACGGGATTTTGAAATTGTTTTTCAAGTGATTAATGAAATATATAAGAAATTGAAATAACATGTAAATATGAAAAATTTAGAAGATATAATTATTAAACATTTTGTTAACTGAAGTGAATAAGATAAACTTGTGTAACATTCAAATTCATTCTATAAAACATATATATAACTTACCAAAATGTTAAAGTTGAAAATGTTACAGAGGAATATGTAGTGGAATTATACAGGTAAAACTTAAGTAATGGAAGTGTTCAATGGAATTATTTCAAAATAAAAATTTTGATGTACAAGAAATGTTATAAACGTAAGTTAATATTGTGAAATAATTTATGTAAGTACATGAAAGAAAGAAAAAGACATTGTATGAATGAATGAAAATAAATAAAAAGGTAAATAATGATGTGAAAAGAAATCAATTGAATAAACGTAAATAATATGTCAAAATTATTGGTTGTTTTGGCTTATGGGATGTTTTATTTTTGAAATATGATACATATATTGTAATTATTGATATTATTGTTTTTCCGGACCTCTCTATACAAAGGAGACTCTACCGAAATTTTTCAAAATTTAAGACTTAGATTTTTTTTGTTGAATTGGAGTTATTTTTTTTAATTTTTATTAAACTTAAATATGTAGGTTTAATTGTTTATAAATCGACTATTTCAATAAAATATAACAAATTTTTGGATTCCTTCTTATTTCTTTTCGGGGACGAAAAGTTTTGAGTGGGGGAGATTGTAACGACCCGTATTTTTAAACATTTAAAAGTAGTAAATTAAATAAGATTTTTTGAATAAAATTGTTAGGAATAAAAAAAAATTAAGATTTTATTTATACAAATTTGATTTTAATACAAATTATGAGCATAATTAAAATTTCTATTAATGTCATATGTTTGCAACAATATAAGGATGATAAAAAATGTTAGTGTGTATTTTAATAATATTGGTTTGAATGATATTTGTAATTGTCTGAATGTAAATTTCCAATTGATTGGAATAATAAATGTTAATAAGAAATAATAAATGTTTCTTTATTAAAAAAAAGAATCATAAGTTTATTTATTTGAAATGTTTGGTAGCTGAAAGATTGATTGTAGAGATGAGAAACTATTATTTGGTAAGAAATGTATAATTTCTGTTTGTATCCAATAGTGCATAAATATGTTTCAATCACTGTTTGATAGGAAATAATTGTTTTATTTCTCAGTACCTTTATTTTTTCCATTTTGAAATTCACCCTTGTAAACAATTGAAAATAATGTAATGGAGTAATTTCAATTAATGATAGAGAGGACACCAAACTGTAAATTAATAGGTGTAATTAAACGTAGCTTATGTTTTGTGAAAATATATAAGGAAAGTCGGTTCAATGAAAAGAACATTTATATCAAATAAAATGGATGTTTCATTTGTGAATGTAGGTTTAATTTCATTAAAATAAAGAATAGGATGATTGATTTAAAGAAGTAAATATGTGTATTTGAACTGTGTTTTAGCATATAGATGGATTACAAGAGTAGAAAAATAATTTATTTAAGTAAGTTATTTATAGCTCTGCTGTATAAACAACAAATTTATAAACGTGTTTAAATGACTAAAGGAAACAATTATTCTATTTTTCATCCATTTTAGTTGACTGTTTTAAATTTAACTTTATAAGTAATTGTAATTAATATAATTGAAATATTTCAATTAGAGGGGAAGAAAACGTTGATTGCAATTAATAGATTTAATAAAAGAAACGCACCTTTTGTGTTAAACAGAATTGATGTTTTAATGGAAATAAAAGATCATTTTGGGAAAAGCAAATTGAACGTTTTCATTTTATAGTAAGTAATTTAATTTATTATGCATAGATAAAAAAACTAAATGCATACAAATTTTAATATTATTTGAGTTAATGAAGTTAATTTGGTTACGTTTCACAAATTGAATTTCAAAAAGGTTCTGCAATGTACATGGTCCATTCATTTCTTTTGTTATTAATTGTTGCATGTTTTGAGACGTATAAAAAATAAACTTTCATTTTAAGCAAGAATGATTTTGGATTAAAAAAATTTGAATTTTAAAATAATATACACACACACACACATTAATATTCAAACTTTTAAATATATCAGAGGATTCATGGTTTTGTAAATATTGTGGAATCAATTAGAAATTACCTTTTATTAACAGTTGTACATTAATTACATAAGTTCATATATATTTTTTTTTACATTTTATATATGGTTAAAACTTGTAAATTGGTTGCATTAATGTGACCGTTATAGTCATTAGAAAAGTAAAGTAAATCATTTTTATAGTGCACAGATAGATATATATTCATTTAATAATGAAATTGATTTGAGTAATGTAAATAAATATATAGATTGATTGGTTGATTAATTGATTGATTGATTGTTAATTGATTGATTGTGTTAATGTAGTATGCAAATATATTGACATAAAACGAATGTTTTAATATGAAATTAAATTATGTAAATATGTGTATATTTAGGTTTATTGATATGAATTAATTGGATTAAGTTTTGGAATTTGGACCCCAAAGGTTTGTTTATAGGTTATATGTGGTCTCTTCATTTGCTTTACATTATTATCACCTCACATTCTCTCTCTTCCGTTTTCAAGTTCTTAACGTAGTCTCCACTTGTGCATCCATTTAATTATTAGCCTACTCATTCGTTTCTTATTAATTAGTAATAACCTCATTTGATTTATTTCTAATTAATAATTGCCTCATTCTTTTCATTTGTTTCTCCTTTATTCGTTTGCTCTTTTCAAATGCTTTACTTGAAGTTTTTCTTTTCTTTTCTATTTTTCCGTTTTTAATGTGAACATCAAATTAATATTCATGTCATCTAATTAGCATTTACTATTCTCCGTTTCTGAAGTTTATTTTACTTATGCATCATTAGTTCTTGTAGCTTCCTTTCATTGGCAATTCTTTCTCCTAAAACTTCATATTTAAAACGGAAGATTTATTTTATCTTTATTGATATATTTATTCCTTTACTTCACCTCTTTCAATACTACCATTTTAAGACTATTCATATTTTTACTTTATTTCAATTCCTAGTTTGTTTATATATACTCTATTAGCTTTTCATTTGTTTCCATCATCATTTCTGTAGCCTCATTTCATTTTTCAAATCTCATCTTTTGTAGCTTCATTTCTCCAAACAAACTTCCATCTCATTTTTTTTCCTCTCTTCATTTTCTTCCTTCTTCATTTTTTTCTTCTTCTTCAAATCTCCTTCTTCTCTTTTTTTTCTTTCAAAGCTTTTTCTTATTCTTATTCTTCAAATCTTCTTCTTCTTTTAAAGCTTCTTTTTTTTAGCTTCGTTTTCTTTTTCAATTCTTCATCTTCCTTGAATTTTTTTTTCTTTTTTTCCAAACATTCTTCTTTTTCCAAATCCTTTTCTTCAAATTCAGACCTATACAAACTTCTCTGTCTCTTTCAAAAAATTTCTGTAAAGAAAGAAGAAGATTAAAATAGCAAGGAAATAAATCAATAGGAGGAAGTAGTAGCGGATCCAAACCCGACTAAGAAAGGGAAATCCTAAGGTGAGTGTTTAAACTCACTCATGAAATACTAAAATTTTATTGCAAGTTAAACCAGGTCATATAGTGATAAAGTTTTGATTGTTGGTTTGGAATTTTTATTGGTATTTAGTTTGAATAGCTAAATTCCAATATGTGATGACTAATAATTACTATGACATGTTATTGAATTGGTTGATTTGTTGAATTGGTTGATTAGTTGAATTGATTGATTTGAATGTTGATTGTATGATGTGATGGATGCTATTGTGATTGAATGTGTATTTGTTCATTTATTTTGATATATCCTTGTTATCACCCTATAGTTTATTGTAATCATATAAATTTTCATATTTATTATTTGAGCACTGAATAAAGATATAAAACGGATGAATTTCATGTATTTACATGAGAGGAAAAAAAAAACTAGTATGTTTAGACTTACCATTTGAACCATAAAAATGATTTTGGGAAATAAACTGTCGTTACCTTATTTGAAAGTTTCCAAAATTAAATTTTGAAACATTGGGAAGTTTCCATAAAATTGAATGTTGAAACTTTGAAACATTTTTATAAATCAAATCTCTTGAACTATGAAATTTAATTGGGAATTGTTCTGTAAATTTGTAAGTTACTAGAATGGATCTATTGTGAAATCTATTGTATTTTGAATATGGAAACAATAACATTTCCAGAAATTTGAACCTTCAAAATGTAGTTATTTGCATACCTTATTACATCAAATTTTGATTTAGTTTGCATAAGAATTTTAGTTCTGACTCGAGTGTTTTGTGTTTTCCTTTACGCTCGGGTCAGACCGAGCGATACAGTATTTGAGACTCTCCCTTGGAGTTTGGTGCTTCCTTTGGAGATCCAACTATCGCCTCAGCTTTCAGCTCTTCTAGTTGATTTGTTCAGAGAAGTCATCTGTTGTACTGGAGACTTCACTGCATTTGAGATATTCTGCTGTATTTTATTTCTAACTCTGATGTTTATATAGTAGCTTCATGAACTACTATTTTATCTATTCCGCTGCGTATTATTGTATTACTCTGTGTCTGTGATTCTGTGATTGATTTATTTACTGCATATGCTGAGTTTTGCCAAATTTAAATTAACAATCTGATATTTTGAATTATTCAAGTCAGACATGTGTGGATTTATTGTCGATTTGAATGGTTCAAAATAGCGGGATGTTACAAAATATGTTAAAGTCCTCTATAACTTAAAACACTTAGGCTACTTGCCTAATTCTTATATTCGAAACCTTTGTTTAAAACCCTTAAACAACCTTTCAAAAACATAGAAGGTAACTCCTTCAAAATCATTCATAAAACCCTTCAAAAGTATTGAAGGTAACTCCTTCATATCCTTTAATAAACCTTTCAAAATCATTAAAGGTAACTCCTTCTAAACCTTTTAAAAGCTTTCTTTTCATAAGCTTTAAAACTATGACATCCGCCTTTTAAATCCTTTAAGCCTTAACCTTTCGAAAACATTGCAAAACCTTACCTTTTGACCTTGTCGATAGCCTGTTGTATCCCTACTTATAAAACCATTTATAAACCTTTCAAAAGTATTCAAGATCAAAACCTTTCGCAATCATTGAAGATAACCCCTTCAAAACCTTTCGAAATCAATGTAACTCAAAACCTTTCGAAGACATAAAATAGGTGGAAAACCTTTTGAAACCAATCAAAGTTTACTACTTTGAAACCTTTAAAATGTTTTGACTTAAAACATTTGAATTATGCAAAGGGATCAAAAAAACATTGGAGTCAAAAGCAACCGCTTCTAAACCTTTATAAAACCTTTCAAAATCATTCGAAAACAATGATGTGTTGGTATTAGAACCAAACTTTCAAAATCAATAGAGAGAGGTAGCAAGTTTTAGAAAACAAAAGATAACATTTAACTCCATCTATGTCGAAAGGTTTGGAAGCGGCAAATATGCTTCCGACCTGGCCGAAAGCTATACCTTTCGACTTTGCTGAAAATCTCAATTAAAACAAGAAAGCAAACCAATCGAAACCTTTTTCTTTTAAACCTTTTGATAATTTCGAAAGCTCTTTGTCAAAAGCTAGCAGGTGTATTTTCCTTTAAAACCAAAACAAAACTTCATCTCCTCCGAAAGTTATAACCTTTCGTCCCTAAACCTTTCGACTCCATCCAATCCACTACATACCAGTTGCCTGATATCTTGTGCATTGGTATTTGACCTAGCTGAAAGGTTTGAATCCTTTCGACCTTGTCGGAAGGTCTGGAATGAAGGCAGAAGTTCTGCCGAAGGGTTGAAATAGAAGAAAAACTATTTATTTGTACTTTAAAATAGTTCTTTTATGCCCCACCTTCCTTGTTTGTCTAAATTTGATAGGTTGCCATAAATTTATATTCAAAAATGCTTCCGACTTTCCTTATTTGGAAATTTGAATAATTTTGAAAAAAGCCCCTTTCTCCTTTATAATTATATAAAACATTTAAGTCCAATACCTTAAATAATTTTATATAACTATTAAAACACTTTCAAGAATTCCAGAAAATAAAATAATATGTTCTCTTTAATATATAAAATTTTGGATCCAAACAATAATTATTTTACCCATAAATAATTTTATAATCCAAATTAACCTTTTCTTCCTTAGAAAATTCATAACAATTCCACAAAAATTCTAAAAATTCTGAAAATCAAATTCCATCTCTAAAATAACTTTTTAGATCATCATAAAAATTCGCAAGGCTAATGGATGTCATTTAATAAGGTTATCCTCTTAAAACATGTCAAAATCTATATGAACATACATAAATCATCAACGTGTATATATATATATATATATATCATTTTATCTTTCAAAAACATGGCAAACCTTTGCAAAATCATTCGGAAGTAACCTAAAACTGAAACCATAAAATTTAGAGATTAAAAATTATTCACCTTTTGCTTTAATGATTAAGCAGCTTGAGACTTGAATGAGTTTGATTTGAATTTGCTTTCTTTAAGCTCCTCTTTTGTTTCCTCTTCTTCTTCTTTCGTTAATGGTGGCCGACCAAGCTTTTAATTTTTTGAAAGTGAGAATGAACGTATTTTTAAATACACGGCCTAAGGAAGATGATATAGGAATGGCCTCTTTCCCATAATACCCCTCCTCTAATTCATTTTTTAAAACTTTCTTTTAATTTATTAGTTAAAAGACACGACTATCTTAATTAAATCAAATCTCAATCCCTTTATCAACACATTATTTTATTTAGTTTATCTAACTAAATCTCCTAAATAATGTTATCAAAAATCCATGGTGTTACACAACCATTGAAAAAAAGGGAAAGAAACAGTTGCAGGCTAAGGATGGTCAGAAAAAGGATAAATGAGAAAGTACTTGCTATAACTTCAGAGAAAGAGTGCATTTTGGCAAGAACTGCAAGAGTGAAGAGGGAAAGTGCTTTAACCATAAAAATTTAGTCATATCAAGAGGATTGTCTAGAGCCTTTGAAGGATAAGTAAGTTGTGAAATCTTATGCACTGAATGTTATTCCTAATTTATCGAGTGCTCTATTGGCAAATGTAGCGACCTAGAAATTCGAACACTTCGTCGTCGAATATCAAAATGTTTTGAAACAAAATTATGTGTTATAAATATGATTTTATAACCATGCTAGACATAATTTAATTAATGAATTATGATAAAAAACTTTCTTTTGAAAGTTGTTTACAAAAATATATTCTTTGAAGAAAAATCGATAATGTGATCAAAAATCGATTTATTGGTAAACAGCTTTTCGATCGATATGAGTTGTTTGAACTCTTTGGCACTTGTCTAATAATCAAATGAACACATTAGCAACTAATTAACACACTCTCCTCTTCGTTGAGCTTGGAATGTTTTAGAAGCTTATAAAGGATAAGAGATATTAGTATGAGAAGGGTATAAGAGTAATATGCATAAAGGAGAAGTGATGTAAAGGAGAAGTGATGGGTGGTAAAGCTTATGTAACAGCCTGGGGTTTTATGACAATTTATAATCGTCATTTAGCAATTAAAGTGATAGAAAATTGCTATTGAAGTTTATCGAGTTAAAATCCTTTAATAAAATAATTGGTTAAATGTGGTTGGGCTTTTGTAATGGATCCAAACCCTAGTTTCGTTTTGTGCCGAGATGATTATCTAAGACCTACTCGTTCCCCCTCTCTCATTTTTCATTCATTCGTAACCCTAAGCCAAAAGCAATCGAACGAAAAAAATGGCGACCTTGTGATTTTCTTTCGTTCGTTCCTCCTGAAAAATTAGGGCTTTGATCGATTTTGGCCGCCACAGCTTCAAGTTTTCTTTGCTTGTTCCTCACCATCGCGTCGCAGACTCGTTCAACCTACTCTTTGATCAATGGCGATTTGCCTGACTTAGTTCGATTTTTGCTTCGGCTACTTGAAGGGATTTGTCCTTGCTCCGTTTTGGGCTTCGTGCAAAGGCGAGCAATAAGGGATGCTGGCGGTTATGAGTGGGTTTTGATTCTTCGTCTAAGGTGAGTAAATCTATTTGCTCACATCTAGTTCTTTCTTAGTATGGTGCATTTGCAATTCGATTTTCTTCGATGTTGGTTTATCTCGGCTATTTGCTTTCGTTCGATGTTAGTAATTCTCTGTTGGCATCGTTTTCAAAACCGACTTTGATGTTGAATTGCATATTTCTTTTTGGCTTTTGCTTTGAAACGTTTTCAATGCTCGGCCCACTGCAGTTCCATTATCTCTGTGGCATTGCTTTATATATATATCCATTCATGTATGTATATACACGACTGATTGTTACCCTGTTTCATTTGATATAGTTATATAGATGTATGTTCGAATTTTATTGCTTGCCTCTGACTTGTGTAATTGTTCATGGTTAAGTTGAATTTTGATATGAAACTGACTTTGGGTTGAATTCGTTGGATTGAATCTTCGGTCGTTTTTAAAGTAATTTCGAGAAGACAAAACTGCCTTTGATCCAGACAGCTACATTGAAACTTGCTTCTCAAATCAGTTTTGAACTGTCGTTTCTTTTTGCTCATCACTGTTTGAGTTTGATTTAGACGATATTGATTTCGTCTCTGTGACCTCGACCGTTGCCTTGATTTTAGTTCGTACCAAAATTTAAATTGAAATCGCCTCTGTTGGATTTTGCAACTCGCTGTTTATTTATGTTGGGAGACTTCATATGTGTTCATACATACTGTTATATGTGTGTATACATGTAAAGTCGAATTCGCACTACAATTATCTTTGTTCAAAACTTCTTCTTTGAATTCTCTCTTGATTCTGGTTGAAGTCTGGTTGTGTAGAATTCCTTCAACTGTGCATATCTGCGGTTGATAATCAGGTCTGCATCTGACCATATATGTTGTTTACATTTTTCAATGTCATTTAGTTGACTCTGTTTCGACTTCACTTCATGTATATACTTTGGGCTATGGTTGCATCCCACATTGAACTGGTTCATACTTCTCGTACTTGTGATGCATTGCATTTTCTTGTGTCACTGTGCCTTGTCTTTGAAGTTGGTTCATTTATATTTTGCCCATGTAAAGTTACTTGTATGAAAAAAAAAAATAGTGTCCAGACTAATTTATCAACTCCTTTTCGTATAAACGTTGAAACATTCGAAACTTAGTATTTGCATGAAAATTTCCCTTGCCATCATTTCCAGTAAAACCCGAAACTAACCCAGGTCCAAGTTAATTAGTTTGGCAATTTCTTGCGTGCGTGTACTGCGTTTCCTGAGTACTTCTGTTTCACCGTTTGACTTGAAGTATAATACCTCACCATTTACCAGTTCAGGGTAACTTTGGACTTTGGTGTGTAGTTGTTCGTACTTGCCTTGGTTTTGGAGTTTGGCATTTCCTTAGCATACCTGACTTTGGCCTATTGCTTAGAGTTTATTGACTTTGATACATTAGTCCCGTACCACTCGGCTTCACACAGATGCTTCACTTGTTCTTCACTTACCTGTTGGATACATTGCTGTTGTAGATGTTGATGTTGTTACGGCTTGATCTATTGTTGTCATTGGTGTACTTGAGTCAATGGTTTGCTTCATTATGTACTTTAGTCTGATACTTGAGTAAGTGCTTGTATTTGGTTGTCTGCATATACATGTTGGAGCTCTTAATTCTGGTCTGGTGGTAGTTTTGCATTCATGTTAAGTTGACTGGTTTCATTTTGTATGCTGCTTTGACTTTGGCATTTGATATGCTGTTTTACTGGTGCATCCTTGTTTCAGTGATGTGATTCTTTGTTTTGGATTGTTGCTTTTGCCTTGAGTATTTGTATACTCCTGCAGCTTTGTATATGGCTATTCTTTGGTCTGCCTGGTCTGGATTTGTGTTGATTGTATGTAGCTGTCTTGATGCATTCGAATTTGATTTTCGAATTACACCTGAGTTGAATCCGGTCTCAAAGACCCGGGTTTGACCCTGTCAGTTTATTTATGTTGACTTCTACAGTTTTGATTGCTGTTAGTTTTCACCGTCCTGATGATTTCCAGTACTGTGTGGCGAGGCAGTGCACGCGTGCGTGTACTGCAGCCACATAGAAATTTGATTTGATTGATCTTTTGAGATTGCTGATTTGCTGATTAACACTATTTAGTGTTATATTTATCGTTATCCAATTCTCGTATCGAGAGTTGGATATACGAGATTTCTGTGACTGTCGTCTATTTGACTATCTGATTATTATCGCTACTATGCACTAATAAACTGGTTTGAATTAGACTGACCTGGGTATTATTTTCTTTTGAATGTAATACTCGGGTCAGACCCGAGTTATTTCAGGTCGTAGATTTTCTACTTTGAGTTGCTGTTCAGGATTTGAAGACTTTTCACACCTTCTGAAGTTATCAGTGTCATTTTGTAGTAGTCGGGTCATTGTATAGAACGATATGTATTCATGTATATTAGTCGATAATGTACTTGTATATATAACTTCTAGAGTCGACAGTGTAGTTGTATCATATGGATCGTGTCAACTATGTATTAACTGACATCAGTTATATATATATATGAGACTTTTGTTTTTATCTGTGTTCCGCATTTATATTATCTACGTTATTGATTTATCTAATGTCCTAAACTATTATGAACCGTCGTAGTTCATTTTATACTAGTATTGGGTGTGTCGATGGGAGTAAATAAATAATAGAAGAAAAATGAAAAGTATGTACCACTCCTATCGAGATAACCAATATTAGTGTAAGGCCAATTACGGATGGTCGCTCCTATCCAGCCTTATTCTTCGTAATAATAGACAGTATTTCCTTTAATACTCTTTGTTATTATGAGCATAGAGGTGGGGCGTCACAGTTGGCATCAGAGCTTGGGGTTTATGGACATAAAATAAAACATAACTGGGATGGAACATATGTTACAACTATTGGTCGATGTTTTATTTGTGCTGGAGTCAAAAATAAAGTTTTGAAATTTGGATGAAATTTTTAAATAACTTTATTTAAAAATAATAGTGAAATTGTGTTCTGTTTATCAGAGTGCGCAGCGGAAACAGTGGAACTGTCTTCGCTGAGTACAACTGATAATCTTTTTGATTTAAAAATCAAAATACGAAATTGATATGAATTTCATTTGTTGTTTACATAGCTGTAATTATTTTATTTCTTTGAGAACTTCGAATCCGAATTGAGGATTCGAAGAAATTGCAGATATGTGATTTTTGTTGAAATTTCCGTTGGCTTTCTTTTGTACTAATCATCTATTGATTAGATTTTTGCTGTTTTGAATTATCTTCATTGAAGATACATTTGAATGATTTCTTTGTTCATTCTGTAGTACGTACAAAAATTTGAATTGCACGTTACTGCATTTATTTACGTTGAACCGATGCTTGGTTATGAGACGTATTTTGTTGCCGTTATTTTTGTAACGGGATTTTTACACCAATGCTAGATTTTTGAAGCACAGTGTTTTGTTGACAATTTTAATGAATGAAAATTCACTGATGTCACATTTAGATGTGAATTATTTTGATGAGATATTTGATGTTTTAAAATTACTGTTGCTTTGACCTCAGTAACAGTCAAACTTTTAAAGGTGGATTTTTAAGCGGTTATACCGCAATGCTGATTTGTAACCGTTTTTACGGTATTTTGAGAAGTACAATTTCATTATCGAAATTGTTACTAATTTGCTGCTTTAATCACGTGATTGGAAAATCGTTTTAAAATGAAAATCGTTTTATAAATTTTTAACAGTTTACATTTTCAAAAGAATGAGAAAGCGACTTAAACGATTCAGCAAAATTGAGGATTATGACCCCTTTCTTTTACTGATTCGCTTAACTCCGGACTTGTCCAGTTGAGAATGTGAATTGTTATTTTTACAAAATAAATAAAATTGTTTACAAAAATTTTACAGTTTGCGCTTTCAAAAGAATGAGGAAGCGACTTAAACGTTTCAGCAAAATCGAGGACTATGACCCCTTTCTTTTACTGATTCGCTTAATTCCGGACTTGTCCGTTTGAGAATGTAAAGTGTATTTTTACAAAATACACAATCTTGCACTTTCAAGGAAACGATGAAGTGATTTAAACGATTTAGCAAAAGTGCGGAGTATGGAACCACACTTTTACTATTTCGGTTAATTCCGGACTCGTTAATTGAATATCTGTTGTTTTGATGAATTTGATGATTTCACACTTTCAAGGAAACGATGAAGAGAATCAAACGATTTAGTAAAACACGTGGTATGGGACATGTGCGTTTGCTATTTCGGTTAATTCCGGACTCGTTAATTGAAACATTTTGATGCTTTCGTGTGCTTTCGAGCCACTATGAGGACCTTCGGGTCATTTGTTGGACCTTCGGGTCAAATACCAGTACTAGACCTTCGGGTCATTTGTTGGACCTTCGGGTCATTTGTTGGGCGCCAAAATTATGTTGAGTACTTGGTAGGCTTCGGCCATTTGTTGATGCACGTGCGGCGAATTAAAAACTCGCCATCTGATGGGATCGATCCAAGCTTTTATGTTGATTTTCTAGTCTTCTTAATTGATTTCTAGATATTTGTTGCTTCCAATTATCTGCAGGTAATTGGATATTTGTTGATATGAGTTCTGATTATCGTTTTTGATAATCAGATAATTGTTGTTTCTAATTATCGCTTGTGATAATTGGATATTTGTTGATATGAGTTCTGATTATCGTTTTTGATAATCAGATAATTGTTGTTTCTAATTATCGCTTGTGATAATTAGATATTTGTTGATATGAGTTCTGATTATCGTTTTTGATAATCAGATAATTGTTGTTTCTAATTATCGCTTGTGATAATTAGATATTTGTTAATATGAGTTCTGATCATCGTTTTTGATAATCGGATATTTGTTGCTTTTAATTATCACTTGAGATAATTAAATAATTGTTGAATTGTTGTTTTAATTATCGCTTTAGATAATTAAATATTTGCTGATTTCGAATTTAATTATCGCTTTAGATAATTAAATATTTGCTAATTTGAGATTTAATTATCGCTTTAGATAATTAAATATTTGCTGATTTCGAATTTAATTATCGCTTTTGATAATTAAATATTGGTTGATTTGGGATTCGATTATCGTTTTTGGTAATTGAATAATTGTTGATTTGTGGTTTGATTATCGTTTTAGATAATCGAATATTTGTTGATTTGAGATTTGATTTTCGTCTTTGATAATCGACTATTGGTTGATTGCTAATTTCGCTGATTTTGAGATTTTCTAGTCTCCAATTGATTCTAGGGTATGCTGATTTTATTGAATCGCTATCTTCTATCTATTTCTGGTAATAGTTAGAGTTTGTTGATTATGGAATTTATGTTTTCTAGTTAATAGTTGGATAACTAGATAATTGCAGTTTTGCGAATTGTGATTTGTGTATTATAAGTATCCTTGTTGATAATTAGATATTGCTATTTTGTGATTTCTGTATTTCTGATTATCTAATTGATAATTGAATGTGGCTGATAATTGTATTCATTCAGTTCTGCTGTTTTCTGATATCTATTTGATAATCAGACTTTGTTGAGAATTTGTGAATTTCCTTTATGAAATTAAAAGATTTCTTTGATGTTTGTGTTCTCGATCCTTATTTTTCTAGCTTAACCAGTTATGTTAGAAGAATAATCGTTATAGACGACTTTAAGTATGAAAATTGCGGGGACGCAATTTTTATAAGGAGGGGAGTCTATAACAGCCTGGGGTTTTATGACAATTTATAATCGTCATTTAGCAATTAAAGTGATAGAAAATTGCTATTGAAGTTTATCGAGTTAAAATCCTTTAATAAAATAATTGGTTAAATGTGGTTGGGCTTTTGTAATGGATCCAAACCCTAGTTTCGTTTTGTGCCGAGATGATTATCTAAGACCTACTCGTTCCCCCTCTCTCATTTTTCATTCATTCGTAACCCTAAGCCAAAAGCAATCGAACGAAAAAAATGGCGACCTTGTAATTTTCTTTCGTTCGTTCCTCCTGAAAAATTAGGGCTTTGATCGATTTTGGCCGCCACAGCTTCAAGTTTTCTTTGCTTGTTCCTCACCATCGCGTCGCAGACTCGTTCAACCTACTCTTTGATCAATGGCGATTTGCCTGACTTAGTTCGATTTTTGCTTCGGCTACTTGAAGGGATTTGTCCTTGCTCCGTTTTGGGCTTCGTGCAAAGGCGAGCAATAAGGGATGCTGGCGGTTATGAGTGGGTTTTGATTCTTCGTCTAAGGTGAGTAAATCTATTTGCTCACATCTAGTTCTTTCTTAGTATGGTGCATTTGCAATTCGATTTTCTTCGATGTTGGTTTATCTCGGCTATTTGCTTTCGTTCGATGTTAGTAATTCTCTGTTGGCATCGTTTTCAAAACCGACTTTGATGTTGAATTGCATATTTCTTTTTGGCTTTTGCTTTGAAACGTTTTCAATGCTCGGCCCACTGCAGTTCCATTATCTCTGTGGCATTGCTTTATATATATATCCATTCATGTATGTATATACACGACTGATTGTTACCCTGTTTCATTTGATATAGTTATATAGATGTATGTTCGAATTTTATTGCTTGCCTCTGACTTGTGTAATTGTTCATGGTTAAGTTGAATTTTGATATGAAACTGACTTTGGGTTGAATTCGTTGGATTGAATCTTCGGTCGTTTTTAAAGTAATTTCGAGAAGACAAAACTGCCTTTGATCCAGACAGCTACATTGAAACTTGCTTCTCAAATCAGTTTTGAACTGTCGTTTCTTTTTGCTCATCACTGTTTGAGTTTGATTTAGACGATATTGATTTCGTCTCTGTGACCTCGACCGTTGCCTTGATTTTAGTTCGTACCAAAATTTAAATTGAAATCGCCTCTGTTGGATTTTGCAACTCGCTGTTTATTTATGTTGGGAGACTTCATATGTGTTCATACATACTGTTATATGTGTGTATACATGTAAAGTCGAATTCGCACTACAATTATCTTTGTTCAAAACTTCTTCTTTGAATTCTCTCTTGATTCTGGTTGAAGTCTGGTTGTGTAGAATTCCTTCAACTGTGCATATCTGCGGTTGATAATCAGGTCTGCATCTGACCATATATGTTGTTTACATTTTCCAATGTCATTTAGTTGACTCTGTTTCGACTTCACTTCATGTATATACTTTGGGCTATGGTTGCATCCCACATTGAACTGGTTCATACTTCTCGTACTTGTGATGCATTGCATTTTCTTGTGTCACTGTGCCTTGTCTTTGAAGTTGGTTCATTTATATTTTGCCCATGTAAAGTTACTTGTATGAAAAAAAAAATAGTGTCCAGACTAATTTATCAACTCCTTTTCGTATAAACGTTGAAACATTCGAAACTTAGTATTTGCATGAAAATTTCCCTTGCCATCATTTCCAGTAAAACCCGAAACTAACCCAGGTCCAAGTTAATTAGTTTGGCAATTTCTTGCGTGCGTGTACTGCGTTTCCTGAGTACTTCTGTTTCACCGTTTGACTTGAAGTATAATACCTCACCATTTACCAGTTCAGGGTAACTTTGGACATTGGTGTGTAGTTGTTCGTACTTGCCTTGGTTTTGGAGTTTGGCATTTCCTTAGCATACCTGACTTTGGCCTATTGCTTAGAGTTTATTGACTTTGATACATTAGTCCCGTACCACTCGGCTTCACACAGATGCTTCACTTGTTCTTCACTTACCTGTTGGATACATTGCTGTTGTAGATGTTGATGTTGTTACGGCTTGATCTATTGTTGTCATTGGTGTACTTGAGTCAATGGTTTGCTTCATTATGTACTTTAGTCTGATACTTGAGTAAGTGCTTGTATTTGGTTGTCTGCATATACATGTTGGAGCTCTTAATTCTGGTCTGGTGGTAGTTTTGCATTCATGTTAAGTTGACTGGTTTCATTTTGTATGCTGCTTTGACTTTGGCATTTGATATGCTGTTTTACTGGTGCATCCTTGTTTCAGTGATGTGATTCTTTGTTTTGGATTGTTGCTTTTGCCTTGAGTATTTGTATACTCCTGCAGCTTTGTATATGGCTATTCTTTGGTCTGCCTGGTCTGGATTTGTGTTGATTGTATGTAGCTGTCTTGATGCATTCGAATTTGATTTTCGAATTACACCTGAGTTGAATCCGGTCTCAAAGACCCGGGTTTGACCCTGTCAGTTTATTTATGTTGACTTCTACAGTTTTGATTGCTGTTAGTTTTCACCGTCCTGATGATTTCCAGTACTGTGTGGCGAGGCAGTGCACGCGTGCGTGTACTACAGCCACATAGAAATTTGATTTGATTGATCTTTTGAGATTGCTGATTTGCTGATTAACACTATTTAGTGTTATATTTATCGTTATCCAATTCTCGTATCGAGAGTTGGATATACGAGATTTCTGTGACTGTCGTCTATTTGACTATCTGATTATTATCGCTACTATGCACTAATAAACTGGTTTGAATTAGACTGACCTGGGTATTATTTTCTTTTGAATGTAATACTCGGGTCAGACCCGAGTTATTTCAGGTCGTAGATTTTCTACTTTGAGTTGCTGTTCAGGATTTGAAGACTTTTCACACCTTCTGAAGTTATCAGTGTCATTTTGTAGTAGTCGGGTCATTGTATAGAACGATATGTATTCATGTATATTAGTCGATAATGTACTTGTATATATAACTTCTAGAGTCGACAGTGTAGTTGTATCATATGGATCGTGTCAACTATGTATTAACTGACATCAGTTATATATATATATGAGACTTTTGTTTTTATCTGTGTTCCGCATTTATATTATCTACGTTATTGATTTATCTAATGTCCTAAACTATTATGAACCGTCGTAGTTCGTTTTATACTAGTATTGGGTGTGTCGATGGGAGTAAATAAATAATAGAAGAAAAATGAAAAGTATGTACCACTCCTATCGAGATAACCAATATTAGTGTAAGGCCAATTACGGATGGTCGCTCCTATCCAGCCTTATTCTTCGTAATAATAGACAGTATTTCCTTTAATACACTTTGTTATTATGAGCATAGAGGTGGGGCGTCACAGCTTATATGGCATGGTGGGGTGCGGGGAGGTGGAGAAATGCAAGCTTAGGCAACACCATTACTATGGTTATATATGGAGAGGCATACACTTAGGAATAAATCATAAAATTTACAAATCTTAATTTATAAAATCAATGGTTACTTCATCTTTTCTCTCTCTATGTTCTAAAGAAAATTATTGCAAATCAACTCCAAATAACTTTAAACATTTCCATAAGGATTTGTACAATATTAGAACAGCTTCCATCATGCCAAAAATTGAAGAAGTAAAGCCATACTCCCCAAGCATAGAAAGGCCATGAGCACTTTGTATAGGAGGAAGGCAAAAAGCAAAGTGGAAAGCAAAGAAACAAGGAAGGATAGGTGTTGCAAGGTTGGGCTGGGACTTTGTTGGCTTGGATCTTGGTTGTTTATGGGTTAAATGTGAGATAACACCTCACTTTGGATGAAAATATGACATATATATGTTTGTGTTGGTGTAGTTTGAATTGTTGTTAACTTATGTTAAAACATTGGTTTGAAGTCTTGCTTTGAAAGTAAGTGACATATGTGTTCCATGTATATGGACTTGAATGAACTTGGAATGGACTTGAATGGACATATATGACTTGTGAAAAGACCTTGAACAAAGCACATAGGTTATAGAAGGACTTTGTTTTAGCTCGGACTTGGATTTGGAAGTGCACTTATAGCGATAGTCGCTATAGATGCAGTTATGAATTGCCTTGTTTTTGGCAATTGTTAGGGAACTATGTAGAGAGATCCTTAAGGGTTTCTCAGCATATTTATAATGTTTTATATGTATGTTTGTTTCTTTTCAAAGCTTGAATAGCATAAAGTTAAGTAACATCTCTAAAAGTGGTCAAAACATCACTACTGCAAACTGCCCCCTTTAGCCCTGATTTTGGACTTTAAAAGGTTTGAAAAGATCTTTAAGTTTAAGTATTTTTTCCATTCTTTTTACAAATGTTTACTAACTATTATTAGAGTATTTTAAAAGTGGATTGAGATATTTATGAATTTTAAAGAATTAGTTGTGAATTTTTAAAGAAGAGATATTTTGTTAAAAACATGTTCTTTTAAATTTTTAAAGAAAATTGCAAAGTTTTTATTTTCAAGTAATATTTTGGATAAATGTTTTAAAACTTATTATAAGTATTTTCAAGTATTTTAAAAGTTTAAAAAAAAATTAGAAAGGGGTTAGAATTGCTAAATGACCAAATGGTTGATTTTTTTAATTACTTGTTTAAAAAGTACTTAAGTATGCTCAACACTAAAAGTCGACGAAGTTAGTCTTATCTATTTGTGAGAGTTAAGATTGTTGTCGAGTAGGGATAGAGCAATAGAGCTTTAACTTACCGAGCTTCCCTCTTGACTAAGGAATAGTAAGTCAGAAAATAACGAAAACGTGTTAATCGTGTTGATTTCCTATTGTTTATTGAAACCTTCAATACTATACTTAACACTAAAAGTCGATGCAGTAGGCTTATCTATTTATGAGATTCAAGAATAAAGTGTCTAGGCAAGGCTTCGATGCAACCAATGTTCTAACTTACCTAGCTTCACATTTGAGGAATAATTAGATTGGAATGTTGGAAACGAGTTAAGCGTACGAATTATGATTTGTATAAGCAATTGTTCTGAGTAGATAATTGATTAGTCGATCATCGAACTTGACCAAATATTGACTTAGTGAGTTATCGAAAGACTTCGCGATTTCATACAATAAGAACCCCCAAGAAAGAGTATTGGTACGAAATGTTTTTAGCTTTTGCTTAGTTATAAGAGAACCAGAATTTGGTTAGCCGGAAATTCATCGATTGGTTTGGGGAGTCCGATAAATGGGAAGAGTGTACTTATATGAGATGACCCAAAAGTAGTAATCACATCAAAACCATATACACGATCTATTTTCTGAAAGTGGTTATGAAGTGGAATGTTATGGAGTTGAAGTGTCTATCCTAAGGCTAAATCCAATGGAAAGTTCAGCGTTAACATTTCGAACGATGCTATTGTGAGGGACTATCTATCTTGAGGAGTATTCAAGAGAGAGGGTAGTGTTAGCATTCTTCGGAGGACTTATGCAGGGAACCTATGTTGTGCTTCAAGATTTTTTTCAGATGCTCGAATCGATGTAGTGATTTGTGATCTGTTCGAGACATAGGAATCCAATTAGTGAATCATGTGTTGTTCGGGTGATGAAGACTCGAGTGAGAGATGCTGTTTGCATGAAAAATCGGCTCAAACACCCAATAAAGGTTTTGTAGAGAAATAAATGAAGAATAGTAAATGTAAACATAGGAGACAAGTAATTAAATAACAGAAAATCAAAGCATTAATAAGAACACAACGATTTATAGTGGTTCAGCGTTGTTTTTCTACGTCCACTTTGAAGAGATAGCTTTATTAATCACTTTGTAAACTGAGTACAATAGGGATCAGATGAAAATCCTTAATTACAATAGAGTACAAAGCAAAAAGGAGCGTAAAGATCCAAAAAAAAAACAATCAAGCCTGTATTTATAGAGGAAGACGACGAATTATCTCCTTGAAAATTTGACAGAAGGACCTCCAAAACCTATGGGGCCATAGGAGGGATCACATGGCCTAAATCCTAAGAAATAGGGATCGGTGCCGATCCCTGTATTTGAGGAATTGGATGTGCAATCCCTATAGGAGCTTCTCCATGTTGTAATATGCTCAGTGTCCAAGTTTCATGCCAATTAGGTCGGTAGAACTTGAGTTTTTGCTTGACCATTATTGCAATATGTCATGCATCCTGATTCTGGCCGACCTGAAGAGGGCCGATCCCACTTGCTTAGTCCTTTTGAGGTTTGATCCCTAGGGTAGGCTCCTTAGGGTCTCCACATTTTTTTCCCAAAGTTTCATATGTATTGGACTTATGGATTTCAAGATATTGATTGTTTTCCATTGAGTTGCACTTGTCTGACTGAAATAGGCCGATCCCTTTTCTATATTGAATTATATTTCATACTTAGAATGTTATGTGTAGCATATCTTTTGATTCTATTCGACACAGCTTCATGTTACCATATATACTTGACTTTTGGATCCCACAATCATCGCTCTGGATTTACAAGCCTTGATGCCAGTCGAGTCTATCTTGTCCAATCGGTTCGGATATAGCCGGGTCAAAATGCTGGATAACACTTGCCTCCCAAAGTACGTCTTGTTCTGAACATAACGTGCTTTGAATCGAAGCAAGTTAGAGTCGCTAGAAAGAAATCCATCCAGTTTTCTGAATAGTCGCTATCCTTCCGTCGAATTATTTCCCGAAGTGTCGTATCTCTTTTTGATCATCGTGATGCTTGGTCGATTTCCAATAGTATAAATTCCGGATTATATTCCATTAGTTGCTACCTATGCCTGGTTCTATGGGACTAGTGACCTTTAGTTATCTGATTCAGTCTTGACCATTAAAACTTTAGGTTTAAATTCAGTTCTATCCATTTCAAAAATTTGATCTCTAGAATATACACGTGCACGTTCAGGTACATGTTCTTGTTGTCGGCTCCCGGATGCGTTTGCACGCTCATGGGTGATCGCCAATTTTCATTGAATTAGATGCAATTTCATTGAATTTTATATTTGTTTACTTTATATAATTTTTATGTACATGTTTGCATGCACATAGGGTTCGTAACCGACCCCTTCTCTCTCTCTCTCTCTCTCTCTCTCTTTCTTTTATGTTCATAGGGATCAGAATTCCTCTAGCTAATCCCCCTTCCTTTTTTTATTTATATATGTTGATAGGGTTCGGATGGATTCCCCCGGGAAGGGTCATAACCGATCCATATCAATATTAGTGACTTATTGTTTCTGGCTTCATGGAGAATGAAAAGGCGGCCCAACCCTTATTATCATTCGTATATAAACCGATACCGCATCCTTCTACCTCTTCACTTTATTTCGTTTCTATCTTTTTCCTATTTCCTTCGAGCTTGCATCCAAACCCTCCTCATCTAATTTAAATCCCGACCCCTTCGCTTCAAATCAAATACAGCCGCCATCTTTATACTTGCCATCCTTTCCTGCTTTGGACCACCAATCCACCTTCAATTTAAAACAAAATCCAATATCTCCCTTCGAGTAACTCGTATTCTATGGTAGGTTTTCATGCATTTAACCTTTAATTTTTGATGAGATGATGTGTTCGATTGAGTTTCTTACTTCGAGCATGGGTCGAATTGGGAGGATACGAGATGATAATGGTGGCGATGTTTGGTTCGGCGAAGTGATAGAAGAGGAGAAGGTAAAAAGTGAAGAGGTTCATGGAGACAAGGCGTGGAAGTTTGTTAAGCAGAGGGGTCGGTTGTTTGTGGAGCATGGAAGGACCGATCATGATGGATTATGGAAGAGTGGGATTGGAATAAAGATTTGAATGAAACATGGAAAAGGTTAAGTATAGGGATCGGTGGTGGGATGTTTTAGGAAGGATCGGTGATGGAGGGTTCGGTTATGGGATCAGCTGTATTAGTGTTGGCATAGGGATCGGCTATAAATACGGATCGGTTATTTGCTTCATAAGAGGGATCGGTTGCATTTGGATTAAGGGGTTGGCTATGGGGACTTGGCCGACTCTAGAACTTTGAATTGGACTTGAAAACCAATCCATATTCACATGCACGAACAATTAGAACCAATCCCGTCTTATCGAACTTGAACATATGAAGATAACGAACAACGGGACTTGCATATCCAACTTTGAATTTGAAATTGAATGACTAAACTAGCGGGACTAGAATGTAAATTAAAACTTAACATATAGGCTTCAATAATGGACTTCACACTTCGATATGCCGATGATCGATCCCAAAGCTTACACAATCAGTCAATCTAAACACTAGTGAGACGTTCTGCGATGACGATCAATCTGGTCGGAATCCAAAGTCTCGTCACTTACTTTTGTTTTTAATATTGAACAATTCATCTCTACACTGCACAACACTGCACCACACTAGTTTACACTTAGCATGGGGGATATGTAAATTTTTCTAATCTCGATTATCTACGGAGTTTAGTTGATATGGGCTCCAAACGTTTCAGGGCACTTAGCCGCAATGCCTTTTGGACAACCTTCATAGCACAGCAATCCCGGAGCCGAGTCATGTTCTACGAATGTATCCGGAAGAATTTCCCTTGAACATCAAACCGAGCAACCAAAGATTTCCAACCCATTGGCCGACCTTTTCTCTGATGTTCCTATCCTTATGGTGGAAGAGATAAGTCCCGACCTTGACATTATAAAAGGTGCTGTATTTCTGGATAACCCAACTGATTCCCAAGCCTCCAGAATGGGCCAGTCCGCTCTCCGTAGACTATGCTCTAAACGTGGGATTCCATTTGGAGATGCTCTAGTCCCTTCTATGAATGACAAGGCTCATTTGCCCCCGGAGGGGTATACGCCATGTAATAAATTTATATGCTGGGCCGGATGTGTGCTGCCTTTTAATTCTTTTATCCGAGAGATGCTAAATTATCTAGGGAATAGTTCATGCTTAGCTGCATCCGAACAACTATGCTTTTTTTCATGGCATTTTCTTGTTGTATATGGATGTTCTGTTCCTCCCACCATCTCTTGAAGACATCGGGTTTATCTATAATTGCAAACGATGGATGAGGAGCCATTCTTATACTTTCCTCAAGCCTTTGTCTAACTAGTGGTTGGAACAAGCTCAGTATCTTTAAACATGAATGGTTCTACGTTCATTGTCCGCCTGGCTTTGCAAGGCAATGGTTGGAAGGATGTAAGTGTTGTTTTCACTTTATTCTCAACTTCTTTAGCCCGAGCCGTATCATGAACTAACAAATACTTTGAAAATTTGTAGATGTCCATCCATGGCCTAAAGGTGATAGTTATTTAAGTGTGGTTTCTGCAATCCGCGCCACTCAGTTGTGGACAGGGACATCAGATCCCTTGTAAGCGATGAGTGGTTATCTTCTTTTGACCTGTTAGAAGAAGGTCGCAGTGTTGGGCTTCCAGGAAGCGTTGCACCACCAAGAAATGCTATGGAACAAGAAGGCGACACTAATAGCCCTATCGTGCCCCTAGTCAAGAGGGATTAGGACGATGCCTAAGAGGGTGAAATTAGAGGTGATGAAGCCCACAAGCCTAGCGATGTTGATGCAGGTCCGGGCAATGCACCTGTGATTGAACCATCACAAAGCGCGCAATCTCATGTGCCAACAAGAAAAGGAATAAAACTTGCTTATAAATTCCGTAGGAGAAAAATCACTAAAGATCCTGAGTTCATCATCCCCTCTGTTAAAGAAGAGTCTTCCTCTTAACCTTTAGAAAGTTCAATGGAAGGGTTCTTGAGCCTCCCGATTCCTGACGATATCATTGCCTACGACTTCCCCAACATCAGTATTGGGAGGATCAATTCTCCCACCAGGACTGGTGATGATATTCCTCCCACTACAACGACTGGTCCGTCGGGGAGACACTAGTTTAGAATACAATAGCCTATGATTTTTGTTTGATGATAATAAACATATATATATTCGTTTAAATGTATTTGTTATTATACTATTTTATTTTTCCACATAATTAAATAAATATTTATTGAATAAAATAAATAACTCGGAATTCTTATTTAAGCAAATATTTTATTACAAATTCAAATAGTACAAATTTAAGCTCTCACTATATTTACACATGTTATCCCGCCTTTTGGCAAGGCCGTGACACCAAGGACTTAACTAGAAACCAGTGACAGATGGTCTCAAAGACCAGCTACGCGCAAGGATCGCTATGGATATCGATGAATTTTGTTCGAGTCCGGATCTGGCTACAATTGATAAGACATGACAAGTAAAGCCATTCAAGCCAACTTTCCGAATTTCAAGTCAATCCGAGTTCATACGCTTAAGATATCATTGATACAAGTTGGAAGAAATGGCCCTTAGTTCGACTCCATAGGCCAAGTCTATGATTCGAATCCATCAACATATGTTCGCTCTGAATCGTTCGTTATTGCCATAACTCGAATCCATCAGAAGATGCCATGTGTCGAATCGATCTGAAGTAGCCTTAAGGTCGAATCGATCTGAGGTAGCCTTAGGTTCGAATCCAACAAATTTCTCTACTTCGAATCCATGGAGGAAAGGTGCCTCGAGTCCATGGAACATAGCCTTGCTTCGAATCCAAGAAGAATACCTAGCTTCAACACCATCAAGCGTAGACCATGACCGATTCGAACGCACCTTGCCCCGAATCCATTGGCCAGGCCCCATTTCGAATCCATGGAACAACCATTGTTCGACTCCATCGAACCTCCCTTGCTTCGACTCCATCGAACAAACCTGTGTTCGAGTCCATCGAGGGATGGCTCCTTCGAATCCATGCAATTGGATAAGCCTCGACTCCACCATCCTCGAATCCATTCAACTGGGAGTCCTTCGAATCCATTACCTCAAATCCAAGCCATGGATTCGACCCAGTCAAACCGGAGTACAAAACGGATCAAAGCGAGAGACACGCGCCACGTCGCAGCAAGCATCGAGTCGACCGAATCGATTCGAACTAAGATCGATTCGAAGTATCCATGTTCTCCAGAAATGCAACGTTGAATCGATCATATCTCGAGTTCTACAAGTCCAAATGCCATGAAATTTTCACAGAAGCTTAAACACATAATGAAGAATGCTCACACCAAATTTCAGCTCGATTGGATGATTTCTCGATCGATTCGAACCAAGGGTCGAATCGATCCCAAAGTGGGCCCGGATCTCCAGATTTCGGCCATGTGGGCCCCCTGACATACCAAAACTGGTCTCCCCTCATTTTAGGTGAAATATCAGCCTCCTACACCTATAAATAGAGCCCCTGGTCATTCAGAAAAGGGGTCGGAGAATTCTAAGTACTGAAGAGCGCCCAGATTCTGCCAGATCTACTCCAGAACACCGACGCTGCTTTAGATTGACACTTAGCATTTAAATTCAGTTGTATTACATTATTAACTACTGTAACCTTCAAGGAATCGAGCAATAAAATCATCAAACTTCATAGTGGACGTAGGCAAAAACGCCGAACCACTCGCAATTTACTTTCTGTTATTTGGAGTTTTTGTTAGATAATCCACAGTTTTAATTTTCATTCTTCACTTTTATCTCTTCAAAAACTTCCAAAGAGTGTTGTGCCCATTTTTGGTACAAACACTTTGGTGCTTTCACTGAGAAAAAACCAGCTTTTTTCTCCTGCTCCTTGGATCTACCATCGATACCAGATTGCACAAATCCAAGAGGAAGATCCAGATCTTTAATTCACAATCCTTCCATTCTACTCAGATTTGCATAAAATCTAGGAAAAGGATTCATCATTCAAAATGGTTAGCACGAGAACCACTTCTACAGCTGCTGGACAAGAAGGCAGGGATGGACAGAATCCTGCTCAACAGCAGCCATCCAACCAAGACAACACTGCCCACTCAGATCCGTCTGGGGCAGTCACTAGACAAGAATTTCAGGTGTTGCTTCAAGAGTTGACTCAGAGTCGGCAGCAGTTAACCGAACAGTTGCGTGCCAATATCGAATTAACAAACCAACTGAACCGCCAGGGCCATAGGAGGTCCAGAAGGGATGATGTTTCCCGCTCATCCACTGAAAGTTCTGCCTCATCTGACTATCATCATAGATCTACCCGTCCCCGATTAGACGGAGATCATGCTCAAACTGCTGGATATCAACTCGCCCCGACTGTCGGGCAATTGAGGGTAGGACCGTCAACCAGCTTCCAGGCTGGGCCATCAGCGCGAGGTGGTCGTACTCCACAATATACAACGGACAATCATGTCACAGCTGCCACAGTAGAAACAAGGGTTGATACCCGACATCTTCCGGATTCGAGTAATCAACAACAGGGACGTACTTCTGAACCATACGTCCCGGAAGACGCTGAGCCAAGGAGGCGAAACTTGGACCGTCGACAGCGCCCGGTCCAAACTCGCACTGTGGAACCCGACCACACCTTAGCTCAGCATGCTCAAAATGTAGCAATGCCAGACATCTCGACTATGATACGTCAGATGATCCGCGAAAGCCAAGGTCTTACCAATGACGATTGGGGGATTTCTCGAAGCCATACTCCTTTTACGGACGAGATACTATACGCTGAACCTCCTCGGCGATTCAGAATGCCAACTCTCCCTATGTACGAAGGAAGTTCTAATCCCAATCAGCACATATTGAAATACGAATGGTCAATGAGCGCCGCAAGGGCCGACGATGCAGTAAAATGCCGAAGCTTCCCCATCTCACTGGGAGGAATTGCAACAATGTGGTTTACAAGATTACCTCCAAGATCTATCTCTTTATTTGACCAATTGGCTAAGAAATTTGTTGAATAATTCTGTATGCATGTCGCTAGACCCAAAGATGTTAACACCCTGTCCAATGTTACCCAAGCTCGTGGGGAAACATTAAGGCGTTACATGGAGAGATTCCATGCGGCATGTGTGGAAATTAGTAATCCCAACGACAACTCAATTTTAATGGCATTGACAAAGGGAATTGATCCCGATTCTGAATTTGGAAATTGGTTAGCCGGAAAACCACCCGCATCGTTGGACCGTTTCTACTCCAAAGCCGCTCAATTCTTACAGCAAGAGGACGCGAAACAGTCTAGGAAGCAGGACGATGCGAAACCTGGAAATGAGGGAATACAAAGCAATGTGGCAGGTAAACAGTCCGGTGACAGTTCCGGAAAAGTTCAGTTAAACATACAGAACAAGCAAACTCAGCCAAGAGGTAGTAATGGTCAAAATAAGAAGAGAGATCCGAATCCAGGCCCACGGCGTAGGGCTCCGATGTTCGAAAGTTATACACCATTGAACACTTCGCTGGAAAATGTGTACCTGCAAACTTGCAATACTGAACAGTATAAGAAACCCGCTCCGAAGCGGTCATCGGAGAGGCAGATTCAGACAGGAAAGTTTTGTAGGTTTCATGAAAGTTATGGCCACAATACTAATGACTGTCGCCATTTGCAGGATCTCATAGAAAAGTTGATCAGGGAGAGAAAGTTAGATCAATTCGTGCGGGCACCGCAGTCTGGTGGTGCGGGCCCCTCGAACTCGAACCGTGCGCAAGACCAAGAAAGACAAGAGGAACCCGCTCGTACAGGCGGGAGGCTAGTTATCAATACCATAAGTGGTGGTCCTCATCCAGCGGACAGGAGCTGGAGGGAAATGGAGTCGTATGCTAGCTCTATCAGGCATGCGAGCTTCGAATGCTGCAGTAATTGTGAGGATGGAACCCCAGCTAAGCAACAAAAAACGATGTCTGACGATATCATATTTAGAAGCAGAGATGCTGACAAAATCGAAGCTCCAACAATTGACCCACTGGTCATATCTGCCCAGGTTGGTCCTGCTTGGATTAAGAGGATCCTGGTTGACAGTGGGAGTTCTGTAAACATTCTATTCAAACGAGCTTACGATTTAATGAAGATGGAAGCAAAAGACTTGAAACCCTGCCAATCCCGAGTTCATGGCTTCAATGGGAGTGCAACAATACCTAC